>CM075651.1:138842500-143842500 GCA_037953625.1 Crotalaria pallida
AAAATAGAGACAATATGGTGTCCCTTTGTTTTTTTTGGCTGAACCGTTGAAATGCAAGTATAGAAAGAAGATAAAAAGTGTAAGTGTATACGATAACCTTCAAATGAGATAACCCTTGTTGGTACTTAGGTAGGGGGGATTCTATACCTTGGGCCACTGAGTTTCTCCTTGTTAAATGGAAAATCTTCTCCTAGATGAGCCTACATATTGAACTAAGTGGAATCAGCTACATGAATCACACAATTATATTGAAAAATAAAGTGAATTTCTCTTTGTTAAATGGAAAATCTTCTCCTAGATGAGCCTACATATTGAACTAAGTGGAATCAGCTACATGGATCACACAATTATATTGAAAAATAAAGTGAAGAAACTGAAAGCCATTTAAAAAGTAGGCTCAAACTATATTGAACTTTAAGTGCAGTCACAACTGCCCACTTTTTTTTAATACGTTTTTAACTAAATAGTCTTGACCAGTATAAAGATCATCAAAAAGCTTTGTAGTATTTCTGAAGTTCAGGACAAACCTCTTTCTTTCTTGCTTATCTTAGATAGAACATATTATTGCCTGATGTCAATTTTTATACTTTCCAATAATTCAAAATATATAGTTGCTAAGTTAGAAACATCATCTTCATGTAGCTCATGTTTCTAATTCTTACTACAAAGTTTCTTTTTTCTTTGTCCTTATGGCATGGTGAAATGTCAAAGAAATCAATCTCTAAGCAGATGAGTTTTTTAAACTGTAGGTTTGCACCGGGGTTATGATGCATGGCTATGGTCTAGTGAAGAAACTATGTGCTGAGCTTCAGGACTTTATGAGAAAGCACAATTTCACATTAATAGAAGATTTCAGAAGGTATGTTTCGGACTTGAGAACAAAACTTGCATAGGCACTGCGGCCTCTATTAGGCACAACTAATCAAAATCTTAAAAGTCACAACAGTAACAATTTGAAAGAACAACAAAGCCATTAATTACTGCATTTATTTTAAAATTATCTTAACACTTTGATTGGTTGTGCCTATGCAAGTTTCATTCGGCTCTTGAGCTGATCTGCTTTGAGATAACTTACATAAACAGAAGGAAAACATGTCTAATTTCTTCTTCTTCCTCCTTTTCTGTTGTGGATAAAAATGGCAAGGTCTCTCTTCAGTATTTTACAACTCACACTGACTTGGTGCAAAGGCAGCAGGAAGCAATTAGGTAGAGGAAAGCTATAAAGAAAGGTTTGCAGTCTTGACAAAGACTGGACAGGAGATGGTTTTGTGAAAGAAACTGAAAGCATGGTTTCTAATTGAATGATGCTACCAAACTAGTCCACCTTTCTTGTTTGATTATAAATGGTTCATATAAATGGGGGTGTCCTAGAAATTATGCTTTATTATCAATAATAATAATTGACATTTATCAACTTTAAGAACTATGTGATGTATTTTATATTACCAAATGACGTACACATACTTACTCAATAAAGATTCAGGGAAGACAGTCATCAACCTCAACTTTCATAGCATTCCTTTTTTTTTTTTTTTTTTTTTTTTTTTTGTGGTTTTTCCAAACGTAGCTTCTTATTGAGGGTAACATAGCTCATCAACCTCAATTTTCTTAGCATTATTGGCAGTAAGGTTGCAGAGTTGTAACAGTGACCGGTTCAAATATTGGAAATAATATCTCTGCTTGCGAAGGTAAGACTGTTATGTCTACACTGCCCAAGTGAGAGTTTTGTGCATAGCTTATTGTTGAGAAATTTGTGGAAAAAACTAAACACGTGTTGTTCTTCGGGTGTTTGCGGTGTTCATCGATAAAAATGCTACCTCCGTATTTGAATATAAGATTTTTTTAACCCTTTTGTTTTGTTCATTCTATACAAATTTTTAATGATTATTAATTAACTTTATTCACAAACACCCCTATTTATTTAACACTTTTCAGATGCTCAATAATATTAATAGAGATAATTTTGAAAACACATACCGAAAGTTCACATTTTCAATACAATTAACTAATTTAATCAATTTTCTTAATGGTTGTGAAATTTTCCAAAAAGGGTCCTATAAATAGGAACAGAGGGAGTATAACATATACACCCTCCGGATTATAATATAAGCAAAATTAATTACTTTTACGTTTACTATTGATGTTAGTTGATTGTATTTAATTTTTTTCAAATTTATAAAAAAAAATAGTTATTTTAAGAAAAGTAGGGTTAGGAATGAAACAAAAATTAAATGAGATAACAATTTTTTAAGTATATTTTAAAAAAGTAGCATCGAAAATTTTAAACAAAATAAAATATATTTTTTTGTTACTTATATTTCAAGCCGGAGGGAGTAAGATATATTATGTATATGTTATTTTTTATATTAAAATAATCGCGAACACCTTGAAGACAATATTGAGTTTTGTTCTTCTTGGATATACATCTGTCTTTATCTAATTTTAAAGCAAATACATCTCTATGATAGTGACGACAGTGACTAACTTGATCGAATCTCAGGGACTAAATTGCTATTTTGATAAAATCAGGAACTAACTTGATCGACGCTTACAAAGTCAAGGACCAATCTGACCAATTACTCTTTAAGGATTCTAATTAATAATTGATATGTATATAAATACACACCAGAGCATCACCAATTCCAGTTCAGTGTAATAGTTGAACAAGCCACGAATTCAGGAAGGGTTAATTATGGTTATTAGGGAGGGCAATGCTTCTATGAGGCATTTTCCCCCATCATCACTTAGTGCTCCTTTTGACTCTTTGAGAAACTACAAATTTACCCCTCTACAACTTCACCCCACCTCCTCTCCTCTCTTGCCATGTCCCTCAACACTATCGAAACTGGAACCACCACTGTCGCTCACGACTGTCACTCCCAACAACAATCACCTTTCTATCGCGCCGCCTTAACCCTTTATCATCCACCGTCAATCAAATCCGCCTTAACCATCTGTTTAGGACCTATTTTATTTTTAATACGGTTTGGGCCAGGAACAGGTGAGAATTTAATTGGACCTTCAAGCCCAAAGGAAAGATTCAAGCAGGAGAAGAAATAAGAAGGCAAAGAAAAGCGTAGCAAAGAAGGATGGTATTTTTGGGGTTCCACCCACGAAGCTGGCCATCAAGGATGATGTGGTCAGCTGGGTAAAGACCTCTGGGAGTACTGGGCGGATTGTGGATTGGCAGGCTCTGAGCGAGCTCCGCCTCAGAGAGACAGAATGGCCTCAAAGAGGACTTGCACAGTGGTTGGAGAGCGAGCCTTGGACAACGAGAGAAGAGCAGGGGCAGCAGGAGTAGAGTGGGCCATGGTTCAGAAATCATGGAAAAGGGATCTTTTGTCCCTGACCTGAAGAAGTGAGATTAGGGAGAGTTAGCTAAAAATGGTGTGAGCTTGGGGAAGGGGAAAAACAACTTAACAGCTAAGAAAATGAGAGTTATGAGGGAGATGTGGACAGGAGAGAGAGAGAGAAAGAGAGAGTCAAAAAGCTTAAGAAGAGAGGGAAAGAACAACGAAAAACAGAGGGAGAAGAAGGAGAAAAACACAGAGAGAAAGAGATTAAAAAAAGGGAATATAGTAAGAAAAGAGGGAGTGGAGGAGAGTTTTGGGTTGTCCAAGGGAGGCCCATCATCCTCCTCACTAAGTGTCACTGTGTAAGACTCGCTCATTCCTGCCACCATTAAACCTCCGGAGTTTCTATTACCATATCATTGTTGCTTAATCTCTCAAGTTTACGAATCCATTATCTCTAATCTCATTCCTACCTAATTTTGGTCCTAAACAATTGGCGACTCCGCTGGGGAGATAAAGCAATGATGGACAATCAAAACACTCGAGTTCCAGTGACACCCAGAAGGTTGTCTTTCAACCTAGAGTTTCCTGATGAAGAAATGCGTGAAAAACAGCCACAAACTCCGGGAGAAACAACGGTTTCATCACCCAGGCAGGAGGAACCTGCTTTGAACTTCTTGGGAGACCTGGAAACTCCGCTCTCTGGTGGAGAGGTGGGCTCGGCTCAGGTCACGGTTCTCGCCGCCCTGCTCACGTCGTTGTTGGCCAACCAAAACAACTTGACCAAGATGATGGCGGAAGTAAGGACACAGATGGCTAGGAGAGAGGCGGAAGGAGAAAGGACCCATAGCAGGGCGGAGATACTCGCTGCAAGATCGGGGGAAGATGCCCCTGTCACTCAGGCACAGTTGAGGAGGATGTTGAAAGATCATAGAGGAGGGGCTAAGAAAGCTATCGAGGTGCAGCTCCCGTTCACGACCGAGGTGCTCGCCCAGCCATTCCCAGCTGGGTACGTGCCACCCACCTTCAGGAAGTTCGATGGGACTGGGAGTGCAAGGGAGCACATTATGACTTACTTGGATGACTTGGGTGTTCATAGTCAGAATAAGTGTTTACGCTTGAGGGAGTTTTCCAAATCGCTTGTGGGTAGAGCATTCACATGGTACAGTAAGCTCCGCTCTGGGTCCTTGCATACTTGGGAGGATATGATGGCCAAATTCTGTAACAAGTTTTTAGAAAAGGAGGGTGCCTTGCACATTATGGACTTGGGGCGCGTGAAGCAGAGGCCGGGAGAAGGGCTGGTAGAGTTCATCAAGAGGTACAGGGATAAGGCACTTCATTGTAAGGAAACCTTGCCGGAGGCGGATTTGGTATATGGGTGTATTAAAAATATAGAGGATGATGCCCAAATTTTCCTGTCTTTGAGTGAGGTGACAACGATTGCGGAATTAATGAAGAAAGGAGCTGACGTGGCAGAGGCCATGAGGAGATAGGGGAAGCGTGCTAAAGACGATGCCTTGTTGGACGTATATGTCTCAGAGGAGCAAGGAAAGAAGAAAAATTACAAGGAAACCCCTCCGCCCCGGAAGTATGGAAAGGATGAAGAGTCGCCCGCCTCTCCTATTTCTAAGGAGTTGACATACCAACTAGTGGAGGAGTGGTACAAAGAGGGGATACTGAAGAAGGGAGAGGGACGTCGCCCGCCTAGCCAACAGATGGATGACCCACACTATTGTGCTGTGCATCGCGAGGCAAGTACCCACAGTACTATGACTTGTTATGTAGTCAAACACATCTTTCATAGATTGGTAGGGCAAGGGAAGTTAGTATTACCCGAGCAACGAATCGAAGAAGATCTGCGGGTCCGCCCTCTACCAAATTATGGGGTAAACGCTGTCAATGGGATATAAGAACAACTATTGAAAGATGAGGAAATGGTAGATAACGAAGAAGGAGATTTGGGAGAAATACTTAGAAGAGGCATAGCAAAAACAAGAGGTTTACACATCCTGTTCGCCCAGTTGAACTTGGGGGATGAAGTGCAAAGGGAGGCGGCAGGAGCCTTGATAGATGTTATAATGAGGCACGAAGGCGGCCTATGCTCACCCAACGCACCCCTGACTCGCCTCGCGAGGTCACATGCCACAACTATTATCTTTAAGGAGCCCATTGAATACGAGCAAGGCTCTTGTCACAACAAGCCACTGTACCTGGAAGCAAGTGTGGAAGGCGTCACCGTGAGGCGTGCCCTAGTGGACAACGGGTCTGGTGTCAACATCATTCCAGTGGACGTTTTCCACGCCTTGGGGGTGCCCGCTGAGAGATTGCAAAGATCCAATATGAGGCTTAGTGCATTTAGTGGGGCGACGGTGATGGCTATGGCTAGCGTGGTCTTACGCCTAAGGGTAGGGGCTATCGTGTCACCTAACACCTTCCAAATTGTGGCTGGGAAGCCTAGCTACCACATTTTACTGGGGAGGCCTTGGATCCACCAACATCACTGCGTGCCTTCCACGCTTCACCAATGTGTGAAATCAAATTACAGGGGTGGAAATATCGTAATCCCTGGGGTTAGGGCCCCATTTGAGGTATCTGAACTCCACATGATTGAAGCTTCTTTTTTCAGTGAGGTGGCTCCTACGGGTGCCAACATGATTCAAAGAATTTCCCCTATTCGATTTGTCAAAGAAAAAGGAGAGGGCGAAGCATCCCAGAGCGGATTCCAGAGGCCACGAGATGACTTGGGTCAGGGCGAACAAGGTGTCCTGAGGAAAGAAAGAATGGAGAGGTGTCGCCTTCCAGATGGCACCGTGATGTGGAGGTTCTTATAGGAAGAGGCGGGGTTGGCTAGGCCCAAGATTGAAGAACTAGTCAACCCCGGCCTTTGGCACATGCTCCATACCCCAATGGAGGTGCCACGAGAAGAGAGGGGAGATTCCTATGACACAATTGAAACAAAAGGAAACGAGGAACACGATGGAGATTTAGAAGAAATAAACATGGGAACAACGGAGGAAAATAAGAGGTCGTTGTTCATATGCAAAGCTCTGGACGACCAAGAAAGAAGAGAGTTGATAGAATTGCTCAAGGAGTTCAAAGAGGTATTCGCCTGGAGTTACACTGAAATGCCTGGATTGAGTAAGAACTTGGTGACCCACAATTTGAAGGTAAGGGCGGACGCCACGCCTATAAAGCAACACCCCAGGAAGTTCGGCCCTAAGGTGGAAGCCCAGATAAAGAAGGAGGTTCAGAAGCTATTAGAGGCGAAATTCATAAAGCCTATTCAGCATCCGGAATGGTTGGCTAATGTCTTCCCTGTAAAGAAGAAAAATGGACAGATTCGCTGCTGTGTAGACTTCAGGGATCTCAATAGAGCTTGTCCCAAAGACGAATTCCCCCTACCTCACATTGATAGTATGATAGATGCCACGACTTCTCATGAAAGGTTTTCGTTCATGGACGGTTTCAGTGGATGCAACCAGATTCGAATGTCGCCCGGAGACGAAGAGAAAACGACTTTTAGAATCCCTGTGGGAAATTTCCATTATGTGGTGATGCTCTTCGGTTTGAAGAATGCAGGGGCCACGTATCAAAGAGCAATATTGTATTAGTAATCTAGTGGATCAAAGTCCTCTATAATTGTTTCCCGCGATTGTTTCAATAACACAATCTAGTCACTAAGACACTCCCGTCCGTCAATTCTATGAACCTTCACGAAATGTTCTTCAGTCCATAGAATCTTCGCAATATCTTTTCCAATTCCTAACGTCCACCTCACATCATAATTATCGTGTTTCTAATCCATTTTAAGTGATTTTGATTAATCAAGCCTTTATATATTTATATCAATTTAGATAATTCTCTAACTTAGGGTAATTATACATAATAGTAAAATAATTCACCATTCAATCATAATAATCACAATAATATATCAATAATAATACTCACTCATTCATATTATTGCAATCTCAACCACATAATCAATTATTCAAGCATCATCAATATCATCACCCAACATCACATAAACCCTAGAATTAGGAACAACCCAAAATCATAACCAATACATCAATCAAACATGCATATAATTATATTCCTATTATTATTATCATATCTTTTCCGTAATTTATGCAAATATCTCCCCTCTTACCTTGGTTTTTATGAGAGAGATTGACTAGAGAGAGAAAGAGGCATAAAACTTCCTCTTTGACTCCACTTCCTTCCTTATCACTTGTTTTCCTTAATTCCTTAGCATAGCTTCTCTATTCTTTGCTCCTTGAATGAAAACCCCCATAAATTAGAAACCTAGGGTTTTGCCATTGGAGGAAGAGATTGAGTTTTGAGTTTATAAAAGGAAATATGAGAGATTGAGGGAGGATTGTATGTGTATGTGTGATAGGGATTTGATTTTGGGGATTTATCCATGGATTTATGTGGTGATTTCATGAAGAATTTAGAGAGAGAAAGAGAAGGGTTTTGGTTTGAAGAAAGAGAAAGTGAGGAAATAATGAATGAGAATTAGATCTGAACGCAATATGATGTCTGATCTGCTGCAATATATCCGGATATTTCACCAGATATCCGGATATCACGAGTTTATTTGAACAGGGGAAGTGGGTCTGATGCTATGTATCCGGATATCTCACCAGATATCCGGATATCCCGAGTAGGAAGAGTGGGTCTGATGCAAAAATTCAATAAATAATCGATTATCTTCGAGAATAATCGATTATTTAGGCATATTTTCTATTCTTTTTTGCATTCTAATGGTTTCTAATTGCTACCTACAATTAGTTAAGACTATAAACCTTCATATTATTAATTTCTAATTACTTCCATATGAAAAATAAATTGAGGATGTTACAGTAGGCCTTTAGGTGGTTGGAAAATATGGGAAAAATTGGATAGGAGGTTGCCTATAAGGGTGTTTGTAGGTGAAGTAGGAGGAGTGTAGGGGTTAGGGTCTGTTGTATTGAGGTCTATACAGTATAGTTCAACAATGACATCTGTTTGGGTTAGGCGTTTTAGTTGGTGGAGGGTGGCTAGGGTGCTGTAGGGAGAGGAGTGGCTCGTTAGGGTAATTTGTTTGGCATCATGGGTAAAGGTCATAGATGGTATGACAAAGTCCGATGTGACTGCCCCTAATGTGCGGAGACATTCAATCCCGAGGACAACGTTAGCGCCCTGAATAGGTAAAAGGTAGAATGGGATAGAAAATAACTGATCCTGCATCAAAAGAGGGGTTGATCTACATAACCCTGAACAAAATATCCTGTCACCATTTCCTACCATGACTGGGAATTTGGGAGTAGCAACAATAGGGAGCTGTAGAAAATGAGCAATACGCGGCTGCATGACATTGTGCGAGCTGCACGTATCTACTAAAATAGTCACTGGTTGTCCATAGATTGATCCCTGAAATTTCAATGTCTTTGGGGATGGGTTCCGCTGCAAGGCCTGGTTAGATAATTGGAAATGAACCATCTCAACATCAGAATTAGCAGAATTAACAGAGAGCCCCTCTAAATGAGCAAGTAAACGTTCGTCATCATTAGAAACAGTATCATCATCCACCAATAATAATAAAAACTGCTTATTCTGACATTTATGACCAAAGACATATTTCTCGTCACAATTATAACACAAACCCAGTGCACGGCGTTCTTGCATTTGAGCAGCCGTAAGACATTTGACAGGAATCGTAGTCATTGTAGTGGGTTTGGAAGGAGGCTGATTAGCAGCAATAGCAACGTGTGGGGAAGCACTTGGTCAACCTGTAGCAGTAGTAGGCTTGGAGAAGCGGTTTAAGGACTGCTTGGAGTGTTGTAGCTTGCTTTTAACCAGTTTGGCCATACCAATGGCATGTGTGATGGCAAATGGCCGCATAACAGCTAGCTCACGAGAGATATCAGGATGCAAACCAAAAATAAAACAATTTAATAACATTTCTTGAGACAATCCAACCACACGGGTAGAGAGACGTTCGAAACGTCCCTAGTACTCAGCCACAAAGCTTGTTTATCACAACTTAAAGAGTTCAGCCTGGTGGTTAGTGAAAGCAGAGGGACCAAACCGAGCCTCGAGAGCCTTAGAGAAACTTTCCCAGTTAGTTAAATAATTATTTTGGTGCATCCATTTAAACCAACAAAGAGCATTCTCTTTCATAGAAAAAGCAACCAAATCTAGACGTTCAGCAGGGCCAATTTGGTACAAATTAAAATACTGTTATGCCTGGAAAAGCCAGTCTAGAGGGTCACTACCATCAAATGGTTGTAGTTGTAACTTAGGAAGCTTAACCATACCTAATTGGGAGTGAGTAGGGTTGGCAAAAGAGGAGAGAGAAGTGAGGCGGTTAGCTCCTTGAGGGGACAAGTTCTGGCCCACCGAAAGTGTAGCCATGCGATCCATAAGGCCATTGACAGTGGCAGTAAGGAGATCATGGCGAGCATCCATGGTCTCTTGCATCTGGTCTTGCCGTAAGAGGAGTTGAGACTGTAGACTCTGGATAGAATCCAGAACAGCAGCAGCAGTAACCTCATCACGAGGTGGGAATTGAGGTTTGGGAGGCATTGGGAACAAGAATGAAAGAACCAATGTTAGGGTCTTGATAAACCTTAGCAGAGCTACTGTAGCAGATAAAGAATAACGAATGATAAAGTAATACTCAAAATTTTCATTAACCACCAAAAGGGCAAGAGCAACGTATTTAAGTACACCCAAAGCAAAAGTACCGGGTTGAGAAAACATAAAAGTACTAGGGTTTTAACATACTTTAGTCATAAATAATGGCCCAAATTAACATTACTTCCTTTTAAAGCCCTTTAGCCAACCAAGAGGATTAGTATTACGTTTGGGCTTGGTACTAGTAGAGCCCAACTGCTTATCACTATATTTGGCCAACTTCTTCTGCCCCATGCACGACTGAAAAAAATAAAATAAAATAAAATAAATAGAAACAAACGAAGTGGCTGTCAAATATTGAACTGGATTCCAAGCTAGAGCTTCGATCCGGCTATCGTGGTGGTTAAGGGTGACTTTCTCCAACTCGGGTTCCAAGTTCGGTGGCTCGCTCCCCTTTAATTATATACATGCATGGTTGTGAAATTTAAGAGTTCAAGTAAATTCATCCGGTTTTAATAAACTTGAATCATAAACTTATTCATAAATATGTAAAGTTTACATGGCTTAAAAATATTAGATTAAGAGATTTTTTACACCCTCAGTCCATCATCCACCATTCGCTTGTATTACTATCATCTAAAAGTTAACGACCATACACGGATGAAGGGTGGATGATACACTGATGGTGTAAAAAACATTTACATTGTCGGTGCATTCTCCATTTTCTCTATAAGAAAATATTTTTTTTGCCATAAACATAGTTTAAAGTATTATTATAAATTATTTTTAAAGATTCTAACATTATAATAAAACAAATAAAAATATAAATTATAGTCATAATTACTCAATATTTGTACAAAACAGTTATTTAATTTTTAATTGATTATTTACTTTATTTTTTGTTTAATACAACAATACGTGTACAATAGTAAAAATTAAAATTATATGTAATATAGGTAATTCAATCTAAGTATTAAACAATAATAAAAAATTATAATGTAAATGGAAATTCATATATTATATAATTGACTTGAAAGTTTACCAATTTTAACATTTATTTCAATTTGAACGAATTTATAAAAAAAAAATACATGAAAGTCATCAACTTGTTCTTGTGATCAAGATCCTAAACTGACAAGACTTTAACATGCGGTATACATGTGTGTAACAAATTAAAAGACGTGTCAGGAATTGGCTCATTCTGCAAAGCATGTTAAGACATAACTTGTACTGGTGCATGTTATATTAATGGCCATAGATCACTATTGAGGTGTAATGAATGATAGAGATTTGTACCTGTAACTTTTTTGCCTTTGTGATATATTATAGGTTAAGCTTTGCTAGTATACCCTTAAAAGAACGGCATCGTTTTACAGGCTGATGTGAGTCGGGTCATTGATTAATTGGGCCTGTTTTTTCTGTTGATAACAAGTAGCCCGTATTATGTAAAGTTAAAAACTAGGCCTGGACTTTGTTTCTTGCAAAAAAATTTGCACACCACCCCACAAACAAATTTATACACACCACTTAAAAAAAACCAAAAATAACCCTATCCTATCTCTTTCTCTTTCCCCTTCCCTTCAGCCACCCCACCCCACCACAACCACCCCCACCCACACCACCCCACCCTTTCCCCCACCCCACCCCACCCCACCCCACCTCACTCTTTCCCCTCTCTTCCTTCTTCTTCCTCTTTACTCTATTTTTTTTTTAATTTTGACCTTGGGTCGTGGCCCTTCTCACGACCACCCCGGTCGTGAGCCACCTCACGATCCACCCCATTGTATAGGTTGTGACACGGGTCGTGACCCCACTCACGACCACCCTGGTCGTGAGTCACCTCATGACCCCTCCCATTGTATAGGTTGTGACACGGGTCGTGACCCCTCTCACAACCACCCCGGTCGTGAGTCGCCCCATTATATAGGTCGTGAAAGGGGTCACGACCGGGGTGGTTGTGAGAAGAGTCATGACCTAAGGTACAAATAAAAAAGAGCAAAGAAAAGAGGAAGAAGAAGGAAGGGAAGGGAAAGGGTGCGGCGGGGTGCGGTGGGGGAAAGGGTGGGGTAGTGCGGTGAGCTGAGGTTGGCTGTGGTGGGGTGGGGTGGGGGAAGGGAAGGGGTGGGGTGGGATGGGATGGGGGCGGGGCATTTTTGGTAATTTAAAAAAAAAGTGGGGTGTGGATAGTTGGGTGTAGGGTGGAAATTTTTTTTCTTTATTTCTTTTATTTGAAAGATTAAGAATCTCATCAGCATTAGTTCATCATCATCTCTTTTTTACATAAATATATAGAAACATTGTGAGGATTGTATATAAATATTAAAATCAGTTACAACTTGGTACAACCTATGAAGGTCAAACATGCACCAATGCAAGTTATGTCTTACCATGCTTTGCAGCCTTTGCCGTCAAGAATCACAAGGGTAGGATGTTGTAGAATTTTTTCGTGGCGATTCCCAAACAATGATATAATTTTTTTACCCCTTTTAATATTTGATTTTTTAAAAAAAAAAATTTCAAAATATTCTTATGTAATATATTTTTTTATCCTTTGCACGTTAAGAGATAGCGTACGAGTTTTAAAGTTACACATATGCTAACTTCTCGAAGTACAAATATTTTTTCTCAAATACACTGGGTTCTGCATATGTGCAAAAATTACACACTATTCTAGTAATGTAAAAAAAAACTTATTTTTGCTCAGTACATTTATCCCACAACGTATGGGTAATTTTTGCACATACACTTGGGTAGAGAGTTTAATAACTAGGGGTCAACATAACACAACTCGTCCTATCTCAATGATTCCGTGTCGAGTATGTCCCGTCTCAATTATCATAAAAGGGATAAATAAGGAAAAAAATGGACAAACCCGATACAAAGGGTGATGGATTCGTGTATACCCAAGGTCATCCGACCCGTCCTCTTATACATATCAAGGTTCTATTATTCTTCACTCATTTGCTTCTGTCTAAAAATTTATGTCATAAGAATAATAATTGAAATGAAAACAACTTCAAACATGAAATATCCTGTATATTTCTTTACTATATATTTATTAATATAATATAAGTATCTCGTCTAAGATGTTTATGTTAGTGATATATTAAATTCTATTGATGTGTATATGTTGAATCATAGTGCGGTATATACTTGCTAGCGAAGTATTCAAACTTCATCTCTTTGAAATAGTAAAGTATGATCTCTTGATGTTCACTTGAAGTTATGTAGAATATTTAAATCATGTTGAGTAAGCATAACGAGGAGATAGTCTAGTCAACTATCATTAAGCAATCATATGAGATTTAAATTTTAGATATTATTTTAACCATATGACGTATAAAAGAAATTTTGTGATGAAGTTCTTATTGCATCATATCAATTTTTGCCATTTTTGCAGAAAAATAAATCTATATTTTTATAAATTTTATACTTATATTTTTGTCTTGGGTCAACTCATCACATCCCAATTTGGACCTGTTTCAATTAAGACTCGTCCATACCGTCTCCCTTCTTAATTAGGGACGGGTTCGGGTTCAAAAATTGATCATCAACATTTAGGGACGAGTGAAAGACAACCCTAACTCGTCCCAACCCGTCCTACGCTCACCCCTTTTAGTAACAATGAGAAAGATAAAGAAGGTTTAAGATATTAAGTGTCTCATGTGAGGATTATGTGACTTATCATGAAAAAAGACTAATAAATAAATAATTAAATAATGAAGGACTAAATAATAAATTGAGTAAAAGGGAAAAAGTTTTTATTTTTGAAGGGAACCGTTGTTTGATAGGGTGCATCAGTTCATAATGGATATCATAAGAATAGAATCCTCTTAATAAATGTCATTGCGATTCGAAAAATACTAAAGAAATATGATAAGGTACGTCTCTTCGTTCTGGTATCGAAATAAATATTAAGGTCCTACTTATTTCTTAGGTATGATGATGACTCTCTGAATTTCTTCTCTTCTCCATCACTTATGATTAGAGCATATAACGAAAAGCCAATGAATAGAAATCTTGTTTTCTCAATTATCATCAAGTCATCACATCAAGATTTTTGCTATAGATAAAGGCATGTATTCTTCTTTTTACTGACTAATTGTGAGACACATAAAATTCTAAAGATCCTTGTAATTTTCTATTAATGTTAATTTTCGTAAAAATTTCAACATGTAGTATGAAAGCATATAATTATGTAATTTATTATTCTCTATTGATAATATTTGATTATTATATTTTTTTCAAATTGTATGAACCCTGATTTTAAAAGTTTAAATTATTATGTTATTCTGCTGCAATTACGTATTATTGTTGAACATGGAATTGTGTGTGCCCTAATTTACTGAATGCACAAAGTTGTTAATGCAACGTAGTTTCAAACTAGGATTTTCTGTTTTAAACCATGTTCCAAATGTTGTATGATTGTATCCAACCAATCAGGAGTAAAAAATTATTTATTTTATTAAAAATATTTATTAGGAGTAGAAAGTTAATTTTCAAAAATTAAAAATAAAATCAAACAAATATATGAGAAAGTATTATGGAATATCAGAAAATATTTGTGAAATATCCTGAAAATATTTTTTTAAAAAAAATAATTAAAATTAAATAAAAAATAATCGAATATTTTTTAAACATGTTTTAATTTGAGAAATATCATACTCATATCGATAAAGAGATAGAAACTACATTAATAATTTTCTATTTTTGAAGTATTTGGTCTCTCACCCAAACATAATAGGCTTATTTAAGTTTTTATTCCTGAAAATTGACCGAGTTTTGGTTTTAGTCCCTATCTTTTTATTTGACCGGTCTTGATCCTTAAAAGTTTAATTTTTTTTGTTTTGGTCCCTGCCGTTAGGGATCCACCGTTAATTGATGACGTGGCTAACGGAGTGCCACGTCAGCATGCCATGTGTCTTTTTATTTAAAGTAAAAGGTCCCTGAAAGTTGACCGAATTTTGGTTTTAGTCCCTATTTTTTTTTTTGATCGGTCAAAATCCTTAAAAGTTTTAAAAAATTTGTTTTAATCTCTGTCGTTGTTGATAAAATATCATTAATTGATGACACGGTTAACGGATTGCTACATAGCATGCCATGTATCTGCACAATATAACATGGATAACCTAGCAAGGCAAGCATAACTCGCCACACTTACATCAGTCTAATAACTTAAACAAACTCATAGTCATCATTGGAGTATATAACATTCAATTCTTGCATAAATATTTCGATGTGAAACTTAGCTTCAAATAAACTAAAATATTATAATTTTTAGTCTTTCGGTTATATAATAAACCAAATACATCATAGAATTCATGTCTTATTCTATACTGTTCTTACATGCCATCTGTCAACCTGGAAACAACTCATTAATATGCATTAATATGCAGACCCATGTCATGCTAATTCAGTTAGTCATGTCAGCAATTAACAATGTTTTACTAATGACATAGACCAAAATAAAAAATTTTAAACTTTTAAGGACCTTGACCAGTCAAATGAAAAGATAGGGACTAAAACCAAAATTCGGTCAACTTTCAGGGACCTTTTACTTTAAACAAAATGACATCTGGCATGCTGACATGTCACTCCGTTAGCCACGTCATCAATTAACGGTGGATCCCTCACGGTAGGGACCAAAACCAAAAAAATTAAACTTTTAAGGATTAAGACCGGTCAAATAAAAAGATAGGAATTAAAACTAAAACTCGGTGAACTTTCAAATACTAAAAACTTAAATAAGCCAACATAATATATTAAATTTGGCTATGTTTGTTTTCACCTTGGAAAGATATCCAACGTGCGTTTGGCCTAAGTCAGCTTTATATAGCTTATACCTTTAATACTTTCTCAATGTGATTTTGCTCTAGTCTGACGCACAACCAAACATGCAAGGAATCATAATGGAACACGTTTTACGTGACTAACCTACTTTAATTTACAAGTTCAATCCCAATCCTACATAAGAACAAAGTCTCAAGAAACCTAAGACTCAAGGACTTATAACTGAGAAGTCAGGAAAAAAGATAGAGATGCCTGAATACTGCGTGACAGGGGGAACTGGGTTCATAGCAGCTTATCTGGTAAAGGACTTACTAGAAAAGGGTCACACTGTGAGGACAACTGTGAGAAATCCAGGTATGTGTCATCCATATGTGAGTGTTTGTTTTGCAATTTGTTCATAATTGCAAGAAATCTTAACCATAAAAAAATACTTTGTGGCAAGGTTAAATATTAATAGGTAGGGAGATATAAATATATAATATAACTATTTCCAATAGTGAGATTTAGAACTTATTCTCCGCAGAATCCTTGTCCGGTATATTCATATAGAGAAGAACCTTTTATTCCTAACATTTAATAGTTTTGATGCTAAAGTTTGATTTGATTGTTAACTAGTACTGTACTTTATAATTATGTTATTATTTCAACTTTTTTTATTAGAGGATGGAGAGAAGGTTGGCTTTCTAAGGGAACTAAGTGGAGCCAAAGAGAGACTGAAGATATTAAAAGCTGATTTATTGCTGGAAGGGAGCTTTGATGAGGCACTGATGGGTGTTGATGGTGTCTTTCATACAGCATCCCCTGTCCTTGTTTCCTATGATGACAACATTCAGGTATGTTCCCCACTTGTTATTAAGACCATGATTTAAATTGCAGCAACAACAATCTTATTGTAATTCCATGGAAATATAACTTTTTTTTTTAAGGCAAATATGTGCAATTATTTCGGTATAAACCCAGAATTTGATTATCAATGCAATGCAACTTTACCAATTGAGCTCACTCTTAGGAATTATAAGAAAATGTATATGATATGATCATAATTGAATTGCAATAATATTACGTGATTGTCCCATTTTAATTTTAGGGGCTTTCTCTGTTTAAGCTTTAATTTATTCCAATCATTCCATTGCATGTAAATAAATTGTGTCAGTTGTTACTTGTTAGTGTTGGAAGTCCCACATCGTCTGCTTCGTAATATGTGATATGATTTAAATACGTGTTGGGTTACTCCTCTCATTGCCAATTGGTTTTGAGATGAAACCTTAACAGATAGTGTCATGAACTAATTCGGTTGAAACTTAGCTTTTGTTTAGAAAAATGATAGCGGCAAGGATATATTTCCATACCAATTCTCTTTTATACAAAACCTAAAATCATATCTTGAACCAAATCTTACAAAAACTTAAAGACTTAATATTTATGTTAATGAAAGTAAATGAATATAAATCATGATATGTTTCGGTTCGATCAGATATCAAAATCAAGCGGCCTGCTGGAAGAGAAACATGTGAATTGTAAACCGAAACAGAACAATCAATTTTACAAACTAGTAATTTTACCCGTGCATCGCACGGGTTTAATTTTTTTTAAAAAAAAAAAAAAATAGATTATAGATTTTGGAAATATGTCTTTTTAAATAATAAGTTAATATGAACCTTTTATAAAAATGATTTACATGTATTTAGAAATGAATAGTCATAAACATTAACCTTTGAATCTAGTTTCAGCTACCAATTTTTTCATTAATAAAAATTAACTAATAATGTATCAACTATGTGATTTCTAATTTTAATTAACAACATAATTTCTTATATTAAAAAAAATCCAACTATCCTTGCCGTGGACATGGAAAAGACTTTGTTGGTAGAGGCAAAACCCATTTCGGTGATCTCTACGTCTCAGAGGGATTAGTCTTCGGCTGTCGGCTGGAGATATCCTTGGTGTACACCAAAAAAAAAATCCAACTCATTTTGATTTTTGTTTTATTTAATCCATCATTCCAAATGCATTTTGTTAGTAATTCGTTTTGCAAATCCAAATGCAGATATTTTTTTTACCATATATATATCATCATCATCATTATTACATCTGTCCCAAAATATAAGACCTGTTTTTACACTTTTAATTAATTCATGTTTATAACATTCAAACTTTCAAATTACTTGCTTGTATTAGAACTTCATAATTGTAAATAAGTATATTGTCTAAAGTATAAAATAACGCATCATTATTTTTCACAATTTAAATTGCAACATATTGTATAAATTTTTGGATTTTTTTAAATTTGAATTCATTACTGAGTAAATATTTGATTGTATTAAGCTAAATCATTATACCAAATTATAGCTCATCTTTAATACTTATATATCCGTTTTATCCGTTGTACCTAAAATTTATTATTCATATTGATGCTCTGTTTAAATGTTTAATACCAATTTGCCTATATTATGACTTGTTTGTATTAGAATTTCTGAAATTACAATATTATATTCGTTTTTTTTCTGGTTAATTATCATATGACGGGTCGTTTAGGCATTATATATTTTTTATGTCAATATTTGATTCAAATTATTTCCTTTTGAAAAGATCATTAATAACTCGTGCAAATTGTAATAATATCCAAATGCAAATTATATGTTTGCTGACAATTTTTATATTTATGTGTAATCCAAATTGTACTAATAAAAATTTACTAAAAATAACTTAAGATAAATATTTATTCCCGTGTGATGCACGGACAAACAAATTTGGAGGGAAAAGCAAGGATAAAGGAGGGAAAATGAAAATGACAAAAATGCCCTCAACTTCTCCTATTTTATAATATGATGATTATTTTAATTTGATCTTACACAATTATCTTAGTTAAACTCAAATGCAGCCACACAAGTCGCTAAGAAAAAAATCTACTAACCTTTTCTCTCTTCACATGACAAGAAGTATGTTTGTCTTTATACTTAAGGATACACATTTAACATCCTAATTCTGTCTTAAAACATTGAGGAAAAGAAATAGTGTAAAATCGGACTTTAACAGGCTCATTTTTTCTTTCTTCTTAGATAGCAACACAAGCACATATCACTTTCTTATAATTTGAAATATGTTGCAGGCAACTTTAATTGATCCATGCATTAAAGGTGCCCTGAATGTGCTTAAATCTTGTGTAAAAGCGAATGTGAAACGTGTGGTGCTCACCTCTTCTTGCTCTTCCATAAGATACCGTGACGACGTGCAACAAATTTCTCCTCTTAATGAGTCTCATTGGAGTGATCCAGAGTATTGCAAACGCTACAATGTAGTAACACATTGCACATTAATTAATAGTTCAATGAAAAATATCACCTTTGTATAGTTTATATATTGTATTAAACTCTTGTCAATGTGCAGCTGTGGTATGCATATGCAAAGACTTTAGCAGAGAGAGAGGCGTGGAAGATTGCAAAGGAAAGTGGAATGGATCTTGTGGTGGTTAACCCCTCTTTCGTTGTTGGTCCCCTGCTTGCTCCACAGCCAACCAGCACACTTTTCTTGATACTAAGCATTGTCAAAGGTTAGATTCCCATTATTATATATACACTAGAATTATTCCAGGACATGGATATCTCTGTTTTGAAAATTATAAAGTGCATGGTAATTGATATGATAATTTATGACTAACTAATAATTTCTCCTAATTAATCATTGGTTTATACTTTATATGTCTTAAACTTTCCCCTGCACTTTTATTTTGTGTGGCTTAATTAATAATTAAGTGAGCCCATATAAATTGATTGAGCAGATAAATCTCTCTTTATGCATTATTTCAAATTTTCTTTAGCATCATATGGTAAAGTTCTTTATACAAACTCTTCAAATTTAGGGTGACAAATTCATCTTTTTACAGGCTTGAAAGGAGACTATCCAAATACAACAGTGGGCTTTGTACACATAGATGATGTGATAGCTGCTCACTTGTTGGCAATGGAGGAGCCCAAAGCATCTGGCAGGCTTGTTTGTTCAAGCTCAGTAGCTCATTGGTCGCAAATCATCCAAATGCTTCGGGCCAAATATCCTTCCTATCCATATGAAAACAAGTGAGTTAAATCAGGCCATCAACAATGAGTTTTGGTTTTTGAATCCCATAAAGTTGATTTTGAACCTTTTTTTTTTTTAAATTTTTAACATAAGAATGGTTTTATTAATAGCAAAGATAAATGTTGAGAAAAATCCTCTCAACAAGGAATACAATGCTGATAACCCCCAAAATAAAAATAACCACCAAAATAATAGCAAACAAAAATAGAACCTCAACAAAAAAAATGGAAAAGCAATAAAGAGTTGGACACCCAAAAAGAGTATAGATAAAACAACATGAACACATCTTGAGAAGAACCTAGGATAATTTTGTCTTTGAATCCTTCTTTGATTAAAAGTGTGAAAAACTAAAATTGCTTATGTACTTTTAAAAAAAATAAAATAAAATTGAGGATGTTGAAAAAATTAGAATTCGTTACTAACATTTTTTCCATATCTCCTATACGAAAAAACCATCATTTTAGGTAAGTGCATTTTGCTATAAGAACCATGTTGAAAAAATCCATTTTTTCTACTAAACATGTAGGAAAAATGAAACATGAGGAAGAAACAAAATAAAAACAAAACAATAATCAAAAGGGAAGGGAAGGAAGAGCATCAAACTAGAGAGGAGGGACCATGACGAGAGGACAGGGCTCAGACAGGGTGGCTTCACGGTGGTGGAGTATAAAATGGTGGGAGGCCGACAACGACAAAACTAAGAATGGAAAGGAGGAAAAAGAAGAAAAGGAAGGGGATGAGGCAATGCGGGAATGGATGGAGGTAGAGGCAGGCCCGGTACTAACATATTATAGGTACGGGGTGAAAATTTTTTTTAGACCCTTTAAACTATAAAAAACTTATAAGTAAATAAAACTTTAATAATAAAGTTTGAATAAAATTTTTCTTAAGATATGGACTTTTCTAAAATGTTATAAATACCTATAACTCTATAACTTCGCAAAAATACAATTAACCATAAAAAAAATTACACAGGCTTCAACAACTTTACAAGTATAAGTTATATTTGTGAAATAATATATTTGTGAAATTTTTAATATAAGTTAAGAGATAAAATTGTAATGTTAAAATAATTTTTTAAAATTTCAAGAAATATAACTATTATCATTGATCTTTATAATATAATTATGACTTATAATAAAATGAAAGAGAAAAATAAAAAGGTAAATTCAACATGGACAAAGTAACTATTAAAAAAAATCATGGACAAAGTAACAAGAGAAAGCAAAACATAAAATAAATCATAAAAAAAAAGTGTCGTAGGGGATTCGAACTCTGGCCATGCAAAACTAAACTTTATGCTAATTTATCTATCCTTTTATATTTATACATATATATATATATATATGTATGAATTAAAATTATTTTTGAGCCCCTAAAAATCATGGGCGCAGGGCAGGTGCCCTCATTGCCCTGCCCCTGGGTCGGGCCGGGCCGGGCCGGGCCTGGGTAATCACGGATGGAAAAGGAAAAGAAAGTTAGGTATTGAACGTGGAGGAGAAAGAAGGGATCATCAATTTTGGAATTTTTAAAAAATTTGAGATTCAAAATTAAAATATGGAGTTAAAAACTAAAACTCATCTAACTATAATGTTAAGCTTAAGGAAATGAAATGGCTTAAACATTTCATTTATATGACCATATGCACCAAGAGTCTTAGGTGAATGCTTTTCCTTAATCCTTTATTTTTTAAACTTATTTTACTTTTTTTTTTTTTGTTAAATTGCGGAAATACATTTCCATAAAAATATATATATTTACCTTATGAAAATACACTTCCGTTAAAGAAAGGAAGTGAAGTTAGCAAAGGGAAGTAGTAAAAACATTGACCAGAGCCTTATTAATGATGATTTCAAATTTATTTGGGCTAAGTTTGCCTGAAGTTTGATTATTTACAGGTCCAGCAACCAGGAAGGAGATAACAACCCTCACAGCATGGACACCACAAAAATTACTCAGTTGGGGTTTCCTCCATTCAAAACCCTTGAACAAATGTTTGATGATTGCATCAAAAGCTTTCAAGACAAGGGCTTCCTTTGACATGCATCCATTATAATCGATATATTGCTTTTCATTTTCTAGTAAGGTGTCTGCATCATATAATAATATAAAATAAAGAGGCAATAAAATACTTGAACATTACTCTTTTATCTATATTTTTTTTTTTTTGATGAATTTATAATTGTGTTGTTGACTCTTTGTCATAAAAGATTTAACTCGGCCTATCCCATGCTCTATTTTATTGATGACATACATGTGTCATAATGGAGTGTGTTATGTTGTTATTTATGGATATATTTAAGATAGAAATTTTATTAGAAGAAGTGTAAAGAGTACTTAAAACCATATTCAAAAGTTGAAGTACGTACGTTTCACACTCCAAGCTTTAAAAGGAGGTAGGTAAAGGACTTGGGATACTAGGGTATGGTGAATTTATTGCACAAGCTAGCTAGCTAGACGGTAGAAGGAATGGGATCATACATGAAAAATGACAAAAACATTAATAATCAAATACAGTAAAAGGGAAATAACGTTAAAAAAAATAAAAGGGAAATACCGTGAAGACAATAGAAAATTTTCGTCCCTTTCAGTAAGCAACAATCCTATATATTTCTAGAACCTTGTTAGTGAAGTTGTTACCCTAAACCTTAAACACAATACTTTAAAATATATATATATATATATATATATATATATATATATATATATATATATATATATATAGTTGGGGTGTGTTTTATCAATTCCAACCCCACACTTATAAAAATCGGGGTAAATCTGAGTGTTGAGATTAAGAAAAGCGATGATGAAAAAGTAAAACTCAAATTCATCCTCGCCAAATTTCAAGGAAACCTGCGAATAATCAGTTCCATTATTTTTAATTATTTTTTAAATTATCTTCATTATTTTATCCATAATTTATATATGAAATACATTATAATTCAAATAATATATAAAAATATGCTTCTAGAATTTCAATAATATATAAAAACTTGATAATTAAATCATAACTTTAGCTAAATATGTTAATTTAACTTCACTATTCAACTAATTATAATATAAATTATTTTATTGCTGTTCAAAAAAATATATAAATTATTTTATTTTTATATCATGATTGTTTTGGAGCGAGGGCAAGACGGGTACATACAATCTTATCCTAACCTCAACTCTATCCATTTAAAAGCGAGTTTCGAGTTTAGCTTTATTTTCCCAAACTTAATTAAAACTGATTTTTTCCATCAAAATTGGGTCGGTATGGAGGAGTACCCATACCCGTGATTATAAGTTTAATTACCATGCCTAACCATATTTCTATAGATTATATTTTTACTGTACTATTCTCTTTTATTTTTTATTTTTACAAAAGAAAGGTAGTGTTTTTTTGGTGTATATCAAGGGTATTCCCCAGCCGACAGCCGAAGACTAATCCCCTCCGAGGCGTAGAGATCACCGAAGTGGGTTTTGCCTCTACCAACAAAGCATTTTTCCATGCCCACGGCAGGGATCGAACCCCTGACATCATGCTTAAGGAACCCAGCTATCTACCAACTGTGCTGGGCTTTGTTGGTACAAAGAAAGGTAGTGTTATATCACTTTTCTAATAACAAAAATAAAATAAAATAGAGAAGATAATGATTGTGTTTGTACGATAAATTTTTAGTTTATTTGGTAGCTTGCATCTTATTGATTCAGTTAATAAATTACTAGAATTGTTTAGTGAACAAAATGTAAAAGGAAATTGTAGCTTTTAGATAGGAATCTTTTAGTTTTTGAAAGATACCTTTTATAAAACGGCTTCAAGTAGCTTTAAAAAATAAAAATAAAAGCTTTTATAAATCATGTCTCAATTTTGCAACTTTTTTTTTTAAACCTAATTACTACATCCCAGCTCAAATTTTTTAGAATATGTTTTGAATATTTTTGGTTAAATATAAAGTACAATAATATTAATTAACAAGTAGGCATATTTTCATAAAGCATCTTTTTCATTATTTCATTCGAGTAATAATTAATTAATTATTACGAGTGTTATAAATTTTATTTCCTTTCATTTATGTTAATGTAAATGAAACATATGCTCCCTCCCGCTCGAATTATAAGCAACTCTAACTACTTTTACGCTTATTAAGGAGATTAGTTGATTGTATTTAATTTTCTCAAATTTATAAAAAATAGAGGTATTTTTGGAAAATAGTATTGGAAATGAAACAAAAATTAATTAAGATTACAATTTTCTAGAGATGTTTTAGGAAAGAGGCATTGGGAATGAAACAAAATTTAATAAAGTTAGTTAGTTTTGCTTATATTTTAAACCAAGAATGGTATGTTTTTGTTGCTTATAATTCGAGCCAGAGGGAGTATTACCTTTCTTTACTAGCTTCTCTAGTGAAATATCATCATCGTTGAATCATGAATCAAAATTTTAATTGCAACACAACATACCCTTCAACTCAATGAATAATATCTTTGTAGGATTCAGTGAGGATTCTTAATCCCCAATCGGTTTTTTTAGAAAATGTCCTAATTTAGGGATCTATGTGGAATGTATTTAATCAATAATGAAATAAGTGATTAATGTGATAATGTTTTTACTGTATGACTAAAATTTATCCAATATACAACTATAAATTAGCTAACAGCAAACAACTCTAGTTCAATTAACCAATTACACAACTATAAATTTTCGGTTAAATTTACAGCTATCAACTATAATCTCACGATTATACACTATTTTTACCAAACATATCCAAAAACTTAAAAATATCTCTCTTGCTAAGTATGATAATGTCAAAAAGTGGGTCGATCGGCCTTCTTTAGATAATATTATTGCGCCATTGTAGCTACTTTGCCTAAAGTTCTTGAGATCTATTTTTTGAGCCCTATATTATTAATTTTGAATCCCATTAAAATGTGAAAAACCCAAAAATACCCTTTTATTCAAATTTTTTTCGATTTGGGACTATCGAAAAAATTAGTAATTGTAACCAACATTTTTTTACACCTTCGAGTAAAAAAACTGGCCAACATCACTTTTCAAATGAATCTCATCAGATAATGCATTTTTTCAATTACATCCTGTCGAAAAAATGAAACAGAAAGAAGAAATAAAATAGAAGAGCAGAGAACAAAGAAGGATTATTGTTTATCCCATAAAAATTGTGTTATTGTTCGCCTTTCATCTTCATTATTGTCAAGTCCATCCTCATAAAAATAAGAGAAAGAAGGAAAAGACTCACGTAGCCACCACATCACTGCCACCGTGAACAGCATCTAGCCGCCGCTATTGCTCGAGCCTCCCTGAGTGAGAAGGAGTGTAGAGTTATGATGTTTAAAAGAAAAAAAAAATAGGAGGAAGAAGAACAGAGAAGGTAATTTAGGATTTTTTTTTTTTTTGTTTAAAAAAAAATTGGACTCCGAAACTAATTTGTGAGGTTAAAAAAATAACATTCAAATGCCCAAGGCCATTCGGGGTTGTGCATAGCTCGGACTGGTAATTAAATATATATTTTTGTGAAGTTTTAATATATAATCAATATAATTTTTTAATGGATTTTTTATTTGTTTTTAATGCATATTTTAACTTATCGGGAAATATTAGTTTATATTGAGAATTGGTTAAGTCACATTTATTATGATTTACGTAAACTTAAAAATTGGGAGATGTTATTAACACCCGTTTCATTACTACTTGCACCCGATTTTTATAAATTTTTGCACTTACTTATCGATATTACCCTTATATTAATACTTACATTCATATATCTAATACTCACACCCCCTAATTTTATTATCTGCACTCATAATCCTAAAAACTTACTCACACTCACCATCTTCAACCTCTCATCATCAATCTCCATAATTATCTTCAACCTCTTATATCCTTCTCATCCAATTCCATAAAAATTATTATTAGATCTAAAGTTTGGTAAACAATTTTTTCAGGCACAAAAGTACGAAACCGCAAGACAGATTCTCAAAAAGCATTTCTTGATAGTTTGTTTCTAGTAGAAATGTTCAGATAAGTAATAGAAGGGAGTGATAGCATTGCTATGTGGAGTGGCCCAACAAATGCATTTGATGAGATTTCAAGTCTCTCAAACGGAAGAGTGCCATTGAACAAATTATTTTTCACACTCAACACAGTCAAGGCTGGATTCAACCAGTTAGGAAGATGGCCAGCAAACTAGTTGTCATCAAGAATGAGTTCTTGGAGATACGAGAGTGAAAAAATTGTTTATAAAACTTTAGATCTAATAATAATTTTCATGGAATTTGATGAGAAGGATGAGAGATTGAAGATGATTATTGGGGTTGATGGTGAGAGGTTCAAGGTGGTGGGTGTGAGTAGTAAAATTGGTTAAGTATTAGGTTTTTAGGATTATGGTGCAAATAATAGGATTAAGAGTGTGAGTATTAAATATATGAATGTAAGTTTTAATATAAGGGTAATATCGGTAAATAAGTGCAAAAATTTATAAAAACCGGGTGCAAGTATTAATAAAGCGAGTGTTAATAACATCTCCCTTAAAAATTTATCATTTTTTTAATGCAAATTTAACTTTTATGAGAGAATTCAAATATGTTGTTAGCTATAGACACACATACATTAGAAAAACCGTTTTTCATTTTTAATTGATGTTGTTGTTGTTGTTTTTTTTTTTTTTAATTAAATCAAGTGTATCCCTTTGTTATATGGGCAATAAATTAATTTTTTATAGGGTGCGTCTCTCTTAATCAATATCATCCACAAATATCGAATTTTTAATTTTTTTATTTGATACGATAGTAATAAATCCAACAAGGCTTTAAACTATAGTACTATACACTTTAGAATTTAGATCCACCTTATGTTAGTTTTAAGTGATGCATTTCGTACCTGAAAAAAATGAAGGATATGATAAATTGAGAATATTCAAATCCATTTCTTTACTTCTGATATATAGCCATCCAATGAAAAAGACCGTGTATATGTAATCTATGAGATATTGCAACTTCCAAAGAATAAAACAACATGTGAGGGGTTGCGTCTATCAACCTAGATTGCAAAAGCCCTAATGATAGATACTGATAGCAACCCATCCTTGATGCAAGTCTAAGTTCTCTTGGTCGAATTTTAAGCCCTAGCAGGAGGCATTCATCAATTTTTGACCATACATGACATGTTCTCAGACATGCGCCCCGTCTTTGAGCAGAACAACCACACAAAAATCTCTATGAACCCTATGCCTTGTCTTGCTTTCTTTTTGGAATAGATGTCATCTTTCATTCTTAAGGCAGCCTTTCAATGCTCAAAGATGTGTACCGCACATTTGATTTTCCATCCTTTGTGGGAAATGTTTTTTTTATAAAGCCATTAATTTTTTATTCTATTTTTGGACTACATGATTCATATAGTTTGAACATTTGACCCCTTTGTTGCTAGGTCTAGGACAAAAAGGACCTATATAGAGTCAGATATATAGTATAGTGGTATAGAAGATAATTATTGGCATTTAATTATACTAAATAAAAAGCTAACCATCACTCTTCAATCTTATTTCTTTGCAGTTCCCTTCTCTCTACTCCCAAGTCTCAAACAAACCAGACGAAGCAAATAGTCAAGAGACCCATATTTATATGGTATTTTTTTTTTTGACCATCCAGATATTTATATGGTATTTTGTTCAAATATATCGATTCTAATGTCATATCTAACATAGAATAACTTCCAATTTTATTTATTCACATAAAAATCTAAGCTGTATTTCAAGGGCCAAGTCCTAGGTAAATTTTTTATTTTTGTGAATTTCTGTATGTTTTGTGACTTGTGAGTCTCACCTGTGAGATAAAGGCATTTAAAATTATATTGATCCTTATAAATTCAGAAATCATTATATAGTTCAGGATTAATAATTTTGAATAAATTCATATAACTTTAAAACTCAATATAGTGAAACACGATTAACATTTATATGCGATTGAGTTAATTGGTCTTTATTAAGTATATAACTGTGTATTTATATTTAAACACTTCATAAAAGATGGAGTTCATGTCTATAATAATGCATATATAAACCCTTTGTGCTGAAATAATATTTTTTTGCTTATAAAAAAAATTAAGATCATAGAATAACGGGAACAATAGCTTGACTATCTCATTTTATATTTTTCAATCATACGCCACTTATTTTTATTAATTAATTGATTGAAATATTGAAAATTAAAATGATTAATTTTGTTTTCTCACCGAATAAGAATAATAACACATAGTTATTGTACCAAATGAAACAATAAATGTTGTTACCTTAATTTCTCCCATGAACCCACAAAGTGATACTACTTTCGTTCCTATTTAACTGTTTTTTTTTTTTTTAGAATTTTTTTGTTTCTTTTTATTTGTCTTTTGGTGATTTCAAGAATGTAATAAATGTTATGTTCCATATATATCCTTATTTAATAGGATATTGGTTTTTGTAAATAGTAGAGAAAAGTAATGATCATGTACGGAGAGAGAAATAATATAGTGAGAAAAAACATAATTAATACTATATTGAAAATCTAAGTGATGATTGCATTTTTTAAATTGTGTGTTTTGTTTGAAATAGGAAAGATAATCAGGTATTGAGGAAGTAGACTATAGCTAACTTTCATGAGCTGTATATACTCCCTCCGGTCCTATTTATAAGTTACATTCTAGAAGGATTCTTTGGTCTTATTTATAAGTCACTTTGTATTTTCTAGGAGACATTTATTGCTATTTTCTCTTATTTGCCCTTTGCCCATTAATGTGAAGTAATACATTGTGAAATTCCCAATGTAAGTTAAGAGGGTAAGATTGTAATGTCGAAGTATTTTTTTAAAGTTTCAAGAAACCTAACTACACTCCTTGGTTTGTGTGATATGGTTAAGTATGCCCTATAAATAGGACTAGAAGGAGTATTATTTTCCATCATAACTTCTACTAGCCACTATTTGCAGTCTGAAACTGAGAGTCTACTTTTATTTTATTTTATTTTTTATAAAATGCTTTAGCTTTATCTTCCAATCTGAAACAAAGTGTTTGGTCACAACTACACCGTCGACTTTTGTCTCTCTCTGTCGTTCGCTAACCATGTAGGTCTCCCCTCACTACAACAACTTCACATACCTTCCTATTGATTTATCTTCTCTATCAAGCTCTCTAACTCTTCAACACACACTTTCTGTGTCTCTCTTTTTGTTGTTTCTTTTCAGGAGACCAGAAGGAGGGAACCCGTTAGATCTCAACCACACGCCTGATGAGTACTCTAGAGATGGTAAACAAATCTTCCAAGCTAGCTCCTCATCCGGTAAACTACCATTTTTTTTTAACACCCAAAAGATATAGGATCATTCATGTATATTTTAAAGTATAAATTTAATGCACCATAAAAATTGTATTATTTTCATATTTTCACTACACAACCACACACTAAGTTATGGATGACTTTCATTTTTAATTTTTTTTAATTAATGAAGACTTGCATTTTTTCTATAACTATTTACTTAGTAGTAAACACTAAACAAAATAGAACGGAACCATGGTCTATGGTATTACATGTTTTTCCTAGTTTTTTCCTTTGTCCTTTTTTTTTTTTTATAAATTGTTCAATTTTTTCCTTCTTGTTCCTCGCCTAGCAACCTCTACATCTTCAAACTTGAAAGCAAAGCATCATAATATATAATGGATAAAGAAAATAGAACAAATGAGTTTAATATTAAAAAAAAAAAACTAAGGTAATTGAATTTATTTAATGATGATATAGTATATGGGTAAACGGGAAAGAAGGGGGGTCTCATAGAAGTTGCTTTATTTGGGTGCACTTTGTAGCAGTAGGGTGCAGCAGCAGGAAAAAGAAAAGCGGCGTGAAGGATGGAAAAGACGAGTGTGGGAAGGTCTATGAGTGTAGATTTTGTTCCCTCAAGTTCTGCAAGTCTCAGGCTCTTGGGGGACACATGAATCGCCACCGCCAAGGTTATACTTCCTAGTCCTCTAACTTTTGTTGTTCCTTTTACAACATAAAATAACCCAACTCCACATAATCATGCTACAATATAATAGTAGCTAAAGAATATTCCGTCAAAAAATTTTTTGAGGCATTGCATGGTTGTTAATGATGTGACAAGAGGTCATTTCAATCACACAATATGATGGTATGACTGAAATTATAGGTTATAGAATTTTTTATTATTATTAAAAAAGAAAGAATTGTTGCTTATTTGATTTGATGTGTGCCTTTGTGTTGCAGAGAGGGAAACAGAGACGTTGAACCACGCTCGTCAGCTGGTTTTCCGTAACGATCACAACCTAACTAGCCAAGTTGCCCCGCGCCTAGGGTATATACGGACTTGCACCTTTCTTTAGTCACTTCTCTTCATCCTTTTCCTCGTCCTTTTCTTTCGTCCTTATCATTAATTCTTATGAATTTTCTATTGTTTATAAATTATACATGTCACTTCTTGTTTCAAAAAAGAAAAATACTGTATAACTTTTCAAATTTAAACCTCTAAAAAAACAAATAATTGAAATTCTTGAGATATAAATATGCTGTGTTAGGACATTATTATTTATTAATTCATTCACATATCAAATCCATGAACCTACTTATTCTCTTTGTAAATCTTTGTGTTATTTATACTTTTTCATGTCAAAGTACATGTATGAATTATAAGTTGGTTTTTGATTATTATATTATCCACAATTCTGGCCAATAATAAAACGGCAAGTAACAAAAGCAATTATTTTTTTTATTGTATGTTTTTTATTTTTTAATTAAATTATGCTAAATGTTAATTTGTTACTTCATCAATCCCATATGGACGGTATAAAATTACAAATGTCAAAAAATTAAAGAGACATGTATTTAATGATTTGTCAAACACATCAATCAATTATCAAATAATTAATTTAAAATACATTTTACGTTAATCAATCAATCACAGTTCAAATTTTATAATTTTTAAACTTTTTTATTAATTATTTTAACTCTACTTTGGGACAAAATTTTTTGTTATTTTTTACCATCTTTGTAAAACACAAATAACTTAGAACTAACTAATAATTTCTTGAAATTTTTGACATGATTTTGGATTATCTAGATGTTGTCAACCAATAGCACAAGGGAGCTATCTTCCTGCAAGTAACATGGGAGACCCCAAAAAGCCTCTAAAATTCCCAAAATACTTATCATCTTCTTCATCATCAATCAACATTATGCCACCACGGCCATCACCACCACCACCTCCTCCATCTCCTCATCCACATCAACCATTCTTATACACCTCACCTACACGACCCCAGCTCTCATTTTCCTCCTCACACTACCCTCATTCTCATCCTCATCATCATCATCACCAACATTCTGTGAATGATTACTATGTTGGTCATGTCCTTAGTAGTACCCAAAGATTAGAACACCATCACCACCACAACCTCAACAACTCTAGTAATTACACCTGCATCGGTGCACCGGTTGGACAAGCATTCTTAGGTGGTGGTAATAAGGACAAGTCACTGCAAAACAATAATCCAGAGGAAGGGTTGAATTATTGGGGAAGGAGCTACTCATCAGGAACACAACAGCAGCAGCAACGTTTGGATCCTTCTTCAGTGATCAATCGGTTTCAAGATGGGTTCTAATGAAAGATTCTTCTAGTGATTGGTGGGTAGGTACTCATATATATATATATATATATATATATAAAGACATTGTATGCTGAGAGAGAGACTTATTATTAACAATATGACAAATTAAATGGGGGATGGAGATGACGTGGAGGAATGAGAAAGATGTGTTTTGATTTTGTTTGGTTTGGTTTATCGATCTGATCTGCATCCTACTACTACAGTAACTAAGGACAGCTTTTAAGATCGTGGACACTCTCAACTCTCAAGTCACCTACTTTGGCTTTGAGCTGTTGGGGTGTGGGGTTTGAATACTGGCTTTTGTATTGGTGTATGTATTGCTAACCATGAAAATGGAGAACTAGGAGATGGTTTCATATTCTTATTTTCCAATCAATAAATTTAATCCACCTAAATGATGAGTAATGTTATGTGAATGTCTAAAATTGACATTTGACATTTGTTTATTTTATATGTAGAAATAATTATTGAATTTAAATTGCAAAATCTATGACATTTCTAAAAAAATTGATTTGACTTATTATTCTTGGATTTCTTTTATTATTTTTTTCCTTACCATCGAAAAATTAAGTGCTTGTTCTTTAAGAGTCTTGCATGGAAAAGTGAAAATTTATAAAATGAACTTTCAAGTTGAAATGTTTGCTTTGTAATTTATTCTTTTTTCAACAGTTTTCCTCAAGTCCATCTCGTTGAGATGATGATTTGCCTTTTTTTTTTCGATCATTGCATATTTTCCTTTACCCAAATTTCATAATTTTTTTTTTTCAATTTTAGCCTCTAAAAGTACATCGTGACTAAAATTATGCTGCAAAATTAAAATGCAACAAAATTTTTAGTACTTTCATAAATGCGTGAACCGAACTGAACCACGTACACAATTAAAAACTTGATTCTCAGTTACTCACTATCTTATTGTGTGTTTCTTTCTAAACTCATCTCTCACATAGGTATGACAACGAGTCGAGTTTCGGACAGATTTCGTTAATCCCAACCCAACACTCATGAAGATCGTGATGGGTTCAAGTGCAAGTTTAAAAAAAAAAAAGCAAAGATGACGAATACGTGAAATTCAAACTCATCCTCGTCAAGTTTCAAGAAAATTAATGAATAACCCATCTCATTATTTTCAATATATTATTTTTTAAATTATCTTCACTGTTTAAAATATAGATCATATATGTCATACGTTTCACAAGGCATTGCTTGCTTGTTGATGACCTTATCATTTTTGGCATTTTAACTCTTTGTTTGGGTGGCTTTATTATTGGTGCTGCAACTTTGTAGTGCAAGGTATGGTGTGTGGTGATTTTTTTCTCTATAATTGGTGTTTGGAACAATTGCTTTTTGTTTGAAGTATCTCTTATACTTCGTATCTCTCTTGGAATGAAACTTTTTTTATAAAAAAAAATAAAATATATTATAATTCAAATAATATATAAAAATAAACATTAAAAATTTCAATAATATTTAAACACTTAAGAATCAAAACACTATAATTTGCTAAATGTAACACTCTCACATTTATTAGTTAATTTTAGGTTTTATCAAAATTGGTGTTAGAAAATTCCTTTTTAAACTTGATTACTTACAAAACCTTTTACGAAAATTTGGCAGAGTTTCCTCTGTTTTCCGGACTTCCCAAAATTTTTCTTCTTAAAACCTGTCAGTCCAGGAATATTTAAAACATAAACCACAACAGTTTAATAGTTATAACATATCCTAACGCCAAATTAGTACAAGTTTTAGGGCAAACTACTATTTCATATTATAATTTACAAAAAGTAATTTTCCACTCAAACTATTCAATATACATTCCACGTAGTGGAATGAAAATCCTGCTCGGCCATAATCCATGTAAGCTCCACTTCGATACCTGCAAAATATAGCAAGAAAGGTAGCATTACACATAATTTAAAAAGATAAATCCTAAAAGAGACATAGTAATAAACTAAGCCTACCCTATTATTGACAACAGTTACTTATAACTTTCCATACATTTGATTTCCATTAATTCTCCTCTATTTCTCACGTTCTTTAAATTCTTAGTTCGCTATTCCATTTACCTCATTCACTCATTTATTCCCATTCTTAATTCTTTAATTATTCCTATATTCTCTTTTCTTTTCTCTTTCTTCCTCTCTTCCTTTCCCTTTTCTTTTTCTCTTTCTTTTTCCTTTCTTTATCTTCTCCTTTTTCTCTTTCCTTATCTTTTCCATTTGTATTTCCTTTTCCTTTATTCTTTTCCTTTTACTTGCGGTGTATGTATGTCTCCACCAAATCGAAGGCCTACATACATACACCATCTACGATGTATGTCTCCACCAAAATCGAAGGCCTACATACATCGCCCTTCCATTACCATTTACATTATCTTATTCATTTTTATTTCCTTTTCCTTTATTCTTTTCCTTTTACTTGCGGTGTATGTATGTCTCCACCAAATCGAAGGCCTACATACATACACCATCTACGATGTATGTCTCCACCAAATCGAAGGCCTACATACATCGCCCTTCCATTACCATTTACATTATCTTATCCATTTTTATTTCCTTTTCCTTTATTCTTTTCCTTTTACTTGCGGTGTATGTATGTCTCCACCAAATCGAAGGCCTACATACATACACCATCTACGATGTATGTCTCCACCAAATCGAAGGCCTACATACATCGCCCTTCCATTACCATTTACATTATCTTATCCATTTTTATTTCCTTTTCCTTTTACTTGCGGTGTATGTATGTCTCCATCAAATCGAAGGCCTACATACATCGCCCTTCCATTACCATTTACATTATCTTATCCATTTTTATTTCCTTTTCCTTTATTCTTTTCCTTTTACTTGCGGTTTATGTATGTCTCCACCAAATCGAAGGCCTACATACATACACCATCTACGATGTATGTCTCCACCAAATCGAAGGCCTACATACATCACCCTTTTATTACGTTGTATTGTCTCCCCCAAATCGAAGGCCTACAATACAACCCCTATTTACGATGTATTGTCTCCACCAAATCGAAGGCCTACAATACATCGCCCACTACGATATATGTCTCCACCAAATCGAAGGCCTACATACATCGCCCATGGATCCAGTACTAGTTATCCATATTATATGTTATTAGTTTGCCGACCAATTCCGTTTATTTTCACCTAGTCATTTCAAGCACAAGCATCTTCACATATATAACCAAATAGCCATAATTTCACATTCATAATTATCTCCTTGTTTCCCTTATCTCATATTTTTATTTAACTTCCCTAACAACATACTCTCTCTTTGCTTTAGTGTCTTTGTATTAATTTCCTTTACCGGTCCTCTATTTCCTTTTACATCTAATTCACAAAATTGTTTATATTCCCATATTCGACTCCGCACATAATCCTGATTCCACACTCTAATCCCTCTTTTATCCCATTTAAATCTTCACTTTACTAATTTACTTACTATCTTTCAGCTTATTAGCTCTATTCTTTTACCTATTACGTTTCACCCTTTTTATTCTTTTATTTCCAAATTTAGTTTGTTTACCCTTAAATTCTCCCTTGTGTTACAGTGTATACTTTTCTACACTTTCCTTCAATATTAACCAATTAATATCCTAATTATACTTATTCGTTCCGAACCTTGTCCTACACGTACATATTCTATTCCCCTAAGGTGTGATTTCCATTAATAATCCTAATTACTTCATTTATGTCAGCAGGGACTACTCTAAGGTTCATTAACATATTACCCTATTCCTAGTCACCACTATAGCATCCTAGAATTTACTTCTCAAGTAGAGGTAATACGAACCCTTCTTACCTTAACCTTGTAGAGAGAGAAGGGAGTACCAAACCCTAACTCTTTGAAATCCCCTCCTTTTGAGTTTCAACCAAATAGCCTCCAAATGTGTAGCGAGAGTGAGGAGGAGAGCTTGATCCTACCTAGCCGTAGAGAGAGAAAGCTTCAAGGCTATGGAGGAGAGAGAAAGTGAACCATGAAGCAAAAGAGGTAAAAATGGTTAGAGATGTTGGCAATAATTCGTGTAACATGGAGGAGAAGATGAGGAAAGCTTGAATCCATATTACCTTGAGCTTGAAATTATAGAAATCAAGAGTGGGTGATGGAGCACTTGAACCCTAACTAATACCCATGGCTTGAGAGAGAACAATAGGAGAGATTGATGCAAGATTGAGTGTTTAAATGTGATGGGGATTGATTCTTAGTGGCTTATTATGGATTAGAGTGGAGAAATGAGAAGGAATTTAGAGAGAGAAAGGGGAAGAATTCGTGCCCTAAGAGAGAGAGAGAAACAAAGGTGGAGTGAATGAGGAAGAAGGCCCCAACAAGCTTTATTCTTTCACTACTGAGTCGTACTACTCAAGTAGTTAGTGTACTACTCGAGTAGTCCCTTCAATTTTATTTTCTGGACTTGCTGTTTGGACAGACTACTCGATTAGTCAGTGCACTACTCGATTAGTCAGTGCACTAATCGATTAGTCAGACACTACTCGAGTAGTCTGGCATGTTTTCTTTTCTTGGCATTTTCAAAATGCCATAACTTCTTCGTTATCCGTCGGATCTTGCTCAAATTTTAAAGCAAGCTTCTCTACCTACTAACCTTCATATCAACGGTGGAATTTAAGTTTTGAGTTATAAATTTTTTATTTTGAATTTCCTAATATAGGGTGTTTATAACACCAAAAACACCGCTTCTAACGTTCTTTTGTTCATCTTTCAACCTCCTTTCTGATGTCAATGCTTCATGATTCCTTTATGGCATTCAAAGAACTCCTAATCCATCATTTTAAATCCTTTTTAGAATAATCCTTACTTCCAAATCTTATCATTATTCTAATTACTCTTAGAATTAAAATTCGGGATATTACCATTCTCCCCCACTTATTAGAATTTCGTCCCCGAAATTCCGTTGAGTTCTATAATTGGAGAACCATCCCATTGGTAAAGCTTCTGACTAGGTTTTTCACTTCCCTTCGGTCTTTATTCCCCGCTCCGGGTGTAGTTAGGGTCATGCCTATTTCAATGCTTGTCCTCGAATACACTGTATCGTCTCTACCTAGACAGGATCGTCAGTTTTCTTATTATTAAAGTTCCATCTCCCATTCCTTGGATTGAAATCCTCCCCCACTTAGCATTGACACACTTGATTATATCCATGCTAGGGGGTATGCTCATTCGTTGCTCAGAATAGAGTACACAGGTTCCCGACCAGTATCCAAGGCTGAAAAGAGGGCACGTGGGTGACTACCTATCGGTAGGCATAGAACTATGCCGGGTTTCTATGACTTGGCAAATTCTCACCTATGCATCTGAGATGCTTGAAGCTTGAAGAGAGTGAAGATGAAAAGAAGAAACATGAAGCACTCAAGAGTGAGTCTCATGGTCTTTGCAAGATGACCCAGGATGTACTGGATACATGTCAAGCAAGAAGACAATGGAGGTTATCCCCAAAGTGTGCATTTTCAGCAGAGAGCTGTCGAAGGATGCGTTTTCTATGGATCTGCGGCTAATTGATTGGTCTCGGTCAAGGCCTAGATGTTATTTCTCAATTCGGTGTTATTTTGGGGAGGTATTGTTTTACCTCTAGTTTAACTCTCATTCGATCCTCCGCGAAGCGTTTGGAATTATCTGTTTAGTAGTCCTATGGCTTATGGTATGATTACTAGTTATTGTCGCTCGGATAGGATCCGAATTGAGTCGTTAAGTCTCCCCCACTTAGCATCAACTTACCTGATTAAGCTGGTGCCAGGAAGCAGGGAATCGAACGTGTCAGCTTCTGATTGTCTTTCATACGACTTTCAATGAAGAGTGTAATAATCTAACAACAATAGAAAACGTAATCTTTGGAATTCACAAGGAATTTGCGCTTTCGCTTTAAGAAAAATAGCCTAAGATTATGCAATCCAAAGACTTTTCGCAGAATGTAGCAGCTTATGACTAGAAATTTCTTCGTCCATGAGGAATCGGATCGAATAAATAAGACTGGAACTCCAGGAACGATGGGTATTCCAGGATAAGAAACAAGGAGAAGAAAGTAAGTTCACAATGTTCAGTAGATTAGAGCGAGAAATCTTTGATTCGTGATCCAAAGTCGCTACTTCAAGGTAAAGTCAAACCAAGAAGAATGAGGAGGAAGAGATCTACTTGCACGAATTGAGGTACTAACTAAGCCTTTCAGAATTACTATTAAAGTCTTAAACGATTTTTGATGGTCACGAATTGTGGTTGGCAGACATTCTTGAATTTTGAACGCTCTATTAAGCACTATTTTAGATCAATGACACTCAAGACATACCTTGGGTGTATGTCAGCAATCCTTTACAACCTATTTCGAGTTGGATCTTAAGGAAAGCTTGAATAAATTTGATACAGAACAACAAAAAAAAAACTAATGGAATCTGACCTTTCTATCACCTTAAGACTTGCACTACTCTCGAAATCGAGATTCGTGTTGGGTGGACGACCCTTTGGTGGTCATTCATTCAATTTGTTTGGTCTCTGTGTAGAGACTTCAAGAGGTTACCAGTTAAGCTTTTCTAATGGATGACCATTCAGGAACCTGGGTAAGATTCCCGATAAGACTTGGGTTACCTAAGTTTTAGTTTGGCTTTTTGATGGTTAGGGGTGGTTCTTATAGAGTTTATTCCATCCTTTCTAAGATGGGGTATTCGATTACGCTATTCTTAAATAGATAAGATGGCTTAAGGCTATTATGCTTTGGTTTTGTTTTGGGCCTACTATCCGCTTCCGTTTAAGGAACTTGGAAAGAACACCATTCGGGTAGGTTTCTTTGCTACTTCGAAGCTTTCAATGACATTGACAATCGACAAGCGCGAAGATCGAGATGGTCAGTCTCAATCTCACATTTATCAATAGCAACATCATCGTCAGGTTTGTTGACGATATCATCACTTAATAGTTGCAAGAGTAAGGATGACCAATCCTACCCTTACACTCTATTAAACGATAACACCATCGAGGGATCCAGTTGAGTTTAAACTAACATCCTATAGTCTATTGCTGTCACAACCTAATCCTGGAGAAGTTAGCAAGTGAACACATATATAAATAGGTAGTTATATATGTATCCTATTCGCCTAACTTAGACACTTGACTATACATATTGGTTACTCGCTGGGTGAGTAAACCACAGGAGTTGTGAGTCCAAACTCCAAGGCAGAGGAAAAACTGTTTTGATACCAAAATGTAACACTCTCACATTTATTAGTTAATTTTAGGTTTTATCAAAATTGGTGTTAGAAAATTCCTTTTTAAACTTGATTATTTACAAAACCTTTTACGAAAATCCGGCAGAGTTTCCTCTGTTTTCCGGACTTCCCAAAAATTTTCTTCTTAAAACCTGTTAGTCCAGAAATATTTAAAACATAAACCACAACAGTTTAATAGTTATAACAGATCCTAACGCCCAATTAGTACAAGTTTCAGGGCAAACTACTATTTCATATTATAATTTACAAAAAGTAATTTTCCACTCAAAATATTCAATATACATTCCACGTAGTGGAATGAAAATCCTGCTCGGCCATAATCCATGTAAGCTCCACTTCAATACCTGCAAAATATAGCAAGAAGGGTAGCATTACACAGAACTTAAAAAGGATAAATCCTAAAAGAGACATAGTAATAAACTAAGTCTACCCTATTATTGACAACAGTTACTTATAACTTTCCATACATTTGATTTCCATTAATTCTCCTCTATTTCTCACGTTCTTTAAATTCTTAGTTCGCTATTCCATTTACCTCATTCACTCATTTATTCCCATTCTTAATTCTTTAATTATTCCTATATTCTCTTTTCTTTTCTCTTTCTTCCTCTCTTCCTTTCCCTTTTCTTTTTCTCTTTCTTTTTCCTTTCTTTATCTTCTCCTTTTTCTCTTTCCTTATCTTTTCCATTTGTATTTCCTTTTCCTTTATTCTTTTCCTTTTACTTGCGGTGTATGTATGTCTCCACCAAATCGAAGGCCTACATACATACATCATCTACGATGTATGTCTCCACCAAATCAAAGACCTACATACATCGCCCTTTCATTACCATTTACATTATCTTATCCATTTTTATTTCCTTTTCCTTTATTCTTTTCCTTTTACTTGCGGTGTATACATACACCATCTACGATGTATGTCTCCACCAAATCGAAGGCCTACATACATACACCATCTACGATGTATGTCTCCACCAAATCGAAAGCCTACATACATACACCATCTACGATGTATGTCTCCACCAAATCGAAGGCCTACATACATCGCCCTTCCATTACCATTTACATTATCTTATCTTATCCATTTGTATTTCCTTTTCGTTTATTCTTTTCCTTTTACTTGCGGTGTATGTATGTCTCCACCAAATCGAAGGCCTACATACATCGCCCTTCCATTACCATTTACATTATCTTATCCATTTTTATTTCCTTTTCCTTTATTCTTTTCCTTTTACTTGCGGTGTATGTATGTCTCCACCAAATCGAAGGCCTACATACATACACCATCTACGATGTATGTCTCCACCAAATCGAAGGCCTACATACATCGCCCTTCCATTACCATTTACATTATCTTATCCATTTTTATTTCCTTTTCCTTTATTCTTTTCCTTTTACTTGCGGTGTATGTATGTCTCCACCAAATCGAAGGCCTACATACATACACCATCTACGATGTATGTCTCCACCAAATTGAAGGCCTACATACATCGCTCTTTTATTACGTTGTATTGTCTCCCCCAAATCGAAGGCCTACAATACAACCCCTATTTACGATGTATTGTCTCCACCAAATCGAAGGCCTACAATACATCGCCCACTACGATGTATGTCTCCACCAAATCGAAGGCCTACATACATTGCCCATGGATCCAGTACTAGTTATCCATATTATATGTTATTAGTTTGCCGACCAATTTCGTTTATTTTCACCTAGTCATTTCAAGCACAAGCATCTTCACATATATAACCAAATAGCCATAATTTCACATTTATAATTATCTCCTTGTTTCCCTTATCTCATATTTTTATTTAACTTCCCTAACAACATACTCTCTCTAGCTTTGCTTTAGTGCCTTTGTATTAATTTCCTTTACCGGTCCTCTATTTCCTTTTACATCTAATTCACAAAATTGTTTATATTCCCATATTCGACTCCGCACATAATCCTGATTCCACACTCTAATCCCTCTTTTATCCCATTTAAATCTTCACTTTACTAATTTACTTACTATCTTTCAGCTTATTAGTTCTATTCTTTTACCTATTACGTTTCACCCTTTTTATTCTTTTATTTCCAAATTTAGTTTGTTTACCCTTAAATTCTCCCTTGTGTTACAGTGTATACTTTTCTACATTTTCCTTCAATATTAACCAATTAATATCCTGAATATACTTATTCGTTCCGAACTTTGTCCTACACGTACATATTCTATTCCCCTAAGGTGTGATTTCCATTAATAATCCTAATTACTTCATTTATGTCAGCAGGGACTACTCTAAGGTTCATTAACATATTACCCTATTCTTAGTCACCACTATAGCATCCTAGAATTTACTTCTCAAGTAGAGGTAATACGAACCCTTCTTACCTTAACCTTGTAGAGAGAGAAGGGAGTACCAAACCCTAACTCTTTGAAATCCCCTCCTTTTGAGTTTCAACCAAATAGCCTCCAAATGTGTAGCGAGAGTGAGGAGGAGAGCTTGATCCTACCTAGCCATAGAGAGAGAAAACTTCAAGGCTATGGAGGAGAGAGAAAGTGAACCATGAAGCAAAAGAGGTAAAAATGGTTAGAGATGTTGGCAATAATTCGTGTAACATGGAGGAGAAGATGAGGAAAGCTTGAATCCATATTACCTTGATCTTGAAATTGTAGAAATCAAGAGTGGGTGATGGAGCTCTTGAACCCTAACTCATACCCATGGCTTGACAGAGAACAATAGGAGAGATTAATGCAAGATTGAGTGTTTAAATGTGATGGGGATTGATTCTTAGTGGTTTATTATGGATTAGAGTGGAGAAATGAGAAGGAATTTAGAGAGAGAAAGGGGAAGAATTCGTGCCCTAAGAGAGAGAGAGAGACAAAGGTGGAGTGAATGAGGAAGAAGGCCCCAACACGCTTTATTCTTTCACTGCTGAGTCGTACTACTTGAGTAGTTAGTGTACTACTCGAGTAGTCCCTTCAATTTTATTTTCTGGACTTGTTGTTTGGACAGACTACTCGATTAGTCAGTGCACTACTCGATTAGTCAGTGCACTAATCGGTTAGTCAGGCACTACTCGAGTAGTCTGGCTTGTTTTCTTTTCTTGGCATTTTCAAAATGCCATAACTTCTTCGTTATCTGTCGGATCTTGCTCAAATTTTAAAGCAAGCTTCTCTACCTACTAACCTTCATATCAACGGTGGAATTTAAGTTTTGAGTTATAAATCTTTTATTTTGAATTTCCTAATATAGGGTGTTTATAACACCAAAAACACCGCTTCTAACGCTCTTTTGTTCATCTTTCAACCTCCTTTCTGATGTCAATGCTTCTTGATTCCTTTATGGCATTCAAAGAACTCCTAATCCATCATTTTAAATCATTTTTAGAATAATCCTTACTTCCAAATCTTATCATTATTCTTATTACTCTTAGAATTAAAATTCGGGATGTTACACTAAATATGTTGGTTTAACTTGACATCCAACCTCACCCCTGTCCTTTTAAAGTCGAGCGATTTCGCATTCAAATTTTCCGAAACCCAATCAAAACGGGTTTTCCTATCAAACTCGAGATGGGTTCAAATAGATATTTATGGATTTGAGTTTAATTATTATGCATGACACTCTTGTCTCTCTCACTTGTATGAGTTCTCACTTCTTACTTCTCAGTTCCTCATTCAACTTAATTGTCATCTATGCGACTCATTAGTCATTACCATATGCTACTCTCCCTCAGGTCTCATGACTACACCTCTCTTTAATCGCTGCGCTATGCCTTTTCCGTTTCAAATTCGTCATTTTTACTCCATCGTTACGTATCCATCATGAGAGACTTCACTGTTTCAGTCTTGGATTCATCATTTGTGCTTCTCTGTCGTCGTTCTCAGTTCCGCACGATTTTATCAATTTGGTTTTTTTTTGTTTGGTATTGTAACCCGGATCTGGATTTATTGTATTGCGTTTTTTAGTGTTTAATTTAGGAAAAATAAAGGTTTTTAATTTGGATTGAAGATCGTTACTATAATCTAGGCTTTCTTTTTCTTGAGGCTTATGATCAGCATCTCCATTTGGTGATGTTGAAGTTTTTTTTTGGTTTACATGGGAGGTCTGGGACTAGAACCCATGACCTGGGGGAGGGGGAAATCCTAAGTGTCCTTGCAGCCACCAACTGGGCTGTCTTACGCGGACATTTGGTGATGTTGAAGTTGTATCATACCAATAGGAGAACTAATATGGATACTTTTTAAAAATGCGGATAGGAAAATGAGTGCTGTAATACCCTACACAAACCTTATTACCCATTACCATTTCTAATTAGCCCCTTATAATTTCTGGATGATTTATATAATAAAAAAAAACTTGGATAAATGCATGCTCCTTAGTTGTGATTTTGTATCTACATGTCTACATATGTTAACTTTGAGCATTACTAAGCACAAAAAAATATTTTTAATATATAATTCTTTTTATTTGTCTAATTCAAAAAAGAATATGAGTATATTTTTTAAGAAAAATAATCATTGCGTTAAATCACGTCAATTATATTTGTTTTCTTTTTATGAATATATAATTTCTCTCTCTTTAATTATTTTTTTCTATTATATACATAAATCAGTTATTACATTTTTAAATTTTTAAATAATATTTATAAATAAAAATATTTCTTAAAAAATAAGATAAATAAATAAAAGCGAAAAAGAAATAAGTAGTAAATGTTTATCCGAGGGTATGGAAGAGTTTGTTGTTGCAGTGTATTTTGCTTTCCCTCTAATTATTATCAGTGTGAAATTTCTTGTATTGTTTTTTATCTATGAATAAAATACACCTTTTCCCTTAAAAAAAAAAAAAATGTTTATCCGAGGGTAGCTCTAGCTAGCAGCAGTAGAAGTGATTAGATGGAACCCAAAGATCACTCAGACATTTCAGGCGGCCCTAAGTGGTACAGGCTTGAGTTTCTATGCCAAATCCATTTTTGGGCAAGCCATTGGCATGAATGTGCAGACAGATGTATTAGGTTTCAGATGCTTGAAAGTGCAAGACACTGAAACATGATTGATAACTTTATAGGCATTAGCTAGGGACCTAAGAGCTATACGACAGAGTAATACCCATTGAGATTGTTGATGAAAACTCAGCCTCTGATTAATTAGCCCTAGCAGCTCTGAACTATCATGTGATCTTCAGACTAGCTACTATGAATAGATAGGTTTAGCCTGAGAGTAGCTAATTCTCCATATTAGGCAGCCACCAGCTTTCAAATCAGATATTTGATCAATTTTTTTTTTTATTATATATATACGGACACATACTCCCTCCGGTCTTATTTATAAGACATTTTTGCGGTTTTTATTTTGGTCCTATTTATAAGATCTCTTTTCTATTTTTAATAGTATTTAATTACTTCTTTCCACTAACATCCCTATAAAGTTAACACTTTTTAGAGTTCTAATAATAATTATAGGGGTAGTTTTGAGAAAGTATATCAAATTTTCACATTTCCAATGTCACTAACAAATTTACCCACTCTCCTTGGTGGGAGTAAAAAACCTCAAAAGGGTCTTATAAATAGGATTGGAGAAAGTATATATATATATAAAGCAGAGTATGTGAACCCATATACAATAAAAGATTATACTCCCTCCGGTCCTTATTATAGGGCATACTTAACCGAATTACACATACCAAGGAAAGTGGTTGGTTTTATGAATTCTATGAGAATATATTGTAACATTACAATTTTATCCCCTTAACTTTTCTTGGAAAATTCGCACTCATTAATGAACAACAAAAAACACATAGATAGTCAAAGCATTTAATAATGAAAAAAAGAGAAAAATCAATAAATGATGCATAGAAAACATAAAGTGACTTATAATTAGAACCAAAAAAACTTTCTAGAATGTGACCTATATATAGGACTGGAGGGAGTAGCTTTTATGCTAAATTAAGAATATAGTCACTTACCTTATTTTTTAATTTCAAATTAGTCCTTTACATTTTTTTTATCATGCATATTTGTCCCTTTTGTTTCTTTTTACTATCAAATTGGTTCACATTTGCAATGTTGGAGAGAGAAATGGCACGTGTGCGTATCTCATTGGTCCACATAGCATGAACAGTGATTCAGGAACCAAATTGATAGTGAAAAGAAACGTGAGGGACCAATATGCATGATACCAAAATAACGTAAGAGACCAATTTGAAATAAAAAATAAGGTAAAGAACCAAATACGCAGTTTAGCCTTTTTATCATATAGAAACTAATAATATTCCACCAAACAGCAGTATCCGATGATTAAATTCAGGACTTCAAATTCTCAAATATTAAAAACTTCAAACTCTTAAATATTAAAAACTTGACACATAATTATGTGGAATAAACCTACTTGTCATGGATTTCTATTTATGTGTTCAACTACATAACTAAAAACTTTATAAATTAAAAGAATATAATGATTGTCGGGTTTTTTAAATTAATTTTGTTTTTTCTTCATGTGTTATTTTTTTTAATTATTAATTTTTTTTCGTTGCTTAAATCAAAATATTTTTCCCTTTGTTTCAATTATGCAATTGCAGTACAACTGAAGTTATTAACAGGATGCCACCTTTAAATTGATGGTCGGACTGAAGTGGTCAATAGGTGCTTGGAAACTTATCTAAGATGCATGTGCACTGATACTCCTCATCGATGGTCTAAGTGGATTCCTCTTGCTAAATGGTGGTATCAGATACCATATATTATACGACCACTCATGCCACTAGGTAAGAAATTGTCTATGGACAACCTTCTCCTATTGCTCTACCATATTTACCAGGTACCTCAACTGATGAATTGGTTGACAGAAGTTTGGCCAAGAGAGAGGAGATGTTGAAGGTGCTTAAATTTCCCCTTATAAGGGAACATGACAGGATGAAACAACTAGCTGACAGGCATAGAACTAATAGAAAATTCAAAGTAGGAGATTTGGTTTATTTCAAGATCACTCCTACAAACAAACCTTAATTACTGCTAGGAGGAATCAGAAGTGAGCCCCTAAGTGTTGGGTATTCAAGTGTGAGATGAAGTCCCACATTGGATAGGATGGGATGGGTGAGAAGATTTATAAGTGGCAAGACCCATAGAATCATTGTCTTAAGGTTTTGGTTCAGGATGTGGTGTCTAACTTATAAGTGGTTCCTCACCATTATATTCCCATGACCCTGGAGCAACGTGACTCCCCGGTGGTTGGAACCTCCCCGGTTGAAGGTCCAGCAAGTGGTATCAGAGCCGATGGTTCGGCTGGGAATTGTGGATCAAGGGGGAGTGACCGGAAAGTGTGGGGATTCACACTTGAAGGGAGAGATTGTTGGGTATTCAAGTGTGAGATGAAGTCCCACATTGGATAGGATGGGATGGGTGAGAAGATTTATAAGTGGCAAGACCCATAGAATCATTGCCTTAAGGTTTTGGTTCAGGATGTGGTGTCTAACTTATAAGTGGTTCCTCACCATTCCCATGACCCTGGAGCAATGTGACTCCCCGGTGGTTGGAACCTCCCCGGTTGAAGGTCCAGATTGTTGGAATTGGTCAAGAGGAAATTAAGGAACTTCAATTCTTAATTTTGGTTCCGGAAATTATTTAAAAACAAACGCGTATTCCATTGCTTATAAATTCGCGTTTCATTTTTCATTTTTTTCATTCCAACAGAGAGAAAGAAAAAGAGAGAGAAACAAAGAGAAAATATTTTATTTTCTCAGAATGTTTTTCACCTTTTATTAATAATGTAGCAGCAGCATAATAAAAGAGTTTAATTGTTGTTGTTGTTGTTGTTTTTATTACTACTCTGCATTTATATTATTTCTCTCAAATCTAATTAAGAGAAATTTGGCGTAATTTCTCAACAATTGATATCAGAGCCAGTTGTTATTATTACAATAACCGGTTCAAAGGGAGTCAGATTTGAGTGGGAGAAATGGCTGCAGAAGAAGGAAAGGTGAAGATTGATAAGTTCGATGGTGAGGACTTTGGCTTTTGGAAGATGCAAATAGAGGATTATTTGTATCAGAAAAAATTATATCAACCTCTCTCAGGAAGCAAACCAGAGGGCATGAATGATGAAGATTGGGCTCTTCTCGACAGGCAAGCCCTTGGAGTTATCCGATTGACATTATCCCGCAATGTTGCATTTAATATTGCGAAAGAAACTACCACGACAGGTCTAATGGTGACTCTTTCTAATATGTATGAAAAGCCGTCAGCCGCAAACAAAGTTCATTTAATAAGGCGGCTATTTAATTTGCGGATGGTAGAAGGTGCATCGGTGGCTCAACATCTCAATGAACTCAATATAGTCACAACCCAATTGAGTTCAGTTGGAATCGAATTTGATGAGGAAGTACTAGCATTGATACTTTTGTCTTCCCTGCCAGAAAGTTGGAACGCTACTGTCACGGCTGTGAGTAGCTCGTCAGGAAACACTAAGTTAAAATTCAACGATGTTCGTGATCTGGTTCTTAGTGAAGAAATTCGACGAAGAGAGTCGTGTGAATCTTCAACCTCTTCAGTTTTAAATATAGAGTCAAGAGGGAGAAATTTAACCAGAGGAAACGGACGCGATAAATCCAAGGACAGAAGATCCAGGTCCAAGAACCACCAAAGTTTTCATAGCTCAAAAACAATTGAGTGTTGGAATTGTGGAAAGACCGGGCATTACAAGAATCAGTGCAGAAGTGCACCGAAGAATCAGGCGATGAAAAAGGAGGCAAATGTTGCTTCTACCTCAGAAGGAGATGATGCGTTGATATGTTCTCTAGAGAACAAGGAAGAGTCTTGGGTGTTAGACTCCGGAGCATCTTTTCATGCCACTTCACAGAAAGAATTATTCGAAAATTATATTCCCGGTAACCTTGGTAAAGTGTACCTTGGTAATGAACAATCTTGTGAGATTGTGGGTAAAGGTGTAGTGAAAATTAATTTAAATGGGTCTCTGTGGGAATTAAAAAATGTTAGACATATTCCCGAATTGACAAAAAACTTAATCTCAGTAGGCCAGTTGGTCAGTGAAGGCTACACAACTGTCTTTCATGGAGATCATTGGAAAATTTCAAAGGGTGTAATGACAATTGCTTGTGGCAGAAAGAGTGGTACTCTCTACAAGACAGGTGGAGCAAATCATTTGATTGCAGTTGCAACAAATGAAAATCCCAATCTATGGCACCAAAGGTTAGGCCATATGAGTGAGAAAGGGATGAAGATCATGCATTCAAAAGGTAAACTACCTAGTCTTCGGTCAATAGAAATTGACATGTGTGAAGACTGTATACTTGGAAAGCAGAAACGAGTTAGCTTTCAGACAAGTGGTAAAACCCCGAAGAAGGAGAGACTCGAGCTAGTTCACTCTGATGTTTGGGGACCAACGCGATTCCATCCATTGGCGGGAAACATTACTTTGTGACTTTTATTGATGATCACTCTAGGAAGGTATGGCTATATTTTTTAAAACATAAGTCCGAAGTATTCGAGGCTTTCAAGATTTGGAAAGCCATGGTAGAAAATGAAACAGGATTGAAGATCAAAAAGCTTAGAACCGATAATGGAGGTGAATACGAAGACACCAGATTTAAGAAGTTTTGCTATGAGCACGGGATCAGAATGGAGAGGACTGTGCCAGGTACGCCTCAACACAATGGTGTGGCAGAGCGTATGAATCGAACGTTGACGGAAAGAGCCAGAAGCTTGCGTTTGCAGTCAGGCTTACCGAAGCAGTTTTGGGCAGAAGCAATCAACACAACAACTTACTTAATCAATCGAGGCCCTTCAGTTCCACTAGAGTACAAAATACCAGAAGAGGTATGGAGTAGAAAAGAGGTAAAACTCTCACATCTTAGAGTTTTCGGTTGTGTAGCATATGTGCACATTAGTGATCAAGGCAGAAATAAGCTTGATCCTAAATCGAAGAAGTGCACTTTCATCGGTTATGGTGAAGATGAATTTGGCTACAGATTATGGGATAATGAAAACAAAAAGATGATTCGTAGTAGAGATGTGATCTTCAATGAAAGAGTGATGTACAAAGACAGGGATAGCACATGTAATAAAAACTCAAAACAAAGTACCCCAGTGTATGCAGAGGTGGATGATGCCTCAGAAACTCCTGAATTTGAGACTCCTCAGCCAGAGGAATCAATTGAAAATAATGATGACACACCGGAGCTTCCTGTTCCAGCTCCTGTTTTGCGGAGGTCCTCTAGACCTCCTGTACCTAACAGGAAATATCTTAATTATATATTGCTAACTGATGAAGGGGAGCCTGAAAGCTACGAGGAAGCATGTCAGGTAACAGATACTAGTAAGTGGGAGCTTGCCATGAAAGATGAGATGAAGTCTTTAATATCCAATCAGACATGGGAGCTAGTAAATTTACCTGCAGGGAAAAAGGCACTTCACAACAAATGGGTGTATCGAGTGAAGGAAGATCATGATGGATCCAAGAGATACAAAGCTCGACTTGTTGTTAAAGGATTTCAGCAAAAAGAAGGAGTTGATTACACTGAAATCTTTGCTCCAGTTGTGAAGCTCAATACTATAAGATCTGTGTTAAGTATTGTAGCTAGTGAAGGACTATATCTTGAGCAACTAGATGTGAAAACCACATTTCTTCATGGAGACTTAAATGAAGAGATTTACATGCATCAACCTGAAGGTTTCGTAGACGAAAAGAAAAGGAACATGGTGTGCAAACTAAAGAAAAGCTTGTATGGTTTGAAACAAGCTCCAAGACAGTGGTACAAGAAGTTTGAAAGCTTTATGCACAAGAAAGGTTTCCAAAAGTGTAATGCCGACCACTGTTGTTTCTTCAAGAGGTATAAGTCCAGTTATATCATTTTGCTACTTTATGTTGATGATATGTTAGTAGCTGGTTCAGATATGGGCGAGATTATAAGCTTGAAGCAACAGTTGTCAAAAGAATTTGATATGAAGGATTTAGGTCTAGCAAAGAAGATCCTCGGAATGCAAATCATGAGAGATAATCAAAAAGGTATTTTGAAATTATCTCAGGCAGAGTACATCAATCGTGTTTTGCAAAGATTCAACATGAGCGATGTTAAAGCAGTTAACACACCTTTGGCTAGCCATTTTCGTCTGTCTAAAGATCAATCCCCTCAGTCGGAGGGAGAAAAGGAGTTCATGGCTAAGATTCCATATGCTTCCGCTATTGGAAGTTTGATGTACGCGATGGTCTGTACAAGGCCAGACATTGGTCATGCAGTGAGAGTTGTTAGCAGGTTTATGTCAAATCCAGGTAAAGCTCACTAGGAAGCAGTTAAATGGATTTTGAGGTATCTGCGAGGCACTACAAATAAATGTTTGTACTTTAGCAAAGGAGAGTTAAAAGTGCAAGGTTACGTAGATGCAGACTTTGGTGGTGAAATAGATCATCGAAGAAGTACAACTGGTTACATTTTCACTGTTGGTAATACAGCTGTTAGTTGGATGTCACAGGTGCAGAAAATCGTTGCCTTATCCACTACGGAGGCTGAATATGTAGCAGTAACAGAAGCCAGTAAAGAATTGATATGGCTTCAGGGATTGTTAACAGAGTTGGGTTTCATTCAAGAAAAGAGTGTTTTGCATAGTGACAGTCAGAGTGCAATACATCTGGCAAAGAATTCAACATTTCATTCTAGAACCAAACACATTGGACTTCGTTATCACTTCATTAGATCTTTGCTTGAAGATGAGGTGCTAACTTTAAAAAGGATTCTTGGAAGTAAGAACCCTGCAGACATGTTAACAAAGGTGGTAACTATTGAAAAGCTGAAGTTGTGCTCAACTTCTGTTGGCTTGCTAGAATAACAGGCAAGATTACTACACTGATCGAAGTGTGAAGACAGATTAAAATCAGTCTTCAAGTGGGAGATTGTTGGAATTGGTCAAGAGGAAATTAAGGAACTTCAATTCTTAATTTTGGTTTCGGAAATTAAGGAAACCGTTTATATTTTAGAATTATTTAAAAATATAAAAACAAACGCGTATTCCATTGCTTATAAATTCGCGTTTCATTTTTCATTTTTTTCATTCCAACAGAGAGAAAGAAAAAGAGAGAGAAACAAAGAGAAAATATTTTATTTTCTCAAAATGTTTTTCACCTTTTATTAATAATGTATAGCAGCAGCATAATAAAAGAGTTTAATTGTTGTTGTTGTTGTTGTTATTACTCTGCATTTATATTATTTCTCTCAAATCTAATTGAGAGAAATTTGGCGTAATTTCTCAACACTAAGTTCTATGGTCCTTTTACCGTGATTGATAAGATTGGAGCATTAGCACATAAGCTTCTACTCCCTGGTTCTTCTTAGATACATAATGTCTTTCATGTTTCTTAGCTCAAGAAACATGTTGGAACTGCCATAACATCCTCAGTGTTGCCTGACAGATAAGAAGATGTAATGATCCAATGGAGCTTGAAGCAGTTCTAGATCGCACTTTTGTCAAAAGACAAGGGCAGGCAGTCATCAAGGTTTTAGTGATGAAGTTGGAGAATCAACTTCCTAAAGATGATAACCGGGAATTTCTTCATGTTATCGGAAAGAAGTTTCTTGATTCCCGTTCTTGAGGCCAAGAATGCTTTGAAGGGGAGAGAATCCATAGGAATTATATTGATTAGCTAACGATAATCGGTTAGCTCCTCCAATTAACCGGTTAAAAAGTTAGTTAGAACTGTTATTGTAATAAGCCCACGATAATCGGTTAGCTACTTAAAGTAACTGGTTAAAGAGTTAGTTACTAGCTATTATGACAGCTATAGGAAATGCTTAGTTGTAACTAGTATAAATGTTTTTCTGCCAATGTCAGTTGGTGAGTCCAAGTTAGTTATATACAGTTGTATGGCTTAGAAGCAAGGCACCCAATTCATTTTCTAAGAATTCACTCTCTAATCTTGTCCATCTATCTCTAATAAAAATCTATCTTGAAACTCATTCATTCATTGAGTTTCCTATAACTTGAAGTAGCTAACCGATTATCATGGGCTTATTACAATAACAGTTTTAACTAACTCCTTAACCAATTACTTGGAGGACCTAACCGATTATCGTTAGCTGATCAATATAATTCCTATCAAGGGTTAAAAAAAAAAAAAAAATTGTATGCCAAGGGTCAACTTTTTAGTCTCTAAGTACCACCACTTTCCACTTAAGCCGACTCGGAAGCTATTGAGGTTGATAAAGGAGGAGAATCCATCCTAGCCAGAAAAAAATATACAGAGAAAGCCCATTAACTAAGTACATTTACCTGTAAAACTTGGTACTTACGAATACTGACGATAATGATCGATTTGAAATAACAACCAGCAAAATTGAAGTTTTGGTTTTAACCAAGGGTATTCCTTATCTTATGGATAAAAAACCAATCCCTTTTAAGGTTAGTGGCTGCCCCTCCCAAGTTTAAAGCAATTACATTTATAGAATTATAGGAGACTAAAGTAGAAAATTAGAAAATGAATTGTCATATTCATCTATCAAATTAAAACTTAATAGATTGATTATGCTAGTAGACTACTTATAAAAAACACACACACACAGAAATTTAAAGGTACGTCTTTTTATTTACTTTTATTCATCACTGTCCAACTACTTATAATGTGAAGTTATTAAGAAAACTAAAAAATCATGGAAGTTAACTTTTTACTCTCAAATCAAGCCATGAGACTATATCATCATGTACAGCAAAAATTCTATCATCAGTTTCCCCTTCCAAAATGCAGTGGTAACCACCTTCATAAAGCTTTAGAGTCTTATCCTTGCTAGATGCATTTTCATAAAGAAATTGGCTAACTAATGGATCTGTCACCTTATCTTCTGCCCCATGCATAATCAATAATGGAGCTGAAACCTGCAATCAACAACAAATCACAAAAGAAATAAACGTTTATTTAGTTGATATGGCAATGATTGCATGACAAAAAAGATAAATAACCATTTAGCAAAATTTTAAACTGCATTCTGAATGGGAGAAAGAAAGAAGAAAAAAAATAACCTTCTTCACTTGTGACTCAATTTCTTTTGTGGCTCTTATAAGTTCCATGCCAGTTTTCAACCGCGGGTTATCGTCATAACAAATAACATTGTAAACAGCCTAAAAAGAAGGAATTAGTAATTGGAATAAAAATGTTTGTCAAAAAGAATAATGACCAGGTATAATTTTTGCATTTCGTTTGTTTCTGTTCCATTTAATATGACACATTGAAACGGGACAAGGTAAAGATGCAGGAAGGGGTGAAGACAGTAACAAAAAGAAGCACATTACATTGTTGATCAATATAGCATGGTTATAAATTAGATATGTTGCAAACTGTAATGCAATATAGGTTGGGCATACTGCATACTATCAAGTAGGGATGAACTAAATTGCTAATCAATCACAGGTTTAAGATGATAAAGGGATTAACTCAGATTTCAGATGAAATAGCTATCTGCACTCAATTTTTCATTTAATTTTGGACGAAGTTACATGATTATGTTAAAATGTGCAACAAACTGAAGCTACTATATTTTAGTTCATATTGGAGATCATTGATGCTTTTGAAACCAAAAACCGAAGGAAGTACAAAGGTTCCTTTTGGAAAAAGTATTTACTTAATATAGATGCATGCAATGAATATCAAGTTGGTGATCCTCGCATATATCAACAAAGATACATGCTCAAGGAAATAGGAATCACCCATTCCTAACAGCATCAGAGCATGTCTGGCTACAATGTGGTCATGAGATAATATGGACCTATGGTCGATGAAGCATAAATGACAAATAATGTCCTTCTAACCAATTAGGAACTACAAGGAATTTTTCCAAAATGGAAGAGAAATAGTTATTGGTTTCATTCTATAGGGCATAGGCATCCAAGAATTAAGTTTGACAAAGTTACCAACCAATTTTCTTTTGCTTGGTTCTCTGAAAGCCAACTCAGCTAGATCTTGGTTTGGGAAGAGCTTTGCTTTTGGCATCACTTTAGACAAACAAGTTAATACCTTCATAACCGCATCCGGTGGTAAAACCTCATCTGCAATCTTTCCAGCAACATAAGATCAGCAAATCATATGCTTCATCTGACAGATATACCATACGTAACTAAAATAACAGTGTTACATTTTTGGAAACCACATAAGGTAAATAGGACAAATTGCTTCATATGGATCAAAGCTATGCAAAATGGTGTTATGTGCATGAAGATTCTGTGAAAAAAGTTATCTAAAGAATGTCCAAAAACACAGCATTCCAAAGTGCTTATATAGTTATATGGTTTTTAATACTTCCCGAAGGGAACCTCTAAGATTACATGGCAGTGCAAGTTAAACAGTGAAATCAAATCATCATTACTAAATTCTTTCCATTTTCATTTTAGTCAAGTCCCTGAAAAGACAAGTAAGTCAAATAGGACTAATCATCATTAGTCAGAGGCTCTCAAGTTAGAATGAAATAATTTCAATCAATATACAAAATATTGAATGCACAACAACCTAAAAGATCAGAAAAAAGACTCTCAAGTCAGGTCCATGCATAAGTGGATCCCAAACTTCCATGAAATTTTCTGCATTTTTCTTTATATTTCAGCAGTGACATTGCTGATGACATTATGGTATAGAAGTCTCTCATCTCTCTTGAAGAATATAATTGGCAGGAGGCATTGCAGGCTTGAGATTAACTGTGGTCACCATTTTTTGCTTGGTAGCACGAAAATAGCATTCAGTTGAATCAGTTTTTAAAAGCAATGCAACTATATACTTTTGAGGGTGGACTTCCTTTTTATATGTAAGAGAAATTTCATGTAGGTGATTGAAAAGACACAGAATTTAACAATTAAATGATCAGAGTTTGGGCTGAACCATAACTTCAAAAATTACAATAATGAAGTTGGTGAGCTTCAACTACAATACAGAGGATTGAGCTTACTTTACACATTGGTGCTACAAGCATCACTCCATCCCAGTTATTTGGCTCCTTCAAATGAACTTTAAGAGTAACTGCTCCACCCATTGACTGCCCCAAGATAAATCGAGGCAACCTTCTAACCTCAGGCCTTGCTATCAATTGAAATAAAAGGCATGATCAACGACATTATATATTTTCACATGTAAAATATTACAACGATCATGATGATACTATGAACACTAAAAAAAAATCACACCTTTAATTTTAGTATAATGCTCTATAACATCATCAACCAAATTATCAAAATTCGGTATGTAACCGTGTAACCCTTCTGAAAGACCAAAACCTGGATAGTCCATGGCATAAACACCGTATCCAGATGCAGCAATTCTCCTTGCTATGCCTGAATTCCCCCAATCACACACGATTAATCTCAAATCAAGCTTAATTAGACACATAAAACACAACATACAACTCAGTGTAACTTAGCAACTCAATAAAATGACATTATGACAAACCTTCAAAGAAGAAGGTACACGTATCGCCGTATCCATGACAAAAAAACACAGAGGCCTTAATTGGAACTCCAGATGCTGGCATCCAGCTTTTACAAAAAATTTCCAATCCTCTTGAATTCCTTTCATACCACTACTTCAACGAAAAATTAAAATTTTCATCACATTTTCCACCAAGGTAACATAAACTAATCAACGGAAAAAACTTCAGAAATCAACATATTCCTAGAATTAATTTATTTTTACAAATAATCAGGTAAAGCAGAAAACTTACTTCTTCAGTTCTGATCCCAGCAGGAGCATTCTAACATCAGAGATTGAAATATCAGTAACTGATTATTTAACAATTCCAAAACCACTTCCAATAAATGAAAATTAAAGGAAAAGAATTAAAGGGAAATGGCATTGATCTCTACATAGTTTGACTTAATTACAATCCGCATCCTCTTGTTTCAAAACTTAGTCCATTCTTTTATAAGTGTCATTTTAACAAAAGTAATTTTTTCCTAAAGTAAGTTGCCATTTTAGCACATTTATTTTATATTGTTATCAAAGAACAAAATAGAAAGAAAAAAAATTAAACATTGATTTACTTCAAAAGGACACATTAAATATATTTTTAATCCATATGCTACATCGTGAAAGGACAGTTATAAGGAACGAAGCTTGTACTTGTGTAATGCCGAATATAATTAAGCTAAACCTCAAGAAAAGTCGATATAATTTCCACAAAAAATTCTAAATAATGAAGCTTTAGCTAAATATACAAAAAAAAAAAAAATGTAAATATCAATATGAAGTCTTGCATTAACTGAACCAAACCTTGAATAAACAATGATCAAGCTTCTGCTGCACTTCAGCAAAAGCAGCACGGACCCTTCTACGAGTGTAAGCAAAGTCAAGGTTATAAGAAGCTATGGCGTTCAACTCATCACTCACACCTTCAATGGGTGTCTTTTTCTTTGCAGAGACCGTGAGAGAAGTGGTCCTGTTTCGTGTGGTCTTCAACTTAGTAGTTGAAAAGGGGAGTTGAATCTTCAAGGGGTGGTTGATCGGAGAGATGGGTATCTGTGATCGGAATCTGAATGATGAAGAAAGCTCCATGGTCGGTGATGGTAGTGAGAAATGCCTAAATGGAATGATCAAAGAGAGAGAGAGAGAGACAAGTTCCTAAGTAAAAAGGTGTCGTGTTTTGAGTTCCTATTTTTGATAGGAGAAGTAAGATAGTAAGTGCAATTAACCTTTGACTTGTACCGGCCACACACCATTGGCTCCTAGACGGTGCCCAACACGCACTTGTTAGACCAGAATCCATGTGGCCAGGGCACGCACGAAAGGTTGGTGAGTGTGTTTTGTGTTTAAAATGAAAAACTTGTGCACCAATAATAAACACAGGTTGTGCACCAATAATAATAATAATAAAAAGAAAATGCTTGAACGTGGTATGAAAATATTGAAAAATGTAATTTTTTTAGATTTTCAAGAGAAGAAAAAAATTGAAATTTGTGTTGTTTTTTCTATTTTTAGGAAGGGTATTTGTTAACAATACCCATAAAAAAATTTGTACATTTACGTGGGTTTATGATTTTTTATTTTAAGTAAAAACAATGAAAATAAATATAGATGATGTTTTGGCAATGTAAAAAACTTTAAATTGCAAATGCTTAGTTATTTAACTTTAAAATAATTTTGCATTTATAATTACAAATTTAATACTCTCTGCATGGAATCTTTTTCGAGTTTTTTTTTATAAGTCGTTTTAAAATATATAGATAATATTAAAAAATTATTTCAAATATGTCTTGCATAATTTCATTTTACACTTTCATATTCTAATGAGTTTGTTTTTAAATAATAATAATAATAGGAATTTATCAACTTCATAGATTTGATTGGCTAAATTAGGTAGTGGAATTAAAGTAGGAAAGATAAATGAATAAAGTTTAAATAGAAGCAAATTTGAACCACACACGTGTTATTTTTTAATGAAATTGAGAGTATTAATTACTTTCAACTACTTTTTTTAATTTGTATGAAATAGATAAAAATGACTTATAATAAAAGACAGATAAAGTATTCTTTTTTAAAAAAGCATCCTCTCACCTAAATATAAGAGACTAATCTCCAAATTACAATTGTTTATAAGGCCCTCTTAAATTTGCAATTCTTAAGAATCGAGCTTGAGATTGCAAGATAGGAAGATCTAATCTTGGGTCTTCAATATTCTCTTTTATGTCAAAGAAGGTAAATTAAGTTCTAAAGGAAATCTTGCTAAGTACACCCTTCGATTTTTATCATTGGATATACTTAACTGAATTACATATATCAAGTAAAATAGTTAGTATTATGAATTCTATGAGAATATATTGTAACAATATATTGTAACAATGCAATTTTTCCTTCTCAACTTTTCTTGAAAAATTAACACTCATTAATGAACAAAAAAAAGATAGTCAAAGCATTTAATAAAGGCAAAAAAGAAAAAAAAAAACAATCAATAATAATGCATAAGAAACATTAAATGACTTATAATCATGATCAAGAAAATCTTATAAAAGATTACCTATAATAAGGATCAGAAAGAATACTTCTTTACGCACTTGTAAAATTTCCTTAGGCAAGTGGTTAAACAAGTATTTTTTACTTTGAACATTTCTAGTTCGAAAGGAGTATCTTATTATTATAATTTGGCTTATTTAAATTTTTTGTCTTTGAATTTAGTTATTAATTTGGAATTGGTCTTTGAAACCGAAGTGGGCTTTAAGTCCAAATGCATGATTGGTGCCGCATAATGGATGAAAGATATTGAGTTTTAGATTCCAAACCTCACAAAGTATCCTCAAACCCCAATTTTAATATGAAAATTACTAAATTACCCGAATTAAAAAAATAATAGGATATAAACCCCATAAATTATTCATAAACACATATTTTTCCTATAACCTTAAACCTCATAACCACCTTATCTTCTCCCTAATAACATATCAGGATAATACTGGTTGCTTAACTTAGAGCAAAATTTGTTCATAAAATCTTCTAATACTGGTTTTGGTGCCTAATATTTTAGCATTTATCCAAAGAATAATAATCTTATATGTTAGTTGCAATGTTAGTGGAATTGTGGAAAACAGAATTTTAGAGGGATTATTGCTGTTGTGCTGCCCATGAAATCATCTTGCATTTCAAGGGCTAAAGAAAAAGCATTTGAACATGTATGAGAAGCAGACCAATTAACATTGAATGATCATTTAGCAAGACTAGTTTTGGGTGCCTTATGGCATGGTGCCCTTGGTCAAAGGTTCACCGGTGGTGCCGGTTAGTGACCTTATGCTATGGGTTTCGAATGGTGAAGGATTTACTTGCAAAAAAAACTAAAAGAAATAAAAAAGGTAAAGGGAGGCATTTTTGGTAAAAATGTTTCCGTTCTCCGTTCCCCAAATTAAGTAGTGCCCTCAAACACAAAGATATACAATAAAAATTTGAACTACAGTTTTAATTTCCATTATGGGGCAAAGATATGAACACAACATTTATCTCGGATTTACCTTTAAGCAAAACTCATTTACCATATACCATTTTTTTAATGTCCATTATTGAAATATTTGCTTCAAAAATCAGCACCTCTGTTCTCCGTAAGTGAATGTTAAATTTCATTTACACAGAAATTTATACTCATTGTCTCGTAAAGTTAGTAAAAAATATAGAAAACTTTTGTCCCAAATTAAAGTTAAAATAATGAATAAAAAAATTTGAAATTGCATTTTATATTTTATGATCGGTTAATTAAGAAAACATGCATTAAATATTTACTTTGGTAATTGGTTGATTTGGGAGACAATACATTAAAATCATATTCTCTTATTTTTTGTTAAATTTTAAAAAATTTACTAAATTTTTGGGACGAAGGGGGTATTTAAAAATAATAAAAAAATTAAGCACTCCATTCAAAGATGCTAGATCTACTCTATTGTTATTGGTCCCTAAATTATGTATTCCTTTTGGCTCGAATTATAAACAAAAAATATATACTTCTTTTGGTTTAAAATATAAGTAAAATTAACGGACTTTATTAAATTTTGTTTCATTCTCAATGCCGTTTTCCTAAAACACCCCTAGAAAATTGTTATCTTATTTAATTTTTGTTTCATTCCCAATGCTACTTTCTTAAAATATTTCTATTTTTTTTTATAAATTTGATAAATTAAATACAATCAACTAACCTCCTAATAAGGATAAAATTAATTACTTTTTCTTAAAATTCAAGCAGGAGAGAGTATGCTTATTATCAGTGAAGGGGTACGTTGTCTGTAGTTATATGCAGAGAATTTGGTCCCTATAGTTTTGTTTGGTTCCACGAAAGAAAATAGGAAGAGAGAAATAGGGAAGAGAGAAACAAGGAAGAGAGGTGAAGGACATATAGATAATTTTACATGTCAAAACTTATTTTCCTCCCATTCGCTCTTCTACGAGGGAGAAAAAAAAATTTTATGGTGGGACCCACCTCATTCCCCCCCCCCCCCCTCATTTTCTCTCATGTACCAAAAATATGCTTTGGGTTTTCTGGGTTCTTTTTATGTACATGTTTTTGTTATTAAGATTTGAATTTTTTTTATTACATACTTCCTGACACATGTAATGGTCCAAACAAGTAAAATATAAAATAATGGTGCTTCTACCATGCACCGATTTTTGGTGCTCCGATTTTTGCTTAAGGGTTAAGGATAAAGGATTAAAAAAATAGTAAAAACATATTGGGAAATTAAGACTATTTTTTTCTTCAAAATATTAAACTGTTATTTACTCAATGCAAAATTTTTTTATTAAACCTTTTATCTTCAATTGTAAAGGTTGAAGTTAATAAATAAACTTTTATTAACCAATCAGTACAAATAAATAAACTTTTATAAAATATTTATGATTATTGGGCATCAATGTAAACAAACATGTGATTTACACCCACAGACCCAAATATCAAAGGAAAGTCCGAACAGTTCTTAACGGAGATTAAACAAACGGGATGGAAATATTAAGGAAATTCATCCAGTTGCTACAACTCTCTTTCATCGGTTAAAAGCATTGGGAGTACAAAATCTCAGCCATTCAATTGATGCACCAACCATCATACGGTTTACAAAAACGTTCTCACAGCTGGTGCCTTGACTTTGGGCACCATGCTATAACTTGCCCTAGTTTTGTGCTATTCAATACCTTACTTAGAATTTTATTTTCACAATACCCAGACTAGTCGGAGTGTTGTTCGATTCAAATCATTTGGAAGCTACCTACTATAGCTTATCCCTAATATGGCTTAAGATTGGCATATTATGTTATGCTCAATTTTATGGGAGTTGTAGTTACTTGGCTGATATTCGATAATAGAATTTTGATAATTTAGAAATTTGGCTTGGTGGTTCTGCGACATACAAAGATCGAGTATGAAAAAGTCTTGAATCAAACTGTTTTTGGGTTTTATGAACATTTAATGCAGTGAAAAATCATGTCCTCGTATAGCCTTTGTAGCCTAAGTGCACTTGAATACGATTATCGGTTATTATCCAGAATACGATTATCGGTTATTATCCAGTGAGTTAATTGTTTCTTTTGTCTCTGTATCCTTATAAATTTATGTTTCTGCTGCTTGGTTTCTAAGAAACTTAGAGTATGGTGGTGATGGAGGAATGGAGAAGATAAGGTGATTATGGGGTTTAAGATTAGAGGAAAAAAATGGAGTTTGTGAATAATTTATGGGGTTCATATCCTTATTTTTTTAATTTGGGTAATTTGATAATTTTCATATTAAAATCAATTTTGGGATACTTTATGGAGTTTGGAATCTAGAACTCAAGATTTTTATGTTAGGCCCTTTTAATTATATTGTACTAGTATGTATTTCTTTTAGCGAGTTATTTTAATTCCATAATTTGGGTGTCACCCTCTTATACATGGCCCTTTACTGTATTGCCTATAAAAGGTATTCCTTTTTTTTTTTCCTTAATTTTTGACTTTATTTTTAGATTTGAACACACAATTTAAAAAAGTGTTAGTTATTGTAAGTTTTATACTCTCTTTGTTCCTAAATATAAGATCCTTTTGACATGCACTTTTAAATTTTCAATGATCAATAATTAATTGTTTCCACAAACATTCATATTTATTTAACACTTTTTAGATTCCCAATAATATTAATAGGGGTAATTTTGAAATTACATATCAAAAGTTCACATTTCCAATACAATTAACTAAATTATTCCACTTTCTTAATGGACGTGAAATCTCCCAAAGGGGTCTTATATTTAGGGACGGAGGGAGTATGTGTTTTGTCTAAAATATATCTAATTAATACTTATTGAAAATTGTAATAGTATTTAATTTTTATTAGGAAGTATGTCCAATAATTAATGTATAATGGTTTAGAGATAAGAGAGTTGATAAAAGTATAAATAATGAGGAGTAAGAAAAATGATTGAATGAAAGATTAAAGTTGAAAAGAAAAATATGTTTATGTATTAAAATTGGAAAATGACAAAAGATATGGAATAAAAAAGTCTAAAAAGTTAAAAATTAAGGAACGGAGGGAGTACTATCCTTGCTCCGGAAAGGAAGTAAGAAAAATATCCGAGTCTTTTAATATTTTCTTATTGTAATGTTCTACTCCCTTCTTCTCTTAATATAGGACAACATTTTCGTAGATTTCTCGTCTCTTTTTATAAATCGTTTTGGAATATTTAGGTAACATTACAGAGTTTATTCCACATACACCTCTCATAATTATATAGGGGTGATAGAGTAATAATTACTACAATAGAGAGAGAAATGAATCAAGTTGAAAAATTTTAAATATGGGTATGTAATTTTGAAGGAAATTTCTAAAATGCAATCAAAAATTGAATATTATTTTTAAATCAATAAAACCTTGCCACCTAAGACATGTATGTCACATCATTACTTAAATTAGTCAAAATTAAGTTTTGCAATTTAGTCCAACATAAAAACTAGATTATTGTAATTTAGTCCTTTTGTACTTTTAGACAAATTATAAATATTATTTTTTTTAAATAAAAAAAAAATTCTTAAACCCAGAACTCATCTTCACTTGTCAAAACTCACCGCCACCGCCGCCGGCGCCGGCGCCATCGCCACCACCACCGGTGGCACCGGCGCAAGCGACGGTGGTGGCGGCTGTAACACCCCGATTTCGGCAACTTGAAAACGTCATCTCTTTAACCATTTTATAGTAAAAATTTGGTAAATTTTTTATTTTTTTTATAAGGTGATATGGACATGAGAAGCTTTAAGTTCAAAAACATTTCGTTAACTTGATTGTAATAAAATAATATTCTCATGTCATACATCACGAGTCAAGTTCCAAACCGAGATGTTACTTAACATCGCACTTTGTAACTTGGCTTCACAAATCTCTTTTGAGAAAACATTTTCAAATCTTGTTTCATAAAACCTTGTTTCTTAAACATTTCATTTAATAAAATATCAAGCGGGGTACAAAATGATATAGCAATGTCAACCAAGTAGTTGCAGGGAATACAGTGCTCAAGGAAATTACCTACTGCTAATCTTGATGTCTAATCTCCCTAGCTGAAGTCCACTGCAGAAGCCTCATCGGAATAGCGTGCAGATTTACTGCAGGATCTACCATCTACCCGTTCCAATATCGGAATAACCCGATACGACAACATGATAGGAGAGATGGTCAGCATTCCAGAAGTACAACATGACAGGAAAGTAAAATAACAACTCCATATAAAATAGAGAGGATTCAATAAGCTATGTAAAATAAAATACAGGACTTGACAGACACTTATCACTAACTAGAACATAACCATGACTGGAGGCATATCACACAAACCTAGGATCCCTCAATTATCATGCAACAACAATTACTCATGCGATGCATATGACAAATATATTTATGTAAGCACATAGGAAATACTTATAGACAAAACACATCACAACACACCAACTATAACAAAATCATAATTCATTTCAATATACATTATCACACTTGACATCACAAGCCTTCAAACATTCGGGTCTCGTCATCATCTTTCTCAATCTTTCCAACGTTCATTTATACTTTTCTTCTTGGAATCTTTCTTAATAAATTCTTTAGGCTTTCTTTCTTATAATCTTTTATCATTATTAAGTCTTATCAAACGGTTCGCTCAATGATGGGGGGAACATCATCATTGAGGGAGTCACACACGTCTACATCTCCTCGGTCATCCACCCAACCTAGTCGGAAGCAAACAGGAGTACAGGACCTTTACCACGCGGGCACGACAGCTATCTCACAATCAAATGGTCCCAGACCAGGAGGACTCAGCCTCAAATCATATCAATTCAATTCATATAATATCATATCAATGCACGCTCTCAGCGGCAATCTCAAATGCCTCGTTCCAGTCCCTCTCACTGTTCTAGACTTGCATTGAGGGGGTGACAGTATAATTTCTAGTTCGCGATGCAGAACTTACCACGGCATTGGACTCAGTCCCTACCACGTTAGTACGCCACATGTGGGATTCGTTCCGCCTAGAAATATACTCCAGGCTTCTTGACGTTTCACCGTCCTTGCCCTCCCCTCCTGCAATATCCACCTGAGTATCCGCAGATACTCATAGTATCTTCCTCTCCACTACTTCGATACGACACTCATATCTCACCGCGTTCATAAATGTCTTTTAAAGTCTTTTAAAGTTTTAGAGTTTTAATTAGCGGCTTAATCCTAATAGTCGGCCCGTCCTTGGTGCATCCCTTCAACGAAGCCCGACCACTAATCGCAATCCGTTCCCCCTAAATTCTCAATGGCATCTTGCCTCATATCTCGTTCTCGTGCATTTCATCAGCACTATTCTCATCAGCTCATGCTCAGCAGCATTCCTCAGCATTTTTCTCAGCAGCCATTGCTTAGCAGCATCATCAGCATCCTTCTCTTTAGTTGTTGTTCCACGGCACCATCAGCATCGCTCGTCATCACCACGCTTCCGCTCGCCTCGTCGGGTATTTCTCCTCATCGTCTTGAAAGTCCTCTCTTCTTCTCAATTCTTTCTCACTCATCGATTAATTTTCTTTCATTTATTATTATTTATCTCTTTTACAACTCGTTCATTTCATGATTTATTTCTTTATCATAATTCTCATTATTGCATATAACCACATTCAACTTTTCCAAATAGAACAATATATACTCAACAGCATAATAACAGAGAACTTCAATACATAATAAAATCAGACATGCATCATATTTAATGGAACAGATAACCATCTAGCACATATATATCACATATAATCATGCAGACATAACCTATGACAACTACTCAAGTACACTCGATCTACTCAGTCTAAAACCGAGTCGACGCGTCACGATGACTTAGGCCTACTGCATCTCTTACCTCACGTTCCAGCTTCTGAAATCGTTGCGGGTCCTTCCCAACATGTCGGCTGTTCCACTTCTCGACTTATACGCAGCTTGTACTAAGGGGGACGATACTAACGTTACAAGTCTATTTAAATAATCGTCCTACTTAGTCATCTAAACGCGTTTTCGAAAACTCTTCTCGTCGGAAAATCATAAAATGTCAAGACTTTTTCAAATCAAATTCGACTTTTGAAAATACTTTAAACATGTCAAAATCTTTTTAAAACAATTGACAAAACAATTTAAAACCATTTAAAACCATTTATTTTGGTTGCTGGTCCGTTCCGGACAGCCATTAACCAAAACTCAAAAACACCGAAAAACTTAACTTTTTCAAACCAAATCTCTCAATTTAAATACCACTTAAAACTTAAACTTTAAACCAACCAGATAAATTTTTAGGATTGAAAAACAATTTAAATGAGGTCTGGACAACAATTACACAAGTCCATAAATTATTTTTCAGAAAATTCGAAAACACCGAAAAACTCAACTTTTGTTCATGTAAGACTTTGTTATAAAATAAACACTTAAATGATTTATTTTTTTTAAAACTTAACATTGTGAAATGAATTAAGGGCAGCAACCATTAAGTCCAATGTTATTCAATTAAATCAAGATTAAATTATTTCAAAAACCAATTAATTTTCAAAACCAATCGCAAAATCAAACACACAACACTTTGGTTAATTAAATGATTCATTCATACATAACCTAAACACATCATCAAACAATCACTCATTAAATTATTTTAAGACATCATGATTATCATACAAACCAGCCAAATCATAATATCAAGCATAAAAGTTCACATTCATCAAAAACATTCAAATAGAGTCTTAGTGTGACTACAAGTAAAACACCAAAGATAAAATTCAAAACTATATCAAATAAATTTGTTAAGTCCTCAAAATTTCCAGAACATACACATACATGCCAAAGTTCATCATATAAAATTTTCAAGCCATTTAAAAAATCCTAAGCTAGGTTTTAAATCAGATTTCAAATGGAAAGCAAGTCGGAGCTGTTGCTGGTCTGAGGCAAAAACGTCATTATTAAAAATAGTTGTTCAAATCCAAATTGCATAAAAATTGGTATAATCTTCCTTATACAGTTAAGACTATCTCAAAAAAATTTCAGATTATTTGGAGTTGTGAAAGTCATACTTTTCTAATTAAATTTGTAGCTAAGTCCAGAAAATCTGAACCAAACGATTCACTGTTTTGTCTTTTGAAAAACTATCAAATCAACTCCAAATCTCTTCAAATTTTACATATAACATCTAGAGATGTTTAGGAAGCTACCATAAAAATTTTAAACCATTTGGAGTAGTACAAGTTCAAAAATTCTGTTTCTCTTTAAACCGAAAAACTTGTTTTCTCAAAATCGTTTTCACAAAGTTTGCTCACATAAAATAGAAAATCAATTCCAAAAATCATTCAAAAATTCAGAGAGGTTCATTTTAATATACTTAGGTCAGTGACAAAATTCCAGAATTATTGAGCATACATACATATCATTTATCAAAGTTAAAACACATACAAATCACAATTTCAGCACACACTTTTTGTTCAATAAACTTTTTCATCCCTTCAATTTCATGAAAATCAAGGACATACTCATACATACCAATCAACACAAGAATCCATCTATCAATTATTTTTCCTTTGAAAACCGAATTAATATATTATGAAAACAATTTTCTTTAATTCAAATACAACATGGATCAACATAAAAATCAAGCCTTTAAAACTAAAAATCAAGAATTAAATTAAACTATCTTAGATCTTGACATGCACATATTTAAAATCAATAGATCTTAAAGAAAATTATACATTCATCAATACTCAAGAACCAAAATCAAGATTTCAAGGAAAAATCAAAACTAACATCAAAGCTTACTCTTTTTCACTAGATCTTTTCATGCATGCATCAAATACTTCAAGTAAAATTCATTCCTAAAGATCTAGGCCACACCGAAACATGCATCAAGAAAAATAAATTCTTTTTATCAAGAATTTCATGCTTCAAGTTAAACTCTTTTATTAAAAATAATTTTCTTTACATGCACATAAAACCGAATCAAGTAAGAAAATAAAATCATGAGCACAAAAACTCTTTTAAAACCGAATGGAACATCAAGTTCCAAAACATAATAGATTTCTTGTTTTTAAATCAAGATCTTCAAAATCAAACTTAGAAATCAATAGGTTTGTAAATCAAAATACTAGATCTAGCTCAAAAACCAACATGCATCAAGGAACAACTTCAAAAATCAATTTCTTTTCCAAAGACATGCATAAAACCAAAGTACATCAAGGAAACAAGAATTATTTGCACAAAATCATTACAAAACCGAATCACCTTCAAACCTTTTTGCATGTTCATTTTTTTTGTTTTAAAAACTTCAATCTTTAATTATTACTCTTTGAAAACATAGATCAACATTAAAAACCAACATGCAAGGGTAAATTTTGCACAAATCAACACTTTTAAAATAAAAACATATAGATCCAAAAATAAAAATAATAAGGAAGGAAGAACAATCAAGGACCAAGTCTATACCTAAGAAGATGAAAATAAGGTCAAGATCAAAGCTAGCTCTCTTCCTCTTCTTCTTTTCTCCATCATGGTTCTCTCTTTCTCTCCATGGTTCTCTCTTTTTTTTTCTATGTGTCTCAAGAGCTAGTGTGACTCTTTGAGACTAAGTGTTTGTGTTGGTGTGAAATGAAGAAATGAAAGAAGGAATGAAAGAATGGAGGCAACGAAGGAAAGAAGGAAATGAAAGAATGAATGGAAGAATGAGAAGAAATGAACTAAGGCACCTTAGATATATAGGCCACGCACCATTCCCCTTTTTACCCTTAGGTCTTGGTTTGGTCTTGTACAAATGGGAGGGGCGGTTTTGTCCTTCCAAAAGTTTGCATGGGTGCATTTTATCAAATGGAGGGGATAAGGTAGCATGGCTAGGTTCTTAGGGGTCACTCTAGGCTTAATGGATAGTTGGCTTTTAGTTAGGGTTTTCTCCTAACTTGGTTTGGTTTTAGTTTGGTTCTAAGTCATCTTGTTTGGTTCCTTTGTCAAACAATTAAAATTCCTAGGCTTTGACACATACACACCAAAAAAAACGTGGCACTCACACATGCGCACACATGTAAACACACATTCACATATCATACACATACACATGTATACACACATTCATCCATAAATCACACACTTAATCACAAAATAATTAACTTAATCAAACATACATATTAACACTTTTTCCTTTAAATAATAAACTGTACTTATTGGTTGCAATTATAGCCCTCATTTCACTTTCTAAAATCATACTTTAATATATTAAAGATAATCCCAAAAGGAAAAATTCATTAAAAATCAAAAACTATTTTTCATGATTAATTCCTTTAAAATTCGTCCTTTGTAACTCTGAGAAAAATTTTCGCAAACCAATCCATAAAATTATGAAAGATACATTTTTGAAATCTAAGTTTCAATACGATCGTTTTGATATAAAGATCATAAAAATCGGAGTTACGGTTAAAAAGTTATGGATTTTCAAAGTTGTTAAATCTAAGAAAGTCCATAAAGAAATTCATTTTTACAATAAATCACCAAAAATAAAATCATTTCTCATAAAAATCATTTTTACTAACTTCATAAAAATATTTATTCATCAAAACTCCGTGAAATCAACACCTTATTTTGTAATCGAATAAAATATTCATTGAAAACCTTTTGTAAAACCATATCTCAAAATTTTTCTTTAATAAATTTTCATTTGTCTTAGTCGGAAAAACGCGGGATGTTACAGTGGAGTGGCGGTGGGTTTTGAGAAGTGAAGATGAGTTCTGGGTTTAAGATTTTTTTTATATAAAAAAAATTAAAATTTATAATTTGTCTAAAAGTACAAAAGGACTAAATTTCAATAATCTAGTTTTTATGTTGGACTAAATTGCAAAACTTAATTTTGACTAATTTAAGTAATGATGTGGCATACATGTCTTAGGTGGCAAGGTTTTATTGGTTTAACAATGGGTTGCATAGCAACCATTCAATTTTTGATTGCATGGTAATAACACCCAATTTTGAAATGACAAAATATTTTTTGATAAATTTAAGAGTAATAATTATTTTTTTTAATTTACGTGAATTAGGTAAAAATGACTTATAATTAGAGAAGAGAGAGTATTATTTTCCTATCTATAGTAACCCTAATTAATATTAAGAATAAGAACTACTATCTTATTATTATTATTGGTGCTTTGATTTCTCACCATGCCTCCCAAACCAACCGATAGAATGATAGATGAAATCCTACTTCATATTTACAACAATCTCAAGAAGATGAGAGACATGTAGCTCTCCTTGTTACAATTTTTGGTCGAAATGATAAGGTAGCAAGCATCTCTCCCAAAACCGGATCCAACACCCAACATTTCTACCCTCTCATCCATTTCCCAACACCTTCCTTTCTTACGTTCTAATTTTACTCCTCACTCACAAAACCGTGTGGGCCCTCCCACAATTAAACACCCTAAATTACAACTCTCTTTATTTGATGGATCTATCGTCTCCTTGAATTGGCCCTTTCAAGCTTATCAATATTTTCATCTTTAATTTATCTTGTTCCTCATGAACATAGATAAAGCATGGTTTCTTTCTACATGAAGAGTGATGCCTTGAGCCAGTACAAGTGGATGTATCAAAACATGCAACTCATAGATTGAGACTCTTTAATTTATTTACACGAGATTTGGAGATGCGTTTTGGACCTTCTTCGTATGTGAATCGCCAAGCTGAGTTAACAAGTGCTTTATAATTATCAAAGACTCTTTTACATAATTATTACTATTTTAATGTAATTTTATTATTTATGATATAACATGGGTGATTTATACATATGTTATTTAATGATTCCTTTTGCGATTAATGGATAATTGTACGATATACTATCTCATACTCCAGACGCAGCTGTCACTTTCTTTTATCGAATGATACAAACTTTGACTTGTACTATTTTTTAATAATAAAGACTTGCTTTTTAAAAATTTGATTATCGTGTTCCCTTAAAAAAATAAATAAATTGATTATCGTGTGCATCTCTGATAAATATGATAGAAAAAATTTTATTTTATTTGTTTGGATATCTTAATTAATTATCCATGTTCCTGTTACTGTATTATATATGCCTAATGAGACCATAACTATATATATGTGTGTGTGTCAACAACGTTATCTCAATTATGCACAACTTAGATTAAGATAACATTAATTCGTTAACTAACCAGTAATGGGCCATAATATTTAAGATTAAGACCCATCAAACTCTAATAACCAGTTATCTAACCTACCTTAATTAAGTAAGAGATTCATTCACTATCTATATGGTGCCAAAAGCAAGCTACAAAGTAATGTCTTATATTGATTAGCTAATTGAGTGTGTTTGGCAAGGTCGCTAATAGGCTTATAAGTAAGTTGAATGATTTATTAATATTTGACAAAAATAAATTATTTTATTGTGTTTGACAATGGAACTAATTAATTAGTTCATAAGGTGATTTATAAGTTCATATTTGATAATTCACATGGATCGATGTGATTTATGATCGATAAGTTATAGGATTTTTTAATATTATACCTATTAATTAGTTAGTTTATCAACTAATTTTATCAAGCATATGCAATTTTATTTTATTAGCTAGCTTATTATAATTTCTAGTTTTCTGTTCACAGTTTATAAGCCCCTAATTTTTTTTATCAGCTTATAATATAAGCTCCTAATTGACTTACAAGATCACAGATTATAATTTAGTTGTACTAAACATAGTTGTTTTATTGTGGGATGTTATCCCACATGCACTTGTCGCAAGTCAGCTTTTCATGTATGTATGATGGTAGATAGTAACGGATCCTCAATCGAAAAATCCACCATCCGAGTCAGTGTGTATATGGAGTAGCATGTGTGTCGTCGTGTGTAAAGAGAGAGTAGAGAGCTTTCATACCTTGTCATATTACATGGTATATATTGAATATTGGAAATGATAAGCAATGATAAGTCATTATGGTTATTCTGTCAATATTGTCCCAGGAAGAATGACAGGAATAACAGCTCCTAGAAATAGTTGTACTTGAATGCCATTATGAACCATATAATAAACATGAGCCATTGCAGCAGTTACACCATTCGAATTATTCGCAAGTTATCAGGTGATGATTCAATCGTGTCAAACTTGGGTCCAAAATAATTTTCGATCCAGATCATAACAATAGCCAATAAACATCAAGACACTTCTCAAGTTTATCATATTAATTTGGATGAAGAAATGACAAGAAAGAGACAAGAAGTGACACCAAGCACAATTATCACTAAAAAAAAATCATATTTTATTTTAATGAAAGTTTAGGAGAGTTGAGTTTTGGAAGATCAAGATTAGGGCATATCTCATGGTTTAGGGATTGTATGTTTATAGAGGTACTCTTTGATTCATCAGTTTAATTATTATTTCTGTAGCCTTTTTAACTTATTTCAAATTATTTGTCGCTTTAAGAAATCAAAAGTGTATGTATTAATTAATTTTTTTCAACTGTATCACTACCTTTTAAGTTTTCAAATTTGTGAAATGTTTAATCGTTAGTGTAGCATGCAAGAAGAATACTATAGTAAAATTGCCATATAGTTCTTTTGAAATTTAAAATATTTAACAATCTCCCTGATCTTAAATTTTTAATTATTTGTAAATAATCTGCCAACGAGATCATCCCATCTGTAGCTGAATTTGCACTACAAGAAATACGTACGCCTTATTTTTTACAGTTTACAAATTCCATCACAATCATTTTTCGATGCCATTTTTACCGATGGTTTCGGTCTTTCGAAAAATCTATCGGTAACATGGAATTTTCGATAGATTTTGGCCATTAAAAATGGCAACAGTTCTTGTAGTGTTGAACTTGAACACATGTCCTATATATTAACGAAAATGTTGGGTTGACAACTTATGCCAACACCATACGGTAACACCCGTATGTACATAGTAGAGTACAAAACCTTTTTTAAACATGAATTTACTGGATTTCCTTCAAGTGTAAAAGTTAACCTAGAACTCAGTATTCACTATCTCACCCTCTTGTTCTCTCCCTCTTGTTCTCTTCCCTCTACTCTCTCAACCCGCCCGCTGTCTCCCAACCCGCCGCTCGCTCCCAAGTCCAAACCCGTTTTGTTCTCCGCTCTCTCCCAAGTCCCAACCCGTTTTCATGCTCAGCTCCCTGCTGCCGCTCGTCGCTGTTTCCCGCTCGCCGCTCGCTGCTGTCTCTCTCCCGCCGCTCGCTGCTGTCTCCCTCCGGTTGGCTTTTGTTTTTATTTTTATTTTTATTATTTTTTTGTTAAAGTTTTAATTTCAAATGCTTATTTCTTGTTGGTGAAACCGATTTGGGTGAAGAGGATTGAAACAATCTGGGGCTGTTGTTGTTTTGTTTCTTGCATTGAAGTTTTGGGTTGTTTGGGACTGAGATTGTGGGTGTGGTGACTGAGGTTCTGCATGGGAGGTTAGGGCCCGGTGCTGTGTTGGGTTGTGACCTTGGTGTCGATGGGTTTGAGAAAAATCCAAACTTTGAACTTGTTTTGGGACTTTGATTGTTGTTGTTGTTGTTGTTGGTGGTGGTGGTGGTGGTGGTGTCACAATGTTGATGTTATTGTTGTTTGAGTGAGAGTACTTTGGGTTCTTTGCTATTGTCTTTGGGGATAGAAATTAGAAACCAGATCTTATGCGCATTACTAAATCATTACTTTCACTGGTTTTGTTATATATCATTACTAAAAAAAGCCAAGAAACTCAAATGCAGATATTTTAGACTAATAGCTCCTATGGCACGAAAGTAGCAAGATTACTCAAGTAGTTTGTGATTTGCTCAAGATTACTCAAGGTTACTCTGTCTTAGGACCCTTAGAGTACTTTGTTTGTTTCAGTAAATCTGTGGGTCTTTACTCTATTTTGTCATGTTTGTTCCTTGGTTTTTCTTAAATAATATGCCTGACAAATGTTTGTAACCCCTTCAGTTTATGTTGTGAACTTCATCTCGAATGTTGTTAATGTACATTGTCAATTGTGGGTAAACATTGTTGAGTGCGTGTATTAATTTAGTAAGTTTTATGATCCATGTCCTGAGAAAATGTTGTTGGTAAGTTAATTGTTAATTATTGGTAATAATTTGTAAATGTTTGTAACTTGTAGGCTACAACATGAGTAGTGGCAAACAATCGAAGAGTAGAGTGCCAGCATTCGTCACTCGATGCTCCCCCAAGAAGATGCAAGAATTGATGAAGAAGCTAAACGAGCAGCAACTGCAGGTGGTAAGAAAGATGCAGTTTGGTGGGTTAGAGTATGTTGATTGCCCAAGTCTTGACAGGAATATCTGTCTTCAGTTGGTCAAAAACTTTGAATGGACTCAAAATGCGCTGCTTATCAAAGGTTCAACAATTGTGTTGACCCATAAAGATGTAGGGAGGGCTTTTGGCATTCCCGATGTTGGTAAGTTTGGTCTCTAAGCTTAATGTTGCATATTATGATTAGAAAAAGAAATATGAAACTCCATGAATGTTAACGTATTTGCATTGTTTTAAAATGGTAGGAATGGAAATTCCAACTTCGTTGAAAGAAAGTCAAATGGAGAAAGTGAGAGATTTTAAGAGCATTTCAAATCGCCAGCTGGAAACAATTTTTCGTGAGGGAAAAGCTGATAATAAGTTCGCTAGAGCATTTCTTCTTTATGCTCTAACGAAGTTTCTGTGTCCTAGTTCTAAGGTAGAACCAACTTCAAGGTTATTACCAGCTATTGCGGACTTGACCAGAGTTCGCAAATACAATTGGAGTAAGCTGGTGTTTGATTTTCTGATTGAAGAAATATTGAAATTTAAAAAAAAAAAAACCCGTCGAAGAAGAGCATCGGGGGTTGCATCTTCTTCCTGAAGGTATTGAATTTATTTTAGGGAAATATCTATTTTGTTTATTCATTTAACTCATTTTACTCCTTGTATAGGTTATATATTTCGAAAAAAGACCCTTGGGACGCATAAAACACACTACTGAGAGGCCTTATATTAAGGCATGGACCAAAGACAAAATTCATTTGCGTCTTCTTGAAGAGAGAAATAATGTGCAGGTATAAAAGTAATTTATACTTTAATATATTTAGGCAAATCAAATTATCATTTCATTTACGTAAACAATATTTGTAGGGTCTTCTTCACCGAAGGTTGAAGAGTGGTAAATCCGTTGATATATCAATCAATTCTTTGAAACACGAGGTATACAATTGCGTAGTTGTCATTTATTTTTTGAGAGTTACTACTTGCATCATTCTAACTCAATGACTTGTTCCATTGCAGATGTCTCGTGAAGCATTGAAAGACATCTACTTTCGTTGGTTGAAGTCAATAGATGATGCATTGATAGCGGGGCATGTGAATGTTCATCAATTAAAGGGAAATCAAGAGGAAGAAGACGAAGAAGAGAATGAGTACACCGAAGATGAAGATGAAGATGAAGATGACGATGAAGATGATGATGATGATGAAGTGGAAGTGGAGGAAGAGGAAGAGGAAGAGGAGAAGGAGAAGGAGGAGGAGGAGGAGGAGAAAGAGGAGGAAAAGGAGGAGGAGGAGGATGAATCAGAGAGTGTATCACAAGGAGGGGATGTGGTACCTAATTATGATACCCCCCTTAATTAGGTTGAAAAGAGAGTGTGGATATTGCATTACTAGATCAAAACTAGATGAGTAAGCATTTCAATTTTTATTTTATTTGTTTGGTACTTATAATTGTCATTAAAGAAACTGATACTCGGTGCTGTTTAGATATCTTGTCGAAATGCATGGCCAATTCATTACTGGCAATGATGCTCGGAGCTTGGCTTCAAGAGCGTGGGTAGATAACATGGTAAGTTGCGAAATTTCTAGAACTTCATACACATTTTTTAGATAATTAACATTGCAATTGATATTTTGTTAGGTTATGTTGCTAGCATGTAACTGACTGTTGAAAGAACATAAATTTAGAGTCAAACGTGTGACACGTCACATTTTCACCCATTTGTTCATGGTTAGTGTGTTGTGTTCATTTTGAATGTAGATTACAAATTGTTGAGAAATCATCTGCTTATGATTTCATTTAACAACATATATGATGAGGTTATATCTTGTTTGAATGCTTTTACAAGTGGTCGTCATAAACCATGGAAGGATGTGCCCTCTTCTATATTGATTGGACAAGTTGATTATGATATCATGATGTGCAAACTGGTATGGATTTGTGCTTTGTTTCGTACAATTTTGATAAGAGATAACAATTTTCTTTAATTTGATTTTCACATGACATTTTGCAAACTGTTGTAGATATTTGCACCTATTTTGCATGAGGGGCACTGGTGGTGTTATGCATTGGATCCAATGAACAAGAAATTGTTCGTCCTGGATTCAATGTGTACTGACAGATCGGCTAGAGCTGATATCGACTTGTTGGCGGTCGGTTCAAATATTGCATTTTCTTGTGATTTTAAGTCATTTGTTTAAGTGTTTTAATCGTCATTTGAATGGTTGATTTTTTCTTTGTTTGTAGAAGTCAAGATTTGAAGACTTGTTTCGACTATTGACTTCAAAGAGGAAAGTCACCCTGCAGGTGATACCGGTGAATTTACCCACACAACACACTACGTAAGTAAGATTGATTTCGTAATTTATTTAATTGTCATTTATTCAATGTTAATCACAATTTGTTTGCGTGGTGTGTACTATAGATATGATTGTGGGATATATGTCATATTATACATGCAAATGTGGGATCCGGACTATACCTATGAGGATTCTTTGACCATGCCTTCTTTCACAAAGGTATGCTTTTATGTTCTTCCATATTAATTGAAAATTAATATTTAATATGATAAAGTTATGCACTTAAATTGTGGGTCTTAAATTTTTCAGACACAAATATTGAACGTGAGGCATCGGCTTCTCTGTGGCTGGGTTATGCATCCCTTGAACTCTTACAAAGAAGATGTTATGAGCAAAGCATTGAAGAAAAAAAATTGAGAAAAGGAAAATTTGTTGTATGAAATTTGTGTTGTATGTAACTTTGTTTGTGAATGCACATTTGTGCAAAATGTTTGTATGTTGCCAAATGTTGGTAACCTCTTGACTTTACATGTTTTGAATGCACATTTGTGCAAAATATAAATGAATGCACAGGTTTAAAATGAGACAAATATGGGTCCATCATGCCAAAATTTTCGGAAAAATGTTGTTAACTTTTGAATTAATGTTTGTAACACCTACATTAAATGTTGGTAAAACTCTTAAGTTGTTGGTACCCCTTACAAAATTTGCAACCTTATTACTAACATCCAAAAAATCAATCGACGCGCTTGGATGAATACTATGAAAATGAATAACTTGAAGTAGGTGTGCAAGAAAAATTGAAGGTGTTATTTGGTAACAGTGTTGCTAAATGTTGGTAACTTATTCAATATATGATGTTACATATTTCACATATTCTGAAATATGTTGGTACATATTCTGAAATCTGTTGGTACATATTCTGGAATATGTTGGTAACAGAGTTTAAAAAGTTGGTAATTTCTTCAATATATGTTGTTAACCAGCTGCCATTTATTGGTAACTTTTCATGAAAAAAATAAATGCTCCATACAAAAAAGTGGCAACATAATCTGAAATATGTTGGTAACAGGGTTTAAAAGTTGGTAACTTCTTCAATATATGTTGTTAACCAGCTGCCATTTGTTGGTAACTTTTCATGAAAAAAAATAAATGCTCCATACAAAAAAGTGTCAACATAATCTGAAATATGTTGGTAACAGGGTTTAAAAAGTTGGTGACTTCGTCGATATATGTTGTTAACACGCTGCCATTTGTTGATAACTTTTCATGAAAAAAAAATAAATGCTTCATACAAAAAAGTGGCAACATAGTCTGAAATATGTTGGTAACAGGGTTTAAAAAGTTGGTAACTTCGTCAATATATGTTGTTAACCAGCTGCCATTTGTTGGTAACTTTTCATGAAAAAAAATAAATGCTCCATACAAAAAGTGGCAACATAATCTGAAATCTGTTGGTAACAGGGTTTAAAAGGTTGGTAACTTCTATAATATATGTTGTCAACCAGCTGCCATTTGTTGGTAACTTTTCATGAAAAAAATAAAGGCTCCATACAAAAAGTGGCAACATAATCTGAAATCTGTTGGTAACAGGGTTTAAAAGGTTGGTAACTTCTATAATATATATTGTCAACCAGCTGTCATTTGTTGGTAACTTTTCATGAAAAAAATAAATGCTCCATACAAAAAGTGACAACATAATCTGAAATATGTTGGTAACAGGGTTTAAAAAGTTGGTAACTTCTTCAATATACGTTGTTAACTAGCTGCCAAATGTTGGTAACTTTTCAGAAAACATAAATGCTCCAACAAAAGAGTGACAACATAATCTGAAATCTATTGGTAACAAGGTTTAAAAAGTTGGTAACTTCTATAATATAGGTTGTTAACCAGCTGCCAAATGTTGGTAACTTTTCAGAAAACATAAATGCTCCATACAAAAAGTGGTAACATGGTTTAAAATGTTGGTAACAAGGTTTTGAATGTTGGTAACTACTTCAATATATGTTCTGTCAAGTAAGTACATTGGCATGTCATGTGTGCCTGTCATGACTAACATTTACAAAAGTGATTCCTACATATGTTTGGGGCACATATCTATACAAAAAGCCAATTCACACATGTGCTCCCCTTTACTTTACTTTACTAACATTTGCAAAAGTATTCTCCCAAAATATAAACCCAAAAAATGGAGACGATGCACCGCCAAAAAATAAGGTATCGCCCCAAAATAAACATCAAAACCCTTGTACACTTGATTAATGTCTCCAAGACTGCCGTGTTGATGGATCAGGAACAACCTATCAAAAGTTTATTTAAGTAAAATTACTCATACAAAATTAACTACATTAGTACAAATCTGAACAAACATAAGAACGTGTGCATACATTGGTAAATTCAGTAAGTAATGACATAAATCCGGTAGATGAGTGATTGCTTGATAGCCATGGTATCCACGTTTGGTCCTCCAAAATAGGTGCTGCTACATTGTCTTTGGCACTAACGTCATTCAACTAATGAGAAATAAATTATTGGTAACAATACAAAATAGTTATCAACAACATATGCATAACCAATAACATAATGAACTTAGTTGTATAACAAATGACATACACACAAATGAACAACGTTAATACATAATTCAATTACAACAATTAACGCTATTAGAAAACTAAAATATATAAAAACATTATACTATCACATTAATCCGAATTCGGCAACGAACCATGATTCTTCCATCACGAAACTGATTAGAAGACTCTACACAAAAGTTGCTTATAGTATCATCACGAACCCAACATCTAAGATTCGCTTCCTCATGTTGTCTCCAAAGGTCATCTCCTCCAACACTTCATAAGTAGCAACTGTACCATCAAATGACTTAAGGATGGAAGCACAATTCATTTTCCCCCTAAATTCTGATTGCACCTCAATAAACTTTGCATGGGTGTATTCCTCTTGGAATTGCTTCTCAATACTGGAGCTTGAGCCACAAGGGATGATAGTATTCATGGAACGAAAATCAGCATCAAACTCTTTTTCGGCCTTAGAGCGGAGAGCATTGTCATACTGTTTTACAAATTGACGCAAGCTAGTGGTGGAATTGATGTATCCATCAAAAAACGAATGGATGCTCTCACTTCGCTGCGTTGTTGACATCCCAGCCCAAAAGTATTTTTTCAAATAAATTGGAACCCATCTATGGCGCTCTTCAAACAAACCGTTCAACCATTCATTTTCACCAAGGTGATACACATCAACGAATTTTAACCATTCTTCTTCAAACTCACCCTCCGTTAGTGAATCATAAACTGCGGCTTTCATTGCATTCTTCATCTTCTTGTACTCTCTAAAACCATTAAGCTTCTCGGGAATTTTTTTTCATTATGTGTCATAAGCACCACCTATGACGGGTCATCGGGAACACTAACTCAATGGCATTATGCATGGCTTTGCATTGGTCAGTCACAATACCGGTTGGGGGCTTTCCTGACATGCAGCGAAGCCAAGAACTAAAAAGTCATGCAAAAGAACTAGTATCTTCATTCGAAAGCAACCCACAACCAAGCAAAACTGATTGCCCATGGTGATTAATGCCAACAAATGCAGCAAAAGGCATGTCGTATTTGTTGGTTAGATAGGTGGTGTCAAATGTAATTACATCTCCAAATGACTCATAGGTAGCCCCACTTCTTGCATAAGCCCAAAAGACATTTTTCACATGGAAATCATCATTCAAATCAATGTCATAGAAGAAATTAGCATTCTCCTCTCGCATCTTGCAAAAATATGCAATTAGAGCTGCACCATCACCATCCTTGCCAATAGCTCGCCTCTCCTTGTGAATGAAATTCCTCACATCTCGTTCATCGAATGCAAATTGGCGTGGCCACCCACATCTTCAACAATAGCCCGAAAAGTCTTGTTAATCCTCACCCCCGCATCATCATTAATTTGTATTGTTCTTTGCACATGCATACTAATGTTCTTGTTATTTCTGAATTTTCTAGCTTTTGTAGGGCTAACGTCATGATTGTGCTCAAGCTCCACTTTTTTCACGTACCATAGATCATCTTCTTCTAGCTTTATCGTAATCTTCGCAGGACACCCTTTTGCTTTGGTGGGAAGGGTCTTCAATGTACTCGGTATTGAAGATACATGACAACCTTCTCGAGAACATGCAATAAGCATGTAATACACAATTCCATCATCGCATTTTTTCGAAGTCCTGATTTTCCATCCGAAACCCACCCTAGAGGCATATTCCGAGTAGAAGGTCTTAAACTCTTCTAATGATGAAAAGCACATCCCAGACTTAGGCTCCCACCTCCAACAATCATCATCCTCACCATCAATATCAATTTCAATAGCGTTAGTTGCCTCCACATTGTTAATATGGTCAATTGAAACTGATTCGTGATGACTTGAACTACCCTCCTACACGAAAAAAAAAGCCAAACTTAATACTTCAGCAAACGTTACCAACAAATTTTATAAGTTGTCAACAAATCAGACACGGATTACCAACTTTTTTCAGCAAGTTACAAACAATGATCAGGAAATTATTTGCCACATTTTCACATTACTTAACCCATTTCCCTCTTACCAACAAACTTATTCCACACTCAAAGTCCCTCAAAGTCTCAAATCATGTTAAAAAAATGCAATACCCTAAAATACATATATTTGAAACTGATTCGTGATGACTTGAACTACCCTCCTACACGAAAAAAAAAGCCAAACTTAATACTTCAGCAAACGTTACCAACAAATTTTATAAGTTGCCAATAAATCAGACACTGATTACCAACTTTTTTTCAACAAGTTACAAACAATGATCAGAAAATTATTTGCCACATTTTCACATTACTTAACCCATTTCCCTCTTACTAACAAACTTATTCCACACTCAAAGTCCCTCAAAATCTCAAATCATGTTAAAAAAATGCAATACCCTAAAATACATATATTTGCCCCAAATCAAACCCCACCTCCCTCCAACAAAAAAAAAATCCACCATCGAATAACATAACAATCCTACAATCCTACAAACATGATTTGAGAAATTAAGAAAGAAAGAAAGTAAAAAAAGAAGAAATTAAGAAAGAATAAATACTAACAATAATTACTAAAATACTAACAATCCTACAAACAATAAATACTAAAATCAAAAGAAAGAATAACATAACAATCCTACAAATAAATTAAGAAAGAAAGTAAAGAACTTTAACTTTGTTACCTCATTAATTTCGGTCTCACAACTTTGATAATACACAAGCTTCACATGAGGAGGGAAAGAACAACATTCTCTATAACCTTGAGAAGATGACCCAATGAAGCTTCACAATGAGAGACAACAGAGAAGCTTGCCAACAATGGTTGAAGAGCAGCAATGGGTCATGGTAAAGAGAAGCTTCACTGAGTGGTGCTGAACTTCATTATACTACCAGTTGATGCTTGATGATTGAGGGAAATGATGGAAGATAAGAAAAGGGAAGAGTGGGAAGAGTTTGTTCGTGAGTTTCGAGGGAAAGGTTAGAGAAGGAAAGGTTAGAGAGAGAATGAATGGTTCAATGGGTTTCTTTTCTTTTGCTTTATTTGTGTGTTATTTATTTAATTTTTTTTTATAAAAAAAAAAAGAACTTTCCTGTAGGTGTTTTAGTTGCATAGGTCACGTGACTATTGGTAGTATATACGGTGGGTGTATAGTTGTTAAGTGAGAGTTGTTTATATAACACAGCTGATATATTAATTAAGCATGAGTTAAATCCTTAATTACCTTTCGAAGCAACCTCTAACCCTAAGCTACTGTACGATTGTTCTCATAACAACTAACCGCAGGACCATTCATAAGATTAAAATAGGCTAGAAAACCTCCATATATGTTTGCAGTTCTCTAAATTTGGTTAACTTTCACTTCCCACTGCTTCATCAAGCACTTGATAGTAAAATGCTAAATTTTATACGGGAAATTATTGTATCTTGTTATATATACCTTGATCATATTAACGTTAAAATTGACTCAAGTATTGATGATTTATCTTGTCAAACATTTCTCTCAATAGTTCATGGCGATTCAAAAAACACGATAAGTTATAGTATATTAATATATGTCAGTATGTCACATGAAAACTCCTAACTCCTAGTATATGTTAATAACCTAATAAGCTATAACATAAATCATAGAGGAATTAGCGACAACCCGTCAACTTTTGGTGAAAAATCAACCTCTACAAGATTTCAACTATGTAAATTAAAAATCAATCATCTGTCTGTACTTCGCTATTATTGATTAAAATTTGAAAAATAGACAAGTAGACATACAAATACACGGTTCATATGGCAAATTAAGCTCCATATTCATGGACTGTAGAGGTTCAACAAAGCCACGGAAACTATTTAAGGACAAGTTGAATTCCGTGGAAAGATTAGTATATTAAAGGAATGTAGGAATTGAACTAGGAACTCGCTCAAATTTTTTAAAAAAAAATAGTATAAACCAACTAACCAAGTGTAATTGTACGTATATATAATGCAATATTAATTTTGTATCGTAAGTTAATATAAAAAAAATAAATAAATAATTGTATAGTCGTAAGTATGCGACCAATTTGGGTCCGAAAATAAATTAAAGCTCCCATACTTATATTAACTACCCAATGATCTACATGTCATTTGGTCAACAATCGTGCCACATGTAAAAAAAAACTTTTAATTTATTTTAGTTGTCATCATATTTACGTATCCTATATATAATAAAATAATAATTTTCTTAACTTCAATTTTATAATCGACGATAAGTATTTAAAGTGAATATTTTTTAAAAAAATTCAATGTAATGAAGAAATTAAAGTTTTATGTCTTTAATTTTTCAAAAAAATATATTTTAAATTTTTTATTCTCGATTCTAAAAATTGAAGTTAAAAAAATTCATAATATAAACTTATAAACCAATATTATTCATAATAGCTTATAGCAAAAGAAACATTAAAATAAAAAAGGGAAAAGACTACTTAAAAAGTAGTAGTCATGATTTTACTTCACGTGTTTATGGATTATCGGTTCAACAAGAGTTTAGTTACATGCATCGATCTAACATGAACGACTTCTCTTGAAAGATACTTAAAATTAATTTTAAGAGTTTCGATCCCATGCCGGATTGAATAGAAACAAAAAGTCTCCATTCATAATCAATTTAAAAGTCGTTGACTGTTTTGATGCTACTTCTATATGTAACAGAATCCTTTCGGTTTAGTTATTAGCGGTTTGTGCACTGAGAATGCATGTGACAGCTAATATACAATAATATACACACACATTATCATATTGCATATTTCTTTATAAAAATGAGATAATTTCTGGTTTCAATTTTTATTGGTTTTTTAATGTTTCTTAACATCAAGATGTCATTAACTGATATAGTTCGAGTCGAGGTGAAAACAAAACGACAAAATTTTTTCTTACCAACAAGACCTAGCATAGTTAATAGATGATTAGTATAGTTAATAGATAATTAGATTTTTTGAATATGATATTATATGTTCGATCTCTATCATGAATATAAAAAATGCTATATTAATAGAGGCAAAATTTATTTTGGTAATCTTTACACTTCAAAATGGATTAATATGCTACTGTAAAATACCTTCCTAAAAAAATTAACAATGAAGTTGAATTTGAAAATTCCATATAATGAAACTCAAATCTTTCACTTATGTTAGAATAGTTTCAAGTACTAACGCGAGGTTGGTCAAGTGGTAGCTCACTTAGTCCCTTAACCAATTGGTCTCGAGTTCGAGCCTTGGGTATGGAGCAACCCCCGTTGGGAGACCCCTACCGCTTAGTGCGAGCTCAGTTGGGTCGGACCGGATGAGTCGGATTATGGATAAACCAGATCCGGGTACCGGTTGGTGTAAAAAAAAAAAAGAATAGCTTCAAGTGAGCTGATTCACGCGTAGTGATGGTAGTATTAGTGCATGTTTGGTTCTGCAGTGAGTTAACCCAGAATCAATTCTGGAATGCCAACGGTAATAATAGTTGATTCTGCTCCAACGTGATTTTAAGGTCAAAATTAATTTTATTAACTGTTTTTTACTAGTAAGATAGTACTATTCTTTCTTTCAATATGTCATATATAGATTAAAAAAGCAAACAGTTTAAATTTTCTTTATTTATTTAGTAAATGGAGATCGAATAAGATAGATAGAAAAAAATATATCCAAATCGTGAAAACAAAATAGTAATATACTTTTATACAATCAAATTTTACATGGTTGTACAACAATCTTTATATAAATCAATGGTTGCATTACTTAACAAGCTAATTAATTTGACTCATTTAGAATTGCATGACAATGATTTAATTAGAGCTAATGTGACAACGACATGAACTTATTAACTGATTTGTCAAGTAACTAATTGTTTATTAGAAAATTGTTGTGCAACCATCCAACATTTGATTGTACGGTAGAAATATTTTTGACTAATCACCAGGATTTCTTTAATACTTCTTTCATCCTTTAATATAAGATCCATTTGTAAATTTTGTTTATCTTATTTATAAAATGTTATTCCAAATTTTAATGATATTTAATTACTTTTATTTCCACAAACACTCTTATTCACTCAATATTTTTTAAAGTTTTAAAATAATTATAATTGTAGTTAGAAAAAATATATTAAACATTCACAATTCCAACATCGTTTACAATATTAAGTAACTTCATTGATAAATCTCAGAGCAAAAAGGGAGGGAATAACTTTGTGACAATTATAAGTTACTAGATTTTTTCAATAATTATTTAATTTGGAATCTGAGTTCTAAAATCTTATTTAATCTTTGAGGTTAGGTATATGTCTGTTAAGTCAAAAGACCTGGAACATGTTTGTGCCATTGATAGTTGACTAAAACTTCAAAAGCCCATGATAATTACACTTTCCGTTTATATATTTTGTTTTTAAAATTTTTCTTTCTTATTTTATATTATTATTCTTTTACATATAAATTTAATACTATATATAATTAATACTGTTTTTCTTAATTATATTTTTATTTATTATATTATTTTTTTATTTTTTTTACATAAAAATATTATAATCAAAGTATCCAAAAATTTTATATCGTTTAATTACTTTTTAAATTTTTGTACGTAAGGGAATTTGGAAATGAATAATAGCATAATAGAAGTCTAAACTTTAAAGTTGGAGTCCTGTCCTTTTGAGTTTTGAGGACATTGGACCCAAAAGAAATTTCCTTAGGCTTTGCGAATATATTATGAGCCCGTACATAAGCTATAAAAAAAAACTACAGATTCCTGCCTTTTTTCTTTCTGACCAAGAAGCAACATTTCAAATGTTCTCACGAACGGAAGGGAGAAATAAGAGACAGGAAAGCAACTTCATATTTTATAAATGAAATTGGGCATTATAAATTTTAGAAATTACGTTCCTTTGTCCTTGCTCTCCCTCACCAAGCCATCTTTGGAGCCTCGAACCACGGATACCCTACACTAACAGAAGAAGACACGGACATATAAATATAGCTGTATAAACGTGTGTATATACATAAAATGTTTGCTTGACATCCGTATTTGACATTAAAGAGGGACACCTGCCTTTTTGGGTAAAAAGTGATGGATCATGTAGGATAGAGGAACTGTAGGACCCACCAGTTTTTGCCTGAAAAGGCAGGTGTCCCATATAGATGTCAAATACTGATGTTTATGTAACAAAGTTGATATATATATATATATATATATATATATATAGTATTTATTACAAAAAAAAAGTATATTTTAAAAATGATAAAATAGGATAAAACTAAACAAAATTGTAGTAGGTAGTATAATATTGTGAACAATTAAGGGAAAATTAGACTGATGCTTAGCAATCCCTTTAATCTGTTATCAATCACCTTAGTAACAGTTTTATAAATAAGATTACATAAAGAAATGGGCCTAAATTCAGTAATTCGCTGGGAGGTGTGACTTTAGGAATAAGAACAATAATGCAATATAAGTCTGGTTATTGGTTAACATCTTTTATTACGCTAGGATTCTGAATAATAGAACTCAGATTAAAAATGTTAGGTAAATATTGAAATAAGATATTATACGATAAGATACGATGAAACTAAACAAAAAAGTTTCATAAAAAAGTATATACTCCCTTCCTAATTACAGTATAAGGTCCTCTTGATCATTTTTATGTCCACCAATATTGTTGAATTTTATATTAAAATTTATATATTTTTTCAAAAATGCCCCTCTACCAATTATTAGAACATAATACATTTTTCCATTTTTCAATAATTAATTTAATTCATAGATACTACATCATCTATATTTAATGCAGTGAATCAATTTCCAAGTAATTTACAACATTAAACAAGCTCCATTTCATATTCAAATACAATTTTATTTATTTCTTCTCAATAAAACTTATATCACAATGATTAGATGTAAAAGAAATTTTGAAAAAAAATTTACAAGAAAGTCTTATATTTAAAACCAAATTTTTTTATCCAAAAAAATCTTATAATCAGAGACGAGTATAATATTGTGAACAATTAAGGGAAAATTAGACCGATGTTTGTAGGAATCATAATGTGATTGTGGATTACTATATGCTAGTAATGTACATATATGACTACATGACTACAATTTAAAGTGATGTTTGATAATAACTCAGGTTTTAAATAGCACCTTCACATTTCTCCCTCCATTCAATATTACATACACAACTCTCCAAGAGAAAGAAACAGAGCAAAGCAGAGGCTTAGAGCTACTCTCATCAAAACCCAATTCAAAAATTGCATTAAACCAAAAAGTTCAACGCAATCTTAGATAGCTGCATACGAGATACCACATCTAGCATCCAACCCCCAAGATCAACAACAAAATCCTCTTTGCCACAAACAAAAAGAAACAGAGTTTCCAAAACCATATCCTTCAATTTTATAAATTACTATATCATTTCCCAAATACATACATATACATTATGCAATGCCATTTCTTATCTATCTATAACATAAACCCTCTCACAGCATCATAGTTACACGCTACCTATGCTCACACACTCTCCACCTCTTCAAAAACAAACAACGTTCCTGTCTTCTCTTCTGTCTCTCTTGTTCCGTATATGTCTCTCTTTCTCTCTCCACCACCTTCATAATAAATCTATCAAATTTTCTTCAAATCCATTCATTTTATTATATTCTTCCTATGAAACAACTCTTCTTCCTAACCAATCATTCATTTCAAACATTTCCACTCTTTGCCACCACCACCACCGTGTGCATGGACGCTGCCTTCCCGCGCCGCCACCGACGGAAGGAGAAAGTTGTCGTGATCATGGGCGCAACCGGCACCGGAAAATCACGCCTCTCCGTGGACCTTGCCACCCTCTCCTTCCCCTTCTCCGAAATCATCAACTCCGATAAAATGCAACTCTACAAGGGCCTCGACATCACCACCAACAAGATCCCGATCGAGGAGCGCAACGGTGTCCCCCATCACCTCCTCGGCGAGTTCAACCCTGTCAACGGCGAAATCACTCCCTCGGAGTTTCGCCGTTGCGCTGGTAAACTCGTCGAAGATATCACCTCCAGGAGGAAGCTCCCGATCATCGTCGGAGGATCGAACTCCCTCATTCACGCGCTCCTGGTGGAGAAATTCAACCCCGAGCTGAACGTTTTGGACGAATTTGCACCACCGAGTCAACTTAATGATCAGCCCGAGTTGACTCGGTTGAGATACGAGTGTTGTTTTCTTTGGGTTGATGTTTCGTTCCAAGTGTTATGTGATTATCTGTTAAAACGAGTTGATGAGATGCTTGACTCGGGAATGATGGAAGAGTTGGCCGAGTTTTATGACCCGGAATCGGACGATTTGCATTGTGACTCAGCGCGTAGGAGCGGGTTGAGGAAAGCGATTGGGATAGCTGAGTTTGACAGTTATTTTAAGGAATACCCGCCGCAACGAGGTAGTTGGTTGGGGGATGATCCTGTGCGGCAGGGTGCATATGAGCGTGCTGTGAGGGCCATCAAGGATAACACGTGTCAGCTGGCCAAGAGACAGATAGAGAAGATCATGCGGTTAAAAAGGGCGGGGTGGGATTTAAGGAGAATTGATGCCACGGCGGCGTTTAGGGAGGTGCTGGACGGCGGAGAGAGGTGGTCGGAGATTTGGGAGAGGGAGGTGTTGGAACCGAGCGTGAAGATTGTGAAGCGGTTGTTGTTGGAGTAGGTTTTATTACAGCTAAATCCAGCTACTAATATTCCAATCCCAACTTGATTTTAATTTTTATTATTCTCTCACTGATTTGGAGAAAAGAAAAATGGGGTAATAATGGGAGGAAATGTATAAAAGTGGGAATGGAAGTTGGCAATTTGGATCAATAGTTGGGTCAGTGCTGTGCATAGAATTGTATGAGTGAGTGGGTTGGAACTTTTGGGGGGTTATGGGTGAAAATTTTTGGGGTTTTGGAGTTGAGAAGGAGATGAAGGAGGTTTGACCGTTTGACTAGCCATAATTCACACAAGCTTATTATGTTAAGGGGACTTTAGGTAAAGAAAAATGTGAAAAACCAAAGAAATGGAAAATTGCACAGACAATGACAAATTTTGTAGGCAGCTAGAGTTTTGTTTCATTTTATTTTTCTTACAACATTTTTTTTTTTATATTTTTTTTCAAGCTAAAGTAGTGAATGTTGTCCTCCAACTTTTCTCCTAATTTTTTTATGCTTATTTATGGTTTTGGTCCCTAAAAATTTAGCGTGTTTTGCTTTTAGTCTCTAAAAGTTGTTTTGACTGTGACTAGTCCTTAATTTTTCAAACATTTTGGTTTTGGTCCCATTTGTTAGAAAAAATCAATTATTTGTTGACGTGGTTAACGGAAACTCACACCAACAACTACGTGGTGTGAGATAGCAAAAAATAAGTATTGTGAAATGGATGATTCAGGTCCATAAACGCAAAATTCCGCGTATGAGACCATTTTGCATATGAGACTATTTTGTGTCCATGGATTTGTATCATCCATGTCATATCACTTATTTGGCGTTTTCTCACACTACGTGACTGCTGTTATGGTGTTTCGCTAGCCACATCAGCAAATAACAGCTTTTTCATAATTGAGTGGATCAAAACCAAAATATTTGAAAAATTAAGAACCAGTACCGGTCAAAATAACTTATAAAGACTAACAGATTTTGATTGCAATTGATATTAAAGTAAATTATCACTTTGATCCCTCATATTTTTTTAAATGATACACTTTAGTCCCTCAAAATGTAGAAATTTACTTTTAGTCCTTGAAGATTTTTTATGGGACACTTAAGTCCCTCCGTCCACTCTGCCAACTTCCTCAACTACGGATTTAAGTGTTCCATAAAAAAATCTTGAGGGACTAATATTCCAATCCCAACTTGATTTTAATTTTTATTATTCTCTCACGTGTATGCCGCATCAACATACACGTGTGAAAGTATTGCATACTATCGGTATGATGACGTGGATGATCTAGACTCGCAGAAACAAAAGGGCCAAAACCCAATTCACAGACACATTTGGGCCAAAACCCAATTCACAGACACATTTGGGTTGACCTTTGACCCTTTTGCTCCTGCTGGCCTGGATTCTACTAATGGTATGCGGTACTTGTATACGTGTATGTCAATGTGACATTTCATTAGTCACGTAAGCAAATAACGAATTTTTTACAATGGCAGGGATTAAAACCAAATTTTCAAAACAATTAAGGATGAGTCAATGTTAAAATAACTTACAGCGACCAAAATCAAAACACTCCCCAACTTTCAGGGACTAAAAGACATAAATAAACATATTTAAAATGCACCAAAATACTTTGACATAGGTTAAAGAAAGTGTCCAACTAACCTAGGAATTCCTCTAGGCAATGGTTAAGGATAAATCTCATACTTGAGAACCAAATATGCAATCCAAAAAGGTAATGTGCAGAAACAAAGAAAGTAAGAGAAATGAAGTTATACTTTCCACCACAACACTACTGCCTCATTAAGCAAGCATATGGGATTATAATATCAAACTTTCAAATAAGCCACACACATATACAAACCACATGGATAAGTCACCTAGTTTCAACTTAATTACTTGATGATTCTATCTCTTAAGATCACTTCCAATGGATCATATAAGAAAAAGTTGTTTCCCTGATATCTTAAAACTTGGACTAAGAATGCTGGTGGCATTTTCTGGGAGAAAGAGAAGTATTCGAATATCACTGTCATGTGGAACCACATATGCACAACTGACTATGCTATATATTCTGCCATCCATTCAACTCTCCAATTTCCATCTAATTTGAAGTTGTCACATCTGTAAGATTTTAAGTGTCTCATGTGAGGAACATGTGACTTATTATGAGAAGGACTAATAAATAAATAATAGAATACTAAAGGACTAAATAATAACTTGGGTTAAAGAGAGAAGTTATTTTAAGTTGAAGCACCTGTTGCCTGATGGGATGCATCAGTTCAGAAAGTTTATAAATAGAACAAGGTCCTCTTCCTGGCATTATGGTCATTCTCCGAATTCCTCCCCATCACTAAAGATCATAGCCTATAAGGAATAAGCAAAGGAAGAGAAATCTTGCTTCTCAATCATCAAATCAGTGAACCACATCAAGACTATTGTTACCGTTATTGCTATTCCAATGGAGAAAGGTATGTGCTCTCTCCTTACTGATTAATTGTGAGAATCATGAAATTCTAAGATCCTGAATTTTCTATTTATGTTAACTTATGAGAAAATTCTAACATGTGGTATCAGAGCACATGGTTTTGGATTTTATGATTCTCCATTCATGTATTTGGTTTTCTCCATTTATGATATTTCGTTATTCCGCTGCAACTATGTTTAGTATTATTCGCCATTGAATTGCGTTAATAAAATAACCATCAATCAACGACTCTGATATTGCTGTGCGTTGATAATTCTTGGCATCCTTGGTTATCTATATTATAATATAAAATTGGAGAATTGATTTCCTTTTTTGTTTTAGCGCCTAATCCCCCCTAATCCCGCCTGATTTAAAGTTTCCATTTGTGATTTATCTTAATTACGTTTTTAATTGTGTTTTTGTGTGTTTTATTATGTTTCTTTAATATATTTGATCCCGGCCGTCGATTTATATGGAAAAAAAAGATCTGAACCGTAGCAAGTGATCTTGACCGTTCTTTTGTCAGCTTCCAAGACAAGCCTGAGACGTTTCATTTTTCCAACACATGGTTGAGTGGCTCGATGTGAAGCTATCTTCTTCTTATTTTTTGCTTCGTTTCTGCTTAAGATAGACACCAACACATGTTGAATGGATCGATTCAGTTATCTTCTTCTTATTTATTTTTTTTGTTTTTTACCCTTTCCATGTTTTTTCTTAAGCAGAAACGAAACAACGCATCTGAAGAAGGCGAAGAGGAAGCTTGGTGCTGTGGACAACCGTGGCTCGCGAATCGCGAGTCTTCCCTAACATCAGAGGTGGTGGCGCAAATCAGTGGCTTCGTGTGCGGCGCCGTGCAGCGAGAGGAGAGAGAACGAAGACCGTGCGGGAGGTGAATGAAAAACGAACGCGACCAAGGAGGGAGAAGAGGGCGCGCGACAAGTTCTTTAGGTGATGGGGGCAGCGAGTAATGGAAATGAGGAGAGAGAGAAGAGGACGGAAGGGAGGGAGAGAGAGCCGAAGAGAATGGGGGGCGGCGGCTCAAGGGAGGAGAAGAGGAACAACAAGACATGAAGTAGGGTTTCCTTTCTCACCGTTGATAGCTTGGAATCTAGAGGTAAGTGTTGGTTCCTTTCTCCTTCCATTAAATGTTTTTAGTTTGCCCAAGTCTTTGTGTCTGATGGAGCAAGGCTACTTTTCAAAGTTTACGGTGGAAACATTGTTTTACATATTTTACATGTACTTTTTGATAACTGATCTTGCTCAATTTCACATTGATTTGATTGATATTATTAATAAAGCCTAAAATTGATTTTTTTTCCAGCATGCCCAAAGATCAGGCACAGCTATATGCGGCTAATGAACTGTATGTATCCCCTCACATGCGTCCTTTTGTTGTGTTGTTTTTAGATGATTTTGTCTTGGTTCGAAATCATATTAACATTATTACAGTTTAAGGATTCTTATTAAAAGAGATAATAATAATCTACTTTCACAAGAAACAAGCTGTAATGTATGTTTATTATGAGAAATGCACACCAAGTGTTTGCCAAATTTTCACAACCAATTATTATCCTCATGAGCCAAAAGAATTTATTCCTAAATTATATGTGGAAGAGGATACCTTTGTAACTGACGAATCTGGAGCTAAGAGACGCATCCGCTTGGAGAACAATATTGTGCGCTGGAGGACCGTCAGAAATCCTGATGGTACAACATCAGTAAGTAATTGTACACTAACGTAGTTTGATTTTTTTCATGCTACAATGATTAAGTCTGTCCACTTATTGCTCACGTATAGGAGATGGAAAACAAGCTGATATTCACAAATTGCCATGTCAAGAATTAGGAGTGTATTCTGTTAAGATGGTGCAGGAATTTTATCTTGTGATTGTGAATATACATTTAATCTTCTGTATCCCTAGGTTTTTTGTCAAAATGTGGCCAAAATGGATGCATCTGTTCTTTTTTTTTTTATAAGCAAAAGGTAAGCATCTGTTCTTATTTATTGATGAATGCTCTTCAACCTTTAATGCCTGAGTAATTTGGATTGAATTGTTGTGTCCATTTTATGTTAGAAAGCATCATTTATGATGAAAGTGGAAGTATTGCTATTTTGTTTTTGTTTTTGTTTTTTTGTTTTTTTTAAAGAATCAATACTGAGTATCAATTTTTATTTTATTTTATTTTTCTCAGCGTGAAAGCAATGCTCGCTTTGTGAGGTGGTCTGATGGCAGCTTGCAGTTATTAATTGGGAATGAAGTTCTTGATATGTCAGTGCAAGATGCACAACATGATCAAACACACCTTTTCCGTAGACATGGAAAGGTGAATTATTATATTCTCATAGGTTTTCTTATTAGTTTTGATTGTTGACCCTGCGAATGGATTATGTGTAAATGTTTACAGGGGATTCTCTAATCTCAAGGAAGGTTATTAAGGAAAATGAGGTTTATGCCCTCTTCCTTATCATCAAATTCTCATAGGCAGTTGACTGCTCTGGTTGACTCAAGGCACAAGAAGGTTTACAAGGTTAAAAACTGCATCACTGACATAGATCCTGAGAGGGAGAAAGAGGAAAAAGAAAAGGTATGATCAATTAGTTAATAGTTATTTGCCTATATTGCATCTCCTGGACACCATTGACCAGCTTCCTAATGGTTTTTTCAGGCCGAAAGTCAAACAATCAGGGCTAATGTACTTCTTAACCGTAAGCCTGAAAAGGTGCCATCAGACCACCTCACAACCACACACATTTATCAGTTTCATCCTAAAATCCAATTATTCTTCATCCTACTAGAATTGTAGAATTCATATATTTGCAGCAGAACAAATATCCCAAAAGTGGCATGTCATACAATGGCTGCAATGTTAGATTTGTCCTTGCATTTAAATTTACAACCATGGCTAATATATGACTTTTTTTAGCTCTTCTTTGTTTTGCAGGGACATTGACATAAAAAATATTAACACCTAATCGCATTGGCTTTTTTTTTAACAGCTCTTTAATTGGTAAGTTAGTTTTATTGATTTCTAAAATGGTTTTTTTTTTGTGTTGATTTCTTATTGCAATTGACTAGGACTTAGAGACTAAGAAATTGGTTGTTCTATTTAGGATAGGAAGTTTGTTTTTAAATATTGTTTTCCCATCTTCAATTGATTGACTACAAATCTTTAATTGTTCAAGCCTTCTTCACTATTATGATTGATTGTTTCATTTAAATTTTTGATAATATAATTTTGTGCATTTTTCTCAGTTTCATTATTAATTTGTTATTAATGTGCTGACAGAAAGAGGGGCTAAGCATGGATTTAAGATTACAACGTGTTTATACTTCATACAAAGTTGGCAAGTGCATGATTTGAACGAAGGTATATCTTTTTTATGTAACAATTAGAAAAGTAAAGTATGAGATTGAGTTTATTTGAGTTATGAGTGGATATAGGTACTTGGCTGCAACACACGATTTTCTTCAGTATCCACGGGTTCAGATTTGCCATGATTTTCTTTTTGCTCATTTTCTGATATTTTCTTATTATTGTTTGAGAAAATAACTCTATGTGAAGCTTTGATTATAATCACATTTTATTGTTTTTTTTAGATTTTTTTTTAAAGTTTTTACTTTCTTTGTGCAGGAGTTGTTGTAGTTGTATTCTCTATAGCTGATATATATCTTTTGTGCATTTTTTATGTTTGATTTGAAGTTGTTTACGTTAATTTTAACTATAAGCATTTTTGTGCATTTAACTATAAGCATTTGTTTTAACTTTTTTTTTGCAGCTTTAACTATAGTGTTGAAGAAATCTTGGTTGTGGAGAAGGAAGCATATAGAAACTCAACAGAGAGCTCTCTTGATTGAAGTTATACTGAAGATGAGGATATTGTGGAAGACTCCTGTATTAGGTCTGCTTAAGGAACAGAAAGCAATTTAAACTGAAACCAAGAGAGATAAAGACAAAGGAAAAAAAGTAGTTCCAAGTGAGAAACTTGCTCAGAAAGCGATTAGAAAAAGAGTTTCTTGCATCAAGGCTAATTCAGAGTATGTTATTGATTCTTTCAATCATAAATTATTCTGAGTTTCTGACTTCTTTTAATTCTTAAGCTATAACACGAGCACTGTTTGCCTTGCTAATTTCAGTAAAGTTATACTGGTTGGTCTTCATCAACTAATAGAAGGAGAACATAATCTTGATAAGTTTACTCTGGAATCCTATATGAAGTTTATAAATCATCAGCTAGATGAGGTAAGTGAAACTACTGTCTACAAAAATGTCATTGAGGCCTGTATAAGTACTAAGTAGAACTCAATATATGGTGCTTAATGCGTCTTTGTTAAATATGAAGGTATTAAATTCTTCTGAAGTTTCAGAACCTGCTAAAAATGCCAAGAAAGTTGTTAAGACATAATTAAGTTGTTAAGACAGAACTCAATATACTCTTTTTATTTTTATTTTTAAAGCATAATTATGTTTGAGAATGATCATAATGTAGCTAATTGACTCATGCTCTCAAGGAGTACTTACTAATGAATTTACAAAACTGCACTTAGAATTTATCATACATAATATGACAGTTTAATCTCCTTCATGTCAGTCAAGCATATTCTTTTAAACTCAATCATGATTGTGTTAAGGAGTATGATTTGCCTTCTAATATTTGTAATAATGCATTATACCTCTCACGGTCTCACCTATGGATCAACGACTACTAATCCAGTAAAGTAAGCTATAAAGAATCTAACTTTCTAAGTTTTAAATGCATCACCGTAGCTGCATGCATATCAAAGTTATCAAATTTTAGCCTTCAATGGATGAGAATAGATTTTGTTATGATGCAAGAACTCCTTTCATTTTGCAGGTCTTTAATTTGTAAGACTCTCCTTCATTCTGAAATTTCCAATGAATATTTGTTTTAAATTTGTCAGAGTCAATGCCGATCCACTGGTGACTAAATTTTTCATTGAATTACTTTAATTCCAGTTGAATGAAGCTGACCTCTAATGTTCTATGTGCACGTAATTGACACTAAAACTATCACCATTAGAAATTTTAATCAACAGTTGATGGAAGACCAGCGTGTAAGCATAAGTATGGTAGGTTTCAACTAATTTTTCTAATTACTATCGCGTTTTCAGATCAAATCTTTCAAGTAAATTTATAATCTTTTAAACCTTTTGGTGAGTCTTAGGTACCTATTGGAGATGGGATGAAAATTTGTAGAAAAATGTGACCCAATTTCCGGAAAAATGTGTTGTTAAATTGCATTTGAATTTTATCCCATTGGGTTACTATTGCTGTGAAGTTGGAGGAAAGAAAAGTAAGGTAATTGACACAGAAAGCAATAAATATAAGAACTGCATACTGAAGAATAACATCTTGGCTATGCAATGAAGGGAGAAAAATGGATTTATGTGATGGAGTTCAATGGGCTTTCTACTCATAGAAGGAAAGAGATTGTAGATTCAAGAGAAACATATTCATGACAGTACTAAGAAAAGATTGTAGTTTCAGTTATGTGTTTGAGAGTCTCATTTGCCATGCTCATGTTGGATGGTTTTGTTTTGGGTGAAATGTGGCTCTGTTTTGTACTGTTATTTTATCAGATATTTTTTGGTGGGTTACTAGGTGTACTTTACTTCTTTATGGTCTGTTGTTGTATATTTTGACTAAAACTTTGTATTCATTTCAGCAAGAAGTTCTTATATTTGGCTTCTCTTTTTGAATTAAATCTGTCTTATCAATAATAAAAACATGTTTGTTTTTGGGACTTGGTCAAATTACAAGTTGGTATTGTGTGTTTCTTGCTTGAGTGTGTATTGTTCTAGGTAATAATGATTTTGCTTTTTTTTTATACGACATATTAAAATGATTGAGATAGATGATTATGAGGATGTGAAGTCATTTTGTTCCAATTTCTTTGTCATCAGTGTCTTTTGGCATTTCTTATTGTTATAACTGGTAGTATGTGACAATAGATTTCTTTTAGCAGGGAGGTAGAGGGGAAAGATTTGGAGTGAGAGAATGGATAGACATTTTAAGAATAGTTCAATAAACTAAATTTCCACATTTATAAAATATTTTATTTTTTCAATCATTCGTCAGCTACCATAAAATAAATTAACATTTTTTGTAGTACATTTATTATTGTACCACATGTAGAAATATTTCACGTAACAAGGAATCTATATAAGGAAACTGATGTGGCTATAAGGTATTGAATTTCTTAACTTTGTTTTTTTTTTCGCAAGAGTACTATTCTATATTGTGATGTAGTGATTTGGAGTCACAAGCATATGTTATGCATATGATGTTTACAAAAACATTATTTTTATCAAAATCTTCATTCAAAATAACATTAAAAGGTTTTTGTTTATGACCCGTGCGTATGCACGGGTAAACTTACTAGTTTTATTAACTACTCATGACTATTATATGTTTTATATATATACAAGTGTGCATGTTCTGTGTTTCCGTGCTGAGTAAACTTTAACTTTTGCGCTGCACATCTTCTATATAATTGTTATTTGTTCTCTTCTGCATGAATTGGACTTATAGATAAATCATGTGCGCACTCTGTATGTATATCCTTTTCTGCAAATATCAGTATAGCATTTTATGGATGATTAAATGCGAAGTACCTATATGCATTCAAGTTAACGTAATATGTTTATATATAGATTTGTTTAATGAAATTGGTTTATCCATAAACTTAAGTATCTGGACTCTGAATTGTTTAGAGGGAATTTGGAATTACTGTATGATAGATTAGTTAATCACCAAAGTGGTCAAATCTTTAAGTAGTTTTAATTCCAAATTCATAATGTATTTATTTCAATTACCCATAGAATGGATGCTATATAAAATATGACAATGATTGATATGTGGGTAAATTGAAGTTCATTGTTATAAGGCATTTTTGGATCACCCAAAGGTTGATTAGTTGTTCTTATAATTAATGGGCATAATTGTTAGTAATTAATATGCATTATTAGTTTTATTTGTATATCCAAAGAATATGAATATTGCTAGTTAGTGTATATGCAATTTCCTAGTAACGTTAAATTTATTAGCATCATTATCTGATTATTGTATATTGATGATCACCCAAAGGAGAACACCAATATCCATAGAATGTTAAGTAAATGAATTAATATTAGAATTTGTACTTATGCTATTTTATGACTCGAAGTATTAATGAAATGCATGTGTTAAATTTCAGTATCTGCCCCTACGTCTCTGCACTCGCTTTCTATGTCTGTTCCAATGTTTAATGGGCTGAATTTCCCTGATTGGAGTGAGCAAGTTCTTTTTCACCTTGGTCTAATGGACCTTGATCAAGCACTCCAAACTGAGAAACCTGCTGCTATTACTGAAGAGATTAGCAATGAAGAGAAAGCCTATTATAAAGCTTGGGAAAAGTCAAACAGACTAGGCCTAATGTTCATGCGAATGAGTGTAGCGAATAATATCAAGTCTGCTCTTCCCAAAACTGAAAGTGCAAAAGAATTTATGAAATTTGTGGAAGAGCGCTCCCAAACTGCTGACAAGTCTCTTGCTGGGACGTTGATGAGTACTTTAACCATCATGAAATTTGATGGTTCTCGTACTATGCATGAGCATGTAATTGAGATGACAAACATTGCAGTAAGACTCAAGACTTTAGGAATGGAGGTTGATGAGAATTTCCTTGTTCAGTTCATTTTGAACTCATTACCGTCTGAGTATGGTCCATTCCAAATGAACTATAATACCATGAAAGACAAGTGGAATGTGCATGAATTGCACAATATGCTGGTTCAAGAGGAGACTCGGATTAAGAATCAAGGAAATCACTCCATTCATTATGTTAATCATCAAGGAGCTGGAAAGAAAGAAGGAAGGAAACATGGAAAAGGAAAGGAAAAGGGCAAAGGACAACTGAAGATTAATGAGTCCTCTGTCAAAATCCAGAAGAAAGAGAAAAGGGATGATAGATGTCATTTCTGTAAGAAAGTTGGACACTTCCAAAAGGATTGCCCAAAACGTAAGAACTGGTTCGAGAAGAAAGGTAAGCTTAATGCTTATGTATGTTTTGAATCAAATTTAACTGAAGTTCCACATAATTCCTGGTGGATAGATTCTAGATGCACTACTCATGTTTCTAATACGATGCAGGGATTTCTTACGATCCAAACCATAAGCCCAAATGAGAAGTTCGTTTTCATGGGGAATAGAGTGAAGGTTCGCCAGTTGAAGGTGTCAGGACTTATCGTTTAATCTTGGACACTGGACATCATTTGGATTTGTTTGAAACACTTTATGTCCCTAATATTTCTAGGAATTTAATTTCTGTTTCTAAACTTGATGTTGCTGGCTATTCTTTTAGGTTTGGTAATGGTTGTTTCAGTTTGTATAAGCATACCTATATGATTGGATCTGGTATACTTTGTGATGGTTTATATAAATTAAATCTTGATAGTTTGTTTTCTGAAACCCTTATGACCTTGCATCATAATGTTGGCACTAAACGTAGTTTAGTGAATGAACGCTCCGCTTACTTGTGGCATAATCGTTTAGGTCATATTTCTAAAGCTAGAATGGAAAGGTTGATACGTAATGGTATTCTTCCGGATTTAGATTTCACTGACCTTAATATTTGTGTGCCATGTATTAAAGGTAAACTAACAAGGAACACAAAGAAAAGCGCAGCCACAAGAAGCACCCAACTTCTTGAAATCATGCACACTGATATATGTGGACCTTTTAATGTTAGTTCTTTCAATAAAGAAAAGTATTTTCTCACTTTTATTGATGACTATTCACGTTATGGATATATCTATTTATTGCATGAGAAATCTCAAGCAGTAAATGTCTTAGAAATTTTTGTAAATGAAGCTGAGAGACAATTAGAGAGAAAGGTGAAAATAGTCAGATCAGATAGAGGTGGTGAGTATTATGGAAGGTATGATGAATCTGGACAACACCCTGGTCCATTTGCTAAATTCCTTGAGAAACGTGGTACTTGTGCTCAATACACAATGCCAGGTACACCGGAACAAAATGGTGTATCAGAAAGGCATAACCGAACCTTATTGGATATGGTTAGGAGCATGTTAAATAACTCTTGTGTACCTGAATCATTATGGATGTACGCTTTGAAAACTGCAATGTATTTGTTGAATAGGGTTCCTAGTAAGGCAATTCCAAAGACACCTTTTGAACTGTGGACAGGTAGGAAACCCAGTTTAAGGCACCTGCATGTTTGGGGTTGCCAAGCAGAAGTAAGATTGTATAATCCACAAGAAAAGAAATTGGATCCAAGAACAATCAGTGGGTTTTTCCTTGGTTATCCTGAAAAGTCTAAAGGGTACATATTTTATTGTCCTACCCATAGTACAAGAATCGTAGAAACTGGAAATGCTAGGTTCATTGAGAATGGTGAAACCAGTGGGAGTGAAACTCCACGAAATGTGGAGATTAAGGAAATTAGAGTGCAAGTTCCTATAGCTCCTACTTCCACTTCCACAATTGTTGTTCCTCATGTTGTTGAACCGCAAAACAATCAAGAAGAACAACAAATAATTGATCCTCAAGTTGAGAATGAACCTTTAGTAGAACAACCACAAGAAGTAGCATTAAGGAGATCCCAAAGAGACAGGAGACCTGCTATTTCGAATGATTATGTGGTATATCTACAAGAGTCGGAAGAAGACTTAAGTATGGGTAATGATCCAGTTTCATTTGAAGATGCCATTAATTGCGATAATTCTGAGAAATGGTTAGATGCCATGAAAGATGAGCTTAAATCAATGGAACAAAATGATGTATGGGAACTTGTGGAATTGCCTGAAGGGTGCGAGAAAGTTGGAAATAAGTGGGTCTTAAAGACTAAGCGTGACTCTCATGGCAATATCGAACGTCGCAAGGCCCGACTTGTTGCCAAAGGTTATACTCAAAAGGAAGACATTGATTATAAGGAAACATTTTCACCAGTTTCCAAGAAAGATTCTCTCAGAATAATCATGGCATTGGTAGCTCATTATGATTTAGAGTTGCACCAAATGGATGTGAAAACTGTTTTTCTTAATGGGGATTTAGAAGAAGATGTTTATATGGATCAGCCAATGGGTTTTTCAATTAAGGGGAAAGAACATATGGTGTGTAAACTTAAGAAGTCAATATACGGACTTAAGCAAGCTTCACGACAATGGTATCTCAAGTTCAATGATACTATTGTGTCTTTTGGATTTAAGGAAAACATCGTTGATCGTTGTATATATCTGAAGGTCAGTGGGAGCAAATTTATCTTTTTAGTTCTGTATGTTGATGACATCTTGCTTGCAACTAATGATCTTGGTATATTAAGTGAGACTAAGAAATTTCTCTCTAACCAATTTGAAATGAAGGATATGGGTGAGGCGAGCTATGTGATCGTAATGGAAATATTCCGAGATAGATCACAAGGACTGTTAGGCTTGTCTCAGAAAGCTTATATCAATAAAGTTTTAGAGAGATTTAGAATGGACAAATGCTCTGCATCTCCTGTTCCAATTCAGAAAGGAGATAAATTTAGCCTCATGCAATGTCCAAAGAATGATTTGGAACAGAAACATATGGAAGCAATTCCTTATGCATCTATTGTTGGGAGTTTCATGTATGCTCAAACATGTACAAGGCCTGATATTAGTTTTGCAGTTGGTATGTTGGGTAGATATCAAAGTAATCCAGGATTGGACCATTGGAAAGCTGCAAAGAAAGTCTTAAGATACTTGCAAGGAACAAAGGATCACATGCTTACTTATAGGAGATCCGATCATCTTGAGGTGGTGGGATATACAGATTCTGATTTTGCTGGTTGTGTAGATACAAGAAAGTCTACATCTGGTTACGTGTATCTTTTAGCCGAAGAAGCGATATCATGGATGAGTGCGAACCAGTCCGTCATTTCTACTTCCACCATGGAGGCTGAATTTGTGGCATGCTTTGAGGCCATGGTTCATGCAAAGTGGTTGCGAAACTTTATTTCAGGACTTGGAATAGTCGACAGCATCGCCAAGCCGCTGAAAATTTATTGTGATAATTCCGCAACTGTCTTCTTTTCTAAAAACGACAGGTATTCGAAGGGTGATAAGCATATAGAGTTGAAATACCTTGGCGTCAAAGAAGAAGTGCAGAAACAAATAGTGTCAATAGAACACATTAGCACCAACCGTATGATTGCTGACCCTTTGAAAAAGGGGTTACCGCCCAAAATATTTAATGAACATGTTGAAAGTATGGGCATTGTTAGCAAGTAGACATTAATGTATATTATGATGATGTTTAATTTACTTATGTTTATGTATTATGACACTATGAGCTCTTAAATGAATATGTTTCTGCTTTACCTGTTTTCTAAGTGTATACATGATTGTTTTAGATTAGTGATAATAGGTTTTGTCTTTATAACAAAGACATTATTGTTGGACCGATTATGTGCTTCTCGATTAATGGTCATATTAAGGAAAATGACTGATTTGTGGTACATGGAAGAGACTACGTCGATTTAGTGATGTACAATCGTCATGACTCGTATTAGTTCCTATTCTTAATTATGATTTATGATGTACTCAATGTATGAAATTATTTGGTTGTATCAATGCGCATTATGTCAATTTAATTATGTTATTTATTTGTCCATAAGGTTGGTTATTGTCACATGAGCCAAGTGGGAGAATGTAAGATTTTAAGTGTCTCATGTGAGGAACATGTGACTTATTATGAGAAGGACTAATAAATAAATAATAGAATACTAAAGGACTAAATAATAACTTGGGTTAAAGAGAGAAGTTATTTTAAGTTGAAGCACCTGTTGCCTGATGGGATGCATCAGTTCAGAAAGTTTATAAATAGAACAAGGTCCTCTTCCTGGCATTATGATCATTCTCTGAATTCCTCCCCATCACTAAAGATCAGAGCATATAAGGAACAAGCAAAGGAAGAGAAATCTTGCTTCTCAATCATCAAACCAGTGAACCACATCAAGACTATTGTTACCGTTATTGCTATTCCAATGGAGAAAGGTATGTGCTCTCTCCTTACTGATTAATTGTGAGAATTATGAAATTCTAAGATCCTGAATTTTCTATTTATGTTAACTTATGAGAAAATTCCAACAACATCTTTTATGGTTATTTTGGATGTGGTTAATTTGATTCAAAATAATAATCCTTTTTATCACGTGTTTATTACACTCTTAGTCATTGTCAAGATGGGAGAAAAGAGAGACATATGATGTAATTATGAGTGTCAACTACACTAAGGAAGTTCTTCTACATGGCATAGTGCCAATAATTACAAAGATCAGAATAAATCATTTTAAGTCAATTGCACGTTGCACCAACTGCTACATTATATGACTTGATATGTATATGTACAAAAATTACAAGAATTCTAACGCTCCATTTTAAATGTGATACTTTGATCATATTGGTTACATGCACCAAGCTCGCAAAATATATAACTTATCTTATCTGATGACCTTTACTGAAAAAATATGATAAAATCAACATCCTTATACAATCCCATATATACGAAGATTAAATGCAATTTGCCCTTTATATTGCAATCCTGGTCCTACAATCTTAAAGCTATGCTCTGATAATGCTTTTGGTTTAAACTAAACTATCAATGACTACATCACCTTACAATACATTAAACCTCATAATCAACAAGTACATACTTTTTGCTTAAAACCTCCTTAGAAAAATTAGCATTTTGTATAAAAAGCATAAATATATGGAACTATCAAAACACATGTTTAAATGCATAATATTTGCCACATGAAAACAACAAAATGTGAAAATTACAATTACAAGTTTACGATCAATATTTACATATCTTGGTGATAAATTGCATTAAGCAAGTTGTAATAAACCACTCTACTCATTACATAGGCATATTGGTCTTGTTGTACCACGACAAGTGGTTCTCCTTCTTCGTCTAAATGATCATAATGCATTATCGTAACCATTGTTTCGTTTTCAAGGCATAGAAAGAGTAGTCGCTTTGCCTTCTCTATGTGGCATGGTATATTATGAATGTTGCAAAAGCATAAATGAAAATATAGAGAGCGATATAGAAAGATTGGCAGAAGGAAACAATTCTAATTTTCTGTCGATAGTGCAGGCATGGACTCAGAGTCTTATTCCTATGGCTTAGTGAAGGTTAGAAAAATAGTATAAAAAACGAAAGATGCTGCGTGGAAAACCACTCCTTGCAGTGCGCTTCCCAAAATTAATACAACAACTCCTAACTCATAACAGGAGTTTGGAACAAGAGACTACAATTACCTACCCAGAAATAAAGAAGAAGAGCTTTTTAATTGTAAAACTGAATGTTAATTTGATTATCAGAAGCAGAATATATAAACTGCCTTTGAGAACGCTATTGAAAAAATGGTTGAGACATGGTCAAAAACGTTTTTTCTTTTTTCTCTTTTTTTCCTTTTCTTTTTTCATATTAAATGGATTTCCTTTACAAGAAAAATATTGAGTAAAACCAAATTTTTCATGAAGGATTTAAAAGGTGGAGGCTTAGCCCAACCCATGTACTCTTTTAAACACAAACAAAAAGAAGGCTTATTATAATTCTTAAACTCATGAAAACTTTGTTTTTTCAAGCAATACGGAAAGTGCTTAAAAATGTCTACCTACCATATAGTCATATTTCCAACAATCCCCACAAATGGCTATATGTTTTAAAAATATATGTTTCTGGGCAAAGGAAGAAACTAAGTTACTTAAACAATAATATCTTTCGGTTGAATTAATGCTTAGTGAAATGAGGCAACAATATAGCTAATGAAAATGAAATAAATCTTGAACTTTCAAAAACTCTCAAGTTGAGACCCCACAACACGTATTAATTCCTTAATGTCCGCTATTTCGCGATACAATCAAAGCGTTGTTAAAGGCCCTGCGCATATACCTTGGTTCCATGAGCACTGTAACACTAATTTTAACACTCTAATTATAATATTAATTATGATACTTTGTACTAATGAAGTTTTAATTAGTGAAAATATTTAAGAAAATTTTGGCAGAGTTTACTTTGTTTTACGACTTATCCAAATTTTCATTTCAAATACCTGTTAGTTTAAGTAATATACATATATTTTAATACACATCAAAATGCTATAGCCACTGTATCATCAAACCCAAAACAATGATATGTAACATACCATGGGTTGTGGGATTAATTACATACAAGCTACTAAGTAAAAGTTTGTTCTAATAATTTAAATGACCCAAAAGTAAAGAACTTTAAAAGGCTTTATACAACATCATATTAACTAAGAAACCAAAAAGTGTAGGATCCTCTAGTGTAGAGCTAGGTTGCAAAAGAGTGGCGAGGCCACTGTATCAAGCCTATACTCCATGAAATGGAGCATGACTCTCCTCGGCAGGGGGAATAACAATGACATCACCGGGTGCAGTACCTAAAATGTCAACATAAGGGAGTGAGTGGTTTATCATAATTTAAAATAAAGAATTAAGAACAATAACACAAAACCAATAATTCAATATCAACAAATTATACCACCTCAATCAAATAAACATATATTACAATCATACTCATGTTATGAATGATGTCATGAGGGATGAATGCTATGTCCTTGATTCCTTAAGAAATGATGCATGTGCGGCTCTCTTAATCCAATAATTGAATCCAATGATTTTGGAATATATCATCACCACATTCTTTTCTATTTTCTCTTCTTTTTCTTTTCTCTTGCACTTCTCAATGCATTTTATCCAATCAAGGATTAATTCAAGATATAATCTCCATCTCAATATTTCATCTCTTTCACATCTTCTCTTTTCTCATATCTCATCATCATCATCATCTCATCTCATTATTCAATATTTCACATCATTCCTCACTTTGCCCTCCGCTCCAGGGAAAGACCAAACCGGGAGTAAGTGTCCCTCCACTAGTGCTTGCACAATACTGGCCACTCTCTCGGTCCAATACAACTTGGGTTACAGGCCCAAGTTGGCTATAGCAAGGAACCACCCTCGATCGGTCAACGAAGTGACTCTGTGACCAATAGAATTACAGTGGTTAATGCGGAACCAATCCCCCGACACGAGTGGCCAGTTCGTGCCCTCCTAGGAGATCAAAGTTCCACCCACGACAGCTCCTAATCACATACCACTCACGTCCATCAGTTCCAAGAACCTTCACATCTTGTCTTTCCCAACAGCCTCAGCGTCCACCTTATAGCTCCATGTATGATGCATGCTCTTAGCTACTTCTCAATTGAAATCATACTTTATAAAATTAGAAATTAGTTTATACTTTAGTATAATTTCAATTAAGAAGCATATATGTTCTTCTAATTCATGAACAATCAATGCAACAAACAAAATTATTATTAATAGCATTCACTTTCATTACTCAATTCTACTAATTTGCATATAATTAAACAATTGAAATCCATATCATACTCATCCATTTAATCTAAGGTAATCAAGATTCCTAGTCATACATAATTAACATCATGAAGGAAAAGCAAGTTTCTAATACAACATAAACATTTCCAATGCAACAAATTAGAAGTATAAGTCTTTAAATAATTACCAATACTAAGGTTCTATGTTATTAGTAACTAATCCTTTACTTTAAATTAAGCAAACTACTCCTCCCTTACCTTGGTTGAGGAGAGGGAGTATCTTAGTGAGAGAAAGTCTCTCTCTTGAGTTTCAATGGCTATCAAGGTTCTTATCTTTTTTGCTCAACCTCTCTCCTAGGATTTTCTTGTCCCTAAGCCCTTCTCATTTTCACTTTATTTATGAAGAACCTAAGATTATAGCAAGATAGGGATTTGGGTTTGAAAAGGGTGTGGAGCTATGAAGAAAGAAGAGTGATGGATTAGGAGTTTGAGAGCTTGATGGAATTGTTATTGTGATTAATGGTGATAGGAAGTGGATTTGAAGGTGGATTTTGGAGATGGGTCTCGAAATTTCTAGAGAGAAGTAGAGGGAGGTCGAAACTTTGGTGTATAACACATGAAACCATGGTCAAAATCATGTTTTTAAGCTGTCTGCAGAAGGTCTAATCGATTAGACTTATGTTCTAATCGATTAGAACCTGTTACATTTCACTTTCTTTGTTGGAAGTCAAGCTGGTTGGAAGACATGCTTCAAACTCTCTATGGACTTCAAGTTTTATTCAAGTATGTGTTTTGATGATAACAAGCCAACTCAAGTTCAAGCTCACAAGTGCAAGTCTCAAGATTGAAGACTCAAGCAAGCTTAAGAATAGAAACCTTCTCCTTAGATCGAATGTAAGGTAATGAAGTTTTTGTTTCCTTAAAAGTTACAAAGCCAATAAAGTTTTTCATTTTAGGAGAGAAGAAGAAAAACGTATTTTTGCATATAAAAGTGTTTTTTTTTCTGCATTTAACCTTAGTGAAATACTTGATGTTACAAAACTCTGTATATTTGTATGTTTGCAATGAGAGTAATCGATTATCTCATAAAGTAATCGATTAACTTTGTTGCATCATAGAAAAATCAGAGAGGCTGTAATCGATTAACTGAATCTTGTTAATCAGTTACTTTCTTATGGAAGTAATCAATTACATTAGTCAAGTAATCGATTATAATTGTTGCATCATATATTTTTCAGAGGCTTAGTAATCGATTACAAGCTCTGTAGTAATCGATTACAAGCTCTGTAGTAATCGATTACATGATGTTGCATCATATGCAAACCAGAGGCTCAGTAATCGATTAACTCCCTAGTGTAATCGATTATTATGAGTTGCATCATACAATGAACAGGAGTGGTGTAATCGATTAACTATTATTAGCCTAATCGATTACATAGTTTTTCAAATGTATTTAAGAATTTCTATTTTTGAAGGAATAATCGATAACCTTCAGAAAGTAATCGATTACTTCATGTTTTATTGAAAAACGTGTCAGAATCATTTTTATTATTTCCTGATTTGTTTTTATATAAAAGATTCTGATATATTTTACAAAATTCGAAAATGATTTTAATTTTGAATTATTTCGGAAATTGTTTTGATTGTATTTTGATTTTAAAACTTATGTCAAATCCTACTTTATTCTATTTTGATTTTGTTTTATTTATTAAAAATCCTTGTTGATTCAAAATCGTTTTCTTTTTAAATAAAGATCACTCCAACATCGAAAACATGTTTTTTCACGATCAGACTTTTTATTTTTCATTCATTCACGTTTCTCTCTTCTTCTTCTTCTCAAGTCTTCTGCTTTTCATCGTTCATATTTTTCGAAGAGAAAAACTTATATTGGCTGAGTAAACTCTAAGAGAAACTTCTACTTCACTATCATAGAGCATATAGTTGTATCCGTGTTGTGAGAACACAAAAAGCTATTGTAATCACTATCATTGTAATCGTTCTAAACCTTAGTGGTTAGGGAGAGAATCCCTTAGTGGACGTGTGATACGTCGTAGGGCGAGGAACCCTGCTGTGTGATTGAGGCCCCTAGCGAACGGAGGTTCCTAGTAGTGTGCGGGGTGCTCTTGGTTGTAATAGGGTGCGGCTCTATTGCTTGGTATAAGAACTCTCAGGCGGGTCGCTTGGGGACTGGACTAGACCTTTCGACGGGAAGGCTCAACCAGTATAAAATTCACTGGTGCAAGCTTTTCTATCCCTATCTCTTTTACTTTCCGCATATTTCAATTTTTATGTTTCCGCGCTACTCATTTATTATTTTTCTATCGATTTCGCGATCCTTTTCGAATGTTTAATCTCTCCATCTCAAATCAATTTTTTTATTTGTTACGATTTTTTCAATACATATCACCCCCCCTCTCGAGATTTTGAGGCCAAAACCAACATTCTTTTGCATTTAAAAGGCCTTATTTCATTCGTTAACCGTTAAATCTTGCTCAAATTTGAAAGCAAGCTTCTCCATATACTTATCTTCCCATCCAACGGTGAAATTTGTATTAAAAGTTGTAAATATTGTATTTCTAATTTCCTAATATAAAGTGTTTCTAGATGATCCTTATGCATATTTAAGGCATACTAAGGCTATAAACACTAAATTACTAATTTCTAACACTTTCTACATAATTATAAAACGTAGGATGTTACAAGCGCTCTAGAAAGAAAAATTCTATATTCTTTCATAGAAGACGACCCACCTTCACACTCATTTAAACAAGAACTTTATCAAGCATATCACAACAGTAGACCACTCCACAAATAGAGCTATAAAGTTATTAAGTCCTTTAGATTTATATCACAATCATCCATCAAGACCACCCAATTTTTTTTCCAAACTTGCTTGTTAATATTCTATAATGGTGGATCTGATAACATTGTTACTTAACATATCAGGCTGCTGATATGGCTCCACCAATGGGGACCCCAACCAAGTTTCCTCATCTCTCATCATTCTAAATACCCATCACTGAATGAGAATTCCAAGCTTCGGTTACAGTGTCATCGTTCTCTGTTTTATTCTTTTTCTTTTTCTTAATTTTCTTAAGGGTTTTCTTAATCTCAGACCTAAGGGCTGAGGATAAAAACCCCAAAGTGGTTAGAATGTCTTAAAAAAAATAAAAACACAAGTCCTTTGATTTATTAGATGCATCATTTTCAAGACATTCTAATCACTTTGGGGTGCTTATCTTCAACCCTTAGGTTAAGAACACACTTTTCTTTATTATCAGATCCAATTGGAAATGATAGATTAATATTAAAATAAGGACACCATTACTGAAGGTGGATGGTGTTCGTAGGGATAGCAGAAGGAGATGATAGATTGAAGAAGACGAATAGGATTACGTGAAAGGGGAGGGTATTGAAATGAAAAATTATAAATTATTAAGGGTATTTTAGGTAGTTGAAATATAATATTAAATTGAGGTTATTTATAATATTAACACTAGAGCATTTTAGATATATGAAAAATAATATTAAAATAGGGTATTTTGGGTAAATTACATTATTAAAAATATATTAAAATAATATTTTTAAATAAATATCTTAGGGACCTCATTGCAAAATTTATAAATTAAAAATATGTCCCGCTAACATAGAAGGAAACAACACATGATCAATTTCTATTGCGCCATGTCAAGAGGGTACAAAAACCCTCTATTCTCATAGGGTTCCGAAGTAAAGCTCAAATAAATAACTAAAAATATAAACATATTTTTAAGGCAAATGCTAATAAAGGACACTTGTTAAAAAGCCAAATATAGTGAAAATGCATGGAAATGTGTGGTTTTTTGTATTCCTGAGACATGGAAGAACATAAGTACGCCCTTGGTAACACGTTATTTTTTTTTTTAAAATTATTTCATAGTTTCATTTTAATTATTTTTCGAGGATATTACTGACGGAACTGACCTCGGTACGACAACAAAAGTTACAGAGGGATTATCCCTCGGTAATCGTTATCGACGGTCATACTTCTCGGTAATTAATGAATTTCCGAGGTCTTCAATGCCCCTCGGTAATTTGACGTCGGTAATAGACTGATTTCTTGTGGTGAAGATAAAAAAGATTTTCTAAAGACTTATACTAATAAGGACAAAAGAAAATACTCCTATTATTCTTCTTAGAAAAAAAACTATTAAATCCATATATCAATAAGAATTATTTAATATAATTGATTGTTACCATCTATCATTTTGTTCCTTTTTGAAGTGATCATTGATTTATTTTAATCAATGCTATATTTTTCAATGATTTTTCTAACCTATGCGCCTTATGCATAGGAAAAGATAACATAAATAATAAAATTGTATTAGAGAATTAAATAATTATTTTTTTAATACAATAAGTATCTCAATTTTCAAACCAAAAAAAAAAAAACTTAAAGAACCATTTAAACAAATAAATAACTTGAGGGACCAAAGAAGTAATTTAGCCTAAAAAAATTAAAATATCACGGATGAGATACTTAATGTCAACTAAATTAAATATCTCATCCAAATAAGTAAGAGCTAGTTAATATATAATTTCCCTAATATATCGTAAGAGCTTCTGAAACATGGATGAGACTTGAGAGTAAAGGATCAGGTATTCTTTTCCTAATTTAGTTTTAATTTTCATGTGTTTTGGAATTTTTCTTCATGTTTAAACTCTGGAATGGGTTAGTGTTGATGGTAACGTGGAAGTGGATGGAATGAGGTTTAAATTTTTTATTTTTTATTTTTAAAATAGAAAGTGGATGGAAGAAGTTTAAAAGAATTTAGAAAAAATAAAAAAATAATGAGTAAAGATAATTTTAGAATAATTTAAAATTTTGGATAAAAATTCAAAACCCTAATCCTTAAAATTCAAATTACAAAATGAGAGAGAGAAGACATACCGTTCAATAGAGAAGATAGTGGTGGTTCGTTTTGGTAAGGAAGTGAAATGTGAAGGCGTGAGAGACAACGGTGGCGGAGGCAGCGTTGCTGTGGTAAGGTGGCAGAGAAGAGAAGTGTGGGAAGACTTCAGAACAAGAGAAGTGTGAGAGAACGAGTATGAGTAGAGAAGATCGACAATGAGAAGTGTGTGATTTGCGTGAAAGAGCGTGAGCGGAGGGGGAGAGAGAGAGAGAGGAGAGTAAGTGAATTTTTAAAAAATTTCTTTTAGATTGAGTGAAGAAGTTGCAAACACAGTTGCTAATTGCAACCGATGGACCCTTGGTAACTAATTGTGGTAGCCAAAATCACATTTTGTTGTATTGTTTGTAAATATTTTATAGGGTTTGGGTTATAGGTTCACTTATTTTACTTGCATTACTTTAATTTTTTTATGAAGAGTTAAACTTAATTAATTAAAACACTTATTTAATATGGATAATTTTTTTTTAAAAAAAAATTACATATGTCCTAAAAATATAAAAATAACCTAAATATGAAAACAAATAATTCTTCTAAAACATAAGTACGAAGTATGATGCGGAAGTAATAAACCTGATATTCTATGGGACCAAAGCAAAACCCTAGTAAAAGATTGTGAAAATACTCGTGAAAATGATTCAACACTGTTGAATCTAGAGAAAGAAATTCAGTTACTAGAAGATGAATCTAGAATAAATCAGAGAGAATGAGAGAAACAAAGTAAAGAAATTTCTGGAATGTTATTACTTAACTGAATTTAAGAGTTATTTAGTTGAGAAAGTAAACTAACTAATCTAATCATTGCCCAACTAACTAACTACAACTGTCAATATGGTTAGTTAAATAACTAACTGCTTCTTTAGTTAGTTTAGAATCCTTAGCTTGCAATCCTGAGATCAGCAATGATCGAATCTGATCCTGAGGTTGAGATTGGATTTGGTTTAATACCCCCCCCCCCCCGCAAGCTGGTGCGCACAAATCAATTAAGCCCAGCTTGAAACCATATCCAAAGAAGAGCTTAGGACTTAAAGCCTTAGTAAAGATGTCAGCCAGCTGCAATTCAGTAGGAATAGGAAGCAATTTGATGGGGCCAGAATTCGATTTCTCACAAACAATGTGGTAATCAATTTCAATATGCTTGGTGTGCTCGTGATAAACCGGATTGGCAGCAATGTATAATGCTGCTTGATTGTCACAATATAAGGCAGTTGGAGAATGAAAAGGAACCTGAAAATCCTGTAGTAAGTAGGTTAACCACTGAACTTCATGTGTAGCATAGGCCATAGCATGATATTCAGCTTCACATGAACTTCGTGAGACATTTTTCTGCTTCTTGGATTTCCATGTGATGAGTGAATTTCCAAGATACATGCAGTAACCACTTACGATGGTCGAGTATCAGGACATGAGGCCCAATCACTATCAGAATAACCCTTGATGTGAGCCTTGGAATCAGCTGGATAATACAGACCAAGGGAAGGACAACCCTTGAGAAATCTGAGAATCCTGAGGGCAGCATTGAGATGTGAATCAGTAGGCTTGTGCATGAACTGAGCTAAATGTTGAACAACATATGTAATGTCTGGTCTAGTGTTGGTTAGATAAAGCATTCTACCAATAAGACGGCGGAACTGAGAAGGATCATCAAGCACTAAACCAGAGTCAGCACTGAAATGAGTATTGCAATCAATGGGAGTAGAAACAGGTTTGGAGCCAAGCAAACCTACATCAGTAATCAACTCTAGTGCATACTTCCTTTGATTCATGGCAATACCATTTTTATTCCTTGCAATTTCAAATCCTAAGAAGAATTTTAAATCACCAAGGTCCTTAATCTTGAAGGTACTGTCTAAGGAATGCTTAATAGCATTGATAGCATGTAAATCTGTACCAGCCAAGATTATATCATCCACATAGACCAATAAAGCAGTGAAACTAGAGCCACTGGATTTTATGAATAAAGAGTGGTCATGTAGAAAAGGAGTATATCCTGCAGCAATGAGAAAGGAGGATAGTCTTGCAAACCATTGTCTGCTGGCCTGTTTAAGTCCATATAGGGATCTCTGAAGTTTGCAAACTTGAGTGGAATCACTATGCTGCAATCCAGGAGGCAAAACCATATAGACTTCCTCCTCCAAATCCCCATGTAAGAAGACATTATTTACATCAAGTTGTTGTAGGAACCAATTATTCATGTATGCTAGAGCAAGCAAGATTCTGACTGTGGACAGTTTTGCTACTGGTGAAAAAGTGTCCAAGTAATCAACACCCTCCTTTTGAGTGTACCCTTTAGCAACCAACCTGGCCTTAAGCCTTTCAATACTATTGTCTGCCTTCCTCTTAATTTTGTAAACCCATTTGCAGCCAATGGGTTGTTTGCCAGCTGGTAAATCTGTCAGAACCCAAGTTTGGTTCAATGCAAGTGCAACAAGTTCATCTTGCATAGCTTGAACCCAAGCAGGAGATTTTTTAGCTTCCTTGTAAGAAGAAGGCTCCACTTCAGCTGATAAGGACAGAAGATAGTGCTTGTGTTTAGAGGAGAATCTGTCATAGGAAATGTAATTCATAATGGGATGATGAATAAAACTAGAAACAGACTTGTCAGCTATAAGGTTGCATTTGTAATCTTTCAAGTAGGAACTAGGAAGGGGTTTTATGTGGTCTAGTAGAGTCTCTGATGGGATGTTGTTGGTCAGAGTGAGAGATTGGTTCTGATAAATCAGTGGCAATATTGTCAGTCTGAGGAAGAAGAGGTTGAGAATTGTCAGAGTGAGACATTGATCCTGAAATTTCAGTGCCAATGTGCTCAGTCTGAGGCTGAATGGATGGATGGCAACCAAAGTGAAAGGCTAGTCCTGATGAATCAGTGCTAGTGCTTTCAGTCTGTGATGATGTGGGAAAATAGACATCATCATATGAGGTAGGATAAGATGGGAATTGAGGTTGTGGCTGAGTGTTTGTGGGATTAGTAGAGGTTGCAACCTTGTATGGAAAGATATGTTCATAAAACAAGACATTTCTGCTGACAGTTAGTTCCCTTGTAGACAGATTCAACACAATAAACCCTTTTGTGCCTGACTTATAGCCTAAGAAAGCACACTTAGCAGCCCTGGGATCCAGTTTAGTTCTCTGAACAGGAAGAGTGCTAGAGAAGCACAATGAACCATAGACTCTGAGTGAAGTATAGTCAGGAAGCACATTGAATAATCTGAGATAAGGTGAGGCATTATCCAGTAGAGGAGTAGGCAGTAGGTTGATAATATGCACATCATGGGGCAGTAGGTTGATAATATGCATAGCATGCCCAACAACATAGTTCCAGTAAATTTTGGGAATCTGACTTTGAATCAGCAATGCTCTAGTGACATTCATAATGTGTTGATGTTTTCGTTCCACCAAACCATTTTGTTGAGGAGTGTATATGCATGAGGTTTGGTGAATAATACCTTTTGCTTGGTAAAAGTCAGTCATGATAAATTTTGTGCCATTATCACTTCTAATGACCTTGACCTTTTTATTGAACTGAGTTTCAACATATGCCACAAAACCTTGTAATAATGTTGCAGTCTCAGCTTTACTTTTCATCAAATAAACCCAGCAATATCTTGAATAGTCATATACTATAGTGAGAACATATATGTGACCTTGCACAGAGGGAATTGATAAAGGACCCCAAACATCAGTGTGAATTAGATCAAAGCAAGCAATACTTTTAGAAGTACTCAATGGAAATGGTAATTTCTTTTGTTTAGACATATGACAAACTTCACAAATTAGTGATTTATTACAAGTAATAGAAGGAAATTGCCTCTTGATATTGTGCATACAGTCAAATGATGGATGTGCTAACCTATAATGCCATATATTTTGTGTAGAAATACTATCATTAAAACTAGAACTAGTCTTAGTCAAATACAAAGAACATTGATTAACAACAGAAACTGGTTCAAGCCTGAGGATGTATAGGCCTGAAATGACATTAGTTGTACCAATCATCCTCAATGTACTCATTTCCTGTATAAGGCAGTGAGAATCATTGAAAGTTAGCACACAAGACATAGAAGATGTCAATTTAGTAACAGAGATGAGATTTAATGAGAAACTGGGAATGTATAAAACATCATGTATAAGAAATTAAAGGTATCAGATAAAGAAATAGACCCTGAATACTCTGCTATGACTTTTGAACCATTTGGTAATCTAATGTGAATAGGTCTAATTTTGTGATATGAGTTAAAATGAATGAGGGAACAACAAATGTGGTCTGTTGCTCCACTATCTAATATCCAGTTACTATAAGTATTGCTTGTTTTACCTGACTGATGCTTAATGTTACTCATGGCGGAGGGTTGGCCTGGTGCCACACTGATCTGATTAATTTCAGCATTCCCTTGGCCTTGAGCATGCCCTTTCATAGCTTGTTGCATCATACTCATCAAGCCTTGATACTGTGTCTTTGAGAATCCAAAATACTGATCCTCATCAGTATTATTCTTCCTTTCTTCATCTGAAACAGAATCTTGTACAATCTCCCCAAATTCATTAGTATTTTCAGTCATATTGGCATAACCCTGAGCAGGTTTTGAGGACTTCCAATTGGTGGGGAAACCATGTTTTCTATAACATATGTCAATAGTATGGCCAATTCAACCACAATAAGTGCGCTCCTTATTGTGATAATTTGATCCATAATTCTGTGAATTAGTTCCTTTTCCAATAACTCCTCTATTAGTGTTGTCATTTCCTGATTCTGACTTTTGTTATTACTGTATCTATTGTTGCCATTATTTCTATTATAAGCAGTAAACACTTTAGATTCTGTAGAATTACCAAGTAATTGCCTCTCTTGTTGAGTTACTAGTGAGAAAGCTTTGCTTAGAATTGGAAGTGGCTCCATAAGCATCAATTGAGATCTCACATTACCGAATGAATCATTCAATCCTTTAAGAATCCTGATTACCCTGTCTTCCTTCTGATATCGTTCATTATCAATTAAGGCATTGCATATACAATGAGGTGCAGATCTAAAATTATCTAACTCATCCCAAAGAATCTTTAACTGAGTGTAATAAGCAGTAACATAGAGATCACCTTGCTTCATTGAAGCAATTTGCTCGTGGATATCTTCAATACGAAACGCATCACCTCGCGAAAAACGATTCTGCAGCTCCTTCCAGACATCGCTCGCTTTATCAATCCAGAGAATGCTTTGAGATATCTGTGGCACAACTGACCTCACGATCCATGAATTCACTATGTTGTTCGATCGCTGCCACGCTGAAAATAGAGGATCATCCTTGCTTGGAACTTCGATTGTTCCACCAATGAAACCGATCTTGTTTTTCGAAATCAAACTCATTCTCATTGCTCTAGTCCACTGATGATAGTTGTCACCATTCAATGGTGGAGAAACAAGCACTGCGCCAGGGTTCTCTGAAGGATGCAAGTAGAAAACGGAACTTGGATTCTGAGTTGGATCCATTACTTGGCGATGATCACTGTACGAAGAATCTGCAGACATTGCTAAGAGATTGCGGAGCAGAGCTCAAGAATGAGCTCTGATACCATCAAAGATTGTGAAAATACTCATGAAAATGATTCAACACTGTTGAATCTAGAGAAAGAAATTAAGTTACTAGAAGATGAATTTAGAAGAAAATCAGAGAGAATGAGAGAAACTAAGTAAAGAAATTTCTGGAATGTTATTACTTAACTGAATCTAAGAGTTACAATTGGTATTTATACAAGTTAGTTGAGAAAGTAAACTAACTAATCTAATCATTGCCTAACTAACTAACTATAGCTGTCATTATGGTTAGTTAAATAACTAATTGCTTCTTCAGTTAGTTTAGAATCCTTAGCTTGCAATCCTGAGATCAGCAATGATCGAATCTGATCCTGAGGCTGAGATTGGATTTGGTTTAATACCTAGACAAAAAATTCTCTTGGAAAACAAACTAGGACAAATGGAATAACAAAGATTTGGAATGCAAAATAAAATAAAATAACTATTCATTATTCATCTAGGCCGTCATAAATGAACTTGACTTGTGCTCTTGGTGATGCTCGCTCCATTTGCAACAAAACTTGTAAAGCACTTATCACTAATGGTGTATCTGATCGATTTAGATCAAGACCAATAATCTTGAATGTGAGGATTTCCAATGAAGAGGAATTTTCAAGTACAAATCGTATTAAGTCAAGTGCATGCTTAAAGGTAGATGTAACTTCGATTTTCACGATCTTAAATTGACTGTAGCAATAGCTTTTGCAGTCTAATTCGTTCAAATGTTCTGGATCTGGTTCTCGTCTTGCAACATGGCTCTATACAAATTTAAAAAAATATTAAGGACATGACAATAACAAAACTCTAGGATACATAGGTAATCTTACTTACCATTATATATAGCTCCGATAAAGTAGGAGAATTTTTAAGTAAACAAATAATAAGCAAAAGTTCCCTTGATTCATTGAAGTCCACACCGTACACATACAAACATCTCAAGGTGTTGATTGATCTAGGCAGTGCATTTGGAATAATACCAGCAGACCATATCTATATATCCAAACAACAAAACTGTCACACACACACACACGTATATAGAAAGATTCAACCAAAATATAGAGATCTAATAATCATCAAATAAACAAAATACAATTATGCTTCGTTTTTCATTTTCTTCCTCCTCCGTTAACCTTTTGTACCCCATGCCTCGGCGGTTCGAACTGGAGGTGCTTGCTTCCCTTGAAAACGTGTTGCTTTTCGAATTAGGGTTCTCAATTCTTCCTCCCATTTGCTTCTGAGTTGTAGAAACCCCAGGTTGGAAATTGGGCTCAGCGGCCCAATCTTTGGGACCCGTCCATTTGTTAGTTAAAGCGGGTCGGGCCAGACCCGATCCACCCCCCGGCCCGAAAATCCAAAACTCCGCCCCAACACCCGATTCCTATCCTCCACCTTTTGGGCCACCTCCATCAACGAATGGAGATCTCCAGACCCCATCAACCTCACTTCTGCCTTGATTTCCTCCTTCAAGCCATTCATAAACACCCCTTTCATGAACTCCTCATCTGCAAACCGCAAAGGAGCGGAGCGAAGTTCAAACTGTTCACGGTACTCCATGATCGATCCTCTCTGTCTCAATCCCATCAACACCTCATAAGGATTTTCGGAAGAAGTCACCTGAAACCTTCCCATGATGGCTTGGCGAAAGATCTGCCATGTTACAGCAACCAACATCCTGGATTCCCACCATTGATACCAGTTGAGAGCCTTCCCTTCCAGGCAGACCACCACCGTATCCACCTTCTCTTCCTCCGGAATCCGATTAACCTCAAAATAACGTTCCACACGATACACCCAGCCATGTGGGTCCTCACCAGAGAAAAAAGGAACCTCCACACGCTTAACACGTTCCTCCCTCCTAGCCTCTTCATCCCTGTAACTACCCCTCCTACGCACGGGTCCTCCATCATCGTCCCTCCTCCCTCCTCTTATCCCCTCTAACGCCTCTTCCAATCGATCTGCCATCAACTTCATCATTTCCTCCGTTTGCACACGCAGAGCTTCTCGAATCTGGGTTTGTACTGCCGTCCCCAGCTCCTCTACCCTTTTCTCCACCATCTCAATACGATTCTCCATTCTGGTTGATACCATCCAGATGCTCCCAGGACCGGGAGCTCTGATACCAACTTGTTAGATACCAAAAAATGTAGGATTAAGAAAAGGAAATGAAAGTGCAGTAGAGGTGAGAAAAGAAAATAAGGAAGTGCAATCTTATATATCAACAGTACTGGAATGGATCATTAGTACAGATTACACCTCTACAAAGAGAATAAACTATAATTGATGAAAACAAGAAAAATCAGAGAGGAAGGTTCCTTCTCTGCCCTGTGACAAACGTCACTTTCCCACCCAATGATTGCCTACTCATTCTCTCACCTAACCAACCCAAAATACTCCCCAACCCTCCTCATCACAAGCCACGTGTCCTGTTAGTTATGCCCATGTGCATCAGCAACTTGTGACTCCTTTCCAAAATTGCCCTCAGCTATGTTTCTCCTCCTATTGTAGGTATTAATGATCGGTGGCCCAATGGAGAAAGTTGTCAGGGACTAACGTGAGTAGTTTTTTTCAAAATGAGGGACTAAAGCAGAATTATTGAAAAATCAGGGACTAAAATGAAAGCTCCTTACAAAGTGAGGGACTAAAGTGACGGTTTAGTCAATTAAAAAAGCTACAAGTACTAGCTAATAATAACGATAAATAATATTTATATTTTTACCATTGTTTTTCCTTACACTTTTGTTTAAACCTTATATATTTTACTTTGTTATGAACACTTTGTATTTATCTAATAAGTGGATGACTCTATCATAGTTTGAGTTTATCCCTACTTTAGTTGAAACAAATTCATGATAGAGTTTCCTCTTTTCCTATATAATAGGACTTATATGTATTGTAAACTTTGCCTCAAGAAGTGAAATACAATTCTCCCTGCTTCTCTCTTCTCCTTCAATTTCTCTCTTCTTATTTTCATTATTTCATAACACGTTATCAGCACGATCGTTCTTTACTCCAAAAGGTGTGTTGAAGCTAAAACATCAAAGGATATTGAAGCAAGGTAAATTTTTATTAGTATTAATGTTTTATTTATTTATTTATTTTCTTTTTTTTATATATAATATATTGATCCTGAAATATCTAAAGACAAGTGGATCTACATTAAAAAAAAATGCAAACAAAAAAGAAAAGAAGAAGTCCGGAAGCACTGAATACAAATGTATGCATGTAAAGTTCTGAAGAAAAAGAAAAATCCGGAAGCACTGAATACACGTATGCAATAAATTGATGCAAAAGTATTTAAAAAAAAAAAGAAAAAGAGGCAAGGAAGGGAAGCCGATCTATATTTAGAAAGAAAAAAAAAAAATACGTACAGAGAATATTGATGCAAATCATGTGATATGTACTACATGTGAAATTGATGCCATTAATATAGAGAAAATTGCCTTTGTGGGAAGGATCTAAAGATCCCAAATAAAAAAAATTTAAAAAAAAAAGTAAAAAAAAATGCTGTAGATATTAGCCGTGAAGGAAAATACACCCTTGAAGCAAGTTCAAAATAACAAAAAAAAAAGGTTCATGAAGAATTGAAATAAAAAAAAAAATTAGCCAATGCATACAAAAGTAGATTTTAGAGTTCTGAAAAAAAAAATTCAAACAAACTCCAATTTTGGTATACCTTTTGCTTTATAAATTTTTTGGTATGCATATACATCCATATACTATGCATTTCAAACTAATGCGAAGGAGTTGAGATATTAGTAGCAACAATCACTGCAATATGGCAAGTCACGGGTTCGAGAGTGACCCTTGCATTCCATTTTATATATTTTCCAAAGAATGATTAAAATATATATATATATATATATATATATATATATATATATAAATATAATAGCAAAATTTGTTTCGGATGGAATTTGAACTCATACTAATACTCATCACTGTGCAACTCCAACCATTAGGGTTGATTGTTTTATTGAACTAATAAAATTTTTATTAAAAAAAAAATGTTGTTTTGACCGAGTGTCATATTCGGGATCCCACGGGCCATTTCAATCGCATCAGTCATTGGGTTATTGTGCCTTTATTGATGAAATCAATATGTAATATCATTTTATTAAATTTGATAATTTCACTATTATATCGACAAGTTCTAATTTTAATACAAATATTTCTTTAGTAGTGATCATTATTATTTGATGTATCAATGATATTACTAATGTGCCATAAATTATTAGTTTTAAATGTTAGCACGTTTATTTTTATGATGCAAAGACAGTCAAACAAGTATGATTTTACTTTAAAAAAAAAATTCTTTATTTTGCCCTATATATTTAATTGTGTTTCTTATCAATTATTATTGAACGTTATATTGAAACATGAAAATACTAATGTTTTTCATGAAGTATATTAATATGACATTAAAGTAGATCATTATTTGATATAATTCTTTGTTCTTGTTCCCTAATGATCTCCCTAGGAGTTGTTTTTGAAAGTTATATAATAAGAAAAATTATGTTTCGTCAAGTTGACTCATATCTTATGACGATTTCTATTTTCTTGGCTCTACACACATGTTGAATAGTACATTTTCCGAGGTTAGTTACAAAATTTTTATAGCTATTGTCATATTAAGAATATGCATAAGTGGAGAAATTTATCCTAAATGAGTACATGTGCCTTGTCGTTTTGTTTTTCAATATGGAATTATAAGAATGCGATAATCTCACAACATGAAATTTATGTGCTTCTTTATTGGCATGTTTTAAAATTATTAGTGATAAAAAAAATATATTCTAATATTTTTTTATTGAAAATGATTACTGCCATTATTATAATAAAGAGAAGAATTTGTCAATATAATTATGGATGTACTTGTGCCTTTGTTTATACCCTTGAGTGACATCAATATTTGTGTGAATATGATATTATTGAAGGATATTGATTACATAATTTTTTTTGGAGATATTTGCTAAAACTATCATGATCTCATATGATCTTGTTTTGAATTCTATTTTCCTATAAATATTTTTGTGAATTTCCAAAATTTAAGTCTCCGCTTAAATATATTATTTGAAAAATGTGGTTCTTTTGTGAGAAATTTAGTAATTTTTAATTTTTTTTGTCATTATTGAAATAATTAGATTGGAATGTACGAACCACATAAATAATTGATCACATTTATACATAATATATTTTTATAACAAAAATTTTACGGATATAATAAAAAATAAAAATAAAATAGCATATCTTAATTTTTTTATTGGGGTTAACAATGTGTTATAATGTAGTGGATCACGAATAAATATACCAAGTTTCAAAGGTATATGTAAAATTTTATTTTTAAAATAATTTAGTATATTTTATCAAAATTCGTGTACGATGATAATTTAGAGCTCTAAAAGAGTTGTTATATAGAGGTATTGAAAAAAATATCAATTTACACGTATATAGTACAATTGAAATACCTCATATCGTAAAACCAAAAGTTTATATACTAGAAGTTTATAAATTATAATATATTTTTTTTGTTTGGCTTGACCGGTTAGACCATTCCGGATCAACTATATGATGCGAAAAAAAAAAATAATTAAAACTTATGTTGACATCCAACGAAGAACCCGAAGTTTCTTCAATCTGATTATCTCAATGTGCTAATAATTGTTCTCAAAGAAAGTTTATTCGGTCATCACCATAAATTTGGATTGAATCTGGAATGAATATAAGGTGGTATTTATGTGTCATTACTTCCATCATGTGAATCATTTAAGTATTTTATATTTTTAATTGATGCATCAACTGGATGGTCACATGATTCTTCATTAGCAATTCGCATCTAGAAGTTTGCGAGATTACTTGTGCAACTGTATCAATCAAAATCTAGTTATTAACTATTGTATGTCTATTGTCATTACTAATTGGGAACATGTATGACACTGATTCGCATCAAGCCATTAAAATTATTATGAGTTTCCCCTTTTTAAAAAAAGTTTTTGGTCAGAAACCTAATATTTCCCATCTAAGAACTTTTGGATGTGCAGTATATTTTCCACCACAACGCACTAAGATGGGACCTCAAAGAATGTTGGGAATATATGTTGGATATGAATCTCTATCCATGATAAAATAATTCAAACCAACAACAAGAGAGTCATCCATGGTTTGATTTCCGATCATCGTTTTGATGAATTTGTTTTCCCAACATTAGGGGGAGAAAATAAGCAGTTGGAAAAAGAAATTATTTGAAAAGAGTTATCGTTATATTATCTTAATCCTCGAACAAAACAATTTGAACTTAAGTTCAAAAGATAATTCATTTGCAAAATTTAGATAACCAATTGCCAGACGCATTTACTGATCTGACCTAAAAAGAGTGACTAAGTCACATATTCCAGCTGCTAATGCTCCAATGAAATTGATGTCCTTCTTGGACAATTAAAATTGCAAATGAGTATGAGGCACGCTTGCAGCGTGACAGATCCATCGGTTCCAAAGATAAAAATCCTCGAAAACGAAAAAGGAGCAAAGAAATAAGATGGTCAATTTGAGGATATAGTGACTCTTGAAGAGTCCTTAGACATAATTAATAGTTCAGTTCAAGAAGAAAGTCAGGTACCTGAAAAGTGTGAAAACAAAGAGATCTCAATAAATTATGTCATGACTTAAATACAATGGAACCGAAATGAAGTCAACGTAGATGATGTTTTTTCATATGATATAGCGCTTAAATGATATAAGATGAGGATCATGCATCAAAATCTACTAAAGAATATAAACAAAAAAATGATTAGCCAAATTTGAAAGACACAATTGAGGCATAATTGAATTCGCTTGAAAAGCAACAGGTATTTGGACCTATGGTCCGTACACCAAAAGGTGTAAAGTCAGATGGATACAAATGTGTTTTTGTATATAAGCGAAATGGTATAGAAGAAATTATGAGATATAAAGCAAGATTGATTGCGCAAAGAAGTTCACAAAGATCTGACATTGATTATGAGGAATAATACTTCCCTATGGTGGATGCAAGTATTTTCGATACTTGATTAGTCTGGCAATATATAAAGGATTAAATTTGTGTCAAATGATGGTATAGCAGATTTTATGGCTAACTTGATTAATAACATATATATGAATACCTCTCAAGGATTCAATATGCTAGAAGCATATGCTTGAACTATTTATGGTTGAACCATATCCATGGATAATTAAAATGTTTGAAGCATAAAGTATAAAATGTCGACATGTGCTCTGTAATTAGTTAAATTGCAAAATGCAATAATTTTGAACCTATAGTTCAAACTCCAAGAGATTTTTAATAGACTCGAAGTTTTAATTCTAGCAAACATAAAATGCATTATATGTTTGTAGCCATTATCATGGTTCATTCGAGAATGATATCATTATATTAATATGAGAAATTGCAGAAGAATCAAGGATATTGATATATACATGTATATATCTATTTATATTTAAATAATAATTTTCTATAGTTATACATTGTTTGATTTATATATATGATGTCGTGTATGTCATGCAATTATGGATATGTTTATTGCAATTGTTTGAGAATACTTATATGATTATGGTTCATGTTATGTGTTTTGTTTTTGTATCTATGTAGTTTTATTTCAATATTGTTTGAATTACTTAAAGTTAAAGGAAACATTTCAAAATGAAATACCTCGGCCTGATCGAACATTTAACAAATTGAATTTGTACTTATTAAGTTAGGAAAAACAACTTCTAAAGTGATTTGCTTTGATAAATAACAACTAATTTATATGTTAATCTATGTTTGATTGTTAAATATCATACGTGACTTAATATGTCATATGATATTAATTTATTAGAAAGATATTATTATTCATTCACATGAAGATGTTGGAATGAAACTAAACACACATTTTAGTATGATAAATTGAATTAAAGTCTTTATGGTTTGAAGTAAATTGAGATGGGGTATAATCGTATAAGTGAATATTTAATCAATGAAGATATAAAATGGTCGAATTTGTCCATGTAGTTTTATGAAAAGATGTGGCAAGAAATTTGTTATAATTGATGTTTACGTTGATGATTTGAATATTACCGGTACTCCTGAAAAGCTTCCAAATGTTGTAAATTGCTTAAATAAAGAGTTTGAAAATGAAGGATTTGGAAAGAAAAAAATTTTGTCTTGAATTACAAATGGAATATTTAATAAAATTTTGGTACATCATGAAACTTATGCTGCAAAGGTAATAGTGTAATATCTCAGAGATAATTGTTCGCATCAGGGGGAGAAATAAATACGCACTGCACTTTTTTTCCCTTAGTCATGGTTTTTTTCCGATGGGTTTTCCTGACAAGGTTTTTAATGAGGCAGCAACATCCAATTGCGTAAGAAGAATTGTGTACTCTTTTTCCTTTGCTCATTTTTACCATAGGGTTTTTCTTCGGAAGGTTTTTAAAGAGGCATGTTCTCTTAATAGTCATCCAAGGGAGAGTGTTATGATCACTTTGTATTTATCTAATAAGTGGATGACTCTATCATAGTTTGAGTTTATCCCTACTTTATATTTATCTTTAGTTGAAAAAAATTCATGATAGAGTTTCCTCTTTTCCTATATAATAGGACTTATATGTAATGTAAACTTTGCCTCAAGAAGTGAAATACAATTTTCCCCGCTTCTCTCTTCTCCCTCAATTTCTCTCTTCTTATTTTCATTATTTCATAACATACTTTTTTTTCCCTTTTTCACATTGCATCATTATTTATTTCTCTATCTTCTCTTTTAATCTTTTTCATTATTTATGCCAATGAATGAGTGAAATGTCACTTATACAGTCTCCAAATGACATTTCATTCGTCACTCGGTTCGGCTACCATTATCTCGGAGTTCCACTAACCTCGGCTCAAACTTTGTCAGGCTTATTAATCGAGCTAGGGGCTTATGTGATGAAGAAGACCTTGGGCCGACCTAAGTCTGATTGGACTCTAACTTCCAAACTGGCACCAACCCTAGCTCAAGCCCTTAATACGAGTCAAGGACAATGCCAGGCATGGCCAAAGGCACTCAGACTTTAACTACGCGGATATGACCCATAGATCGGGTCTCATGGGTATTATGCAGATCTCTCGCACATAACTGTTTTTAATCCTTGTCACTCGGTGATTCCAACACACCATAACTATCATTGATCATCATTTACTAAATAAAGGAATATTCACCATATTCTCTTCTTCGTGTCTACCTAACTATACAAAGGAAAGCTCATCCAAATCTAATTACGCCCAACAACATATCCACCAACACTCCCCTATAAATACTACTACCTTCGTTCTTTTATAACTATCATTTAAGGATATAACGTGTGAATTTATATTTAATGTGCCATTTTGTATGAAACCAATGCTTGTTTTATCACTTTTTGTCCTTTATTTTTCTATAGTAATTGACCATTTTTTCTCCATTTATTATCTCTCATATTAATTAGATGGGGTAGAGTTGTAAAAAGTAGTAATTAATGTAATATTGTGTTTCTAAGGTGATAGTAAAATAGGAACAAAACTTGACTTTTTCTTAAAATGATAGTTATTTTGGAACATAGATAATACTTTATATATAACAGAGGATTACGTACATTTTCAAAATTTTAAGTTGACACTGTCACACACATTATTGACGAAACGAACTAGGGTACTTAAACTAATTTTCCATATCATAGGTCTTATATAAAAATTCAACTACTTAGCCGCTCGATCTTTGAACTCTCTCTTGATCTTTGGATCTCGTTAAATATTGGAACACCTGAAATATAAAGATTACTAGAAAGTCTGTTGATACCCCAAAATTTGGTAGCCCAAATTGCAAGGCCCAATCTGTATAAAGGCCCAAAAATTGTCAAACAAATAAAACAACAAAAAGACTCTGAGGAAGGCGTACAAGCATCAAGGATTGGCCAGAGTGTCGCTTGTCCAGAGCGTCACTTGTCCAAAGTGTCACATTTTAATATTTTTTCCAAGAAAAGGAATAGACGTCCTGATGGCAAATAGCACAACACATCCCCCCGAAGCGTCCCAGGCATCTTAAAATCTCACAAAGAAAGTCATGATAGATGAGAGCGTGCAGGGTATGGGGCTTGTGGAAGGCGCACACGTGCAAAGAAAGGCAACCCAGCTTCCTAAGACTTTAACGACTTGTGCAGGAAGCCAAGAGGGAATCTTTGCTTACCTCACTTGGTCATTCCCAAGTCAAAGCCAAGAATGGCATGACTTGCACACTTCCTCCTTGCAACCATTAAATGCCAATGCCCAGAATGGTAAAGAAGACAAAGCAACTCCTGATAAAGCGAAGATACCCTGAGCACATGCTGCAAAGTGTTATTACCCAGCGGACAAAAGGCGAGCAGCCAATGACCACTGGTCCAAAGCACCATTATAAATAGGAGGTACTTCTCCTTCCAATTTCATGATCTCAACAACAGCAACAACACACCAATACAAAACACAAGTTCTTCTCTCTGTAACTTGGAGAAAGAACACCAGAATAACATCAATGGGGAATATGGAGAGAAGGAGAGCTTAAGAGGGAGAAGCTGCAACCAGAGCACACTCCACCAACTCCACAAGCTCACAAGAGTAATAAACCAACAAAGAAGAACACAAGTTCTTCACAGTACCAAGAGAAAAGAGGAGAAACGAAGCATAGAAGCATTATTCAACACCTTGCTTCCTCACAAGAGTGACACATAAAAGCACGCATACCTCTGCTAAGCAGAAACGCCCACTCTACTCCACCTTTGCATCTTCAACTTAGTGTACAGAAGCAACATGAACAACAACAGTGAAGAGAACAGAGTCTGCAACAACTCTCAAGAAGAAAAGGAGAATAAAGTGTAAGGGTCCTAAAGTGACCTTCGAAAGCGCACGCCGCTGCCCAGAACATAACATCACCTCACTTCTCATCTACGCAAGAGCGACAAGAACAACAACAGTAAAGAGTAAATGGTCAATAACACTTAAATAAAGAAACCAAGGAGAAAGGGAGTCACTGTCCCTCAGAAGTCAAAGGCGCACGACTAAAGGCGCACCGGATACACACGACGAAAGCGCACACTGAAGGCGCACCCCCTGTTCAATCTCAAAGGCGACACCCGTGTCCAGTATCAAATCTACTACTCCCTACAGGGCGCTCTCGTCCAACTGACCTTGCCAAAGGTGCACCCCTTGTCGAAGGCGCCTCCCCTGTTCATTTTCAACAGAATCAGTCAACTAAAGGCGCACCCCCTGTCGAAGGCGCCCCCTGTTCGGTTTCAACGGAATCAGTCAAATAAAGGCGCACCCCCTGTCGAAGGAGCCCCCTGTTCAGTTTCAAGGGTCATGGACGCTCTCGCCCAATCAGTCAACTGAAGGCGCCCTTGTCAAATACTAAGCAATCAGAGCAAAAGAGGGATAATCTTTACTGTTATTATGTTTGGACTAATCCTGGTCACCTTCGTGCAGGGGTGACGCTTAGGCAAGGATAGGCCGCTTCGAGAACCCCGCAGAGCGGCGTGGCTTGGAAGGCTTTTAGACGAGAAGTCTTCCCACAATGCGTATCAAGCCTTAGAAAGGGAAGGCGCCCCTGTTTTCATGGAGAAATGAATTTGGAAGGAACTAGCTTGTTAATGATGAGGACGCTCTGGAGTAGCACGCCCAGGCCCCCTGGCCAATCTTTCCAGACCTCTCAAGACATGAACCAAAGGTAAGTCACATCCCATCATGATCTGGGCGTCCTCATCATCGCTTTCAAAGTTCCTTCCTCATCCAGTTCATCACCCCTCCCAAGGAACCAGGGTCGCTCTCGTCTGTTCACCGCTCCAACGCGCCCTCCGGGGAGTTCTCAATGTTCCTTCATTTTTATTGTATTTTAGCCATAATTTCATAAAGTATTACGAACATAACATCTCATCCTATTCACTGTAATTATTGTTCCCTTAAAAAGCGATCGGGAACAATTGGCGACTCCGCTGGGGAAATTATGGCTACAAATGTTGAAGGAAGAACTTCGGGCACAAAGGTGGACCCTAGAGCAATCACTGTCTGACACTTGCATCAATGATGTCCAAACTGTGGAACGTAACAGTAAGGAAGTGTCTTTTAGCACCAGAAGTCGACCTTTCCAAAAACTAACCAAATGTGTTGTGCTCTCACCTCCCTAAAAGGCGAGTTCCCTAGAAGGCGCTCCCCAGAGAGCGATCTCCCCAGAAGGCGTGCTCACAGAAGGCGACCAGGTTCGCTCTGATGCAAACTTTCCATAGGGCGACGAGACTAGCCTATGAGGTGACCTTGTTTATTGTGAGCCCAACTGTCTAGGAAGGCGACCACGTTCGCTCTACCGAGCTTTTCAGAAGGCAGTCATGCAACCGAAGGGGTGAAAGTACGCTCTTACTGAAGAAGGCGCCACATTACAGAAAGTAGAAACTCAGGAGCAAAGAAGCAACCAAAAAGTTTTATGGAAAACTTGCTGCACTAAAAGCTAAGTACATATAACTCTTAACTTAGTGTATATGCTAGTATGCCTTTTCATGAATTTGATTATAATAGATATGAATCATGACCAAATGAAAATGCATTGTATCCAATTATGTATCAATTGTTGTATGTACAGTTAAGGAAATATAGTTACTGTATGCTCATTTTTGCATCTATGTCCTAATAGGCTTTTCACATGACATCATGCTCTGCATAGCTAGTTGCATGAATGACATTATCTTGATGACAATGATTTAATTTTAATTTGTCTAGAATAACATTGTTATGATATGTTATGGAGATGGTTTGACTCTAAGTTTGCCATGGCTGAGAATTGCATATGTATGATCACAATCATGAATGTTGTCGCTCTGATACGTATCAAATATTTGACTAGAAAAGCAATAAGTAGATAACTCTGTACATTTGAATGTTTGCTGTAGAACTAAAATCAGTATATCATATTAGTCATTTATGTCGTAATCTTGTTAATTTTTCTTTGCTCAACCACTACATGGTGTGAATAAACTGTTTTCCATGATTCTAGCATGCAAATACAATGTTTAATGTTATAAACTGTATGATTTAGATGTTGAGAAGGCATGCTTTAGAAAAGCGTTACATGAAAACATGATCTTGACAATGTTACATAATGATGCATAATTAATTTTATACATGATTTATTAGATACAACTAACTAAACGGGCATGCATATCATGAAAATAACCGAAAAATGAAAATTGCTTATGTAGGAACAATAAGTGATATCTTCCTCACATTTGGGAAGTACCAAGTACGCTCTTAAGCCATGATTTGACAAGTTTTGCCAAGATGTTCATTCCCTTGGGAGGATCGCTTCCTCCACCCTAGGCAATAAGCACCTGATCTGTCTAAAGCGGAAAAGTGCTCCACATCTCGCCCAATGAAAGAAGGCGATAAAAAAATGAAGTATCAGAAGGCAAGTAATGAAACAAAAGCAAAGTATCAAGAGAGAGCAACACAACGCAAATAGAAAAGATAAGTGAAAATCAAGCAAACAAAATCAAACAAAGGGAAAGAATGAAATCATACCATAAGGCGAACCCTGAAGTTGACAGTAAGAAATCCAGAACCAGAAGGCGAACGTAGAGTCATGGTGGCAGGAAGCATGTCAGCCTTACAAGCAGAAGTAATCATTCATTTTATATAGACTAATTGACAAGATGAAAGGTGGAACAAGCAAAGGCAAGAAAAGCAAATTTGAATCAAAGCCTCATGTGAAGCTGAATTGCCAAGATGAAATCCAAGGCGACTTCAAAGCATAAGTGTGCAATAGAAGGCGAGATAGAAACTGAAAACTAAATCAATGCAGAAACCCGAGCGCAACCGCAAAACAAGATGCAAAGCTCATAATTCCCCATACGACAGAGAAAAAAAAACATGCAGCAATTGAGAGCAAGAGCAAACACATGTACAAGGGCGGACATAACTAAATCTAAATAGAAAGGCAGATAAAACAAAAGATGCTTCAAAGCAAACCAGCCAGCCAAAAGTCAAAAGCAAATCTAAAAGGCGGCTATGATCACAATTGTAAAGGCGTACAACTTCAAGGCGTACAACTGCAAGGCGTACAACTGCAAGGCGTACATGGAAAGGCGTACATGCAACATGAAGGGTGAATGCAAGCTTTATAATGACCGGAGCAAGATGAAAGACAAAAGCGGGCCAAAAAGCGTGCAAGTGATTGAGGCAGAAATTGTTTAGAAACGAAGGCGAACTCAGTTTACTTGATGATCTAACAACAACCAAGTTAAAATCAAGAATTCATCCCAGTCCGCTCTCATGAACAAGCCAAAGCATCCAGACACAAGTGAAACGTAGAAGTCTATAGTAATAACAAAGCCCTTGAAGCAAGGCACATCTGAGCTCATCCGTACGTCAAAACAGACCATGCGAAAGCGAGCATAAGCACAAAGTCAAGAAGCCAAAGCAATCTAGAAATTCAAGTGTCTACAAATTGATAATATCAAGAAAAGCATAAAGAAAAGTAGCACCAATGACAAGAGGTGTTACAAAGCACAAGCAATCAGAGTCAAACAATCAATCAGAAGCAAGGTAGCGCCTATGACAAGAGGTGCCAATAGTAAAGCCTGAAGCGGCACTGATGACATGAGGTGTCCCCAGAAAGGGTACAAATGATACGGATGACATGAGGTTTCGCTGTAGCAAATACCCTCAAGCAGGGTCAGTAATGCCATATCGCGAGGTCCAACACAAAAAAAAAAGAAAGAACAGTGTTGGGTCGTACCGCGGGCACAATGCGCCTTATCGCGGCACCCGGATAGACCTCTCTGAAAACAAATTTACGGGATCAAACGCGGGCGAAATACGCCATATCGCGAGGCTAGAAAAGGTCCCGGGAAACATCCAAGGCGATCCGTTAGTTTATAAATCAAATAAAGCCCAAAAGCGGCAAACTAAAAAGTCCAAAGTGACGACTGAAGAGAAAAAGCCCAAAGTGGGAAAATCTGTAGAGCGTGCCCAACGTGCACCCTGAGAAAAAATCTTGGCACCAATGACATGAGGGGCCATTGTTAAAAAAAAAGAGAAAAAAGAGAGAGCGTGCCCAACGTGCACCCTGAGATAAAATCTTGGCACCGATGACATGAGGGGTCGCTGTTCAAAAAAAAAAAGAGATTGTGCAGGAAACGCAAAATGAAAGGAGATGTCAAAGATTGCAAGAACGCTCTGTGATGAAGTTGTGCATCAGATGATAAAGCAAAATAACAAGCAGTACATCACCGCCCGTACAGCATGAAAATGATCCAACCCAAGAGCGCAGCATAATCCAGCTTTCCAAAAGCAAATTTATCAAAGCGGCATAGTGCAAGGTGCATATTTCAGCATCAGAACAGTATCAAAATTGCATAAATTCATCACTGTGCAACATGGAAGCGGCAAAGTGCAAAACGCAAAAAGTGAAGTTCAATTCAAAGCAAGTGATGTGTGCGTAGCATACATATTATTTCCTTATTAGTTTGTATTTATTTTAATAAATATTCATGCATTTTATTCTAATTTAGCATGCATTTAATTCATATTTCACTTGGAAAGGTATCTTGTGCTTTTAATGTGTAGATTGATTATTTTGAGGCTTGGAGCATTGGAAAATAAAGAAATAAATCAAAGAAGATATGCTAAGACATATTGTGAGCAGAAATCTAGAAAAAGATAGAGATAGAGGCATATGAGAGGAAGGAGATTTGTGACACCCTTTCAGATTACCCAAATATAATATAGTATTTATTCTTTATATTGGATAATATATGGACTTGTGAGTGTTAAGAAAATATGGTAAATAAAATTTTCCTTTTTAAGCGGGTGCACAAATCGTCATTTGGAATTCTTGGAGAATAAACTTTAAACCATTTCAAAACATTTGTATCGAGTTCGGCGATCTCTAAAATCTTTTCGCAAATAGGGTAACATTCGTCCTTTTGAAATGTATTGGTATCATACAAGTAATTAAAGTTACCCTTGCTTTGTTCGATATATCCGATACCATCAAATAATATTTATAGCCGAGCTCTTAAAGGGATCAAATCAGAGTAAGCGGAAATTATCAGACTATGCAGTCACTAGTGATATAAACATAGGTTTTATATATAGTTAAAGTCATAGATACATAGTCTCATCATCATGTCTCCAAGGTTTCAAAATACAAGTCCACAATCTGATCTACATAGTGATATGACCAAAGCCCTAGAGTAAAACATATGTACAATATATACATAACCAAAATAAAACCCCAGGGATAGTCACGTAGATCCATCATCATCAGATGCGGTAGTAGTAGCAGCAGTAGTCTCCCAAAAACATAGGTAATAAGGTAGTAGCATCATCATCACAGCAGCAGCAGTACATCTCCTCCACCCACCGGATCCTCGGATCCACATCATACACCATATGCATGTACCTAGGGATCATCGTCCCTCCAGCCACTCCCAGTAGAATGCACGACAGGCTCGCTCCCACTCTCGTCCTCCACCGGATCCTCCTCGATCTCATCCGAGGGAGAGTGTACCCTACCACTGGGTACCGGGTCAGGTGATGGTGAAATCCTGACTGGACTCCTCGGATCAGAAGGGGGAGTCTCCTCGCGGACAACTCTCGAAGTAAAAGGGTGAGAGCGGGTTGGTCGAAAATGAAAACTATGGTAAGAGCGAGCTGGTCGCATGGGAGGTGGTCCATGATAAGTATAAAATGGGGGTACATGCATAGTGTATATGATGGGAATCCTAAACCTACGAGGACGGAATCGCATCAGCGGGTTAGGGTGGTAGAATGTGAACTCTACCTCCCCCTCATACACCGCGCGATGGTCCTCATAGATCCATACGCCACTAGGAAGTGGCCGGATCTCGATGCAAGCAATGTAACGAGACATCACCTACGAGGGCATAGGGGTAAGCAATTCTACTCACATAATCAATAGAGAATAAATCATGCAGCATGAATACTTAAATATGCATCAATTAACAAATTTCACATATAACATTTAGCAGTTAATGAATGCACATAGGATGCTCACACATATTTCATTTATCGCAATTAATATAAATGAGTGGCATGATGCATGACTTTAGCTCTCAAGCCTATCTCCATCATACTATGTCACTCTCTGACGTCCATCCCTGACAACCCAGCACTCAACAGTGCGTTGTATTCCTAGGTATACAACAATTCGTACATTCACCTAGAATGTACACGACAAGCTTGGTATCCATGCCACCCGAGCATATCCCGTCATCCAAACGGATCGTCATCCAAACGATATATCCATATCGACATCCACAAAGCCGACCACGTCAACGACGAGTCATCAAGCAAGCGTATTGGCACTCCCAGAGGCCCTCCACATGTTTACCAAAAACATGATATACGTCCTACCATCCAAACTTCAATATGAATGCATTAACTTTACTTAAAAGGGATTGAATGATGTTTTATCCTTTTATTAATACATTACGTGCCTCCCGAGCAACGTATCATTATTCAAATGAAAACATCATAACGTCAATCAATTTCCTTTAAGTCCAGGGTCACTTGGTTTATTGTCCTTTAAGAGTTACAAAATGACTTAGAATTGGAAATGGTATTTTTAAGTACCTGACCCAAAATACTCGAGTGTTTTCCAAAATACTCGAGTAGTTCATCATTTTCCAGATTCTACTCGAGTGTTCATAATTATACTCGAGTTGTTCATGTCTTTTCAGAGATTTAGGGTTTCAGGTCTTCATAAATTTACTCGAGTAATTCATGAGATACTCGAGTATTCCATTACCCAGAATACTCGAGTAGTTCATATATTACTCGAGTGTCCAATCTGGTTCCCAAGTTGGTGCGCCAATTTTCACTCTGGTGCACCACGAAATACTCGAGTTTTAAGACAAATACTCGAGTATCTGCAGACTGAACAGAGTGAAACTTGGTTTTTATATACCATTTCAATTTCTAAACATTTTTAACTCAAAACAGTGATCACAATAGTTCATATACCATATATTGAACATGTTAACATACTCATTTCATATCAAATAACAAATTTGATAGAGATTCAATCCATTATGCATTAAATATACAATTTAGCAACTCAACACTTCAAATTGCAAAATAAGCACAATATTCATGGAACAAAGTTCATTTGAGTTCACATGCATGATATCAAACTTGCTCATAACAGATTTAGAGCATGGATTGGTCTCCAAACCAAAGTTCCTATAGAATCTAAGCCCTTAGAGCCTCTTGGTGGCTCTCTAACACATTTAATGGATTTCAAACTCTATCTAGTGAATATAATTACTTCCCCTTACCTCTCAGATGTGAATCAATAGAAAGAAATCCAAGAAAAGAGCTCCAACACCAGAAATCAACTTGAACTTCACATGCAGAGCAGTTTTGAGTGCATCACCAAGATTGAATTGGTTTACATGGAAGACAGAGATAACAATTGGGGAAATTAGGATTTCTAGATTCTATGTAACTTATACTAACTAGAGAAATCGAATTTGGGACTCAGAGACTCGTGAGCTTACCAGAAATTGAAATCAAAGTGAGCTCCAGAAACAAGTTTGACAAAGAACAGCTTCACTTTCCAGCTCCAATTCTTCCTCCAAACTCACTCTCAACTCACGAATTTAGTGTCTATACAAAGCTCGTGATGTGAGCTTTGTATTGGTGTATCACTCGAAGCCTAACACTTAGTATTGAAGGAGAATCGAAGAGATCAAACTCAGAACCCTAACCTTATCAACCAAAGCAAGTTGGATCAAAATCCCTAGCTTAATGGTGTTGGTGAGCTTATATAGCAAGGAAGAAGACTCATGCACACTGACATGAATGCTCTGAGGTGTTGGGGAGAGAATATTCGTGGCGAATCGAGGGAATCGTTCATGGTGACTCACCAAACGCACTAACTCGTGCAGTTTGACCCAGAATACTCGAGTTTTTCAGAAAATACTCGAGTATTTTTCCCAATTTTTGAAAAATAAATATTTTATTTACTTTCCCACCAAAATCTTTCCTATAATTGCTTTTAGGTCCCAACCCAGGGACTAATATGCAAAATATACATTTTAGGCATTTATTATATTTATTAAATCAATTCACACACATATACCAACTATATGAACACATATTTTAATCAAGGATTAATATGGAAATAATTAATTATAAATTAATTTATAATTAACATTTCATTAATCGGGGATTAAAATTTTGGGGTGTTACAAGATTGCTTATGGATTTATTTTGCTATTTGGGCCCAATACTTGGAGGAAGGAAAATCTATAAAAGGAAGAAGATAGAAACCCTGAAAAAGAACATTAGTCATAACATGTAGTAGTAGAATTTTAGTAGTAGTAGTAGTAGGATTAGAATTAGAATTAGGATTATTTTCTCTATCATAGCTAGAAACAAATTAGAAAATAAGGATTCAAGGTTGCACAACTCTCTCCATGAAGAACTAGAAGACGTTTGAAGACGGAAGAAATTCCTCATCTTTCATCTTTTGGTTATTTCTACCTTTTATTCCTTTATTCTTATTTTTTGGTTTGTATTATGTATACTAGCGTGCCGACAGGCACTCCCGTGCCTGTCGCCCCGCGTTCCCATTGTCGTGCTTTTGTCGTAAAGAGTTGTTTATAGTAAAATGATATATTGAAAAATCGGTCTTTATGAAAGTTAATTTATATGGTAGTTGTCATGTTCCAGAATATATCCATAAATTTCAACAAAATTATACATGCATTGTTATTTTATTAATCTCCAATTTAATTTCCCTTAAATTTAATATGTTTTTCTAGATGCATGATGTAACACCCCGCATTTTTCCCGTACGTGCGTAAAGGATTTTTAACGAAAGAAACCTTGAAATTGTGATTTTAGAAAAGTATTTTTCATAAAAGAGAAATAAAGAACTGATTTCCATGGATTTTTATAAACCAGATGTTTATAGAAGAAAAGTGAATAATTTTATTGAGATGGAAAAAAAAATGATTTGTTAAAGTGTGTTTTTATTTAAAGTTGATTTTGTGAAAAATGAGATTTTGGGTCTGTTCTCTTTAAAAATCTGTATCTTTTAAACCGTAACTCGGAATTTCATGATCTTTATATGAAAATGATCGTTTTGAAACCTAGAATTTGAAAATGTGATTTTTAGAATTTTCTGGATTGATTTACCAAAATTTATTTTCAGAATTTAAGAAAATACGAATTTTAAGAAAATGTGTTTGGTGATGAATCCTTGTGTGACGTTTGTGCTTGATTTAATGTATGTGCTGCATGAACATGATTGTGAAAATGTGACTTCTTAGGATTAATTGCATGGTTGTGAATATGATTTCTTATAACTAGTTGCATGATTATGTGAATTAGTATTTCTTTAAGAGAATGTAATTAGAAAATAAAAAGTATGTGACATGTGTGTGTATGTGAGATTGCCACGGTTTGCATGTGCATGTTTGTGTGTGTATATGTGTCATACGTGGACTTTGGAGGCTTAGGGAGTAAGGAACTAAGGGACTAGGTAGTAACCAAACCAAACCAAATTGGAAGAAAACCCTAACTAGAGCCAACTATCCATTGAACCTAGATGACCCCTAAAAATCTAGCCCATACCTTCTTGTCTCCTTGACTTGGTGACCCTTAGCCATGCAAATTTTATGAGGACAAAACCGCCCCTCCCTAGTGTAAGTGGACCGAAATTCCTACAAGGGCAAAAGGGAGACAATTCGTGGCTTATTTATGTGGGAAGCCTTAGTTCATTCCACTTTCATCCACTTCATTTTATCTCTTCCAAACACCAACACTCTAAGAGGTCATTCAAACTCTTAGAGAGAAATAAGAAAAGAAATAGAGAAAGAAAGAAAGAGAGGAGGCCGTGAGGTAGAGGAAAGAAGAAGGAGGTTTCAACTTAGATCTAGAGCAACCCTTTGAAGATTTATGAGTTAGGAGCCTAAGAGACCAACCCTTCTTGGTAGAAAACTCGAAGAACAAGAGAAGAATGTAATAGCCTAGTTTTCTTTTCAATCCCTTTTAGTTTCTCCTTGCATGTTCATTTCTATGCTTTGTAAGGTGAATTTGTGAACTATTCTTTCTTGATCTTGGACATTCATGGACTAAAATAATTTGTAATAAGTGTAACTATATGTGTGTAATTCGGTTGTGATCTTTCTTGCTTGATCTAAACATTTTTCTAACTTAAACTTGAAGGTCTAAAGTTTTGTTTAAGTTTTTGTGAAACTTAATCTAGATCCTTCTTGCATGTATGTTTTTCTTGTTCTAAATCATGATCTATGTGTTTATGTGCTTATTTGACAAGTTAATTTATGATCTAAGTTTAAGAAATGGTAAAGTAAAAATTAATTGGCCTTGCATGTTGAATTCTTTGTCAAAACCGTGAGCTATGATGTTTTTCAAAGAGAAAGGATTTGATAAATTAATTTGTGATTTGAACTTGATCTAAAATCTTTAATCTTGCATGTTAAATTTTCTTGTTTAAAATGATGATCCATGTTATGTTTGTGTGATTTCTCCATGAATAAATATATGATTTAAGTTTGCTTAAAAATAAATTTGAGATCCTTGATCTTACATGTTGATTTGATGATAACTTGTTGATTTCTATGTAAGTATTTTATGATCATTATCCTTAAAGCATGCATGTTAATTTTAAGAAGAAAAATCATGTTTTGTTCAAGTGCATGTCACGGTTTTTCAAAGAGAAATTAAATAAACAAGTTTTAAAATAATTTTGAAGCATGAACATGATTTAGTCTAAGTATTTGATTTTATGAGTGTTAAATTTTGTAAAAGGCCATTCGACCATATTCAATAAAAATGGATTCCATGCTTTCTTTTGTGTGAAAAGTTGATGCATGTGTAGGATAAGGCTAGATCTAATGATTCTAAGTACGTGCATATGATTTTAAAGGTTTAAATGTAATCTTGATTTTTATTTGAAAATAAATAATGAACTTGAGTCTTGTTAAAAATCTTGCTTTGATAAAGTAATGCATGTTGTGGTGTGATGTCTTGAAAAGTTTGTTTTGAATTCCTACATGTCTTGATGATTGATTTTGTGATGTTTTGTATGATTGAAAAAGTGAATGAAACCTTGCATTCTTGCATAAGTAGTATTCGGCCATGAAAGATAGAATAGGAAATTTTATTTGATCACTGTTTAGGGTGCATGCATAATGAAATTAATCTAATTTAAAGGTTTAGAATGTACATACATGAATTACTTGCAACTATATGTGTGCTTTTAAAATGATTTGTGATTTAACTTGTTGTTTGATTTAAGTTAAGGAAATTAATTAAGATTGTTAAATTTTCCTTTTTAATGCTCTCGGTTTTCAATCCAAAAAGAAAAGAAAAATGATTTTCAATTGTGTTGTGCTTGTTTGTGTGCATTAATCCTTGTAAATTTTACCTAAATGATTCGGTCACGGTATGCTAGTGTAGCTAGGAAAACTTGTCTATATGAAATGATCCTTGTAAATGATTATGTTTTCATATGCATGATGCTATGTGTGATATGTTGTTTGCTTTGATCTCTTTCGGTTTTTAGAAGAAATAAAATAAATAAATTGATTGAATAAATGATGTTTGTGTTGTATGATGTGTGAATGTTTGAAAAGTGATGTGTTGTTCTTATTTCTAAATAAATGAAAAATGTTTTACTGAAAAATATGATTTAAGAAACCTAAATTGATTTTCTTAAGTTCTGAGTTTTGTTTAAAGATTAAGACTAATGATTTTACAGTCTGAACGTTTTATAAGAAAATTATTTTCAAAGTTTTCTTGAAAACATTTTTGATTTGAAAACTTTTGAAACGTGGACAATGTGTTTTCAAAAAAGAGTGATTCCAAAGTGTTAAAAAAAAAGAATTCGTTAAAAACGTTTCTAATGCACGGGGAAAAATGCTATAGTTCGGACGACCGGCGCAAAGGAAACGAGACGGGATTAGCCATCGGGAAATCTCGGAAAGCTTGCGGATGATTACGGTATTTGAGGTGAGAGAGGGGCTTCCCTTAAGACGTCGTGGTATTTAGGTAACTTATTAAGATGTCCAATCATCTCAAAGGTTGGACTCCAATCTCATTTAGCGTAGTGGTGTATGTGATAGCAATTGCTTGATTGTTTGTTTGGCTATCCACCCGAACGGCTGAGATTGGTTTATTAAATATGATGTTATATTTCCTGATTGATTATGTTTGAGTTATTTAATTACCTTATGATTATTTATTGGTCAAGTAATTATGTTGCTGTTTGAGAAACTCTGGCGTGATGAATAATGTGTTAAGAATGAAATTGTGATAGTAAAAAAAAAGGTAATTGAAAGAAAGAAGAGTGAATAAAGGTTGTGTAAGTAAGGAATAATGATCAGATGCTGAAAGATGATGGCAAAGAGATGAAGAGATGAGATTGAGATGAGATATGGAAGTGAGAAAGTGTCATGGAAGCGAGATGTGGTTTGGCTCTTGTTGTTTTTGGTTTTAGTCTGGGACTAGTGTTGAGTTGAGCTTGCTCCTCCATTAGGGCCCAGCAAGTTTTTATTTTTGGAAAGAAGCCTAGTGTTGAGTCGAGCTTGCTCCTCCATTAGCACTCATCCAAAAATATGATTTTTGAAAATGGTTTTTGAAAAGATTGTGAAAGAAATTTTTGGAAAAGGTTTTTTCAAAGGAGTTTTATGAAACAATTTCTTTTTGAAAAAGTTTTGGAGAAAAGACATATTTTTGAGAAAAGTTTTTGGGATCAATCTTCTAACAAAGTTTTTGAAATGATATTGTGGAAAATTCTTTTGAACAACATTGTTGAGAAAGTTTTATGAAATGACATTTGGAGAAAAAGTTTGTGAAAACCAGATTTTGTGAAAGGAGTTTTGTGAAAGCTTTTAGAGATAGTACTTTTGAGAGAAATTTTGTGAAAGCATGTTTTTGAGAAAGTTATGAAGTAACATTTTTGGAAACGTGTTGTAAAGTAAAAGTTTTGTGAAGTTATATTTTTGAAAAAAAGAAATTTTACGAAAAGGTATTTTGGAAGTGGATGAAATGAGATTGAGAAAGTGATGAAATGAGTTTGAGGAAATTGATGAAATGAGATGAGAAAAAGTATGATATGAGATGTGGATATGTTATGTGATGAATTGGGGAACAGATTGTACGATTAGTGGTCGGGCTTCGTTGAAGGGATGCACCAAGGATGGGCCGACTATTAGGATTAAGCCGATTAAAAGCCTTCAAAACTTTAAAAGATTATTAAAAGACATGAATAACGCGGTGAGGTATGAGTGTGTGTCGAAGTAGTGGAGAGGAAGATACTATGGGTATCTGCGGATACTCAGGTGGGGATTGCAGGAGGGGAGGGCAAGGACAGTGAAACGTCAAGAAGCCTTGAGTATATTTCTAGGCAGAACGAACTCCATATGTGGTGCATTAACGTGGTGGGGACTGGGTCTAATACTGTGGTAAGTTCTGCACTCGAGACTAGAAGTATACTGTCGCCCCCTCGATGCAAATCTAGAACAGTGAGAGGGACTGGAATGGGGCATTTGTGTTTGCCGCCGAGGGCGTGCATTGATTATATGATTGAATTTGAGGATGTGGTCCTCCTGGTCTGGGACCATTTATGTGTTGTGACAGCTGTCGTGCCCGCGTGGTAAAGGTCCTGTACTCCTGTTTGCTTCCGACTAGGCTTGGATGGATGACCGAGGAGATGTAGACGTGAGAGACGTTTTTCCTCAATGATGGTTCCCCAAGTCATTGAGTGAACTGTAATGATAAGACTTAACAAACTTAAAGATTCGAAAAAGAAAAGTATAGTGATGGTATTGAATATGGAATGAGATTTGAGAAGTGAGAATAAGATGATGTTTATGTGATGATAAGATGGTATGTATATGATGATGATAATGATTACGTTGTTTATATGTTTGTTTGTTATTTATTACTTTATCTTAATAATTGCCTATCGTAAACCCACATAGTCGGCATTACATGTTTTGGGTAGCTCACTCTCTCTTGTATGTCTGTTTGGTATCAGGAAAATTCTGTATGGTTCTTAGATTAAGAACGCACGAGAGACTGCCACGGAAAGTATTTCTAAGGAAGCTGATGAGGATGATTCTACTGACGACCCGAGGATTTGACTGACCAAGAATCAGAGTAGCGCGGCGGAAGCGTTAGTGGCGATGACTAGAAGTTAGGTAATCCCCTTTCAGAGTTTTGTATTTCCATTGCAAGTTACTTAAAGTCCTGGCTCTATAGTGCTGTAACCCCAACTAAAGTTTATGTTTTGAAATGAGTAAACGGGCCGTGTTTTAAACAATGTTTTTGAAAACGAGTTTCAAAGTGCGGTGTCTTGTGACATCTCGGTTTTGAACTTGAAAGGTTCATGAATATGAGAACATATGTTTTTTTAATTATGATTAAATTTGAAAGGTTAAATGTTCTCATGTTCATACCTTACTTGTTTAAAAAAAAAAAATTGGCCCTAATTTTCACTATTACAGTTGGTTTTCAAGTTGCCAAATCGGGGTGTTACACATGACGTAATAGAGTTTTCATAAATTGTAATAGATACATCATCATTCCTTTGTATTTTGGAGAAAAAAAAACTCCAAAAACCAAAGAAGAAACAATTTAATAAAATTTAGGTATTCAGACCAAACACATAAGAAAGCCAGAGAAGAACCATAAGGATATATTCCAGAGATATCAAAAGCAATAAATGAAAAAAATAATGAAAAAATGAATACAACATAGATGAAAGTGAAAGAATTTTCAATGACCTTTTTTTTTATAGGATGACCTTTCACCTTTTTGGCGACATATAGCCACCGCAAGAGTTGACATTGTAGTGAAATGTGATGAAGGCATTCCACCAGAATCAAGCAACCTTCTAAAGTCCCAACGTCATATTTTAATAAGAATCTACAAAGTATAAGTTTTAATTAATAAAATAACCATAACTTTGGTGGTTATAATTATTTTTTTAACGTCATCTTTTTTTAGGATTGGGGATAAAAATTTAGAAAGTATAAGTTTTATTGGGAAATATTATCTTAATTAAATTGAAAGATTTCGTATTTATAGTTTCAGTATAACTTATCCCCTTATGGGTTCTCACCTCGAGAAGTCATATACATTTTCTATTGTTTTTAAGCATTTGGTTGATTAGGTCGCCCTGCATTCCCATTGTCGTATTTTTGTCGTAAAGAGTTGTTTATAGTAAAATGATATATTGAAAAATCAGTGTTTATGAATATTATTTATATTTTAAAGAGTTTTATTTTTGTGTAAATTGTTATTAAAAATTGTATTCATTCTTAGTTGTCATGTTCCAAAATATGAATCCATACATTATTTCAAAGAAATTATATATGCATTGTTATTTTGTTAATCTTTGATTTAATTTACCTTAAATCTAATATGTTTGTCTAGAGTAGAGTTTTCATAAATTGTATTTTTTTAATACATATGTTTTTTTAACAACAACTATATCATTTTTTTTATCAAATTTACGGTCAAAGTTATGGTTTTTTTAATAACGACCATATCTACACGTTTTTGATAACTATATCATTTTTTTCTATCAAATTTACGGTTTTTTTTTGGGTCATGGTTATGGTTTTTTTTAATAACAACCATATCAATACGTTCTTGATACAATTTTTTTATTAGAACAATTTAGAATAATTGTATCAATATTTATTTATACATTTTTTTTAACAACTATATATATCATAGTTTGTTTTTTTTAATTAATTAATTATAATCACCAGAGTTATAGTTATCGTATAAAATTTTGTACTTTTTAGATTCTTATCCTCATAAGATATAAGGTTAAAAAAACTCAATTATAACCACCAAGATTATGGTTAAACTTATAGTTTCTAGATTCTTATCCTCAATCCTAATAGATGAGGTTTCAATAAACCAATTATAACCACCAAAGTTATGGTTATTTAATTTTTAGTTATTTCCCTATCAAACTTATCCTTTTTAGATTTGGGATGACGTTTAAAAAATCATATATAATTACCAAAATTATGATTATTTTTTCCCAACTATATCTTTAAATTTTTAATACATATGTTTTTTTAATAACAACTATACCATATTCTTTTTATCAACTTTACGGTTATTTATTTTTTTGGTCAAAGTTATCTACACGTTTTTGATAACTAAGGCATTTTTCTATCAAATTTAAGATTTTTTTTGTCATGGTTATGCTTTTTTAATAACAACATACTTTTTTATACAATATTTTTATTAGAACAATATACAACAACATAATAAATCACTTTATAACAAAGAACATAGATGTGAGGAAAGAAAAAAATAAAAAAGTGTTACCAATATAAAAAATAGAAAATTGAATGGAATAAATCAGTTTATAACAAAGAACATGGATGTGAGGAAAAAAAGAAATAAAGCATTAGATCAAAAGATTTGATTTTGAACACTGATTTGATTACCATTTCCAGAAGAAAAAAAATCTAAAGCAGAAATCTAACAGAGAATATTTGATCACATGCAAAATCATCACCAGACAAAAAATAAAACACAGAAAAACCCTTAATTTGAAATCTACCCAAATTAGTTGCACGTATTCCTGCCAAATTGCTTTATTGGCCACTAATGCAGTTGGACGGAGAAGCATAAGATGATATTGCATTGGGTGTTTCTGTTGGAAGTAAAGGAAGAAGAAACCTGTCTGGCGCCACATCTGATATTCGGGCCACCCTTCTCCTACTTCTCATTGGTAAATGCATGGCTGATCATGTTGCTTTCAAGGAAGTTGGTGAAGAACTATTTTTTAGGTGATTCCAAACTTATATTCTCTTTGTAAATTAGTTGGCATTCTTATTTATCACCTTTTTTCACTGAATTATAAAGCATGAATCTCCTTGTTCCTGGCAGGCAACTTTTGGATGGCCCAGTTTCAAGGGTGGCATATTTTTCTTCTGAAGGCATGAACTTGATTTCATTTTATTGCCCCAATGCAATTAGTTGCACGTATTCCTGCCAAAGGTTGGAGTGTGTTACTGCATGTGTGTAATTTAGTAACTTCTTTTTAAAACTGTACTTGGTAGTTTTATCATCATGTAGGAGAGTTAGTTCTATGCTAAGGGTAATTTAGGAATAACAAATTTATGTACATTTTAACTGTATTTTTCAGTTATTTTAGTTAAAAAAAGGTGTTTTCTTTATATAATAGTATAGATGATTGAGTAGTTTTCCGTTTCTAAGGATTAGGATTAGCCCATGGAGGCATTGACATGATATTTTGATATTTGTCTCTTATTAATATTTATTTATTTTAGGTTTAATTATGGTGTTCTTAATGCTTGTGATTGTGTTGGATCCCATTATTGTATGATCCTATATAGTAAGGGAAGTACCGAAAGGTGAACCCTAGTATTAGAAAATACATAATTAAACTTAAGGTTTTAGATCACGAAAGTAGTTCTAATCCTTGAGAGGATTCAACGAATTATCATAGAACTTAATGGATTTAATGTACCCTAATTACCACGAAAGTAGGAATTAGGCCTCATTAGGTACGGTGCTAAGAGTCTGAAAGGAACTAGTATTCTACATTAGGATAATTCACCTTCAAAGTAAATCTAATTTAATAAGAGATATATCTTTAATTGATTGTCAATGTTGATATGTGGTGAAACTAATCCTTTGAAGATTTAATTCTTATCTTATCTCATATCTTTAGATATATTTTATTATTTTATATCTCAATCCAATCTTTTATTTTATTTTTTCATATCTCTAATAGATTCGTTTAGCTAATCTATACTTGTAATTTGTCGGTAATTAACAACAAAATCCCAGTGGAGACGATATCTTTTTATACTACTACTTGACATAACCCGTGCGCTTGCGGGGCGTATCAGCAAGTAACCCAAATTTCCAAGAGCCAAGTCTGCCGAGGCGACACAAAGCTCAGCGACCACAAAAGGCCCACAGTAATGTCCTCAATAATAGGCACTACAGACAAAAGCAACAAGTCTAAGATCAACAGTAAAGTAATTCCTTCAAGCTCTTTGTCCACCTTGGAAAAATCATAAGAGGCATAAGCTAGCAAGGATGAAGGCTTGCTTGCAAGCCAAGGGGCGCTATAGATAAGAAAGAGAAGGCGCTCAATGCAACAGAAAATTCACAAAACTAGAAACTGTGGAATCTGAAGGGTCAAAAGGCGCAAAAGAGCAAAACTTTGGGTCTCAGAATTAAAAGTATGCATAGAGAAGCAGATTACAAAGAAGTTGCACAAACAAAGCAAGAGTTCAGAGTTAAAAGCTCACCAATTCACTGAACAGTATGCTGGCTAGCACAATCCAAAGGTGAGACCCACAGCTAAAAGATCCGCAAAAGAGCCACACAAGCCGTACAACGAAAGCGTGCACGACGAAAGCGCGCACAACGAAAGCGCGCACCAAAGGTACACATAGAAGGCACCCTTGTTTAATCTCAAATGAGGCGCCCTGCCAGTATCAACACTCTAAAGGCGTCATCAGTCCAATCAAAGGGCGACACCTTGCTCAGTAGTAGTAGTATGAAGTATCTCTGTTCAGTTCCAAAGGTGACGCTCTACCCTATGTCATGCAATCCGAAGGCGTCCCCTCAGTTCAAACTCAAAGGGAAGAATGAGAGAAGAAAGTGTGTAGGCCCAAGAGCGACCTTTGAAAGCGCACACCCTTGTCTAACTTTGATACTCCCTTGAGGGTGCACCTTTCTGAAATACATCATCAATCCATTCTTGCCACCCACCTGTGATGGTGACCCTTTCAACCCTTACATGAAAGCACACCTCAGACCAAGGAAACTTAGAACAAGGAAGACGAGAGCGCAGAAGAAAAGGGCCCAGTTCCCAGTGCTCTCTGCGAAGAGAGGGCTTTGAGCATAAAGTAACATAAGCTTCTGAAACCGCAATCGCTTTAGAGGATGGCCAGAAAGCAAGTCACCTGATTCCGAGGGTTGAGGAAAGGGGAGCTTTGGGCATGTCCCAATCGCCCAGCGGTGTTGGCTAGGCTCCACGAGATCAGAGCAAGGATTAGGCAGATCAGTAAGAAAGCAAAAAGAAGTGGGTTGAGGAAGGTTTTCATTATGTCCTTGAACCTCCTCATCAAAGGCACTAGAAGAGCCTTCATCATCATAATTGGAGATTATCCCGGATCTCACCATGGTTCACGGGTCCAAAATAAAGACAAGAAGCAAAGCGAACCTTAGCGGCTGAACAAAGCAGGAACATGTTTGTTAAAAAGATCAGCAAAGAAAAATGGAAGGAGTAAGTTGTTGAGGGTTGAATTGAAAAGAAAGAAGAAATGTCTTGTGTCTTGAGAAAAAAAAGGAAAATGAAAGAAACAGAGAGAAGCGTACAAGAGAAAAAGAAGTTGAAGAGTCTTTGAAATTTGGAAGAAGGCTGAAGACAATGGAATGGTCAGCTTTTGGGTAGCACTGTTACCAACCAAAACACATCGCTCAAGGAAAGGACAAAGCGTGGGAGAGAGAAAAGAAAAACAGGATTTGCATCAAAGAGGAAACTCTTCCTCTTCAATGCAAAGGGGGCTATTGTTGATACCCCAAAATTTGGTAGCCCAAATTGCAAGGCCCAATCTGTATAAAGGCCCAAAAATCGTCAAACAAATAAAACAACAAAAAGACTCTGAGAAAGGCGTGCAAGCATCAAGGATTGGCCAGAGCATCACTTGTCCAGAGCGTCACTTGTCCAGAGCGTCACATTTTAATATTTTTTCCAAGAAAAGGAAAAAACGTCCTGATGGCAAAGAGCACAACACATCCCCCCGAAGCGTCTCAGGCATCATAAAATCTCACAAAAAAAGTCATGATAGATGAGAGCGTGTAGGGTATGGGGCTTGTAGAAGGCACACACGTGCAAAGAAAGACAACCCAGCTTCCTAAGACTTCAACGACTTGTGCAGGAAGCCAAGAGGGAATCTTTGCTTACCTCACTTGGTCATTCCCAAGTCAAAGCCAAGAATGGCATGACTTGCACACTTCCTCCTTGCAACCATTAAATGCCAATGCCCAGAATGGTAAAGAAGACAAAGCTACTCCTGATAAAGAGAAGATACCCTGAGCACATGCTGCAAAGTGCTATTACCCAGCGGACAAAAGGCGAGCAGCCAATGACCACTGGTCCAAAGCACCATTGTAAATAGGAGGTACTTCTCCTTCCAAGATCATGATCTCAACAACAGCAACAAAAATTTTACATATACCTTTGAAATTTGGTATATTTATTGGTGATCCACTACATTATAACACATTGCTAACCCCAATAAAAAAATTAGGATATGCTATTTTAATTTTTTTTAGGGAGAAATTGTATTTCACTTATTGGGGCAAAGTTTACAATACATATGAGTCCTATTATATAGGAAAAAATGAAACCCCATAATGAATTTGTTTCAACTAAAGATAAACATAAAGTAGGGATAAACTCAAACTATGATAGAGTCATCCACTTATTAGATAAATACAAATTGTTCATAACAAATAGTTAAAAAAACCGTGAGGGAGTAGTCTCAACCTCCCTCCATTTCCAATCCATTAATTATATATATATATTTGAATTAATTTATTATTTAGTAATATTTTATGTATTTTATTATTTTTATTATTTATATATTTTTAATGTATTTTTAGTAATTTTGTATATTTTTTAAATTATTGTTGTTGAATTATCTGTATTAATTGAATAATAATTTAATTTTATTATAATAAGTAATATTTTAATAATATGTTAAAAGTAATGTGAGGTGGGGTTTGAGATCCATTTAAGAATTATGGTTGAGTTCTTGGGTTGGAGCAAATTTGTGTTAGAATTACTTAAAATATGAGAAAGTGTGAGATAATATAAAATATGGTGTGGAGACCACCTAAGAACTTGGAGATGCTCTTAGCCCTTTTGGGGAAAAAGAGCTAAATTGAACCCTAATACCTCCTCGATTCAATAATAACGGAATTTGTATTAGATTGGGGCGAGAGGAAGCAATCCATAATCTGTTTTGAAACCAGCCAAAGAGAGAGAAAGTAAAGTTACGGGGGAAATTTGAGGTAAAAAAAAAGCTCAAGTTATGAATTAACTTTGTCGCTACTGTTTAATAGTGGTAATTTTTATAGTAACTAGCGTGCCGACAGGCACTCCCGTGCCTGTCGCCCCGCGTTCCCATTGTCGTGCTTTTGTCGTAAAGAGTTGTTTATAGTAAAATGATATATTGAAAAATCGGTCTTTATGAAAGTTAATTTATATGGTAGTTGTCATGTTCCAGAATATATCCATAAATTTCAACAAAATTATACATGCATTGTTATTTTATTAATCTCCAATTTAATTTCCCTTAAATTTAATATGTTTGTCTAGATGCATGACGTAATAGAGTTTTCATAAATTGTAATAGATACATCATCATTCCTTTGTATTTTGGAGAAAAAAACTCCAAAAACCAAAGAAGAAACAATTTAATAAAATTTAGGTATTCAGACCAAACACATAAGTAAGCCAGAGAAGAACCATAAGGATATATTCCAGAGATATCAAAAGCAATAAATGAAAAAAATAATGAAAAAATGAATACAACATAGATGAAAGTGAAAGAATTTGCAATGACCTTTTCACCTTTTTGGCGACATATAGCCACCGCAAGAGCTGACATTGTAGTGAAATGTGATGAAGGCATTCCACCAGAATCAAGCAACCTTCTAAAGTCCCAACGTCATATTTTAATAAGAATCTACAAAGTATAAGTTGTAACATCCCTAATTTAATTCCAAGCATAATTAGTGAATTAATAGGCTTAAAGGTTAGGGAACGAATAAATTAATTACTTAAAGAATTTTGGGAGCTAGGTGAGTAGTAATTTTAGGTACTAGGGGTTGTGTAGGAGACATTAGTAGCAATGGGCAAGAGTATCTAAGTGGAATCGGGGGTTAAATCGGCGTTTTGGATGTTAGAAATCAACCGAAAAGGGAAAATTAGGAATAAAATATCCATAGCTCCAAATCCAATTTCCACCGTTGGATGTGAAGTTAAGGGTCTTAGGAAGCTTGTTTCAAAATTTGGACCCGATCCGACGGTTAACGAAAAAGTTACGGCGAATCGAAGTTTGGACTTACTCGTGCACGCCCAGGCGCACCAGGGTGCATCAGATGCACCAACCCAGTAGCTTTTTCGCTCAGGCGCAGCATCCTGTGCGCCCAGGCGCGCCCCGTGCGCATCAGTTCTGCATTTGGCGCACCAACCCCGCATCAGGCCCACCAATTGGTGCGCCATTCCTTCCTGACCGCACCAGATCTGGTGCTGGTGCTGTTGCCGCGCTCAAGCGCGTGAGACCTGCACCCAGGCGCGCGCGGTCAAATGCACCATTTTCAGCCATCAGATTTGAACTTGGGCACCAAGTTGCCAAATCCTGGCCACACAATTTTGTGGCTGGTTCAAGGCAAAAATAAGAGAAGTAAAACACAACACTCACACACACTCTTTCATCAACATCATTCCTTCTTCCATCATCTTCTTCCCATCCTCTCTCAAGCACCATGAACCCAAAATCACCACCAACACTCACTATTCATCATCCCTTCCATCTCCCTCTCAAGGCCCCAAGAGCTTCTCATCCTCATCAACCACACCCAAACACCATGATCAAGGCACCTTCAACCTTGATCTCCATCACCATCACCCCCATCATGGATCAAGCACCAAATCATCATCAACTATCGAGCAACCAAAGAGCTAGCACCATCTTCCTCCATAAATCCATGATCAAGACCTTTAATCACCATCTCCACCAAAAAAAATCAAGCATGAAACTAATAACCCACAACTTCCCTCCTCTTTCCCTTGAAATTCGTGTGCTTCTTCCTCTCCATGGGTTTCTCTAATTCAAGTGGCTAGGGAGAACACCTCATGAGCACACCTTTAGCTCCAAGTTAAATCATAGGAGTTTAAGCTAGGGTTTCAAGGGCCAAGTGGGTACAAGACAAGGATTAGGGAGCTCAAATACCAAGGATCCATGGGCTAGGGCTTGAGATTCATCACCACCTCTTAAGAAGGTAAGAGGGGTTTGTGTTACCTTTCCTAAGGATATAGATTCTAGGTTGTTGTAATGATGACTAGGTGTAGATAATTAATTAAAAGAATAAATCATAGGATAATTAAAGTGTATGAAATGAACCTTAGGGTATAATTGCTAAGGAATGTGTAGACTATATGTTAATTAAGTAGGAAGTTAATAACCCTAGGGAGTTGACTTAATTTATAGTACTCTGAGACATACCTGAGTATGTCGACTGTTTTGTCTATTATCCGTTGATTGTTACTTGTTATCGATGTATGTTCATGTCGTGTTTGGTTTGGATGGCTCGTAAGGCAAAGAATGGATTAAGTGTTAACATGGGCAAATCATATAGGAAGGGCTGAGAAATAAAAGAGAAATTCAAATTTAATGGAAAATTATGAGCGAGTAATTAAAGAACGGATTAAGGATAAATAGCTTGGAAAAGGAAAGTGATGTTTATTATTAAATGAATTATAAGTTAGAGGGTGGAGATTGAGTGACAAGGAACTTTGATGGATGTTGTGATTGGTTTAATTTGTTAAGTGTAAATGTGACAATAATGGTTGTATGATATTATGTGATATAGAAATGATGTTCGTGCTTGAATATTCATGAGATGTGATGTTGATATGATGAAAGAATGAAATGAAATATACCCGGACGCAGTAAGTCGTGATCGCACGGTGGTGCGAACGCAGTAGGTCGTGACCAGGGGAGAGTGAAATATACCTGGACGCAGTAAGTTGTGACCAGCACATTAGTGCGGACGTAGTAGGTCGTGACCAGGGAAAAATGAAAATGAAATGTACCCGGACGCAGTAAGTCGTGACCAGCACATTAGTGCGGACGCAGTAGGTCGTGACCAGGGACAGAATGAAATGAAATATAACCGGACGCAGTAAGACGTGACCGGGATAAATTGAAAGTGAAATATAACTGGACGCAGTAAGACGTGACCAGCACGTGAGTGCGGACGCAGTAGGTCATGACCGGGATAAAACGAAAGTGAAGTACAACCGGACGCAATAAGACGTGACCTGCACGTGGGTGCGGACGCAGTAGGTCGTGACCGGGATAAGATTAAAGAGAAACATATCCGGACGCAGTAAGTCGTGACTAGCACGTTAGTGCGGACGCAGTAGGTCGTGACCGGAACAAAATGAAAGAGAATTGTGAATTTAATGAAAGAAAAGAGAATCAAAGGGGTTTTATGAAAATAATGGCTAAAAACAAAGCGATAAAAATTGAATTGAGAAACCAAAGGATATTTTTGAGAATGATTAATGACGTGTTGGTAATTTATGAGTGTGGAATCTGGAATATGTAAATGTTAATGCAAGTGAAATTGAAAGGTAACTTAAGGTTGAATGTAGGATTTCTAGGAAGGTAGTATGGACATAGGGCTTACTTTATTGAAGAGGAGCTTGCATGTAATTACCTGAATAGGAATATTAAGTTAATAGATGATTTCTATTGTGATAGGGCCTAGTTTGTCAGCTATGCTTCTTAGAAGCTATTTTCCTTAGTAATGTGTAATGCTACCCTTCTTGCTATATTTTTACAGGTACCGAAGGAGCATACACGTGTCTCGCCGAGCAGGATTACATTCCACCACGTGGAGTGTGTATAGTAATTAGCGACCACCTATTGGTCATGGGTTATTTTGGGAAGTTTTGTTGTATTTCAATTACTTGTCTTTTTGGAAAACTAAGAGTTTGAGAAATTACTTGTATTTCCTTGGAAATAATGTAATGAGTGGACTAAACAATATTATGGGCCCTGCTGGCCTCTGATGAATTTGAATATGTTGATGTTATCAGGTTACAGGAAAAACCAGAATTTTGGGAAAGTCAGAAAAACAAACGAAACTCCGTCCGTTTGACGGAAGATTTTTATAAGTTAAAAAGAAAATTTTAAATTCACTATTTTATTAAGGGTAATAAAGGGTAATTGATTGTAGGTGTTACATTTATGGTATCAGAGCAGTTTTTCCTCGGCCCGAAGGGAGTAACTGATTACTCCTGTAGTTACTCATCAAGCGAGTAACTTGTAGTTAGATGTTAAACTGCTTTGTGGTCTAGTCAGGTGTTATTGTAGCATGATAATAGGCATAGTTGCTGAGTCTAGCATAGTGAGTACTCTAGATTCTTTTAAGTTTGTTGAGTGATTTGAGGAGCGCGATTAGCATCTGACGATTTCTTTCGAAAAGCATGGTAAGCATTGGAAAATCTTTTCTAAGTCCACTCAAATCATGTTCAGTTTACCATGCTAAACTTGAAATCTTGTGAGAACGATAAATCATATTTAGAAGTGGATGAATGACAAGGCTAAGGAAAGCAATACCCCAACGGGCAAGAGCACAAGGTTGCTACCCCACCGGGAGGAAGTGATCTTTAGTTTCGCGCCAAGTAAACCAACTCTAAATGTGATACACCAAAAAAGATTTCAACATTTTGAAACTAATAGGTTGATAAATTCAAACTTAAGTAAGATGAGAATGGTCTTATCACTGATACGATGTGTATTTGAGCCTGATCACCTCAAGTGTACATCGATTGGGAGATATCATCATCCTGTCCTTAAGTTTCGGCGAGTATTTTGGGAATTTAGTGAGATCCCAAGTTTAGGAGGATTAGAGGTCTTTGTCATAGGTTTCCGTATGCGTAAATATTTTAAAATCAGAGTTGCGCAACGGAAGTGTAGGAAGTATTGTCTTGTATTAAGACAGGGGAGTAACTAGTTTAGGAGTCCTAGTTAGCTATGATAGATTGCTAGGACTTATGTGTTTAGAAATGAACGTAGGAAACCCTAAGACAGTACATAGTGATTGCCCTAAGTCTAGACGAATAGATGCTTGAAATTTTAGGTAGTGCATAGAGTTAGCATAAATGCTTGTATTGAATTAATTTGATGTTATGTATTGTCTTGTGTTTGTCTACATGATGAATTGTGCATTTTAATGATAATTTTTATTCTCTGAACATGTGCATGATGAAAATTGTTTTGAGCATAAAACCTTTCGCAAACTTCTTCATGGAATGGTGTTGCTATCAACAAATCGCTTGGTTTCCAAGCATAATCATTTCAAAACCAGGAACCATTCGATTTTCAAGTGTGATAGTAACCCCCAATGAATTTTACTGTTCTAATAAAACCAGAAATTCTTCCAAATTGAGTACTAAGTTGTGTAGAGAAATTTTGAAAAGCTAGTGAGTCAACCAAGGAATTCCTAAGTAATCAAGCGGTGAACTAATTTATTCTTTTAATCGATCCCCACGCTGATTAAATAGGAACCCTTCTATGCGACTTTACTCAATTCGGAATGGAGCTTAGTTGTCAAACTCAAAGTCAAAGTGAATGTGACTATTTTGATTGTTTGAGAAGCATTGAAATAAATTTTCTAGTAAACCACATACTCCCATTCTCATTGAGTTTGCTAATCTTGAGAAAGGTTATAATCCTTCACCTAAATCTCCCGAAATTAGGTGGAGAAAATCCTTTACAAAAAGATATGCTTTGCTTTATAAAGTTTGTTTTTGGAACTTCATCCAAGTTATTTGGCATGAACATATCAAGGTTTTAAAGTGTGAATAAATTTTCCTGATTTAATCTTTTCCTAGGAATTTTACGTAAAACAAATCAACATGTTTTCCATCAAGAAAGGAATTTGATTTTCAAAAATAACGAACCTATCGACACACCATCACATAAATGTTGTTGATGTGCTACCTTGACTTATGCATATATAAATTCCTTCCTTGTATGATAAGCAGAATTTCTAAACATAGATGAACGCATACATGTTTTTCGGCATATCCTTTTGATTTTATAAATGCGTAAATACACAAACGAATTTCCCGAACGCTATTCTGATTTTCATAAAGACACACATACTTTGAATGTATGGGATCTTAATTATCGAACTTTGAAACCATACAAAGTGATTGCTTTTATCAAAGTTTTTATCATGGCATGAAAATTCTCAAGCTCTTCTTGGATTGAATTTTAAATGTGTACAGATTATCTAGGATGTGTATATAGATTTAGACCTGAATTCTAGGGCTGATTCAGGTAGATTAGGATTGGATTAGAATCAAGTAGAGATTGCCAAGTTAGTGGTTGCGATTATGCGCTGATATGAAATGTTGGTGTGCATAGTTGAATTTTGATTGTTATGTATGTACTAACTGTTTACTTGTTAATGAGTGTGATTGCTTAGGACTTAAGAATAGTGCCTAAGTTGTAGATCACTAGGTAGATTGTGATTAGATCTCTATTAATGTTGCCGTTTAGATCGAGTATAGAAATAGTTTCGGGTTGTTTTGAATGCGGCAGTTATTAAGTGATAATGCTATTTGTAAATCTGACAATGACCCTATCATTAATGGATATGAGATTTAGACTGATACCCCTAATCTTATGTTTATTAATGATTGATGTCATCTGAGGACTATAAATGGCACAAGACCAATCAAGCCTAGAATGTAAGAACCAATTTGATTAGCACCCTTTCCAGATGTTTAAAGTAAAATGTCTGGGAAAAACCCAGTTGACCTTAGAAGCCATCTCCAATCTAGTAGAGAAAATTGCTCTCAAATCTAGAAACCTGAGGCTTATTAAAAGTCTTGTTATTAGAACTCTTGCAATGTTCAACCGACATCGGAGTAAACCTCAAAAACCTTAGAGCATTTTGCTTCTAGTCTAACCAAGCTAGACCACGATTTGTGCTCTTCATTGGATGCATGAGTCCGGTGGCGTACTTAAGCAAGTTAGCATACCGATTCCAAGTGGGGGAGTAGAACCGAAGCTTATTGAATATGGTAGCTTAGAAAACCCTGATTTTGGGATGGTTCTCCATTTGAAGGAATTGAACGGAATTTCGGGGACGAAATTCCAATAAGTGGGGGAGAATTGTAACATCCCTAATTTAATTCCAAGCATAATTAGTGCATTAATAGGCTTAAAGGTTAGGGAACGAATAAATTAATTACTTAAAGAATTTTGGGAGCTAGGTGAGTAGTAATTTTAGGTACTAGGGGTTGTGTAGGAGACATTAGTAGCAATGGGCAAGAGTATCTAAGCGGAATCGGGGGTTAAATCGGCGTTTTGGATGTTAGAAATCAACCGAAAAGGGAAAATTAGGAATAAAATATCCATAGCTCCAAATCCAATTTCCACCATTGGATGTGAAGTTAAGGGTCTTAGGAAGCTTGTTTCAAAATTTGGACCCGATCCGACGGTTAACGAAAAAGTTACGGCGAATCAAAGTTTGGACTTACTGGTGCACGCCCAGGCGCACCGGTGCACGCTCAGGCGCACCAGGGTGCATCAGATGCACCAACCCAGTAGCTTTTTCGCTCAGGCGCAACATCCCATGCGCCCAAGCGCGCCCCGTGCGCATCAGTTCCGCATTTGGCGCACCAACCCCGCATCAGGCGCACCAATTGGTGCGCCATTCCTTCCTGACCGCACCAGATCTGGTGCTGGTGCTGTTGCCGCGCTCAAGCGCGCGAGACCTGCGCCCAGGCGCGCGCGGTCAAATGCACCATTTTCAGCCATCAGATTTGAACTTGGGCACCAAGTTGCCCAATCCTGGCCACACAATTTTGTGGCTGGTTCAAGGCAAAAATAAGAGAAGTAAAACACAACACTCACACACACTCTTTCATCAACATTAATTGGCTTTGTTTACTTTTTAAGTTTCAAGGTTTTATGGATGACAGACCATTTTTTTGTGTGCTGTTTCTGAACTTGCTCTTTTATGGGTTGGTTTTATTTATTTATTTTTTAATTTTGATATCTAATATGTTTTTTTTTGTTTTGGTTAGATTATAATACTAAATAGTCTATAATATTCTTATAGGTAGCTTGGGAAAAATTTTCCATGGTTGAGGCAGAAAAGAGACTCCTGGCTCGCGCACTATTAGACCCTGATAACCAACATTTTGTCTTGCTGTCTTAAAGGTATTTTGATCTATGGTTTTTCATTTTGTTGTAGAAGATCAGTGTATCAATCTAAAAAACATCAGGATGATGCCAATGAGCTTGTAGCCTAGTGGCAGTTTCTCTTGATAACTTGTCAAGGTAATTAGGGATTTGTGGTTAGTGTAATTAGTATTTTCTCTTGATAACTTTCTGTTGTGCAATTTCCTGCACTTGTCTGTGATCAGTCTGCTCCTTGCAAGAGGTTTGCTTTTACGAGTAGTCTAGCAAGTGAATCTTTTTTCTGCATAAGAACTGTTCTGTTTGCTTGATCAAATTTGGCTTCTGCATAACATTTTGTCAGTGTGATGTGTTTTAGTGCTTTCTGTTTTTGTTAGACAATAATGCAAGGGGTGATATGAACCCCCCTTTTTTTTAAAGCATCCTTCATTCACTGTTCTATTTTCAAATTGTGCTTTACTAGTATGGGATACAGCTAGTAGCTTCTCTCCTTGTTGGACAAAGCTTCAAGCTTATGTGAAATGCAATTGCATATTTATTTAACCTTTTCTCTCTAGTTTGGTTGTTGTATTTCTCCCTTTTTATTGACCTCATCCATTTCATATACCTTGTAATTTTATATCTTGCTGTTTGTGACTCTTTTCAGTTATTTGCTCTTTTAAGTATACAGCTCATGATATGACAACAATGGCGATGATGGTAGTCTCCCTCTCCACCTTGTGTTAGTTTTGCGTAACTTGCTTTTGATTTTCAAATACTGATTTACTTAAATATGATATCCTATTTTGGTACTTTGAACTGAGCATAGTAGTTATCATGCGATAACATGTTGTAGTGTTGATTTTTTTTTGTTTATCTATATGATGATTGCTCTTTGTGGCACATTTATAGTTGTGGAGTTATTTAAGTTTACATGTTTATATTTTTTTCAATGGTGTGGATATTGTGATTTGTAAAGTTTACTGAGATAAGAGTTTAGTTCAGCCAATCCTATATCTCTAATGAGTGTGACTACTCTGGATTGCGCAAACTACAATGGATGCTGTTCAGGTTAGGGAGTTCATGGAATGCCAGGCGGAAAACTACAATGGTGACACATATCACTTAATTGTTAAGAACTGCAACCATTTCTGCAAGGACATTTGTTACAAGCTGACAGGAAAATCGATTCCAACATGGGTAAATCGACTGGCCAAGTTAGGTACTTTCTCCACTTCCCACTTCCAACATGACTAATCTCAACTGTTGGGTCCTTCATTACTTAAAATTGATGTGAAGAACTTCTTAGTTCCTTTAGTTGCTTTAATTGCTTTAGTTCCTTTTCCTTCTCAGTTTGTTATCTTGAGTTTTTTATGTGGAGAAGAACTTCTTCATCTGTTTAGGAAACTTGTGGCTCTGTTTCTAGGCCTATGTTTTGAAAGTCCTTACTTTGATTATTGTTATTTGTTAATGCTAGGAGCACCACTAGAGTTCTCAAAGTAGTGCCTCTTCCCAAGCTTATTCTCCTATCCTAAAACAATAAAACAAACTTTATTTTAGATTCTTAACCTACTCTCTAATGGTATCATTATTTTTTTAAGACAATCACAATAATGGATGTTATTTGCAGCTTTTGTTATTTCCACTTGGAATTGTGACTGTCCACTTGATCAGTTATTTTTCATATCAGGAAGAGCGTATTGATCGAGACAACCGAATTGGCAGACTTATATCAGATGTTGTAGGTACCCTTCCAAAATTGCCACCTTCAGCTTTTGATAAGCTCGTGAATGATAGCTTGCAGGTGAGATCAGGTTTTGGGTTGCATTGTTTAATGGTAACTAAATAAAATGTGTAGGCTTTTATTCATTTAAGCAAATATGCTTTTATTGTTATTTTTTAAGCAAATATTCTGTGATTCTGTCAGTCCGTGAACAAATGCAATTTTGCTTATGGAAGTTACCTTTTAGCAAAAGTTTCCCAAACTTTGGAGTAGTAGTATTTCATAATTATTGTGTTTGAATACATGGACAGGGCTTAACATTGTTGAGGTAGGTTTCTAATCTATTGAGGTTGCAATGCAGTACTTCAGTTGTCATTTAATTTGTTAATGTTTAAAAAAATACTATAAGCGGAATCCTTTTTTTCACTCCTTGCAAGGGAATACACAATGGTAGAGTATGTCTTGAGGTTCTACGAGCGTTGAGTTTGTTCACCAGTATTTTATAGGAATTGTTTTGTTATTTTAAAAACAATGATCAGTTCTGAAGGATATTTTCCAATATATTTTATCTCGTAATAAAAGGCAAGTTCCTTCAGCAATGTTGAGTATATCTTTTGTTTACCATTTTAAAATCCTTTGTGTAATACATGTCTTCTGGTCACAGGTTTCTAACAATATATACTAGGCAGCAAAAGCAAAATAGGGGCAGGATGAATGGATATACAATTTCACAAGGAAATGCTCACTCTTCTCAGTTGGTGTTGTCTTCAAGAGAGTCAAGTACTCGGCAGGTTTTAATTTATCCCTCCTCATATAAAGAACATGATTCCTACAATAATGTCTTGTTCGTATTTGTAGTCATAAATGTTTATGCAATGCTCATTCTCTTCACACTTCTACGATACCATGGTGGTGCCAGTGTCACGTGTTTCATTGAATTACAACATTTTTAAAATGCTCTAAAAATATATCAGAAAGTGTACTTGAAATCAGGAATAATATTAAAAACAAACCTTGGAGTCTGTTTAGTCTTTAATACTATAAATGAAGGTTACACCCAAAATAGAATGAGGATGATTAGATTTTATCTCAAAACTCATGCTTTTAATCCCTTTCTGTGTTCATATTTCCTGGTTCTGATTTCTTATGGTCTACGCAATGCAGCTAACTGGATAGGCCAAGTATGTACCCAGTGGGCACCAAAGAGAGATGGAAAAAGGACTTGAGTTCTCATCTTCTGCTTCTAACTCTGAAATGCTGCATAGCATGCTTTATGCTGCTCCTCCTAAGCAGAGGTTGCAGTGAACTGAAGACTTCAACCTGGATATGATATGATGATACTTTTTCACTTACCATGAACCAACAGTATTTCTTCTACAGTATATTTCCTTGTGAAAAAGAATCTATTCTGTTTTCTTGCCTTATGTTTGACAAGAACATCAAATTTGTTTTGGATTTTGATCTTGCTTGCATGGATCAATTTCGATGTTATTTTGTTCTATATTTTTCACTAAGCATTCACATTCTCTTATGAGTTATGACTTGCCTTTTTGGTCAAGTAATTGCGAAATAGTGTTTATTTTTATAAATTTTGTGAAATAAGTGTAGCTAATATATATTTTGCGATAAAAACAGGGATAAAAACAGTAATTAGTAATTAAAAAATTATGCTCACAAATTTTTTAAATAGTGACGGAATATTTTAGTCACTAACATGACAAATGTGTCACTAATAGTGACTGGAAAAACGTAACCACAAAATGCAGAAATCCGTCACTATTAGTGACTGCAAACCGCAGTCACAAAACTTACAATTCGGTCACTACTAGTGACGGTTAGTAATTCGTGACGTATATTTCCGTCACTAAAATGAAAATTTCCGTCACTAAATTGGGCCAGTTTTAATTTTGTCACCGTTTTAGTGACTGTTAATATTTAGTGACCGAATTTACTTCATATTTTCCGGCACTAAATTGGTCTCCCTTTTATTTGGTGACTATTTTAGTGACGGAATGTAATTTTTTTGTGACTGCGAAATTCGGTCACAAATTAGTGACGGAATATTTTTTTCGTCACTAATTTTTTTGTGACGCCACTTTTAGTGACCGCACCTTTTCCGTCACTAATTCGGTCACTAACAGGTTTAGTGACCGAAAAATGCTATTTAGTGACTGAAATTTGCGGTCACTAAAAAGCTTTTTTTTAGTAGTGTCAGCATATAGATGACAAAAATTGATATGGAATAAATGAAGAAAGCTTTGATCATTTGTGATTCAATCAACATGGCGTTGTGGAAAGTGAAAAGCTTGTCTAAAGCAACTAACTAACATGCTAGCTTGCTTTGATTCAAAAGTTTTACAGTTTGGAAGACGAAATTAGGAGTGTTATACATTGCATGGGGTAAGAGATAGTCAATGCTATGTTTTTCAATGATTTTTCTAACCTATGCGCTTATGTATAGGATAAGATAACATAAATAGTTAAATTGTATTAGATAACTAAATAATTATTTTTTTAATACATTAAGTATCTCAATTTTCAAACCAAAAAAACTTAAAAGACCACTTTAGTACAAAAAAAAATAACTTGAGGGGCCAAAGAAGTAATTTTGCCTAACAAAATTAAAATATCAATAACTTGTGCATTGCACGGGATAAGAGCTAGTTAATATATAATTTCCCTAACACATCGTAAGAGCTAGTTACTTTTTTATGCTTATTTAATTAAAAGCGCTTATTTAATTAAAACGCTTATTTAACTTAATTAATTAAAACTCTTATTTAATATGGATAATTTTAAAAAAAATTACATATCTCCTAAAAATATATAAATATGAAAATAAATAATTCTTCTAGAACGTAAGTACGAAGTATGATGCGGAAGTAATAAACCTAATATTCTATAGGACCAAAGCACCCTAGACAAAAAATTCACTTGGAAAACAAACTAGGACAAATGGAATAACAAAGATGTGGAATGCAAAATAAAATAGCTATTCATTATTCATCTCGGCCGTCATAAATGAACTTGACTTGTGCTTTTGGCGATGCTCGCTCCATTTGCAACAAAACTTGTAAAGCACTTATCACTAATGGTGTATCTGATCGATTTAGATCAAGACCAATAATCTTGAATGTGAGGATTTCCAATGAAGAGGAATTTGCAAGTATAAATCGCATTAAGTCAAGTGCATGCTTAAAGGCAGATGTAACTTCGATTTTCACGGTCTTAAATTGACTGTAGCAATAGCTTTTGCAGTCTAATTCCTTCAAATGTTCTGGATCTGGTTCTCGTCTTTCAACATGGCTCTATACAAATTTAAAAAAATATTAAGGACATGAAAATAACAAAACTCTGGGATACATAGGTAATCTTACTTTACCTTTATATATAGCTCCGATAAAGTAGGAGAATTTTTAAGTAAACAAATAATAAGCAAAAGTTCCCTTGATTCATTGAAGTCCACACGTACACAAACAAACGTCTCAAGGTGTTGAATGATCTAGGCAGTGCATTTGGAATAATACCAGCAGACCATATCTATATATCCAAACAACAAAACTGTCACACACCCGTATATAGAAAGATTCGACCAAAATATAGAGATCTAATCATCAAATAAACAAAATACAATTATGCTTCTCTTTATAAAAAATAAAAAATAAAAGAAAAAAGGAGATGAATAAGAAGACTTTAGAAAATCTGAGCCTGCCACCAAGATAGATTAAATAAATTGATGCAAAAGTATTTAAAAAAAAAAAAAAAAGAGGCAAGGAAGGGAAGCCGATCTATATTTAGAAAGAAAAAAAAAATAGGTACAGAGAATATTGATGCAAATCATGTGATATGTACTACATGTGAAATTGATGCCATTAATATAGAGAAAATTGCCTTTGTGGGAAGGATCTAAAGATCCCAAATATAAATATTTAAAAAAAAAAAGTAAAAAAAAAATGCTGTAGATATTAGCCGTGAAGGAAAATACACCCTTGAAGCAAGTTCAAAATAAAAAAAAAAAGGTTCATGAAGAATTGAAATAAAAAAAAATTAGCCAATGCATACAGAAGTAGATTTTAGAGTTCTGAAAAAAAAAATTCAAACAAACTCCAATTTTGGTATACCTTTTGCTTTATAAAATTTTTGGTATGCATATACATCCATATACTATGCATTTCAAATTAATGCGAAGGAGTTGACATATTAGTAGCAACAATCACTGCAATATGGCAAGTCACGGGTTCGAGAGTGACCCTTGCATTCCATTTTATATATTTTCCAAAGAATAATTAAAATATATATATATATATATATATATATATAATAGCAAAATTTGTTTCGGATGGAATTTGAACTCATACTAATACTCATCACTGTGCAACTCCAACCATTAGGGTTGATTGTTTTATTGAACTAATAAAATTTTTATTAAAAAAAAATGTTGTTTTGACCGAGTGTCATATTCGGGATCCCAGGGGCCATTTCAATCGCATCAGTCATTGAGTTATTGTGCCTTTATTGATGAAATCAATATGTAATATCATTTTATTAAATTTGATAATTTCACTATTATATCGACAAGTTCTAATTTTAATACAAATATTTCTTTAGTAGTGATCATTATTATTTGATGTATCAATGATATTACTAATGTGCCATAAATTATTAGTTTTAAATGTTAGCACGTTTATTTTTATGATGCAAAGACAGTCAAACAAGTATGATTTTACTTTAAAAAAAATTCTTTATTTTGCCCTATATATTTAATTGTGTTTCTTATCAATTATATTGAACGTTATGTTGAAACATGAAAATACTAATGTTTTTCATGAAGTATATTAATATGACATTAAAGTAGATCATTATTTGATATAATTCTTTGTTATTGTTCCCTAATGATCTCCCTATGAGTTGTTTTTGAAAGTTATATAATAAGGAAAATTATGTTTCGTCAAGTTGACTCATATCTTATGTCGACTTTTATTTTCTTGACTCTACACACATGTTGAATAGTATATTTTCCGAGGTTAATTACAAAATCTTTATAGCTATTGTCATATTAAGAATATGCATAAGTGGAGAAATTTATCCTAAATGAGTACATGTGCCTTGTCGTTTTGTTTTTCAATATGGAATTATAAGAATGCGATAATCTCACAACATGAAATTTATGTGCTTCTTTATTGGCATGTTTTAAAATTATTAGTGATAAAAAAATATATTCTAATATTTTTTTATTGAAAATGATTACTGCCATTATTATAATAAAGAGAAGAATTTGTCAATATAATTATGGATGTACTTGTGCCTTTGTTTATACCCTTGAGTGACATCAATATTTGTGTGAATATGATTACATAATTTTTTTTGGAGATATTTGCTAAAACTATGCATGATCTCATATGATCTTGTTTTGAATTCTATTTTCCTATAAATATTTTTGTGAATTTCCAAAATTTAAGTCTCCGCTTAAATATATTATTTGAAAAATGTGGTTCTTTTGTGAGAAATTTAGTAATTTTTAATTTTTTTTTTGTCATTATTGAAATAATTAGATTGGAATGTACGAACCACATAAATAATTGATCACATTTATACATAATATATTTTTATAACAAAAATTTTACGGATATAAAAAAAAATAAAAATAAAATAGCATATCTTAATTTTTTTATTGGGGTTAACAATGTGTTATAATGTAGTGGATCACGAATAAATATACCAAGTTTCAAAGGTATATGTAAAATTTTATTTTCAAAATAATTTAGTATATTTTATCAAAATTCGTGTACGATGATAATTTAGAGCTCTAAAAGAGTTGTTATCTAGAGGTATTGAAAAAAATATCAATTTACACGTATATAGTACAATTGAAATACCTCATATCGTAAAACCAAAAGTTTATATACTAGAAGTTTATAAATTATAATATATTTTTTTTGTTTGGCTTGACCGGTTAGACCATTCCGGATCAACTATATGATGCGGAAAAAAAATAATAATTAAAACTTATGTTGACATCCAACGAAGAACCCGAAGTTTCTTCAATCTGATTATCTCAATGTGCTAATAATTGTTCCCAAAGAAAGTTTATTCGGTCATCACCATAAATTTGGATTGAATCTGGAATGAATATAAGGTGGTATTTATGTGTCATTACTTCCATCATGTGAATCATTTAAGTATTTTATATTTTTAATTGATGCATCAACTGGATGGTCACATGATTCTTCATTAGCAATTCGCAACTAGAAGTTTGCGAGATTACTTGTGCAACTGTATCAATCAAAATCTAGTTATTAACTATTGTATGTCTATTGTCATTACTAATTGGGAACATGTATGACACTGATTCGCATCAAGCCATTAAAATTATTATGAGTTTCCCCTTTTTAAAAAAAGTTTTTGGTCAGAAACCTAATATTTCCCATCTAAGAACTTTTGGATGTGCAGTATATTTTCCACCACAACGCACTAAGATGGGACCTCAAAGAATGTTGGGAATATATGTTGGATATGAATCTCTATCCATGATAAAATAATTCAAACCAACAACAAGAGAGTCATCCATGGTTTGATTTCCGATCATCGTTTTGATGAATTTGTTTTCCCAACATTAGGGGGAGAAAATAAGCAGTTGGAAAAAGAAATTATTTGAAAAGAGTTATCGTTATATTATCTTGATCCTCGAACAAAACAATTTGAACTTAAGTTCAAAAGATAATTCATTTGCAAAATTTAGATAACCAATTGCCAGACGCATTTACTGATTTGACCTAAAAAGAGTGACTAAGTCACATATTCCAGCTGCTAATGCTCCAATGAAATTGATGTCCTTCTTGGACAATTAAAATTGCAAATGAGTATGAGGCACGCTTGCAGCGTGACAGATCCATCGGTTCCAAAGATAAAAATCCTCGAAAACGAAAAAGGAGCAAAGAAATAAGATGGTCAATTTGAGGATATAGTGACTCTTGAAGAGTCCTTAGACATAATTAATAGTTCAGTTCAAGAAGAAAGTCAGGTACCTGAAAAGTGTGAAAACAAAGAGATCTCAATAAATTATGTCATGACTTAAATACAATGGAACCGAAATGAAGTCAACGTAGATGATGTTTTTTCATATGATATAGCGCTTAAATGATATAAGATGAGGATCATGCATCAAAATCTACTAAGGAATATAAACAAAAAAATGATTAGCCAAATTTGAAAGACACAATTGAGGCATAATTGAATTCGCTTGAAAAGCGACAGGTATTTGGACCTATGGCCCGTACACCAAAAGGTGTAAAGTCAGATGGATACAAATGTGTTTTTGTATATAAGCGAAATGGTATAGAAGAAATTATGAGATATAAAGCAAGATTGGTTGCGCAAAGAAGTTCACAAAGATCTGACATTGATTATGAGGAATAATACTTCCCTATGGTGGATGCAAGTATTTTCGATACTTGATTAGTCTGGCAATATATAAAGGATTCAATTTGTGTCAAATGATGGTATAGCAGATTTTATGGCTAACTTGATTAATAATATGTATATGAATACCTCTCAAGGATTCAATATGCTAGAAGCATATGCTTGAACTATTTATGGTTGAACCATATCCATGGATAATTAAAATGTTTGAAGCATAAAGTATAAAATGTCGACATGTGCTCTGTAATTAGTTAAATTGCAAAATGCAATAATTTTGAATCTATATTTCAAACTCCAAGAGATTTTTAAGACTCGAAGTTTTAATTCTAGCAAACATAAAATGCATTATATATTTGTAGTCATTATCATGGTTCATTCGAGAATGATATCATTATATTAATATGAGAAATTGCAGAAGAATCAAGGATATTGATATATACATGTATATATCTATTTATATTTAAATAATAATTTTCTATAGTTATACATTGTTTGATTTATATATATGATGTCGTGTATGTCATGCAATTATGGATATGTTTATTGCAATTGTTTGAGAATACTTATATGATTATGGTTCATGTTATGTGTTTTGTTTTTGTATCTATGTAGTTTTATTTCAATATTGTTTGAATTACTTAAAGTTAAAGGAAACATTTCAAAATGAAATACCTCGGCCTGATCGAACATTTAACAAATTGAATTTGTACTTATTAAGTTAGGAAAAACAACTTCTAAAGTGATTTGCTTTGATAAATAACAACTAATTTATATGTTAATCTATGTTTGATTGTTAAATGTCATACGTGACTTAATATGTCATATGATATTAATTTATTAGAAAGATATTATTATTCATTCACATGAATTGTTGGAATGAAACTAAACACACATTTTAGTATGATAAATTGAATTAAAGTCTTTATGGTTTGAAGTAAATTGAGATGGGGTATAATCGTATAAGTGAATATTTAATCAATGAAGATATAAAATGGTCGAATTTGTCCATGTAGTTTTATGAAAAGATGTGGCAAGAAATTTGTTATAATTGATGTTTACGTTGATGATTTGAATATTACTGGTACTCCTGAAAAGCTTCCAAATGTTGTAAATTGCTTAAAGAAAGAGTTTGAAAATGAAGGATTTGGAAAGAACAAAATTTTGTCTTGAATTACAAATGGAATATTTAATAAAATTTTGGTACATCATGAAACTTATGCTGCGAAGGTAATAGTGTAATATCTCAGAGATAATTGTTCGCATCAGGGGGAGAAATAAATACGCACTGCACTTTTTTTCCCTTAGTCATGGTTTTTTTCCCGATGGGTTTTCCTGACAAGGTTTTTAATGAGGCAGCAACATCCAATTGCGTAAGAAGAATTGTGTACTCTTTTTCCTTTGCTCATTTTTACCATAGGGTTTTTCTTCGGAAGGTTTTTAAAGAGGCATGTTCTCTTAATAGTCATCCAAGGGAGAGTGTTATGATCACTTTGTATTTATCTAATAAGTGGATGACTCTATCATAGTTTGAGTTTATCCCTACTTTATATTTATCTTTAGATGAAAAAAATTCATGATAGAGTTTCCTCTTTTCCTATATAATAGGACTTATATGTAAGGTAAACTTTGCCTCAAGAAGTGAAATATAATTCTCCCCGCTTCTCTCTTCTCCCTCAATTTCTCTCTTCTTATTTTCATTATTTCATAACATACTTTTTTTTCCCTTTTTCACATTGCATCATTATTTATTTATCTATATTCTCTTTTAATCTTTTTCATTATTTATGCCAATGAATGAGTGAAATGTCACTTATACAGTCTCCAAATGACATTTCATTCATCACTCGGTTCGGCTACCATTATCTCGGAGTTCCACTAACCTCGGTTCAAACTTTGTCAGGCTTATTAATCGAGCTAGGGGCTTATGTGATGAAGAAGACCTTGGGCCGACCTAAGTCTGATTGGACTCTAACTTCCAAACTGGCACCAACCCTAGCTTAAGCCCTTAATACGAGTCAAGGATATGTAACTTTTATCCAGCATAAACGACAATGCCAGGCATGGCCAAAGGCACTCAGACTTTAACTACGCGGATATGACCCATAGATCGGGTCTCATGGGTATTATGCAGATCTCTCGCACATAACTGTTTTTAATCCTTGTCACTCGGTGATTCCAACACACCATAACTATCATTGATCATCATTTACTAAATAAAGGAATATTCACCATATTCTCTTCTTCGTGTCTACCTAACTATACAAAGGAAAGCTCAGCCCAATCTAATTACGCCCAACAACATATCCACCAACACTCCCCTATAAATACTACTACCTTCGTTCTTTTATAACTATCATTTAAGGATATAACGTGTGAATTTATATTTAATGTGTCCTTTTGTATGAAACCAATGCTTGTTTTATCACTTTTTGTCCTTTATTTTTCTATAGTAATTGACCATTTTTTCTCCATTTATTATCTCTCATATTAATTAGATGGGGTAGAGTTGTAAAAAGTAGTAATTAATATAATATTGTGTTTCTAAGGTGATAGTAAAATAGGAACAAAACTTGACTTTTTCTTAAAATGATAGTTATTTTGGAACATAGATAATACTTTATATATAACAGAAGATTACGTACATTTTCAAAATTTTAAGTTGACACTGTCACACACATTATTGACGAAAAGAACTAGGGTACTTAAACTAATTTTCCATATCATAGGTCTTATATAAAAATTCAACTACTTAGCCGCTCGATCTTTGAACTCTCTCTTGATCTTTGGATCTCGTCAAATATTGGAACACCTGAAATATAAAGATTACTAGAAAGTCTGTTGATACCCCAAAATTTGGTAGCCCAAATTGCAAGGCCCAATCTGTATAAAGGCCCAAAAATCGTCAAACAAATAAAACAACAAAAAGACTCTGAGGAACGCGTACAAACATCAAGGATTGGCCAGAGTGTCACTTTTCCAGAGCGTCACTTGTCCAAAGTGTCACATTTTAATATTTTTTCCAAGAAAAGGAATAGACGTCCTGATGGCAAATAGCACAACACATCCCCCCGAAGCGTCCCAGGCATCATAAAATCTCACAAAGAAAGTCATGATAGATGAGAGCGTGCAGGGTATGGGGCTTGTGGAAGGCGCACACGTGCAAAGAAAGGCAACCCAGCTTCCTAAGACTTCAACGACTTGTGCAGGAAGCCAAGAGGGAATCTTTGCTTACCTCACTTGGTCATTCCCAAGTCAAAGCCAAGAATGGCATGACTTGCACACTTCCTCCTTGCAACCATTAAATGCCAATGCCCAGAATGGTAAAGAAGACAAAGCAACTCCTGATAAAGAGAAGATACCCTGAGCACATGCTGCAAAGTGCTATTACCCAGCGGACAAAAGGCGAGCAGCAAATGACCACTGGTCCAAAGCACCATTATAAATAGGAGGTACTTCTCCTTCCAATTTCATGATCTCAACAACAGCAACAACACACCAATACAAAACACAAGTTCTTCTCTCTGTAACTTGGAGAAAGAACACCAGAATAACATTAATGGGGAATATGGAGAGAAGGAGAGCTTAAGAGGGAGAAGCTGCAACCAGAGCGCACTCCACCAACTCCACAAGCTCACAAGAGTAATAAACCAACAAAGAAGAACACAAGTTCTTCATAGTACCAAGAGAAAAGAGGAGAAACGAAGCATAGAAGCATTATTCAACACCTCGCTTCCTCACAAGAGTGACACACAAGAGCACGCATACCTCTGCTCAGCAGCAACGCCCACTCTACTCCACCTTTGCATCTTCAACTTAGTGTACAGAAGCAACATGAACAACAACAGTGAAGAGAACAGAGTCTGCAACAACTCTCAAGAAGAAAAGGAGAATAAAGTGTAAGGGTCCTAAAGTGACCTTCGAAAGCGCACGCCGCTGCCCAGAACATAACATCACCTCACTTCTCATCTACGCAAGAGCGACAAGAACAACAACAGTAAAGAGTAAATAGTCAATAACACTTCAATAAAGAAACCAAGGAGAAAGGGAGTCACTGTCCCTCAGAAGTCAAAGGCGCACGACTAAAGGCGCACCGGAGACACACGACGAAAGCGCACACTGAAGGCGCACCCCCTGTTCAATCTCAAAGGCGACGCCCGTGTCCAGTATCAAATCTACTACTCCCTACAGGGCGCTCTCGTCCAACTGACCTTGCCAAAGGTGCACCCCTTGTCGAAGGCGCGCCCCCTGTTCATTTTCAACGGAATCAGTCAACTAAAGGTGCACCCCCTGTCGATGGCGCCCCCTGTTCGGTTTCAACGGAATCAGTCAAATAAAGGCGCACCCCCTGTCGAAGGAGCCCCCTGTTCAGTTTCAAGGGTCATGGACGCTCTCGCCCAATCAGTCAACTGAAGGCGCCCTTGTCAAATACTAAGCAATCAGAGCAAAAGAGGGATAATCTTTACTGTTATTATGTTTGGACTAATCCTAGTCGCCTTCGTGCAGGGGTGACGCTTAGGCAAGGATAGGCCGCTTCGAGAACCCCGCAGAGCGGCGTGGCTTGGAAGGCTTTTAGACGAGAAGTCTTCCCACAAGGCGTATCAAGCCTTAGAAAGGGAAGGCGCCCCTGTTTTCATGGAGAAATGAATTTGGAAGGAACTAGCTTGTTAATGATGAGGATGCTCTGGAGTAGCACGCCCAGGCCCCCTAGCCAATCTTTCCAGACCTCTCAAGACATGCACCAAAGGTAAGTCACATCCCATCATGATCTGGGCGTCCTCATCATCGCTTTCAAAGTTCCTTCCTCATCTAGTTCATCACCCCTCCCAAGGAACCAGGGTCGCTCTCGTCTGCTCACCGCTCCAACGCGCCCTCCGGGGAGTTCTCAATGTTCCTTCATTTTTATTGTATTTTAGCCATAATTTCATAAAGTATTACGAACATAACATCTCATCCTATTCACTGTAATTATTGTTCCCTTAAAAAGCGATCGGGAACAATTGGCGACTCCGCTGGGGAAATTATGGCTACAAATGCTGAAGGAAGAACTTCGAGCACAAAGGTGGACCCTAGAGCAATCACTGTCTGACACTTGCATCAATGATGTCCAAACTGTGGAACGTAACAGTAAGGAAGTGTCTTTTAGCACCAGAAATCGACCTTTCCAAAAACTAACCAAATGTATTGTGCTCTCACCTCCCTAAAAGGCGAGTTCCCTAGAAGGCGCTCCCCAGAGAGCGATCTCCCCAGAAGGCGTGCTCACAGAAGGCAACCAGGTTCGCTCTGATGAAAACTTTCCATAGGGCGACGAGACTAGCCTATGAGGCGACCTTGTTCATTGTGAGCCCAACTGTCTAGGAAGGCGACCACGTTCGCTCTACCGAGCTTTTCAGAAGGCAGTCATGCAACCGAAGGGGTGAAAGTGCGCTCTGTTGGAAACCAACAAGCGGCTAAAATAACCTTCTAGAGGGGGGTGAATAGAATGGTTAAGCTATGATACCAGAATTTCGAAAGAGATCAAAAATATTTCAGATTTGAGCCAAAAACACTGATTTAATCGATTAACCTGCAATTTAATCGATTAAACCTGAAAGTCAATTTTTCCTTAATCGAGTACTACTCGATTAAACACTGTTAAAATTTGCAGAAATTCAGAATTCAATTCAAATCGATTATTCTACGAAACTCAACGAATCAAGAATCAAATCAGAGAAATCAATCACGAATCAATTAACAAGAATATAATGAATACGTAATTGAAAAACCCAATTCTAATCCTATTTGATTTTACGCTCTTGATCGATTTTAATTGAAATATACGTAAAAAAAATAAAGAACGAAGAACACGGTGATTTTAGCCTGGTTCACTCACAATCGGTGAGCTACATCCAGTCCACCCTCTCTGGATTGGGTGATTTGCCACACTATGAACAAATAGATCAGTTTACAAGAATGTTAGAATCCTCTCAACTCTCGATCCTAACCCTTTATCATATGAAGTACCAATTCATATGAAACTACCCCAATCTTGTAATTCGATCCTCTTCGTTCCTCCTTTGATTGAAACGTCGCGTTCAATCCCAATGAGCTTCGAGCAATGATGCTAAAGGTAGTGCTCCAACCTTTCTTCTTCAATTGCCTCAATTGAAATCTTTGCCTTTGTTGAATCTTGAAGAACGTAACCCTTTGTTACAAAATTGATTCAACTAATAATGTTCAAGAACATTGAATCTTCAATTTGGAATCAAAAGAATGAAGTATGATGTGAAATTGAGATTCAAAAGAACATTGATAGAGAAAGTGTTTAACAATGGAATCTTAGCTCAAAGAATGTGTAAAAGATGTGAAAAATGCTGTGCAAGTAATAATGGTTCGTAACCTTTTTCACGTTGAAAATGAAAAGCTTTTAATGATTCAGTTTTAACAGCCTTTACTCGATTAAACGATGCCTTAATCGATTAATACTCGATTAAACTGAGATTTAATCGATTAAACACTGCTAAACACTGCTAAAAACTTTTTCTTTTATTTTGCATTTTTCACTGATTTATTTTAATAAAATCTTGAGCCCTTTTCTCTATCAATGCAATCCCAATTTCAAACATAATAAATTCTTTAAGTCAAATTGAGATTTCTAATCCTAATTCTACCACCCACACTCATATAAAATAATAATACAATTACAATACAAATATATGAGAAAGTAGTAAAACTAGTCCCGAGATTTGTTGTTGTAGGTTTGCCACATAAAGTTGTCTTCATCAAAACATAATTGAATCCTTGCATCTTCAATCTCCCCCTTTTTGATGAATGACAAACTATTCCAAATCCAAACTCCCCCTAAATGTATGCACACTTAGGAAAAGTGTAATCAACCTACAAAAACAATAATCCAAACCTTTCTCCCCCTTTTGGCATTAATCAAAAAATAGTAAATAAAGCTTGCCAAAGGTGAGAATTAGTAACACATAATAACCACAATTCAAACTATATAGAAAATATGTAAGGGCATAAAATGCACAAGCACAATAACATATAACATGAAACATAAGTGACATAGCATCCAAGTACATCAACTAACATAGCCCAAACACAAGTAAAACTAAAGTCTGAATCATAGTACCAAGTCCACAAACCGGACATAACAACGAACCATACACACCATAATAAACCCGAAAACATAAACCCATAATCCATAGTCAGAGACATAACACCAAAACAGAGTAAAACTAGATATATAAGTCATCAAAACATAATGCAATGCATGAGAAAATCCATGATCATTGAGGTGGTGGTGGTGCTTGTGGAAATATCCTCCCAAGAGCACCAAAGAAGCGGTCCTCCATAGCCTGATGACGGATAGCCATATACTGAAACCCACGCTCCAAAATAGCCTGCTGACGCTCCTCTATAGCATATTGCCTAGCCTCCATTTGAGCAAAACGCTCATCTATCTGTCCAGAGAGACTATCATGAAGAGCACGATAATCAAAACCAGCATCAGCTCTTGGTGGAGGTTGCTCTTGTTCAGCATTAGGAACATTCAGATACTCATCAACATTAATTCCAGCATCCTGTGGTGGAGCAGAAAGACCAGCCCCATGCATATCAGCCATGCGACGAGCCAAATCCTCTTCCGCTTTCTTTTGTTGCTCAATCTTCTGAATGTCAATTTTCCACATCCACGACCTAGCCTCAGGATATTCATCCATACCCAAACCATGCAACAGAGTAGCATTAATACAATTCTGATCAGTGATGGATTCCTCTTCCTCGTCATCAAGTTCCACACCATAGAAAGACAATAGCTTAGAAACCAACATAGCATAAGGTAGAGTAGCCGACCCAGTAGAACCAGAAGCAATGACCATCCTATCTAACACAACACGTGTCCAATTGATAGGAATGTGCTCACGAATACCATAAAAGATACGCATTTCATCACCATTAGCTTGTGCATAATTCTGATTAGTCTTTGGCATCAAACAGTAGGAAATAACATATAACAATAACCTACAATCCTCTTTCATAATGCCAACATTCTTAGTCCCTTTACTCCAACTATAACCAGCCCGAACCGTTTGTGTGAATACATTAGCAACATCACAGTCAATAAGTATATCACTATCAGGATCATTTAAAAACGTGCCAGTCATACTTAATCCAAACAAGTCATGCAAATCTTGTGGCTTAACAATCAGCAACTTTCCTTTAACCACAGATTTATATTTTCCATCCTCATACTTGAAATTAGCATAAAATTTCCGGACTAGCCTAGGGTAAATATCACAATGAAAACTAAGAAATTGCTGGAGTCCTTGTTCTACAAATAGGGAAGAACACTCAAACCTTTGGTTTAGAAGCCACTTCATATTCATGAACCGAATATGACCAAACTCCCGACGCAAAAACCCGGCTTCACGTTGCTTTCTTATCTCCTTTGAGTAGTACTGTGTATCCAAGTCCTTGTTGACACGTTGCTTCTTCCTTTTTCCGGTGGAAGATGAAGGAGGTGCCTTTGGATGCTCTTAGGGTTTTTGATTTGGGGGTTTTTTGAAAAATGAGTGAATGGAAGTGAAATTGATGAAGATAATGATGTAGAATGAGTTTATAATGAAGAATAGTGAAGAAAAATGGAAGAAATCAAGTCAAATGGGTTGAAAAATGATGAAATTGTGTGGAATGAGAAGAGAAAAACGCGTAAAGAAGTGAGAGAGAAGTATTGAAAAGTGCAGAAAACGTGTTTTAAAACTGTTAGATAATGCACGATTTAATCGAGTAAATTTTAAATTAATCGATTATTAATCGATTAAACTGTAACGTAATCGAGTAAATCATGTGTAAAATTGTGATTTAATCGAGTAAACTGTCATTTAATCGAGTAGATCCGAAAGCTCTATTTTTCATACTCGAGTAAATATCATTTAAATCGATTAAATTTCTTAAAAATGCAGTTTTAACATAGTTTTTATGCACAACTCATGGAAAAACATATTCTAAGCACATAATCACAGTTAACAACTAATGAACACAATTAAGAATACAACATGTAAACACATTTAGCACAAATTAAGCAAATCACATGAGATATCACACTTAACCAGGACATTTAGAGAAACATGATGATTTTTAAAACACAAAATCTCAAAAACAAGATGATGATGTCTCTTGTCTCCCGTCATGTGCCTTGAACAACCGCTGTCCAAATACCAACGATCATCTCTCGTTCGAAGGCACACCTACAAAAACAAATTATATGGAAGACTTAGGTACCCAAACAATTTTGGGTCCTTGGGGGTTAATATCCGGTTTCTCTCCTTTAATAATCCAAATAAACTCCATATTGGGTATACCAAACTTTTTGATTTTGCAAATGTTTGATGTATGACCAAAGATACCACAATAGAAGCAAGTCGGTTTTCTAGAAAAATTAACCTTTGAAAAACTTCCAACTTGTCTATAGGATTTCTTCTTTGGTTTAGTATATCCCAAACCGGTTCTATTTGTATTGTCTCGTTGTCTAGAGAGCAAATCATTCAAATCTCTTTTTCCTTTTGTAAAGGTAGCAAGTTTTTCTTTCAAATCATGTAATTCATTTTCATAAGTCTTGCACCTTTCACAATCGGAAATCACAGCAGTAGAAACACAATGATCACATGATGCATTAGAGTAAATGAGTTCTAAAGTCTCATTTTGAAGTACAAGCTCATCAATATATTTTTGCATTTCAATAATCTTTTCATTGTACTTCAAAATGGCTTTCTTAGCCTCCATGTTGATTTTAGCTAGTTTCTTAAGTTCGGCATGCATATCAACATAGGCATTATAAAGTGCATCATATGAAGGGGAAGAGCAAGATTCATTATCCGAATCCACATCAGAGTTAATTTTAGAATGTACCTCCTTTGAGCTTGATTGCTCAAGAGACGCATCACTTGTGGAAGCCTCTAAGTCGTCCTTAGCCATTAGACACAAGTTCGCCGATTCATCCTCATCCGAAGTACTAGAGTTGGTATCATCTTCGGGCTCATCCCAAACAATGTACGCCTTCTTAGCCTTATGATTGTTGGATTTCTTCTTATCACTATCGGCCTTCTTTGTCTTTTGGGGACAATGATACTTGATGTGCCCGGCCTTCCCACATGTATGACAAATTATTTTGTCTCTCGGAGTTTTAGATCTTTGAGTAGTGTCTTTGCTTTCCTTTGAATTGAATCTTCTAAAGTTTCCTTTCTTCTTGAAGAATTTTCTGAAGTTCTTTACCATTAGTGCAAGTGACTCATCATCTAAATCTGATTCCGAATCATCATCTTGAGATGATTCAATTTGAGTATCCATACTTTTTTATGTTACTTTTAATGCAATACTCTTCTTCTTTTTATCGGATTCTTCATTTGAGGTTAGGCGTCCGAGCTCCATCTCATGCTCTTGCAATTTCCCAAACAAAGTAGCGAGATCCATAGTATCCAAGTTCTTCGATTCAACGATGGCGGTTACCTTGGGTTGCCAATTCCTGTCCAAGCATCTCAAAACTTTGTTAGTAAGTTCTCCCGGTAAGAAAGCCTTACCAAGAGCAAGCAAGTGATTAATAATATGAGTAAATCTCTTTTTCATATCATTAATATTTTCATTAGGAAACATTTGAAATAACTCATATTCACGCATCAAGACATTTAATCTAGCTCGCCTAACTTCACTAGTTCCCTCGTGAGTCACTTGTAAAGTGTCCCACATTTCCTTTGCACTAGCGCATTGGGAGACTCTAAAAAACTCATCATATGACAAAGCGGACGTGATGATATTCTTAGCCTTATAGTCAAATTGAATCTTTTTCTTATCATCATCGGTCCACTTTTCTTCCGGGGTCAATTGAGCTGCTCCATCAACTACACTAGATGGAATATGGGGACCCTTTTCGATAGCTTTCCAAATTTCGTTATCGATAGCTTGTATGAAAATTTTCATCCTTACTTTCCAGTAAGCATACCCCTCACCACCAAATAGTGGGGGACGATTAATAGCTGCACCTTCTCCTCCAAAAGGGTTTTGATTTGCCATGGTTTCCAAATGGATCTTTTCGAAAAAGTTTTTACACTCGGTTTATTCGACCGAGCTCTGATACCACTTGTTGGAAACCAACAAGCGGCTAAAATAACCTTCTAGAGGGGGGGTGAATAGAATGGTTAAGCTACGATACCAGAATTTCGAAAGAGATCAAAAATATTTCAGATTTGAGCCAAAAACACTGATTTAATCGATTAACCTGCAATTTAATCGATTAAACCTAAAAGTCAATTTTTCCTTAATCGAGTACTACTCGATTAAACACTGTTAAAATTTGCAGAAATTCAGAATTCAATTCAAATCGATTATTCTACAAAACTCAACGAATCAAGAATCAAATCAGAGAAATCAATCACGAATCAATTAACAAGAATATAATGAATACGTAATTGAAAAACCCAATTCTAATCCTATTTGATTTTACGCTCTTGATCGATTTTAATTGAAATATACGTAAAAAAAATAAAGAACGAAGAACACGGTGATTTTAGCCTGGTTCACTCACAATCGGTGAGCTACATCCAGTCCACCCTCTCTGGATTGGGTGATTTGCTACACTATGAACAAATAGATCAGTTTACAAGAATGTTAGAATCCTCTCAACTCTCGATCCTAACCCTTTATCATATGAAGTACCAATTCATATGAAACTACCCCAATCTTGTAATTCGATCCTCTTCGTTCCTCCTTTGATTGAAACTTCGCGTTCAATCCCAATGAGCTTCGAGCAATGATGCTAAAGGTAGTGCTCCAACCTTTCTTCTTCAATTGCCTCAATTGAAATCTTTGCCTTTGTTGAATCTTGAAGAACGTAACCCTTTGTTACAAAATTGATTCAACTAATAATGTTCAAGAACATTGAATCTTCAATTTGGAATCAAAAGAATGAAGTATGATGTGAAATTGAGATTCAAAAGAACATTGATAGAGAAAGTGTTTAACAATGGAATCTTAGCTCAAAGAATATGTAAAAGATGTGAATAATGTTGTGCAAGTAATAATGGTTCGTAACCTTTTTCACGTTGAAAATGAAAAGCTTTTAATGATTCAGTTTTAACAGCCTTTAATCGATTAAACGATGCCTTAATCGATTAATACTCGATTAAACTGAGATTTAATCGATTAAACACTGCTAAACACTGCTAAAAACTTTTTCTTTTATTTTGCATTTTTCACTGATTTATTTTAATAAAATCTTGAGCCCTTTTCTCTATCAATGCAATCCCAATTTCAAACATAATAAATTCTTTAAGTCAAATTGAGATTTCTAATCCTAATTCTACCACCCACACTCATATAAAATAATAATACAATTACAATACAAATATATGAGAAAGTAGTAAAACTAGTCCCGAGATTTGTTGTTGTAGGTTTGCCACATAAAGTTGTCTTCATCAAAACATAATTGAATCCTTGCATCTTCACGCTCTTACTGAAGAAGGCGCCACATTACAGAAAGTAGAAACTCAGGAGCAAAGGCGCAACCAGAAAGTTTTATGGAAAACTCGCTGCACTAAAAGCTAAGTACATATAACTCTTAACTCAGTGCATATGCTAGTATGCCTTTTCATGAATTTGATTATAATAGATATGAATCATGACCAAATGAAAATGCATTGTATCCAATTATGTATCAATTGCTGTATGTACAGTTAAGGAAATATAGTTACTGTATGCTCATTTTTGCATCTATGTCCTAATAGGCTTTTCACATGACATCATGCTCTGCATAGCTAGTTGCATGAATGACATTATCTTGATGACAATGATTTAATTTTAATTTGTCTAGAATAACATTGTTATGATATGTTATGGAGATGGTTTGACTCTAAGTTTGCCATGGCTGAGAATTGCATATGTATGATCACAATCATGAATGTTGTCGCTCTGATACGTATCAAATATTTGACTAGAAAAGCAATAATTAGATAACTCTGTACATTTGAATGTTTGCTGTAGAACTAAAATCAGTATATCATATTAGTCATTTATGTCGTAATCTTGTTAATTTTTCTTTGCTCAACCACTACATGGTGTGAATAAACTGTTTTCCATGATTCTAGCATGCAAATACAATGTTTAATGTTATAAACTGTATGATTTAGATGTTGAGAAGGCATGCTTTAGAAAAGCGTTACATGAAAACATGATCTTGACAATGTTACATAATGATGCATAATTAATTTTATACATGATTTATTAGATACAACTAACTAAACGGGCATGCATATCATGAAAATAACCGAAAAATGAAAATTGCTTATGTAGGAACAATAAGTGATATCTTCCTCACATTTGGGAAGTCCCAAGTACGCTCTTAAGCCATGGTTTGACAAGTTTTGCCAAGATGTTCATTCCCTTGGGAGGATCGCTTCCTCCACCCTAGGCAATAAGCACCTGATCTGTCTAAAGCGGAAAAGTGCTCCACATCTCGCCCAATGAAAGAAGGCGATAAAAAAAATGAAGTATCAGAAGGCAAGTAATGAAACAAAAGCAAAGTATCAAGAGAGAGCAACACAATGCAAATAGAAAAGATAAGTGAAAATCAAGCAAACAAAATCAAACAAAGGGAAAGAATGAAATCATACCATAAGGCGAACCCTGAAGTTGACAGTAAGAAATCCAGAACCAGAAGGCGAACGTAGAGTCATGGTGGCAGGACGCATGTCAGCCTTACAAGCAGAAGTAATCATGCATTTTATATAGACTAATTGACAAGATGAAAGGTAGAACAAGCAAAGGCAAGAAAAGCAAATTTGAATCAAAGCCTCATGTGAAGCTGAATTGCCAAGATGAAATCCAAGGCGACTTCAAAGCATAAGCGTGCAATAGAAGGCGAGATAGAAACTGAAAACTAAATCAATGCAGAAACCCGAGCGCAACCGCAAAACAAGATGCAAAGCTCATAATTCCCCATACGACAGAGAAAAAAAACATGCAATAATTGAGAGCAAGAGCAAACACATGTACAAGGGCGGACATAACTAAATCTAAATAGAAAGGCAGATAAAACAAAAGATGCTTCAAAGCAAACCAGCCAGCCAAAAGTCAAAAGCAAATCTAAAAGGCGGCTATGATCACAATTGTAAAGGCGTACAACTTCAAGGTGTACAACTGCAAGGCGTACAACTTCAAGGCGTACATGAAAAGGCGTACATGCAACATGAAGGGTGAATGCAAGCTTTATAATGACCGGAGCAAGATGAAAGACAAAAGCAGGCCAAAAAGCGTGCAAGTGATTGAGGCAGAAATTGTTTAGAAACGAAGGCGAACTCAGTTTACTTGATGATCTAACAACAACCAAGTTAAAATCAAGAATTCATCCCAGTCTGCTCTCATGAACAAGCAAAAGCATCCAGACACAAGTGAAACGAAGAAGTCTATAGTAATAACAAAGCCCTTGAAGCAAGGCACATCTGAGCTCATCCGTACGTCAAAACAGACCATGCGAAAGCGAGCATAAGCACAAAGTCAAGAAGCCAGAGCAATCTAGAAATTCAAGTGTCTACAAATTGATAATATCAAGAAAAGCATAAAGAAAAGTAGCACCAATACAAGAGGTGTTACAAAGCACAAGAAATCAGAGTCAAACAATCAATCAGAAGCAAGGTAGCGCCTATGACAAGAGGTGCCAATAGTAAAGCCTGAAGCGGCACTGATGACATGAGGTGTCCCCAGAAAGGTTACAAATGATACTGATGACATGAGGTTTCACTGTAGCAAATACCCTCAAGCAGGGTCAGTAATGCCATATCGCGAGGTCCAACACAAAAAAAAAAGAAAAAAAAAGAAAGAACAGTGTTGGGTCGTACCGCGGGCACAATACGCCTTATCGCGGCACCCGGATAGACCTCTCTGAAAACAAATTTCCGGGATCAAACGCGGGCGAAGTACGCCATATCGCGAGGCTAGAAAAGGTCCCGGGAAACATCCAAGGCGATCCGTTAGTTTATAAATCAAATAAAGCCCAAAAGCGGCAAACTGAAAAGTCCAAAGTGGGAAAATCTGTAGAGCGTGCCCAACGTGCACCCTGAGAAAAAATCTTGGCACCAATGACATGAGGGGCCATTGTTAAAAAAAAAAAGAAAAAAGAGAGAGCGTGCCCAACATGCACCCTGAGATAAAATCTTGGCACCGATGACATGAGGGGTCGCTGTTCAAAAAAAAAAAAAGAGATTGTGCAGGAAACGCAAAATGAAAGGAGATGTCAAAGATTGCAAGAACGCTCTGTGATGAAGTTGTGCATCAGATGATAAAGCAAAATAACAAGCAGTACATCATCGCCCGTACAACATGAAAATGATCCAACCCAAGAGCGCAGCATAATCCAGCTTTCCAAAAGCAAATTTATCAAAGCGGCATAGTGCAAGGCGCATATTTCAGCATCTGAACAGTATCAAAATTGCATAAATTCATCACTGTGCAACATGGAAGCGGCAAAGTGCAAAGCGCAAAAAGTGAAGTTCAATTCAAAGCAAGTGATGTGTGCGTAGCATACATATTATTTCCTTATTAGTTTGTATTTATTTTAATAAATATTCATGCATTTTATTCTAATTTAGCATGCATTTAATTCATATTTCACTTGGAAAGGTATCTTGTGCTTTTAATGTGTAGATTGATTATTTTGAGGCTTGGAGCATTGGAAAATAAAGAAATAAATCAAAGAAGATATGCTAAGACATATTGTGAGCAGAAATCTAGAAAAAGATAGAGATAGAGGCATGTGAGAGGAAGGAGATTGCTTATAGATTTATTTTGCTATTTGGGCCCAATACTTGGAGGAAGGAAAATCTATAAAAGGAGGAAGATAGAAACCCTGAAAAAGAACATTAGTCATAACATGTAGTAGTAGAATTTTAGTAGTAGTAGTAGTAGGATTAGAATTAGAATTAGGATTATTTTCTCTATCATAGCTAGAAACAAATTAGAAAATAAGGATTCAAGGTTGCACAACTCTCTCCATGAAGAACTAGAAGACGTTTGAAGACGGAAGAAATTCCTCATCTTTCATCTTTTGGTTATTTCTACCTTTTATTCCTTTATTCTTATTTTTTGGTTTGTATTATGTATACTAGCGTGCCGACAGGCACTCCCGTGCCTGTCGCCCCGCGTTCCCATTGTCGTGCTTTTGTCGTAAAGAGTTGTTTATAGTAAAATGATATATTGAAAAATCGGTCTTTATGAAAGTTAATTTATATGGTAGTTGTCATGTTCCAGAATATATCCATAAATTTCAACAAAATTATACATGCATTGTTATTTTATTAACCTCCAATTTAATTTCCCTTAAATTTAATATGTTTGTCTAGATGCATGATGTAACCCCCCGCATTTTTCCCGTACGTGCGTAAACGATTTTTAACGAAAGAAACCTTGAAATTGTGATTTTAGAAATGTATTTTTCATAAAAGAGAAATAAAGAACTGATTTCCATGGATTTTTATAAACCAGATGTTTATAAAAGAAAAGTGAATAATTTTATTGAGATGGAAAAAAAATGATTTGTTAAAGTGTGTTTTTATTTAAAGTTGATTTTGTGAAAAATGAGATTTTGGGTCTGTTCTCTTTAAAAATCTGTATCTTTTAAACCTAACTCGAAATTTCATGATCTTTATATGAAAACGATCGTTTTGAAACCTAGAATTTGAAAATGTGATTTTTAGAATTTTCTGGATTGATTTACCAAAATTTCTTTTCAGAATTTAAGAAAATACGAATTTTAAGAAAATGTGTTTGGTGATGAATCCTGTGTGACGTTTGTGCTTGATTTAATGTATGTGCTGCATGAACATGATTGTGAAAATGTGACTTCTTAGGATTAATTGCATGGTTGTGAATATGATTTCTTATAACTAGTTGCATGATTATGTGAATTAGTATTTCTTTAAGAGAATGTAATTAGAAAATAAAAAGTATGTGACATGTGTGTGTATGTGAGATTGCCACGGTTTGCATGTGCATGTTTGTGTGTGTATATGTGTCATACGTGGACTTTGGAGGCTTATGGAGTAAGGAACTAAGGGACTAGGTAGTAACCAAACCAAACCAAATTGGAAGAAAACCCTAACTAGAGCCAACTATCCATTGAACCTAGATGACCCCTAAAAACCTAGCCCATACCTTCTTGTCTCCTTGACTTGGTGACCCTTAGCCATGCAAATTTTATGAGGACAAAACCGCCCCTCCCTAGTGTAAGTGGACCGAAATTCCTACAAGGGCAAAAGGGAGACAATTCGTGGCTTATTTATGTGGGAAGCCTTAGTTCATTCCACTTTCATCCACTTCATTTTCTCTCTTCCAAACACCAACACTCTAAGAGGTCATTCAAACTCTTAGAGAGAAATAAGAAAAGAAATAGAGAAAGAAAGAAAGAGAGGAGGCCGTGAGGTAGAGGAAAGAAGAAGGAGGTTTCAACTTAGATCTAGAGCAACCCTTTGAAGATTTATGAGTTAGGAGCCTAAGAGACCAACCCTTCTTGATAGAAAACTCGAAGAACAAGAGAAGAATGTAATAGCCTAGTTTTCTTTTCAATCCCTTTTAGTTTCTCCTTGCATGTTCATTTCTATGCTTTGTAAGGTGAATTTGTGAACTATTCTTTCTTGATCTTTGACATTCATGGACTAAAATAATTTGTAATAAGTGTAACTATATGTGTGTAATTCGGTTGTGATCTTTCTTGCTTGATCTAAACATTTTTCTAACTTAAACTTGATGGTCTAAAGTTTTGTTTAAGTTTTTGTGAAACTTAATCTAGATCCTTCTTGCATGTATGTTTTTCTTGTTCTAAATCATGATCTATGTGTTTATGTGCTTATTTGACAAGTTAATTTATGATCTAAGTTTAAGAAATGGTAAAGTAAAAATTAATTGGCCTTGCATGTTGAATTCTTTGTCAAAACCGTGAGCTATGATGTTTTTCAAAGAGAAAGGATTTGATAAATTAATTTGTGATTTGAACTTGATCTAAAATCTTTAATCTTTCATGTTAAATTTTCTTGTTTAAAATGATGATCCATGTTATGTTTGTGTGATTTCTCCATGAATAAATATATGATTTAAGTTTGCTTAAAAATAAATTTGAGATCCTTGATCTTACATGTTGATTTGATGATAACTTGTTGATTTCTATGTAAGTATTTTATGATCATTATCCTTAAAGCATGCATGTTAATTTTAAGAAGAAAAATCATGTTTTGTTCAAGTGCATGTCACGGTTTTTCAAAGAGAAATTAAATAAACAAGTTTTAAAATAATTTTGAAGCATGAACATGATTTAGTCTAAGTATTTGATTTTATGAGTGTTAAATTTTGTAAAAGGCCATTCGGCCATATTCAATAAAAATGGATTCCATGCTTTCTTTTGTGTGAAAAGTTGATGCATGTGTAGGATAAGGCTAGATCTAATGATTCTAAGTACGTGCATATGATTTTAAAGGTTTAAATGTAATCTTGATTTTTATTTGAAAATAAATAATGAACTTGAGTCTTGTTAAAAATCTTGCTTTGATAAAGTAATGCATGTTGTGGTGTGATGTCTTGAAAAGTTTGTTTTGAATTCCTACATGTCTTGATGATTGATTTTGTGATGTTTTGTATGATTGAAAAAGTGAATGAAACCTTGCATTCTTGCATAAGTAGTATTCGGCCATGAAAGATAGAATAGGAAATTTTATTTGATCACTGTTTAGGGTGCATGCATAATGAAATTAATCTAATTTAAAGGTTTAGAATGTACATACATGAATTACTTGCAACTATATGTGTGCTTTTAAAATGATTTGTGATTTAACTTGTTGTTTGATTTAAGTTAAGGAAATTAATTAAGATTGTTAAATTTTCCTTTTTAATGCTCTCGGTTTTCAATCCAAAAAGAAAAGAAAAATGATTTTCAATTGTGTTGTGCTTGTTTGTGTGCATTAATCCTTGTAAATTTTACCTAAATGATTCGGTCACGGTATGCTAGTGTAGCTAGGAAAACTTGTCTATATGAAATGATCCTTGTAAATGATTATGTTTTCATATGCATGATGCTATGTGTGATATGTTGTTTGCTTTGATCTCTTTCGGTTTTTAGAAGAAATAAAATAAATAAATTGATTGAATAAATGATGTTTGTGTTGTATGATGTGTGAATGTTTGAAAAGTGATGTGTTGTTCTTATTTCTAAATAAATGAAAAATGTTTTACTGAAAAATATGATTTAAGAAACCTAAATTGATTTTCTTAAGTTCTGAGTTTTGTTTAAAGATTAAGACTAATGATTTTACAGTCTGAACGTTTTATAAGAAAATTATTTTCAAAGTTTTCTTGAAAACATTTTTGATTTGAAAACTTTTGAAACGTGGACAATGTGTTTTCAAAAAAGAGTGATTCCAAAGTGTTAAAAAAAACAAAAAGAATTTGTTAAAAACGTTTCTAACGCACGGGGAAAAATGCTATAGTTCGGACGACCGACGCAAAGGAAACGAGTGATGAGCATTTTATTTCCCATTATTCCTTGCATTATTTTACTCCTATTATTGATACTTGTTGCCTATTTGACATTGTTTAGCTTGATTTAGTGATTTAGAGTTTATTGGACTAATATTCTGAATATTGTTTAATTTGGGATTATTTAGCCTAATTAATTCTATTTCTATTTTCAGGTCATATTTGGCACAAGGGCTTTTTGGACATTTTGGGAGTGAAGATTTAATTTTGGGAATGAAGATTTAATTTTGGAAGAGAAGATATATGATGAAGTGAAGATTGTAATCTATCTTTAGGATTAGTTGAGATTTAGTTATATCTTTTAAGATTTAGATTTTATCTATAAGATATTTTTAGATTTAATTTAGAGATAAACTTTCCTTAGGATTTGGGCCCATGATTTAGGCCCGTTTTGTGATTTAAAAAGCCAAATTCGTGTAAACCCTTGGGGAGACCTTTCATTCACGTTTTGTTTACATTCTCTCTCATAGAGAAGGCTTAGTTTTGCTCTCCAAGCTTGTGGAGGCTGCTAGGGTTTCTCTCTCTTCCCTTTCTACACGTTTTTTTGGTATTTTTCTTCATGGAAGGCTAAACTCTTAGGTTAAATCCCTTTGGTAATGTATCACATACTCTTGAGGTTTTGTTCTTAATGCTATTTCGTTTTTATTCACTGTTTTCATGCTTATTGATATGTTATGGTTCGCTTAGTTCCATTCTATAGAGATAATCCATGTGTATGAATGCTTAATTTATGCAAACTCGTAAAAACTCCATGCTTTGGCTTTTAATGCTTAATTAGAGGTTTGGGTTTTGGGGTGAGAATTGAATTTTCGCTTAGTATTTAGTTCTCACGAGTTGGACAGTGAAGAGGAAAGAAATTGATCTTTTGTGACCGATGATAGAGTTGTGAACGCGAGCCAAAGGGGTTTATCCGCTTTTCCTTATCTGTTTCTTCGTTTTGATTTAATTCTGTTTTGATTTCAATTATTCAATATTCAATACAAAAAAAAATCCCCCTGTTTTCTATGCATACTATGTGTTCGACCTTTTGCTTGATAAGATATTCCTTGGGAGACGACCTAGGAGTCACTTCCTAGTACTATACTTAAACTGTTTTTATTTGTATCGGGTACGACCTCGATCAAATTTGGCGCCGTTGCCGGGGAATATCGGTTCTTGCCAAAGGTCATTAGTAGTTAGCTAGTGTCGTAGTTAGTATAGTTATTATAGTGTGTCGTGTCTGATTTAGGGTCTAGTAGTCAATTCTGATAACCGGTTGAAGTTGCACTGTTTGCTGTTTTGCTATTTTGTTGCAATTAGTGTATTTGATTGATTCTGTGGTTGCTAGTTCACATAGTTGTGGGTGGAATTTTTGCACGAAAATTTATATCCACACTACTTTTATCATATAAAAAGGTTTCGAGGCACCACGATCACTCAGATCATCACTGGTTGTGAGTTCCAGAAAAATTTTCCAAGTTTTAGCAGCACTTTCTTCAAATCGTCGCAACTTTTGACCCGTAACTCGGAATTTGACGAATTTTATATCAAATCGAAGAGAATTTTCTGAATAATCTGATATTTCTGACTTTGTCAGAAAACTCCTTCGTCTGGATCCTGAAAAAGCCGTTTTACTATTTCTTTTTTATTTTACAAGTTTTATTTTCTTAGTTTTTGGTCTCTGATTTAATTGTTTGACTTGGTTCCCTTTTGAATTTTGTCCTCAAACTTTTTGTGGTATGTTTTCATGATTTTAGGGTGCTGAAAAAAATAAAGAAAAAAATTTAAAAAAATAAAAAATTTTGTTGCCTATTTTGGTCATGTATATTAGTGACAGTTTGCTATGCTACATGGTGTTCTGTTCAGTACATGACTAGGGGCAACCCAAGCTACTTTCATCCATATAACCCTGAAATTGATAGAACTTATCACAGACTAGTTAGACAAAATAGGAACCAGTCCATAGGTAGTGAGTCTATTGAGTCTTTACATAGTGAGTCTGCTTCTTTTTCTTCTATTCCTATAAATTCTGATTCTTATTCTGATTATTCTGAAAATATGGCTCAACCTCCACCACGTGAGAGGACATTGAGGGAGCTGGCTGCACCTGATTTCACTATTGAAGATTTGTGCATCCAGTATCCCGATGACCCGTATGAGCTAAGGTCTGGACTAATTCATTTGTTGCCCAAGTTTAATGGTCTTGCAGGTGAGGATCCTCATAAACATCTCAAGCAGTTCCATATTGTCTGTGCTACTATGAAACCACATGATGTGCAAGAGGATCATGTTTGTCTTAAGGCATTCCCACACTCCCTAGAGGGGCTAGCCAAGGATTGGTTGTACGATCTGGCCCCTGGTTCTATCACAGTCTGGGATGACCTGAAGAGGGCATTTTTGGAGAAATTCTTCCCTGCATGCAGAACAACAGCAATCCGAAAGGATATATCAGGCATTAGGCAACAAAGTGGAGAAAGTCTCTATGAGTATTGGGAGAGATTCAAGAGACTGTGTGCGAGCTGCCCCCACCATCAGATCTCAGAGCAGCTGCTTATTCAATATTTCTATGAAGGTCTCAACCTCATGGAGAGAAACATGCTTGATGCTGCCAGTGGTGGTGCCCTAGGAGACATGACACCTTTAGAAGCCAGAGTCAAGATTGAGAAGATGGCTTCCAATTGTCAACAATTCCATGCAAGGGGCAACAACGATGCAATCATAGTGAGAGGAGTGAATGATGTTGGCACAAGTTCTGGTAAGGTTGAGAAGCTTGAACAGAAGATAGATTCACTTACAACTTTGGTCACTCAATTGGCCATCAACCAGAAGAAGTTGTCTCTGCCTGCTAGATTATGTGGCATATGCACATCCGCTGAGCACCCCACAGATGCATGCCCTTCTGTGCAGCAGCAGCCCACGACTGGTGCTGACCAACCTGAGGCATATGCCGCCAACATCTTCAACAGTAGAAACCAGCAGCCACAGAACTTTGATCTCTCTACCAATAGATACAACCCTGGTTGGAGGAACCATCCCAACCTGAGATGGTCTGATCAGCAGCAACCTTCACAGGTTCAATTTCAGAACAATTCTAGACCACTATATGTACCTCCTCCAGTCCAGCAACAGAGACAACAACAGGCTAATTCTGCACCACTAGCTCCTAGTACTGAGCAACAGCCTTCATTGGAAGAGCTGATGAAACAGATGACCATGCAAAATCTCCAATTCCAACAGGAAACTAGAGCATCCATTCAAAGACAAGAGGCCTCCATTCAATCTTTGACCAATCAGATGGGACAGATGGCAACAGCAATCAACACTATGCAATCTCAGAATTCTAACCAGTTGCCATCCCAAACAGTGATCAATCCAAACCAGAATGTGAATGCCATTAGTCTAAGGTCAGGGAAGCAGATTGTCACACCCACACCAGAATCTGACCTCAACAAAGATGATCTAGTTTCACCCAACAAGAAGACCCAAATGGTCGAGGAGAGTGAGCACACAAGTACCAGAAAATCCCATCCAGCTCAGCCTTCCTCAAGCACAACACCTGCTGCTGCCCAACAACCACCCCCCATTCCTCTTCCTTTCCCACCAAGGGGGGTGACTCAAAGCAAGAAAATGGAAGAGATTGACAAAGAGATACTTGACACATTCAGGAAGGTGGAAGTCAACATACCCCTTCTTGATGCAATCAAGCAGATTCCAAGGTATGCAAAGTTCTTGAAGGATCTATGCACACACAAACGGAAGCTCAAGGGCAATGAGAGGATCAACATGGGAAGAAATGTCTCTGCTCTTATAGGTAAACCCGTCCCTCATATTCCTGAAAAGTGTAAGGATCCTGGAACTTTCTCTGTGCCTTGTTTCATAGGTAATACTAAATTTGAGAATGCTTTGCTAGATTTAGGAGCATCTATTAATGTTATGCCTATGTCTGTTTTCAAATCTCTTTCACTTGGACCCCTTCAACCTACGGGTGTGGTTATTCATTTGGCAAATAGATCTACTGCCTACCCCGCAGGTTTGATAGAGGATGTCTTGGTTCGGGTTGAAGAGCTTATCTTTCCTGCTGATTTTTATATTCTTGATATGGAAGAGGACACCTCTCGTAATGCTGTCCCTATCATATTAGGGAGACCATTTTTGAAAACAGCCCGAACCAAGATAGATGTGCATGCAGGTACACTTTCCATGGAATTTGATGACAGTGTGGTTCGATTCAATATTTTTGATGCTATGAAACATTTTTCTGATGACCACTCTGTTTTTCATGTTGACTTGATTGATGATCTGATTGATGAGCATGTTCTAGACTTTTTGCATGATTATGATTTGCCATCTTTCACTAGCTCATTTACTTGTTCTGCATGTTCTGATTCCGAAATGTGCACTGCATGCATTGAAATTGACCAGTTTTTAAATTCTGCTACTGCATCTGTTGATTCATATGATATAGATTCAGATCATGTTAACCCCATTTCTGTTTTGCATGAGTCTAATTCACTTGTTCAGGTGCAGGCGACAGAATCCAATTCTGCTGCTCCTTTAGTTCCATCTGTGATGCAGGCACCTTTATTGGACCTGAAGCCCCTTCCTCCTCATCTCAAATATGCTTACTTGGAGGCTGAGCAGAAACTTCCAGTGATCATCTCTACCTCCCTTTCTGTTGATCAAGAGAAGCAACTGCTGGATGTGATTAGAGCAAACAAAAGGGCAATAGGATGGACTTTGGCAGACATACCTGGTATTAGCCCCTCCATGTGCATGCATCGGATTTTATTTGAGGATGGGGCTAAACCAGTGAGACAACCCCAGAGACGGTTGAACCCTCAGATTCTTGATGTGGTAAAGAAAGAGGTCACTAAGCTGCTGCAAGCTGGTATTATCTACCCCATTTTAGACAGCACTTGGGTAAGCCCGGTTCAAGTAGTTCCCAAGAAGTCTGGGGTGACAGTTGTCAAAAATGAGAAGGATGAGCTGATTCCCACTAGAGTGCAGAACAGTTGGAGAGTCTGCATTGATTATAGGAAGCTCAACCAGGCGACCCGCAAGGATCACTTTCCTCTTCCCTTCATTGATCAGATGTTGGAGCGCCTGGCAGGTAAATCTCACTATTGCTTCTTAGATGGTTTCTCTGGTTATTTCCAAATCTGTATTGCACCAGAGGACCAACATAAGACTACATTTACCTGTCCTTTTGGTACATTTGCTTACAGGAAGATGCCTTTTGGCCTATGCAATGCTCCTGGCACTTTTCAAAGATGTATGATGAGTATTTTTAATGACTTACTTGAGCATTGCATAGAGGTCTTCATGGATGATTTTAGTGTATATGGTTCCTCTTTTGATGCATGTCTTGATAGTTTGTCTAAGGTGCTTAATAGGTGCATTGAGACTAACCTTGTCTTGAATTTTGAAAAATGTCATTTTATGGTAGAACAAGGCATAGTCTTAGGGCACATTATTTCGCATAAGGGCATAGAGGTTGACCCTGCTAAGCTGCATGTAATATCACATTTGCCTTACCCCTCTTGCGTGCGAGAGGTGCGTTCTTTTCTTGGCCATGCAGGTTTCTATCGCAGGTTTATTCAGAACTTTAGCAAGATAGCCCTTCCACTATCCAACTTGCTTCAAAAGGATACCGCATTTGAGTTTGGAGACCAATGCAAGAAAGCATTTGATGAGCTAAAGAGAGCACTCACCACCACTCCCATCATCCAACCACCTGACTGGACTCTCCCATTTGAGCTCATGACCGATGCCTCGAATTATGCTTTGGGAGCAGTTCTCTCCCAAAGGGTTGGTAAGATGTCTCATGTGATTTATTATGCATCTAGGACTTTAGATTCAGCACAAGTTAATTACACCACAACTGAAAAAGAGTTGTTAGCCATTGTCTTTGCACTTGATAAGTTTAGATCATATCTATTAGGTTCTAAGGTTGTGGTGTATACTGATCATGCTGCTCTGAAGTATCTTTTGAAAAAGACAGATTCCAAACCTAGGTTGATTAGATGGATGTTGCTCCTCCAAGAGTTTGATCTTGAGATTAAGGATCGGAGTGGTGCACATAACCTTGTCGCAGACCACTTGAGCAGAATAGAGAGAGAGGAGGATGCATTTCCTATCCGGGATGACTTCCCGGATGAGCAGCTTTTAGTTTTGCATGTTTCACATCCCCCTCCCCTTACTCCTTGGTTTGCTGATATTGTAAATTATATAGTTGCTTCTGTTTTTCCACCCTTGGCATCCAAAGCTCAAAGAGACAAATTGAAGAGCGATGCCAAGTATTATGTATGGGATGACCCCTATTTGTGGCGTTTTTGCAGTGATCAGGTCATTCGCAGGTGCATTCCAGACCAGGAGATCCAATCGGTTCTCCAATTTTGCCATGCTTCACCAGTTGGAGGCCACCTTGGCACTCAAAGGACAGCACGAAAGGTGCTAGATTCTGGATTTTATTAGCCTACCATCTTCAAGGATGCAAGCAAAATCTGCAGCTCATGTGAGCAATGTCAAAGGGCAGAAGGCACCCTATCTTGGAGGCAACAGATGCCGCAACAACCTATGTTGTTCTGTGAGGTGTTTGATGTCTGGGGTATAGATTTCATGGGCCCCTTTCCTGTTTCTTTTGGTTTTTATTATATCGTACTTGCTGTGGATTATGTATCCAAATGGGTGGAAGCTAAGGCCACCAGGACTAATGATGCTCAAGTTGTTGTAGATTTTGTCAGGTCTAATATCCTTTGCAGGTTTGGCATACCTAGAGCCATAGTCAGTGATCAAGGCACACACTTCTGCAATAGATCCATGCAAGCTTTGCTCAAGAAGTATGGGGTTGTGCACAAAGTTTCTACACCATATCACCCCCAAACCAATGGGCAAGCTGAGATTTCAAACAGAGAGATCAAGCGGATTTTGGAGAAGATGGTGAAGCCTAATAGAAAGGATTGGAGCACACGATTGGAGGATGCTCTATGGGCCCATCGGACTGCTTACAAGGCACCCATAGGGATGTCACCTTATCGGGTTGTTTTTGGTAAGGCATGCCACCTGCCTGTGGAGATAGAGCACCGTGCATATTGGGCTGTGAAGCAATGTAACTTAGCTCTTGATCAAGCGGGTGAGGAGAGGAAGCTGCAGTTGAGTGAGCTAGATGAGATCCGTTTGGAGGCCTATGAGAATTCCAAGTTCTACAAAGAGAAGACCAAGAAGCTCCATGATAGCTCAATTTGCAGAAAGGAGTTCTTGGTTGGTCAAAAAGTGTTGCTCTACAACTCTAGGCTTGGAATCATGAGTGGAAAGCTCCGCTCTAAATGGATTGGACCGTTTGTCGTCACCCAGGTGTTTCCTTATGGCACTGTGGAGATCAAGAGTGAGTCCACAGACAAGAGCTTCAAAGTCAATGGCCACAAACTCAAGCCTTTCCTAACCACTCCTACTTTGGATGATGCACCTGTGGAGGAAGCCTCATTGGTTGACCCCATTTTTGACCCACCATGATTTCGGGAGTCTTCTTTTCTCCTTCCTTACTCTTTTTATTGCACTTGTCTATATCTGTCTGATTCTGCTATTTGTGTTCCATTGAGGACAATGTGTGATTTAAGTGTGGGGGGGAGAGTAGTTTAGGTTGCATATTTTTGCTTTGATTTTTTAGGTTTTGCTAAGTTTTGGGCATTTTCTTGCATGTTTTTGCTTCATTTTAGTAGAGTCTTGGTATCTTGTGTCTGAATTCATGCATTTCTGTGTGTAAAGTTGCTTTTGATAATTAAGAGGTGGTAACACTGTGATAGAATTGTCCCTTTTGTGAGGATTTGAGCCTTAATTGTGGGTGGATTGCTATATATGCCACCTAATTTTTCTTTCATGTGTGATTGCACTCTGGATTACTTGCACTCTAGAACTTGACTTGACTCTTGTTGATACTTGATATTCCCATGCACATTTTGAAATGATTTAGGCATTGTTTTTTCTTGAATAAGCCACTAGCCATATGAGCCTACCTTGAATGAATTTATCCTTTGATAGCCCCTTTGAGCCTTTATATCCCTTTTCTTTGTTCTTTAGCTCATTACAAGCCTATGACTGAAAAACCATGATTTTCCTAACCTTAGGGAATGTTGGAGCTTTGGAATTGTTTTGGGAATGGGTATTAAGTAAGCGAGGGTGCTTTGTTCTTCATCTCTTGTGAGTTCTGGGTTTTGCCTCTATGGTCGGTGATGTAATTATGGCTTTATCTCATTATGCCATTTTTGTTGTTTCTTCTTTTCTTTCTTTCATGAAGTTCTGCAATGTAATGCAATTCAAAAAAAAAAGAAGAAGAAGAAAAAAAAAGAAAAAAAATGGAATAAAAGGTTGATTGAGGCATGGAGGATTGGAATTAGAGGTTGTTGTTATGTTTACCATTTCATTCTGGGGTGGATTGTGCTTATTTTTATTTTTTTTTACTTGTTCCCCATTGCTCCTCTATTCCCTGGGTTTTAGCTACATTTCCCATATTTTTATCCTACCTTGTCCTTGGCCCCATTACAACCCTGAAAAGACCTTTTGATCTTAATGTGCATGTGTGTTGATTGTTGATGTTAGAGGCTTGTCAAGCCTATGGTTGTGTTTGTTTTTCATGATGTGCCTTGAGTGTAAACACTGATTAACCTTAAACACTTGAGTGTAAACACTATTGAGTGATCCTTGTGGGTTTCTACCATCTTTGTGACTACCCTCTTGATGTCATTGGTTTTCTTTGCATATTTGAAATAATTGGATGATGTTCATGGATGCCTTGATTCTTTGGTCCTTATTTTCTTCATGTGCTCGATTTTGCCCATTTCTTTGCATTTCCTAGAATTCATTGTGAAGTATGTAATCTCTTAGGTTTGCATTCTTTAGTTGTAGTAATCTTGTTGCATGATTCACTTTGGTGCATATTGATTTTCTCAGTCCTAATTCTTAGTTTTGCCCAGGAGTGCAAAAGGATAAGTGTGGGGGTATTTGATGAGCATTTTATTTCCCATTATTCCTTGCATTATTTTACTCCTATTATTGATACTTGTTGCCTATTTGACATTGTTTAGCTTGATTTAGTGATTTAGAGTTTATTGGACTAATATTCTGAATATTGTTTAATTTGGGATTATTTAGCCTAATTAATTCTATTTCTATTTTCAGGTCATATTTGGCACAAGGGCTTTTTGGACATTTTGGGAGTGAAGATTTAATTTTGGGAATGAAGATTTAATTTTGGAAGAGAAGATATATGATGAAGTGAAGATTGTAATCTATCTTTAGGATTAGTTGAGATTTAGTTATATCTTTTAAGATTTAGATTTTATCTATAAGATATTTTTAGATTTAATTTAGAGATAAGCTTTCCTTAGGATTTGGGCCCATGATTTAGGCCCGTTTTGTGATTTAAAAAGCCAAATTCGTGTAAACCCTTGGGGAGACCTTTCATTCACGTTTTTTTACATTCTCTCTCATAGAGAAGGCTTAGTTTTGCTCTCCAAGCTTGTGGAGGCTGCTAGGGTTTCTCTCTCTTCCCTTTCTACACGTTTTTTTGGTATTTTTCTTCATGGAAGGCTAAACTCTTAGGTTAAATCCCTTTGGTAATGTATCACATACTCTTGAGGTTTTGTTCTTAATGCTATTTCGTTTTTATTCACTGTTTTCATGCTTATTGATATGTTATGGTTCGCTTAGTTCCATTCTATAGAGATAATCCATGTGTATGAATGCTTAATTTATGCAAACTCGTAAAAACTCCATGCTTTGGCTTTTAATGCTTAATTAGAGGTTTGGGTTTTGGGGTGAGAATTGAATTTTCGCTTAGTATTTAGTTCTCACGAGTTGGACAGTGAAGAGGAAAGAAATTGATCTTTTGTGACCGATGATAGAGTTGTGAACGCGAGCCAAAGGGGTTTATCCGCTTTTCCTTATCTGTTTCTTCGTTTTGATTTAATTCTGTTTTGATTTCAATTATTCAATATTCAATACAAAAAAAAATCCCCCTGTTTTCTATGCATACTATGTGTTCGACCTTTTGCTTGATAAGATATTCCTTGGGAGACGACCTAGGAGTCACTTCCTAGTACTATACTTAAACTGTTTTTATTTGTATCGGGTACGGCCTCGATCAACGAGACGGGATTAGCCATCGGGAAATCTCGGAAAGCTTGCGGATGATTACGGTATTTGAGGTGAGAGAGGGGCTTCCCTTAAGACGCCGTGGTATTTAGGTAACTTATTAAGATGTCCAATCATCTCAAAGGTTGGACTCCAATCTCATTTAGCGTAGTGGTGTATGTGATAGCAATTGCTTGATTGTTTGTTTGGCTATCCACCCGAACGACTGAGATTGGTTTATTAAATATGATGTTATATTTCCTGATTGATTATGTTTGAGTTATTTAATTACCTTATGATTATTTATTGGTCAAGTAATTATGTTGCTGTTTGAGAAACTCTGGCGTGATGAATAATGTGTTAAGAATGAAATTGTGATGGTAAAAAAAAAAAGGTAATTGAAAGAAAGAAGAGTGAATAAAGGTTGTGTAAGTAATGAATAATGATCAGATGCTGAAAGATGATGGCAAAGAGATGAAGAGATGAGATTGAGATGAGATATGGAAGTGAGAAAGTGTCATGGAAGCGAGATGTGGTTTGGCTCTTGTTGTTTTTGGTTTTAGTCTGGGACTAGTGTTGAGTAGAGCTTGCTCCTCCATTAGGGCCCAGCAAGTTTTTATTTTTGGAAAGAAGCCTAGTGTTGAGTCGAGCTTGCTCCTCCATTAGCACTCATCCAAAAATATGATTTTTGAAAATGGTTTTTGAAAAGATTGTGAAAGAAATTTTTGGAAAAGGTTTTTTCAAAGGAGTTTTATGAAACAATTTCTTTTTGAAAAAGTTTTGGAGAAAAGACATATTTTTGAGAAAAGTTTTTGGGATCAATCTTCTAACAAAGTTTTTGAAATGATATTGTGGAAAATTCTTTTGAACAACATTGTTGAGAAAGTTTTATGAAATGACATTTGGAGAAAAAGTTTGTGAAAACCAGATTTTGTGAAAGGAGTTTTGTGAAAGCTTTTAGAGATAGTACTTTTGAGAGAAATTTTGTGAAAGCATGTTTTTGAGAAAGTTATGAAGTAACATTTTTGGAAACGTGTTGTAAAGTAAAAGTTTTGTGAAGTTATATTTTTGAAAAAAAGAAATTTTACGAAAAGGTATTTTGGAAGTGGATGAAATGAGATTGAGAAAGTGATGAAATGAGTTTGAGGAAATTGATGAAATGAGATGAGAAAAAGTATGATATGAGATGTGGAAATGTTATGTGATGAATTGGGGAACAGATTGTACGATTAGTGGTCGGGCTTCGTTGAAGGGATGCACCAAGGAGGGGCCGACTATTAGGATTAAGCCGATTAAAAGCCTTCAAAACTTTAAAAGATTATTAAAAGACATGAATAACGCGGTGAGGTATGAGTGTGTGTCGAAGTAGTGGAGAGGAAGATACTATGGGTATCTGCGGATACTCAGGTGGGGATTGCAGGAGGGGAGGGCAAGGACGGTGAAACGTCAAGAAGCCTTGAGTATATTTCTATGCAGAACGAACTCCATATGTGGTGCACTAACGTGGTGGGGACTGGGTCTAATACTGTGGTAAGTTCTGCACTCGAGACTAGAAGTATACTGTCGCCCCCTCGATGCAAATCTAGAACAGTGAGAGGGACTGGAACGGGGCATTTGTGTTTGCCGCCGAGGGTGTGCATTGATTATATGATTGAATTTGAGGATGTGATCCTCCTGGTCTGGGACCATTTATGTGTTGTGACAGCTGTCGTGCCCGCGTGGTAAAGGTCCTGTACTCCTGTTTGCTTCCGACTAGGCTTGGATGGATGACCGAGGAGATGTAGACGTGAGAGACGTTTTTCCTCAATGATGGTTCCCCAAGTCATTGAGTGAACTGTAATGATAAGACTTAACAAACTTAAAGATTCGAAAAAGAAAAGTACAGTGATGGTATTGAATATGGAATGAGATTTTAGAAGTGAGAATAAGATGATGTTTATGTGATGATAAGATGGTATGTATATGATGATGATAATGATTACGTTGTTTATATGTTTGTTTGTTATTTATTAATTTATCTTAATAATTGCCTATCGTAAACCCACATAGTCGACATTACATGTTTTGGGTAGCTCACTCTCTCCTGTATGTCTGTTTGGTATCGGGAAAATTCTGTATGGTTCTTAGATGAAGAACGCACGAGAGACTGCCACGGAAAGTATTTCCAAGGAAGCTGATGAGGATGATTCTACTGACGACCCGAGGATTTGACTGACCAAGAATCAGAGTAGCGCGGCGGAAGCGTTAGTGGCGATGACTAGAAGTTAGGTAATCCCCTTTCAGAGTTTTGTATTTCCATTGCAAGTTACTTAAAGTCCTAGCTCTATAGTGCTGTCCCCAACTAAAGTTTATGTTTTGAAATGAGTAAATGGGCCGTATTTTAAACAATGTTTTTGAAAACGAGTTTCAAAGTGCGGTGTCTTGTGACATCTCGGTTTGGAACTTGAAAGGTTCATGAATATGAGAACAGATGTTTTTTTAATTATGATTAAATTTGAAAGGTTAAATGTTCTCATGTTCATACCTTACTTGTTTAAAAAAAAATTTGGCCCTAATTTTCACTATTACAGTTGTGGTTTTCAAGTTGCCAAATCGGGGTGTTACACATGACGTAATAGAGTTTTCATAAATTGTAATAGATACATCATCATTCCTTTGTATTTTGGAGAAAAAAACTCCAAAAACCAAAGAAGAAACAATTTAATAAAATTTAGGTATTCAGACCAAACACATAAGAAAGCCAGAGAAGAACCATAAGGATATATTCCAGAGATATCAAAAGCAATAAATGAAAAAAATAATGAAAAAATGAATACAACATAGATGAAAGTGAAAGAATTTTCAATGACCTTTTTTTTATAGGATGACCTTTCACCTTTTTGGCGACATATAACCACCGCAAGAGCTGACATTGTAGTGAAATGTGATGAAGGCATTCCACCAGAATCAAGCAACCTTCTAAAGTCCCAACGTCATATTTTAATAAGAATCTACAAAGTATAAGTTTTAATTAATAAAATAACCATAACTTCGGTGGTTATAATTATTTTTTTAACGTCATCTTTTTTTAGGATTGGGGATAAAAATTTAGAAAGTATAAGTTTTATTGGGAAATATTATCTTAATTAAATTGAAAGATTTCGTATTTATAGTTTCAGTATAACTTATCCCCTTATGGGTTCTTGTAACACCCTATACAATAATTACCCTTAATTACCCCAAAAACTAGGATTTAAAATTTCTTTTAAAGCAAATATGATGATTGCTAAAATAATATTTCTTTTCATTAATATCAAATCATCAGAGTTAAAAGCGGAAGACTTCACTAATCAAAACGGCATAGTTACTCCGAACTTAACAATCCAGGCATACAAAATAAAGTTTTGGCTGCTCGGCCAAACACACCGAGAACATTCAAAATACAAGTTCAGTACAAATTAAGCTCGGCCCAAATAGGCCATTCAATGTCTAGTACAAAAGAGTTTAGCTCGGCCGAATGGCCGAGACCCAACAAAATCCATTCTAAATAACTTACTCTCCCTGTGAGGGAGAGTGATCCTGCTCGGCCGGGGACTGCGTCTGCTCGGACTCAGTACCTGAAAAATGGTAAGGAGGTGAGCATTACACAGAACTTAAATAAGCAGTTTCTAAAATGACATACCGAACTACCAAGCCAAACACAAGTAGTCAATTAGCATATGAATAGCAAGTAATCAAACCCTATATCACATGCATACTATCTCATTTAGCTCGGTTTACATACACACAATCTCATTCAGCTCGGCTCACATGATTATCCAATTACTCTATTACCTATTAGTTATACCTCGGTTCACATTCTCTTACCTCGGATTACCATCTCTATCTCGGATTCATTACTCATTATTCCGCTTTCACATAGTTTACAATCTTTTACTCTTCTCGGTTGCATACACCCAGTGCATGTCTTACACCATTTAAGTCGGATATTGGAGTGTCCATAACTGCGAGTACCACCATACTCATCTTACAGCTGCGAGCACCACAATGCTCGGCTTATGCGATCAATGCACGTACCCAGTACGCGTCTGCTATGACCAGGAACACTACCACCGATCATTCTATGGAGTAAGAAGTGTCCATGATTGCGAGTACCACTATACTCGTCTTACAGCTGCGAGCACCACAATGCTCGGCTTACGCGATCAATGCACGCACCCAGTACGCGTCTGCTATGACCAGGAACACATCCCACCGATCCCGTTCTCGGAATCTTGTGTGAGTCATAACTGCGAGCACCACTATGCTCGTCTTACAGCTGCGAGCACCACAATGCTCGACTTACGCGATCAATGCACGCACCCAGTGCGCGTCTGCTATGACCCGACCACACAACCATTTCTCTTTAATTTCTCTTATCTTATTAACCATTAATTTTTGTTTGACCACCTCTATTCGCCTCTTTACTTTATTCCTCCTTACATTAATCTCATTATTTACTTAACTCGGCCTCTCTCGGCTCAGCCCTTAACTATCTCCCCGTTCCTTCATTTTTTTCCCTCATTGTCAGACTCATTTACTCTATCTCTCCTACCATCCGTATTTCCCATTTTCTCATATCCATTACTTTTTCGTCACTCAGCCCTGCCCAGCTCGGCCACAGATATAAATAACAAGTTATCAAAGCCCATAAACATTTATACAACATCAACAATAATAGCAAGCATTCGGCCAACTCAACATACCAACATATAGCATATAACAATATTCATCCCTACTTCATACACATGTTTCTAGTTCATTGTTTAGTTCCCTTTTTACCCTTTTTACCCTTTCCTTTCTACATTAACCTAGATCCATTCCCTAGTCTAACACCCACTCTTAGCACCCTTTATGAACACCCTAGAAACCCAAATTCAAGTAGAGGTAACACTCACTCCTTACCTCAAACCGTGTGAGATAAGAGTTGAGAGCTTGAGTATGGCTTTCCTTGACTTTGGCCTTGTGAGCTTCACACCACTCGAATCCGTGTCCTCCTTGCTGCCACCACCACACTACGCCGGTCCAGGAACGCCGGAACAGAAGAGAACAGAGAGGAGAAGGGTTCCAGTTTGTGAGAAGAGAGGGAGAAAGAAAGTGTTGGGGTTTTGTTTGCTGAAGCTTTGGAGGAAAAGAGAGAGATTCGTAGGAGGGAGAGAATGAGGAATGTAAAGTGTGTTATGTGGTGTTTTGGGCTTTCTTTTATTTATTTAGGGAAAATATTTGTGTGGCTAGGATTTATTAGCTTCTTGAAGAAGCTTAGAATATATGGCCAAGATTCATTGGCTTCTTGAGGAAGCCATGAATAGTACATTGAAAGGGACATAAAGTAATGATAGAGACATAAAGTGAAAGATAAGGACAGTGTACGGATGGTACGGTTCCCAAAGGGCAACAGCTCAACATAAGCTGGCACGGAGGAGCTAGGCAGTGTCAGCTCAAATACGTCGTCCAGGATATGTTGGCTCAGTTTGTAGGAACATCGGCAGTCTGAGCTTACCTTTCGGATAACGCTATGAGTTGCGCTGAGGTCGGATAATCCAGACTGGACAATGGGTTTCCCGTTGGGTTCCCTTTCAGCTCGGTTCATATGCACACAATCATCTAGCTCGGCCGGGATCGGGCCGAGGCCTTAATCTCACATCCTAGGTCGGCTTATGCTCGTTCTACCCTTCTAACCTTGTACAATTTCTAAGGTTTAATCCTATCCCTAAGTAGATATTTATACACTAAAATTATATTATTTAAATATAAATTTTCGGGATGTTACATTTCTCTCCCACTTACAAGAATTTCGCCCTCGAAATTCAGTCGGCATTGAACAGCTCGGGATGTTTCATCTTCTCCTCAAGTTCCCAAGTGGCTTCTTCCACATCTTTCCGATTCCAAATCACTTTGACCAAGGAAATTTCTTTTCCTCTGAGCCGTCTGACTTGTCTGTCTTCTATTCGGACCGGGAGAACCTCGAAGGTCAGGTTGTCTTTCAGCGGTAGCTCGTCCACCGATATCACATGCGAGGGGTCATGAATGTATCTCCTGAGTTGCGAAACATGGAATACATCGTGGAGCTTAGACAAGTGTGGAGGTATTGCAATTCTGTACGCTACTGGTCCGACCTTCTCCAATATCTGGTACGGTCCGACAAACCGAGGGGTCAACTTCTTTGATTTGATAGCTCGGCCAATCCCAATTACCGGGGACACCCGAAGAAATACATGATCTCCCTCGATGAAATTCAAGGGTTTCCTTCTCTTGTCGGCATAGCTTTTCTGTCGGTCTTGAGCGGCTTTCATCTTCCCTTGTATCATTCGGATCTTCTCAGTTGTCTTATGCACAATATCAGGACCAATCAGCAAGTTTTCTCCTATCTGAAACCAGCATAGCGGTGTTCGACATTTCCGACCATACAAAGCTTCTAAAGGAGCCATTCCAATACTCGAATGGAAACTGTTGTTGTATGTGAATTCGACCAACGGTAGTAATGTTTCCCAGCTTTCCGACTGCTCAAGCACACTTGTTCTCAGCAGGTCCTCAAGAGTCTGAATGGTGCGCGCGGACTGTCCATCAGTTTGAGGATGATAAGCAGTGCTAAATCTCAACTTTGTACCCATGGCTTTCTGCAGACTCTGCCAGAATCGAGATAAGAAGCGAGGATCACGGTCCGACACTATGCTGCTCGAAACCCCATGAAGTCTGACGATGTCCTTTATGTACAGTTGCGTCAGTTTCTCCAAGCTGTAATTCATATTGATCGGCAGGAAATGAGCACACTTCGTAAGTCGGTCCACCACAACCCAAATGGCTTCCTGCCCTGACCTCGTCTTTGGTAGACCTGACACAAAGTCCATCGAGATGCTGTCCCACTTCCATTGAGGGATCTCCAATGACTTGAGTAATCCTCCTGGTTTCTGATGCTCGATCTTGGCTTTCTGACACGTCAAGCACCGAGACACATAATCGGCCACATCGGTCTTCAACTCCGGCCACCAAAACAACCTCTTTAGATCCTGGTACATCTTTGTGGCACCTGGGTGGAGACTCATTTTTGTCTTGTGGGCTTCTTCCATCAACTCTCTTCGGACTTCAAAGTCCATGGGGATGCAAACTCTGCCTCGAAATCGTACCAGACCATCAGGTCCTTTGGTGAAGTCAGGTTCATCCTTGTCTCCTGCTCTTTCTAATAGCTTTTGGAGCTCTAGGTCGTTAGTTTGTCTTTCTTTAATGAAACCCACAAAATCATTGGTTACCTGCAGCATCTCTAAGACAACACTGTTTTCCTTTTTCTGTATGCCGAGGTTAAGATCACTAAACTCTTGCATCAGCTGCATCTCTCGTACCATCATGTTGCTCAAGTGAAGACTCTTCCTGCTCAGTGCGTCGGCCACCACGTTGGCTTTTCCAGGATGATAGTGCAAGTTGAAATCATAGTCTTTCAAAAATTCCACCCATCTGCGCTGTCTCATATTGAGTTCCTTCTGGTTGAACAGATAGCCGAGACTCTTGTGGTTACTGAACACCTCGAATTTCGTGCCATACAGGTAGTGTCTCCAAATCTTAAGGGCAAACACCACGGCTGCCAATTCGAGATCATGAGTAGGGTAGTTCTGCTCGTGTAGCCGAAGTTGCCGAGAGGCATACGCCACCACTTTTCCTTGTTGCATCAGCACACAGCCAAGGCCCTGCTTTGAGGCGTCACAAAATACGTCAAAGGTTTTGGTCGGATCGGGTAAAATCAACACGGGCGAGCTTGTCAACCTTTTCTTGAGCTCTTGAAAGCTCTGTTCACACACCTCGGACCATTGGTACGGGGCCTCCTTTCTGGTTAACGAAGTCAACGGTAGAGCCAGTTTAGAAAACCCTTCAATGAATCTCCTGTAGTACCCTGCAAGACCGAGGAAACTCCTGATCTCGGTCACCGAGTTGGGTCTCTCCCACTTAAGCACCGCTTCCACCTTGGAAGGATCAACTGCTACACCTTGCTCGGATATCACGTATCCGAGGAAATGGACCTCGTTGAGCCAAAAACTTCACTTAGAGAGCTTAGCGTAGAGATTCTTATCCTTCAAAACTTGCAACACCGTTCTCAAGTGTTGTTCATGCTCACTCGGATTTCGGGAGTAGATGAGGATATCGTCGATGAAGACTATTACAAACGAATCCAGGTAAGGTCGGAAGATCCTGTTCATGTAGTCCATGAATATAGCTGGGGCATTGGTAAGTCCGAAGGGCATAACTACATACTCGAAGTGCCCATACCTCGTCCTGAAGGCTGTCTTCGGAATGTCCTCTTCTCGGACTCGGATCTGGTGATACCCAGAACGGAGATCTATCTTTGAGAATACCGACGCTCCCTTAAGTTGGTCCAATAAATCATCAATCCGAGGGAGAGGGTATTTGTTCTTCACCGTTACCACGTTGAGCTTTCTATAGTCAGTGCACATTCTGAGACTACCATCCTTCTTTTTCACAAACAGGATTGGGGCTCCCCACGGCGATTTGCTCGGTCGGATTAGCTTTTTGACCAAAAGTTCTTCCAGCTGCTTCTTAAGCTCTTCTAGCTCGGGAGGCGCCATTCTGTATGGGGCAATTGAGATCGGGCCAGTTCCTGGAAGGAGGTCTATGCTGAACTCTACTTCTCTATTCGGCGGTAAGCCAGGCATCTCGTCCGAGAAAACCTCAGGAAATTTGCCGACCACAGGAATTTGGTCTAAGGTTGTTTCCTCTGCTGTCTCTAACTTCGCAACAGAAGGGCCACTAAATATTACGGTCTTTTCTTGGCAATCGAGTAAGACGTGGTGTTTAGACATCCAGTCCATGCCAAGGATGATATCTAGTTTGGTTAGGGGTAGGCAAATCAAGTTGACTTTAAACTCTCTGCCTAATACTTGGATAGGACACTCTAGACATATTTTAGAAGTGATTACAGAAGAGTTGGTTGGGGTAGAAATAGATAGCTTGTAGGGCATCTCTATAGGGGATAGTTTTAGTTTGTTCATACAGTCAAGGGAAATGAAAGAATGTGTGGCTCCACAGTCAAATAGTATGGCACAAGGAATACTATTTACTTGACAAATACCTCGGATCAGCTCGTCAGCATCAGTCACTTCTTCGCCATCCATAGTGTAAACCTTGCCTCGCTGCATGGGTCGGTTCACACCAGTCTGATGAGCCTTGGTCACATTGACCTCTTGCTTCACAATGTTCTCAGTACAACGGGCTGCAAAATGGCCAGGCTTGCCACAACGGAAACAGGATCCTCTTGCTTTGCTCGGATCCAGACTCCAGCATTCTCCCCGGTGCTGCCTTCCACAGTGTTGGCAGATCGGGTAGGGGCCAGGGGCAACCACCATCTGACCACCGCTCCTTTGAGTTGTTGCCACCCTTGAGCTCGGATTCACATAGGGAGCAGATCTCTGAACAACTCCCTTCCCCCTGATCGGGCCCACTCCTTTCTGTGCCGACCTATTCCTCTTTCCGTCGGCTTTCCTTTTGAGCCCCTTCTCATAAGTGCTAGCCATATTCACCGATTGCGAGAAACTGGCCACATTCTGATATTCGAATGCAAGCCGAATATCGTCACGAAGACCAGACTCAAATTTGATGCACTTGGTGCGCTCATCAGCATCTCTGTAGCTACCCGAGTAGCGAATCAAATCCTCGAACTGAGCTGCATAGTCCCCAACGCTCAAGTTCCTCTGTTCCAGCTTAAGAAAGGCGAGCTCCTTCTCTCTCCTGACATCCTCTGGGAAATATTTTCCGAGAAAATGAGCTCGGAACAAGTCCCAAGTGATGACTTCATTAGCCGCTTCCATTCCTCGTCTCTGTTGATCCCACCAGTGCTCGGCTTCACCAGCCAGCACAAACTCAGCCAACCTCACCCTGTACTCATAGGGAGGTTGCAGAGATCGAAAGATCTTTTCAATGTCTTGAAGCCATCTCTGAGCCCCATCTGGATTATATCCTCCTTCGAACCGGGGTGGTTCGTTCTTCCGAAATCGGCTCATCCAGTCTATCTCGACCGGAGCCGGAGGTTGAGGTTGAAGGGCTGCAGCGGTAGCTGCTGCGGCCGCGACGATGTTTTGAGCGAGGTTCTCAGCCTGATTTTGCTGAGCTTGCGCTTGGTTCTACTGTAGTTGAACCAGGGTTTCCAACACAGCAGCAATTCGGTCGTTATCAGCTCGTCTCCCAGCCATGCTGCTCAGTCATGGAGAGAAAGCCAATTAACTTCCGAATAATTAAGCAGATATATATATGTTTAAGCATGTATACCTAGAAGCTCTATTATCTAACTTAGACTTCTAGACTCTTCTTACTTGTCACTCTCTTGGTGAGTAACCACTGGAGTCCTTTGCAACTCCAATAGGCCGAGGAGAAACTGCTCTGATACCAAAAATGTAACACCCTATATAATAATTACCCTTAATTACCCCAAAAACTAGGATTTAAAATTTATTTTAAAGCAAATATGATGATTGCTAAAATAATATTTCTTTTCATTAATATCAAATCATCAGAGTTAAAAGCGGAAGACTTCACTAATCAAAACGGCATAGTTACTCCGAACTTAATAATCCAGGCATACAAAATAAAGTTTTGGCTGCTCGGCCAAACACACCGAGAACATTCAAAATACAAGTTCAGTACAAATTAAGCTCGGCCCAAATAGGCCATTCAAAGTCTAGTACAAAAGAGTTTAGCTCGGCCGAATGGCCGAGACCCAACAAAATCCATTCTAAATAACTTACTCTCCCTGTGAGGGAGAGTGATCCTGCTCGGCCGGGGACTGCGTCTGCTCGGACTCAGTACCTGAAAAATGGTAAGGAGGTGAGCATTACACAGAACTTAAATAAGCAGTTTCTAAAATGACATACCGAACTACCAAGCCAAACACAAGTAGTCAATTAGCATATGAATAGCAAGTAATCAAACCCTATATCACATGCATACTATCTCATTTAGCTCGGTTTACATACACACAATCTCATTCAGCTCGGCTCACATGATTATCCAATTACTCTATTACCTATTAGTTATACCTCAGTTCACATTCTCTTACCTCGGATTACCATCTCTATCTCGGATTCATTACTCATTATTCCGCTTTCACATAGTTTACAATCTTTTACTCTTCTCGGTTGCATACACCCAGTGCATGTCTTACACCATTTAAGTCGGATATTGGAGTGTCCATAACTGCGAGTACCACCATACTCATCTTACAGCTGCGAGCACCACAATGCTCGGCTTATGCGATCAATGCACGTACCCAGTACGCGTCTGCTATGACCAGGAACACTACCACCGATCATTCTATGGAGTAAGAAGTGTCCATGATTGCGAGTACCACTATACTCATCTTACAGCTGCAAGCACCACAATGCTCGGCTTACGTGATCAATGCACGCACCCAGTACGCGTCTGCTATGACCAGGAACACATCCCACCGATCCCGTTCTCGGAATCTTGTGTGAGTCATAACTGCGAGCACCACTATGCTCGTCTTACAGCTGCAAGCACCACAATGCTCGGCTTACGCGATCAATGCACGCACCCAGTGCGCGTCTGCTATGACCCGACCACACAACCATTTCTCTTTAATTTCTCTTATCTTATTAACCATTACTTTTCGTTTGACCACCTCTATTCGCCTCTTTACTTTATTCCTCCTTACATTAATCTCATTATTTACTTAACTCGGCCTCTCTCGGCTCAGCCCTTAACTATCTCCCCGTTCCTTCATTTTTTTTCCTCATTGTCAGACTCATTTACTCTATCTCTCCTACCATCCGTATTTCCCATTTTCTCATATCCATTACTTTTTCGTCACTCAGCCCTTCCCAGCTCGGCCACAGATATAAATAACAAGTTATCAAAGCTCATAAACATTTATACAACATCAACAATAATAGCAAGCATTCGGCCAACTCAACATACCAACATATAGCATATAACAATATTCATCCCTACTTCATACACATGTTTCTAGTTCATTGTTTAGTTCCCTTTTTACCCTTTTTACCCTTTCCTTTCTACATTAACCTAGATCCATTCCCTAGTCTAACACCCACTCTTAGCACCCTTTATGAACACCCTAGAAACCCAAATTCAAGTAGAGGTAACACTCACTCCTTACCTCAAACCGTGTGAGATAAGAGTTGAGAGCTTGAGTATGGCTTTCCTTGACTTTGGCCTTGTGAGCTTCACACCACTCGAATCCGTGTCCTCCTTGCTGCCACCACCACACTACGCCGGTCTAGGAACGCCGGAACAGAAGAGAACAGAGAGGAGGAGGGTTCCAGTTTGTGAGAAGAGAGGGAGAAAGAAAGTGTTGGGGTTTTGTTTGCTGAAGCTTTGGAGGAAAAGAGAGAGATTCGTAGGAGGGAGAGAATGAGGAATGTAAAGTGTGTTATGTGGTGTTTTGGGCTTTCTTTTATTTATTTAGGGAAAATATTTGTGTGGCTAGGATTTATTAGCTTCTTGAAGAAGCTTAGAATATATGGCCAAGATTCATTGGCTTCTTGAGGAAGCCATGAATAGTACATTGAAAGGGACATAAAGTAATGATAGAGACATAAAGTGAAAGATAAGGACAGTGTACAGATGGTACGGTTCCCAAAGGGCAACAGCTCAACATAAGCTGGCACGGAGGAGCTAGGCAGTGTCAGCTCGAATACGTCGGCCAGGATATGTTGGCTCGGTTTGTAGGAACATCGGCAGTCCGAGCTTACCTTTCGGATAACGCTATGAGTTGCGCTGAGGTCGGATAATCCAGACTGGACAATGGGTTTCCCGTTGGGTTCCCTTTCAGCTCGGTTCATATGCACACAATCTTATCTAGCTCGGCCGGGATCGGGCCGAGGCCTTAATCTCACATCCTAGGTCGGCTTATGCTCGTTCTACCCTTCTAACCTTGTACAATTTCTAAGGTTTAATCCTATCCCTAAGTAGATATTTATACACTAAAATTATATTATTTAAATATAAATTTTCGGGATGTTACAGTTCTCACCTCGAGAAGTCATATACATTTTCTATTGTTTTTAAGCATTTGGTTGATTAGGTCGCCCTGCATTCCCATTGTCGTATTTTTGTCGTAAAGAGTTGTTTATAGTAAAATAATATATTGAAAAATCGGTGTTTATGAATATTATTTATATTTTAAAAAGTTTTATTTTTGTGTAAATTGTTATTAAAAATTGTATTCATTCTTAGTTGTCATGTTCCAAAATATGAATCCATACATTATTTCAAAGAAATTATATATGCATTGTTATTTTGTTAATCTTTGATTTAATTTACCTTAAATCTAATATGTTTGTCTAGAGTAGAGTTTTCATAAATTGTATTTTTTTAATACATATGTTTTTTTAACAACACCTATATCATTTTTTTAATCAAATTTACGGTCAAAGTTATGGTTTTTTTAATAACGACCATATCTACACGTTTTTGATAACTATATCAGTTTTTTCTATCAAATTTACGGTTTTTTTTGGGTCATGGTTATGGTTTTTTTTAATAACAATCATATCAATACGTTCTTGGTACAATTTTTTTATTAGAACAATTTAGAATAATTGTATCAATATTTATTTATACATTTTTTTAACAACTATATATATCATAGTTTGTTTTTTTTTAATTAATTAATTATAATCACCAGAGTTATAGTTATCTTATAAAATTTTGTACTTTTTAGATTCTTATCCTCATAAGATATAAGGTTAAAAAACTCAATTATAACCACCAAGATTATGGTTAAACTTATAGTTTCTAGATTCTTATCCTCAATCCTAAGAGATGAGGTTTCAATAAACCAATTATAACCACCAAAGTTATGGTTATTTAATTTTTAGTTATTTCCCTATCAAACTTATCCTTTTTAGATTTGGGATGACGTTTAAAAAATCATATATAATTACCAAAATTATGATTATTTTTTCCCAACTATATCTTTAAATTTTTAATACATATGTTTTTTTAATAACCACTATACCATATCTTTTTTATCAACTTTACGGTTATTTATTTTTTTGGTCAAAGTTATCTACACGTTTTTGATAACTAAGGCATTTTTCTATCAAATTTAAGATTTTTTTTGTCATGGTTATGCTTTTTTAATAACAACATACTTTTTTATACAGTATTTTTATTAGAACAATATACAACAACATAATAAATCACTTTATAACAAAGAACATAGATGTGAGGAAAGAAAAAAATAAAAAAGTGTTACCAATATAAAAAATAGAAAATTGAATGGAATAAATCAGTTTATAACAAAGAACATGGATGTGAGGAAAAAAAGAAATAAAGCATTAGATCAAAAGATTTGATTTTGAACACTGATTTGATTACCATTTCCAGAAGAAAAAAAATCTAAAGCAGAAATCTAACAGAGAATATTTGATCACATGCAAAATCATCACCAGACAAAAAATAAAACACAGAAAAACCCTTAATTTGAAATCTACCCAAATTAGTTGCACGTATTCCTGCCAAATTGCTTTATTGGCCACTAATGCAGTTGGACGGAGAAGCATAAGATGATATTGCATTGGGTGTTTCTGTTGGAAGTAAAAGAAGAAGAAACCTGTCTGGCGCCACATCTGATATTCGGGCCACCCTTCTCCTACTTCTCATTGGTAAATGCATGGCTGATCATGTTGCTTTCAAGGAAGTTGGTGAAGAACTATTTTTTAGGTGATTCCAAACTTATATTCTCTTTGTAAATTAGTTGGCATTCTTATTTATCACCTTTTTTCACTGAATTATAAAGCATGAATCTCCTTGTTCCTGGAAGGCAACTTTTGGATGGCCCAGTTTCAAGGGTGGCATATTTTTCTTCTGAAGGCATGAACTTGATTTCATTTTATTGCCCCAATGCAATTAGTTGCACGTATTCCTGCCAAAGGTTGGAGTGTGTTACTGCATTTGTGTGTATTTAGTAACTTCTTTTTAAAACTGTACTTGGTAGTTTTATCATCATGTAGGAGAGTTAGTTCTATGCTAAGGGTAATTTAGGAATAACAAATTTATGTACATTTTAACTGTATTTTTCAGTTATTTTAGTTAAAAAAGGTGTTTTCTTTATATAATAGTATAGATGATTGAGTAGTTTTCCGTTTCTAAGGATTAGGATTAGCCCATGGAGGCATTGACATGATATTTTGATATTTGTCTCTTATTAATAATTATTTATTTTAGATTTAATTATGGTGTTCTTAATGCTTGTGATTGTGTTGGATCCCATTATTGTATGATCCTATATAGTAAGGGAAGTACCGAAAGGTGAACCCTAGTATTAGAAAATACATAATTAAACTTAAGGTTTTAGATCACGAAAGTAGTTCTAATCCTTGAGAGGATTCAATGAATTATCATAGAACTTAACGGATTTAATGTACCCTAATTACCACGAAAGTAGGAATTAGGCCTCATTAGGTACGGTGCTAAGAGTCTGAAAGGAACTAGTATTCTACATTAGGATAATTCACCTTCAAAGTAAATCTAATTTAATAAGAGATATATCTTTAATTGATTGTCAATGTTGATATGTGGTGAAACTAATCCTTTGAAGATTTAATTCTTATCTTATCTCATATCTTTAGATATATTTTATTTTATTTTATATCTCAATCCAATCTTTTATTTTATTTTTTCATATCTCTAATAGATTCGTTTAGCTAATCTATACTTGTAATTTGTCGGTAATTAACAACAAAATCCCAGTGGAGACGATATCTTTTTATACTACTACTTGACATAACTCGTGCGCTTGCGGGGCGTATCAGCAAGTAACCCAAATTTCCAAGAGCCATGTCTGTCGAGGCGACACAAAGCTCAGCGACCACAAAAGGCGCACAGTAATGTCCTCAATAATAGGCACTACATGACAAAAGCAACAAGTCTAAGATCAACAGTAAAGTAATTCCTTCAAGCTCTTTGTCCACCTTGGAAAAATCATAAGAGGCATAAGCTAGAAAGGATGAAGGCTTGCTTGCAAGCCAAGGGGCGCTATAGATAAGAAAGAGAAGGCGCTCAATGCAACAGAAAATTCACAAAACTAGAAACTGTGGAATCTGAAGGGTCAAAAGGCGCAAAAGAGCAAAACGTTGGGTCTCAGAATTAAAAGTATGCATAGAGAAGCAGATTACAAAGAAGTTGCACAAACAAAGCAAGAGTTCAGAGTTCAAAGCTCACCAATTCACTGAACAGTATGCTGGCTAGCACAATCCAAAGGTGAGGCCCACAGCTAAAAGATCCGCAAAAGAGCCACACAAGCCGTACAACGAAAGCGTGCACGACGAAAGCGCGCACAACGAAAGCGCGCACCAAAGGTACACATAGAAGGCACCCTTGTTTAATCTCAAATGAGGCACCCTGCCAGTATCAACACTCTAAAGGCGTCATCAGTCCAATCAAAGGGCGACACCTTGCTCAGTAGTAGCAGTATGAAGTATCTCTGTTCATTTCCAAAGGTGACGCTCTGCCCTATGTCATGCAATCCGAAGGCGTCCCCTCAGTTCAAACTCAAAGGGAAGAATGAGAGAAGAAAGTGTGTAGGCCCAAGAGCGACCTTTGAAAGCGCACGCCCTTGTCTAACTTTGATACTCCCTTGAGGGTGCACCTTTCTGAAATACATCATCAATCCATTCTTGCCACCCACCTGTGATGGTGACCCTTACATGAAAGCACACCTCAGACCAAGGAAACTTAGAACAAGGAAGACGAGAGCGCAGAAGAAAAGGGCCTAGTTCCCAGTGCTCTCTACGAAGAGAGGGCTTTGAGCATAAAGTAACATAAGCTTCTGAAACCGCAATCGCTTTTGAGGATGGCCAGAAAGCAAGTCACCTGATTCCGAGGGCTGAGGAAAGGGGAGCTTTGGGCATGTCCCAACCGCCCAGCGGTGTTGGCTAGGCTCCACGAGATCAGAGCAAGGATTAGGCAGATCAGCAAGAAAGCAAAAAAAAGTGGGTTGAGGAAGGTTTTCATTATGTCCTCGAACCTCCTCATCAAAGGCACTAGAAGAGCCTTCATCATCAGAATTGGAGATTATCCCGGATCTCACCATGGTTCACGGGTCCAAAATAAAGACAAGAAGCAAAGCGAACCTTAGCGGCTGAACAAAGCAGGAACATGTTTGTTAAAAAGATCAGCAAAGAAAAATGGAAGGAGTAAGCTGTTGAGGGTTGAATTGAAAAGAAAGAAGAAATGTCTTGTGTCTTGAGAAAAGAAAGGAAAATGAAAGAAACAGAGAGAAGCGTACAAGAGAAAAAGAAGTTGAAGAATCTTTGAAATTTGGAAGAAGGCTGAAGACAATGGAATGGTCAGCTTTTGGGTAGCACTGTTACCAACCAAAACACATCGCCCAAGGAAAGGACAAAGCGTGGGAGAGAGAAAAGAAAAACAGGATTTGCATCAAAGAGGAAACTCTTCCTCTTCAATGCAAAGGGGGCTATTGTTGATACCCCAAAATTTGGTAGCCCAAATTGCAAGGCCCAATCTGTATAAAGGCCCAAAAATCGTCAAACAAATAAAACAACAAAAAGACTCTGAGAAAGGCGTGCAAGCATCAAGGATTGGCCAGAGCATCACTTGTCCAGAGCGTCACTTGTCCAGAGCGTCACATTTTAATATTTTTTCCAAGAAAAGGAAAAAACGTCCTGATGGCAAAGAGCACAACACATCCCCCCGAAGCGTCTCAGGCATCATAAAATCTCACAAAAAAAGTCATGATAGATGAGAGCATGCAGGGTATGGGGCTTGTGGAAGGCACACACGTGCAAAGAAAGGCAACCCAGCTTCCTAAGACTTCAACGACTTGTGCAGGAAGCCAAGAGGGAATCTTTGCTTACCTCACTTGGTCATTCCCAAGTCAAAGCCAAGAATGGCATGACTTGCACACTTCCTCCTTGCAACCATTAAATGCCAATGCCCAGAATGGTAAAGAAGACAAAGCTACTCCTGATAAAGAGAAGATACCCTGAGCACATGCTGCAAAGTGCTATTACCTAGCGGACAAAAAGAGAGCAGCCAATGACCACTGGTCCAAAGCACCATTATAAATAGGAGGTACTTCTCCTTCCAAGTTCATGATCTCAACAACAGCAACAAAAATTTTACATATACCTTTGAAATTTGGTATATTTATTGGTGATCCACTACATTATAACACATTGCTAACCCCAATAAAAAAATTAGGATATGCTATTTTAATTTTTTTTAGGGAGAAATTGTATTTCACTTATTGGGGCAAAGTTTACAATACATATGAGTCCTATTATATAGGAAAAGATGAAACCCCATAATGAATTTGTTTCAACTAAAGATAAACATAAAGTAGGGATAAACTCAAACTATGATAGAGTCATCCACTTATTAGATAAATACAAATTGTTCATAACAAATAGTTAAAAAAAACCGTGAGGGAGTAGTCTCAACCTCCCTCCATTTCCAATCCATTAATTATATATATATATATATTTGAATTAATTTATTATTTAGTAATATTTTATGTATTTTATTATTTTTATTATTTATATATTTTTAATGTATTTTTAGTAATTTTGTATATTTTTTAAATTATTGTTGTTGAATTATCTGTATTAATTAAATAATAATTTAATTTTATTATAATAAGTAATATTTTAATAATATGTTAAAAGTAATGTGAGGTGGGGTTTGAGATCCATTTAAGAATTATGGTTGAGTTCTTGGATTGGAGCAAATTTGTGTTAGAATTACATAAAATATGAGAAAGTGTGAGATAATATAAAATATGGTGTGGAGACCACCTAAGAACTTGGAGATGCTCTTAGCCCTTTTGGGGAAAAAGAGCTAAATTGAACCCTAATACCTCCTCGATTCAATAATAACGGAATTTGTATTAGATTGGGGCGAGAGGAAGCAATCCATAATTTGTTTTGAAACCAGCCAAAGAGAGAGAAAGTAAAGTTACGGGGGAAATTTGAGGTAAAAAAAAGCTCAAGTTATGAATTAACTTTGTCGCTACTGTTTAATAGTGGTAATTTTTTATAGTAACTAGCGTGCCGACAGGCACTCCCGTGCCTGTCGCCCCGCGTTCCCATTGTCGTGCTTTTGTCGTAAAGAGTTGTTTATAGTAAAATGATATATTGAAAAATCGGTCTTTATGAAAGTTAATTTATATGGTAGTTGTCATGTTCCAGAATATATCCATAAATTTCAACAAAATTATACATGCATTGTTATTTTATTAATCTCCAATTTAATTTCCCTTAAATTTAATATGTTTGTCTAGATGCATGACGTAATAGAGTTTTCATAAATTGTAATAGATACATCATCATTCCTTTGTATTTTGGAGAAAAAAACTCCAAAAACCAAAGAAGAAACAATTTAATAAAATTTAGGTATTCAGACCAAACACATAAGAAAGCCAGAGAAGAACCATAAGGATATATTCCAGAGATATCAAAAGCAATAAATGAAAAAAATAATGAAAAAATGAATACAACATAGATGAAAGTGAAAGAATTTGCAATGACCTTTTCACCTTTTTGGCGACATATAGCCACCGCAAGAGCTGACATTGTAGTGAAATGTGATGAAGGCATTCCACCAGAATCAAGCAACCTTCTAAAGTCCCAACGTCATATTTTAATAAGAATCTACAAAGTATAAGTTGTAACATCCCTAATTTAATTCCAAGCATAATTAGTGAATTAATAGGCTTAAAGGTTAGGGAACGAATAAATTAATTACTTAAAGAATTTTGGGAGCTAGGTGAGTAGTAATTTTAGGTACTAGGGGTTGTGTAGGAGATATTAGTAGCAATGGGCAAGAGTATCTAAGCGGAATCGGGGGTTAAATCGGCGTTTTGGATGTTAGAAATCAACCAAAAAGGGAAAATTAGGAATAAAATAACCATATCTCCAAATCCAATTTCCACCGTTGGATGTGAAGTTAAGGGTCTTAGGAAGCTTGTTTCAAAATTTGGACCCGATCCGACGGTTAACGAAAAAGTTACGGCGAATCGAAGTTTGGACTTACTAGTGCACGCCCAGGCGCACCAGGGTGCATCAGATGCACCAACCCAGTAGCTTTTTCGCTCAGGCGCAGCATCCAGTGCGCCCAGGCGCGCCCCGTGCGCATCAGTTCCGCATTTGGCGCACCAACCCCGCATCAGGCGCACCAATTGGTGCGCCATTCCTTCCTGACCGCACCAGATCTGGTGCTGGTGCTGTTGCCGCGCTCAAGCGCGCGAGACCTGCGCCCAGGCGCGCGCGGTCAAATGCACCATTTTCAGCCATCAGATTTGAACTTGGGCACCAAGTTTCCCAATCCTGGCCACACAATTTTGTGGCTGGTTCAAGGCAAAAATAAGAGAAGTAAAACACAACACTCACACACACTCTTTCATCAACATCATTCCTTCTTCCATCATCTTCTTCCCATCCTCTCTCAAGCACCATGAACCCAAAATCACCACCAACACTCACTATTCATCATCCCTTCCATCTCCCTCTCAAGGCCCCAAGAGCTTCTCATCCTCATCAACCACACCCAAACACCATGATCAAGGCACCTTCAACCTTGATCTCCATCACCATCACCCCCATCATGGATCAAGCACCAAATTATCATCAACTATCGAGCAACCAAAGAGCTAGCACCATCTTCCTCCATAAATCCATGATCAAGACCTTTAATCACCATCTCCACCAAAAAAAATCAAGCATGAAACTAATAACCCACAACTTCCCTCCTCTTTCCCTTGAAATTCGTGTGCTTCTTCCTCTCCATGGGTTTCTCTAATTCAAGTGGCTAGGGAGAACACCTCATGAGCACACCTTTAGCTCCAAGTTAAATCATAGGAGTTTAAGCTAGGGTTTCAAGGGCCAAGTGGGTACAAGACAAGGATTAGGGAGCTCAAATACCAAGGATCCATGGGCTAGGGCTTGAGATTCATCACCACCTCTTAAGAAGGTAAGAGGGGTTTGTGTTACCTTTCCTAAGGATATAGATTCTAGGTTGTTGTAATGATGACTAGGTGTAGATAATTAATTAAAAGAATAAATCATAGGATAATTAAAGTGTATGAAATGAACCTTAGGGTATAATTGCTAAGGAATGTGTAGACTATATGTTAATTAAGTAGTAAGTTAAGAACCCTAGGGAGTTGACTTAATTTATAGTACTCTGAGACATACCTGAGTATGTCGACTGTTTTGTCTATTATCCGTTGATTGTTACTTGTTATCGATGTATGTTCATGTCGTGTTTGGTTTGGATGGCTCGTAAGGCAAAGAATGGATTAAGTGTTAACATGGGCAAATCATATAGGAAGGGCTGAGAAATAAAAGAGAAATTCGAATTTAATGGAAAATTATGAGCGAGTAATTAAAGAACGGATTAAGGATAAATAGCTTGGAAAAGGAAAGTGAAGTTTATTATTAAATGAATTATAAGTTAGAGGGTGGAGATTGAGTGACAAGGAACTTTGATGGATGTTGTGATTGGTTTAATTTGTTAAGTGTAAATGTGACAATAACGGTTGTATGATATTATGTGATATAGAAATGATGTTCGTGCTTGAATATTCATGAGATGTGATGTTGATATGATGAAAGAATGAAATGAAATATACCCGGACGCAGTAAGTCGCGATCGCACGGTGGTGCGAACACAGTAGGACGTGACCAGGGGTGAGTGAAATATACCTGGACGCAGTAAGTCGTGACCAGCACATTAGTGCGGACACAGTAGGTCGTGACCAGGGAAAAATGAAAATGAAATGTACCCGGACGCAGTAAGTCGTGACCAGCACATTAGTGCGGACGCAGTAGGTCGTGACCAGGGACAGAATGAAATGAAATATAACCGGACACAGTAAGACGTGACCAGCACGTGAGTGCGGACGCAGTAGGTCGTGACCGGGATAAATTGAAAGTGAAATATAACCGGACGCAGTAAGACGTGACCAGAACGTGAGTGCGGACGGAGTAGGTCGTGACCGGGATAAAACGAAAGTGAAGTACAACCGGACGCAGTAAGACGTGACCTGCACGTGGGTGCGGACACAGTAGGTCGTGACCGGGATAAGATTAAAGAGAAACATATCCGGACGCAGTAAGTCGTGACCAGCACGTTAGTGCGGACGCAGTAGGTCGTGACCGGAACAAAATGAAAGAGAATTGTGAATTTAATGAAAGAAAAGATAATCAAAGGGGTTTTATGAAAATAATGGCTAAAAACAAAGCGATAAAAATTGAATTGAGAAACCAAAGGATATTTTTGAGAATGATTAATGACGTGTTGGTAATTTATGAGTGTGGAATCTGGAATATGTAAATGTTAATGCAAGTGAAATTGAAAGGTAACTTAAGGTTGAATGTAGGATTTCTAGGAAGGTAGTATGGACATAGGGCTTACTTTATTGAAGAGGAGCTTGCATGTAATTACCTGAATAGGAATATTAAGTTAATAGATGATTTCTATTGTGATAGGGCCTAGTTTGTCAGCTATGCTTCTTAGAAGCTATTTTCCTTAGTACTGTGTAATGCTACCCTTCTTGCTATATTTTTACAGGTACCGAAGGAGCATACATGTGTCTCGCCGAGCAAGATTACATTTCACCACGTGGAGTGTGTATAGTAATTAGCGACCACCTATTGGTCATGAGTTATTTTGGGAAGTTTTGTTGTATTTCAATTACTTGTCTTTTTGGAAAACTAAGAGTTTGAGAAATTACTTGTATTTCCTTGGAAATAATGTAATGAGTGGACTAAACAATATTATGGGCCCTGCTGGCCTCTGATGAATTTGAATATGTTGATGTTATCAGGTTACAGTAAAAACCAGAATTTTGGGAAAGTCAGAAAAACAAACGAAACTCCGTCCGTTTGACGGAAGATTTTTATAAGTTAAAAAAAAATTTTAAATTCACTATTTTATTAAGGGTAATAAAGGGTAATTGATTGTAGGTGTTACATAAATTTTAATTAATAAAATAACCATAACTTTGGTGGTTATAATTATTTTTTTAACGTCATCTTTTTTTAGGATTGGGGATAAAAATTTAGAAAGTATAAGTTTTATTGGGAAATATTATCTTAATTAAATTGAAAGATTTCGTATTTATAGTTTCAGTATAACTTATCCCCTTATGGGTTCTCACCTCGAGAAGTCATATACATTTTCTATTGTTTTTAAGCATTTGGTTGATTAGGTCGCCCTGCATTCCCATTGTCGTATTTTTGTCGTAAAGAGTTGTTTATAGTAAAATGATATATTGAAAAATCGGTGTTTATGAATATTATTTATATTTTAAAGAGTTTTATTTTTGTGTAAATTGTTATTAAAAATTGTATTCATTCTTAGTTGTCATGTTCCAAAATATGAATCCATACATTATTTCAAAGAAATTATACATGCATTGTTATTTTGTTAATCTTTGATTTAATTTACCTTAAATCTAATATGTTTGTCTAGAGTAGAGTTTTCATAAATTGAATTTTTTTAATACATATGTTTTTTTAACAACAACTATATCATTTTTTTTATCAAATTTACGGTCAAAGGTATGGTTTTTTTAATAACGACCATATCTACACGTTTTTGATAACTATATCATTTTTTTCTATCAAATTTACGGTTTTTTTTGGGTCATGGTTATGGTTTTTTTTAATAACAACCATATCAATACGTTCTTGATACAATTTTTTTATTAGAACAATTTAGAATAATTGTATCAATATTTAATTATACATTTTTTTTAACAACTATATATATCATAGTTTTTTTTTTAATTAATTAATTATAATCACCAGAGTTATAGTTATCTTATAAAATTTTGTACTTTTTAGATTCTTATCCTCATAAGATATAAGGTTAAAAAACTCAATTATAACCACCAAGATTATGGTTAAACTTATAGTTTCTAGATTCTTATCCTCAATCCTAAGAGATGAGGTTTCAATAAACCAATTATAACCACCAAAGTTATGGTTATTTAATTTTTAGTTATTTCCCTATCAAACTTATCCTTTTTAGATTTGGGATGACGTTTAAAAAATCATATATAATTACCAAAATTATGATTATTTTTTCCCAACTATATCTTTAAATTTTTAATACATATGTTTTTTTAATAACAACTATACCATATTTTTTTATCAACTTTACGGTTATTTATTTTTTTGGTCAAAGTTATCTACACGTTTTTGATAACTAAGGCATTTTTCTATCAAATTTAAGATTTTTTTTGTCATGGTTATGCTTTTTTAATAACAACATACTTTTTTATACAGTATTTTTATTAGAACAATATACAACAACATAATAAATCACTTTATAACAAAGAACATAGATGTGAGGAAAGAAAAAAATAAAAAAGTGTTACCAATATAAAAAATAGAAAATTGAATGGAATAAATCAGTTTATAACAAAGAACATGGATGTGAGGAAAAAAAAGAAATAAAGCATTAGATCAAAAGATTTGATTTTGAACACTGATTTGATTACCATTTCCAGAAGAAAAAAATCTAAAGCAGAAATCTAACAGAGAATATTTGATCACATGCAAAATCATCACCAGACAAAAAATAAAACACAGAAAAACCCTTAATTTGAAATCTACCCAAATTAGTTGCACGTATTCCTGCCAAATTGCTTTATTGGCCACTAATGCAGTTGGACGGAGAAGCATAAGATGATATTGCATTGGGTGTTTCTGTTGGAAGTAAAAGAAGAAGAAACCTGTCTGGCGCCACATCTGATATTCGGGCCACCCTTCTCCTACTTCTCATTGGTAAATGCATGGCTGATCATGTTGCTTTCAAGGAAGTTGGTGAAGAACTATTTTTTAGGTGATTCCAAACTTATATTCTCTTTGTAAATTAGTTGGCATTCTTATTTATCACCTTTTTTCACTGAATTATAAAGCATGAATCTCCTTGTTCCTGGAAGGCAACTTTTGGATGGCCCAGTTTCAAGGGTGGCATATTTTTCTTCTGAAGGCATGAACTTGATTTCATTTTATTGCCCCAATGCAATTAGTTGCACGTATTCCTGCCAAAGGTTGGAGTGTGTTACTGCATTTGTGTGTATTTAGTAACTTCTTTTTAAAACTGTACTTGGTAGTTTTATCATCATGTAGGAGAGTTAGTTCTATGCTAAGGGTAATTTAGGAATAACAAATTTATGTACATTTTAACTGTATTTTTCAGTTATTTTAGTTAAAAAAGGTGTTTTCTTTATATAATAGTATAGATGATTGAGTAGTTTTCCGTTTCTAAGGATTAGGATTAGCCCATGGAGGCATTGACATGATATTTTGATATTTGTCTCTTATTAATAATTATTTATTTTAGATTTAATTATGGTGTTCTTAATGCTTGTGATTGTGTTGGATCCCATTATTGTATGATCCTATATAGTAAGGGAAGTACCGAAAGGTGAACCCTAGTATTAGAAAATACATAATTAAACTTAAGGTTTTAGATCACGAAAGTAGTTCTAATCCTTGAGAGGATTCAATGAATTATCATAGAACTTAATGGATTTAATGTACCCTAATTACCACGAAAGTAGGAATTAGGTCTCATTAGGTACGGTGCTAAGAGTCTGAAAGGAACTAGTATTCTACATTAGGATAATTCACCTTCAAAGTAAATCTAATTTAATAAGAGATATATCTTTAATTGATTGTCAATGTTGATATGTGGTGAAACTAATCCTTTGAAGATTTAATTCTTATCTTATCTCATATCTTTAGATATATTTTATTTTATTTTATATCTCAATCCAATCTTTTATTTTATTTTTTCATATCTCTAATAGATTCGTTTAGCTAATCTATACTTGTAATTTGTCGGTAATTAACAACAAAATCCCAGTGGAAACGATATCTTTTTATACTACTACTTGACATAACCCGTGCGCTTGCGGGGCGTATCAGCAAGTAACCCAAATTTCCAAGAGCCAAGTCTGCCGAGGCGACACAAAGCTCAGCGACCACAAAAGGCGCACAGTAATGTCCTCAATAATAGGCACTACATGACAAAAGCAACAAGTCTAAGATCAACAGTAAAGTAATTCCTTCAAGCTCTTTGTCCACCTTGGAAAAATCATAAGAGGCATAAGCTAGCAAGGATGAAGGCTTGCTTGCAAGCCAAGGGGCGCTATAGATAAGAAAGAGAAGGCGCTCAATGCAACAGAAAATTCACAAAACTAGAAACTGTGGAATCTGAAGGGTCAAAAGGCGCAAAAGAGCAAAACGTTGGGTCTCAGAATTAAAAGTATGCATAGAGAAGCAGATTACAAAGAAGTTGCACAAACAAAGCAAGAGTTCAGAGTTCAAAGCTCACCAATTCACTGAACAGTATGCTGGCTAGCACAATCCAAAGGTGAGGCCCACAGCTAAAAGATCCGCAAAAGAGCCACACAAGCCGTACAACGAAAGCATGCACGACGAAAGCGCGCACAACGAAAGCGCGCACCAAAGGTACACATAGAAGGCACCCTTGTTTAATCTCAAATGAGGCGCCCTGCCAGTATCAACACTCTAAAGGCGTCATCAGTCCAATCAAAGGGCGACACCTTGCTCAGTAGTAGCAGTATGAAGTATCTCTGTTCAGTTCCAAAGGTGACGCTCTGCCCTATGTCATGCAATCCGAAGGTGTCCCCTCTGTATAAAGGCCCAAAAATCGTCAAACAAATAAAACAACAAAAAGACTCTGAGAAAGGCGTGCAAGCATCAAGGATTGGCCAGAGCATCACTTGTCCAGAGCGTCACTTGTCCAGAGCGTCACATTTTAATATTTTTTCCAAGAAAAGGAAAAAACGTCCTGATGGCAAAGAGCACAACACATCCCCCCGAAGCGTCTCAGGCATCATAAAATCTCACAAAAAAAGTCATGATAGATGAGAGCGTGCAGGGTATGGGGCTTGTGGAAGGCACACACGTGCAAAGAAAGGCAACCCAGCTTCCTAAGACTTCAACGACTTGTGCAGGAAGCCAAGAGGGAATCTTTGCTTACCTCACTTGGTCATTCCCAAGTCAAAGCCAAGAATGGCATGACTTGCACACTTCCTCCTTGCAACCATTAAATGCCAATGCCTAGAATGGTAAAGAAGACAAAGCTACTCCTGATAAAGAGAAGATACCCTGAGCACATGCTGCAAAGTGCTATTACCCAGCAGACAAAAGGCGAGCAGCCAATGACCACTGGTCCAAAGCACCATTATAAATAGGAGGTACTTCTCCTTCCAAGTTCATGATCTCAACAACAACAACAAAAATTTTACATATACCTTTGAAATTTGGTATATTTATTGGTGATCCACTACATTATAACACATTGCTAACCCCAATAAAAAAATTAGGATATGCTATTTTAATTTTTTTTAGGGAGAAATTGTATTTCACTTATTGGGGCAAAGTTTACAATACATATGAGTCCTATTATATAGGAAAAGATGAAACCCCATAATGAATTTGTTTCAAATAAAGATAAACATAAAGTAGGGATAAACTCAAACTATGATAGAGTCATCCACTTATTAGATAAATACAAATTGTTCATAACAAATAGTTAAAAAAAACCGTGAGGGAGTAGTCTCAACCTCCCTCCATTTCCAATCCATTAATTATATATATATATATTTGAATTAATTTATTATTTAGTAATATTTTATGTATTTTATTATTTTTATTATTTATATATTTTTAATGTATTTTTAGTAATTTTGTATATTTTTTAAATTATTGTTGTTGAATTATCTGTATTAATTGAATAATAATTTAATTTTATTATAATAAGTAATATTTTAATAATATGTTAAAAGTAATGTGAGGTGGGGTTTGAGATCCATTTAAGAATTATGGTTGAGTTCTTGGGTTGGAGCAAATTTGTGTTAGAATTACTTAAAATATGAGAAAGTGTGAGATAATATAAAATATGGTGTGGAGACCACCTAAGAACTTGGAGATGCTCTTAGCCCTTTTGGGGAAAAAGAGCTAAATTGAACCCTAATACCTCCTCGATTCAATAATAACGGAATTTGTATTAGATTGGGGCGAGAGGAAGCAATCCATAATCTGTTTTGAAACCAGCCAAAGAAAGAGAAAGTAAAGTTACGGGGGAAATTTGAGGTAAAAAAAAGCTCAAGTTATGAATTAACTTTGTCGCTACTGTTTAATAGTGGTAATTTTTTATAGTAACTAGCGTGCCGACAGGCACTCCCGTGCCTGTCGCCCCGCGTTCCCATTGTCGTGCTTTTGTCGTAAAGAGTTGTTTATAGTAAAATGATATATTGAAAAATCGGTCTTTATGAAAGTTAATTTATATGGTAGTTGTCATGTTCCAGAATATATCCATAAATTTCAACAAAATTATACATGCATTGTTATTTTATTAATCTCCAATTTAATTTCCCTTAAATTTAATATGTTTGTCTAGATGCATGACGTAATAGAGTTTTCATAAATTGTAATAGATACATCATCATTCCTTTGTATTTTGGAGAAAAAACTCCAAAAACCAAAGAAGAAACAATTTAATAAAATTTAGGTATTCAGACCAAACACATAAGAAAGCCAGAGAAGAACTGTAAGATCCTATATTTTAAATACATGAAATAAAAGTATTTTTATAAATATTAGTATCATTAAAATAGTCAATTTTTCCTATTTTAGCAAAAACACTCGAGTATTTTAGGCAAAACTCGAGTATTTTAAGTAGCTGTTTAAAAATTTGAATTTTTAAATAAAAACTCGAGTATTTTGGAAAAAACTCGAGTATTTCGTACAGACCTGAAAGTGTATAAGTCGGTTTTCATTTAATTTTCGCACCAAAACGCGGTTTCTTGAAATGACAAGCATAGAGCTGGACTTTGCTTCGATTTGAAGTATTCCTAGACTATAAATTGGTGCTTGGTTGAAGCATTCAACACCTCTAATCCCCCAAAACCCGAATTCTAAGTTTCAGACTCTCAGTTTTTCAGAGCATACTTTGATCTCTAATTTTTCCTTCGTTTTCCAATCAAATCCTTTGAAACCAAAACACAACTCAAGGTTCTAGTTCCATCTTTGAATTAGAATCAAGAATCACTTCAAATAAGCCCCTGTAGTTCGAGTTCTAGCTCATCAAAGTTTGAAGTTCAAAGCTGTGAAAACAGAGTAGTTTTCAGCATCAAGTATTCATGTTCATTGAATTCGTTTGGTAATCTCAGGAATCCTTTTTGTGTCAAATTTGTTTCTGATTGAAGTTAATATATCCTAGTTTGTTAAACTAACTTGTTTCGTTCTTTTTCATGCCAAATCCGTGGTGAAATCTGTGGCCAAAGTCAGCCTGTTCAACCCCTTTTTCACAAGTCCAGAATTTGGATTTTTGATCCAACCAATTTCCTTGTTGTTTAATCTGTTGTTTAGCTTCTCTGAGGTAAGGGAGGAGTTATCTAATTGCTAGAATGAGTAATCTCAAGCTAGAAATGTAGGAACCTCACATGGTTCATCAAGGGATGAAGTTGGAATTAGGAATATGACATGGAGGTCATAAACTCAAGGTTTTATGAGTCAAATAAGTTTAAATGAACCTAATGATGCTCATTGGATTGATTTTCGAAGATAAAACCAAGTGGAAATGAATTTCATATCTTGAAATGGTTATTTTTCAAGTTTGCATAGATTCTGTGATTTAATGATGATTTATGTTATTATGTACTTGTTTATGCGTACTAACATGTTCCTTATATGTGTTTATGCCTATGTTTTGCATAAGAATGGAAAAACAATGCATGGAATTTCAAATTGGTGCTTAAAATGCAGAAACTGGTGCTGTTGCAGTAAAAACACTCGAGTCTTTTGAGAAATACTCGAGTATTCTGGGAAAATGAGGAACAACTCGAGTTTTTCTGCAAAGACTTCAAGTATTCTGGAAAAAAATGAAGAACAACTCGAGTAGTATTTTGATTAAAACTGAAGAAAACACTTATTTTTCTTAAGAATATTGAATACCTAATTCTTATACGTTTTCCATTGGTCAATTATTATCCTGGAAGAGTCCTACTGGAATTCTATTCAGTGGTTGACGTATTCGGACAGGAGTCCCAATGGATAAATGTATAAGTTTACTTGATTCCCATTGGTTGATTTTTATCCTGGATGAGTCCTACTGGAATTTTATTCAGTGGTTGACATATTCGGACAGGATGTCCCAATGGAAGTGCGTACACCCATTTGGTTGATTATTTTCCCATGTCCCAGTGGAAGTCTTTACCCACTTGGTTGATATTTTGGGAGTCCTAAATGGGGTCGTTGCAATAATTAAATAATAAAATAATTAAATCCTATTGCATAAAACCATCACAAAGTGGCTGGGCCGCTGATGGAATTTTCAGTAAGCACTAGCACCAGTTAATGCAAGAAGGATTATGAACTTTGGGTCTCTATATTGGAGACATGATGTTCAAGGATGTGACTTAAAAGAAAGAAAGAAAATGAACAGTTGTATGGCATTGACATGCATGGAGTTGCTCCGAGTTCGATTGTGGAATCTGGCATAGGTAGACGTATTCCGCAGCATTGAATGAGCTGTGATGCCATAGCATTGACTATGCTATGATGATTTGAATTCCGTAGCATGAAAATGTTATGAAGGCTAGTTCCCAATCAATCGTGATGCATGGGTTATGGATACGCTCCAGTTCGATGAAAACATAGGTTTGAAACGGATTCCCGAAAGGATGCCGAACTGTGAAGCATGAATGAGGAGTAGGCATGCATCATGTCGCTAATGAAATCCAAGAAGTGTTAAAAGAAAGTTTGAGCATATACATATGCATTTATTATTGCTATTTGAAAAGTTGTGTTTGTTATTTCTAGCCACTGTTATACTCATTTGTTATTGCTTTTAGCTATGACTCACTCCCAGTCCCTTGTGTAGGTGATGGCGAGAAACATGTTCTGCGTGGAGATGAGGCCGCTCCCTAATGGGGAGTGGAATTTTGAGAACCATAGGGCTACATATGAGGAGGGATGTGGAAGTTATCTTTTGCCCATATTCCCGTATGCGATCGCTTAGATCGAGAATCCCAATGGTTTCTCTTATCGATACTATTTTATATTTTGAGTCATGAACCATATGCTCTAGGTTATTATGAATTTTGTTGTAATATATGTAATATAAGGTAATGACCTAGAGTGTTAAATCAAGTAATTATGTATTTTGTTTAAATGAAGAACGTGATATGTAACCTTTTTAATATGAATGAAATATGATGTTATATCACTTGTCTTCATGACTCGAGGTCTGTATAATTCCGCAAAATTTGATAATGGATGATGACTGACTTTTAGTTTCAAAGAAAAAAAATATGGTCGTATTTTCTAAATATAAATATTTTACTTTGGAATAAAAGTTGGGTCGTCACATTTAGTGGTATCAGAGCAATGGTTCAACTCTCAGCCTTGGAGTGTGGCCTTACACACTAACCATTGCATACTCTAGAATCATGTTCGCATTTTGAGATATAGAATAGCAGAATCTAATTAAGTTTTTTTCCCCTTTGGATTCTGTAGGATAGATGGCTGGACGTAATAACGCTAACATTGCTGAGGCTCTGACCCGTATGGCTGCGGTCCTGGAAAACTTGCAGCAAACCCGTCCTCCCAGCAATGTAACCCCGGTTGAATTTCAAGGACTAGATTCTTTCCGTAGATGTAAACCCCCTGGCTTCTCGGGTGGTCGATGCCCTGAGCAAGCCCAGTTCTGGTTAGCTGAGATGAATAAGATTTTCCGAACGCTGACTCTCACGGAAGTTCAGAAGGTCACGTTCGCGGCTTACATGCTGAATGGAGAAGCTGCAACTTGGTGGGAGCAGACCCGCCAGTTTTTGGAGTATGATCATCGCGAGCTCTCTTGGGAAGTCTTCACGGAGAAATTCTTGGAGAGGTAATTTCCGGATGACGTTCGAATCCAAAAGGAGATGGAATTCTTAGACATGAAGCAAGGCAGCATGACTGTCGACCAGTATGCTGACAAGTTTGAGGAGCTGATGAAGTACTCCCCGTACTTCCAATATCATCCTGACGAGTACTCGAAGTGCACCCGGTTTGAGAATGGGCTGAGGTCGGATATCAAGTTAGCTGTAAGCGTGCAAAGGATTCGTCACTATCCAACCTTGATTAGTGCATGTCGCATTTTCGAGAAGAACAATTTCAAGAAGGAAGTCAGCCAAGGAGGCCATGGACCCCACCGACATCAGCACAAGAATAATCGTGGAAATCGTGGAGGCCTTTATTGGCACAAAGGAAAGGGAAGAGCACAACCTTCTGGAGTAGCCAGCTTTCTGGCTCCGGTAGAGATTTGTAGCAAGTGTCAACGCTCTCATCCTGGCCAAGAATGCTGGAGGGACAAGCCACCAGTCTGTTTCAATTGTGGAAGGACCGGACACATCTCCCGTGCGTGCCGCCAACCCCCGCGCCAAATCAGTCAAGGACAAGGAAGTAAACCCTGGGTCAATGGAAAGGTGTTCACAATGTCTGGAGCAGAAGCAGAGCAGGCCGACAATCTTGTGCAAGGTAACCATTTCCTCAATGGCATGCCTTGTCGCTTTTTATTTGATTCTGGAGCAACACATTCCTTCATCTCGGAGGCATGTGTCAAGCGTTTAAATTTGTCTGTCTCGGAGACCCCGTTTAATCTGACTGTGTCTACCCCCACGAATGCTCCTATTGTTGCATCAAGAGCATGTGTCGGTTGTGTTGTTAGCATAGGAGATCAGATTTCTCGGATAAATCTGATTTGTTTGCCATTGTCCAATATCGACGTCATTTTGGGCATGGATTGGATGGCGTCCAATCATGTGGTAATCGACTGCAAGGCTCGAACAATCGTGTTCCCGAGTGAGAAGTCGCCGGCCAAGCAACTTGGAGGTTACGTGTGCCTATTTTCGGCCATCGCTGAAGGAAAGAAGGAGGAAGCAAAAATCGAAGACATTCCGATTATTCGAGAGTTTCCCGAGGTGTTTCCCGATGAAGTGCCCGGTTTGCCGCCGCATCGAGAGATAGAATTCAGTATTGACCTAGTCCCCGGTACTGGCCCTATCTCTATCGCCCCTTATCGTATGGCTCCAGGAGAATTAGCTGAATTAAAGAAGCAAGTGGAGGATTTGTTAGAAAAGCAGTTCATCAGACCAAGTGTGTCGCCTTGGGGAGCGCCAGTTTTATTCGTGAAGAAGAAGGATGGATCAATGAGGATGTGCATTGATTATAGGCAACTAAACAAGGTTACCATCAAGAACAAGTACCCGTTGCCAAGAATTGATGATTTGATAGATCAAGTGAGAGGAGCATCGGTATTTTCAAAGATTGATCTGAGGTCAGGATATCATCAAATCAGAGTTAAGGAGGAAGATATACCGAAGACTGCTTTTCGGTCACGATATGGACACTACGAATATGTGGTGATGCCATTTGGATTGACCAATGCTCCAGCAATATTCATGGATTACATGAATAGAGTGTTCCGACCCTACCTGGATTCCTTCGTCGTGGTGTTTATCGATGATATTCTCATCTATTCGAAGAATCCAGAGGAGCACGCTAATCATTTGAAGATCATTTTGGAGACCTTGAGGGAGAAGAAATTATATGCTAAGCTGGCCAAGTGTGAATTTTGGCTTGAAAAAGTCAATTTCTTGGGTCATATAATTTCAAAGGATGGTGTGGCTGTGGACCCGGTCAAAGTAGAATCAGTTTTGCAATGGGAAAGACCAAAGACGGTTACTGAAATAAGAAGTTTTCTTGGGTTAGCTGGATATTATCGGAAGTTCATTGAAGGTTTTTCCAAGTTGGCTCTTCCGTTAACTCGTTTAACTCGGAAGGAGCAACCTTTTGTCTGGGACGAGAAGTGTGAAGTTAGCTTCCAGACATTAAAGGACAAGTTAACATCATCTCCAGTGTTAACTTTGCCCGATCCTAGGAAAAGCTTCGATGTTTATTGTGATGCATCCCGACAAGGTTTGGGTTGTGTCTTGATGCAAGAAGGGAAATTTGTTGCTTATGCATCTCGTCAGCTGAAGGTGCATGAAGGGAACTATCCTACTCACGACTTGGAATTGGCTGCCATTGTCTTTGCTTTGAAGATTTGGAGACATTACCTGTATGGTAATACGTTCCAAGTATTCAGCGACCATAAAAGTTTGAAGTATCTCTTCGACCAAAAGGAGCTGAATATGAGGCAACGTAGGTGGATGGAATTCCTGAAAGATTATGAATTCGAATTGCATTACCACCCCGGCAAAGCTAATGTTGTAGCCGACGCTCTCAGTAGGAAGATGCTGCACGTGAGTACAATGATGGTAAAAGAAGCTCAGCTAATTGAAGAATTCCGAAACTTGAATTTGGCAATTCAGTTCAAGCCGAATTGCGTCAAGTTAGGAATGTTGCAAATCACAAATGAGTTTGTGGGTCAAGTTCGAGACCTACAACAAGTGGACAAGGAGCTTCTAGAGAAGAAAAGATTAGGGATGGAAGGAGTGGAACCGGATTTCCAATTAGGATCCGATGGCATTCTGAGATTCAGGGATCGAATCTGCATCCCGGAGAATCAAGAATTAAGGAAAGTTGTATTAGAGGAAGCCCACAAGAGCAAGCTGAGTATGCATCCTGGATCAACAAAGATGTATCAAGACCTGAAGAGGATGTTTTGGTGGTCCGGACTAAAGAAAGATGTTGCGTCTTATGTAGCGTCTTGCCTTGTCTGCCAAAAGGCGAAGATCGAGCATAAGAAGCCTGGAGGAGAACTGCAACCCTTGAGCATACCAGAATGGAAGTGGGATGGAATAGCTATGGATTTTGTGAGTGGTTTTCCAAGAACAAGAGAAGGCTTTGATGCAATTTGGGTTGTGGTTGATCGCTTAACGAAGTCTGCACATTTCATTCCCATCAACATGCAGTATCCGTTGGAGAAGCTTGCAAGATTGTACATTAAGGAGATTGTTAGATTGCACGGAATTCCCTCGAGTATCGTATCGGATCGTGATCCCCGTTTCGTGTCCCGATTTTGGCAGAGTTTACATCAAGCGTTGGGAACGCAGTTGAGGATGAGTTCTGCTTATCACCCTCAAACCGATGGTCAATCAGAAAGGACGATTCAATCTTTGGAAGACCTGCTTCGAGCATGTGTTCTGGAATATCAAGAAGGTTGGGATCGGTTATTGCCGCTTGTGGAGTTCACCTACAATAATAGTTATCACGCAAGCATCGATATGGCCCCGTACGAAGCTCTATATGGAAGAAAGTATAAAACCCCGCTTTGTTGGTTTCAAGTGGGGGAGAATGCTCTCATCGGACCTGAATTAATTCAAGAAACGACTGAAAAGGTAAGGACTATCCAAGAGAAGATGAAGATCGCACAAAGTCGTCAGAAGAGTTATGCCGATCAGCGAAGATCCAAGCTCGAATTTCAAGAGGGAGATCATGTATTCCTGCGAGTCGTGCCAACGACTGGAATTGGAAGGGTAATGAAGCCAAAGAAGCTATCTCCTAAGTTCATCGGCCCTTATCAGATTTTAAAACGAGTGGGTCCTGTCGCATATCAGATCGCTTTACCCCCATTTCTGTCCAATCTGCACAACGTATTCCATGTCTCTCAGCTTCGCAAATTTATCCAAGGTCCATCGTCGATCGTTCAGCTGCAACAAGACATGATACCGCTAAAAGAGAATCTCACATTCGACGTTGGGCCAGTGCAAATAGAAGATAGGCGAATTAAGAAGTTGCGAGGAAAAGAGATTCCGTTAGTTCGAGTCTTGTGGGGTCAGAATGGAGTATCTGACTCAACGTGGGAATTAGAATCTAAGATGAGGGAGGAATATCCGCATCTTTTTATGTAAATCAGAATTTCGAGGACGAAATTCTATTTAAGTGGGGGAGGAAGTAAGATCCTATATTTTAAATACATGAAATAAAAGTATTTTTATAAATATTAGTATCATTAAAATAGTCAATTTTTCCTATTTTAGCAAAAACACTCGAGTATTTTAGGCAAAACTCGAGTATTTTAAGTAGCTGTTTAAAAATTTGAATTTTTAAATAAAAACTCGAGTATTTTGGAAAAAACTCGAGTATTTCGTACAGACCTGAAAGTGTATAAGTCGGTTTTCATTTAATTTTCGCACCAAAACGCGGTTTCTTGAAATGACAAGCATAGAGCTGGACTTTGCTTCGATTTGAAGTATTCCTAGACTATAAATTGGTGCTTGGTTGAAGCATTCAACACCTCTAATCCCCCAAAACCCGAATTCTAAGTTTCAGACTCTCAGTTTTTCAGAGCATACTTTGATCTCTAATTTTTCCTTCGTTTTCCAATCAAATCCTTTGAAACCAAAACACAACTCAAGGTTCTAGTTCCATCTTTGAATTAGATTCAAGAATCACTTCAAATAAGCCTCTGTAGTTCGAGTTCTAGCTCATCAAAGTTTGAAGTTCAAAGCTGTGAAAACAGAGTAGTTTTCAGCATCAAGTATTCATGTTCATTGAATTCGTTTGGTAATCTCAGGAATCCTTTTTGTGTCAAATTTGTTTCTGATTGAAGTTAATATATCCTAGTTTGTTAAACTAACTTGTTTCGTTCTTTTTCATGCCAAATCCGTGGTGAAATCTGTGGCCAAAGTCAGCCTGTTCAACCCCTTTTTCACAAGTCCAGAATTTGGATTTTTGATCCAACCAATTTCCTTGTTGTTTAATCTGTTGTTTAGCTTCTCTGAGGTAAGGGAGGAGTTATCTAATTGCTAGAATGAGTAATCTCAAGCTAGAAATGTAGGAACCTCACATGGTTCATCAAGGGATGAAGTTGGAATTGGGAATATGACATGGAGGTCATAAACTCAAGGTTTTATGAGTCAAATAAGTTTAAATGAACCTAATGATGCTCACTGGATTGATTTTCGAAGATAAAACCAAGTGGAAATGAATTTCATATCTTGAAATGGTTATTTTTCAAGTTTGCATAGATTCTGTGATTTAATGATGATTTATGTTATTATGTACTTATTTATGCGTACTAACATGTTCCTTATATGTGTTTATGCCTCTGTTTTGCATAAGAATGGAAAAACAATGCATGGAATTCGAATTGGTGCTTAAAATGCAGAAACTGGTGCTGTTGCAGTAAAAACACTCGAGTCTTTTGAGAAATACTCGAGTATTCTGGGAAAATGAGGAACAACTCGAGTTTTTCTGCAAAGACTTCAAGTATTCTGGAAAAAAAATGAAGAACAACTCGAGTATTTTATAAAATACTCGAGTATTTTGATTAAAACTGAAGAAAACACTTATTTTTCTTAAAAATATTGAATACCTAATTCTTATACGTTTTCCATTGGTCGATTATTATCCTGGAAGAGTCCTACTGGAATTCAATTCAGTGTTTGACGTATTCGGACAGGAGTCCCAATGGATAAATGTATAAGTTTACTTGATTCCCATTGGTTGATTTTTATCCTGGATGAGTCCTACTGGAATTTTATTCAGTGGTTGACATATTCGGACAGGATGTCCCAATGGAAGTGCGTACACCCATTTGGTTGATTATTTTCCCATGTCCCAGTGGAAGTCTTTACCCACTTGGTTGATATTTTGGGAGTCCTAAATGGGGTCGTTGCAATAATTAAATAATAAAATAATTAACTCCTATTCCATAAAACCATCACAAAGTGGCTGGGCCGCTGATGGAATTTTCAGTAAGCACTAGCACCAGTTAATGCAAGAAGGATTATGAACTTTGGGTCTCTATATTGGAGACATGATGTTCAAGGATGTGACTTAAAAGAAAGAAAGAAAATGAACAGTTGTATGGCATTGACATGCATGGAGTTGCTCCGAGTTCGATTGTGGAATCTGGCATAGGTAGACGTATTCCGCAGCATTGAATGAGCTGTGATGCCATAGCATTGACTATGCTATGATGATTTGAATTCCGTAGCATGAAAATGTTATGAAGGCTAGTTCCCAATCAATCGTGATGCATGGGTTATGGATACGCTCTAGTTCGATGAAAACATAGGTTTGAAACGGATTCCCGAAAGGATGCCGAACTGTGAAGCATGAATGAGGAGTAGGCATGCATCATGTCGCTAATGAAATCCAAGAAGTGTTAAAAGAAAGTTTGAGCATATACATATGCATTTATTATTGCTATTTGAAAAGTTGTGTTTGTTATTTCTAGCCACTGTTATACTCATTTGTTATTGCTTTTAGCTATGACTCACTCCCAGTCCCTTGTGTAGGTGATGGCGAGAAACATGTTCTGCGTGGAGATGAGGCCGCTCCCTAATGGGGAGTGGAATTTTGAGAACCATAGGGCTACATATGAGGAGGGATGTGGAAGTTATCTTTTGCCCATATTCCCGTATGCGATCGCTTAGATCGAGAATCCCAATGGTTTCTCTTATCGATACTATTTTATATTTTGAGTCATGAACCATATGCTCTAGGTTATTATGAATTTTGTTGTAATATATGTAATATAAGGTAATGACCTAGAGTGTTAAATCAAGTAATTATGTATTTTGTTTAAATGAAGAACGTGGTATGTAACCTTTTTAATATGAATGAAATATGATGTTATATCACTTGTCTTCATGACTCGAGGTCTGTATAATTCCGCAAAATTTGATAATGGATGATGACTGACTTTTAGTTTCAAAGAAAAAAAATATGGTCGTATTTTCTAAATATAAATATTTTACTTTGGAATAAAAGTTGGGTCGTCACATTTAGTGGTATCAGAGCAATGGTTCAACTCTCGGCCTTGGAGTGTGGCCTTACACACTAACCATTGCATACTCTAGAATCATGTTCGCATTTTGAGATATAGAATAGCAGAATCTAATTAAGTTTTTTTCCCCTTTGGATTCTGTAGGATAGATGGCTGGACGTAATAACGCTAACATTGCTGAGGCTCTGACCCGTATGGCTGCGGTCCTGGAAAACTTGCAGCAAACCCGTCCTCCCAGCAATGTAACCCCGGTTGAATTTCAAGGACTAGATTCTTTCCGTAGATGTAAACCCCCTGGCTTCTCGGGTGGTCGATGCCCTGAGCAAGCCCAGTTCTGGTTAGCTGAGATGAATAAGATTTTCCGAACGCTGACTCTCACGGAAGTTCAGAAGGTCACGTTCGCGGCTTACATGCTGAATGGAGAAGCTGCAACTTGGTGGGAGCAGACCCGCCAGTTTTTGGAGTATGATCATCGCGAGCTCTCTTGGGAAGTCTTCACGGAGAAATTCTTGGAGAGGTAATTTCCGGATGACGTTCGAATCCAAAAGGAGATGGAATTCTTAGACTTGAAGCAAGGCAGCATGACTGTCGACCAGTATGCTGACAAGTTTGAGGAGTTGATGAAGTACTCCCCGTACTTCCAATATCATCCTGACGAGTACTCGAAGTGCACCCGGTTTGAGAATGGGCTGAGGTCGGATATCAAGTTAGCTGTAAGCGTGCAAAGGACTCGTCACTATCCAACCTTGATTAGTGCATGTCGCATTTTCGAGAAGAACAATTTCAAGAAGGAAGTCAGCCAAGGAGGCCATGGACCCCACCGACATCAGCACAAGAATAATCGTGGAAATCGTGGAGGCCCTTATTGGCACAAAGGAAAGGGAAGAGCACAACCTTCTGGAGTAGCCAGCTTTCCGGCTCCGGTAGATATTTGTAGCAAGTGTCAACGCTCTCATCCTGGCCAAGAATGCTGGAGGGACAAGCCACCAGTCTGTTTCAATTGTGGAAGGACCGGACACATCTCCCGTGCGTGCCGCCAACCCCCGCGCCAAATCAGTCAAGGACAAGGAAGTAAACCCTGGGTCAATGGAAAGGTGTTCACAATGTCTGGAGCAGAAGCAGAGCAGGCCGACAATCTTGTGCAAGGTAACCATTTCCTCAATGGCATGCCTTGTCGCTTTTTATTTGATTCTGGAGCAACACATTCCTTCATCTCGGAGGCATGTGTCAAGCGTTTAAATTTGTCTGTCTCGGAGACCCCGTTTAATCTGAGTGTGTCTACCCCCACGAATGCTCCTATTGTTGCATCAAGAGCATGTGTCGGTTGTGTTGTTAGCATAGGAGATCAGATTTCTCGGATAAATCTGATTTGTTTGCCATTGTCCAATATCGACGTCATTTTGGGCATGGATTGGATGGCGTCCAATCATGTGGTAATCGACTGCAAGGCTCGAACAATCGTGTTCCCGAGTGAGAAGTCGCCGGCCAAGCAACTTGGAGGTTACGTGTGCCTATTTTCGGCCATCGCTGAAGGAAAGAAGGAGGAAGCAAAAATCGAAGACATTCCGATTATTCGAGAGTTTCCCGAGGTGTTTCCAATAAATGAAAAAAATAATGAAAAAATGAATACAACATAGATGAAAGTGAAAGAATTTGCAATGACCTTTTCACCTTTTTGGCGACATATAGCCACCGCAAGAGCTGACATTGTAGTGAAATGTGATGAAGGCATTCCACCAAAATCAAGCAACCTTCTAAAGTCCCAACGTCATATTTTAATAAGAATCTACAAAGTATAAGTTGTAACATCCCTAATTTAATTCCAAGCATAATTAGTGAATTAATAGGCTTAAAGGTTAGGGAACGAATAAATTAATTACTTAAAGAATTTTGGGAGCTAGGTGAGTAGTAATTTTAGGTACTAGGGGTTGTGTAGGAGACATTAGTAGCAATGGGCAAGAGTATCTAAGCGGAATCGGGGGTTAAATCGGCGTTTTGGATGTTAGAAATCAACCGAAAAGGGAAAATTAGGAATAAAATATCCATAGCTCCAAATCCAATTTCCACCGTTGGATGTGAAGTTAAGGGTCTTAGGAAGCTTGTTTCAAAATTTGGACCCGATCCGACGGTTAACGAAAAAGTTACGGCGAATCGAAGTTTGGACTTACTGGTGCACGCCCAGGCGCACCGGTGCACGCCCAGGCGCACCAGGGTGCATCAGATGCACCAACCCAGTAGCTTTTTCGCTCAGGCGCAGCATCCCGTGCGCCTAGGCGCGCCCCGTGCGCATCAGTTCAGCATTTGGCGCACCAACCCTGCATCAGGCGCACCAATTGGTGCGCCATTCCTTCCTGACCGCACCAGATCTGGTGCTGGTGCTGTTGCTGCGCTCAAGCGCGCGAGACCTGCGCCCAGGCGCACGCGGTCAAATGCACCATTTTCAGCCATCAGATTTGAACTTGGGCACCAAGTTGCCCTATCCTGGCCACACAATTTTGTGGCTGGTTCAAGGCAAAAATAAGAGAAGTAAAACACAACACTCACACACACTCTTTCATCAACATCATTCCTTCTTCCATCATCTTCTTCCCATCCTCTCTCAAGCACCATGAACCCAAAATCACCACCAACACTCACTATTCATCATCCCTTCCATCTCCCTCTCAAGGCCCCAAGAGCTTCTCATCCTCATCAACCACACCCAAACACCATGATCAAGGCACCTTCAACCTTGATCTCCATCACCATCACCCCCATCATGGATCAAGCACCAAATCATCATCAACTATCGAGCAACCAAAGAGCTAGCACCATCTTCCTCCATAAATCCATGATCAAGACCTTTAATCACCATCTCCACCAAAAAAAATCAAGCATGAAACTAATAACCCACAACTTCCCTCCTCTTTCCCTTGAAATTCGTGTGCTTCTTCCTCTCCATGGGTTTCTCTAATTCAAGTGGCTAGGGAGAACACCTCATGAGCACACCTTTAGCTCCATGTTAAATCATAGGAGTTTAAGCTAGGGTTTCAAGGGCCAAGTGGGTACAAGACAAGGATTAGGGAGCTCAAATACCAAGGATCCATGGGCTAGGGCTTGAGATTCATCACCACCTCTTAAGAAGGTAAGAGGGGTTTGTGTTACCTTTCCTAAGGATATAGATTCTAGGTTGTTGTAATGATGACTAGGTGTAGATAATTAATTAAAAGAATAAATCATAGGATAATTAAAGTGTATGAAATGAACCTTAGGGTATAATTGCTAAGGAATGTGTAGACTATATGTTAATTAAGTAGGAAGTTAAGAACCCTAGGGAGTTGACTTAATTTATAGTACTCTGAGACATACCTGAGTATGTCGACTGTTTTGTCTATTATCCGTTGATTGTTACTTGTTATCGATGTATGTTCATGTCGTGTTTGGTTTGGATGGCTCGTAAGGCAAAGAATGGATTAAGTGTTAACATGGGCAAATCATATAGGAAGGGCTGAGAAATAAAAGAGAAATTCGAATTTAATGGAAAATTATGAGCGAGTAATTAAAGAACGGATTAAGGATAAATAGCTTTGAAAAGGAAAGTGAAGTTTATTATTAAATGAATTATAAGTTAGAGGGTGGAGATTGAGTGACAAGGAACTTTGATGGATGTTGTGATTGGTTTAATTTGTTAAGTGTAAATGTGACAATAACGGTTGTATGATATTATGAGATATAGAAATGATGTTCGTGCTTGAATATTCATGAGATGTGATGTTGATATGATGAAAGAATGAAATGAAATATACCCGGACGCAGTAAGTCGCGATCGCACGGTGGTGCGAACGCAGTAGGTCGTGACCAGGGGTGAGTGAAATATACCTGGACGCAGTAAGTCGTGACCAGCACATTAGTGCGGACGCAGTAGGTCGTGACCAGGGAAAAATGAAAATGAAATGTACCCGGACGCAGTAAGTCGTGACCAGCACATTAGTGCGGACGCAGTAGGTCGTGACCAGGGACATAATGAAAATGAAATGTACCCGGACGCAGTAAGACGTGACCAGCACGTGAGTGCGGACGCAGTAGGTCGTGACCGGGATAAATTGAAAGTGAAATATAACCGGACGCAGTAAGACGTGATCAGAACGTGAGTGCGGACGTAGTAGGTCGTGACCGGGATAAAACGAAAGTGAAGTACAACCGGACGCAGTAAGACGTGACCTGCACGTGGGTGCGGACGCAGTAGGTCGTGACCTGGATAAGATTAAAGAGAAACATATCCGGACGCAGTAAGTCGTGACCAGCACGTTAGTGCGGACGCAGTAGGTCGTGACCGGAACAAAATGAAAGAGAATTGTGAATTTAATGAAAGAAAAGAGAATCAAAGGGGTTTTATGAAAATAATGGCTAAAAACAAAGCGATAAAAATTGAATTGAGAAACCAAAGGATATTTTTGAGAATGATTAATGACGTGTTGGTAATTTATGAGTGTGGAATCTGGAATATGTAAATGTTAATGCAAGTGAAATTGAAAGGTAACTTAAGGTTGAATATAGGATTTCTAGGAAGGTAGTATGGACATAGGGCTTACTTTATTGAAGAGGAGCTTGCATGTAATTACCTGAATAGGAATATTAAGTTAATAGATGATTTCTATTGTGATAGTGCCTAGTTTGTCTGCTATGCTTCTTAGAAGCTATTTTCCTTGGTACTGTGTAATGGTACCCTTCTTGCTATATTTTTACAGGTACCGAAGGAGCATACACGTGTCTCGCCGAGCAGGATTACATTCCACCACGTGGAGTGTGTATAGTAATTAGCGACCACCTATTGGTCATGGGTTATTTTGGGAAGTTTTGTTGTATTTCAATTACTTGTCTTTTTGGAAAACTAAGAGTTTGAGAAATTACTTGTATTTCCTTGGAAATAATGTAATGAGTGGACAAAACAATATTATGGGCCCTGCTGGCCTCTGATGAATTTGAATATGTTGATGTTATCAGGTTACAGGAAAAACCAGAATTTTGGGAAAATCAGAAAAACAAACGAAACTCCGTCCGTTTGACGGAAGATTTTTATAAGTTGAAAAGAAAATTTTAAATTCACTATTTTATTAAGGGTAATAAAGGGTAATTGATTATAGGTGTTACATAAATTTTAATTAATAAAATAACCATAACTTTGGTGGTTATAATTATTTTTTTAACGTCATCTTTTTTAGGATTGGGGATAAAAATTTAGAAAGTATAAGTTTTATTGGGAAATATTATCTTAATTAAATTGAAAGATTTCGTATTTATAGTTTCAGTATAACTTATCCCCTTATGGGTTCTCACCTCGAGAAGTCATATACATTTTCTATTGTTTTTAAGCATTTGGTTGATTAGGTCGCCCTGCATTCCCATTGTCGTATTTTTGTCGTAAAGAGTTGTTTATAGTAAAATGATATATTGAAAAATCGGTGTTTATGAATATTATTTATATTTTAAAGAGTTTTATTTTTGTGTAAATTGTTATTAAAAATTGTATTCATTCTTAGTTGTCATGTTCCAAAATATGAATCCATACATTATTTCAAAGAAATTATATATGCATTGTTATTTTGTTAATCTTTGCTTTAATTTACCTTAAATCTAATATGTTTGTCTAGAGTAGAGTTTTCATAAATTGTATTTTTTTAATACATATGTTTTTTTAACAACAACTATATCATTTTTTTAATCAAATTTACGGTCAAAGTTATGGTTTTTTTAATAACGACCATATCTACACGTTTTTGATAACTATATCATTTTTTTCTATCAAATTTACGATTTTTTTTTGGTCATGGTTATGGTTTTTTTTAATAACAACCATATCAATACGTTCTTGATACAATTTTTTTATTAGAACAATTTAGAATAATTGTATCAATATTTATTTATACATTTTTTTTAACAACTATATATATCATAGTTTATTTTTTTAATTAATTAATTATAATCACCAGAGTTATAGTTATCTTATAAAATTTTGTACTTTTTAGATTCTTATCCTCATAAGATATAAGGTTAAAAAACTCAATTATAACCACCAAGATTATGGTTAAACTTATAGTTTCTAGATTCTTATCCTCAATCCTAAGAGATGAGGTTTCAATAAACCAATTATAACCACCAAAGTTATGGTTATTTAATTTTTAGTTATTTCCCTATCAAACTTATCCTTTTTAGATTTGGGATGACGTTTAAAAAATCATATATAATTACCAAAATTATGATTATTTTTTCCCAACTATATCTTTAAATTTTTAATACATATGTTTTTTTTAATAACAACTATACCATATTTTTTTATCAACTTTACGGTTATTTATTTTTTTGGTCAAAGTTATCTACACGTTTTTGATAACTAAGGCATTTTTCTATCAAATTTAAGATTTTTTTTGTCATGGTTATGCTTTTTTAATAACAACATACTTTTTTATACAGTATTTTTATTAGAACAATATACAACAACATAATAAATCACTTTATAACAAAGAACATAGATGTGAGGAAAGAAAAAAATAAAAAAGTGTTACCAATATAAAAAATAGAAAATTGAATGGAATAAATCAGTTTATAACAAAGAACATGGATGTGAGGAAAAAAAGAAATAAAGCATTAGAGCAAAAGATTTGATTTTGAACACTGATTTGATTACCATTTCCAGAAGAAAAAAAATCTAAAGCAGAAATCTAACAGAGAATATTTGATCACATGCAAAATCATCACTAGACAAAAAATAAAACACAGAAAAACCCTTAATTTGAAATCTACCCAAATTAGTTGCACGTATTCCTGCCAAATTGCTTTATTGGCCACTAATGCAGTTGGACGGAGAAGCATAAGATGATATTGCATTGGGTGTTTCTGTTGGAAGTAAAGGAAGAAGAAACCTGTCTGGCGCCACATCTGATATTCGGGCCACCCTTCTCCTACTTCTCATTGGTAAATGCATGGCTGATCATGTTGCTTTCAAGGAAGTTGGTGAAGAACTATTTTTTAGGTGATTCCAAACTTATATTCTCTTTGTAAATTAGTTGGCATTCTTATTTATCACCTTTTTTCACTGAATTATAAAGCATGAATCTCCTTGTTCCTGGCAGGCAACTTTTGGATGGCCCAGTTTCAAGGGTGGCATATTTTTCTTCTGAAGGCATGAACTTGATTTCATTTTATTGCCCCAATGCAATTAGTTGCACGTATTCCTGCCAAAGGTTGGAGTGTGTTACTGCATTTGTGTGTATTTTAGTAACTTCTTTTTAAAACTGTACTTGGTAGTTTTATCATCATGTAGGAGAGTTAGTTCTATGCTAAGGGTAATTTAGGAATAACAAATTTATGTACATTTTAACTGTATTTTTCAGTTATTTTAGTTAAAAAAGGTGTTTTCTTTATATAATAGTATAGATGATTGAGTAGTTTTCCGTTTCTAAGGATTAGGATTAGCCCATGGAGGCATTGACATGATATTTTGATATTTGTCTCTTATTAATAATTATTTATTTTAGATTTAATTATGATGTTCTTAATGCTTGTGATTGTGTTGGATCCCATTATTGTATGATCCTATATAGTAAGGGAAGTACCGAAAGGTGAACCCTAGTATTAGAAAATACATAATTAAACTTAAGGTTTTAGATCACGAAAGTAGTTCTAATCCTTGAGAGGATTCAATGAATTATCATAGAACTTAATAGATTTAATGTACCCTAATTACCACGAAAGTAGGAATTAGGCCTCATTAGGTACGGTGCTAAGAGTCTGAAAGGAACTAGTATTCTACATTAGGATAATTCACCTTCAAAGTAAATCTAATTTAATAAGAGATATATCTTTAATTGATTGTCAATGTTGATATGTGGTGAAACTAATCCTTTGAAGATTTAATTCTTATCTTATCTCATATTTGTAGATATATTTTATTTTATTTTATATCTCAATCCAATCTTTTATTTTATTTTTTCATATCTCTAATAGATTCGTTTAGCTAATCTATACTTGTAATTTGTCGGTAATTAACAACAAAATCCCAGTGGAGACGATATCTTTTTATACTACTACTTGACATAACCCGTGCGCTTGCGGGGCGTATCAGCAAGTAACCCAAATTTCCAAGAGTCAAGTCTGCCGAGGCGACACAAAGCTCAGCGACCACAAAAGGCGCACAGTAATGTCCTCAATAATAGGCACTACATGACAAAAGCAACAAGTCTAAGATCAACAGTAAAGTAATTCCTTCAAGCTCTTTGTCCACCTTGGAAAAATCATAAGAGGCATAAGCTAGCAAGGATGAAGGCTTGCTTGCAAGCCAAGGGGCGCTATAGATAAGAAAGAGAAGGCGCTCAATGCAACAGAAAATTCACAAAACTAGAAACTGTGGAATCTGAAGGGTCAAAAGGCGCAAAAGAGCAAAACGTTGGGTCTCAGAATTAAAAGTATGCATAGAGAAGCAGATTACAAAGAAGTTGCACAAACAAAGCAAGAGTTCAGAGTTCAAAGCTCACCAATTCACTGAACAGTATGCTGGCTAGCACAATCCAAAGGCGAGGCCCACAGCTAAAAGATCCGCAAAAGAGCCACACAAGCCGTACAACGAAAGCGTGCACGACGAAAGCGCGCACAACGAAAGCGCGCACCAAAGGTACACATAGAAGGCACCCTTGTTTAATCTCAAATGAGGCGCCCTACCAGTATCAACACTCTAAAGGCGTCATCAGTCCAATCAAAGGGCGACACCATGCTCAGTAGTAGCAGTATGAAGTATCTCTGTTCAGTTCCAAAGGTGACGCTCTGCCCTATGTCATGCAATCCAAAGGCGTCCCCTCAGTTCAAACTCAAAGGGAAGAATGAGAGAAGAAAGTGTGTAGGCCCAAGAGCGACCTTTGAAAGCGCACGCCCTTGTCTAACTTTGATACTCCCTTGAGGGTGCACCTTTCTGAAATACATCATCAATCCATTCTTGCCACCCACCTGTGATGGTGACCCTTACATGAAAGCACACCTCAGACCAAGGAAACTTAGAACAAGGAAGACGAGAGCGCAGAAGAAAAGGGCCCAGTTCCCAGTGCTCTCTGCGAAGAGAGGGCTTTGAGCATAAAGTAACATAAGCTTCTGAAACCGCAATCGCTTTTGAGGATGGCCAGAAAGCAAGTCACCTGATTCCGAGGGCTGAGGAAAGGGGAGCTTTGGGCATGTCCCAACCGCCCAGCGGTGTTGGCTAGGCTCCACGAGATCAGAGCAAGGATTAGGCAGATCAGCAAGAAAGCAAAAAGAAGTGGGTTGAGGAAGGTTTTCATTATGTCCTTGAACCTCCTCATCAAAGGGACTAGAAGAGCCTTCATCATCAGAATTGGAGATTATCCCGGATCTCACCATGGTTCACGGGTCCAAAATAAAGACAAGAAGCAAAGCGAACCTTAGCGGCTGAACAAAGCAGGAACATGTTTGTTAAAAAGATCAGCAAAGAAAAATGGAAGGAGTAAGTTGTTGAGGGTTGAATTGAAAAGAAAGAAGAAATGTCTTGTGTCTTGAGAAAAGAAAGGAAAATGAAAGAAACAGAGAGAAGCGTACAAGAGAAAAAGAAGTTGAAGAGTCTTTGAAATTTGGAAGAAGGCTGAAGACAATGGAATGGTCAGCTTTTGGGTAGCACTGTTACCAACCAAAACACATCGCCCAAGGAAAGGACAAAGCGTGGGAGAGAGAAAAGAAAAACAGGATTTGCATCAAAGAGGAAACTCTTCCTCTTCAATGCAAAGGGGGCTATTGTTGATACCCCAAAATTTGGTAGCCCAAATTGCAAGGCCCAATCTGTATAAAGGCCCAAAAATCGTCAAACAAATAAAACAACAAAAAGACTCTAAGAAAGGCGTGCAAGCATCAAGGATTGGCCAGAGCATCACTTGTCCAGAGCGTCACATTTTAATATTTTTTCCAAGAAAAGGAAAAAACGTCCTGATGGCAAAGAGCACAACACATCCCCCCGAAGCGTCTCAGGCATCATAAAATCTCACAAAAAAAGTCATGATAGATGAGAGCGTGCAGGGTATGGGGCTTGTGGAAGGCACACACGTGCAAAGAAAGGCAACCCAGCTTCCTAAGACTTCAACGACTTGTGCAGGAAGCCAAGAGGGAATCTTTGCTTACCTCACTTGGTCATTCCCAAGTCAAAGCCAAGAATGGCATGACTTGCACACTTCCTCCTTGCAACCATTAAATGACAATGCCCAGAATGGTAAAGAAGACAAAGCTACTCCTGATAAAGAGAAGATACCCTGAGCACATGCTGCAAAGTGCTATTACCCAGCGGACAAAAGGCGAGCAGCCAATGACCACTGGTCCAAAGCACCATTATAAATAGGAGGTACTTCTCCTTCCAAGTTCATGATCTCAACAACAACAACAAAAATTTTACATATACCTTTGAAATTTGGTATATTTATTGGTGATCCACTACATTATAACACATTGCTAACCCCAATAAAAAAATTAGGATATGCTATTTTAATTTTTTTTAGGGAGAAATTGTATTTCACTTATTGGGGCAAAGTTTACAATACATATGAGTCCTATTATATAGGAAAAGATGAAACCCCATAATGAATTTGTTTCAACTAAAGATAAACATAAAGTAGGAATAAACTCAAACTATGATAGAGTCATCCACTTATTAGATAAATACAAATTGTTCATAACAAATAGTTAAAAAAAACCGTGAGGGAGTAGTCTCAACCTCCCTCCATTTCCAATCCATTAATTATATATATATATATATATATTTGAATTAATTTATTATTTAGTAATATTTTATGTATTTTATTATTTTTATTATTTATATATTTTTAATGTATTTTTAGTAATTTTGTATATTTTTTAAATTATTGTTGTTGAATTATCTGTATTAATTGAATAATAATTTAATTTTATTATAATAAGTAATATTTTAATAATATGTTAAAAGTAATGTGAGGTGGGGTTTGAGATCCATTTAAGAATTATGGTTGAGTTCTTGGGTTGGAGCAAATTTGTGTTAGAATTACATAAAATATGAGAAAGTGTGAGATATTATAAAATATGGTGTGGAGACCACCTAAGAACTTGGAGATGCTCTTAGCCCTTTTGGGGAAAAAGAGCTAAATTGAACCCTAATACCTCCTTGATTCAATAATAACGGAATTTGTATTAGATTGGGGCGAGAGGAAGCAATCCATAATTTGTTTTGAAACCAGCCAAAGAGAGAGAAAGTAAAGTTACGGGGGAAATTTGAGGTAAAAAAAAGCTCAAGTTATGAATTAACTTTGTCGCTACTGTTTAATAGTGGTAATTTTTTATAGTAACTAGCGTGCCGACAGGCACTCCCGTGCCTGTCGCCCCGCGTTCCCATTGTCGTGCTTTTGTCGTAAAGAGTTGTTTATAGTAAAATGATATATTGAAAAATCGGTCTTTATGAAAGTTAATTTATATGGTAGTTGTCATGTTCCAGAATATATCCATAAATTTCAACAAAATTATACATGCATTGTTATTTTATTAATCTCCAATTTAATTTCCCTTAAATTTAATATGTTTGTCTAGATGCATGACGTAATAGAGTTTTCATAAATTGTAATAGATACATCATCATTCCTTTGTATTTTGGAGAAAAAAGTCCAAAAACCAAAGAAGAAACAATTTAATAAAATTTAGGTATTCGGACCAAACACATAAGAAAGCCAGAGAAGAACCATAAGGATATATTCCAGAGATATCAAAAGCAATAAATGAAAAAAATAATGAAAAAATGAATACAACATAGATGAAAGTGAAAGAATTTGCAATGACCTTTTCACCTTTTTGGCGACATATAGCCACCGCAAGAGCTGACATTGTAGTGAAATGTGATGAAGGCATTCCACCAGAATCAAGCAACCTTCTAAAGTCCCAACGTCATATTTTAATAAGAATCTACAAAGTATAAGTTGTAACATCCCTAATTTAATTCCAAGCATAATTAGTGAATTAATAGGCTTAAAGGTTAGGGAACGAATAAATTAATTACTTAAAGAATTTTGGGAGCTAGGTGAGTAGTAATTTTAGGTACTAGGGGTTGTGTAGGAGACATTAGTAGCAATGGGCAAGAGTATCTAAGCGGAATCGGGGGTTAAATCGGCGTTTTGGATGTTAGAAATCAACCAAAAAGGGAAAATTAGGAATAAAATATCCATAGCTCCAAATCCAATTTCCACCGTTGGATGTGAAGTTAAGGGTCTTAGGAAGCTTGTTTCAAAATTTGGACCCGATCCGACGGTTAACGAAAAAGTTACGGCGAATCGAAGTTTGGACTTACTGGTGCACGCCCAGGCGCACCGGTGCACGCCCAGGCGCACCAGGGTGCATCAGATGCACCAACCCAGTAGCTTTTTCGCTCAGGCGCAGCATCCCGTGCGCCCAAGCACGCCCCGTGCGCATCAGCTCCGCATTTGGCGCACCAACCCCGCATCAGGCGCACCAATTGGTGCGCCATTCCTTCCTGACCGCACCAGATCTGGTGCTGGTGTTGTTGCCGCACTCAAGCGCGCGAGACCTGCGCCCAGGCGCACGCGGTCAAATGCACCATTTTCAGCCATCAGATTTGAACTTGGGCACCAAGTTGCCCAATCCTGGCCACACAATTTTGTGGCTGGTTCAAGGCAAAAATAAGAGAAGTAAAACACAACACTCACACACACTCTTTCATCAACATCATTCCTTCTTCCATCATCTTCTTCCCATCCTCTCTCAAGCACCATGAACCCAAAATCACCACCAACACTCACTATTCATCATCCCTTCCATCTCCCTCTCAAGGCCCCAAGAGCTTCTCATCCTCATCAACCACACCCAAACACCATGATCAAGGCACCTTCAACCTTGATCTCCATCACCATCACCCCCATCATGGATCAAGCACCAAATCATCATCAACTATCGAGCAACCAAAGAGCTAGCACCATCTTCGTCCATAAATCCATGATCAAGACCTTTAATCACCATCTCCACCAAAAAAAATCAAGCATGAAACTAATAACCCACAACTTCCCTCCTCTTTCCCTTGAAATTCGTGTGCTTCTTCCTCTCCATGGGTTTCTCTAATTCAAGTGGCTAGGGAGAACACCTCATGAGCACACCTTTAGCTCCATGTTAAATCATAGGAGTTTAAGCTAGGGTTTCAAGGGCCAAGTGGGTACAAGACAAGGATTAGGGAGCTCAAATACCAAGGATCCATGGGCTAGGGCTTGAGATTCATCACCACCTCTTAAGAAGGTAAGAGGGGTTTGTGTTACCTTTCCTAAGGATATAGATTCTAGGTTGTTGTAATGATGACTAGGTGTAGATAATTAATTAAAAGAATAAATCATAGGATAATTAAAGTGTATGAAATGAACCTTAGGGTATAATTGCTAAGGAATGTGTAGACTATATGTTAATTAAGTAGGAAGTTAAGAACCCTAGGGAGTTGACTTAATTTATAGTACTCTGAGACATACCTGAGTATGTCGACTGTTTTGTCTATTATCCGTTGATTGTTAATTGTTATCGATGTATGTTCATGTCGTGTTTGGTTTGGATGGCTCGTAAGGCAAAGAATGGATTAAGTGTTAACATGGGCAAATCATATAGAAAGGGCTGAGAAATAAAAGAGAAATTCGAATTTAACGGAAAACTATGAGCGAGTAATTAAAGAACGGATTAAGGATAAATATCTTGGAAAAGGAAAGTGAAGTTTATTATTAAATGAATTATAAGTTAGAGGGTGGAGATTGAGTGACAAGGAACTTTGATGGATGTTGTGATTGGTTTAATTTGTTAAGTGTAAATGTGACAATAACGGTTGTATGATATTATGTGATATAGAAATGATGTTCGTGCTTGAATATTCATGAGATGTGATGTTGATATGATGAAAGAATGAAATGAAATATACCCGGACGCAGTAAGTCGTGATCGCACGGTGGTGCGAACGCAGTAGGTCGTGACCAGGGGAGAGTGAAATATACCTGGACGCAGTAAGTCGTGACCAGCACATTAGTGCGGACGCAGTAGGTCGTGACCAGGGAAAAATGAAAATGAAATGTACCCGGACGCAGTAAGTCGTGACCAGCACATTAGTGCGGACGCAGTAGGTCGTGACCAGGGACAAAATGAAATGAAATATAACCAGACGCAGTAAGACGTGACCAGCACGTGAGTGCGGACGCAGTAGGTCATGACCGGGATAAATTGAAAGTGAAATATAACTGGACTCAGTAAGATGTGACCAGCACGTGAGTGCGGACGCAGTAGGTCGTGACCGGGATAAAACGAAAGTGAAGTACAACCGGACGCAATAAGATGTGACCTGCACGTGGGTGCGGACGCAGTAGGTCGTGACCGGGATAAGATTAAAGAGAAACATATCCGGACGCAGTAAGTCGTGACCAGCACGTTAGTGCGGACGCAGTAGGTCGTGACCGGAACAAAATGAAAGAGAATTGTGAATTTAATGAAAGAAAAGAGAATCAAAGGGGTTTTATGAAAATAATGGCTAAAAACAAAGAGATAAAAATTGAATTGAGAAACCAAAGGATATTTTTGAGAATGATTAATGACGTGTTGGTAATTTATGAGTGTGGAATCTGGAATATGTAAATGTTAATGCAAGTGAAATTGAAAGGTAACTTAAGGTTGAATGTAGGATTTCTAGGAAGGTAGTATGGACATAGGGCTTACTTTATTGAAGACGAGCTTGCATGTAATTACCTGAATAGGAATATTAAGTTAATAAATTATTTCTATTGTGATAGGACCTAGTTTGTCAGCTATGCTTCTTAGAAGCTATTTTCCTTAGTACTGTGTAATGCTACCCTTCTTGCTATATTTTTACAAGTACCGAAGGAGTATACACGTGTCTCGCCGAGCAGGATTACATTCCACCACGTGGAGTGTGTATAGTAATTAGCGACCACCTATTGGTCATGGGTTATTTTGGGAAGTTTTGTTGTATTTCAATTACTTGTCTTTTTGGAAAACTAAGAGTTTGAGAAATTACTTGTATTTCCTTGGAAATAATGTAATGAGTGGACAAAACAATATTATGGGCCCTGCTGGCCTCTGATGAATTTGAATATGTTGATGTTATCGGGTTACAGGAAAAACCAGAATTTTGGGAAAGTCAGAAAAACAAACGAAACTCCATCCGTTTGACGGAAGATTTTTATAAGTTAAAAAGAAAATTTTAAATTCACTATTTTATTAAGGGTAATAAAGGGTAATTGATTGTAGGTGTTACATTTATGGTATCAGAGCAGTTTTTCCTCGTCCCGAAGGGAGTAACTGATTACTCCTGTAGTTACTCATCAAGCGAGTAACTTGTAGTTAGATGTTAAACTGCTTTGTGGTCTAGTCAGGTGTTATTGTAGCATGATAATAGGCATAGTTGCTGAGTCTAGCGTAGTGAGTACTCTAGATTCTTTTAAGTTTGTTGAGTGATTTGAGGAGCGCGATTAGCATCTGACGATTTCTTTCGAAAAGCATGGTAAGCATTGGAAAATCTTTTCTAAGTCCACTCAAATCATGTTCAGTTTACCATGCTAAACTTGAAATCTTGTGAGAATGATAAATCATATTTAGAAGTGGATGAATGACGAGGCTAAGGAAAGCAATACCCCAACGGGCAAGAGCACAAGGTTGCTACCCCACCGGGAGGAAGTGATCTTTAGTTTCGCGCCAAGTAAACCAACTCTAAATGTGATACACCAAACAAGATTTCAACATTTTGAAACTAATAGGTTGATAAATTCAAACTTAAGTAAGACGAGAATGGTCTTATCACTGATACGATGTGTATTTGAGCCTGATCACCTCAAGTGTACATCTATCGGGAGATATCATCATCCTGTCCTTAAGTTTCGGCGTGTATTTTGGGAATTTAGTGAGATCCCAAATTTAGGAGGATTAGAGGTCTTTGTCATAGGTTTCCGTATGCGTAAATATTTTAAAATCAGAGTTGCGCAACGGAAGTGTAGGAAGTATTGTCTTGTCTTAAGACAGGGGAGTAACTAGTTTAGGAGTCCTAGTTAGCTATGATAGATTGCTAGGACTTATGTGTTTAGAAATGAACGTAGGAAACCCTAAGACAGTACATAGTGATTGCCCTAAGTCTAGACGAATAGATGCTTGAAATTTTAGGTAGTGCATAGAGTTAGCATAAATGCTTGTATTGAATTAATTTGATGTTATGTATTGTCTTGTGTTTGTCTACATGATGAATTGTGCATTTTAATGATAATTGTTATTCTCTGAACATGTGCATGATGAAAATTGTTTTGAGCATAAAACCTTTCGCAAACTTCTTCATGGAATGGTGTTGCTATCAACAAATCGCTTGGTTCCCAAGCATAATCATTTCAAAACCAGGAACCATTCAATTTTCAAGTGTGATAGTAACCCCCAATGAATTTTACTGTTCTAATAGAACCAGAAATTCTTCCAAATTGAGTACTAAGTTGTGTAGAGAAATTTTGAAAAGCTAGTGAGTCAACCAAGGAATTCCTAAGTAATCAAGCGGTGAACTAATTTATTCTTTTAATCGATCCCCACGCTGATTAAATAGGAACCCTTCTATGTGACTTTACTCAATTCGGAATGGAGCTTAGTTGTCAAACTCAAAGTCAAAGGGAATGTGACTATTTTGATTGTTTGAGAAGCATTGAAATAAATTTTCTAGTAAACCACATACTCCCTTTCTCATTGAGTTTGCTAATCTTGAGAAAGGTTATAATCCTTCACCTAAATCTCCCGAAATTAGGTGGAGAAAATCCTTTACAAAAAGATATGCTTTGCTTTATAAAGTTTGTTTTTGGAACTTCATCCAAGTTATTTGGCATGAACATATCAAGGTTTTAAAGTGTGAATAAATTTTCCTGATTTAATCTTTTCCTAGGAATTTTACGTAAAACAAATCAACATGTTTTCCATCAAGAAAGGAATTTGATTTTCAAAAATAACGAACCTATCGACACACCATCACATCAATGTTGTTGATGTGCTTACCTTGACTTATGCATATATAAATTCCTTCCTTGTATGATAAGCAGAATTTCTAAACATAGATGAACGCATACATGTTTTTCGGCATATCCTTTTGATTTTATAAATGCATAAATACACAAACGAATTTCCCGAACGCTATTCTGATTTTCATAAAGACACAGATACTTTGAATGTATGGGATCTTAATTATCGAACTTTGAAACCATACAAAGTGATTGCTTTTATCAAAGTTTTTATCATGGCATGAAAATTCTCAAGCTCTTCTTGGATTGAATTTTAAATGTGTACAGATTATCTAGGATATGTATATAGATTTAGACCTGAATTCTAGGGCTGATTCAGGTAGATTAGGATTGGATTAGAATCAAGTAGAGATTGCCAAGTTAGTGGTTGCGATTATGCGCTGATATGAAATGTTGGTGTGCATAGTTGAATTTTGATTGTTATGTATGTACTAACTGTTTACTTGTTAATGAGTGTGATTGCTTAGGACTTAAGAATAGTGCCTAAGTTGTAGATCACTAGGTAGATTGTGATTAGATCTCTATTAATGCTGCCGTTTAGATCGAGTATAGAAATAGTTTCGGGTTGTTTTGAATGCGGCAGTTATTAAGTGATAGTGCTATTTTTAAATCTGACAATGACCCTATCATTAATGGATATGAGATTTAGACTGATACCCCTAATCTTATGTTTATTAATGATTGATGTCATATGAGGACTATAAATGGCACAAGACCAATCAAGCCTAGAATGTAAGAACCAATTTGATTAGCACCCTTTCCAGATGTTTAAAGTAAAATGTCTGGGAAAAACCCAGTTGACCTTAGAAGCCATCTCCAATCTAGTAGAGAAAATTGCTCTCGAATCTAGAAACCTAAGGCTTATTAAAAGTCTTGTTATTAGAACTCTTGCAATGTTCGACCGACATCGGAGTAAACCTCAAAAACCTTAGAGAATTTTGCTTCTAGTCTAACCAAGCTAGACCACGATTTGTGTTCTTCATTGGATGCATGAGTCCGGTGGCGTACTTAAGCAAGTTAGCATGCCAATTCCAAGTGGGGGAGTAGAACCGAAGCTTATTGAATATGGTAGCTTAGAAAACCCTGAGTTTGGGATGGTTCTCCATTTGAAGGAATTGAACGGAATTTCGGGGACGAAATTCCAATAAGTTGGGGAGAATTGTAACATCCCTAATTTAATTCCAAGCATAATTAGTGAATTAATAGGCTTAAAGGTTAGGGAACAAATAAATTAATTACTTAAAGAATTTTGGGAGCTAGGTGAGTAGTAATTTTAGGTACTAGGGGTTGTGTAGGAGACATTAGTAGCAATGGGCAAGAGTATCTAAGCGGAATCGGGGGTTAAATCGGCGTTTTGGATGTTAGAAATCAACCGAAAAGGGAAAATTAGGAATAAAATATCCATAGCTCCAAATCCAATTTCCATCGTTGGATGTGAAGTTAAGGGTCTTAGGAAGCTTGTTTCAAAATTTGGACCCGATCCGACGGTTAACGAAAAAGTTACGGCGAATCGAAGTTTGGACTTACTGGTGCACGCCCAGCCGCACCGGTGCACGCCCAGGCGCACCAGGGTGCATCAGATGCACCAACCCAGTAGCTTTTTCGCTCAGGCGCAGCATCCCGTGCGCCCAGGCGCGCCCCATGCGCATCAGTTCCACATTTGGCGCACCAACCCTGCATCAGGCGCACCAATTCCTTCCTGACCGCACCAGATCTGGTGCTGGTGTTGTTGCCGCGCTCAAGCGCGCGAGACCTGCGCCCAGGCGCGCGCGGTCAAATGCACCATTTTCAGCCATCAGATTTGAACTTGGGCACCAAGTTGCCCTATCCTGGCCACACAATTTTGTGGCTGGTTCAAGGCAAAAATAAGAGAAGTAAAACACAACACTCACACACACTCTTTCATCAACATCATTCCTTCTTCCATCATCTTCTTCCCATCCTCTCTCAAGCACCATGAACCCAAAATCACCACCAACACTCACTATTCATCATCCCTTCCATCTCCCTCTCAAGGCCCCAAGAGCTTCTCATCCTCATCAACCACACCCAAACACCATGATCAAGGCACCTTCAACCTTGATCTCCATCACCATCACCCCCATCATGGATCAAGCACCAAATCATCATCAACTATCGAGCAACCAAAGAGCTAGCACCATCTTCCTCCATAAATCCATGATCAAGACCTTTAATCACCATCTCCACCAAAAAAAATCAAGCATGAAACTAATAACCCACAACTTCCCTCCTCTTTCCCTTGAAATTCGTGTGCTTCTTCCTCTCCATGGGTTTCTCTAATTCAAGTGGCTAGGGAGAACACCTCATGAGCACACCTTTAGCTCCAAGTTAAATCATAGGAGTTTAAGCTAGGGTTTCAAGGGCCAAGTGGGTACAAGACAAGGATTAGGGAGCTCAAATACCAAGGATCCATGGGCTAGGGCTTGAGATTCATCACCACCTCTTAAGAAGGTAAGAGGGGTTTGTGTTACCTTTCCTAAGGATATAGATTCTAGGTTGTTGTAATGATGACTAGGTGTAGATAATTAATTAAAAGAATAAATCATAGGATAATTAAAGTGTATGAAATGAACCTTAGGGTATAATTGCTAAGGAATGTGTAGACTATATGTTAATTAAGTAGGAAGTTAAGAACCCTAGGGAGTTGACTTAATTTATAGTACTCTGAGACATACCTGAGTATGTCAACTATTTTGTCTATTATCCGTTGATTGTTACTTGTTATCGATGTATGTTCATGTCGTGTTTGGTTTGGATGGCTCGTAAGGCAAAGAATGGATTAAGTGTTAACATGGGCAAATCATATAGGAAGGGCTGAGAAATAAAAGAGAAATTCGAATTTAATGGAAAATTATGAGCGAGTAATTAAAGAATGGATTAAGGATAAATAGCTTGGAAAAGGAAAGTGAAGTTTATTATTAAATGAATTATAAGTTAGAGGGTGGAGATTGAGTGAAAAGGAACTTTGATGGATGTTGTGATTGGTTTAATTTGTTAAGTGTAAATGTGACAATAACGGTTGTATGATATTATGTGATATAGAAATGATGTTCGTGCTTGAATATTCATGAGATGTGATGTTGATATGATGAAAGAATGAAATGAAATATACCCGGACGCAGTAAGTCGTGATCGCACGGTGGTGCGAACGCAGTAGGTCGTGACCAGGGGAGAGTGAAATATACCTGGACGCAGTAAGTCGTGACCAGCACATTAGTGCGGACGCAGTAGGTCGTGACCAGGGAAAATGAAAATGAAATGTACCCGGACGCAGTAAGTCGTGACCAGCACATTAGTGCGGACGCAGTAGGTCGTGACCAGGGACAGAATGAAATGAAATATAACCGGACGCAGTAAGATGTGACCAGCACGTGAGTGCGGACGCAGTAGGTCGTGACCGGGATAAATTGAAAGTGAAATATAACTGGACGTAGTAAGACGTGACCAGAACGTGAGTGCGGACGTAGTAGGTCGTGACCGGGATAAAACAAAAGTGAAGTACAACCGGACGCAGTAAGACGTGACCTGCACGTGGGTGCGGACGCAGTAGGTCGTGACCGGGATAAGATTAAAGAGAAACATATCCGGACGCAGTAAGTCGTGACCAGCACGTTAGTGCGGACGCAGTAGGTCGTGACCGGAACAAAATGAAAGAGAATTGTGAATTTAATGAAAGAAAAGAGAATCAAAGGGGTTTTATGAAAATAATGGCTAAAAACAAAGCGATAAAAATTGAATTGAGAAACCAAAGGATATTTTTGAGAATGATTAATGACGTGTTGGTAATTTATGAGTGTGGAATCTGGAATATGTAAATGTTAATGCAATTGAAATTGAAAGGTAACTTAAGGTTGAATGTAGGATTTCTAGGAAGGTAGTATGGACATAGGGCTTACTTTATTGAAGAGGAGCTTGCATGTAATTACCTGAATAGGAATATTAAGTTAATAGATGATTTCTATTGTGATAGGGCCTAGTTTGTCAGCTATGCTTCTTAGAAGCTATTTTCCTTGGTACTGTGTAATGCTACCCTTCTTGCTATATTTTTACAGGTACCGAAGGAGCATACACGTGTCTCGCCGAGCAGGATTACATTCCACCACGTGGAGTGTGTATAGTAATTAGCGACCACCTATTGGTCATGGGTTATTTTGGGAAGTTTTGTTGTATTTCAATTACTTGTCTTTTTGGAAAACTAAGAGTTTGAGAAATTACTTGTATTTCCTTGGAAATAATGTAATGAGTGGACAAAACAATATGATGGGCCCTGCTGGCCTCTGATGAATTTGAATATGTTGATGTTATCAGGTTACAGGAAAAACCAGAATTTTGGGAAAGTCAGAAAAACAAACGAAACTCCGTCCGTTTGACGGAAGATTTTTATAAGTTAAAAAGAAAATTTTAAATTCACTATTTTATTAAGGGTAATAAAGGGTAATTGATTGTAGGTGTTACATAAATTTTAATTAATAAAATAACCATAACTTTGGTGGTTATAATTATTTTTTTAACGTCATCTTTTTTTAGGATTGGGGATAAAAATTTAGAAAGTATAAGTTTTATTGGGAAATATTATCTTAATTAAATTGAAAGATTTCGTGTTTATAGTTCCAGTATAACTTATCCCCTTATGGGTTCTCACCTCGAGAAGTCATATACATTTTCTATTGTTTTTAAGCATTTGGTTGATTAGGTCGCCCTGCATTCCCATTGTCGTATTTTTGTCGTAAAGAGTTGTTTATAGTAAAATGATATATTGAAAAATCGGTGTTTATGAATATTATTTATATTTTAAAGATTTTTATTTTTGTGTAAATTGTTATTAAAAATTGTATTCATTCTTAGTTGTCATGTTCCAAAATATGAATCCATACATTTCAAAGAAATTATATATGCATTGTTATTTTGTTAATCTTTGATTTAATTTACCTTAAATCTAATATTTTTGTCTAGAGTAGAGTTTTCATAAATTGTATTTTTTTAATACATATGTTTTTTTAACAACAACTATATCATTTTTTTATCAAATTTACGGTCAAAGTTATGGTTTTTTTAATAACGACCATATCTACACGTTTTTGATAACTATATCATTTTTTTCTATCAAATTTACGGTTTTTTTTGGGTCATGGTTATGGTTTTTTTTAATAACAACCATATCAATACGTTCTTGATACAATTTTTTTATTAGAACAATTTAGAATAATTGTATCAATATTTATTTATACATTTTTTTTAACAACTATATATATCATAGTTTGTTTTTTTTAATTAATTAATTATAATCACCAGAGTTATAGTTATCTTATAAAATTTTGTACTTTTTAGATTCTTATCCTCATAAGATATAAGGTTAAAAAACCCAATTATAACCACCAAGATTATGGTTAAACTTATAGTTTCTAGATTTTTATACTCAATCCTAAGAGATGAGGTTTCAATAAACCAATTATAACCACCAAAGTTATGTTATTTATTTTTTAGTTATTTCCCTATCAAACTTATCCTTTTTAGATTTGGGATGACGTTTAAAAAATCATATATAATTACCAAAATTATGATTATTTTTTCCCAACTATATCTTTAAATTTTTAATACATGTATTTTTTTAATAACAACTATACCATATTTTTTTATCAACTTTACGGTTATTTATTTTTTTGGTCAAAGTTATCTACACGTTTTTGATAACTAAGGCATTTTTCTATCAAATTTAAGATTTTTTTTGTCATGGTTATGCTTTTTTAATAACAACATACTTTTTTATACAGTATTTTTATTAGAACAATATACAACAACATAATAAATCACTTTATAACAAAGAACATAGATGTGATGAAAGAAAAAAATAAAAAAGTGTTACCAATATAAAAAATAGAAAATTGAATGGAATAAATCAGTTTATAACAAAGAACATGGATGTGAGGAAAAAAGAAATAAAGCATTAGATCAAAAGATTTGATTTTGAACACTGATTTGATTACCATTTCCAGAAGAAAAAAAATCTAAAGCAGAAATCTAACAGAGAATATTTGATCACATGCAAAATCATCACCAGACAAAAAATAAAATACAGAAAAACCCTCAATTTGAAATCTACCCAAATTAGTTGCACGTATTCCTGCCAAATTGCTTTATTGGCCACTAATGCAGTTGGACGGAGAAGCATGAGATGATATTGCATTGGGTGTTTCTGTTGGAAGTAAAGGAAGAGGAAACCTGTCTGGCGCCACATATGATATTCGGGCCACCCTTCTCCTACTTCTCATTGGTAAATGCATGGCTGATCATGTTGCTTTCAAGGAAGTTGGTGAAGAACTATTTTTAGGTGATTCCAAACTTATATTCTCTTTGTAAATTAGTTGGCATTCTTATTTATCACCTTTTTTCACTGAATTATAAAGCATGAATCTCCTTGTTCCTTGCAGGCAACTTTTGGATGGCCCAGTTTCAAGGGTGGCATATTTTTCTTCTGAAGGCATGAACTTGATTTCATTTTATTGCCCCAATGCAATTAGTTGCACGTATTCCTGCCAAAGGTTGGAGTGTGTTACTGCATGTGTGTGTATTTTTCAGTTATTTTAGTTAAAAAAAGTGTTTTCTTTATATAATAGTATAGATAATGTTTGACATTTATTTATTTTTATTTTTTTATATCTAAAACATCGAGGTTTTCAATTTTTTTTTATAATTTTCATTTTTTTAAGTATATTCTCTTCATTTTTTTCGCGGGCGTGTCGCGGGAGGCCCACGGGCTTGAATATTAAAAATAAAAAAAGAAAATCACCTTAGTATCAACACGGTTTGCAGGCAATTTTGCGGGCGGGAAAGAGGCCCGCACTTTTGTTTAAAAAAATTTGTACTAAATAAAAAAATATTAATTAATTATTTTTTTAAACGCGGGCCGCCCGCGCCCGCACTTAGGGCGGGCAGGGCCGGAAAATTAGCCCTAAATAATTTTATGAGCGGGCATGCCCGCCCGCATTTTTTGAGGGCCGAGTGCGGGCACAGAGTATGCCCGCCCGTTCGCCCGTTTTGCCAATGCTAATTATAAGCATGTGAAAAATCATTATATATATTACTAGCTCTTACGCCGTGCAAAGCAAGTGTTGTAGATAATTTAATTTTTTTATATCAAATATTTTAAATTAAAGATTATTATTATTATTTTTATTATAAAGTAAAGATTATTATATATTAAACAACAACCAAAAATAATTATATAAAAAGGTAGGAGTTCAAACCAAACCCTACACTTTAGAAAAAAAATTAATCAAGGTGATCTTATTGATAAATTTTGTACATCCTCATATGAATAAAAATGTAACACTTTTTATCTCATGTATTCCTTATTTATTTTATTGATAAATCGATGTTTTTATATATAATTATCGACTTTATTATGATAAATCAAAATTAAATTAGAATTAAATATTCTGATCTTTTTTGTTTGATGATATTATGAGATAAATCTTATATTTATGTGATGGATAAAGTAGTTTTTTTCTTCAATTAGTGATTTTTTTTTAAAATATGATTATCACATTTATTCTTATTAATCATAATTAAATATTTTTATCTTTTTCATCGCTTATTTTATCTCAAGTTAATAATAAGATTGAAACCTAAAAATCTTAATGATGTCATCTATTAGTGAGCAATTGGGTATTTGTCATTGAAATTTAGGAATAGAAAAATACACGTATGAGGAATACTGTTTTTCTGGAAATCAACGATATAAAAAAAATTAATACAAAAATCAAAAGAATATAGAAAAGATTTAATGAAGAAAAAATGAGCGAGAATTATTAGAATTAGAAAAATTTAATGAAGAAAAAATAAAAAAAAATTAAAGGTGAATATAATTGTGAGATTGATATTTACCGGAATATCCATAAGTTTGTAAGCCAATTCACATAAAGTTTAAAAGAGTTAATTGTCACTTTGGTCCCTGAAATTACATACCGCTTTCACTTTCGCCCCTCAAATTACGAAAATAGCTTTGAGGTCCATGGATTTATAAAAACGTGTGCACGTTAGTCCCTGGAGTTAACCTCCGTCAACGTCCGTTAACGGAGGCGTGCCATGCACTTTAAATAATTCACTATAGTCCCTGTAATCACTTTAAATAATTCACTGTAGTCCCTGTAATAATTTTAAGTTATTCATTATAGTCCCTGAAATTATATAATTTATTCACTTTAGCCCATATATCAGTATAGTTCAAATTCCATATTAACTTAAACAATCAATAAAAAATTAACCAAAAAATTAAGGGGTATGGAATACCTTCTGCATATCTGCATATCTGAGATGAAGTTCTATCCTTTAGAAAATTTAGCTTCAACTGGAATCAAGTTTGGAAAGGGAAATCACCTTTTGAAAATTTTTATCAAACACATTTCAAAATGCTCAAATTTGTTTGGGAGATACAAACCTGCATTTGCATGAGATCTACACTTAAACTTAAGGAAAATGTCAAATTGACCCTTAACTTTGCATTTCATCATCAATCAATTTGGTGCTGGAAAAATCTTAATTTTTTTCCTCAACAACCATATTAACTGGCAATATACAAAATGAGGAACCGAATTGCTTTTACAATATGAAGGATCAACCAATCCAAAGTCAATTTCATGAACCAAAGTGTTGTTTTATTATTTACAACATCGTTTTGTATGTTTTCCAAATTGTGTCATTCTGTTTGAGTTTTTTTTTTAATTTTATTAACACTGTTTGAGTTTTTCTCTTCATTGCACCAAAGATAATATTTATGCAACCAAAAATGTAAAACCTACGTCCTGAAATTATGTATTTAATACATTAAGAGTAAATTTTGAAGGTTTTCAATGTTTTGTTTTTGGTACACAGTTTTCAATATTGACTTTACACTTTTAATTACTTAAACATTGTCCTTAAAAGAGCAAGGATGAAACTTGATCTCAGATATGCAGAAGGTATTCCATATCCCTTAATCTTTTTGGTTAATTCTTTACTGATTGCTTGAGTTAATCTGGAATTTGAACTATACTGATATAAGGACTAAAGTGAATAAATTGTATAGTTTCAGAGACTATAATGAATAACTTAAAACATGGACTATAGTGAATTATCTAAAGTTATTACAGGGACTATAGTGAATTATTTAAAGTGCATGTCAAGCCTCCGTTAACGGACGTTGACGAATGTTAACTCCAGGAACTAACGTGCACACGTTTTTACAAATCCAGGGACCTCATCAAAGCTATTTTCGTAATTTGAGGGACGAAAGTGAAAGCAATATATAATTTCAGGGACCAAAGTGACAATTAACTCTTTATATTTTCATCCACCAGATTGAAGTAGCTTTAAAGGTAGTTGCATCTATCACGTCTCTTATCAACTAGAGAAGGTTAACACTCCTTATAAAATCCACCCTTATACTCCTCTATGAAATTAATATAAGTTGTAGTTTAATTTATTCGTTACAACTACAATAATAAGAATCTTGAAATTACATGACTTTCACACGTTATAGAGACAGAAGGAATACGATTACTAACATCTATCCATTGCTATAGTTGTTAGAGTTACAAGGAAGAAAGTTCTCCAAATGTCCTTTGACCAAAAGCCACGAAACTCGGTTTCTATTCCTTTGCTTCCTCTACTATTCTTTTCTATGGTATTTGTTTAGTTTAGCCGTTCTATGATGGGGAGAGAAAAAAATACCTTATGGCCAGGAACAGGACTTGTTTCATATAAAGAGGTAAAAACCTAACTATTATCCATTGGCTTCCATCAAGCTAAAGGACCTTCAGAAACAATCCCCTTCTTATCTAAATATGATATAGCTCATTAATATTTAATTATTTATTTACTAAACACACATTAATACATGTCACATGCACATCACATGAGACATATTAAGATATTAAAATCTTACATTCTCCCACTTGGCTCATGTGACATAATTCAACATTATGGTCTAATAAAAAAATAATTAAACAAACAATTAATGCGCATTTATATAGCTAAATCATTTTATACTTAGATACTCTATTAATCATGATTAAAGATAGAAACTAATTCGGGTCATGGCGGTTGTACATCATTTGTTCGACATAATTTCTTCCATGTACCACAAAATAGTCTTTTCCTTAACACGATCTATAATTGGGAAATACATAATTGGTCCATAATGTCTTTATTCAAGACAATACCTGTTTACATTACTCTAATACAATAATGCATGCCGTTCTAGAGAACAGTTAATCAGAAACATATCAAACATATCATAAATGAGCTCAGCGTGTCAATTACATCATACATAAGGATGTCAACATCAAATTCAATTTTACTTAAAAACAGTAATGCCTATATTTCCAACATGTTCAAAAAATGTTTAGGCAACAACCCTTCTTTCAAGGGATTAGCAATCATAAGATTGGTGCTAACATGCTCTATTGACAATCTTTGTTTCTGATCTCATTCTTTAGAGACAAAGTACTTCATTCACATACTTTTAGCACATTTATAGTACTTGTCATTGCTGCAAAACACCATGGTACGTATTCAGCGGCTAAGCAATATTGTCGACAATTCTAAGCCCCGAAATAAAATTTTGCAGTCAATTAGTTTGAATTGTAAGCTCAAAACTTGTTACAAATTCAACATTCTGATCACCTCAATGGGATCATTCATTACAGAAGTAAGCATGCATTTATTCGTTCCATGCTAATACCTCAAGACTTTATGAGTATAGTTAATATTTCTTTAACGTAAATTTTATTCATTCTAAATCATTCTAGTACTTTAATGATATATGATTTCTGAGATAAGCCTAACAATTCATGTGACATATTCTAGAATATTCATTTTTCTAATCACATGGCTCGACTCACTTATATCTTTCACTCAAAGTTACTAGAAAAAACTTCTTAGTCTAGTGTAAAAGACCAAGATAATAAGTTGCAAGCAAGATATAATAACATACATAATCAACATAATAAACTCACTCCCACTGACCATCAGATACTTACACAAGTTAATTGTGTTTCCTTAAATCTAAAAAGAATAATAGTATCATTGACTATCTTTCAGATACTATTGGTGGGATGTATGTTTAAATTTGTATATTAATTTCCTCAAATTTGCACATTATGTGTTCATTCTTTTTAATTGAGAACCACATTAGTGGGTCATCCACATAAACATCCTCCTCTAAAATTCATAAAGGTTGTTTTCACATTCTTCTATTGCAGTTCCAAATCATTACGGACTACATATGCCATGATGATAATATTGAATAAATTCTTTCTGGTAATTGGTCAAAATACCTCATTAATGGTCAATGCCAACTTTGCGAGGAAAATCATTGACAAAAAATTTAGCCTTGTAACGTTCAACGTTGTCACGAGAGTTATATTTGGCCCAAAAGACTCACTTACCCCCCAACTCTCGTGTAACCTTTAGGCAATTCTACAAGGTCTCACATATAAAAATATTTATCAATATTATCACAACTTACGGCTTGTAAAACAACACATCGTTATCATTAATGACTAAGTCAAATTTATATTCTTGTAGATAAACCACTTAAACCATTCGAAATAGCAATTTCTTTTCCGTTTTTTTCTTTTTTTTAATACTATTTCTCATGATTCTTCTACAATAAAATCATTGTGAATAGTGTATTCATTTCGTACTTTATTGTTATATGATTCAACAATAAAAGAAACTATTGTTGAGGTAGAAGAACAAATTACAAATTACAGGAACTTGCACACTAACTCCATAAATTTCCACGTTATGTGGAACTATACTCCCACTAATTTCACAATTCTCAGTAAACCTGTCATTCACAATTTCAATTTCAATGGTCCTTATACTATGGTTAGAACAATAAGGTCTATACCTTTTGATTTATATGGATAATCAGTGAAATACTCACTGATGTTTTATATCCATTTTCTTTTCTGGCGGATTGCAATCCTTGTTTCTGTCGACAACCTTAAACATGCAGGTGCCTTAAATTGGGTATCCTATAAACAGAATTCAAAATTGTCTTTGACACTGTCTTACTAGGAACCCTGTTCAATAGACAAATGGCAGTTTCAAGACATACATTCACAAATGCGGGTAAAGACTAAATATCATACTCCTAACCATATTCATTACTATTATGTTATGTCCTATATACACCATTTCGCTGCAGTGTAACTGACATACACACAAATTACTCAATTCTTGAGGAGTTTAACGAACAGTCACAGATGTTGCCCATTTTAATTAATTCTTTCATGTTAGTCATCATCTCTATCGTAATTGATAACATTCATCTATATGTACTTAACTTTCTACTTTATTCAAGTAAATTTTTAAGACATAATTATAACATGAATAGTTATCAATAAAGATGATCACATACATTTTCCTTTCTAAAAAGAAAGTTAATATCAGAGGTCCACAAGTTTTGAAGAACACATTTTCAAGAAGCTGGATCCTTCTTGTGGCTCCTTTCTTTGTGTCTTTGGTTCTTGACTCCTATTATGATTTGGCATGATGTGGTGTATGATGAATTCAGCTTGCTCTTTCAAACTTTATTGGTTGAAAATTTAATCCGATTGCTACAGGTTGAAAATTTAATTCTATTGGAATAATGTGGCTTCCTTACTTCTCCATGTCAATCACTTTGTTGCTTTGTTTTTAGGCCAAGTTGCGAATCGGATATGCTGAGCAGACTCTCCTAGTTGCATTAGGCCAAGCTGCAGTACACACCGAAGAACATTCTACAGCTCCTCCTGAAATTCATTCTCCTTTCGAAGAGGTAATTGATTATCTAATGTTTAGTACTTATTATTGCTCTTCCCTTGATGATTTGATACCATTGATGATTTGATGATTTGGTACCTTTGGTACCATTGATGATTTGATGGGATCATGTCTGAGATTTCTCTTTTTTGTCATTGATTTATGAAGGTATAGTTAGTTGTGGTCCTACTCACTCTCCAGCTGCAGAGCAACAAGGATGTTCAGCAAATTTAATTGATGATCTGGACAAAGAAAAAGGGATTAGCCAAGGGTCTTGACGATGTAACAGTAACAACATGTTCCAACCTCATCCTTCTACTGATCTTCTTCAGCTCTCTTCTTTAACTGCTTTGTCCCCATTGGATGGCTGCTATTGGGGCAAAGTTAAGGAATTGGCTCCTTTCATGAGCGAATACGGCCTTATCTTCTACCGTGTTCTTATTGAGGTACCCTTCTCCTTTTAAGCGCAGATAACACTTTTTTTTTTGTATATTTTTATTTAAAGCTAGGTTTTTTAATGTGATTTAATTGGCTTTGTTTACTTTTTAAGTTTCAAGGTTTTATGGATGACAGACCATTTTTTTGTGTGCTGTTTCTGAACTTGCTCTTTTATGGGTTGGTTTTATTTATTTATTTTTTAATTTTGATATCTAATATGTTTTTTTTTGTTTTGGTTAGATTATAATACTAAATAGTCTATAATATTCTTATAGGTAGCTTGGGAAAAATTTTCCATGGTTGAGGCAGAAAAGAGACTCCTGGCTCGTGCACTATTAGACCCTGATAACCAACATTTTGTCTTGCTGTCTTAAAGGTATTTTGATCTATGGTTTTTCATTTTGTTGTAGAATATCAGTGTATCAATCTAAAAAACATCAGGATGATGCCAACGAGCTTGTAGCCTAGTGGCAGTTTCTCTTGATAACTTGTCAAGGTAATTAGGGATTTGTGGTTAGTGTAATTAGTATTTTCTCTTGATAACTTTCTGTTGTGCACTTTCCTGCACTTGTCTGTGATCAGTCTGCTCCTTGCAAGAGGTTTGCTTTTACGAGTAGTCTAGCAAGTGAATCTTTTTTCTGCATAAGAACTGTTCTGTTTGCTTGATCAAATTTGGCTTCTGCATAACATTTTGTCAGTTTGATGTGTTTTAGTGCTTTCTGTTTTTGTTAGACAATAATGCAAGGGGTGATATGAACCCCCCTTTTTTTTAAAGCATCCTTCATTCACTGTTCTATTTTCAAATTGTGCTTTACTAGTATGGGATACAGCTAGTAGCTTCTCTCCTTGTTGGACAAAGCTTCAAGCTTATGTGAAATGCAATTGCATATTTATTTAACCTTTTCTCTCTAGTTTGGTTGTTGTCTTTCTCCCTTGTTATTGACCTCATCCATTTCATAGGCTCTTAGCTGCTATGTTGTAATTTTATACCTTGTAATTTTATACCTTGTAATTTTATATCTTGCTGTTTGTGACTCTTTTCAGTTATTTGCTCTTTTAAGTATACAGCTCATGATATGACAACAATGGCGATGATGGTAGTCTCCCTCTCCACCTTGTGTTAGTTTTGCGTAACTTGCTTTTGATTTTCAAATACTGATTTACTTAAATATGATATCCGATTTCGGTACTTTGAACTGAGCATAGTAGTTATCATGCGATAACATGTTGTAGTGTTGATTTTTTTTTTGTTTATCTATATGATGATTGCTCTTTGTGGCACATTTATAGTTGTGGAGTTATTTAAGTTTACATGTTTATATTTTTTTCAATGGTGTGGATATTGTGATTTGTAAACTTTACTGAGATAAGAGTTTAGTTCAGCCAATCCTGTATCTCTAATGAGTGTGACTACTCTGGATTGCGCAAACTACAATGGATGCTGTTCAGGTTAGGGAGTTCATGGAATGCCAGGCGGCAAACTACAATGGTGACACATATCACTTAATTGTTAAGAACTGCAACCATTTCTGCAAGGACATTTGTTACAAGCTGACAGGAAAATCCATTCCAACATGGGTAAATCGACTGGCCAAGTTAGGTACTTTCTCCACTTCCCACTTCCAACATGACTAATCTCAACTGTTGGGTCCTTCATTACTTAAAATTGATGTGAAGAACTTCTTAGTTCCTTTAGTTGCTTTAATTGCTTTAGTTCCTTTTCCTTCTCAGTTTGTTATCTTGAGTTTTTTATGTGGAGAAGAACTTCTTCATCTGTTTAGGAAACTTGTGGCTCTGTTTCTAGGCCTATGTTTTGAAAGTCCTTACTTTGATTATTGTTATTTGTTAATGCTAGGAGCACCACTAGAGTTCTCAAAGTAGTGCCTCTTCCCAAGCTTATTCTCCTATCCTAAAACAATAAAACAAACTTTATTTTAGATTCTTAACCTACTCTCTAATGGTATCATTATTTTTTTAAGACAATCGCAATAATGAATGTTATTTGCAGCTTTTGTTATTTCCACTTGGAATTGTGACTGTCCACTTGATCAGTTATTTTTCATATCAGGAAGAGCGTATTGATCGAGACAACCGAATTGGCAGACTTATATCAGATGTTGTAGGTACCCTTCCAAAATTGCCACCTTCAGCTTTTGATAAGCTCGTGAATGATAGCTTGCAGGTGAGATCAGGTTTTGGGTTGCATTGTTTAATGGTAACTAAATAAAATGTGTAGGCTTTTATTCATTTAAGCAAATATGCTTTTATTGTTATTTTTTAAGCAAATATTCTGTGATTCTGTCAGTCCGTGAACAAATGCAATTTTGCTTATGGAAGTTACCTTTTAGCAAAAGTTTCCCAAACTTTGGAGTAGTAGTATTTCATAATTATTGTGTTTGAATACATGGACAGGGCTTAACATTGTTGAGGTAGGTTTCTAATCTATTGAGGTTGCAATGCAGTACTTCAGTTGTCATTTAATTTGTTAATGTTTAAAAAAATACTATAAGCGGAATCCTTTTTTTCACTCCTTGCAAGGGAATACACAATGGTAGAGTATGTCTTGAGGTTCTACGAGCGTTGAGTTTGTTCACCAGTATTTTATAGGAATTGTTTTGTTATTTTAAAAACAATGATCAGTTCTGAAGGATATTTTCCAATATATTTTATCTCGTAATAAAAGGCAAGTTCCTTCAGCAATGTTGAGTATATCTTTTGTTTACCATTTTAAAATCCTTTGTGTAATACATGTCTTCTGGTCACAGGTTTCTAACAATATATACTAGGCAGCAAAAGCAAAATAGGGGCAGGATGAATGGATATACAATTTCACAAGGAAATGCTCACTCTTCTCAGTTGGTGCTGTCTTCAAGAGAGTCAAGTACTCGGCAGGTTTTAATTTATCCCTCCTCATATAAAGAACATGATTCCTACAATAATGTCTTGTTCGTATTTGTAGTCATAAATGTTTATGCAATGCTCATTCTCTTCACACTACTACGATACCATGGTGGTGCCAGTGTCACGTGTTTCATTGAATTACAACATTTTTAAAATGCTCCAAAAATATATCAGAAAGTGTACTTGAAATCAGGAATAATATTAAAAACAAACCTTGGAGTCTGTTTAGTCTTTAATACTATAAATGAAGGTTACACCCAAAATAGAATGAGGATGATTAGATTTTATCTCAAAACTCATGCTTTTAATCCCTTTCTGTGTTCATATTTCCTGGTTCTGATTTCTTATGGTCTACGCAATGCAGCTAACTGGATAGGCCAAGTATGTACCCAGTGGGCACCAAAGAGAGATGGAAAAAGGACTTGAGTTCTCATCTTCTGCTTCTAACTCTGAAATGCTGCATAGCATGCTTTATGCTGCTCCTCCTAAGCAGAGGTTGCAGTGAACTGAAGACTTCAACCTGGATATGATATGATGATACTTTTTCACTTACCATGAACCAACAGTATTTCTTCTACAGTATATTTCCTTGTGAAAAAGAACCTATTCTGTTTTCTTGCCTTATGTTTGACAAGAACATCAAATTTGTTTTGGATTTTGATCTTGCTTGCATGGATCAATTTCGATGTTATTTTGTTCTATATTTTTCACTAAGCATTCACATTCTCTTATGAGTTATGACTTGCCTTTTTGGTCAAGTAATTGCGAAATAGTGTTTATTTTTATAAATTTTGTGAAATAAGTGTAGCTAATATATATTTTGCGATAAAAACAGGGATAAAAACAGTAATTAGTAATTAAAAAATTATGCTCACAAATTTTTTAAATAGTGACGGAATATTTCAGTTACTAACATGACAAATGCGTCACTAATAGTGACTGGAAAAACGTAACCACAAAATGCAGAAATCCGTCACTATTAGTGACTGCAAACCGCAGTCACAAAACTTACAATTCGGTCACTACTAGTGACGGTTAGTAATTCGTGACGTATGTTTCCGTCACTAAAATGAAAATTTCCGTCACTAAATTGGGCCAGTTTTAATTTTGTCACCGTTTTAGTGACTGTTAATATTTAGTGACCGAATTTACTTCATATTTTCCGGCACTAAATTGGTCTCCCTTTTATTTGGTGACTATTTTAGTGACGGAATGTAATTTTTTGTGACTGTGAAATTCGGTCACAAATTAGTGACGGAATATTTTTTCCGTCACTAATTTTTTTGTGGCGCCACTTTTAGTTACCGCACCTATTCCGTCACTAACAGGTTTAGTGACCGAAAAATGCTATTTAGTGACTGAAATTTGCGGTTACTAAAAAGCTTTTTTTAGTAGTGTCAGCATATAGATGACAAAAATTGATATGGAATAAATGAAGAAAGCTTTGATCATTTGTGATTCAATCAACATGGCGTTGTGGAAAGTGAAAAGCTTGTCTAAAGCAACTAACTAACATGCTAGCTTGCTTTGATTCAAAAGTTTTACAGTTTGGAAGACGAAATTAGGGGTGTTATACATTGCACGGGGTAAGAGATAGTCAATGCTATGTTTTTCAATGATTTTTCTAACCTATGCGCTTATGTATAGGATAAGATAACATAAATAGTTAAATTGTATTAGATAACTAAATAATTATTTTTTTAATACATTAAGTATCTCAATTTTCAAACCAAAAAAACTTAAAAGACCACTTTAGTACAAAAAAAATAACTTGAGGGGCCAAAGAAGTAATTTTGCCTAACAAAATTAAAATATCAATAACTTGTGCATTGCACGGGATAAGAGCTAGTTAATATATAATTTCCCTAACACATCGTAAGAGCTAGTTACTTTTTTATGCTTATTTAATTAAAAACGCTTATTTAATTAAAACGCTTATTTAACTTAATTAATTAAAACTCTTATTTAATATGGATAATTTAAAAAAAATTACATATCTCCTAAAAATATATAAATATGAAAATAAATAATTCTTTTAGAACGTAAGTACGAAGTATGATGCGGAAGTAATAAACCTAATATTCTATAGGACCAAAGCACTCTAGACAAAAAATTCACTTGGAAAACAAACTAGGACAAATGGAATAACAAAGATGTGGAATGCAAAATAAAATAGCTATTCATTATTCATCTCGGTCGTCATAAATGAACTTGACTTGTGCTTTTGGCGATGCTCGCTCCATTTGCAACAAAACTTGTAAAGCACTTATCACTAATGGTGTATCTGATCGATTTAGATCAAGACCAATAATCTTGAATGTGAGGATTTCCAATGAAGAGGAATTTGCAAGTATAAATCGCATTAAGTCAAGTGCATGCTTAAAGGCAGATGTAACTTCGATTTTCACGGTCTTAAATTGACTGTAGCAATAGCTTTTGCAGTCTAATTCCTTCAAATGTTCTGGATCTGGTTCTCGTCTTTCAACATGGCTCTATACAAATTTAAAAAAATATTAAGGACATGAAAATAACAAAACTCTAGGATACATAGGTAATCTTACTTACCTTTATATATAGCTCCGATAAAGTAGGAGAATTTTTAAGTAAACAAATAATAAGCAAAAGTTCCCTTGATTCATTGAAGTCCACACCGTACACAAACAAACGTCTCAAGGTGTTGAATGATCTAGGCAGTGCATTTGGAATAATACCAGCAGACCATATCTATATATCCAAACAACAAAACTGTCACACACCCGTATATAGAAAGATTCGACCAAAATATAGAGATCTAATCATCAAATAAACAAAATACAATTATGCTTCTCTTTATAAAAAATAAAAAATAAAAGAAAAAAGGAGATGACTAAGAAGACTTTAGAAAATCTGAGCCTGCCACCAAGATAGATGGATGTGATATGAAATATCACTTTGTGGAATAGATTAAATATCGAATTCTTGTTTTTTGGTTAGTTTTATATAAATTTAAGAACCTAGCATAAGCGGTAAAGAATCATATATCCAACTGAGTAGAAGAAATAATTTTATAAATTCTAACCTTAGTGTAACCATTTCCCAGAAAAAGTTTCTCAATGTTCGGCAAGCATTCCATGAAATGCGGCATGCTATTTTTGTCCAAGTTTTCCAAAGCAGGTTCAAGAAGAGCGACTATCAAACTCTTGAGATTCTTTGATTTTAAAGAAATTGACTTGACATCCTCACAGTCAATAATACGTAAGTCTTCGAGACTAGTAGAAGAGACATCAATACATTTCAAACCATAACAGCTGTATATGTGGAGAAGGGCAAGTACCGGACTACCAGAGATAAGAGCCATAAGTGTACCTGACTCAAGTTTAACCTCACATAATTTAACCTTTAACAGATTTTTAAAGCCTTTGAAAGTGGGTGGATGAGACACTAGTTCAAAGTTGTGGAGTTCACATGTAATCAATGCCTTACAAGAGAAGAAATGAGATGGCATTTGACACGGCTTTGCTACTCCTCGCGATCGGTTGCGCCTGCTATCAGGTGTAAAATAATATCGTTCACGGCCACTCGAGGAGCTATCAAGTATAAAATGTTGGAGGCCACTCCTTGACAAAAATGAAATCCAATTATTGAAGCATTTGCTTTCAAATGAGTAGCCACGAGGAATCACAAGAGTAAAATCGTATATTGGACCATCGTGTTGCATTAAAATTCTCGAGATGATACTAGAAATTTCAGAGTCTCCAAATCCAAGATGCTTGCACTTTTGGAAAAAAACCTTTTTGAACTCGAGTCGTCGAACTGAAACCCAAGTATACCTCCATTGTCTTGACAGAGCACTGGTTTTAATTGCATCTTGGGTGGGCAAGCGATGTAGGATTTCATTAATGATATCACTTGGTAGGTCATTGATATGATCACATACATTACTAGGTTTGTCAACGCCTATGTCACTGTCACATGCATCACATATTCTATTAGCCTTGTCAATGCTTCGATTCGTACGTGAACTACAAATTGAAACAGAGAGAGTGAGTATATTATAATCAACATGTTAGGAAGGACCGAATGAGGAAACTAATAGCAAACTCATGCATGGAAGGGTGATTATTTGATGCTCCCTTTCTAGTTTTGTTTCAATGCTCTTTTTTCATTATGTTATTGATTTAGTAATTAAAAACTTTGAAGATCGAGATTAAAAGTTGAAATAATGATAAATTGTAATATTGATCTTGAGGTAAGTAAAAGATGGAGACATAACAAACATTGTAAATTAGCCAAAGTCTCAACATGAAATCAAGAAAGAAGGCCAAACTTTTATCAACAGGACGGAAACCAAAAAAGCAAATCATGTTGAAAGTATGTCTCAGAAGGGCCAAATATGGATAACAAAAATGAAGAATAATGATGAAAGAATCAGTAGCGAACGAGAGACAACGAACAAATTCACCTGAAACAAGCAAGAATGATACGCAGAACCATGCTTTCTGTAAGTCAAATAATACTACTCTCTTATGAATGTGTATTTTTTAAATAATTCTATTTTCATAAAGTGACCAAAGTATAACTAACTATATATATTAAGATAATAAGATTTATATTTTCAGATAAATTTTTGTTTTCTTTCGAGATTAATGTCTTTTTAAGATAAGATAAGATCCCTTAAAAAAAAAAGAGATAAAAACTTACTGCTGTTAATTGCTTTATTATCCTTGCGGATGAGGAAGGAAAAGATTTATAATTAAGGAAATCTTAAAGTAGTTGCAATAGATAATTCTAATTCTAATTAGAAGAATCATGGTGTTAGATCAGTTTAAAAAATAAAAAATAAAAAAATCATGGTGTTATATATATTTTCGAAGAAGGTTAAGAGAAAGGCAAAATCAATGAAGTCACCCATCAATGAAGGAGCGGCATGAGATAGACAAATATGTGACGTGTGAGGGGCATAAAACTCAAATTAAAAAAGCTACAAGTACTAGCTAATAATAACGATAAATCTACTGTCTATATATAAAAGGATCCCTTTTCGAGGCATTACGTTTGTCGGAGAAATTTTCGAAGCACCACGTTTATCCCGTGAAGCTTTTCTCGCACCAGAGAGTTTGTAGGTAGATAATTATTATCTCTAATCAAAATTACAATTTAAAATTAAATAAATTATTTAAATTTATTTAATCATTATATGTATGTAAAATTATTATCCTCAATTATTTTTTGAAAAAAAAGTAATCATTCAACAAAAGTATTTAAAAAAATATTAAAAAATCACAAATTTATTTAATCATTATCTGTACGTGAAATCATTATCATCGATTTGTTAAAAAAAAGTTATCATTATCCTCAACAAAAATATTAAAAAATTTATAATAGTAATCACTAACCAAATTACAATTTTAAATTAAATTAATTATTTAAATTTATATAATAATTATCTGTATGTGAAATCATTATCCTGAATTTGTTGAACAAATCATTATCCTCAAAAAAATATTTAAAAATATTAAAAAGATCACTATATATATAATAGGCTCTTCACTCAATTTTTAAAGTTCTATCTAATTCTAAGAATTCTCTTCTCCAAATTCTCTCTTTTATTTTTATTTTTTCCCTCATTCCTCTACTTAAAGCTCTTAATTTTGATTTTTGAGTGTTTGATGAATTACTTATTAGATGATGCATATTTTGTTATAATTTTAATTGACTTTTGTTTATTCCTTTACGTAGAGCTCTTAATTTTGATTTTTGAGTGTTTGATGAATTACTTATTAGATGATACATATTTTGTTATACTTTTAATCAACATTTGTTTAATGCTAATTTCAGGAAAAATGACAGCAATGAGTTACTTCAAACAAGAGCATGACCTTGGTAAGTTGTTTTTTTTTTAAATTTTTGTAAGTTGTTATACATACTTACTTTGATTATTCTTTGTTGAAAGAATATGCAAATAATTGATCTTTTTCTCTTTTCAAAGAAGAGAAGGGCTCTCCTAGGATTAGGAAGAAATACCTTGATCGTATTCCGGTGAGAAATAATTTTGGTAAGTCTTTTGCCTGTTTGAAGAAACAATGTTTTTCGATTTATTTATGATTTTTTTTCGTTTTTGTCATGAGATAAGATAAATGATGAAAAATATCAAAATATTAAATTATGAATAATAATAATAAATGTGATAATTATATTTAAAAAATATTAATGGTAAAAAAATATTAATTTATCCATCAAATAAATATAAGAAATATCTTATAATATTATCCAATAAAAAAATCAGAATTTATAATTTTGGTTTAATTATGTATAATTTTTCATATTAGATGTGATAATTATATTTAAAATATGCTAAATTATCATGTCTTATGCAATAGAAAATATTTTGATTTATCTTTAAATCTACTCATAATACCATCAAACAAAAAAATATAAAAAAAGTTCATTTCACTCTAATAATTAATCATAATATCATGATAAAACGTGTTAATTCATCGATCAACTAAATAAGGAATACATTAATGTAATACTCATCTATACATAGACAAATATAATATTAAATATATATAAAAAAAAGAGTCAACATTATATTCATAATAAAATGCAATGTGTTAACCAAGATAATCAAAAATAACAATTTCAATGTCTTCTTCATGTTCTATGAAATAGTGGATATTCCAATTTATCCTTAAATTTTCTCATAATACCATTAAACAAAAGAGATCAAAATATTTAATTCTGATTTGTTTTTAATTATCATAATAAAGTTGCTAAGCATATAAAAATATTAATTTATCCATTAAATAAATAAGGAAGATCTAATTCTTATTTACTTTTGATTCATCATAATAAAGTTAATAATCATGTAAAAAAATTGTTAATTTATCCATTGAATAAATAAGGAAAATCTCAGAAAAAAATGTTATTTTTTATTTATAAGGAAGTACAAAATTTTTCAACAAACTCATTTTTTATTGTTGTTTAATAATAATTTTTACTTTAAAATAATTAAATATTAATAATCTGTGCATTGCACAGATTAAAAATTAAAAAGTTTAATTTTGATTTTACTCTAATTAATAAAACATGCTAATTATCGATATTAAAATAAGGAATACATTAATTTAATATTGATCGATATATAAATAAATATAATATTAAAAAATGAACTGTCATTATCTTCTAATGAATTCATGTCCAATGAAATAAGGGATAGTATGATTTATCATTAATTATTCTCATAATACCATCAAACAAAAAAATCAAAATAATAATAATAATTTTTTATTTATCATAATAAAGTATATTGAATAATCCTTTTTTTATAATTATTTTTGTTATTGTTTAATAATAATCTTTACTTTATAATGAAAATAATAATAATCTTTAATTTAAAATATTTAATATAAAAAAAATTTAATATCAACAACCCGTGCATTGCACGGGGTAAGAGCTAGTAATATTTATATTTTTACCATTGTTTTTTCTTACACTTTTGTTTAAACCTTATATATTTTACTATTTTTTTCCCTTTTTCACATTGCATCATTATTTATTTCTCTGTCTTCTCTTTTAATCTTTTTCTTTCCCACGCCTCAAAATGAGAATGGACATGGACTAAGGACCTGCTCCCATCAACTTTTCTAAAGGAATTTTAGTCTACAAATTCCAGACTTTAGGTCCGAAACTCCGTTTTTTATTTTACTCCAATAATACCCTCAGGTATTTAAACTCCTTAGTTTTATTTCCCAAACCCCACACCCAACCCAACTCTTCATCTCCAAACTCCTTTCTCTGTCTCCTTTCTCTTGTCTCTGCACACCGCAAAGACCCACGTCGCTGTCACTCTCTCTCTCTCTGAAAGGTATGTGTTGATTTCTTTTTCTTTCCACTTGCTTGCCCCTCTTTCTATTTATTGGTTATCCTTTCTTGTTTTTATGTTAGGGTCTCCTTTTTTCGTTGTCTCACTTCGTTGCCACTCTCTCTCTCTCTCTGTTTTTTGCTGCCACTCTCTTATCTCTTTGGTTCTCCTTTATTGTTTTTATGTTAGGGTTTTTTGTTTTAGGAATTTAGGTTTTTTGCATAGAGTTTTGTGTTCCTTTTTTATGGATTTGTGTTTAAGGGAACTCATCTGTCGATTTGTTGATTTGATTTGTTCATGTTATTTTTTTTATTTGATTTTTGCTCCCTTTTCTATGTTTTACGTAAGAGAAAATGGTCTATTTGGTCCCCAAAAGATACATATGGCATCCGTTTAGTTCCCGAAAGATTTGTGGCATTCATTTAGTCCCTCAAAGTTCAGAATGACATCGATTTAGTCCCTCCGTTAATAATTCTGTTGGTCAATATTTTGACTGTCACGTGTCACATTTTAATTGGTTATCTCTGGTGAACATATTTAGACATGAACCACATGATTATTCCCTCATAAAATCTCAACCGTTGCTTATATCTAACAGTCCAAATTTAAAAATGAAAAATAAAATAATAAAACTATATTTAATATTATTAAAAAATAATAAAAATTCAGAAAAATATTAAAAATTCAGAAAAGTTTATAAAATTCTGTAAAATATTTTTTAAAAAAATACCAATTTTTTTATATTTTAAAAGTTAATAAAAAATTTAGAAAATAATAAAAAATTTAGAAAATATTTTTAAAAAATCTGTAAAATAATTACGAAAATTATGAAAAAATTGTAAAATATTCAGAAAATTTTTATAAAAATCTGTAAAATATTTTTTGAAAAAATACCTATTTTTTTATATTTTAAAAGTTAATAAAAAATTAATAAAATTTTTAAAAAATCTGTAAAATATTTTCGAAAAATTATGAAAAAATTGCCTTTCCTTTTTCTAAATATTTATAACATAATAAATTTTTTTAAAATTATGCAAATATATTTTTTAAAAATTCTGAAAATTATAAGAAATACATAACTATATTTTTAAAAAAATCGTAACGAATTTGAATTTTTTTTGTTTTATTATAATATAAAAAGTAATAGAATATTTGTAAAAAAAAATAAAAGTTTTTTAAAACCAATAAAAAATATTATAAAAAATACAGAAAAATAATTTAAAAAATAAGAAAAGTTTTTTAAAATCATTAAACTATTTTAAAATTTTTAAAAGCAGATTTAGTTTATAAAATATTTAAAAAGAAATATTAAATTTTCAGATTTTTTTATAAAATATTTTACCGATTTTTTTTAAAATTATATTTATTTATTTCTAATAATTTTCAGAATTTTTAAAAAATATATTTAGATGTTTTTTAAAAATTTTATGACTTTTTTAAAATCATTATTTTTTTATTATGTTATAAATATTTAAAAAAAGGAAAGACAATTTTTTAATAATTTTCGTAATTATTTTACAGATTTTTTAAATATTTTCTGATTTTTTTTCTGAATTTTTAATTAACTTTTAAAATATAAAAAAAAACCGGTATTTTTTTAAAAATATTTTACAAATTTTTATAAAACTTTTCTGAATTTTTTAATATTTTTACGAATTTTTATTATTTTATTTTTCATTTTTAAATTTGGACCGTCAGATATAAGCAACGGTTGAGATTTTATGAGGGAATAATCATGTGGTTCGTGTCTAAATATGTTCACCAGGGATAACCAATTAAAATGTGACACGTGGCAGTCAAAAATATTGACTAACAGAGTTATTAACGGAGGGACTAAATCGATGTCATTCTGAACTTTGAGGGACTAAATGAATGCCACAAATCTTTCGGGGACTAAACGGATGCTACATGTAACTTTTGGGGACCAAATAGACCATTTTGTCTTTTACGTAAATCTGACGAACCAATGTATTTAGCTAAATTTCGACACGGGGTTCTCGGAATTTTATACAGAGTTTATTTTTTATTTTTTATTTTTTAAAACTTCCGATATACCCGGGTCGGAATTTGTCAAAATTCTGACATGCCGGGGTTAGTTGAAAATAAGTGTATCGTAAAAAAACCGAGAAGATGATTACCTGTCTAGGAAGAAGGTGGAGGGTCTTGGGGTTTGGTTTTTTTTTTCAAAAATAGGATTGGGGTTTGGGGTTTGGGGTCTGTTTTTGTCTTTTGGAGGGAAAATAAGTAATAAGGTCGTTTTAGTCATTTCCCAATTAAAATGGGGTTTGAGCCTAATGTCTAGGGTTTGTAGACTAAAATTCATTCTAAAATTCAATAGGCTTAATTGCACTTTTGATCCCCCAATTTTGACAATTTGGCGATTTTGGTCCCCTAACTTTTAATTTGGCGATTTCAGTCCTCAAATTTACAATTATTAGCTTTTTTGGTCCCTCCGTCAATTCTACCATTAATAGGGCTGACGAAATGCTAGGCACGTGGAGGCCGAGATGCTTGACGTCGATGCGAGGTCGGTGTGACCTCTCGATGGTCGGTTCACAGTCCGTTAAACCCGAGAAGACTGGTTGTAACACCTAAGTTTATTTACCCTTTTATACCCTCAATTAAAAATAGAAACTTGAAAATTTCATTTTTAACTTAAGAATTGATTAGGAAAAACTCTTAATTACTTTTCTTTCATATGAAAATCTCCCGTCAAACGGACAGAGTTTCGTTTGTTTATTGGACTTTTCCAAAAATTCCTGTTTTCTTGCAACCTGATAAACAATAATATTTTCACATAACAAAGCCTGCAGGGCTATTCACACACACATATATATATATATATATATATACAGCTAGTGCATCTTCGTGCACGCATCAGAAACAGGTTTAAGACATCATAGTATCAGCATCAGAGTTAGCGGAATATAAACAAGTTTTAGGAAATAAGTTTTTCCCCAAAATAGAACCCTTTCCCAAAAGGAGTCGTCCTGGGCCCCCAAAAAGCTATTTACATTTATATACAACAAAAATGATTCACATCATCGGGCCCAGGACATTCCCATGTCCTACATCACTAAAGGTAACCTACTCTCCCTGAGAGGGAGTGTACTCCTGCTCGGCCTGCTCAGGTGCAAACTCTTCCTCAGTACCTGTGGTGATAGTAAGGAGTGAGTATTGCACAAAAATGGGGAGGCAGTTTCCAAATAAGACATAATGCAATACCAAGCCAAACACAATTAACAATTTAATCGTACATAATAAAAACCAACACAACACAATATGTTCATTAGTTTCATAATTCAATATCCTCTACTTCGTTCTTAATTCACCCTTTTATTCAAGTCTTTTATTCTATTCTCTTCCATATTATTCACATTATTTTCTTTCATTTTGTCCCTGGCTGAGCCTGGGTGTAATTCATTCTGTCCCTGGTCACGACCTACTGCGTTCGCATCTTTACGCGATCACGACTTACAGCGCCCGGGTATATTTCATTCTGTCCCTGGTCACGACCTACTGCGTTCGCATCTTTACGCGATCACGACTTACTGCGCCCGGGTATATTTCATTCTGTCCCTGGTCACGACCTACTGCGTTCGCATCTTTACGCGATCACGACTTACAGCGCCCGGGTATATTTCATTTCATTTTTCTGTTATCAACAATCCTTTAGCAATTCCCATTATTCAAAATTTATCACCACATTTCACATTTATACCTTCCAATCAGCACAATTTCATATCTTAACTTAATTAGCATGAATCAACAATTCATTTTCATCACCACCAATTTATTATGATTTAATTAGCACAATTCAGCACTTATTTAATATCATCATCATTATCAAATATCAACATAAAACACACATTCAACCAAGTAGTTTTCCCTAAGTCATAAATTCTACTTTTGACCATTATTCTATATCATATCAACCTAAACTAACACAAAAAATCAACGTACCCACTATATGCATATCGTAAACTAAACCCCAGAGTAAGGCAATACTCACTATAACCCACTCCTTACCTTAAATTTGTAAAGAGAAAATAGAACCTTAGTGAGCCCTAGCTCAAAATCTTGGAAACTTGAACTTTCTAAGTCTAGCTTGCCACCTCAACAAGGAAATGATGAAATGATGATATATCACCCTATTTGTGAGAGCACAAGAAGAACTATCCTTATCCTTGCCTTGGTTGGAGTTGGAAGGCATGAAACTCAATTCCTATATCATGAAGAGTGCAAGAATCCTAGGGTTTTAGAATAAAATCCATGAACTAAGAGGATTTGAAATGGAAAGGGAATAACATCATTAAATAAAGCTAGCTTACCTCAAATAAATGATGAAAATGAAAAACCAAAGAGTGAGAAGGTGGGTGTGATTCGTGTGCCAAGAGAGAGGAAGGAATGAAGCTCTAGTCAACTTCCATGATGCAACTTGATGAGCTTTGGTTGATTTTGGGTTGAGGTGCCCAAGAATCAAATGTGTTTTGGTGGTTTGATGATTGGAAATGTGATGAAGGTGGAGAGAAATGGATGAAGGTGGAGAGTTGTCTTGGAGTTGAAAGGTGATGAAATGGTGTATTTTTAGTGCCTCTTGATCAGCCTAGGTCCTGCTGAAAATCGTGTGGCCATGAGGCCATGCTTTGCCTCCAAGTTTCAATTTGGACGCACCAGATCTGATCTGGTGCGCGACGCTCGCTTGGGCGAGCCCATTACTCGCTTGGGCGAGTCCTGGCACCAGCTGGTGCTGCTGGTGCGCGACGTGGGAGGCTGGTGCGTGCTGGTGGGAGTTTTGGTGCGCCAATGAGCAAACTGGTGCGGCTGGATTGGTGTTGCGCCCGCCTGGGCGAATGATGGGCTGGCCTGGGCGGGAATCTCACTGAATGGTGTGCCAAATGAATAGTGACTCGCCTGGGCGAGTGACTCACGCGCCTGGGCGAGTTTCAGGGTTTCCAACCTTCGATTCGCCGTAACTTTTTCGTCGACCGTCGGATCGAGTCCACATTTTTAGACATGCTTCTTTACCCCACAAACTTAACATCCAACGGTGGAATTTATTTTCTTAGCTTCCTATAATGAATTTCTAATTTTCTCTTTTCGATTGATTTCTAACACCTAAAACGCCGATTTTACTCCCGATCTCGCTTATTTGACCCTGCCCAAGGCCATATATACCTCCTATACAACTCCTAGGACCTATAATCACCACCCACATATCTGGAAAAATTCATTAAATCACTTTTCCAATTTTTCTAAGGTTTTTAGTATTTATTTCACTTAAAAATCAAGATTTAGGATGTTACAATTCTCTCCCACTTACCTGAATTTCGTCCTCGAAATTCGTCTAACAACTGTGGATGAGACTGCCTGATCTTGTCCTGCAGTTCCCATGTAGCCTCTTCCACATCGTTCCTGATCCATATAACCTTAACCAAAGAGATTTCCTTGCCTCTGAGCCGCTTCACCTGCCTGTCTTCAATTCTAATTGGCAGAACTTCAAAAGTTAAGTTCTCTTTCAAAGGCAAATCATCTAAGGTAACCACATGCGAAGGATCATGGACGTATTTCCTTAGTTGTGAAACATGAAACACGTCATGAAGCCTTGACAAGTGAGGGGGTAATGCAATCCTGTACGCCACTGGGCCAACCTTCTCCAGAATCTCATAAGGCCCAATAAACCGAGGAGTCAACTTCCTGGATTTGATTGCCCTACCAATTCCTGTGAACGGAGACACTCTTAGGAACACATGATTCCCAACATCGAACTCCAAAGGTCTCCTTCGCCTATCTGCATAACTCTTTTGGCGATCCTGTGAAGTTTTCATTTTGTTCTTGATCATTGTGACCTTCTCTGTTGTTTCCTTCACAATGTCAGGGCCTGTCAACAGATTTTCACCTATTTGGAACCAACACAAAGGCGTTCTACATTTTCTCCCGTAGAGAGCCTCGAATGGTGCCATACCGATACTGGAGTGAAAACTGTTGTTGTAAGTGAACTCCATCAAAGGTAGTAACTGCTCCCAACTACCGGCTTGTTCCAGCACACATGCCCTCAACAAATCTTCAAGTGTCTGGATAGTACGCTCAGATTGTCCATCTGTCTGCGGATGATAAGCTGTACTAAACCTCAGCTTAGTACCCAATGCCTGTTGAAGACTCTGCCAAAATCTAGACAGAAATCTCGGATCACGATCGGATACAATGCTAGTAGGAACACCATGCAACTTCACTATGTCCCTGATGTACAACTGAGTCAACTTCTCAAGAGTGTACTTCTTATGAGTAGGAATGAAATGAGCACACTTGGTAAGACGGTCCACAACCACCCAAACTGAATCACATCCACCAACAGTCCTCGGTAAACCCGTCACAAAGTCCATAGCTATACTGTCCCATTTCCATTCCGGAATCTCAAGTGATCGCAAAGGACCACCAGGCTTTTGATGCTCAATCTTAACCTTCTGACAAGTTAAGCAATGAGACACGTGATCGGCCACATCAGTTTTTAACTTCGGCCACCAATAAATCCTTTTTAGATCTTGGTACATCTTTGTTGCACCAGGATGAAAATTCATCTTGGTTCGATGTGCTTCCCATAGGATATCTCTTCTAACTTCAAAATCCAAAGGAACACATATCCGACCCCTAAATCGGATGATGCCATCAGAACCTTTCACAAAGTCGGGCTCTTCATTACTCGATGCTCCTTCTAACAGCTTTTGCAATTCAACATCATCGGCTTGCCTTTCTTTGATAAGACCCATCAAGTCATTAGTAACCCGCAACATTTCAAGAACGATGCTCTTCTCTTTCACTTGCATGTTCAAGTTGAGGTCACTAAACTCTTGAATCAATTCCATCTCTTTCACCATCAGATTGCTGATATGCAAAGTCTTACGACTTAGTGCATCAGCCACTACATTGGCCTTGCCCGGATGATACTGAAGATCAAAGTCATAGTCTTTCAGAAATTCCATCCACCTCCTCTGTCTCATATTCAACTCTTTTTGATCGAAGAGATAGCGAAGACTTTTATGATCGCTAAAGACTTCGAACTTTGAACCATATAGATAATGCCTCCATATTTTCAAAGCAAAAACCACTGCCGCCAACTCAAGATCATGAGTGGGATAGTTCTGTTCATGTTGCCTCAATTGTCTGGATGCATAAGCTATGACTTGCCCTTGCTGCATCAAAACACAACCCAACCCTTGCTTAGAAGCATCACAATACACCACAAAGGATTGAGTCGAGTCCGGCAAAACTAACACCGGAGAGCTAGTCAACCGCTTCTTCAACTCTTGAAAACTACCTTCACATTCTGGGGACCACTCAAACGGAACACCTTACCGTGTAAGAGTCGTCAAAGGAAGAGCCAACTTGGAAAACCCTTCAATGAACCTCCGATAATACCCAGCCATACCAAGAAAACTTCTGATCTCAGTGATGGACTTAGGTCTCTCCCACTTAAGTACCGCTTCCACCTTAGAAGGATCGACAGCAACACCCTTCTCAGAAATGACATGCCCCAGAAACTGCACTTCATTCAGCCAGAAACTACACTTAGAAAGCTTTGCATAAAGCTGTTTAGATTTGAGAATCTGCAGCACTATTCTCAGATTCTCAGCATGCTCACTTGGACTCTTAGAATAGATGAGAATGTCGTCAATGAAGACTATGACGAAAGAATCTAAGTATGGCCTGAATATCCTTTTCATATAATCCATAAAGATGGCCGGAGCATTAGTGAGACCAAAGGACATAACAACATATTCAAAATGTCCATATCTCGACCTGAACGCCGTTTTAGGAATGTCCTCCTCTCGGATACGGATTTGATGGTATCCCGATCGAAGGTCAATCTTAGAAAATATAGCTGCTCCTCGCAATTGGTCCAACAAATCGTCAATGCGAGGAAGAGGATACTTGTTTTTCACCGTCACCGCATTCAACTGTCTATAGTCGATGCACATTCGGAGACTTCCGTCCTTCTTTTTAACAAAGAATCGGAGCTCCCCAAGGTGACACGCTTGGTCTGATCAAACCCTTAGCTAATAGCTCCTCTATCTGCTTTTTCAACTCTTCTAACTCCGGAGGTGCCATCCGGTATGGGGCTATAGAAATAGGACCTGCACCGGGCATCAGATCAATGCTAAACTCCACTTCTCTGTTTGGCGGTAAGCCAGGAATCTCTGGAGGAAAGACTTCTGGAAACTCACAGACTACCGGAATCTGACTGATTTCTACCTCCTCATTCATCTCCAAGGCAGATAAGGAAAGATCATTGATAGTAATTGATTTATGATGACAATCAATCAGAACATGGTGCCGAGACATCCAGTCCATGCCCAGAATGATGTCAAGCTTAGTTAGAGGCAAACAAATTAGATTGACTTTGAATTCCCGCTCCAACACTCGAAGTGGGCAATCTAAACACATAGTTGTTGTGACTACAGAAGAATTCGTGGGTGTGGAAACAGATAATTTATAAGGCATTTCTATTGCAGACAACCCTAACTTCTTCATGCAATCGGAAGAAATAAATGAATGGGTAGCTCCGCAATCATAGAGAATACCACAAGGAATACTATTAACATAACCGGTACCTCTAATCAGCTCATCAGCATCAGTAACCTCCTCGCCGTCCAGAGTATAAACCTTGCCCTTTCGAGTCACCCTGTTGTCTCCAGCCTTCTGAACTTTAGCCACATTTACCTCCTTCTTGACTGTACCACTAGGACAGTTCGACATAATATGACCTGGCTGACCACACCTATAGCAGGTTGGTCCCCCCTTACTTGGATCCAATCTCCAGCAAGTTCCCTTATGCTGTCTACCGCAATGTGGACAAGTCGGAATAGGACCATAGGCACTCACTGTCGGGCCTGTTCTAGGCTGGGAGTAAGGACCTGGTCGCTGCACCGAACTCTTGCCCCTGATCGGGCCGGTCCGCTGTATTGCTTTGCTCTTATCCTCCGCCTTCTCTTGCTTTAGAGCATTTTCAAATGCACTAGTCATGTTCACTAATTGAGCCAAATTTGAAATGCCCTGATAAGTAAAGATGGTTCTGATCTTCGCATTCAACCCCGCTTCAAACTTAATGCACTTGGTTCGTTCATCAGCATATCTGTACCCTCCAGAGTATCGGATCAAATCCTCAAACTGAGCTGCGTATTCTCCGACACTCATTGTTCCCTGTTCCAACTTCAAGAATGCTAACTCCTTCTCCCTCCTGACTTCTTCCGGAAAGTATTTGTTCAGAAATCAGATCTTAAAAAGATCCCAATTGATCACCTCATTACCAGCTTCCAAACTACGCCTCTGATGCTCCCACCAGTGTTCTGCCTCACCTGACAGAACATATTCCACCAGTCTGACATATTAATCTACTGGTGGTTGCAGCGAGCGAAGGATTTTCTCCATTTCCTGGAGCCATTTTTGAGCCCCATCTGGGTTGAATCCCCCTTCGAACCGAGGTGGATCGTTCTTCCTGAACCTTGACATCCAATCAACAGGAGCTGGTGGAGGATTTATTGTTGCTGCTGCTGCTGCAATGTTTCCCGCTTGGTTCTGTTGCATTTGTGCCAAAGCTGCTGCATAATCCTGCTGTATCTGGGTTTGGGCCTGTTGCACTTGCACTAAGTTCTCCAGTATCGCCGCCATTCTATCATTATCACCTCGTCGCCCAGCCATACTGCTAAGCCATTGAGGAGATAAACAATTAAGCATTTAGTATTAAATAAGAATATAAACTTCCTAGCCTTGGTCCTAGACTCTTAGCTAAGTAATTCAGTTACTCTCTTGGTGAGTAACTATTGGAGATGTGAGTCCACACTCCAAAGGCCGAGGGAAACTGCTCTGATACCATAAAATGTAACACCTAAGTTTATTTACCCTTTTATACCCTCAATTAAAAATAGAAACTTGAAAATTTCATTTTTAACTTAAGAATTGATTAGGAAAAACTCTTAATTACTTTTCTTTCATATGAAAATCTCCCGTCAAACGGACAGAGTTTCGTTTGTTTATTGGACTTTTCCAAAAATTCCTGTTTTCCTGCAACCTGATAAACAATAATATTTTCACATAACAAAGCCTGCAGGGCTATTCACACACACACACACACATATATATATATATATATATATATATATATATATACAGCTAGTGCATCTTCGTGCACGCATCAGAAACAGGTTTAAGACATCATAGTATCAGCATCAGAGTTAGCGGAATATAAACAAGTTTTAGGAAATAAGTTTTTCCCCAAAATAGACCCCTTTCCCAAAAGGAGTCGTCCTGGGCCCCCAAAAAGCTATTTACATTTATATACAACAAAAATGATTCACATCATCGGGCCCAGGACATTCCCATGTCCTACATCACTAAAGGTAACCTACTCTCCCTGAGAGGGAGAGTACTCCTGCTCGGCCTGCTCAGGTGCAAACTCTTCCTCAATACCTGTGGTGATAGTAAGGAGTGAGTATTGCACAAAAATGGGGAGGCAGTTTCCAAATAAGACATAATGCAATACCAAGCCAAACACAATTAACAATTTAATCGTACATAATAAAAACCAACACAACACAATATGTTCATTAGTTTCATAATTCAATATCCTCCACTTCGTTCTTAATTCACCCTTTTATTCAAGTCTTTTATTCTATTCTCTTCCATATTATTCACATTATTTTCTTTCATTTTGTCCCAAGCTGAGCCTGGGTGTAATTCATTCTGTCCCTGGTCACGACCTACTGCGTTCGCATCTTTACGCGATCACGACTTACAACGCCCGGGTATATTTCATTCTGTCCCTGGTCACGACCTACTGCGTTCGCATCTTTACGCGATCACGACTTACTGCGCCCGGGTATATTTCATTCTGTCCCTGGTCACGACCTACTGCGTTCGCATCTTTACGCGATCACGACTTACAGCGCCCGGGTATATTTCATTTCATTTTTCTGTTATCAACAATCCTTTAGCAATTCCCAATATTCAAAATTTATCACCACATTTCACATTTATACCTTCCAATCAGCACAATTTCATATCTTAACTTAATTAGCATGAATCAACAATTCATTTTCATCACCACCAATTTATTATGATTTAATTAGCACAATTCAGCACTTATTTAATATCATCATCATTATCAAATATCAACATAAAACACACATTCAACCAAGTAGTTTTCCCTAAGTCATAAATTCTACTTTTGACCATTATTCTATATCATATCAACCTAAACTAACACAAAAAATCTCAGTACCCACTATATGCATATCGTAAACTAAACCCCAGAGTAAGGCAATACTCACTATAACCCACTCCTTACCTTAAATTTGTAAAGAGAAAATAGATCCTTAGTGAGCCCTAGCTCAAAATCTTGGAAACTTGAACTTTCTAAGTCTAGCTTGCCACCTCAACAAGGAAATGATGAAATGATGATATACCACCCTATTTGTGAGAGCACAATAAGAACTATCCTTATCCTTGCCTTGGTTGGAGTTGGAAGGCATGAAACTCAATTCCTATATCATGAAGAGTGCAAGAATCCTAGGGTTTTAGAATAAAATCCATGAACTAAGAGGATTTGAAATGGAAAGGGAATAACATCATTAAATAAAGCTAGCTTACCTCAAATAAATGATGAAAATGAAAAACCAAAGAGTGAGAAGGTGGGTGTGATTCGTGTGCCAAGAGAGAGGAAGGAATGAAGCTCTAGTCAACTTCCATGATGCAACTTGATGAGCTTTGGTTGATTTTGGGTTGAGGTGCCCAAGAATCAAATGTGTTTTGGTGGTTTGATGATTGGAAATGTGATGAAGGTGGAGAGAAATGGATGAAGGTGGAGAGTTGTCTTGGAGTTGAAAGGTGATGAAATGGTGTATTTTTAGTGCCTCTTGATCAGCCTAGGTCCTGCTGAAAATCGTGTGGCCGTGAGGCCATGCTTTGCCTCCAAATTTCAATTTGGACGCACCAGATCTGATCTGGTGCGCGACGCTCGCTTGGGCGAGCCCATTACTCGCTTGGGCGAGTCCTGGCACCAGCTGGTGCTGCTGGTGCGCGACGTGGGAGGCTGGTGCGTGCTGGTGGGAGTTTTGGTGCGCCAAGGAGCAAACTGGTGCGGCTGGATTGGTGTTGCGCCCGCCTGGGCGAATGGTGGGCTGGCCTGGGCGGGAATCTCACTGAATGGTGTGCCAAATGAATAGTGACTCGCCTGGGCGAGTGACTCATGCGCCTGGGCGAGTTTCAGGGTTTCCAACCTTCGATTCGCCGTAACTTTTTCGTCGACCGTCGGATCGAGTCCAAATTTTTAGACATGCTTCTTTACCCCACAAACTTCACATCCAACGGTGGAATTTATTTTCTTAGCTTCCTATAATGAATTTCTAATTTTCTCTTTTCGGTTGATTTCTAACACCTAAAAGGCCGATTTTACTCCCGATCTCGCTTATTTGACCCTGCCCAAGGCCATATATACCTCCTATACAACTCCTAGGACCTATAATCACCACCCACATATCTGGAAAAATTCATTAAATCACTTTTCCAATTTTTCTAAGGTTTTTAGTATTTATTTCACTTAAAAATCAAGATTTAGGATGTTACACTGGTTACTACTTAAGATCGGCTGACGCGAAGCGACTCGATGTGCTCGGCCGATCATTGCCAAGGGGTGTAACACGGAATGAGGTTAGTTCCCATGAGCTCGGTGCTACATGCTACATGCTCGGTTATCGTGAGTTCGGTGCTATATGCTAGGTTATAATGAGGTCGGCTGATCTCTGCCAATGGCTTACTTCCTCTGTTGCTTACACGTGTCCCTCCGTGAGCCGCGTCAGCCCCGTTAACGGCAGAGTTGACGGAGGGACCAAAATAGCCACTAATTGTAAATTGAAGGACTGAAATCGCTAAATTAAAAGCTAGGGGACCAAAATCGCCAAATTGTCAAAATTAGGGGACCAAAAGTGCAATTAAGCTAATTCAATACATACATGTAAGGCCCCGTCCTAGTCTATTTTGGGACTTAGGGTGAAAAAATTTTTATGGCCCTAATTAATAAAAAAAAATTTATTAAAAGCTAGCATGTCGACTATCCACTCACATTCCTATTTTTTCATGAATAACTATATTTCAATTTATTTATGTATTTATATATTGATTTAAAAAAAAGTAAATTATATATTTAATAAAAAATTTCTCAAATGCTTTTAATTATTTAGATAATATTTTGATATTAGAAAGAAAAAGTGTTAATTATGAAGGGTTTTCGGATTACGCGTAATAACCAATCAATTAATGGCAAGGTTATAAAAACATTGAGGTCAATTATACAATCACAATGGGTAATTTTAAAACTGTGAAAAGTTTGAATTTTTTTTTTTCAAATATATGCACAAATTATTTTTTTAAGAAGATGTGCGATTATTTTATGCACATTTACTTTGTTTAAAATGAGGAAACCGCAATTGGTGGTTGGAGAGACTTAGGAACCCTAGGAAAACACCTAGAAGGGGGGGTTGAATAGGTGTTGAAGCTACCTTGAAAGATTTTCGAACGAAACAAATCGAAACAATCAAAACAAATGATTTTTGCAAATTCTACAGTACTTAATCGATTAAGCAAGTCGTGTACTCGAGTAGTACTCGATTAAGCTTGAACTTAATCGATTAAATATGACAGAAAACAGAAAAATCAATTTTTATTCGAATACGAAAATCAATCAATTCACATGTAAGATCAGAGATTCAGCGGAAATGATTAACACCTATATTCTTATTGATTAACCTAGTTATGAAAATGATTTTCCCTTTATCAATTTGAACAATTAAAGATTCAATTCAATCAATTATGAAAATCAATCTTTCTAGGTTTTCAACCAAGAACGCAATCAAATGACTTGAATATAAAGAGTAAGGGTTTAGAGATACGACACAGTGATTTATCCTGGTTCACTTTCATCCACTTGAAAGCTACATCCAGTCCCCTCTTCAACCAAGAGAGATTCTTCACTATGAGGAATTAGAGTTCTCAAATTACAAGTGATTGCCTCACAAGACTTCCTTCTTGCTAGCTTACAAGAGATAACCGACACCCTTGCCTTGTAATCCTATTGATCTTCTCTCTAATCTAACCTCTACCCCTTGTTGATAATCGACACAACAAGTCTTCAATTGCTTGATGATAAACCACACACCAAGGCTTCACTTGCTTGATTCACAACCAAGACTTCTTCTTCTTCTTCAATAAGAATGCACTTGCTTGATGATAAAATCGACACACCAAGACTTCTTGTTTGTTGTAGTGACTTGCCTTCTTGCAAAGATTACAACACAATAGAAAACACAAAACAATCCTATGAATCTCAATCAAGAGTTATGACAATTCACCATAAGAGATTCAAAGGTTCTTGATCAAAGAATATGAAAATAGAAAAGCTTTGATCTTTAGAAAATGAGAGAGAATAGAGTGGCTTGATTCTTTGTAAAACTTGTATGAAATTGATTCTAATTAATCACAAATAATAGGAAAAGGTTTATAAAGAATACCCAAAAGTTGTAGCACTTGAAAACTGATTTTGAGAAGTGAAAAACGTATTTTAAAAATCAGTTCAGCAGTACTTAATCGATTAAGCAAGTCGTGTACTCGAGTAGTACTCGATTAAGTTATCACTTAATCGATTAAATTGGTACTGTACATGTTCAAAACTTGTTTTCTCAAAATCCAACCTTTCCTTTAAAACCTTTAAGCCACCTATTGATTCTAGGTTAAGTGAAAACTCAAATTATGATTTAATCATGACTTATGAATGAGATTCACTACCCTCTATAATAATCTACCCAAATAAAAAACCTATGAAGCTTGAGAGGCAAAAGATAAAAGAAATACAAATACACTCAAACTTAGGTCTTCATGAGCTTGCTTTCTCTCTTCTTCATTTGATGTTTGTTGTTGCTTGTTGAGCTTGAAACTTGATCAACACATGTAGCTTTGTTCAAAAACACTTTGTCATTATCAAAACATTCATCATGTTCATCATGGAACTAACAATAAAAAAACATTAATTTATGATGGTGGACATCAAAACCGCTCTAGTTTTATATATAGTTATAGATAAATCGATTAAAACATATAATATTTATACATCCAATCAATTAAAACAATGAAAATAATCAATAATAAAAATAGTTGTTAACTAGAATAGAGGCGAAATAAAATAAAAAAGTTGTTAATTAAATAGATAATAAAAAAACTCCTTTTATATTGAGTTGTAAAATATAGTTCATTAATTCACCTATTTAAATTTTATAGATCAAATGAGTAAATGAAAAAGCCAAATTAAACCAACGGGAGTTGGCTCAAGTGGTGCGATCCTGCCAACTTGAGAACTTGGGAATGGGGCTTGAGACTAAGAAGTTTCAGGTTCAATTCCCGGTTAACACACCCCGCTGGGAGAGGCATAGGAACACGACCTCGTGCAAGATTAGTCTCAAGGCTGATTTCCTGGTATTAAAGGTGCTTTTGGGGATACCTGTGATACTGACCAAAGAGTATAAAAAAAAAGCCAAATTAATATATTATGTTAAGAATCATTAATAATTGAAAATATAAAAAATATATAACTATTAATTTTTTTTACCAAAATAAAAATAAATATTAAAACAAATTTTTGGACCCTAGACGGTCTCTCACAAGTCCCTTGCCCAGGTGGTGGTGGCATTTCGGATGGGATATTTTGAAAAGGTCATTGGCACGAAATCAATGGGCTACATAACCGGTTTAAATTTTATTATATTATTTTTTAGCCAAAACATTAAAAATTGATTAAAAAAATGAAGAGTGGATTTGAACTTGAGTTCTTGTGTTGATTTATAGGATGACATACTATTATGCTCAAGCATTTTAAGTTGACATATAATAACCAAACTTTTCAGTATAAATATTAAAAAAAAATTGCACACCCTAAATTTAAGATGAAGATCTATCACTGAGAATGGGGTTATCAATTTTCTAACCATAATGCTAACATTTTTTCTAAAATCATGCGTATCCTTTTAAGGAGAAGACAAGTTTGCATGACATAGATAGGCACAACACTAATCACCGATTGAGATAGAGTCAACCTATCATTGAAAGATAATGACTTTATCTTCCAAGTATTAAGTCTCGGAGTTGCCTTAAAAAAAAAAAAAATCTGAAGGTGTGCTTCGAGACTATAAAATGGTGTAAAGGAACTCTCGAATATATACTTGCCAAGATAATTTGTTTTCTGAAAATCAGCTCCTCACAAATGCCACTTCTAGCATTATGGTGAATATTCTTAGAGAAGAAAACCCTCATCTTAGCCTTATTTATACTCTGACCAGAACAATTATAGAATAAATCCAGAACCCTAGAAATCACTTGAGCTTGCTCGAAACTCGCTTTTGTATAAAGAACCAAATCATCTACAAAGGCCATTAAAAAGCTCTTGCCATTTTTTGTGTTTTGCATCACATTGTCATACTGTTCATCACATTGTTGTGTATATTATAAAAACACAACTATTTTATTTTATTTTTTTTTTTACCAAATGTGATATCTCCAATTTATCTGCTCTAAGTCTGTGACCCTATAGGTTCATGTAACATTGGCAATAATGTTAACACTTCATTTTAACTTTATAAGCAATGAGAGGTATCTATAACACATCATTACTATCCAAGTGATAGGAATGTCTGTGATCTGACATAATCATAAAGTGACCAATGATCATAATCATACTGTGACCAATGATCATGTGTAAGTCGAGTCCCTTTAATTTATCCAAATATCTAAGTTACACTCATGGCATGAAATGTGTCACTCATGTATATTATAACCTATGGTTTCTAGATCTCTGAGTAGACACGTCTAAACAAGTCTCGTCAATATCTCATACTGACATACTTGAGTATGACCATATATTTCATCGTCTTACTCAATCAAGGGGCCCAGAGATATTATTCTTATTTTGTAAGAAGGAAAAATCTCATCTACATCACTCACATTCCTCTATATGATTTGTCATATACCCGATCATAGTCGTTATAATCACTTAATTAAAGACGACGTTTGATTGCATGAAAGCACACAACTCCTCATGTTGGGAACCATAGTGACTTCAGGTTAAAGGACTATGTGCACCATTGTAACTATCATAATCGCTTATGACACTTACATACATAACGATCCACGTAGCATTCACATGGTGGGTCTATCTAGCATACAATTTTCCCAACACTGGGTATACATTGAGGATTGGAAGAATTGCCAAGGGGAATACATAACTTTTCCACCCCCAACGTTGTCATTGCACCTCAACCATCACTAGTACAAAATATATTTTTCAGACCACTTCATTTAAGACATGGAAGTTGGAATTAGTTTAAACCTGAACCGGTTCATTTAAATGACCAGTCTGAAAATATATTAATTGAAACTGGTTTCGATGCGGAACCGGTCTGGAAGTTGACATTGGTTCATACTAGAGTAATTCTTTTTGACGACAAATCTGGAAAATAGATAAATTAACTGCCCCGTGCATCGCACGAGCAAGGGTTCCGGTCTGAAAAAAAAACACCACATGGCTCCTCCCTTGCCCAAATCATTCACTCTCATCTCTCTCTCTCTCTCTCTCTCTCATTTCTTATTTCTCACTATCTCTCCTCTCAACCCCGGCAACATCTCCTCCTCTTTTCTTCATCCTCTCATCAGCCCGCCGCCGTGAATCACGACCACTGGCCCTAATAATAAGAAAAGCACCAATGCACCAACCACCTTCTCCCTCATTCATTCTCTCTCTCTCTCTCTCACTCTCCTGGCCGTTGCCGCCCATGGTCGACGCCCTCCCATGGCTCTTTTTTATTTTCGTCGCGTTCTTCTCTCTCTTGCTCGTCGTTCCTTTCTCTCATGGGCTCCCACCACAGTTTCTCATTCCCGCGCCGCCACCAGACGCCACGAACCAGCTCAATCATCAACGACGAAAGGTCAGGAGCAGCGAATCGCGTATGGGGGACCACTCGCCTCTAGAGCAACCAACGTTATCAAGGTAAGTTCTTCTAGAGCATAGGTTTAACGCATTTGTCATTCATTCTCATTCACATTCACGATTTTCATTCATTGATTCTAATTGAAAACCCTAGGCTATGTTTGGATATACAATGTTGAATGGAGCGGAATGGAGTAGGATAAGATAAGATGGAGTGGGGTGGAACGGAATGGAATAATATTAGTTTACCATTCCATTGTTTGGGTATTTTGTGATGGAATGGAATTAAATAAATGATTCCATCAAGTACCCCCCAAATTGGGTGGAACAAAAAATGAGGTTTTGGGTGGGATTGGATGGAATCCATTCCATCATATACCATTCAACTTATTCCTAATTTAAACAATCCAAACAATGGAACTTAATTAAATTCCATCCCACTCCATTCCATTCCACCACATACCATCAATCCACACAAAGCCCTAATCGAGGCTCTAATCGCAAAAACCCCTTATAGAATCAAATCAATCACTCAAATCTCTCTAAAACCCTAATCTCATTTGTTCATTTTCCAGCAACAGAAAAATTACTTTGTGATACTTCTAATTAAGGTATTTGATGACATTCTTGCTAATTTGTTTGATTCTTTTTGCTCTTTCTGATTGCTCTAATGTAATTAAAAATAGAGAAAATGGTCTATTTGGTCCCCAAAAGATACATGTAGCATCCGTTTAGTCCCCGAAAGATTTGTGGCATTCATTTAGTCCCTCAAAGTTCAGAATGACATCGATTTAGTCCCTTCGTTAATAACTCTGTTAGTCAATATTTTGACTGCCACGTGTCACATTTTAATTGGTTATCCCTGGTGAACATATTTAGACACGAACCACATGACTATTCCCTCATAAAATCTCAACCGTTGCTTATATCTGACGGTCCAAATTTAAAAATGAAAAATAAAATAATAAAGATTCGGAAAAATATTAAAAAATTCAGAAAAGTTTTATAAAAATCTGTAAAATATTTTTAAAAAAAAATACCGATTTTTTTTTATATTTTAAAAGTTAATTAAAAATTCAGAAAATAAAAAAAATCAGAAAATATTTAAAAAATCTGTAAAATAATTACGAAAATTATGAAAAAATTGTCTTTCCTTTTTTTAAATATTTATAACATAATAAAAAATAATTATTTTAAAAAAGTCATAAAAATTTTAAAAAACATGTAAATATATTTTTTAAAAATTCTGAAAATTATTATAAATAAATAAATATAATTTTAAAAAAAATCGGTAAAATATTTTATAAAAAATATCTGAAAATTTAATATTTCTTTTTAAATATTTTATAAACTAAATATGCTTTTAAAAATTTTTAAATAGTTAATGATTTTAAAAAACTTTTCTTATTTTTTAAATTATTTTTCTGTATTTTTTATAATATTTTTTATTGGTTTTAAAAAACTTTTCTTTTTTTTTTACAAATATTCTATTACTTTTTATATTATAATAAAACAAAAAAAAATCAAATTATTTACGATTTTTTGAAAAATATAGTTATGTATTTCTTATAATTTTCATAATTTTTAAAAAATATATTTGCATAATTTAAAAAAAATATTATGTTATAAATATTTATAAAAAGGAAAGGCAATTTTTTCATAATTTTCGAAAATATTTTACAGATTTTTTAAAAATTTTCTTAATTTTTTATTATTTTATGAATTTTTTATTAACTTTTAAAATATAAAAATATAGGGATTTTTTCAAAAAATATTTTACAGATTTTTATAAAACTTTTCTGAATATCTTACAATTTTTTCATAATTTTCGTAATTATTTTACAGATTTTTTAAAATATTTTCTAAATTTTTTATTATTTTCTGAATTTTTTATTAACTTTTAAAATATAAAAAAATTGATATTTTTTTAAAAAATATTTTACAGATTTTTATAAAACTTTTCTGTATATTTAATATTTTTCTGAATTTTTAATATTTTTTTAATAATATTAAATATAGTTTTATTATTTTATTTTTCATTTTTAAATTTGGACCGTCAGATATAAGCAACGGTTGAGATTTTATGAGGGAATAATCATGTGGTTCGTGTCTAAATATGTTCACCAGAGATAACCAATTAAAATGTGACACGTGGCAGTCAAAATATTGACTAACAGAATTATTAACAGAGGGACTAAATCGATGTCGTTCTGAACTTTGAGGGACTAAATGAATGCCACAAATCTTTCGGGAACTAAACGGATGTCACATGTATCTTTTGGGGACCAAATAGACCATTTTCTCTTAAAAATAAACATGGGTTACTGTAAAAAAAAATATAAACTTGGGTCGTAGGATGTTCTTATTGAATAATTAGTTTTATTCTTTGGTGCTTATTACTTATAGCATGTTGCTTTAATCATTAAAAGTAGATTTTGCATGACATGAAAGTTAAAGGCAACACTGTTGATTTGGATTTCTGGTTTGTGCAAAGTTAAATGAGGATTGTATTATGTTGAACTTTTAGGCTATATTTTTGGCATACTCGATGGAAGTGAAGAATAATGTTTACTTGAATCGTCATTCCAAAATTTATTTCTTGCTCAAACACGCTAGTGTTTTAATTTGTCAGATTAATACAAGTATTTGTCTTCATTGTGTAGTTGTTATCATACAACATATTCACAATCGAATGGTTTGGATTTTCTGTTGTCTGTGAAGTTGTATGCACACATATTGGAGTGTGAGTGAGGGTAGAATCCTTATGTTCCTTCTCTTCTTTCCCTTACTCTTTTTACTTTCTTGCTCAATTTGATGTTTATGTTATCTTAGAATTTATGCATGCAAACTGTTTGGTAGAATGCCTTAGAGAATATTTCAATAAGTTTTTGAGTTGTTTGCATTAGGCTTTGGTTCTTGATAATTGAATTATTTGATCATATTTTTACAATTACTCTGATAAAAATCTTAGTTGGTGATTAGATTTCGTTTTTAATTTGTCTAACTATTCACCTCCACGTGTTAGAGATCCCTTGTACCTTACACTCACTCCCACTCATCCTTTTTCATTTATGAACCAAAACACAAATCCAAAATCAAGACCGAAATCAAGAAAGACAAAAACCCCAATCCCCTCTTTCTCTCTCGTGTGTTGATCCTTTCTTATGTTTTTAAGCAACCCAGAAAAATGAGAATAGGGGAGCATACTCATTGATGACAAAGAGCAATTCGAAAGAGTTGTTTATAAGAAGGAACAACAAAGGAAATCTAGAAGTTGAAGAAGGACTAGAATGAAGGTTGAACATGGAAGAAATGAGGGGATTCCAAGTAGAGAAACTTAAGGGAGAAGAACGAAATTTGGAAAGGAAAGTAATAATGAAGACTCGGTGTAACACCCCAATTTGGATCAAGAATTTTCACTAAAAATTTGCGCCATTTTTTTTTTTTACATTATCAAAATCAATTCAGTTTAATTCCTTTACCAAAAGATTTTCATAAATACAATTTGATTCATTTGGTTTACAAAAATGCTTTAGTACTTGCGTCATAAAATTCTATTTCCAAAAAGAGATGTTATCATCCAACACATTTCCAAAGACTCATTTTCTAAATGTCATATTAGTCGATGGTTAACTTGCGGAAAAATAGTTTAATCACTTTATGAACATAATATATATAACAAAAGAAACTTCTTTTATTTCATTTCAAATAATCATTTATTACAACGGGGTTACATTTGGGATAGAGTAATCATGTCCTACCCATCTAGTGATGGAATACAGAAACAGAGACTATACTAACTTAGACTACTAATCTTCATTGCTATCCTTCATCACAAGTATCTGAAAGATTCCTCGGCTTGCCGCTTTTTCATCCTCCTTATACTTCATCTCACGATCATCTTCCAACTTAAGCAACCATCACTTGAAATGCTACATAATCTGACATCTGTGAACATTGTCCCCAATGTCCACAGGGAAGGGAAAGAAGAGAGAGAGAGTCAACGATCCGGACGAATGGTCGTCGACAGCATGGACATACTCTAAGGGATCACATTAGGACACAAATATATGCAATAACTATAACATTTCCTCATTCACAGCTCATAATTACCACTTATTTCTTATAACTCATTGTAACTTCCTGCATTAATATCTTTTCTTAAAGTTTCATACTCATAGTCTTTCCACTAGGTCTTTCCATAATACAACCATCAATGATTTAGGGAGGGAAATCATTGAGGCAAGGGTAGGTTAGCACACACGATACATCTCCTCCTTCAATATCCAACCACAACCTAATTCGGAAAGCAGATGGGATGCACAGGAATCCTAACCATGCTGACATCGAAGCCAAAGGGTACGTACCAGCTGAAACCACGCCAGTTGGTCAGCAAAATAAAATCAAGCTGAAACCACGCCAGTTGGTCAGCAAAATAAAATCAAGTATCAGTTCATAAGTTCATAAAAAGACGATGGCTTCTAGTCCCATTCGGATTCCCTCTACACCATCTAAGATTTGCTCAAGGGGGCGACAGCTCTATCCCTAGTTGTACGTGCAGTCCTCGCTACGATCAACGCCCAGCAGGTGACCTTGATCATTGTAACATCGTCCCGCCTAGGGAAGCGCTCATAGGCTTCTTGACGAGTCACCGTCATTGCCCTCCCCTATCACAATCACCACTTGGCGGAATGCCCGACCTCCAAATATCCGGTATCTTTCCTCTCCACTACTTCACTCTCAACGTAGTTAGAAAGGATTGGGTCCTAAAGTCTTTTAAGTCTTTTAAAGTCTTTTAGAAATCTTTTCTTAATCCTAAGTTTGGTCGACCCCCATTCTAAGCCGCGCTTCTAACGGGCCTCGACCTCTAAGGGACCACAGCAAACACCTCCCTATCGTACAGTGGATTCCACAAGACATGAGACCACGGCAAAGTCATTAACGTGGCCAGTCACTTAAGGGGATAAAAATAAAGTCATTGTGCCGCTTGCACCATCACTGTACACTAACAACGATCCTCAAATTTCATAAGATTCAAATAATCATTTCTCATAATTTATTTTCACAATCATACTTCCAAATATTTCAAGTTATTTTCATAGGAACAACAATTCAATATATCTTGAGCACACTTCCATAGGATAAACCCTTATCCCAAAATAATCCCAACATATTTGTTATCTCATCATTTATCATTTTATCATTTCCAAAATCATTAAGGCAATATACCACATACAACTTCAGGATATACAACATGATATAACAATTATTAACCGACATACGAATAATATTGAGGAATCGTATTTTTCGTAAGGACGGCGGAACACACATACATTTGCCGTCTTACTACTCAACCTATAGATTCCTAGTTCCGACCTTTGAGATGATACGGAACGCCCTAATGCTACCTCAGTGCCATTATGTCTTAGGAAGGTTGCTCTCTCACCTGAGCTCCACGCTTACTCTGTTTTCAACCTTTTGCTCGTTTACTTTTACAGAAGTCCTTTTTAAGGCATCAGGTAATTTAAAATAATTCCTTTTTGGAAAACACATTTCTAACAAATACCACTTTCTTAAATAACCTTTGAAATCAAAAGACTTTGTATTAGGATATACAACACTTGAAAAGTAAATCAATCCTTTTCCGAAACTCAAGGCCTCTTAAACATTACTAAATAAAATCTTTAAAACCAATCATTAAATCAAAATCACTTTTCAAAAATATACAACCATTTACACATCCTAAGATCTATAAATTAAATACAAAATTTAGAACTTAATCAATTAAATCAAAAGAGACTACTTCTACTTTCATTAACTCATAATTCAGTTCCAAATGCTTATATAACAACTACCATTATAAGTCACTTGAACAAATAACTTAAACTTGATATAATATTTTAATCATTTGGTCAGTCGGGAAACATATTTTTAAAAAAATCAATACAAACACTTAACACATCAACAATCATTCTAAAATATGAACTTATTCACTTATCAAGTCAAAACAAGTTCTATTTTAAATATCATGCAACTATATGAAAATCTTTTCTGGACAGCAGCACGAAATAAAGTTGCATTACTTCACAGTTACCCAAAAATTCATTCTTTTCAATTTCCTACTAAAATATTCACATCCAAATTCTAAAAATGAAATTAAGCTTAAGAAAGTAATGTTTTTCCACACTTATTCAATTATGGACAGCACTTAAATTATTTCAATTCACCTTAAATCTTATAGACATACTACTAAGGTCAATATAAAACAAATCTGGACAGCCACTCAAACAAATTGCACTTACTCACAATTTTCATCAAATTAAAGTTCTGACCTCTATTTTCAAAGAACTAAGAATTATAACTCAAAAATACTTATAACTTATAAAAACAGTTACATATAGATTATTTAGAGAAGTATCGTATCAATTAGACAACAATATTCATAGCATACACTTATTTATCTAATGAAATACTATAACTTGCCTAAAACTCTTAACATTATATTTTTATATCAAAACACAACCCACTTCTTATTTACTAAATTCAAACAATATGATAATCATACCAAACACACACACACACATACATAAAAATCATTTTTATAATTACTTAAATCAATTTATCAAATTTGGACAACATGTATAATACAAACTCAAAAATCACTTTTACAAGACATTCCACAATTATCATACAAGCATCAATAAGACAACAATTTAGTAAACAACTAGAACATTAAGACATACATTTACAAAGTCATTTTTATATTTCCTTTTTAACTCTATATATAAAAAGTCTTAGCATAAAATTCACATATTGATTTAATCCAAAACAATTTCTATCACTGATGCAACTAATTTAGAATTTTGGACAGCATACATACCTAAACTTAAAAATTCATTTTCTCTTAAACAGAAAATCGAAAACACATATCGTTTCTTCCTAAATTCTTATTACAACTTCTACAATAATAAAATGACAAAATTAAACAAAATAAAATAGTTGCATCTTCTGTACAGCCACAGAAAAGTTGCATTACTTCAATAAGTTCAAGTAAAACAATCCAAACAATCATACACAATTATGTACAATTCCTACTTATGCTACAAAACTTTAAAACACTAATATTTCAAATAAAATATTACTTTTTTATTATTTATAATTTTTGGACAGCAACTTAATATTTTCTATAAAATCAAATTAATCAATCAAAAACACTCATTTCTATTTGTTTCTACATTATAATTGCACATACAGACAAAGTATCACTAACACCTTTAAAAATAATCATTTGGGATCTTAACAAATTAATTTTCCAGAATAAAAACTAAATTTCCAGAATCAAAACTAAATTTTCAGAAATAAACCTTTTCCATAAAACATGTAATTCATTCCATACACAAACTAAAACAATTATCAAATCAATTAGAAAAATTCAATTAACTTTATTTCTTCCTCTAAATTTCGACCAGCATAGAAAAATATCAGAAAAATATTTTTAATTCCTAAAGCACCTATATAATATAATTACATCATTTTGTATACTAAAAATAAGAGTTTTAATCATTAACAAAATATAAAAAAGATCTCTTTTAGAAAATAATTCACTTTTTCCAGCAACTAATATCTATAAACACATCAACCACATACTCATACAATTATTCAAAAATACATGTTCTTATAAGTTTATAATAACTACCATTTGTTCCTATTTCTTTTAAATGATTAACTATAATTTAACTACACATCAAATAACAAACAAATTACAAAAATAATTTCAAAATAACACAATAGACCTCACGGTCTATCCTTTTTATTTTTTTTCCAGAAAATTTATTTTTATTCATTTACTCATTGTTCTTATTTAATTTAAATCAAACAAAAGGAATAACATAAAACCAACCAATAACAATTAAACCAAATTCCTATAAACTAAGATTTCATACACTTCAAGAACATTAAAATTTCTAGAATTCATTTTATTTCCAAAAATCATTTTTAGTTCCTTTAATTCATTTTCATTTCATTTCTACTTTAAAGAAAAGTACTTATTTGTTTTCATTCTTTGTAAAGACTTAATTATACATGAAATAACAACAATTATCACACAACATATATATATACATACACGCGGTCCAAAAGAAAGAAAAATAAAAACCAAAAATAAAAATCCATTTTAATCTTTTTATTCATTTCTATTCTCTTTTATTATATTAAACAACAACACAATACACATATTAAAATACACAAATCAATCCTCAAATTAATATATGTCACGGTTCACACACACACACACACATATATATATATATATATATTAGAAATTATTATTTTTCCATTTCTATTTACTTATTTCTTTTCATTCCTTAAAACAAAAAACAAAACAATTAAAAGACAAAGGATAAAAACTTGTTCAATTATACAAAATCCTCTATAATTCATATAGTATAAGAACTATCGTAAACCCAGAAAATAAATTGATTATATTTATCAATAATTTTAGCCATCTTAAGAATTAAAGAAAATGGGAGATAAATCCCTTTAAACACCCTTTTTGTGTCCCTTTTCTCATTCTTAATTCATATGACTTAAGAACAATTTCACATATTCAACAATAAACTTTTTAAAGTAAAAAGGAAAATTTAGAACTTAGCTATAGAAGATTATTATTATTTTAGTATGAAGAACAAAACCAATTTATTTATTTTTTTACCATAGGCCATTCGGCCATATACAAAAATTAGAGGAGAAAATTAAATCTTTTATTTTCTTAAATCAAACACCATAACAGATTATTAGAAAATTCATTCCAACTATTTTTAGAACATCATTTTAGAATTTGAAAGAATGAAAGAAGAACATTATTATAAAGTTTAAAATAACAACAAAAACAACTAATAAAAGATTGGTTCTTGTGGGTACCTTTTCTCCTAGCAAGCAACTAAGACTCTAATGATTGAAAAACTCCCTTCTTCTTCTCCAAAAAGACACACGGTTTTCCTTCCTTCAATGGGGGAGACTATTTTTGTTTTTCTCTTGTTTCTTTTCTAAGTTTGCTTTGTAATGAAAAAATGAAATGAACTACTAGAATGAGGCTATTTATAGGCAAGTAGAATCAAGTCACCTAGAGTATTTGGAAGAGGAGGGGCAACTAAAATAAGGCATAGGGAATCAGATTTTTGTTTTTGAAAATGTTTAAGAGGAGTTAAGGTTGCATGGTGATTTGTATTCCTTATTAAAAACTATACCAAAACCCCATGAAGAATTCAAAGCAATAACTACATGGCTGACTATGAAGTGATAAGATTCACTCCCCACTCAAGGCTGGACGGCACACACACATTTAGGTAGGAAGACTACAATTTTTTTTTTTAATATTAACTAGCCACTCTTCCATCTAATCAAAACAAAACTCTAATTATTCAAAATTCAAAAATAAAAGAATACATTTAAATCTGGAAGGTGCAGCCTATCATAGGCTTCCAAAAATATACTTTTTGAAAATAAAATTTATTTTTAGCTCATATAAATAATTATAGGCACAAAAATAACTTCTTTTAATGTTATAAACATAAATTCGTTTTTTTTATTGCTACAGATGTAAAATTTTCGAAGCACACAAAATAAAATTACAATTTATACATTTTTGAAATCTACATTTCAATACGATCGTTTTCATATAAAGTTTATAATTTTTGGACTTACGGTTTGAAAGTTATGAATTTTTGAAGTCCTAAGATCATTTCCTTCAAAATACACTTCCTAAGCTTTTCAAATATTTAAAATACGAAAATATACTTTGTTTAAATAATAGTACATTATACCACTTCAGGAATGTATTTTTATTTTAAAAATAATTATACTTGAGTCAAAAGGTTATTTAATGCATTTAAGCCATACATTGATTCTTAAAACTCAAAAATTCGTTTACTACTGTAGCAGTGATAAAATTTCGAAAACTATAAAATAAAAATCAAAGCTTTACATTTTCGTAATCTAGATTTTGATACGATCGTTTTGACATATCATTTGTAATTTTTCGACGTACGGTTTAAAAGATATGAATTTCTAAAGATAGGATACTCTAATCCATCAAAAGACAATTCATCTTCAAAAAATCATTTACCTTAAAATATTTCATTTAAATAAGTTAGGGAAAACATTGGTATATATATAATATATACATATATGTCACGTATATATATATATATATATTCATATATATATATATATATTTCATATGATTTTTAATTAAATCCAGGTATCAAAATTAAGCATAATTTCCTAATTTCAATTACAAAATCACAAATAAATTGGGTAAAATTGTGGGTCTCACAATCCTCCCCAACTTAAAGATTTCTCGTCCCCGAGAAATACGCACAGAGACAAGCAAGGAAACACACAAGGTTATTCAGACATTTTTACTACCCTTCACTTTGTTATTTACTTCTTTTTGAGAATACATCCTTCCTTCGATGTCTTCGTCGATCAACACTCTTTTACTGGTCAACCTTTGCCATAATGCCGCACGGGAGTCGAATTGAGTCAAGTTCAAAGGTAGGCAACAAACAATTATTGTCACGATAGTAGTTTGGTCAAACCAGAAGTATTTAAGGTAAGTGAGTATGAATTATTCATAAGTGATATTGGCATTTTGATAATAGACTTGATAAGAAGAGTTTGTTATTTTCGAACTTGGTGTCAATCCAGAAGTACTTTCTTGTATGCATATCAAAACCGTAATCACTGGCTGAATTACTGCTTATCTTCATACTACTTATGTCATACGGGTACTTGTCACTACACTTTTCTAACATAGACTCTACTTAACCTTTTGCTCCCCAACTTTGATCAAGCTTATACCACCTATTACACAACCTTACATCAAAGCCCACCATAAGACTATGATTACTCCCTAACTACCCGACTTTTTACTTACTTCCTTGCCTTCTAAGTACCACTTAGGGACCGACTCTAAACCATTATTCCCAAAATTCCTAACTTTTCACACTACCGTACCATCACCTTGTCTCTTCAGCCACTTAAAATTCATGTGTTATGCATACCAGTGTTACTTCCTTCATAACTTTATATGGTAGGGTTATGTTTTAATCACGAAAATTCGAGAAAAGAACTTAGGATTTTACTGAAATTTGGCGTTTGGTCGAATAGTTTGATGGAAGGTGATCATTAGATTGGGTATTTTTCTGACAAAAGGAAGTTCTTTTTAATTTGAGAGGGTCAAATTATCGCAAAAATACGAAGATCAAGTTCAATAATCATACGAAGGGTGATTGGGTTCTTTTCAAAAATCGAAACGAAGTAAGGTAATGTCTTGATTTGAACTCAATTCTCCTCTGGCAGTCCTTAAAATACCACACTTTTTCCAAGAATTGGTTTCCGCATTCTCACAAGGAGTTCTATACAGCATACTTAAGCACAAACATTCATTGATCTCACGAAAATTTCAACATTATTATATCACAGGAAAAGCAGAAGAAGGAATAATCCTTCAACATAACCAGTCAAGAAACAAATTATCACGGATCCACACAAAAGAAGCAAACACAACTAATGAATACTCCACTTCGTTCAAACAACTCAAACCTAAGAACGACTAGCAGCATTAACATCCTCATTCCCAATCATAGCGAATACTCTTCTGTTTCCCTTTGGTTTATCAGATCCCTTTTCACGCTTTGGTTCCCAGCAGTTCCTCGCAGTGTGTCCTGGTTTGTTGCAGTTGAAGCAGTTCGGATTCTCATAAGGGCGATTTGGTCCATAATGGTCTTTGTTGTAGCGACCACACAGCGGGATTACACCTCTTTGACCTTCTTCACCATTCCCATTACCTCGAGAACCACCATTACTGATGTTATTACCATTCCACGTTCTCTGATTCCCACCATTGTTGTTGTTGTTGTTTCCACCTTGATGTTGATTATTTCCAAAACCACCGGGGATCCATGGACTTCCAACTTGATTCTTTTCCATTCCTACGATTTTGCTGATGAGAACCACGATACCTCTGATTCTTCCTACCAGGCACCTTGTTGTGTCGAGAATTCTTAGCGAAGCCATGCTTAGCAGAGTAATTGACCAGTTTCGCCTTTGCATCTCCTGTCGGAGATTCCCCTGCCAACCAGTTGCTCGGTCATCTTGCCTGTCCAAACTTGGGAAACTCCAAATGTGGAAAAGCTATCTGTAGTCCTAACCTCATACCTCTTTGAAATTCAGGGTTTGCGTCATTGCTGCTACTGCCTCGACTAATCAGATTTGCAGAACATCCATGCATCTTCATTTCCGCGCCAATCCTAACTCTTAGTTTACTCTAGGACTAAAACTACCGCAACCCAGACACAAACAAACATAACCAGAGTCACACAAGGAAAGCATATAAGGCTATGCTTAAGGCCACTAAGGACAACCATCACTCGGATACCACTAAATGTAACACCCCAATTTGGATCAAGAATTTTCACTAAAAATTTGCGCCATTTTTTTTTTACACATCAAAATCAATTCAGTTTAATTCCTTTACCAAAAGATTTTCATAAATACAATTTGATTCATTTGGTTTACAAAAATGCTTTAGTACTTGCGTCATAAAATTCTATTTCCAAAAAGAGATGTTATCATCCAACACATTTCCAAAGACTCATTTTGTAAATGTCATATTAGTCGATGGTTAACTTGCGGAAAAATAGTTTAATTACTTTATGAACATAATATATATAACAAAAGAAACTTCTTTTATTTCAATTCAAATAATCATTTATTACAACGGGGTTACATTCGGGATAGAGTAATCATGTCCTACCCATCTAGTGATGGAATACAGAAACAGAGACTATACTAACTTAGACTACTAATCTTCATTGCTATCCTTCATCACAAGTATCTGAAAGATTCCTCGGCTTGCCGCTTTTGCATCCTCCTTATACTTCATCTCACGATCATCTTCCAACTTAAGCAACCATCACTTGAAATGCTACATAATCTGACATCTGTGAACATTGTCCCCAATGTCCACAGGGAAGGGAAAGAAGAGAGAGAGAGAGAGTCAACGATCCGGACGAATGGTCGTCGACAGCATGGACTTACTCTAAGGGATCACATTAGGACACAAATATATGCAATAACTATAACATTTCCTCATTCACAGCTCATAATTACCACTTATTTCTTATAACTCATTGTAACTTCCTGCATTAATATCTTTTCTTAAAGTTCCATACTCATAGTCTTTCCACTAGGTCTTTCCATAATACAACCATCAATGATTTAGGGAGGGAAATCATTGAGGCAAGGGTAGGTTAGCACACACGATACATCTCCTCCTTCAATATCCAACCACAACCTAATTCGGAAAGCAGATGGGATGCACAGGAATCCTAACCATGCTGACATCGAAACCAAAGGGTACGTACCAGCTGAAACCACGCCAGTTGGTCAGCAAAATAAAATCAAGCTGAAACCACGCCAGTTGGTCAGGAAAATAAAATCAAGTATCAGTTCATAAGTTCATAAAAAGACGATGGCTTCAAGTCCCATTCGGATTCCCTCTACACCATCTAAGATTTGCTCAAGGTTGCGACAGCTCTATCCCTAGTTGTACGTGCAGTCCTCGCTACGATCAACGCCCAGCAGGTGACCTTGGTCATTGTAACATCGTCCCGCCTAGGGAAGCGCTCATAGGCTTCTTGACGAGTCACCGTCATTTCCCTCCCCTATCACAATCACCACTTGGCGGAATGCCCGACCTCCAAGTATCCGGTATCTTTCCTCTCCACTACTTCACTCTCAACGTAGTTAGAAAGGATTGGGTCCTAAAGTCTTTTAAGTCTTTTAAAGTCTTTTAGAAATATTTTCTTAATCCTAAGTTTGGTCGACCCATTCTAAGTCGTGCTTCTAACGATCGTTTTGACATATCATTTGTAATTTTTCGACGTACGGTTTAAAAGATATGAATTTCTAAAGATAGGATACTCTAATCCATCAAAAGACAATTCATCTTCAAAAAATCATTTACCTTAAAATATTTCATTTAAATAAGTTACGGAAAACATTGGTATATATATATAATATATACATATATGTCACGTATATATATATATATTCATATATATATATATATATATATTTCATATGATTTTTAATTAAATCCAGGTATCAAACATAATTTCCTAATTTCAATTACAAAATCACAAATAAATTGGGTAAAATTGTGGGTCTCACACTCGGGGCCACGAAAGAAATTTTATTCAAACTCCCTAGATGTTTCGATTCCTTCCACCCAGGACACGTTTGAGATTACTCCAAAAGCAATGGGCATTTAAGACTTTCTACCCCTCACAACAAAAGGTAAATTGGGGATTGGAAGAATTGTCAATGGGCATACTCGACTTTTCCAACCCCAACTTTATCATTTCACAATAACCACCTAACTAGTTGACCTACACGTGGAAGCTTGGGGGAAAGGAAACATCTCATCAGCCACTAAAAAAACAACCTGACAAGACTCCAAACGTTTAGTCAACCAAGCTCTCGTAGACTGCGCTAGTGACATTTCATTCATCACTCATTCATGGCAATGAATGAGTGAAATGTCACTTATACAGTCTCCAAATGACAGTTCATTCGTCACTCGGTTCAGCTACCATTATCTCGGAGTTCCACTAACCTCGGCTCAAACTTTGTCAGGTTTAACCGAGCTGGGGGCTTATGTGATGAAGAAGACCTTGGGCCGACCTAAGTCTGATTGAATTCTAACTTCCAAACTGACACCAACCCTGTTGGCTTAAGCCCTTATACGAGTCAAGGATGTGTAACTTCTATCCAGCATAAACGACAATGCCAGGCCTGGCCAAAGGCACTCAGACTCTCTAACTATGCCGATATGACCCATAGATCGGGTCTCATGGAATATTATGCAGATCTCTCGCACATAACTGCTGTTAATCCTTGTCACTAGCTCGGTGATTCCAACACACTATAACTATCATTGATCATCATTTACTAAATAAAGGAATATTCACCATATTCTCTTCTTCGTGTCTACCTAACTATACACAGGAAAGCTCAGCCCTATCTAATTACGCCCAACAGCATATCCACCAACACTCCCCTATAAATACTACTACCTTCGTTCTTTTATAACTATCATTTAAGGATATAACATGTGGATTAAGAAGTATATTTAATGTGGCCTTTTGTATGAAACCAATGCTTGTTTTATCACTTTTTGTTCTTTATTTCTCTTCAATAATAATTGACAATTTTTTTTCCATTTATTATCTCTCATATTAATTAGATGGGATAGAGTTGTAAAAAGTAGTAATTAATATAGTATTGTGTTTCTAAGGTGACAGTAAAATAGGAACAAAACTTATTTTTTTTTAAATGATAGTTATTTTGGAACACAGATAATACGTTATATATAACAGAGGATTACATACATTTTCAAAATTTTAAGTTGACACTATCAAACACATTATTGACGAAAAGAACTGAGGTACTTCAACTAATTTTCCATATCATAGGTCTTATATCAAAATTCAACTACTTAGCCGCTCGATCCTTGAACTCTCTCTTGATCTTTGGATGTTGTCAAATATTGGAACACTTGAAATATAAAGTTTACTAGAAAGTCCCATAAAAGGGCCGAGTACTATCACTATATATTATATAGGATGACATCTTTTTTCTTTGTAATCATTAATTTTTTTTTAATATTTTCATAAATTAAGATATTATTGAATAGGAATAAATATTAAAAAATTATTATTATTATTTCTTCTAAACGTGATAGATAAATAAGAAAAATATTTTTTGAAACGAGATAGATGATAAAAAAAAAAAAACAAAGGGAGTACATGTTGTGGTCTCCTCCAAGGGCAATCATTGATACAGCACATACATTTATTATTATATTACTATTATTTTTTGTTACCCTTAATCAATAATCATGTACATTTCTTTTTCCTTATTTAATAACATTTGACGCACCAACCAAAATTTATAATTAATTTTACGCTCCCATGAATAGTTATACTCACCCACCATATATCAACGGGATTGGCTCGAAGTGATGTGATTCTATTAACTTGTGAACTTGGGAATGAGACTTAAGATTAAAAAGTTTCAGATTCGATTCCCGGTTAACATACCCCGCTGTGGGAGATGAATAGGAACGCGACCTCGTGCATGATTAGTCTCAAGGGTTCTCCGGTATTAAGGGTGCTCTTGGGGACACCTGTGGTACTGACCAAAGAGTATAGACAAAAAAAATAAAATAAAATACTCACCCACCAACCATATATATTTAAATCCTTGCTGTTTTATATAAAGCCACGTTAAGGCCAGCAACTTTTTTTTAAATGTTACTAGTACTGGCTTCTTTTTTTTTTTTAAATAACCATGTTACTAAATTTTTTGTAACATGTTTTGTTAGCTTTCTCATTAATCAAATTTAAATCCTCGATTAAAATTTAATTGAATGCCATAATAAGGTGGAGAAATACTTTGGTTAAAACATACTGTATATTTAAGAAAGTAAATTATCTAAATTATGTTATTTTCAAATTATGTTTTTCCCTTTTTTTTTCATTTTTTACTGGAACATTCCATATTTTCAAAAACTTGAACACTGTTCTGCGTTAAACTCCGTATGGAGTATGCGACAGTACTCATATAGATCAGGCACATAAAGACCACAACGAAGAGCTCGGCTCTTATTGCATTGTGTCTCCGCAATCATCAAAGGAGGAAAAACCAAATTTTTTGTAGGAAGATTTTAGAATATGGTATGGTTACTTATGTTATTATTCAGATTTTGTTTGAACTCTAGGGGATGAATGACAAGGGAAAATTTTCGATTCCATTGGTTCCAACTTAGAAGGAAAAAAATTATGGAAATTTCAAGGAAATTTCCATTGAATTCTATTTTTTTTTCTTTTTAAGAGTTCCATTGAATTCTATTACTCTCTCCGTCCAAAAAATTAGTAAATTTTTTATAATTCAACAAAAATAAGGAAACATGTTTTTAATGCGTTGTATCCCAAATCAATAAATTATCAAAGTAAGTATTTATTGCATGTTTATTTAATTAGTCAATCATAAAATATACAATATAATTTTAATTTTTTGTATTTATTATTATTTTATCTTTAATTTTGGACAAAAATTCTTATGTTTTTTTAACAACTTTAAGGGACGAAAGGAGTAGGAAAATTACTCCTCCGGTTTACGATATAAGAAAAAAACTAAAATCATGCTTATTAAAAAAATTAGTTGATTGTATTTAATTTTTTAAAATTTATCAAAAATAGAAGTATTTTAGAAAAGTAGTATTGAGAATAAAATAAAAATTAAATGAAATAACAATTTTTTAAGTATATTTATTTTAAAAAAAATAGTATTGAGAATGAAACAAAATTTAAGAAGAATAATTATTTTTGCCTATATTTTAAATAAAAAAAATTTCTTATATTTCAAACCAGAACTTTCAAATGATAAAACAACATTTAATTCTTTATTATTTCATTTCATTTCCTTTAGTCTTTATCCATCCACACATAGTCTAAAGGTGCAGAAATATAACAATTTGGTCCGGTTTTTGGAGGTAACAGTGGATTAAAATGAAAATTATTAATAATTCTAAACATTAAGTTCCAAATTTCCTCTGATATACTAATTCTAGTAACAAATTTGTATAGAGAATGAATTAAATCTTTTTGAAGAGCCAGCTATGAAACTTTCATTATAAGGAAGCTATCTATATTTCTCTAGAAAGCTATCCATAATTCTCTACCAGCAACATCTATTTCCAACCACACGCATAAAATATGCACATAACCAAATCACTAACTAATTTATTAGTAACAAATTTACATTTTATAAATTTTAAAATAAATACTACAAGAGTACAAATAAATAACATTTTTTTAATGGAATCCATAAAATGGCTTATTAAATTTTTATTTAAAAATTTTCAGCACGAAACAGAAAATCGCAACAATTCAAGCTGGATGCAACAGTGATTGCTCCTCGCCACAAGACTCGTCAACAGCGTCCGCATCCCACCAAATATCCGCATCCGATGCCGTTACGTTACCTAACGGCGAGCTAACGTTTCTCATGTCACCAACCGTAACGCCGTTACGTCCATCATCTCTCACATAAACCTTCTGAACGCCGCCAGATTCCACGCGCACTGTCTTCCCAACGCTGGGCCCCCACTCCGCCACCACCGACGGTTTCCTTCTCCTGAGGCGCGTGTCCCACACCTCCACCTCCAGATTCCCGCACGCGCCCTCTCCCGCCGAAACAACCACCGACGGAGACGCCGTGGAAATAACCGGCGCGTTCCCGCGCGGAGTAACCATTTCCTCGTAATCATCGAAATCGAAATCTAGTCCCAAACCAAATCCAATGCTGTCCCATAACTTCACCACGCTTTTGCTGTTAGCGATTTCGGAGAACGAAAACATGTCACCGAAGCTACGACGTCGTCTTCTTTGCAAACCACTCTCGCTTTGAAACTCATCATCGGAACCGTCGAATCTAAAATAAAAACCAGAAGCGGACGGTTCGTTTTCTTCATCGTCTTCCTCGAACTCGGATGATGACGTGGCATCATCGTCGTCGTTGGATAAGCTATAATCATCATCGTCATCTGAATCTGAAACTTCAAAATCATCGAGAGAAGGAAGAGAAGAAGCGGCTTTGTTACGGAACCTGATGAAGAAAACGGTTACTCTGTTAATGATGCTGCCGAAGGTGGCGACGAGGGCGAGAATGACAGCGCCCCATTTGCAAAAGTTGTAGGCTATGGAGATGGATTGGATACCGGAGACGGAGAGGGAGGTGGTGATGGGAGAAGGGAGAGAAGGGTTTTGGAGAGAGTTGAGACCTAATTGGAGGTCATTGAGCCTATCTATCAAAGGGACTTGCATTTTGTTTTCTTTGTTTTTTAGTGAAAGAAAAGGTTAGGGGAGTTGGGAATGTGAATGAAGGAGAAGAGAAGAAAAGGTTGGGAAAGTGAGAGTGATTTATAGGGAAATGAAGTGATGAGAGGTGAGTTTTTTTTTTTTTTTTTTTTGGTGAATTAAAATAGGAGTAATTAAACACAACAGCTGTAGTATTTTATTTGTTTTAAAACTTATTAATAATAATAATAAAAAAAAGGCAACAACTTTTTTTTTTTAAAAGGGTAACGAACTTCCTTAAAATAAAATTTAAAAAAAAAAGGCAACAACTGCATTATTTAGACAAAAAATGTTTTATGGATGATAAATTTGAAAAAGCTTTATCCATGAGGAGTTGAATTAGTGTTTCAGACAATGTTAGAACTCTAGGAATAGTACAAGTTCAAAAATTAAGGTTTGATCTATTAAAAAAAAAAAGTATCTAGAAGGGGATTAGCTCTTATCCAGAAATGAGGGAATACCTTGGTGTTATTTAGCTCACAGTCATTATAAAAAAAACAACCTTTCTTAAAATAAAATAAAAAAGGAAACAACTGCATTATTTAGACAATAAATGTTATATATATATATATAATAAATTTGAAAAAGCTTTATCCATACAGAGTTGATTTAGTGTTTCAGACATAGTTAGATCTCTAGGAATAGTACAAGCTCAAAAACTAAAATTTGATCTTAAAAAGAAAGTATCTAGAAGGGAATTAGCTCTCATCCGAAAGTTAGGGAATACTTGGTGTTATCTAGCTCACAGTCATAAACTTAATTTTTTAATATGCAGATTTATCTTATTAAATACAGTAAGTAAGTTGTTCCATATGTATAATAACAAGGGTTTTGCTAATGAGTACTTTCAGGATATTTCTTTAAGCAATGAATAAAAATTAAAGTAATACTCCCTCAGTTGCATATATATATATATATATATATATATATATATATATATATATATAGGATGTTTTAAGATTATGCACGAGTTTTAATAAATGGTTAAATGATGTAAGAATTTGTTGTATTTTGACTATAATACATTTATATAATCATTATTGAATAATAGTTAATATCTCCAATTATCAATTTTTATGATAAATGTTTTTAGGCTTTGCTTAACCTCAGCCTTAAGGCTGAGGATAAGAGTTCAAAAGTAATTAAGTTTTATAGAAAATAGTGTATTTAGAATAAATAAAGCTTTATATTTTTATTTTTTTAAGAAAACAATTCTAGATTAAGGTGTTTATCTTCTGCCCTAAGGACTGGGATTAAGAAAATCTATTTTTTAATATATTTCTTAAACAATTTGCATTAAAAAAGACACATGTTTATTGCTAACCAATTATTAATTAATACTAAAATATATAGGGATAATGGAGGTATATAGAACCGGAGAGAGTACTCCCTCCATTCTTGTACATAAGATTTTTTTGATAGATTTTAAATCTATTAAGAATATTTGTTTATTTAGTTAATTGTATTGAAAATATGAATATTTGATATGTAATTTTAAAATTACCTTTATTAATATTCCCTTTGGTCTTATTTATAAAACTACTTTGAGATTTTTATTTTGATCCTATTTATAAGACTTCATTTCAATTTTCAATAGCATTTAATTACTTCTTTACACAAACACCCTATTAAGTCAACATTGTTTAGAGCTCAATAATAATTTTAGGAGTAGTTTTTAAAAAGTAATAAGTATATCAAATTTTCATATTTTTAATGTCATTATCAAATTTAACCATTTTTCTTTGTGAGAGTGAAAAACCTCAAAAGGGTCTTATAAATATGAGTGGATGGAGTAGTATTAAGAATTAAAAAATGTTAAGTAAATAAAGGTGTTCGTAAAAAGAAATAATTAATTGTCATTAAGAATTGATATAAAATTTTATAAATATGGACAAAATAAAAGTTGCTAAAAAATCTTATACTATAAATATGAATATTAAGCTCATGTTTAATATAAGACCATTTTGACACGTTTATTTTGTCCCTATTTATAAGATTCTTTACCAATTTTCAATGATTATTAATTAATTTTTTTCCAGAAGCATCCCTATTTATTTACCTCTTTTTAGATTCTTAATAATATTAATAGGGGTAATTTTGAAAACATATATCAAAAATTCACATTTTCAATATAATTAACTAAATTATTTATTTTTTTAATGGATGTGAAATCTCAAAACAAAATAATGTACGGAGCGAGAGAGTAATTGCATTGGGAGGAAGTACTCCCTCTGACTCGAAATATAAGCAACGAAAAACACATCTCTCTTGGTTTAAAATATAAGCAAAACTAACCAACTTTCTTAAATTTTATTTCATTCTCAATGCCATTTTCCAAAAACATTCTTAGAAAATTGTTATCTTATTTAATTTTTGTTTCATTCCCAATGTAATTTTCCTAAAATACCTCTATTTTTTTATAAATTTGAGAAAATTAAATACAATCGACTAAACTCTTTAATAAGCGTAAAATTAGTTGGTTTTGCTTATAATTCAAGTCGGAGGAGTAGTATTTTATATGTTCTATAATTAAAGTCTTCCACATCATAAATGGTGGTTGGGAGAGAATAATGTTTCCACGTAAGATAAAAGAGAGCAGGCTTTTGGGAAGACCAAATGATAAAAGATTGGGACGGCTGAGTCACCGGATGCTAAATCACGAGTAAAAGGAGTAAGAGGTGGGACCCACCCACTTGAACAGACCTGGAATTTGTGGTGGTTAGGTCACTCAACACCTATCCAATGACACATTGACACGCGGTGACAACTCATGGCTCTGTCTGTGCCCTTGTTTTGTTTTGACTTGTGGTGGTGGTGGTGGTCGGTATCTTAATTGTGTCCCTTTGTGCAGTGCTTGCTTGTGTTCTGTATTTTGCTCTCTCTCTCTCGGTTACGTTGTGTGTTGGCCGTTTCTACAATTGACTACTGTGACTAGGATATGATGGCTTCAAAGGAAAATTAATGCACCCAAAATATGGATCTCTAAGGAGTTTACTTGGACTTGGTTGAGGCTACTTTGAAGAAGAAAAAAACCGATCCTTCAACATTTTTGTAGGCAGGGTAGTGATACAATGCACACCAAATTTGATTAGAGTAGTACATTCCATCATAATTGACTTGCTGACTGTTATTTTAGTTAGCATATGCTAACTGAATATGCTACTTTATCATGTTAAATGTATAAATTAGTAATAAATTAGTAATACTCCTTTGGATCTTATATACAGGACATATTTAACTGTATTCATCGGATCAAGGAAAGTGATTAGTTTTGTGAATTTTATGAGAATATATCGTAACATTACAATTTTACCCCCTTCACTTTACTTGAAAAGTTCACATTCATTAATGAATAACAAAAAACATAGTTAGTCAAAATATTTAATAAGGGCAAAAAAGAGAAAAAACAATTAATGATGCACAGGAAATATAAAATGTCTTATATAAAGGACACAAAATTTCTTCTAAAAGGTGCCCTATTTATAGGAACACTGGGAGTAGTACTTACTAGATATTTATATGGTTAAATAGTGAAGAGTCAAAATAAAAAGTATATAATGATATTAAAAGATTGTAAAATTGTATAGCATGTTATTCCTCTTACTAAAATCTTCATTTCAAGCGTATAAAAGAATCATAAATATTAAATGTTTTGCTTTAACACTCGTTAGTCATCATTCAAACGTTCAACAAGTCCATGAACACCGATGAAAACAACAAGCCCTACACTTTCAGTAAACTTAAAAGGGTTAAATATATAAGTGAGGGTACTCGTGTGATAGATTTTTATAAACCTTTTCTTTTATAGTTTGGATCCTAACAATGTTAAAAGTTTTCCATATGTTATGTTATTTTAATATCCTAGAAAATATAACTTGTTATTTTCTTATATAGTTTTGTAACAAGTTTCCTTTTATAGTTTGGACTAGCAACTTTTAATTTGAATTAAAAAAACAAGGTTTCATTTTTTTTAGAGTCTTTGTTATTTTACTAAAAATGGAAGTTATTAGTCTAAGACTGTGTTTGGTTCTGCGTCCAATTCACTCAAATGTGCATTTGTGTTGGTTCAACGGGATTTTATTATTTTTTCTCTATGTTTGATTTTTTGTATTCCGGAATTGCTTCATTAGTCAAAATCAATTTTAAGACAACACAACTCTGGGTTGCTTTTGTGTCAAACTTGAATCATTTTTACTATTGAGCTTGATATTTTATCCTCTTTGCGCTTCTTACTTGTGCTTCATCACCTTCTCATGTTTGCACTGTGTTTTTGTCTTTTCAGTTTCTTAATTAGTTGCTTAAGCTACCTTTTTCTTTGAAAGTCAAGGAAATTGGATAGCTTCTAGACACAACAGCTAAATTGGTTTTGTGATAAATACAATTAGCATAGAATAGCCATTATGGGTACCAAAAACTACTGGTCGTTATCCAAATAGTTTCAGCTATTGTGCAAAACTACAATTTCAATATTATTATTTTTATTCAATTTTTAATTACAAATACAATATAGCTATGCATTGATAAATAGGTGTAGAACTGTTGATCACATGATCACATATTAAGTCTTTTAGACTTGCAAGTTAAAAGTCTAGGATTCAATTTTTAGAGACATTATTTGGTAGATAATTAGTGGTTTAATTTCCCTTTGTTCTTGTCAAAAACTTTGTCAATAAAGAAAACCTATGCATTTTATGTCTAATTTCTATTTATTTGATTGGTAAATGGATATATAAAAAAGAAAAGAAGAAAAAAGAAATCTAGATTTTAAAAAATATGAACTTTAAACTTATTTTGGTAAAGCGGATACTAACACGTGCTCTTAGTGTATTCATTAAGAAGTCAAATATAATGTAAATGTATTGAAAAATACAATTTTTTAAGACTTTAATTTCAAGGTAAAGGGCAATGCGAGCTTATGATTATTAGAACATATGTTAATAAGACTTTTTTGGTAATTTCACATTTAAAAACAATTTTAATCAAAACTATCCAAACAATATCATTGTATAAAATCATTTTAGTAATAAAAATATCCAAACATAAATCACTTCATTTCAAATTCACTTTTAAATGAAATCAATTTTACAAAATTAATTTCATTCAAAATTAGTTTTTCGGACGCTCATCCAAACACATTGAATGTTCAAATAACATATTTAATGACAAAATATTACTGTACATGACCTCTTAGTATTAATTTTTTTTTTTCAATCCAAATATGAGATGATGTGACGACGGTGGTATTTTTATTCCATTAGACATGGCAGGACGTGACATGATTTTGACATGATATATATAGTAGCATTTTTGGTCGGTCATATGATCAAATAACTGCAAAATCTTAATCGAAGAACCTGACCGAAAAATCTTAACGTTGCAAGGACTCAAGCATTAGAAAAATAAGCCACTTCAAAAAAAAAAAAAAAGCATTAGAAAAATAAGGGAGCGAGGGACTTCTTGTAAAGTAGGTTTAATTGACAATGATCATAAACTTATTTAAGTTTATTTAAAAAACAATATAATAAGATTACAAATTCATTTCTTTAATTTCTCTTATATTCCTTTTACTTAATATTTTATTTTAAAATTATTTTTTAATCTCTTCCGAGTTAAACAATTAAACCAATCAAGGAAGTTTGGGATTTTTTAATTTTAACCTTGAATTTAATATTGTAACGATGAAACCAGTGTTATTAATATCGAACTGGATCGATCTATTCAACTAATCAAAAAATCGACAAACCGGACCTATGACCGATCCTATAGACCAATTCAACTGGTTATGCACTTAAACCATTGAAATCGGTAAAGAACTGGCAAAACAGGTGCAAACCAGACCGGAATTCAGTGATGCTCCATTTAAAATAGCTACTTGCAACCAAATTACAAGGCCGATTATCACTAGACCACTGAACAAGTTATGATATAGTAATCCACAAATGACATTATTTATTGTTTATTTGCTATTTTTTATTAAAATAATATAACACCTTATTTTATAAACTATATTAATTATTATATAATTATAAACTAATAAATATATAATATGACTAGTATGCGATCTAAATAGTGAATCAATAATTAAACCACTCTACCATTATACTAGTACTTTGCCCGGTTTGATAACCGATACGGTTTTCATAACATCGGATGGAACAATGATACAGATTCTTTAAGGTTGAAGAATAATGATTTATAGATTTATGAAGATGAAATAAACATTAATCCACAATAATTCAATGAATATTAATCATGGAAGATAGTGATTTAATATCAACGCGGGGTTGGTCAAGTGCTAGTTCACTTTATCCCTTAACCAACTGGTTTCAAGTTCGAGCCTTGGGTATGGAGTAATCCCCGCTGGGAGACTCCTACCGCTTAGTGCGAGTTTAGTTGGGTCGGATCGGATGAATCGAATTCTGGGTAAACCAAATCCGCGTACTGGTTGGTGTAAAAAAAAAAAAAGGTGATTTAATGTATTAAAAATAAGGCTTAATTATGGTTTTGGTCCCTATAAGTTGACCTCGTTTTGAATTTAGTCCTTAAATCTTTTTTTGACCTTGAACGGTCCTTAAATCTTTTTAAATTTTGTTTTTAGTCCTTAAATCTTTTTTTGACCTTGAATGGTCCTTAAATCTTTTTAAATTTTGTTTTTAGTCCTTTTGTTTGTCTTCTTCCGTCATCTGCTGACATGACAAACAGTGTGCCATGTCAGCCCTTACATTGACTGCCAACGATGCATCTGATGTGGACCTCCTACTCATGTGAGCAGAAACCGAGCGGGAACCAAGCATTAATCGATCATGAACCGAGCATGACTTGCCAAACCGAGGGGAGATATCGACTGAGCTCGAACCGAGCACGATGAACTGAGCACGAACCAAGCTATGCCGTTACCAATTGCATCGTACTCGGTCGATATCTCATGCACGGTTAATGCTCGGCTCATGCTCGGTTCATACTCGATTCCTGCTCACATGAGTGGGAGGTCCACATCAGATGCATCGTTGACAGTCAATATAAGGGCTGACATGGCATACCGTTTGCCATGTCAGCAGATGACGGAAGAAGACAAACAGAAGGACTAAAAACAAAATTTAAAAAGATTTAAGGACCATTCAAGGTCAAAAAAAGATTTAAGGACTAAAAACAAAATTTAAAAAGATTTAAAGACCGTTCAAGGTCAAAAAAAGATTTAAGGACTAAATTCAAAACGAAATCAACTTATAGGGACCAAAACCATAATTAAGCCTAAAAATAGTTTTTTCGAAGAGGAAGAAGTCCCTCAGTGCTAAGAAGCGAGTCCATAGAAAATTTACTAGCTATCATGTTGTATGGACTTGTAAAGAACTTGAGACGAGAACGGTCTTGTGTACACACAAGTTCAGGTTACATGCAGGTTCAAACCCTTGGCTCACCATAATTTGGGTGTTTGACTTTTGGTTCCTTCTCAAACTATTAATTACTAGTAAGCAGACCCGTGCCACGCACGGGTCCAATACGGCAACCCACCTGCTTACGTATGAAATTATTATTGGTTTAAATATTAGGTGAAATATATTGTTTCAGTAATGGAATTATTGTGTCTTTAATTATGGGTTATTATTATTAATATTAGCTTAATAATAAGAAAATGAAAAATATTTTTGAAGGAATATAAACAATTATACTGACATTATAATTAAGAAAACTTTTTCCATACCCACGACAGAGATCGAATCCCTGACATTATAATTAAGAAACTCAACTATCTGTAAATTATGATGGACAATTTTAACGTTAATTTTAAGGCAAATATTTTTTGTATTTTTACTAATTTTATTATACCAAGAAAATAGTAATGTTTCTTTATGAACTAATTTTAATTAATATTATTTTAATAACTATTTTTTATGTAAGATTAAAAAAATCAATTAGTATTACCTTGTTGAACATTAAAAAAAACAATTAAAAAAGAAATTCATTTAAAAAAAATAATAAAGACTGAAGGAATATAAAATTTTCCGTAATATACATACTTACGAAATTATTTTATAAATATGTTTTGGATCCAAACTTATCAATGAGATGTTGGAAGCTCATTGAAGGTCCTCCACCTTACATCTCGAGAAGAAAAGGCATGGGACTGTGGAAAATAAGCTACTTCTTATTCGGTGGTTGTGATTGGTCTGAAGATGCTACTAATCATCTATTTCTTATTATGCAACGCTTCTATGAATTGGATTCATATTACTGTGTTGGATATTTTATTTATATTTGAAGTATAAGTATTAATTACTATGTTGGATTTTCTATTCTGATCATTAATAAAATGAGTATTTAAAATAATAAAACTTTTGGCAATGAACTTGATTAGTATGCACAAATGTATTGTTCCGCTCAAAATATAATCGTCTTGTATTAAATATTGACTATGGAAAAATAACATAAACTTTGTTAAAACTTTTATTGTTATTAGAAATACATAATCAATCCTAAGGAGATGGCCTTTTTTTTTTGAGGGTGCGTATGCAGAAAACGAAAACAACAAAATCATTGTAGTTTATAAAAGGCTACAACCCGTGGGGGCTCATCCAATTATGACAAACATATAAGTTGTAGTTTAATTTATTCGTTACAACTACAATAATAAGGATCTTGAAATTACATGACTTTCACACATTATAGAAACAGAAGGAATACGATTACTAACCTCTATGCATTGCTAGAGTTGTTAGAGTTAGAAGGAAGAAAGTTCTCCAAATGTTCTTTGACCAAAAGCAACGAAACCCGGTTTCTATTCCTTTGTCTCCTCTACTATTCTTTTCTATGCTATTTGTTTAGTTTAGCCGTTCTGTGATGGGGAGAGAAAAAAATACCTTATGGCCAGAAACAGGACCTGTTTCTTATAAAGAGTAAAAACCTAACTATTATCCATTGGCTTCCATCAAGCTAACGGGCCTTCAGAAACAATCCTCTTCTTATCTAAATATGATTTAGCCCATTAATATTTAATCATTTATTTACTAAACACACATCAATACATGTCACATGCACATCACATGAGACATACTAAGATATTAAAATCTTACATTCTCCCACTTGGCTCATGTGACATAATTCGACATTATGGTCTAATAAACAAAATAATTAAATAAACAATTAATGCGCATTTACATGGCTAAATCATTTTATACTTAGATACTCTATTAATTAGGGGTGAGCAGGACCCGGCTCGACCCGGATACCCGTCCCAACCCGACGGGTTCGGGCCGGGTCAAACCCGGACCCGTGAGACTGAAGGGACAGACCCGTAAGCAAAGTGGATAGACCCGTCCCATATAGGGACGGGTTCGGGTTTATGGCCGGGTCACCTGAACCCGGCCCGGAATATACCCTATTATATTTTTTTATTATATTTTATATTTTTATTAATTATTTCTATTTTTTTTAGTTTCTTAGTTTAGGGTTCTGGTCCTCTTTCAGTCTCTTTACCCTAATCCCCTATCACTTCTTACTCTCTCACACTCTCCCCGACGGCGCCACACTCTCAACCGACAGCGCCACCATCTGGCCGTCAGTCGTCGCTCGTGGCTGCTTGCTGCTGTTCGATCGTCACTCGTGGCTGCTGGCTGTTGGCTGCCGTTCGCTCGCTCCTCGCAGAGGTCAGAGGAGAAGAGGTACTGCTGTTTGATCTCGTCGTAGAGGAGAAGACGTCGCCACTGTGAGGTCGTCCCTGTTCTTCCCGCAAGATCGTCGCTGACTCGCTGTTCGGTTCATTCTGGTAAGATGGAATTTAGTATCTAATTATGTTCTTGAGAAGATGGATTAGGTGATTTTTATAGGGTAGCTTTAACTTGTAATAATTTGATTAATTTCACTCAAAGGTGCGAGCTTTATATATGCTGATGTTGTTCCAAATTTAGTGAACCTTAGACTTTCTTTTCCCGCAAAAATTGGCACATACTGGAGAGTTTTTGCCTGTAATTGGATAATAAATGTAATAAAACATAGATGAGAATGATGTGTTGACTGGATATGCATTAGAGAGAAAGTAGCTTTAGGTATTTTGGGCATATTTTGAGAAGATATATAGAAACTTCCATAAGAAGAGTAGATCATGTAACATCCCGAAAATTAATATTAAATAATATAACTTTAGTATATAAATATCTATTTAAGGATAGGATTAAGCCTTAGAAATTGTACAGGGTTAGAAGGGTGGTATGAACATAGGCCGACCTAGGATGTGAGATTAAGGCCTCGGCCCGATCCCGGCCGAGCTAGATAGGATTGTGTGCATATGAACCGAGCTGGATGAGAATCACACGCGGAACCTGTTGTCCAGTCCGGACTAGCCGACCTTAGCATACCTCACACTAGTATCCGAGATGGAAGCCCGGACTACTACGATTCCTCCATACCGAGCCGACGTATCCTAGCCGACGTACCCGAGCCGACACTTCCTAGTTTCTCCGTGCCAGCTCATTTTGAGCTGTTGATCCTTTGGTTTTCGTACCGTCCGTACGGTACTATCTTTCACTTTATGTCACTATCATTACTTTATGTCCCTTTCAATATACTATTCATGGCTTCCTCAAGAAGCCAATGAATCCTGCCCACACATTCTAGCTTCTCCAAGAAGCCAATGAATCTTAGCCACACAAATATTTCCCCTAAATGAATAAAAGAGAGTCAACATACACAACATAACATTTCTCATTTTTCATTCTTCTTCTCCCTACGTCTCACTCTCTTTCTCCCTCGCATATCTCCCTCCTCCTCTCCGTCCCCGTTTTAATCTGGAGTCCCTGGGCCGCCGTGAAGTTCGTGTGTAGCGTGGCGTGGTGGTGGCAGCAAGGAGGAAAAGGATTTAAAGGTGTGAAGCTCCGAGATCAAGCAACAAGGAACCATTCTCAAAATCTCAACTCTTATCTCACACGGTTTGAGGTAAGGAGTGAGTGTTACCTCTACTTGAGTTTGGGTTTCTAGGGTGTTCATAAAGGGTACTAAGAGTGGGTGTTAGATTAGGGAATGGATCTAGGTTAATGTAGAAAGAAAATGGTAAAAAGGGTAAAAGGGAGCTAATAAATGAATTAAAAACATGAATATGAAGTAGGGATGAGTATTGTTGTACGCTATATGCTGGTATTTACATGATGGATGGGTTGAATGTTTTATTCTTATCGTTGTTGTTGTGGTATAAATGTTTACTGAGCTTTGATATTTACGATTCATGTCTGTGGCCGAGCTGAGTGACTTCGGTAATGGGTATAAGAAAATGGTAGAGGCAAAGTAGGAGAGATAGAGTAACAAGGCAGAAAATGAGTAAGGTTAATGGAAAGAAGGAATGGTTACTGAATTTAGCCGAGAGAGAGACCGAGCTAAGCAAATAATGAGATTAATGAAAGGAGGAATAAATTAAGGAGTGGAGCCGAGAGAGGCCGAGCTAAAAGATGGTTAACAGGATAAGAGAAATTAAAGAGAAATGGTTGTGTGATCGGGTCATAGCAGACGCGTACCGGGTGCGTGCATTGATCGCGTCAGACGCATACTGGGTATGTGCAGCTGTAAGACGGGTACTGGGTACTCGCAGTTATGATTCACACAAGGTTCCGAGAACGGAATCGGTGGGATGTGTTCCTGGTCATAGCAGATGCGTACTGGGTGCGTGCATTGATCGCGTAAGCCGAGCATTGTGGTGCTCGCAGCTGTAAGACGAGTATTGTGGTACTCGCAGTTATGGACATTCCTTACTCCATAGAATGATCGGCGGTAGTGCTCCTGGTCATAGAAGACGCGTACTGGGTGCGTGCATTGATCGCGTCAAACGCATACCGGGTATGCGCAGCTGTAAGACGGGTACTAGGTACTCGCAGTTATGGATGACACTCTGATATCCGACTGTAAATGGTGTAAGACATGCACTGGGTGTATGCATCCGAGAAGAGTAAAAGATTGTAAGCTATGTGAAAGTGAAATAATGGGTAATTAATCCGAGATAGAGATGGTAATCCGAGGTAAGAGAATGTGAACCGAGGTATAACTAATAGGTAATAGAGTTGTTGGATAATCATGTGAGCCGAGCTAAATTAGAGTGTATGATGTGAGCCGAGCTAGATGAGATTGTGTGTATGTAGCCGAGTTAAATGAGATAGTGTGCATGTGATATAGGGTTTGATTACGTGTGATTTATTTGCTAATTGACTATTCGTGTTTGGCTTGGTAGTTCGGTATGTCATTTTAGAAACTGCTTACTTAAGTTCTGTGTAATGCTCACCTCCTTACCATTTTTCAGGTACTGAGCCCGAGCAGACACAGTCCTCGGCCGAACAGGACCACTCTCCCTCACAGGGAGAGTAAGTTATTTAGAGTCAGATAGGTGGATGGGTCTCGGCCAGTTTGGCCGAGCTAGAACCTTGTTTTGTATTGGGTCTCGGCCCGTTGGGCCGAGCTAAAACACTGATTGTATTTTGAATGATCGAATTGAATGTACCTGAACTTATATTTTATGTATTTGATGCATTTAAGTCTTCCGCTTTATTAAACTCTGATGTTTTCGTTATTAATGGAAGGAAATATTATTTTGGCAAATATCATATTCCTTTTTTTTTAAGAAATTTTAAATCCTAATTTTGGGGTAATTAAGGGTAATTATTTCATAGGGTGTTACAGATCATATGGAGGGTAGCACAGTCACTAGAGGCAGAGGGAGACCACGAAACACCACAAAGAAAGATTTACATGTCAATGATTTGTCCATAGATCAACAAACTCGTTATTATCATCTTGAATAGGAATTCATTTTGGTAAGGCTTTATTTTTGTTCCATTTATTGAGTTTTATTTTATCAATAATGATAGTGAATACACACTTATATTTTTCTGTGTCATGAATTGATTGCTTAGGTTCAGAAAAGTACTATAATGATAAATGGATTTGTTGATTCTTTACTAAAAGGATGGGCGGATTATGCATGATGTAGGATCGATCAACAAAGGCGAATTCTTCGGTGAGTAACGAATTATAGTTTATACTTTTTTGTTGTCGAAGGAATTATATTACTGTTATTATACTTCATGTGACTAGTTATATATAGAATTTTAGAAAGATTATAAAAATTTCAAAATTTGAATTGTTTGAGATTTTTTTTAATGTGATTGATCCGTCTCCCGGGTGAACCCGAACCCGTCCCTATTAGGACCTGTCCTATTTTGGACCCGTCCTTATCTTGTCCCTCTCCAATTAGGGACGGGTTCGGGTTGAAAAAATGACTCGTGCAACATTTCGGGACGGGTAAGGGTCAAGCCCAACCCGTCCCAACCCGTCCCATGCTCACCCCTACTGTATTAATCATGATTAAAGATAGTAACTAATTCGGGTCATGGCGGTTGTACATCACTTGTTCGACATAGTTCCTTCCATGTACCACAAAATAGTCTTTTCCTTAACACGATCTATAATTGGGAAATACATAATTGGTCCATAATGTCTATATTCAAGACAATACTTGCTTACATTACTCTAATACAATGATGCATGCCGTTCTAGAAAACAGGTAATCAGAAACATAACAAACATATCATAAATAAGCTCAAAGTGTCAATTACATCATACATAAGGATGTCAACATCAAATTCAATTTTACTTAATAACAATAATGCCTATTGTTTCGGACCGCTTTGTGCGATAATGATTATCTAATTAAAAGAGATAATGGGTTCGTAAACTTTGTGAAGCTTTAGGCTTTCATTATATCAAGAAGAGGTACAGAGGGGTTAATACAAGGAAATGGCTCCCATTTTCATGATATTTTTACAAAGAGAGGAGTATGCGCTTTGGCTTTACACTCCTTTTATATTCGAGTTTCAGAAGGGGAGCTTCTTTTCCTCTTTGTTGTACGCCCTCCGTGTTGCAACCGTTATTGGTTGTAGCATTTTTGGGTATTCTGACCCCCTCGTCTTGGCTCCTAGGATGGTTGCTGGAGGTGCACGCCTTCTGGCTTTTCCTCCTTTTCTGTTCCTCCTTTGTTGTTTATTCTGCCTCTTGCTTCTTCATGGCACTTCTCCCTTTTTCAAAGGGAGGAGCTTTGTGTCTTTTTATATACTGTGTGTATTGTATCGCAGCTATGGCTGCTTTAAGGTATTATTCCTCTGGCTCTTTGGCCTTTCTTGGCCTTTTGGGGAGGGTGCCCTTTGGGGACTTGGCTAACCTTTTTCCCCTTTCTTTTCCTCCCGGGGCCTTCCCCCCTCCTCCCTTTTTCTTCTCTTTGTTCCTTTCTCTTATTTATAGTGGTGCTTTGGACCAGTGGTCTCTGTTCGCTTCCCTTCGTCCGCTGGTTAGTGACCGCTTGTATCATGTGTCCAGAGCATCTTTTCAGTGGTTTTGTCTTCTTTACCATTCCTGGCTTTGGCCTTTGATGATTACGGCGAAGGAGAGGACTCCAAGTCTTACTCTTCTTAGCTTTGCCTTGGGTGAGTAAAAGATTCTCTCTTGACTTCCTCCGTAAGCCGCTAGAGCTTTGGATAGCTATGCCGCCTTCGGCTGGTCATGAGTGCGCCTTCCGTGGGCTCCCACTCCCGGATTGCCTTTACTTATCACGACGTTTTCTTCGGGTTTTTGTGGCATCTGGGATGCTTTAAGATAACACACGGCGTTTATTGTCATCAGCATGCTTTGCTCTTTGTTCTGATCGTCTTATCGAAATTGGTCGCCTTGGTGACCGTCGCCTTGGGCGTGTGTCGCCTCGGGCAATTCCTGGAGTTGGCGCGCCTTTCTCAGTGTTTCATTACTTATTTTTTGTTTGGCAACTTCTGGGCCCTTACATGATTTGGGCCTTGTAATTTGGGCCACTAAATATTGAGGTATCAACAATTGCCCCCTTTGCAGTGAGAGGGGAAGAATTTCATTCTCAGTGCAAATCCTATTTTGTGTTTTTTTCGCTTGTTTCTTCTTTTCTTGATTCCCCATTCCTTGTTCTTCGCCTTTTTGTTATTTCTTTCGGCGCCGCCTTCGATTTTTGGGGAAGGCGTACATAAGGAGACGCCTCTGCATCGTGGGTGTCCTTCGTATTCCTTCTGGCCTACTGATTGCTTGGCGGTTTCCGCTTTGAATTTCGTCGTTCAGTGGGGTCTTGTCAACGGGCCCTCACTGGTAAGTCTTTTAGTTTTCTTCCCTCCATTCTTCTGCTGCGCTCCACGTGTCGTTAGGGGGAGGAGGCAAATATCCCTCAGTTTTTGCATGTTTCCCCACGTTCCCTCCTTCACTCATATTTTCAAAACTTCCTCAGACCTTTCAGTTTTCTTTTTCACTTTCATTTCGTTCTCCTTCTTCTTTGTTTCCTAAACTCCTTTCTTCCAGAAAAGAACTCCCCGTTACTCCTTTGTTTTCCGCTTTCTCGTTCTCTTGTATTTGCTGTTACCATGTCAGAGTCAAAGGCTGTTGCTTCTCCCGTGGTTGAAAGCGCTTCCTCGAGTTCTGAGGGGGAGATTCAACTTCCGTGCCCCATCTCTTACAACTTCATGCAAGAGCTTCCCTGCCCTCGCTCTTACCCTGTTGAACCGGGGTACCGCCGCTGGGCTACAGAGGTGAAGGCGAACCCGCCTTCTGGTCCTGATTCGGGCGATTTTATTGCTGGCTCGTCTTCCAAGGCCATGGTGGTTTCCGAGGAAGACGCCGAACTCATCTCTTCTCCTTCTTACGGTAAGGACCACTGCGCCCTGGGATCTTCCTTGCTCCGCTCCTGCCTTCGCCTCTCGGAGTTCCCTTGGGTAGATGTGAACTTCAACGTTCGCGTGGGAGGCACTGCTGGATGGCAAGAGTGGGTTGATCACATTTTTGCTACTGATGCCGCTTTCGTGGCCATTCTGGAGAAGGTAGGGATTGCTGCCGCCGTCAAGGCGTCGCCTTGGCTTGGTGCCAACCGCAGGCCTAGTGATTTGCTGATGTTGATGCAGCACTGGTGTTCTTCCACCCATACCTTCTTGACATCGTGGGGAGAGTTCACCCCAACACTTGAAGACGTGATTATACTTCTTGGTCTTCCCGCTTTTGGAGATGCAGACCTTGATGTGGAGAATGTTGATGAACATTTTTCTGAACTGTCGATGCAACTGAAAGCCGCCTCGGCTCTAAGCGCCAAGTATTCCCGGGACCTTTTCAAGCGAAGGCGCGCCTCGTATGCAAAAGGCTCTTCTTCTCAACGGGTGAGGGGTACTGGGAACTTGGTTCCTAGGAGTCGAAGGGCAAGTCAACGCTCTTCTGTCAAGTACACCTTTGCTTGCTGGATTCGCTATTTCTTTGGCGATTTTCATGATGGTAAATTCCAATCCGGACCTGTCACCGATTCACGCCTCTGCCGTGCCGCCTTCGTTGCTTTTTGGCTCAGCAGATATGTGTTTCCTGGACCTCCATAGGAGTTTGTAAGCCCATGCGTCTTTCTTTTCGCTTGTCTCCTGGCGGAAGGTACACGCCTTCCTCTTGCTTCATTTTACCTAGGCGGCTTGTACGCTCGCCTAGATCAGGTATCAGTTCAGATGCGCATTTCTCACGGGCGCTTTCCGATTAATTCTTATATTGACTTGACATTTCTTCAGTATTTTTTGTTTGAGCGTTTTCCCGCTTATGGCCCCACCAAACTTCCCCTTTCTACTGGTGCTGCTGGCTTGGACCCTCGTTCGCGGTGTTGGACGAGAGGGTCCCCAAGAGAACCCCTTATTTCTCTCATTGATTCAGAGGACGAATTCTTGTTTCGCCCTTACTCGGACCTCCCACATTTTCTTTATGATGAAGAGACCTTTTCCACAAGAAACAATGCTGCCACCCCTTTCGAAGGGGCCTTTGATTTATGGAAGCTGATTCTCTCTATTCGCTGTTTGCCTGGTTTTGTTCCCCTGGATAGTAGGAGTGCTCATGGTGGAGCCCTTTGGCCCTGTGTGTACCGTCCCGATCGGGTGGCCAGGCAGTTTGGGCGTGATCAAGCCCCCTGTGTTCTCAACATTGAGCAGGCCCCGGCAGAAGACTTGGTTAAAGCACTTCTCTTTGATGCAGCTCCTGATTCCTGATTTTGCTCCTGTTTATGTTTCTCCCTCCCGTATTGGAGGCGTTTTGAGTTCTTGGCTTGTTTCTCATGAAGACATTCTGCAACACCTTCGGGATTTTGAAGCCTCGTCCTCACGTCCCATTCCTTCCTTGCTGCCTATAGTGCACAACGACCCTTATTTTTGCACTTCTATGAAGAAAGCTACTGGTAAGCGTCTTGGCCATTTCTTGTTTTTGTCACTTTTCTTTTTCTTGCTTTGCACTCAACTTGTACTTGGTTCTGTTTTCAGCTGAAGGAGTTTCGCCTAGCCGCAGAATTGCTGCGACTCCCTCTGCTGCCCCCAGGCGAAGCAAAAGGAAAGCTTCTTCTGTTTCCAGATCTTCTGTTCGAGGCGGTAGTAGCGGCGCCGCCAATTCTAGCAAAAGGAGGAAGGCAGCTGCAGCCGTTCCTACTCGTCGGTCTAGCCGCCTTCGCACCTCCGGCATCCGCATTGCTCCTTCTTCCCCAGTCCATGTGGACTTGGTTCAAGATGATACTGCTGAAACTAATTCTGGTGATTCCTTCTTGTCTTGTGACGTTTCCGCCGAAAGCGGTGGAGCTGGGGATCATTTTCCAGGTTCCGTTTCTTGTTCTTTTATCTTCTTCTAGTCTTTTCAGTTTGTTTTGCTTGGACAGTTTTCATAACATCACTGATTCTCTTTTCTCTTTTCCTTTTGAGCGCAGGTGGTGCTGATGGTCATTCATCGGCGTCGCCCTCATCCCAGTCTCCTGAGAATGCTCATGCTGTTTCGCTTGCTTCTGATCATGAAGATTTTATGAACCTCTTTTGTCAACCTTCAACTGGTGGGGGTGTTACCCCTTCTGATTCTGCTGCCAGTGATGATTTCGACTTAGCGTCTCCAGTTGGCACTCCAAGGAGTGTCCCTGTTTCTCCCAAGGGTGCGCCTTCGAAGGCCCCTTCAGGTATTGCTGCTGCTGATATTATCTATGAACTTGTTTCTGATATTCCAAGATCTGAAAACGTGCTTGGTGAGGTAGGTGCTGAAGTTGATGCCCCTGCCCCCTCAGAGAGTCAAGCCGCTGCAAACCTGGCTTCTTTAGCTGACAAGGGGAAGGCTCCTGCTGCGAGGGCAAGTCACGCCTCCGCCTCTCCAGGCTCTTCTTTAGTTCGTAAGTATTTCTTTTCTTGAGCTGGAATTTTTCTTTTCTTTCTGAATTCTGGTCTCATTATTTCTACATGTGCTGCTATGTGTTCTTGCAGCTTCACTTCCTGCAGATGATCAAGCTTTGATCGATTCGTTCATGCGTGTTCACGCTTTCTTGATTCCTCCTCCAGCTTCACTTCCTCGCCTTTTCCGGGAGTCCGGTTCTCAAACTTTGTTGCGGATGTTGCATTTAGTCCGCTCAGTTGACGTGAATGACTTGCCGTGGGAGGAGAAGGCCGAGATCTTGGATTGCTTATACACGCTTCAGTTTCAACATTACTCTGGTCCCTGGCTTGAAAATGCCATTGCTGGTTTTGAAAGTTTGCGCCCTCCGTTCGATGACGCTGAGTTGGCCGACGCTGAGCGTGCTTTGCAGGAGCGTCGTGCTCCTTTGGTGTCTCGTGTCAAGGAGCTTTCTTCTCAGCTTGACCAAGCAACCGCTGAACTGGAGGCTCTTGATCAGGAGATCAGGGATTTGGCTGACAAAAAGTATTCTTATGAGGAAGTCTGCAGGGTTACTTCCTTGAATTCTCTTTTCTTTATGTAGGCATTGTTATGCCACTTTATGCTGCTACTTTGACATTTCTCTTTCGGATTATGGTTTTCGGTTGTGCTTTTTCATTTGGTTCATGACTTGTATAACTTTGCTCGAACTTAGCTTTTGTTGCTTTATTGACTTGCATCTTGGGATTCATGATGCCTTTCGTATGTATTTCTCAAGCTTGGATTCTTTTTTGTATGTTGGACAATGCTGTTATGTTGAGAATACATATCTTGTCTTTGCTCTTTATCATCATTTTTGTTGTTGTTGTTGTTGTTTGCCTTGCGCTTGAGATTTTGCATTTGGATTTTACGCCTTTGTTCTTGTGCGCTTTTGTTGGCTTCGCCGCTTTGGCAGTTGTGGCCTGGGCTTCATAGCTTTGTAATTGCTTGCTGCTGCACTTGCGTTTGTTGCACTTCTCAGTTTTGGTGCCTTTTCTTCAAGTGTTCTGATAGAGCACAACTCTTTTTTTTTTTTTGGATTGGTACCTAAGGAAGGTTTCCTTCCTCCCCTCTCCACTTTTTTTTTTTGGAGCGCGCTCTGGGCGCTGCAAACTTGCTTGCAGATTTCAACAGCCCTTTCATGTTATTGGTGCCAAGATTGTTGTTGAGGCGCACATTGGGCACGTTTCACAGATGTTGTCGCTTTGGACCCCTTCTTTTGTTGCTCTGGATTTGCTGCTTGCTTTCTTTGGCTTTTCAATTGCCGCTTTTGGGCTTTCTTTCTTTTCTCTTCTTTTTTCAGTTGCCACATTGGGGCTTTTTTTTTTAGTTGCCACATTGGGGATTTTTTTTTCAGTTGCCACATTGGGGCTTTTTTTTTCAGTTGCCACATTGGAGCTTTTTTTTTTCAGTTGCCACATTTGGGCCTTCTTTTTTTTTTTCAGTTGCCACATTGGGGCTTTTTTTTTTCAGTTGCCACATTGGGGCTTTTTTTTTTCAGTTACCACATTGGGGCTTTTTTTTTTCAGTTGCCGCATTGGGGCTTTTTTTTTTCAGTTGCCACATTGGGGCTTTTTTTTCAGTTGCCACATTGGGGCTTTTTTTTTCAGTTGCCACATTGGGGCCTTGTAAACTAACGGATCGTTTTGGATCTTGCGTTAGCCAACCTCTTTTACAGATTTTTCCGCCCGCGTTTAGGACTAGCGCCCTTGTTTCCCGGGACCTTTTCTAGTCTCGCGATATGGCGTACTTCGCCCGCGTCTGTCCCAGAAATTTTTCAGGAGGTCTATCTGGGTACCGCGATAAGGCGCTTGTGCCCGCGGTACGGTTCAACACTATTCTTTTTCTTTTTCTTTTTCTTCTTCTCTTCCTTTTTTTTTTTTTGAAGTGTTGAACCTCGCGTTCTGGCATTATTGACCCTGTTTGAGGGTGTTTTTCTACAGCGATACCTCATGTCATCAGTATCGTTTGAGCTCTTTCCGGGGACACCTCATGTCATCAGCGTCGCTTCGAGCTTTAGCATTGGTGCCTCTTGTCATAGGCACTTTCTTGCTTCTGATTGATTGCTTAATTCTGATTGTTTGTGCTTTGTAACACTTCTGTCACGAATGCTACTTTTCTTTCAGTTCTTCTTACAATCATCAGTGTGCAAACACTTGGATTTTCTGATTGACTTTGTGCTTTATGCTTGCTTTCGCATGCTCCGCTTTGGCGTACGTTTAGGTTCACATGCTTTGCTTCAGAGGCTTGCTACAGACTTCTTTGTTCTGGGATGCCTTGGCCTGGTTGTGTTGTGTTTGAAGCCATTTTGGGTCAGTCACTTGTACGCTTTCTAGCTCGATTCTATCTTGCACCTTGCTCTTGCATCTGATTCGGTGCTTCAGTGTTTAAGTATGCCTTTGAGTAACATACTTTTCAGGATCTTGTACTCGCATTGGTCATCACGAGGCTTGCATTTGCTTTCATGTTGCATGTATGCCTTTTCATGGACGCCTTGCGGTTGTACGCCTTGGAGGTGTACGTCTTTGCGATTGTACGTCTTTTGCGTTCTGTTACATCCTTTTTTACTTTTCATCTTGTCTCGCTGTTGCGCTCAGATATCTGCATTGACCTTCTTTTAACTTTCTGGCTTGTGACCTTTTGCGCGCTTTTGCTTTGAAGTTGCCTTGGTCTTTTCGGTTTGAATTCTTTGTCGGTTTTTTATCACAGCTTCTGACGCGTCTTCGCTCCTTGGTTTTGGTTTGTCATTAGCGACTTTCCGCTCTCATTTGTTATCGTCTTCTCAGTTTTTGCTTCGTATGAGGCTTTTTGATTCAGCTTTGCTTTTTCGCCTTCCTTCTTGTCAATTGGTTTATGCCAGATGCATGATTGTCTCTACTTGCAAGGCCGACATGTGCGCCCCGCCACCATGGCTCTATGTTCGCCTTCCGGTTCTGGATTTCATGCACCTTACTTATTTGCTCAGGGCTCGCCCACTTCTTGTGAACTCTTTTCACTGCTTAGTTTATACTGCTCTTTTCTGCTTGCGCATTGCGTCTCTTTTCGGCGCTTTTGCTTTCGTTTCACCGCTTGCTTTCTTTACTTTTGACCGCCTCGCTTTCATCGGGCGAGGTGCGGAGTCTTTTTTTTTTGAAAGCGCACTGAAGGCTTCTTGGATTTTAAAGAGTGATTCCCTCCACACAAACAACTTTCATTTTCCGGATACTTTCATGCTATGCATGTCCGTTTTATCAATTGCATCTAGCGAATCATGTATACAATCAACCATGCATCGCTATGTAACATTATCCAGGTCATGCTTTTATGCAACGCTTTCCTAGAGCATGCTTTTTCATCATTCCAATCATATGACCTGTAACTTTAGATTTTTAAAATGATGATGGAAACAGTTTCTTTTCATCATGCCATGGCTGGCCAGGAAAAAATTGACAAGAATGACTAGTATGACATATTAATTTTAGTTCTTCAGCAAACACTTAAATGCATAGATTCGTCTAGCCATTGTTTTCTCTAGTCAAACATTCGATACATATCAGAGCGACGACATTTATGATTGTTATCATGCACGTGCCATTTTTAGCCATGGCATACTCAGATTCAGAATATACTGTAATAGTGTTATTCTAGTCAAAGCGAAATTAAATTTTTGCTATCAGGATGATCTTAGACACAAGGCTAACGGCGTAGAACATGATATCATACGAAAGCGTCATTACCAAAAGCGTATCAAGGCATAGATGCACAGAGCAAGCATGTTACAGCTACATACAACGACTTATACGCAGGTAGGTACAATACATCTTTTATTTTGTCATGATTCATATCTACCAAATTCATGGAAAGACTTATCAGGATAGAATGATAAATTAGACCGAGTCAGGGTTTGCGTATACTTAGCTTATGGTGCAGACGACATGAAGCGTTCTCCATGTGGACTTGTTAATTGCGCCTTTGCTCCCGCGCTTTCTCTTTTGTAATCCTGCGTCCTCATCAACGGGAGCGTGCTTCGTGCGACGTCTTCGTCAGCAAGGGTGCATTTTCACCTCTTTAGTCATGTGACCACTTTCCAGGGGGCTAAGCAGAGCAAATGCCGTTGCCTCCAAAGCGCCGCCTTTCCGGACAATCAAGTTCGCGAGGATCTATGTCGCCTTTTGGATGAGTCTCGTCGCCTTCTGGGAAGTTTGTATCAGGGCGAGCCTGGTCTCCTTTCGTGACCACGCCTTCTGGGGGACCATTCTCTGAGGAGCGCCTTCTAGTGAACTCGCCTTTCGGTAGCAGGCCACCCTTCGTGAAGGTCGCCTTCGGTCTGAAAGAGCATCTCATCGCTGCAACGTTACTTCAGTCGGAGGTTGTCGGTAGCAGCGAACGCTCTCGGGAGTTGTCTCCTGACCGGTGCTTCTAGGAGCATTTTCTTCAAGGTTGGAAGCCGTAGCCTCCCCAGCGGAGTCGCCAATTGTTTCGGACCGCTTTGTGCGATAATGATTATCTAATTAAAAGAGATAATGGGTTCGTAAACTTTGTGAAGCTTTAGGCTTTCATTATATCAAGACGAGGTACAGAGGGGTTAATACAAGGAAATGACTCCCATTTTCATGATATTTTTACAAAGAGAGGAGTATGCGCTTTGGCTTTACACTCCTTTTATATTCGAGTTTCAGAAGGGGAGCTTCTTTTCCTCTTTGTTGTACGCCCTCCGTGTTGCAACCGTTATTGGTTGTAGCATTTTTGGGTATTCTGACCCCCTCGTCTTGGCTCCTAGGATGGTTGCTGAAGGTGCACGCCTTCTGGCTTTTCCTCCTTTTCTGTTCCTTCTTTGTTGTTTATTCTGCCTCTTGCTTCTTCATGGCACTTCTCCCTTTTTCAGGGGGAGGAGCTTTGTGTCTTTTTATATACTATGTGTATTGTATCGCAGCTATGGCTGCTTTAAGGTATTATTCCTCTGGCTCTTTGGCCTTTCTTGGCCTTTTGGGGAGGGTGCCCTTTGGGGAGTTGGCTAACCTTTTTCCCCTTTCTTTTCCTCCCGGGGCCTTCCCCCCCTCCTCCCTTTTTCTTCTCTTTGTTCCTTTCTCTTATTTATAGTGGTTCTTTGGACCAGTGGTCTCTGTTCACTTCCCTTCGTCCGCTGGTTAGTGACCGCTTGTATCATGTGTCCAGAGCATCTTTTCAGTGGTTTTGTCTTCTTTACCATTCCTGGCTTTGGTCTTTGATGATTACGGCGAAGGAGAGGACTCCAAGTCTTACTCTTCTTAGCTTTGCCTTGGGTGAGTAAAAGATTCTCTCTTGACTTCCTCCGTAAGCCGCTAGAGCTTTGGATAGCTATGCCGCCTTCGGCTGGTCATGAGTGCGCCTTCCGTGGGCTCCCACTCCCGGATCGCCTTTACTTATCACGACGTTCTCTTCGGGTTTTTGTGGCATCTGGGACGCTTTAAGATAACACACGGCGTTTATTGTCATCAGCATGCTTTGCTCTTTGTTCTGATCGTCTTATCGAAATTGGTCGCCTTGGTGACCGTCGCCTTGGGCGTGTGTCGCTTCGGGCAATTCCTGGAGTTGGCGCGCCTTTCTCAGTGTTTCATTACTTATTTTTTGTTTGGCAACTTCTGGGCCCTTACATGACTTGGGCATTGTAATTTGGGCCACTAAATATTGAGGTATCAACACCTATACTTTCAACATGTTCAATAAATGTTTAGGCAATAACCCTTCTTTGAAGGGATTAGCAATCATAAGATTGGTGCTAACATGTTCTATTGACAATCTTTGTTTCTGATCTCATTCTTTAGACACAAAGTACTTCATTCACATACTTTTAGCACCTTTATAGTACTTGTCATTGCTGCAAAACACCACAGTACGTTTTCAGTGGCTAAGCAATATTGTCGACAGTTCTAAACCCCGAAATAAAATTTTGCAGTCAATTAGTTTGAATTGTAACCTCAAAACTTGTTACAAATTCAACATTCTGATCACCTCAATGTGATCATTCATTACAGAAGTAAACATACATTTATTCGTTCCATGCTAATACCTCAAGACTTTATGAGTATAGTTAATACTTCCTTAACTTAAATTTTATTCATTCTAAATCATTCTAGTACTTTAATGCGATATATGCTTTAATTTCTGAGATAAGCCTAACAATTCATATGACATATTCTAGAATATTCATTTTCTAATCACATGGCTCGACTCACCTATATCTTTCATTCAAAGTTACTAGAAAAAACTTCTTAGTCTTGTGTAAAAGACCAAGATAATAAGTTGCAAGCAAGATATAATAACATACAGAATCAACATAATAAACTCACTCCCACTGACCTTCAGATACTTACACAAGTTAATTGTGTTTCCTTAAATCTAAAAAGAACAATAGTATCATTGAATATCTTTCAGATACTATTGGTGGGATGTATGTTTAAATTTGTATATTAATTTCCTCAAATTTGCACATTATGTGTTCATTCTTTTCAATTGAGAACCACATTAGTGGGTCATCCACATAAACATTCTCCTCTAAAATTCATAAAGGTTGTTTTCACATTCTTCTACTGTAGTTCCAAATCATTACGGACTACTACATATGCCATGATGATAATATTGAATAAATTCTTTCAGGTAATTGGTCAAAATACCTCATTAATGGTCAATGCCAACTTTGCGAGGGAAATCATTGACAACAAATTTGGTCTTGTAACGTTCAAGGTTGTCACGAGAGTTGTCACGAGAGTTATATTTGGTCCAAAAGACTCACTTACCCCCCCAACTCTCGTGTAACCTTTAGGCAATTCTACAAGGTCTCACATGTAAAATATTTATCAATATTATCACAGCTTACGGCTTGTAAAGCAACACATCGTTATCATTAACGACTAAGTCAAATTTATATTCTTGTAGATAAACCACTTAAAACATTCGAAATAGCAATTTCTTTTCCTTTTTTTAATACTATTTCTCGTGGTTCTTCGAAAGTAGAACGTTGTGAATAGTGGATTCATTTCGTACTTTATTGTTATACGATTCAACAATAAAATAAACTATTGTTGAGGTAGGAGAACAAATTACAAATTACAGGAACTTGCACCCTAACTCCGTTAATTTCCACATTATGTGGAACTATACTCCCACTAATTTCACAATTCTCAGTAAACCTGTCATTCACAATTTCAATGGTTCTTATACTATGGTTAGAACAATAAGGTCTATACCTTTTGATTTACATGGATAATCAGTGAAATACTCACTGATGTTTTATATCCATTTTCTTTTCTGGCGGATTGCAATCCTTGTTTCTGCCGACAACCTTAAACATGCAGGTGCCTTAAATTGGGTATCCTATAAACACAGTTCAAAATTGTCTTTGACACTGTCTTACTAGGAACCCTGTTCAATATACAAATGACAGTTTCGAGACATACATTCACAAATGCGGGTAAAGACTAAATATCATACTCCTAACCATATTCATTACTGTTCTGTTATGCCCTATATACACCATTTCGCTGCAGTCTAACTGGCATACACACAAATTACTCAATTCTTGAGGAGTTTAACGAACAGTCACAGATGTTGCCCATTTTAATTAATTCTTTAATGTTAGTCATCATCTCTATCGTAATTGATAACATTCATCTATATGTACTTAACTTTCTACTTTATTCAAGTAAATTTTCAAGACATAACTATAACATGAATAGTTATCAATAAAGATGATCACATGCATTTTCCTTTCTAAAAAGAAAGTTAACATCATACCACAAGTTTTGAAGAACACATTTTCAAGAAGCTGGATCCTTCTTGTGGCTTCTTTCTTTGTGTCTTTGGTTTTTCTTTCCTTTAATATAATCTGCATAAATAATTAGGCCAATAAAATCAAATCTGGAAAGATTTTGTTCCTTATAAAACTTTCCATTCTTTCCTTGGATTTATGACCCAAACACTTATGCCACAAATTAGCGAAAAATCATTTAAAATTCAATTTATATAACTATCACAAAGATACAAACACCAATGTGATGAATATACTTAAATAAATTGAAACATCCATAACCAAACATAAAAGAGTATCTAGTAACATCAATCCTAGATAATAAACCAAATTCCTAGAAAAACTAGGTACCTAAAATGTCTCCAATGAGTCTAGGTAATGCCCAATGTCAAGGATTAAACATTAAATCCTAACAAGTTCTACTAGAACCTTCACTTTATTCCCACAAACACGAACTTTACATGTGGGTTTATGGCATGGATTAAACAAAATTCATTATGCTAGAAACATGTTTCGATTAATCCAGGATCAATCCACCAAATTTTATGTGGATATTTGATTAAGTTTGACTCAAACATACATAAGCTTTAAACTTATCTTTTATAGAATCAAGATTTTCATTTTATGCACTTCTTCTGAATTCAACATTTTTGCACAAAATGACATTTATGATAATGAGGTTCTCTCATATGAATTTTCACATATGCCTCATTAATTCTAAGTGACCCTTTGCCCTTATCATGTTTCTTCGCACATTTATTTTCAGCTCCTTAATGTCCTTAAAGGTTGGATAAAGAGATTTCTTATATTCTTAAGTCTTGTTTCCTCTTAAACTAAGATATTGTGCAATTTACTGCACAACCCATTATCTTTCATGGCGTTATAGCTCATTCAAAAACAAGTAACACTCAATCGGTAATGAGTGAGGATAAACTATAATAAGAAGTTCTCATCCACAACTATTCATAAGGACTCAAACTTAAATCTTGCTACAATAATTTTCGTTTTAATTATACGTTCATAAATAGTACATAAATCACCAAGCTTTATGGGGTTAGGGTACTCATTAATGTCCCAGAAAAAGACTCACAAAAATATTGGGTATTCTCACAAAATTCACTTAATTTTTTTTATAAATTACTTTCAATTTTGGAGAGAATTATCTTAATGTTATCTGCAATATTTATCATCATGAACATTGTGAAATCTTTCTCAAATCTTATAATAAACTTTATCTTTATGGTTGCTAACACCATTAATAGCAACAATATATATATATATATATATATATATATATATATTTAAGCTGATGAGAAAAACTCGCAAACTCTAGTCAGAAAGTTTAGCAAATAACACTGACACATACAAGTCATGAGAATACAGAAAATTAAGAACATGTACTACATAACATAAATGTTTTGAGACATAAGGTACATGTTACTTAAACAATTAATGTACACTAACGCTCTCCTTTGGGTTACACATTAGTACACAACATTCAAACATAATGATGCTAATAAAATTAATAATCAACAATTGGCAATGATATATGCACCAATTAGTATTATCTATTGTCTTTGGATGTATAAATAAACCAATAGCACAAACATGTTGCCTACAATCATGTCCATTAATTATAAGAACAACTAATCAAACCTTTGGGCGATCCATAAATGCCTTATAACAATGAACTACAATATACCCATAGAGCATCAAACCATTATATCATTCATACAGCATCAAATCTATGAGTAATTGAAAAATCATCATATGATTTGAAATTAATTTACTTACTGATTTGACCACTTTGGTGATTAACAAAATCAACATACAATTAACTTCAAATCAAATTCATTATTACAATAAAATTATACAATCGGAATTAATATCTTTATCATTTGACAACTTTAATGATGATCAAATCATCATACATTAATATCAAATCAAACAATGCCAATTCAAAAAATTTATTTTGCTAATAAAAAAACTCATATTAATCCCGAATATATATATATATATATATATAAACGTAAATTGTCCATGACATACTGGACTTGTTATATATATTCATTATTATGCAAAATGAATATATAATTATTCGTCATTCACTGTAATGTGCTTTTATACAGTAAAACGAATCATAAATAGTGATGAAAGCAATACCTAATGATTTTCACATATATCAATTAATAGTTTTACCCCAATTAGAAAAAATTGAAGAACTTTAAAAATATATAATTGAAACATTGGGTATACATTATACCCAATTGGAAAACAACTTTGATGGGTAAAACAAATCGATAAACAATCAAGTTTCAAATAATCCTAATATTTCATTTAACAATAATGCGGAAGCGTAAAGATCCTAAATTCATAATTAGGATTCAGCAAAATTAATCCCTAAACACCATAATTGGGATTCAATTCATACCAAAACAAAACAAAGTCCTAAATTTCATAATTAGGATTCAAAGAAATTAAATTTCATAATTTGGATTTATGCAAAAATTCATTCCCTAAACATCATAATTAGGATTCAATCCAAATCTTAAATCTTAATTGGAAAGTCATTAATTTCTTAACGTGGTTCTGATACCACATATAAGTTGTAGTTTAATTTATTCGTTACAACTACAATAATAAGGATCTTGAAATTACATGACTTTCACACATTATAGAGACAGAAGGAATACGATTACTAACCTCTATGCATTGCTAGAGTTGTTAGAGTTAGAAGGAAGAAAGTTCTCCAAATGTCCTTTGACCAAAAGCAACGAAACCCGGTTTCTATTCCTTTGCCTCCTCTACTATTCTTTTCTATGCTATTTGTTTAGTTTAGTCGTTCTGTGATGGGGCGAGAAAAGAATACCTTATGGCCAGAAACAGGACCTGTTTCTTATAAAGAGTAAAAACCCTAACTATTATCCATTGGCTTCTATCAAGCTAACAGGCCTTCAGAAACAATCCCCTTCTTATCTAAATATGATTTAGCCCATTAATATTTAATCATTTATTTACTAAACACACATCAATACATGTCACATGCACGTCACATGAGACATACTAAGATATTAAAATCTTACAAAACATGATTAAAATGGATGGACCAACTTTTTTGAAGCATAGTTGCAAGCTTCTTTAAATAATATTGTGAAACACATTAAGCTTGAATATGTTGGATGGTTGCAAATTTCGAACATGTCCATACAAACAGTCTTACGAATAAGAGTTCAAAAGAGCTTCATCCAAGCAATCTGCAAAATATTGAACACCGCAAGAAGTGTCATCATATGAGCATCACCACTAACTCATTTCCTAATAAACCAAATACAAAAGAATAAAGTACATATAAAACCAAATGCAATAAAAAAATTATTTCGAGTAGTTGCAATAAAGATATGTTTTAGTTCCAGTCACTTAAACTTGGTATCTAACATAATACAACAAAAAGTATGCTAAAAAATAGAAACAACATGATACTCAACTTGAAACAACAGCAACATATTATTTATAGAACTGAGATACTCAACTTGATATTTGGACGACAAAATTGTTACAAAAGAAATATAAAAATAGGAAATGGAGCAGGGTGTTTAAAGTTTTCTAAACTTACTTTTAAAGTAACATCTAACTAAATGTTCAAGAAGCTTCACTGCAAGAATAAGATCAAGCATTAAAGTATTAATGAAAACCAATAAATTCATCAAAAGGCATAATGAAATCCTTTTATAAACATCAAAGGTATGGAAATTTCTATCCAGACTTTTCTCTTCCTTCAATATTAGGCCATCGAGACTTTGCTATCCAGAATTATGAATAAAAACAACCAAAAATGGAAAGCATTCATCAACATTAATATTATTTGTTTAAAAGGACATTCTAAGCCAATTACTTTATTTTCTGCTACCATGACTACATGATGCTTTATGTTATCCCCACAACTCATCGCTGTTAGTATGCATTTTATCACACAATTAGTTCACCATTGAAAGCCATGTCTACCTTTCCTTCTTGACATTCCAACTACAGAATCCTAAATCTACCTAGCAGTACAAAATCAGAGATTAGTTTTTAAAACAAAATCAGACCTTTTTAAAATACCTATTAGGATTGTTATTGGATCCTAACACTACCAGTTTGAATTGCTATTGGATCCTGCCTATTTTTTATATGATAAATATTACTATCAATTATGAGGTACTGAAATGAACAATTCTAATAAATTCACTTGAACAATTATGAGGTACCGAATAGAACAATTCTAATAAAAGGGTGATAAATTCATAACATTGAAATGAAACCTCACTTATTAAGCTTTGCAATATGTGAGTGAACATAAGGAACTTTCTAACAAAAATATTTACAAAACAAACTTTGCAATATGAAAGGGAAATATGGGAGGAAATTGAGTCAGAGGGAAATTGAATGGTTCTCTATTTATGTTATGATTCTGAGTAAAATAGTTTTTGTTCTTTCTTATTGGTTCTGGGTTCTTTTATGTCGGAGGTAGCTCCTATTATATGAGATTGAATAACAGACTAAAAAGTATTTATCACAAAATCATTTCATGTGTGAGAGCCTTTTAATAGGTTGCAGCATTGTGCCACTCATCAAGAATCAATGACTGTGCTTCAATACAAAAATCTCATGGTCATAGTTTGCCTAACTATAATCAAACTTTTAGAGATGCTATAATTTCCAAGACGCACATTAATCAACATGATAATATATTAACCATATTTGTAAGCATTTACAAATCACATTATTTCCCCAAAACACAGGCTACATTGCTAACTAAAACCTTTGATTAATAGTGAGTGGTTATTCCAACAAAGAACCAAATTTAGTTTGTGTAAATGTTCATATCCACTTTACAGTCTTGATTCCCTAATAGATTTAGCTTTTAGTTATTGACTTAAACATCAGAGAAGGCAAAGTAATACAATTTATCATCATCAACAGAGAGTTGTTGCAGAAAGAAGTGACATACATACATACATGATGATGGATTACATACACCACCACTCTTCAAGCTCTGTATTGACTGAACACTGAAACAGACCAAGAGCAGAATTTACTACAAAAAATAAAATATCAGATCAGATTTGTGAATAGCAAGTTTCCTAAATTGTAAGCAAAATTCCTCTGCAAAATTTCCTTATGTTTAATTGCAGTTACAAAGATGGCACAGCTAAGATGTGATTCATGTAGCATCTAATGGCATAAACTACTCACTTACATCTTTATGTCCCGATACCCAAATGAATACAATTGTGGCACCATCCAGTCATCCCCTTTATAACATTTAACATATAACAGGTTCTGAGCAAGATATAAAGAACATCTAATCTTTCAAAAGTTATTAGCTATTCACTCTCACTCGTATTGAAAATATGTAAATCTGAAACCAACATAAGGGAATGACAAATGACTAAAATAAATTTTGAAATCCAAGCAGCAATTGGTTCATTCGCTTGTAGTAACAAAGTATGAACTCAATCTGGCCACTTATGTAACAAAAGATCAGCAAATTTAAATTTAAAGCAATGGAGTTATACCTTCAGCACTCGCTTAATCTCTCACGATATGCACTTGCTTATTTGATAAAACTAATTGTCTTAATCTCTCATGATATTCGATCCAAATGATTATTTGATCATCGTGTGTTGTTGATCAACGAATCTATCACTGAAAATTAAATACATTACGCAAGAACATCAGTAGATGGGTTAGAACCTGAAATATTAGATAATGACAACATCTAATAAATGCCTCTCCTCTCCATAAACAGAATCATTTCCATCATGATTAGTTACACATTCCACATCAAGTACCTGCAATCCTTGAAGCATCCCCATGAATACAATAGTAAAATTCCAGTTTGTGATCTACAAACAACTTTTCTACCATTCTGATTACCGAAAAAAAGCAAAACATCAGCAATATGATATTTTAAAGGCATATGTGAATTTGCGAAGCATCATAATATGCAACTAAACAAATTCAAAATGTAACACTGGTAAGTATTTAAGCTCATATTAGAAAGAATGATGAGGCGATGAATCCATTACATATGTCAAAGATACCTTGATTATAACAACAGACAATAGGTCATCTTCACAAAATTCAGATTGAGTTTGGACCTGTCAAAAAAGCAGGAAAAGGTTTTCAAATTCAAATGCAACAAATAAAGAACGTTTATTCTTCAAAAGGAATCAGAAAATGTTGATATACAACTTACTTTGTTTCTTCTAAGATTGCAAACAGATAGAGTCCCATCTCCACTGAGCAATGAAAGAAATTCAAGGAAAATAAGAAAGACTGCATTTATAAGCCAGAGCAAGTAGAAATTGAAAAACAATTTATAATTCATGGAGCATGCAAGGGAGTTTAATTGCTCAAAGAGGGTCATGCAATACACAGGTCTTCAATAAGCAATACATGGCTGTAAGCAAATTTAACTTTCTAATAACTAAAAATGAAAGGAAAAAATAAATAGCATGCATGTCCCAACTTTTCCTCTTCAGTTATGCTTCTCAAAAACAGAGCATAAATTATCCTAGCTATTTTAATATTGATTAATATCATTTTTATGTAGGTTTATGAAATGAATTAAAAAAAGAGAATGTTGTTTTCGAAATTTGAGGATTACTTTCATAGCCTTTTTTCCTCACTAACAAAGTTTGAATCAAGATGAATGGATTGAACATTGTAGTTAGTGGTGTAAGCATTGAGATAACTTTCATCAAACATCTTATGTGCACCTTTAAATCAGCCACTATTCTCATAAAAAAATATCAATCAAATTTACATAAACAACTAAAAATCATAGTTATTTTTTAGAGTAAAAGGAATATAGATGTCATGGAGAAGTTAAACACTAAAAATTAGTGATTTATAAAAAACAAAAAAGATAAATCAAGTGTTTATACCCGAAAATAATTTGCATTTGAGAGACATAGATTCTCCTTTCTCCTCCAAAATCGCTCCTTCATTCTCCTTCATTTTACTTCTCAGCCTTCAAACCCTAATGCCTCTTTATACTTTGCAATTGAAATGGAGAGTAAAATTTTAGACAATAATCTTGAAATATAAAAAAAAAATATAGAAAGAATGAGAGAATGAAGTTTTGAAATTTGAAAAAAGAGAAGAGAAATTATAGTGAGAAAGAGAGAAGAGAGACCGAGAGAAGAAGAGAAGAAAGAAGAAAATCTCCGTATTTTTTTTCATGAGCTTCCTTTGGGCCTTGCAATTGAGCGGTTTTTCTTTTTTGAATGAAGTGATAAATTTTGAATGAAGTTCGGAGAGAGTGAGAAGCTAAGAATTTTGAAATGAAGCTATGAGAAGATCTTTCTGTCTGTTTTTGTTTTCCTTAATTTTTTTTCCTTTCCTTCAGATAGAATCTTTTCTTTTTTCCGGTTCCAAGCGAAGCTTCCAATAGAAGCTGGCTCACTTAAAGTACTTTCACTCTTCTTTGCTGAGGGTTACACGTGTGCGTGGCTCAACCTCACACTTTACTTTTGCTAATTCACCAAAAAAAAAAGTCCCACTCATTTTGGATCCCTCATTTTCAGCTGAGTACTCACAAGTACTCACTTATCTACTCGTGGGACCCACTCACAAGTATCAAAATCGGTGCATGGTAGAAGCACCGTTGTTTTATATTTTACTTATTTGAAAAATTGGTGCATGGTAGAAGCATCCTTATTTTATATTTTACTTGTTTGGATCATTATCTGTGTCCGGAAGCATATAATAAAAAAATTCAAATCCAAATAACAAAAAGATGTAGATAAAAAGAACAGAGAAAAAGCAAAGCATATTTTTTTTGTTAATATATTATATTTATAAAATAAAAAAATCTGGAACACCAAAAACCGTTGCATGGTAAAAACACTATTGTTTTATATTTTACATGTTTGAACCATTAGCTATATGAGGAAGCATAAAATTAAAAAAATAACAAATCCAAATAATGAAAACATGTACATAAAAAGAACATAGAAAATCCAAAACATATTTTTTTTAATACATTATATTTATTAAAAAAATAAAAAAAAAAGCCGGAGCACCAAAAACTGTTGCTAACTACTACTCTTACATGTATTCTAAAAAGAACACAGAAAACCCAAAACATATTTTTTTTAATATATTAGATTTATTTAAAAAAAAAAAAGAGTCAAACCACCAAAAACCGGTGCAGGGTAGAAGCACTCTTGTTTTATATTTTACTTGTTTTACACCATTGCCTATGTCAGAAAGCATATAATAAAAAAATCCAAATCCAAATAGCAAAAACATGTACATAAAAAGAACACAAAAAACACAAAGCATATTTTTTTAATATATTATTATATTTATTAAAATAAAAATATATTACATTTATTAAAATAAAAAAAATATAAAAAAAGAGCCGAAACACCAAAAAATGGTCCATGATAGAAGCACTCTTGTTGTTATTTTACTTGTTTGGATCATTATCTGTATCAGGAAAGATATAAAAAAATTCAAATCCAAATAACAAAAACATGTACATAAAAAGAATACAGAAAACCCAAAACATATTTCTTTTAATATATTAGATTTATGTAAAAAAATAAAATAAAAAAAAGAGCCGGAGCACCAAAAATAAACAAATATAAAAAAAGAGTCGGAACACCAAAAACCGATGCATGGTAGAAGCACTTTTGTTTAATATTTTACTTGTTTGGACCATTATCTGTATCAGGAAACATATAATAAATAAAAAAATTCAAATCAAAATAACAAAAACATGTACATAAAAAGAATACAGAAAACTCAAAACATATTTTTTTAATATATTAGATTTATTTTAAAAAATAAAATAAAAAGAAGCGCCGGAACACCAAAAACCGGTGCATGGTAGAAGCTCCCTTGTTTTATATTTTACTTGTTCGAACCATTGCCTATGTCAGAAAGCATATAATAAAAAAAATTCAAATCCAAATAACAAAAACATGTACATAAAAAGAACACAAAAAACCCATAAAATATTTTTTTATTAATATATAATATATTATATTTATTAAAAAAATAAAAAAAAGATTCGGAACACCAAAAATCGATGCATGGTAAAAACATCCTTGTCTTATATTTTACTTGTTCGGACCATTACCTGTGTCAGGAAGGATATAATAAAAAAAATTAAATCCAAATAACAAAAACATGTACATAAAAAGAACACAGAAGACCCAAAACATATTTTTTTATTAATATATAATATATTATATTTATAAAAGAAATAAAATAAAAAAAAGAGTCGGAGCACCAAAAATCGTTGCATGGTAGAAGCACCTTTGTGTGAGGAAGTATATAATAAAAAATTTCAAATCCAAATAAAAAACATGTATATAAAAAGAACACAGAAAACTCAAAGCATATTTTTTTTATTATATTAGATTTATTAAAATAAAAAAAAATTGTCAAAGCAAGAAAAACCGGTGCATGGTAGAATCACCTTTGTTTTATATTTTACTTGTTTGGACCATTACCTATGTCAGGAAGCATTTAATAAAAAAATTTCAATCCAAATAACAAAAACATGTACACAAAAAGAACACAGAAAACTCAAAACATTTTTTTAATATATTATATTTATTAAAAAATTAAAAAAAAATTAAAGAGTATTGGCGTGGGTCCCACGGTGGGTTTCCCACCTGTGGGATACCCACGCTGCTGTTGTATTATAAAATTAAAAAAAAAAGGAAAAAGGAAGTACTCATATGAGTACTTGGGTGGGACCCACACTTAGTATATAGATGAGAGTTTCCCGCCTGTAGATGACCCATTGGCTTTTATATAGTATAGATTAAATACTGATTTGAAACATTTGGGCTTATATGATTTACTTTTGGGCTTATATTATTTACTTTATGGAAATTGCTTTTTGGCCCCCGTGACCGACTTTTTGGCCCCCATTTCAAATTTTCATAGGCCAAAATACCCCTAACAGTATTAACGTTTCCGGTTCTATGAAGCCAGAAAAGCCTTTCCGGTTTTGCTGAACCGGAATCAATTTAAACACTATTCCGGTTTTGCTGAATCAAAAATTGGATTCTGACTTTGTAGTACCGGAAATTTGTAGTACCGAAAATATAGATTTCCGGTACTACAGAACCGGAAATTTGACATGACTTTGTAGTACCAGAAGAGAGATCACACTTCTCCCTTTGCTCATCTCCCTCGTGATCCTTCCAACTCATTCGCTCGTTGCTCATGTCGACAGTGTGTTCAATCTCAATCCCTAATCTTCACTTTAAGTGTCTCACTTTGTTGATTCGGATGCATTTTTAAGTGTCTCACTTTGTTCATTCGGGTGCATTTTTAAGACTTTGCTCAATTCTCTCACTCCAATATCTTACTCTGTTGATTCGGGTGCATTTTTTGCATAAGAAACCCCAATTTTTCAGTTTTGTTGATTGATAAATGAATGATAGTGGTTGATGAAAAATCAGGGTTCGTAAGAACGAGAGAGATCAATCGATACTCCTAAATTGCATGCCTTCATTGTTCATGCTTTTCTCGAATCTTCACTTCTTTTTTGGTTAATTTTGTGATTTGGCATCAAACACTAGTTTTGTTATAAGCATTTATTTTATTTTTAATTTTTTTTAGTGAACTTATGCATTCATTTGATAATAACAGGTTTAGTTGTTGTTATGTGTTTTTTTCCTTCATCTTATATATTTCAATCAATGTTCTCGGTGATGACGCATATAAACTATTTGATTAAATGTCAAGTGTCATATGTATATAAGTAAACATATGGAAACGATGCCTTTCCCATATCTGACCTTGGGGTGAGGACTAGTAAACATCCAAGTGAGTTTTTCTGCAGAATTTTAACTGCTAGTGACACCAGCTCACATGGTGGCTTTTCAGTACCACGAAGGGCAGCATAAAAACTCTTTCCTCCACTTGTATGTATGGCTATAACACCAGTTAGCTAGTTGGAAATCCTCTTGTGATTGAATGAACTATTAGTTTCTGAATGATGAACTACTCAGTGGTGCTAGTATTTTAGGAAGAAAGTGAAATTAATCTCTCACTTATGTATAACACCTTTTTATTTACATAGTTTCATAATCTTTCCTGAAAAATTCGGTTTACCAACAATTTTCATGTGGTTTTTCCTTTTTAGCTACCTCACCATTTTTGTTCAGTTTTGAAAATGTCTCAAGGACCAGTGCTCATTGGGTTGATGTTGTTTTAATTTTCGGTCGCAGGGGCGATCACACTTATTGCACATGCAACTAACAAACCCTAAGAATAAAATAAAGAGAGGGAAGAGAGAGAACGTACCTGAGGCGGTGGTGTGCGGCTGGCAGCGATGGAGAAGCTTGATGGAAGAGAAGAAAGAGAGGGAGAGTTAAGGAATAGAGGGAGAGGGAAGAAAGGTTGGGGTTTGGGGATGAATGAAAGAGAGGAAATGATATAATTGAGAATAAAAAAATTGAGGATTGAGGACTAATAATTAGGGTTTGGGGACTAAAGGTTACACTTGCTGGGTTGCGTTTTAGCTTTGGCTCGTTTTCTATTCTTCATGTCATCATCCTACATGGTGCCAATTCACCTTAAGTTAAACACGTGTGTCATGTTTGATGTGGTACACCGTTAGCCATATAAACAATTAATCAAGGTCAATTTTTTTTTATAGAGACTAAAATCAAAAGACATCAAAATCATAAATAAGCTAAATATATATTTAGTATTTTGAAGAAAAAATTATATATTTATTAGGTGAATATATATTTCATCTGTTTTAATTTATGTTATTTTAAGAGTTTCACAAAAACTTTAAAAAAAATTATTTAATACTTCAAATTTAAGAAAATTTTAAGACAATTTTACTATATCATCCTCAAATTACATTAATTATCACATACTTTCACATATTTCAAAATATTTAAAAACAATATCAAAATTGAAAAAAAATTAATATATCCTCAAATTTATATAATAACAAATAATTTATAATAAATTTAAAAAAAACTAAAATGATACTTCCACCGTTCGTATATATAAGACCATTTTGAGACTTTTATTTTATCCATATTTATAAAACATCATATTAATTTTCAATGAAAATTAATTACTTCTTTTCACAAACACTCCGGTTTATTTCTCAATACTATTAATATGGATAGTTTTAAAAATACATATCAAATATTCACATTTCCAATACCATTAATTAAATTAACCAACTTTCTTAATAAACGTAAAATCTACCGAGATTAATGAGTGTGCACTAACGGTGTAACATTTTTTACATCATTAGTCCGTCATCCACCATTCATTTGTATTACTTGTTTTTGAAAATCAACAACAACAACAATTTTTACCAAAAAAAAAATCAACAACAATAAACACATGAATGGTGAATGATGCATTGATCGTATAAAAATCCTTTACAATATCGGTACACCATTTATTTTCTCAAATCTATCAAAAGGGTCTTATATACTGGGAAGGGTGGAATAAATAAATAGGAACGTGCATGTGAACTTTTACAAAGTTCATCGCCCTTTACCTTTCAGATCTGTCCGTCAACCCTTTGGGCAAATCACACTAAAGTTACCGGCCTATCAAATCAACATAATGGACACGTCAAACATAACATGGGATTTAGTCCCCAAACTCTCTCTTTTATCCTTCAAACCCCATTTTTTTAATAATCCCAAAATTACCCCCATCTAAACCCCCACTGCACACCCCACTCTAACTTCTCAACTTCCTTCAGCTTTCCTACATCCTCAACCCACTTAATTTTCACCGTTCTTCAACGCCACCGCCGCCGCAACTGGTAGTCTCTCCCTCGGGTATGAACTTCCTCTTTCCTGTTTATATAGGGTTTGGTTTTTCTTTTTCTTTTTTGCTTTTGTTTTTCTTTTGGGTTATTTGATGTAGGGTTTGGTTTTGTTTATCAACTTTTTAGAAGTTTTTTTGTTCATTTGTTATGTTTTAGACAAACCCAATTGTCTTTTCTTCTTTGTTAGTGTTTGTTTCTTTTTTTATTCTAGCGCTGTAAAATTCCGACGAATCAGTGCCGAAATTTTGAATTTCCGACACGAGAGAATTTTCGATACGAGGGTATCAGAATTTCAGAATTCTGACCAAAGGTTGTCAGAAATTTACACAGTTTTTTAAAAAAAAAATCCGTTAGAAAAAATTCCGACATATATATGTCGGAAAACTCTTAAAAAAACTACCTAAAAATTTCTGACATACCCGTGTCGGAATCCCAAAAAATTCCGACACTAGATTGTCGGAATATACACAGTAACGTAAAAAAAATGACATAATCTTACCTTCGACAAGTATGAAACGTGCATGGGTACTCCTTTTGAATGTGAAGGAGAAAAAAAACTTGTTTTTTTGAAGTTTTTTTTTAGTGAAAAAGGTTTGATGGTGGAAGATGAGAAGAAAGAGGGGTTCATGAGATGGTGAAGGGATGAGGTTTGGGGTTTTGGATATTGGAGTTTGGGGTTTGAGGTTTTGATGTTTGGGGTTTTTTTGTGTGTGTTTTGAATAATAAAGGGTAATATGGACATTTTCCATTTAAAATGGGGTTTAGGGAGAAAACATGGGGTTTGGAGACTAAATCCCACATAACATCAACCTTTAATCTTTTTTTGGTGTACACTAACCGGTACCCAAATACCCGGATCTGATTTACACAAAATCCGACTCATCTAATCCGACCCAACTTAGCGATAGGTCCAAGTCAAGTCAATTTCTACAAATTCCTTGTTAAAGGATGAAATATCAGATACTATATAAAGGTTTTTTCCCCAGTAGAAAAATATAAGAATAAAAACTTCGGAAAAAAGAAATAAGTGTGTTAAAAATAGGCTTAATTATTGTAAGTTCCATTGAGAATGTTTTGATAATGACAAAAGCTTTTGAACAAGCTACAAATGTGTTGATCAAGTTCAAGCTCAACAAGCAAACAACACTCAACAAATGATGAAGAGAGAGCAAGCTCATGAAGACTTAGTTTGTGTTTAATTGTAATATTTTTAGTTTGAGTCTTTTATTTTGATGAGTTTGGGTAAAGTATTTAGAGGGTAGTGAATCTCTATCAAGGTCATGATTATATCATAATTTGAGTTTTCACTTAACCTAAAATCAATAGGTGGCTTAAAGGTTTGAAAGGAAAGGTTTAGTTTTGAGAAAACAAGTTTTTAAGTGTTTTGCACTGACTTAATCGATTAAGACATTCTCTAATCGATTAAGATATTCAAAGCTACAGTGCTTAATCGATTAAGCAACAGTCTAATCGATTAAGACCTGTACAACTAGTTTTTAAAATACGTTTTTCACTTCTCAAAATCAGTTTTTAGTACTACTAACTTTTGGGTATTCTATATAAACCTTTTCCTAATCATTGTGATCATCAAGCATCATTTTCACATCAATTTTACAAAGATCAAGCCACACTATTCTCTCTCAATTTCATAGATCAAAGCTTTAACTTTTACATTCTTTGATCAAGAATCTTGGAATCTCTTATGTGATATTGTCATAGCTATTGAAAGAGATTCTTAGGATTGTCATTGTGTTTTCATTTGAGTTGTAATCTTTGCAAGAGGCAAGATATCTACAACAAACAAGAAGACTTGGTGTGTCGAGTATCATCAAGAAAGTTCATTCAAATTGAAGAAGAAGTCTTGGTGGTTCATCAAGCAAAGTGAAGTCTTGTTGTGAGGTATCAACGAGCAACGTGAAGACTTGTTGTGTGGAGTTATCAACAAGCAAAGGATAGAGGTTAGATTAGAAGGTCAATAGGATTGCAAGGCAAGGGTGTGGAGTATCTCTTGTAGGCTATCAAGAAAGGAGTCTTGAGAGGCATTTACTTGTAATTTGAGAACTCTAATTCCTCATAGTGATGAATCTCTCTTGGTTTAAGAGGGGACTGGATGTAGCTTTCAAGTGGATGAAAGTGAACCAGGATAAATCACTGTGCAATATCTCTAAACCCTTAACTCTTTACATTCTTGTCATTTCTTATGTTCTTTGATTAAAAACCTAGAAAAGTTTGATTTTTCATAAGTGATTGAATTGAATCTTAAGTGTGCAAATTGATTTGGGGAAAATCATTTTCATAACCTAGGTAATCAATAAGAATATCGGTGTTAATCTTTCCCACCGAATCTCTGATCATATGTGTTAATTGATTGATTTTCGTATTCGATTGAAAAGTGATTTTTCAGTTTTATGAAAGCTTAATCGATTAAGTGAAGCCGTAATCGATTAAGTGAAAGTAAATTTTCTGGTCTTAATCGATTAAGACACAGTTTAATCGATTAAGAGCTGAGTTTTCTGCAAAAATCATTCGTTTTGATTGTTTCGATTTGTTTCGTTCGAAAATCTTTCAAGGTTTCTTAAACACCTATTCAACCCCCCCCCCCCCCTTCTAGGTGTTCTCCTAGGGTTCCTTAGTTGTTTCAACCACCAATTGCGCACTACAAGAAATATTGTCATTACCGACGGACAAATCCGTCGGAAAATTGCCAAAATCCGTCGGAATTGGACATTTTCCGACGGATTTTCCGACAGACAAAAATAGTCAGTAAAATGGCCGTTGGAAACATTTCTGACCGAGTTCGAAGTCCGTCACAATTCCGACGGAATAGATCCGTCAGAAAATCCGTCAGAAAATATTATATTTCCGACAGATATTTCCGTCGGAATTGACGAAAAAATGACTAAAAAAATTCCAACAGATTAATCCGTCGGAAACAATATTGTTTATAAAAAAAAAATAATTAATATTATGTGCAAATATTACCTAGTATGTAGAGAAGAGAGACATAGTTAAATAAATACAACATTAAAACTACGCATAAAAGATACTTAATTTTACTTATTTTTAAATTATCAAACAACGAAAGATTAATAATAATAATAATAATAATAATAAGGTCAACAAATACACTTTGTGAATATTTGAATAATTTGATCATCACAAAATTGCAACTACATGAAAAATAAATTTAACTAGCATATATTTATACAAAGCAAAGGAAACTAGACTCTAAGAACCTTAAACTAACTTGGACTGAAAGAAATCTAATAACCTCTGCAAGTCTACATCTTGCAACAGTAACTCTTGATCAATATCGTCACCAAGGAGCAACAACAAAGCAGAGTCTCCAGCAGAAGACATTCAGCAACTGTAAAATGTGATAAAAGAGATCAAAATAAACTTGTTATAGCTGTTGTTAAACAAGAAAATACCACCCAAATATGATTGGATGCCTACCTGTCAGTGCCTCCATTATGTGAAGAACTCCAACGAGCCCAAGTTGTCACTTTCTAAGGACCAAAACTTTGAGGCAACATTGTGGGTTCATGAGAAGAGATAATAGAGTATTGCTGCCCTGTATTCATTGGATATTAGAGACATTACAACAAACAGTGCATAACTGTCATGAACTCAAGAACAGAACTGAGAACAGTACTGCATAATGGAAAAAAATTCCTCTTAAATTGCAAGAACCACATCATCAGGAACATCATTAGGAAAGGGACCAAAAATAACAATAAAATAACTATCTTCTATTCTTCTTATTACACTGTCCAAATTCCTTATGTCCCTCAATGCACAATCTGGATCAACATGAGCTCTGACAACTGGACTCGGTGCAAGAGCCATGACATTTCTAGCCTTATCATAAGTTTGTTCATAACCAAAAAGTAAAGTTAAGTATATATCCTTTTTGAATATAAAATTATATTATAATTTAATATACCAATCAATCACTAAGGGAATTCACCAGTGAATAGATTGTAGGACAAGTCAAGTATCCTAAGAGAATTCAAAGGTGAGAAATCTAGTAGAGTGCATGTGAGGAACATGTGATTCATGTTAAGCTCTTCCAAGTGAGTACAATTGCCTATGTTGTGTGTAACTGTGGCAATTGCCAAGTGAGTGCAATTTCCTATGCTCTTCCAAGTGAGTGCAATTGCCTATGCTCTTCCAATATTGAGGACTTGTAACTGTGGCAGATAAGAGCATATATCTGAAGGGAACTTCCATGAAATTGATGACCAACCTGAAAGGTAAAGTTTGATAACTTCACTTTGGTTGTTGCAAGTAACTCCAGTGAAGTAGCACAATGGTTTTCCATCATCATAAACCAAAGGGTGGTTCCCTGAGAGAGACTCCTCCAAAAGTGAAAAAAACTAAGACTGGTTGGTACTAGTGTACTACTCATAACTTGTGGCATGCTACTCATAATGAACACTCCAATAACAAAGAGGGGCATGGATGGATGATTCATTTTGATTGAGAGCAATTTTTTTTTTTAAAAAAAAAGAGAGAAGGGTTGTTGTTATGTTTGTTTCTGGTTAGTGTAAATGTTGCAAAGAAGGGAATGAGTAAGAGATGTATATAGGATGGAATGGTTATAGTGGAACACTTAGCTTATCGGTATAAGCAGTGATAAGGGCTTAAGGGATGAAAATTGTAAAAGCAGGTTCTTGTTGCTGTAGTACTAATGGGAGAATGTGGACATATCTTTGGAAAAAGAGGCTTTATGTTTATTGTCCACTATCACTAGCTCATGTAGTGAATAACATCAATGCAATAGTACTTAACTTATAATATTTCAATTAAATTATAACATTGAATTACAAAATATTAATGAAATCAGTAGACTATTAGGACAAACAGAGAGACAAAGTTGGAGCTAAAAACCTCATGTCCTTGATCCAAGAGATCCACTGCAGTCGACATGCCCACAAGCCCAGCTCAAATAATTGCAACCTTCAGCTTAGGCCCTTGATAGTGTTCAGGTTCTAAAGGAAACAGTCCTTTCGGCACTGGCAAGGCAAGGGAAACATTTCTTTTGTCCAAATTATTGTTAAAGATTTAAGAATATGTAAACCAGTTGCATAAACCCACCCTAGTATGAAACCCGAATAACATCCAGCAAACACCAATTGTCACCCAGAGTCCCAAAAAATTACACGCATCACAAGATTAAAAACCCTTAAATCACTTATTTGTTCAAGTGTGCTAAGATAGAATTGTAAAAAACAGAAATGTTCAATGCTAAGGCTGTCCCAATTACTGCATATATACAAAGGAAATTCCAAATAAATTATTTAAAGAGGAGTACGAAAAGAATGGAAGCTTATGGTTTGTGTTTTAAAACTTGATACATTGCCTATATGGTTTTTATTGTTATCCTCAAGTAGGAGGTCTAGTAACCCTGACCAAACGATTAAATATAGATGGACTAAGACAATGCAATGATTAAATATCACACCCTTGAACTAAAAAATTATAACAATGGATCTACTTAGTGTCTTCGTCACTCAATATGTTTCAATTATGGATACTATTCTATCATTCAAAAACATTCTAATCATATAAATAAATCAAGATAAAAACTATGTGTTGTACTATTTACGTATTCAAATTGAATAAATAGAAACAATTTAAAGTATCTTGCTCATTTTAATACCTTCAAGAATGCCACAGGCCACTATGGCAATTTCTGCAATAACCCAAAGGATACAGTTGGTCACGCCGGGATATTCAGCTCTGCAATGTTTTGATAAGTATTTTCCTGCAAGAAGTGAATAGAATTGAAAGGATTAGGAACAGAAAAAGAAAATTATGAGCCACATACAAAAATTCTCAGCAAAAAAAATGATTAATCAAATCAAGTACTTGTGACCACACCACGATTAATTGGTTGCTATTGTTTGAATTACAAGAGAAGCATATGATACCACAAATATATTTCAAAGTATCTGACAATTAACCAAACCCTAAAATTGAAAACAAATTTGAAACCTGGAAATAAGAGAAATTGAGTCGACAACTCACCGAAACGTTTGCAATGAAGAGGTGTTGGTTCAGTGTCAAGTTGGTGGCTCGGTGTCGTGGTTAGAAGGTGATACGGGGAGGTGCTTCAGCGAAGACAGGGAGGTGCTTCATCCAGGGATGTGATACAGAGCAGCAATGGTGGCTCACCATGATTGCTTAATGGCGACGGAGTGAGGGTTTGGCTGAGGACGAGGAGGATTGGGTCAACGAGCCAACGACGAAGGCGATGGCTCGATGGAGGATGGTGATGTCGGTGGAGGGATTCAATGAGCTTGTGAGGATATAAGCGATATTTGAGAGAGGAAAGGAGTCATGTCGGGATTTGAGGAAAGGATAAGTGAGAGAGAATAAGGTTACGAAGGGAGAGAAGAGAACGAGTGAGGGAAAGAAGAGAGACCGGAGGCGGCGGAGTGGGTTGGTGGAGATGGTGCGGTTGCCACCATTGTCGCTGCCACTTATTCTTTTTGGGGTTCCTTTTGGTTTTCGTTTCTCCCTCTCTATCACTTCCTTTGATTTTTATTTTTGCTCTGCCACTTATCACTTTCTTTCTTTTTTTTTCAAAAAAATTTAACTTTTCCGACGGACCAATCTGTCGGAAGTCATGAAAATTATTATTTTGAAAAATACGTCAATGTTAAATTTGTTTATTTATTATATTTGGAAATTAATTTTCCGACGGATTCATCAGTTGGAAAAGTGGAAAAATACAATCCGTCAGAAAAACCGTCGAAAAATCCGTTGCAAATGAATTGAAATTGCTTTCTGATGGCTTAATCTGTCGAAAATGCCGTTGGAAATTCAAAAAAATGTAAAATCCGTCAGAAAATCATTTTCTGACAGGATTTTCCGTCAGTAATATCAAAATTTTCGACGGGTAAAAATCCGTCGAAAAAAATCCGTCAGAAAACACATATATTTCTTGTAGTGGCGGTTTCCTCAATTATGTTTGGGGTCCCTGTAGTTTGGACCTCTTTTGTGAGATACCCCTATGCTTTTTTTTCAATGAATATACCCCTGTAGTTTACTCCGGTTAGGTATTTGCCCTCAGCTCCTTTTCCGGCGAGTTTTTTGGTGAGCTGGACCGCCGGAGCTCCACCTGGAGCTGACACGTGGCAGTCTCTTAATTTTTTTTTTAAATTAAAAAAAAAGGCTTAATTATGTCTGGGGTCACTGTAGTTTGGACCTCTTTTTTGAGATACCCCTATGCTTTTTTTTAATGAATATACCCCTATAGTTTACTCCGGTTAGGTATTTGCCCCCAGCTCCTTTTCCAACGAGTTTTTGGGTGAGCTGGACCGCCAGAGCTCCACCTGGAGCCACGTGTTGTACACGTGACTGTGGCAGTCACTTAAATTTTTTTTTTAAATTGAAAAAAAATAATAAAACAATAGGATAAACTAATAAACTGAAAAAACAATCAAAATCAATTTGTTTTTTTTAACAGCAATCAAAATCAATTTGCTGATATTGCAAAGATTAAATTCTATGATTTAGATGAAATGATGTGTCAAAGGATTAATGCCTTTGCTTGATTAATCAATTTTCTGGAAATGAAAACACTATATGTCCCTTGACATGAGTATATGCTTTCGTATGTATGTTCCTTTTTCAAAGCCCCATCTTCTACTTCACCTGTTTCTATTCTATTTGCTGTTTCTTTTTTTTTTCATTTTTATAATAAAAATGTCAATTGTTCTTGTGCTGCTCATTTTCGTATGCCACCTTAATCCTAAACGGTGACCTCGAAGAAGCTGCAGATCTGGAGCTGGAGGACTTCATGACTGAAAAGAAGAAGAAGAAGAACCGAACGACTGCGGGAGGGAGAAGATGACAGCTACACCGTGGGATATGGAGTGAGAACGCTGGAGGGAGATGCTGGTTGTGAGTGAGAGAAAAAGAACGAAGGAGATAGATGGATCGAATGGAAGGAAATGTGAGGGATTATAATAAGCCACTTTTTTTTTAGTTTATTAGTTTATTCTATTGTTTTATTATTTTTTTTAATTTAAAAAAATAATTTAAGTGACTGCCACGTGTACAATGTTTTGAAAACCAGACCGGTTATTGAACCCGTCAAGGTACTGGTTCAAGGTTCAATGGTTGGAACTTGATTGAACCGTGGTCCAACCGGTCTTAATGTACGTGTTTTTATATAGTCACATAATTTCGTACTTTTACCTTTTTGTGCCTTTTTGCTTTTTCTCTATTGATTATTGATGCTGTCTTCTTGTGCGTCACTCACTGTTTTTTCTTCTTTCTTCTTTCACTTCACTTCTTTGCCTTTTTGGCTTTTTATTTTTGATTTTTCTCAGTTCTTAAATCTAAAGTTTTAATATTCTTTCTCGTTGAGATGAGGGCAAACGCGTAATCAACTAGTGAGACTCATATTGTTGTCGTTTGAGTTTCCAGCCTATAGAATTCCATTATTTAAAAAAAATTAAAAAAAAACCAGTTTTTTGCTGAATTTGGGCTTCCAAATTCAAAACGGGTCAAATCGGATTTGGCGGTTTAATACCGGTTCAATCCCAGTTTTTTTGCAGAGCGGTTTCTGACTTATTCCGGACCGACACCTCCACAGGTTCACCGGAAACCGGTTGAACCGGCCGGTCCGGTCCGATTTTCAAACGTGGCTCCAGGTGGAGCTTCGGCGGTCCAGCTCACCCAAAAACTCGTCGGAAAGGAGCTGGGGGCAAATACCTAACTGGAGTAAACTATAGGGGTATATTCATTGAAAAAAAAAGAATAGGAGTATCTCACAAGAGAGGCCCAAACTACAGGGACCTCAGACATAATTAAGCTTTATTTTTTTAATTTAAAAAAAAATTAAGAGGCTGCCATATGTCAGCTCCAGGTGGAGCTCCGGCGATCCAGCTCACCCAAAAACTCGTCGGAAAAGGAGTTGGGGGCAAATACCTAACCAGAGTAAACTACAGGAGTATATTCATTGGGAAAAAAAAAGCATAGGGGTATCTCACAAAAGAGTTCTAAACTACAGAGACCCCAGACATAAATAAGCCTTAAAAATATCGTTTAAATAAGTAAAAGATGTATTTAGATTTTGAAAAATAATATATTTAAGATATTAAAAAGTGTTGAATTTAAGTTTTAATGTTAACCTATTTATTTTAGAATACTTAAATAATTCTTAGAATACTTCTTACCATAATTTCAAAACTTTTTATCATAGGAGTATGCATTCCAGAATTTAATTCTATGATGTTTCCTTCCAAAATACTCATTCCGGTTCTATACATAAGCCATTTTTGAAGACTTTTTTTTTATTCTTAATATAAGTTTCATTTCCAATTTTCAATAGTATTAATTACTTGTTTTCCTCAAACACCCCTATTTACTCAACACTTTTTAGATATCCAATAATAATTATAGGAGTACTTTTGAAAAAGTATACCAAATATTTACATTTCCAAATACTTCTAACAATATAAATTAACTAACTTTCTTAAAGGATGTAATATTAGTCAAGGAAACTTATAATAAGAACATGACGGAGTAGTACTACACCATATGATATAAATACTCTATAATCTACTGTATATAATACCTCTCCATGCTCCATTCTACTTTATTTATTGTTTAAAGTTACGCATATATATATTTAAAAAACCAATAAATGTTTTTAAATTTAAGAGAAATATAAAATAATTTTATTTTTAATTTCACGTTTTATTAATAATCACATATTTACAATAGTATTTAAGAAGATAAAAAGTTAGAGGATAAATTTTTTTTTTTAAAAAAATTAACTAATGCAACATTAAGTTTTTTAAAAAACAAAAAATTTAAAATAAGATAAAAATGCTGAAATGACAATTAAATTAGGAAAGTGATAACAAATGTTCTTAGGGCACTTATTAAATAAGCAAATGTAGTATGAAAGTGTTGGAAATTGTGGTTTTTTATTTTTTCGAAAGAAAAAAAAATTAACTTATGATATTTTTTTCCAAATCTAAAACCTTAAGAAGTGTCCTATTAACCCATTAAATTAACGTAAAAATTGAACCCGTTCAGATAGCAGAGGATGGGAGAGAGGGTGTGGATGTGTCTTAACTCTTGTGAAGTAGAGCTGGCAATTCGTGAAGATGCAAGGCAAGGCATTCAATTGTGTGTTTTGATGAAGACAAGTCACAAGTCAATATGGCAATCCTACAACAACAATTTATCAAGGACTAGTTTTATCACTTTCTCATATATGTGTATTGTAATTGTTTTATTATTTTCTTATATGAGTGTGGGTGGTAAAATTAGGATTAGAAATCTCAATTGAAATTAAAGAATTGTTTTTGTTTAGAATTGAGATTGCATTGATAGAGAAAAATGGCTCAAGAAGTTTTCTAAATAAATAGGTGAAAAATGATTTTTAAAAGACAAGGCTTTTAGCAGTGTTTAATCGAGTATGAGTCAGATTAATCGAGTAGTACTCGATTAAGAAATCGTTTACTCGAGTAAAACTGTTATAGCTGAAAGTTTAAAAGGCTTTCATTTTCATTTTGGAAAAGGTTACGAACCTTATTTTTTCATACAGTATTTTTCACACATTCTTACAACTTTCTTGAGCAAAAACTCTCTGATTTTACATACTCTCTATTATGTTCATTTGAATCTCAATTTACAAACACAATTCATTCTTTTTGTTTCAATTTAGAGATTCATAGTTCTTTGAACATTTCTAGTTGAATTCATTTGTAACAAAGGGTTACACATTCAAGATTCAACAACAAGATTCAATTGTGACAAATTGAAGAAGAAAGAAGGTTGGAGCACTACCTTGGAGCAATCGGGGATTTCATTGCTTGAAGCTCATTCGAATCAAAAGCGACTTTTGATTGAGGAAGAACGAAGATTGAAATAAAGATTGGGTAGAGTTAATTGAATTGGTACTTCAATTAACAAAGGGTTAGGATCGAGTGTAAGAGAGGATTCTAACATTGGTGTATACCAATCTTTCATTTCATAGTGTAGCAAATCACCCAATCCAGAGAGGGTGGACTGGATGTAGCTCATCGTTTATGAGTGAACCAGGCTAAAATCACCGTGTTCTTCGTTCTTGAGCTTTTTCATATTTTCGTTATTAAAATCGATCAAAACGTAAAATCAATTTAGAATTAGAATTGGGGCTTTCAATTACGCAATCGTTATTATTTCATTAATTGATTTGTAATTGATTCTCTGTGTTTTGATTTCTTGATTCATTGATTTTCGTTGAAGAATCGTTTTGAATTGAATTCTGATTTTCTGTGATTTAACAGTGGTTAATCGAGTAATACTCGATTAAGTAAAAATCAACTTTCAGGAATACTCGAGTAAGTTGCAGGTTACTCGAGTAGATCAGTTAAAATTGACTAAATTGAACTGTTTTTGATTCCTTTTCGAAAATCGTACATCGTGGTTTAACCATTCTATTCACCCCCCCCCTTCTAGAAGGTTATTTTACTCGCTTGTTGGTTTCCAACAAGTGGTATCAGAGCTCGGTCGAATAAACCGAGTTTAAAGACTTTTTAGAAAAGATCCATTGGAAACCATGGGCTCTCAAAACCCTTTTGGAGGAGAAGGTGCTGCTATAAATCGTCCCCCACTATTTGGAGGTGAGGGATATGCTTACTGGAAAGTAAGGATGAAAATTTTTATACAAGCTATTGATGTTGAGATTTGGAAAGCAATCGAAAAAGGTCCACACATTCCCTATACCCTAGTTGAAGATGTTCAAATGTTAACTCCCGAGGAGAAGTGGACGGAGGATGATAAAAAGAAAATTCAACTTGATTACAAAGCTAAGAATATCATCACCTCCGCTTTGTCCTATGACGAGTTCTTTAGGATCTCCCAATGCGCTAGTGCAAAGGAAATGTGGGACACTTTACAAGTGACTCACGAGGGAACTAGTGAAGTTAGGCGAGCTAGATTGAATATCTTGATGCGTGAATATGAGTTATTTCAAATGTTGCCTAATGAAAATATTAATGATATGCAAAAGAGATTTACTCATATTATTAATCACTTGCTTGCTCTTGGTAAGGCTTTCTTGCCGGGAGAACTTACTAACAAAGTTTTGAGATGTTTGGATAGGAATTGGCAACCTAAGGTGACCGCCATAATTGAATCCAAAAATTTGGATACCATGGATCTCGCTACATTGTTTGGTAAGTTGCAAGAGTATGAGATGGAGCTCGGACGCCTAAATTCAAATGAAGAATCCGACAAGAAGAAAAAGGGTATCGCATTGAAGGTTTCATAAAAAATGGTTGATACTCAAAATGACTCTTCACAAGATGAAGATTCGGATTCCGACTTGGATGCTGAGTCACTTGCATTCATGGTCAAGAACTTCAAAAAGTTTCTTAAGAAGAAAGGAAACACAAGAAGATTCAATTCAAAGGAAAGCAAGGAAACTCCACAAAGGTCAAAAACTCCTAGAGACAAGATAATATGTCATACTTGTGGGAAAGCGGGTCAGATCAAGTATCATTGTCCCCAAAAGCCTAAGAAGTCCGATAATGATAAGAAGAAGTCCAACAATCATAAAGCTAAGAAGGCCTACATTGTTTGGGACGAACCCGAAGATGAGACTAATTCAAGTGCTTCGAATGAGGAAGAATCGGCGAACTTGTGTTTAATGGCTAAGGACGACATTGAAGCTTCCACTAGTGATACGTCTCTTGAGCAATCAAGCTCAAAGGAGGTACATTCTAAAACCAACTCTGATATGGATTCCGATAGTGAATCTTGTTCTTCCCCTTCATATGATGCACTTTATAATGCCTATGTTGATATGCATGCCGAACTTAAAAAATTAGCTAAAATCAACATAGAGGCTAAGAAAGCCATTTTGAAGTACAATGAAAAGATTAAAGAAATGCAAACACATATTGATGAACTTGTACTTCAAAATGAGACTTTAGAACTCATTTACTCTAATGCATCATGTGATCATTGTGTTTCTAATGCTGTGATTTCCGATTGTGAAAGGTGCAAGACTTATGAAAATGAATTACATGATTTGAAAGAAAAACTTGCTACCTTTACAAAAGGAAAAAGGAATTTAAATGATTTGCTCTCTAGTCAACGAGACAATACAAATAGAACCGGTTTGGGATACATCAAACCAAAGAAGAAGTCCTATAGAAAAGTTGGAAATTTTTCAAAGGTGAATTTTTCTAGAAAACCAACATGTTTCTATTGTGGCATCTTTGGTCATACTTCAAAATTTTGCAATATCAAAAATTATGGTGTTCCCAATAAGGAATTTATTTGGATGGTTAAGGGACAAAAACCGGAAATTAACCCACAAGGACCCAAAATTGTTTGGGTACCTAAGTCTTCCACTTAATTTGTTTTTGTAGGTGTGCCTTCGAACGAGAGATGATCGTTGGTATTTTGGACAGCGGTTGTTCAAGGCACATGACGGGAGACAAGAGACATTTCTATTAACCTTGGTTATGAGTGTTTTCTATTGTGATTATATTGATATAATGAATTGGTGTTATGCTTATTTGTTTATTTGATTAGTTGTTACTTGTGCAAAATGTGTTCATACATTGCTTATGATGTGAATATATGTTTTGGATATGTATACCATGAGTTGTGTATAAAAAAAAACTGCATTAAAACTGCATTTTTAAATAATTTTAATCGATTACAGTGTTCTTTACTCGAGTATGAAAAAATAATCTTTCAGGAATACTCGCTTAAATTGCAGTGTACTCGATTAAGTGTCATTTTTACACATGCTCTATTCGATTAAGTTGCAGTTTACTCGATTAATACTCGATTAAACGACTATTTACTCGAGTAGATAGTGCAAAAACTGACAGATATTAAACACGTTTTCTCTTTTTTGTTCATTCTTCTCTCTCAAAAACACGAACTTCTTCTCTTTTCCACACGGTTTCTTCAAATTTCACTCACTTTTACTTGATTTCTTTCAATTTCCTTCAATATTCTTCATCCTACATTCATTCTACATCTCTCATATCAACAATTTCACACTTCATCACTCAATTTCAAAAACCCCCAAATTCCAAAAACCCTAAGAGCATCTATGGCACCTCCATCCACTTCCACTCGACGACGCAAGAAGCAACGAGTAAATTTGGATTTGGATTCTCAATACTATTCTAAGGAGGTTCGCAAGCAAAGGGAAGCCGGATTTTTGCGAAGGGATTTTGGACACATTCGCTTCATGAATGTGAAGTGGCTCTTACATCAAAGGTTTGAGTGTTCTCATCTTTTTATTGAACAAGGCTTGCAAAGGTTTCTAGGTTTTCATTGTGATATCTATCCTAGATTAGTCAGAAAATTTTATGCAAACCTTAAGTATGATGAAGGAAGGTATAGGTCAGTGGTTAAAGGGAAATTACTGAAAATTACTCCACAGGACTTGAATGACTTGTTTGGTTTGAGTATGGAAGGCACATTCTTTAATGATCCGAATAGTGAAATTTTGAATGACTGTGATGTTACTACTGTGTTTTCTCAATCTGTGCGGGCTGGTTTTACATGGTCAAAGGGTACTAAACATGCAGGGATTATGACTCCGGACAGCAGGCTTTTATTGTATGTTATTTCGTATATTTTGATGCCCAAAACTAACCAGAATTATGCTCAAGCGAATAATGATGAAATGCGTCTTTTTTATGCATTGAGAGAGCATATTCCTATCAATTGGTCTAAGGTTGTGCTTGATAGGATGGTTATAGCTGCTGGTTCTGTTGGTTCAGCCACTCTTCCTTACTCTATGATTGTGACAAAACTTTTGCAACATTATGGTGTGGAAGTTGATGATGAAGAGGAAGAGACACCAATTACTGACCAACATTGCATCAATTCTGCATTATTGCATGGTTTAGGCCTAGATGAGTATCCCACTGATAAGAATTGGATGTGGAAAATTGACATTCAGAAAATAGAGGCACAGAAGAAAGCTGAGGAGGAAACGGCTAGGCAAATGGGTGCTGGTCCTTCTAATGCACCACCGGATCCTACATTCAATGTTGATGATTTCATGAATGTTCCTCCAGCTGGTCAAGAGCAACCTCACCCTCCGTCACATGCTGGTTTTGATTATCGTGCTCTTCATGATAGTCTCTCTGGCCAGATAGATGAGCGTTTTGTGCAAATGGAGGCTAGGCAATATGCTATTGAGGAGCGTCAACAGCGGTTGATTCAGCAAGGCTTTGACAATTTGGCTATCCGTCAGCAAGCTATGGAGGATCGCTTTTTCGGTGCTCTTGGGAGAATGTTTCCACAACCTCCACCACCACATCAGTGATATCATGCATTGCATTCTATTGTGTTGCATCTTATCTTTAGTTTTATCATGTTTTGTTGATTATGTCTCAGACTTTGGTTTATGGGTTATGCTTCTCTGGTTTATGGTTTATTTGGTTCGTTGTCAAGTCCGGTTTGTGGACTTCGTTTCTATGTTTCGAACTATGTTTGTTTTATGTGTGTTTGGGTACTGGATTATGGATTATGGCACTTTTTATGTGGTTTAAGTGCTTGTGCGTTTATACCCTTACATTTCTTTTATATAGTTTGAAATATGGTTATTGTGAGTTTTTAATTCTCACCTTTGGCAAGGTTTATTGTTATATTTTGATTAATGCCAAAAGGGGGAGAAAGGTTGGAATTGTTGTTTTTTGTAGGTTGATTACACTTTTCATGAGTGTGCATACATTTAGGGGGAGTATGGAGATATTGTTTGTCATTCATCAAAAAGGGGGAGATAGAAGATGCAAGGCAAGGCATTCAATTGTGTGTTTTGATGAAGACAAGTCACAAGTCAATATGGCAATCCTGCAACAACAATTTATCAAGGACTAGTTTTATCACTTTCTCATATATGTGTATTGTAATTGTTTTATTATTTTCTTATATGAGTGTGGGTGGTAGAATTAGGATTAGAAATCTCAATTGAAATTAAAGAATTGATTTTGTTTAGAATTGAGATTGCATTGATAGAGAAAAATGGCTCAAGAATTTTTCTAAATAAATAGGTGAAAAATAATTTTTAAAAGACAAGGCTTTTAGCAGTGTTTAATCGAGTATGAGTCAGATTAATCGAGTAGTACTCGATTAAGAAATCGTTTACTCGAGTAAAACTGTTATAGCTGAAAGTTTAAAAGGCTTTCATTTTCATTTTGGAAAAGGTTACGAACCTTATTTTTTCATACAGCATTTTTCACACATTCTTACAACTTTCTTGAGCAAAAACTCTCTGATTTTACATACTCTCTATTATGTTCATTTGAATCTCAATTTACAAACACAATTCATTCTTTTGGTTTCAATTTAGAGATTCATAGTTCTTTGAACATTTCTAGTTGAATTCATTTGTAACAAAGGGTTACACATTCAAGATTCAACAACAAGATTCAATTGTGACAAATTGAAGAAGAAAGAAGGTTGGAGCACTACCTTGGAGCAATCGGGGATTTCATTGCTTGAAGCTCATTCGAATCAAAAGCGACTTTTGATTGAGGAAGAACGAAGATTGAAATAAAGATTGGGTAGAGTTAATTGAATTGGTACTTCAATTAACAAAGGGTTAGGATCGAGTGTAAGAGAGGATTCTAACATTGGTGTATACTAATCTTTCATTTCATAGTGTAGCAAATCACCCAATCCAGAGAGGGTGGACTGGATGTAGCTCATCGTTTATGAGTGAACCAGGCTAAAATCACCGTGTTCTTCGTTCTTGAGCTTTTTCATATTTTCGTTATTAAAATCGATCAAAACGTAAAATCAATTTAGAATTAGAATTGGGGCTTTCAATTACGCAATCGTTATTATTTCATTAATTGATTTGTAATTGATTCTCTGTGTTTTGATTTCTTGATTCATTGATTTTCGTTGAAGAATCGTTTTGAATTGAATTCTGATTTTCTGTGATTTAACAGTGGTTAATCGAGTATTAAAATCAACTTTCAGGAATACTCGAGTAAGTTGCAGGTTACTCGAGTAGATCAGTTAAAATTGACTAAATTGAACTGTTTTTGATTCCTTTTCCAAAATCGTACATCGTGGTTTAACCATTCTTTTCACCCCCCTTCTAGAAGGTTATTTTACTCGCTTGTTGGTTTCCAACAATTCGGGCTACCCGGTCGAGTTCGGGTCGGCTCGCTTCAGGCTCGGACCATGACCGGGCGGGGTAAAAAAGCCCGTCTAAAATTATGGCCTCTAAATTCATGCCTATGCCTGCCCTATGCGGGTAGCGGGCAGCCCACGGGCCGCCCGACAAATTTTTTTTCAATAAAACATAATAATTTTATACAGAAATTTTTTAAAAAAAATCAAAAAATAAAATTTAAACAATCTATTTTTCAACAATTTTAAATTCAGTGAGTAATTGTTGTTGTGAAAGTGTGCACTGAGGGAAAGTGTGTAATTGTTGTTGTGAAAGTGTGTGAATGTCGTGAGGAGAGGAACTAGAGGAAGAACTGAATATGCAGAGAGTGAAAGTGAAAGAAATGAACTAGAGTGAAACTGTGAAAGTGTGTAAGAAGCTGGGTCCTGCGTGTTGGGCCTTGGCCCTTAATGGGCCATTAATTTTTTTTCCTCAACATTGTGCTGCAGGTGCACAACAAGTGGTTTAAGTTTTTGTGAAAAAATAAATAAATAAAATTAACCGGGTTGCCGGACCGGGTCGGGCTAGCCCGTTTCAAACCCTGTTCGGGCTCGGGCTTTTTCGGGTCGGACTAAAAAGGCCCGAATATATTTCGGACTCATATTTTGTTGTATAAACCCGGAGGGTTCTAGTTTTTTGACTCATCACATTAATTAGTTAACCCCTTTTTTAAATGAATATCCTAAAATAACCTTATAAATTTTTAATAATCCTAAAATAACCTTTATCTTATTCCTTCCTTATCCTTCCCATTATTTCACTAATTTTGAAATTTGAAATTCAAAATACATCTTTTCCATTATTCCTGCACGTTGAACTAGAATACACCCTCCTCAACCAACCCCTGTCAACGTTAATACTCCCTCCTCCTCCTCTATCTTTTTCATTAACTAAGTTTACTTCCTCTTTCATCTCCACGTTCTGCACCATTACTCCCTTCTCTGCTCCAAGTTACTATTATTTTCCTCTACATAAGAACTCCCTCCTCTTCTCCACTAAGCAAGCACAGCACCTCCACAAAGCAAGCACCGTAGAGAGACACAAAGGTTAGTTTGTTCTAACCATTACTCTTCTTCTTGTTCTGCAAACTGTTTTGTAATTTTTTTATTTTTTTTCGTTTTTTTCATTTAATTGTATAATGTGTTTAGAAATCTTAGATTCATTGATTAATAGTTATAGATCTGTTTAGGATATGTTTATTAAATTTTTGTTTGAGTTTTATCTTGTATGTGTTGTATATCTGGGAAGGTTTGCTCGCTTACTAATCAGCGAGAGTGTTATTTTTCCAGAAAAATAACACCCTCGCTGAGGGTGCAGCGAGAGCATGAATTTGTTCCCTCGCTGCATTATTTTTAATTATTTAATGTTTTGAATATTTTAATAATATTTATAAAAATAATTATTTAAACTTATATAAAACTTATGTATTTAATATTTTATAAAAAATAATATTTATAAAAATATTTGCTGTTTTGAATTTGTTGATGTTGATATTAGGAAAGATTAAGAGGATCTGAAAAAGGAATAGGATAAATATTACTTAATGTAATAATTAAATATTATAGATTAGGAAAGATTTAGAGGATTATAATCTTGAAAAAGGATTAGGATAAATATTACTTAATTTAAATTATTAAATATTATGGATCACGAAGAATTAAGAGGATTATAATATTGATTTGAAAAAGGAATAGGATAAATATTACTTAATTTAAATAATTAAATACTATAGATTAGGAAAGGTTTAGAGGATTATAATCTTGAAAAAGGATTAGGATAAATATTACTTAATTTAAATAATTAAGTATTATAGATCAGAAAAGATTAAGAGGATTACGATCTTGATCTAAAATAGGAATAGGATAAATATTACTTAATTTAAATAATTAAATATTATAGATTAGGTTATAAATATTTGATTTTAAATATTTGATTTTAATTTTAATTTATTTATTTTATTTTATATTTTTTTAACATTTTTATTTTATTTGATTATTATTTAATTTACTTATTTTTTAATTAATTAATTTATTTTTTATTTACTTTTAATATTTTATTATTTTATTTTATTATTATTTAATTTTAACTTTTTAATTATTATCTTGTTCTTTCTTTATGTTTTATATTTTTTAAGCCTTGAGTATATATTTTTAAATTGACGGTACACATGAATAATTACTAATGTATTTAATATTTATTATGTTACAAATTACTAATTTTATTTATTTTTTCATTGTATATTTTAGCAACATTGATTTCTATTTACCTTTTTTTTTCACATTGTATTTTGCAATTTTAGATGCCGAGGATGAAGAACGCAACAGTCAGCGGCAACGGGGATGACGATGACATGCCCATGATGAGAGATTATTTGACAGTATCGGGTAGACGGCGACGGCTGGAGCGAGGAGGACCTTCTCATGCCGTTCCTGATCCTTCTTCTTCTTCTTCTTCTTCTTCAGATGATGACGATGATGATGGTGGTGCTGATGATGGTGGTGCTGATGATTCACAGACTGAGATCGTCTATGAGGATCATCAAGATACTTCGTTGTTGCAGTCATACGACGAGCACCAGGCGAAGGAAATATGGCAAGGACGGGTAAGTATTCGTTACGAGACCAAAAATTAATTTAAATTTAATTTTATCTATTTCTTTAATTAATTGATATTTATTTTTATTTATTTGTTTTATTAATTTCTCTTAATTTAAATTGTGCAGGATCGTCTCTTAAACAGATGTCACAACCATGAATTTGACATGCTATCATTAGATGTCGTGCCACAGCAAGTGCGGGCAGTCGTCGAGGCATCCGGCTTGGCTCCGTTGATCTCTTCGTCATACAGCGTAGTCGACGGACGATTGATCGGGGCATTCGTCGATAGATGGTATGAGGATACAGACACGTTTCATCTCCCATGTGGGGAGATGACTATCACCCTGGATGACGTGTCGTCTATCCTGCATATCCCGGTGACGGGGACTTTGATCGGTTGGGATAAATCCAACCAGGCGGATGCAGTGGAGCTGATGATTGCGTTGCTCGGTATGGGTCGTGCCGAGGCTACCAAAGAAGCGATGGACATCAAGAGTGGTGCTATAAGGTTTAGCAAGCTGAAGGAGGTGTACAACAGATCGGTTATTCAGCAGCGATATGATATTGCCGCTAGATGTTATCTCCTTTACTTGGTGGGTAGCACATTGTTCGCTGATAAGACGAACAACTCCATTGGTTGTCATCTGCTTCTCGCTTTGGAGGACCTTACCATGGTTGATCAATATGCATGGGGGGCTAGTGCACTAGCCTATTTATATGATCACCTGTCATTCGCCAGCAAGGCGAATAAGTTCTCTTTGGCCGGCTACATGTCTTTGCTGCAGGTAAACAAATATGAATTCATAATGTTTATTCATAAAAATATTCATCATGTTTATTTAAATTCATAATGTTTTATTAAATTCTTATGTTTAGTTAAATTTATTATTTAAAATAATTAATTGATGGTTTATTTGCAGGCATGGATACTGGACCATTTTCCAACCATTGGTCCATGTGCTATACGCTCTACTGATTATGATGAGACCCTACCTCGGATCTTCAAGTGGAGTCCTCAGTAGTCCGTGCGCAACTCAGAGTACACATATCGCATGTTTCTGGAGAGGCTCACTGTGGATCAGGTTGTATGGCAGTCATTTGACCCCGATCACCGAGATGCCCGTCCCTTCGAGGAGGTAGCTTGGTATTCCGGATATCTCCGGTATGGCATGATGCGTAGGGCTTATCTTTCTGATAGGGTTTTGCGCCAGTTTGGATATATTCAGAGTATTCCGAGGAATCCACCTGTGGGAAGACCCCTCCCCTCAGCCATTGATGAGAGTTTCGCGGAGTGGCACCTTCATCTGTTGGACTACGCTACGAGAGGAGATCACATCACTTACGATGGTGAATGTGAATCTAACTATTATGATTGACTGCATAGGTTTTCCCATCCTTTTCTCTTACCCTCCTCGGTCAGGGTGGATCGTCCTGAATTAACATTGCTGGTAAGTTAATTCATTACTTGTAAAGTATATTAATATTATATTAAATTTTAGTATTATCTACTTATCGATGTTTTGTTACATTTGCAGGCTCGCGCTCAACGGAGATTTGCTGAACAATCGCAGCGCTTGGAGCCGTTGTTGTCACAGCTTCATGAACCTTATCTGGAGGTGGTGAGGCGGGTGCATCAGTTGGCTGTGACACCTCTCACAGAGGAGATGACACATGTTGTACAGGCGACTATGGGTGGGGGAAGGGGAAGGGGCAGTGGAAGGGGAAGGGGTAGGCAAAGGCTACAGTAGTTCAGTTGACTTTGTGTTGACTTTATGTTTTATGACTTTATGTTTTATGACTTTTTGTTTTATGACTTTACGTGTAGGAGTTTACTTGGTATTGATTTTATTTTATTATAATTTTATTTATTTGATTATCTTTTTTTAAAATTAATGTTTGGAAAAAAATAAACTTAATAATTTATCTATAGTATTATATGAAACTACGAAATTAACCCTAGTCAACAAAATTACCAATATACCCCTTTCTTCCCAAATGACAAAAATACCCTTTAACCATTTACCCCCTTTCTTTAAACACTCTCAACACCTCAAGATGTATCAAATTGAATAAAAATATCTTTTAACTGAATTCAAAAATATCATTAAAATAAAAATTAAAAAAAAATCAATCAACATTATGTACAACGCCGTCCCCATTCGGAGGAGGTATTAAATCTCTAAATAATGCAATGCAATCAAAATATATGGTACCCCAAGGAGTTGCACATTCGTTATGAAAATGTTTCCAAGACGGATGAATAGATGGTAATGATGACCCTTCCTTCAAGAAAACTTGAACCCAATGATTTGGCTTAACTTTAGGGTCCAAGGAACAGCACATATCGACATTCCCGATTACCCAAAGTTTTGGATGCATGGGAGGTGCTTTAGTGTACGGTAAATACGTTAAACAAGCTCCCATATGACGAGCCATCGATACAAGAACCACATTGTACCTATTAGCATGCATCAAGTTAGTATACGGTATAAATGTAAAACAATCTCACATATCATGATACAATGGAAAGAATATCCATAATATACCTATTAGCAATGACATGCCCCAATGCGGGAAGCTTCAACCATTTATCTTCAAGAACACCGCCAATGTTGCCCACATGTAGTGATCTGAGCCCAAAGTCATAATCATCGTTCCCAATCATCTGGATGTACATCTCCTTGTGTTGCTTGATCTCACGTATAAGATCATTCCGGACAAGCATATAAGATTCTTCAGACTGATACTCATACAAGCTAATTGATCGAAAACCACAATTTCCATCTGATATCACATCAACAATTTTATCGATATATTGTTGCATGCAGGAGGGAAATTGTTGTAAGTATGGAGATATCACATTAGCTTGTTGAGAGCTACTTTTGGAGGATTGTTGAGAGTTTTGTTGAGAAGCTTTTGGACGATTTTTGAGAGCTTTGTTGGGAAGCTTAGGAGGATTTTTGGGTGATTTTTGATTGCTTTGTTGGGAAGCTTCTGGAGGATTTTTGGGGGATTTTTGAGAGCTTTGTTGGGAAGCTTTTTGTGAAGCCTTTTTTTATTCTTTCTCGGCATATTCCCATCGCGATGGATCACGCTTTGTTGATCTCTCATGATCAGTTGTACGCCCTTTTGTCTTTGCTTTTTTGTTCGGTGGCAACAATGAGGTAGTTGCTGGATCCACAACCTAAACAAAACAAAATCAACTGTCAACATTAAGAAAATTAATAATATTAAAAAAAATGTTAAAATCAAAAATTGGTAATAATATAAATTGTTAGCCTCTCGAAACTTGTCCGTCAAAATCTTTTTTCCTACATCATTGGTACCATTAAATACTCGCCAACACTCCGCGATCAAAGGAGTTGGGTCAATGTGTACCTCTTCTTTCTTCTCTTTATTGTTGACTGTCAGAATTTTCCAATGATCATGAATTGCCGTCAAAGAAATAGGTTGACCACTTTTCCTGTATCCATCAACCTCGCATGCACATGGTAAGCCATGTGTGATTCTCAGCTTGCAATCACATTCGCCACACTCATCAAACTTCTTCATCCTGGTGAAAATAATGGCCAATGCTTCCCTTGACACATAATAATGCAAATTCCGGAACAACGGAATATTCACCCTGTGCTCCAATCTTGTGAGGCTTTTCTGAAAAGAATCAATAATGAGAGTATGCTGACATACCAACATATTTTGCATAGCTGTTAAACACGTGCATAAATCTCGGTTGCTGGATGACAATAATCTCTTCAACGTCGAGTGAGCACCTTCCACCCTAAAAATGATGGAATTTAAATGTATTATAATATGCAAAGAAACATGCCAAATTAAGACAATAATCCAAATGAAGAAAAAAAACTTACCGGTTTGTTGTAGTATTACCAAGATGCATATGCTTACTTGTCCATGCATCAACAAATTTTTCCTTATGGTAGGTCAAGTAAGTATCATCCACATAATGAAGTAGACCAATCGCCTTCCAAGACAGATTCTTAAGTCGAGTGTATGAAGCTTCATAGTCATCCTCATCCTTGGAATGGACTACCTTGGCCCAAGCGTTCTCAAGTAACGGCACATCAGCGTCATTACGAACATGTTTCCTAATACGTGCTGTCACGTTCTTCTTAATGAGAAATTGACACAACAAATGCGCCGAAGTTGGAAAAACGGTCTGGATTGCTCTCACCATTGCACTTTCAAAATCAGAGACAATGACCTTGAGCATGACATCATCATCTTTCAACAATCTCTTCACTTGTTGAAATGCCCATAAGAAGCTTGGATACTTCTCCGCCTCCATGTAAGAAAATGCAATAGTAAATGACTTCTCGGTAGATGTTTGTCCAACCACCTCAAGCAAAGGCCATTTGTATCTGTTAGTCTTGTAGGTGTTGTCTACGATGAGCACAATGTTAAGCGAATTAAAAAGAGTAACAGATTTTGGATTAGCCCAAAAAATTTGCTTCACAATATCCGTGGAATCGTCCTTTCTGTACCAGGTGTCATAACCATCATCCCTCAAAGTCTTCAAAAGATGCTGCATCTGTGTTCTCGGACGTCTGGCCTCTCTTCTCCATTTACTGAGGATGTTGTAAATTTGCATCAATTTGGTGCAATTATTTGGGTTTTCCTCCTTCAATGTCGCCAATATTTTTCTCGGCTTCACTCCATTCTTAGCCATAGTGATGATCTTTTCACGCTCTTCAGGCGTAGGTCTTCCGGGGAATGAGTGTCCGATGAATGACTCACACTTATCGTGGTTATGGGACCCACAAGATACCCTTACCTTCCACGCTCCGATTGACGAATATGGTCTACCATGCACCTTGAATGGACAATTCCTCTTCTTTGTGCCGGAGACATACTTGAACTCCTTCTCTTTTGGTTTGTATATGCCAAACCTTTCACAACAAAGTGTAATCCTTTGCTTCTGCACGATTTTTCCTCTATTAGACCTAAGGATCCTTAGAACATGTCCCTGTGAATATGCAACTTCACGAACCCATTTCACCAGAGCTTCACAATCGGGGAAAACCATGTCGGTCTCAAACGCACTAGTAAAATCCGGATATTGGACCTTTTCGTCATCGTTGTTGTCTTGCATGATTAAGCTGCAAACACAAATAAAAGTTAATATGGATAAAAAAACTAATAAAATTAACAAAATCAAAATATTTTATAAAAATTATAAAATAATAATAATAAAATAAAATAAATAAAATAAAAAAATATACCTAAAATCAAAATAAAAAGTTAAAATTAAATAACAATAAAATAAAATAAAAATATTAAAATAAATAAAAAATAAAATAACATAATTAAAAAAATAAAATATATATAAAAAATTACCCAAAGTTATAATCCTCTTCCTATTCCTTTTTCAAATCAACATTATAATCCTCTTAATCTTTCTTGATATCAATATCATAACATAAACAAATTCAAATCTCCTATATATATGTGGATGAATGCATTCAAATATATCAAAATACGGATGGATGCATTGAAATTAATTTAAAGTTTTTGAATCCTAAAACGTAGCGTCTTGATATTTTTATAGATAATATTAATATAAAATATATAATAACAGATATTTTTATAAATAATAAAATAAAAAATATAACTAAAATCAAAATAAAATTAAATAAAAAGTTAAAATTAAATAATAATAAAATAAAAAATATTAAAAATAAATAATAAAATAAAATAACATAATTAAAAAAAATTATATAAAAAAAATTACCCAAAGTTAAAATCCTCTTAATCTTTCCTCATATCAATATCATAACATATGTGGATGGATGCATTCAAATATATCATAATACGAGTTTTTGTATCCTAAAAAGTAGCGTCTTGATATTTTTATAGAGAATATTAATATAAAATATATAATAACAGATATTTTTATAAATAATATTAATATAAATATATAATAACAAAAATTTTATTTAAGTTGAAATAATTAATTAAAAATACTTCCTCGCTGAGGGTGCAGCGAGAGAACAAAATCATGTTCTCGCTGACCCCCCAGCGAGCGTTATAAAATTTTAATTTTATAACGCTCGCTGACCCCCAGCGAGGGTCATAAAATTTTGATTTTTATAACGCTCGCTGGGGGTCAGCGAGCGTTATAAAATTTTAAATTTATAACTCTCGCTTTGGGGCAAGCGAGGTAATGTTTTTTTTTGGCTCGCTTACAGGTATGCGAGCCACCCTGCCACGATGAAAAAAAAAACTGCATATGTATTGTTTGCTTAATATTAACAACTTCAAACACATACTGAACAAAGAAAAAACATAAAGAATCAAGTTTATGATCATGGAATTACCTTAATGAATATTTATGAATTGCTTGCAATTGAAGAAAGATGGAGGAAAAAAGAAGTTTTGGGTTGATGAAGGTTGGAAGAGGTTGGTGGAGAGTTAACGTGAATAAGAAGAAAAGAAGGAAGAAGAAAAAATAGGTTTCTATTAATAAGAGAAAAAGGGATATTTTGGGTAGTTTATTTTATAGTAAGGCTAATAAGGTATTAAAAGAAAAAAGAGGATTAACTAATTAAAGGGGTGTGTCAAAAAACTAATTTCCAACCCGGATATGATGCGGACTTATTCGCGCCGGGCCAAATTGCCGTCTGTATTGTGAAGGTAAGGATGGGGAGGTGATGGGTAGAGTACAGACTGGCCCGGCCGAATTGCCGTCTCTATTGTGAAGGCAAGGATGGGGAGATGATGGGTAGAGTACAGTTAGGATAAGATAAGGTTGGGAGGTGATTATGTTAGTTTACCTCTTTTCCTTTTTACTCTTCCTCTTTTCCTTTTTACTCTCTCGTCTTATATACAGGGTACCTTCTAGAAGAAATTTTTGGTCATATATATAAGACATTTTATATTTTCTATGCATCATTAATTGTTTTTCTCTTTTTTGACCTTATTAAATTTTGCCTAACTATGTTTTTTGTTATTCATTAATAAATGTGAACTTGAACTTTTCAAGTAAAGTGGAGGGGTAAAATTGTTATGTTACAATATATTCTCATAAAATTCACAAAACTAACTCATTTCCTTGGTCCGGGGAATATGGTTAAGTATGCCTTATATATAGGACCATAGGGTGTACTATTTTACTTTTTATTATTTATCTGTCCTATTTCAAATAAAACACAATTTTTAAAAAATACAATCATTATTTAAATTTTCAATACATTAATTATATTTTTTTCTTACTATACTATTTTTCTTTCCGTAATTTACTTCATTACTTACAAAAACAAATACCCTATTAAACACGATAAACATGAAAAATAATAATTATTATACTTTTGAAATCATCAAAATGACAATTAAAAAGACACAATTTTTTTTCTTTCAAAAATGACAATTAAATAAGAATGGAAGAAGTAATTATCTTTTAAAAATTGTTTTTTAAAATTCCAAAATTGATAGAGAGAAAAAAAAAATTGCTAAAGTTGTAGCGGTCCCATTCTACGGCCAAAAACTAGCCGTTATGTGAAGATCAAATAGAGCTGATATATACTTTCAAAAAAAATAGAGCTGATATATATAATATACGATATTGTAAAATGAGATAAATAAGTATGCAATAACGGTGTAAAGTTTTTACATCATCAATGCATAATTCATCATTCATTCATTCGTTCATTTATGATCGTTGACTTTTAGATTAAATTACAATGTCATTCTCCATTTTCTCTTGTAGAATATAATAATTTAGAATTGGTTATGAGTTCCACTTAAAAATGAAAGTAGAATTTTGGGATGAAATAAAAAATGTTGAAGTTCTTAATTTTTGAATAAGTGTAAAAGATTATAAAATATTATTCCTCTATATCTTTATTATATAGTATACTTAATCGAATTATACATATCGAAAAAAATAGTTAGTTTTATGAATTTCATGATCACATATTGTAATACTAAAATTTTATCCTATCAACTTTTCTTAAAAAAGTCATATTCATTAATAAAAAAAATATAAATAACCAAAGTATTTAATAAGAAAAAAACAATAAATAATATATAAAAAATATAAAATGATTTACACAGGACAATTTTTTTTAAGTGATTTAAAATAAAGATGAGAGAACAGAGATACTATATCAGAGTTATTTAAGAATCAAAAGTGTGTTCGGGGTGGTGGTTGATAAACGTGTAACACGTTCACTTTTTTACTTTTACTGTAATTTGATATTCACACTAATATATATAGACTCTACTGGAAGGTAGGAGTAAACACCTGCCTATGTATATACGGAGTATAAAGGAATATCAAGCTCAACATTTACATGCAGCATAGAACAATGGAGAGTTACAAGATCCAGCTGGTGGCCATAGTCTCACTCATACTTGTGTTTCCAAATACTCAAGGGTGGGGAGAAGATGGCCATTTCATAGTTTGTAAGATTGCTCAGGTATATATAGACATAGCTAGTTAGTACTTAGTACCCTTATCCTTAACAGAGTTTGAATGGTCCTTAGTAAAATTTGTTTTGGTTTCATGATTTCCTTTTATTATTTTGGCTTTTTGAAAATAGTCTCGCCTAAGCAATTCAGCTGCAGAGGCTGTGAAAAACTTGCTGCCAGAGAGTGCACAAAATGATTTGGCCAGCTTGTGCTTATGGCCAGATGAAATCAAGCGTGATGCTCGGTATCGCTGGTCAGCTACTTTACACTTTGCTGATACACCTGATTCCCTTTGCAATTTTCAGTATGACAGTAAGTCCCCATACTCCTTCATCCTCATGCATTCTGCTTCTAATGACCCTAGTGGTGCCTTGAGTGAGCTTGGGAAAACCACTCAACAATTTAGTTTCCACCAAACTTTTTATTACTATTATTTCTTTGCTTTAAATATGTTTTACTTTCCTGAAAATTTAATAAATTTTTGTTTTAGTTACTACAAATTTTTTTCTCTAGTTTTGTTTCTTAAATAATCCGAAATTTTGGTTTTAGTTCATAATGACAACATAGATAATTCCTGATGTTGACACATTTTTCCATAAAGACAAGAATAAAAATTTTGAAACATATAAGAACAAAAATCATCGGAAAAAATTATATAGACTAAGCCCAAAACTTGATAAATTTTCGAGAAAAAAAAAACATATTTAATTTTTTTTAAAGAAACAATGATTCGTAGAGTTAAGACTGTGATTAAGATTTTTTGCCTGTCAAAAGTAATTTTTATTAGTTGTATATGCTTTTGTCAATTAAATAGAACTTTAAAAAATTGTATTTTTATTATGTTTCACTTTTTGCATTGTTACACTTGCCTTATCTGAATATCTGATAGTATCTCAAATAATGAATTAACCAGTGTTGTCTTAACTCTGAATATTCAGGGGATTGTAAGGATCTGAGTACCGGAGAGAAGGGACAATGTGTTGTAGGAGCCATTAACAACTACACCAATCAGCTCCTCAACTATGGCAGTGTTACAAAATGTAAATCCTTAATTCCTTATTATACATGACACTATAATATCCAACTTATTATAGCCTTAGTTATACGGTATAAGTCACTTATACCCCGTGTTTTTTATAATATATTCTCTGCTGACTAGTAAATACTTTTTTGAATGTGATAACATAAAAATATCAGATAACCTCACGGAAGCTCTCCTATTTCTTTCTCATTTTGTTGGAGATATCCATCAGGTATGCATGATACAAGATCCAAATCTCCCATATACCATGCTCACTTCTGAATTAGCACTTTGGCTATTATAATTTCAAGTTTTTATTTTTTTTTAACAATATAATAATTTTCATGCTTAATTTGCAGCCTCTGCATTGTGGCTTTGTCTCAGACCTGGGAGGCAATAGAGTTGCAGTGAATTGGTACAATACAGTGCGAAATCTTCACCGTGTGAGTCTAGTTCTCTTAGCTTCATCAACAACATAATGATATGATCTATTTCACTATCTTCTGTGTATCTAATTGTTTATCATAGATGTTTAATAGATAGATTAATTGTTTACCATACAGGTTTGGGATGATGACATTATTGAGACAGCAGAAGAAAGATTCTATGACTCTAACAGAACTGAATACATCAATGCAATTCAACAGAACATTACGGTATTCTATGCAGCAGCTATAATTTTCTTTTACCTGTCAACAATCTAACAAATTGCCTATCATAGTCTGAAGTTTAACTCATTTTTTCTTAAAACACAGAAAGCATGGGCTGATCAAGTGAAAGGTTGGGAGAATTGCAGTCCAAATAAAATCCCATGTCCAGATATGTATGTTCCATTAGTACTTACTAGCTGAATCAATTATGTGAACTCATTGATTTAAGTCTCTAAATTTTGTAGCTAAAACAATACTAGCAAGTAGCACCTGCTTCTTTAATTATAGTTACCTAGAATCTCTATTAATTTAAATTATAAAAGCTTAATTTGGATTTAAATTTTAGATATGCATCTGAAAGCATCGAAGAAGCTTGTCAATGGGCATACAAAGGTGTCAGTGTAAATTCAAATCTACAAGGTAAGATATAAGAATTGTGGAGGTTATTCATTGTTATTTACTTATTTTGCTTTACCTTCACTCACTACTATTTCATGAAAATGTATGTGCTCTGCAGATGAATACTTCCTGACACGTTTGCCAATAGTCACTTTGCGTTTAGCTCAAGGAGGAGTTCGATTGGCTGCAACCCTCAATCGCATTTTTGGCACACAATACTCTGCTGCAATGTAATTTATTGCATTGCTTTACTATCCATGCAAAATTGTGTTTTTACCTGTATTGTTGCTCTCGCATGTATGATGTTAACTGGTGTAATATTGTGAGTAAGGAAGGTTTGCTGATCTAGATTTGTTGTTGCTGTTGTTGTCGTTGTTGTTGGGAATATTGTGTGATTCAGACTTCAGAGTACATTATAGGAAGGTTGAAAAAATAAATTAAAAAATAGAGATTGATTTTGAATGTCCCATTTTTAGAAATAATTTTATTGATTGTTGCATAAATCATAAATGGTTTAAAAATTATATATTTTTATAAATTATTTGTAAAATTATCCACTTAACTAAAAAAAATTAAGAAAAAAAATTGATACCATCATTTTGATGGTTATGTTCAATTGTTCACCCACGCAGTCATCTAGATGATCTACCACGCATCCAAGTTCCAACAACAGTCAGATGAAGAATCTTATGCTAGAATTGCATGGAGTATATAAAATTAATTAATTAATATAGTCAATTGAGTAATATTAAAGTCACACTTCAATGACTTAATTTCATAGAAGAGTATATGGGTGGATTTTATAAGGAGTGTTAACTTTCTCTAGTTGATAAGAGACGTAATAGATGCAACTACCTTTAAAGCTACTTCAATCTGGTGGATGAAAATATAAAGCAAAGGAGTACAAGCAGAGAAGTGAGAATATCCCATTGGATATTAAAGATCCTTTTCTGCCATTGGTTCACAACTTCACATAGAGAAATGAGAATATCACCTTTAGTAGTTGAGATCCTCTTTATGCCGCTTTCATGTAAGTTGTTTCTTAGAAGAAAAAAATTGATTTTATTTATAAGTTATTTTATATTTTTTAAAAAGTAATGATTATCAATTGCTATTCTTTTAGTCATGATTATTTTTAAAAAGTTCTAAAAAATTAATTTATCTAGTCATGATTATTTTGCCTAATTAGAAATAAATTGCACATCTCTCATTTCAATTATTGCTATTCTTTTACATCGACTAATGGTTCTTTACTCTTTAAAAATTTACACCTGCATCTCTTGATTAATTTCTTAATAGAAAGTTCCTATATATATATATATATATATATATATATATATATTTGAGCAAGTATAAAAAATTAAGAAGTTCAATGTAATTGTTCTACATTTTTAGTTTTTTCTCTATGTATTTTATTTCCGGTGCTAAGTCGTGTTTTTACATTTTACGAATAAAATAATTTTATGGACATCAAAATCAGAACATCAATAATACAATATATTCAACATTTTAAGGATTTACTTAACCGGATAAGAAGTTAAAAAAATAATAAAGTGATATTAGAAATCTAACTTTGCTATCACCTAAATGAATAAAGCTGATCTAGTTTTTGAATGTAGAAATATTTTATTTAACCTCTTTCTTTTTAAGAAAATCCTATTTTTTTAAAGCTATAATAGGAAAATATAAAAAATTGATTTTTTTTTAAGATTATTTTAACTTTTAGAATTAAAAACAAGAATCTTAAAAATGTAATTTTGTATTGAAAAAATACGAATTTAATACTTCGAGGACCATAGACTTAGTTTTTTCATATATATTTACTTTATTTGAATATTTTATTCTAAACCTTAAAGATTGAGATTAAATAAACCTTAAAAAAATATGTGAGATGAAAATAATTATGTAAGATGTGAGATATATTAAAAAATTAAATCTTCAGACAAGGGAGTTGTTATTTCTATTCACAATATAAATGTATGGACTTATTTGATCCTCTATAGTCCTATGGTGTCCTAATTTCCTAACAACTAACCATGAACAATCTACTTAAGCAATTTAGCCAATTTTTTCCTTATCTTTACCAAACTCACAGCGCAGTTGTCTTAAAATTCACCGATCTTTCATCATCTGTTTGGGTTCAATTTTCTATCGTATGTGGTTTTTAACATATGTGCTTTCAAACTTGCAAAACCTAGGTCAACATCATACTTCTGAAGATTATTTGAGCCATTATTATTAGGTAGCTCCTTTCTTTATTAACAGAGACTATAATATGATAGGAACTAGCCAGTGTCCACGTGACAGATGTCCACATTCAAAATCCAATTACTTTAGAATTAATCTCAAGGGTGTTGGGACAGATATAAAGATACAAAATTGAGATTTTAATATCAGCCACGCATCTCATACCCAAATTTCAAATACCTCATTGCTAGCTGTCCAAGTTGACGTAAAGCAAAATTAAAACCAAAAAAAAAAGGTAGACGTAAATAAAACACAGAATCATTCTACTTATATACACACAGATCACCAATGAGTTGTTTGGTTCAGCTAATATATTATTGTTTCTTATAATTAAAAATTTATGTGAGAATTAATGCACCATGTTATGGATATTCCTAGCTTCGACAAGATTGCTTTCACGTGGAGGATAAGAAAAAAAAAGAAAGTAATACACGCCCATCACACTTGACACATGCATTAAATTATACATATAGATCTCAATTCACATCTAACTTATTTGTATATATAAACGCATGTTGTTCATGATATGCATACTTGTTTAGTTTTAACTAGAATTAGAAAAGCATGGGTTGTTACAAAATTCAGCTAGTGGTACTAGTCTCATTCATGCTTTTGTTATCAAACACACAAGGGTGGGGAGAAGATGGGCATGCTATAGTTTGTAAGATTGCTCAGGTAGCCTACCTATCTAATTAATTAAATTATTGTATATTTCTCTATCTTTAAGTATCTATTTGATGTGAGTTTGAATGTGCAAGTAGTTTCACATATTTTTTTTTGGTTTTGGACAGACTCGCCTTAGTGATACAGCAGCTGAGGCAGTGAGAAAACTGTTGCCAAAATCAGCTGAAGACTTGGCAAGTAAGTGTTCATGGGCAGATCATCTAAGAGTGGTGTTTCCATGGTCATCAGCTTTGCACTTTGCTGATACTCCTGAGAATGTTTGCAGTTTCCAGAACAACAGTAAGTTTCCTTTCTCATTTGTTTGCTAATGGTCCTTTGGCTGTTTGGACACGGAACTTCAGAATGCTTGTCGTTTTGGCATCTCCCACTTGATAGGGAAAGTTTCAATACTTTGCGTTAATAATAACTTTAAGCAGCTTTTTTAACTTTTACAGTGACACAAATGAAAAGATCACAAGTGATGTTATATGTACATCCAGAATTGACATCTAAATGTACATTTATTTGTCTTATATGCAAAAATATAATATTTCTGCATATAAAACAAGCATATGTACATTCAGATTTCAAATTTGAATGTACATATAACATTAGTGTATCACGAATGTGAAAATTGTGTTATACAATAAACATAGTAAAACTTTGTCAAATGTTTATGATATAGGTCAATGACATTTGATCCATGTAAACAATCCCATTTAATAGAATAAAGACTTAGTTATTGTTGTAAATTAAATATCATGAGGTTGTTGTAAATTAAAAAAAAAAAATGTCTTGAATTCAAGTCATATATAGAATATTTTAAAGAACAAAATACAGTTTCTTTGAGTATTTGTGATGCTATTTCCACAACTACCTAATATATATTGATATATATCAAAAAAATTATAAAGGTTTGTCATGTGTATATATGTGTGTTTTCTAGCCCATGCTATTTTGACATTCGTATATGATTATAACTGGATAAAATATATAGATCAATCTTTTAATATTAAGATTTCTTCTCTGTTTTTCTGGTATAAAAAATAAAGATTTCTTTGTTTTGGAACCTTACCGCATCTAGATCACATCTAGATCTGGTTTGTCATATGTAGTTTAGCTTGTGATTTTTTTATAGAGATCATAAACCACACATCACATAGCATTTGCATAACCAACAAATGTGTCAATGGTAGAGACACATTGTAATTTTAGAGGAGAATCGGAATTTAATTCCGGATGAAAACATAAGTTGAAAGGACAAATTTAACTACACCAAAAAGATTTATCTTCTATCCTAGTAATAAGGTGGGAAGATACCCGATAAAATAATAAAAATATAGTATTTTCATAAGTTTTGTTTTTATGGAGTTAATCAAACATATGCTAGTATATCAATTAATAAACTTATGTCCTATGTGTATCAATGCATTGATAACGCTAATGTCTTTGAAATGTAAAAAGTGAAAAATAATTTGATCCGTAATCAAGAGTTTAACATGCATGTGTGCACTGTCGGTCATCATCTATCGTTTATTTGCATTACTTTTATTTAGAAGTCAATAACCATAAACCCTCGGATGGTGGATGATGTGCTAACAGACTGTCAGTGTATAAACTATTTTCTCAATAAAATATTGTCAGGAAATAATAACATGTAAACACCCATAGATATATAGCATGTTGTTGTGGTGTAGTATTGACCAATTGTCTCTACATTCAGGGGATTGTGTGGATCACAAAACTGGAATCAAGGGACGATGTGTTGTGGGAGCAATTAGCAATTACACCAACCAACTCCTCGACTATGGCAGTGAGACTGAATCTAAATGTAAATCCTTGTTTTCATTCTAATATATCCTCAGTTGCATACCATGGTTTTTTAATATCTTTGCATCCTAACAAATTCTTGTTTGAATATGGTAACATCACAATATCAGATAATCTCACACAAGCTCTCTTGTTCCTTTCACATTTTATTGGAGACGTTCATCAGGTATATATGCCTCATAGAAGTACCAACAAATCTCTAATAAACAATGCTTCCATTTGAATTTGCAATGTGTCTAATTTCATTATAATGGCTTTCTGTGCATGATTAATCTGCAGCCTCTACATTGTGGCTTTACCTCAGATAGGGGAGGAAATGATATAACAGTTCACTGGTACAAAAGGAAGCAAAATCTTCACCATGTGAGTCTAAGTCTTAGATTCGCTAACAATAAGTATACAACAATGTGACATATTTCACTGTGTAATACTAATATCTATTTATGTATCCAATACAGGTTTGGGATGATAGCATAATTGAGACACAACTAGAAAGATTCTATGATTCTGACAGAGCGGAATTCATCGATGCAATTTTGACGAATATCACGGTATTCTACGCATATTCTATGCAACTAACATTTTCTTTGTTATCATCATACTGTTTAAGGAAATGCCTATCAAAGTTTTATGTTTACTTCATTTTTGTTTTCTGAATAAACAGAAAGAATGGGCTGATCAAGTGGAAGAATGGGAGAGCTGCAGTTCTGGTGACATCCCATGCCCAAAAATGTATGTCCTATATCCCATTTTAGAAACTATTAGTAGGATTATTTATAGTATCATTCATTCTTTCACTACTACTAGTTCAATTCAATACTTCTTGAATAGTATATCTATGTTGCTGAAAATATACATGCTTAACTATTTTTTTAGATATGCATCTGAAAGCGTGGAAGATGCCTGTAAATGGGCATATAATGATGCCCCTGAAGGTTCTGTATTAGAAGGTAAGAACCTAGAAGAGTTGTAGCAATTGAATTAGTTTACTTTACTTCTTTTTTTTCCTAACTATACCTTGAAAACGTACTCTGCAGATGATTACTTCCTGTCACGTTTACCGATTGTCAATTTGCGGTTAGCTCAAGGAGGAGTTCGATTGGCTGCTACTCTCAATCGCATTTTTGACAGTCAATCTGTGATGTCTATCTAGTTTAGTTAGATGTTGATTAACCTTCAAGCAAGTCACTTTAATTTCTTCGTAGGAAGAAGAGAATAAAATTTTTAAAAAGTGATAATAAAGTTAGGCCAGTAGCAGTCCCTAGTGACTAGAGATTTAAAATATTTGCAAGAAATTATAGGTTCAAACCTCACTGCTTTGCTTTCATTGTACCAGATAAAGGAGATTAGAGATCCTGCAGGCTTGCATTGCTTTCTTTTGCATGCACAAACAGTCATATCTCAGTAGTCAGTACCATTACTCTCTTGTAAGTTACTGATCTGTGATCTCATTGATTTCCTAGCAACAAGGGAATTATATTTTTCATATAAGTTAATCTTTCCAATGCTCTAAATCCTAAGAAATAAAAGCCAGAAAGACGAATGGTCTTTGCAGCAACAGTACCTCAGATACTGATCTTTCCATATAGCTTTCCTGTAGGACAATGAAATTCGCATCATAGACCAAATGAATGAAAAGCCATGTATAGAGTGTGCTGAACATACCGGTGCGTGTGAAAAATTATTAATTGTCCTAAATCAATGAGTTTGAACCTATCTTAATCATTAAATGCTTGATTTTTTAGTTAAAATAAAATAAAAAATTGATAATGGGCGATGATTATATATCTAGGATCCCCAACTACCAAGTAATTTTAAAGTGCAGGTGGGGCGTGTGCATGTTTTTGTCAGTGTTATATATAGGGGCGTTCGCAATTCGGTTCGATTTTGAGGCAAAAAGTCATCCATTCCAATTATAAAATATAAATGCGATTCGGTTCAATCCAATTACATCATAAAATCCAATACCATCCAATCCAAAATAAAACATGTGTTTTCGATTCAGTTTTTAACTTAAATAAAACTTTTATGTAATTTTTATAAAAATGAATTATTTGGTCATAAACATAAATTTTGTTTTTTTTGCTACAAATCATGAATATATAAATATTTATATATATATATATATATATATATATATATATGCATGAAAGCAACTATCATTGTTGTTACCATTTCGAATTAGCACAAACTAAAATAACATTGTGCATATGTTAATGTGTGCATAAGAAGTGGTCTTTTGTGTAAATCTGAAGTCAACTTCACTTTTTTTTCTGGATACATAAAATACATTTAAATTAAATAAACTTACAATAAAATATTATTTGTATGAATCAGAACTTTTTAGAGAAAAAGCACTTTCTATAGTTAGGGAGTACATCCTGCCTCATTGCCCTCCAAATCTTTGCTGCCTCTGTACTATGAATAATCAATCGGTCCATATCAGGAATTTATGTGCAAAACTTTGTGAAACGCAATCCAGAGAAAACAAATTAAAAGGTTATGTGATATTAGCAGTTAAAAGAACCTATTGTAGTCCATCAGAGCATTCATTTGATTAGAAAATTTCCTTTACATAACATTTCAACTCTTCATTAAGTTCATATTGTGGCATATTATTGAACAAGTTGGCATCAATGCCAACAGAATACTTAGCCAACACCAGAACAAACTAAGGACAAATGAGACATGCAAGAATGCTTCAAATGTCTATTTTCCTCTGCCTCGCATAGGACCTAAGGATTCAGAAAAACAGGAAGAAGAATAATAGGATCCTTTCTTTCGAAGACGAAACCAAACTGTAGTATAAAACTTGGACCCTCTTTCTTTTGATGAAAATATTTTATTGAATTCTCTATTACAGAGCCGGGTTACCTCCTTCCCCACCACCCACTAGCCATATTGATGAAACAATTACCATTCAAGAATCTTCTCTACTATATTAACTTGGAAACTGAATAAATTAAGAGTCCTCGTTTCGAAGAAACATTACAAATTTAGACTTTATCTCTGCTGGAATTCGAACAGGACGATAGCTTTTGTCAAGCCACACCGCTGTGGCCCTGGCTTCCAAAATAAGCTGCCGTCAAATTCACCAAATCCAAATATCAGCAAATATTCTCAACAATGTGGGGAAAGAATAAAGTATTAGTGACAGAATTATACCTCCTGGTTTGGGAGCTTAAAAATGAAGTGATCAAAGTACAAACGAGCAGCCGAAGAGCCAGAAACCCTAACCTTTACAACAAATTTGTCTCCACTCTGGTTGCATGTTCTAAATATGAGAACAAGTATGGGCAAATAGAACTATATTGTGCAACACATCATCATATGCTTTTAGGGTACTACCATGTTTTCAGGATTCAGAGGTTATTTACACTATATCCTAACAAACAGGAATGACTGACAAAATTGAAGAGGCTTACTCTTAGTGGTGCAAGGAATTTGAGTGATAATTCTGACAATGCCAATGCATCACCGGTACGAGCCACAGCATCACAATTAATACCAATGTGTTCCAAGAATTCGTGACGACCTTACAAAGATATTGATAGACAAGCAATCAGATCGTGTATGTAGAATAGAAAGTATGCCTTTTAGTTGCCACAACATGTATAGGAATAATTTAAAAATCTGCAGACCATTGAACTTGATACATCTTTCAACATCCTGTCAAGTGTCAACTCTTGATTACAACAATAAAACTGTCTCAAACAAACCACAACAGATATTAGCGAAAAAGGGGAAACATTTTCAAGCATGTTCAAGGTTTGAAAAAACACCAGATTTACAACTCTTAGACTAACAAAAAAGAAATCACCAATGTGAAGAATCATTAGACTGCATGTAAATTTGAAAAGAAAAGTTTAGATGTGACCCTGGAAAAATCGAAAGGTATTTTTGTATGAGTAAAGGCTGCAGAAAGGGGCGAGTCTTTGTATGAGTGAAGCATTGTTTATGTATACATTACTCATAGTTCCAAACTAAAGATAACCTTGCATTGTCAATAAACTCCCTACGATCAAGTTCCACGGGTTATTTCTTCCCAACTTATGAATTAAATGCTTGGATCAAAAGGTTAGTTTCTAAAAATCTATGTTATACCAATATGCGCTGGTAGAAGAGGTTATTCCAGTAAACTTCTAATTTCTATTGAGTGAACATAACTACATATGTTATGTATTCAACATTACACAAAATCAAAGCAGATCACAATCCATAATAAGCCTCTAAGATGTAATATGTTCTCAAAATCACCAATTAACCGCATCACAGCTTTCCACAATATACGATGTCAAATTTTATTACTTTCTGTTTTCATACACCATTGACATGAAATATATACATAAATAGATAAGTTTTCAACATCTGAAAAAGTTATCTCAAACCAAAACATTTAAGTAACAGAAACAGTTCACACTACTTGAAATTTTTCATATATAATAAGCTCATGAGGTCTCAGTCTCACCATGTTGGCAATAACTTGCATAAACTGCATTGTTGACCACACCATACTGATCCAACTCATAGTCACGAACTTTTAGTTCAACATCAAAAAACTCGCTCATTCTGCAATATGTCAAAGAAGCCCCAATTTCAAATTCCCTACTTTAACCTCCCAATTCTCAAATAATAAAGATTTAATCTCTACACATTTTAAAGGTAACTTTTTTTTCATTGTTATTTACACTTTTTTTTCTTTAATAGTCGCGGTTATCCTTCACAGGAGACAATCATGTTCGAGCCGAAAATATCTATAATGGAACTAGCTCTACCAACAAAGATTTTCTCCATACACAAGACTCGAACTAAGGTCCACTATATATTGTTATACTAATATTACGACATCCAAAATATTGCAATAACTATATCAAATAATAATAATTTATTTCAAATAATAATAATAAGGCTTATTTATGACTTTAGTCCCTGAAAGTTCAGCGTGTTTTGGTTTTAGTCCCTAGAAATTATTTTGACCGGAACTAGTCCTTAAATTTTCAAAGGTTTTGGTTTAGTAAAAATCAGTTATTTCCTGACATGGCGCTGCCTCACACCCGTGACACCTAGTATGGATTTTCATTAAATAACTGATTTTTTTGTAACGAAGGGTACCAAAACCAAAATGTTTGAAAAATTAAGGACTGATCCGGTCAAAATAACTTCTCGGGTGTAAAACCAAAACACGTTGAACTGTCAAGATCAAAACCATAAATAAGCCTAATAATAATAATAATTTATTGAAAGTACCCTTTGCCCCCTTTGAGATCGAAGAGTGGTGCAGAGGAACTGGCTTTCAACGAGACAACTGAGCGGAGAGGCGGGGGATTGAAAGAGCGGGTGGGAAAGGGAAAAGAGGGAGAATGGCGGGTGAGTTGAAACGACGTCGTGTTGAGGAATGATAGGGAAGACATGGGTTTGTGGTTAGAGGAAGGAAATGAGAGAGAGTGCAACATTTTATTTTATTTTATTTTAATTTTGGGAGCAGAGGAGTGTGAGTTGAGAAATGGCGTTACAACCCATGCCACTTAACTACTACTAGTACTTTAAAGTGTTTTGGTGATCTTGTTTTCTTCCCTTCCTCAACTGCATTTGTTTGCTGCTCCTGTTGCTTCTTCATGTCTGTGAACCTTTTTCTCCGGATTATTTAAGCAAAGGGGTTGATATACTGTTTGGAATTTGGATCATGTCTTATGCAATAAGTGGTTCAAATTTTCAAGTAGATTACAAACCCCACTTAATATCCCCAAATCCCAATTTTAGAAATGAAATTATCATAATGTCTTAATTAAAAAAATTAGTCCTTTTTCACCTTCCTAAAATTATCCATAAACCCCAAACCTCTTTTCTTTTTTCTCTCCCTTTTATCACTCAACCTCTCTCTCTCCTTTCTCCAAAAGTAATAGTTTTTTGGCATTCACTTTCATCAACATCGAGTTTTTGGTGCATCACTGGAGTAGTGTTCGTGTTGGCGATTGTCTTACCACTAAAATACTTTTTTTTTAACTAGACGTACGTTTTCCAACTGTCCAATCTGAAAAATCAAATTCCAACTCGAGACTCTCGAAAATCATATACACGATAAAGTCAAATTATAATTTCCGAGAGTCCTGGGTCGAAATTTGGTTTTCCGAGACTGGACAGTCGGAAAACGTATGTCCAGTTTTTTTTTTTTTTAAAAAAAGTACCTTAGTGGCAACGCAATCGCCAACACGAACACTACTCTAGTGATGTACCAAAAACTCGATGTTGATAAAAGTGGATGTCAAAAAACTATTACTTTTGGAGAAGGGAGAGAGAGAGGTTGAGTGATAAAAGGGAGAGGAAGAGGGTTTTTTTTTTTTTTTTGAGAAAATAAGGAGTATGAAGTTTTTATAATAGGATATATGAAAAAAAGGGTTTGAGGTTTATGGATAATTTTAGGAAGGTGAAAAGGGTTTTGGGGTTTGTGGATAAAAAAAGGGTTTGTATTCTCGTTTTTTTTTTAAATTAAGGCATTATGGTAATTTCAGTTTTAAAATTGAGGTTTAGGGATATAAGGTGGGCTTTGTAATCTACAACTCAATTTTCAAATGTCTTATCCAGGGCCTTCAGGGCGACCGGGCCCACAAATTTTAGGGGCCCATAATTTATTTTTTTTTACATGGGAGGTCTAGGACTAAAATCCATGATCTAGGGGAGGGGGAAATCTTAAGTGTCCCTGCAGCCACCAACTGGGCTGTCTTACGTGTACCCATAATTTTTTTTAATAGTAATTTTATGTTAAGAGAAAATTAGTAGTTACATGTTTTTTTTCCTTCAATTATTGATGATTTTCATTATAATATCTTAATTTGTTTTTTTATTTGATGCTCACTTTACTTATAAATAGGTGAACTAATTAACTTTATTTTTATAACTAACTCCCTTAGTCTTAAATATAACAACATTTTGAAATTTTTATTTTGTCCATATTTATAATACCTTATACCAATTTTCAATGACAATCAAATATTTTTTGTTTTCACAAACATCCTTATTTACTCAACACTTATTAAATTCTCAATAATATTTATAACAAGATTAGTTTTGAATAGAAAAAAAAAACATATCAAATGTTCATATTTGCAATGCAACTAACTAAATTAACCAACTTTCTTAATAAACGTGAATTCAACCAAAAGGTCTTATATATAACGACGACAAGAGTAACTTGAAAAAAGGTTTTTATTACCTATATTAAATTTTTTATTTTATTTCAGCTCTATTTTAATATTTTTATTGTTGTTTTAATTTATTAAATATATAAATATTTCATGTTTTAATTGAATTATTTTTAATAATTTTTTTATGAATAAGGGCCTCAAAAAAATTTTCGGCCTAGGGCCCAAAATAGGCTAGGATCGGGCCTGGTCTTATTCGATTTTTTTTTTAAAAAAAAAAAACTAGTACTCCCTCCGGCTTGAAATATAAGTAACAAAAAAACATACATCTTTTGGTTTAAAATATAAGCAAAACTAACCAACTTTTTTAAATTTTATTTCATTCTCAATGTCACTTTCCAAAAGCATCCCTAGAAAATTGTTATCTTATTTATTTTTTGTTTCATTTCTAACACAACTTTCCTAAAATACCTCTATTCTTTTATAAATTTGAGAAAATTAAATACAATCAACTAACATCCTTAATAAGCGTAAAATTATTTGGTTTTGCTTATAATTTGAGCCGGATGGAGTATATTTCTATCTTACAATTAAATTCTTGACCATGTGCAACAATGTGTCGTGATAAATCACTGATTGATTGACATATCATTAATGAATTCATGTCATTATCACATCAACTTTAAATCATTGATTGACATATCATTAATGAATTCATGTCATTATCACATCAACTTTAAATCATTGTCATATCAATTCTAAATTAATCAAATTATCTAATTTGTTAAACAATTATTGGTTCATTAACTAATTGTTATACAACATTCAAAATTTAATTGCATAAAAATAAGAGAAAATGAGTAATGTACCGATGGTATAAACTTTTTTACACCATCAGTGCATCATCCACCATTCATTCGTTATGGTCATTGATTTTTAGATTAAAGTAATACAAATGAATGATGAATGATGGACTGATTGTGTAAAAACACTTTACACTGTCAATACATACCCATTAATCTCTTGAAAAAATAATGCAAAAAAATATTAAAAAAGAGGGTACATAACTAAAAGCATATTATCTATGAGTGCTTTAAGATTTTTTTTTTTTTTAAGAAATACAAAAGCAATAAATTTAACATTGAAAAATCAATTTCAAAAAAAAATTTGAAAAATCAATTTCATTGATCTACATTAAATATGTGATTTTTCTAAATAAACATATTTATTTATTTTCTTTAATCAAGATTTTTAGAATACTAGTTAACATTTTAAAAAAAAAAATTGAGTGTTGATAAAAATTCCCAACCAATTATACTGTACTAACTCTTACCCCGTGCAATGTATGAGTTGTTGATATTTTATTTTTTTTATCTTAAATATTTTAAATTAAAAATAAACTCTATTATTATTTTTATTATAAAGTAAAGATTATTATTAAACGACAATAAAAAATAACACTTTTTTATATAAAAAGGTATGAGTTCAAACCAAACCCTACAATTAAAAAAATTAAAACTCAACAATATTATCAACTGTACCATGAAAATTATTTAATTAACCTTTAATTCCAAACATGAACACTATTACAGAATCCATCTGAAAATGCTTAGAAATATAAAAACATTAATATAAAATTCAAAAAATAAAAAACTAATATTTTTTTCATCTTTAAAAAATCTTAAAGTACTTTTAATTTTGATATCGCAATATGATTGTTAGTTAAAAATTAATATTATGATTTTTATTTTTAAAAAACCTAATATTTATTAAATAATTATAAAACAAAGTAGACTCATTTGGATCTTAATCTTTATAATGAATCATATATTTAAATATTTATTCCTTTATATATTATCTTCATGATTGAGCTAATTGATAGAGTTAAGTAGAAATTATCCAATTGGAAGATGAACTCTTTGTCTTTTGCAGGTAGAGTAACTCTAGCTCAATCATGTATTTTGAGTATTCCTAGCTACTTAATGCAATCTACTCCTATCCCTGCTTCTGTGTGTGATGAAGTTGAGAAGATTTGCCGTGATTTTATTTGGGGTAGTTCTAATGAGTAGTGTAAATGTCATTTAATATCTTGGGAGACGATTTGTTCTCCTAATAGTGAAGGTGGGCTTGGTTTTCGGAATTTTCGGGTTACTAATGAAGCTTTTGTGACTAAGTTGGCTTGGAGGTTAGTTTCTAATCCTAACACTCAAGGGGCCAAGGATCTTATTGCGAAGTATAAGGTGACTGATGTTTTCAATATTCAAGTTTCTCCTTCTTCTTCTGCTACAATGACTTGGCATAGTATTGTGAAGGCTTGTGAAGTGGTATATGCTAGCACGCACTGGATTCTGGGTAATGGTACCCGTACCCGATTTTGGATGGACGGTTGGATTCCTGGTTATCCTGCTCTGAAGGATATGGTTGGTGTTTGTCTTTCATCATGGGGACAACAATTCACGGTTGCTAGTTTTGCGGAGAATGGTAGTTAGCATTGGGATTTATTGTATGAGGTGTTGCCTTCTACTGTGCTTAGTCTTATGGTTGCTATGATTCCTCCATCTTCGAATTCAGGGGATGATTATTTAGCATGGGCGTTGGAAACTGATGGTGAGTTCTCTCTGGCTTCAGCTGCTAGTGTCATTCAATATGGTATTGATGGGAGATCTCCGCATGCCAATGCATCTCTTTTTAAGGAAGTTTGGGAGTGGCCTGGTTCTCAACGGATCCGTGCTCTTCTTTGGAAGGTTAGTCATGAGAAGCTTCTTACAAATGCGTAGAGAGTTCGTCGTAATATGGCAAGGGATGATATTTGTCCTCGCTGTATGAATGGCTCGGAAACAATGATTCATATGCTGCGGGACTGTGATGATGTTCGGGAACTTTGGAGCACTGTAATCAATGATAAGGCTTGGGCTAAGTTCTTTATGACAGGTACAGTAGACTGGTTGCAGTTTAATCTTACTGATAACAGTGTCCTTTTTGGAGTGCTGGTTAGTTTGATTTGGAAAACTAGAAATGACTTGGTGTTTAACCATGTCAGGACGAAACTTTCTGATGTCCTTATTCAGGCTCTTTCTCAGGCTCAATTTATCTCTGGTTCTTTGGCTAGTGATTCAACTCTCTCTATTTATAAGAGAGAAATTCTTATTGCTTGGACTCCTCCTAAGCATGAATTTTTGAAGCTTAATGTTGATGGTTCATTTAGGAAGGGTACAAGAAGTTCAGCCTGTGGTGGCATCTTTCGTGATTCAGCTGGTAAATTTGTGCATGGGTTTTATTGTAACTTGGAGTTGTGTTCCTCAACTAAGGCTGAACTTTGGGGTCTCTTGTGGGGTCTTCGGTTGGCTACAGACTTACATTTTACAGCATTAAAGGTGGAAATGGATTCAAGAGTGGTTGTTTCACTGGTTACAAGCCATTGTGCTTCTCATCATCATTGTTTCTCTATTGTCCGTGAGATTAGATATCTTATGTGTTTGGATTGGAGAATTTCTGTTTCTCACATTTTTCGTGAGGCTAATCGGTGTGCAGATTTGTTAGCCAATCTTGGCCATAATAGTTCTTTTACTGTTACTAGTGTAGGTTCTTGTCCCAGTTTTTTATTTCCTCTTGTTTGTGAGGATGCTTACCTGATTGCTTTCCCGAAATTAGTGTAGTGTTGTTTTTGGGCTTGTTAGCCTCGTTGATTATACAAAAAAAAGAGCTGGATAAAAAAAATACAATACTCAATAAAAAAACTAAAAGGTTACATAAATTCACAAAAACTATAAATACAAATTTTGAAATCTATCTTGGATGTGAGACTATGACAACGACGACGACAACAACAACGACAACGACAATGACAACAACAACAACAACAACAACAACAACAATGGTAAGGACAACAACACCGACAATGACAAAAAAAAATTGTAAGGACAACGACAACAACGACGACAACGAAGAATTGAAATATATATAATTATTTATTTTGTTCTTGACCTTTCACGAAAAAGAAGTTTTTTCTTTACTATCAAAAGAAAATTGTGCTGATTGATGACATCAACCTCAAATCAAATAAGTCAAAACTACATTAATTCCTTAAACACAAACAAAAAGCAAAAAGCAATTAGATAAACTTACCCACATAACTCTAGGGCCTGCCTCTCGCGATAGCCGACAAAAACCTGACCAAATCCATCTTTTCCCAATTTCCTCTCTACCTTGTACATAAGCGACCCTTCTACTTGAACCTGAAAACAAATTAAAAATTCATAATTATAAATAAACAATTTAAACAATCAATGAATAAGCAATAATCAATAATAACCAAAAACTCCAAAGAAATTAGTTCCTGCACCGACATCACCAACACTAACAACAACAGCTTAACAACAAGGAGAAAATAACAAAAACAAATAATATAAATAAAACCATCGAAATAAATAATACAGTATAGTTTAAGATGATCGAAATTGAAGGACAAAATTATGGGAGAAGAGAGAGATTTAAAGGTGTAAAACACATGCAAAGTTTGAAGGTGAAAAAAAATGATCACATCAAGTATAAAATCAAATCCTATTATATATAATGATTTAGAAAACTTATAAAACTTGAATAATCTATTTAATTTCAAATTTTAATATTTTTTAAGATAATGATTTCTTATATATATATATATATATATATATATATATAAACTGAGGATAACGATTTCACATGTAGATAAAGATTTGAAAATCTTGAATAATTTATTTAATTTTGAATTGTGTTTTTGGTTGGAGATAATGATTATATACTTACGATTGTTCTGGTGCGAGAAAAACTTCAACGACAAAATATGGTGCCTTGAAAATTTGTCCAACAAATGTGGTGCCTAAAATTTTTTTCTGATAAACGTGGTACGTCAAATAGGCGTAAAATTCTTATCCACCTCTTGATATAGAGCCTTTCCTTAAAAGAAAACGCACTGATTGCAATTCCTTATCTAAGAAAGCACTAATTCTTCTCAAGGAGGTAGTATATTACTTGCTTAATTATTCCCATGTTCATTTTTATGTTTTTGTCTATTCACTCCCTTCCATAAGTACATATTTTATCTTTTTGGTTGATGTGATTTTTGGTTATGTGAATTTCTATTATGGAGTTTTTTTTTAATGTCATTGGTAATTTCTTAATTCAGTTACTTTTAATTATGTGAATTTCTATTTTTGCCTTTTGTTGCCGGTTGGTCAAGACACGTAATTTGACTATATTTGATTACCTTTCTTGGGTAAAGTTTATGCGATTCTCCAATGATAATCTTACACCGTGCAATGCACGTGTTGTTAATATTTTAAATTTTTTATATTAAATATTTTAAAGTAAAGATTATTAATTTTTTTATTATAAAGTAAAGATTATTATTAAACGACAATAATATAATTATACAAAAAGAGCATGGGTTCATATCAGACTCTACGCTTAAAAAAAATTAATCTAAATGATCTTGTTTATAAAGAATAAATTATATAAGCATTCATAGAGAAGAAATTAATCTAAATAATCTAAACTCTACAATTATATAAGCATTCATAGAGAAGAAATTAAATTTATAAATTTACACTTGTAATTCATAAATTTAATTTCATTGTATATGCGTCCAAACGCTTTAATTATAGAAGCATTTTCGAAAATATGCATCCAGACTCAAATAACTAATTAAATTTAAGCACTTAAATAAAAAAACTCTCATATGATAAGTATTTACATCACTAGGAAAATTGCCCGTGCGATGCACAAGTCTTAAATTTTGATATCCTTTATTTTTTGAAGGGTTTTCCATTTGTTAAAACATTAAACATTAATTTTATTTACATGTGAATTTTTTAGCGGACAATAAATCTATCATTTTTTGGAATTATATTTTATATGGTATTTTTTTTTTAAATTATTACAAATTTACATTGAAATTTATTTTTTTTATGATCAGACAAATTTATGCAATCAAATCGGAATACAATACTTATAATTAGATAAAATGCAATAAAGATTTGAAAAATATTTATAATATGTGAAATAATCATGTGTATACTTTAAAAATAGTTATGAATAACTGTTATTATTTTTTTTTGTGTTTTTTTGGTGGGACAATTATATAATATTAAATTGGTATAATATATAATACACAAACTTCTATCTATATATTAAGCAAAATGTAAATATTTAAATATGTCTTTTGTTACACACTTATCATTATCAAGGAAAAACCATAGTTATTTGACACATGTTGAAGTGAAAAAAATATATTTGTAATGACCAATAAAAACATGTTGAATTGAAAATCAAAAATGTAAATAAACAAAACAAAAATCAATTGTACTTCCAACTTCTAAAATTTAGACACGGCTTAAGAACATTTATTTGGAAAGAACCATGAACAAACATATATATGAGAAGCAAAATACTTAAAAGAGAAAAAGATCTTTATCCTTACATTACCGGCGAGAACACGTTACCTTTAGTTGCCTCAAGCATTTTGAAGGCAATCACCTTCATTAAATGTTTGTCTCCTTAATATTTCTTATTTTTGTGATTTTCTGTCATCCTTGTGGTCGGGAGTATTTCCTCAATCGTTAAATGGGACGTAGGCCGGGAGTATTCCCTCAATCCTAAATCTAAAATCTTTATGAGAAATTTACATCCATCATGGAAGTAGGTTAATTTTGTTAGTAACATTGAAATTGTACAAATTTAATATACTTATTTGAAACTACCTCTAAAGATATTATTGATATTTTAAAAGGTGCTGACTTAATTGAAATATTTTTTAAAAGAAGTTTTTTTTATAAGCGTTTTTTGGAAAAGGTAATTAAATTTTATTAGAAATTGAAATGAGTTTATGAAAATTGGAAAAATAAAACTATAGATACATATGGATAAATATATATGGATTAAATGATAATTTTTTACTTTAATATTTTGAATGAAACTTTTTAGTTGAAATTTCACACACATTGACAATTTCTTGCTAAATATTTTGGATATTTTGTTTAATTTATATTTTTCTATCATTTTTATTAGTTTCGTTTAACGATATTATGTAATGCATTATATATAAAGTATTTTTTTTAAAAATAGTTTTTTATTTAAATTTAACATTTTTTACCCTTAATATTGATTGATCGCATTTATTATAAATATGTAGTGAAGAATACAAATATATATATATATATATATATAGAGAGAGAGAGAGAGAGAGAAATGAAAAGATTAGAAATGATATGGACGGATGTGATTTACTTGCAATGGATGGCTGTGATTAGAAAAAAAATTAGGAGGGAAAAAATATCATGGGGAGGGAAAATAAGATTAACCCTCAACTTCTCCTATTTTATAATATGTTGATGATTATGTTGATGATGACTATTGTTAATTACTAATATTGTGTTTCTAAGAAAACATGATGGACGGTTATGGTTTAATCTAATAAAATATGATGGACGACTAAGATTAAAAGATACAAAACGGACGGTTATGATTTAATCTAATAAAATATGATGGACGACTAAGATTAAAAGATACAAAACACACACTTAATGATGAATTTATGAGAGAAATACACCATTAGGAGGGAAAATGGGTGTTTTAGGAGGGAAATCTTTTTTGCCCTTCTACTTCTTCAATTTTAATATATGTACTTCAATTAGCTATGTACCCAAACATGACCTTAATTATGAGTATCTGGGATGCTTAGATTATATACTGAATTATCTAATTCTGTTTGTAAAACCTCTCCTAATCAATGTAATCTCAACAAAGAAATTATAGCAATAGACTCCTAGTCCTCTGCATAGTTGCTGAAAAGGGTAGCATATACTCTGAAACCAGGCATGTGAATGCTAGAGAATAGTAGTATTGAAAATGATATACAATAATGAAAGATAATTCATTTGCCATTTAAATTTGACGTTTGAGGATAAAGCAGCTGATTTTGTTACCCCACCCGCCAACTCCAGATCCTCCATTACATTTTCCAGTTTGATCCCTTTCCTCTTGAAGTGTCTCTATTTAAGCTGTTATTTATATAATAATAGGACGTTGGTCCACTCCAATTTGATCAAGAATACAATGTATTTGCACTTTCACTTTAGATTTATCCACCCACCTAAATCTCCTGACTTAACTAGATGCCAATATCAACCCCATTGATCTAATCAGATTTTTCTTTTTACAAAAATAGTATGGAAAATCACTAACCTCAACGAGGATTTACATTTGAAATTTACATATCGCGTTGCAAAATGTGAAATGTGAAAATCTAAATAAAATTAAAAAAGAGTAATGTCATGTGAACATTCAAACATCTTTATTTAAAACAAACAAATCAGATGTTAGATCCAAATGTCAAATATGAATATTCACAACGTTACTTATTAAAAAAAGTATAGGAGGAAGGCTCGACTAGATGTGCCAATGGCAGAGAAATCTATTCAGATCTGTTAGTACGTAGTCTGGGACCCAAATGATCATCACCGACAGTGAAAAAATTGGACCTTTCATTTTCAATAGTTATAACTCAAATATAGTCAATGTCATTTTAATGAGGAAGAAAGGGATTGATCTATGATTCTTTTTCAGGAAGTTGGACTCTTATACGTGCCTGCTTTGTATAGCCTTACTCTCATGTGGACACAAGCTAAGTTGTTCATTAAATTTTAAGTCAGATAAAGAAGTAACTGTCGTACCACCGGATTTTTGCCAAAAAGAAAGTATCTTCTGGACGTGCTTGCCCATAATATGCCCACTTTTTGACCATCAATCAATAAATTGAAAAATAATTTAGTACTTGGGATATTGATTTTGTATGTTTGACACAACTAATAGACAAGGTAGCCGAAAACTTACAAGTTAGGAGATGAAAGTTGAGGATCCTTAAGCTAACTAATTGAATGGATATGATTCGATAAGATTAGTTTATAATTGATGGGTATAAAATGAAATAAGCTCTTAACTTATAAGCTAACTAAAGTAAATTAACAATTACAAGCTTATAAGGTGTAACTATTTAAAACAAGCTTGTTTACCAAAAACCATGAGGTAGTACTTGGGATATAAACTATGTTTGGCATAAGTAGCTCATAAGGTAGCTGAATGTTATAACTGAATATAGACAATGTTTGGCAGATAAGGTAGCTAAAAACTTACAAGTCAGGAGATGAAAATTGAGAGTCATTAAGCTAGCTAATTCAATAGATATGGTTAAGTAAGATTAGTTGATACTTGATAGGTTTAAAATGAAATAAGTTTCTATCTTATAAGCTACCTAAAGTGAATTACAAGCTTATAAGCTTGTTTTTTACTAAAATAATCCCATTTATCAAAAATCATCAAATAGCTTACTTTTGATCAAACTAATAACTTAGTTTATTAGCCTATATAAGCTTGTGTTACCAATTTTTGGCCTATTCTAAGTATATGGATTTGCGCTAGATGTAAACTCCCTTTTTCATCCTTAATTTTCTGAAAATAAAAATGAAAAAAAAAAAATACAATGCACTAAAATCAAGTAATCAAGCCTCCTATAATGCTTTCTTCATTTATTGGTAATACATATACATAGTTTCATTTTCCATTTATCTAAGTAGTTTATATGTATCAAAGGAAGCATATATGGATTTCATATGATATGAAGTGCAACAGAAACAAAGACTTGTCAATAAAGTGGCCATGTTGGGTTGAAATAGCAGAATCCACCATAACCTTCTGCTGTAGTTTCCATCTCATGGATTCCATGTGTGGCAGCACTCCTCTGCAAGACATAAACCACTCTTATGAGTTATGAGCATCCTGATGAAGCAATAAGTTCACATATGGTTCATTCAATGAAAATAATGGGGTCTTTCTACTTCTATTGAATATGACAGAGTATATAAATAAAGATAGAAAAACATGAGACTAAAGGGTACCTGCTGCATGGTTTTTGTGGCATCCATATGTGAAGTGTTGTTGAAATCAAAATACATGCTTGCTGCTGAAAGCTTCATGGATAGAAACTAAGATAGAAGAGAAAAGTTTGATGTTCCGTACTTTTAATAGCAAAAATAAAGAATTGTGATTAGGATCATAACCTAACCTCAACTTGCTGCTGCATTGATTGAACATAATTTATTATCACATCTAACATTACTGCCATTCCCATTGCCTGAAAATTCATAAGAATTGCAATGAATTATATATGAGCACAAAAGTACACATACACTAGAGAAAGATGTGGCATGGTAGAAAGGATAATTCTGATAAACCTTATAGCACCCTGGAACCATGTCCTGCAAACATCTCAGCTTCTCATTGATTTTCTCTCTTCTCACCTGGCATCAAGCAAAACATAACTATCTTAATATGTAAGCCTTCTCTAAAAATTTCATGTCTTGTGTTTTTTTAAAAAAATATATATATTGGATGCCAGAAAGAGTTGTTTATGATAGATTTTGTGGCATAATTCAACAAAAACAATAGTACAAAATAAAATTTATTAAATGAAAGAAATAAGAAACAAGCCTAAAATTTTACCCTTTCTGCTAAACTGTGGCTATCAGTAGCTTGGCCTCTTTTTGCTCTTACATGGATGACTTCATTATTGTTTCTCTTCCTTTTGTTTCCAACCAGATTCTGAAAAATTCAACCAAAACAGAAGAAAATCAACACTGTTAGCTGTTGTCTCATATTCTTTCACACCAAACATTAAAAAATCATAAACTTAAAAAACAGTAAAAAGTTTCTTGAGTGAACAGTTTCCTAAACCTTAATCTTTTCACCACAACTAGTTTGAGAAGATTTAGGAGAAGAGTCCTCTAAGTTTTTTGATACCACCACAGTCTCTGCTTCTTTATTATCATATATGGTGGTGTAAGCTGAGGCTGATGAAAGAATCTGTGGCATAGGATTTTGTTGATTCTCTGACTGAGTAAGGGTCTGCACACTATGGAGCTTAAACTGTTGATTCAAAAGGTTGTCAATTGAGAAAGACATGATGTGTCCTTGATTGGTCAAGCTGTAATTCTTCACTTTTTTCATGAATCATGAGTTTGACTTCTAATCTGTCAGAGAAAAGAAAGGATCATTCTGTTTAAAACATCTTCCCTTTCTTGCATTATATATACTGTCTTTCTTGCTGAATAATATACTAGAAATATATAGAGGTTAATTTAAAAAGGCATAAACTCGTTTTTTCGAATCTCAAGTTCGTCCCCCAATTTTTTTCGACAATTTTGATTCTTAAATTTTTTTCAATTATGCAATATTAGTCCATCAATCAAAATTGAATAAGGACGGACTAACATTGCATAACCGGATAAGTTTGAAAACAAAATCGGCAGAAAAAAAAAAAGGTTGAGAAACAAACTTCACATATGAACAAAAGTTAAAGAACAAAAACTGCATTTAAGGTGAAAAGAAATTCTAGAAACCAACATAATTTAATTCCATTTTCATTAATCTTATTAGTATTTTTTTTTTTTTTTGTGCATATTAGTATATTCATTCACTTAAAATCTGCGAGTCAGATACATGGAATACAGTTATGGACTTAAAGGTGTCTACACCTAGCATTATTATACTTATACGCATAATAAAATACCATATCATTTTTTTTGTCAAGAATTATAAGTATAATATACAGAAAGTAATGAAGAAACATAATAATTTTTGTATATCATTTTAGGGGACCTACAAGAACGTGACTTTAGATGTCTGGATTCAAATACATTGAAGGCCTTGTCCTTTGACAAATGTATTTCTTAGAAATAACATTGCTAATTGCATGGTTTATTAGCTCTGATAAAGTGATAATCTAATTTCCAAGCCTCTGTTGGGTCTACGTACCTCAAACTTCTGTTCATGATTGCCCAAGATACAGTGTACTCTTTCAATAAGTTCTGGTGTGGAGGGTCCAATATAATTTCATAACGACCACAACTCCACAAGTACATCCCCCAAATGATAAAATTAGAGAAAACTTTTGTTTCAAATTATTTGATAAAATAGGCAGAAATCCATCCTTCCATAACCTTTAAGAATGTGTGCTTAAAGTAATTAGAGAGAGGAGAGTTCAATGCTTAAACAAAATTTAGACGGCATCACATTTTTTTTGGTAAACCGTTCGGTTCCCATGTACTATCTGGATACATCTGGATCCGACCGGGATCGTATGCCTAACTATGGCAGGTGAGTCTCTTAACATGAATTTTATGCATCAATAAAGAATAAAACACGAGACCTTGTTTAAGCAAGACTGAACCGCTTACCTCTCATCCCAATCCATATTGGTGACGGCATCAATTTTCTAATTTTGATTTCTGATCCTAAATCAACCGTTCAACTATACATTTTAGTTTCCACGGATTGGAGCAATAAAAGAAAAACTTATTACATTATATAAATCAAAATGACATTTTTGCAATATGGTCTAAATTGATTTATTGTGTTGTATAACTCGTATATGAAAATAGCACGTTCTACTTGCATGTAATATGGTGTCTCGAGCAAATGTAGTATATATTATAAGTATTAAAAAAATTTGCCAAAGGGTAATTAATCGAGAAGTATTGCATGTTGCACTTACATGCAACATGGTGTGTCAAGAGAAGTATTGAGAAATCGAAGTCCCTTCCTAATCATTTTTTCACTTGATCAAAGGAAATTAATAATTTGAGTACTCCCAAACAAATTCATAATTAAGTGCAGAGTCAGGGGCTACCATGCCTTCACCAAAGGCTACATAAATAACTTTTTTGGAGTATTTTTTTTAACACTAAAGGTATTCCTCGTTAATAGTTGAAAACTAATTATTTTTGAGATATAATCTTTTTCATGGGTTATGTTGGTGTACACATAACGTTGTTTTAAGACTGATGTACTCGGCCTGAAATGAAAAATGTCCTTTTTATTTGAAGCTTGTACATTAAATTTGGATATTTTTCTTTGGCAAAATAAAGAAAATAATATCTAGACAAATTATAAGGTTCTCAAATATATATATTTTATATATATATATATATATATATATTTTAAAAAGTACGTCGTACAAACCTATTGCACAAATTAGAAAAAATAAATAGCATCGTTAACTTAAAAGAGGTTTGCCAATTCTTTTCAACGCTACTTGAGTGATTTATATGAATCGAAGCATTAAGCAAAATAAATAAATAAATAAAAATGAAGCCAGCTATCACCATCCTTGTCCGAATTTTCAGTACATGTTGTCAAAGTAGTACTGTACTACAACTAGTTTGAGTTGAAATTAATAAAGTTTGGTATATTGTTGTCTTTTACGTGCACCGGAAATTTCTCTAAAATTATTTGTTTCATTATTGTCTCGTAATTTTCTCCAAGCTAAGGCCACAACCTAGCAAACTAGCAACAAGTCGATGACATTCTATGTCTAGCAATTACCATGTAACTAGGAATAATAATAAGGGTGAGAATTATCCATTGCCATCTGTCAATGTCACAGATAGAGTGAGTGATTACCATGCACATTAACGAAAAAATGGAGTATGCACCAACCATATACTCCTTTTGGCTCAAATTATAAGCAAAACTAACTAATTTTACGCTTATTAAGAAAGTTAGTTGATTGTATTTAATTTTCTCAAATTTATAAAAAAAATAGAGGTATTTTAGAAAAATTACATTGAGAATGAAACAAAAATTAAATAAGATAACAATTTTCTATGCATGTTTTTAAAAAGTGGCATTGAGAATGAAATAAAATTTAAGAAAGTTGGTTAGTTTTGCATATATTTTAAACCAAGAGGAATATGTTTTTTGTTGCTTATATTTCGACAGGAGAGAATAAAGGCTAGCACATCATTCATCATTTATATATTAATAGTCTTTGACTTTTTAAATAAAAGTAGTACATATAATAATTAACGATATGCTAATAATGTAAAAAAAAAAATTCACCAAAAAAAAATGCTACACCACCATAATACTCCCCACACAAATGTTTTTGAATACTTAGAAATGAATACACTCCATAAGTAACCCCATCAAGTTTAACAGATTTTTTTATTCCTCTTCAACTCAAAATGGATGCACTCTTTAGTTCATGCATAGATTAGGTTATTTTAAAGTTTGTCTTAAATGGGCAAATACCAGTGAGTATTTACAAATTTTAATACATTAAAATTACAACAGGCTTTAGAACACAATCGAAAAAAATAGATGCACCGATACTCTAGACACAGACTCAATAGCTTTTGCCAAATATATAGTTATAAATGATAGCATTCAGTTGGTATATTAGGTAGGTGGATAAATGTGTATGAGAACTATCACGTACTTTTTATGGTATCATTAGATGCAATTGTCTATGTTGACCTTTCACATCATCCACCAATTACAAATAACTGATTTTTCAGATGATTATTATCAAATTCAAAAAATTTGAATGATATGTGTTAGACCCAATATGTTAGAGGTGGGAAATGGGCTAACATATTGGGTCTAACAATATGATAATTCATAATTGGATGTCACTATGTCGTTGTAAAAATAATGTAACAAAATTAAATTCATAAGCAAATACCATCAATTGAAATAGTGAAATATAACCCAAAGAGAAGAAAAATGCTTTGCAGAAAATTGCAGCTACTGAAAATGGAGGATTATGTCTCAGATCATAACTTACAGCAACACAATACAAGAAAAGGAAGAGAACAAAATAACAAAAGCCTGTCACTAATAAGGCATGATGCTCAAAATGCGAGAACAATTCAGTCCTCAAAAAAAGGGGAATTTTATCATCTACACCTCCCCTATATTAAACAGATTGAACTTTCCATTTTCCTATCCTTCTGTTAATTTTGATTTTCCTCCTACCAGGACTATGGACGTGATGTAGTACAAAATTCAAAGGCATAGGCTCCCAATTTTGATGTACAGAGAACAGAGCATAGGAAAATGTGTCAAAAAGGGTCAAGAACCAAACTCACCCTTACCTCATAACCCAACTATTACATGTCAGACGAGATCCTAAACTTCTAGCAACAAACATGGATTAGCACGTTGGCAGTGAAAAGTATTTGTCCCAGTTCAAGGAGATATTTGTTTTGCTTCATCTATGTAGAACATGAGCTGCATATATCCAGGTTGAATATTATTTAAAAGATAAAAAGAAACGGAAGAAGGAAGAAGGAAGCTCATTGTAAATCGAAAAATGAAAATCCTAACCCATACCTTGGTTCCTACATAGAACGTCATAAGCAAGCCACCAAGAACAGGAAGCCCTGTAAAATGGAACCTCCCAATTAATCTTACACTATATTTGATTGAAATGATGTTTAAAAGAACAGTAAGGATCTTGACAAACCTTCCTTGTTAATGAAAGAAGAAAGCAACCAGTTAATGCCTCTTGGTCCAATAACAAAACCAACGAGATTTGCCACCTGTCCAGTAAAGTATCGTAATCAAAAGGCATAAAGATCAATATCCTAACATGGTACTCAAATTATAAATTGACTATAGTTTGGCTTCATAAAAAGATATGTAAGAAGAGGTATTTACTAAATAGAAATAACAACCATGAATGAAAAATGTCAGAAAAAAAAGGTGGTTACTCAAGTTAGCATTTACAATAAATAATCACTTCCATCTTGGCAAGACTTTTGCAGACATTTCTTTTTCTGAAATTTTTACCACTTGTTTTTTAACAGTGTCTTCACTTCCTTAAAACAATATCATATCAGCTTAAATTAAAAATATTTCCAAAATCTCCATTTTTTAGTGTAGTGACCACACCACACCAGAGGAAGGTTGGTAAACATTATTCATAATTTCATATACAGTTTATCTTTGTTGTATGCAGTATGTACATCTCATAAACACCGTTACCTCCATCTAGTAAGGTGGCCTATTCAGATTCTAATTTTATTTTTTTTCCAGGAACGGAAAGCGTTTAATGAATTGGAGAGGGAAAACTGATCACACTGCTGTGTACATATATTCTTTTAGCAAAGACATCAAATCAATGAACAAAGCAGATGAGGAGGATGTTAACTGTAAATTAGATATGTAATATTCGTTTATGCTATAGCTTCCAAGGACAAACCATTAGACAAGTAATTGTAACTGCACCAGCAACAGCACTGAGTTCGCGGAGTATGAATTCTCCAAAAGCACTTTTAGCCTGAAAATCCAATTCACCTCTATGTCAGAAAGCCAGAGTTTAATGAATAAATTTACAAGAGTAAGTGTGGACATTTTAACAGCTTCAAAAACAAGATGCTTATTAATCCAAAAGAGAAGGGAGGTGGGAATCTCCAATGAAATTGCAAACAGGAACAATGAAGTCACATTCTGTATCGTTTTTACTATTTGACAAACTCTACGCATCCATTGGATAAAATAACACGAAGTACCAACATATTATATAAACATAATTTATTGAAACGGAATCTAATACTTACAACTGTTTTTTATCATAACTTAAATTCTCTGTACTCAAGGACAATCCTAATACCCATATGATAGGAATGTTGAAATCCCTGATTTTAAATAACAAGTAGTAGAGAACAGTTCCTCTCCATGAAGAGTATACTTCCTCTTAATTAATTATGATTCGATATGTCTGAATCATGAAACTTCCACAGGAGCCCTATATAGCTTTCACCGTACCTGTTTATCAGGCACTCTAACTGAATAAAAACACCTTTAAGGTATTTATCTCAATCCTCTGACCCTAACTTTAAGCTAACTTTAGTTCAAAATCAGAGTACATTGAACTCATAAAGGCTAACGATATCCATGTTTGGCCCTGATACCCAGTTACTAAATCATTTAATCTTATTATATATACAGTATCTGACCTCAAAATCATGTTGAAAATCACCCCAGCAACAAGAATATTTGACTACATAAAACGATCTAGCGTTCTAGCCTTTATAACAACAACATCGACTGAAGGATAGAATGGCACAGAAAGATTTACATTACCTTAAATGCTTTAGATGCAGATTTTAAAACCAACTCTGGGATAAAGAATATACATGTCAACCATGCCCATGACAGAAGCTTCCTAAGAATAATCAAGCATAAAATATCAGATTAACGAGTGTGACACTTTTTTCCATTAGGATGGACAGAACTAACCAACAAACGGAGCATACCACTCTAAATCATGCCATATGGCAACAAATGTGAATATAACCCATACATTCAGTAGCTTTTTCTGAGATCCCCCAAGAGGAATGTACATATACCTGAAATTGTAGCAATTCAACTTTTTGAAGTTATAATCTAGTAAAATGAATTGGAAAATCAAGGTAAAGAATTCATTTCACCTCACAAGCCACTTGTTAAAGGAAGCATGCCAATTTTTCCAAAAGCCTTCCAAGTTATGGCAATTATTAATACACTTTGGCATATTTTCTGGAGCCTCAATGCTGTTTATCTACAATGGATTAGTACAAACTAATGACTTTCTTCATATATGCATTTGGACATTGAAATTAGATGCTTAAAGGTTATATAGCAAGTAACATACCAGTGACCAGAAACGGAAAAAGCGCCAAATCAGTAAAAATTTTAACCACATGAAGTTTAAGACCTGAAACAAATAAATAAATCAATAACAAAGAATGACAAAGTACTGTGTTGAACTAGTTTAGAAAATTAAACATTCAAGATACTCCACCAAACCATACACTAACACATATATAAAGGGAACAAGACTCCACATTTCTGTGTGATTTGAGGCTACGAGCAACAGGAATAGTCCTCTTACCCCATATCCGATAATGAACACATCCAGAGGAGACAACTGCTTCCACAAACCACTAATTGGCGAAGAAATTATTTCAGTCACCGAAGAATAAAATTAGAAGCTAAATAGAAAATAAGAGTATTTTCTCGAGTACTGAGGAACTTACCTAATAGCAAAGGCGTTATAATAGAATATGTGCGTCATTAATTCCATGAGGAGAAGGCTCAATACCCAACGAAAACCATAGCGCAACACATCTCTAACTGAATAAGTATTCTGTGGAACATTTAGCTGCAAAAACATTAGAACTGATACTTTATCAAATGTAACAAAAATCCAGAATCAAAGCTTCATAAGAAAAATAACTCAGTTACAGACCTGTGAGGCAAAAGCACAGTAGCTCAGTACTGGACCAGCAATGTAAAGTGGTGCATACACCAAATAACAAAGGTATGTGGTATATCTGAACTTGTCATTCTGCAGACTTCTCTCCTGGTAACGTAATTAATGAACCGGTAAAAAAATGTTGGCATGTCCACATGCTAAACATAAATTACAATAATTTAATGTATACTTAAAAAATAAAAAGCATAATGCATAGTTCAGCAACTAAAATATGTAGAATCTATTCTAACCTGTAAAATTTGGTAGCAAGATTTTCCTGATTTACAAATATGACAACGTTGGTAATGTTTCTGCAATCACCGAAGCTAATCACATAAATACATTAAAGCAGAAGATCACATACTTCTACAAGCAAAGATTCCCGGAGAAAATTTAATCAATTGGTTAACAACTACATGACAAGATATTGATACTGCAAGCTGGTATGTTTCAAGCAAGTAATGACTAGTGAGCTTCACTACTGACTCTTAAAAACACAAGGAGTAGCTTTTAAATTCATAATAGGTTTTCCCTTAAGAAAATAAATGCAACAAGGTTGTTCCTAAACTACAATAAAAACTGCAAAAATAAAACAAGAGATAACCTTGTGTAATTGTTGACTTAAGCACTCGAGCCAATATTATCTAAATGATGAGAAAATATAATCTTCATTTTACATTATGCTCACATAAACTTGTACGTTTGAGTTAATATCGAAAACTTAATCTCAATTTAAAAAGTTTCAATATTATATGTTCCATCATCACAATAACTTTCCATTGCTAAATCCTTAGAAAATTGAGACTGTAATGTGGGGACTTTCTTTTTCAGGTATTTGGAAAGTGGTAACATAATAAGAACAAACTATTTTCAAGAAACAAACAAGTAATGTTCAAAAGGAATTAATACCTCGTGGTCAAAATGAGAATCTTGATTTGTCCAGTGATAATCAAATCCAAAGCTTATCATTCGCAACACAACTGCCACAAACAATTAAACTCAAAAATAAAAAACATATACCAAGTAGTTCATGTTGTCACATTAGACAAGGGTATGTAAATGAGAATACAGACACATGCATTAATAATCGGTAAAAAGCTCTATAAGGACACATTTTAAAATGTAGAATCATAGACCAAACTCAATATTTCACATTTTAAAAAGCTCTAGCAAAATATCATGTAACTTGAAACCTACAGGGTTAGCAGAAATTCAGACGTGCGTTGGTAATGGATAAGAAGTTAAGAACCAGTTCTACCATCAGGATATGTCATATGAAAAAACAAAGAATGCAAAGAAACTAGAGAAAAACTAGATTCCATATGACAACTCAAACTTAAGATATTACTAGAACTTTAAAAAAAAAAATTTAAAAATAAAAATAAAAATAAAAAAACAGTCAAAATGAGTACCAAAGTTAAAACATATGTGCCACCTAAAGCTACCCCGGTAATTGTCCAAAATTGTCCATTGTTCACTGCAATGCAAATACATCATCGTAAGAGGAAATACAATTACTACTTGCCTTCATTGTATCAACGTGGGATTGTGCTTTCCTGCTCCGGGTTGCTTAGTTGCTTCAGGTGGTTTTTGTTTTTGCTTTTTAAAATACCGGGTAAGTCAAAAACCATTTTTTGGGTTTTCTTTTTTGGTTGATATACACATGTTTTTGCTATTTTGACCTGGGTTTTTTTTCTTTTCTAATATGTGCTTTATTTCACATGTTAAAAAAGCTATATTGAGCAAATCTACAATGAAAATTGAGATATTTAAAAATTTGAGAGCATTAATTATATCAATTCCCGATGCATACTTATCCAATGAGTTTTTTAACATATGTCATAGGGCACACATCAGAGAAACCCTTTTTAATAATAATAATACAATATTAAAAAGGTTTTTTTTCTTTCTAATGTGTACCCGATAACACATGTTAAAAAACTCATATTAGATAAGCGTGCATCGAAAATTGATCTAATTAATGCACACAAATTTTTACATACATCACTTTCCAATGTAGAGTTGCTCAATATAGTCTTTTTAACATGTGCCATAGAGTACACATTAGAAAAACCTTTTTATCTGTACCCTATGACACATGTTAAAAAATCATATTGGATAAGTATGCATCGGGAATTGATGTAATTAATGTACATAAATTTTTAAATACGTTAATTTCCAATGCAGAATTACTCAATATAGCTCTTTTAACATGTGTCCTACTCTAGGGCACACATTGGAAAAATCCTTTTAATAATAATATTATATGCACTAAAAAACAAATACCAGGTCAAAATAGTAAAAACGAATGTATATTAGCAAAAAGGAAAACCCAAAACGTGTTTTTTAACTTACCCAATACATTTATAAAAAATTTATAAAAAAAAAAAGCAACCGGAGCATGATAAGGAAAACTCAACCCAGAGCATGGTAGCATCACCCATCAATGTAATCAAACTCACATCTTTACCCAAATATAGAGAATGAATATCCTTCATAAATGCGATTGCAGAGAAGGAAAAATATGTTGTAACTCCAAATTATAAGTGGAAAGCACTTTTTTCGTGCAAATATCTGCAGAAACACAAGTTTTATCAAACATGACAAATGTGCAAAGAGTTAAAAATATGGCAATTTAATTCAAACAAAATGACCAACCAAAACCTTTTTGCTTAGAAACACCAGGATTATAAACATGGCTCCTCGAACATTTAGAAAAAGAAAAAAAAACAAAAGTTTTGGTCAACATAATAAGTGCATTATTAGGCCTCCAGAATTTTAACACTCATCTTATCTTTTTCACCACTCTGTTATGACAAAATGATAATTTTTAAGGTAACAATTAAAAACAAAAAAGATTGCAAATTTTAACTAAAAGCATTGTAATACCTACTCACTGTTTCAGTACACTAACCTTTACCAGAAGATAATTAACTGTAGCTATTGAAAGGATAAACATGACACTACAAAGAGACAAACACAAAGTTAGAGAACAAGAAAGTAAAGAATAGAAACAGTGGACGAGAAAAATATTAAATGTAAAACATAAAAATGAACTGTACCATGCTCCATGCAGATATGACAGGTAAGCCAAAGAAAACAAAAGCCAGACAATGGACATTCCCTCCACTTTCAAATTAAAAAAGGCCCTCATCAAGCTTGCCAGAAGAGTGAAAATTCCAAAGACAAGAGTAAGAACGGGTATATTTCCTCGAAAATTCCTCCACTGAGCATCTGACATATCCTTTATACAAAACAGAACAAGGAGTGTATTTGATTATCTAAAGAAAAATGCATTAACAAGGAGTGTATCATAGCTTAGTTAATGAACAATGGTCACATTGATAGCATGAAATGAGTGGAACACAATAGATGCTACGAAGTTAAATTTTCCTGGCACAATCCAATAGTAGAAGTATTACTCCCATCTAAACCCTACTCTCACCCATCCAAAATGTTAGAAAATGCTTAAGCATCAAAGCAAATATACGGTAAGTTATAACATAGAGTAGTGTGAGAATCTGTGTGATATGGTTTAGGAATGTTTATATTTTATCTCCATATTTAGTGTAGTGATTTGTAATTATTTTATAATTTGTACAAATCCCCTAAATCAAGGGATTACAGCCTAGGTCAAGGAGACATCTTTTGTTTCCTAAATTAGTGCTAAGACCTCTGTATATAATCTAGATGGTTGTTCAATGAATAGTAATTCAAACCCTAATTTACTACATGGTATCAGAGCAGTTCTGATCAGGGGCTGCCTCTGCTTTCCGCTGACACCGTAAATTACCCCTTCCAGAATTAGGTTGGCCTTCATTGCCAACAATTCTAGACCTGCCCTTCTATTTCAGATAGGCCTTCATTGCCGATCTCTGTCCTCTACCAGTGGCACTATTGGTCTATAATTTTCAGACCTTAATATGTCAAACAAAGACGGGGAGGAGGAAGTATTGGACATGGTCAAAGAAACAGGAGATACACAATCTCAACAACCAGGAGAAATGCAGAATATCCATTCTGCATATAGGTTGAATGGAAAGAATTACCTGAAGTGGTCCCAACTTGTTCGTACAGTGCTTAAAGGAAAGGGGAAGCTGAGTCACCCTGACAGCATGGAAAAACCAACAGGTACTTGTACTTTGGCGTATTCAGGTAAGCTTCAATTTTCTTTTGGATTAAATGTCTCATAGAAACCTTCTACCCTATTCTGGATACTAGATTCAGGAGCCACAGACCACATGACACCTTTATCCCAACACTTCTCCACATATTCACCTTGTCCTAGCAATAAGAAAATTGCTACAGCAGATGGTACTCTTGTTACTGTAGCTGGTATTGGAAACATCCAAATAAACTCATCAATAACCTTAAAAAATGTTCTCCATGTTCCAAAATTATCCACCAACCTTGTCTCTGTACAAAAACTTACAGAAGATTTATCTTGTAATGTTATTTTTCACCGTAGTCACTGTGTATTTCAGGACAAGGATTCGAGGAAGACGATTGGACATGCTAGAGAATGGAATGGCCTTTATTACCTTGAAGAACCAAATCTGTCTACCATGGTTAAGAACAATTTTCCCCACTCCCTTCTATCTGAGTCTATGTTATCCAATAAGGAGAAGATTCTTCTTTATCATTGTAGGTTAGGACATCCTTCTTTTAGGTCTATAAAAATTCTATTTCCCTCACTTTTTACAAAATTAGATGTTGAGAGTCTTCATTGTGATGTGTGTGAGCTTGCTAAACACAAGCGTGTACCCTTCCCAATAAGTAATAAAAGAAGCACATTTCCTTTTTATCTTGTTCATACAGATGTATGGGGTCCCTCTACTATTCCAAATGTGTCCGGTGCTCGATGGTTTGTAACCTTCATTGATGATTGTACCCGGGTTACTTGGATTTTCTTACTCAAACATAAGTCTGAAGTAAGCACTGTTTTTCCAAATTTTTTCTCCATGGTTAAAAACCAGTTTGGTGTGAAAATCAAAAGACTTAGGTCCGATAATGCCAAGGACTATTTTAATCAAGTCGTTACTCCCTTCTGTCAAAGAGAGGGAATAATCCACAAGTCTTCTTGTGTCAAAACACCACAACAGAATGGTATTGCGGAGAGGAAAAATGGGCACCTTTTAAACCAAACCCGGGCACTGTTGTTCCAGAAAAATGTTCCAAAATATTTTTGGGGAGAAGCTGTTTTGACAGCAACTCATCTTGTCAATAGATTACCCTCTAGGGTCTTAGGATTAAAAAGCCCAATGGATGTGCTTTCTTGTTTTTACCCGAATCTTTCCACTACAAACAATCTTAAATCTAGGATATTTGGGTGTGTATCTTTCGTTCATATCCACAGTCAAGACAGGGGAAAACTTGATCCTAGAGCTCTAAGATGTGTTTTTGTTGGGTATTCTTCAACTCAAAAAGGATATAAATGTTATCACCCTCCATCCAAAAAGTTCTTTGTGTCACATGATGTAACCTTCAATGAGCAAGAAGCCTATTTCACTCAACCTTATCTTCAGGGGGAGAATCCTAGGGAAGATAAGGAAATAGATCTGAGGTTACCTGACCTACCTAACTTTTTAGTTGCGACAGAACCTGAGTTAAACACCCTTGTGTCTCCACCTTCTTTTGAAACTGACCCCAAGTCAAATGAGGCCACTCTTCCAAATGAAACAGAACCTGAACCTAATGGGAGATTTGGAAAGGTGTACACCAAAAGGTCAAAGGTCATTCCAGAATCTATACAAGTCCAAGAGTCCAACTCACTTTCTTCAAATGAGGTAATTCCTAATTTCCCAACTTCACAGGGTGAAGAAGAAACCAAAATTATTGAAGATAATGCAGACCTCCCAATTGCCATTAGAAAAGGAACTAGAAAATGCACCAAGCAGCCTTTATACCCTCTCTCAAATTATCTCTCATTTAATAATTTTTCACCAACCCATAGAACTTTCCTCGTGAACCTAAACACTACCTCCATACCCACTACCTTATCTGAGGCATTGTCTGATAGAAAATGGAAGCTAGCAATGGATGTAGAAATGGAGGCCCTAGAGAAGAATAAAACTTGGGAATTAGTTACTTTACCAGCAGGAAAAAGGCCAGTTGGATGCAAGTGGGTGTATACAATAAAATACAAAGCTGACGGGTCAATCGAGAGATACAAGGCAAGGCTAGTTGCCAAAGGGTTCACTCAAACCTATGGGATCGATTATTCAGAAACCTTTGCTCCGGTTGCTAAAATGAATACTGTCAGGGTGATCTTATCTCTTGCTGCCAATTTTGGTTGGGAATTGCAGCAATTCGATGTGAAGAATGCTTTCTTACATAGGGAGCTCAAGGAGGAAATTTATATGAAAGTGCCTCCAGGATATGGTGAGAATGTGGCTGCCAGCACAGTATGTAAGCTAAAAAAGACCTTGTATGGGCTGAAACAGTCTCCTCGGGCTTGGTTTGGAAGGTTTAGTAAAGTTATGACAGCCTTGGGATACAAACAAAGTCAAGGAGATCATACATTGTTCATTAAACATTCTGCGTCAGGGGGAGTAACAGTGTTGTTAGTGTATGTGGACGACATTATACTGACTGGAGATAATAGGAGAGAACAACAGGTCTTGAGTCAATCTTTGGCCAAGGAATTTGAGATCAAAGCCTTGGGAAAACTGAAATATTTCTTGGGCATCGAAGTGGCACACTCCAGAAAAGGGATCTTCATATCCCAACAAAAGTACATCACTGATTTGCTGAAGGAAACAGGCAAAACAGCGTGTAAACCAGCAAGTACTCCCTTGGACCCTAGCCTAAAACTGGGGAACGCGGAAGAAGATGCTACAGTGAATAAGGAGATGTATCAGCGTCTGGTAGGAAGACTCATTTACTTGTCCTACACCAGGCCGGACATTGCCTATGCCGTAAGCTTAATTAGTCAATTTATGCACAGCCCAAGAGAAGTTCATCTACAGGCTGCTCATAGAGTTTTGCGGTATCTCAAGGGGACTCCAGGAAGAGGAATATTGTTCAAACGGAATGGGAATATGACACTTGAAGCCTACACTGATTCTGACTATGCAGGATCAATTGTTGACAGGAGATCAACTACCGGGTATTGCACTTTCCTTGGAGGGAATCTTGTGACATGGAGAAGCAAAAAACAAGATGTAGTGTCACGTTCTAGTGCTGAAGCAGAATTTCGAGCTATGGCAAGAGGCATAGCTGAACTGCTTTGGCTTAAAATTATTTTACAAGATTTAAAGATCAAGTGGGAAGGACCTATGAAGCTCTACTGCGATAACAAATCAGCAATCAGCATAGCTCATAACCCGGTTCAGCATGATCGGACAAAGCACATTGAAGTAGATAGGCATTTCATCAAGGAGAAACTTGACAGTGGTTTGATATGTACTCCATATGTGCCCACAGAAGGACAACTTGCAGATATTCTCACCAAAGGATTGAGCAGCTTAGCTTTTGAGAGAATCATATCCAAGCTGGGAATGGAAAACACCTATTCACCAGCTTGAGGGGGAGTGTGAGAATCTGTGTGATATGGTTTAGGAATGTTTATATTTTATCTCCATATTTAGTGTAGTGATTTGTAATTATTTTATAATTTGTACAAATCCCCTAAATCAAGGGATTACAGCCTAGGTCAAGGAGACATCTTTTGTTTCCTAAATTAGTGCTAAGACCTCTGTATATAATCTAGATGGTTGTTCAATGAATAGTAATTCAAACCCTAATTTACTACAAGTAGAACAAAGCATTTGTTGAACGATAAAAACCTTAAAAAGAATGGAGCAAATCAGCAAAATATAAACAACAAAATAATGCCTTTCAAGTAAAACTTCTCATCAACCTATACTCAGTACTCTCATATTATAATATACTATCAGATAAATTCAGTTAGGTTAGCTGGTTGAGCTTATGAGTCTCCACATAATGCACACACGGGCTAAGATCCCCATTTTAAATCCAATAAAGCAAAATGAGTAACGGATTCAGTCCATTCACTCAACCCCTCGAATGCCCTATGAGTGCATTTTCGGGGCCCTCGAGCCTTCGGAAGGCTCTCAGCTGTGCGACCTCTAAGGATGCTTGTTGCTGCATATCTCGTCTGAAAGAGCGCTTCTTAATTACACTCAGCACCCTTCTTGCTTCTTAAGTAATACTCATTTCTTAGTAGAGCGGTGTAATTAGTAATTACACCTACCATCCCTACAGGAGGGAAAGCAAGTGTAATAATGATAACTGAATTTCAAGCGAAATGAGTGCAACTTTTGAAACAATAGGCGTAACTGAGTGTAATTAAATCAAACCTCTCCATAGCTCAAGGGAGATGAATGTAATTTTTCCCCAACAATAAAATTAATTACTAACAACACAAGATAGAGAAAGAGATCATATACATTGAGGTGATTGGGTATGAGCCATCCTGGGCGCAAACCATAAAGTTGGGTATAACGATCTATTAAAATCAAAACAACAAAATCAAAAAAATGAGATGATAACATCAAACACAATAAAAAGAAACAAACTTTGGTATTAAACAAGAGAGATATTAATTAATTACCACGAGAAAGTTGAAGGGAACGAGCAATGATGATGACGTAGAAAACAAATGCATATGCCACTAGAAAAAACAACTCTTTCTGCTTCCACTGCCCACTCTTGCTTCCACTGAGGTTTCCCTTGTTCATAGCTGATGTACCCATTTTCTGTTCTGAGAATTGAATGTATGCTTCAATAGTGGCAATATAAATTCGAGAATTGAAAGTCAAAAAGAACATGGGTATGAGTGAGACCATTTCTTCATTCACTTTAATCAACTAAACCTTTTAAACAGCACAAGATGCATCCTCTCAGAAGAAGCAGGGGAGAGGGATAAAGTTGTTGATAATGCTGGTCCTACAATCTTAAAGTTCTGCTCTCATTATGCTATTGGTTTAAACTAAACTATCACTAACCAGATCACCTTACAATAAGTTAAACCTCATAATCAACAAGTATATACTCTGTCCTCCTATATTCCTATTTTTTGCTTAAAACCTCTGTTTATAGAGAAAGAGTAAAGTAAAGCTTAGTTATAGTAGTACTAGACTCATGGTCTAAAAGAAGTGGGTTATCTTTCGACATATTTCTAAACTTCATCAGTCTCCTCGTTTCTTAACTCTTCAACTTTTGATTTAATAAACATGGATTTACTACTTTTTCTAATGAACTCTGCTAGTGTGCCTCCTGCCGAAAATCTCTATTTCACAACAGTCAACATTGGACATGATAAGTAAAAATAAGGTAAAATGCACATTAATCCCTTAAAACTAACAATAGGAATTTCACACTGATAGAAAACGAAAAAACCAAGGGTGAGGAACACTTTAGTAATTCTTGACAGAGAACACTACACAACAAATATGGAGGAAAAAATTGTTAACCAATTCATATCAATTTTAAAGTGCACCTGCCTATAGAGCTAAAAAATTAGTAAAAGTTACATCCAAATAACAACAACAATAACAATTAACAACACAATCAACTACACCACAACTTACACCTCCGTTGGAGTACCCACTTCTGATTTTGAAAGATTCCAAACACCAACAGCAAAATCAACTCCAAGTTCAAGTACCCAAATACACAAATTACATAAAACAGGTTCTTCACATCCAAGTTCCAAGGTATACACACATAATATACACAAATTGAAAAAAAAAACGGAGTTCAATTCAACACATTCAAATTCACAAATTGCAACAATATTTGGAGAAAAATCACATAATCAAAAATTGCAAAAATGAAAAGTACCTCAGAAGACGAAGAAGAAGAAGGAGGAGGAGGAGGAGGAAAGGATCTGCAAGAGGATCAACGAGAGACAGAAGCAGCATGAGAAAAAGCTCCGTGAGAGAGAATCATCTCGCGAGAGAGAAGAGAAGCAGCTAGCAGCATCGCCAGAGAGAGGAGCATCGAGAGAGAAGAGAGGCGCACAAGACTAGCAGAGAAGAATTTTACACAGTTTACATAGAATCAATATTTGGAGTGAAGTACTTGGTCCCTGTTTTTTTTTTTTTTTTTTTTATTTTATTTTATTTATGGGACACTTTGTTGCAAAACGTAAAAATTCACTTTAAATTTCTGAAAATTTTCTATGACAAGCTTAAATTCTTCGAGATTTTTTAATGGAATATTTAAGTGCGCAGTTGAAATAATTGATGGAGTGAACTAAGGAATTTAAGTGTTCCATAAAAAAAAATTCAGGTTTTAAAAGAGAATTTTCACGTTTTGATGGACTAAAGTGTCCCACTTAAAAAAAATATAAGGGGGCAAAGTGTTACTTCACTCTAAAAATAATTGTTTTGGATATATTATGTACTCGGAATTTTTATTTTGTAATAAAGAATTGAAGTAAAAAAAATTTGGCTATATCTAATATACATAGATGTGAAAAAAAGTATATTTATTTTTATTATGTAAAACAAAGATGTACTTGTCTTTTGAAAAATTTATTGTTTTCTCTCTTCTCACTTTTCTTTCCAACCAAACAGAAGAAAAGAAAATTCAATTTTTCTCTCTTCTTCATTTCTTCACATTTTCTTTCTTACCAAACAACCACAAAATATACTCATTTTCTCACCATAATCTATGTTCTCGTTATTTTCTTTCATGCAATGAAACAAAGCCTAAGGTTTGCAAGGAGTAGTCAATAATTACATGAATGTCATTAATGAAAACAGGTGTTTTCCATGTATGTTTTTTATTGTTCCCAAATTTCAGTGGGTCAAAACAAAGCAAAAACACCTTAGACTTGTTTTTTTTTCTTGGGACAAAAAATTAAAAATTGTTTTTGGAACAACTTCTACTAAAATAATTAAGTACACCTAACAAATTTTATTATTTTTTAATTCTAAAATAAAAAACAAATTGTTTCCAGCCCCATGATTTTTTTTTACTTATCAAAAAATTTATTTTTTTAAGAATTGGATCTACCTTCGGAATCATTGAAAAAAAATGAGGAGAGTTCCACCTCGAGTAATTGCTTCAAATGAGGAGTAAGATCATCGGCAGTGGTGTGGGTTGACGGTGACATGGCTAACAGATTGAGAGTGAAAATAAATTGGGGTCGTCTATCAAAATAAGAGTGAAACTGTGAAAGAGAATAGGGGTGTTGGGTCATAGAGAAAGGAAATGGAGTGGTTAGAGATTAAGAATATTTTGAAAAGTCTGAGTTAAGTGTTTTTTAAAAAAGGTGGATGTGATTAGCGATGACAAAAAAACCATACTGTGGGTAACCTGAAAACATCCGGAATTTTAATTCCAAAAATAATTGGAATAATAATAAGCTTAGGAAATAATAATTATGCTAAAGAGGATGTAAGGTGATGGAATTAGGATTTCTTTGAGTGCCATAAAGGAGTTAAGAAGCATTGGCATCGGATAGAAGATTTAAGGACGAACAAAAGAGCGTTAGAAATAGTGTTTTCGATGTTATAAACACCCTATATTAGGAAATTATAAATAAAAGATTTACAACTTTAAACACAAATTCCACTGTTGGATGTGAAGATAAGGGTCTAAGAAAGCTTTCTTTCAAATTTGAGCAAGATTCAACGGTTAACGAAGAAGATATGACATTTTGAAATGCATGGCATGAACATTAGGCAAAGTAATCGATTACTTTGGGAAGGTAATCGATTACCTTCTTTCTGTGAGGAAAAATAATAATGGAAATTCATAAAGTAATCGATTACTGGTGGAGGTAATCGATTACCACCTCGTCAGAGTTGAAAAAAATAAGTGACTTCGAGGCCACTCATGTATGGCTTCTCCAAGAAGCCAATGGATTATAACCACCAATTCCAAGCTTCCTTGGGAAGCCATTCCATCACAACGATTCATTCCATTCCAAGGCAAAACCTTTCTCTTCATAAAAGAGAAACATAACACTCCCCCATTCATTTCTTATTCTTCTTCAACTCCCTCTTCTCTCTCAAGCTCTAAGAACTCTAAGAGCACCAACACTCAAAACTCATCCTCGTAAAGAGCCAAGAGCTCCATCATCACCTCTCAAACCCTGACCAAGTTAAGAGCTTAAGAACATCACCCTATCACATACACCATCACACGCCCCACCCTCACCACCAAGGGCCACCCATCTCCATCATCAAACACCAAACTCAAGCAAGAACACCACCATCACCCACCTAGCACCCCACAACTTCAACATCACCATCACATACCTTGGAGCTTTCTCTCTCTAAGCTCCACAAAGATGTATTTGGCTTTTCTCTCATGCCTTCCTCTCAAGAGTAAGTGGAGAGGAACTCCATCCCTCAATCAAGCTCTCACTTGATGATAACTAATTTGAAGTGGCAAGCTAAGGCTAGAAGGTTCAAGTTCTAGGGTTCCAAAAACTTAGGAGGAAAAACTAGGATTAGGAGGTTCAAGCTTTTAAGGAGCCACAAGATCTAAGGAGTAAGCTCGGGATTTTAGGTTCTACCTCTCTCTGTCATCAAGGTAAGAAGGTGATATTAACTTCATTTAGGAGATGATTTCTAAGATGCTTATAGTGGTAGCTAAGATTATAAGAGTATATGTATATATATTAAGGAACCTTAGGGTAGACAATGTTGATAAAAATATAGTATTTTCGATAAAAGAGGAAAATCCATTTTTAATATGTTTATGAATATAAGTGTGTTATGATGATGTTTGTGATGTGTATAATTTTTATTGAAATGTTAGTTGATGGATGTTGTGATGGTGATATAAGTAATAACTTAGGGTTTGGAGATGAATATGACATAGTGCTAAGTTTAGTTAATTTTATGAAGTGAATAGGGCAATGGAAGGGTTAAGTGAAGTTAGAACTAGGAACTTAAGTCTAAGGGAAGTTAATAAAGGGGAAATTAAGTGAGGATTAGTTGAAAGGTCTTAGGCACAAATGAACTAACTAAGATAGGATTGGTGGAGTTAAGATTGATAGAGGTTAGTAAAAAGAGACTAAGTATGAACTGGGTTCAAAACTATAAATAGGAAGGTGCAGGGAATTGACGAACTATAATATGCAGATGATTGTGCATGTATAATTGTTGTGGATGCTTGTTTGTTTGTTAACCTTGAAATGATAATAAGAACACAATAATAAGCTATAAATGAAAAGGATGAAGTAAAGAAGAGAAACAAATGGTGAGAAAATGAAGAGAGTAGGGCCATGAGTGCCCAATACATTATAGCGCTAAATAATGATCCGGTTGGGTGACACACCCCATTAAGTGCAAACGTCCTGTTAGGTGACAAAGGTCCCAGTAAGTGTAAAGGTCCTATTAGGTGACAAAGGTCCCAGTAGGTGCAAAGGTCCTGTTAGGTGCAAACGTTCCATCAGATGCTCCCATTAAGTGAAAACGTTCCCGTTAGGTGTAGAATGTGTCACCACGGATCACTATGCGCAATTAAAAGAATAAGTAAAAAGATATATAAAAGAGATAAATAGTAAAGAATGGTACAAGATAATGAAAGGTCCTAACGGGTATAAAACGTCCTAATAGGTGTGGAAAGGTCCTGATGGGTGATAAATGTCCTAACAGGTGGAAACGTCCCATTGGGTGATAAACGTCCTAACAGGTGAAAACGTCCTAACATGTGTAAACGTCCTAATGGGGGAAAACTAAGGAAAATGAAAATGTGTGTTTGAGTGTTAATGATATGATGTGTGAATATGTGTGAATAGGTGTAACATGACAATAGGACCCGCCGTGAGGTGAGGGAAAGATAATAAAAGCTAAAAATGGACCAAAAGGAATATGAAGAGAACAATAATGGATTAGGCTTAGTTTATTACTATGACTTTTTAGAGATTATTTCCTAAGTTCTGTGTAATACTACCCTTCTTGCCTTTTTATACAGGCACGAAGATGGAGCTTACACTACGCATGGCCGAGCAGGAGTACACTCCACGGAGTAGAGTGTAATTAGTTAATGGGGCCATGGGGGAATTATGTATGGGTTATGGCATTAAGTATGTATATTATTTTTGGAAATCAAACTAATTCAGGACTTGTATATATTTTCTGTAAGGATGTGAATATACATATGCACTAATGCACTATGCCTTGCTGGCTATTTGTTAATGATAAGGATTTATGTGAAAACAGGTTTTACAGGAAAACAAATATTTTGGGAATGTCCCTAAAACAAAGTAAACTCCTGTTGGAAGTCAAGCTGGTTGGAAGGCATGCTTTAAACTCTCTATGGACTTCAAGTTTAATGCAAATATATGTTTTGATGATAACAAGCCAACTCAAGTTCAAGCTCACAAGTGCAAGCGTCAAGATTGAAGACTCAAGCAAGCCTAAGAATAGAAACCTTCTCCTTAGATCAAATGTAAGGTAATGAAGTTTTTGTTTACTTAGAAGTTTCAAAGCCAACAAAGTTTTTATTTTTGAAGAGAAGAAGAAAAACGTATTTTCTGCATATAAAATGTTTTTCTGCATTTCATCGGAGTAAAAATAGTTGATGTTACAAAACTCTGCATATTTATATGATTGCAAAAGAGAGTAATCGATTATCTCTTGTAGTAATCGATTAACTCTGTTGCATCATAGAAAAATCAGAGAAGCTGTAATCGATACGTTCAGACATTTTTCTCATTTCACGTTCTCTCTTCTTCTTCTTCTCAAAAGTGTTCTGTTTTTCATTGTTCTAATATTTTGAAGAACAAACCTTGATTGGCTGCGTAAACTCTAAGACAAACTTCTTCTTCATTATCATAAGAGCTTATTGTAGAATCTGTGTTTTTGAGAACGCGTGATACTTATTGTAATCACTCACATCTATTGTATTCAACCTTAGTGGTAGGGAGAGAATCCCATAGTTGAACGTTGAGGCGTTCGTAGGGCAAGGAACCCTGCTGTGTGATTGAGGCCCCTAGCGAACGGAGGTTCCTAGTAGTGTGCGGGGTGATCTTGGTTGTAATAGGGTGCGGCTCTATTGCTTGGTTATAAGAACTCTCAGGCGGATCGCTTGGGGACTGGACTAGGCCTTTCGACGGGAAGGCTGAACCAGTATAAAATTTTTCGGTGCAAGCTTTTCTATCCCTATCTCTTTTACCTTCCGCATATTTAATTTCTTCGTTTCCGCGCTACTCAATTATTATATTTCTATCATTTTCGCGATCCGTTTCATTCGTTTAATCTCTCCATCTCAAATCAATTTTTTAATTTGATACGAATTTTTCAATACATAATAAAACTCAATTCACCCCCTCTCGAGATTTTGAGGCCAAAACCAACAATTGGCATCAGAGCTAGTCTCTTGTGTTAAGACTTAACCGTCTCAAGAGTATGGCTTCAAACTCTCTGTTTGGAGGTGAAGGGAGTTCTATTAACCGTCCTCCCATGTTTGATGGGGTAGGGTACGCGTATTGGAAAGCCCGTATGAAAATTTTTATTCAAGGAGTTGGATTAAAAGTTTGGGATACTGTTGTAAATGGTCCCTATGTTCCTACCTATGTGGTTAATGGTAACACCGTCGAAAAGCCTATGGCTGAATGGACGGAGGAGGAGGAACGTAGAGTCCAATACGACTTGAAAGCGAAAAATATTATAACATCTGCTTTGAGCTATGATGAGTTTTTCAGGATATCAACATGCGAGACAACACAACAAATGTGGGATACGCTGGAAGTCACGCATGAAGGTACAACGGAAGTAAAGAGGTCAAGAATCAATACGTTGACTGGTGAATATGAGCTGTTCAGAATGAAAGATGGAGAATCGATTCAAGAGATCCAAAAGCGCTTCACAATGATTGTAAATCAACTGACGACATTGGGGAAGAAGTTCACCAATGAGGATCTCATCAACAAAGTTCTAAGGTGTTTGGGAAGAGATTGGCAACCCAAGGTGACGGCAATTGCTGAATCAAGAAATCTCTCAACAATGACGCTAGCAACTCTGTTTGGAAAATTACAAGAACACGAAAGTGAACTAAAAAGGTTGGCTCAGCATGAAGAAGAGAACAAGAAAGTTAAAAGTTTGGCATTCAAGGCTGAAGCACCTGCACCAGATAGTGACTCGGACAAAGAATTATTGAATGATGAACACATGGGTCTATTGGTGAAAAAGTTTGGGAAATTCCTGAGGAAGAAAAATTTCAACAAGAGAGACAACAATAAAAGTGGAGGCTCAACCATCACATGTCATGAGTGTGGCAAGCCTGGTCACATTAGAGCAGACTGCTATCAATTGAAAAAGAAAGAGAATTCAGAAAAAGGCACCTCAAGTTCAAAGAAGGGGAAGCAAGCATACTTGGCGTGGCTGGACAATGATGGAAGTTCGGATGAGGATTCAGACGAACAAGAGGAGACTGCCAACCTATGCTTGATGGCTCACGACAATGAGGTAACTACTGAACTTAACTTTTCTTATGATGAATTACAAGAAGCATTTGAAGAGTTACATGAGGAATCGATGAGGTTATCCTTATTGGTTTCTCTAGAAAAGAAAAATTCAGCTTCCATTTTAGAAAAGAATAAAGAACTTACTAAGGAAAATGATTTTTTGAAAAATCAAAATAAGGAGCTGAATTTGACTTTAAAAAATTCTTCAAACACTTCGTGTAATGACATTAAGCTTAAAGCTAGTTCTTCTTCTTCTTGTAAATTCTGCAAGGACTTGGTTAAAGAAGTTGAAGATTTAAAAGAAACCCTTGCTAAGTTTACAAAAGGTAGAAATACTTTAAATTTAATGTTAGGTAGACAAAAATGTTTCTTTAATAGAGCGGGTTTAGGATATCAACCCGGTAGACATCAAAAGAATCTAAGTACCATTTTTGTCCCTGCCAGTAATCATAAGAAACCTCTTATTATATGTCATATTTGTGGTAAAAAGGGCCATGGTGCACATGAATGCATACACCGAAAAGTGAAGTTCGTTAAACCGAACAATGAAGCTAGAAGGTGGCATGATTTAAACTATGGCTATACTAACGCTCAAGGACCCAAAAAGATATGGGTACCTAAAAAGAAACCTTGAATTCTTTGCTTGTAGGTTACTCCGGAAGGAAGGAAGGCATGGTGGTACTTGGACAGCGGATGCTCAAAACATATGACTGGAGATAAATCTAAATTCTCGCATCTCGTGCCTAAGGACCAAGGACATGTGACTTTCGGAGATAACAATCAAGGAAAGATTATCGGAATAGGTAAAATTGGTACACCTCCTAACCCTTGCATTGAAAATGTTTTACATGTTGAAGGGCTAAAGCACAATTTTCTAAGTATTAGTCAATTGTGTGATAAGGGCAATAGGGTTATATTTGATTCTGATAGTTGTATTATCGAGGGAAAAGTTGATAATCTTATTAAGCTAATTGCTCGCAGGATAAACAATGTTTATGTTGTTGATTTTGATTCAATTCCCTCAAATGATGCGAAATGTTTATTATCTAAAGAGGATGAATCGTGGCTGTGGCATCGTAGAATAGGTCACATCCACATGGCTCATTTAAATAAAATTTCTTCTAAAAACTTAGTAGTTGGTTTGCCAAAGCAAAATTTTTCCTTTTCTGAAAATTGTGATCCTTGTTCAAAATCAAAACTCACAAGGGCTACTTTTCCGTCTAAAAATCTTGTTTCAACTCAAAGGCCCTTGGAACTTTTACATATGGATCTTTTTGGACCGTGTCAAACTAAAAGCTTTGGTGGCAACTATTATTATTTAGTTATTGTGGATGACTATTCTAGGTATACATGGACGCTTTTTATTACTCATAAAAATGACGCATTTCATGAATTTAAAAAGCTAGCCAAGATTATTCAAAACCAATTGCATTTGAGCATTGCATCCATTAAAACTGATCATGGTGGAGAATTTGAAAATCATCTTTTTGAAAAGTTTTGCGAAAAACATGGAGTTAAGCATTATTTTTCCGCTCCAAGGACTCCAGAGCAAAATGGAGTTGTGGAGACGAAAAATCGTTCATTAAAAGAGCTTTCTAGAACAATGCTTAATGACATGAATTTGCCTGCATATTTTTGGGCCGATGCAGTTAGTACAGCTTGTTATGTTATGAACCGTGTTTTGATTAGGCCTATTTTAAAGAAAACCCCCTATGAGCTGTACAAGGGGAGAAAACCAAATATTTCTCATCTTCGAGTTTTTGGATGTAAATGTTATGTGCATAATAATGGTAGAGAAAATCTAGGAAGTTTTGAGGCTAGAGCTGATGAGGGTATATTCCTTGGATATTCTGCTTCGAGCAAAGCATATAGGATTTACAATAAATCTTGTAATACTATTGAAGAATCTATTCATGTATTATTTGACGAATCCGATCCCAGAAGGTTGGGAAAGGTATCTGTTAATGACATTTCAGGTATTCTTGGAGATTTATTCATTGATGAGGATAACGAGTCAAACGCCAAAGAAAAGGAGCATTCCGAAAGCAATGGAAAATCAATCGAACCTGTTGAGGAGAAAAATCAAGAACAATCTATGGAACTCAACGCTGATTTGCCTAAGGAATGGAGAACATCGAGGCACCATCCTATAGATCAGATTATCGGGGACATCTCAAAAGGTGTAAGTACTCGCAACTCTATTAGCAATCTGTGTAACTTCTTTGCATTTGTTTCTCAAGTAGAACCAAAGAATTATTCTGAGGCTATGCTTGATGAGCATTGGCTTTTGGAAATGCAAGAGGAATTAAACCAGTTCGAAAGAAATCAGGTGTGGGAACTTGTTCCTAGGCCTGAGTCTCATCCGATTATTGAAACTAAGTGGATTTATAAAAATAAACTTGATGAGGCTGGTTTAATTGTTCGAAACAAATCTAGGTTAGTTGCACAAGGTTACAACCAGGAAGAGGGGATAGATTATGAGGAAACATTTGCCCCTGTTGCTCGGTTGGAAGCCATAAGACTGCTATTAGCATTTGCATGTATTCTAGATTTTAAATTATATCAAATGGACGTAAAGAGTGCCTTTCTTAATGGTTTTATAAATGAAGAAGTTTATGTGTGTCAACCTCCTGGCTTTGAAAGTTATGAACACCCTGATTATGTTTATAAATTGAAAAAGGCTTTGTACGGTTTAAAACAAGCTCCTAGAGCGTGGTACGACCGTCTTAGCAAATTTTTGTTGGAAAATAACTTTGAAAGAGGGAAGGTTGATAACACACTTTTTATCAAAAAGAAAGAAAAGGACATTCTTTTAGTTTAGATTTATGTTGATGATATTATTTTCGGTGCTACTAATGAAATCCTTTGCAAGGAATTTTCTAGTATGATGCAGGAAGAGTTCAAAATGTCTATGATGGGCGAGCTGAACTTTTTCCTGGGATTACAAATAAAGCAAGCGAAGGATGGAATCTTCATTAGTCAAACCAAATGCTGCAAAGAATTACTGAAAAGATTTGGCATGGATAAGGCCAAGGCAGTAGCAACACCGATAAGCACATCATGTTACTTGGACAAAGATGAAGGAGGTAAATTCGTAGAAACTACAAAGTATCGAGGTATTATCGGATCACTTCTTTATTTAACGGCAAGTAGGCCTGATATCATGTTTAGTGTATGTTTGTGTGCTCGGTTCCAGTCGAATCCAAAAGAAACGCACATGGTTGCTGCCAAGCGAATAATGAAATACTTGTCTGGCACAACTGATATGGGTTTATGGTACCCCAAAGGTTCGTCTTGTAATCTTGTTGGGTATTCCGATTCTGACTTTGCTGGTTGCAAAGTAGATAGAAAAAGCATTAGCGACACTTGTCATCTTCTTGGCAATTCATTGGTATCATGTGCTAGTAAGAAACAGTCTAGTGTGGCCCTATCTACAGCTGAGGCTGAATATGTAGCCGCGGGTAGTTGTTGCGCCCAGATTTTATGGTTAAAACAACAACTCCTAGACTTTGGTGTAAGTCTAGATCACATTCCTATTAAATGTGATAATACCAGTGCTATTAATATTACCAAAAACCCATTGCAACATTCTCGCACGAAGCATATAGAGATTCGACACCATTTTATTCGTGATCATATTCAGAAGGGTGATTGCATTATTGAGTATATTGATACTTCGCAGCAGTTGGCTGATATCTTTACGAAACCGCTTCCAAAAGAAAATTTCTTTTTTATTCGTAGAGAAATTGGTTTAACTTCTGCCTCTCACCTCTTTTGAATATGTGAATCTTTTATCTCTCATGTTATTATTGATGCATCTTCTTAGTGTTTCAGGGGGAGATTGCACATCTTTTTTGATGATTACAAAAGGGGGAGAGAGATTCTGATATTTCATGGCTAATACATACGGGGGAGAAGAATTAATCCATTATATTTCATGTATTTAGTGATTCTAAGGAAGGTTTTATTATCATATATCTATTTTTTGCTTGTGTAACACTTGTGATACAGATAATAAAGAGCATATCAGAATGGTTGTTTGTCATCATCAAAAAGGGGGAGTGTTGGAAGTCAAGCTGGTTGGAAGGTATGCTTCAAACTCTCTATGGACTTCAAGTTTAATGCAAATATATGTTTTGATGATAACAAGCCAACTCAAGTTCAAGCTCACAAGTGCAAGCGTCAAGATTGAAGACTCAAGCAAGCCTAAGAATAAAAACCTTCTCCTTAGATCAAATGTAAGGTAATGAAGTTTTTGTTTACTTAGAAGTTTCAAAGACAACAAAGTTTTTATTTTTGAAGAGAAGAAGAAAAACGTATTTTCTGCATATAAAATGTTTTTCTGCATTTCATCGGAGTAAAAATAGTTGATGTTACAAAACTCTGCATATTTATATGATTGCAAAAGAGAGTAATCGATTATCTCTTGTAGTAATCGATTAACTCTGTTGCATCATAGAAAAATCAGAGAAGCTGTAATCGATTACAACAGTCAAGTAATCGATTATAATTGTTGCATCATATATTTTTCAGAGGCTTAGTAATCGATTACAAGTCTTGCAGTAATCGATTACATAATGTTGCATCATATGCAAACCAGAGGCTTAATAATCGATTAACTCCTCAGTGTAATCGATTATCATAAGTTGCATCATACAATGAACATGAGTGATGTAATCGATTAACTACTCTTAGCCTAATCGATTACATGTTTTTCAAATGTATTTAAGAATTTCTATTTTTGTAGAAATAATCGATTATTCCTTAAAGTAATCGATTACTTCATGTTTTATTGAAAAACGTGTCAGAATCATTTTTATTATTTCCTGATTTGTTTTTATATAAAAGATTCTGATATATTTTATAAAATTCGAAAATGATTTTAATTTTGAATTATTTCCTTTTTGGTTTTAAGAATCAAATCTTTATTTTATTTCGAAAATCGTTTTGATTTTATTTTGATTTTAAAACTTATTTCAAATATTTGTTTATTCCTTTTTGATTTTGTTTTATTAATTCAAAATCGTTTTTTTGATTCTAAAATGTTTTTCTTTTTAAATAAAGATCACTCCAACATTTCGAAAGAGTTGTTTTTACGTTCAGACATTTTTCTCATTTCACGTTCTCTCTTCTTCTTCTTCTCAAAAGTGTTCTGCTTTTCATTGTTCTAATATTTTGAAGAACAAACCTTGATTGGCTGCGTAAACTCTAAGACAAACTTCTTCTTCATTATCATAAGAGCTTATTGTAGAATCTGTGTTTTTGAGAACACGTGATACTTATTGTAATCACTCACATCTATTGTATTCAACCTTAGTGGTAGGGAGAGAATCCCATAGTTGAAAGTTGAGGCGTTCGTAGGGGGAGGAACCCTGCTGTGTGATTGAGGCCCCAAGCGAACGGAGGTTCCTAGTAGTGTGCGGGGTGCTCTTGGTTGTAATAGGGTGCGGCTCTATTGCTTGGTTATAAGAACTCTCAGGCGGGTCGCTTGGGGACTGGACTAGGCCTTTCGACGAGAAGGCTGAACCAGTATAAAATTTTCCGGTGCAAGCTTTTCTATCCCTATCTCTTTTACTTTCCGCATATTTAATTTCTTCGTTTCCGCGCTACTCAATTATTATATTTCTATCATTTTCGCGATCCGTTTCATTCGTTTAATCTCTCCATCTCAAATCAATTTTTTAATTTGATACGAATTTTTCAATACATAATAAAACTCGATTCACCCCCCCTCTCGAGATTTTGAGGCCAAAACCAACAACTCCGTCCAAATTTACGGAGAATTTTCTTAAGTTAATTTGTTTTAAAACAAAATTTTTAAGTAACCAAATTTAATCGGGGTAATTAGTGTAGTAATTAAGGTAGGGTGTCACAGACTCACAGTACCCGCTTGAAATCGACCCGATTTTGGTGCGGAAAACCCGCTCTGATTGGGTTTGGAGAATCCCGAAACCGAAATCCGCTTTAAAAAAATGGGGGTGGGGCTGGTTTGGTATTTTAAGTACATGCCTTGCCCCGCCCCCACTCTCAAACTCGCTCTGATATAAAATTTAAATAATTTTTATTATAATTATTGTTAAATGGTAAAGCAAAACTAGCATATTTAGCTAAAACCATGATTTAATTCTTATGTTTTTAGATATTTTTAAAATTTGATGTTTATTATTATATATTATTTGAATTATAATGTATCTTATGTGTGATTTTTGTTTAATATAATAAAGATAAATTTAAAAAAATTGGATGGGTTACCCGCTGGTTTTCGCGAACCCGACCGAGCCCAACGGGAATGGGTTTGGTTTTCACTTTTTCATACCCGCCCCGCACCCGAATCCGCCCCGCTCTTGATGGGTGTGAGATTGGTATTATCAAAACCCGCCCCAAACCCGACCCGTTGCCATGCCTAGGTGTGATTGGATTTTGGGACATTATGTTAATGTTATAAAAATCATACCGTTCATTAAATTGTGGTTTTAATGGTTTAATTAATGAATTGCTAATTAAATTATATATATATATATATATATATATATATATATATATTTTATAATCAACGGGACTAAAAGCACGAACACAATCAAAACAAACTACATTAGCATAGGGAAAACAATCCCATAAGCATCCTCATATACTAGGTGAAACAAATTAGGGGGACAACAATCTAAAAAAGTACAACTATGATCACTCTCAAGATCACAACTCGCAAGAAAATTTTCACACTGATTAGCTTCCCGATAAATATGACTGAGGGAAATATGCCAATCCAGCTGCATGAGGTTCCGAATTTCCCGAACCAGTGGAAAACAATGATGAGAGCCATCACAATGATGGTGACAACAGAGATAGCCACTCTAGAGTCCATCTCCACCTACAAAGTAGTAACATTTAGATTCCTAGCCATCCTAAGGCCCCATAACAAACCCTACAACTCTGCTTTAGTTGATGAGCAAGAACCAACATTGCAATAGAAGCCAAGCACATACCTGCCCGATGCGTCTCGAATGATGCCACCACAAACTGAAGCACGAACATCCCTTTTGAAAGAGTCGTCTACATTAAGCTTGAACGAAACACTTCTAGGAGGGGACCACGCGATTATCAATTCTATTTTGGCACCCAAGGAACCAGAAGTACTAGCTGCTATGACCTCTTCAACGAAACGCGCTTGAGACAACACTTGAAGTAGAGATACCGACACACCAAAGAAAATACTCCAGCTACAAGACACATCACCAGATTGATTTGTTAGATTATACTCCAGCCATCTCAAGGTATCAGTCATAAAGAAACTAACCCAAGCATGATCACCAACAACCGTACTCCAAAGTGCAGAAACCTCATCACAATCACGAATTACATGCATCAACATTTCTGATGCTTGCTGATAGCAAGGACAACAACTATCACGAGTCATTCTATGACGAAAACATGGTAATATAATTATTTTCATTAAAAATTAGGTATTTATGTAATAGAAATTAATACACGAGACAAATAGATCAATGCTCTAGGGAACATGTTACTTGTAGTGTCCTTAAACACTATATGCCCTTAAACCTCTAAGTGCTCAAGATTATGGTAACCAGGAGCGCAAAAGAGGATCAAGTATTGATGTATGACTTATGGTATTTCTGCAGTTCCAGTTGGGAAAAGCAAGATCTCCCTAGTCAACGTGTGTGTGCAGAGTGTCAACTTAGGGATGAGAGTACTTACCTGAAACCCTAGCTGTGATGAGCTATTTATAGGGTTTGGAGGAGGCTGATATGGGCCATTTGGGCCCTGTACCAGAGTTGTGCTGAACCAGGATTCTGTGAGATAATATCGGATAATTATGCTTCTAGAATCTGGATAGGATCAGCTGAAGATCTCATGTCTAGGCTGTTGCGAGAATCTAGGAGAGATTTGCGGAAGGGATAAGAAGCCTCGGTGAGCCTGAGCTTATCCACGAGCCGACGGTATGTCTCGGTCCTAGAATCTCGAGCCTGATGGATTGGGGACCGATCGTAAGTCTCGGTTCCATCAAGTTCGAGCCTGGCCCTCTTGTATGCTCGGAGCCCACGAGTCCGAGCGAAGGACTTTCATGACAGGTAAACCGAGTAAAATGACCTTAGAGGAACCCTTTGGTAAGACTTGGGTCCGTATGTAGTCGGCAGACCCTACAAGCCCCCCAGCTCGTAAGACTTGGAAAGTCTGTGGCGAGGTAACAAGTGGTTTGGGTTGTCCTATAGCATGTCTTGGTTCGGGAGTGTGTGACAACTGTTTCTAGCCTTAACCATGTAGCCTGTTCGAGGTGACGTTTTAGGTTCTTTAGGTACGACGCGTGTGTTGGGAAGTTGTGCCAAATCATTTGAATTTTCGAATTTTGAAAAAAGTACCTCCGATAACTGCCACGTCTTTCTCTGTGGATGGCAGAATGGGTTAATGGGCTTTAGGCCCAACCGGTGCATCGTGGAAGGAGGGAAGTTGAGGAGTTTTGAGGGGTATTCGAATCCTTTATACTCATTTGCCACATCACAAATCAGATATCTTCTCTACCCTTTATACTCATTTGCAACATCACAAACCGGAAATTTTCTCTACCCTTTACACTCGTTTGCTCCCAACACTGAATCCTTCACTTACTTGCTACAAACATATTTCTGTGCGTCGCGTTCACGATCATCAGTCGCAATTAAATTCGTCTACAAAGATCAAATAACAACAGGTAATCTTTTCTTCCCTTCTTACTCGAACGATTGCTCCTGGTTTATTTCTTCTTTTTGAGAGGGTCTTGCTTTTTCTGGGTTTTGCAGGGATATGGGGTTTTAGTTCTAAGTTAGTAGTTGAAGGGTTTGGGATTAGGATTTTTCAACTATGAGGGGTTGGAGATATTGGAGGAAGGTTTACCATAAACTCCGTGAAAGATTAGGCGAAGAACCGTCTAGTGATTCTAGTTATAGTTCCTCTGGGGGTTTTGAGGATTACGAGGCTGAATCTGTTCCCTTAGAAACTGGTTACGATACTGCTAATAAAACTGTAGATCCTCTTACCCCCCTTGTGATGAAAGGGTAAACGAGCCATTCGAGGTTGAACCTTTGATCACGGAATACCCCACCGATCCTGCAGAGTCATCGAGATGGTTATTAACTTATAGGTTTGCCGAGCGTCGGGCTCAGGTTAGGACTAACCCAGAATGCTTTACAAGAGGGGAAGAGTCACCTATAAGGGTAGGGGGAAAATGTTCAGGGCTCGGCCTTAGGTTTAGAATTAAAATACCTGCTGTAAAAAATGCTAACGCCGAGCCCTTTACTTTTTCCCCAGATATGGTGGAGCGCAGGTGTGATACCCATCCTGATGAATTCCCTTTACCACCCAACCACGCGGAGTATGACAGAACTTTTGATCGAGAAGTACTCGGGACGAGGCCTTCTCTACTTACGACGGATAGCTTGAACCACCTTCGGCCTATTATGACCCCTCCGACCGCAGACGGGAATGCCTCGAATTTTGCTTTGAGGCATGCAAGCATAGACGACCACGTATGCTTCAAAGTGCCAGAGGGCCAACAATTTTTCTACTTCTATGAGGAAGTAGCCACAAAGGTCAGAATTCGCTTGCCCTTTTCCACCTTTGAGATAGAGGTTCTCAACCACTTAGGCGTAGCCCCGAGTCAGCTGCATCCAAGCGGGTGGGCCTTCGCTAGAGCATTGCAGCAGTTTTGCGATGCTGAAGGTCTGGTGGCGACGTTACGAGCCTTCTTATGGATATATGCCCCCAAGTAAATAAATTTGGCAACTCCAAAGGGCTCTGGGTGTCATTGAAGGCTCGGAAGGACCATGCCCTTTTTGCAAAGGTAACTGACTCTTGGAAATCCTTCAAACCCCGCTTCTTCAAGTATGAATATACGGGGGCCGAGGTGTGCTAGTTTATGTAGCGAGTTGAGAATGGAGAAGAGATTAAAATCGTCCCTCAGTTCCCGCTGTGCTGGTCAGGCGATATTTATAACAGAGGGGCCTCCTTATACCAATTTGATTATAAAGTGGATTTGAGTAGGGCCGAGAGGCGTTTATGCGATCGGGTTTGGGAATATCTTAAAGAAAATGGCCAGATTGACACAAAACAAATCCTTTTGAAGAGAACAAAGGCTGAAGTGAAAGCCGAGCTGGGTATAATTTTTTTTTTGCTCGGTATAATACTGACGTATTCTTCTTGTTGCAGAAAAAATGGGGAAAAAGGCATCTAAGGCCAAGAAGGGTGCTGCAGCCTCATCCAGGATGGCTCAACTTGCAGCAATGAAAGCAGGTTCTGGTTCGTCGGGAAAGAGCCAATCTTCCGAGCCAACATCAACCAACAGTCCAAGGGTTACTCCCAGTGCAGTTCCTGCCGAGGTGGTCTCTGTAACGACCCAAATTTATTTCCATTTTTCTTTTACTTTGTTTATAAAAATGTGAGGTAATTTTTCGCCCTTCTTGGAAAATAAACTTAAGTCATTACTATTTCAACACATCCACACATCAGTCATATGGAGATGAGAAATAATATACATCATTTACATTATGGTCATTAAAAAGGTTTTCAGCATATATTACATCAGCAGCAGTGATAGTTTAGTTGTGATCACACCAAAAGAAAGACTCCGGATTTAACATATATACATTATACTACACATCAAAACAAAACCCAGAGCCGTGGTTCTCAAACTCCATAACCTATAGTCAAAAGGGGTTAAAGTCCTACTAATTAATATTATACATTTCCACCGCTTTGCACTCAATTCAGTCACCAATTACCCATTGGTTTCCGGTTGAATTCTCCAGCAGAGTATCCGCTGCCTCGGGGTTTTCTTCTTCCTCAGGATCCTCTTCCTCTGGGTCCTCCTCCTCTTCGGGATCCTCTTCCTCTTCCCCACCCTCCGAACGCGGGGTTGACCCACTAGGAACGTATTCCGGGGTCAACACTCTAGTTCGGGTGGAAGGGCCAGGACGAGCAAGATTCTCTCGAATAATCCTCTCACGAGGAGGAGAGGGACTCACAGGAAGAGATCGTCTAAAATGATGTACAGGAGGCAGTGGATAACCTAGTCGATATTGCAAAGCAGGTGGTACATGCATAATATAAATCATAGGAATCTTTACCCTTTTAGAACGCATTCGGGATAATGGATTCGGATGACGAAAGATCACTTCAACGTCACCCTCAAACACTATCCGATCGTCCTCATAATGCCACTGGCCACTACGGAGCGGCTGCATCTCTATGCAGAAGAGATTCCTCGCCATGACCTAACAAACAAAAGGGAAGGGAGTAAGTCATAGCCGAAGCACATCAACAAATAATAATCTATCCGTACTAGAAATAACAAGCACAGGTAGTCAAGTAATCATAGAATAATGCATACACAAATGCAAACCCAGTTATTCACACAATTCTCTTGTGATTAGGTGGCATGATGCATGTAATATCATATCGTTCCTATCCCGGGAGCATCACAGTTCGGAGGCAAATGGGGTCCTCGTGAGCTTCCTCCGCTCGACCCTCTCGATTTACAGGCTTCCTCCGCCAAACGCACGAATTACAAGCTTCCTCCGCCTGACGTAGAACTAGTATAGGCCTCAACAAACTGGAGCAGATCTCAATCAATGCATGAATGCAATAATGGTTCATTACCAATCTTTAGCAGTTAATCTTTTATCGTGCTTCAATCATTCTAATCATTTTATCATATCAACATACGCGCTCCTAGGGCAAATGGATATTATTTATTCTTATCAAATTATGAATTTAGTATCCATATATCATCATCATTAATATGCATTCATTATAAGCATGAATTTCATATTCATACTCAATCATCATCCAATTCAATCCAAATTGTACAAATATGATAGGTTAAAGCTAGGTGTAATAAAGTTTAGTATTTCCACCTTTTAGGGTCATTCTATTTGATTAGAAAGGCCTCCAATCAAATAAGATGTGAAAACTCAGATTTTACTAGTAAAATTAGAGTATGGATATCGATATCCTCTTGTGCATATCGATATGCACAATCGATATCCTCATGCTGGATATCGATATCCACCCTGTTTTTTTTCTGCATACTGATTTGAGTTTTGAAATACCAAATCTTAATATACTTCACTTTAACCATTCTTAAGCCAAAACAGATTAATGTCATGTATAAATACATCTGTTCATGCATAATTTCAGTACGCATAACATCAATTTCACATAGAATTCAAGTAATGTGCATAAAAGATGTAAAATCACAACTTGACCTATGATTTTCATTTCCTTTATGATTCAGTTCAATTTTCTTGTTGATGCAACTTATAGTCATCATATATAAGTTGTTCAAATATAGAAATCACACTAGAATGACCTCCAAGTCATTTTCCTAGTTCAAGTTCACAACTTTCCCTAGTTTTGCCCTTGAGTTCATGAGAACTCCTATACTTCTAGCCATCGGATTATTATTCTAGCACCCGGATAACTTCTCCCTTACCTATCACAAGGATTCAGACTTGTTTGGGTTGGAAAAGATTGGTTTGGTTGAGAGAATCCCAACTTTTTGGTTCAGCTGATAAGTGCTCTGTTTTCAGTTCAGCAGGGTCACAAAATCCATGTTGATCACCATGAAAAAGACACAATAATTCGTGATCAATGGTTAGAATCAAAACCAGGATGTGTAATCTTGAAAATAAAACAAGTTTGAAGCTCCAAAAATACTTGAGCTTACCACAAAGATTAAAGGAAGTTGAGTTCTAGAGTCTGAAATTGCAGAAATCAGACTTGAGCACCAAACTTTGCAGGGTCACTACTCCTTCTACAGATCACCAACACGAACAAGATTGGTACCGATTTGTAGAGGGTTAAGAGAGCTTTTATTTGGTATATAGCTTGCTAGGTTTTGAGGCTTGAAGCACAGAGAACGAATTGAGTGAAGTTGATGACAGAAAACTCAAGTTTCTGCAGAATTTTGGCTAAGTTTATGGTTTTGTGAGGGTTTAAGACACATACTCCCTCTTTTAATCCAAGTTAACCGACTTGGGTAAGTCACTATCAAGCCTAAACAGTGCTAGGGTGACTTGTATGCAGTTTGTGGTCGAAAACTTGGAGAAACCACAGCCATTCGTGCTTAAACCAGAAGTGGATATCGATATCCAGAAGTGCATATCCAGCATCGATATGCACTTCTGCATATAGATATGCATGGCTCAAAAAGACAGCACCTTTCGCATTCAAACGGCCATACCATTTCGCTGAAGAGTCCGAGGAGGACGCGGCCGAGGGTGGAGAAGAAGAAGAGGATAAATTTGATCCTGAAAGTATTGTGTTGTCTAACATAGAGTAGATTTACCCTTTTTATTTTTAACTTTTGTATTTGCCCCAATAGATGGGCTCGAACTTTTTGCTGTCACCATTCTGAATATTTATAATATTCGTTATGATTTTATGCTTCTTATTATTCTTTTTGTTATGAATTCAAGTGTTAAGACCTCGGAACTCCGACACTTTAGCCGAGGTGGGTTCCTCTATCCGCGATGTATAAGATGATTTTTAAAACAATCATGTTTGAATCGGGAATCTTTTTAAAGTACTTGACGAGTTATAAGCTCTTGTTCGAGCTGTTTATAATCGTTCGCATCATAAACGGTGGCTAATCGGTTATGAGGAAAAGTACGTTAATACAATGAATTCAAAAACAGAACTTTCATTTATTCGAAGCAGTAAGTACAATGGGCTCGGAGTTTCACCGAGCGTACACCATTAATAAATAATCCTAACATTTAGCAAAGGTAATAATGAAACTAAAAACAGAATTGAAATAAGGATGAAAAACTTTAGCTAAAATACGCTTTAAGCTTTGCCACATTCCAAGTGTTATTTATGAGAGCACCAGAGAGAGTTTCGAGCTTGTAGGCCCCTATTCCCATTTTGGAAGCTATTCGGTATGACCCTTCCCAATTTTGAGCTAATTTCCTGTCTTTAGCGTTTTTGAGGCCAATGTCAGCTCTCCTTAGGACGAGGTCACCTACTTCGAATTCTCTGGGTACTACCAGGCGATTATACCCTTTTGCTTGCATTAGCTTGGCATGTCGTTCTCGCTCGGCGGCAAGGTCTCTGACTTCATCAGACAGAACAATATCTTCACACAGCAAAGTGTTGTTGATGGGGTTTGGTTGTTGAATGGTTCGGAATGAGGGGATGATCCTTTCTATCGGGATGACTGTGTCGCAGCCGTAGGTAAGCCGATAAGGAGTTTCGCCTGTAGAGGTTTGTATTGTGGTGCGATATGACCAAAGTACTTCATGCAAACTATCCAGCCAATTTCCTTTTGCACCAATGAGCCTCTTCTTAATTCCCTTGATGATGGTTCGATTCACTGATTCCTCTTGTCCATTGGTCTGAGGATGCTCAACCGAGGAAAAATAATGCTCAATGTTTAAAGCAGTGACCAAGTCTTGGAACTCCTTTGCTGCGAACTGAGTTCCGTTGTCAGTCACCAGAACTTGTAGAACTCCAAACCGAGCTATGACCTGCCTCTCAAAAAACTTCTGAACCTTGGCAGATGAGATAGTTGCTAGAGGCTCGACTTCTACCCATTTGGTGAAGTAATCTATGGCCACTACCACCCATTTCAGTTGTCCTGGTGCGGTGAGGAACTGGCCAATCAAATCCATTCCTCATTGATAGAAAGGATAGGGAGATGAAAGTGAGTGGAGTTCCTCGGCCGGCTTCCGATACACATCGCTGTGGAATTGACATTTTTCGCATCTTTTCACATGATTAATCGCATCTTGCTGAAGAGTCGGCCAATAATATCCTGCCCTTAGGATCTTTTTGGCCAACGATTTCCCCCTACATGATGGCTTCCGATTCCTCCGTGAACCTCTTCCAGTGTTTGTTCTTCCTCAGCGGGATCTAAACATCTGAGCATAGGGCCGCTGACCCCTCGGCGAAACAAAATCCCTTCAACCAGAGCAAATTGCGACGCTTTCCTAACGAGCTTCTTAGCTTCGGTTGGATCGGCAGGCAAAATTCCTTGCTCCAAGTAACTCGTGATTGGAGCAGTCCAACTTGGATCAACCGAAACGGAGAGGACAACGCTGGGTCCGTGCACCATTTCTTGGATCAAAGTCTTGTTATTTCCGGGGCCTTTTGTTGAAGCAAGTTTTGAAAGAATGTCTGCTCGGCTATTGCTTTCCCTTGGAATATGACAGAATTCAAATTTGGCAAACTCTGAAGATAAGAACTTCACCTTCTCCAGATATTTTTGGAGGATGGGTTCTTTGGCTTGATAATCACCTTTGACCTGAGGGATCACCAGCTGAGAATCACTGAAGATCTTGACTTCTCGAGCCCCCACCTCTTTTACCATCCAGAGACCAGCCATTACAGCTTCGTATTTTGCCTGATTGTTTGAAGTAGGAAATTCAAACTTCAGAGAATACTCAAGGGTAACACAGTCGGAGTTCTCTAGGATTATTCCAGCACCTGCTCCAAGCTTGTTGCTCGACCCATCAACATAAATGCTCCAATCCAAGTTTGAGCTCGTCATTGGCTCAGTAAACTCGGTGAGGAAATCAGCTAGAACCTGAGACTTCATTGCCTTTCTTGGTTCGAAAGCGATGTCGAACTCGGAAAGTTCAATGGCCCAAGTTACCATTCTCCCTGCTAAGTCGGGTTTCTGGAGAATCTGGCGAATAGGTTGAGCTGTTCTGACTTTAATGTGATGACTCTGAAAGTACTGACGCAATCTTCTGGCCGTGATGACCAAACAGAAAGCCAATTTTTCCACCTTTTGGTACCTCAGTTCTGGTCCTTGAAGTGCTCGGCTAACAAAATAAACGGGGGATTCCTTGCCTGATTCTTCTCGAACCAAAACTGAACTGACAACAGAATCACCTACTGACAAGTATAGGAACAGAGTTTCTCCTACTACAGGGCCAGATAGGATCAGGGGGGATGCCAAGTATTTCTTAAGGTCAGTGAAGACTTTTTTGCATGCATCGTTCCACTCAAACGCCTTCTCTTTCTCCTTTCTCAACAATTGGTACCACGGTAGGGCCTTCCGAGCTGATTGGGATAGGAATCTGGAGAGAGCTGCTACCCGACCTGCCAATTGCTGTACACCCTTAATGTCTGATGGACTCTTCATCTCGAGAATAGCTCAGCATTTTTCAGGGTTCGCTTCAATTCCTCATTCAGTGAGCATAAATCCGAGGAATGATCCAGCGGGAACCCCAAAGGTGCATTTTTCAGGATTCAGCCTCATATCATACTGCCGAATTCTTAGCAATCATGTCATTGATGTACATTTCCATCCTGGGCCCGATGAGTGAGCCGAACACTTTGTTCATCATTCGCTGATAAGTTGCCCCAGCGTTCTTGAGTCCGAAGGGCATGACATTATAGCAGTACGTAGCATTTTCAGTTACGAATGAAGTTTTTACCTGATCCGGAGGATACATCGGAATCTGATTGTAGCCAGAATAAGCGTCCATGAAGGATAGCCTCTGGTACTCTGCCGAGCTGTCTACTAGTTTGTCTATACAAGGAAGTGGATATTGGTCTTTGGGGCAGACCTTGTTCAAGTCTGTATAATCCACGCACATTCTCCACTTTCAGTTTGATTTTTTGACCAATACGGGATTAGCCAGCCAATCGGTGTATACCACTTCCCTGATGAACCCTACTTCAAGCAGCTTGGCAACCTTTTCTTCTGTAGCTTGAGCCTTTTCGGTTCTGACCCGCCTCTTCGTCTGGCAAACTGGTTTGGCGCCAGGATAAACACTTAACTTGTGGCAGATAAAATTCGGGTCAATGCCTGGCATATCTGCCGAGGTCCAGGCGAATAGATCTCTGTTCTCAATGAGCAGTTATGTCAACTCTTTCTCAACTTTCTTGGCAAGACCAACACCAATCTTGACACAGCGGGATTGATCAGAGCCCAAGATTATCTTTTTAAAGTCCCCGTGAGGTATTGGTCTGGTTTCGTCATCCTCCCTCACATCCAGATCTGCCAAGTTAACACTTCCCTTATTTAGTGGTTCTTGCATAATTTTTTCATCTTCAATCTTCAGTTTACTCAAGCTGACATTGTAGCACTTCCGAGCCAGCTCTTGTTCAGAATGCACCTTGACCACCTGGTCGTTAGATCCTGGAAACTTCATAGCTTGGTGGAGAGTTGAAACAAGGGCTCCAAATGACTGGAGTGCAGTACGACCGAGGATGGCATTGTACGCCGAGGGAGCCTAGACGACCAGAAACTTTACAATCTTTGTTCGAGCAGATGGTTGTTCCCCCAGGGTGACTGGTAGGTGGATATGGCCTAGGGGAACAATCGAATGGCCCGTAAAGCCAATCAGACTTCCTTCGAACGGAGTTAAATTAGACCTCTTCAGCTTCAGGGCTTCATACAGATCCAAGAACATAATGTCTGCTGAACTTCCCTGATCAACAAGAATCCTCTTCACTTCATAATTACCGAGCCGAGCTCTAACTACCATGGGATCATTGTGGTCTTGAATTATGTTAGCAAAGTCCTCGTCACTGAAGCTGATGACGATGTTCTTCTTTCTAGGCTTTTGAATTGGTCGGCTGGCAACAGATAGAACATGACCCACGTACTTTTTTCGGTCACCTCTTTTCTCCCCTCCACCTGCGAATCCTCCAACAATGGTGTTGATCAAAAAAGCCTCTCGACCCTTATCCTGTTCGGACAGTAGGGTAGAAGCTCCCCCCGCAGGTGGTGAAGGGCTCCTGTTCCTTTGTTTCTGGTCGGTATTGGGTGGGGATCAGCTTTTTCTCCTAGCACGCTTCCGCATTGCTTCGCCAATGTACTGTTGAAGTTTTCCATCCCTCACCATCTCTTCAATTAAGTCTTTTAACATAGTGCACTGGTCAGTGGTATGTCCCCATCCACCATGATGATCACAATATTTGGTCTTGTCTTTCTGAGCAGCTTTTCTCAAAGCTGGAGGCCTAGTAATATTGCGCATCTCTGTGTGCATAATCTCGCGAAGGATTTGACTCCTTGGGACTGTAAGCTGAGTATACTCGTCATATTTGCCTTTTGGAGGCAGTTTTTCTCCTCTTTCTCTCTCTCTTTTATCCTTCCTCCCTCTACCATCTCGAAACCGATCGTTTTTGATTGGGGTCTAATATGTGATGTTTTTGTACCTTTTTTGTCTCCCTTTTACATAGTAAATGACTTGTTTCTTGAGTAAATTGGAATAAAACAATGGAATTTTGTCATTATAAGATTTCTGGAACATTTTGATGTGTTTGGTTTATTTTCAGGTATTTAAGCTCTTAAAACAGTGATTTGTGCAAAGGAATGAAGAAGGAGAGCTTGGTACTTGAATTGGGAAGAAAAAGAGGAAAAAATGAAGAAAAGTTGACCGTGGTGCCCAGGCGCGGGTCCAACGCGCCCAGGCGCGGGCTGGGGTCAACTGGCCAATAATTTGGTGCATTTGGTTGATTTTTCCAGACAGATTCACGCCCAGGCGCAGGAGCTTCACGTCTGGGCGCGCAAAATGCGAGAAAGTGACACTGTTCGCTGTTTTGATCATAACTTGAGCTACGCTTATCCAAATGAGGCGATCTATATATCATTTTAAAGCTAAGGAAAAGATGTACAACTTTGCCAGAAATAGCCTTGCTCAAATTCGTCCATCTTGGGGGTCAACATCAGTGCCGAAGTTTCTGTCAGACACAAATACAGGATTCTAGAAGATTTTAATGATAAATTCTATTTGTAGATAAGATTCTTAAAGATTAGTTTATTCTAATAGGATCTTATCATATTATATTCAGATTTAGGATTAGTTTTATTCAAATAAAAATCTTATCACATTAGATTGAAAATTAGATTAGTTTTTATTTATATAATAATAGGATTAGGATTCATTCCAAGGGGAGAGACACTCATACAACTCCATAGAATAATAGTAGATTAGGATTTGAGACTCGGAGAAGGAACAAGGATTGGGGGTTTTTGTGAAGAGCACGGAGTTAGCTCAAGGATTCATGGTAATTATTTTTATCATGTTTATTGTGTTTTCTCCTGTAAGTATGAACTAATTCCATCTTTGGGATGTAGGAGTAGATGAATGGAACCTTTTCAATATTTCTAGTAATAAATTAATCTTATTTTCTGTTATTGAATTTTGTGTTTGATTGTTCTTATTTGTTTCTCATGAAAGAAGCTGTTTCATGACTTTTGAAAATCCTTTATGAATAGACATATGAATTTAGGATTTAGTCATTAATCAAACAACTCAATTGCATAGGCACAGACATGTTTTCTATGAATTGGGTAATTTTATAAAAAGAGGTTTTGACTGAACTTAATGAAAGGGTTAGGTTTTAAGGCTCCCTTGAGACATCATTGGGAGATTAATCTCTAAAATATAGAAACACTCTAAGACATTAGGTGTTATCTAATTTTGCAAAACCAATTCGGAATTCAAGGAAAATAAATTAATTTGTTATAGAATATTTAGGAACTTGCATCGAAACTACGTCCCGCCTTTCCCCTTGTCAAAGAGTCATTTATTTTAATTTCTGTTTTTATTTACAAATTCATAAATCCTTTGTCTTGTTCACTAAGTAATATTAATCAGGTGAAATTAATTAAACGGTCACTCCCTTGGGTACGATACTTGGACTTCATTGTCTATATTACTTGTACGATCTGGTACACTTGCCAGAATCCCAACAAGTTTTTGAAACACATCAAAAGGTTCGAGAAATCTTATAATGACAAAATTCCATTGTTTTAAGACACGCCGAGAACGTTGCTCTTGACGCTCTTCCCTACCACGCGCCGCAGTGCTGATTCTGTGAAATTCTTCCAAATTTACGAACTTTCTGGATCTTTCCCTTAGCTCGGCCATATCTTTAGGTGGCTCTCCTGTCAAAGAATCCTTAAAATCTCCGTCTCGTAACCCTTGAGTAAGCAAGAGAACAGATACTCCAGATTGTAAACCCGATATGCCACTAGCCTCTTGTTGGTACCGAGCTAGGTAGTCTCGTAGAGACTCGTTTGGTCTCTGCGCGACTCCAGCTAATGAATGATCGGATTTTGGCTGTGACATACTGGCAGTGTATCTATTCAAAAATGCTCTTCTAAGTTCAGCCCAAGAATGAACTGAATTTGCAGGTAAGGAGTTGAACCACCGTAAGGTCATTGAGAATGCCCGGCATTTCATGAAGTCCCCTCCTCCATAAAACATCATGGAGGATTCATAAGCCGTAATATGGTCCATCGGATCGGTTGTCCCAATATAGCGAGGGATATTTTGATGTCCTACATAAGTCTGCGGGGTTTGGTATGCCATGATCACTGCTGTGAAAGGATGGCCAGGATGAGGTTCCCCGGTGATAGCTCGGGAACCACGCTCGGGTTGAGGGGTGGGGGTGGAGGGAGGTTGCTTGGGTTGCCGAGAGCCACGCGAGGGCTTTGCTCGGCCGTTCTTGCCATGCTCTGCTGCTGAAGAGCAGCAATAGCCTGATTCTGCTTCTCAATCAAGGAAGTCTGGGTCCTTAAAATCTCCATGATGGACTCTTCTCGCCTTCGAGCCGAAGAGGTAGTCATGTAAGACCTGCCCTCAGTTTCGGTGGAACGTGGACCGCCTTGAAGCGTTCCAAAGTGCCCCCTCGTCAAGTGAGGTATTTCTCTTTTAGATCTATCAGCTCGAGAATGGTCATGACGAGTGGAACGTTCGGCTCGACGGGCCCCATTAATTCGTGATCCAGAAGGGGCCCTCCGAGCTACGTGTGATCCAGAATCTGCAGTATCACGCCACTCTGAGACATGACCATCAGGAACAGTGTGAGAGTTAGACCGTCCTCCGCCGCCTTCAATAATGGGAGGAACATGAGCCTATGCCTGAAACGGATTTTCAGGAGGAACTTGACGGGGTGGGTTAACAGGAGGAGCCTGATTGCCTCCAGGGGGTCCTCCCGGAGCGATCTTGTCCCTGATATTTCCTCTTCCATTTTTGGGTGGCCTCCCACGGAGGCGACGGCGGAGAACTCCTCCATTGTCGTTGTCGTTTGCCATGAAAACAGTGTGTTGGTTTTGGCCTCAAAATCTCGAGAGGGGGGGGGTGAATCGAGTTTTATTATGTATTGAAAAATTCGTACAAAATTAAAAAATTGTTTTGAAACGGAGAGATTAAACGATTGTTATGGATCGCGAAAACGATAGAAAATATAATCGAGAAGCGCGGAAACGTAAATAAAGTAAATATGCGGAAAGTAAAAGATAAGGGTTAGAAAAGCATGCACCGGTGAATTTTATACTGGTTCAGCCTTCCCGTCGAAAGGCCTAGTAGTCCAGTCCCCAAGCGACCCGCCTGAGAGTTCTTATAACCAAGCAATAGAGCCGCACCCTATTACAACCAAGAGCACCCCGCACACTACTAGGAACCTCCGTTCGCTAGGGGCCTCAATCACACAGCAGGGTTCCTCGCCCTACGAACGCCTCAACGTTCAACTACGGGATTCACTCCCTACCACTAAGGTTTAGAACGAATATGATTGTGATTACAATAGCTTTGTGTGTTCTTAAAACACAGATACAACAATATGCTCTATGATAGTGAAGTAGTGTTTCTCTAGATGTTACTCAGCCAATAAGGATTTTTTTCTTCAAAAAGTATGAACGATGAAAAGCAGAAGACTTGAGAAGAAGAAGAGAGAAAACGTGCAGAGCAAAAAGAATGAATGAAAAACTATCTGATCGTGAAAAATGTTGGAGTGAATGATTTTAAAAAGAAAACAAATTTGAATCAACAATGATTTTGAATTAAGTAAAACAAATCAAAATGGAATAATAAAAGATTTGTAATAAGTTTTAAAATCAAAATAAAATCAAAACGATTTTCGAAATAAAATAAAGATTTGATTCTTAAAACCAAAAAGGAAATAATTCAAATTTAAAATCATTTTCGAATTTTATAAAATATATCAGAATCTTTTATATAACAACAAATCAGGAAATAATAAAAATGATTCTGACACGTTTTTCAATAAATCAAGAAATAATCGATTACATAGAAGCAATAATCGATTACTTCTACAAAAAAATAGAAATTCTTAAAACATTTGAAAAACATGTAATCGATTAGGCTAAGAATAGTTAATCGATTACATCACTCCTGTTCATTATGTGATGCAACTATAATAATCGATTACACTCATAAGTTAATCGATTACTAAGCCTCTGTTTTGCATATGATGCAACATCATATAATCGATTACAAAGCCTCTGAAAAATATATGATGCAACAATTATAATCGATTACTTGACCAATGTAATCGATTACTTCCATAAGAAAGTAACTGATTAACAAAAATCACTTAATCGATTACAACTTCTCTGATTTTTCTATGATGCAACAAAGTTAATCGATTACTTTAGCAAATAATCGATTACTCCCTCTTGCACACATACAAATATACAGAGTTTTGTAACATCAATTATTTTACTAAGGTTGAATGCAGAAAACACATTTTTCATGCAAAAACACGTTTTTCCTTCTTCTCTAAAAATGACAAACTTATTGGCTTTGTAACTACTTAAAGAAACAAAAACTCCATTACCTTACATTTTGATCTAAAGAGAAGGTTTCTATTCTATGCTTACTTGAGTCTTCAATCTTGAGACTTGGCTTGCACTTGTGAGCTTGAACTTGAGTTGGCTTGTTATCATCAAAACATATAAAAGAATTCCTTTGAAGTCCATAGAGAATTTGAAGCATGCCTTCCAACCAGCTTGACTTCCAACACTCCCCCTTTATGATGATGACAAACAACCATTCTGATATGCTCTTTATTATCTGCATCACAAGTGTTATACAAGCAGAAATAGATATATAATAATAAAACCTTTCTTAGAATCATTAAATACAGGAAAAAAATAATGGATTATTTCATCTCCCCCTGTATGAATGCTTAAAAAATATATCATTTTTGAACCAAGCATCCTTCCAGAATAATGGATTATATCTTCTCCCCCTGAATGTATTAGCCAACAAAAATTAGCCAATATATCAGATATCAGAATCTCTCTCCCTCTTTTGTAATCATCAAAAAGATGTGCAATCTCCCCCTGAAACACTAAGAAGATGCATCAATAATAACATGAGAGATAAAGATTCACATATTCAAAAGAGGTGAGAGGCAAAAGCTAGACCAATTTCTCTACGAATGAAAAAGAAACTTTCTTTTGGAAGCGGTTTCGTAAAGATATCAGCCAACTGCCGCGAAGTATCAACATACTCTATAATGCAATCACCCTTCTGAATATGATCACGAATAAAATGGTGTCGAATCTCAATATGCTTCGTGCGAGAATGTTGCACTGGGTTTTTGGTAATAGAAATAACACTGGTATTATCACATTTAATAGGAATGTGATTTAGACTTACACCAAAATCTAGGAGTTGTTGTTTTAACCATAAAATCTGAGCGCAACAACTACCCGCAGCTACATATTCAGCCTCAGCTGTAGATAGGGCAACACTAGACTATTTCTTACTAGCCCATGATACCAATGAATTGCCAAGAAGATGACAAGTGCCGCTAGTGCTTTTTCTATCTACTTTGCAACCAGCAAAGTCAGAATCAGAATACCCAACAAGATTACAAGATGAACCTTTGGGGTACCACAAACCCATATCAGTTGTGCCAGACAGATATTTCATTATACGCTTGGCAGCAACCATGTGCGTTTCTTTTGGATTCGACTGGAACCGAGCACAAAGACACACACTAAACATGATATCCGGCCTACTTGCCGTTAAATAGAGAAGGGATCCGATAATACCTCGATACTTTGTTATTTCTACGGATTTACCTCCTTCGTCTTTGTCCAAGTAGCATGATGTGCTTATCGGTGTTGCAACTGCCTTGGGCTTATCCATGCCAAATCTTTTCAGTAATTCTTTGCAGTATTTGGTTTGACTAATGAAGATTCCGTCCTTTGCTTGCTTTATTTGTAATCCCAGGAAAAAGTTCAGCTCGCCCATCATAGACATTTCGAACTCTTCCTGCATCATACTAGAAAATTCCTTGCAAAGGATTTCATTAGTAGCACCGAATATAATATCATCTACATAAATCTGAACTAAAAGAATGTCCTTTCCTTTCTTTTTGATAAAAAGTGTGTTGTCAACCTTCCCTCTTTCAAAGTTATTTTCCAGTAAAAATTTGCTAAGACGGTCGTACCACGCTCTAGGAGCTTGTTTTAGACCATACAAAGCCTTTTTCAATTTGTAAACATAATCAGGGTGTTCATAACTTTCAAAGCCAGGCGGTTGACACACATAAACTTCTTCATTTATAAAACCATTAAGAAAGGCACTCTTTACGTTCATTTGATATAATTTAAAATCTAGAATACATGCAAATGCTAATAGCAGTCTTATGGCTTCCAACCTAGCAACAGGGGCAAATGTCTCCTCATAATCTATCCCCTCTTCCTGGTTGTAACCTTGTGCAACTAGCCTAGATTTGTTTCGAACAATTAAACCACCCTCATCAAGTTTATTTTTATAAATCCACTTAGTTCCAATAATCGGATGAGACTCAGGCCTAGGAACAAGTTCCCACACCTGATTTCTTTCAAACTGGTTTAATTCCTCTTGCATTGCCAAAAGCCAATGCTCATCAAGCATAGCCTCAGAATAATTCTTTGGCTCTACTTGAGAAACAAATGCAAAGAAGTTACACAGATTGCTAATAGAGTTGCGAGTACTTACACCTTTTGAAATGTCTCCGATGATCTGATCAATAGGATGGTGCCTTGATGTTTTCCACTCCTTAGGCAAATCAGCGTTGAGTTCAATTGATTGTTCTTGATTTTTCTCCTCAACATTTTCAACTGAATTTCCATTGCTTTCGGAATGATCCTTCGCTTTAGCATTTGGCTCCTCATCCTCATCAATAAATAAATCTCCAAGAATACCTGAAATTCCATTAACAGATACCTTTCCCAACCTTCTGGGATTGGATTCGTCAAATGATACATGAATAGATTCTTCAATAGTATTACGAGATTTATTGTATATCCTATATGCTTTGCTCGATGCATAATAACCAAGAAATATACCCTCATCAGCTCTAGCCTCAAAAGATCCTAGATTTTCTCTACCATTATTATGCACAAAACATTTACATCAAAAAACTCGAAGATGGGAAATATTAGGTTTTCTCCCCTTGTACAGCTCATAGGGGGTTTTCTTTAAAATAGGCCTAATCAAAACACGGTTCATAACATAACAAGCTGTACTCACTGCATCGGCCCAAAAATATGCAGGCAAATTCATGTCATTAAGCATTGTTCTAGAAAGCTCTTTTAATGAACGATTTTTCCTCTCCACAACTCCATTTTGCTCTGCAGTCCTTGGAGCTGAAAAATAATGCTTAATTCCATGTTTTTCGCAAAACTTTTCAAAACTATGATTTTTAAATTCTCCACCATGATCAGTTCTAATGGATGCAATGCTCAAATGCAATTGGTTTTGAATAATCTTGGCTAGTTTTTTAAATTCATGAAATGCGTCATTTTTATGAGTAATAAAAAATGTCCATGTATACCTAGAATAGTCATCCACAATAACCAAACAATAATAGTTGCCACCAAAGCTTTTAGTTTGACACGGTCCAAAAAGATCCATATGTAAAAGTTCCAAAGGCCTTTGAGTTGAAACAATTTTTTTAGAAGGAAAATTGGCCCTTGTGAGTTTTGATTTTGAACAAGGATCACATTTTTCAGAAAAAGTAAAATTTTGCTTTGGCAAACCAACTACTAAGTTTTTAGAAGAAATTTTATTTAAATGAGCCATGTGGATGTGACCTATTCTACGATGCCATAGCCACGATTCATCCTCTTTAGATAATAAACATTTCGCATCATTTGAGGGAATTGAATCAAAATCAATAATATAAACATTGTTTATCCTGCAAGCAATTAGCTTAATAAGATTATCAATTTTTCCCTCGATAATACATCTATCAGAATAAAAAATAACCCTGTTGCCCTTATCACACAATTGACTTATACTTAGCAAATTGTGCTTTAGGCTCTCAACATGTAAAACATTTTCAATGCAAGGGTTAGGAGGTGTACCAATTTTACCGATTCCGATGATCTTTCCTTGGTTGTTATCTCCGAAGGTCACATGTCCTTGGTCCTTAGGCACGAGATGCGAAAATTTGGATTTATCTCCAGTCATATGTTTTGAGCATCCGTTGTCCAAGTACCACCAAGACTTTCTTCCTTCCGGAGTAACCTCATTGTCGTGAGCCATCAAGCACAGGTTGGCGGTCTCCTCTTGTTCGTCTGAATCCTCATCCGAACTTCCATCGTTGTCCAGCCACGCCAAGTATGATTGCTTTCCCTTCTTTGAACTTGAGGTGCCCTTTTCTGAATTCTCTTTCTTCTTCAATTGATAACAATATGCTCGAATGTGACCAGGCTTGCCACACTCATGACATGTGATGGTTGAGCCTCCACTTTTATTGTTGTCTCTTCGATTGAAATTCTTCTTCCTCAGAAATTTCCCGAACTTCTTCACCAATAGACCCATGTGTTCATCATTGATCAGTTCTTTGTCTGAGTCACTATCTGGTGCAGGTGCTTCAGCTTTGAATGCCAAGCTTTTGACTTTCTTGTTTTCTTCTTCATGCTGAGCCAACCTCTTCAGTTCACTTTCATGTTCTTGTAATTTTCCAAACAGAGTTGCCAGCGTCATTGTTGAGAGATTTCTTGATTCAGCGATTGCCGTCACTTTAGGTTGCCACTCTCTTTCCAAACATCTTAGAACTTTGTTGATGAGATCCTCATTGGTGAATTTCTTCCCCAATGTTGTTAGTTGATTTACTATCATTGTGAAGCATTTTTGGATCTCTTGAATTGATTCTCCATCCTTCATTCTGAATAACTCATATTCACCAGTCAGCGTGTTGATTCTTGATCTTTTCACTTCCGTTGTTCCTTCATGTGTGACTTCCAGAGTATCCCACATTTGTTGTGCTGTCTCGCATGTAGAAATCCTGAAAAACTCATCATAGCTCAAAGCAGATGTTATAATATTTTTCGCTTTCAAGTCGTATTGGACTCTACGTTCCTCCTCCTCCGTCCACTCAGCCATAGGCTTTTCGACGGTGTTACCATTAACCATATAGGTAGGAACATAGGGACCATTAACGACGGCATCCCAAACTTTTAATCCTACTCCTTGAATAAAAATTTTCATACGGGCTTTCCAATACGCGTACCCTACCCCATCAAACATGGGAGGACGGTTAATAGAACTCCCTTCACCTCCAAACAGAGAGTTTGAAGCCATACTCTTGAGACGGTTAAGTCTTAACACAAGAGACTAGCTCTTATGCCAATTGTTGGTTTTGGCCTCAAAATCTCGAGAGGGGGGGTGAATCGAGTTTTATTATGTATTGAAAAATTCGTACCAAATTAAAAAATTGTTTTGAAACGGAGAGATTAAACGATTGTTATGGATCGCGAAAACGATAGAAAATATAATCGAGAAGCGCGGAAACGTAAATAAAGTAAATATGCGGAAAGTAAAAGATAAGGGTTAGAAAAGCATGCACCGGTGAATTTTATACTGGTTCAGCCTTCCCGTCGAAAGGCCTAGTCCAGTCCCCAAGCGACCCGCCTGAGAGTTCTTATAACCAAGCAATAGAGCCGCACCCTATTACAACCAAGAGCACCCCGCACACTACTACGAACCTCCGTTCGCTAGGGGCCTCAATCACACAGCAGGGTTCCTCGCCCTACGAACACCTCAACGTTCAACTACGGGATTCACTCCCTACCACTAAGGTTTAGAACGAATATGATTGTGATTACAATAGCTTTGTGTGTTCTTAAAACACAGATACAACAATATGCTCTATGATAGTGAAGTAGTGTTTCTCTAGATGTTACTCAGCCAATAAGGATTTTTTCTTCAAAAAGTATGAACGATGAAAAGCAGAAGACTTGAGAAGAAGAAGAGAGAAAACGTGCAGAGCAAAAAGAATGAATGAAAAACTATCTGATCGTGAAAAATGTTGGAGTGAATGATTTTAAAAAGAAAACCAATTTGAATCAACAATGATTTTGAATTAAGTAAAACAAATCAAAATAGAATAATAAAAGATTTGTAATAAGTTTTAAAATCAAAACGATTTTCGAAATAAAATAAAGATTTGATTCTTAAAACCAAAAAGGAAATAATTCAAATTTAAAATCATTTTCGAATTTTATAAAATATATCAGAATCTTTTATATAAAAACAAATCAGGAAATAATAAAAATGATTCTGACACGTTTTTCAATAAATCAAGAAATAATCGATTACATAGAAGCAATAATCGATTACTTCTACAAAAAAATAGAAATTCTTAAAACATTTGAAAAACATGTAATCGATTAGGCTAAGAATAGTTAATCGATTACATCACTCCTGTTCATTATGTGATGCAACTATAATAATCGATTACAATCATAAGTTAATCGATTACTAAGCCTCTGTTTTGCATATGATGCAACATCATATAATCGATTACAAAGCCTCTGAAAAATATATGATGCAACAATTATAATCGATTACTTGACCAATGTAATCGATTACTTCCATAAGAAAGTAACTGATTAACAAAAATCACTTAATCGATTACAACTTCTCTGATTTTTCTATGATGCAACAAAGTTAATCGATTACTTTAGCAAATAATCGATTACTCCCTCTTGCACACATACAAATATACAGAGTTTTGTAACATCAATTATTTTACTAAGGTTGAATGCAGAAAACACATTTTTCATGCAAAAACACGTTTTTCCTTCTTCTCTAAAAATGAAAAACTTATTGGCTTTGTAACTACTTAAAGAAACAAAAACTCCATTACCTTACATTTTGATCTAAAGAGAAGGTTTCTATTCTATGCTTACTTGAGTCTTCAATCTTGAGACTTGGCTTGCACTTGTGAGCTTGAACTTGAGTTGGCTTGTTATCATCAAAACATATAAAAGAATTCCTTTGAAGTCCATAGAGAGTTTGAAGCATGCCTTCCAACCAGCTTGACTTCCAACACAGTGGATGTGGGAATACTAGTTATTCGTTCCCCACAGACGGCGCCAATGTAGTGTCCTTAAACACTATATGCCCTTAAACCTCTAAGTGCTCAAGATTATGGTAACCAGGAGCCCAGAAGAGGATCAAGTATTGATGTATGACTTATGGTATTTCTGCAGTTCCAGTTGGGAAAAGCAGGATCTCCCTAGTCAACGTGTGTGTGCAGAGTGTCAACTTAGGGATGAGAGTACTTACCTGAAACCCTAGCTGTGATGAGCTATTTATAGGGTTTGGAGGAGGCTGATATGGGCCGTTTGGGCCCTGTACCAGAGTTGTGCTGAACCAGGATTCTGTGAGATAATATCGGATAATTATGCTTCTAGAATCTAGATAGGATCAGCTGAAGATCTCATGTCTAGGCTGTTGCGAGAATCTAGGAGAGATTTACGGAAGGGATAAGAAGCCTCGGCGAGCCTGAGCTTATCCACGAGCCGACAGTATGTCTCGGTCCTAGAATCCCGAGTCTGATGGATTGGGGACCGATCGTAAGGCTCGGTTCCATCAAGTCCGAGCCTGACCCTCTTGTATGCTCGGAGCCCACGAGTCCGAGCGAAGGACTTTCATGACAGGTAAACCGAGTAAAATGACCTTAGAGGAACCCTTTGGTAAGACTTGGGTCCGTATGTAGTCGGCAGACCCTACATTACTTATGTATGTAGCAAGACCATAATGAAATCCCATCAAAGAAATTTTTTTGTATTAAATGATTTTGGTTTATTTATGTCTTTAGTTTCTGAAATTAGCAGTTAACAGATTTTTCCTAATGACATGGATTATAACCGAATTTTCAAATCAATTAAGATGAATCAAAATAAAAAAAATTTCCAAAAACCAAAACCAAAATACTCTCAACTTTCATAAGAACTAAAGACATAAATAAGCCAATTATTTTAAAAAGAGGATATGTTTTGACCACCAAAGTGCTTTGATCCCCGTTTCCTTTCAACCCTGATTTAATCTGGTTCTTGATCTTGGTCAATGGTTCATTTGCATGTCTGCTTATTTAAGCAACTAGACCGATCATGGGTTTGGTTCACCGATTTTCCGGTTCACCATGACTAGTTGATTTAGTCAATAAACTATTAGCCTCGTTTCGTGAGCACAAATTAGAAGGAGCTTTTAGCTTTTAAAAAAGAAGTTTGTAGCTTTTGAAAGCTAGTTTTTAGAAAGTTTTCAATAATTTATATACCAATTATATCCTAAAAAAATTTCAAAATTATTTATCCACCATGGTAACAATTTATTTTTTAATTAATTGTTAATAATTATTCATTATAATTTAATTTTTTATAATTAATTAATTAACTACATAATTAATAAATAAAGAAAAAAGGAATTTAATTATTTATAATTTAATATTTTTAATTAATTAACTAATTAATTATATATTTATTTAATATATAAATAATAAATTAAAATAATAAAATATAAATAATATAACGTTGCATATTCTTTTCAGTCATTTAATAACTTTCAGTTATTTCAAAAACTAGTTTTGTCGAACAACACTATTTCAAACAATCAGCTAGATAGCTATAAGCTCGCAGCTACAAACTCACAACTACAAGTTACAAGCTCATAACTATAAACTAGTTTTGTCGAATAGACCCTTTATCGCTTTTCCCTTAAAATCATATGTTTGATTTAATCTACTATCTATATATATATAAAAAAAAAGCTTATTCGAGGCACCACGTTTGTCAGAGAAATTTTCGAGGCATCACATTTGTCATTGAGATTTTCCTCGCACGAGAGTGATTGTAGGTAGATAATCATTATCTCCAATCAAAATTACAATTTAAAATTAAATAAATTATTCAATATCATTACTCCGTTTATAAAAAAAAAAAGAAGAAATCATTATTTTCAAAAAAAAAAATATTAAAATTTGAAATTAAATAGATTATTCGAGTTTTATAAATTTTCCAAATCATTATATATAATAATAGGATTTGATTTTATGCTTGATGTGAGTATTTTTTTCCGCATTCAATCTTTGCATGTGTTTTCCACCTTTAAATCTCTCTCTTCTCCCATTATTTGTCTTCAATTTCGCTCATCTTAAATTATATTATTTATATTTCGATGGTTTGATTTATATTATTTGTTTTTGGTATTTTCTTCTTGTTGTTAAGGTGTTGTGGTTAGCTTGGTGATGTCGTTGCAGGGACTAATCAATTTTGTATGGTGCAACAATTCTAATCGATTATTTGAGCAAGTAATGAATTACTTTGACCAAAAGTAATTGATGAGGTAGGATCAAATACTCGATTATGAGCTCTCTGGTTTTTTATATGATGCAGTAGAAGTAATTGATTATCCTGACACAACAATCGATTACTTTGACTTAAACTTGTAAAAATCTTATTTCATAAACCAGAAAACGTAGCCAAAGGTTTTCAAAAGTATTTTCATAGAATAATCAGGAAAATCAATTTTCAAAAAATACTTTTGAATAAAGAAAAACTTATCCAAGTTCTAAGAGTGACCTACTACTTAAGTGACCTAATTACGTTTACTTTACAATTTTTCCTAGAACAACAGAATGAGGTTTCCAAGGAGCTTTAGCATTCATGGACGAGCATTTGCTATTTCCTCTTTAAGTTCTTGTTTGTTATCATCAAAATTTCACCATCGGCGATGTTGTCTTTTAACATTTATGGCACCTAGTGGTTTTATGTCTTCTCTTGTGAATCTGGAGAGTTATCCAGGGTAGGGCTGCAGGTTATCCTCATCCAAGTGTAGTCATTTGAAATTTTGGAAGAACATGATGTCGGTCGAGCTTCCTTGATCCACAAAGACTTTGTGGACGTTTATACTGGCTATGACCACCGTGATCAAGAGGGGGTCATATGAGCTCTTATAGTTTCGCTGTAGTCTTCCTCCGAAAAGGTGACGACGAGATTTGATCTTTCTGGGTTGTCCGACTTGGTGCTGACTTGTACACATTTTCCATATACCTCAATTGTATGGACTTCGAGGTGCCTCCTGCAGCGAAGCCTCTCGCGATAACCATGAAGTCTTTCAATTACAGTCTTTGTTACTTCCTCCCTTATCTTGCTCTTTGCTTCTTTTTTCTTTCGGGGGTTCAGTATATGAGACTTCATCCCCAGTGGACTTCCTTCTATTGGAGGTTTTCCTTATATTGGCGAGGTACTCATCTAGTCTTCCTTTATTCACCAAATCCTGAAGTATATCCCTAGTTGGAAACACTCTTCTGTGGTGCGGCCATTGTTGTTGTACCATTCGCACATTTTGTGCTTTGCGTCATCTTGGACCACCCTCTACAATTTAGGCCTTCGAACTCCTTGGAGCTTGGTACTCATGATCTCTTTAACTTGCGAACTTCGACTTATATCTCCTGCCCTGCGGAGCCCTTGTTAAAGTTCATGTCTCCCATGATGTTTTGATGATGACAACAAGTGTTTTGATGATAAGTTTGATGATGCATTCAAGAGTATCATATAGGCAATGTGTGTTTTGTATGCTGCGGGTTAAGCTCTTGGCATGGATTTGTGCTTCATGAAGATTTCTCCCTTGGGATCTATATTGTAAAATAATGAAATCTAAGCACTCAAGATTTCTCCCTTAAGATTTCTCCTATAGGTTTTTAGAAGACTCTGTTTTTATTAAAACCTTCAGGGAAAATCTTATACGAAAACCTCTAGTTACACAACCTTTTTTAAGTAAAGGTAATCGATTACTTTGCTGAGGTAATCGATTACTTTGTGCCTGTCATGTAACCTGAGAGACTAGAGGATTGGTAATCGATTACCTGTAGTAGAATAATCGATTACTTTGTGTCTACCTTTTTTAACATTTTTCCTGAAAGCAAATAATCGATTATTGCTGCAGAATAATCGATTACTTTTTCAAAAGTAATCGATTATTACTGCAGAATAATCGATTACTTTTTCAAAAGTTTGAATTTTCTGTTTTACCCGAAAGCAGGTAATCGATTACTCTTGAATTAATTTTGAAAATCGTGAATGAATCAATTTGATTCATAAAATGATATATTTCCTTTTTTATCTGATTTCGTTTTCTGATAAATTGGGTCTTCTTCCTCCTTTTTCAAACTAACGCTCTTATTCTATTTTTGAAAAAGAAAAACATCATTCTAAGAGTGTTCATCTTCTTCTTCTCCTTGTTCTGAAAAAGAGTAATATCTCATATTAGTCCCTCACTTTGTCAGCGTCGGTCAAGTTAGTCCCTGACTTTATCGAAATAGCAATTTAGTCCCTGAGATAGGAGAACGTCGATCAAGTTAGTCCCTACCGTCACTATCGCAGAGATGTATTTGCTTTAAAATGAGATAAAGATAAGGACGTATGTGAATTAAAATAAAATCTCAGGGACTAAATTGCTATTTCGATAAAGTTAGGGACTAACTTGACCGACGCTTACAAAGTCAGGGACTAATATGACATATTACTCTTCTGAAAAAGTTCAAAACTTTGAAGTGCTTAAGATAATTCATTGTTATTAGTGTTCTTCATTGTGTAATATCCGCACTACATAGAGTGCATAATTGTTAGTTGCTCTATCTCTTTAAAACCATCTTTGTAAGGGAAGTGTGACCCTTAGTTGTTAGGGAGTAGATCCCTTAGTTCGAACGTGTGGCACGTTCATAGGGTGAGGAACCCTTGTATACTGGGGTAGTGGCTAGACGAACGGTGGGGAACCTAGTAGATAGGCTACCTTAGGTTCTAGAAAGTGGCTTCCTAGTGTTGTTCATTGAGGTCCCTAACAAACGGTGGATCCTAGTGTGCGGGACACTCTGGTTGTAATTTGGGACAGTTGTCCTTTTTATTATAATTGAAGAACTCTCAAGCGAGACGCTTGGGGACTGGACGTAGGCCTTTCTCTAGGAAGGCTGAACCAGTATAAAATCAACGATGCAATCTCTCTATCCCTTATCTTTTTATTTACCGTTGTTATTGTTATTTATGTTCATCGTTGTTATATCTATTCGCTTTGCATCATAATATCTATTTTCATAATAAAGTATTTTAAATGGTTTTAATTTTATTGTGTGTATTAAGTTTCTATTATTATTATTGTTATAGCTTCCGCGCAATCGTTTTAATCAATTTAAAAGTTTTTCCACTGCGAGTAATATTTGTTTTTATTGAAAAACGATTGATTTTAAACGATATCAATGATTTTGTAAAAACCCAACTCACCCCCCCTCCTGGCTGACGGCTGCCAATTCTAACAGCCCTTCCTCATTGTTGATTTCTCTCCTCTAGTGACTTTCCTCTTGGCCTCCTCTTTGTTCAGGTCCAGGCCCCAAATGATCCTTGGCCGAAACATTTCGACCTCTCATGTATATCATGAAGTCTTCTATATTAATGAATTCTTCAAACTTGCTAATGATCTCATTCATGGTTCGAGGAGGATTTCCTGCCAGATCGGCTGCAAACTCGTTGTTTGGATGTAATCCTTGAATGAACAAGTGTAAGGCCACTAAAGGCTGCAAATCGACAATCTGGTTCTTCTCCCTGGTGAATCTTGACATGAAATAGTGAAGGCTTCATCCTGGGCTTGTGTGACTTCGAAGAGGAAGTGGATTGTCTTGGGCGAAGTTTTGTTGGTCGAGAACTGCAGCTTAAAGGTGTCGGTAAGCTCCGCCCAACTGTTTTTGGACTTGGGTGCAAGAGTTTTGAACCTCTTTGAGGCTGGTCCCTTCAAACTAAGTGAAAAGGCTTTGCACATGACGTCGGTGCTTCCATGCTGGAAGGCTGTTGCTGCCTAGAACTTTCAAACATGTTGCTCAGGATCTTCAATCCAATCATACCTGTAGAGGTTGATGGGATGCTGTAAGTTCTTCGAGTTGTGCGCCCGCATGATTCTTTCACAAAAGGGTTCGAGCCCCAAGGAGGACCCTTCTCCTTCTTAGGGGACTTCAACTACTTCTGGTCCAATGCGCTCTGGTGCTCGAGTCATGAATTCTCTAAACGCCTGAATCCGAGCTTTCAGGCTAATTGATTTCCGAGTTGCTCAACCATTGTTACTGCTGTGATGGGTGCTGTAGGAGGATTCTCGGATGCGGTGCACCCAGAGCTTGCTGTGTGAGAGCGAGTTGGGACGAACGATGGCATTCATAGTAAGTATCCGAACGTCGATCTGCTCGATCCTATCACCCAGGATTCTACTAAGCTTCTCCATGGATGTCTCAGAGTTGGCCGATCTATTTGACCTTTCCGATCTACCTTGATAAGGGATCACAATTCTAGACCGAGCTCGATTTCGCCGGGGTGCTCACGGCTCTGTTGTCAGAGGCATGGGATTGCTTGGAATCACTGAACTTCTGCACCATCCCATGGGTCATTCTCATTATGCCATTCTCTAACGTCTTGCCCGACGAGCTGTGGATTGATTGATTCCCTTGGGATATCTTGCTACACATGAGGGGGGTTTGATTGATTCCCTTGGTTATCCGCTCCTGGTGTTGGTTTGTTGAAGGGTCGACGAGTCCGATGTTGTTGTACCCCATCATAATTCAGTGTTTTATGGGTTGTTATTTATGGTCCCTACAGACGTTGTCAATGTTCCGTCCAATTCGGACAGAGCCCTTAAATCGGGGACAAAGTCCATTATCTAGGACAAAGGTCCTTGGGAAGGATGTTTACTCTGACAAGAGTATGCTCTAGGTCCTACGTACCCGTTCTATTTAGGCTATGGGGATCAAGACTACGTAGTTCTATTAGGCACGCGTAAGCAATGCATCAAAATGGGGAGAGCGAGACTGATCAAGGCTGCCATTGAGAGTAATTGAGGGTTGTGTCATTTACTCTTGGGGAGGTCTGTATGGTTAATGCTCTCATTCAAATTGTATGGCCTATTGCGAAGGGAAGCAAGCGTCAAGGATTGATGAGCCTTCGAGGTAGGATTGAATGCAACTCGCACCTTCTCCTTGGGCAGCAAAGAAACTCCTTACTGCTTCTGTAACTACTCTCGGGGAGAAAGATGGCAATGTTCTCTATTCGGTGTGGAACGTGATCTCTCTGTGCCTATATGAGATATATAGTGCAGAGTATGGAGGAACGTGATCTCTATGTGCTTATACGAGATGTATAGGGCAGAGTATGGACACTATGTGTGTATAAGGATATCTATGGGTATTAGTGGGATATTGGATGTGAGATGTGTTGTATGCCTTAGCCCCTTGAATGAGACTGGTATTTATAGAACCATGGAGGTTTCCTAGTCTGATATATTCCCTGGGAGAATCTTCTATATCTGAGAGGGATCTTCATGTGATCTTATCTTTAAAGGAGATAAGCGATGATCTTCTATTATTCTGAATAATTTGGAGATAATTAGTGGTAATTCCCTTATATAATCTCTTTATCTTCTGGAGATTGAGTTGTGCGAATAAGTCTCATTCTTCTGTCAGGACTTCGTTTGAGCTCTTCTATGATCTATCCAAGCCCGTGGTCTTCTGTTAGGAGTGAACCAAGTTCGAACCACCTCATCAAGGTCCTTTAGTAGGTTGTAGTAAGTCTCCTAGGGTCTTGTTATAGGATAAGTGTCCTTAGCCAGTGACAGGTCCGGAACAGTTAATTTTTTTTTAGTTTTTTAATTAATATAAAAATATTTTCGCCAATGTGCCATCGTGACTAACCACCCATCTAACTAGGATTCCAGTGTGATATGTCAGCAAAATTTGACCGGAATTGGTAATAGGGGTATATGGCATACCCAAAAAGTAACTTTGTGGAGTAAGATATTAAAAAAAAAAAAAGAACATAGACCTGTGACAAAACGACCCGAAAGTTCAAGAACTGGACACATAATTAAACCATTTAAAAATATAGAATTTAACTTGTGGTGTTATTTAATAATTTAACCAAATTTGACATTGTCATCGAAAGTTAGTTCAGGTAATGAATTGGCTCATAGTTCACAAGGTAGTGAATTCAAATTCCGTTGATGATGTGAGAACATTGTTGGTGGGTAATTTGTAAGTGCTCATAAAGTTATGAGGCTTGCTCTGACCTTGGTAAGTCCTCAAGACTCAACTTATCTAATCTTTCTCTCATTTTAATTAAACAAATGTGTAATCTCGTCACCTTTCTCATGTGTTATCCAACTACACAACTGATAGTTGGTTTTTTTTAACGGATAGTTTATATGAAAACGACACGTGTAAATCTTAGAAGTAGATTTATATTTAATGCCAAAATTAATGAAAAAAAATTATGATTTAATAAATTTAAATACATTTAACTTCAAATAAGATCACATATATATTGTTTTTTAAATTATTAACAAATATGATTATAACTTTTTAGAATAGTTTTACGTTATTTTGGTATTTCCGTATTGTATTTTTTAGTATTTTAACAAAAGAATCCTTTTTACTTAAAAAAATTTCTAATACATTGTATCTCATCACCTCATTATACGATAAGCACAAACACTTTAAAATAGTTATCGCATGTGTATCTAATACGTGTCATATTAGATACTTTTTGGTTTTTTTTTATAATTTTAGCATAAAATTTTTAATTAATGTTTTTATTTTAGTGTCAGCACATGTTGCATACCATAATGGCTTATTAAATAATAATGACTTAAAATACTAAATTGGTCCTTATAAATATTGACATATTTGAAATTAGTCCCTACATTTTTTTACTTTGGTCCCTACTTTTTCATTTTGTTTTGATTCTGGTCTCCACCATCAATTTAGGATGAAAACTGATGGTGTAGTCTAACGGAACACGGACCAAAACCAAAACCAAACGGAAAAAAGGGACTAAAACCAAAACAAAATGGAAAAATAGGAACCAAAACCTCCTGACAGTAAAAATATGGGAACCAAAATCAAAACTACCTTTGCATTATCCTAAACCATAGTTGACGACAATGACCAAAACCAAAACTGAACAAAAAAGCAAGGACCAAAACCAAAAAACGAAATAAAATGTAGGGACTAATTTCAAAGAGGTCATCAATATTTATAGGGACTAATTTGATATTTAAGCCAATAATAATATTTAATTTACACATATATTAATTAAATAAAGAGTGAAGGGACACTTTGGTCCCTCAAGTTTTTCGACAGGGACACTTTAGTCCCTCAAGAAATTTAATTCATTTTTAATCCCCATGTTTTCCAAAAGTACCAATTTAGTCCCTCATGTTTTCCAAAAGTACCAATTTAGTCCCTCAACGAAGTGGCTACAGGAAATAGGACAGGGACTAAATTGGTACCTTTGGAAAACTTTGGGAACTAAAAATAAATTAAATTTCTTGAGGGACTAAAGTGTCTCTGTCGAAAAACTTGAGGGACCAAAGTGTCCCTTCACTCTTAAATAAAAATGATACTCTTACACTCATTTTGAGGTGTAAGATATGTAATGAAGAGAGAGATATGAAAAAAGAAGAGAGAAAAGATTGGTGATCGATGTGAAAGGAAGAAAGAAAGATGAAAAAGTGTAGATGAATGTGTAGGAAAATAGAGTAAGAATATTACTATTCTTGATTAATTATAACTCATGGAATATTAACATTTTTATTTAAATTGTATCAGTATTTCTTTGTTAAAATAATAATGTTTTGATTTTAAATTATATGTCATATGCCCGATCCCTATAATGTTTATGAAAAAGACTTTATTGGTAGAGACAAAACTTATGAAGGTGATTTTTTTGTCTTAAAATGGATTAATCATCAACAATCAGCATGGGGAACTCTTACATTGTATCGTATCTATTTCTCGTATTTATATTGTTTACCTGCCTTATTAGCAATGGAAAAAGGAAGACGAACAAATAAAGGAAAAAAACTAAAGAAAGAAAAATATCAAAAATATACCATATTTTTTGCCAATCCTGAATATGCAAATCCGTAACCCGAACGTTAAAAAAATTCATTCTTTGTTTTCCCCATGCTCCCTATATATAAGTCTACATCCAGGTTAGCATTCTCACACCAATCTCTCGCAGTGCTTGCTTTTTCTTCTTTCTTCCTTTCATTAGGTTTTTTGCTTTTTATTTTCTTTTTCAAAAAAATGATGTCAAAAGGTTTGAGAGGTGAAAAAGCAAAGATTCCAACACCTGAGTCCATGCCAACGAGTCCGAAGAGATCAAATCGTCTCCACAACTTCAACTTACCAGATTCGTTGAAGTGGGGGGGCCAAAGGCACCTAAGGTGCGCAAAACCCTCCACTGTCCCCAACAACTTTTTTCGAAGTGGAAATGAAGGATCAACCGCATCAAGGATCAATGATTGTGATGGCGGGATTGAAGCAATAAGGGAGAAGCTCACAAAAGATCTAAGGAATGCTGCTGAGAAGATGAAAAACGAGATGCTGATGAACACAGAAAAGGAAGAGGAAGAAAATGAAGAAGGGGAAATTTCGCCAGAGGTGATGATGGCGATGGAGGGTGTTAATCTGTTGAACCAGAGAGCAAAAATGGAGGAGTTTAAAGTTCCAATTGGTAGCAAAGGTAAAGGGAAAGGGCTGAAGATTGATGAGAAGAAAACCAATGGCTCATCATCCATGAAGAATAATAATAAAAGTAATGGTACTGCAAGAATTCCAAACTTGAGAAGGAATTCTGAAAAGGCTGAGCCAAAGATGAAATTTTCTTTGACATTGACGAAAAAGGAGATCGAAGAAGACTTTCTGGCGATGACGGGTCACAAGCCCCCTAAAAAGCCAACTAAGAGGCCCAAAGCTGTGCAAAAGAAAATGGATGTGAGTTTCTTTTGATTATGTGTTTTTGTTTTTGTTAATCTAACACTGCACACATGACTTGTTTTTTTTTTTTAGGATCTTTATCCTGGTTCATGGTTAACGGAAGTTAATGCTAATTCGTACAAGGTTCGTGAAACTCCTATTACTAACAAGGCGCGTAAGGGGAAGGGCAAGATGGTGCATCTCTCTGAATCTGATGAGGAAAAACCTTGATGGACGTGTTGTTGAGTCTCTTGTATTATCAGGGAAATGGATTATTATCCAAGAGAATAAATAGTTTAGATCAATTGATATCAAGTTCTATAGCCTCATGGTCGCAACTGAATTGTCATCATTTTAAACTTACATTTCAAACTTCATATAATAATGGCTCTTATTAAAAATATGTAGCCTAGCCCCTTTTTCTACTTTAGTATTCTTAATTGATGAAAAATTGTGTTTATTGGTTTGTTTTTCTGAATTTTCATATAAAAGTACTTTTTCTCTGCAGTTTTGACTCATATCATGGGAATGTAAACGCGATTAAGAACCATAAACATTTAAAATTAATTGTTGTATGTTTTTTTATTGGGTATCTTCCCACAATATTAACAGAGTATAATACTAATTCCTCGAGTGTAATCAAACTTGTCCTCTCAATTAATTAGTGTTTTCTTCAAATATCTAAACCTCAATTGTCCCTTAATGTTGTATCATGCCTCAGTTAGATATTCATATAATGTTGTAGCGTGCCTCTGTTTTCGTTCTAGCTAGTGTAGTGGTAAGGAAGTTAAACCACGCTGCTTGGTCCAAGTCCTATACTCGTTGAGGATTGTTATTATCAAGTTATTTATTTTTTTAACACAAATTTTAGCAGCAGTTTGTTACCACCATAAATTCATGTAGTTATTGTATCTGTTAATTATTTTGTTACAAAACCTACTGCTGCAACAAGTTGTTTCATGAAGACAAATTATTTTAGGCAGCAATTTTTTTTAGAGTGAAGGGACACTTTGGTCCCTCAAGTTTTTCGACAGGGACACTTTAGTCCCTCAAGAAATTTAATTCATTTTTAGTCCCTCATATTTTCCAAAAGTATCAATTTAGTCCCTCATGTTTTCCAAAATACCAATTTAGTCCCTCAACGAAGTGGCTAACGGAAATTGGACAGGGACTAAATTGGAACTTTTGGAAAACTTTGGGGATTAAAAATGAATTAAATTTCTTGAGGGACTAAAGTGTCCCTGTCGAAAAACTTGAGGGACCAAAGTGTCCCTTCACTCTTTTTTTTAATCACTGCTAAAGTATTTTCACAATTTTTTAATATTTATTTTTATTAAGGGGAACTAAATAAATTTGAATTACGATGAAGTGGCTAACTGATGTCTAATGGCACATCAAAATGAGGATTCTCTTTAGGGGAAGAAATCGTGCTAGTATTTGGACAGTGGGTACTCTAAGCATATGATTTGAGACAAATCTAAATTTTCATATATCATTCCCAAGGATCAAGGGCACGTGACCTTCAAAGACAGCAATAAGGACACAACTTACTAAGTATTAGTCAGTTGTGTGATAAGGGCAATAGGGTAATATTTGATTCTGACTGCTATATTATTGAGGGTAAAAATGTTCACCTAATTAATTTTATTACTCGCAAGGTAAATAATATATACTTAATTGATCTTAATATGGTCTCCTCAAATGATGAAAAATGTTTAATAAATAGAGAGGATGAATCATGGCTATGGCATCGTAGGATAGGTCACATCCACATGAACCATTTATACAAATTGTCTTCTTGAAATTTAGTAATTGTTGGTTTATCAAAGAAAAAATTTATTATTTCTGAAAAATGCGATCCGTGCCAAAAGTCAAAGTTGACAAGGGTATTTTTTTCCTCCAAAAGATTTAATTTCAACTCAAAGACCCTTGCAACATTTACACATGAATCTTTTTGAACCCAGTCAAGTTAAAAGCTTTGGTGACAATTATAATGCTCTTGTGATTGTGGATGACTATTTTAAGTATACATGGACATTATTCATTACTCACAAAAATGATGTCTTTCATGAATTTAAAAAGCTAGCAAAGATTTTCTGAAATCAAATGAATTTGAAAATTGCATCTATTAGAACTGATCATGGTGGTGAATTTGAAAATTATCTTTTTGAAAAGTTTTGCGAAAAAGATGGCATTATGAATTATCTTTCGGCTCCAAGGACCCTAGAAAAAAAGGGGGTAATGGAGAGGAAAAATCGATCTTTAAAAGAACTTTCAATAACTATGATTAATGACATGAATTTACCTTCATATTTTTGGGCTGATGCTATTAATAATGTCTGCTATGTTATGAATTGTGTTCTAATCAAACCCCTTTTAAAGAAAACCCCCTATGAATTTTTTAAGGGGAGAAAACCAAACATATCCTATTTTCATGTCTTTGGATGTAAACGTTTTGTGCATAACAATGGGAGGGACAATCTAGAGAGTTTTGATGCTAGAGTTGATGAAGAAATATTTCTTTTCTGCCTCGAGTAAAGCTGATAGGGTGTTTAATAAGAAAAGAAATACAATTGAAGAATCTGTGCATGTTTTATTTGATGAGCCTAATCCCAGAAAGCTGAGAAAGGTATCTGTTGATGATGTTGCAGGTGTTCTTAGAAACCTCTATTTGTAAGTAGAGCATGGACAAAGTGATAAAGGAAAAGAGGAAGTACAAGAAGTACCTAAGCTAAATGAGGACGAAGAGGAGAAACCGACCGAACCTTCCGAGCACATTCCTGATCTTCTGAAGGCATGGAAAACCTCAAGGAATCATCCCATCGATCAAACCATAGGTGATATCAATAAAGGGGTAAGCACTCGTAACTCTCTTAAATTGTTTTGTAACCATATGGCGTTTGTTTCTCAAATGGAGCCTAAAACTGTTTCTGAGGCTTCATTTGATGAACATTGGGTCTTAGCTATGCAAGAAGAATTAAACCAGTTCAGAAGAAACCAGGTTTGGGAACTTGTACCCAGACCTAGTACTCATCAAGTAATTAGAATAAAATGGGTTTTAAAAATAAACTTGATGAGTTTGATATAATTGTTCGAAACAAAGCGACGTTGGTTGCAAGTTGGAAGCCATTAAAATGTTGTTAGCTTTTGCATGCACCTTATACTTTTTAAATTGTATCAAATGGATGTAATGCGTGCATTCCTTAATGGTTTTATAAATGAAGAAGTTTATGTCGGTCAACCTCCTGGTTTTGAAAGTTTTAAACATCCTGGTTATATTTTTAAAGTAAAGAAAGCTCTTTATGGACTCAAACAAACTCCTATAGCATGGTATGAGCGCTTGAGCAAATTTTTGTTAGAAAAGGATTTTGATAAGGGAAAGGTTGACACAACACTTTTTATCAAAAGAAAAGGAAATGACATTCTTTTAGTCCAGATATATGTAGATGATATTATTTCCGGTGCTACTAATGAATGCCTTAGTATATTGCAGGAAGAGTTCGAGATGTCTATGATGGACGAGCCCAACTTCTTACTTGGGCTTCAAATCAACAAACCAAGAATGGAATATTTGTAAGCCAAACTAAGTATCACAAAGAGTTGTTGAAAAGATTCGGCATGAATTAGGCCAAAGTTGTTGTAACACCAATAGGCACATCAAACTATCTTGATAAAGATGAAGAAGGTAAACCTTTTGAGCTTACACGATATCGAGATATGATAGGTTCTCTTCTCCATCTCACACCAAGTAGGTTGGATATAATATTTAGTTTCTATTTGTGTGCACGATTCCAAGTGAATCCAAAGAAATCGCGCTTGGTTGTTGTCAAAAGAATAATGAAATATTTATCTGGAACAATTGATATGAGTTTATGGTATTCCAAAGGCTCCACTTGCAGTCTTGTTGGGTATTTCGATCCGAACTTTTTTGGGTGCAACGTTGATAGGAAAAGCACCACCAACATTTCTCACTTATTAAGTAATTCTTTAGTGTCGCTCGTGAGCTAGTAAGAAACAAGCCAATGTAGGCCTATCTATAGTTGAGGATGAATATGTTGCTTCAGGTAGCTGTTGTGCACAAATCCTATATGGATGAAGTAGCAACTCATGGACTATAGGGTTAGTCTAGATCATATCCCCATTCGATGTGATAACACTAGTGCAATTAATTTAATCAAAAACCCAGTGCACCATTCACGCACAAAACACGTTGATATTCGCCACCATTTTATTCGTGATCATATTAAAAAGGTGACTGTGTGATTGAGTATGTGGATATAAGAAAATAGTTAGCTTATATTTTTACAAAACCTCTTCCTAAAGAATTTTTTTTATTAAAAGAGAACTCGGCTTAACTATTGTTTCTTGCATAAAGTAATTGTTTGTACATGCATTGCCCATTACTCTTTATTGCTATATATTTTACTAACATTGGGCATTGAAAGTGTGAGATACAGGGGGATAACTAATCCATTTTTTGTGGTCCTTCTGTTGGGTGCAGTCTCCTCTCCTTTTTGATGTTGTCAAAAGGGGGAAAAGATATTGGTTAAACTTTTCATATTTAGTATAATATATGCATCTATTCAGGGGGAGATTCTTTATGTTGAAAAAACATTTTTTTTCACCGGCCTGCATGATATTACTTGATATTCCTAAATGAAAATTGTGGGGGAAATTATATATATGCATACTGCTTGATTAACCCTGGTCTTGCAGAATAGGTTTGTCATCATAAAAAAGGGAGAGTATGACTCAAGGTTGTCAAAGTTTTAACGATTACAAACAAGATTCAACAAGACTCAAACAAGTCAAGAATAGTCAAGAACCAAGCACGAGTCAAGCAAGAATATCAAGTAGAATCCTCTTCACATTTTAGGAATTCATGTAAAGTAAAGATAGTTCTTGCACTTCCATTTTAGGTCATACTTAAAGGACATATAGAAGTAATAATCTAAAAGTATTTATTGAAAATCGATTTTGACACTTTCTGTGAAAATACTTTTGAAACCTCTGCCTAAGTTTTCTAGTTTCTAAAATTAGAATATAATGTTACAAATTTAAGTCAGAGTAATCGATTACATGAAGTGGATAGTCGATTACTTATGTTGCATCACATAAAAACCAGAAAGCTCGTAATCGAGTATTTGATCTTGACTAATCGGTTACTTTTGATTAAAGTAATTGATTACGTTTCCTGATTTGTTTTGATGCTGATTGATCATGGCTGGCTTTTATTTCTAACTAATGGGATTTGTTTTTGAAACATATAATCTTTTGATTTTTAAAAACAAATCACTCATATCACTTCTCCTAATCCTAACACTCAGAGAACGCTTTTCACATTCTTCTTCTTCTTCATAGCCTAAGTCCTAGTACATACTACCTAGCCATTAAAAGAGCTTCAATTTGTTTTATTCTCACTTTTGAGAGTCCTTTATTTGTTGTGATTGAAACCTATTATTTGTAATAACCATAGTTGGTAGGGATTGGCTCCCTTGGATTGAGGGTGTCATCCTTTGGTTGTTGGGGGTGAGGAACCCTTGTGTGATTTTAGAGGTCCCTAGTAGTGTGCGGGATGCTCCGGATGTAATTAGGATCGATATTCCAATTTCCGTAATAACAACAAATATTGCGGCACGTTGCCAAGGGACTGGACATTGGCCTCTGCGGAACCCACCAGGAAGATTGAACCAGTCTAAAAATCCAGATTTGCATCTCTCTTCCCTTAGCTTATATTACTCTCTTTACTTTCTCGCTACGTTTATTTTTACCGCCAATATTTTATTTGTTATTTAACGTTTCCACGCTATTATGAGATTTTCAATATATTCGATGTTCTATCACTTACAGATAATCAAACTCCAAAATAATTTTTAATTACTAATCATTTGCGTTAATTCCAATAAAATTAATAAAACTCGATTTACCCCCTGTCGAGGTTTGAGGCCAATTCTAACACCAACATTATTAGCTTCTTCTGATATAGTAACAGTGTGTTTTCAGGCATCTAGTAAATGGATATAGCTATGAAAAGTTGCTAATTTTGGATATATTGAAAGACCATTAAAGTTACCACGACAAAATGTTAGTAGTGTATATCTTAATTACGAGTTAAGTTCAAAGTAGTCAAGAGTCTATAGAGCATATTTATTGGCATAAACTCCATGGTTGTTGATCTGCTCACAGGAGGTTTATCATCTTAAGTCTTTCCTAATAACATTACTCATATGGGTATTGTATCATTTGATAATATGTTGGTTTAGCGGGAGTTTGTATTTGTGTGCGTTTCTCGTATAGACATGTTTGTGAATATATTTTCTGCAAAAAAAAAGGGGGGTTTTATTGCTCAGCTTCACTATGAATTTATTCATTGGAATCTCGCTAAAGAATAAAGCAGAGCTGGTTGGAAATATACATATTTAGAACACATTACATGTAGTTTTCATGCTACACATCCATACTTGAACTATGTCATTACTTATATTTATATATAGGGGTGTTCGCGGATCGGTTCGATTCGGTTTTGAGGCAAAATATCATCTGAACCGATTACAAAATAAATGTGCGGTTCAGTTTGGATCGGTCCATTATATTAGCAAATCCGATTAGATCCAATCCAAAAAAAACCATGCGGTTTCGGTCCGGTTCGGTTCGGTTTCAAATCATCAATGAACATAGGTTACCAGAAAAGATGGCCTCTCTATCTTAGCACAAAAAATACCATTCTGAAGAAGTATGATGGAAGGTATGTTGGTGTATTTGTAGTTCGTCTGCCTTTTTTTTTTTCCTTTCAAGTCTAATTGAGTCACTACTGTAATTGTAGTTAATCAAATTCTCAAGCACATTTTTAACTCTTTGCTTTTGTAAAGATTCAAGGACATATTTCAGTAAGTTTTTGATGCTCAGTCGAGCCGCAAGTTCAAAGATGCAGGAATATGGTCGGATGATTTACTTTTCATGTTAATAATAACCATTTTCTTAACTGCACTGCTATATGGTTGCCTATGCTATTAAAAGTGATGTATAAATCAAAAACAATATCAAATCAAAAACTGAAATAAAAAATGAAAACTGAGCCAAAAACAAATCTATAAATCAAAAATCTATAAATAAAAAATAAATCAAAACTGAGCCAAAAACAAATCTACAAATCTATAAACTGAGCCAAAAACAAAAATCTATAAAAACAAATCAAAAATAAATAAAAACTGAGACTTAGCCAAAAATAAATTTACAAATCTATAAAACTGAGGCAAAAAGTAACATTTAAATTTAAATTGTGGAGAAATCTTAACTCCATGGGTGCAGCGATGAGATGAGATGATGATGGCGTGAGATGAGACCGTGAGTGATGCGTGAGTCCTAATGAGATGATGATGGCGACGGCGAATGGCTTAGAGAACGGCGACGGTGACGGCGACTGGCTGGAAAGGAGACGCGGAGACAGTGACGACAGGAAAGAAGAGCGGCGAGGGCTTCTGGCAGGAAAGGAGAATCGGCGGCGGCAGGAAAGGAGACTCCGTGAAGGAGTGGCGATGGTGGGAGAATGAGACTGAGAATGAGAGAATGAGAGCTGAGAAGTGAGAAATGAACCCTAAAATGTTAAAGAACATAACAAAACGCTGCGTTTAATGATATACATAGGGAGGATCGGTTCGGTTTGGACCGGTTTGGTTTTTTAACTGAAACCGAAAACCAAACCGAACCGATCGGTTTACAGAAAAACAGTCCAAAAAAAACCAGTAGACGCGGTTTTTTTCGGTTTTCGATTTTTTGGTCCGGTTTTGCGGTTTTTAATTGGTCCGGTTCGGTTTTGAACACCCCTATTTATATATGTGACCAATGATGGGTCTAGTTACCATAGAAATGTACTCCAGCCTCAAATATAAGAGAAATAATTAACTTCACACTTATTAAGGAAGTTAGTTGAATGCATTTAATTTTCTCGAATTCATAAAAAAAAAAAAGACTACTTTAGGAAACTTACATTGAGAATGAAACAAAAATTAAATCATAAAACCACTTTATAGAGATATTTTAGGAATGATTGTATCAGAAATAGAAATTTAATTAATTTTTGCTTATATTTAAGGTCACTAATTGAATGTCTTTTTTCTTACATTTGAGACCAGAGGGAGTAACAAAGATAGCTTTGATCCTTCCTATGTTGATATGATTGAAGGACAATATTGCTAGAGATGACCTTTTGGTATAGATAGTTATTTTGAGCACTCATAAGATTATTCTATAATACATGATTGTATACCGATATATGTGGCTCAAGTGAGAGATTGTTACATATTTATCTAATATGCGAGTCTACATATTTCATTGATCATATACTATATGTTATCATAAAGATTTAGCCATATTAAAGTGATTTTTTAAGGCTTAATATATTAGAAATGATGAGGATATCTCATTTATTATTGGTATGAATTTTATAATGTTTAGATAACAAAAGTCTTATTTTTATATTATTGATGGACCGAAATAGAAATAAGAAAGTTCAGTAGTCATAATTCTTCGTGAAAGGCTATGATCATATTAGAAATAAGTTATAGTCTCCAAGTCATACACATCTAATTCCATTACCTAACATTCCATAATTATAAAAGGTTCGGGAGCAATCGTGCATTCATGACTTGGAAGACCAACTATCCTTCGTCTTCTTCCATGAATATGAATATGAATAGAAAAAAATCAACGTCGTCAAGTTTTTACATTCATCATATTGTTTGTGGATATATACAAGTACACTTCTACTCTATTTCTTCTTAATGATTTGATATGAATATGTCTTGATATTTTTAAAATATGTCATTAATTTTTTTTCCAATAGTCTCTACTACACCAACACCATTATTTGTCATAAATAGTTGTGATGTATTGAATATTATTGTTATATATATATATATATATATATATATATATATATATTCTTTTAAAATGCAAATTTGTATATATGAACATAGATAAAAAGTTGTCACAATAATTGGATAAATCATAACTTTTTATTGTATATGCAATGAATTATGTTAATTTTTTTAAACTTCATTATCTCTTTTAGTTTACTACTTCATCCATCTCTTAAATATAAGATCATTTTGAAATTTTTATTTTGTTCTTATTTATATGTAAGACTTTATACCAATTTTCAATAACAATTAATTATTTCTTTTCACAAACACCTTATTTACTTAATATTTTTTAGATTCCCAATAATATTAATAGGGGTAGTTTTGAAAACACATATCAAATATTCACATTTTCAATATAATTAACTTAATTAACTAACTTTTTTAATAGACATAAAATCTTCCAAAAAGTTCTTATATAGAGACAAAAGGAGTATATGTTTTGGGGAATAAGATAAAAATAAATAATGTAGTATGTTATGAGCTTATAGATATTGTATTTATTGTTTAACTTAAATACATTAACTATCAGTATATAAATTAATTGCATAAGCTTTATTACAATTTTGGTTCTTCAATTTGATTGATTCGGCGAATTTAGTACTTTTTCTATTAATTTAACTAATTTAGTCTCCAAATTTTCAATTATTTATGGTTAATTTAGTCCTTTCGTCCAAATCCAAACTGATGGTTTTAAAGTTGGTAACATTCAAACATGTGTCACGCATTCATTGGTCCTTGCTGATTTTTTTTATTAAATTTAATTAAAAAATTAGTAAAAAATTAAAATTAAAAAAAAAACTTAATAATCTATTAAGTTCCACGAAGAAATATCTTGCATCAACTTAATTCCCAAAAGATTTTTGGAATTAATTAAATCCCTCAAAAATCAAAATGACATCACGTTACTCTCTCAGTCTATGTGAATCCATTAAGTGTCACATGACACTTTCTCATTGACTATATCTCCCAACTCATTTATACACAAAACACTAGATTACCACTCTTTAATTTTTAAGGCGAAAAATGAAAAAAAATACAAATTAAAAAGAGAGGGAGGGGAAGATCAATGCCATCAATATCTTCGTTTGCGGCATGAATTAGCAATAAATGTTCTAATTTTACATTCTATGGTTTTTGTTTCGGATCTTTTTTATTGAAAAGATATAATGATTAAGAGATTACTGAGGGTTCGTAAACTTAATGAACTTTGGCTCCAATAGAGTGGAAATGCGGTATTATTTCTACAGCAAAAAGAAGGGGGAAATGCGCCTTTGATTAGCCCGGTTTTACGGGGACGCCCATTACAAGTATGTGAATACTTCGGATAATATTGAATGAGTGGGCGCTGTCAGTATTGTTTTCTACTACTGTACCACGCGCTTTTGGCTCCCGTCCCTTCTCTCGTTCGCTTTCTCACTGTTGTTTCTTCAGGTGTTCCTTCTCCTTATTTTGGGGGAGTGGGATCAGCATTTTCTCTGTGTTTGATACTCCATGGAGTTGATTGGATTGATCGCTTTCCTTCAGTTGATTCGGCTGCTTTAGATGGGCTTACGGAGGATGAAAGGCGTACGCTGCATTGCTCGCCTTTCAGGGCTCCCTTGCTCTTTGGTATTCTTCTCTTTCTCTTGTGTTTCTCCTTCGAGTTGCCGAGAGGGAGAACTTATGTTCGCCTCCAGGGTATCGTTATTACTGAGGTGCTGGCTGGAAGGGTGTGCACTCTAGTGTATTCTCCTCACTTATATTTCTCTCGAGTTTATTTCTGGGCCTTCGGGGAACTTCGTGTACTTCTGGCCGCTTTGTTATTTCTTTGAGTTGATCACCTCTCTTTTCGTGACCTCTCTTCTTTGTACATTTCTCTCCCTCCTCTTCTGTTGTTGCCATTTTTTCTCCGTCTTTTATAGTGTGCCTTTTACCCGCTGGTCACTACTTCTTCTTGCTTTACCCTTTGGTTCCTGGCACTTTTCCCCTTTTGTAGCCGCAGATTCCTTCTTTATCAGGTCCCCTTTGTCCGTTTTCTCCTTTCGGCTTTGTCATTTAATGGCTACAGAAGGAGAGTGGTGCAAGTCTTTCCATCTTGGGCTTTGCCTTGGGAAGGGCTGAATGAAGTAAGCAAAGATTCCTTCGGACAGCTGGCTACTTCGTTTGGACATATGTGTACGCTCTGGGCTGGGTACGCCTTTACCCGTAACTTTGGTATTTCTGGCGCCTTTTCTTAACCGTGGCCATTCCTCTTGAGCCTTAGCGGCTACTGCAACGTTGCTGGTTATTTTCCCTCTTTCCTTCTGGCTATGTTAATGAGGTGCTTCATGTTTCCTCGGGAAGGCGTACAGAGGAGGGCGCCTTCGCACTGCAGGTACTTGTCGCGTGCTTCCTCCCAGCTTTTGACGGTTCCTTAGCCTTATGGTGGATTTGGGCTTTGTATTTTGGGCCTTGCTAATGGACCGCTTATTTTTGGGTATCAACAATTGCCCCCTTTGCAGTGAAAAGGGAGATTTCTTTTCAGTGCAAATCTCCTTTTCGATTTCTCCTCTCGTCTCCCATTCTCCTACTGCATTCCACGTGTCGTCATGGGGAGGAGGTAACACCTTTCAATTCTTTGACAGTTGCACGCTTCCCCACGTTCCCTCCTTTCCACATATTTTCAAAACTTCCCAAAACCCTTCAGTTACTTCTAGCCAACCTTTTACCTCCACTTACTCTCTTTCTTCCTTTATCACCAAAAAATCCTCCTTCTCTCAAACGGAAACCTTCTTCGTTGCTTCTCTGTTCTTCGTCTCCTTCCTCTCTCACTCTTGATTTTCGATGTCTCTTGCCTTCTTCCACATTTGCTGTTATCATGTCAGGATCTAAAGCTATTGCTCCCTCCGAAGTCGAAGATGCCTCTTCAAGTTCTGAAGAAGAGATTCAACTCCCCGGCCCTATCTCTTATTGCTTCTTACAGCGACTCCCTTGTCCCCGTTCTTACCCTCTCGAACCAGGTCACCGCCGTTGGGCAGCGGAGGTGAAGGCGGACTCGCCCTTTGGCCCCGATTCGGGTGATCTCCTTACTGGCCCTCCTACCAGAGCCATGGTGGTCTCCGAAGACGTTGCCGAACTCATTTCTCCGCCTTCTTACCACAAGGATCACTGTGCATTGGGCCCTTCACTACTCCATTCTTGCCTTCGCCGCTCAGAGTTTCCTTGGGTGGATCTGAACTTCAATGTTCGTGTTGGGGGTACCAGTGGCTGGCAAGAGTGGGTTGATCATGTGTTCTCCACTGATCCTGCGTTTGCAGCTATTTTGGAGAGGGTAGGCGTTGTTGCTGGGATCAAGGCGTCCCCTCGACTCGGCGCCAACCGCAAGCCTGACGATTTGTTGGTTTTGATGCAACGCTGGTGCTCCTCTACTCACACTTTCTTGACATCATTTGGGGAGTTTACCCCGACCCTTGAAGATGTGGTTGTACTCCTTAAGCTTCCTTCCTTCGGAGATAGAGGCTTTGACATTGAAGGTGTTGATGAGCGCCTTTATGAATTGTCAGTGGAGTTGAAGGCAGCTTCGGCTCTCGGCGCCAAGTATTCGCGCGATCTTTTCAAACGGAGGCGTGCTTCTTATGCGAGAGGCTCCTCTTCTCAAAGAGTGTGAGGTACTGGGAACTTGGTTCCGAGAGGCCAGAGGGCGAGTCAGCGTTCCTCCCTTAAATATACTTTTGCTAGTTGGGTTAGATACTTCTTCGGCGACTTCCATGATGGTAAGTTTCAGGCTGGTCCCGTCAAGGATCAGCGCCTTATTCGTGTTGCTTTTGTTGCTTTCTGGCTCAGTAGATACGTATTCCCTGGCCCTCCGTGGGAATCGGTGAGCCCATGTATTTTTCTCTTTGCTTGTTCTTTGGCGGAAGGCATCTGCCTTCCTCTTGCTTCATTCTATCTAGGCGGTCTGTACGCTCGCCTCGACCAGGTGGCTGAACAGATGCGTATTTCTCATGGACGCTTTGCAATTAACTCCTACATTGATTTGACTTTCCTTCAGTACTTTTTGTTTGATCGCTTCCCTGACTATGGTCCTGTTAGACTTCCTCCTTCGGGTAATTTTGCTGATTTGGAGCCTCGCTCCTGGTGTTGGACAAAGGGCTTTCCGAGAGCATAGTTGATCTCTTTGATTGATTTGGAAGACAAGTTCGTATTTCGTCCTTATTTAGGTAATATCACGGAGGGTGGTGACCCTTTGCATCCCCTGTATGATGAAGAAGAGTTTGCCAACAGGAATGATTCTGCTGCTCGTTTTGAAGGCATCTTTGATTTATGGAAACTTATTATGACTACTCGCTGTCTTCCTGGCTTTGTGCCACTGGACAGTAAGAGCGCCCACGGTGGAGCTCTCTAGCCTTGCGCCTACCGTCCTGATCGGGTGGCTAGGCAATTTGGACGTGATCAGGCTCCATGCATTCTCCATATCGAACAGGCTCCCGTGGAAGGTCTGGTCAAAGTGTTGCTTTTTGGTGCAACCCCTGATGTTTCTGAAATCCCTCATGTCCATGTTTCTCCCTTCCGCGTCGCGGGTGTTTTGCGCGGCTGGATCACATCCCATGAAGATATTCTACAGCATTTGCGTGACTTCAAGGCTTCTTCACAGCACTCGGCCCCTTCTCTGTTGCCCATAGTATACAATGACCCCTATTTATGTACTTCAATGAGGAAAGTCAAAGGTAAATATCTCGGCCATTTTTCTGTTTCTTGTTGTCTCCTGTTTTCTGCTCTGTATTAACTCCTTTATTTCGTTTTGCTTTCAGACGAGGAAGACTCCCCTAAACGCAAGGCTGTTGTGTCTTCCCCTATTGCATCCCAAAGGGGAAAAAGGAAAACCACTTCTCAAAGTCCCTCTGTTTCAAAGTCTCTTGCCAAGGGTGGTGGCGGCGCCGCCTTGCCCCGAAAGAAGAAAAAGACAACTGCAGCCGCACCCTCCCGCCGATTTAGTCGCTTGCGGGCTGCTGGTATTCGCATTGCTCCTTCTTATCCTGCTCATATAGATTTGGTTCAAGATGATGTTGATGAGATTAGCTCGGACGACTCTCTTTTAGCCTATTACGAGTCTGCCGAAAGTGGCGGTGTTGAGGAGGAGTGTCCCCCAGGTTTCATCTTTTGGCTTCTCTTTTCTTACTCTTATTGCGACCCTTCTCTTTTTTCTTTTTATTCCTTATTTGGCTTCTTTATTTCCAATGCGCTTTGCTTAGGCAGCTTCATGGCATTGCTGATGCTTTTCTTTTTCTTGTGGATGTAGCCGGTTCCGGTGGTCATCTTTCGCCGCATTCACCTCAAGTTTCTGGAGGTGGTCATGTTCCCATTAGTCCTTCGACACTTCCATCTGTTCCTGGCCGTGAAGACCCCGTGGATTTCTGCCATCATCCCTCCGTTGATGAGGATACTACTCTTTCTGCCCCTTTTAATGCTGTTGCGTGCGGGGACGCCGACTCTTTTATGCCCCCAGTTGATGTTTTCAAAAGCGTTTCCGTCACTTCCAAGGGCACGCCTTCTGAGGGCCCTTCGAATGTTGTTGATATTATTGAAGAAGTTATTGCTAAGACTCAGAGGTTTGAAGACGCACTTGACGGGATGGATGTTGAGGTGGATGCCTCTGCTCCCGAGGAGAGCCAAGCTGCTATTCCTGCTGAGATTTTGATTGGGGAACCTTCCGTCCCCGCGGTTTTTATTCCTTCTTCTGCTAAGGGTCTAGCTTCGACGAGCACAGCTGAAATTCCTGAGAGTGCCCCTACCCCTCTTGATGGGCATTCTATGCATGAGGTTCCTCATTTCCAGACTCCTTCTGTGAGGGCGGGTCACATTTCTTCTTCTCCAGGGTCCTCTTCGATTTGTGAGTATCTTTCCATGTGCTCGATCTAAGTGAGGCCCTTTACATTTCTTTACTTTGTTTGCTAGCCTCACTATCTTTGTGCGTGTTGTTGTATGCTTTTTTTGCAGCCACTCTTTCTGCTAGGTCCCGCGGTTCGCTGGATGTAGAAGATCAGTCCCTGGTTGATTCGTTTCTTCTTGCTCACCCTGCCTTGATACCGCCTCGTGCCTCGCTTCCCCGCCTTTTCAGGGAGTCCGCTTCACGCACCTTATTGGAGATGTTGTTATTGGTCCGTTCGACTGATGTGTATGCCTTGCCATGGGAGGACAAAGCCGAGATTTTGGATTGCTTGTATTCTCTCAAGTTTCAGCATCATTCTGGTGCTTGGCTTGAGAACGCCATCATTGGTTTTGAGAGCTTGCGCCCCCCGTTTGATGATGCTGATTTGGTTGAAGCTGAGCGCTCCTTGCAGGAACGCCGTGCTCTGTTGGTGTCCCGTATCAAAGAACTTTCTTCCCAGCTTGACCAAACAACTTCAGAGTTGAAGCGACTTGATGCGGAGATTAATGATTTCGCTGCCCGGAAGCATGCCTATGAGGAGGCTTGTAAGGATACCTCCTTGAATTCCCTCTTCCGCATGTAGGCATTATTTTCACTGCATATGTTGCTACTCTTGTTATTTTGCTATTTGGATCATGGCTCTGGTTACTGCTTTTGGCTTTGCGTTTTGTATGCTTTTGACTGGATTTGTCTTCGTCGCTTTATCGCTACTGGACTTTGCCGCCGAATCTTGACTCCTTGTATGAATTGACTTTTTCAACTTCTTGACATTTCTTGTCTTTCGTTAGCATTGGGTGTTTTGGTACAGGTTGCATGAACCCTTATGCTTCTTTAGGTGCTTTACATACGCACACCTTTGTCTGGTGCTTATGAAGTGTTATCACTGCATGCTTTCCTTTTTTTTCCATACATGGACATGTGCACATTTCTTCTTATCTCTCTCTCCTTTTTTTTTTTGAACAGTGGCCCCTCATGTTATTGGTGCCAAATTTTTCTTCAAGGTGCACGTTGGGCACACTTTCTTTTTGAACGATGGCCCCTCATGTCATTGGTGCCAAATTTTTCTTCAAGGTGCACGTTGGGCACGCATTTTTTTGAACAGTGGCCCCTCATGTCATCGGTGCCAAATTTCTCTTCAAGATGCACGTTGGGCACGCTTTCTTTTTGAACAATGGCCCCTCATGTCATCGGTGCCAAATTTTTCTTCAAGGTGCACGTTGGGCACGCTTTCATTTTTAATAATGGCCCCTCATGTCATTGGTGCCAAATTTTTCTTTAAGGTGCACGTTCGGCACATTCTACAGGTTTTGCCGCTTTGGGCTCGTTTTTTTTCTGATTTAAAAACTAACGGATCGCCTTGGATCTTACGTTAGCCAACCTCTTTTTCTACAGATTTTTTCCGCCCGCGTTTAAGACTAGCGCCCTTGTTTCCCGTGAACTTTTCTAGCCTCGCAATATGGCGTACTTCGCCCGCGTCTAATCCCGGAAATTTGTTTTCAGAGAGGTCTATCCGGGTACCGCGATAAGGCGTCTTGTGCCCGCGGTACGGTCCAACACTATTCATTCTTTTTCTTTTCTTTTTTCTTTTTCTTCTTCTCTTCTTTTTCTTTTCTCCCTTTTTTTTTGAAGTGTTGAACCTCGCGTTCTGGCATTATCGACCCTGTTTGAGGGCATTTGCTACAGTGATACCTCATGTCGCTGGTATCGTTTGTACTCTTTCTGGGGATACCTCATGTTATTAGTGCCGCTTTAGGTTTCGCTATTAGCACTTCTTGTCATAGGCGCTGCCTTGCTTCTGATTGATTGCTTGATTGCTCATGCTTCATAATGCCTCTTGTTGCCGGTGCTACTTTTCTTTCTGCTTTTCTCGATATTATCAATCTGTAAACACTTGGATTTCCTGATTGTACTAGCTTTTGTGCTTATGCTCGCCTTTGCATAATATGCTTTGATGTATGAATAAGCTTTGGTGCGCCTTGCTTCAAGGCCTTGTTATTACTATAGACTTCTCCGTTTCACTTGTGTCAGGATGCTTTGGCTTGCTTATGAGAGTGGACTAGGATGAATTCTTAATTTCAACTTGGTTGTTAGATCGTTAAGTAAACTGGGCTTGCCTTCGTTTCTGAACAGTTTCTGCCTTAATCACTTGCACGCCTTTCGGCCCGCGTTTGTTTGCATTGCATCTTGATTTTGCATTAGATTTTATGCTTCAGTGTTCAAGTACGCCATTGAGTAATATACTTTTCTGGATCTTGTACTCGTACTGGTCATTACAAAGCTTGCGTTTGCCCTTTCGTTGCATGTACGCCTTTTCATGTACGCCTTTGCAATTGTACGCCTTTGTGATGCAGCCGCCTTTAAAGTTCGCTCTTGACTTCTGGCTGGCTGCTTTGCTTGGAAATGTCTTCCGCTTCGTCCTCATTTACTCTTGAGTTTAGTTGTGTCAGCTTTCGCATATGTGCTTGCTCTTGCTCTTCGATTACTTTTCTTGCACGCTTTTGCTTCGAAGTCGCCTTCGTCTATCTTTCTCGCCTTCGCTTGTTCCACCTTTCATCTTGTCCGTCAGTCTATACAAAATGCACGATTACTTCTGTTTGTAAGGTGGGCATGCGCCCTACCACCATGATTCTACGTTCGCCTTTTGGTTCTGAATTTCTTACTGTCAATCTTCGAGGTTCGCCTTCTGGTATGATTTCATTCTTTCTCTTTTGTTTGATTTTGTTTGCTTGATTTTCACTAATTTTTTTCTATTTGCGTTGTGTTGTTCTTTCTTGATACTTCACTTTTGTTTTATTACTTGCCCTCTGATACCTCATTTTTTGGATTGCCTTCTCTTTTACTGGGTGAGATGCGGAACGCTTTTCTGTTGTAGATATATCAGGTGTTTATTGTCCAGGGCAGAGGAAGCGATCCTCCCATGACATTGAGTATCTTAGCAAAACATAATGAGTCATGACTTGAGAGCGTACTAATGACTTCTCAAATCTTAGAAAGATGTCACTTCCTTTTCCTACATGAACAAATTTCATTTTCCGGATATTTTCATGCTATGCATGCCCGTTTTGTTAGTTATCTCTAGTAAATTATGTACAAAATTAATCGTGCATTGATATGAAACATTGTCAAGATGATGTTTTCGTATAACATTTTTTTTAAAAAAAGAAGGCACGCCTTTATGTATCTAGGTTGTTCAACTCATAACATGGATTACTAGATTTTTGCGTGTTGGAATCATGAAAAAGCAGTTTACTCACATCATGTAATGGTTGAGCAAAGAAACAGTTAACAAGGTTATGACTAGTATGATATATATATTGATTCTAGTTCTACAGTAAATATTCAAAGTTATCTAATTACTGCTTCTCTTAGTCAAATATTTAATACATATCAGGGCGACACCATTCATGATTGTGATCATACACATGCAATTCTCAGCCATGTCATACACACATCATATCATGTCATGTTAGAACAATGCTATTCAAAGCCAAAATAAATCATTGTCATCAGGATAATCCTAGACATGAAACTAGCTACGCGGAGCATGATATCATGTGAAAGCGATACTACCGAAAGCATATTAGATGACCGGATACAATGCATTTTCCATTTCATCGAGACTCATATCTATTATAATCAAGAGCTCACTAGCGTACGAATGATAAACTAGATTAAGTCAGGGATGGTGTGTACTTAGCTTATGGTGCGGACAGCCTGAAGCATTCCCCCTCTCTTTTTTTTTCAATGCAAATCCTCTGGTTGCGCCTTTGCTCTTGAATTTCTGCCTCCCGCAGCATGACGCCTTTTCTTGGTAAAACGTACTTTCTCCCTCTTTGGTCGCGTGACCGCTTGGCCGCTTTCTATAAGCACGCCTTCTGGGGTGTTGCCCCCTGGGTAACAGACCGCTTTCCCAAGAAGATTATTTTGAGCTGAGAGAGGGCTTCCCTACTACAACGCCTCTTCAGCTAAGGACCGTCGATGCCGATGGAGCGCCTTTAGGAGCTATCTCTCCGACCGCGCTTCCAAAATCATTTCCCTTCCTTCTTTGGAACCGTAACTTCCCCAGCGGAGTCGCCAAATTGTTTCGGATCTTTTTTATTGAAAAGATATAATGATTAAGAGATTACTGAGGGTTCGTAAACTTAATGAAGTTTGGCTCCAGTAGAGTGGAAATGCGGTATTGTTTCTACAGCAAAAAGAAGGGGGAAATGCGCCTTTGATTAGTCCGGTTTTACGAGGACGCCCATTACAAGTATGTGAATACTTCAGATAATATTGAATGAGTGGGCCTCTGTCAGTATTGTTTTCTACTACTGTACCGCGCGCTTTTGGCTCCCGTCCCTTCTCTCGTTCGCTTTCTCACTGTCGTTTCTTCAGGTGTTCCTTCCCCTTATTTTGGGGGAGTAGGATCAGCATTTTCTTTGTGTTTGATACTCCATGGAGTTGATTGGATTGATCGCTTTCCTTCAGTTGATTCGGCTGCTTTAGATGGGCTTACGGAGGATGAAAGGCGTACGCTGCACTGCTCGCCTTTCAAGGCTCCCTTGCTCTTTGGTATTCTTCTCTTTCTCTTGTGTTTCTCCTTCGAGTTGCCGAGAGGGAGAACTTATGTTCGCCTCCAGGGTATCGTTATTACTGAGGTGCTGGCTGGAAGGGTGCGCTCTCTAGTGTATTCTCCTCGCTTATATTTCTCTCGAGTTTATTTCTGGGCCTTCGGGGAACTTCGTGTACTTCTGGCCGCTTTGTTATTTCTTTGAGTTGATCACCTCTCTTTTCGTGACCTCTCTTCTTTGTACATTTCTCTCCCTCCTCTTCTGTTGTTGCCATTTTTTCTCCGTCTTTTATAGTGTGCCTTTTACCCGCTGGTCACTACTTCTTCTTGCTTTACCCTTTGGTTCCTGGCACTTTTCCCCTTTTGTAGCCGCAGATTCCTTCTTTATCAGGTCCCCTTTGTCCGTTTTCTCCTTTCGGCTTTGTCATTTAATGGCTACAGAAGGAGTGTGGTGCAAGTCTTTCCATCTTGGGCTTTGCCTTGGGAAGGGCTGAATGAAGTAAGCAAAGATTCCTTCGGACAGCTGGCTACTTCGTTTGGACATATGTGTACGCTCTGGGCTGGGTACGCCTTTACCCGTAACTTTGGTATTTCTGGCGCCTTTTCTTAACCGTGGCCACTCCTCTTGAGCCTTAGCGGCTATTGCAACGTTGCTGGTTGTTTTCCCTTTTTCCTTCTGGCTATGTTAATGAGGTGCTTCATGTTTCCTCGGGAAGGCGTACAGAGGAGGGCGCCTTCGCACTGCAGGTACTTGTCGCGTTCTTCCTCCCGGCTTTTGACAGTTCCTTAGCCTCATGGTGGATTTGGGCTTTGTATTTTGGGCCTTGCTAATGAACCGCTTATTTTTGGGTATCAACAGTTTTCATCAACATCTCTTGCTTGTTTTGGCTATTATGATAAAATTGTGTTGTATGATTATTTTTATATTCAATTATATTCATGGACATCTTTTATTTAGTGTTATTTATTTGAATTTTAAGTTGTTTTGTTAATTTATTCTTAACTTATCAACGTGGGGTTGATGAAGTGGTAGTTCACTTGGTCCCTTAATCAAAGGATCTCGAGTTTGAGCCTTGGGAATGGAGCAATCCCGCTGGGAGACCCCTACTACTTAGTGCGAGCTCAATTGAGTCGAACCGAATAAATCGAATTCTGGATAAACCAAATCCAGGTACCGGTTGATGTATAAAAAAAACTTATTCTTAACTTTTTCGTACAAGTAGTTTCTTCCTATCCCCCACTGTATTTTCGTTAAACTATGGATCACTTTCGTAAAAGATATCGTCTTAAAATGAATAGAATTTTTTGCATTTTTAAGTTGAGTTTATTTAGTTAAGATTTATTTACCTATTTGGTTTTGTTGATCTTTGATGAGAAATTATAAGACAACTTTTATATCTTTGTCTGCAGCATGAATCTCCCCCTCTTTTTGTTTTGTTTATTTTTCGTATTAAAATCTAAACCGTTGGATATAACCAATAGTTAAAAATTCAAGGACCGAATAATCCAGTGTTTCGTGTGTAAATGCGTTAGGAGAAATAGCCAATAAAAAAGTAACACGTGATACTTAACGATTTTATTAACGGATTTATAAACGAAGGGACTAATATGATGTCATTTTAATTTTCGAGAGATTTAATTGATTACAAAAATCTTTCAAGGACTTTGTTATTTTCAGATGTATCTTTGAGGGACTTAATAAAGTATTAACTCAATAAAGAAAAAAGAAAGAGAGGATAACAGAGGTCTCCACTCTCCAGTGGCAAACCTCCGATGGTAGGGGATCCCAACCTCCATCTGTCGCACCATTGCCACCGCCTCTCCCAACCGTTACGCGAACAACATCGCTGCTCCCAACCACCACTATATCCCTCACTACTCACAAAATCGAGAACAACCTTCCTTCGGTGTCGTCATCGATCACCTCGTCTCATCTCATCGTGTTGACGAACCTCGATCCCATGGTCATAAGGTGTGACCTCTGCTTTTGTCCTGGACTTAGACCTGCGACGAAGCTAAACCATCGTCGAATCATCACCACCCTCAAATCTAAAGCTGCCTTCGCAAGATACGCCCTCCACCGCGGTCGTGTGATGACGAACCCCATCAATGTTGTTGGTTCGAATCCCTTATCAATCACTTTCTCTAAAAAGAAGCTAAAATAAAAATTTTAATTTATTTCAAACATAACTTCTTTGACCATTTTAAAATAATTTGATTCCATATTTTTATTACTTGAATTTTTGTGAAAAATTGAAAACATGTTGAGGGCAATTTAATTTTTAATTAAATGTTTGTTTATTTAGTTATCAATTATCAATTTTTTTAATACTTCATTAATTAATAAATAAAGAAAAATGAATAAATTAAAATAATATATTATTGCATATTTCTTTTAGTTATTTAATAACTTTCAGCTACTTCCATAGTTTGTTTTGTCAAACAACTCTATTTTTATACAGTTAGCTAAACATCTGCAACAAGTAGTGGAGGCTGGTACGGATGGATGAGGTAATATGTATCCCTTAACCATATGGTCAAGGGTTCGCTCCCCTGACTCATGCGAGTGGATAGTGCCTTGTTGGGAGCGCCATCCCAAAAAGGGTCCAATCAATGTGTGAATGTATTAATCACCCAGATACACGGGTAGATATTGTATGTGTGTTGCCATTGGGGTGTTGCCCCAGTGGTAAGGAGGGTTGTTTCCCATAGGGGAGGTCTCGGGTTCGAGCCCCCTTGTGGCGGCGGTTTCCTCCTTAGGCGTTTGGAAGGAGTTTATGGAAGGCGATTTACTAACCACTAACGCTAACATGACTTTGGCCTATAAAAAAAAAAAGATATTGTATGTGTGTTTACCCAAAAAAAAAAGTTGAACTTTGTATTATGTCATATAAAAGTTTCATCTCAAAACTAATTGATAATGGAGAAAATAGCCTAATCAATATTTAAGGTAGTACATCATATATAATGAGATACACAATGAAAGACTTCCAACATTTCTCAAGGTAGAAGAAGTTTGTTCTTTGAAAGATTAAAAAAAATCTCACGTACGTGCATTTGTTTTTACAAGACAACATTATTTGTATATGAGGTAAGGGAATACATTTTTTTTTCAATGAGGTAGTTTTTTTGCTTGAGCTGTTATCATATTATTTGAGCGACAGGATATTGGGACAGAAAATCTTCGTGTGATTCATCCTATAAGTAAGGATGTTCTTGTTTAGAAAACTAGATTAGTTTATTAAAAAAAAAAAAACAAGATTACAATATATATATTATTTATATATATATACACGCATTTTTTTATATTAACTGAAACTGAACAAGGCTAATATGCTTCTTCTTCCTCGTTCCTTCCTGCTTCATCCTCTATCAAGCACTGCGTTAAGCCATGGCAAGTGGTTCCCTACATTATTCTGTGATTTTCTCGTCCTTCATTTTTTTTTCCTTTTATTAAGTTAGTTTGCCAATTATGGAGATTTGAGTCACGTTCCAAATCATAGATTTATTATATTAGATTTGGTAATTGGTATGTAACACAAGGGGTAGGAGCTATCATGTTAATCAAAATATAGACAACATGTACTTAATTAACAACAGCATGGTCGTACGTTGAATTATAAAGTATCATCCAAACTGGTGTATTTGGTGATAAGTATTACAAGTGCACGTGTGATTTAAACATTATACATAACCATATTAATCGCATCACATAAGATCCAATTCATATAACCTTGGTTTTGATGCTGATTTATTTAATTCTCTCCTACATCACTTAAAATTTCTGGTTGATAGAAAATCCAGTGGAATATGATCTTTTAAGAAAAGATTTTGCGTGTGTGTTTGTGTTTGGGCAAAAGACTAAACAAATGTTTAACACTACTTTTGCCTGGATTGGAAAGATGTTACGTGCATGTGTCTATTAGTTTATATCTTATTTGCAAAATAGTATCTTTTATTTTATTGACAGTTTCCAAGTGGTGAAAACGGAAAATGGTTTTTTGTTTTGTACTAATTTTGGCACATTGATTGATGAGTTCTTGTTCTTATTCCATTATCAATTATCAATAATAGATGTGGGTACGTAGTTTGAAATTGAATGGATTGCAAACCAATCACTTAAATTTATGTTAATTTTTATCCATTTTAAATATGTCTTGGTAGTGAATTTGTTTTAATTTTACAACTTTAATTTTACATTGAGTACTATATGTAAATGGCACATGTGAATGATAAATTCTAGAATTCCATACTCAGAATCATGTAAAAGGGTGTCTTTCTAAAGCTGTGGTAGCTGGCTTCTGGAATTGAAACCACACAGTGATCGTGAATGAAGGCTAATGATATGCAGCTGATCTTATAATTTGACTCATTGGTCCCTACAATCTCCAGCCATCAAGCAGCAGGTTTGCTTTACGATCCTCTCTTCTATTTCCATGCTACAAACATTTAGAATTACTGCAACATTAGAAAAATTCATTGGAAGCATAAAAGAATTGAAATGGAGGATGTCTCAATACCTCCTCCTTGAAGTGGCCTGAACTTTTAAAAGTGCATTCTGTCATTCCTCCTTGAAATAGAGAAAAAAGTGCTATATAGCACGAACGAAGCAATTGACGAAATTCGTTGGCCAATAAAACGTGAGAACGGTGGAAATCATCATGCGGTGGAAGTGGAGAGTTTGGTTTCAGTTGAAGAATCCTCCAATAAGCCACGTTGGTGAAGAATTTCACGAAAAAAAATTCGTAACAATTAGCATTTCTGTATATTTATTTATTCTCAGTTGTTTTTTTTTTTCACGAAACAAATCACTCGGGACTTTGAGCAACCCTGTATGCAATATAACACACTATTTTATGAAGGTTTTCAACACATGTATAAGATAAATAAACAATAAAACTAAAATTGTAAAAAAAATTAAGTAATTATTTCTTGGTTCCTCAAAAATATTATTTTCTCATAAAAATTATTTTTTAGTCAAAATAATTTTTAAAACTAAAACTAAAAGTCTAAAACGCATCTAATATTCGAGGACCAAAGCAAAAAACACGTGGTGCCAATTCACATCGCTTTATAAAAATAATGTGACGTTTTGTTAATCACATCAGCAATTAGCGAGATAGATTCTCTAATGAGAATGGATCGAAACCAAAACTTTTCAACTTTTAAAAACTAGTCAAGTTAAATAAGAGTGAAGGGACACTTTGGTCCTTCAAGTTTTTCGACAGGGACACTTTAGTCCCTCAAGAAATTTAATTCATTTTTAGTCCCTCATGTTTTCCAAAAGTACCAATTTAGTCCCTCATGTTTTCCAAAAGTACCAATTTAGTCCCTCAACGAAGTGGCTAACGGAAATAGGACAGGGAATAAATTGGTACTCTTGGAAAACATGAAGGACTAAAAATGAATTAAATTTCTTGAGGGACTAAAGTGTCCCTATCGAAAAACTTGAGGGACCAAAGTGTCCCTTCACTCAAAAAAAAATTAGGGATTAAAAGTTAAAACCAAAACACTGAACTTTGAGAGACAAAAACTTTAAAAAAAAAATTAGTATTAATTAATTTAGAGATTTGCTAAATTCTCTTATAAAATTCTTCTACTTGCAAAATTAAAAAAAAAAATTATTAAATAAAAAATACACTAATAATATCCTAGAAAAATAAAAATTTTGAAATATTTTCTCAAGAGGATATCAGTAAGAGGATTTGCAATTATTTAATTGAGATGAGAGTTATAAGATTTTCTAGCATTTTTTAGGTTTATTGATTCGTAAATTTATTCGTTAGAAGAATATATTATTTGTCTAGTTTGAAACCGAATAGCTGAAATAGCACGGCCAAACATATAATGGTCAAGAAAATTGACAGGGCTGGTGGCTACATAACTTATAGTTATAGGTCTTTGTCTTCGTCTAATATTGATATCTTAAACTTCCAATGTCAAAAATTCCACACAAATAAAAAGTCCATGTTCTTAAGACAGCACCAGATAATGATTTAGTTTACATATAAACATAATAATCAGCTGCTTAACATTAGCTGATTGTGTGATAGTAGTATATCAGTAATATACCTTGATTTCTTTTTTAACGTAAATTTAATCACTTTTTACAGGTTTCCAAAGGTAACAATTAGTAAGTGTTATGCGTTGACAAGTTCAGGGTTCTAAAGAAGCTGCTATCAGTAGTTAAAGTGTTAAACTTCTAGGCGGGGGCATTGAGGAGACAGAAAGAGAAAAAAGCCTCCTATTTAGTCTTCAAAGCCATCAGCTCCACAAGATGGGTATCTCAGCCCTTTCACCATAAGTTTTAAGCCAAGTCCAGGCACAGAGAGAGTGCCTTAATTTCTCTATCTATCTCTCAGAACTTTCTCACCTTTTTCTGTTGTTCTTTCTCTCCTTCCCGTATCTTTGATCAGTTCTAGTCTTTGGTAATCCTTTATTTATTTGGTTTTTTTTTTTAATGATTTATGACTTGATAAATATTTTGATTAGGAGATAAGCATGTTGCTGATATTGTTTTTATAACTTGGCTTTGAAGTATCACACATGTGCCAAAAGCCATAAATATGTATACCAAGCAAATTCCTATAATCATTATTCTATGCAGATATCCACTTGGTACAACCAGCCTTAGTTGATCACAGGAACCAAGTCTTTCTAGATTCTTATTCTACATAGATATAACGGAATTAGGGAATAGCCTTTTTTATTTTTTCCCTTGAAAAAAATGAAGAGCTCAAGCATTCAATATCATCCAAATTCTGTTCCCAAGCTTTTCGGAGCTCGCAACCAGCTTGTGCAATACCTTTCCCATCTCCTTGTTTTAGCCTGTGGCATACCCATTGGAATCATCATCAGTTCCTATGTTCAAAGCTGCAACTCTAGTCTACAGCTCACTCAACTTGCATACAATGCATCACAGACAACGCCACCAGTAACACCACTTGTAGCAGAACCGCCACCGGTTGCAGAACCGCTACTGAGTGCAGAACCAAAATCGGTTGCAGGACCAGAAATATCGAACATCGGTCATGTAAGATTGAAAGAGTTCATTGAGCCTCATAGTGTTATGCATGATATGAGCGATGAAGAGCTGCTATGGAGAGCTTCATTGACTCCTAAGATTGGTGAATACCCGTACGATCGAGTTCCCAAGGTGGCCTTCATGTTCTTGGTAAGGGGTCCTTTGCCTCTAGCTCCTTTTTGGGAGATGTTCTTCAAAGGGCATGAAGAGTACTACTCTATTTACGTGCACTCCCATCCATCTTACAATGGATCAAATCTGGAGGAGAGTCCAGTGTTTCAAGGAAGGAGAATTCCCAGTAAGGTCAGTTGCCTTATTCTTCAATTACTTTTTAACATTTACAATTACCTTAATCTGAATGGAAATGATATTCTTGGATAATAGGAACAAGGCTATGCAAATGCTTAATAGAAAGAACAAATATTTTAGGCTTAATTATGTCACCAGTCCCTGAAGTTTGGGATACTTTTGCCAAATACCTTTATTCTTTTTTTTTTTCAATGTTTGACTCCCCGAAGTTACTTCTGGGTTTGTCATATACCCCTACTACCAATTCTAACCAATTTTGCTTACATGTAACATCGGAATCCTGATCAGACGCAGAAGGTTAAGCACCCGATGCCCCCTCAGCGAAGATCCTTTTTTAAAAAAATTTAAAAAACTAAAAAACTTAATATTTCTATATTTTTAGTTAAATAAAAAAAAGGAAAAAAGAGGCTTGAAGAGAGAGGTCGTCTTCGCCCGTGTGATATCAAGCGGCACCACATAACCAACTCCTTGCGTCTGACTAGGATTCTGATGTTACATGTGATCAAAATTGGTCAGAATTTGTAGTAGGGGTATATGACAAATCCAGAAGTAACTTCGGGGAGTCAAACATTGAAAAAAAAAAGCACAAGGGTATCTGACAACTTCAGGGACTTGTGAGATAATTAAGCCAATATTTTATATCCAATCAAGAGGGAAAGAGGGAGAATAAAATAAATCAGACAATAGAACAATGCATAGAGAGATATAAACAGTAAAAGCAGTAAGACTAGTCAAATCCTTGCTAAAAATTAGAGTTGTTCAAGCTAAGTTTGGTTTGTACAAGATTCAGGCATAGAAGCATAAGAGGAGAGCATTCTTACATAAGGACCTCGCCTTCTTTATACAGTAAATAGATACCTGGCAAGAAAGTAAACCTAGGAATGACGATCCTTAAGCTTGAGGGTAGTTGAAGAAAGATTTGGTCTTATCACTACCAGCTTCTAGAGGATTTGGTTGTGTGACCTACCTGGTGGAACTGAGATAATTAAGATCATGGAGGGTTTAGAATGGAATAACTCAATAAAGTTTAACTTTAGTTACATTTTATATGAAGTAAATCATCAAGAATATTTTCTAAGTTTCAACTAGTCTAGGTTCGAAAAGGTATAATAAGAAATCCTATGCCTTTGTGAAGTTATCATAACTTTCATAACAGATCACTGCCTTCAAAATCCTTGCATAAACAATGGACTACAGAATTGATCAATACAAAGGACGAAAATGCAAACCAATATGTCCTACTTAAAGTTGCATTTGGGAGCGCCATATAACATTTAAATAGGTAGCCCCAAGGCCCCAAATTAAGGCACCCTATTAACTGATCAAAGCCATCTGTCACAGTTTTGGGGTAAACATTCTTAAAATCACCACAACCCCATTTTGGTATTCGCACACATGTTATTGATGTAAATTCAAATTTTACTCCATTCCAATTCATGTGCATGCATTCATCAAATTCCTGTATACTATATATAGTACTGAGGATTCATCATCATATGTTGTGTAACTGTGTAAGGACCAATCTCTTGTGTTAAAAAGACTGTAAGCAAAACTATAAATCATTGTTCTAATAAAATTTTCCACATAAGCTGGGTACTAGTTTTCGTTCATTGACATTTGCATCATGCTTCCAGTATAACATGAACAAAGATAAGAATATGCAAGGGAGGGAAATCTGAGGAACTTGAATCTAACTCTGTTCATTACTCATTAGTGAAATAACCTTCTTATGTTTGATTGTGTAGTTAATTACAAATTTAAAATTGACAGAGTAGGTCATAGATTTCTAATTCCATCAATATGTTTCAGTCTGTGATTAAAATTTACTAACACCGTTATTGTGATATCATATAATGCAGATAGTGGAGTGGGGCAAAGTCAACATGATTGAAGCTGAGCGTCGCTTGCTGGCCAATGCACTTCTTGATTTCTCAAACCAACGATTTGTGCTCTTGTCAGAATCCTGCATACCCCTCTTCAACTTCCAAACCATCTACTCATACCTAATCAACTCTACCCAGAACTATGTCATGGCTTCTGATGACCCTAGTCCAGCTGGACGTGGACGATACCCAAAGCTTATGGACCCTAAAATCACCCTTAAACAATGGAGAAAAGGGTATCAATGGTTTGAAATGGGCAGACAGCTTGCCCTAGAAGTAGTATCAGACAGAACATACTTCCCAGTTTTCCAAAAGTTCTGCACGGGTCCATGTTATTCAGATGAACATTACTTGCCAACGTTTGTTAGCATCAAGTTTTGGGAGACGAATTCAAATAGGAGCTTGACATGGGTGGATTGGTCAAAGGGCGGGCAACACCCAGTTAAATTTGTGAGACAAGAGGTGACGACTGAGTTCTTGGAAAATTTGAGGAATCGGAAATGCCCATATAACGGAAACAGCACAAATGTTTGTTTTCTGTTTGCTAGGAAGTTCTTGCCTACATCATTGATAAGGCTCACTATGTTTGCTTCAAAGGTCATGCACTTCTAATACAGTGGATAGGTACAAAAGCAAAGTCACCACTAAACTAATCACTTAGTTCGTTATTTTTACATCTTGTAAGTATTTCCAATTTCTAGTTTAAACTAGGATGCGAACGCAATAGCAGATAAGTCGCGATTATCGCAACAATTGTGGGAAAATGTGGTTTATGGAGATTGCCAAAACCACCATTGCAGTTGCTGACATTGATTTGGAATCTTGGTACTATAGGCTCATTCATACAGTCCATATGCTTCATAGACCTCAGTTAATGAGTTTCTCTGTTGGTTTTCATACATCTAAAACAGTTTGTTAAGATTCAAATACCAACAAATGCATTAAAGAACAGCTCCCTTGGTATTTGGAAGTTCTAGTCTAATAAATTATACCCAAAAAAGGAGTTGGGCAAAAACAAAGTAACATTTGGATACCACCTCCATACTGCAAAAGTGGTCAAAAATAACTTCTCAAATCTGATACTAAACATGCACTTCTTTAGAAACCCAGTTAAGTTCACATCAACCATTATTAAACTAATCTTCTAAAACATGCTAGTTAATAAATGTGACAATAAGCGTAAACATAATCAAAGTAGTTCTTGTATGGACATGTGTTTATTAAGCACAATCAACAAAACTTGATGAATGATTTTTTTTTTTATTATTGTTTGTGCTCACTAAGCATCGTTACTTTAATGTCCATACAATGTTTATTTGGATAATCATATTAGACAGACTACTTTAATTAGAATCTGATTTACAAACACTAACGTTACTGTAGTCCTAACATGTGAGAATCCAAGTTAACTGACTAAGCTCTACCTGCACGTGCATCTTCAGACACGGAATGTGACTCAGACACCAAATCCAACGTGTCGCGACACGGCGACCCCTCGGTGCCACGCAACTCCTCGATCATATTCGCCACGTGGCACATTGTGGGCCGTTGATCAGGCTCGGCCACAGTACACGTTGTTGCTATCTGAAGCAGCGCCACCATCTCCTCCTCAATATCCTTGTACCTCATCAGCTCCAGATCAAACACCTCAGCCGTCCATTCCTCCTTCACCACCGACTGCACCCACCGCGGCAGGTCAACCACCTCCCCGCCGCCGTACTCGCCGCCGTCCACGGCGGCGGGGCACTTCCCGGTCAGGATCTCCATCAGGAGAACACCAAACGAATACACGTCAGATTTCTGGGTCAGTTTTCGGCCGTCCGATGATGAAACTTCAGGAGCACGGTAGCCGTTGGATTTTCTTCCACTTGATGGTACCTTGAATATTGATAGCCCAAAGTCTGCCACGTGTGCGTTGCCTGCCACGTCGACAAGGATGTTGGTTGATTTGATGTTACCGTGGGTGAGCTTATTACTGGTATTGGGCTTGCATGAGTTGTGAATAAAAGACACACCACGAGCTGCACCAGCTGCTATTTTGAGCCTTGTGGTCCAGCCTAGTGGGGTTCGCCCTGGTCCTCTGTTACCTGTTGAACCAATATTACAAATTAACCCCTCAAGACATGAAGCTCTATCTTATCTACGCATTTGGCACTAGGGTTCAAAATGGTAGGTGCCTACGTTGCTCTTTTTGGTATTATTCTGTGTATTCAGTGGCTAAAAGATTAAAAAGCAAAAAGACAAAGGTTGTTCTGCAAAAAGAACAGAAAGCAAAAGAGGAAATATTAAAAAAAGATGCTTCGTGTAGTATTCTCTTTCTTTATTTTAAGGAAAAGGATCTCACAATCTGGGAATATTAAAGTACTATTCCCTATTCTTGGATCGCCATGATTGTTTGTGCAGGTTCTGCACATTTTAATAATAGTAATTCTCTTGACTGCAAGTGCTAGCTGCAACAGTTTCGTTACTTGTAGCTGTACATTTATTTGTATTTTATACTACAATGGAAAAAAAATATGTATTGGGATGTGAGTGTGTATTTAAATAGTAGTGGGTATCAGGCACCCACATACGGAGTAATCTCTTTTATTTATGTACAGTATGTATGAAAAATGATACTATATCCTTACGAAATGATCTATAATTTCTTTTCTTTTCCACACATATAGTAAGTGTTATGTGCTTTTATAATTAATGAAGATAATATCACATTATATTATACTCTATGTCATCTTCCTACGTGCGTAAAAAAATTTGTAATCTGATCTTTGTTTGGTGATACTATTACATTTTATATATTAGTGTTAGGTCTGGTGACAAAAAATATATTGTTATTAATTAATGCATAAAAAGTGGTGGAAGGTTGGAGAAGGACCTCTTGATCCTATGTTCTAAAATAAACATACATGATCACATGGTCCTACATCAAAGTATTAAGAACCTCTAACATTGACCCGGACATATAACTGGTGTTTCATGATGGTGCACTAAATTTCATGGATGTCCTGCTTGCAGCATTACATTATCATCACTGGATTATTAGGTAGCTGATAATTGTTGGCCGGATATTCAATACGGAGTATCTTGTTTATGCATACTTGGTTGATAGGAAAGTTGGCAAGAAAGTGATTTCATAGTGGGATATGGAAACCACTCGATTGACTTTTGCTCATTGTAACCTAAAGAAAATGAGTAAATAATCATTTTCATTCCTGATTTTGTACGACTCTCTTTCATATTTTTTAATCAAAGTTAAAAAATATATTTTTAATTAATCAAAGTGAATAATATGAATAAAATAATAAATTTTACAATTTGAAATTTGTTATATGTAATTTCAGTGATATCATTAACTAAAATACACCAGCGTCTGCCTATCGATCCGCATTCCTATTGTTGTATTTTCGTTGTAAAGTGTTGTTTGTCATAAAATATTATATTTGTAAATCGACATTCATTTTGTCATGTTTTTTTAATTTAAAGATGAGAAGGAGACAATAGTATACGACAGTTTTTGTATCGTTTTTTTCTTTTTGCTTGTTTGTGGTAAAGCAATCAGCTCATCCAAGCATGTGTGAATTGCTCTTTTCCCATTTAAAATTGCTCCCTTCCCATTTAAAATTGCTCCCTTCCTATTTGATTTTTGTTTTTTGAAACTGCCACATATAGTGCCTTTGCTTGTTGATGCAACAATTATTATTTTTTTTTTTTGTAGTAACTTCCCTTCCCATTAGGGAGGGTATAATGGAAAATTACAAAATTATATACACACAAGATTTGTTTTATATAATAGTATATATTTTTTTGCAGTAACTTTCCTTCCCATTAGGGAGGGTATAATGAGAAATTACAAAATTATGTACAAACAGGATTTGTTTTACGTAATAGTATAGATATACATCTAAATATAAGGATGAAAACAGGAGTTTAGTCAACAAAATTTTATAGCACTAGACAAATATATTAATAATTAATAATAGGGTTTTCTTAAATTGAGTTTCTAGGACCGAAGATAAGATCTTAAAAACAAATACTAAATTTTGTAGAAAAATGTTATCTTAAAAGAATGAAAAAAACATTTACATATACGAGGATGTGAAAAAGTTTTAAAAAAAAAAATCGTTTTGGAAAAAATAGGTTTAAAAAAATTCATTTTGGAAAAAATTAAAAATAAAAAAAAGTTAAAGCATGTTTATGAAAATGAAATGACGTACCATGAAGAAGCCAGAACAAGCTACCATTAGCAACATAATCAGAAACCAGCAACTTCTCCTCCTTAGCAAAATAATAAGCCCTCAAACTAACAACATTTGGGTGCCTCAACCTTCCGATCACTTCCATCTGTTGCTCAAACTCTCTCCTCCCTCCAATCTCAACATCCTTCAACCTCTTCACCGCCACAACGCTCCCATCATCAAGAACCGCTTTATACGAAGTTCCATAACTACCCTTCCCGAGCATCTGCGCCGACGCTCTCAGCAACTCCTCCACCTCAAACCTCTTCGCTCCTTCCACGAACACCATTCCACCCTTCTCCGACACCACCGCTTTTGGAGCATAAACCAATTCAACATCACCTTCTGGAACATGATTCGGTTCTTTTTCTTTCTCACTTTTGAAGTATCTCCGTAAGCAGCAGAAGAGAAGCAGCGCCACCACCGCCAGGGCCAGAACGTCGCCAAGTATGATCGCGGTCAGAACCAGTGGCCCCATTCTCGGAGCTCCGTCTTTCCGCGTCGGGTTACCGGGTAACGGCTTCGAACTCGGAGAAGCTGGAACGGTCGATGCTGACGTGGCATTGCGAGGCTTTAGCGCGGGGTTGTTGTTATCTTTGCATTTATGCAACGGTGCTCCGCATAGGTCCGGGTTGCGCGCGAAAGCGGATCCCGCGAAACCCGAGAGAAACTCGGGTATCCGACCCGAGAAACGGTTACCCGAGACATTGAAGTATTCTAAATTGGAGAGGTTTAAATTAGGAATGTTTCCACTCATTTGGTTACTATCAATTTTAAGAGTGATGAGATGAGTCAAATTGTTAACCGTCACCGGGATTTCGCCGGAGAGGTTATTGTAGGAGAGATCGAGGCGGTAGAGACGGGAGAGTGACGCAACGGAGGCGGGGAACTCGCCGGAGAAGTTGTTATGAGAGAGGTAGAGAAGTTTAAGGGAGGTTAGGTTGGAGAGATTTGGAATGGGGCCGTTAAAACGGTTGCGTTTAAGGCTGAGGAGACGGAGTTGAGTGAGTTTGGTTAAGGGGAAAATGGAGCCGTGAAGGTTGAGGTTTTCGAGGACGAGGTGGGAGACGCGGTTATGGTTATGGAGGCAGGAGACGCCGGGCCAGGAGCAATGGTGGGTGGAGGAGTTCCATGCGGAGAGTTTGTTGGCGGTGTCGGAGGCGGTTTTGAAGGAGAGAAGGGTGTGGAAGTCTGGGGTTTTGGAGGAGGATTGAGTTGGGAGGAGAAGGAGGTGGAGGGATATGGTGAAGAAAAAGATGGTGGTGGTGGTGGTGGTGGAGGAATGTGGAATGGAAAGACAGGGTGATGCTGCCATTGCAGCAGAGAAAGTAGAAAAAAAGAAAAGGTGAAGAGTAAGGAGAGCGTTGAGGAAGGTTTTTGGCTTTATGTGTGAGTCAGGAGAGAGGAGTGTTAGCATGAGAGGAGTTACTGTGTTTCTATTAGAATTTCTAGAAGACAAGTTATCACCACTCTAAAAAAAAAATAATAATAATAAAAAAAAAACCTTACCACAAACAAAAATTATCTTTTATATTTACACATAAATTAGGCTTATTCATGTATTTAGTCTCTAAAAGTTCAACGTGTTTTGATTTTAGTTCCTAAAAGTTATTTTGATCTGGACTAATCCTTAAATTTTCAAACATTTTGGTTTTGCTCACTTCTATTAGAAAAAATTTGTTATTTGTTGACATATTTAGCGAAACACCACATCATTAGCCACGTGAAGTGTGATGACGCTAAGTTGGTGGTGTGACACGAATGATTTAGGTCGGTGAATACAAAATTTTGCATATGAGACCAATTTGCGTATAGAATCATTTTGCCTTTGTGGACTTGTATCATTTATGTCTTACCATCTATTTGGCGTTATCTCGCACGCACCACGTGACTGCGGATGTGGTGTTCCGCTAGTTACATTAGAAAATAACAAATTTTTGCTCATGAAGGGGATCAAAAGCAAAATATTTTAGGCTAAATTACTCATTTGGTCTCTTACCTTATTTTTCAATTTCAAATAAGTCCCTTACCTTTTTTTGGTTTCATATTGGTCCCTTATGTTTGTAACACCCCCACTTTTAATTATATAATTTAAGTTTTATTAAAAACGGTACTTGAAAATTTCGACGAAAATCCGGCAATATTTCCTCTATTTATCGGACTTTCCCAAAATTTCCTGTTGTACCTGTTCAGACTAGAGAGATTTTTAAACATAAAACATAATAATACAACAACCAGGATGAACCTAACGCCTGACTAATACAATTTCGGGGCATACTCTAGTACCTATTTAAAATTTCCAAAATAACATTTTATATCATAAATATTGGCCCACTCATGACAATATTACACTCCACGTGGTGGAGTATGCTCCTGCTCGGCCAAGACTTGTGCATGCTCCTTCTGTACCTTTAGGAAAAATAGCAAGAAGGGTAACATTACACAGAACTTAGGAATTAACCTCTAAGAAGACATAGTAAATAAACTAGGCCTACTTTAATATTAACACACAACCAATATACCATTTTCATACATTCATTCACATTTAATTTTATTTTAACTTCCTCTGCTTTTCTTATTTATATTGCCGCATTTAGTTCACTTTACTGCTCTCTTATTCTCACATTTCTTTTCATTCTTAGTTCTCTATTTATTTTATTTCATCCTATCTTTTGTTCTCTTTTTGTTCTTTCTTTTGTTTTCTTTCTTTTGTTTTCTTTCTTTTCTTTTCTTTCTTTTGTTTTCTTTCTTTTCTTTGTCTCTTTCCTTTTCTTTGTTCTCTTTCTTTATGATTGAGTCCAACAGACCATCAGTGGTTCTCTTTTCTTTGTGATTGAGTCCAACAGACCATCAGTCGTTCTCTTTTCTTTATGTCTGAGTCCAACAGACCATCAGTCCATCAGTCGTTCTCTTTTCTTTATGACTGAGTCCAACAGACCATTAGTCGTTCTCTTTTATTTATAACTGAGTCCAACAGACCATCAGTCGATCTCTTTTCTTTATGACTGAGTTCAACAGACCATCAGTCGTTCTCTTTTCTTTATGATTGAGTCCAACAGACCATCAATCGCTCTCTTTTCTTTATGGCTGGGTCCAACAGACCATCAATCGTTCTCTTTTTTTCTTTTTCTTTAATGTCTATTCTTTCTCTCATTTTAATTTCTCTTAATTATCCTCTTCTCTCTTTCCGTTCATGATTAGCTTATAATCATTTTCCTATTATCATCTAATAGTTAACAAACAATTCAAACATTCGCAATCCACACACATTCTTAATCATTTCCATATTACATCTTCTTACTTCCTTTCCTATCTTCGTAATTATTAACTTGATTCCAATACACATTCTTAATCATTTCTGTATTACAACTTCTTACTTTCTTTCCTATCTTCGTAATTATTAACTTGATTCCAATTCTTGTTTACACATCTTATTATCATTCTAGGTTCCTTGGCATTATTTTCATTATCATTTATCCATACACTCATCACCTACACAAACATACCCTTTTCATCCCATAATTTGTACCACTTATTAGTTTACTAAGTCCTAAGTTCATTTCAAGCCCAATCCCCACATACACTTCAGACATATCATCAATCAAGTTCACTAATAATTATAAACATACAAGTGGTCTCTTTTTCCTCATTTTCTTACTTAACATATTTTTAACATTTATATTTTAATTCCATACATTACAAACATCACCTTATTCACACATATATTCACAACATTCGAGTGACTTCATTTTCTATATCTTTGTTTTTAACTTATTGTTATCTTCAACTACCCTATTGTTTATCCTCATTGCTAATCTTTCCTATTCCTAGTCATCACTATAAACAACCTAGAAGTCATGTCCTAAATAGAGGTAATACAACCCTCTTACCTCAACCTTGTAGAGAGAGAGAGAGCGCTTCAAGCTATGGAGGAGAGAGAAAATGACCCATGAAACAAAAGAGACATAGTTAGTTAGAGATATGTGCTAAAAATTCGTGTAACATGAAGGAGGAAGGGAGAAAAGCTTGAATCAACGTACTTTGAGTTTGGTAGTGGAAGAATTGAAAAATGGGTCTTGAAACCCTTGAACCCTAACTCATTTAACCATGACTTTGGAGAGGGAAAATGTGAAATTGATGAAGGTTTGAGTGTTTATGTGTGATGGCGATCAAGTATTTGATGATGACTTAGTGGGTTTTTGTGTAGATTTTTGGGATTGAAGGACCTAGGGTTTTTGGGTGGAAAACTCGTCCAAGAGAGAGAGGGAAGAAAATGGTGCGGTTTTGGTGGTGTTGGGTGGTTGCACCAGCTTTAAGACTGGTGTGGGCCGGGGCGCGCAGTATCTGGTGGCCTGGTGGATGCGGGGCTGGCGCGCCTGGGCGCGGGTGATGGCGCGCCTGGGCGTGGCCTGAAGGTCTCGCACTCGAATCGCTATATCTTCTTCGTTAACGGTCGGATCTTGCTCAAATTTTGAGACAAGCTTCCTAAGGCACTTATCTTCACATCCAACGGTGGAATTTACGTTTAAAGTTGTAGATACTTTATTTTTAATTTCCTAATGAAGGATGTTTTTAACACCGAAAACACTGTTCTTAACACCCGTTTGGTCTTCTTTAAATTTCCTATCCGATGCCAATGCTTCTTAACTTCCTTTTGGCACTCAAAGGAATCTTAATCCATCAATCTATATCCTTTTTAGCATAATTATTATTTCCTAATCTCATTATTATTCTAATTATTCTTGGAATTTGAAATTCGTGATGTTACAATGTTTCTTTTCACTATCAATTTGGTCCCAGAATCACTATCCATCCTACGTGTCAAAATCTTATTGGTCCACGTATATATTGTTGAAGAGAGAAAGTGACACGTGTCCATAACATATTGGTCCGCATAGGATAAACAGTGATTCTGGTACCAAATTGACAGCGAAAATAAACATAAGGGACCAATATGAACCAAAAAAAGGTAAGAGACCAATTTGAAATTGAAAAATAAGATAAAGGAGCAAATGAGTAGTTTAACCAACGGTCAAAATAACATTAAGGGTCTAAAATCAAAACACGTTGAACTTTTAGGGACCAAATACATAAATAAGCCTATAAATAATGTTGCTAAAATCTTTACCACAAATACATCTCGGGTGGGTTTTGGCTTTTTAATTCATCGGCTCCGGATTATCCACGTCATCATATATACTTACTGGTATCATACAATATTTGCACACATTTGCGAACGCCACATCAACAATTAACGAATTTTTCCTAACGATAGATAGTAAAACCAAATTATCAAAAGAAGTAAAGAAGAGTCAATGTCAAAAAAAACTTATGCGAACCAAAACCAAAACATTTCTAACTTTCAGGAACTAAAAATATAAATAAGCCTTAATATTTTGCTATAGTTAAGATTTAGTAGTTCTTAAAATTTTAAATATTTTTTTAGATTATTGTTAAATATTTTTTATGTTATTTGAAGTAAAATGTATTTGTTATAATTTATTTTAAAATAGTTAAAGTTAATTTATAAAAATATGTAAAATAACGAGAGGGTTCTATGCCCGATTTTTCCGAACTCAACAAGCATGCGCTTGGATTTCACTTTGTTTTTTAATTATCCATGTCTTTTTTAAACTCGCCCTGGTACTTATCCCGATCTTGATGGATGTAGAGTTAAGATTGACAAAACACGCCTTCGACTGCCCCATTTTGTTCTGTCTACTTGCAAAAACTTCTTTTGTTCCTGTTCTGTCGTAGAAAACTTAGTACTTGAACTAAGCGGTTAAGCGTCTGTCCAAGTCTTCTACTATTGATTTTAGACTGAAGAGTGGCACCCTGATTACCAGGATACCAGCTCTTGTTGTCGTTTGTTTGGGTGTGGTGTGGGTGTTTGTGTGAGATTGAAGGATGCATACCTGGTTACCCTCTGCTCTCTTATATAAGCTGATATCCTTACCGTTGGGTTTCCCTCCTCATCAATGGGGTCGCCGAATTACTGCTAACGGCAAGTGATAATGGCAGGAGTAAACGGGTCATTATTGAATTACTGCTGCTCATCATTGTATAGGAATCCGAGGAAGACCTTCTTCATTGCTTTGTCCTATGTGTAACCATTATACCGGTATCACGAGGTAAAAGAATCTTTATCTGTCGATGACAAGTCTTCTTCTTTGTCAGTTTGGGGGAATAGAGGATTTGAGCTATTAGTGGGCCTCCTATACCGGTAAACCGGTTTCGTGAGGTATTGGGCCCTTAAAGGGACTTTATTACCGGTAAACCGGTTTCGTGAAGACTGTGGCCCTTAGGAGGCCTCTCAACCCGGTAACCCAGTTTCATGAAGTATTGTGGCCCTTAGGAGGCCTTTCAACCCGGTAACCCGGTTTCGTGAAGTATTTTTCTGGTCCATAACAGTTGCCCCCCAGACCAAGGTTTACCCTTGTAAAGCATGGTATGAATAATTCTACAGGATCAGAAAATACTTTGGTTGTCTAGCCGATTTGTCTGCGTATAACCGGTAAACCGGTTTACATTGGTTTCGACTTTCTTTGAAGCCTCATAAAGCTGGTATACCGGTAAACGGGAAAGGACTTGGGTTCTTGAAGAACCTTGCCGCTAAACCGGTAAACGTGTCCTTATTTGGATAATTTGCAGTATTTCCGGTATACCGGTTTCTCCACGTACATGTCATTCAAATTTTCTGGATTTATGCAAGCATTATTTCTCAGAAATGAACTTTCTTCTCTTCTTTATGAATGAAAAAGTATTGCCTTTATTTAAACGTGCTCAAGTCTGGTATTCAATTAGTGCCCATACTTGGTAGACCTTTGGTAATTTCTCTTCTAGCCAGCGAAGGAAATTCCTTTTAACCTTATTAGACTCTGAAAGAAGTCTAACAGTAGTCTTACCATCAGTACATGGGTGGTGTCTCTTATTGATATTTAGGACATCCTCTTACCCATTTCACTCCCTACAAGGTGGCTAGCCAAATAGGTGGTGTACTTTAAGTTGGTCTTATTAATTTTCATAGGATTGGAAAATCCCCTCGAAGTTGGACTTTTGAGCGTTGATTTTGTGAGTTTAGACTGATGTTTCCTCACAAGTACAAACCGTTAAACCGGTTTGTCATTGTATTAAATGCCCGAACTACACTACTAAACCGTTAAACCGGTTTTGTGGAGTTAAACGACGTTGAACCGTTTAATCGGTTTATGTAAACTATGTTTTATATTGCACTTCTAAACCGTTAGTTCGGTTTAAGGGCGATAAAAAGAACTCAACAAATGCCAACTGAAATTCTTGTTTATTATAGCATCAAATCTTTATAACCGAGAAAGCATTCACACTGACTAAAGACAACAGTGGCTCAAAAGGCCTTATTGGAATTGAAATATCCTAAAAACTGCTTTCTCTTGTCAATCCACTCAGAAGGGGGTTTTCAATTGTAGTAGATTCGAAGTCTAGCTGCATTCCAAGGATTTTTTATCATGAATCTCCTCTCCCAGCCTCCTTCTCCTTACCAAATCCTCCAGGGACGTAATTATCCTGGGCCCTCTGGTATTCCTCAAGATTGATGTACTTCTCTGCCCTTTTCATGACTTCATCCATGGTTTTAATCCTGTGCATTACCAAATGATCAACAAATTCACTAGGTTTCAAAGCCCTCATCAGCAAGTGAAGTGCCACAGAGGTTTCAATGTCACTGGTAGACAAATATTCTGAATTGAATCGAGTGAGGAAGTCCCTTAGTGTTTCGTCTTTTTCTTGCTTAATCTGAGACAGGTGATGTTCATATTTCGATTGTGCCTTACTGGTGGTGAAATGACCCAGAAACTTTGCTGCCAAATCCTTCCAACATTTGATAGAGTTGGGTTCCAGCTTTGAATACCATCGTAACGCTGCTTTCTTCAGAGTCAAGGGAAAAATGCGACACTTATACGCATCTTTAGCCCCCTGACAGGACATTACCACCAGAAAACTGTCAATATGTTCTTGTGGATCTGAGTTCCCAAAATATGGATCTACATTGGTTGGAGCTTTGAGATTTTCAGGCATGGGGAAAGCCATTATGCTTTCAGAAAATGGGTGGTCTTTTTCTTCACGTTCTTCAACCAGCTCCACCTCATTTCCTTTGCCAACGCCTGATTGGGATGTTCCTTTCCTCAACTCTTTCAGCAACTTGTCCTGCTCATCTAACCGCTTGCTCAAACGAGCCAACTCTGTCTCCACGCTTGCTTTCCTCTGCGAGCATCCGCCAGATGACCCCTTACTCTCATGTCGGGAATGCGAAGGGCTTCCTCCTCTGGTGGGGGGCCTCTGTCGCGATTTCTCCTGTTCATGATGAGAAGGTTCCTCTTGTCTCGAACGCTCTTGCTCTGCCCGTCTTCTTCCTTCGCTTAATCGTTCCCTGAGGTCCTTCTGACGAGGAGGTGTTTGTTCTCCGCTCGGGTTTTTTCTTAATTCCAGCGCACTGTGGTGGCTAGGTTCAGCACGTTCTCCCTGTGACCGGTTATCCATCTCTTTCACAAAAGTGGTGGGAATTAGTTTGCCGCTCCCACTGTGGTCGCCAATGTTCTGTCGTAGAAAACTTAGTACTTGAACTAAGTGGTTAAGCGTCTGTCCAAGTCTTCTACTATTGCTTTTAGACTGAGGAGTGGCACCCTGATTACCAAGATACCAGATCTTGTTGTCGTTTGTTTGGGTGTGGTGTGTGTGTTTATGTGAGATTGAAGGATGCATACCTGGTTACCCTCTGCTCTCTTATATAAGCTGATATCCTTACCATTGGGTTTCCCTCCTCATCAATGGGGTCGCCGAATTACTGCTAACGGCAAGTGATAATGGCAGGAGTAAAGGGGTCATTATTGAATTACTGCTGCTCATCATTGTATAGGAATCCGAGGAAGACCTTCTTCATTGCTCTGTCCTCTGTGTAACCGTTATACCGGTATCACGAGGTAAAAGAATCTTTATCTGTCGATGACAAGTCTTCTTCTTTGTCAGTTTGGGGGAGTAGAGGATTTGGGCTATTAGTGGGCCTCCTATACCGGTAAACCGGTTTCGTGAGGTATTGGGCCCTTAAAGGGACTTTATTACCGGTAAACCGGTTTCATGAAGACTGTGGCCCTTAGGAGGCCTCTCAACCCGGTAACTCGGTTTCATGAAGTATTGTGGCCCTTAGGAGGCCTTTCAACCCGGTAACCCGGTTTCGTGAAATATTTTTCTGGTCCATAACAGTTCCCAAATACATTTTCAGTTTCTATTATCATTAACATTTATAACTAGCATGTTCAAAGATTCTTATGTGCCTTTCAATCAACATTTTTTTAAATAATTTTTAAGGTTTAAGTATGTCTTTCTTTCTCATAAAAAGGATTAATTTTGTGATTAGTCCGTGTAAAATTTGTTGATTTATTTCGGTCATTGCAAAATTTTATAATTTTAAAGTACATCCACCTTTGTTCCTATTTAGCTGTTATGTGATGATGTGAAAAAAAATAGTCCACATCAGAATTCTCATGAACATCTCTGACTTACCACCTTTAACACGTGTCAACTTTGTACGTAATTACTTTTTTTCAAGTAATTAAATCAAATATTTTTAAAATACCAAAAATATGAAAATAAATAAAACAATAATTATACACTTGGTTAATATATGTCATCAAGTGATAAGATTAGCTATGATTTATGTGCCTACAAAAGTATCCTCAAGCCCTTTACGAACTCCATAGTAAGAAATTACATATTCTATTAAAGATGGTCCTGAACGTAAATTGCTTTGAATGGGAAATCAATCATTTATCCTTGTGGATTCGACATTAGCTCTCTCATATAGGAGGGATCCATTTATACCAAGTTAAATTACACCGATTCTTACACCGCTTATAACTTTATACGGTATGAATCACCAATCCATCCATCGCGTAATAACTATACGTCATCTAGATCATTTGTGTCAAATTTGAGAAAATTTAAACATCATTGAATATAAATTCAAATAGTCTCATTTTCATATATTTTTAATTCATATATTTCGTTAATTTTGACGTATGTAAATGAAGTACTGAATGATTTTGGATTTTTGTGAAGTTTGATATAGACGATCTACAGGATAGAAACTTTCAATCCAACGGTTGATCCGATTAAATTTGATTTGGTGTAAGAGTTATAAGCGGTGAAAGAGTTTGTGTAATTTAACTTTGGTATACTCTTATATAAATGTGTTTATATATAATCAAATCCTTGAATTCTTTATTTCTTCTCTTGAAATCACTTCTATATTTTTTTCTTTGGCTTAATTATGTGTTAAGTCATTGAATTTTAGGGTCGTTTTGTCATAGACCCTTGTTCTTTTTTTATTCCACATTTGACTCCCCTATGTTATTTATGGGTTTGTCATATATATACCCTTGCAAGAAATTACAATCAAATTTTTCTAACATGTCATACTGGAATCTTTGTCAAATGCAAGAAGTTAGTTATGTGGTGCCACACAATGCCACGCGAACGAAGTTCCTTTTGAAAAAAAAGATTAATGAGAGATATCGTCTTTGCTCACGTAGCACTACTTGACTAACCTCTTGCGCCTGATTAGGATTCTGGTGAGGCATGTCAGCAAAATTTAGCTAGAATTGATAGCAAAGACATATAACAAACTCAAAAGTAATTTCGGGAAGGCAAACATTTAAAAAAAAAAGAGAGAGAGAAGGACTTGTGACAAAACGACCTCAAAGTTTAAGGATTGAACACATAATTAAGGTTTTTTCTTTTACACACGTCATTATTTAATGGACCTACATTCATTATTGGCATAAGGATTACATCTCATATAAATTTTAAGGGTATTGCTAACTAGTGCCCTAAGGGCATTGGTTAAAGAATAATTAAAGGAAAATTTGCATTGAAAATCCAAATCCATTAATTCTCGAAGTTTTAAATTCAACATTTTTCAAAATAAGACTACCTCTTTTGCTTCCTTAACCGATACCCCAAGAGCACTCTTTAGCATTTTTCAAATTTTAATAGTATATCACTTATGCGAATAGCTCTTAGTATTGCATCTCTTTCAAATAGTATTTCTTGTTGTGGTTTAAGCTACGAATGGTGCTCCTCTTTGTGTACCCTTGAATCCCCAAGTATCGGAAGGAGGACCAAGAAATCACTTGACCCATACATAAACAGTTAACATCCTCTCCATTGGGCTTTATTTGTTTGTATGACAAGCTGACTTGACAAAACCCAATAAAGCCCAATTCTCCGATAAGCCCAATAAAAACCAATAAAGCCCATGTTAATATCAACATGATAGAAGAAAACTAGAAAAGGCTCAACTTCTCGATGTTAAAGTTGTAATTGGGATGATTCGTTTATTATCCTTATAGGTTATGGATTTGATTCTTGTATAATTTGTATACAATTAAATACCAGCTGAGAGCTATTCCTTTGAGGTAATCAAGCTATTTTTCAAGTATAATAAAGGCATAACGCATTGCAAAGTTGCAAACCAAGGCAATTAAAAAAAAAGGGGGCCATAATTGTGATGATTCTTATGACAAGGCGAGGAAACAAGCTACTTGTGGAGGGATTATAAGAAACAAATTTGGTATTTTCTTGGGAGCTTTTGCTACTAAATTGGGAGATGTTACAATTACCCAAGCTGAATTATTAGGAATTTTTCATGGTATCCAGTTGGCTATTGAGAAAGACTGTGTTAAAGCCATAATAGATCTGATTCCATGCGTGCAACAAAATTTATAAATGATGGTTGTCATCCCTTTCACCCGTGCTCATCTATTGTTAGCACCATAAGGAAGAAAAATGCAACAAGGAGACTTTAGGATTGGCCATGTCTTTCTTTGTGGCAGATGCCCTTTTCAAACATGCTCACAGTATGCAAGAAGACTTCATGTATTTTGATACCGTTCCTAGTTTCCTTAGTGTGGCTTTGTTAGCTGATAGTGCAGGGACTATGTTTAGTAGAGGATCTTAGTTTTGTTTTGATTTTTGGGCGTTAGCCCCGTTGTTTCATAAAAAGGGGAGGGGGGGGGGGTAAAAAAAGTATTGGAATGTCCTTGATGGTTTAGAAAAAAGATCCAAGTATCTTGGGCAATTGTTAGTAAAATGTCAAGCACCTAGGGAAGTTATATAATGTAGCAAGTAACCCGAGTGGTGTTTGGATAAACATTTGTAAAAAGATAGAGATTAAATCCAAAACTCGGTCAAATAAAAAGATAGGGACTAAACTCAAAACTCGGTCAACTTTCAGGGACCAAAAACTTAAATAAGCCTTTTTAAAATTATCTCTATAATTATTTTTGATGATGTTTTGATGATGACAAAGTAATTAAAAGCAAGTCTTGAAGATTCAAGTGTCAAAGATTCAAGAATCAAGACTTTGGTCAACTCATGCTCAAGATTCAATTGTTGTAATTTTCTATTTTTGTTGAGCGTGGGTAGTTTAGTAGTTGTAATCTCTATCTAGTTTGATTAAGTTATATTTATGCTTGATTGATTAAGATTAACTTAAATTAACACTTGAGAGAAAGAAAATCATTTTAAAGAAAAGTAATCTTGTAAACCTGTGTCATGGATATCGATATGCCCTAGCTGATATCGATGTTGGATATCGATATGCACAAGTGGATATCGATATGCACGACTCAGAATTTGATTTTCTGAAATCTCTTTCCTGAAATCATGGAAGAGGCAATGAAGGGATTCGTGGAGGATTTTCTGAAATCTCGTTTCTGACCGTTTTTCTCATTTCCTTAGTTTTAAAACTAAACCTCCATGAACCCTGAAAGGTAGATACACAATTTCCTTTGAACATTCAAGCTATATCTTTTTCTCTCAAGTGATTTTCTTCGAAAACTCAATCTCTCATTCATATTGTAACATTTTCAGATTAGATTGAGTTAAGACCCATTAGTGGGTTGAGCTTATTGTCACGAATTCATTTGTGAAATTCGTTATACTCATCTCCTATCACTTGTAATCAAAAGTCTTGGGGTGTGCCAAGCTAATCCAAGTGTTCCTTGGATTATTGAAGTCTTGAGAGTTCTCAAGCAAGAAGACCAAGAGTTCTTGGCTTGGTGGTGCTCTTGAATTGGATTCAAGGAGCTGTGGAAGTGCATATTCTCCATCAAAATTAATTGGGGTAGAATTTCAAGAGTTTGGTACACTCTTGGAAAGGGGTTAGGTTGAGTGAGGATCTCAATTAATTCCTTATAATTGTTCTAGTCAATTGATTAATAGAATCTCTCCTAAGTGGCTTAGGAGGACTGGACGTAGCTCATTAGGAGTGAACCAGTATAATAATTTCCTTGTGTTGATCTCCCTTTATTGCTTTCCTTGCATCTTTCATTGTTGCATCAATTGAACCATAGGATAGGCATTGGGGATTTAATTTTCCGTTGTATTTATTTTGTTATTACTTTGTTTTATCAAGCTTATCATCTTTAGTTTACTGCAACCTTGTATTTCTTGCATTAACCATTTGTTACAGCAAAAGCAAATCTGATTCACTGAAGTTCAGACACTGCATATCTATATCCGGTGTCTGATATCGATACTGCATATCGATATCCAATCTCTGATATCGATACTGCACATCAATATCCATCTTTGGATATCGATATCCTCGTGTCACAGTGAGCAAAAATCTCAGGTTTTTCTGTGTTAGTTCATTTCAATTCTTAACCTTTTCAATAACAATCGAAAATTCTATATCACTGCCACAATATACTATTCACCCCCCTCTAATAATTGTTAAAGCCCACTTGTTGGTTTCCAACAGGGGCCCCCCAAAAAAAAATTTAATACCTTTACATTTATATATAAAAAAAAAAAGGTTTATTTAACCTAGGGCTGATGATAAGAAGCTAAAAAATGGTAAAGTGACATTGAGAAATGAAGTCAAATATCACCTAATTATTAAATCTTTAATTTTTTAAGGTAAAAATGCTATTTTTAACCTCTTATCGTCAGCCCTTAAGGCTACAGGCTGAGGTTTAGAGAAGAAGAGAAGAATACGCAGACAGAGAAACCCAATGGCCAACTCCTCTACCGGCAGCCATCACCCACCGCTGCATTGCACCGCTTCACCGGTCACCGTTCTTTTCTTGTTTATTTTTTGGATAATATCATGTTATTAAAGTTATTATATTTCTATTTACGTAATTTTGTTGATTGCATTTAATGATTTAGACTTCTGAATGTTAATAATATTTCATATTATAAAAAAAACTTACTTGAAAATAAAAAATATTTATAAGAAGGGGCCTCTTTTTTTTTCGCCTAGGACCCTGAATATGTCAAGACCGATCCTGATTGAACCAATCATATAATTACTATTGAGACTCTAAAAATTACTATTGAGTAAAAAACATTGGATCGATCATATAATTATTATTGGGACTTACTGTCCGTGTAAGACAGCCCAGTTGGTAGCTGCAGGGACACTTATGATTTCCCCCTCCCCAGGTCATGGGTTCTAGTCTCAGACCTCCCATGTAAACCAAAAAAATTATTGGGACTTACTCCCTCTGTCTCATAAGTTATGTTCATATAAGTTTTTAATTTTGTCTCATAAGTTATGTTCTTTTAGAAACTCAATACTCATTCATATTTCTTTTTTCAAGCATACCTATATTTATTATATATCTTTTTCACCACTTACCTCTCTATCTCTCTTCAATATAATCTTCATACATTTATTATTACTCTCTCTCCTATTATTTAATGTAGGTATTTTAGTCTAAACATATCAAATTCTTACATCATTTACTCATTTTTTAATCTACGTGGAATCTCTAAAAAGATTTTACTTATGGAAAGGAGGGAGTACTAATTATTATTCCTCCTGCCTTAAATGTAAGTCTTATATTTATTAATGTTATTTGAAATATAAATATTTGATATACTTTTTAAAAACTATCCATGTGATTATTATCGGGACTCTCTAAAAAACATTGAGTAAATAATGATATTTGTGAAAGAATAAATAAGAGATTTACATTTAAGATCGGAGGAATAATAAGTCTCAATAATAATAATAGGATGTGTCCAATGTTTTTACTCAATACTTTTTAGAGTCTCAATAATAATTATAAGATCAGTCCAATACTTTTTAGAATCACAACAATAATTTTGAAAACGTATATAAAATTACATTTCCAATAATAATACTAATAATACCAACCATCTTTTTTTAGAATACATATATTTTTATTAAAACGACCTGCATTGAAGAACAGAATAAACAAAAAAAAAAAAGTTTAAGTACTTATTAATAGAGCGAGGAGGAGGAGTTACCAAACTTAGTCATTAGCAAATCTTAGTATGGGGTCCGTGTCTGAATTGATTTCCAAATTGGTAGCAGTACTTCTTTCCTGCTTCACGCGGCCACTCCAATTTTTTCACATTGAATTTTCCAAAAGTTGAGCTTGAGGGGCCACCAATCTTGTTGGCAGAACTTTCATCTTCATTTTTTAAGGACATTAACCTTGGAAATTTTTTAAGAGTCTTTCACGTGATTAACGGGTCAACCTAAAAATTATCTCATGCTTCGAGATTATGGTATGATTTAACTCCGAATGTGTGGTTTAATAGTAAGAATTGATTCACGCTTAAGTAAGGTTAGATGTTCGAATTTTGCCTTGTGCATGCAGCAGCCTTAAATCTCGGGATCGATTGTCCCATCTATTAGAGGTGCCTATAAGCCAGCGAGAATATTAGTCACTGCAGTCCACCGACACTCCGATCATGAAAAAAAAAAGATTATGGTACGATTTGAGTAAAAGTAATACTTCATCAATTCCTATTTATCTATATATTTGTCCTATTTTAAACAAAATACACTCTTTAATAAATGTAATCATCACTTAAATTTTCAATACATTAATTATGTTTTTTCCCATTGTACCCTTTTTCTCTCTGCTATTATTACTTTTTTTCTGTTACTTACGAAAACCAACACCCTATTAAATAGGGGTTAATAACATTTCTTACACTCTTAAAATCATCAAAATAACAAATAAAAAGAAACAAAAAATTTCTCCAAAAAATGACAGTTAAATAGAAACGAAGGGAATATGATTCTCTCTCTCTTCAATTTATCTATTATTTTAGGAGTTTTACATAAATTAAAAAAAATTATTTAATATTTCAATTTAAAAAAAAATATTACTGTAATATCCTCATATTACATTAATTACCAATTATTTTACATATTAAATAGTAAAATATTACTCCCTCCCTCTCATTTTAGCCTTTTTTTTCTTGTTTAATATTGTTTGGCCTTTTATATTTTCAATACACAAACTTTTTATTTTCCAATTTTAACCTTTCATTCAATCATTTCTATTGCTCCTCATTAATTATATTTTTATCATCTCTCTCATCTCTAAATCACTATACATTAATTAATGGACACACTCACACACTTATTAATAAAAATTAAATACTACTACAATTTTTAATAATGATTAAATAGGGGTATTTTGGATAAACTATATATCATACTTACAATAATTAATACTTTCTTAGTCTGTGTATTCAAACCTAAAAATAATAATAAAAAAAAAGCATGAAAGAAGTGCTGCTGCCAATTTGGAAATCAATTCCCATTATGAGATTTGCTAATGACAATGTTTGGTACTCCCTCCTGTTTTTTTTTACCCACCCGGTTCCTTAAATACTACCTAGGTACATCCGGATTTGACCCGGGTCGCGTGCCTGACTATGGCAGGTGAGTCTCCCAACATGAATTTTCTGCATTCGCAAGGACTCGAACTCGAGACCTTGCTTAAGCGAGACCGAACCGCTTACCACTCGTCCCAACCCATGTCAGTACTCCCTCTTGTTTTGATTATAGATAAAAATAATTAATTTTACAAGTATTAAGAAAAGTTAGTTGAATACATTTAATTTTCTTACATTCATAAAAAAAATATATTATTTTAGTGAACTTACATTGGGAATGAAACAAGAATTAAATTATTCAACCACTTTATAGATATATTTTAGGAATTAATGTATTGAGAATAGAAAATTAGTTAAATTTTACTTATATTTAAAACCATTAGTGAGATTTTTTTTTGTTTATAATCAAGACAGAAGGGAGTAACTACTCCTCCGATCTTCGTTAGTATAAGAAATGTTCTTTTCAATCTCAAATATAAGCAAATATAACATTACAATTGAGGTAAATATTACAATGGGCCTCTCTCATCCCTCCATTTTTCACGTCAAACTTATTTTATTAATTCTGCTCTTCAATGTAAGTCTTTTAATTAAAAAAAAGTTTTTTTTTTAAAAAAAAGTTGGTTGTTATTATTAAAAATTAAATATTTTATATATTTTTCAAAATTATTCTTATGATACGAAACCAGCATACCGGCAAACCGGATTGAGGCTTACCAACCGGTAAGGTTGGACATCTGGCCGTTAAGAGGCTATCCGTTGAGAGGTGTCATAATGAGCATTAACAAATTAAACCGTCACCATAAAGACAGTTGTTGGCTTGAATCCCGGATTCCTTATTAACCGGCTTTACACCCCACTCCTTCTACTACGCCTATAAAGGCAGGTAAGGGACCAAGGTATGATCTATCTTGCTCACACTAACACACACAACACCAAAACAATCGACAAGAGTGTGAGTATCTTCAAGGTACCCCATTCACGTCTAACAGCAACAAGTAGAAGAATTGGGACTTAACCGGTTAGTTCAAGTCCAAGGATTCTACGACAGAACATTGGCGACCACAGTAGGAGCAAGAAACTTATTCCCACCATCCTTTGAATGCAGAGCCAAGCCATCACAGTGTGGTGGATTTGAGGGACCGTCTGAGCAATGGCAGGGCACCCTCTCGCCATTCGGAGTTGAGGGATCAGTTAAGCGAAGGAAGGAGGCATACTGAAGCCGAGCGCTCGAAGCGAAGAGATCACCCTCAAAGTGACCAGGAGAAATCACGTTAGAGGATTCCCCCATGGAGAGGGAGTTCCTAGCGTTCCCGTCATGAGGATAGAGGATCATCTATTGGACATTCAAAGAGACGGCCGAATTTGGGGGAGGAACTCTTACGGTTGAGGAGGCGCCTGGACGCCCAAGACAAGTTGATTAATGAGTTGAAGTAGGGAGCAGCCTCCCATGGGCAGATGGAAGGGAGTAAGGAGACACTGTTGAAATCAAGCTATGAAGAGGGGGAGGGTTCTGATCACCCATTTTCTGAGGCTATAATGGCGTATTTGATGCCCCAAAACCATAAAGCTCCAGCGAATGTAGAGCCTTACTATGGTAACACTAACCCCCAAGAGCTTGTGGACAGTTTCTTAGTGGTGATGACTTGCCAGGGAGCTAAGGATGCATACAAGTGCAGGACGTTTCCATTAACATTGAAGAAGGCAGCACTGCGATGGTATACCAAGCTAGAGCCAAACTTGATCGGTTGTTGGAAGGATTTGGCTTCCAAGTTCCTTGGACACATCACGACTATCAAGACACAATCGAAGTCTGAACATCACCTTTCCCAGATCAAGCAGGAGGAAGGAGAATCTTTGAGGGATTTCCTTACGCGGTTTAACTCCGAGTATTTGTCAATTAATGACATCGAACCGTCGGATGCAGTACATCTTCTCATGATGGCACTCAAACCCGGGAAGTTCACTAACTATCTGGTGATGCACAAGATAAAATCCGTTGATGAGATCATGAAAAAGGCTGAAACATATATACACTTGGATGAATATTGAAGGATATACTAGGAGGATGAGTTCAAAGGAAATTGGAGAGGACAAATAAAGTAGTCGAGTTCCGTTAATATCCAGGAAAGGTGCGACGAAGTTAGTACTTTATGTTTGAATAAACTATTTTACGATTGATTTCAAGTTGTTTAGAAATAAAGGTCACGCAAAATAAATTGTAACTCAATTATGTTCCAAAATAATGAAAAAATGATCGTATTCAATCCTTGAGAAAAACCTAAGAGAGTCTAGAGCAATACAACATCTTAGCTACTCGAAATAAGTACACCCTCCACCCGATTAGCCATCGGGGGGACAGGCAAATGGGAAGTGATGATCCGCACAGTGGTCACTACCCATGTACAAATATTTATGACACCGCCCGAGTGGTATAAAGCAACTCGGTCAGCGTAAGAATACCACCTTGGCTAAGGTAGAGTGATTCATGTCAAAATAAAGATTTTGAGTAATAATTAGAAGCAATCAGACGAAGAACCTCGACCAGAGTGGCTCATATCTCAAACCGGCTTTGAGTCCAAGAAAACAAAACCCACACTCCACTCACGTGCAACCTGGCTTGGGGGGCTACTGTTATGGACCAGACTCTTGCACCCCCATATACCGGAAATTCAGCCAAGAGGGCCCATAGAGGCCCAGTCAGGTGTGAACCGGTATACCGACAATTAGGCCAAGAGGACCCATAGAGGACCAGTCAGGTTTGAACTGGTTTACCGGCAATTTGGCCAAGAGGCTCAATCTGGTGAAAACCGGTATACCGGCAATTCGGCCAAGAGGACCCATAGAGACTCAGTCAGGTGTAAACCGGTATACCGACAACTCGGCCACGAGGCCCCAAGAGGCTCAATCTGGTGGAAACCGGTATACCGACAATTCGGCAATGAGGTCCCATTGTGGCCCAACACGATGTGAAACCAGAATACCGACAAACCGGATTGAGGCTTACCAACTAGTAACGTTGGACATCTGGCCGTTAAGAGGCTATCTGTTGAGGAGGCGTCATAATGAGCATTAACAAATGAAACCGTCACCATAAAGACAGTCGTTGGCTGAAATCTCGGATTCCTTATTAACCGGCTTTACACCCCACCTCCTACTACTACGCCTATAAAGGCAGGTAATGGACCAAGGTATGATCTATCCTGCTCACACTGACACACACAACACCAATACAATCGACAAGAGTGTGGGTATCTTGGTATTCAAGGTACCCCGCCTTCACATCTAACAGCAACAAGTAGAAGAATTGGGACTTGACCGGTTAGTTCAAGTCCAACGATTCTACGACAGAACAAGTAAACAATCTCTTTGGGGGAAACAGATGGAAGTAGATTCAATGCAATGGTTGGTTAGCTATGACATAATTTTTTGAGAGTAAATGCGAGGTTAAAAAATCCTTTATTTAAAGGGTCTTGCTTAAGAGCATCTATTAAGGTTTCAAGTATTAGAAAATTAATCATGAGTGAGTATTATTCTACAAGAATAAAAAAATCATAATTTTTTTATGAGTTTATACTATTTTTAATTTTTTAACAAATATTCTTCCCTAAAAACACTTATTATTATTTTCCTTATTTAAAATGTAAGGATTTTTGACAGCATAATCCTCTGTTAGACTCTAGCTGGCATTGGAAAAGAATCAATATAGTGAAGAACAAACTTAAGTGGATTTCCAGATGGGAAAAGAAGATTACATGGAGAATACTCCTGATTGATGGTAACTATTCTTCCCGATTCGAAATATAAAAAAAAATATTTTTTTTAAATTTAAAATATAAGCAAAAGTAATTAAATTTTTTAAATTTTGTTTCATTTCCAATATTATTTTCTTAAAACATACATAAACAATTGTTATCTCATTATTTTTTTTATTTCCAATATTAGTACTTTCCTAAAATGCATCTTTTTTTGATAAATTTGAGAAAGTTAAATACAATCAACTAACTTCCTTAATAAACGTAATTTTAGTTTTTTTTTGCTTATATTGTAAACCGAATGGTGTACTCAATTACTCTTTCAATTCCTTAAGTTATGTTTATTTCAATTCACCATTTTATTTTGCTTCATAAGTTATGTATTTTTAGAAACACAATATTCATTTATACTTTTTTTTCTAAGCACACTCTTATTTATTTTACATTATTTTTTTCACTACTGTTATTGACCGGTTCCATGACCAATAATTGTCGGTATCATGGACCAACAAGCATCAATCCGGTATACCGCTAATCCAGTATCAATAGTATTCAATAAGTAACCGTTGTAACAGTTCATCATTATTTCAGCTAATGATGACATTCATGTAACCGTTACACCTCGGCCTTAATGCTCCACCATGGCTCATCATTACAAGGCCTCCAATGCATCCCTATATAAGCAAGGTAAAATGCCAAGGTATGGAGGCTCTCGACTTTCAACTCTCTCATTTAACACGACACACACACCACTCCAAATATTCCGACTCGGTGGTGGAGTTATTTAACCGAGAACCTGTTATCATCGTTGTATATCAACAAACCGGCTTGCCGGTACATGTGGGATAACACCCTACAACAACTACCTATTTCTCTATCTCTTTAATATAATATTCATGCATGTATTATTACTCTCTTCTATTATTAAATGGGAGAAATTTAGTCAAAAAATATATACCAAATTCTTATAATATTTTACTCATTTTTTAATATATACAATTTTTAAATTAACATAACTTATGGAAGTTAAGAGTGGTTATCATTGGTTTATGGGACAATATGAGACTACCAGGCTCATTAAGATTACATGGAATAACTGCAATGTGCTGCCCAAGCATAAAATGATTTTCTGGCTTGTGACACAGAATAAACTTCAAACTAATGTAGAAAGCATTCTTTAATTGCTTAATTATGTCACAAGTTTCTAAAGTTTATGTTACTTTTATCAGATACTCTTATTCTTTTTTTTCGATGTCTGACTTCCCGAAGTTATTTTTTAATTTGTTATATACCCCTACTACCAATTCTAGCCATTTTGCTGATATGTAACATCAGAATTCTGGTCAGAGTGGCAGCAAGTTAGGCACTTGGTGCCCCGTGGACGAATATCCCAAAAAAAAGAAAACAAAGAATTGAAGAGAGAGATCGTCTTTGTCCATGTGACATCACGCGACACCATATGATCAACCTCCTAGGTCTGACTAGGATTCTGATGTTACATGTCAGCAAAATTGGTCAGAATTGATAATAGAGGTATAAGACAAGCCCAAAAGTAATTTTAGGGAGTCAGACATTGAAAAAAAATAAGGATATCTGACAAAAGTACCCCAAACTTTAAGAACTTATGACATAATTAAGTCTTCTTTAATTTGTTGCTTATGTGTAGCAGAAACTGAAAACAAGGGTCACCACTTTTTCCAATGTAAATGCCCAAACGCTTTTGACGGAAACTTAGAGCATCTTCGGTGGGTAGTGGTTCACGTTCGTTCGTACAGTTAGGAACGTTTGTCGTGGTTCATAATCGGTGGGAGACTTGGCGTTCGCGTTCGTTCATTTTTCATCACGATGCACTAATTCGCAACGCGTTCCTGAGTTTGAAATGGAACGGAGAACTCGAGTACCTCATGGTGTACTCGAGTAGTGTGGCCAATTTTTTTTTTTTAAATACAAAAGAGGGAGAAAGGTACTCGAGTTGTGTTGGTATTTTTTTAAAATTTCAAAACTCTATATCTTATTCGTTAACCGTTGGATCTTGCTCAAATTTGAAGACAAGCTTCCTTACATATTTATCTTTACATCCAACGTGGAATTTGGGTTTTTGAATTTATGGGAAGAAATAGCCATTGCAAAAATTAGTTTAAAAAAATTAGTTGAAAAATATTTAGTTGAAAAAAATAGTTTTAAAAAAATTGGGTTCATATTTTTTTTGGCGGTAAAGAAATATGGTTAGTTGATGATGATTATATTTATTATGAAATATTAGGATTGTGAGGTAGGTAGTGAGACTCATTCATGAACAAAAAGTAGGTTCATGGGTAGAGTGAAAAAGTGGTTCACGTTCTTAGATGTTCTTAAAGTATAAAAAGATGTAAAAATAATAAAATAATGTGTGGGTTCCATTTAAAAACGGAAAATTGGTTCACCGGAGAGATGCTCTTATATGCGAGTGGCTGAACCATGTTCAGTGGCAGAGAGTTTCAATGGAAGGACTAGCTAGCTGACGTTTATGTGCATTCACAAGAAACAAGATAAGACAAACTACCCCTATTCCCTCCATCTTGAAATACAATAAAAAAAATATTTTTTTATATTTAAAATATAAGCTAAAATAACCAATTTTCTTAAATTTTATTTCATTCTCAATACTGTTTTCCTAAAACATATTCTCTCCGTCTCTTAATATAGAGCATCATTTTGGTATATTTTTTATCCTTTTTTATAAGTCGTTTTGAAATATCTAGGTAGCATTAAAGAGTTTATTCCAAATACACCCCTCATAATTACATAGAGGTGATAGGGTGATAATTACAATAGAGAGAAATGAATAGAGTTGGAAAGTTTTAAATAGGGGTAACTTTGGAATGACAATATATTTTTTGATAAATTTGAGAGTAATAATTACTTTTCTTAATAAGTGTGAATTAGATAAAAACGACTTCTATTAAGGGACGAAGGGAGTACCTAGAAAATTGTTACTGTAAAATTAAATAAAATCAACTAACCTCCTTAATAAGCGTAAACTTAGTTATTTTTGCTTATAATTCGAGTCAGAGGGAGTACTTTTTTCGGGACTATATCTTTTTTGGATTTTTTACTTTTATTAGGGAATGTAGTTAAATTTGTTATTAGCATTGAAAATATGAAAAATTTGATATACTCTTTTAAAAGTAGCCCTATAATTATTATTGGAATTCTAAAAAGTGTTCAGTAAATAGGGTTGTTTGTGGAAAAAAAATAATTAAATACTATTAAAAATTGGAATTAGATCTTATAAATAATACTCCCTCTATTCCATAATTTTTGGCTTTTTAGGATTTTTTTCTATTCTATATCTTTTGTCCTTTTACAATTCTAATGCATAAACATATTTTTTTTTTCAATTTTAACCTTTTATTCAATTATTTCATTCACTTCTAATTAATTATATTTTTATCATCTCTCTCATCTCTAAACTATTACAGTATACATTAATTAATGAACACATTTTCTAATAAGAATTAAATGTTACTATAATTTTCAATAAGGATTAACTAGAAATATTTTAGGTAAAATACACATAAAATTTACAATAATCAACACTTTTTTAGTTTGCCCAAATATAAAAGACCAAAAAATATAAAATAGAGGGAATACCAAAATAAAAATATAAAAAAAAAAAATTTATATATAAAAGGCGAGTATCATTTATGCAGCCTATCTAGTAGCTAGCAGAAGCCTACCACATATGGAGGGAAAGGAATGTTAGGGAATTCCAACAAAATTAACAAACCCCTACTCAAGTGTTCCTTAGTATGAAAAGTGAACTTAGTGTAAGGATTATGCATTATTATTCCTAATGGGAAAACTCGATAACCATGCGGCTATTTTTATTCTTTAGATCTGCCATTGTCTATTTATTTTTCATACGAGTATTGTTTATTGTTTGGTCATAGCTGGCTTATATTTGCGTTGGCTAGGTATTGCAGTTTGTTTATTACTCCCTCTGGTCCTTATTATAGGGCATACTTAACCGAATTACACATACCAAGGAAAGTAGTTAGTTTTATAAATTTTATGAGAATATACTGTAACATTACAATTTTATCCTCTAAACTTTTCTTGGAAAATTCACACTTATTAATGAACAACAAAAACACAGATAGTCAAAACATTTAATAAGGGCAAAAAAGAGAAAAAACAATAAATGATGTATTGGAAATACAAAGTGACTTATAATTAGGACAAAAAAACCTTCTAGAGTGTGACCTATAATAAGGACCGGAGGGAGTAGTTATTTACTCCGATATTTAGTTTCCCGTCACTACTAGAAAAGTCCGATTTAGAGACGGAAAAAATCCGTCTCTATTAGAGACAGAATTAGCGACCAAAATTTAGCATTAGAGACGGAATTTCCACAAAATTTTTAATTATCCAAATAAAATATTTGGAGACGGAAAATTTCAGCATTAGAGACGGAATATTCCGTCCTCTGGCACGGTCTCTAATCGTCTTATTAAATGGGATAATCAAAGATAGAGACGGAAATTTCCATCTCTAACGAATTATTTGTCAGAGACGAAACTTTTCCATCTCTAAGCTTAAAAATAAAAATGTGAAACTAATTTTTTTTGTGAGAGACCGTCTCTAAACTTAAAAAAAAAAACCAACACGCTGCCTCACTCTTTCCCGCTGCCTCGAAAAAAAGGCTCCAAGTGCTATTATTTTGCTTGTTCCCTCTTTGGCAAGTACTCCAAAAAAATGGCTCCAAATACTCCCTTAGGCAAGAAAAGAAAACCAAACGCTGCCTCACTCTTTCCCTCTTTCCCTTACAGCCGAAGACCATTCTTCCTCTCTACCTCTCTCAGTCGAAGCCCACTCGAAGATCTCACTCTTTCTTCTTCGAAGACCACCCTTGTAAGTAATCGACTTTTTCTTTTTCACTCACTCTCTCCCTCTTTGTTGTTCGATATTTTCTTCTCACTCACTCGACGATTTCGGGTTTAGAAAACCCCAAATCGATTTTCTTCTCAGTCACTGAAATGGATTTTCTTCTATTTCCTTCTTCACTGTAATCTCAGTCCCTTTTTGTTTATCTAATTGGTGCCCTAATCTCAGTCCCTCTTTTTTATTTTCTGTTATTTAATTTTTGTTTATCTAGGCTCTATCAATTATTCATCGGACAAAAACTTATGTTTTTTTGTTGCAATTTTTTGCTTATATCTGACTCCGAGTTATATTATCTGATATCTCTGTTATTTTTGGAGTGCTGTGTTGTGTTATGTTATGGTGATGATGCGGAACGAGAATAGGGTGGTCCAATGATAATAGTTTGGCCGTGTAAAGTAAAACAACAACAACAGCAACACTGGATTATGCTTTTGAATCTGGAGAAAAAGTTGATGCAATTCTTGAGGTCCATAATTAAAAATGAAATTTCACAAAATCTTGACTAGGCTCACTTTGTATGAATTGCCAATCATGTATACTGTGTGCCTTTGTGTCCTTTTGTTTTTAATTTTGAGTTTTGACCTTCAAATCCTAGAAAGTAGTAGAAGCAATCTTTCAACTTGTAGGGGTAAGATTTGACACTGCTGGGTACATTTACCTTCCTCATTCCCTACTTGGCATGAGCCTTGTGCAGTGAGCTGCCATTTTATGTGTCTGGTTGCTTGACCCTGGATAATTACCACCCTTCATTAGCCATCAGAACTTTTCTTTCTTTATTTATGCTATATTGTCAATGTCCCAACTTAACTATCCAGTTCACTATCTTATACTATTAGTTTGGTTAGATTTGATTGCTGCCATGGTCAATTGAAATATCGTGAAATTCATGTGATTGGCATTGTCAAGTCTTGAACTCTATGGTAGCTGGAATAGCATATGCTTGTGCTTAGATTTCGGATGTTTTCTCCTTATTGCATGCGGTGTCAAGTGAGCATCAACAACTGTGGGAAATGAAGTTATATTAATTTAGAAGAAGTGGCATCATAATTTATTGCACGGGAGAGAACCATTAGGAAGTTTGTTGTCCTGAATTCCCAGAAAAGGCTAGAACACCAAGATCCTCCTAGAGTGCAAAGGTACTATGAAGTTTAGTTATTGAAGACTGAATATGAGTAGGACTGGTACTAGTGATGATTATATCATCTACATGCACAAGAATAAATATAAGCTTGTGATTATTTTTCTCAAAACCTTAATTAACAAGGTCCTTAACGGTTAGCAAGACCCTTAAACTATTTATGATTTAATTAACAAGGTCCTTAACGGTTTGCACTTTGAAACCTTCTTCTAATGTATCTCATGCTATAATTCCAGGAAGCTGCTAGACAGTCACAATTAAATGGCAAGTGGAACAACTAATATTTCTATTCTAGCTTTGTAGCGTTGTGTTAAATATATCCTAGTACAAGTAGTAGTTAATCTTGGTTGCGGTTACCAAATTAAATCATCATGTTAATTTCCACTCTAACTAGGCACTGAAAGGACTGAAGAGGCAGCATACAAGCCTTTACCTGGAGCCCCAACCACATCTAGAATATCTGACGAAAATGTAAGTAACTCTTTGTTGGAATATTGACACTTTTGATAGCCTATTCACACTTTTAATTAACCAATCATAATATTGATTAAAAAAACTAAAATTACGACTAATTTATTAAAAAAAATGTCAGTAGATAATTTGGAGTGACATTATTATTACTGATCACTTCTATTTTTGTAGTTTATTCTTTCTATATATCTAGGATGATATGTATAATTGCCATGCAGGCATCTCTTCTTGAGAATATTCATTGGAAAGCACTTGGGCTTCTTTTCACTGTCTGGATCATTTTACTTGTGTTAGAGATTGCAAAGGTTGGTATCTGTTAAACTATCGATCTCAATCAAAATTTTCCATTTTCCACTTTTTTGTGATTTTCTTTCTCATATCCTTCTTGTAAATGTACAGGACTTCAGAAAGAGGTGGGACAGACAATCTCAAGCATTTTACAACTTATTTAGACAGGCTGATGGGGTTGAAAAGCTTGCTGAAATTATACAAAGATTGGTTTGTATTGGATTTTTATCGATATGATTTGAGTTGTTTATTTGATTTGTAGCTTCTGTTTGTTCTGGATTTCTGGTATTTTTTTTATCACAACTTTGCCATACTCTGTTTTCCCACAGGAGCAAGGTGATCTAAAGCTCCGAGTTCGGACTTTGGAATTTGAGAGAGCTTTCCAACTTGTTGCCTCTATCCAGAAGACAATAGGGAATGTAAGTGAAACTGGCCTATAACTTGGTGGAATTGTATGTTTACTTGTATGGCTGATAGGAACTGTTGATAGGAACTGGAAGAATATAGAAGTAGAAATGATCTATTAAAAATAACTAATTTAAAAACTGAATTACAATGAATCTCTAGGTATTCTAAAGACCTAGAAGTCTAGAACTCTCCCTAATACTAACCAATAAACGAATCACTTTCTTAAACTCCTCAAGGTACTACTACTACTTCACTTCCTTTTCTTTTTCTTATATAAGTTTTTCTGGTTTCTTGCTTTACTGCTATAGATTTTGGTATGTACCCAGTACTTTTCTTAGAAATTGCATCATGTTTGTGAGTGTAGGAATTCAGCCCTTGTTATCATTGGATGGTGTTTTTGAAACGATTGTAAGTGTAGGAGTTGTTATGTGTAAAGACTTGTGGGCACCTCTTGTGCTCTTCATTCTTTTTTAATGAATGTTGTTGCTGTTAAGAAAAAATACTTTGTTATTTATCTGGTTTAGAGACCACAGTAAGGTTGTGGAAGGGTGATTTTTCTGGTTTGAGACAACAGTAATGGCTGCTATAAACTTTGGTTGATTGTAGTGCTGGATGTCCACTGTTTGAAGTATTATCACCATTATTTGAAGTTAATGTTGGTTGATTGTAATGTTGGATGTCCAGTATCTATCATTATTTTAAGTTAATATTGTTTGATTGTAATGCAAATTGTAGTAACAATATAGATCTTTTATGTCGTATGCAGCTCTGGTCTTGGAGATTAAGAACATATTGAAGAATGTTGTGTTGAGTTTTATCATATCTTTAGAGAAGCTAACGGGACAGCTGATATCCTTGCAAATTACATGATGTGGTTGGGAATGTGGAGATATTTGACTTTGCTCCTAGCTTTGTTAGTTTAGCAATGCTTGCTGATATATCAGCAACTGCTCGTAGAGGGGAATGTAGCTTTGGTTTTTCTTTTGTGTTTTGGGCTTGTTAGCCCCTTATTGTCATTTGTCACCAAAAAAATATAGATATGTTATGTTGAGAGCCACGTTAGAAGCCGTAGAAACCATGGAAACCTTAGTACTCTTTGTGATTATGTGATATAGATGTGCTTCTCCTCTATCCTGATCAGATGTTATAGCAAGAGCATTAAGGCTTTAACTTGGTGGAATTATATGTTTACTGGTATGACTGATAGGAACTGTTGATAGGAACTGGAAGAATATAGAAGTAGAAATGATCTATTAAAAATAACTAATTTAAACACTAAATTATTGTTGTTGTATGAGTAATCTAATTATTGTTTCTTCTTCTTATATCTAATTTTGTTTGAACACTTGCTCAATTATTGTTGCTGTATGAGTAATATGATGAGTTCCTCCGAAAACCATCCAATAATTTCTTCTTCTTCTGCTTAGATTTGATACAAAATTGGGAAATATCAATTGTCGCTATTCAGATGTCACGTTACTGCATGCTTCTTTGATATATAATCTAAGTAAGTGTCTTGCATTGTAGATCTTTCCATATTTTTTCCTTTGTTGCAGGGATTAAATGACACTGCAAATATATGTTCATCTTATTTGATGATATCATACTCTTTGGATGCTCTAAGTTAGAAATCAATACTAAAGTATGTTTCTAAGTTAGATTTCTCTTTTATTTGTTTTTGTAGTTACTAATTTCTGAGTTCTATTGATCAATTTGTGATTTTCAACGACTAATCTTTCTAATGTGATTTTCCTAAAGTGATTCATAATATGTGGAAAGAGCATCACCAGGAGGATGGTATTGGTCTTCAAAGGAGGCTTATGGTCTAAATCACAATTTTCAGTATAATTTGACATGAATTTGTGTTTTTTTTTTTTTTGGTAATGTATGTTTAGTATGTGATAATTTTATTTGTTGAATGGGGGAGTGCCAATTGCATTTGGTACTAGTTTATGATTTTATTTATGATATTTTATATGTCATATGTGATATAGTTATTACAGTGAGCTTATCAGCTTAGGATGGAGGAAGAACAAGAATCGATGAGGAAGAACAAGAGATGATGAAGAAAAAGATGGACAAGTGGGAGCAAATGTTAAAGAAGATGATGGTACTTAATAACTTGAAATCATTTGAGGATGATGACAATGATGAAGATAATGTTGGCTGTTATTAGTTTATTTTTTAGACAAATGACTTAAATATGTAATATGTTTTTGGATTATTTTGCACTAGTAGTATTGTTGTTTTATTTTGAATTATGATTAGATACTTATGTATTGACTTCTTTATTTGCATTATTAATGGATATATTTTTAAGGCTTATTTAAGTTTTTAGTCCCTAAACTTAGGTGCTCTTTTGAAATTAGTCCTTGATCTTTTTTTTTGTTGCTTTGGGTCTCTAAACTTTTTCAATTTTTGGAAAATGACCTTGTTGCTTAAGTGATGATATGACCGATGAAATGCTACATAACCTTCGCAGTATCGATAGATAACATACTAGATGATGCCACGTGAATTTTAAAGATTAAAAAAAATTCAAATTTATTAAAAATAATTAAAATTTGTATTTTTTAAAAAAAGAAAATAAAATCCTTTAATAATTTTGAAAAAAAAAATTTAATAAAAAAAAATCATGTGGTGTTACAAAAGGTTACATAGCACTTCATTCTTTGATGTCGGACAAGTGACGTGACATTTCATTGGTCATATCATCACTTAAGCAACAACAGGGTCCTTTTCCAAAAATTGAAAAAGTTTAGGGACCCAAAACAACGAAAAAAAAGATCTAAGGACCAATTCCAAAAGAGCACATAAGTTCGGGGACTAAAAACTTAAATAAACCTATTTTTAATTATGTTGTTTTGAATTATTGTTATTTAAAATTACAGGTTTTAATTTGTGTTACCAATGTTGGGAACTAGAGAGGGATTTATTTATAGGAATTAGAGACGGAATTGTGTTTATTAGAGACGGAATATGGTAAAGGAATTAGAGACGGAAATAGATTCCGTCTCTGATTAGAGACGGAATATTTCCCCGTTAGAGACGGATTTTGAATTTGGAAATTAGAGACCGAACTATTCCGTCTCAGATTAGAGACGGATTTTTTCTTTATAGAGACGGAATTTTCCGTCATTATTAGAGACGGATTTGATTATATAATTAGAGACGGAATTTTAATTGTTAGAGACGGAAATATTCGTCTCTAATTAGAGAGGGAAAGTTATATCCGTCTCCAATGTTTTTGCGACGCCAATATTAGGGATGGACTAATTTCCGTCTCTAATTCCGTCTCTAATACTGTTAGAGACGGAATTTCCTTTATTTGGAGACGGAATTCGTTCCGTCTCTAAATCTGAAATTTCGAGTACCTATCTTTTAGTCTCCATCTTTATTTTAAATGCAAAATAATCAAAATATTCATTTTTCTTATTTTTTTTTTTCCAAACTCCAACAATACTCTTCTTCCTCGTTTAAGTATTTGACAAAATTGCTTCTCTCTCGTTGTCAACGCAAAACCGCCGTCGTCCCATCACCGCCATCAATATTAGTGTCGGCACCAGCACCCAACCTTCCCATGATGATGTGACATGTTATGTTTTGACTGAACATTGAAATATTTTTGTTACTTGGTGTAATTAGCGGGGATGGCTCAGATGCATGGAAATATGAAACATGCATCGGTGCATGTGAAAATTTTATTTTTGCTTTTTAAATTTTTTTAATATAGATTTATTCAGATTATTTTTTAACACAAGTTCGTATACATATTTATCAGAATATGTAAATTTTGAATACAGTTTTACTCAGTACAGTTTTTTAAGAACACAAAGTAAAAAAAAAAAATAAATCCAAATTATAAAAATCACTTCATATCGGTTAAAAAGAAAACACATAGAATATTTTTTAATTGATTAAATTTTAATAAAATAAATAAAAAAACCAAAAAAGAAGGCATGCACCGGTGCATGTTATCTATTAACATGCACCGGAGCCTCACTCGTAATTAGTTAGGGTTGCAGGTGATTGTAGCAATATCTGAAAAAAGATTATAAAAATATAAAAAAAAATTAAATAAAAAAAGAAAATGAAGTTAGTAAACAAGTTTAAGAGAAACAGAATACGGAGAAGAAGAGTGACTCACAGAAAAGAAAAGAAGAGCAACAAATGGTGAAGTGGAGGAGAGAGTGATGTCGTTGGTCGCTGTGGTGGGGTTGGGGTCATTGTTGGTGGCTGCGGCTGGGGTCATTGCTGCAGGGTTGGGATCGTTGTTGGGTGTGTGTCGTGTCTGTTGGTGGCTGCAAATGGGCATGGCTGCATGGGTGGGTATGATGCCGTTGACGGTGGTGCTAGGCGGTGGTGGTTCAGAGGAGTGAGGAGTAGAAGAAGGGGTTTGTCTCTTGTTCGGAAATTATTGAAATAGAAGGGAAATGTGGGAGGGAAGGGGTTCGAGAAAGATGAGAATATTTTTGGGATTAAAATTTGTTTGGGAAAAAAACTAAAGAGTAAGGGCTGGATACTAAATCTCATTTATCCCAATAATCAAAGAAAAACACTACTACTCCATATGAACTTTTAAGAGTAGTGGAAAAGTGCTTGAAAGTTGAAACTAGTCTTACTTTCAGGTGATTTTTATTTTATATTTTAATATGCATGAACAACAAGTTTTCATCAACATAATGAGCATATAAAAACTTCACTAATTTCTGCTGCAAGCATCTTCAATAGAGATTTCACTGTGGTAACATAAGAATAAGACATAAATACACATATGAATAGGTAATCATCACATCAATTTATTGAAAATTGGTGTGAAGATTTCTAGGGAGATGATAAAAAAGGTTTTGGTGGTATTTGTAAGGCCTCTCCTCTCCCTTCTAGCATATCAACCACTCTGCGCATTGTTGGACGGCTTTGTGGATCAATTTGGATACACCACAAGCTTACTATCACCATCCTTTTCATCCTCTCTCTGTCACTTTCATTGGTAATATTTTTAAGATCAAGTTCTTCATTCAACTCAAGACGCTTATAAATCCAATAAGGAAAATAAATTTCACTAGTGCAATCAACTTCAACATTAATATTCTTTCTTCCCCCAACCATTTCCAAAACCATCATTCCAAAACCGTAGACATCCGACTTATGAGAGACCACTCCAATACTTCTTGAGAATACCTCAGGAGCAATGTATCCCGGGGTTCCTCTAGCATCCAACATGGATACCATGCTTTCATCTTGTGGACATATTTTAGCTAGTCCAAAGTCTGAGATTTTAGGACAAAAGTTTTCATCCAATAATATGTTGTGTGGCTTTATGTCAAAATGGAATATTCTAGTATTACAATCTCTATGCAAGTATTCTAATCCTAGTGCAACACCAAGTGCAATTTGGTATAATGTTTCACAATTCAATTGGTTACCCACTGCCATTGGATTGGTTCCATGTATGAACTTTTCCAAAGACCCATTAGCCATGTACTCATACACCAGTGCTCTCTTAGATCCTTCAAAGCAAAATCCTAATAGAGTGACTATGTTAACATGAGATGTTCTACTAATGCTTGCTACCTCGTTCATGAATTCATCTCCATTATGTTTTGATCTGTCCAACATCTTCACAGCAACTAGTTTTTCATCATGTATCTTTCCTTTGAAAACACCTCCACATCCTCCTTGCCCTAATTTTTCTGACAAGGAATTGGTCATTTTCTTGATCTCCAAGTAGTTGTATCGTTTTATAGGAAGTGGTCCATGATTCCTAAGAAAGGCTTCAAAATCTTGGTGAGCTTTAGATTTGCCCTTCCACGATCCATTCAATATATGAAACCATAATTTCCTTCTAAAGCAATAGATAATAATAGTTAAGACCCCAATTCCCAAAACTGCAGAAACTGTAATCGGAGATAAAATTAGACAAAAATATCAGCTAAATTAGATGAAATTAGTTGTTCTAAAATCTTGGTTCTTAATTGGAAATAATTCCGCTCTTTCCTTTGTCCAAGTGGTTTGCAGTGGTTAGCAAACCACTGCTGGTTCAAAGGTATGAAGATTGGTTAGAGCTTATTATGAGTGAATTGAAAGGAAAAGAGAGAAATGCTAACTGGCAACAATAAAACTTCACCAAAGTTATTATGTAAAAAATGTAAACTGCTCACCTGCTGTTGTTATAAACACTAACTTATGGCCATTTTTCTCTGACTCTGCTGAATAAAAAGTGTAGTAAATTTCAATAAACTCAAAAACAAACATGAGCATATTGTGATTATAGAGATTAATGAAAAGTTCAAAACAATGTGTCTTTTTTCCCTTTTAAAATGTTAAAATAGGTAGAGAAAGGTAGAGAAAAATATTTCAAAAAACTTCCTTTTCACAAGTTTACTGAATTGACTTCAGATAGTCTATCAATATTGACTGATTCATTTAGTAAAGTTGGAAGCAAAATTAACAAGTTACTGTTAGATTATTTTAATAATAATCTATAGTGGCTCATGTAAATTAAAGATTGATTCTTATTAAAGAGGGTTCAATGTGATGATGGTTAACCTTATTAAAGTCATTTAGAGTCAACTGGGTTCTTTATGATTTAAAAGTCAGTTGTTCTGAATTTATGAATCTCCATGAAAAGTATTATGGCATAATTTTTTTTTCTGCGAATCCTATTCATGTAAAGTGTTTCCGCTGCAAGTCTGCAACTTAATGTTTATTCTACGGGTACTGTTCTTAATGCTTGGGGTTCCCAAATTGTGCCGTCATATTCAATCCTTTATGGTGTTGTGCGTTATATCTCTGTAAACGTAAATAATTTTTTGTTACTGTATAATCGAATTCTTATTGCACGCTGATGTTATGGAATTTCAACATATAACATTGAATCATTTTGGTAGAGTTCTGGTATAATTATTATATGTACAGTGTCGTATATACTAGTGACCAAGGCAAAGGGTTTTTGGATTTATATACATTATTTGATATAATTTTATATGCATATATATATATATATATATATATTATATTATATATGTAAGGTTTCATGTATATCATCCCATATACTTGGATATTTTATTTTGGAATTATATTATGGGTTAGATTTGTTAATCACCAAAGTGGTCGAGTTTTAGAATTTTAATTCCAAAATTGTACGGTTGTTCCAATTACCCATAAGTTTGATGCTATATAAAAGTAAATTTATGGATTAAATTAAATTTATTATTATAAGGTCTCCATGTGTTACCCAAAGGTATACCATTGCTTGTAATTAATAATATTAAAGAATTATTTGACATACTTGGAGAATATGTTTGTATATCCAAAGATAACTTGCATGTTCATTTAAGCGAGACTAATTGTCTATTTAAGTATGATGGAGTTAGCATCATTATTGTTAGAAGTCATGGATTTAGGTGTAACCCAAAGGTGAACTTAAATACATAGTCAAAGTTAGTATATGTTTGAATCTATTACGTTTACTCAAAGCATTAATGGTATGAGCATGTGAAATGTTGCAATTTCCGCTAATTTATATGGTATGGGCAATGGAATCATTAAATTCAACGGGCTGAATTATGCTGATTGGTCTGAGCAAATCAAGTTTCAACTTGGTGTGATGGATTTGGACCTTGCACTGATTATGGATGAGAAGCCCGCAACCATTACTGAGACTAGTACAGAGGCTGACAAATCTCTTTATGAGGCTTGGGAGCGGTCTAACAGGTTGAGCTTGAATTTAATGAGAATGACGATGGCATAAAATGTAAAGCCGTCGATGCCCAAAACTGATGATGCAAGGGAATTTATGACAAAGGTTAAGGAATACTCTCAATCGAGTATTACTGACAAGTCCATTGTTGGGAGCCTAATGAGTGAGTTAACAACAAAGAAGTTTGAGTGGTCACAGTTCATTCATGATCATGTAACTAGTATGGCAAATCTATCGGCAAAATTAAAGACCATAGGTATGGAGGTGAATGAGACATTTCTGGTTCAGTTTATTATGAACTCACTTCCTCCAGAATTTGGACAATTCCAAGTGAACTACAACACTATCAAGGAAAAGTGGAGTTTCCAAGAACTTAAGGCAATGTTGGTTCAGGAGGAAGGGAGATTAAAGAAACTGAAGGATCAATCCGTCCATCTTGTGGGGTATGATGATGCTAGCAGCAGCAAGGGAAAACCAGGTTCGAAGGGTAAAAAGAAGGAGAAAGCCTCAATGAAAGTCAATGAAGGTAGAATCCAGAAACAGCAAAGATGTCATTTCTGCAAGAAGGAAGGTCACTTCAAGAAAGACTGCCCTAAAAGGAAGGCTTGGTTCGAAAAGAAATTCATTTACTATGTTTCAGTAAATTTTGAATCAAATCTTATTGAAGTACCTAATAGTACCTGGTGGTTAGATTCTAGTGCTACTACTCATGTTTCTCATGTTACACAGGGATTTCTTTCGATCCAAACCATAAAAGGCAATGAAAAGTTTTTGTATATGGGGAACAGAATGAAGGCACGAATAAAAGGAATTGGGACGTATAGATTGATCTTGGACACTGGCTGTCATTTGGATCTTGAAGAGTTTCTTTATGTTCCTGGTTGTGTTAGAAATTTAGTTTCTGTTCCGATGTTGGCTAATATAGGTTTTAACTTTAAGATTGGACATGGTGTATTCTCGTTATATAAAGATAAGTACTATTATGGTTCTGGTACATTAATTAATGGTTTATATCGTTTTAATCTTGATGTTAATTTTATTGAATCCCTGTTTCATGTTGAACATAATGTTGGTATTAAACGTAGTGCACATAATGAAAATTCTGCTTTCTTGTGGCATCAAAGGTTAGGTCACATATCCAGAGAAAGGATACTAAGGTTAATGAGAAATGAAATTTTACCTCAATTGGATTTTGATGACTGGGAAATATGTGTAGATTGCATCAAAGTCAAACTAACGAAAAATAGATCAAAGAATCCTACCACAAGAAGTAGTCAATTACTTAAGTTAATACACACTGATATTTGTGGTCCTTTTGATGTTCCGTCATGGGGCGGTGAAAAGTATTTCATTACCTTTATTGATGACTGCTCTAGATATTGTTATTTGTATCGTTTGCATGAAAAGTCTCAATTAGTGAACTTCCTAAAGGTGTTCATTGATGAAGTTGAAAGGCAATTAGATAGAAAAGTGAAAGTAATGAGGTCTGATAGAGGTGGTGAGTTTTATGGTAAATTCAATGAAAGTGGACAATATCCAGGTCCGTTTGCAAAGTTTCTTGAAAGTCGGGGCATATGTGCACAGTATAAAATGCCCGGTACACCTGAACAGAATGGTGTAGCTGAAAGGCGGAATCGTACTCTTATGGATATGGTTAGGAGTATGTTAAGTAATAGTGACAATGTTGTACCTATATCGCTGTGGATGCATGCATTAAAAACTGCTACATATTTGTTGAACAGGATTCCCAGTAAAGCAGTTCCTAAGACTTCTTATGAACTGTGGACAGGAAGGAAGCCCAGTTTGAGGCATCTTCACATTTGGGGTTGCCCGGCAGAAGTAAGGGTATATAATCCACATGAAAAGAAGCTTGATGCAAGAACCATTAGTGGTTACTTCATCGGGTATCCGGAAAAATCAAAGGGGTATAGATTTTACTGTCCTAACCATAGTACGAGAATAATTGAGTCTGGAAATGCTCGGTTCATTGAGAATGATCAGTTCAGTGGGAGTGGAGAACCACGAAATGTGGATATTAGAGAGATTCGTATAGAAACTCCTACATCTAGTGTTCCTCCTCAAGTTGTTGTCCCTCTTGTTGTATCACAGTCTCACAACACGACAAGACAACACATTAATATTCCTAACCCACAAGATGAACATATAGGTAATGAACCAGCTAATGATGTGGAAGTTTCAAATGAACAAGCGATAGATGAACCACAAGAAGTAACATTAAGAAGGTCTGAAAGACCTAGAAGATCAGCTATTTCAAACGACTATGTGGTTTACTCTGTTGAATATGGATGTGACTTAAGCATTGATGAGCATCCAGTCTCATTTAGACAAGCCATGGAATGTAGCAATTCTGAAAAGTGGTTCAATGCCATGAAAGAGGAGATGAAATCAATGGATGACAACAATATATGGGAACTAGTCGAGTTGCCTGAAAAATCAAAACGGGTCGGAAATAAATGGGTCTGTAAGACCAAACGAGACTCGAAAGGCAACATTGAAAGATACAAGGCTAGGCTTGTTGCCAAAGGTTACACTCAAAAGGATGGCATTGATTATAAAGAGACCTTCTCTCCAGTTTCAAAGAAGGACTCCCTAAGAATTGTCATGGCGTTGGTGGCTCATTATGATTTGGAGCTTCACCAAATGGATGTAAAGACCGCCTTTCTTAATGGTGACTTGGAAGAAGAAGTTTATATGGACCAACCAGAAGGGTTTGTGATCACAGGAAAATAAAAGTTAGTGTGTAAGTCAAAGAAGTCAATATATGGATTGAAACAAGCTTCCCGACAATGGTATCTTAAGTTCAATGATACCATTACGTCATATGGTTTTGTAGAAAATGTTGTTGACAAGTGTATCTACATGAAGGTCAGTGGGAGTAAGTTCATTATATTAGTTCTATATGTTGATGATATCCTACTTGCTGCTAATGACATTGGTTTGTTACATGATGTAAAGAAGTTTCATTCTATGAACTTTGAGATGAAGGATATGGGTGAGGCATCCTATGTGATATGAATTGAAATATTTCGCGATAGATCACAAGGACTTTTAGGATTGTCTCGGAAAGGCTATATCAATAAAGTGCTAGAAAGATTCAGAATGGAAAAGTGTTCTCCTGGAATAGTTCCAATTCAAAAAGGGGATAAATTTAGTGAAATGCAATGTCCCAAGAATGACTTGGAACGAAAGGAAATGAAGTCTATACCCTATGCATCAGTTGTTGGGAGTTTGATGTACGCTCAAACTTGCACACGGCCAGATATCAGTTTTGCTGTTGGAGTGTTAGGCCGGTATCAAAGTAATCCCGGAATGGATCATTGGAAAGCTGCAAAGAAAGTTCTTAGGTATTTACAAGGCACCAAAGATTACATGCTCACGTACAGAAAGTCAGATCACCTGGAGGTAATCGGGTACTCAGATTCATACTATACAAGATGTGTGGACTTTAGGAAATCCACATTTGGTTATGTTTTCCTATTAGCTGGAGGGGCAATTTCATGGAGGGGTGGAAAAGAATCTGTGATTGCTACTTCTACTATGGAGGCTGAATTTGTGGTGTGCTTTGAGGCCACTGTTCATTCATTGTGGTTGCGGAACTTTGTCTCAGGACTTGGCATTGTTGACAGTATAGCTAGGCCGCTGAGAATGTATTGTGATAATTCTGCAGTTGTCTTCTTCTCTAAGAATGATAGGTACTCTAAAGGTGCGAAACACATGGATTTGAAGTACCTGAGTGTCAAAGAAGAAGTTCGGAAACAAAGAGTGTTGATTGAGCATATTGGTACTGATATGATGATAGCGGATCCGCTAACCAAAGGGTTGCCGCCCAAAACATTCATTGGCCATGTTAGAGAGATGGGCATCATAGATAAGACCTTGTTAGCATAAAAGCAAGATATGTACATATATGTATAGCTATATTGCTCGTATTGTAATGACAGTTATGAATTCAATTAAAGTTATGTTTCCGTTGTTTTGATTATTTGTTATCCACATTATGTTATATATATATGTATTGTTTAGTGTGATAATGAATTGTGTCTATGAAAGACATCGAGGATAAAAGTCATTTTGGGTTGAGTTGATTATGTGATACATGGAAGGAACCATGTCGCTATTATTGACTTGTGACCGCCATGATCCGATCATCTTAATTCAATTAAAGATGATGGCTTAATAGTTTCAATGTATAGTGTACAATTATGGTTTGTTGAATCTTCAAGTCATCACATGAGCCAAGTGGGAGATTGTTAGATTATTTTAATAATTTATAGTGGCTCATGTAAATTAAAGATTGATTCTTATTAAAGAGGGTTCAATGTGATGATGATTAACCTTATTAAAGTCATTTAGAGTCAATTGGGTTTTTTATGATTTAAAAGTCCCTCTCCTCTACCTTTTAAAAGAAGTAATTGTTAAACTATATGACCGTTGGACGAAAGGACACAACTGTTCGGAAACAGTGATATATAAGTATCAGTTGAGGAAGCGGTTAAAAGGGGTTATGTTATTACAATAAGAAATTGAACATTCTCCAATCATCAGGAGAAAACTAGAAAAGAGAAGGCACATAGGAGAGAAAACCAAAAGGTTATCAAGGAACACAAGCCCCTCAAGAGATTCAAGAGGAACTTCAAGCATGGATCCGGGTAAGTTTCTATTCATTGCAATATCTAATTATAGCAAATAAATTATGTGAGAATCATGAATTCAAGATCCTTAATTTGCTAACAGTTACTTGGTTATGTACTACCACATTTAGGTATTACAAGTTTAACCGCATAAATGTGCTCCAGTTGATAAAAAAAAATGCATATAATTGCGCACTACGTACAAGTCTATTCATGCTATTATTAACGGAAGGAAAAAGTGACATTTATAAATTAGGATTCAGATCCCTCTATTTTGGTGCAGTCCTCTACCGCACATTTTCAACTTTTTATTGTTGAGAATTGAAATTTACTCTCTATTGGCTAATATTAATGCTGCATACTGTTGTGCCGAAGATTTGCACACTAAAAACTGATATGAGAAATAGAGTAACCAACCTGATTGTGGTTGTGATTTTGGATCACATTTCTCAAAATGCACTCCGTCACGGCAGTAGCACCTAAAAGCGTAAGCATCCTTGCCATAGTCAAACCCGCACCGCCCTCCACTTCCACTGCATTCTTCGCAACTACTTGCCGTCCAATTCAGCACAAACCCTCTTCTCAGTCCCTCTACAATCCCTCTTTTATCATCCTCCACTGTTGCTCTCACCACCTTATTATTGCAATGCTTCATAGCTAAGCCCAAATTCGGATCACCCTCATACAACGCAACAACCGAACTCGTTTGGTTTTGTACTGGACACTCAATTCTGTGCTCTTTCAGCGATTTTAAGTTGCAATAATAGAATAAGAACGCTCTCTTTTGGTTTGGAGTAACTCTGAACCTGCTGTCATTAGAGAAACTATGAACCGGTGGAGGAAAGCATTCGGTGCTGGTTGGTTTTGAAAATAAAATGGATACTCGAAGTGAATGGTTAGCGTAGAAAATCTCTTCCACGACGTATTTTTCATTATCATGCTTAGGGAAAATTGGGAAGCCATTGTTGTCACAAGTGAGGTCAAAACCAGGATAACCACAAAAGGGTTCTTGTTTATCTAGGATATAAAAGGGGTAGGTTATATTTTGGCCATTGCCACAGGTTTTGGGCACACAAGCTTCAAATTTGGGATCCACGGAACCAGTACAAGTATCAAACAAAAGGAACAAAACAAAGTGGAGGAGAAGGAGAACCTGAAATACTAATAGAGGATGTGATAACATGTCCACTGATATGATCCTATACGATTTGAGAATTGAGAGACTGCAGGCACTTTTCCTAGTAATCTTCTCTTTCACTGATTCTGTTTGCTTAGTTATAATGAGAAATTATTTCAAGTCTTGGGCAATCCATTTTAATTGTAGTTTAAGTCAATGTGCGTGAATTAAAGCAATTATTGATGTTTAGTATATTTATCAAGGTTTTGCAATTCATTGTCGATGAATATAAAACAAAAAAAAAAAAATTGTAAATTAATCTTTGGAAACTTAAAAATTAAATTTTAAATATTAAATACACAATTTTTTTTTTTCACCACCTGAAGTTGGCATAGTTGGTGTGAGGCTGTATTACTTGGGAGGATTGGGGGTTCGATCTCTGACTCTTGCGAATGTAAAAAATTTCAATTGGGAGGGTCACCCCAAAAGAGCCGAACTGTACCCGAAAAATTAGTAAGCGTGCTCGCGTTAGTGAATACTTGAGAAACGAAAAAATACACAATTTTTTAGGTAGATTCTTTAGATTAGGTTGTTTATACGATACCTTAAGTTAATGAATAGCAAAAATACACTTATCAATATAGAATATCACAAGGGTTTTTCTAACCTATATACTTATGCATAGGATAAACAAACATAAAAGGCAAAATTGTTTTGGAAAACTATAACATCATTTTTTTAATTCACTGTGTACATCATTTTCCCTTAAAAACTTACCTTTTTCAATTTTTTTTTTTAAATCTTATGCAAAATCCATATCACAATTACCCTTGCTACCTCATGCTTACCATCACAATTTATTTAATAATTTGCTTAATCTCAACCTTATAACAGTTAAAAAGGAATAAAAATGACCAACAAAGCCCAACACAGTTGGTAGATAGTTGGGGAATCCTGTCGTGGGTATGAAAAAAGCTTTGTTGGTAGAGGAAAAACTCACTTCGATAATCTCTACGCATCGAAAGGGATTAGTCTTCAGCTGTCGACTGGGGAATACCCTTAATGTACACAAAAAAGGAGTCCGGGAGCCCTAGCCTTACCATAAACATATCGCTTCCTCCCCTCACCCGAGGGGAGTAAGCTAGTTTACTCTCTTAAATCACTTAGAGGTAGTTAAGAGGTAGGTCAGAGTTAAGTCAAGGATACAAATGTTTTGGAGAGTTAAGTCAAGAGGTAGTTTACTCTCTTAAATCACTATAGGATCGCTTCCGACTCACACCCGTGATTCGTCAGCTTGTTCAATCCTCGGCCCCAATACAAATGTTTTGGAGAGGCAATCTATTATTTCCGAAAGTCTTAAAAATTTAGTTTTTCTTCATTATAAATTTTTTTATTTTTAACTCATATCCTTAGCCGTTAGGACTAAAAAGATAAGGTTAAAAAATCCTAATTTATTTAATGTGCGGTAATATGACAATTAGGAGAAAATACTCCCGCCGTTCTTACTTATCAAATTAATCTAACTGGAAACACATAGATCAAGGAAGGTAGTTAACTCATTTTTTTTACCAAAAAAAATCTATCAATTTTAAAGTTTTACCCATTTTACTTGCATTATTACTTCTTTTATGAAAAATTGAACTTAGTTAATTATAACACTCATTTAATAGGTGTAGTTTAGAAAATAATAAAGAAATACCTCCAAGAAACAAACAGTTCTTCTAGAATGTACTTCCTTCGATTTGAAATATGAGAAAAAGAAAACAAACTCCCCGTCCTACTAGGTTGGTAAAAAATTGCAAAGTAAAAAAATTAAGGAGATATGTAGTTAATGGTTTGTCTTATATTTTATCAAACAATTAATTTAATGCATTTTGCATTGATCAACCAATCACATTCAAAGTTTATAATTTCTAAGTTTTTTCCTTAATTATTTTAACTTTTGTTTGGGACAAAAATTTTGGTTAGTTTTGGAGTACTTTTTTTAGTTTAAAATATAATCCTCCCTATTTAAAATATAAGAAAAATATATTTCTTTTGATTTAAAATATAAGCAAAAGAAATTAATCTTCTTGAATTTTGTTTCATTCACAATGCTACTTTCCTAAAACATACCTAGAAAATTGTTATCTAATTTAATTTTTGTTTCATTCCGAATATTACTCTCCTAAAATACCTCTATTTTTGATAAATTTGAGAAAATTAAATGCAATCAACTAACTTTCTTAATAAACGTGATTTTATTTTATTTTTTGCTTATATTCTAAACCGGAGGGTGTAAGAAAAATTAACTAATCTTCTTAAATTTTCTTTCAATCTCAATGCTACTTTCCTGAAACATATCTAGAAAATTGTTATCTCATATAATTTTTATTTCATTCTCAATACTAATTTTCTAAAATACCTATAGTTTTAATAAATTTAAAAAAAATCAAATACAATCAACTAACTTCCTTAATAAGCGTGATTTTAATTTTTTTTCTTATATAACAAGTCCCTTTAAAGCAAATGCTAATAGGTGCCCATGTAGCACTTGTTAAGCAACTAAATATAGATAAAAAACATTGGAAAATACATTTTTTGAAATTCTCGAGAGAAGAATGAATGCTAACTTATGATTATTTTTGCTCATAAAGTAACCTTAACAAGTGCCCTACAACACTTGTTAGCAAGAACCATATTCTAAAACGGAGGGAGTATGTGAATTACATGTAAAATCAGAGGGAGTAGTTAATACTTCTTGATATCCTAAAACGACAAATAATACTCTATTATGTGCTATTTATATGTCACAATTTAAAAGAATTTTTTGGTTCTATTTATTAGTCACTTTATGTTTTTTGGGATGCATTTATTGTTTTTTTCTCTTATATATGTCATTTGTTCATCAATATGAAATAATACATTTGTGAAATTTCCGATTCAAATTAATAGATTACACTATTCATTCCAATTTATTTGTCCTCTTAGGAGTTTCATACCAATTAAGAAAGTAATTTAATACAGTACTTCTATTTTTAAGAGAATAATAATGCAACTTTATTATATTATCCTCACACTACATTAATTATTACACATTTCACATATTTCAAAATGTTTAAAAACAAGATTAAAGTTGAAAAAATTAATTAATGCACCATCGAATTCTAAAACGACAACTAATATAGAACATGTTGAAAATGCTAAAAACAATGGTGGAGTAAAATTGTAATGTTATAATATTTTTTTAAAGTTTTGATAAATGTAACTAACCTTCTTAATTTGTCTTATATATATAAGTACGACAAATGATAACGAGTGGCATTGGGACACTTGATAAGCAATTAAAAAGAGATAAAAAAAATATTGGAAAATGAAATTTTTGAGAGAAAAATAAATGCTAACTTATGATTTTTTTTCCTATTAAAGTAATTTTAACAAATGCTCATATAACACTTATTAGCAAGACCCTATAAGTATCTCTCCTTCCGTCCCTAAATATAAAGTTCTCTCGACACTTTTATTTTGTCCATATTTATAAAGCCTCATACCAATTTCCAATGATCATTAATTACTTTTTTCCACAAACACCCCTATTTATTTATTTAACACTTTTTAGATTCCCAATAATATTAATAGGGGTAATTTTGAAATTACATATCAAAAGTTCACATTTTCAATACAATTAACTAAATTATTCCACTTTCTTAATGGACGTGAAATCCCCCAAAGAGACTTTATATTTAGGGACGGTGTTCTACTCCCTCCGTTTCATATGCAGTGTTCATAGAATTTTTGTCTCATGTTTCATATGTATTCTTCTTTTACAAAACTCAATACATAATAAATGTTATTTTTCTCAATACACCCCTATTTATTATACTCTCTTTTTCATTTCCAATATCTTTCTCTTTAATAACGATTATACAGGGGCATTATAATCAAAATACATCAAATTCTTATATCATTTAAACATTTCTTAAAACTCGTATATAGCCTTAAAATACATTGCATATGGAACAGAGGTACTCAATAGAAATTATTAAAGCGAAAATCAAAGTGAAACAAATCATGCAGTACTCCCTCCGGTAAACACGTGAAAGACTCTAAATTTCTGGGTAAATGGCAATAAAAAATGAAGATGTACTTCCTCCGGACTTATTTAATTTTTATGAAAAAATAATTTAATAAGTATTAAGAAAGTTAATTAAATGCATTTATTTTTTTAATTCATTTTTATGAAAAAATAATTTCACAAGTATTAAGGAAATTAGTTAAATGCATTTATTTTTTTAATTCATAATAAAATTGATTACTTTAAAAATATTTTATTGGGAATAAAACAAAAATTAAATGTTACAACCACTTTAAAAATAATATTTTAAGAATAGTTTTATTGGAAATAAAAAATTGGTTAATTTTTATTTATATTTAAGATTACTAAAAAATTTTATTTTTATTTTTTAAATATAAATGAAACCAGAGGGAGGAAGTTTTGTCAACGTGAATGGCCCCTGCTCAACTTTAGGCAAATTCAACGTGGAAATTTGGAATGGCCGCGTGAAGCTCAACTTTCGGCAAATTCAATGTAAGGACTAAGGAGTGCTGCTGTCAATTTGGAAACCAATCTAAACACGGGCCCATACTAAGATTTACTGTACTAGTGAGGATGTTTGGTAAGTGTGGTTCTAACGAGGATGTTTACTGCTCACTTCATTTTTATACTCTTTGTTCTTTAACATAAGTCACTTTTATCTAATTTACGCAAATTAAGAAAAGTAATTATTAATCTCAAATTTATAAAAAAAAAATATATTGTCTTTCCAAGATTACCTCTATTTAAAACTTTAAGACTCTATTCATTTTTCTCTCTACTGTAATTATTACCTAATCGTCTCTATGCAATTATGAGGAGTGTATTTGGAATAAACTCTTTAATACTATCTAGATATTCTAAAACGATTTATAAAAAAGGACACAAATTCTACCAAAATGGTGCCCTATATTAAGGGACGGAGGGAGTATCTAAATTTTTTTTAGCATTTGTATTATGTTTCAAAGTTTTGTTTTTTTATAAACTCAATACATAATTAATGTTATTTTTCCCAATACATAATTAATGTTATTTTTCAAGCACACCCCTGTTTATTACTTTCTCTTTTTCACTTCGAATACATTTCACTCCTTCTTCAATAATGATTATATATGGGCATTATAATCAAAATACAACAAACCCTTATATCATTTAACCATTTCTTAAAACCGTGCATAACCTTAAAACACACTACACATAAAACGGAGGGAGTAAAATTACCTTTGCTCTTGCTCCATAAAACATATTTTTTCCGATACTATATCTAAATTTTTTTTTTTTGAAAATTTATACATATTAAGATAAGAAAATGGATTAATGTTGTTAGTGATATTGAAAATTTAAACATTTAATATATTTTTTTTTAAATTACTCTTATACTCCTCTGATCTCTAAATAAGAAAATTCAAACATATTTTTCTTGGTCTCTAATATAAGAAAAAGTTAACTAATTTTTTATTTCCAATACAATCATTCCTAAAATGTTTCTAGAAAATAGTGATCTCATTTAATTTTTGTTTCATTCCCAATGCAACTTTCCTAAAGTAGCAATATTTTTTTATGATTTTGAGAAAATTAAATACATTCAACTAACTTTCTTAATGTGTGATTTCGGTTATTTTTTCTTATAATAGGGACCAGAGGGAGTGATTTGTTACTGGAATTCTAACAAAATTGACTTAATAGAGTGTTTTAGGAAGAAAAAAATAATTAAATATCATTAAAAATTGAAATGATGTCTTTCAAATAGGACCAAAATTTTTTCTTAAAAAATCTTATACATAGGACTAGGGGTGGAAAGAGGCCAGACCGGCCTACAGGGGCCTATGACAGGCCAAATAATAGGCCAGGCCCAGGCCAGACTTTTTTTGCAAACAGGCCAAGGTCAAGCTATTCAAAAAGCCTATATAACCTAAACAAGTCAGGTCCAGGCTATATAAAAAGTTTATTTAGCTTAACAGACCGGCTTATATAATAATAATAATTATTATTATTGTTATTATTATTATTATAATTATAATATTTAAAATTTATTATATTCATATTCATATTTATTCACATAACCAAGTCTCACACCGTTTAGCATGGTGCATACTCTAAGAAGAAGGAATGTTTAGCATGAAGGTAGGAGACTTAATATAATGTAATTATGCAAGTCATTCAAGGTCACTTCTCTGATGTGGGACTTAATATGTCTATGCAAGTTGCTTTGGTTCAAGTCCCACATCGTTTTTTTCGTGAAGCATAGCAAGTCCCACACCGTTTTTCCTTGCCTTGCATATTGCCTTGCGTTAGTTCAAGTCCCACATCGTTTTTTTTTTGTGAAGCATGGCAAGTCCCACATCGTTTGGAGGTATTGCCTTGCATATTGCTTTGTGTTGGTTCTTGTTGTGATGCTTATGAAGTCCCACATTGTCTATTAAAAAGTAAAAGCTTGTGTATTTCCTTATAAAACTGAACACTTACACAATTGTTATGATAAAGCTTGGACTTGAGAATGCAAGTCCCACATCCTTTATTCTTGGAGCACAACATGTTCTTTAAGCTATTAAATGTTGCTTTGTGAAGTCATGTTGTGTTGAACCATGAGATCACCGGTTTTGTGTCGTTTTTTTTGTTCTCATTGGTTTTGTCTGGACCATTACTGGTTCATTGATTTATATTTCGTTTATAGTATTATTGTTAAATATGCCAAAGTTTATTGTTAATCAGGCCAAAGTTTTAGCCTATTTAATATTAGGCTTATTAGCCTATTAAAAAATTTCAGAGTATATAGGCTTTCTAATAGGCTTATAGGCCAGGTCAGGCTTTTGTACAAGCTTAGGCTTGAAAAATTTATTTAAATAGGCTAACAGGCCAGACCCGAATAATTTATATAGGTCAAGCCTGGTTAAGGCCAAAGCCTGGCCTGGCCTGACCCGTTTCCACCCCTATATAGGACCGGAAAGAATAATAAGAAAGGTCTAATGAGAGGCAAACACCGTTTCTTGTTAACACCAATGCATGATTAAAAACTACTATATCAGCCAACAACCGTTGACTCAGTTAGTAAGTATTAAGTCATGCATCGTGAGAGATCCAAGTTTGAATCATACTTGATGTCACTGTCGGTGAGTAATATATAAGTACCTATGTAAGCGCTTTTTGAGCTTGAAGACCTACCGTGTCACAGGTGAACCCCTGAAACCTAACTCATCAAAGTTTTTTTTGTTTATTAAAAAAAATACTACTATATCAATGTTATTAATATCAATTTAATTATTTTACTTTGTCTTCTGTGTCATGCATGCTTTTGGGGTTATGGATGCTCTAAGTAACCAGGAATTCAAGTATTTCGTTACTAAAGGAGTTTGGATTTTAGAAAAGAAATGCTTTTATGTGTTTAGTGTGCATTTTACTTAGTTTCTCTATATTTTAACACGCACGGGTCAATAACGATAAGCAACAAATGTAATTATGAAATTATCTTAGGTATAAAAAAGAATCAATAATTCTGTAATAGTTGGATATGATTGTGGATATTATGTGTTATTTGTTGACTTAGGTATAAATATGAAGTAAATTTTAACTTAAGAATTGAAACTATAATATGGAAGTACAAAATTGGATTTGTTGAGGAATAATATGTATGTGAAATTTAAGTTAATAATTGAAACTATAAATATGGGAAATTTGAAATTGGGAAATGGAATGCAACGTTACTGTGAGATTTGATTCTAAATATAAACATTTTTTTATTTTTTTTTCCAAAAATACCGTTGCATCGGAATATCACCAATATGTAATGGTTAGTTTAACAAACCAATAATTTAAATGGTACACCAATTAAATAAGAGAAACAATTATTTCAAATTGCATTTAAAAAAAAGTATACTTAAATTTATTAATTTTTTATGCATCCTTGGTAGATGAAATATGAAATGTGAAAATAGTATTTATCAATTTATTAATTTCGTACTAAATTTCAAGTTGTTGCTGAAATATGAAATGAATGGGATGTCAGTTAGCAAACATATTGAATTGGAAATAGTATTTATAACCTTAAATTGATGCATCTTCCAAATTTTAAGAAAAGACACATATTTGTTACATAATTATAGCCAAAGGTACGTATATATAGCCAAAACTCATAATCCATGAAGTTGTTACTCCATAGTAATAATAACCGAATAAATTGCAAGTTTACTATTGTTATATGTCATTCTTGCTTTTTTCAATTGTATGTGCGATAGAAATAACTTATGAAAAATTAGAAACTGACTTAACTATTGGTTCATTTGGTTGCATTGAAAATTAAACAAAAATTAAATAAGATAATAATTTTCTAGGAATGTTTTAGGAAAGTAACATGGGTAATGAAATCAAATTTAAGAAAGTTTGTTAGTTTTGCTTATATTTTAAACCAATAGAAGATTTTTTTTCAAACTTTTCAAGTCAGAGGGAGTAATAATAGTGTTAGAATATACTCCAATCTCATTTTTAAGCAAAAATAACTAATTCATACTTATTAAGGAAGTTAGTTGAGTGTATTTAATTTTCTCAAATTCATAAAAAAAGACCATTTTAGTAAATTTACATTGGGAATGAAACAAAAATTAAATGACTCGACAACATTATGAGGATAATTTAAGAATGATTATATTGAAAATATAAAATTAGTTAATTTTGTTTATATTAGTGAAGTGCCTTTTTTCTTTTAAATGAGACCGGAGGGAGTAATAAGGGTGTTTGTAGAAAAAAATTAATTAAATGTTATTTAAAATTGAAAAGATATTTTATAAATAGGATCAAAATTTAAACCCCAAAAGGATCTTATAAATAGAATTGGAGAGAGTAACACAGTGTAATAAAAAGAGTTATTTTTTTATACACACTTCTTCAACTTTGCCATGTAAAATTTATTGGGGGTCTCATAGGTGTGCTATGTATTGTGTGGGAAATAACAGAAGTAGTGGATCCACAAATTTATACTACTTCCGTCCCACAAGGATGGTAAAAAATGACTAAATTTTTTGTTCCTAAACTATAGTTAAAATAATTAATGAAAAGTTTAGAAATTGTAAACTTTGAATTGTGATTGGTTGATTCATGCAAAATGCATTAAATTAGTTGTTTGATAATTGGTTGATGTGTTAAACAAATCATTAAATGCATGCCTCCTTAATTTTTTGTATTTTAGGAAAGCTGCATTAGAGAATTAAACAAAAATTAAATAAGATAACAATTTTCTAGGGATGTTTTAAGAAAGTAACATGGGTAATGAAATCAAATTTAAGAAAGTTGGTTAGTTTTGCTTATATTTTAAACCAATGGAGGGATTTTTTTCTTATATTTCAAACCAGAAGGAGTAATAAGAGTGTTAGAATATACTTCATTCGATCTCATTTTTAAGAAAAAATAACTAATTCATACTTATTAAGGAAATTAGTTGAGTGTATTTAATTTTCTCAAATTTATAAAAAAAAAAGACTATTTTAGTGAATTCACATTGGGAATAAAACAAAAATTAAATGACTCGACAACATTATGAGGATAATTTAAGAATGATTATATTGAAAATATAAAATTATTTCATTTTTGCTTATATTAGTGAAGTGTCTTTTTTCTTATAGATGAGACCGGAGGAAGTAATAAGGGTGTTTGTAGAAAAAATTATTAAATGTTATTGGAAATTGAAAAGATATTTTATAAATAGGATCAAAATTTAAACTCCAAAAAGATCTTATAAATAGAATTGAAGAGAGTAACAAAGTGTAATAAAAAGAGTTATTTTTTTTTATACACACTTCTTCAACTCTGCCGTGTAAAATTTATTGGGGATCCCATAGGTGTGCTATGTATTGTGCGGGAAATAGCAAAAGTAGTGGATCCACAAATTTATACTCCCTCCGTCCCACAAGGATGGTAAAAAATGACTAAATTTTTTGTCCCTAAACTATAGTTAAAATAATTAATGAAAAGTTTAGAAATTGTAAACTTTGAATTGTGATTGGTTGATCATGCAAAATGCATTAAATTAGTTGTTTGATAATTGGTTGATGTGTTAGACAAAATCATTAAATGCATGTTTCCTTAATTTTTTGACTTTTGAAATTTTTAACCATCCTTGTAGGACGGAGGGATTAACATACAAAAAAATGTAGATGTAAATTACTTGAACAGAGGGAAATTTTGTTACTTGAACATAGGGAAATATTTGGCGGAATAAATAAATGGGGGAAATTTTTGGCGGACTTATTAAATGGGGGGAATGTTTATCGCCTGGTACCAATGGGTGAGACCCATGGGCTTTTATAATAATATACCGTAGAATATAGATAATAATATAGGAGTCTTGGAATTCAAACCCCCTTATTATCTAAAAACTCCATTTTTAATTTTAATTTCAAGAATATCCTTCAAATACAAACCCCACTCTCAACTGTTTCTTCTTCTTCAACAAGGGTCCTCCTTCTCCTTCACCTTCTCTTTGGTGCCACCACAACCACCACTGCTGTCGCCCCAACCAAACCAGGACTCAAATTTGACTCACTACAACTAGGACTCACTGCAAAACTTTCTCTCCTTCAGTTGCTTAACTTTCACTCACTACCTCCAGCCCCACAAGCCCCACCCTCTTCCACCCTCAACAACAACCTCCTCAGTTGCCGCCCTCTCTCTCCACCCGCTGCTCCTATCTTCGCAATCTCCATCTCTATTCTTCCCTTGCCATTCCTCAACCTCCTCTTCTAGACCTCACTGCCAACAAAGGTCTCAAGAAGAAGGTCCTTCGCTCTCTCCTTAAGCTCACCGCCATCGACGAATCCGCCGTCAAATTCTCCAATTGCACTATCTGCCTCAGCGATTTTGCCGTCGGGGAGGGGTTTTGAGTGTTGCCTTATCGAATGCTTTAAACTTTGACCCCTCCAAACCCACTTGAACAGTAGCGAAAACCTTCACACCTTGATTTACCTTCAAGTTCTTCCTGTTGAAGCAACATCCTAAATTATTAACAACTTGGACACCAAAAGCTAGATTCTTGAAATTAACTTGAGAGTTTCTGGGAACTGTTGAATGAGAAAGAAGGCTTAGATCGCCTATTGAAGCAGCCATTGACTTCAAAGCCATGGTTACATTTACAAAGACTTTACTTTACACCAGCTTCTTATTTATGGGGAATAATGAAGATAGTAGTAGTGGTAAGCTACTTATGGGGTTTAGGGTTTGGAGAAGAAGATGAGAGTTGAGATTTTTAATAAAGGGCATATTGGACATTTCACATTAAAAATGGGGTTTTTGGATAATAAAGGGGGTTTGAATTCCAGGACTCATAATATAGACTAGTTCTCTACAATTTAGATGTTAGTCCATGCTTTCCTTTTAAAAAATTAAACTACTGCATTTTAAGTTCGTTAATCCAACATGTGTTAGATCTAGTGTGCATGTGCATGTGATGATTGTGAGATCTATTGTGCAAATGCATGGTTTTGATAATGACAAATGTTTTGATCAAATTCAAGTCATGGAGAAGCTCACAAAAAGCACAACAAACAACAATGAAGAAGAGAGAGCAAGCTTATTAAGATTCAATTTGTGTAAATTGTAATATCTTTATTTTGAGTCTTAGAGTTTGATGAGTTTGAGTAGAGTTTATTAGAGGGTAGTGAATCTTTATCAAGTGCATGATCATATTATGATTTGAGTATTTCACTTAACCTAAATCAATAGATGGCTTAAAGGTTTGAAAGAAAAGGTTTAGTTTTGAGAAAACAAGTTTTTAATCAACTTTTACAGGTTATAATCGATTATGAACAGTAAATAATCGATTATCAGGAATTGAATCAGGTAATAATCGATTATGAAGTTGAAATAATCGATTATCAAGTTTAGCAAAGGCATAATCGATTATGAACAGTGGATAATCGATTATGACCTGCTGAATAGCTTTTTAAAATACGTTTTTCATTTCTCAAAATCAGTTTTTAAGTTTCCTAACTTTTGGGTATTCTATATAAACCTTTTCCTAACCTTTGTGAATCACAAGAACAAACTAACTTCATTTTCATATCATTCTAGAAAGATCAAAGCCACACTATTCTCTCAACTTTCTCTCTCACTTTCTCAAGATCAAAGTTCTTACTTTTCATATTCTTTGATCAAGAAACCTTTGAATCTCAATTACTAATTGTTCATAGTTCTTGAAGGAGATTCATTAGGGTATTGTGTTTCTATTGTGTTGTAATCATTGCAAGGAGGAAAACATTCTACAACAAAGAAGAAGTCTTGGTGGTTGTTCATCAAGCAAATCAAGTTGGAAGTCTTGTTGTGTTAACGAGCAAATTGGAAGTCTTGTTATGAGGTATCAACAAGAAAGTGGAAGACTTGTTGTGGGGTTATCAACAAGCAAGGGAAGAAGGTCAAATTAGAAGTTCAATAGGATTGCAAGACAAGAGTGATGTATCTCTTGGAGGCTATCAAGAAGGGAGTCTTGAGAGGCGGATTACTTGTAATTTGAGAATTCTAATTCCTTATTTAAGAAACTCTCTCTTGTGATAAGAGGGGACTGGATGTAGCTCACGGTGGTTGTGAGTGAACCAGTATAAATCTCTGAGCAAGCTTCTCTTCCCTTAACTCTTTAGTTTTTGTCATTTCATATTGTTCTTGTTTGAAAACCTAGAAAAGATTGATTTTCCATAATTGAATGAATTAGGGTTTAATTGTGTAAATTGATTTGGGAAAAATCATTTTCATAACCTAGGTAATCATTAACAATATTGGTGTTAATCAATTCCGTGCTATCTCTGATCTTATGTGTTAATTGATTGATTTTCGTTTTCAATTGAAAAAGTGATTTTCTGGTTTTTGCAGATCATATATAATCGATTATCTGCATGTCATAATCGATTATTCAATATTTTAAATATTGCTACAAGATAACAAAAATTTAATACAAATAAAAATTAGAATACTCAAAATTATTTACCTCAACCGGAGATTCTTCAAACTATTTCTTTGAATGGGGTTGAAAATAATTAAATACCAACAACTAAAATGTAAGAAGTGTAAGTTTCCTTTTTTTTAAAAAAAAAAAAAAAGAAGTGAGTTTGATATTTTTTTCTCTGAAGTGAGTTGTAAGAGTGGCTTTGAGTTCGGGTAGATGTGCATATATAGAGGTGGAAGAGATAAGGGAAATCGAGGAGGATAACGGGGCAATCACGGTGCGCTGGGTAGGGGGGAACAACGTGACGTGTCACGCTGTGGGAAGGTGGCGCTACTGACCCCGACGCCACCCGGGTGGCGCTACTTTGACTGGCGTCACTTAGCCAGTAGCTGCCACGTGGCACTGCTGGCTCCCCCTGTTACATAAATAAAAAAAAATAACTATCGACAGCCCCAGCCAGTGGGGACCGATGACGCTACTGGCACTGGTGCCAACGGTGGCGCTACCCCCTGTAGCGCCACTGCCAGGTCTGGAAATTTCAGCTTGGCAAAAACAACCTCCCTTAAAAAATAGTTTTAAAACTCCAAATTGATAAATAGTTTTTAAATTGATCCTACATAGATAAAAAAGCCTGAAATCAAGGATCACCACTTTTTTCTATCGGAACTTATAGGCCAGTGGCTGAACCTTAATAAGTGGAAGAAACACTTCAATGGAAGGACTACCTGGCTTTTACGTGCATTCACAAGAAACAAGACAAGATAAAGTACTTCCATCGATCCTATATATAATATCATTTGGAAATTTTTTACTTCCATAAAAAAGGTAATTTATTTATTTTTCAGATTGTTTATTGTTTGGTCATAGTTTATACTCTTTACGTTTCAGAAAGTTTGGTCTTTTAGGCTTTTTTTTTTCTTGTTTCACAAAGTTTGGCCCTTTACATTTTCAATACACAAACATATTTTTTTTTCCAATTTTAACCTTTCATTCAATCATTTCTCTTACTCATCATTAATTCTATTTTTATCCTCTCTCTCATCTCTAAACCACTATACATTAATTAATGGACACACTTACTAATAAAAATTAAATACTATCACAATTTTCAATAAAGATTAAATAGGAGTATTTTAGACATATTATACATAATACCTATAATATTTAACAATTTCTTAACATGTGTGTCTAGTCTTAAAAGGCCAAACTTTCTGAAACGTACGGAGAATTTGTGTTGGGCCAGGTGTTGCCATTTGTTTATTACGTTATTTACTCCAATAATCAAAGAAAAACACTATTATTCCACAAGAACTTTTAAGAGCAATGGAAGAATGTTTGAAACTGGTCTTACTTTCAGGAGACATTTTTTTTTGGTGATTTTTAGTTTATTTATATTTAAATATGACATCAACAACAAGTTTTTATCAACATGAGCATATAAAAACTTCACTAACTCCTGCAAGCATCATCAAGGGAGATTTCACCGGGCAGCATAAGAATAAGACATATGAACAGGGAATCATCACATCAATTGGTGTGAAGATGCCTATGGAGATGATAAAAAAGGTTTTGGTGGTATTTGTAAGGCCTCTGCTCTCCCTTCAAGCATATCAACCACTTTGCGCATTGTTGGACGATTTGATGGAACAATTTGGATGCACCACAAGCTTACTATTACCATCTTTCTCGTCCTCTCTCTGTCACTTTCATTGGTAATATTCTTGAGATCAAGTTCTTCATTCAACTCGAGACGCTTATAAATCCAATAAGGAAAATAAATTTCACTAGTGCAATCAACTTCAACATTAAAATTCTTTCTTCCCCCAACCATTTCCAAAACCATCATTCCAAAACCATAGACATCCGACTTGTGAGAGACAACTCCAATACTTCTTGAAAATACCTCAGGTGCAATGTATCCGGGGGTTCCTCTAGCATCCAACATAGATACCATGCTCTCATCTCGAGGACATACTTTAGCCAGTCCAAAATCTGAGATTTTAGGACAAAAGTTCTCATCCAATAATATATTGTGTGGCTTTATATCAAAATGGAATATTCTAGTGTTACAACCTCTATGCAAATATTCCAGTCCCCGAGCAACACCAATTGCAATTTGGTATAATGTTTCACAATTCAATTGGTTATCAACTGCCATTGGATTGGTTCCATGTATGAACTTATCCAAAGACCCATTAGCCATGTACTCATACACCAATGCTCTCTTAGATCCTTCAAAGCAAAATCCTAATAGAGTGACTATGTTAACATGAGATGTTCTACTAATACTTGCTACCTCGTTCATGAATTCATCCCCATTATCTTTTGATCTGTCCAACATCTTCACAGCAACTAGTCTTTCATCATGTAGCTTTCCTTTGAAAACACCTCCACATCCTCCTTGGCCTAATTTTTCTGACAAAGAGTTGGTCATTTTCTTGATCTCCAAGTAGCTGTATCGTTTTATAGGAAGTGGTCCATGATTCATGAGAAAGGCTTCAAAATCTTGGTGAGGTTTGGGTTTGCCCTTCCACAATCCATTCAATATATGAAACCATAATTTCCTTCTAAAGCAATGGATAATAATAGTTAAGATTCCAATTCCCGAAACTGCAGAAACTGTAATCGAAGATAAAATTAGACAGAAACATTAGCTAAATTAGATGAAATTAGTTGTTCTAAAATTTTGGTGCTTAATTGGAAACAATTCCACTCTTTCCTTTGTCCAAGTGGTTTGCTAACCCTGTTGGTTCAAAGGTATAGTATGAAGATTGGTTAGAGCTTAGAAGTGAATTGAAAGGAAAAGAGAGAAATGCTAACTGGCAACAATAAAACTTCGCCAAAGTTATGACGTAAAAATGTAAACTGCTCACCTGCTATTGTTATAAACACTAACTTATGGCCAATCTTCTCTGACTCTGCTGAATAAAAAGTGAATTAAATTTCAATAAACTCAAAAACAAACATGAGGATATTGTGATTATAGAGATTAATGAATAGTTCAAAACAATATGTGTCTTTTTTCCCTTTTAAAATGTTAAAATAGGTAGAGAAAGGTGGAGGAAAATATTTCAAAAAACTTCCTTTTCATAAGTTTACTAATTTAAGGTTGGAAGCAGAACTAACTGATGAATTACAACAAGTTATGTGGTTATGTATTACCACATTTAGGTAATACAGTTTATCAAAAAACATGCATATTAGGACTACTTACAAGTCTATTCACGCTATTGTTAACAGGAGGAAAAAGTGACATTTATAAATTAGGACTGAGATCCCTCTAACTCAAAAATTTGATGCAGCCCTCTATTGCACATTTTCAACTTTTTATAGTTGAGATTTATAGAATTAAAATTTACTCTCTGTTGGCTAATATTAATGCTGCAGAGTGTTGTGCTGAAGATTTGCATAGTAAAAAATGATATGAGAAATAGAGTGAGTAACCAACCTGATTGTGGATCACATTTGGCAATATGCACTCCATCGCGGCAGAAGCACCTAAAAGCGTAAGCATCCTTGCCATAGTCGAACCCGCACCTCCCTCCACTTCCACTGCATTCTTCGCAACTACTTGCCATCCAATTCAGCACAAACCCTCTTCTCAGTCCCTCCACAATCCCTCTTTTATCATCCTCCACTGTAGTCCTCAACACCTTACTGCTGCAATTCTGCCATGCTAAGCCCCAATTCGGATCATTCCCATACAACGCAATAGCCGAACTCGTTTGATTTTGTGCAGGACACTCAATTCTGTACTCTTTCAGCGATGTTAAGTTGCAATTATAGAATAAATACGCTTTCTGTTGGTTTGGAGCAACTCTGTACCTATTGTCACCGGAGAAACTGTAATCTGGTGGAGGAAAGCATTCGGTGCTGGTTGGTTTTGAAAATAAAATGGATACTCGAAGCGAATGGTTAGCGTAGAAAATCTCTTCCACGACGTATTTTTCGTTATCATGCTTAGGGAGAATCGGGAAGCCATTGTTGTCACAAGTGAGATCAAAACCAGGATAACCACAAGAGGCTTCTTGTTTATCTAGGATATAAAAGGGGTAGGTTATATTTTGGCCATTGCCACAGGTTTTGGGCACACAAGCTTCAAATTTGGGATCCACGGAACCAGTACAAGTATCAAACAAAAGGAACAAAACAAAGTGGAGGAGAAGGAGAACCTGAAATACTAATAGAGGATGTGATAACATGTCCACTGATATGATACTATACGAGTTGCGAGACTGCATATACTTTTCCTAGTAACTAGTAATGTTCTCTACTCTCTGAGTGATGCTATTGAAATAATATTGATGCTTGAAAAGGTGCTGTTCGGTTGGCTCAGTTATCATGAGAAATTATTTCAAGTCTTAGACAATGGTAACATGACATTAGGGAGCCAGGAAGGTATTATATTAGTACAATACTCTTTCAAATCCATTTTAATTGTAGTTTAAGGCAATGCGCATGAAATTAAAGAAGGTATTGAAGAGTATTTATCAATTACTACCAACGTGGTCTTCCTAATAAATGCCTTAAGCATACTCCTAATTGTTAAGATTACTTAGTCAAAAAAAAAATTACTCCCCCGGTTCTTATTTATCTTTATATTTCAAACAAAACACATTCTTTAAGAAATCTAATCATTACTCAAATTTCTAATACATTAATTATGTTTTTTCCACTATACCCTTTCTCGCTCTCTCTATAATCATTAATTTTTCTCCACTACATACATAAACCAAAACATATTAAATAAGGTCAAACCGAGAAAATAACATTTATTACACTCTTGAAATCATCAATACGACAGATAAAAATAAACAAAAAAATCTCTCAAAAAACTACAAATAATAAAGAATGGAGGGAGTATAAGTTTACATTTATTTTTCCATTGAGAATCCCAAAAAATGTATTTACCAACCCATATTCGTTTAGGTTATGTTTGGATATCTAATGATAAATAAAATGAAATGGGAAGAGGTAGAGTGGAGTGCCATGGAGTAGGGTGGAGTGAAATAAGGTTAGAACTCCATTGTTAGGGTATTTTAGGATGGAATAAAAAATTTTGCATTCTATTAGAAATGATATTTAGTATTTCAATACTAGTTTGCTTTTTATAATTATTTATCAAGTGCACATCGTGCTTAGGTTAGAAAAATCCAAAATGTATTAGGAAGGTAATCCACTATTTCTCAAATTTAGTTTTCCAATATAAAAATATTGTTTTTAACTTCTTATCTTGAGACCTTCTGGCTGAAGAGCTGCAGTTAAAAAAAATCTTTATTTAATGTATGGTAACATGAAATAGTGTAAACAAATAATGAAATAAATATAAAGTGTCAAAGCCACAACTAAAGAAAAAATTGTTCATATTTATCTCTTTGTTTAAAAGTTCAAAAGTGTAATAATTAATATTTTTCATGTTTATTTCTATTTAATACTTCATTCGGCTTGAAATATAAGAAAAAAAAATACTCCTTCCGTCTCACAAGGAGAGTAAAAAATGATTAAATTTTTTGTCCCAAATTATAGTTAAAATAATTAATGAAAAGTTTAGAAATTGTAAACTTTAAATTGTGATTGGTTGATTCATGCAAAATGCATTAAATTAGTTGTTTGACAATTGATTGATGTGTTAGACAAACCATTAAATGCATCTTTCCTTAATTTTTTTATTTTTGAATTTTTTAACCATCCTTGTGGGACGGAGGGAGTACTTCTTTTGGTTTAAAATATAATCAAAACTAACCAATTTTTTTAAATTTTATTTAATTTCCATTGCAACTTTTCTAAAACATCCTTAGAAAATTGTTATCTTATTTAATTTTTGTTTTATTCCCAATGCAAATTTCCCAAAATACATCTATTTTTTTTTATAAATTTTAGAAAATTAAATACAATCAACTAACCTCCTTAATAAGCGTAAAATTAGTTCAAATTGCTTATAATTCGAGTCAGAGGGAGTAAGGTCTTGATTTTGGTAAATACTAATGAAAAAAATTACAGTAATAATTATATTAAGAGAAAGACATATTAAGAAAAATCTCAATTAATATATTGAAAATTAAAGTAACCATTATATTTCTAATATTTTTGTACAATAGGACAGATGAACACGAATGAAAAAAGTAAATTAAAATACTATCATACTCCCTCTGTTTGATATGTAATGTTCTTTTAGCATTTGTATTATGTTTCATAAGTTCTGTTCTTTTATATATCCAATACATAATTAATGTTATTTTTTCAAATACACTGCACCCTTATTTATTACACTCTTTTTTTCACAACCAATACATTTCTCTCTCTTCAATAATAATTATATAAGGGCATTATAGTCAAAATACAACAAATTCTTACATCATTTAACCATTTCTTAAAACTCGTCCATAACTTTAAAACACATTACATGTGAAACCAGAAGGAGTATTATTTTTGCTCAAATCATACCATAATCTCGAATCATGCAATACTAAGTTTTAGGGTGACCCGTTAAACAAGTTAAAGACTCTTAATTTCAGGGTAAATGTCCTTGACAAAATGAGGATGAAAGTTCTGTCAACGTGATTGGCCCCTCAAGCTCAACTTTAGGAAAATTCAATGTGAAAACATTGGAATGGCCGCGTGAAGCATGAAAGAAGTGCTGCTGCCAATTTGGAAATCAATTCAAACACGGGCCCATATGAGATTTGCTAATGAAGATGTTTGGTAAGTATTCCATGCTTTCTCTATTAATGCTACTGTTATGGACCAGAAGTAGAACTATACTTCGGTAAACCGGCTTATCTGTAAAGGTTTGGTCCAGTTAGGATCTTTGACCTCATGAAACCGGTTAACTAGTATTAGAAGCCCTATAAGGGCCCAAGTCTTCAGTAAATTGGCTTACCGGCATAAAAGCCTTTTTAAGGGCCCATGACACCTATAAACCGGATTACCAGTATGAGTGGCCCAATAAGAGTCCTAATCCTCCTTTCCTCCGAATTGGCAAAGAGGAAGACTTCTGGTTGACAAGCATAGGGAAGGAAGATTCCTTTACCTCGTGATACCGGTATAGCGGTTACACAGAGGACAAGGCAATGAAGTGGAATTCTCTTGGATTCCTATGCAATGATGAGCAGCAGCTCTCCCATAATATCCACTTAATTCCTGCTATTAACACCTGTCGTTAGCAGTTATGCAGCCGTACCCATTGATGAGGAGGGAAACCCAACGGTAAGGTTATTAGCTTATATAGGAGAGTGGAGGATAATCAGGTATGCATCCTTCAATCTCACACAAACACACACACCACCCCCCAAACTAAGAACGACAATAGAGCTGCTATCCTGGTAATCAGGGTGCCTATCTGCAGTCTAAAAGCAAACAGTAGAATACTGGTACACTTGACCGCTTAGTTCAAGTACAGACGTTCTACAACAGAACATTGGCGACCACAGTGGGAGCGATAAACCTATTCCCACCACTTTTGTGAAACAAGATGGATAACCGGTCACAAGGAGAACGAATCGAACCCAGCCACCATAGTGGTGAAGACCTGAGGAACCGTTTGAATGGAGGAAAAACTCTCACTCAACAGAAAGATTTAAGGGAGCACCTGAGTGAAGGCAGGAGACGAATGGAAGAGGAACGATCCAAGCGTGATAGTCCCCCTCGTACTGATCATAAAAAATCGCGGCAGAGGCTATCCTTTAAGGATGACAGCCCCCCGCATTCTGAACATGAGAGCAGAGGATCATCGGATGGACGTTCGCAAAGGAAGATGAACCTGGAGGCAGAGTTGGCACGCCTCCGAAAGCGTTTGGACGAGCAAGATAAGTTAATGAAAGAGCTGAAAAAAGGGACAACATTCTCCACACCAGAAGTTGAGGAGGACCTTATAAGGGAAGAGGAACCAGAAGAAAGAGATCATCCATTTTCCGACCAGATTATGAACTTTTCGATGCCTGAAAATCTCAAAGCTCCGACTAATGTAGACTCTTACTTCGGAAATTCAGACCCTCAGGAGCACATAGACAGTTTTTTGGTAGCAATGTCTTGTCAGAGGGCTAAAGATGCGTACAAATGTCGCACTTTTCCCTTGACCCTGAAAAAGGTAGCATTGTGGTGGTACTCTAAACTGGAGCCCAACTCTATCAGGTGTTGGAAAGATTTAGCTGCAAAATTCCAGGGTCATTTCACTACCAGTAAGGCTCAGCCGAAGTCTGAACATCACCTATCGCAGATTAAGCAAGGAAAAGATGAGTCATTGAGGGATTTCCTCACCCGATTCAATTCAGAATACTTATCGATCAGTGACATTGAAGCATCAGTGGCCCTTCACTTGTTGATGAGAGCCCTGAAACCTGGTGAGTTTACTGATCATTTGGTTATGCACAGGATTAGAACCATGGATGAAGTGATGGAGAGGGCAGAAAAATATATCAATTTGGAAGAATATCAGAAGGCCCAGGATAACTATGTCATTGGAGGAACAGGTAAGAAGAAGGAAGCATTCTTTCCAAAAGGATCAGGGAAAGGTAATCAGGAAGGAGAAAGGACTGGAAAGGGAGATTCAAGGGGAAAAAAACCAGAGAGTAGATATGATGAGTACACACCCTTGAACACTTCAAGGTCTCAGATCCTTAGAGAGGTCATGAATGCAGAGCTGATGGAAATAGACAGGCCTCCCCCGCTAAGAAGACCACCCACCAAGGAGAATCAGCGTAAAAGATGCAGTTGGCATGGTGGATATGGCCACACAGATGAAGAATGTGTCTAGCTTAGAGACGCATTAGAAACACTGATAAGAAGGGGAAAACTGAAAAGGTATGTCCGGTCTAATAACCAGGCCGAATATGAAGCATGCCTGGCTGGCATGACTATGGCCAAAGATCTTGGATCTCGCTCTATTCTCCTGTACAGTGACTCTCAACTGGTGATTTCTCAAATAAAAGGAAATTTTCAAGCAAAAGAGCCCCTGCTGCAGCAATACCTCATGAAATGCAAACAACTGGCAGAAACGTTTGAGGAAGCAGATTTTGAACATATCCCAAGGGAGCAGAATTCTCGTGCAGACATCTTATCCAAATTGGCAAGCACCAAGAAACCGGGGAATTACAGATCAGTGGTGCAACAAACTATATTCCACCCTAGTGCGACACTAGCAGTGGAGGATGAAGACTCGTGGGCCTCCCCTATTTTGGCGTATTTACTCCATGGCAAACTTCCAGCAGAAGAAGAGGCATCCAGAAAGGTACGAATAATGGTCCCGCACTTTATCATTCAGGATGGATTATTGTACAGAAGGGGATTTTCCTCCCCCCCTACTCCGATGCTTATCTAGCAAGGAAGCGGAGGCAGCCATGAAAGAAATACATGAAGGAAGATGCAACCATCACCTAGGATGAAGGAGTTTGGCAAGGAAAATCTTAAGAGCCGGATTTTACTGGCCTACGATTCAGCTGGATTCCATGAACCATGTCAAAAAATGTGACAAATGTCAAAAGTATGCAAATGTCCACCTGCCCCCCCGGAAGAATTGCATTCGATTTCTGCTCCATGGCCGTTTTATCAATGGGGAATGGACCTATTAGGCCCTTTTCCACAAGCCGCTGGACAAGTGACTCATCTGATTGTGGCAGTAGATTATTTCACCAAGTGGATTGAGGTCAAAGCAGTAGCCACCACCACTTCAGCCCAAATCCAGAAATTCCTCAGCAACCAGATAATCCCACGTTTTGGCATTCCTGAAGTAGTTGTCACTGATAATGGCCGCCAGTTTGTCAGCGAAGCCTTTCAAAATTTCCTCCGCGAGTTGGGAATCAAACAACGCTTATCCTCTGTGGAACATCCACAGACCAATGGTCAGGCAGAAGCGGCAAATAGGTGTATCTTAAGAGGCATAAAAAGGAAGCTGGAAGACAGTAAAGGCAAGTGGGTGGAAATCATAGAGTCCATGCTTTGGTCGTACAGAACCACCCCTCATTCTGCTACTGGAGAAACTCCTTTTAAATTAACCTATGGAAGTGAAGCTATGATCCTGTTAGAAATAGGATCCACCAACTTGAGGTCAAGATACTTTGACCCTGACACAAATGTAAAACTTCTGAGGGAGAATCTTGATCTTTTGCAGGAATCCAGGTAGATGGCCACTATTCGCATGGCAACGATCCAACAACAATCAGCCAAGCAGTAAAACTTGAAGGTTATCCGCCATTCGTTCAAAGAAGGGGACCTGGTCCTAAGAAGGTCAGATGTGCATGGAAAAGAGTCAACGCATGGGAAGTTAACTGCCAATTGGGAAGGTCCGTATCGGATCCGCGCAAAGACAGATAATGGAGCTTACTTTCTGGAAACATTAACAGAAAATAGGATCAAGAACCCATGGAATGCGGCGAAGCTGCGAATTTATTACAGTTAAAAACCCCCTATAGTGGAGAAAGCAGTTGTTAGGATATTTTTCTTTGAATAAGGCTTATTAAGTCATTGTCGTTTCCTTTTCATTAAGGCCATTATGCCACTGTTGTTAGTAGAGATGAAGGCTTTCTCCTGTACAAAACTTTTTTCATTGAAGTAATCAAAAATTTCAGTTTGCTGTAATTAGTCTATCTTTTGGTTTTCTACTATTTAAGCACACCAAACCAGTTTTATGGTTTGGAAGTGCGTTTTTTACATCCATAAATCGGATTAACTGCTTATAGGACACATCAACTCGGTTTTCTGATTAAATCCACAAATGGATTCGACAAATTCACAGCTGCAAATCGGTTTAACAATTTATGAGTCTGAACATCCGGTTTCATGGTTTGAATAAATCCACAGACCGGTTTAAAGAGTAACAAACCTTTCATCAAAAGTGAATGTGATTGAATATCTGGTTTCATGGTATGATAGCGCCCACAAACCGGTTCAATTACTTTACAATTATAAATCGGTTTAACAACGAGTTTGTCCGAATATCTGGTTTCATGGTTTAATTATGCCACAAACCAACTTATAAAAATCCAACTTAAAGTACACCACTTATATGGCTAGCCACCTTATAAGGAGAGAAATGGGTTAGAAGATGTTCTAAAAAATATTAGGCACTACTCATGTACTGATAGTAAGACTACTTTCGGATTCTATTAGAGTCTGATAAGGATAAAAGAATTTCATTCGCTGGCTAGAATAGAAAATTCTTGAGGTCTACTAAGTATGGATATAATTTGAAAACGAGACTTAAGAAAGCAAAGCAAATTCTTCATTAATAAAAAGCGATTACAACTAGATTTGCTAGATACAAAGGAAAAATATACTGAAATAGTCAAAGACGACAAGATAAAAAACATAAAACAGATAAAGCAGTAAGAAATCAGCACACGAGCCCCTATGGAGTGGCCTCGTCATCATCATCATCAACCTCTTCTCCTCCGGTGGCCAAGAAATCGGGACAACCGGGGTCAGCTAAATCCACAAGCACCCTACTTCCATTAGGAAGATAGCTATATAGCACCCCATCTTCAACACGATGAAGATAATGCATCCCTTTGGCTGAGAAAGTAGGATTCAGATAGTTAGCTTGCTCAACAGCATTCATGAAAGAAGATTGAACTGAATCTATCCACTTCCCCTTGTACATGTCCCTTTTCGACTCCATGTCCCTCAATGCATCCCTCAAAGTAGTGAGAGCAGCATCATGGGCCTCATTCATTTCAGTAATCTTGGAGTTCAACTTCCTAGTATACTTCTCCTCAGCTTGGGACAACTCCTGTTTGGCCTTGTTAAATTTAGCAGTCTCTGAAGCAAGTTGCTGAACCAATTCCGCTTCTCTTTTAACATGATCAGCTAGGTCTACAGCATCTTGTCCAACAAACAGGACCTTTTCAGCATTTTCCACAAGGAATTGGATAGTTGAGGCAGCCTTGACTTGTTCCCTTTTTAGGGATTTCAGCAGAGCAACAAATTCCCTTCTGCTCATATTGCCTAATTGTTGGGAAGTGGAATCAGTAAGAAGCATCCGATTGAAGCTCTCAGATAAGTCATCAGGCCAAAGAGAAGAACCTCCACCCTGAGCATTGGCCGAACTACCGGCTTCGGGGTGAGTAGGACCGTCATTTCTCCTTCGTTTAGGAGTGCCAGCAGGAGCAGTTTCCATACCCTCCACAGCTGCTGGGGAAGGAGGAGGTCGTGGAACAGTAGATTTGCTGACTCGGGGACGCAGATTGCGAGGGGCATTTCCAAGAGCTGCTGCTAGTGCTGCCAAATCAGAAGGTGAAGCCATTTCAGCTGCATAAAAATCGTGTCAGAAATAGGAAGGGAAGAAAAAATGCAGTACAAAATATTGCAAATTAATTAAGCAGAAAGTCCTACCAAAAGTTGTTTGTAAGCTGTCAGGTGAAGAGTCCACAATAGATTTTGTACTTATGCGCCCAAAGCGGTCGTAGAAGGAAATAAGGAAAGAAACAATAGACCTCTCTAAATCAGTTAAGCGGTTTTCCGGGGTCGCAAATAGCTTAGCCGCAATAAGGGAATTACGAGGTGACCAGAAGAGAGGGAAATAGGGATTCCCCCTGTGGTGAAACATGAAGGGCCAAACGTCTTTTGCTCCGGTTATTTTGAAATATTTGTCTTTAAACTCCTTCCACGTCTCAGAGTAAGATTCAAACACCCTCCTACCACTGCGGGATTTAAGTGTGACCCAAGCCCACTTTCCCTTCACTTTGCTGGATTGGAAGGGGCCAAAAATATAAAAGAAGACAGGGATGGTGCATTGGAGGTTAAAATGATTACAAAAAAGCTGAAAAGCTCTAAGATAGCACCAACCGTTTGGATGAAGTTGGGAAGGAGCAACCTCTAAATGTGCAAGAACTTGGTTTTCAAAATCTGTGAAAGGGATTCTTACACCACATACATCAAACAAAACATTGTACATGAAGAAAAATTTTTCATCAGTATCACCCACTGTACATATCCGATCTTGGTTACTAGGAGTTTCCACAGCGTAAAAATTTGGAGCAATGCCGGGTCTCACTAAATCGGCTTGGAGGTGGTAAAGACGAAGTTTGGCGAAATCTACAAATTTTGAAGGTCTACCTAAAGCATCTAAGTCTACCCTCTCATAGCCAGAAATATCGTCCGGTTTGACGAATTCCTCCGGATTAGTTTCGGATCTCTTGTTTCCCATCTGTGATTCCTGAGAAAGATAGGAAACATTAGGAGGAGGAGTTGGTTTGCTAACGACTTCAACAAAATAATTTTTTATTACAAATTGTCTAGCAAGTTCGTCCAACATGGTTTTTTCAGAAGAATTAATAGAAGTACTTCCTAAGTGTGAATAAGAAGGATTAATAGGGGGTATACTATCAGTTGTTAAATTGTTCGAAGAAGAAGATGAAGAAGAAGAAGAAGAAGAGCTTTCAGTGGGGTAAATGACAGAAAGTGGAAGATTATCCATTAGAGAAAAGCAAGAAATTACCTGAAAGTGTAGGAGAAGCTGGAACTAAGAAGATTAGTGGAGAAAGAGCTGGACGAAATTCTCAGAAAATGAGAAGCAAAACGTGTTTTTGGAAAAGGAGAGAAGATGGACGAATTTTTCTGTGTTTTTGGTAAGCTAAGTGTTCAAGTGAACAAGGAGTGAGGTAGAGATGAAGGAAACCCCCCTTATTTATAGTTGAACTTGGATTCTCAAAGGCCAAGGGAAAGACTACAAATATTAAATCAGAATTTAAAAGAGTTGGTCAAAGGAATCTCTTCAAGTTTTTTGATAAGTGAATATAGTCAGTAAAAAAACTTCTTATTAATGACAAGAGATGCTTTATGTCAGTTTGAGAAGATGAAAGGTGGCATTAATTTACTGCCATTTACTGCTAATTTCCTGGTCAGTGAAAAGACTCCTCATTATGATAAAGAGAGGCTTTATGTCAGTTCCCTGAAAAAAGATCAATGGGGGTACGAGGCAAATTCGGTAAACCGGATAGTAGGTACCCACTTTCAACTCAAATCAAGTTCAAAATTCGAATGTTGCTTTGCCCAAGGAGTATTCGAATTTCAAAATTCGAATCATGCCTAGGAAGTGTGTGAATTTCAAATTCAAAACACCTAGGGAATGACTAGATAGGCACGACAGTCAAGAGAAAGATGCTCTTGGGAAGCCAATATTGAATTCTTGATGACCGTGTGCTTAGAAACTTGAATTAACAAGGGCTATGGAAGTCAGACAAGGCAAAACCAGCAATTCGGTCAAAAGAGAAGGATAAACCGAATTCATTTAATAGATATATGATACACCCTTAACCGGATTAACCGGTAGGACTATTCAAGAAAGAGGATTCAATAGATCCCAATTAATTAAACCGGTAATTCGGTCCAATGGATCAACAGTCCGTTTTCATAACGTAAGAAAACCGGCAAATCAGTGTCTTTGACACCTGAGACCGGGAAAGCCGTTTGAAAACCATCAAGAGTTGAAGCCAAAGTGTGCAATTTGAAATTCAAAAATTCAAATTTATCCTTGGGAACACGAATTGGCACAGCAGACGAGGAAAAAGATTCCTCTGAAAATGACAAGATAACACTTGGAAATATAAGACTTCTTGAAGACTGTGTGACAGCCATTATGACACATGGAAAGAAGAAAAGTACACGCGTTGGGAAATGGTGATGAACAGGAAAAATTATAGTTTAAACAGAGCGTAGGTTGAACCGGTTTACCGGTATACCGGTATAAGCGGTGGGGTACCCCTCTCTCTTTAATCAGCTTACCGGCTATATACAAATATTTATACGAGGATGAAGATACCGTGTTAAACCGGTTAACCGGATTACTGGTTTATCTGTCTTAAATCCTTCAGTAATACGAAAAGAGAAGAGGTCCATCAGGACTCAGCCTTTTCTGACAAACTTAAACCGGCAAGGAGTTATATCTAGAGGAACTACCGGTGTGATGGTATGCAGCTCGAATGCTTCACAAAATCAGTTAAGCTTCTAAATGAGCCATTTTTCATGAAAACAACAAAACCAAGGTTCATAATTATAAACCATGGTCTGGGGGGCAACTGTTATGGACCAGAAGTAGAACTATACTTCGGTAAACCGGCTTATCTGTAAAGGTCTGGTCCAGTTAGGATCTTTGACCTCATGAAACCGGTTAACTAGTATTAGAAGCCCTATAAGGGCCCAAGTCTTCAGTAAATCGGCTTACCGGCATAAAAGCCTTTTTAAGGGCCCATGACACCTATAAACCGGATTACCGGTATGGGTGGCCCAATAAGAGTCCTAATCCTCCTTTCCTCCGAATTGACAAAGAGGAAGACTTCTGGTTGACAAGCATAGGGAAGGAAGATTCCTTTACCTCGTGATACCGGTATAGCGGTTACACAGAGGACAAGGCAATGAAGTAGAATTCTCTTGGATTCTTATGCAATGATGAGCAGCAGCTCTCCCATAATATCCACTTAATTCCTGCTATTATCACCTGCCGTTAGCAGTCATGCAGTCGTACCCATTGATGAGGAGGGAAACCCAACGGTAAGGTTATTAGCTTATATAGGAGAGTGGAGGATAACCAGGTATGCATCCTTCAATCTCACACAAACACACACACCACCCCCCGAACTAAGAACGACAATAGAGCTGGTATCCTGGTAATCAGGGTGCCTATCTGCAGTCTAAAAGCAAATAGTAGAATACTGGTACACTTGACCGCTTAGTTCAAGTACAGACGTTCTACAACAGAACAACTACATTATTAAGAAATGGTACTCCGATCCATTCCTTTCATATGCAGTGTGTTTTAAGGTTATGTACAAGTTTTAAGAAAAATGTTAAATAATGTAAGGATTTATTGTATTTTGACTATAATACTTCTATATAATCATTATTGAAGAGAGAAAAATATTAAAAGTGAAAAAGATAGGGGTAATAAATAGGGGTGTGTTTATAAAAAAACATTTATTATATATTGGGTTTATAAAAGAACAAGACTTATGAAACATGATACAAATGTTAAAACAACATTACTCCCTCCGTTTCATTGACTTTGGCCTTTTAGGCTTAAGCACACAGATTAAGAAAATGTTAATTATTGTAATATTATGCATAGTTTGTCTAAAATGCCCATATTTAATTCTTATTGAAAATTATAGTAGTATTTAATTTTTATTAGTAAGTGTGTCCATCAATTAATGTATGGTGGTTTAGAGATGAGAGAGATGATAAAAGTAGAATTAATGAGGAGTAAGAGAAATGATTGAATGAAAGGTTAAAATTGGAAAAAAAAATATGTGTATTGAAAATATAAAAGACCAAACATTATGAAACAAGAAAAATATGCTAAAACACCAAACTCAATGAAATAAGATGGAGTACATATGAAACGAAACATATGGAGTAAATGCTAACAATAAGTGTTATTGAGACACTTATTTTTTATATTTTCGAGAGATTGATAAATGTGAACTGGAAATTTTTTCTAAATGTAATAACCCTAACAAGACCTTTATATATGTGTGTTTCGTCTAAAATGTCTTTATTTAATCGTTATTGAAAGTTGTTGTAGTATTTAATTTGTATTTGGAAATGTGTCCATTAGTTAATATATAATGGTTTAGAAAGGAAAGAGAATACTCCCTCCGTTTCAAAAAGTTTGGCCTTTTAGGACTGGGCACACAGATTAAGAAAATGTTAATTATTGTATGTATTATGTATAATATGTCCAAAATACCCTTATTTAATCTTTATTGAAAATTGTAGTAGTATTTAATTTTTATTAGTAAGTATGTCCATTAATTAATTTATAGTGATTTAGAGATGAGAAAGATGATAAAAGTAGAATTAATGAGGAGTAAGAGAAATGATTGAATGAAAGGGTAAAATTGAAAAAAAAATATTTGTGTTTTGAAAATGTAAAAGACCCAACTTTGTGAAACAAGAAAAAAAGCCTAAAAGGCCAAACTTTCTGAAATTGAGGGAATATAAAAGTAGAATTAAAGATGAGTAAGGGAAAGGATTGAATAAATGGTTAAAGTTGGGAAGAAAAATATGTTTATGCATTGGAATTATAAAAGGACAAAATATATGAAATGAGAAAAAAGCCTAAAAGACCAAAAGTTAAGGAAAGGAGGAAATACTTTAGTTGAGTAAGTTCACATTTATCAATGACATTAGTTGAGTATATTTATCGAGAATGAAATAAAAATTAAATGAAATAATCATTTTATAGAAGCATTTTATGAATGATTGTATTGGAAATAAAAAATTAATTATTCTTTTTTATACTTGAGACCAAGATAAATGCAGTATATATTTTGTTTTACGAATATTAAAAATGAGATTAATGGTCATGCACTGATAGTGTAAATTTTTTTACACCATCAATCCATCATCCACTATTTATTTGTATTACTTTTATCTTATCTACAAGTCAATAATCATAAACATAGGAATAACATATAATAATGATATGCACTGATAATATAAAAAACCTTTACACTATGCAATATATCTATTTTCTCATTAAGAATTAAAGTGAGTATGGATCTAATGAGGATTTGATTAAATAAAGGTTTTTTTTAAAAATAATAAAAAGTTTAGGTGAGTTGGGCTCACCAGGGTCAGGGCAGGCCTCCGGGCTCGAAGAGAGTTTACAGAGGTACTTACAGATTATCCACAAACACCGTCCTTACATCGATGAGATTCAAACCCGAGATCTCTCGCAAACCCGGACTCGATCCTTACCAACTGAGTCAACGGTTGTTGGCATAGAGTATAAATATTTCTTTCATTTATAATAGTATAGAATAGAGTATAAATATTTATTTATTAAAAAATATAGATTTCAATGAGTTCTATTATTTGAAGAGAGTTTCTCCGATGCCGTCGTAAAAGAGTGAGTTTCGGTGTCGTCGAATCCTTAACCAATAATAATACGCCACCCATATAATTAGTCACGTCAGCATATTTTCTATTAAAAAATTCAATTTTATCATATTGCATTTTAGTCCTTTACATTTTAAATAACTTTTAATTAATCTAATCAATTTAAATCAAATTTAATATTTCTTATTTTATTTAAAAAATTAAAATCAAAAAATTAGGAATTGATTTTTAAAGAGTTTCATCATCACCCTCGTCTTTATTTGTTCATGACCAAACATCATAAACACTCAGAGCAAAAACCAAACACAATGCATTAAGTTGAATACAAAAGCATGAAGAACTTGATGGTTATTACATTTTCATGCCCGGGTCGGAACACTATATAGCTTGTGAATCAGCCTTCAATCCTGTGGTGGTGTGCGAGGCTATTACATTTTCATTATGGCACACCATGATTGGTTGTTTTGCATACGATTTTATTGTTCTATTTTCTTTGCTTACGTAGGCATTGATTGGGCAATTGATCTAGGATAGATCAATTTGATGAAATATTAAGGCACATCTTGCTGAGATTGTTTTTCTTAGAACAATTTTGTTGTACTAATTCTGTATCAACAAGGTGAACCTTTTTTCATTTTAATTGATTATGGCGTGTGAGGCTACCATTTGAAGGTGTTTGCTGTGTATAAACTATGAGAACTGGTACCGAACTCATCCTCATAGTTTATTTTTTAATTTTAATTTTTCTTTTCTTTTTATTTTTGGTATGTTACTAAATCTTTTTTTTTTAATATTATCAACGGGGCAGGGCAAACAGCCCAAACTACTAATTAGAAATTAGCCTAGGAAGAGCTAAACCTGCAAAGCCCTCAAATAGAAGGGGAGCTAAATAAAAGGGGGGGGGGGGGCATTATAAAAAATACAACGATAAGGGCCCTCAGCTCATGAGTAGCATTAGCTAACTTATCCGCACTACGGTTAGCTTCACGGAAAACATGCTGAAAAACAATCGTCTAATCTCTTTGAATCAGCAAACGCATTCGCCTCACAATAGGAAAGCAATGATGAGAGCTCGCACAATGACCTTGAACCAGAGTCAATGCAACTTTATTGTCCATCTCCACTAGAACTTTATGAACATTACAACTCGCAGTCATAGATAGACCATGAAAGAGTTCCCAAAGTTCAGCTTGCACACTACTATAAACTCCCAGGTTACATTGGAAGGCGCGGACCATACTACCATCATCTCGTCTGAGGAGACCACCACATGTTGAACCATTATTGCCTTTTCTGAAAGACCCATCAACATTAAGCTTCCAAAAACCAGAAGGAGGAATTTTTCGGTGGATAAAAGTTTCAACCTTAGTAGAATCATGGGGAATTCGCGGACCAACACACATATCTGCCATCAAGACATGAGTATAGTTCATGACATTGTGTTTGAATCTATAAGGCATATGAGATTTACTATCAAAAACAAAAGAATTATGATCCTTCCAAATGAACTAAATGGCTACTACAAAAAGGATATTCCAATCTTCTCTAACATTCTCCGTACGCCGAAGGGAGAGGTTGTAATCCAGCCAAGCATTACCACTGAGGCCAAAGAAGGACAAAATTGATTAGATTTATTAAAAGTTACTTAAAATGTGAAGGACTAAAATACAATATGATAAAATTGGATTCTCTAATAGAAAATATGCTGACGTAACTAATTATATGATGTGAAGTACTTTTATTGGTTAAGAGTTCGACAGTTACGAAACCCACTCTTTTGCGACAGTATGGGAGAAACTTTCTTATTTGAATGTTATGTGTTTGTAAAATTGACTATTAACAAAAGGTAAAAAAAATAGTATATTATATTTATTTTTTCAATACAAATATTTTTGTGAGAATAAATTTTATTCTTTTGAATGTTTTATATTTTTCCCTATAAAATCTAAATTTTTACAAACCAATTTAATTTTAATTGTAAATACTCTCACTCACAAGCAAATTCAGTGCATTTTTCCCCCACAAACATCGTTTGAGGGAGCAAATGCAACTGTGGTCAATTCACCAAGATACCTTCTACAATTCCCTTATGCATTATTTGAGCACCAGTCACATCTAATAGTAGGAGCAGCAGTAGCAGCAAAAATAACACATATAGAATGATCAACAACGCTAACATGATCAACATCTCAGTCACCAATCACCATGTTGATAAATTGAATGTTTCTTTGATTATCACAAAATTGTTCATTTACTCTTTTAAAATCTTACAAGTGACATTTTTTGCAATTTTCCATTATAATATTTCATGAACATCAAACTTTTACCAACAGAGTGATCATATAAAAATCACACTAACTTTTCCAAGCATCATTAATTTAGATTTCACTGGCGCGACTCAAAGAATTATCACATCAATTTATTGAAAAATGGTGTGATGGTGCTTCAGGAGATGACAAGAAAGGTTTTGGTAGTATTTGCAAGGTCTCGCCTCTCCCTTCAAACATATCAACTACTCTACTACGCATGTTATTCCGTTTGAAGGATCAATTTGAATACACCAGAAACTTACTATTATCATATTTCTCATATTCTTTTTGTCACTTTCATTGGTAATATTATTAAGTTCAATTTCTTCATTCAACTCTAGATGCTTATAAATTCAATAAGGAAAATAGATTTCACTAGTGCAATCAACTTCAACTTTAACATTAACATCAACATTCTTTCTTCCATCAACCATTTCCAAAACCATCGTTCCAAAACCCATCCTTCCAAAACTGTTGACATCTGACTTATGAGAGACCACTCCAATATTTTTCGAATATACCTCAGGGAGCAATGTGTCCCGGGGTTTCTCTAGCATCCAAAATGAACACCCTGCTTTCGTCTCGAGGACATATTTTAGCTAGTCCAAAGTCTAAGATTTTAGGAAAAAAGCTTTCATCCAATAGAATATTATGTGGCTTTATGCATGTCATAATGAAATATTCTAGTATTGCATCCTCTATGCAAATATTCCAATCCCCGAACAACGCCAATTGCAATTTGGTATAATGTTTCACAATTCAATAGGTTATCTACTGCCATTGGATTGCTTTGGTGTATGAACTTCTCCAAGGACCCATTAGACATGTATTCATAGATTAGTGCTCTCTCATATCCTTCAAAACAAAACCCTAATAGATTGATTATGTTAGTATGAAATGTTTGACTGATGCTTGTCACCTCATTGATAAATTCATCTCCATTACCTTTTGATCATTTAACATCTTCACAACAACTAGTTGTTCATCATGTATCTTCCCTTTGAAAACATAACCATATCCTCCTTAGTAATTTTCTTTATCACCATGTAATTATATCCTTGTACGGCAAGTGGCCCATGACTCATGAGAAAGGCTACAAAATCTTGATGAGCTTTAGATAATAATAATTAAGATTAGACTCCTATTCCCAAAACTGCAAAAATTGTAGTCAAAGATAAAATTAGATGACAACATGAGTTGAATCAGAAGAAATTACTAGTTCTAAAATCTTAGTGCTTAATTGAAAACAGTACTAGTCTTTCCCTTGTCCTTGTGGTCAGCAAACCACTTCTGGTTCAAAGGTTTGAAGATTGGCTAGAGGGAATTGAAAGGAGAAGAAAAAACTATAATTGGTAGGGGAAAATGTAATGTGCTAACCTGTTGTTGTTATAACCACTAACTTGGGGCCAAACTTTTTTGGATGTGCTGAATAAGTAACGTAGTAAATTTCAATCAAAACAAACTTAACAAAATGATTGTGAAGAAATTAATGAAAAGGGCAAAGCAATATATGTTTTTTTCTTTATAAAAGGGTAAATCAGTTAAAGGAATTGAAGACAGAAAAAAGTATTACAAAATAATTTCAGATAGTCTATCATAGTTAACTCCATCTTATAAAATACAAGACCTAATGGTTATTGAAGCTATGAATGAGTTCTAAATTGAATTGACAAACTGATGAACAACAACAACTATTGAATTACAATATTTATTGTTCCTAAAAAAATGGTTATGTAACTGGATACTGCCAAATTTAGTTATCACAAGTTTAACCACATAATTGTGCACTAATTGTTTCCCCAGTATATAGAAGGGATAGGTTACATATTGGCCATTGCCACAGGTTTTGGACTCACAAGCTTCATACTTGGGGTCCAAGGAACCAATACAAGTATCAACTAAAAGGAATAAATCCAAGAGGAAGAGGATCAGATATAAGAAATGGGATAACATATCCACTAATACCATAGAAGTTGTGTGACTGCACTTTTACTAGTGATTTTCCCTTTGGGAGAACAAATATTTACTTATTCTAGAAAAGGATTGAGGGGAATGCAAAAAGGGATTGGCTTTGGAAAAATGACATTCCCACACCTCATTTTGAGATGTAGGAGATGTAGTGATGAGAGGCATAGGAAGAGAAGTGATTGATGATGTGATGTAAAAGGAAGAAAGAGACGGAACGAAAGATGAGGTGTTAATGGGAGTATAAGAAAAAGTTGTAAAAATATAAGGATTGATTACCTTTGACCAATAGCCTACATGGAACAAATGCAAGGAAGCACGAACACGAAACGAAACATATACGACATGAGCATGAAAACATAACAAAATAAAATAAGGCTTATTTATGTCTTTAGTCCTTGAAAGTTGGGAGTGTTTTGGTTTTGGTCATTAGAAGTTTTTTTTGACCTTGACTCATCCTTAATTGTTTTGAAAATTAGGTTTTAGTTCCTGCCGTTAGGAAAAATCAGTTAACTGCTGACATAACTAACGAAACACCACAATAGCATACACGTGTGCAATTACTGCGTGCCACCAGTGGAATGACATGGATGATCCGAACTCGCAGGAGCAAAAGGGCCAAAGCACAACCCAAATGTGTTTGTAAATTGGGCTTTGGTCCTTTTGGTCTTGCGGATCCGGATCATCCACGTCATCATACCGATGACATGCAATACTTGCATACGTGTAAGCTAGCTGACATGACATTTCGCTTACCACATAAGTAGTTAACGGATTTTTCTTAACGACATGGACTAAAACCAAAATTTCAAAACGGTTAAGGATTAGTCAAAGTCAAAAAAACTTTTGGAAACCAAAACCATAACACCTTGCTTCAATTTTCAAGAACTAAACACATAAATAAACCTAAAAATAAAACTTCAAGAATATAGTTAGGAGTGTTCAAAAGCACCTAAAACAGATACGGTTATGGAACACAACTACTCCCTCCGTTTCACTTTAAGTGTCTTTTTAACATCAAAATTTTGTTTCAAAATAAGTGTCTTTCTACCAAATCTAGGCAACATTTAATATTGTTTTTCCTTATTTACCCTTACATTTAATGTTGTTTTAATTTTGAAATTTGTACTACTAGTAATTATGCATTGACAAAATAAAAATATTAAATAGGGGTATTTTTGACAAAATACACATAAAACTTACAATAATCATCATAATCAACACTTTCTTAATCTATGTGCAAAAGTCCAAAAAGACACTTAAAGTGAAACGGAGGGAGTATTCATGCGAGTATTTGTGTTTCATTGAGCAAATGTTTAGTGGTTGGTCAATCGGTGCAATTGAAATATTCAACCTTGATGTTGTTTTGTTAGCTCAGCTATCATGAGAAATTATTTCATGAATCGTGACCTGGTGACGCGAGATGGTCTTGATCAATGATAATATGACATCGGATGAGAGAGGAATGATGCAAAGGTAATATCATATTGATGTCAGGTTACTAATATCAGGACAACATGATTGCAGATCATGCAGCAATTTCTATGATGACCCATTGAACAAGGGAAAGACTCAAAATTTCCATGCAATTCCCCTTAAAATATGAAGATTAATTGCTATAGATAAGAGTTTTGTCCATGTGAGTGGGTTCTGAAGCTCTACTTTTAGTTAATCCACTTTGACACTAACATTCTCTCTTGGGCCAAGAATTTCCAAGAATATTGTTTCATAATTATAGACATCTATTTATGAGACAATCACCAAAATTTCTACAGAACTCATCCTACTGTTCCCCTCACAACCATCTATGCCTCTTTCCAAATTGGAATTCAAGGGATCGGAGAGCAACAAATTGGAGCCATTACATGGTGAAGGAAAAAAAAAGTTGAATGACTTTGCCTTTTAGTATTTTTCATTTTCTTTTTCTTTATCATGAGTAGAGTAGCTGAATTTTATCCAACGGGGTGATAATATACTTGGACTATTGATCATGCTTTATCGATTACTGCTACCGTGATCAAAGGATTAACATATAATTGTGATTTGTGAATGAAAACATTTAGTTTCATGGGTTCAAAAATCATTGGCAAAGAAAATGAGGTCTTGAAAAATACGAAAATGTGGTATCTGCTCCCATTGCCTTCACCTTTTTACTGTGAGATTTTAATATCTTAGTATGTCTCATGTGATGTGCATGTGACATGTATTGATGTGTGTTTAGTAAATAAATGATTAAATATTAATGGGCTAAATCATATTTAGATAAGAAGGGATTGTTTCTAAAGGTCCGTTAGCTTGATGGAAGCCAATGGATAATAGTTAGGGTTTTTACCTATTTATACGAAACAGGTCATGTTCCTGGCCAAAAAATGTATTCTTTTCTCTCCCCATCACAGAACGGCTAAACTAAACAAATAGCATAGAAAAGAATAGTAGAGGAGGCAAAGGAATAGAAACCTTGTTTCTTGACTTTTGGTCAAAGGACATTGGAGAACTCTCTCAAGTATAGCAATGGATAAATGTTAGTAATCGTATTCCTTCTGTCTCTATAACGTGTGAAAGTCATGTAATTTCAAGATCCTTATTATTGTAGTTGTAACGAATAAATTAAACTACAACTTATATGTGGTATCAGAACCACGTTAAGAAATTAATGACTTTCCAATTAAGATTTAGGATTTGGATTGAATCCTAATTATGGTGTTTAGGGAATGATTTTTTGCATAAATCCAAATTATGAAATTTAATTTCTTTGAACCCTAATTATGAAATTTAGGGCTTTGTTTTGTTTGGTATGAATTGAATCCCAATTATGGTGTTTAGGGATTAATTTTGCTGAAACCTAATTATGAATTTAGGATCTTTCGCTTCCGCTGAATCTTTTATGTTGCTTCTACTGAATCTTTTATCTTAAACTCCATAGTTATAATTGATTCACGTTTCTTTTACGTGTAATATATTTTTTTTGAAATGCTTGTACGTGTAATATTAGGCTGGTCTCGCTCCTGGCCTAGTGGGTTTGAGATATCCTCCTCAACCATCAGTGCATTACACGTTCATGTTAAGAGAAGGAATTTGGGATAATTTCAATTCATGCTTTTGAATTGAATATAATTGTTATATGGATTACGTGAGTGAGACATTATGTCACGCCAGTCACGGGCAATGCCATTATAGCATCAGGATGTGCAATTTTTATTTTTATTAAATTATTTTGGTGTAAATGGGAAATCACGTCACAATGATGTGTTCTATGTGTTGGGATTAATGAGTTTTTTAGCAAAAGAAATTTTTTGAATTTGCGTTGCTTGATTTGATATTAATGTATAATGATTTGATCATCATTAAAGTTGTCAAATCATAAAAATATTAATTCCGATTGTATAATTTTTATTATAATAATGAATTTGATTTGAAGTTAATTGTATGTTGATTTTGTTAATCACCAAAGTGATCTAATCAATAAGTAAATTAATTTCAAATCATATGATGATTTTTCAATTACTCATAGATTTGATGCTATATGAAAGACATAATGGTTTGATGTTCTATGGGTATATTGTAGTTAATTGTTATAAGACATTTATGGATCGCCCAAAGGTTTGATTAGTTGTTCTTATAATTAATGGACATGACTGTAGGCAATATGTTTGTGCTATTGGTTTATTTATACATCCAAAGACAATAGATAATACTAATTGATGCATATATCATTGCCAATTATTGATTATTAATTTTATTAGCATCATTATGTTTGAATGTCGTGTGCTAATGTGCAACCCAAAGGAGAGCGTTAGTGCACATTAATTGTTTAAGTAATATGTACCTTATGTCTCAAAACATTTATGTAGTACATGTTCCTAATTTTCTGCATTCTCATGACTTGTATGTGTCAATGTTATTTGTTCAACTTTCTGACTAGAGTTTGCAAGTCTTTCTTATCAGTTAAAGAAAAGTTTGTTGCTATTAATGGTGTTAGCGACAATAAAGATAAAGTTTATTATAAAATCTGAGTAATTTTTTAGAAAGATTTGCGAACACTTATGTTATGCTCATGAGGATAAGTGTTGCAGATTACATTAAGATAATTCTCTCCAAAATTGAAAGTAATTAAAAAAATAAAAAAAATGAAAAGAATTTTGTGAGAGAGTGCCAAATTTTTTGTGAGTATCTTTCTGGTACATTAATGAGTACCCTAACCCCATAAAGCTTGGTTATTTGTGTACTATTTATAAACGTATAATTAAAATGAAAATTATTGCAGCGAGATTTAAGTTTAAGTCCTTAGGAATAGTTGTGGATGAGAACTTCTTAGTATAGTTTATGCTTGCTCATTACCGATTGAGTGTTACTTGTTTTTGAATGAGCTATAACGCCATGAAAGATAATGGGTTGTGCAGTAAATTGCACAATATCTTAGTTTAAGAGGAAACAATACTTAAGAATATAAGAAATCTCTTTATCCACCTTTTAAGGACATTAAGGAGCTGGAAATAAATGTGTGAAGAAACATGATAAGGACAAAGGGTCAATTAGAATTAATGAGACATATGTGAAAATTCATATGAAAGAACCTCATTATCATAAATGTCATTTTGTGCAAAAAAAAAGGTTGAATTTAGAAGAAGTGCATAAAATAAAAATCTTGATTCTATAAAAGATAAGTTTAAAGCTTATGTATGTTTGGGTCAAACTTAATCAAAGATCCACATAAATTTGGTGGATTGATCCTGGACGAATCGGAACATGTTTATAGCATAATGAATTTTGTTTAATCCATACCATAAACTCACATGTAAAGTACGTGTTTGTGGGAATAAAGTGATGGTTCTAGTAGAACTTGTCAGGATTTAATGTTTAATCCTTGATATTGGGCATCACCTAGACTCATTGGAAACCTTTTAGGTACCTAGTTTTCTAGGAGTTTGGTTTATTATCTAGGATTAATGTTACTAGATACTCTTTTATGTTTGGTTATGGATGTTTCAATTTATTTAGGTATAATTATCACATTGGTATTTGTATATTAGTGATAGTTATATAAATTGAATTTTAAATGATTTTTTGCTAATTTGTGGCATAAGTGTTTGGGTCATAAATCCAAAGAAAGAATGGAAAGCTTTATAAGGAACAAAATCTTTCCAGATTTGGATTTTATTGGCCTAATTATTTGTGCAGATTGTATTAAAAGAAAGAAAAAAACAAAGACACAAAGAAATGAGCCACAAGAAGGATCCAGCTTCTTGAAAATGTGTTTTTCAAAACTTGTGGACCTCTGATGTTAACTTTCTTTTTAGAAAGGAAAAGGTATGTGATCATTTTTATTGATAACTATTCATGTTATAGTTATGTCTTGAAAATTTACTTGAATAAAGTAGAAAGTTAAGTACATATAGATGAATGTTATCAATTACGATAGAGATGATGACTAACATGAAAGAATTAATTAAAATGGGCAACATCTGTAACCGTTCGTTAAACTCCTCAAGAATTGAGTAATTTGTGTGTATGTCAGTTACACTGCAGTGAAATGGTGTATATAGGGCATAACAGAACAGTAATGAATATGGTTAGGAGTATGATATTTATTTTTTACCTGCATTTGTGAATGTATGTCTTGAAACTGTCATTTGTCTATTGAACAGGGTTCCTAGTAAGACAGTGCCAAAGACAATTTTGAACTGTGTTTATAGGATACCCAATTTAAGGCACCTGTATGTTTAAGGTTGTCGGCAGAAACAAGGATTGCAATCCGCCAGAAAATAAAATGGATATAAAACATCAGTAAGTATTTCACTGATTATCCATATAAATCAAAAGGTATAGACCTTATTGTTCTAACCACAGTATAAGAACCATTAAAATTGTGAAATTAGTGGGAGTATAGTTCCACATAACGTGAAAATTAACGGAGTTAGGGTGCAAGTTCCTGTAATTTGTAATTTGTTCTTCTACCTCAACAATAGTTTCTTTTATTGTTGAATCGTATAACAATAAAATACGAAATGAATTCACTATTCACAATGATTTTATTGTAGAAGAACCATGAGAAATAGTATTTAAAAAAAAAGGAAAAGAAATTGTTATTTCGAATGTTTTAAGTGGTTTATCTACAAGAATATAAATTTGACTTAGTCATTAATGATATCGATGTGTTGTTTTACAAGCCGTAAGTTATGATAATATTGATAAATATTTTTATATGTGAGACCTTGTAGAATTAACTAAAGGTTACACGAGAGTTGGGGGGTAAGTGAGTCTTTTGGACCAAATATAACTCTCGTGACAACCTTGAACTTACAAGGCCAAATTTGTTGTCAATGATTTCCCCGCAAAGTTGGCTTGACCATTAATGAGGTATTTTGACCAATTACTTGAAAGAATTTATTCAATATTATCATCATGGCATATGTAGTCCGTAATGATTTAGAACTGCAGTAGAAGAATGTGAAAACAACCTTTATGAATTTTAGAGGAGGATCTTTATGTGGATGACCCACTAATGTGGTTCTCAATTGAAAAGAATGAACACATAATGTGCAAATTTGAGAAAATTAATATACAAATTTAAACATACATCCCACCAATAGTATCTGAAAGATAGTCAACGATACTATTGTTCTTTTAGATTTAAGGAAACACAATTAACTTGTGTAAGTATCTGAAGGTCAGTGGGAGTGAGTTTATTATGTTGATTTTGTATGTTATATCTTGCTTGTAACTTATTATCTTGGTCTTTTACACTAGACTAAGAAGTTTTTTCTAGTAACTTTGCATGAAAGATATAGGTGAGTCGAGCCATGTGATTAGAAAATGAATATTCTAGAATATGTCACATGAATTGTTAGGCTTATCTCAGAAAGTATATATCATTAAAGTACTAGAATGATTTAGAATGAATAAAATTTATGTTAAGGAAGTATCAACTATACTCATAAAGTCTTGAGGTATTAGCATGGAACGAATAAATGCATGCTTACTTCTGTAATGAATGATCACATTGAGGTGATCAGAATGTTGAATTTGTAACAAGTTTTGAGGTTACAATTCAAACTAATTGACTGCAAAAATTTTATTTCGGGGCTTAGAACTGTCGACAATATTGCTTAGCCGCTGAAAACGTACTGTGGTGTTTTGCAGAAATTACAAGTACTATAAAGGTGCTAAAAGTATGTGAATGAAGTACTTTGTCTCTAAAGAATGAGATCAGAAACAAAAATTGTCAATAGAACATATTAGCACCAATCTTATGATTGTTAATCCCTTGAAAGAAGGGTTATTGCCTAAACATTTATTGAACATGTTGAAAGTATAGGCGTTACTGTTGTTAAGTAAAATTGAATTTGATGTTGACATCCTTATGTATGATGTAATTGACACGCTGAGCTCATTTATGATATGTTTCTGATTACCTGTTCTCTAGAACGGCATGCATTATTGTATTAGAGTAATATAAACAGGTATTGTCTTGTATAAAGACATTATTGACCAATTATGTATTTCCCAATTATAGATCGTGTTAAGGAAAAGACTATTTTGTGGTGCATGGAAGGAATTATGTCGAACAAATGATGTACAACCGCCATGACCCGAATTAGTTCCTATCTTTAATCATGATTAATAGAGTATCTAAGTATAAAATGATTTAGCTATATAAATGCGCATTAATTGTTTGTTGAATTATTTTTTTTATTTGACCATAATGTTGAATTATGTCACATGAGCCAAGTGGGAGAATGTAAGATTTTAATATCTTAGTATGTCTCATGTGATGTGCATGTGACATGTATTGATGTGTGTTTAGTAAATAAATGATTAAATATTAATGGGCTAAATCATATTTAGATAAGAAGGGATTGTTTCTAAAGGCTCGTTAGCTTGATGGAAGCCAATGGATAATAGTTAGGGTTTTTACCTATTTATAGGAAACAGGTCTTGTTCCTGGCCAAAGAAAGTATTCTTTTCTCTCCCCATCACAGAACTGCTAAACTAAACAAATAGCATAGAAAAGAATAGTAGAGGAGGCAAAGGAATAGAAACCTTGTTTCTTGGCTTTTGGTCAAAGGACATTGGAGAACTCTCTCAAGTATAGCAATGGATAGAGGTTAGTAATCGTATTCCTTCTGTCTCTATAACGTGTGAAAGTCATGTAATTTCAAGATCTTTTTTATTGTAGTTGTAACGAATAAATTAAACTACAATTTATATTTACTAGTTCTATGCAAAACAAAAAACAAATTGGGAAAAAAAATATGAAATAAGTAAATGATAAACCATCACTAGAAGTAGTCAAATTAATAGCCGCAACACTTTGGATCAACTTCAGTTCCAATTTCTTCACACTGCAGTAGAATTACATTTTACAACACAGTAATAAAACCAAATTACTCTGAAGCAGATAAACTCTTTTAAGACTGCAGATACAAATCAATGAGTTTAACATTGCAATAGGTTGATGATATTTGAGGAGAGCAACTTGTGAGGTTTGATTAAGCTATAACTGTTAGGTTTGATTCTTTGTCTAATTCCAACGTAATCAAATAGGATGAGGACAACTTCTCTCAATTAGTTAAGCTATTTTTTCAGTCTGAATCAATTAGGATAAAGCAAACTGAACAATAATTCAGAAAAGCAAAGGTTTAGCAATTGCAACTAACATGCATATTATTAGGATCAGCGGCCATTGTTGGAATATCCTTGTGTTGGGACAGGCAAGGCAATTCCTCTACTATATTAATGAGTAATGACTTCATATTAATTACAGGAAAAAAATGTTACTCCAATTGAACTATTTAAAGTGGTGGAATACTGTTTAAACTGGTTTCACTTGGAGCATCCGCACCAATGAACCAAACTTTTGTTCCTAAATGGATCTCACACATTATTTTATTATTTTTCACATTTTCCTACATTTTTAGGAACAAACACATTTTTTCTCCACACCCATAAATTTATTTTTGTTCTTAAAATTGGGACCTACATATTACCCTATATTCTTAATGGTTTCAGTTGTTGTGTTGTTTCTTTCTCATCCTCTCTCCATTTTTTGGTTAAAAAATTGAGTAACAATGGCCCATTTCCAACATCCGCTTTGTCCCTAAATATAGACAATTTATAACTAGGGACATTTGGAGCCTTTCCTACACCGGTGAAATAAAATTATGGACAGTCCATAATTTTAAGGACAAAGTTTATAAATACCGGTGCTGATGCTCTTAGTTGTGGTTAACTATTTAAATGACATAAATAAAAAAAAATCACATAGCAGCAATATAAAAACTTTCCCAAGTTTTCCAAGGCATCAATGGAGATCTCACACAACAATGCAACTTAAGAATAAGACATTAATACATATTTAGCAACGTTGGTTCTCAATAATCAGGGAGCTATTAAATCTACTTATTCAAGAAAGGTTCTCTGATCTTGAAGGTGATGACAAGAAAGGTTTTGGTGGTATTTGCAAGGCCTCAGTTCTCCCTTCAAGCATATCAACCACTCTATGCATTGTTGGACGGTTTGAAGGATCAGTTTGGATGCACCACAAACTTACTATCACCATCTTTCTCATCGTTTCTCTGTCATTTTCATTGGTGATGTTCCTAAGTTCGAAATCTTCGTTTAACTCTAGACGCTTATAAATCCAATAAGGAAAATAAATTTCACTAGTGCCATCAACTTCAACTTCGATATTCTTTCTTCCCCCTACTATTTCCATAACCATCATCCCAAAACTATATACATCGGACTTGTGAGAGACCACTCCAAAATTTCTAGAAAATACCTCGGGAGCAATATATCCTGGAGTTCCTCTAGCAATCAACATGGATACCATGCTCTCATCTCGAGAGCATATTTTAGCCAGTCCAAAATCTGAGATCTTAGGACAAAAGTTTTCATCCAATAATATGTTATGTGGCTTGATGTCAAAATGATATATTCGAGTATTACATCCTCTATGCAAATATTCCAACCCTCGAGCTACACCAATTGCAATTTGGTATAATTGTTCGCAATTCAATTGATTATCTACTGTCATTGGATTGGTTTCGTATATGAACTTCTCCAATGACCCATTAGACATGTATTCGTAGACTAGTGCTCGCTTAGATCCTTCAAAACAAAATCCTAATAGAGTGACGATGTTAATATGAGATGTTCTGCTAATGCTTGCTACCTCATTCATGAATTCTTCTCCATTACCTTTTGATTTGTTCAACAACTTTACGGCTACTAAACGTTCATCATGTAACTTCCCTTTGAAAACACCGCCATATCCTCCTTGACCTAATTTTTCTGCGAAGGAGTTGGTCATTTTCTTGACCTCCGTGTAACTATATCTTCTTATAGTTAGTGGTCCATGATTCTTCAGAAAGGCCTCAAAGTCTTTTTGAGCTTTAGATTTGTCCTTCCATAATCCATTCAATTTATGAGACCATAACCTCCTTCTAATAAAGCAGTAGATTATAATAAGCAAAACCCCAATCCCCGAAGCTGCAAAAGCTGAGATAGAAGATCAAATTGGACAAAATCAGTGGGTTAAAAATTAAAATCAATGAAACAAATGGTTCTTAAAGCTTGATGCTTAATTGGAAACAATATAATACCAGTCTTTCCTTAGTCTAAGTGGTTAGCAAACTTCTACTAGTCGGAGGGGAATCGAGAGAAAATGAAAGAAACGATAAATGGCAATAATTAAACTTTAGCAAAATTGACTATGTAAAAATTTAAAGTGCTCACCTGTAACCTGTTGTAGGTATATAATCACAAAGTTATAGTCAGGTTTTTCCTAAACTAAATAATGCTTATGCAATAAACTCAATCAAAGCAGACAAATAAACAAGTGCAAAAGATATTCTCAAGAAATTAGTTAACTGACTGTAATAAGTTATATGGTTATATTGTAAGATTTTATATCTTAGTATGTCTCATGTGATGTGCATGTGACATGTATTGAATTGTGTTTAGTAAATAATTAATTAAATCTTAATGGGCTAAATCATATTTAGATAATAAGGGGATTGTTTCTAAAGGCTCATTAGCTTGATGGAAGCCAATGGATAAGAGATAAGGGTTTTACCTATTTATGAGAAACAGGTCCTGTTCCTGGCTATAACGTATTCTCTCTTTTACCATCACATAACGATACAGAAAGAATAGTAGAGAAAGCAAAGGAATAGAAACCTTGTTTTCTGTTTTCTGGCTTTTGGTCAAAGGACGTTGGAGATCTCTCTCAAGTATAGCAATAGATAGAGGTTAGTAATTATATTCTCTTATCATCTCTATAACACGTGAAAGTCATGTAATTTCAAGATCCCTATTGTTGTAGTTGTAACGAATAAATTAAAACTACAACTTATATGTGGTATCAGAGCCATAGGTTGAGAAATTCATGATTTTCCAATAAAAAATTTTGCAATATGGTATGAATCCTAATTATTGTATTTAGGGATATTATGGTTTCCGCGAAAGTGTTATTTTCATACCTGTTAAGAATATTTATTTGTTCAATTAATATATGTGCCACCAGTAATATGAAATCACGAATTGAAAACCAATGTATGCATTTGGTTTCGTATCTATGCGGCAGTTTCCATTTAGAACTCAAGTCACGTTGACGCCTCCGTTGCAGTAGTAATAGTGTAATCTAACGCCTTACTTTGCAATAGTAATAGTACCGCTTCAAGCAATTATATTACTTTTATTTCGTATTACTTTACTGTCACGGCATTATATTAATAGTTGATAATTTTGTTTCCACAAGTTCATGGTTTTTATGAATTAATGTATGATAAGTTAGTTAATCACCAAAGTGGTCAAACTTGAAAAGTTAAATTAATTTTAAATCATATAATAGTTAATTTCAATTACTCATAGATGATGCTATAAATGTACAACATGATGATTTGTTGTTCTATGAGTCATTGAGTTTATTGTTGTAAGGCATTTATGGATCACCCAAAGGTTGATTAGTTGTTCTTACAATTAATAAACACGATTAAAGGTAATGCATCTGCATCACTGTTATATTTATTTCTAAAGATAATAAATATTTAATTCTTGCATGTTACATTACCCATTATTGATTATTGTATTAGCATCATTATGTTTAACGTTGTATATTAATGTATACCCAAAGGAAAAATATTAGTATATATTAAAAATGATGGAATATATTATATGTATAGCATGTAACTTAAGTATCAAAACACTAATAAAAATTTTGTTATGCAGTACCTGTTCCAAATTTTATGCAAACTAATGTTACGTCTGTACCAGTTTTTAATGGGCTTAACTTCTCTGAATGGAGTGATCAAATTCAATTCCATTTAGGTTTCATGGATCTTGATTTGGCAATCCAGGCAGAGGAGCCCGCTGCTATTACTGATGCTAGCAGCGAGGAAGAGATAGCCTACCATAAGGCATGGGAAAGATCTAACAGGCTCAGCCTGATATTTATGAAAATGACTGTTGCAGACAATATTAAGACATCTCTCCCCAAAACCGAAAGTGCTAAAGAATTTATGGGTTTTGTGGGAGAGCGCTCCCAAACTGCTGATAAGTCTCTTGCTGGGACATTAATGAGTACGTTGACCACCATGAAATTTGATGGTTCACGTACTATGCATGAACATGTCAGTGAAATGATAAATATTGCAGCAAGACTTAAGATCTTGGGAATGGCTGTGAACGAGAACTTCCTTGTGCAATTTGTGCTTAACTCATTACCGTCTGAGTATGGCCCATTCCAAATGAATTACAACACCATGAAAGACAAATGGAATGTGCATGAATTGCACAGTACGTTGATTCAAGAGGAAACAAGGCTTAAGAACCTTGGAAGTCACTCTGTTCATTATGTAAGCAACCAAGGACATCAAGGAGCTGGAAAGAATTATGTGAAGAAACATGATAAAGGCAAGGGCCCACTGAAGGTTAATGAGGCATCTGCAAAAATCCAGAAGAAGGGATCTCGTGATGATAAATGTCGTTTCTGTGGAAAATCTGGACATTTCCAGAAGAACTGCCCAAAACGAAAGAATTGGTTCGAGAAAAAGGGTAAGCTAAATGCTTATGTATGTTATGAATCGAATTTAACTGAAGTTCCACGTAATACTTGGTGGATTGATTCTGGATGTACGACTCATGTTTCTAACACGATGCAGGGATTCCATTCAATCCAAACCATAAACCCAAATGAGAAGTTCGTGTTCATGGGGAATAGAGTGAAGGCACCAGTGGAAGCAGTTGGGACTTATCGTTTAATCCTTGACACTGGGCATCACCTAGATTTATTTGAGACTCTTTACGTACCTAGTTTATCTAGAAATTTGATTTCATTATCTAGACTTGATGCTACTGGTTATTCTTTTAATTTTGGTTCTGGATGTTTCAGTTTATTTAAGCATAATCATCTCATTGGTACTGGTTTTTTATGTGATGGTTTATATAAATTGAAATTGGATAATTTATATGCTGAAAGTGTTTTAACCCTGCATCATACTATTGGTACTAAACGTAATTTAGTAGATGAACGTTCTGCTAACTTGTGGCATAAGCGTTTGGGTCACATCTCCAAGGTAAGAATGGAAAGGCTCATAAAGAATGAAGTCCTTCCAGACTTGGATTTTACTGACCTAAGAATTTGTGTGGATTGTATAAAAGGAAAATTAACAAAACACAGAAAGAAAGGAGCCACAAGAAGCAACCAGCTTCTTGAAATTGTGCACACCGATATTTGTGGACCTTTTGATGTTAATTCTTTCGGAAAAGAGAAATATTTTATCACTTTTATTGACGATTTTTCACGTTATGGTTATATTTACTTGTTGTATGAAAAATCTCAAGCAGTAGATGCATTAGAAATTTATTTAAATGAAGTAGAAAGACAACTAGATAGAAAAGTGAAAATTGTTAGGTCTGATAGAGGTGGTGAGTATTATGGAAGATATGATGAAACTGGGCAACACCCAGGTCCTTTTGCTAAACTTCTAGAGAAACGCGGTATTTGTGCGCAATACACAATGCCAGGTACACCAGAACATAATGGTGTATCAGAAAGGCGTAATAGAACATTATTGGATATGGTTAGGAGTATGATAAGTCATTCGTCTTTACCTATATTTTTGTGGATGTATGCCTTGAAAACTGCAATGTATTTGTTGAATAGGGTTCCTAGTAAGGCAGTTCCAAAGACACCTTTTGAACTGTGGACTGGTAGGAAACCTAGCTTAAGGCACCTGCATGTTTGGGGTTGCCCGGCAGAAGTAAGGGTTTATAATCCACAAGAAAAGAAATTGGATGCAAGAACAATTAGTGGTTATTTTATTGGTTATCCAGAAAAGTCAAAAGGGTATAGATTTTATTGTCCTAACCATAGTTTGAGAATTGTTGAAACTGGAAATGCTAGGTTCATTGAAAATGATAAAATTAGTGGGAGTACGCTTCCACAAGATGGAAGTGTGTCTTGTCCACGAAATGTGGAAATTAAGGAAGTTAGAGTACAAGTTCCTGTATCTCGTCCCTCTAGCTCAATTATAAATGTTCCTCTAATTGTTGCACCGGATAATAATTTGGAGGAGCAACAAATAAATGAACCTGCTATTCATAATGAACCTATCGTAGAGGAGCCACAAGAAATAGTATTAAGGAGATCTCAAAGAGCAAGAAAGTCTGCTATTTCGAATGATTTTGTGGTTTATCTACAAGAGTTAGAATCTGACTTGAGCATTGAAAATAATGACCCAGTTTCGTTTTCACAAGCCGTTAGTTGTAATAATTCTGATAAGTGGTTAGATGCCATGAAAGAAGAGTTGAAATCCATGAAACATAATGTCGTATGGGTCCTTGTAGAACTGCCTGAAGGTTGCAAGAGAGTTGGGTGCAAGTGGGTCTATAAGACCAAACGTGACTCTCATGGCAACCTTGAACGTTACAAGGCCAGACTTGTTGCAAAGGGTTACACTCAGAAAAATGGCATTGACTATAACGAGACCTTTTCACCGGTCTCACGAAAGGATTCATTCAGAATTATCATGGCACTGGTAGCCCATTATGACTTAGAGTTACACCAGATGGATGTGAAAACAGCCTTTCTTAATGGAGATTTAGAAGAAAATGTTTACATGGACCAACCAGAAGGATTCTTGGTGGAAGGAAAGGAACACATGGTGTGCAAATTAAAGAAATCAATATATGGACTTAAACAAGCATCCCGCCAATGGTATTTAAAGTTCAATAATACCGTTGTTTCTTTTGGTTTTAAGGAAAACACCGTTGACCGGTGTATATACCTGAAGGTTAGTGGGAGCAAGCTTATTTTTTTGGTTTTATATGTTGATGATATATTGCTTGCAACTAATGATCTTGGTCTTTTACACGAGACTAAGGAATTTCTTTCTAGTAATTTTGAAATGAAAGATATGGGTGAGGCATCCTATGTGATAGGAATAGAAATATTCCGGAACAGGTCACAAGGATTGTTAGGACTGTCTCAGAAAGCATATATTAATAAAGTACTAGGAAGATTTCACATGGAAAAATGTTCAGCATCACCCGTTCCAATTCAGAAAGGAGATAAGTTTAGTCTCATGCAATGTCCTAAAAGTGATTTGGAACGGAAACAGATGGAAGCAATTCCGTATGCATCTGTAGTTGGGAGTATTATGTATGCTCAGACTTGTACTCGACCAGACATAAGTTTTGCAGCTGGAATGCTAGGGAGATACCAAAGTAATCCCGGATTAGATCATTGGAAAGCTGCAAAGAAGGTTCTGAGATATCTGCAGGGAACAAAAGAACACATGCTTACGTATAGAAGGTCTGATCACCTTGAGGTGATTGGGTATTCAGATTCAGACTTTGCTGGATGTGTGGATACAAGGAAATCCACTCACGGCTATGTATTTCTTTTAGCCGGAGGAGCAGTCTCATGGAAGAGTGCGAAAGAATCAGTTGTTGCCACGTCTACCATGGAAGCTGAATTTGTAGCTTGTTTTGAGGCTACAGTGCACGCTAATTGGCTGCGGAATTTTATTTCGGGGCTTAGAATAGTCGACAGCATTGCTAGGCCGCTGAAAATTTATTGTGATAATTCCGCAGCAGTCTTCTTTTCTAAGAACGACAAGTACTCCAAAGGTGCTAAGCATATGGAAGTGAAGTACTTTGGGGTGAAAGAAGATGTTCAGAAACAAAGAGTGTCAATAGAACATATTAGCACAAATCTTATGGTAGCTGACCCATTAACAAAAGGGTTACCGCCTAAGGCATTTAGTGAACATGTTGAAAGTATGGGCATTATTGTTATTAAGGATTATTGAATTTGATGTTAACATCCTTTATTATTATCATGTAATTGACACTCTGAGCTCATTTTATGATATATGTTTCTGATTACCTGTTTTCTAGAACAGCATGCATTATTGTGTTAGAGTAATGTAAACAGGTATTGTCTTGAACAAAGACATTATGGACCAATTATATATTTCCCAATTATAGATCAGATTATGGAAAAGACTACTTTGTGGTACATGGAAGGAACTATGTCGAATAAATGGCATACAACCGCTATGACCCGAATTAGTTCCTATCTTTAACTATGATTAATCGAGTATCTAATTATAGAATGATTTAGTTATATAAATGCGCATTAATTGTTTGTTTAATTATTTTGTTTATTAAACCATAATGTTGAATTATGTCACATGAGCCAAGTGGGAGAATGTAAGATTTTATATCTTAGTATGTCTCATGTGATGTGCATGTGACATGTATTGAATTGTGTTTAGTAAATAATTAATTAAATCTTAATGGGCTAAATCATATTTAGATAATAAGGGGATTGTTTCTAAAGGCCCATTAGCTTGATGGAAGCCAATGGATAAGAGATAAGGGTTTTACCTATTTATGAGAAACAGGTATTAAAACTACAACTTATATATATACTACCACATGTAGCTATTACCAGCTAGCTTATTAACAACCTAATTGTTCACCGACTTTTAACTAACAGTGTTTATAACAAAAGCTTAACTAACAATGTCAATACCGGGAAGTGTGGATTATATAACACATTAACACCCATCTTGGTTAATTAATAAAAGCTCAAATTGGGAGGCCTGTGTAGGATTAGTTAAATTAATATCATCAACAATTAGTTAACTATGATATTCATATTTATGTTGTAAGATTGTTTTGAGAAAGTAAAATTACTGTAATTAAAGGCATTTCTTTTTAAGAATAGAATGAAGATTTTTTATTTTATATTAAAAAAAAAAAAGTAGCAATAGTAGGATTTGGATCCTCCCAATCTCGATTATAATTTTTGACTCAATATCTCTCCTTCACATGATCGTATGAGAGAAATTAAACAATGACATGAGTCAATCCAAACCCATAATATCATGTTGATTTGTGAAAAAAAATAATGGAGTTATTATAAAAAAAAACCAATATCAGAATGTCACTGTTGATAAGAAAAAGTTAATCAAATAGTAGTTGCACAAGAATAGCTAGACTATAAATTTTAAACCTTACACTCGTCCTAATTTTCTGAGATTTCTTTTTAGTGAAGCATCTTGTGAATTAGTGATGACAATAAAAAAATAGATTATATATATAGGAATAAAATTGTAAGTGTAATAGATGTATTTGTGGGTATTGACGCAGGTGACGGATATTTATGGTATCCACCGGGTTTTATAATTTAATTGAATATTTATATATTTTTTGTAATAATCAATATTTTTTATGGTGAAGGCTTCTGTGGACTTGCTTGGGATTTGGTGCACGCTGCATCTGACGTTTTATACTGGGTCTAGCTCGTTTCTCCGGTTTATATTTTTTTAAATTCGTTAAATTTAAGCAGGGGTAAAACGATAATTTCGATCAACAATGAAAAGTGATAACCCTATGTCCCACCTGAGACGTATGGTTTAATTTTTTTAACTACTCTATGTCACACCTAAGACTTAGGGGCAATTTTTTTTATAGACACCCTACATCCCAGCTAGGACGTAGGTATTAAATTACCCCTAAAAGCACCCTAAGTTAAATGGATCCTACGTCCGATCCCATGATTGACGTATAATTTTTTTTATATAATAAATTACATCCCACCTGAGACATATGGTTTAATTTTTTTTAACTATTCTACGTCCCACCTTAGGTAGGGGCAATTTTTTTACAGACCATACGTCGAAGCTACGACGTATGGGCATTTTTGTTTAAACACCCTATGTCCCAGCTAGGACGTAGGTATTAAATTCCCCCTAAAAGCACCCTAAGTTAAATGGATCCTACGTCTCATGATTGACATAGAATTTTTTTTTATATGACAAATTAGCTTAGATTTTGACGTAGTTTTTTTTTTAAATAATAAATTAGCTTAATTTTACGTCATATGATTGACGTAGGTACATATACAGATTTATATTGAATGTACGTCCCATGATTGATGTAGGTACATATACACATTTACATTGAATGTACGTCCCATGATTGATGTGAATGTGAAATCAATAAAATTTATTACAAAATCAATAAATTAGCTCAGTTGTATTTTGCACCCTAAGTTAAATGGATCCTACGTCCCATGATTGACATAGAAATTTTTTTTATATGACAAATTAGCTTAGATTTTGAGGTAGTTTTTTTTTTAAATAATAAATTAGCTTAATTTTACGTCATATGATTGACGTAGGTACATATACAGATTTATATTGAATGTACGACCCATGATTGATGTAGGTACTTATACACATTTACATTGAATGTACGTCCCATGATTGATGTAAATGTGAAATCAATAAAATTTATTACAAAATCAATAAATTAGCTCAGTTGTATTTTTTTACTTTCTTGGTTCCATGATTGACGTAAGGATTTTTTATTTTTATTTCTACAATACCTTACGTCTCGACTAAGACGTGGGTGTTAATTTTTATCAAACACCATACGTTCCGATTAAGAAATAGGTATTAAATTTATTTAAAAAACACACTACGTTTCGACTAAGACGCATGAGTTAATCTTTTTAAACACTCTACGTCCCCATCTGAGACGTAGGGGCAATTTTTTTATAGACTATACGTCGAAGCTAACACGTATGGGCATTTTTTTTCAACACTCTACGTCCCAGCTAGGACGTAGGTATTAAATTGCTCAAAGCACCCTACGTCCCAGCATTGAAGTATTTTTTTATATATATAATAAATGGATCCTACGTCCTAGCATTAACGTAGGTTTTTTTTTTTAATAAATTAGCTTAGTTATCTTAATTAGGTTTTTTTTTATAATAAATTTGCCTTCTTCAACCTTTGAAAATTTGCTTTCTTCAACCATTTTACAGAGCATGCAACCTTCAACCATTTTACGAAATATTTGGGGAAGAAGGAAAGGGGCAATTAAAAACCCTAATACAAATAGGGAACCTTCATATTCAAAATTGATGTTGAGAGTGCCGAATCAACCACATGCAAAGCCTTTTAGTGACTGGATTTGAGGAGTTTGATTGCCAAAATCTTGATTCCTCCTCATATGTGTGATTCCTTCTCAGATCTTGGCCAAAATCGAAACCGTGAGGGAGAAGGGGAAACCAAAACCGAACGGGAAATCGAAACCGAAGAAGGAGAAGGGGAAACCGAAACCGAAGAGGGAGAAGGGGAAATCGAAACCGTGATTTAAGAAGGTGAACACTGATCAAGTGTGAGGTCATCCATCATGAACATAAGCTATGTTTCTAATAAAATAAAACTCCCACCTGATCTCAAAATTTAATTTAATATTAAATCAAAGAATTGACAATGTGTTTTTACGCTTTTACCCTCGTCCACGACAATTTTTTGATGTTTTGCTTTTTTACCGGATTACCAGGATGCCGGTTTCCTTCACTTCTGTACAATTCCATTTACACAGCAGGTGCACGCTGCACTCACAACTTTGATTCATTGAAGCCTTGGTCATTCTCTCTCTATCTCTCTCTCTATATATATATATAGATAAATAATAATATATGTATGATATTTTTTTTTAATGTGATTTAATCACTAAAGTTTATTATGAAATAAATAAAAATTGATTATATATATATATATATATATATAATATCAAGATAACAGAAAAATTATATGATATTATGAGAAAATAGGTAGCGCACCGACGATCATGTGTTTATTATAATTGACTTTTAAATTAAAAAAAATACAAATGAATGATGAATGATAGATTGATGGCGTAAAAATTTTTTACACCACCAGTGCACAACCATTAATCTCTAATATTATATAGTATTTGATATGATCATACAGGCCCATTAGACGGGCATAATTATATCCAATATATTATGGGTGGTACCTAGAGTTGTCAATTCGGGCTGGCCCGGCCCATTCGGACCAGCCCATTAGGGCCACTAGTTTTTTCGGGCAGGGCTGGGCCGGCCCATTTATATATCGGGCCAACCATTTTGCTAGCCCGGCCCAGCCCACTAGTTTTTCGGGCTGGGCTTGGCTGGCCCATGGGCCAATAATTTTTCATTTTTCGATAAAAATAATAATTAATTATAACCAAAATAAAATTTTATAACATTTTCTTTTGATTTGGATGTCATTATTAATTATAAAAATAATAAATGAAAAGACAAAAAGCTCTATCTCATCTTAATTTTATTATTGTTTAATCCTATTCAATAATAAAGTGTTATAACAAATAAAAATAAATTTAAGTTCGGGCCAAACGGGCTGGCCCAGCCCATTTCGGGTTGGCCCATGTCGGGCTAATGATTTGTCGGGCTCGGCTGGGCTGGCCCAAAAAACTTCGGGCTAGAATTTTTCCTGACCCAGCCCATGTTTTTGTCGGGTTAAATGGGCCAGCCCATTTTTACAGCTCTAGTGGTACCATTATGTGTAATTTTGCGCGGGTAATCACATGTACTAGTATTTTTACCATCTCTAGATATACAAGCTTGTGTATTTCGCAAACGTTCGCAACGATAGAGATTCACATGCAGCAATTTGCCCTTTCCTCGTAAAACAAACATCTGAATATAATAATGGAGAAACCAATATAATATTCCCTTCCGCTTGAAATATAAGCAACAAAAAAACATATATTTCTTAGTTTAAAATATAAGTAAAACTAACCAACTTTCTTAAATTTTTTCATTATCAATGTCACTTTCCTAAAACAACCCTAAAAAATTGTTATCTTATTTCAATTTTTGTTTCATTTTCAATGTAACTTTCTTAAAATATATATATATATTCTTTTATAATTTTGAGAAAATTCAATAAAATCAACTAACAAACTTAAAATTAGTTAGTTTCATTTATAATTAAAACCGGAGGAGTAATGATCTTAATCCAAAAGAAAAATGAAGATATTTTTGGGTTTTTCAAGCTTCTGGGGTCATTAAATTTGGAGGCACACACTGAAAATAAATGTTGCGAAAGAGGTACGTATACATTACCTAAGCCTAGCTTCCCTGCTTTACTCAACCTGCTGTTCGCCTCTCCTGCAGGAATTTGAAGAGAAACAATTAAATTCGATTCAACAATAAAGAAATTTAAGAGCATATGCAATACCAAGAACCAATTTTGGATCTTAGGTGGTTTTCACAGTTTTTTTATATTATTTCATAATTTCTCGTATTCTAAGCAATTCTAACACAATTTTGCTCTAACCCTAAGAACCCAACCATGGTTTATGAATGGATCACACACTCTATCCCACATTACTTTTTACATATTATTTAAATATTACGTATTATAATAAATTAAATTATAATTCAATTAATACCAATAGTTCAATAACAATAATTTAAAATTACTAAAATACATAAAAAAAACTACATTAATTTAAGTGAAAAATAAAAAAAAATACATATAATAAAATTTCAATTGGGGTGTTGATACGAATATGGTATAGAAAATTATTGGTTGTAAAAGTTTGGATTATATCATGGATTTGGGAAATAGGGAGGATTTTGAAAATTTATAGTATTAGAACTACTACCATCTGTATTATTTGGTGGAGGTGGATGATTTTGTAAGAAATTAAAGTAAGCATTATAATGATTTTGATTAGCTAGAATCCATTTGAGTAAGAAGAAGAATGAAATTTTGGTTGTGAAATTCTGATACAATACATGCATATTTATACAAATAATTTATAACGGTTATTTTTTTTTGCCTCAAACGGTTACTTTATCAACAGTTCTTTTTGTTTTACCAACTACCGGATTTGTTGTATTACTTCTATTATTAAAACTAATACTACATTCTTCTAATACTAAGCTAATTTATTATATAAAAAAAAGAAGCTAATTCTAATTTGCTTTTTCAATGCTTGGACGTAGGGTGTTTTTAGGGGCAATTTAATACCTACGTCCTAGCTGGGATGTAGGGTGTTTAAAAAGAAATGCCTATACATCCTAACTTCAAAGTATGGTATGTAAAAAAATTGTCGCTACGTCTCAGGTGGAACGTAGAGTATTTAAAAAAATTAACTCATACGTCTTAGTTGAAACGTAGTGTGTTTTTTAAATAAATTTAATACCTACTTCTTAATAGAGACATAGGTGTTTGATAAAAATTAACACCAATGTCTTAGTCGAGACGTAGGGAGTTTTTAGAAATGAATAAAAAAGCCTTACATCTTATTCAAGACATAGTTGTTCACATTATATACACTAGCTTTACGTCTTACGTAAGAGGTAGGTGTATAATTATTTTAGAAGATGATTTTGTTTTTTTTTTTTTAACTTTATGTTTGACCACCGTACGATTGAGGGCCCACAGCTGGCCCTCAAGCAACGTCTCTCCACCAAGAGACGGACTCTTGCAAGAGCTGTCATATAGGCAAGCTCCAACGCCTTCCGATTCTTTGCCCTTGGTTCTCCACGGAAACCCAGTCTCTTATTTTTCACGAAAACCTAGTCTCTAAAAGACTGGGTTAAAGATGCTCTAAATATGATAATAAAATTATAAAGGAAAAGTATGATGTTTCAGAACAATATCAATCCATCAAAGAAGCAAAACATAGCTTTGTGCCATGATTCTTTAAGATTGATAAGAAAATATGCAAAAAAACAAGTACTCCCTCCTATTTTTAATATTTCCTTCGGTCCTGTATATAAGATATACTTAACAGTATTCCCCGGATCAAGGAAAGTGGTTAGTTTTGTGAATTTTATGAGAATATATTGTAATATTACAATTTTACCACTCCACTTTACTTGAAAAATTCACATTCATTAATGAATAACAAAAAAACATAGTTAATTAGTCAAAGCATTTAATAAGGGGCAAAAAAAAGAAAAAACAATTAATGATGCATAGGAAATATAAAGTGCCCTATATATAGGACCAAAGATTTTTTCTAGAAGATGCCCTATATATCGGACCAGAGGGAGTATATAAAAAAACGGGGGGACAAACTTATCTTGGTCTCAAATATAAGAAAAAGTTATTAACTTTCTATTTCCAATACAATTACTCTTACTCACAAAAAAAAATAAAAAAAATTCATTTACTCCTAAAATATCTCTAAAAAATAGTAATCTCATTTAATTTTTGTTTAATTTCATTCCAAAGCAATTTTCCTAAAATAGCCTATTTTTTTATGAATTTGAAAAAATTAAATATACTAACTAACTTTCTTAATAAATGTGATTTCGATTATTTTTTCTTTTAATAAAAATAAGAGGGAATAAAAGCTAAACTCGAGATATTGAAAATAATATATGAGTGACTTTATTTAAACACATTTGTTCAAAGATAAGAGTTATTCTATTCACAACCTCCTCACTTCACTTTTTCACACTTGAGTTCTAAGATAGTGACTATAATATGAGCAATGACAGGGCTTGTAGAATTCTATGGGAAATTAGCCAATCTTCAATAATAATAAATTTAGAAGGGAACATAAAGAACCTATGGAAAATAAATTAAGACATGCAACTAGCATAGGCACTTGAAAATTTCTCTTTGCCGTCTAGTTGACGTAGGCCTCTTTGTAATAGTGATATTTTTGCACATTCATCAGGCAATTAATGGCAAATCCTTGATTGGAAGGCGGATCACTGAGCACACTGCCAAAGAACTCAAAGGGTCCCGAGTGATGGAAGGTCCTAATAAAGATCGAAACCATGGCAGCCGGCTTACAGCCACAGGGATAAAAAAAAAAATATGCTTTTAACTTTTAAGTCTTTAAATTCAGAGGGTATTTGGATTTAATCCCTGTTTTTTTTTATTAGGTTCCTTAACATTTTATTATTTCATCAAAAGTCCTTCCATTAATTTCTAGGAAACGTTGTTTCTTTCCACCAATGGGTGATCGACATGTGGCACCATATGTCAAGTTTAAAAAAACCAATATTTGAAAAATTAAAAATTAAAAAAAATTTAAGAATTAAATTGGGAGTAGTCATAAAATTGGATTTTTAGGACCAAAGCAAAGCATATCATTTTCTTGTCCCTCACACAGACAGCGTCTACAAAATATAAGAAGAAGAAGATGGTTCTTCAAAATTCAAGTATCCCCTTTGCATTTTTGGTTTGCACCCTGGTATCCGGCCCACTGGGCCGACTAATCCAGTTCGAGGGGGGTCCCGGGGTTAAGGTTTTATTCCTCTCCCAACGTTGTTGCAGGGGATCGAACCGTGGTTCGCCCTACCAAGTGCAACCCCTGGCACCACTTTGAAACAACAAAACCTTTCTCTTCTTCAATCCTCTTCCCGCTCCTACTCTACCACCACTCTCCCTTTCAACCTTTCCACCAATCTCACCCTTCCACGCTCTCATAGCTGCAGAGCGCGGGCGTGTAGGCTGTCTGTGACTTACTCCATCTCAAAGATACATTATTATGGAACCCTTGAAGTAGGGGTGAGCATGGGACGGGTTGGGACGAGTTTGGCTTGGCCCGTACCCGTCCCGAAATGTTGCTCGTGTCAAATTTTCAACCCGAACCCGTCCCTAATTATAGAGGGACAAGGTAAGGACGGGTCCAAAATAGGACGGGTCCAAATAGGGACGGGTTCGGGTTTACCCGGGACGGATGAATAACATTAAAAAAAAACTTCAAACCATTCAAATTTTGAAATTTGTAAAATCTTTTTAGAATTCTATAATCAGTCACAAGAAGTATATTAATACTAATATAATTCCTTCAACAACAAAAAAGTATAATTTTATAGTTCCTAATATTTCAATAATGAGTACATCATTTCCAAAAAGAATAAAAAAATTACCTTGAAGCAGAAGAGCAGATCAGCAAACAGACAAGTAGAAGAGGAGACAGAGTAGTTAGATTATTTCCCCGTGGGCTTTGTTGGTTAATTCACTTGTGCAGATCAGCAAACAGATCATTTCCCCGTGGGCTTTGTTGGTTAATTCACTTGTTAAAGGAAATCTGGACAAGGTCCCAACTGTGCTAAGCTTTGTAAATATATATATATATATATATATATATATATATATATATGTATATGTCCGGGCCGGGTCCGGGTGACCCGGGCATGGACCCGAACCCGTCTTTAATAAGATCGGGTCTGGTCTCTTCAGGGACGGGTTTGTCCATTCACTTGTTAAAGGATGGGTTTGACCCAACCCGAACCCGTCGGGTTGGGACGGGTCTCCGGGTTGGGCCGGGTCATGCTCACCCCTACCTTGAAGTCCTCTGAAGGTGGCGGTGGTGGCGACTTCCACATCACCTAGCAGCTTCGCCACAACAACATTACCAAGTGAGCATAAGCATAAGAATGGTTGGATCAGGATTAGGGGTGTAAGTGGTCCGGTCTCGGATTGCAAGACGAGTCGGATCGGATCGGACCGGACCAAAAAATATGGTCTGGTCTGATCTCACGGTCCAATCCGGTCTTTAAATTATTAGACCGTTTTACTGTGGTCCGGTCCACGGTCTCACAATTTTTTAGACCGCGAAGACCGGACCAGACCGGTAATAGAAATATTAAAAAAATAAATAAATAAAACACAAAGGCAGTATCTTATAGGTGTATTTTGTAAAGTAGGATGGTCTTTCAAATGTGATTTGCTATTGACTAGTACTAGCTAGTAGTACTATAATATAACATGGTTTTCTGACTTTTCTTTTTTATTGATTTGGTTGGTATGTCGGCATAGGTTATGACCAATGGACAGTTTCGCCAACGTCGTCCGCCACCACGACCTCCCTCTGTCTTCCCTTCGTTCTCGATCTCTCTCTCCCTATCATTATAGCCACTCGCGTTTCCCTTCTCCAGTCGCGCTTCGCGACTCTCTTTCTCCTTCTGCCGCTGGTTTCGCTGCTTTGGCTCTCTCTCTCCCTCACCCGTCGGTACTCTCTCTCCCTCCGTTCTCTCTCGCCGATCTTTGTCCCTACTGTTCTCTCTCGCCGGTTCTGCCGCCGCCGCTTTAGCGGCAAGCAGTTGCTGCTGTTTAGAGGAGAGGAACCCTGGGGTTCCCAAGTGAAATACAGGCCTGAAGGCCCAGTTTCAAAAAAAAAAAAAGCTTGAACAATTATGGTTTAAATGGACCAGGACCGTAACGGTCCGGTCCGGTCTTTTCATATGAAAAACATCGGGACCGGACTGGACCACAATAATTTAATCGATCCGGTCCCTACAGTCCATTAAAGACCGGACCGGACCAAACCGTTACACCCCTAATCAGGATAATGGGTGAAAAATTAGGTTTGGGATTTTATTTGGGGTTAGTTTTGGTTTTATTGGGTTTCATTAGTATGTGATCCCTTTTAATAATTTAATGGATCAATAACTTTATGCATATCATAATGGAATAATTTTTTTTTCCTTTTTATTATTCTTTCTTCTTACTCTGGTAGTAAGTTTGACCTGTGTGTAATATTTTGAGTTGGTTTACATTATGATTTTAATTTAATTGTGAGTTGGTTTATATTATGTTTTGTTCCATTTTATTATTATTATTATTATTATTATTATTATTATTTTAAGTTGATTTCTTTTTTAATTTTTCAAATATAAAATAAAAAAAACTGACATCTGATGCCACGTGTCGATCACCCATTGGTTGAGAAAAATAGAGTTTTCTAAAAGTTAACGGAAGGACTTCTCACCAAATAATAAAATGTTAAGGGACTTAATCCAAAAAAAAAAGAACAGGGACTAAATTCAAATATCCCCCTAAGTTTAATTAAGGATCTAAAAATTAAAAAAGCCTAAAAAATAATATTAAAATAGAATATTTTGGGCAGATATAAAATAATATTAAAATAAGAATATTTTGAATAAATGAAAAATAATATTAAAATAAGGATATTTTGGATAAATTACATTAAAGATAAAAAATAATATATTTTTACATAAATATCATAGGGACCTAATTGCAAAACTTATAAATTAAAAATATACCTATCTAACATGACAAGATAAGACACATAATCCTTTTCTATTGGATCACATAGTAAAAGTACTACAACCTTTATTTCCATAAAGGAAAATGTTTAAATGACATCTGTATTTGAGATCGGGGGGTGACACCTGCTTTTTACGGTAAAAATTGGTGGGTCCTGTAAGAAAGAGAAATCGCAGGACCCACTCGTTTTTGCTAAAAAAAAGCAGGTATCCCATACAGATGTCAAATACAGATGTTTATGTAACAAAGTTGTTCCATAAAATACATAAATAAAGTCCTAAAAGACCCATAATTTATCCATCCTTATACAAATAATGTTACATATACATCCCGAATTTATATATGGACTTATATATAACACCACTGCTCCCCCTATCTCTCTCTCATATATAGAGAGAGACACACACACTAACCTGGAACACATACCGCAGAATGAACCCTATCAGAGCAATAGCACAATCGAATATATCATGGTTTAAGTCTAACCCATATCCATCTTTATATAAATAATATTACATATACATCCAAAATTTATATATGAATGTATATATATAACACCACTGCTCCCCCATGTATATAAAGAGAGACACACATACTAACCTGGAACACATACGGCAGAATGAACTCTATCAGGGCAATAGCACCTAAAACCGAATATATCAGGATTTAAGTCGAACCCACACCTCCCTCCACTTCTCGTGCATGCCACGCAATTACTAGCGGTCCAATTCAACAAAAACCCTTTCCTCAGCGCCTCTCGAATCCCTCTTTTCTCATCATCTTCCACTGTCACGTTCACCACACCACCCTTGCATGCTAATCTCAATCTTGGATCATTCCCATCATAAATGGCCACTACTGAAGTCGTTGTGTTTTCTTCATCACAACCTACTCTGTTATTTTTCAACCCTTCAGGCTCTTGAGAAAATAGAGAGATAAGGAAAATCATTTTTTCATTAACAGAAAAGTAAAAATAGTTACACTAGTAGGAGGCTTTATATAGGCAGCCAGAACTAGTAGAAAGCAATAAAGCTAACTAACTCTATTCTAACCATCAGCTATCATAAACTAACTTAGCAGATATAAATAACTAATACATCAGCTAATTATGCTAACCGTAATACCCTCCCTCAAGTTGGACTGTGTAATGAGCAGAGTCCTAACTTGGAAATGAATTGCTGAAAAGATGTTGTATGCAAAGGCTTGGTAAATGCATCAGCCAACTGATCCTTGGAGGAAATAGGAAGGAGATGAATAAGCCCTTGTTGAATCTTTTCTCTTGTAACATGACAATCAATTTCTATGTGTTTCGTTCGCTCATGAAACACTGGATTACGAGCTATGTAAATAGCAGATTGATTGTCACAATACACTGAAACTGGATCAGTGATTGGAATATGCAAGTCTGTCAACAAGTATTTGAGCCATTGAATCTCACAACTCAAGCTAGCAAGAGCTCTATACTCAGCCTCAGAGGAAGACCTGGACACTGTGTTCTGCTTCTTTGTTTTCCATGATACTAAAGAAGTCCCAAGGAAAACACAATACCCTGTGATGGACTTCCTAGTTTCAGGACAACTTGCCCAATCAGAATCAGCAAAACCAGAAAGTTTTAGAGTAGTGTTGGCTGCAAAAAATAAACCTTGTGCTGGTGATGCTTTCAGATATTGTAACACTCTGATGGCAGCTTTGTAATGAATCTCCATAGGCTTGCACATAAACAAACTAAGCTGCTGCACTGCATAAGAAATATCTGGTCTGGATATAGTCAAGTAGAGCAGTTTACCCACCAACCTTCTATAACAGCCTACATCAGAGAATGGAGTCCCTTGATCACTCTGCAATTTAGTAGAAGGATCAAAAGGAGTTTTGACAAGTTTGGATGCAAGATTCCCAAAACTAGAGAGCAATTCTAGGACATACTTCCTCTGATTCAGATGAATACCCTCCCTGGATCTTGCAATCTCCAAACCAAGAAAAAACCGTAAACTACCAAGATCCTTAATTTTGAAAGCATTATCAAGAAACTGTTTAACGTTGTGGATTTCAGAAGAATCATTCCCTGTCAGCACTATGTCATCAACATAGACAAGGAGAGCAGTGAAGGAAGAAGCAGAACTCTTGATGAATAAGGCCTGATCAGCAGTGGAATGATGATAACCAAGAGAGAGTAATGCATTAGATAGAGTAGTATGCCATTCCCTGCTAGCCTGTTTGAGGCCATATAATGACTTGTTGAGCTTGCAAACCTGTGTGGAACCAGCAGGCAACAACCCTGGTGGAGGAACCATATAAACTTCTTCATGGAGATCACCATGCAAGAAGGCATTATTAACATCAAGTTGCTCCAAAACCCAGTTTTTGCATGCTGCTATTGCAAGAATTATTCTGACAGTAGTAATCTTAACCACAGGAGAGAAGGTATCAAAATAATCAACTCCTTCCATTTGAGTGTACCCCTTGCCAACTAACCTGGCCTTATGCCTCTCTAAAGAGCCATCAGCTTTCAGCTTGATTTTATAGACCCATTTACAATCAATAGGAATCTTATCAGGAGGTAAATCAACTAAGGTCCAGGTATTGTTTAGTTGTAAAGCAACAAGTTCTGCCTTCATAGCTTGCTGCCAACACTCTTGTTGACAAGCTTGAGAATAAGAAGTAGGTTCCGTAAGGGCAGAAGCGGCTAAACAGAAACTATGATAGGCAGTAGAACATTTGGAGTAATCTAGAACTGATGACAAGGGGTAAAGAGGTTTACCTGAAGATGAGTTGGCAAAATCAGCTTGAGTAGCAACAAGACTGCAATGATAGTCCTTAAGCCTAGCAGGAGGTTGCTTATGTCTCAAAGAAACTCTAAGAGGTGCTGGGGCAGGTACATGAATAGGTAAAGATGGTTGAGGGAGAGTGGTTGATGGGTGTGGAGGAGAAGGAGGCAAGGTTGGAGGAGAGGGTGAAATAAGCCCATCAGTATCAAGAGGAAAAGAAGGTGCAGGCAGCACAGTAACAGGATTAGAAGGATGAGAAATTTGGAAAGGAAAATTGTCTTCATAAAACTGAACATGCCTAGACACACAAAACTGATGAGTGAGAAGATTGTATAATAGAAAACCTTTCATGCCTGCCTTATAACCTAGAAACACAGTCTTTTGAGCTCTATGTTGAAATTTGGTTCTGTGATTTTGCAATGTAGTGCAGTAAGCTAAGCAACCAAAAACTCGAAATTCAGTGAGGGAAGGTTTACTGTTATGCAATAATTCAAAGGGGCATTTGTTCTGAAGAATGGGACTAGGAAGTCTGTTAATTATGTGAACAGCGTGCATAACAGCAAAGTTCCAGAACTTATTTGGAAGATTGGCTTGAAAGAATAAGGCTCTGGCAACATTTAAAATATGTTGGTGTTTGCGCTCAACAACTCCATTCTGTTCTGGAGTTTCTACACATGATTTCTGATGCAAAATTCCTTTGGAAGAATAGAATGCTTCCATAAGAAACTCTACACCATTATCACTTCTTAAGCACTTAAGTTTTGTACTAAATTGAGTTTCTATGAGGGATATGAAATTGATCAAATGTTGTCGAGTTTCTGATTTGTTTTTCATTAGAATGATCCAGGTGAATCTAGAATAGTCATCAACCAAGGTAAGGAAATATCGATGACCAAAAACAGAGGGAATAGAGTATGGACCCCAAATATCAGCATGTAAGATATCAAAGATATTATTGGAAACTGTGTCACTAGTACAGAATGGTAATTTTCGTTGCCTAGCAAAATGACATATATCACATGGATTATGAAACTGAGTACATGGTGAAATGAAAGGAAAATCTGTAGATAGTATCCTAAGAACAGAAGGGGAAACATGGCCTAATCTTAAATGCCAAAGTACATTATTATCAAGGGAATTTGTAGTAACTTGACTTGCAACATTTGCGGAGCTATCTGGAACTATCACATACAGACCCTGGTGCAACTTAGCTGTACCAATCATCTTCCTGGATAAACTCTGCAAAATGTTACAAGAATTTTGGTGAAAAATCAAGTCACAGTGTAATGTCTCAATCAACTTAGCAACAGAGATCAGGTTCACATGGAACTGAGGAACAAGTAAGACATGATATAAAATCAATGTTTCGGAAAGCTTAACTGTTCCAGATATGCATGTAGTGACTTTATCACCATTAGGAAGAGTAATTAGTATCTTAGGTATAGTTCTCTGATCATACATCAGGGAGGAATCAAAACATATGTGATCAGTAGCACCTGTATCAAGGAGCCATGGAGAACTAAGATTACCTGAGGAGGAGTGAGGATGAGAAGAACTACCAACATTGGATTTGGAATGCTTGATGACAGCTGAATTGACAGCATGATTGGAGTTATTCTTTGAAGTCTGCAGTAATACGAGAAGATCTTGAATCTGTTCAGGTGTAAAACCAACAGCTTGTGGAGTGACATCTTGTGAATTATCAGAATCGTTCTCTTCATCCTCATCCTGAGATCCACTCACATTGTTTGCTTTCGCATTTTTGTTCTGATAATAACCAGCTTGATATCCAACTGGATATCCATGCTTGAGAAAACAGGTATCAACAGTGTGATTGGTCCTCTCACAATATGTGCAGAACCTATTAGAATTTTGATTTCTTCCTCTTCCTCTGCCAGAAAAACCTCCTCTCTTATGAGAGTTAGGATTAGATTGTGCTGTATTGCGGTAGTTCAGATTTCCATTAGCCTTAGAATTCACAGATAAAACCTTAGCATCATTGGTTGTATCAGAAAATACAGATGAATTCAACTGTCTTTCCTGTTGAATAAGCATAGAAAATGCCTTATTAATGCTAGGTAAGGGATCCATCAGCATAATTTGTGACCGCACTTGAGCATATTGCTCATTCAAACCTTTCAGAAATCGGATTACATAATCCTGTTCACGATAACTCTTAAAAATCTGAATAGCTCCACAACAACAAGGTACAGTGCATCTACAATACACTATAGGCCTGAAATTCTCAATCTCTTCCCAAATTGTCTTCAATTGAGTGAAATATTCAGAAACAGTAAGTTCACCTTGGTGTAACTTGTAGAAATCCTCTTGCAATTCAGCAATGCGAAAAACATCTCCCTGTGAGAATCGATCTTGAAGATCTTTCCAGACTTCATGAGCTTGATCAATCCACAGTATGGATTTGACAATGGATTCCTGAACTGAATGTTGAATCCACGATAAGATCATTGTATTGCATCTTATCCAAGCTCCATGTAAAGGATCACCAATATCTGGTTGCGACAGAGTTCCATCAATGAAGCTGATTTTGTTCTTAGACTGCAAGGCGAGTTTCATTGCACGCGCCCAGGAATGGTAGTTGTTACCATCGAGAAGTGGAGTTACCAACACTAGGGCTGGATTTTCATTTGAATGCAAGAAATAAGGATTTGAAGGATTTGTATTGAAATCTGAGTAGCTCTGGTTCGCCATGATCGTTTGTAAGAAAAGAATGAAAATTGATAATCGGCAATTGCAATCGCGATTCAGTTCCAGAAAAGAGAATCGGAGAAGATAATAATCGCAATCGCGATTTAGGTTTTGAGCAAAAACACAATCGAAGAAAGCAATAGTCACAATCGACGAAGGCAACAGTCACAATCGCGAGTTAGGTTTCTGAGAAGAATGAAACCACAATCGCAATCAGAAAACGGAGATGAACAATCGATGTGAGACGACGAAGACGAATCGCGATCAGAATCGCTGTGAGAAGATGAATCTCGATCTGCAATCGCAATACGAGTCAGAGAACAGAATCAACGAATCACAATCGTGATTGCTTGAAGTGAAAGACGAAGATCGTAATCAACAATCGTTGAAGAATTTGCGGAAGAATGATGTGCAAGACGAACCAGAGCTCAATGAGCTCTGATACCATCTTGAGAAAATAGAGAGATAAGGAAAATCATTTTTTCATTAACAGAAAAGTAAAAATAGTTACACTAGTAGGAGGCTTTATATAGGCAGCCAGAACTAGTAGAAAGCAATAAAGCTAACTAACTCTATTCTAACCATCAGCTATCATAAACTAACTTAGCAGATATAAATAACTAATACATCAGCTAATTATGCTAACCGTAATACAGGCACCGATTTTAAGTCGCATCCATAGAACAATAACATGTCCCTTTGGTTTGGAGCAACGTTGAACCTGTACTTGTCAAGTGTTAGGTTCTGTGTTGGAGCAATACACTCTGAAGTGTTTGATTCTGAGAACATAGGGTTGGACAGTCGAAGTGTGTAGTTGTTGTAGAAAACTTCTTGGACTATGTATTGGGTACCCGTAAGATTGAGGATTGGGAAACCATTTGAGTTACAAGTGAGCTCAAAACCTGGGTTCCCACAAAAGGATTCTTGTTTTCCTATGATATAAAAAGGGTAGCTTATGCTTTGGTTATTACCACATGTCTTGGGCTGGCAAGCTAAAAACTTGGGGTCTACGTAACCAATACAAGTATCAAACAAAAGGAACAAATTAGCTAAGAAGATTGGAAATAATAAAATGGATGCCATCCCATCAGCTGATATGATATGATATGAGTTGAGTTGAGTTGAGACTGCACTGGTGATTGGGAAATGGAAGAAAGGATTGGCTTTGAAGACTCTCTAGTTGTCGGCTTGGTCAGTCAATGCAATTTATTGAGTTCCGTTAGCTAGCACAACTAGCACGCCTTTATTGAACGAGAGAAAGTCTATTTATTCTTGAAATTATTGTGAGGTTCTGATTTCATTAAAAATATGTATTTTTAATTAATTAATAATATATTTAACGGTGCGAATGTGATCGGGACCAATGATCCTGAATTACACAATAATTTTCTTTATTCTAGGATTAATGTCCATGAAATATATATATTGAAAATTAAAAAAAAATATTAGCCCACTCACGCCCCTCGTGTACTATCTTGCAGGGACGAACCTACTTAAGGTTGCCCTCACCAAGGTTTTTTTTTTAATATACATATACATAAATATAACTTTTTTCAATCTTAAATGTAAGTTTCATTTGATTAAAACAATGTCATTTAAGAAAATGAGGTAGTATTCTTAGTTACATTTAAAATATAAATATTTGATATACTTGGCTTTTTTTTAAAACTATCCACATAATTATTATTAGAACTCTAAAAATATTGAATAAATAAGGATGCTTATAAAGAAATATCATTGAAAATTAGAAGAGGATTTGTATTAAGGATAAAAAAAAATATTCAGAGGAAGCTTATATTTATGACTGGAAGGAGTATATATGTTTCTCGGTTTGAAATAAAAGTTTAATGAGTTTTGAATTTTTAGTTTCTTAAAGTTCAAGTTTTGAAGCTCATAAAATGGTGATGGATGCCTATGATGGATTGCCTCATAAAATTTTAGGCTAAGGCCAAAGCAAGTTCAAGATGAAGAATATAGTAAACAATATAGTAAATAAGGATGCAAATAGATAATATAGTAAACAACATTACTAAAGTTTGTACGAATATTCCTTTATTTTGAAATTTCATTATTTCAATACAAATTCTTGTCATAAAATTTTGATATATGATTTACTTTTTGTAATGAGTGTTGAGTATCCCTTAATAATGATTTTTTTTTAAATAAAAATTCAGGTTATATTTTTATTAATATTGATTTTTATTTGTAGCTCTCACATCTAAAAATTCCTGGGTCCGTCCCTGCTATCTCGTCGCAATTTAAAATTAGGAGATTACTTCGATGCCTTAAAAAAAATTGTTGTACCCTCTTCACCTAATTTAATAAATAATAACATATGAGCTTGCATGTTACATGGATATCATGCATATAAGATACGCATAATCAAAAATTATAAATTTTACAGTTAAGTCGGCAAAATATTTTTGAAAAAATCACCAACAAAGCCCAGCACAGTTGGTAGATAGCTGGGTTCCTTAAGCATGATGTCAGAGGTTCAATCCCTGTCGTGGGCATGGAAAAGGTTTTGTTGATAGAGGTAAAACCCATTTCGGTGATCTCTACACCTCAGAGGGGATTAGTCTTCGGCTGTCGGCCGGGGGATATCCTTGGTGTAAAAAAAAATATTTTTGAAAAAATCATCAATATTTTCAAAATTGAAAACTCCATATGATTTTTTTTGTTCTTCCTCGAAAACTAAGTTCTATACAACATCTTTTTCTCTTCTTGTACACTACTTCAACTTTATTACTCACAAAGGGTAACCGTAGTTAATGTTGACGGCCCTTCCTCGTCTTTTATTATTTCATCTTTTCGCACAAATAACATCCATTTAGGCTTTAGCTTGTCAAAATCAAGCAATGAATGTTGCTGGAAAATTGAAGTGAAGGCACGAGATATTGATCTATGAACGTACTTTTTGTCGAATACGGACGGATTACATGTGGGCTCATCATAAGGTTTAATAATAAATTGAACATATGTGAACCATAACCATTAGAACGAATCAGTTTTTTTTTTTTCTTTAATTAAAAAAGCATTTGTTGTGAACGGCAACTAACCGTAGTCAATTATGAAGTTGAATTGTGGAAGATGTAGCAGGGATATTACTAATTTACGAAGAACAAATTAAAAGATGTGCGAAGGATTTCTAATTTTGGAAATATTGGTTTTACCGTGCTTAATTGCAAAACTACGTGTCAAGCAAGCACACATCGCTATTTTATTGGATCAGGTACAAAGGATACAATAACCCTGTAGAGGGTACCGAGAAAAATCCTTAAAATTAATGATAAATAAAAGAGCAATCTTTTGGTTTTTTGTTTCATTCAAATTTTTAAATTAACTTTTTTCTCGAAATGAGTTATTAATTAAATGTGTGCTTTTATTAAATTTGAGTAATTTTTTTTAGTTTTTACTACTTTCTCTTGTTTTGATTATAGATCATATTTAATTATATCATAAAAATCAAAGAAGGTAGTTACATATTTTGAAACTTTAAAAAAAACTTTAACATTGCTAATTTATCTTTTTAATTTATATTGAAAATTTCATAAAGAAGAAATAAGAAAAAAGTAATAAATGCATCCTACTGATTTATAAATAAGATCGGAGAATTTTTCTAAAAATCGACTTATGAAAAAGACCAAAAATAATATTTTTCATAATTAATTTTCCACTAATTATATTTATATAACAATTAAAATTAGAGTGAAGTACCAATTTGCTCCTTAATGTTTTTGCACTATACAATTTAGCCCTCGATATTTTAGTTTGACAAATTTGATCATTAAAATTGAAAGACAAAGCTGGTATATTCAAAAATCATGAGGGACCAAATCAATACATCCGAAAAATTTTGAGCTACTAAATGCATATATATAAATTTTGAAAGACTAAATTCATATAGTGAAAAAACACCATGAACCAAATTGATACTTCACCTATAAAAATAATATAGTAAAAATCAAAACTAATATTACATTAATTTTTTTTAAAAAAATAAATTCTAAGAAAATATATTGAGAAAAGAAAGTGTATATAGACGTCAATCGTCCATTTAATACGGTGGGTCAAATGAGCTCTCAAGGTGGAAAACTTACGTTCCAACGTAGACTCATGGCCACATACGGATCACCACAAAAAATCATCCTGACTAGTATTCCCTGTTGCTATTCCGTTTTTATAAGTAAGTTATCAATATTATGAAATATAGATTAAAAAAATTAAATAATATATTCATTTGACTTAAATTTATGTATATTTCTGCTCTAAAGTATGGGTACTTCTATTTGGCTGTCATGCACATACTGAGTATGTACACGTATTCGGTATGCTTGGGTATGTACGGACGTATCCAAACAAAAGATAATTAAAAAAATGGGTACTTGAATGGATGTATCCACTATCCAGCATGTGGGTACCACTGAACATTACTTTTTTTTTTTTTTTTCAAATGATGTGTTTTGTTTACATGGATAAGAAAAACATGAAAACCATGTTTTTCAATTATCTTCTCATTATCTCTCATTTTAACCCTAAAAAAGACTCTCAAGTATGAAATCTCTTTCTCTTCTCGCTAGCTTAGTCCCCTCCGTCTCTTACAGTGCATGACCCTTCCACCGCTCACTGTTCTTGACCCCTCCACCTCTCTTGGTGCCTATCGCTATAATTCCCCTCCTTCTTCACCAGTGTGATGCCTCCCTCTAAACTACCTCCTCTCTGTGTTTTGTTCTTTCACTAACTGTTATTGTATTTCAGTTTTTCATGTTCTATAAAAAAATTTCTGTTTTCTTTTTCTTTATTGTGATGGAATAGTAAATACTATCTTGATTTAGAGTAATAGAAGTAGTTTGGTGCTCAATTTTTTATTTTTTTTTTGCACACAGTGTGTTTAAACTAGTTTAGGAATTTAACCTCTCTCTTTTTACTATTATGCATTGCTTCTTTTTTCCTATTTTGTTCTATTTTTTGATGTTTTTGATTTGTTATTAATTGTTAGTTGTTACAAAGTGCAAATATTAAAGGTTGTGTGATCACTGTTGTAGGAAATTATTAACTCCTATGAATTTCAATTTGTTGATTGTATTTTTATTTTTTACAATTTTCTATTTTTTAAATTTATATATAATTATATTAATAAAATAAATATACTTAAGAATGTACCTGTACCCTAATTTTGTTTTTAAATGTCGCACCCCATACCCATACTGGGTATCGATATCGTACCCGTATTACTTTGTCCATATACCATTTCTTAAAAGCTGGACCCTGCTTTCATGTAATTAAAATTGAAATGGTAGCATAACAACCTACTAATAAATCAATGATGGGTGATGATAAGTCATTTAATAAAAAATGCATGTCATCATCTAACAATCAAAATTGAATGATTTGTCATCCAACCATTGCTTTTATTAATGGATTTTTATGTTACCATTTCAATTTTGATTGCACGGTAAAAATATATTTTTTTAAATTAATTGTTCTTTTTTTCCATAATTAGGTATATATTTTTAAAAAGTTTTCTTGACCAGGATTGAGGATAAAATACTCAAAAATGAAAATATTTTATGAAAAATTATGTATTTAATTAAAATGTTAAAAATTTATCATACTTTAGTTTTTCAAAAAAAATCATTTTTACTCTTAAATTTTTAATACTAAAATTAAAAAAAAAATCATTTTTAAATATGATAGGATGCCAAAAACAGGATAAAATTCTTATATTATGAAACTTTTTTTTTTTAATCGTGAAGAGACTCATTATTTAATATACTAATTATTTAATAGTTCACTCACCATGCATGCATTAAGCATCAACAGGAAAAGTGACCGTTTAAACTGATATTAAGAGGAGGAGTCGAGGAGAGATAGATGATGACTAACCGCAGTTAGCAGCACGATCTCCTTGAGGGCAGTAGCATCTAAAAGCATATACATCCGGCTCTAGATCAAACCCGCACCTCCCTCCACTGTTCATGCAGTCCCCACATTTAGTCGCAACCCAATTCAACACGTACCCTCTTTTCAGTGCCTCTTTAACCCCTCCCTTCTCATCTACAACACTTATGTTCACCACATCACCCTTGCAATACTTTGGCATTATTAAGCTCAAATTCATGTCCTCCTTATACAAAGCCACAACAGAACCGGTTTTGTTTCCATCATCACATCCAACTATATTCTCTTTCAATCCTTCAGGCAACGTTGTTGCGTCACAACCATAAAACAGGAGCACTTGCTTTTGGTTGGGTGCAACAATGAACCTTCTGCTGTATTGAGAAAAGTTTATGATCCTTCGAGGAATACATTGGTTAGTTTTTGGTTTTGAAAACGTTGGGATGGACACTCTAACTGACTGGTTATCGTAGAAGATCTCATCCACGATGTATTGTTGGGAACTCAATGTTGAGGTGATGATTGGGAAGCCGTTGTTGAGGTCACAAGTGAGCACAAAACCAGGATAGCCACAAAAGGGTTCTTGTTTCCCTTTTATGTAGAAAGGGTAGGTTATGTTTTGGCCGTTGCCACAGGTTTTGGGCTCACAAGCTTGGAATTTTGGATCTATGGTACATAAAGTGGTTGTGGATGAGAGAGAGAAGGAGAAGAGGATGACGATAATGTATGAGTGAATAATAAGTGGAGAATAGAAGAGATTGAAGATGGCTCTTTGGTTCATTTGGGATGTAGGTTTCAAGATGAGGGCATAGAAAGAGAAAGAGAAAGATGAAGAGCAGAGGAGAAAAAAAAAATATACAATAAACAAAATAGAGAGTTGGGAAGTGAGGATTTATTATGTGGGTTTGACCTCTGTTCAATTGAAAATTCTTTCATACTAATACTTCCAAACCCTATTATATAGCATTTTTTTTAAAAAAAATTCGTTAGATTATAAATCACTTTATATTTTTTATGCAACATTTATTGTTTTTTTTCCTTATTAAATGCTTTGACTATCTATATTTTTTATTAATGAGTGTGAATTTTTGAAGAAAAATTGAGAGGGTAAAATTGTAATATTACAATATATTTTCATAAAATTTATAAAACTAACTACTTTTCTTGGTATGTATAATTCGATTAAGTATGACCTATAATAAGGACTAAAGGACCGAAGGAAGTACCATGCAACTTTTTAAATTTTTTTTTTAGCTTTACTTTTAATCTCAAATTTCACTCACTTTTACTTTACTGCAAATTGTTTAACATCATCCACCCTAGTATATCACTGTTGTTATGACTTATGACAATCATTTCACCAAGATGACAACATTTTTTTACCTCATCAACAACCTTACAAAATATTGATGATAGATGTCATTATCTTCTACTTGCTTGATGGTCGATGTTATAATTTATCATATTTTCAACTTTTAATCTCAATTATCAATATTTTTAATTACTAAATCAAAGATAATAAGATATTGTGAAAATGGAGTATTAGAACAAAACTAAAAATTAAGCATCAAAGAATCACTCAAGAAAGAAATGTATTACTTTTTCCATTTCTAAATATAAATTTTGAGGGAATTTATTTATTTTTTCATAATATTCTCTCCGATCCTATTTGTAATATTTTAAAAGAATTTTTTGATATGATTTATAAGTCATTTTAGATTTTCTACGAGTTATTTATTGATTTTTTCTCTTATTTGTCATTTGTTCATTAATATGAAATAATATAATTGTAAAATTTTCAATATAAGTTAAAAAATAAAATTTGTAATGTTGAAATACTTTTTCTAAAGTTTTAAGAAATGTAATTACCCTCATTGATTTGTGTGATATGGGTTAAGTATGACATATAAATAAGATCAAAGAAAATATAATTTTCTTTTCAAAAATCCAATATAATACACCTTTCGGCTTTCGTCCCATAAGTTATGTTAATTTAAAAATTGCACTTAAATTAAGAAATGAGTAAATAATGTAAAAATTTGGTATATTTTGACTATATTACCCTCATTTAATAATAATAATAATAATAGAAAAAGTAATAATAAATGTATAGAGATTATACTCCCTTGTTCCAATTTATCTGTCGTTTTAACATTTTCAACTTGTTCCAAATTATGTCACTTTAGGAATTCGATAGTGCATTAATTAGAACTTTTTTTTCAACTTTAACCTTGCTTTTAAATATTTTGAAATATATTAAATATGTGATAATTAATGTACTATGAGGATAATATAGTAAAATTGTCTTGAAAATTGAAGTATTAAATGATTTTTTTAATCCATGTGGAAAAAAATGACAGATAAATTTGAACGGATGAAGTATTGAAAAAAGATGAAAAAATTGGTGGCAAAAAAGATAATATAATAAATAAAGATATATTTGTGAAAAAATATAAATGAATATTCAATTTCTAAATGAAAATAACTTATTATAACACCACTTCAAAAAAAAAACTTATTATAAGACAAAGTAAAATCTCTAAATGCATAACTTATGGGAGTATTAATGGTGGTTTTATAATTTTAATCTCAATTATTAGAGAAAAATAATGGATGAGAAATTAATTATAAAGATATAATAAAAAGTATATATAAATTTATTTAAAATAAACATATTAATTATAATTCTTAATTTATGTATAACAACCTTAAACGACAACTTATTATGCAAGGGAGGGAATAATGACATTGATTTAGGAAATAATGGTGTGATGAGGATAATGATTTAACAGGTGATGTATGGTTGACATCGAAAATGGAAAATATATCTGGTAATTAAAAAATTGTGTCAATTCATGTGTCGCATATTGTTATTAGTTTAAAAAATAATTTTTTATTAGTTAAAAAAATGCTCCTTCCATCTCATAAATCAAGCTCTTTTAGCTTCTTGCACATAGATTAAGAAATGATTAAATGATAAAAGAATATGGTATATTTTGACTAAATTACCCTCAATTAATAATAAGAGATAATAATAATTAATGTGTGAAGATTATATTGAAGAGAAATAGAGAAATATGCGATGAAAAAGGAGAATGCAATAAATAAGGATATACTTGGAAAAAGAATGAAGTATAAATGCGTATTGAGTTTCTAAATAAACATAACTTATGAGACAATAAATAAAAAACCTAAACGAACATAACTTATAAAACGGAGGGAGTATTTTTTATTAATAGCTTTTATTATGTTTATGATTCTTCGAGGAATATATATATATATATATATATATATATATATATATATATATATATATATATTGGTTAGTTTTTGGTTTTGAAAACGTTGGGATGGACACAAAAGGGCTTAATGCTTTGTTTGGTGGTAGGAAAGAAAATAGGAAGATAGAAATGGAAATTGCTTTTTGGCCCCTTTTTGACTTTTTGGCCCCAATTTCATATTTTCGTGGACCAAAATACCCTTAAAGGTGTTATAATTTTCGGTACTATGGAACCGAAAAAGTCTTTTCGGTTTAAGTGAACCGGATTATATTTAAAACTCTTTCCGGTTTTGCTAAACCGGAAACTTGATTCCGGCTTTGTAGTACTACAGACCCTGAAAGGTAAAAAAAGGCCTGCGTAAACAGCATACTCATAGTTATAGGCTTGAAATGAGAAAATGAGAAACACTTACGCCTTAGAAGCAGCATAAACAGCATACTCATAGTTATAGGCTTGAAATTTTAACAACTCCATTGTCCAGAGAAAAGCACTTGCTTCGGCTAGGTGAAGTATTAAATTTATCTAGGTGTATGCTTAGGTGTCAAGCGCACGTTCACGATTAAACCCCTCATAACATGTGTCACACAAAAAGGTTGGTTTTGTGTTGGACCTGTTTGAGTTATCATTCAATGGACTTGGTTGAGTAGCACGTTATATCATAGCATAGAGGAGGTGTTGATATTGCAGGTAAAATTTCCGGGTCTGTAGTACCGGAAATAATTATATTTTCCGGTACCACAAAACCGGAATCAAGTTTCCAGTTTAGCAAAACCGAAAAGGGGTTTAAATATATTCCAGTTCATCAAAACCGAAAAAAAATTTCCGGTTTCATAGTACGGAAAATTATAACACCCTTAAGGGTATTTTAGTCCACGGAAATATGAAATGGGGGCCAAAAAGTTGAAAAGGGAGGCTAAAAAGCAATTTCCAATAGAAATAGGGAAGATAGATATCAACGAGGATTAGTTCAAGTGGTGTGATCCTGCGAACTTGAGAATTTGGGAATGGGGCCTGAGACTAAGAAGTCTCAGGTTCGATTCCCGGTTAACATATCCCGCCAGGAGAGGCACAGGAACGCGACCTCGTGCGAATCAGTCTAAAGGGTTCCTTGGTATTAAAGGTGCTCTTGGGGAGACATGTGGTACTGGCCAAAAAGTACAGACTAAAAAAAATAATAATAGGGAAAAAAGATTATGGTAAGAAAATAAATAGGTTTTATTGTTGTTTGGTATGAGAGAAAATGTGAAGAAATGAGGAAAGGAGAAAATTGAGTTTTCTTTCCTTTTGTTTGGTTGAAGTCTTGTAGAGAAAAGTCAGAAGAAATAAAACAATAAATTTATCAAAAGACAACTATACGCTTATTTTACAAAATAGAAATAAATATATTATTTTCTTTTTCACATGCGCGTATATTTAACACAACCAAAGATTTTTCTTTACTCAAATTCTTTATGACATGATACAAATTCTGAATCCTAAATATTAAAAAAAAACAGTTTTTTTTTAATTTTAAAAAAATCCTTTATTTTTTTTTCAATTAAATTTTAAAAAAAACCGATCAATTAAAGTGAATAAGTGAATAACATATGAGTAATTTTACATTTTTATATGTCAGATTTAGTTTTCTCTCTCCCAAAGTGGAGAGAAAATAATTGGTGGTGGATCTCACCTATATTTTCTTCTCCCCTATGTTTTCTCTCCAAACAAACAAAGTTATTTTCAAGTTTTCTCTCTGAAATCTTTCTCCCCTAACTTTATCAAAACAAACACAGAGTAAGGGCGGTAGCAAAGAAGGTTCTTGATGTTCCTAGACGAGAGCTATATCTACATTACTACATACAATAATAATTTACGTGAGTATCTAAATTCAATATTAATATTTAATATCTATTTCTTTAGAAAATAAAAGAGAGATAGTAATATGAGAATTTGAGTTGAATTGTTTTTATTTTCTAGAAAAGATATATGTTAGTTGAATATTGATATTGAATATATATATATTGGTGATTATTGTTTCATGAATAGATGTTTATAATAAGTAGAGATTATCATAGTTGGTAATTGAGATTGGTGTTATTTAAAAAATATTAAGAATTCAATCTCTAGCTCTCATAAATATAAAAGACCTTATTAAAATAGTCACTTTATAAGACTTGTCACCGTCCGAAAGAATTAATCACCTCATTTATTTACTAAATATATTTTAGTATCTCATAAAACATGACACTTCATGCATCACTTATTATAATTATTTGAAAAAATATTTTATTAAATTTTTAATTTAAATAATATTTTTTCAACTAATCAATATATTATAAAATAGGTGAAGTATGAGGACATTTTTGTTTTCCCTCATTAATCCCCATTATTTTCCCTCCTAATTTCTCACTTTCCCTCCTAAGTTCTCTTTTAATCTTAGCCATTCAATTATAAATACAATAATCAATCATAGCCGTCCATATCCATTGGTAGATTAAGTCTTTTCATTTTCTTTCATTTATTCATTTTTTGACTGTTATGGTGTGAAAGACATATTACCAACATCAATTAGTAGTTAGTGGTAGTAGTAAATTAGTAGAATCACGATCAAGAAAAGGCAACAAAAAGAAATTAGAGACCCGGGCAAAAAGAAAGCATCTGGATTTGGAAGCATTGTTTTCACCTCTTCTGTTGCAGGTGTGAAACAGGTATGAGCGTATGAGCAGTTTTTAAATTTTAGTTTTTTTTTAAATTTTTAATTTTTGTTTAGAATAGGGTTTTTAATTTTTGTACAAGTATGTTTTTTTAATAGCATAGTTTTCATCTCTTTTGTTGCAGGTGTGAAACATGTATGAGCGTATGAGCATTTTTTTAATTTTAGTTTTTTTTTATTTTTAATTTTTGTTTAGAATAGGTTTACTATTAATTTTTGTACAGGTATGTTTTTAAGAGATTTTTATTTAAATTTTTGTTTTTGAGATTTTTTTAACTCGAATTTTGTTTTGGGATTCTAGGGTTTGAAGAATCCCCTTTCCTTATTCTCCGTTTAATTTTCATTTTTGTAGCATTGTTTTTTTAATCTCTCTGATCTGTAATATTGTTTTATATTACTTAAATCTGGGAGGCATATATTACTTGCTTCAGGTTCATGGGAAATTGGTGATGTTCAAATTCCAAGAAAGTTTTGTATTTACCATTTCTGATTTTTTTTCTCTTGGATATTTGTTCTATATTTTCGCTGTTCTTTGGTTTTTATTTCTTATATTATTTTCTTCATTTCATTATTGCTTTATTTATATAGGAGTTGTGGTTTTTTTTAGAATGATATTTTTATTATATTTTTTCAATTTTTTCATTAGTAGGATTGGACAAATCGTGTCTAAAATTATTGTTAATATGTAATTGATGTTGTTGAGATTGGTGAAAGACAGAGGAAAATTGGTGAGGTTCTCAGGGTCAAACCCTTGGCTGCATTAGCCATGATTGATGAAGGGGAACTTGATCGGAAAATAGTTGCGATTTTATTAAATGATCCAAAGGCATCACTTGTGAATGATGTTGATGATGTCGAGAAGCATGTTCATAGTTGTTGTTGTTACTCGAAAGAAAGATTATCTAAGTTGCATTTTCATAGTTGCTTTCTTTATCTAAGTCTGCTAAATTGTAGTTATTAGAAAGAAAGGTTATTTAGTTGTTGTAGTTTAGGTCTTTCTCTTTCCATTTTGTGCACCATTTGTCTTCTCTGTTTTTAATTTGTCACTTTTTCAGAGGATGGTGATTGGTGATATAAAGCTTTCATGGTGATGATGTTGTAAAAATAATAATATTTTATTATTTTAAAAATATTTATTTTAAATTGAATTTATTAATTATTAATTTGGGTGGTGGTTACAAAAAATTTATTCTTATTAAGTTGGGTGTTTATTCCCATTAATTCTTATTATTTCATTACTTATTATTATTAATTATTCTTTCTAACGGTTTCTTTCCGTTAGAGTATATATACTTATAGTAGTATATATTTTTAGCTCCAAACAGCTACTAATAGCTATATTCATATTGTGTATATATAATATACAGTGAATGCTATATAGAATATATGTACGATGATGAAAATTATATATTTTTATATTATTTATTCATAGTCCTTCACTTATTGATAACTTATTTTTTGTATGTTAGATAGACATTAAGATAGCCATAAATATTGAAAAAGATGTTTTTTTTTATTTAAATATTTGAACATTTCTTGCGTTTGTTTTGTGTCTAGCTATTTTATGAATAATATTTATTTGAAGAATTATTTATGTAAAGATTTTTTTTTATTAACATGTTAAATTTTAATTATAAGTTGCTTACATTGATGCGTTATTTTATACTTTAGACAATATACAATACAGTCATGAATTCAAATTTAAAAAAATCCAAAAATTTATACAATATGTTGCAATTTAAATTGTGAAAAATAATGATGCGTTATTTTATACTTTAGACAATATACTTATTTACAATTATGAAGTTTTAATACAAGCAAGTAATTTGAAAGTTCGAATCTTAGAAACACTAATTAATTAAAAGTGTGAAAACAAGTCTTATATTTTGGGACAGATGTAATAAAAATGATGATGATGATGATGATGATATATGGCAAAAAAAATAGCTGCATTTGGACTTGCAAAACGATTTACTAACAAAATGCATTTGTAATGATGGATTAAATAAAACAAAAATCAAAATGAGTTGGATTTTTTTTTAATATAAGAAATTAAGTTGTTAATTAAGATTAGAAATCGCATAGTTGATACATTATTAGTTAATTTTTATTAATAAAAAAGTTGGTAGCTGAAACTAAATTCAAAGGTTAATGTTTATGATTATTCATTTCTAAATACATGTAAATCATTTTTATGAAAAGTTCATATTAACATATTATTTAAAAAGACATATTTCCAAAATCTATAATCAATTTTTTTTTAAAAAAAAATTAAACCCGTGCGATGCATGGGTAAAATTACTAGTTACAAAAGAAAGTGAAGTAACGCATTCATTTTTTAATAGAAGAGATGCTATCTCGAGGAGCAATAACTATGGCAAAACTGTTTGTATGGTCCCCTAAGTTATTTATTTGTTCCAATCTGGTCCCCTAAGTCATTTTCGTTTGAAAGTGGTCCCCTAACTCATGTAACGTTAGCCTCGTTAGTCCTTTCCTTCCATTACCTCCTAACATCATCTATTTAAGTTGACGTGGCAGCCGGAGTGTCCAATGTTGGCGATGCACATGTATCCTCACTTTTACCACGTTAAAAGTTTAAAATGGTGGAGTGAAACGATGCCGTTTTGATGCTTGAAGCCACTCGCTTCATCTTCTTCTTTCTTCCATGAGAAGTCATTCTTAGCTAAGAGATAAAAACACTAAACTTTGGAGGGAAAACAGAGGGTTGCTAGGGCATTTGCTGAGAAAGAATGAACTGCAAACATTGTCGTTGATTGTGAGCGATAGGGAGTTCGTTCATGGATGGAAAGGACTAACGATGCTAACATTACATGAGTTAGAGGACCACTTTCAAACGAAAATGACTTAGGGGACTAGATTGGAACAAAAAAATAACTTAGGGGACCAAACAAGCAGTTTTGCCCAATAACTATCAAACAACTTGCATTGTATCATGGGGCATTGACCCTGGAAATAGATATGGTCTTTTAGTGGGCTCGGAAGTAAGCACGCCAACATAACAACGCGTCAACACCTTTCAAGCTTCAATAATTCATTTGCATTGACTGACCAAACATGTGCTCTGCCAGCTGTTGCGTTGCTTAAGGCTTTGTTTGGATGGGAGGAAGCCAATGGGATGGAAAGGAATGAAAGGAGAAAAATTTAATGTTCCATTATTTGGGAGTAAAGAGTGGAATGGAAAGGGAATCCCAAATTCCTAATTTTCCAAATACTTTCCCCTTCAAACCCCCAAATTCTTCCCCCCCCCCCCCCCCCCCCCCCAATTTGGGAAGTAAAGGATGAAATGGAAAGGAAATCCTTATATTTCCATTTCATCCCTTTTCCTTCCAAATTCCCAAACAAAGGCTAAAGTCAATCTCTTCTTGTTGCCACCACCAATATAATGACTAGTGCACTAGTCTCAGCACCAGTCTCAGTCTCAGAGCAGAATTCGGATGATGTGATATATTACATCAATAATGTTTTAAGTGAACATCCAAATTCAATATTTATTTAAAAAAAAATTATCTCAATTTCACATGCTTATTATTTCTTCTTTATATTGCCTTTATTTTTATTTATATATTTTATTTTAAACAAAACACATTTTTTTAAAAAATATAATTATTATTTAGATTTTTAATACATTTATTACTCCTATGTTTTTTTTTATTATACTCTTTCTCTCTTTGATCATTAATTTTTCTCTACTACTTATGTAAACCAAAACCTATTGAATATGGACAAATATGAACAATGACATTTATTATACTTTTAAAATTCTCAAAAGGGCAAATAAAAAAAACAAAAATACTTAAAAAAAAGACAATTAATAATGAACAAAAAAGATATTTTAAAAAGAAAAATATTGGATATTGATATTAGATTTGAATATTCACCGCAATATTATTTTTTTTAAAAGTAAACATTGAGCTTTTTAGAAGGGTGCACCTTCGTGCAGGTGAGTAAGTGAGTGTATCATGTTTGTATACATCTTTTATTATTCCTTTTGTTCTACAAGGACGATAACAAATTGAAAAAATAAAATAAAAATTAATAAGACATATATTTAATGATTTGTTTAACATATTAATCAATTATTAATCACCTAATATAATGCATTTTGCATAAATCAACCTAACACAATTCAAAATTTACCATGTCTAAGCTTTTCATTTTATATTTTAACTTTAATTTGGGACAAAAAACTTTACTCCCTCCAATCCTTGTTATAGAGAATGAATTACACATATGAAAGTACTACAATTTTACTCTTTCAATTTTTCATGGAAAATTCACATTTATTAATGAAAAAAAATATAAATAGTCAAAACATTTACTAATAAGGGAAAAAATAGGAAAAAATAAATAAATGATACATAAGAAATATAAAGTGACTTATGATTAGAACAAAAAAGTCTTCTAAAATATGACTTATAATAAAAATTGAGAGGAATATCATTTTTTATCATTGTGAAAAGGAGAGAAATTTCTTTTACGTTTTTCGCTGTATAAGCATTGCAATAGTAGTTTTTAATTATGATCGTTTTGCATTTAATAACAAAACCAATTTTCTAGGATTTATGGCAAATTATTGGCCTTTTCTTTTTCAAAGGCTATGACTAGAGCTATAAAAAGGAACCTTGTACGATTTAAGAAATGATGTTGCTGACATGTGTTTTTAGGGTATTGGAGGTTTCTATAAATTAAAAAAAAAATCACAAATCCATATTTCTTTTCTCTCGAAAAAATTAAAAACTATATTACTTTTTAACAAGTGCTTTAAAAAACACTTATTAATATTTTTCTTTTAAGAAATAGTACTACAGAAAAACAAATATACTAAAGACCTACTCCATCCGTTCCTATTTATCTGTCATATTTCAAACAAAACACGTCCATTAAGAAATCCAATCATTACTCAAATTTCCAATGCATTAATTATGTTTTTTCCTACTATACACTTTCTCTCTATAATCATTAATTTTTCTCCACTACTTACATAAACCAAGACATATTAAATAGGGGCAAACATGAAAAATAACATTTATTACACTCTTGAAATCCTCAATACGACATATAAAAAGAAACAAAAAATCTCTTCAAAAAACGACAGATAAAAAGGAACAGATGGAGTATTTGTTTGTGAATTTGTTTTTTTATAGGCCAAGCCTTTTCTTACTTAGATAGGAAAAGGAGAATTATAAAGGCCTAGGTTATGATTTCGTATTCGCATTTTCATTTAATTTCTTATTTTTTAAAATTGTTATAAGAAACAATAAAAAGTTGTTTTTACTATTTTCTGTATAAATATTTGAAAACAAAAAACAAAATGAAAACACGATGTCACGTTCGTAAATAATAGAAATTATAAATTAAACATGGGGTTATAGTATAATTATCAAGTAGTTTTTAAAATGAAAACAAAAAACATGATAGCAAAGCAAACATAACCTAGCTAAGCCTTTTTTTCCTTTCTCCTTCCTCCTTTTCTTCAAGCAACCTAATATTGTGATATTTCAAGTTCTTTGCCTTGAGTTCAAATATCATCTAATCTTACTCTATTCTATTTTACCCTGCCGCCTTGGGCATTTTTGACTTTTTTTTAAGGAAAATGCTAACAAGTAAGGAAACGATTATAGATAAAAATTACTTTGCCGCCTTGGACATTTTTGATTTTTTTTAGGGGTATTAGAAAGTGTGAATTTTTATGTTTTCGAGAGAGTGGTGAATGTGGATTTATGATTTATTTTTCATATGTAGTAACCTTAACAAGTGCCCTTAGGATACTTGTTAATAAAATCTTTTTTTATAAGATTTATTTTAATTTTTTAATAATATTTAATTAATTTTTTCATGAATATCGTTATTTGCTCAGTATTTTCAGACTCACAGTAAAATTAAAAAAAAAATCATATAAAATATTTTCAATGTGAATAATAATACTACATAATATCTTTCATATTTTTTTTAGGATTTTCTTAACATCAGCCCTTAGGGCTGAGGTTAAGAAGCTATAAAAAGTATATTTGCATTGAAAAAATAAATGTTTAAGACTTTAAAAGTTAGTGGGTTAGCTTTTCAAGACATTTTTTCTACTTTTTCACCTCTTATCCTCAATCCTAAGGGCTAGCAATATTGTCTAGCTTTTTTTGATGAAGCATAGTGCTGTGCTGAAGATTCGCATACTAAAAACTGATATGAGAAATAGAGTAACCAACCTGATTGTGGATCACATTTAGCAGTATGCACTCCATCGCGGCAGAAGCACCTAAAAGCGTAAGCATCCTTGCCATGGTCGAACCCGCACCTCCCTCCACTTCCACTGCATTCTTCGCAACTACTTGCCGTCCAATTCAGCACAAACCCTCTTCTCAGTCCCTCCACAATCCCTCTTTTATCATCCTCCACTGCCGTTGCCCTCAACCCGTTGTTATTGCAATTCTCCCTAGCTAAGTCCCAATTCGGATCACCCTCGTACAACGCAACAACCGAACTCGTTTGGTTCTGTTCAGGACACTCGATTCTGTGCTCTTTCAGCGATGTTAATAATAAGTTGCAATAATAGAATAAGAACACTTTCTTTTGGTTTGGAGCAACTCTGTACCTGCTGTCATCGGCGAAACTATGAACTGGTGAAGGAAAGCATTCGGTGCTGGTTGGTTTTGAAAATAAAATGGATACTCGAAGCGAATGGTTACCGTAGAAAATCTCTTCCACGACGTATTTTTCGTTATCACGCTTAGAGAGAATTGGGAAGCCATTGTTGTCACAAGTGAGATCAAAACCAGGATAACCACAAAAGGGTTCTTGTTTATCTAGGATATAAAAGGGGTAGGTTATATATTGGCCATTGCCACAGGTTTTGGGCACACAAGCTTCAAATTTGGGATCCACGGAACCAATACAAGTATGGAACAAAAGGAACAAAGCAAAGTGGAGGAGGAGGAGAACCTGAAATACTAATAGAGGATGTGATAACATGTCCACTGATATGATACTATACCACTTTTCCTAGTAATGTTATCTTTGAGTGATGCTATTGAAATATTGATGCTTGATGAGGAGCTATTCTGTTGGCTTAAAAGCTTAGTTATAATGAAAAATTATTTCAAGTCTTAGACAATGGATACATGACATTATTAGGGAGGTATCATATACTCTTTCCAATAAATTCTAATTGTAGTTTAAGGCAATGTGCATGAAATTAAAGAAAGTATTGAAGATGTTTATTTATCAATAATTAAGGTGGAAGTCACCTAAGAACAATTGCTAAGATTACTTAAAGTGAAAAAAAGTTACTACTCCACTGTAAGTCAACATTTATTTTTCTTTCAAAAATTTAAAAAAAAAAAATTATTTTCAATGCACATTCGCTATAGTAAATTCCTTATGAAGTGACCTTAGAGCATTTGCCACATTTGTCTTATCAATATAGGATGTCACAAGTAACCCCAACTAGCTCATACTTATCATCATTAAAGGATTTAGTTAATCTTAACTTGACAGAAGTGAAAAAGTAGTAAAAATGTATTAGGATCGGAAGGCAATCTATTACTTCTCACAAGTCTTAAAATTTTAGTTTTTTAATTTTTTTTAAATGTTATTTTTAACTTCTTATTTTCAGACCTTAAAGCTTAAGAGCTACTATTAAAAAATTCTTTATTTAATATATGTTAATATGGCAATTAGGAGAACATAGTTAATAATTCTTGATATCTTAAAACAACAAATAATATGAAATAAATATAAAGTGTCAAAGTGACAATTAAAGTGAAACAAATATTCTCTCTGTTTCTATTTATTTATCTTAAATGGAAGACAACAATTTTTTGATATTTTTTTTTGTTCACTTAGAAGCTCTGAAGTATAGTAATTAATCTAATTATACTTCCCCGTAGCTAATTATAAGACCCTTTTGTCACTTTTATTTTTTCCTTATTTATAAGACCACATACCAATTTTCAATGATCGTTAATTACTTTTTTTTTCACAAACACCCTTATTTATTTAAGACTTTTTAGATTCCCAATAATATTAATATGGGTAATTTTGAAAATACACATAAAAAGTTCACATTTCCAATACAATTAACTAAATTAATCAACTTTCTTAATGGATGTGAAATCTCTCAAACAGGTCTTATAATTAGGGACGGATGGAGTAATATTTTTCATGTCTACCTTTATTCTATTAAGTCTTGATTTTCATACACTGAAAAAAATTAACAATTATAGTATTTAAAAAGACATTAAAAATTACAATTAATAATATATTGAAAATTAAAATAATCATTACATTTAATAATTTTAAGGGGCGACCCGTTAAACAAGTGAGAGACTCTTAATTTCCAGGTAAACAAGTGAATGATAGACTCTATATTCAATATTGAAAGTGTCAACCCGATTGGCCCCTCAAAAGCGCAACTTTAGGTAAATTCAAGGCGGAAAATTGTAATGGCCGCCGGCCGCGTGAAGCATGGAAGAAGTGCCAATTTGTAAACTAATCCAAACACGGGCCCATGCTCAGATTTGAGATTTGCTATTGACAATTTGACATAGTAAACGGTAAGTATGGTTCTAACGATTATGTTTATTTTCAATTTATTTGTCCTATTAAAAAAACTTCTTAGAAATATAATAATTATTTTGATTTTTAATAAATTAATTATGTTTTTTCTAATATATATTTTTTCTCTTTGTAATTATTTTTTTATTTATTAATTATGTAAATCAATACCTTATTAAATATAAATTAACATGAAAAATAACATTTATTATATTCTTAAACTTTTAAATAAGAAAAAAAATTATAAAAAAATGATCGATTAAACCTGCTTTGCTCTAGCTATATGAAACATATTAAGAAAGGACCGATGAGAGGTAATCACAATTTTTTGTTAACACCAATTAAAAACTACTGCTCCCTCCCTAGAAAACATCATTATCTTGTTTTAAAATATAAACAAATTCAACTACCTTAATCAAACAAAAATTTTTCATTCCAAAATTACCCTCATTTAATATGTACACAATTCTAAAGAATTGAATTGTATTGAAACCATGTAGTAGTACCCCACTTGTTATTTAATGATATTTTTTAGGGGTATTTTCGGTAACATATCTTACTTTTTTATAAAATTGAGAACATTAACTACACATAACTACCATTTCTTGTTAAGCGCAAATATTGTTATATTTGCTTATAATATACTCCCTCCGTTCCATATTATCTGACACTTTAGCATTTTTAACTTGTTCCAAATTATTTGTCGCTTTAGGAATTCGAGAATGTATTAATTGATTTTTTCCACCTTTAACCTTGCATTTAATGTGTTGAAATATGTGAAATGGATGATAATTAATGTACTTTGAGGGTATTATAGTAAAGTTATTTAATAATTCTCTTGAAAATTGAAATATTAAATGACTTTCTTAATATGTGTGAAATTGCTAAAGTGACAGTTAAATTGGAATGGAGGGAGTAAAACGGAGGGAGTATATCATTGTTAATAGCACCAATTTAATTAGTTTACTCTGTCTTTTGTGTCATGCATGCTTCAAAGATTTTGTTCAAGAATAAAGTGAAAAGCAAAAGTAATTGTGTAAACTACTAGTAAGTGGGTAGGAAGTGTGGACACCACTCTTTACTAGACGTGTCGTGTTGTGATGTTAGACAAGGAATGATTTTACGTGGTTAGTGTGCATTTTCCTTAGTTTCTCTATATTTCAACTTTTTTTTAATGAATAAAAGTTTAAGTGAGTAGGATTTTGGATGTTTACGAGGGTGAGGATAGATTCCATGGTTCAAAAGTGCTTACATTATTTATAAATGGCTTAATTATGTCTTCAGTCTCTGAGTTTTGGGGTCATTTTGGCATATGCCCTTATTTTTTTCAATGTTTACATCTTTGAAGTTTGTTCCGGTTTGGAATATATCTCTAATGCAATTTTTTGGTCAACCGATGCTGATGTGGATCACCGAAAAGCCATCTCATCCACTCCTTTTTTGCCACGTGGATTTTAAATTTTTTTAATTAAGAATTAAAAAAATTATTTTTATTTAAAATAAATAATTTATATTGAAATTTAAAATTATAAAAAAAAAGAAAAAAAAAAAGAAGAAGATCAGACGAAGAAAAGAAGAAAGGAAGAAGAAGGGAAGGGAGAAGAAGCCACCGACGGCAGCAGCGGAAGGAAAAGGACCGGAAGAAGAGGAGCCGCCGCCGCTACAAGAGAGAGAGATTGAGAGAGAGAATTCGAGAGAGAAAGGAGGCTTCTTCCGCCGCCTCCCTCTTTTTCCTTCCCTCTTCCTTTCGCCGGCGGCGGCCGTCGCCGTTACCTTCTTCCTTCCCTTCTCTCCCCTTTACTTCTACTTCTTTCTTCTTCGACTGTCTTTTTCTTTTTTAAAAAAATTTTATATAATTTTTTTAATATAAATTTTTTATTTTTAATTAAAAAAAAACTAATATTTATTTATCAAAAAACGAGTGGATGACATGACTTGCTTGTAATCTATACCTTTCAAACAGAAGTTTGGACATAACAAAGCCTTTATAAATTACCCACCAAAAACATCATCATATTAGTAAGATTGAAATCTGGGATCTCTTTCAACCCATTCTAAATCCTTAGCACCTAAACTAAGGGTTGTTTGCTTCTCTATATTTTAACTACTTCTCTACAATTTAGATGTTAGTTGGTGCTTTCCTTTTAAAAAATTAAACTAGAACATTTTAAGTTCATCAAACATGTTTGCGTTTTTCTAAATTTTGTTGAATCAGTTAGCAACCTAGGAAATTTTGATATTCATTCTGTTTAACATTTTGTCAAAGCATAATTCATGCTCGGAAGAAACCTGAGTCGAAAAAAAAAAAAAATTCAATATCATTCTGTTTAACTTTTTGTCAAAGCATGATTCATGCTTGGAATAAATTTTTCATACTCATTCTGTATTGATTAAAAAAAAAAAAATCGACACTACTGAGTCGAAAAAGAATGAGTAAAAGACATATTGGAAATTTTACACTTAAAATAAAGTTGGATTCTAATATCAAGTGGTTGGTAATCCAAAACTCAAACAAATATTAGTTCAGAAAACAATAAGAAATTTATTAGGAGTCTCACATTGAATAGCCTAGTTTAAAAAACTTAATGTGGTACTTAAACTATGAGACTCTTCCATCTAATGAAATATTCTTTTGGATTGGGCTCTTATCATGTGCTTAAGACCTAACAATTAGTACTTTCATTGAAAGATTGAACCATTGGAAAGGGCTACACTGAAGAACTTCCCAAGGATGCATGTCAAGTTGATATTAGCGTCCTCTGACATTGTAACAAGAAGAACAACCAAGAGATATCTGTACTTCAATAGTAATCTTAGCTGATGAGACTTGCTTCAATGATTGGAGGCTGAACCATTGAATATGCTGCAAAAAACTGATAACAATAGTTGGAACAAATGGATTTGTCCATCTGCATTCGCAGTACCATAGAACTTTAGGAGGAGTGTTGATGATATTTACTGATTTACTGATTCTATTACTTAGTTGCAAATAAAATATGAAAGTTGTAGCAAAGATGATTCTCTTATCCCTATAACTGTATGTATGAGGATTGATTTTGATTCCTGTACAGTAATAACAATAAATTAAACAAAAGTTCGACTGTTGTAAGAAATCAAGCTGATATCAGCTTGCAACTCCGTTATTCAAACATCTGTATTTGACATCTATACGAGACACCTTCTTTTTTAAGCAAAAACTGGTGGGTCCTGCAGTTTCTCTTTCTTACAGGACCTACCGGTTTTTACCTAAAAAGGCAGGTGTCCCATCCTGATATCCAATACAGATGTTTGTTTAACATTTTTGTATCAGCTTGTGCCGTTTACAGTAGATAAAGAGTTACTGCATTTAAATAAAAAAATGTTACTGCATTGGAACCGTTTACAGTGGTGAAAGAGTATGTAAACTTGTTCCACTTAGTTGAGGATTTTTATTTTAGTGTGAAATAAAAAAAAATATTTACCAACATGGCAAGAATCTAATAAATTTACCAAGTTCTCCAAGGCATAATTGGAGATCTCACTGATAAGTGATATTGTGATAACAATGCAACTTAAGAGTAAGACATATATACAGTATATATTAACTTTAGTTCTCAATAAACAGGGTATTATATCATCAACTAATTAAAGACTGAAGCTCTGATCTTGAAGGTGATGACAAGAAAGGTTTGGGTGGCATTTGCAATGTCTCAACTCTCCCTTCAAGCATATCAACCACTGTATGCATTGTTGGACGATCTAAAGGATCAGTTTGGATGCACCATAAGCTTATTATCACCAACTTTCTCATCCTCTCTCTATCACTTTCACTAGTGATGTTCCTAAATTCCAACTCTTCGTTCAACTGCAGACGCTTATAAATCCAATGAGGAAAATAGAATTCACTTGAGCAATCAACTTCAACATTGATATTCTCTCTTCCTCCCACCATTTCCAAAACCATCATTCCAAAACTGTATACATCTGACTTATGAGAGACCATTCCAAAATTTCTAGAAAATACCTCAGGAGCAATGTATCCCGGAGTTCCTCTAGCAACCAACATGGAGACCATGCTCTCATCTTGAGGGCATATTTTAGCCAGTCCAAAATCTGAGATTTTAGGACAAAAGTTTTCATCCAATAGTATGTTGTGTGGCTTGATGTCAAAATGATATATTCGAGTATTACATCCTCGGTGCAAATATTCCAACCCTCGGGCAACACCAACTGCAATTTGGTATAATTGTTCGCAATTCAATTGATTGTCTACTGCCATTGGAATGGTTCCGTATATGAACTTCTCTAATGACCCATTACATATGTACTCGTAGACTAGTGCTCTCTTAGATCCTTCAAAACAAAATCCTAATAGAGTGACGATGTTAACATGAGACGTTCTACTAATGCTTGTTACCTCATTGATGAATTCTTCTCCATCTCCTTTTGATCTATTCAACATCTTCACAGCAACTAGACGTTCATCATGTAACTTCCCTTTGAAAACACCACCATATCCTCCTTGGCCTAATTTTTCTGCGAAGGAATTGGTCATTTTCTTCACCTCCAAGTAACTATATCTTCTTATAGCAAGTGGTCCATGATTCTTGAGAAAGGCCTCAAAGTCTTTTTGAGCTTTAGATTTTTCCTTCCATATCCTCCTTCTAATGCAGTAGATTATAATAAGCAAAACCGCAATCCCCAAAGCTGCAAAAGCTGTAATAAAAGATCAAATTGGACTAAAATATTGGGTTAAAATCAATGAAACAAATGGTTCTTAAATTTTGATGCTTAATTGGAAGCAATACCCGTCTTTCCTTTGTCTAAGTGGTTACTGTTTAGCAAACCACTCTCGGTTCAAAGGTTCGAAGACAGGTCAGAGGGGAATTGAGAGAAAATGAAAGAAAAGATAAATGGCAACGATTAAACAAGTGCAAAAGATATTCTAAAAAATTAGTTAATTGATTATAATAAGCTATATGGTTATATACTACCACCACATGGTATGGTATTGCGTCTTTTTCAGTTTGCTTTGCTGATGTATTATTATTATTATTATTGGGGATGGCTTTTTCAATAACTTAGGAGTCATTAAATCTATTATGAGAAATTTTGAAGTTGTTTTTGGGCTCAAAGTTAATTTTCACAAGAACATAATTTTGGGGGTTAATTTATCTTATGGAATTTTTTGAATTGTTGTGAAGGTTATTTTCTTTTCAAATATTTGGGACGATTTGTTGAAGTCTAGTTGTCTTCTTAGGAAGGTAAATATCTATCTTTCTTTTGGTGTAAGATCACACTTACTCGGTTTTAAACAACATTCCTATTTATTCTCTTTTGTTTTTAGGCATTCCTAAAAAATGTGTGGAAAACAGTATTTGTGAGTAGTAACGTTGGCAATTAGGGCCAAAGCCCGCGGGCCCTGCCCGCCCGCACTTTTTTTGCGGGCAGGGCGAAGGATTTGGACAAAATCCAAAAATTATGCCCGCCCGCGTCCGCCCTAATTTTTTGCGGGCGGGCCGCGGGCCTCTATTAAATTAAAAAAATTTCTTTTTTGCTGCAAAATACAAGAACCCGCATTTTTTTTACACTATATAGTAAAAAACCAAAGGAAAAAGAGAAAAAAAAAATAATAACAAAACGGGCGACCCGCGGGCCCGCACTTAGGGCGGGCATGACTTGATTTTTCGGCCCTAAAAATTAATTATGCCCGCCCGCAATTTTTGCGGGCTTAATGCGGGCGCGGGCCAAGCCCGCCCGCCCGCCCTAATTGCCAATGTTAGTGAGTAGGGATGGCAATGGGTTTGGGCTCATTACCCGGATCCGGATCCCTTCATAAATTACTGGATCCAGACTCACCCGGACCCGCGCGGGTACCCGCTGCATAATGGGTAGACGAGTCTTTAGGTACCCATACGAATTTTGTGGGTACCCATTAGAAAAAATTATTTTTTTAAATTAATTTCTATGTCCTTTTTGATAAACCGATGGATCCTTAATATATCATTACACACTCTACTTAATATTAATCTCTATTCCGTACCATCATTAAACACTGACAAACATCATTACACACTCTACTTAATATTAATCTCTATTCCGTACCATCATTAAACACTGACAAACATCAAAGAAATTCTTTCGTTAAACACAAACATACTAAGATTTTATATATATATATATATATATATATATATATATATATATATATATATATATAATGCATATATGTAAATATGGACGGGTCTGAATATCTCAGATTCGTACAAAGCGGGTACCCAGACGGGTCCATTCTTTGATCCACGGGTCTCTTTTTTGTACCCGAACCCGTTGCAGGTATTACTTGCGGATACCCGCGGGTCCGAGTCCAATTGTCATCCCTGTTTGCCAATATTCAGAGGAATTTTCTTTGAGGTGGTGAGGAGATTACGAGGAAAATTGCTTGGGTTAATTGAGAGCTGATGTGTAGGCCTGAAAAAGATGGTGGCTTAGGTGTTAAAAATATTAATCATTTTAATTTAGTCGCCCTTCTTGCCAAATGGAGATGGAAATGGAGATGGAGACTCTCGTAAGGGACTAATTCTTTTTGGTGTTAGGTCCTTCGTGCAAGGTATGGCTCTTTTAATCCTAGTTGCCTTGAGATTAATAATATGTTGGGTGGAAAGACATTTGTTGTTGTAAAAAAATTGATGGTTATGATAATTGGTTCTCCTCGAGTCTATGTACAATTGGGTTATGGTGACAAAATTTTGTTTTGGTTGGAGTTATGGCTGGCAATGATTGCCTTCAATCTCTTTATCTGTCCCTCTATGTTGTAGCCGCTTTTAAAAATGTGCATATGTAAAGGATATGAGTTCTTGGTTGAATAATGAGTGAATTTGGTGTGTTAATTGACAGAGGGAGTTATGTTCTTGGGAGCTTGATGATGCTGGCTATCTTAATACATTGCCAAAAGATGTTTATTTGGATGGTAATTCATTGTATATGTAGAATTAGAAGGGTAGAGGGCTTCCTTTCTCTATTAAATTTGCTTAAGTGTTGCTCAATGACTATTTAGTTCTTGCATCCAATTTTGTAACTTGCTTCCTTTCAAATAAATCTGGAAGTTTGTAACTTGTTTCAAATAAATCCTTCCATCCAATTTTGTCTTAACACCGTTAATGGGAATCTCCTATGTTACAACCATTGGTCTTACGTGGCTATAACTCAATGTTACACCCCAAAAATGATTTCATATGAGGTCAAAAGAGAAAACCAAAATAGTTAAGGATAACCCAATAAGCTTCTATTTTGGCCTCATACGACATTGTTTTGGGGTGTAACGTTGAGTTTTAGCCTTGTAAGACCATTGGTTGCCACGTAAAAGGCTTCCATTAACGGTGTTAAGATAGAATTGGATGGAAGGATTTATTTGAAACAAGTTACATACTTAGCTTTCGGATTTATTTGAAACGAAAAAAAGTTAAGGGACGAAATCGCAACCAAAAAATAACTTACAGGACCAATCTAATAGTTTTGCAAGTTGAAACCGGGGGGCTTGTGTAAGATTATTTAAATTTAAATCATTAACAAATCAATAACAGTGGTCTTTATGCTGTAGGAGTTTTGAGAAAGTAGTATTATGCATGGCTATTTAAAAAAAAGAATTAAATGATGAAATTTATAAAAAAAAAATTACTAATATTAGGATCAACTCAATTATTCAAACATCTGTATTTGATATTTATACGGGACACCTGTCTTTTTAGGCAAAAACTGGTGGGTCCTGCAATTTCTCTTTCTTATAGGACCCACTACTTTTTACCAAAAAAGGTAGGTGTCTGTGTGTTTGACGTCAAATACAGATGTAGTAATAACATTTTTTATTAGGATTTGGTTACTCCCGATTTCATTTATAACTTTTGAGTTAACCTCTTTCCTTCACATGCATGATCGCATGAGAGAAGATAACACGGCGAGACAATCCAAATCCATAATATTAAGTTGATTTGTGAAAAAGAAAATAATGGAGTTATTTAAAAAAAACAACAATTTAAAATGTAAATGTTGATAAGAAAAAGTTAATCAAATAGTCTGCGTAAGACAGCCCGTTGGTGGCTGCAGGGACACTTAGGATTTTCCCTTCCCCCAGATCATGAGTTCTAGTCCCAAACCTCCCAGGTAAAAAAAAAAAAAAAGTTAATCAAATAGTTGTACAACAATAGAATATAAACTTTAAACTTTGCACTCGTCCTAATTTTCTTTAAGATTTCATTTTATTACGTACTACTCTAGCAAGGACATTATGAATTGGTGATAACTAAAGAAATCTAAAGGCATAAAGTTGAAGCCAGTAGTTGATGGTAATTGAACTATTGAAGTGATTCTGTGGCGCAAAATTTGTAAAATGCTTGCCATAAATTATTATTTTTTTTTAAAATCGGTTAATTTAGTTAATGATATTGGAAATGTGAATATTTAATATGTATTTTCAAAATTATCCTCCTTAACAGTATTGGAAATCTAAAAAAATTTAAATAAATAGGGGTGTTTGTGAAAATAAATAATTAATTATTATTGACAATTGGTATAAAATTTTATAAATAGGAATAAAATAAAATATCAAAAGGTCTTGTATATAAGTATAGAGGGAGTATTAGTTTGTAAATTTCGCAAACTTGCACAACGATAGAGATTCGCATACATCTCAATGATGGACAAACCGATATAATGATCTTAATGCAAAAGTAAAATGAAGATTTTTTGGGTTTTTCAAGCTTCAGGAATTTGAAAAGTAAATTTGAAGGCACACATTGAAAATAAATAGTGCATATAAAAGGTACATTACCTAAGCCTAGCTTGTTTGCCTTATTCAACCAGTTTGCCTCTGCAGGAATTTGAAGAAACAATTAAATCAGATTCAACAAAAAAAAATTAAAGTATGATGAATTGATGATCAAATTATAAAGGAAAAATATGATGCTTTAAAACAATATCAAACATTAAAATAAGGCTTATTTATGGTTTTGGTTCCTAAAAATTAACGTGTTTTGGTTTTAGTACCTAAAAGTTATTTTGACCGTGACTGATTCTTAATTTTTCAAACATTTTGGTTTTTGTCCCATCTGTTAGAAAAAATCAATTATGTGTTGACGTGGTTAACGGAAACCCACACCAACAACTACGTGGTTTGAGATGACGCCAAATAAGTGAAATAAGTATTGTGACATAGATGATTCAGTTTTATAAACGCAAAATTATGTGTATGAGACCATTTTGCGTATGAGACCATTTTGTGTCTATGGATCTGTATCATTCACACTATATCACTTATTTAGTGATATGGTCACACTACGTAACTTCTAATATGGTGTTTCGCTAGCCACATCAGCAAATAACAGTTGTTTCATAATTGAGTGGATCAAAACCAAAATGTTTGAAAATTAAGGATCAGTCCCAATCAAAATAACTTATTGGACTAAAACCAAAATGCGCTGAACTTTTAGGGACCAAAAGCCTTAAAATAAACAAAACATAGCTTCAGCCATTTAGGAGATTGACCCAAAACCTAGAGGCTTATTGAATTTTTTACGTTCATCAATACTCGGTCATATCACCACTTAAGTGATAAAATGACTATTTTCAAAATTTGAGCAAAGTTTAGGAACTCAAAGCATCGAAAAAAAAGTTTAAGGACCAATTCCAAAATAGCACCTAAGTTCAGTGACTAAAAACTTAAATAAGCCTTGTTTTATTGATTCTTTTTACCTCACTTATCAGGATTTCCTAGAAGGAAGTTGGAAATTGAAGCTTGACAGGATCTAGGATTGATTTATGGAAAAGGGAATTTCAGGTTGCACACTAAGTGTTCGATAAAATGCTCTTAAGTTTAGAGAAGCCATAAACCTTTTGATAAGTGATGACCAAAAGAATAAGTGACCTTGAAATATAATGGCTAAGTTGACAATACCAAATGCTTTTTAAAAATGGATATAAATTCGCAGTTTATGTATGCTTTACTCTCTTCATGTAGTTTCACGGTGCACTTTTAATTTTGACCTACACTTGACCACAATATATGAATCTATCTTTTGGGAGCTAATTTGTCAAATCATTTGTGTTATACGCTCTTGACAACTTTAGTTAACTGCTATATGTGATTGCTGATGACTAATGTTTATTACTGTACATATAAGCTTTAGTTGCTAATTTTATTGATTATTTAGTTTTTTGTATAGAATGTAAAATATGGCCTTAATATTGTTCATTTGGTATTCTTTTGCTTTATTATATGATGATGTTCTACCTGTTTGTGTGAGTTCCCTGCTTGCCTGAGTGAATACTTGCTCATTTTTATAGTTTTTTTTTTTTTTTAAATCTTGTTTGTCTTTTTTCAATCTTTTTTCTTGACTTTTTTGGTGACTGTTGCAGGAACATTGGTCCTGACTCTTTTTGTTGAGGTTTCAGGCTCAAAGAGATTTGTTGAGGTTTCAGGCTCAAAGTGATTACACGGCTGAAATAATATTAAAGTCACAAAGAGGTATGAAGTATGTTTAATAGCCTATTTAATAGAGCTATAACCTCACTACTTTTAAGATATTTGAAATATTATGGTATATAACTTATTTATTGTTGTTCCCTTTAAATTCTTATATTTTTTTCAAGGATTTTCTTAACCAGGAAAGGCTAAAAAAAAGTAGTTTTACATTGAAAAACTAAATATAAATACTTAAAGATATAGTGGATTTATCTTCTCAATGAACTTTGACCACATTTTAATCTTTTATCTTTAGCTCTAAAGATTGAAGTTAAGCAAATCCTTTAATTCAAGCTACTCAAGGATGAAATACATTTTTGAAATTTTCAATGCCTAATTGGTGCTCGGTATATATTCATTCAGTTTCAAGTTGACGTTGTGCTTCATGCTTCTATACTTTGATATTGAAACTAGCATTTGTATGGATTGTCGTTTTCCTTTAACGCATATGAGAACAACAGTTAATAATATTCCAAATCTGCCATGAATCTAAAATGAACTAATTCCAGTTATAAATAAATTAAAAAAAAAAAAAAAGTCATACACGAACACCAAACTCAATGGTTGTTTGAGTCTGTTTTGTTCGTATTGCAGTTCGGGTCACTCGTTAAATCCTTGTGCTTTGTGGCAGGACCTGTAGGTATAAAGTTCATTCTTATTGTGTATTTGATGTATTTAAGTAAATGTTCATGCATTGCCTTATTTGATTGTATCAAAGCATGCTTCTTTCTTTATTAGTTCATATTTGCTTTCACTGCCAACAGCAAAATATAACTTAACAGTAAGGACTGTTGGATTTAGTTTTGGTATCGTAGTTTTTGATACATTATTAAAGTGATCCTTTGCTGTTTTAATCCAATTGCCCAACTTATCTTGGGTTAGGACTATAAGTTTAAATTTCTTTTCATTAGAGGATGAGCCTTGGCGCAATGGTAAGGTTGTTGCTTAGTGGTTAAGAGGTCACAAGTTCGAATTCTGGAAACAACCCCTTCGCTTGCGAGGGTAACACTGCGTATATCTACCCTCCCCAGATCTCACTAGATTAGAGCCTCGTGCAGTCGTGCACTAGATGTGTCAAAACATGCTTATTTCTTTGGCAAATCAATATTTGCTTTGAGTACCAAAAACCAAATATAACTTAATTTTGGACTGTTGGATTTGGTTTTGGTAGTATACCTTTTGATTTGTTATTAAGTTGATTACTTGATGTTGAAGACCCTTCCTTTCTTTAAAGATGGGATATAACATCCTATAACTTTACTTTCTGAAGAAAGATTAGACAAAAGCTCCTATAACTTAGCTTTTTTAGGAAAGGCAAGGCATCCCTTTATCAACCTCCAATAACGTGTATTCCCTTAGTTTTTTAAAAGGGTATATGTTTATCTTCTCATTTGGCTAACTGAGCAAAATATTTTGGTATATGTAGATTGACAATGCATGGTGTGGTTATTAAGACTGAAGAGAGTAAGTTTTGAGCATAAAAATAAAGAAGCAAACCAAGTGGTTGATGCTTTAGCTAAGCGAAGGGCACAAATGGAGGGCACTTGGATATTTTGGAATTAAACTATAGATTGCAGAGTTAAGGGTGATGAAAGTTCATAATTGGTAAGCAGGTGCTGTGATTCTTTTATGCAAGTAAAGCAAACTGGTGTAAGGGTGAAGGGCTGTTGCAGAGACTTTATGCAAATACAAAATGATGTATTTGTGCTGAATACGAGTGCTTGACCGAGAGCACTTTGATGTGCTTGACATAGCAGTAAGTAGGTTTCCTTTTCTTCGCAAACATGACTTGTTTTGATTATGCAGATATAGGTGATGACATGATGATATGATTGAATTTGGTAAGAGCAAAGGAAAGTGCTGGGGAAATTATCATGTTGGTATAGCAGCAAAGTGTTTTGAGCAAGGGTATAACAGTCAAGAAGTATGTTATTTTGTTCCTGAGCTTGAAAGTACAGATATGCAGCAGAGCTATATCAATTTTATGTGCCCAAGCTTTCATCTTAGACTTGGGGGTGATTTTTATACGGTAATAGATTGGAAGTCAGTAGATGAAAATCACAATGCATCGTGTTGCTTGTGATGTACTAATTGATCTCACTGGAGATATTCAAAGGGTCTCTTTCTATTTTGCCATAAGTTGACATTTGTTTTCTTTCAGGATGGATTACAGTAAGTAGACAATACAAGAGTTGTCTTAGTGTAAATAGTATATGTTACAAATAATGATTGAACTATGTCTAATGGATCTCAAAACTACAACTCTCAGGCAAAAAATATATTTCCAAAATTTTTAGTTTTCAGTTTGCACTTCCATTTTTGCAGACATACCTTATATGGTTTAGGCTAATATGTTTATTCCTTATATTTAGTAACACTTTATACCATTTAAACTGAAACGAATGCACCGACGGGGTTGCTCAAGTGGTGCAATCCTGCCAACTTGAAAATTTGGGAATGGGGTCTGAGACTAAAAAGTCTCAGGTTCGATTCCCGGTTAACACGCCCCGTTGAGAGAGACATAGGAACACAACCTCGTGCAGAATTAGTCTCAAGGGTTCTTTGATATTAAAGATGCTCTTGAGGACACACGTGGTACTGGCCAAAAAGTACAAACAAAAAAAACTGATAGGAATGGGAGAGATAGATGAAGACTAACTTGGTTGTGGATGACAGTAATCAGCACGATCTCCTTGAGGGCAGTAGCACCTGAAAGCATATACATCTATATCATAGTCGAAACCGCACCTCCCTCCGCTGTTGGTGCATTCAACACAATTACCAGCAGTCCAATTCACCATAAACCCTCTTTGCAGTGACTCTTGAATCCCTCCATTCTCATTTTCCACAGTTGTATTCACCATGCCACCATTGCAATTCTTTGACGCTAACCTCACGTTTGGATCCTCCTCATACAACGCAAGGATCGATCTCGTTACATTTTCTGCAGAACACCCAACTCTGCTATCTTTCATCCCTTCTGGCAGTGACGATAAGTCACAGCCGAAGAACAATAGAACACCCTTTTGATTCGGAGTGACACTGACCTTAGGAGTGTTAGGGGCCAAATTGATTATTCGAGGAATACACTGAGTGGTATTTGGTTGTGAAAAGGCTTGGATGGAGACTCGAAATGACTGGTTATTGTAGAAAATCTGGTGCACGGTGTATGGTAGGCTACTGATAGTTGTGGTGATAACTGGGAAGCCGTTGTTGTCACAAGTGAGCTCAAAATCGGGATTGCCGCAAAAGGGTTCTTGTTTCCCTTTGATGTAGAAAGGGTAGCTTATGTTTTGGTCATTGCCACAGGTCTTAGGCTCGCAAGCTTCATACTTGGGATCCAAGGAAGACAAAGTGATCGGGCTTTGGAGAGAGATGATGATGATGTAGGAGTGAATAATAAGGAGAAGAGAACTGAAGGGCTTAAGGGTGGCAGAAAAGAAGGTTCTTTGGTTCATTTTGGATGTTCCAAGATGAAAGCTATATCTATGAGTATATGATACGAGTTCTGTTATGAGATTACTGCACTAGTGATTGGTGGTGACAATTGTAGAAGTGATTGACTTTAAGCAGTAGTTGGTGGAGCAATTGTTTGGTCGATCAATGCAAATGAATTATTGAAGCTTGGTCAATGCAAATTTTTTTGTTTGAAAAGGTCAGTGCAAATGTTTAAGGTAAATAAAAGAGAAGTCTCTCCTACAAGTAAAAAATAATAATAATAATAATGGTCTCATATATAAAAAAAAGTTAATTGATTTTTTTATTTTTAATACAAGTATTCTTACAATATTATTGCAAAATGGTTGTATCTTTTGATTTTTGTTTTATTATCAATGCAAATTTTTTAAAATAGTCTTTTTTTTAATAAATTTGAAAAAATTAAATGCATTCAAATAATTTTCTTAATACATACGAAATTTATTTTTTATCATATTTAAGGACGGAAGTGGTGTATTTTTGAAAAGTCAATACCCCGTTAAAAATAATATTTATTTCCAGGGTCAATGCTCCCAAGAAAAAATGAATATTTTTCTTGTTTAATTAAGGAGTTAGAGGTAGTGTTACTAAAATTGGAGCAATAATCAAATCGATCAAAGTACTGCGACAATGATTTAATCAATAAATAATTAATTAAACTTGCATACCACTATACCAGCAATATATATTATTTCAAAGCATGAAATAAGGAGTGAAAGGTAAATTTTTTTGTAAAACTATTAAAAATTAAGGGTCTTGTTAATAAATGTCCTAAAGTTATTTGGTATGGAAACAAAATTTTAAATCCACGTTTATTACTCTTTCGAAAACATAAAAAATCACATTTTTCAATAACATTTATCTATTATTAATCCGAGTGTCCTAACCATTTTTCAAGAAATAAAACCATCCTGTTTTGCATTTTTACAGAGAAATTAAGTTGTCCTAGACTCCGGGCGATGTAAACTTCTTATCTCGGGAAAAATTCAATCTGACAAGCAGTTGGTTTGACTTGTCCATTCAAACGATTTTTTCCACGTTTCAATAGTACTATTAGGCATGGCGACGGGGCGGGGCGGGGGCGGATTATGCACTTCCCACACCCGCCCCCATCTCAAAAAATTGCCTCCGCCCTCGCCCCTGTCTCCCCGCCGGGTATCATAAAAGTTCACCCGCCCCCGCCCCGGTCGGGGGTCGGGTAAAACCGCACCGTACCCGCCCCCGCTTTTCTTTTAAAAACAACTTTTCTAAAAGAGCTTTTCTTTTATAATATACCAATTTTTTCTTTTAAAAATAGCTTTTTTAAAAGAGTATTTTTCACAAGTGATTTTTATTAAGAGTCAAAACATTATTTTTAATATTTTTTTTATTACTATTATTATAAATTATATATAATATATAATATAATATGCATATATAGTGTGAGCGGGTCGGTTTCGGGGTCGGGTGCGGGGCGGATAGTATAATTACCACACCCGCCCCCGCCCCGTGATTGAAAAAGCGGGTTTTCCCCGCCCCGCCCCGATACTCGATTAGAACGGTTTTTCCCCGCTAATGGCGGATCGGGTTCGGGCGGGTGCCCGCGGTTCTGGTTTTTTTTGCCATGCCTAAGTACTATTGAGTATTGACCATTTCTGAATGGAATATATAACTAATAAGTAAATAAAAAAATCTAACCAGTGTATAAATTTACTATTGAGTAAATAAAAAAATCTAACCAGTTTATATATTATGTTTAATATTTTGTGAATTAATTTAGTTTAATTATTTCTATATTTTTATGTATTTTTAGTAATTTTAAATGTTTTTCAAAATAATGTTATTGATTTATTTATATTAATTGAGTAATAATATAATTTTTATGAGATACAAAATAGGTAATATTATAATAATATGCAAAAAGTAATATGAGTTAGGTTGTGAGATTTATTCAAGAATACTATTAGCAATTAGGGCGCATACCTGCGGGGCCATCCCGCCCATCCGCAATTTTTTGATGTCAGGGTACAAATTTTAGGCCCAACTTTTAAATTATACCCGTTCACGCCCACCCGTTTATTCAGGGCATTTGCGGGAGGCCCACAAGAGAGGATTTAAAAAAGAAAATTAACTTTTTTTTAGTTTTTGACTCACTTTGAGTGTTTGAAAAAATTAAATTGAAAAATTCCTCTAATATCAATTAATGTATTTCATTTTTCTCCTACATCTAATATCTTTTTGCATCATTTAATTGATTATTTGAGATGAATTGTATTAAAAAAAATTTGGAGTTTTTTTACATTATTTAATTGATTTTTATTTTATTTTTTTTAAATATATGTGGGCTATCCGCCTTGCCTGCCCTGAATTTTTGGCCCTAAAATTTTTAATGGGCAAGTGTGGCCGAAGTCCGCTCGCCCGCCTTAATTGCCAATGTTATTTAAGAACAATGGTTGAGTTTTTGCAATTGGAGCAAATTTGTAACATAATTGCATAAAATATTTAGAAGTGTGGGATAATATAAAAAATGTTGTGATAACACCTGGTAATCTTAGCGTTTTTTTTTTTTTTACCAACCGGTACTCGGATCTGGTTTACCAAGAATCCGACTCATCCAGTCCGATGCAACTGAGTTCGCACTAAGCTATAGGGGTCTCCCAGCGGGGGTTGCTCCATACCCAAGGCTCAAACTCAAGACCGATTAGTTAATGAACCAAGTGAACTACCACTTCATCAACCTCACGTTTATAGTATTCTTAAGGTTATAGATGTTTTAAATGCTTAACTCTATTGGTCACAGGTCCAAATTTACCTACTCCCTGCATTCTAAATTTTAAATTTTTTTATTCCATAATTTGTGTTTTTTTTTTTTTACAATTTTAATGTATTAGTATTATTTTTTTTCTTCCAATTTTAACCATTTAATAAACCATTTTTGTATTTCTCATTAATTATACTTTTATTTTCTCTTCAATCCAGTAACTATTATGTATTAATTAATGGAGACACTTTCTAATAAAAATTAAATATTATTACAATTTTTAATAAGAATTAACTAAGGGCATTTTAGACAAAACATATATAAAATTTACAATAATCAATATTTTCTTAATATGTATACCCAAACCTAAAAAAATAAAAAAAAATATGAAATGGAGGATGTATTTTCCAATCAAACTAGATGATAGTACGATACAATTTTTATAACACACGAGTTCCATCAACGTTCAAAATAGGGGTGAGTAGAACCTAGCCCGTCCCTTGAATTCGTCCCGTACCAATGACTTTGAGTCGGCTCTAACTCGTTACGATTGTCATAAAAACAAACAAGAGCAAAAAGGGACAGATCCGATATGAGAGGTGACGAGTTCGGGTTTATTTTCGGGTCACCCGACTTGTCCTCTTATGCATATCAATGTTATATTGTTCTTCACTTATTTGCTTTTATCTAAAATTTTATGTCATAAGAATAATAATTGAAATGATCGAGCACAATTTCAAACATGAAATATCCCGTATATTTCTTTACTATGTAATTATTAATATAATGTGAATGTCTTGTCTAAGATATTTATGCTAATGATATATTAAAATTCTATTGATGTGTATATGCTAAATCATAGTGTGGTAGGTAATTGCCAACGAACTATTCATCTTTGTCTCTTTTAATAGCAAAGTCTATTGATGTTTACTTTGTAAGTTATTCATAATACTTAAATCATGTTAATTAAGCATAATGACAAGACAACCTACTCAATTATCATTACGCAATCACATAAAATTTAAATTTTAGATATCATTTTAGAGAAAATGGAGAATGCACCGATATTGTAAAGATTATTTACACCATCAGTACATCATTCACTCTTCAATGCAACCATATATGGTCGTTGACTTTTAGATTAAAGTAATACAAATGAATGGTGGATGATGGGTTGATTGTGTAAAAAAACTTTACATCGTCCGTGCATACCCATTAATCTCATTAAGAGTTTAATATTTGTACACTGACAGTTTAAAGTTTTTTACATCGTCGGTGCATCATCCACCATCAATATGCATATAAGTCAACCATAGCTAACCAATCAACGATGGATAATAGGTTGACAGTGTGAAAAAATTTTACACTGTCAAAGCATACATTATTTTCTCTTTAATTAATTATGTTCAATTCCTCATAAAAAGAATAATGCAAGTAAAATTGATAGTAAAATTTTAAAATTGATAAATTTAAAAAAAAAACAAGAAATTAACTGAATTCGCTCGTGTGCTTTGTTTAAAGAGTTAATAGTTTATTAGGTTCCCCAAAGATATGTCTGACATTAACTTAATCCCCGAAAGATTTTTGGAATCAATTAAGTACCCCAAAGAATATATTGGCATCACGTTAGTCCATTTGTCCACCAAACCGTTAGTCCCTTCGTCAAGTGTCACGTGACACCTTCTCATTGTTGTTTCCCCTGACAGATATACGCAGAGAAACACTGAATCATCCCTCCCTTGAATTTATAACCATCAAATATATCCAATGGTTTAGATTTTAAAATAAAAAATTAAAATTTAAAACAAAAAAATCACAGCCACTGAATCAATTATATGGTCAAGATTAAAGCCATCATATAAAATGCCCTTCTCATCTCTACCTTACATCCTTCTTTTTTCACTTCTATAAATGAAGCTTATTCAATGGCACCACATTCTAAATTCATCATCCATGATAAAAACTCATCGATTTTCACCGTTCTGAAAACTCTGCAAATTACAATAATTGCGGATCTGAACAATGATAGAAGAATATTCCATTTAATCTAACAATGTGATGAAGAAATGATCAATAATTGGATTTTTGAAAAAAAGTAAAAGGACTAAAAGGGCACTTGTTAAGAAACTAAATATGGTTTATAAGCATTGAAAGATGAAGTTTTTTAAGTTTACGAGAGAAAAAAAACTTGGGACTTGTGATGTTTTTTCTACTTCTAGAAAGCTTAACAAGTGCCCTTAGCAAGACCCATATTAAAAAAACCAATTAAATATTTTTAAATATATAAAGGTATATTTTTAAATATATATTTAAATATTTTTAAATTGGATTTTTAAATATTTAAATCACATTACAATTTTACCCCATGTAATTGTCTTGATGATAACAAACTTTTAATTTGATTCTACTCCTCTGTTTCTAAATATAAGACCCTATTAACACTTTTATTTTGTTCCTATTTATAAGACCATATACTAATTTTTAATGACCATTAATTACTTTTTTCCACAAACACTCCTATCTATTTAACATTTTTTAGATTTCCAACAGCATTGATAGAGGTAATTTTGAAAATACATGTAAAAAATTCACATTTCCAATTCAATTAACTAAATTAATCAACTTTCTTAGTAGACGTGAAATCTTCCAAAAGGGTCCTATAATAAGGGACGAAGGGAGTATTACCTAATTACTATTGATTCATCAAATTGTTTTTTTTAAGAGAAAAAAGTATAGACACCCCTTAAACTATTTGCCTTTTGTAAATGGATACCATAGACTATTTTTTCTACACAATTACTCCTTAAACTTTAACATTTGACAAAATTAATATTTTCATTAATTCAAAGTTAAAACTTAACCGCTAAAACATTTTACCGTTTAATTTGTGATAATTTCAATCATTGAATCTTTATCATTTATTTTTTTTTAACTTTAACAGTATTCATTTAATCGTCTTTTCAAAAATTGGAAAACTGTCGCAGTGTGTAAAAATTGATACTGCACAAATTGAGAAGAAGATAACGTTGTTTCTTTTTTTTATTATAAAGAATGTATTTTAGAATAAAGATAAGTGAATATTATTAAAACTAAAAAATACATTATAATCAATGGTTGAAATTACGACAAATTGAAATGATAAAGTGTTTTTATCATTAAATTTTAATTTTGAATTAACGGAAGTATTAATTTTACAAAATGTTGAAGTTTAAAGAGTAATCGTGTAAGAAAAATAGTTTGTGGTGGCTATTTGCAAAAGGCAAATAGTTTAAGGGGTGTTTCTCTTTTCCTCTTTTTAATCAACTAGTAAGCAGACCCGTGCCACGCACGGGTCCAATACGGCAACCCACCAGCTTAAGTATGAAATTATTATGGATTTAAATATTAGGTGAAATATATTGTTGCAGTAATGAAATTATTGTCTTTAATTATGGGTTATTATTATTGATATTGGCTTAATAATAAGAAAATGGAAAATATTTTTGAAGGAATATAAACAATTATACTGACATTATAATTGTGTAAACATGCACGGGAGAAAGAGGGAAAGGTACGATTAACATTATTATTTGTGGCAAATTCAATCCTAAAATCAGAGGCCAAGTTTCAAGCACTCTCTTGTGATTGCAAATCATATTATGAAACTCATTAACTACATTAATAGTACCAAGTGATTTCATCAAATCACAACCGGACATAGAATGAATTTGAAATTCAGTGCATATTCACATACATGCAGAAAAGACGGAGTTTTCTTCAACTCTGAAATTTACATCTGATGCTCAATGAAGTTTTGATCATGGAACTAATAGTCACTTTGCTTCCATCCTCCAATATCTTCATCACCATATTCCTCTTCCTGTGTATTCCAATAAAAGAGTGACATTAAAGAAAATCCCAACTCAAAAGTTTACATGTGCTGCATAATAAATTTAAGGTACTGAATTTTCAGATAATCAAAATAAAGACCAGACATGAGGGAAAAGCTGCCCATATATTGATTATTTGATTCAATAAAAGAATACAAAATGGCGACCGCAAATAGGAAGCATTTGACTTCAAAAAATACATCATTTTTACTAAGGTCATTATTGAAAAATACACCAGCTGAGGAGAATTTTCTCCAGAAACAACATTCACTGGGAAGGAATAGTTTTGATGTGCAATCCAATGGATTTTGCAAAATCATAAAGCTAATAATGACGCCACGGATTGGCATCATGTCTACTAAATGTGATGTATCTGTTCAGTCATCCTGCTTGAACACATGGTGTTATTTGCTACATAAGCTTGATACCTCCATCAACGAACCATCACTGATAAAAATGGTTTTAGAGTCAATTCTTAAAGCAATATTTCAGAATGGACCTGATAGCAAGAGCATCTGGTCATGGAAACTGGTAGGAAAAAAGAAGAAGTAGAAGAGTAAAGAACAATCAAAGTTTAATACTAAAATGATCAGAACACTAATTCGCGAGAGAAAAGGATTCATTATTCCTCTGCCAAATATTGTACCTCTCTTTCTCTGTCACTACTATATCTCTCTATAGTTCATATGAGTTAGAGGAATCCAAGCTTGACGCTTACTATTAATAAGTTAAATTTTTGTCAGAAAAATCAGAAAAACCAAAATGCAAAAATGGCTTATCATATCAATTTTGAGGTAGTTTTCTTATTAATCAATAACCCTTGAAAGTCTCTACTCAACTGTCTAATTTCAAAATCTATTTTCAAAAACAACTTTCATTTTACACAAAATACTACCACCTCAAAACAGGGCCTTTCTTTTTAGGTGATGGAAAGATGAAATAAGATGATTCCACATAAATTTGGGCTGATTAAACACCCTCCCTCCCTAGCATGCATTTTGTGCTCTAGATACTGAAATAATAACCTCCCAACATTGTCCATGAAGAATCTCATCTCAGTGAATCATTTTAGCAAATAGTAAACTCAGTACCTGAGTTGAGCCTGTATCATGATTATCTATAAACGTGACTGATCTGGAAGGCCACCATCCCATCACACCTGGTGGCTTACCTTGAGGATCACGCAAACGCCAAAAATTTCCCTTCACAGCTTCCTACAGCGAAGTGCATCAGTATGCATGAGTCATGGAGATATTTTCTCATAAACTACATCATTGAATGCATGGAAAGAACTAACTACTACTATAATGTTTGTAGCGATATTTTCTCTCCCTCTACCCCAGGTAATATGAATCAAAGTAAATAAAGATGAAAAGAAACCATATTGTTGGTTCTTTGAAAGTTCACAAAACATACTAAGCACAATATGCTGGTTACCTGGAGAATTCCCTTTGTTGTGAAGTCAAATGCAGTTGAAAGCTGTCTAGTGCCATCAATCCAATTGATTATTCGCTGCCTATGGCTATCTGCACACATAATTAGTAAGCTTAAGGCTAAGTGATAAGAGTGCATATAAACAAAATGGAAATATTGAAAATCACTGGGAAACAGGTAAACAATGTCAACAAAATGAACTGCTGTATGTCATGAAAATAATTTCCAATGGGTCATTATTGTTTCTCGTACCAAAAATGAACTCTTGCAAGTTGCAACTGCTTGTAAACCATTTTCTATAACTTACGTTTTATTAGTGTTTATTTTTATACAAATAAACTCTATGCCTGAATTCCTCGCTACAGTAGAAAATTGAATTTCAGCTTGACATTCACATTATGTATAAATGCAGCAATAATTTATCATATCAATAAAAAAACAAAGGTCTAGAATTGTTTAATGGCATTCTCTTCTTCCAAATTTTTTTATAAATCTTATCAACACAACGAAGAATGCATCCCCTCTCCAGTAAAATACATGCATAATTTCACAAACAACCATTAAATAAAGAAGAAAGAAGAAAAGTGCACATGCTTTTATATTCATGAGTTTGACCTTTTTTCAGGACACTGTCAGCAGAACAGAGATGCAAAGAAATGAGTCCATGAAAAGAAGAAATCCCAAAGCAATGAATAAAGGCCCTGCTTTAGAAAATTTTGATATGACCAATATTAATCTTTGGCAGATACATTCAAGTAAAGGTGAAACCTAGGAAGACATACCTTCTTCGGTTGATCAATGCTGCACTCAATGATGAACTCTTCTTCAGCATTGCAAATCGCACCCTCACAGTAGTTGATGTAAATGCAATTTATGTTAAACCATTTGAGACTAACACTATTCTAATCACACCTGGACAAACCTCTAATGTTCTTCTTAAAACAAAATCCTACTACCCCAATGCCACATTCCTTATGAGTAAAATTCCTATTCCTTCTACAAATTCTAGTAAAATACCTTAAAAACCAATGACATGCTTATTTATGTAACATATATAAAACAAATATAATAAAATGCTAGTCTAAAGAACAAAGGCAACTTAATTAAGCACCTTTTGAATTGGGGCATCAGCTCTGTTTTCACTGTTGCCAGAAACTTGATTTCCATCCTTGGAAAAACTTCCTGCCTCGGTTGACATGATAAGTGGGAAAATGGACTAAAGATAAATGCAACACAAACTTGAGCTGAAAAATGTAAATTCAGATAACTGTGCTGTTTATTTTGCAGGAAAGGTGTAATCAACCTTCCCTTAGGTGAAAGAGAGACAAACTGAAATTAAAAGAAAACTTACTTGAATTTGGTAAAGAGGACCACTTCCCCATGTTTAGTCAAAATGGGCTAGTTGACATAAATTGAATCATGAAACCTATGAGATTAATACCAGAAAACTGATACTTTCAAACTCACTGGCACAAATATACAGGTTCATTCATTTTATCGAACATGTAGGGTGCATCATATATCTTCATGAAATTTAAGCACCACATAGAACCAAAGCATCCAACAACAATTCAGGTTATAACTTCATATCAATAGCTTCCAAACCATATTCTATCATGTAAACTCTAGTAAGACTAAAACTAAACATTCATAACATACAAAAGAAAAGAAAATATGATAAAATCCGAGTTGTCAACATTGATTATTCTCACCAGCATTCTCTTCCTTCCTAAGTGCAACCACCACTTTCTCCAAGATTACTTTTGTTGGCTGATGAGAGAGATTAAGAAAAAAAAACAGAAATCAATAAATCACCAAAACAAAGATTCATATTAATGCAGAATACATCAATTAGAAATATATCTGATATATTTGTCTCATTTTTTCATTAGAAACAAATTCCAAACACGAACCTTTATCTCTCATTGACGGTATTGAGCTCAAAATAGTTTTTCCAGGTTGCAGCATCTGTAAAGATGTTGGCTTCACCATTTTAGCTGATTCGCAGGACCTCCCTTCAGCATTTTCATTACAACTTTCATCTGAAATGATGGTTTCGTATGGAGGTTTCGAGTACTTCATTGCAGGTTTCGTATGCCTAGCTTTTAGCATCAGAATTCTAATTTGCTAATAATAACTTCAAGGAAATGAAAGAAAAAAACAAAAAAGAACTAAATTAAACACTATTTCCAACTTGAAAAGGCAAAAATTAATAAGATGCACTGTACATCCCACCACATACACATCATATAACACCTAAGCTGCAACACCATAGAGATCTAAGCTTTTAGAGTATAAACGAACTATACAGTGGTGCTTGGTGAGAACAGGAAAACCTCAACAATAGTCACATAATGTAGAAACTAACCATAGATTCAAATTATACAATCAAGAACAAAACAATTTGCATAAAAATTCTCTAATAATCTCCCATTGCACAAGTATAACATCAATTTCATAAATTAAAACTTCTAGCATTGAAAGTTAAGCCCCAAATAATAAATTCCCAAAACCCTTAAAATTCAAAGTTCAGCAAAATCAAACGATGTATATTTTTGACCATAAACAAACTATACAATGGTACTTATTGAGAGACAAATTTACCTACTGCAACGGTGAGTCCTGAGCGTTGATGGTGTCGGTCACGGAGAAAACGATGATGGTGGCTGTCGCGGCGGCGTGATGATGACCGGATGAGAGAGAGTGAGAGCGAGAGTGTTAGAAAGAAGAGCGAGTGAGAGAGAGGGCGAGCGAGAAAGAGAGAGGAGATGAGAAATGAAAGATGAGAAAAAGAGAAAGAGAGAGGGAAATGAGCGAGGGAAAGAGAGCAACTGAGAGTGTGAGTGTGAGAGAAAGATAGAAGTGAGAGAGGGAGCAATGGAGATGAGAGGAAGAAAAGAAAGAGAGAGGGAGAGAAGAAAAAGAGATCAGACGTGTGTGTTTTTGATGAGGGAGTTTTTTTATTATTATTATTATTATTATTATATTATATTATATTTTTGGGAGGGGTTTTTGAATTTTGAATGTATGATTTGAGATGGAGGGAATTGAGTATTGATAATGAATGTGGGGTAAGTAGTGAATGAGAGGGAAAAAAAGAGAAAGTTTAGTATATTATATCTATAAAATAAAATAAAGAAAAAACGGAACACCAAAAACCGTTGCATGGTAAAAGCACTGTTGTTTTATATTTTACATGTTTGAACCATTATCTATATGAGGAAGCATAAAATTAAAAAAAAAATTACAAATCCAAATAACGAAAACATGTACATAAAAAGAATATAGAAAATCCAAAACATATTTTTTTAATACATTATATTTATTAAAAAAATAAAATAAAAAAAAGAGCCGGAGCACCAAAAACTATTGCTAACTACTACTCCTACATGTATTCTAAAAAGAACACAGAAAACCAAAAACATATTTTTTTTAATATATTAGATTTATTTTAAAAAATAAAATTTAAAAAAGAGTCGAACCATCAAAAACCGGTTCATGGTAGAAACACTCTTGTTTTATATTTTACTTGTATTACACCATTACCTGTGTCAGAAATCATTTAATAAAAAAAATTCAAATCCAAATAACAAAAACATGTACATAAAAAGAACACAGAAAACCCAAAACATATTTTTTTAATGTAATATATTTATTAAAATAATAAAATTAAAAAAAGAGTCGGAGCACCAAAAACCGTTGCATGGTAGAAGCACATTTGTTTTATATTTTACTTGTTTGGACCATTACCTGTGTTACAAATCATTTAATAAAAAATATTCAAATCCAAATAACAAAAACATGTACATAAAAAGAACACAGAAAATCCAAAGCATATTTTTTTTAAAAAAATATATTAGATTTATTAAGATTAAAAAAAGAGTCGGAGCACCAAAAACCGTTGCGTGGTAGAAGCACCTTTGTTTTATACTTTTACTTGTTTGGACCATTATCTGTGTCAGAAATCATTTAATAAAAAATATTCAAATCCAAATAACAAAAACATGTAAATAAAAAGAACACAGAAAACCCAAAGCATATTTTTTTAAAAAAATATATTAGATTTATTAAGATTAAAAAAAGAGTCGGAGCACCAAAAACCGTTGCATGGTAGAAACACCTTTGTTTTATACTGTAATGTCCCGGTATTGATGGAACACCACAATGTGTTTTTGGGGTTGTTGCAGCTGACGAGGGTGACCCCGGTCCTACGTACCCCCAGTAATAAGGGATCAAACCACACGTAGTTCTAGAGAGTAGGGATGAGAGAACATACCGTAGCCCCTATAGCATGGCGATACTTATAGGGGAAGTTGTGTTGTGGTGCCTTATGGGCCTGTTCGGCCCGGTAGGGCTGACGTGTCTCTTAGAGGATAAGAAGGATGAGTTATTCACCCTTATCCTGTACTAGAGAGCTCATGCTTATCCTGTAGCAGTAGGATTTATTATTGGTTAACCCTACAAGCCCCCCAAGCTCGTATAGGCTCGAAGAGCCTGTGCTGAGCTTCTGAGAGTTTGTGGTGACATAAAACATTGTTTGCGGCTCAGAACTTTTTATTCGGAGGAGTGTCGTGGATGGTCGATTAGGACGTATAAGACTTCGCAGTCAAGGCCCTTAGCCATGTATCGTCATGTACTGAGTTTAAAGTCGAATTGGACTATTGTTTTTTAAAGTCACGATGCTTTTAAGGAGACATCCTTTTATGCGCTTGCCATGGTGAAAGCCGAAAGGCTTGTGCCAATGTATGCTGGCACGACTCAAACTGTTATTTGAGTTCGAGGTGTGCCAAGATTATCACCAATTGGACCGTAACGTTTACGAGGGATTGCTGTCGGAATGACAACCTTAGCCGAGGTGTATTCCTCGATCCGCGATGTATTGGGCCAGATATGAGCCAAGAGGCTAAGCCAAGCTATCGGGTCGAAATCCTCGTTTTCACTTGTAGCCTCGCCGATCTGGCCGGCTAACCGAGATCGTGGGCAAGTGCGTAAGAACATGATCCGAAGCGAGTGAGTTTAACATATGTCCTTAATAAGGAAGGTAAATTATCAATTTGTTGCTTCATGGGACGTGGTGGTCCTCTTTGGCACGGCATTTGACCTCGAGTAACTTATGCATCATATAATACCAGTATCAAGGTCGGCCAATGTCAGCTATGTATATGCCTCATCACATACCAGTCCCCTACTCGGTAAAGCCTGAAAAGACTTGTGTCGAGTTCATAAGATCTGTGAAACGCTCGGGAGCAAAGTGGGCGAAGAAAGGTTAGAGTATCAAGATCAAATCTGTACACCCTCCTTTACCTGAAAAAGGAGATCGAGAAAGCTCGTAGAAGATTGTGCCGGGTATATAAGAATTGAGACATTTATTGTTGTTGTTCGAGGCATCCTTGGACTCGGTATAGGTCCGAAAGCTCGGTGAGAGGTTCTAAAGATGTGGTGCGAAGGCACCCAAATATTGCCGGAGCATCTGCTGCTCAGGGCTTTACAATTCTTCTCGGATTATTTTATAGTCAGAGTCCGTTCCTTCCCCGAAGCAGCAAACATCGTGTTCGAGAATAGCCACTCGACCCGAAGAGTTGGAGGCTCGAATTACTTTCAAGACTCGAAGTCCATTTTATCCGCCGAGCAGTAAGCTTCATGGCCGAATAAGGTCACTCGAGTGGAAGTCATCGAAAGTTTATCGAGCTGATGAAGCGGCCGAGGATGCCGAGAAATGAAAGAATGAAGCCGAGGAGGCAATAACAGGTAGAGAAGCCAAGGACGACCATTTCCTCTTGTCGAAACTGTTTTGTCAACTTCAATTTATTGAACCCCTCTTGAATCCGAGTAATTAGGGCGAAGGCAAGCTGATAGATCATCATAATAACAAAGCTGAAGCAAACTTTTACTTCATTGCATAACCAACCCCCTTACTCGATAAAGCCTGAAGAGGCTTGTGCCGAGTTAAGAAGTCCTTTAAGGTGTGATAGTTGTTTTCCGCCAATTAGATCGTGTTCATCCAAGCCTCTTTGAGAGACTGTCGGATTCAGATCTGTGTAGGCGAACGCTTAGCGAAGGTTGAATATTTGCGAGTTGTGGGTGTGGAATCAGCATTGTGTGGTTCCTCGGAGATGCTGGGATCCGAATTAGATCACTAGGTGTTGGCACTGCGGACCGTTCTACCATATAGGTAAGGTCGCAATGGTGCGCAAACCAAGGAAAAAGTGATCGGCAACCGGTGTGAAGGACTTGAATTAAGTTGGGTCGTCATACTCGGACTTGAATTAACATAGGTCATCATGCTCGGCTGATCCGATCGTTATGTTTGTACCCTATTGAAGGCGCTGTAATATTAGATGACAATCGTGACTGAGTAGTCTAGCACCGATTAATTTGAGGATATCTTTGGCAGTCGGAAGCTCGAAATGGGCCTTTTAGAGAAATGGGACATCATAATCGTACCTCGCATGTGTAAACAAAATTAATAATTGGTAATCGTCGTTATTTAACCATTTATTACCATGTATAAAAAATGATAATAACAATTATTGGCAAAGATGCGATGTATAATATCGGTATAGAGGTAGTCAAATAATTACAATGTATAAATTAAGATACGATGCCATTGTAGTCAAATAATAATTACAATGATATGTAATGAAATTAAAGGAATACATAAAAACATAAGGAGCATATATCAAAAGCATTGCCTCAAGTAAATTAGCAAGTGTACGTAAAATGCCAAGTAAACAAGAGAGTAATATAGGAACGAGAATTCCTTCCCTGAATCGTTGAGGTGAGGAATGTTGGATTGAAGTCTTCTGTTAATCCTTTCCAAATGAGCTCCCTCGTTAGTTGACTTGGCTAGGGAACATGGTGCGAGGTTTCCACAGTCGTCTTATGAAGCCGAGGTAATGCATGGTTCCCGCTATTCTAAATGTATGAGATACCAATAGGGGGACGTTGTCGAGGGTCCGCGCGCAGTTGGCACATGTACTCGAAGTGGGGAACCGAACACGAGGCTCTCTATACTCGGGGACAAGGTAAGAGGGAAATTTGGCGCGAGGGGTCCTTGCCGTTATCACCATGTTCCGAATAGAGTGACATAATTGTATTCACAGAGCTCGGAAAATAATATGCCCATTGATGAAAATCTTGAATTAAGTTGGGTGGTCTAGTAGCTCGGACCATGTACCTCGTACAGAAAAATTAATTTTAGCGGTTGTCGTTTGACAATTTTCAATAAGGGAATTGCAATAATGAAAATTATTGATATAAAATATCATAATAGAAGTAGTGTGATTTAAAAATATCGCACGTAATAAATAGGATAATGAAAATTATTGGAGAGTAAATTCTCGTAAATCCTGCAAGATTGTCTACGAAAAGATGCATGATATATCACGCTATATAAAAATAATAATGATTATGCTATTAATCGTAAATAGCATTAAATAACATTTATTGTCAAGAATATCATATCATGTATCAAGTGAATGAACGTAATTATGTTGAGCAAATACATGTACTCAAATAGCAGCGTCATGATATGAATGATGATGTAACAACATAAATGATGAAAACAGAAAGACTACTTCCCTGGATTCGAGAAAGGCATGAGTCTTGTTTGGCTGATGAGGCGGCTCCTTCTTTGAAGGTTAAATTTTATTTGGGCTTGTACCAATTAAGCCCATATAGTTTTTTTTGGGCTGTATCTCTTAAGTCCGTTTAGGTTGGGTCATCTAGATCATTTACTGAATAGCACGGATCATCATAATCGTACCTCGCATATGTATACGAAAAGAATAATTAGTGATCGTCGTCCAAACTTGACAATTTATAAAAACAATAATAATAATTATTGGCAATTAATAAATGACATGTAATCAAATTAACCATGTGCTAATGAGTGTTATTGGCAATTCTATGATGAGAGTAAAAATGTTACTTCCCTGCTTGAGGTCCGAGTTGTTTTTGTTGTCCACCTTCCTTCTTTTTTTTTTTTGGCGAATGAATCCCATTCCATCCCTTTTTTTTTTGTGGTTTGGACCTTTGGCCCGTTTTCTTTTTCTTTTTTTGTTTTGAATTGGGCCTTACAGCCCAACTTGTTTTTGGGGCTTGGAAACCCTAAGGCTTGCTCTCCCTCACCCTGGACAAGGCGGCGGCGGCAGGGACCCGAGGCGTACATGGGTGGTGCGGCGAGAAGGAACGTGACAGCGTTGACGACGAAGGGAGCAAGCTCGTTTTTGAAAGGACAAGGAGGAGATGACCAAAGTGATGGTCATGAGGTTGCCACCGGGGACGGCGATAATGGCGAGGCTCGTGTCTAGGCTTGCAGATGGCCTGCCTCGATCCTTCGTTGTTGCAGCGATCTGAAGCCAATAGCGGTCGCCGTCGGGAGGTGTTCGCGCTTGGCAGTTGCTTTGTTGATCTTCTATTCTGTTGCTCCGATTCCAAGCCTCGCTCGAATTGACTCTCGGTTGCAGCATAATGGCCAAAGATCGGAAGATGGCGCTACACCATGGCGGAGGATGCAAATCGCGACGGAAACTGCAAGGCTTGAATCGTTCATTGCTGCCAGCTTGTGCCATGGTGTGAACTTGTAGCGTCACGATGGGATTAGTGACGGTCGATGCGGCGGTGGATTCGGGCGGTGGATTCGGTGGAACCGTGGATCTCTGTGAAGCTCTGTTTTGAGAGCTTGAAGAAAACAACGGCCACCGTGGCGTGGTTCGATCGACATCACCACGAGAAGAAGGCGCGTCAATCGGAGCAGGAACAGCACCACGAGAAGGCGAGACAGCACCGTTGCACCACTGCAACAGTCCAAGATGCGGCTGCAATGGAGATGAAGGTGATTTCAGCCGTCCCCGCCGCCACGGTGATCGAGACGATGATGATCGGAATCCCTTCTTTCTTTGTTAACTTTTTTTTTTTTGTAATTGTGGATGGGAATCGAAGTTTATCGATTCCCACAGACGGCGCCAATGTAGTGTCCCGGTATTGATGGAACACCACGATGTGTTTTTGGGGTTGTTACAGTTGACGAGGGTGACCCGGGTCCTACGTACCCCCAGTAATAAGGGGATCAAGCCACACGTAGTTCTAGAGAGTAGGGATGAGAGAACATACCTTAGCCCCTATAGCATGACGATACTTATAGGGGAAGTTGTGTTGTGGTGCCTTATGGGCCTGTTCGGCCCAGTAGGGCTGACGTGGCTCTTAGAGGATAAGAAGGATGAGTTATTCACCTTTATCTTGTACTAGGAGAGCTCATGCTTATCCTGTAGCGGTAGGATTTATTATTGGTTAACCATACATATACTTTTACTTGTTTGGACCATTACCTGTGTCAGAAATCATTTAATAAAAAATATTCAAATCCAAATAACAAAAACATGTAAATAAAAAGAAGACAGAAAACCCAAAGCATATTTTTTTAATATATTATATTTATTAAAATAACAAAATAAAAAAAGAGTTAGAGCACCAAAAACCGGTGCATAGTAAAAGCACCTTTGTTTTATATTTTACTTGTTTGGATCAAAACATGTAAAAAAAACACAAAAAACTAAAAACATTTTTTTAATATATTATATTTAGTAAAAAAAATTAAAGCTTACTGGCGTTGCTATACTATTAAAAAAATAAAAAATAAATAAAAAAAAGGAGTACTCATATGAGTACTCGGGTGGGTTCAACGGTGGGTTTACCACTTGTGGGATAGCACGCTGCTGCTGTATTATTATTTATAAAAAAAATGGGAGTACTCATATGAGTACTCGTGTGGGACCCACCCATAGTATATAGATGGAGTTTCCCGCCCGTAGATAACCCATTGGGTTTTATATAGTATAGATTAACTTAAAAAGTAGTAATAATTAAAACATTTAATAAATACAAACAAGGAAAAAATTGAATGTTACATTAGAAATTCTAAAATAATTTATATAAATCATCATAAAAACATTTTAGAATTTGACTTACAAATATAACCAATAGGGTCGGAGGGAGCAGTATTCTATATTACTCCCTTCGGTCTTTATTATAAGCTCCTTTTCACTCTCACAAAAAGGGTGTTTATAATAAGAACGGAGGGAGTAGTATATTTACTATAGTTACATTTTTTCTTTTTATCGCAAACTAAAGTTCTCAATTATTTTCCTCTTTTTGGTTCTGTCATGTTTTCTATCATAAAAACTGATACTCTCTCCGGTTCTTACTATAAGGCATACTTAACCGACTTACACATATCAAGGAAAGTGGTTGATTTTATGAATTCTATGAGAATATAATGTAACATTACAATTTTACCCCCTTAACTTTTCTTGAAAAATTCGCACTCATTAATGAACAGCAAAAAAGACATAAATAGTCAAAGCATTTAATAAGGACAAAAAAGAGAAAAATCAATAAATGATGCATACAAAATATAAAATGACTTATAATTAGGACCAAGAAAACTTTCTAGAATGTGACCTATATATAGGACCGGAGGGAGTAGCATTTTGATGAAAATGTGGCCAAAATTGTTTCACAAAGTAAACTGTTTGACAATTTCAAATACGTCCTTTAATCCACTAAATTATCATGTTTGTAATTGAATCCCGAACACCAACTTCCGTTAGAATTTTGTGAGTTGAAATGAATTGAAAGAAAATATTCTATGATTCCCTGGTAATTAACTGGTCTCTTGAAAATGCCTTTGGCGGGGAAGTGAAAAGCATTTCTTATTCCCGTAGGCCAAGGCTTGGATTAATCAACATGTAGCCATAGCTATAAATTGCATGCATTTAATGCATTTTGCATTTACTAATCAATCATAATTTAAAATTTGTAATTTTTAAACTTTATATTAATTATTTTAACTTTAATTTGTGACAAAAATTATTATTTTTTACCATATTTATGATGATCCAGGACCAACTAATAATTACTCATATTTATTTATTTTTTAGAGGAAATACTCATATTTATGGAAGACTTTTTTACTTAAGTGGGGTAATTTTACAAACAACTTATATAAATAGGGTAGTTTTGAAACTATTTACACAAAGTAGGCAGTCAACAAAACTATTTATAAAAATGTGACAATCAAAATCAAAATTATGCAAGTCAAACAAATCATCCGAAATGACTTAATCCAGATGACACATGTCAAGTTGCTATTGAATGTCCAAATTTTATCCGAATAAAATTTTTTTTAAAAAAAAAAAGCAGTTGCATTAGACGCTGTGACCACGTGGCTCGCGTCAGTCTCCCCTACCCCCACTCACCTCCCAATTCCCCACTCCACACAAAAATCCACCGGTCCACCGTTAATTCCAAAGGTTAAAACCCCTCACCCACTACTATCCACTGCACAGCACCTCCTCCGGCCATATTATAATAGGAGCCTCATTGCCCTCAGCTCCCATGTTACAATATGCAGTATGTTTAGGTATTATCATTTTTTACAATATTTATTTGTAAGTTCAATAATTATTATAATGCACTTATAAGTTAGATTTTTTATTTATTTATTAGTTATAATTTTTTATATTATTAGTTATATTTTTAATTTTTTAATAGTTAGAATTTTTAATGTTTAGGAATTAGATTTTAAATTTTTTGAATTAGTTAGATTTTTTAAGTTTAGGTAAAGTTTGATTTTTTTTTATAATTTCATTAGTTAGATTTTTTATTTATTTATTAGTTTTATTTTTTATGTTTAGGTATTAGTTAGAGTTTATTTTTTAAAAAATTTTAGAATTTATTTAAGTAAATTTTTTTACTTGTGTTATTTATATTTATCTGTAGATTTTTATTTTATTTTTATTTTTGTTACAATATTTATTATTAATGTTTAGGTATTACTCCCTCCGTCTAACAACAAGAATGGTAAAAAATGATTAAATTTTTTTATCTCAAATTATAGTTAAAATAACTAATGAAAAGTTTAGAAATTGTAAATTTTGAATTGTGATTGGTTGATCCATACAAAATGTATTAAATTAGTTGTTTAATAATTAATTGATGAGTTAGACAAATCATTAAGCTTAATTTTTTTATTTTTGAATTTTTTGACCATCATTGTGGGACGGAGATAACATCATAATAACATAATACTAATATACTGTATATTGGAACGTGGGAGCTGAGGGGAATGAGGCTCCCATTATATATGGACGGAGGAGGTGCTGGGTAATCTGTGAGGGGTTTTAACCGTTGGAATTAACCGTGGACCGGTGGATTTTTGTGTGGACTGAGGAACTGGGAGGTGAGTGGGGGTAGGGGAGACTGACGCGAGCCACGTGGCACAACCTGGTGGTTGCATCACTGCATTTGACGCAACCGCTTTTTTTTTTAACTTTTTATTCAGATAAAATTTGGACATCCAATAGCAACTTGACACGTGTCACCTGAATTAGGTCATTTCGGATGAGTTGTTTGACTTGCATAATTTTGATTTTGATTGTCCCAGTTTTGTAAATAGTTTTGTTGACTGACCCACTTTGTGTAAATAGTTTCAAAGCTATCATATTTACGTAAATTGTTTGTAAAATTACCCTTCTTAAATAAAAATACCTCATGGAGGGAGTAAAAAGGAGTAGTAGATTGAGAAGGAGGAAAGTGAAGTTTGGAGTTGCTCAAAAGATGGTACTGGGCAATGAAGTTAAACATAGGCGCGCTCCTTAAAGGAAGCAAGTGTTGCAGCCTTAAACGCATTTCAACAACTACCCAATAATTAAAGCATTGAAGAGACAATTCAGTTAAGAGTATTGTTGAATGGAAAAACAGATATGGTTAATGATGCTGGAAAGTGAAATAAACTACAAAAACAATCAACTTTGCATAGCAGCCAAACATGCTGATGCTGCATTTATAGTTTCAAAATGGCTTTTTGGATCCTCTTATTTAACCAAGTCCATAAATTTGTTGCGAGTGAAGTGACCCCGTAAATTCCAAGTTTCCAACTAGCACCAGTTAATCTTGTTGAGTTAGGTGTTCAATCTGTTTCCATTTGAAATTTAACTTAATTTCCAAGATTTCTTGAATTTCTTTGCAAGTGAATGACCCCGAAAGTTCCATGTTTGGAACTAACAACAATAAATCTTGCTATGTTTAGTCCAATCAGTTGAGACGACTACTTTCACACATCTATCTCCAACGTTAATATGCGTGTCGGCAGTTGCATCGGTATGAATACGATATTGGATACAGATACAATACAAGATATGAGGTACAATATTTTTTACAAAAACTGAATTACGAAGGAGATGATATAAATTCAAATTTTATAAATAAAATATTAACATACAAATTCTAAGATAAAAAAGCATTATTGATATGATTCACACTTAAAACATCTTTAACATATTAATTACAAATACTCAAACATACAGTACAATACCATGCATATATCAATACATATACCGTTACCCAATATATACCCCCAATCACCAATTTAAAAGCATTCATGTTTCAGAGCATCTCATCAATTTTGTCAATTAATCCCTTCAACCACGTCATGGAAAAAAACTTAATCCCTTCAACCACGTCATGGAAAAAAACTATGTTTTGACTAAATTTTACATGCGTTCACAAAGTGTGTAGACTTCTTAGTACACGTCAATATCAATGTTCATATTCCATTGCCACTTCAAAAGAATAAAAACCACTACTATCATTTTATTATGATTTATTTATATATGCTTCTCATTTGACAGTTGACACCATTGGATAAACAAACAATCTTACTCACAAAGATATGCCACCCCATATTTTATTAACTCTCAACTTCCTGATTCTCATCATCACCCTTTGGTCACAAAATTCTTTTGGTTCACTCAACCCAAAGTTTGAAGCATGTCAACCCAAAACATGCAACAATAATAACCAAACCATAAGCTACCCTTTCTATATTGAAGGGCTACAAGAACCCTTTTGCGGGTACCCTGGTTTTGGCCTCTCTTGTCACAAAGATGGCTTAATATTTCTCAACGTGTCTTATTCCCGGTACATCATCCACGAAATATTCTACAACAATCACTCACTAAGAGTGTCTAATGCTGCGTTTTCAGGAACAAACACCTCGAGTTGTTTTCCTCATACACAGAACCTTACTCTTTCAGGTATAATTATGTTTCATGTATATTCTGAGTTGTGACTTCACTCCAATTTTCTCTAATGTACTTTTGAGCTGTGGATATGTATATACTAAACTGATAAATGTACACAGTGTCAGATATGAAGTACGTTGTTCATGTACAAACAATGTTTCATGTAAATGAAAATAGTGATATCATTCAAGGAAAATTCTTTGATGTTCTTTTTTAAAATGATATTCATGCACTTTTTTTTCATAAAAATTCTTTTTTAGCGTTACTTTTAACCTCAAATTTTATTCATTTTACTCTACTACAAATAGTACAACACCACCCACGCACCTTACTCTACCACCATCCTACTCTAGCCACTGTCTAAGATAGTCATTCCACCAACATAGAAGCATTATTGACCATAACAATCTTCCAAAAAGTAACATTAGATGTCGTTATCTCTTACTTCCTACTAATCTTAAGGTTAATGTTTACAATTTATAATTATCTCAACTTTTAACCTCAGATTTTATCTATTTTACCCTATTGCAAACGGTCCTACACCACCCCCAACTCTACTACCATTGTCTCCATATCCAGGTTCACCTAAGACAGTCTTTCCATCAACGTGATAGCATTATTGACCTTAACAATATTCCAAAAAATAATAATAGATGACATCATCTCATACTTCCTACTTACCTTAATATTACAATTTATCATTATTTAAACTTTTAATCTCAATCAACAAAGTTTTAATGATTAAATTAAGGATATTATGTAAATGAAGCATTGAATCGAAACAAAACTAAAAAGAGAGCATAAAAAATTATCACTCTAATGTTTTCATGTGTGTAACTTTCTTTTGATTTTTTTCCAATGTGCATTTGAAATGTGCATATCCAAAAGTCCTAAATATACGAGATAAGTGTATATCCAAAAGTCATAAATGGACGCATAGATAAAGATAAATGTATGCTATGTCACATGATATTCAAAAGTTTATGTAACTAGAATTTTTTCAGGTACTAGCTTTGCTCTTGCTCCCAACCAAAAGGACCTGTTCTTGTTATTTGGATGTGACTATGAATGGAGTCAACTGCAAAAGCACAGACTCGGGTGTTCTGCTGACAATGGAAGTTATGGAACAGGTTCAGTGGTGGCCTTGCATTGGGAGGACCAAAATATGAGCTCTGCTTTGATGAAGTGCCAAGGTGGAGTGGTGAATATGACAGTGAAAGATGAAAAAGGAGGGATTCAAGAGGCACTGAGAAGAGGGTTTGTTATGACTTGGACGGTAAGCGATTGCAGCAAGTGCACGAGTAGTGGAGGAAAGTGTGGGTTTGACACAGATTTATACAGTTTCAGGTGTTACTGTCCTCATGATACTCATGCTCGGAAATGCTCTTTAGGTTGCTTTCTTCTCCTTATACATACTTATTATAGATATTGTATATTGATGTGAGCATGAGCGGATATTTATATGTCTCATATTTTGAGTTAGAAAAGACATAGCACTTTACACAATTGGGAGAGATGTGTCAATTGAAGCGCCAAATCTAGTTGCATATTTTAAATTTTATACCATATAAAAAAGATGTATAAATTTATTGAGTAATTTTATAGACTTTCCCAAATATTTGGGATTGTCTTTGCTCCGGGTCTCATCAAGATCCCATAGCACCAAGATTGATGATCATTATTATTCAAATTTTTAAGAAGATTAATATAATCAATTAACAGAAATATAAACCTTACTAACTTGACATATTAAGAGATTCACTGGTGGCGAGTTTGTGTAAGCACTAAGCAACCTTGAAAGTTGATCATCTTTGAGATGGTGAGTGTATTTCTGTATCAGTTTGGAATTTACTAATTCACTACTTATTCTGCAGAGAAATCTGGAAAATCAGTTGTCATACTAGCAACAGGTGATGCATTTTACTCCCTTAACTCTTTATGCTAAGTTATATTGCTGCTATTTATCTTTAACTTTTCCCCTTACCATTCTTGAAGAAAACGTGGCAAACTTAATGCTGGTGTAACTTTCTATTAAAGAAGAGATACGTAAAAAGACACAAGCAAGAAAAGTGCCTAAATGGAGAGTAAAGTATATTTGACTACTTGTGAACATTATCAAAGGAAAGTTTAATTAACTTAACGTTAAAATGGTTGGCACAAATGATAGTGTGAAATAAAAATAGGCAGTTGAGACTGATTCCCCAAGCCCCTACAAATGCTACACCTGATCATTGTCTAATCCAATTTCACTTATTTCAGTTTCGGCCGCTGCGGGATTTGGACTTCTGGTTATTATAATATACTGCTTTAGAAGAAAGCTATTGTGTAGATTATGGAAGGAGAAATCTAGAGCACATCAGGATTTTGAGGCCTTCCTCAGGAACTATGGACCAATTGCTGTAAGGAGATATAGCTACTTGGAAATAAAGAAAATGACCAATTCTTTCAAAGAAAAATTAGGCCAAGGAGGCTATGGAAGTGTTTTCAAAGGGAAGTTAGAAGATGGATCTCTAGTTGCTGTTAAGGTTTTGAGTGAATTGAAAGGCAATGGAGAAGAGTTTATCAATGAGGTAGCAAGTATCAGCAAGACTTCTCATGTGAACATTGTCACTCTTATAGGATTTTGTTATGAGGAATCCAAGAAGGCTTTGGTATATGAGTATATGGCTAATGGATCTCTAGAGAAGTTTATATATGAGACTAATAACTTTGCAGCTGATGATACCCAATTGAATTGTGAAATGTTATATCAGATTGCAATTGGTGTTGGTCGAGGACTAGAGTACTTGCACAGAGGATGCAATACTCGAATATTTCATTTTGACATAAAGCCTCACAACATACTATTGGATGAGAACTTTTGTCCCAAGATCTCGGATTTCGGACTAGCTAAAATATGCCCTAGAAATGAGAGTGTTGTGTCCATGTTAGTCGCTAGAGGAACTATAGGATATATCGCTCCCGAGATATTTTGTAGAAATATCGGAGTTGCCTCTTACAAATCGGATGTCTATAGCTTTGGGATGATGGTGCTGGAAATGGTGGGAGGAAGAAAGAATATCAATGTCGAAGTTGATTGTACTAGTGAAATATATTTTCCTTATTGGATTTACAAGCGACTTGAAATAGATGAAGAGCTTGCATTGAGGAACATTATGAATGAAAGTGACAATGACAAGATAAAAAAGATGTTACTAGTAAGCTTGTGGTGTATACAAACTAACCCTTCGGACCGTCCAACAATGCATAGGGTGGTGGAGATGCTTGAAGGGAATGTCGAAACCTTGCAAGTACCACCGAAACCTTTCTTGTCTTCTCCTTCAGTATCACCACACACTTCCCCATCTCATTGATGCAATGGATTCTTGTGTTGTTAGGCATAGACATTTGGCAGTAACCATGTCTGCAAGGTCTAACTCTCCTTCAAGAGCTGCAAGCCTGTGCAAGTTTTATGGAACGAATCCCTAGGACAAAGTTCAATCCTGGTCATTCTTTTGCCTTTGACATCATTTGCTAATCTCATCTATCTAATTGAAGAATCATTTTGTTACCAAAACTAAGGGTATTGAGTAAATAAAATGCTGTGCAACAGTTATTGCATTCAGCAAATTGTGAAGCAACTATCATAAATTCGTTACTACCCTTTTTTTTTGTTCTTTCTTTTTCATTTCTTAGGAAACACTTCCCCTCATCTATAATTTGCCTTTTTTTTTTCAATCATGATAAAGTGAACCAGAACAATAAGCAAATTTTGATTGTCAATTAGGATCAACAGCCATTGTAAGAATTTGGAGAAACTGTACTAGGAGTATCCTTGCTGGTTTTGCAAAAAAATAAAATAAAATAAAATAGTTGAGGAATTTGCAAAGAGGGAAACTGTTCCATACATGTGAATCCAAATTAGGAACGAGCTGTAGAGGAATTTGAGTGTTGAAAAGTAGTCCAGGCACGTCACGAAAAAACCTCAATCAGAATTTGAAGCCATTACCAGGTTATGCAGGTAGCTTTGCGTCGATTGACATTCCAAACAACACGAGGGCTGGCTTATCCTCGTGGATTGTTTATTTTTCGTATTGTGTATTGTTTGGTCATTCATAACAGCTTATCTCGTTGTGTTGGGACAGGCAATGCAATTCCTCTACTAGATTAATTACTTCATTAATAACAGGAAAAAAAATGTTTCTGCATTTGCATTTGAACAGTTTGCAGTAGTAAAATAGTGTTTAAACTAGTTCAGTTTAGTTGAGTAGGTTTTCTATTATGAGCAGAAAATTTTCAACAACATAGTATGAACCTAAAAACTGTACTAAGTTCTCCAAGTCATCTATGAAGATCTCACTGATAACAAAGCAACTTCAGAATAAGACCTAGATACAGAATATATTAACGTTAATCCTCAATGAACAGGGTACTATCGCATTCACTTTTCAAAGAATGGTGCTCTGATCTTCAAGTTGATGACAAGAAAGGTTTTGGTGGTATTTGTAATGCCTCAACTCTCCCTTCAAGCATATCAACCACGGCATGCATTGTTGGACGATCTGAAGGGTCAGTTTGGATACACCATAAGCTTGTCATCACCATTTTTCTCACCCTCTTTCTGTCACTTTCATTATTTATGTTCCTAAGTTCGAACTTTTCGTTCAACTCTAGACGCTTATAAATCCAATGAGGAAAATAAATTTCACTAGAACAATCAACTTCAACATTATCATTCTTTCTTCCCCCAACCATTTCCAAAACCATCATTCCAAAACTATAGACATCTGACTTGTGAGAGACCACTCCAAAATTTCTAGAAAATACCTCAGGAGCAATGTATCCCGGAGTTCCTCTAGCAACCAACATGGACACCATGCTCTCATCTTGAGGGCATATTTTAGCGAGCCCAAAATCTGAGATCTTAGGACAAAAGTTCTCATCCAATAGTATGTTGTGTGGCTTGATGTCAAAATGATATATTCGAGTATTACATCCTCGATGCAAATATTCCAACCCTCGAGCAACACCAACTACAATTTGGTATAATTTTTCGCAATTCAATTGCTTATCCGTTGTCATTGAATTGGTTCCATATACGAATTTCTCCAATGATCCATGAGACATGTACTCATAGACCAATGCTCTCTTAGGTCCTTCAAAACAAAATCCTAATAGAGTGACGATGTTAACATGAGATGTTTTACTAATGCTTGCTACCTCATTGATGAATTCTTCTCCATTACCTTTTGATCTGTTCAACATCTTTACAGCAACTAGGCGTTCATCATGTAACTTCCCTTTGAAAACACCGCCATATCCTCCTTGACCTAATTTTTCTGCGAAGGAGTTGGTCATTTTCTTGATCTCCAAGTAACTATATCTTCTTATAGCAAGTGGTCCATGTTTCTTGAGAAAGACCTCAAAGTCTTTTTGAGCTTTAGATTTGTCCTTCCGTAATCCATTCAATTTATGACAACGTAACCTCCTTCTAAAGAAGACGATTATGGAGATAATAGTTATCAAAAGCCCAATTAACAAAGCTGCAAAACAAGTAATATAAGATAAAGATAGACGAAAACAATGGGTTAAAATAGATGAATTCAATGGTTCTTAAATTTTGATGCTTAATTGGAAATGATACCAATCTGTGTCCAAGTGGTTAGCAAACCGCCACCAGTTTAAAGGTTCGAAGACTATTTAGATTTAAATTGAAAGAAAAAAAACAAAATAATTGGAACAATTAAACTTCAGCAAAATTGATGATGTAAAAATGTAAAATGCCCTCTTGTTGTAGCTATCTCTAACCACGAATTGGTGGTCAGTGTTCTCAAAAACAAATAATGCAGTAAGCCAGTAAACTACAGTCAAATCAGACAATAAACAGTGAAATGATTATAAAGAAATTAGTTAGCTGATAAATTACAATAAGTCATGTGGTTATATACTACCACATTTAGCTATTATCAGTCTAACCACCTAATTGTGCAGGAACTAACTATTTAACTAAATAACTCATTAATAAGAAAAAAACTTATCTAACAGTGATAGTACCATGAAGTATACATTAGGTGGATCACCATCGATGTTCCCAATGCATCTATATTTTTCATTCATTTATACTTATATAGACTTTATGTATTTTATATGTTCTTTAACCTCTAATAAAAAGGTATGGTCTCGAACCATGTAATATTTTCTCAAAATAGAGAGGCAAGCAGCCGAAAATTTGTTAAAATACTTGCTTTAAGTGTGATATAAGCGTGTGAATTTTTCTAACTTGCAAAACGATAGAGATTCACATCAGCAATTTTTTTCCTCTTTAAAACAAGCAACTAAATAATGGAGAAACCAATATAATGATCTTAAAAATTCTTTGGGTTTTCAAGCTTCAGGGATCATTAAATATAAAGGTACACATTGAAAATAAACATTGTGTAAAAGGTACATTACCTAAGAATAGATTACGCTCCTTACTCAACCTCTTTGCCTTACTCAACCTGTTAGCATCTGCAGCTGGAATTCGAAAAAACAATTAAAGCAGATTCAACAATAAAAAAATTTAAGTATGATTAATTGATGATAAAAAACTAAATAAAGGAAAAATATGATGTTTTAGAACAATATTCAACAGTAAATAAGATAAACAAAACATAGATTGTTCCATTTAAGATTGATAAGAAAATCATCCAAGAAGCAAGTAAACGCACCGATAAAAAAAAAGCAAGTAAACGCTGAACACAAGAGATTGAAAACAACATAATAGTACATTTAAGCACATTAGTTCAAAGACAAGACTTATCCATCACAGTCTCAGTTTACTTGAGCTGTCAGAGTCAAATAAATTAGTCAATCTCCAATAAATTTGGAAGGAAACATGAAGAACCTATCATATGGAAAGCAAATAAAGACAACTACCATTGGCACATGAAAATTTTCCTTGGCTAGTTAACTATTTTCATGTTTTTTAAGCGGTTGCTACAGTTTAGGGGGTCTCAAACGAGCTCACACTCCAGTACTGGAAAACTTTAGCAATCAGGGAATGGAAAACTTGGGCCTAACAGTGGTTCCCTCATGGTCATGACAGAAAATGCTTACTCTTGCTTCTCTGTTCACCATTACTAACATGAGAAAATAAATAAATAAATAGTGACAGTTTATAAACTGACATTAGAGATAGAACAACCTGGTTGTGTTTGGGATCCTGGATCACATTTCCTAGGATGATAAACTCCATCAGTGCAGTAGCACCTGAAAGCATATACATTTATATCATAGTCGAAACCGCACCTCCCTCCGCTGTTGGAACATTCAACACAATTACCAGCACTCCAATTCACCATAAACCCTCTTTGCAGTGACTCTTGAATCCCTCCATTCTCATTTTCCACAGTTGTATTCACCATGACACCATTGCAATTCTTTGACACTAACCTCAAATTTGGGTCCTCCTCATACAACGCAACAACTGAACTCGTTTCATTTTCTGCATCACACCCAACTCTGTTCTCTTTTATCCCTTCTGGCAGTGACGATAAGTCGCAGCCGTAAAACAATATCACCTTCCTTTGCCTCGGAGCAATACTGAACCTTCGGCTGTAACGGGAGAAATTGATGATTCGAGGAATACATTGTCCTTTGGTAGTTGGTTGTGAAAATGAGGGGATGGAGACTCGAAGTGACCGGTTATTGTAGAAAATCTCGTTCACTATGTATGGTTGGCCACTCGACGAGGCCTTTGGGAGAATCGGGAAGCCATTGTAGGCACAAGTGAGATCATAATTAGGATAGCCACAAAAGGGTTGTTGTATCCCTTTGATGTAGAAGGGGTAGCTTATATTTTGGCCATTACCACAGGTCTTAGGCTCACAAGCTTCATACTTGGGGTCCAAGGAAGACAAAGTGATCGTGCTTTGGAGAGAAATGATGATGTAAGAATGTATAAGGAGAGAAATGGTGAAGGGATTTTGGGTGGACAAGAAGGTTCTTTGGTTCATTTTGGATGTTCCAAGATGAGAGTTATATCTATCTATATGATACGAGTTCTGTTGTTCTGAGAGAAACTACGTACTGCACTAGTGATTATATATAGGTGATGGCAATGGAAGAAGAGATTGGCTTTAAGCAACAGCTGGAAGAGCAAATGTTTGGTCAGTCAATGCAAATGATGAATAATAGAAGCATCCACAATAAACGAGGGAAAAGACTCTATTTCCTGGGTCAATGTCCTTATAAAAAGTTTGCAAGATGGTGACATTTCTAAGTTGCAAAATGGCTTTTTGTTATGAAATTGAACTTAGTGCATGAATCTGTTGCTGAGTGAAGTGACCCAAAAAATTCCAAGTTTCCAACTAACACGAGGTAGTCTTGTTGTGTTTGGTCCCATCTGTTGCCTGTTGGGACGAGTCACCTTGTCCACACACCTCTACCTCCAACAGTCCTACACCGTGTCACCAATTTTGTCAATGAATCCTTTCGACCACAATCTAACAGTGACTTAACTGGTTTATTAACAATGTATATCCTCTGCAAATTTGGAAAATATATCACTTGTATTCTCATCAAAATATATTTTTCTTCGAATTACACATTTTTTAAAGAAATACCAGATTAACATTCAATTCAATAGTTTTTTTTTTTTCCCAATCAATGACACCAAAAGAATTAGTTTTTCTACACTTCTAAAAAAAATAGACATTTTGCTTTTTCAATAGCAACATCAATAAACATATCATTGAATAGCATAAGCTCATTTTTGTTAAGAATTTAGCATCACTTCTTATCTCAAAATCATTATCACTTCCCAAGGCCTAAAATGTATAAATAATGAATAATCGGACTTAGCTTTTTAATGGAGCGGGGATCTACATTCTACACACTCCACTCATGAATAGAGACAAACCTGGGAGGAGCAAAGTGAAGACTAATTTCCCTCACTACAATTTGGGGAATTTTTATTATGTTATAGATTATTGTTAATTTTATTCTTATATTTGTATGTTGTTTTTATCCTAACCATATAAAGATTTATGCTTAGTATTATGAGTTTATTAACTTAAGACCCTTAGGATCAATGATAAATGTTAAAATAAGACAAGTATAGTGAAAAATCAACTCAATTACTTCTCTATATTATATATGTCTTTTCTGAATAAAAACTTTTTTGTTTTAGCATCTTATCTTTTATTTTGAGTGTTATGTTAAAATAACATTATTATTATCTTCGCCCTCAATAAATGTAGCAATTTGGATTACTCAATCAGATTTGAGCCGACCTGTTTCAGTTTCGGGCCATGATCAAGCCAGGCTAAAAAGACCCGGATAAAATTCAGAAAAAAAAACATTTAACTAAATCAGGTAGTGGGTCACTTTTTTTTTTTAGCTAATTTGGGCCCCTTTTTAAGTAATATTAATGGATCAACCCGGAACCCGACGGATTCGAGCTTTAAGAGTCAAAACCCACTTATATATTGAGTTTATTCTAGTCAGATCGAGTTTTTTTTTTTTGCCAACTATAACCCTCAATAAAAAAAAATGGGTCCATCACTAATCATCAACCAATGCACCTCACAAATTTATATTATTCCCAAAGGTTTTCATTTTTTTACTCCCTAATTTCTTGTTGACCCCCTTTACACTTACGTTGGGGGTCAGCTTATGTGCATTTTTTTACACATACGATGGGAGATCGACGAACTGAACAAAAAATTGCATGTACGCTAACCCCTCAGTGTATATGTAAAGTGGGTCAGCAAAGTAAACAGATTAGTCAAAAAATGAATTCTCATTCCCAAATTACCCTTCCCTCCCAGGTATACCCCACTGGCCCACTCCCTCTTTCCCACTCAAGCACACCCCACTCCTCAGCTTTTTTTTTAGTGGGAGAAAGAAAAAATGTCAATATCAAAGTTGATTGAAGCAGTGAAATATATTTTTCTTATTGGATTTACAAGCAAACTTGAACTAAATGAAGAGCTTGCATCGAGAAATTATTATGAATGAAAGTGTCAATGACAAGATAAGAAAGATGATACTAGTTAGCTTGAGGAGTTAGTTTTATTGTCAAAGGTAATGGATTAAAGATGTACTTTCCTTTTTTCAATTTCCTGACATCATCGTTGAGGAACCCCTAACTCCTCTTTTTGGTCTCCTAACATCAGTTGTAAGAGTTGGGATTAACCAAAGCATAAGTTAATTATAGCACTTTTACAAACATACCCATCCAAACTGAAATTCAGGAAACAATTACAATACGAAAATCGACTTAAAATAATGTAAAAGCAACTTTAAAGAAACTGCCAGAAAATCGGCTAATAAATTTAAATTGAGTTAGGATAGGCTGACACTAGGTGCAAAACTTGGTCACTTACACCTTCACATAACTTTTTATATATTATGAAATTTGTCAATCCAACCGTTGAATTATATGTTATTATCATGATGATCATACATACCAAATTTCAGATCATTCGAAGATTCATATGTATGTAATCTAATAATAGCATATAATTCCACGGTTGGATTGACAAATTTCATAATATATAAAAATTGTGTGAATGTGTAAGTGACCAAGTTTTACCCTGATGTCAACAGATCATAACTCATTTAAATTATTTGATTTTTCATGGCATGATTCAAAGTTTCGAATCCCCAATTATTGGAAAGATGATGAAAATTCACTAACCCTGCAATGCTGACACATTAAATCTTAAGCAACGCTAGTACACAACTACTACTACTATACAAAAGAATCTACCTGGCACGTATCTTAACGGTCCAGGTCTCTCACAGGCTTTGTTACACAAATGCAATGCTCATTTACGTGAATTCATGGATAATTGGATATTATCACATATACATCTTTTGCTACTTGATAGTGACATTCAAACAATTACTAGGCCTATAAAAAAAAAAAAAAAAAGAATGATGGCATAAAGAGCAGGACTAAAACAAAATGAGAACCTATGACACTTTGACTCCACTAGGACGTTTCCCTTCCATAGCATCCTTCTTATTGCGACAATCAGCACATAGAAAAGGACCTTGCCAAGGCTTGGAACTGGTGGAAAAAATAGAACCTGCATGGACAGATATGCCCTCACTTGAAGCAAGGTCAACTTGGCATACAGCACATATGAAGATGCCAGATGTTGATTGCCCTGAGTTTTCATCATTTCCTAATCTGCAAGATGCACAAAATATTAGAATATTCCATTTATTAACCTGACTACCAGGGAAGTTTTAAGTTTTAACTATGTATTTCCAATAAATTATATAAAAGAACAATAACAACAACAACAACAACTAAGCCTTTGTCCCACTAGGTGGGGTCGGCTACATGGATCAAACGACGCCATAAAGGCCTATCATAAATCATGTCTTTTGATAAGGCATTGATTGCCATATCCTTCTCAATTGTTTCGCCTATAGTTTTTCTAGGTCTTCCTCTTCCTCTAGCCCTTGTAGTACCCTCCATTTGGTCTACCCTCCTAACCGGGGCTTCCACTGGTCTCCTCCACACATGCCCAAGCCACCTAAGACGAGATTCAACCATTTTTTCAACAATAGGAGCAACCCCGACTTTTTCTCGAATATACTCATTTCTAATCCGATCTTGTCTGGTATGCCCACTCATCCACCGCAGCATCCTCATCTCTGCAACATGAAGTTTATTCTCTTGTGTACCCTTTGCCGCCCAACACTCTGTCCCATATAACATCGCCGGTCTTACAACAGTGCGGTAGAATGGCTTTTACTCAGCTAATTTTATATCGATGTTCTTTTATAAATTTTATAAAAGAACATCGATATAAAATTAGCTGAGTAAAAGCCATTCAACAAGGAAATCATATAAAAATATTATACAGCATGTAATGCTTCCAGATAGAATAAAAAACCAGGTGTATGATTTGTGAACAATCAGCCAATAAAACATCGTAGATGGCTGAAACGAATGTGGTAATTTTGGTTAGAAATTTGTACCTCCTATTTTGCAAATGTTTCCTGTTAGTATTATTTTCAATTTTAAAAGCTTCTGAAATAATAGCTCGCACTTTTACTATTTGGATTAAGTTTTCCAGTTGCGCTAAGCTAAATGTTTTCATACATGCAAGCATGAAACGCAGCAACGGATACGGGAAAAATATCTTCTCCGTCGTAAGGGAAGGGAGGGATCCATCTTTCAACGTGCGTTGCATGTTTAGGTGAAAACTACTATCTTCTCCGCTGCAGGCTTGCAGTTTTGATTAATCAGTTTGTTTTCTATTTTGGCCCTCGAAATTATTTAAACATTATTGATTATTTGTTTAATTCATTTTTTATTGAAGAATTTGATTAACAGCAGAAATTACGAATAACTTATCTCTCCTACTCTACCATCATTATGAAATAAGCCACCACACAATTCCTAAACGGCTTAACCTTCACAACTATCATTAACCAGTCCCAAACAAAAACATGTATCATGTTTTTGATGACAAAAACCTGTGGGGACAAAAGCAGGTTCAAAGAACAGAAATATGTAAGATCCTGCCCAGTCATGAAACTTTCAATACTCAATCATAAACTGAGAAATTTCCTGCACAAAAGTATGAGATTACCTTTCAGCAAGCATTGCTGATCCTTCTTCAAATAATTCCTCCACTATGTTTATAGCTGATAGCTTCTTTGAAAGCTTACTAGCATCATGGGATTGGGATCTCTTCCTAAAAAGTGCTCTCAATATGTTCTGCTTTTTGGGAGGGGGTGGAGGTGGTGGCAATTCATTATCAGGTGGGATTATGTCCACTACGATGCAAGTTGTATCATCTTTTAACCCTCTTGTCCTTAATGCTTCCTGAAAAACAGTATGAACATTTAGAAACTTAAAATTATGTTTAGAAATGTCAAATATGTGCTACATGATGGTGATGTAAAATCACAAGCCAAAATGCATGTTAATTAGACCAAAACTAGCAGATGGCATTGTATTACCTTCACAACCTGCTTAGCAGCAAGTTCAGCTGGCACACCACGACAAGATTTTGCAGTCATTTCTGATGATAGAGCATCCCAGATGCCATCTGAAGCAATTATAAGCCTCCCACCAGCCTTTGATAGCTATAATCCATATAAAATTGTCAGATTTCATCCTCAAGACACTAGCACTATCCACAGGCATTATAATCAAAGATGTACTGTATAAAAGATCATTTGGAAACAGCATATACCTTCACTTGTTTGACATATGGGACTGGAACTATAAACTCCCCAACATCCATGTCTCCTATTGACCTAGAAAGGCATAGACCCCCAGGCCAGCATCGAAGGGGACCAATCTGCAATGGTTTAGAAATACACATTTAAATCAGATACCAAAAAAAAAAAGTAGAACAACAGCAAATGAAAACTCTTCCTTTCTCCCATTTTAATATGACAAAGGTGGTAGTATGCCTTACCTCAGCACCGCCAACAATGCTTAGCCTCCCAACTTCACCTCCACTTGCAGTAACACGTTCCCTCCTGCACACTCAGAGCAGCTCATTACCATGTGCATACAGAAAAAGCTAGCCAACCAGGCAACAATACCATAGAGATAAAAACTTACTCTTCAATGTTCTCCTCGAGTCTGTGATCAACAGTTAAGTTGGTAACAGCACCACCCTGGGCATCCAGTATACAACGGGAATCTCCAACGCATGCAACTGTCACAGTCCACCTATCCACTATAACAAATGTAGCTGTGGTTCCAGAAGTTTCTCCTAGAGGTAACCAAACAAGATCACGCAAAATCAGTCAGGAATAAAAGTGAAATTCCAGATCCTCCTGATCTTTCTTTCCTTCGCATGAACAAGTTTTCAATTAGACAAAAGAAAAAAACAATAAAGGCCAAACTCAACACCTCTTCTCTGAAATTCCTTGTCAGTCTTCACAAACCCAGCAACCAGTGCCCGAGGTAAAGCTTGCAGCCACTCCTCTGGACCAAGCCCTCGAGGGAGAGCACCCAACACATGATTTAACAAATTCTCCCTGGTAAAAATGGCTGCAGCATTTCCATTGTGCCCATCAAAGATCTGTAAACCAAAAGAAATGAGTGAACTGATCATCTTAAAGTATGATGCTCTTCTATCCAAAGGACATTCGGCTTAGCACGCAATTCAGTATTATAATCAGCAATGCTATTGCTCCAACCGGGAGTTGAAAGACAAAGCAAATATCTAAATAAAACATGCAGAATTGAAAAAGGGAAGTCTCCAAACAGCCAGTTACCATGTCATGAAGTTCAAGAGGAACAAATATAGTCTAATATAGGAAAGGTGAGAAATACCGCGAATACAGAGAACGATGATGAATTATTCCCAGGCACTCGCTGACAATCAGTCTTAATTAGAAAGTAATCCTCCCCTTTCTTAGACTGAGCAGCATACCCGTACCTCACAATTGGCTTCTCCATTTTCTCATTCTTCATCTCTCTGCTCAGCAATGCAGCAAGAGGCACAAGATCATGATGACGCCGCCTCCCTGCACGAGAGGCCATATCTAGCCCCCACCAGCTCCTCTCTCTCACACACAATTGCCCAAAACAACTAACCTCACCTTCTCAAAAGGTTATCAGAACTCCAAAGTCCAAACTTGAAACTCCTTCAGCAAAGTAAACACTAATTGGAACAAAAAACTTGACTTTTTCTCAACTTGACCTGCATTCATCACAAACAAAGTAGTAAAGCCAGGATCTAACAACTACTCACAGAACACCAACAATAACAAGATAAAACTCCAAAGCCCAAGATGCAATTTTTCACAATGCAAATTGTATGCACCAACTGTCTTAACCCCCTACTAAACCCTCATGAAACATGAACTTCAATGGGGTTTTTTTTTTCTTTTCATTGTGTTAGAAATAATAAAAAAGACAAACTTGAAGCTAAGTACACATAGAACATAAATAGTTATGAAGCAGAAAAAGAAACAAAAGTAGCTGAATTACCAGAGAGAATGTCTTGATGTACAGCACAAGAGAAACCAGATGCAGATCTGACTGTGACACAAAAGAAGAAAACATGCAGAAAGAAGAAGAAGAAGAATAAGGCAAGATATCAACTTGGATACGAAACGCGTGCTGATGAGAAGGTATGAACTGTAAAACCCATTAATCTAAACCCACACCCTTCCATTATAAACTGATAATATTATTAAACAATTTCTATGAGACAAACAAACTTCAAATAAATAAAGAAACAGAAAAAAGCTTTGAAATTTAATATTGGACCAACCATGTCAGCTTCTGAACACTTTCTTCCACCAAACACTCAAACAAAACAAAGATTTTAATTTTTTAAATTGCATTATTATTATCATGGTTTTGAAAACTGGACCGGACCGGCCGGCTCGACCGGAAAACCGGTGAACCGGTGGAACTGCCGGTCCGAATAAGCCATAAACGGCTTTATAAAAAAATCGAGATTGAACCAGCTGAATTGGTATTAAACCGTCAAAACCGGTGAAAAACCGGTTTGAATTTGGAAGCCCAAATTTAGCAAAAAAACTGGGCTTTTTTTTTTTATTAAAAAAATAACGGAATCCTATATGTTGGAAACTCAAACGACATCAATATGAGTCTTACTTGTTGATTACGCGTTTGCTCTCATCTCAACGAGAAAGAATATTAAAACTTTAATTTTAGAACTGAGAAAAATCGAAAAGCCAAAAAGGCAAAGAAGTGAAGTGAAAGAAGAAAGAACAGTGAGTGACGCACAAGAAGATAACGTCAATAATCAATGGAGAAAAACAAAAAGGTAAAAGTACTCAACTATATGATTATATACACACGCTTATATTAAGATCGGTTGGACTACAGTTCGATCACGGTCCAACCATTGAACCTTGAACCAGTACCTTGATTGGTTCAATAACCGGTCGGATTTTCAAAACGTTGATTATTATTATTATTGTTATTATTATTATTATTATTATAGTAATAAAAATCTAATTTAAAAAAAAGTGGGGTTGGTCAAGTGGTAGCTCATTATTTGGTCCCTTAACCAACTAGTCTCGAATTCGAACATTGGGTATGGAGCAACCTCCGCTGGGAAATCCCTACCGCTTAGTGCGTGCTCAGTTGGATCGGATCGAATGAGTCAAATTTTGGATAAATCAGATCCGGGTGCTGGTTGGTGTAAAAAAAAAATAAAAAGCTACTGTAATTCATAAATCATGAGAAAGGAATAACATTAAAGTAAGTGCTTTCATACATTGAAGGGAAGAAAGTAGCTTTTTTGGTGAATGCTGACCATATTTACCTAACATGCTGTTTATCTTAAAAAGTTGATACATTAAATTAAGCTTTTTTTTTTTATACTCTCTTTGTTCCTAATTATAAGATTCTTTTGACACTTTTATTTTATTCTTATTTATAAGACCCTATATCAATTTTCAATGATCATTAATTACTTTTTTCCACAAACACCCCTATTTATTTAACACTTTTTAGATTCTCAATAATATTAATAGGAGTAATCTTGAAAATACACATCAAAAATTCACATTTCCAATACAATTAATTAAATTAATCAACTTTTTTAATGGATATAAAATTATCCAAAGAACTCTTATAATTAGGGAGTAATTTTTAATATTTTTAAAATTATGTTTCCTTCCCTTTGAGGAAATCGGCAAACCCTGTTTTACTCACTTTCAGGGAAAATTCAGAGAGAGTACTGCGACTGGGAAGAATAACAGTGGTAGGCACTGGTTAAGGGAGAAATTGAGCTTATGAGACGGAGAACATTATTGTTATTAGGTTTATTTTTAAGAGAAAAACTAATGTTAGTTTAGTGTATTTAATTTTTTTCAAATTCATAAAAAGGTAATAGACATTTTTAGTAAATTTACATTGGAAATGAAACAACAATTAAATGATTCAACCACTTTATAAGAATATTTTAGGAATAATTGTATTTGGAATAAAAACTAGAAAGTTAGTTGATTTTTGCTTATATTTAAGACTATTAGGGAATGTCTTTTTTTTCTTATAATTGAAACCAGAGAGATTAAATGCTAACAAGTGACCTTAATGCACTTGTTAACAAGCCAATTATAGTAAAAGTTCACTACATTTTTTTTTAAATTTTCAAGAGATAAAATAATGTACATTTATGACTATTTTTTTTTTGTGTACATCAATGGTGTCCCCCAGCCGACAGCCGAAGACTAATCCCCTCCGAGGCGTAGAGATCACCTAAATGAGTTTTGCCTCTACCAACAAAGTTTTTTTCATGCCCACGGTATGACTATTTTTTTTATTATACTCCCTCCGTCCCTAATTATAAGACCCCCTTAAAACTTTTATTTTGTCCCTATTTATAATGCCTTTTACCAATTTTCAATGAGCATTAATTATTTTTTTCACAAACACCCATATTTATTTAACACTTTTTAGATTTCCAATAATATTAATAAAGGTAATTTTGAAAATGCATATCAAAAGTTCACATTTCCAATACAATTAACTTAATTAAATGATTCCACTTTCTTAATTGACGTGAAATCTCCCAAGAAGAGATTATACAGATCTAGTAGTAACTTTAACGATAACAATTGTTTGCACTTTGCAAGACGTTTATTATTATTATTATCCCGCAAAGGATGGAGGGACCAATGTCCTTTAAAACCGAATTTACTAATTACTATTGGATTACTCCATCCTATCCTTGATATAAGTGCCATAAGAAATTTATTACTCACTCTCCCATTCAAATTATAAGAAAAATAATTAATTTTACGCTTGTTAAAAAATTAGTTGATTGTATTTAATTTTCTCAAATTTATAAAAGAATAAATGTATTTTAGGAAAGTTGCATTGAGAATGAAACAAAAATAAAATAAGATAACAATTTTCTATGAATGTTTTAGGAAAGTAGAATTGAGAATGAAATAAAATTTAAAAAAGTTGGTTAGTTTTGTTTATATTTTAAATCAAGAGAAATATGTTTTTTTTCTTATATTTCAAGCCCGAGGGAGTCCTTACTTTTTTGTCCTTTAAGAAAATAGTATTAATTATTACTCCCTCTGTTTCTATTTAATTGTTCTTTTTTGGAGAAGTTTTTTGTTTTTTATCTGTCCTTTTGATGATTTCAAGAGTGTAATAAATGTTATTTTCCTTGTTTACCCCTATTTAATAGGGTATTGGTTTTCGTAACTAGTAGGGAAAATGTAATGATTACGGAGAGAGAAATGGTATAGTGGGAAAAAACATAATTAATGTATTGAAAATATAAGTAATGATTAAATTTCTTAAAGGGTGTGTTTTGTTTGAAATATGACAGATAAATAGAAACGGAAGGAGTATAAGTTTTACATGTATATTATCTAAAAATGTCTCTATTTAATCATTATTAAAAATTATAATAGTATTTAATTTTTGTTAGGCTAAAATACATTTTTGGTCTCTTAAGTTTTTCATTTGTGCATAATCAGTCCTTTTACTTTTTTGAACTAAAATGGTCCCTTATGTTAATTTTTTGTGTAGATTTTGTCTCTCAATCATCTTTCCGTTAAAAAAACTAACGGCGTAATCTCATGTGATAATATTCACCAACCATATGTTGACACACGTAATTTTAATCACCTAATTATTAATAATTAATAATTAAATTAATTAAAATTAAATAAAAAATCGGAAAAATAAAAAAATTCAAAATTCAAAATATTAAAATATTAAAATTCACATTCAAATAATAAATTAATAAAATTAAAATTTCATAAAAATAAATAAAATTTCAGAAAAATAAATAAATTTAAAAATAAAAATTCTAAAAAATATCAAAATATGCTTCATCGACTTTACAAAAATTGTATCACCAAAATATTCGAGACTCACTTATGCAATAATGAATTTTAATTTTAAGTTTTTAATTTTTTAAATTTATTTATTTTTATCGAATTTTATTAATTTTTAGTTAATATATTTTGTTTCTGGATTTTTTTATTTATTCTTATTCAATTTATTTTTTGTGGAATTTTACTTTTATTAATTTAATTTTTTAATTTTAATTTTAGTATTTGAATTTTTAAATTTATTTTTCCTAATTTTTATTTATTTTTGGTTAATTTAATTATTAATTAATAATTAGGTAATTAAAATGCCACGTATCAGCGCATAGTTGGTGAATGCTACTACGTGAGATAACGTGTTTAGTTTTTAATGGAAAGATGATGGAGGGACGAAATCTGCACAAAAAATTGACATAAGGGACTATTTTAGCTCAAAAAAAAAAGTAAAAGAACTAATTCTGCATAAATGAAAAACTTAAGGGACCAAAAGTACATTTTAGCCTTTTTATCTAGTGTGTCTTTTAATTAATATATAGTAGTTTAGAGTTGAGAGAGTTGATAAAAATAGAATTAATGAGGAGTGAGAGAAATGATTAAATGAAAGGTTGAAATTGAAAAGAAAAATATGTTCATGCATTAAAATTATAAAAATACAAAAGATATGAAATTAAAAAAAAACCTAAAAGACCATAAGTTAAAGAACGGAGGAAGTAGTCTTTAGCAAACAACCTTGCTTTATATCTCTCAATACTACCATTTGATTTAAATTTGATATTGTAAACCCATTTGGAATGAATAGGAGTCTTGCCTTAAAGTAAATCAACCAGTGACCAAGTCTTATTTGCTTCAAGTGCTTGTAACTCATTCTACATTACTTGCACCCACTCAGGTGATTTAACTGCTTGATGATGAAACTTAGGCTTAGTGGTAGTGATAACTAACGATACAAAATGCAAGTGTATGGGAGATAAAAAATTATAGGAGAGGACAGAAGATATAAAATGTTTTATTGTGGTGATAGTCATGTAAGTAAGTTGGTAAGGTTCTTATTCTAATGGACTGTCTAAGAATAGGAGAGGGTGAAGACGTAGAAGAAGGAGGGGGTGATGATGGTTGTAATGTAGATTGAATTGAAGAGGACATAGTTGATAAATGATTAGGTGCATAAGGGATGATGGGAGATGGATAGACAAAAAGATCATATAGTAAGAAATTCAAAGACTAAAGAGGTTGTGTGTTAAGCATGTGACTGGAAAATGTGGTGGATGGATGAACAAAGTAAGAAAATATATGTTCATAAAAAATGACATTTATAGAAAAAGAAATCTCTTTGGATAATAGATTGAGAACAATAAAATCCCTAGTGCTCAATTTGGTTACTAGAAAAACACATTTTCTTACTCTAGGATCTAACTTGGTTCTGTGATGAGCAAGAGTTGAGGCATAGCATGAACTGCCAAAGACTTGAGGTCAAATAAATTTGGTTTACCTTCAAGCAACAATTCAATAGGAGATCTATGTTGTAAAACTAGTGTAGACAATTTATTTATCGAGTGAATTGCATGTTTTACAGCATAAGACCAAAATACTCTTGGTAGATGAGAGTGAAAAAGAAGAGCTTTTGTGACATTTAAAATATGTCTATGTTTCCTCTCTACCACTGACTTTTGTTCTGGAGTTTCTACACAAGAAGTTTGGTGAAAAATTCCTTGCTCAGCATAGAAGTTTACCACAAGGAATTCAACCCTATCATCAGTTCTTAAACACTTTATGGTTTTGTTAAACAAAGTTTGTATCAATTTAACAAAGCTTTGGACAAAAGATCTAGTTTCAGCTGTGGACTTCATTAGAAATATCAAAGTATGTTTACTAAAATCATCAACAATAGTGAGGAAGTATTTGCGTCCATGTATAGATTCTATTGACAATGGGCCTCAAATATCCGTATGAACCAAATCAAAGATGGAAATGCTAATAAAATCATTGACAGGAAAAGACAGCTTAGCTTGTTTGGCAAAGTGACATGAATCACAAAATTTACTGGCATCAAATTTTACATATGTAAATTATTTGCATACATCATGTAAAACAGTATGAGATGGATGGCCTAGCCTGAAATGCCAAAGATCAAAGTTTGGAACAAAATGCATAGTTGATACAGAAAATATTTTGTGGAAATTTTTCTCCAGGCTTGTATGGTTTGATCAGGATGTAAAGGTTTTTCTGGACCTCAGTATGCCCAGTCATCTTCAAGGAAATCATATATATCATGTATCACACAAAGGTTTTTATGAAAAATCAACTTGCAATTAAATGAATGGCTCTAATAATGCAAACTAATGCCCATTTCTAATGCTTACTTTTCTCGCATCTTCACTGTGGCAAAACATACACATCGCAAAACAAAAACAACAATTTTAATTCTAACCCAATAATATATGTCGAGTATATTTGGTGCATTAGCTTATTTTTTATTTAACATATATATATATATATATATATATATATTAAAAAAATATTGGTATTATATTTTAGTTTTTTAACATGTATTTTAGGACACATGTTAAGAACTAATATTTGATATATCTACGTTAAAAATTGACTTATTTACAAAATTCATTGCTTATTAATTATATCAATTTTTCACGCAAATTTGATCAATATAAATTTTTTTTTTGTCCGAATTTCTTGCAGAACCACCGGTATCCCCAAGAGCACCCTTAATACCAGGGGCCCTTGAGACTAATCCGGAGCGAGCTGTGTGGCTGGCTCTCCCAGCTGGATGATTTTAGTGGGAATCGAACCCGGGCTACTAGCACCCTTGTCTCATTCCTAGGATTTCAGTTGGAGCTTTACACCAACTGAACCAAGTCTCGTTGGTTGATCAATATAAAATTTTAATCATGTATTCTAAGGTATACATTAAAAATATTCCAAAATATAATTATCAATGGTTCAATAACGGTTGAACCACTGTCTAATCATTGAACCTCAAACCTCTATCTTTACCGGTTTGATAACTGGTCCGGTTTTCAAAACATTGGTACCTGTGTCCAATATCCATTTCTCACTATCACTAGTCTTATCAGAAGCATGTGCTCTAACCTGGTTAACATTGTGTCATTGTGATACATTAAATGAATTTTGAAGCAATGTTGCAAGTTGTGCATATTGCTCACTGAAAGTCGGGCTTGGTTATTGAGTATGTTGAGTTGGTTGTTGAAAACCACCATTATGCTGTTGATCATCATCATTAAAACCTTTGTCCTAATGATCATGAAATGATTCAGAGTCATCATTCACAACACTATTAAATGTGCCTCCACTGTTTCTTGGTTTAAACTTTAAGTTTGGTTGAAATACATGCTTGAAATAGCATGTTCCAATAGTATACCTAATTCTACCACAAAATGTGCAGATTTTGGTTGATTGAGAGTTAGAGCTACTGTAATTTTTACCAGTTGAGGTTTTGTTTTCTCTATCATTGAAATTGTTACTAGAATTGGAATTATAGTTTCCTCGTTTACCACCATATATTCCAATAGAATTGTTGTTGTTTCTCCAGTTTCCATTATTAGAGAAATTATATAGAATTTTCGTCTCGGTCAACATTGAATTACTGATCTGCCTTTCTTGGTGCAAAACTATTGAGAAACCTTGTTAATTGGCAGCAGTGGCTCCATCAATAAAATTTGTATGCTAGTTGTACTAAATTGCTCGTTCATTCCTTTTAGGAAACAAATAATGTTTTCTGAATCTCTATAAGCTTTCACAGTTTTCTCTAAGGTGAAGGTAGCAAGGACTCATTAGATTCTTCACAGTATCCATAACAAGATGCTCTTCATCAGATTCGTTATCAACCATGTTTTGAAAGCAGAAGAAAAATTGAAAATGATTTTCAAATGATTTTGTGAAAATCGAAGAATCAAATCAAATTCTTCAAAAGAAGTGAATATAACAATGAATCAAAACTCAATGAATCGGAAGAAATCAATTCAATTGAGTAACATATCAAAGAAGAATTATGAGAGTTTCTTATTGAAAAATGGTGCGAATTACCAAATCGATCACGGCGCAACAGAGCTCTAAACTTTCTAATACCATATTGCGAAAGCACAAATTCATGGATAAAAGAAAATGATTCCCATTTTATTAATCACAAGAGAAAAAAGTATTTATACACAGCTAAAACTACCAACTAGCAACCAACCAACTTGGCGCCAAAACTCTAACTAACTAACTAACAACATATTTACATAAAGAAGATAATCAGTTAAATACTAGCATGACCAGTTATCGATCAACTAACTTGAAACAACAAACTAACTACCAAGATAATTGGTTAAGTGCTAGCTTAATCGGTTATCGGTTAAGTTGGAAACAACAAACAACCACCAACTTAACCGATTAACTATTATCATGACCATTTCAACTATTTGTTGATTGCAGCTGTTGATTACTAATCTATTACACAAATTGAAACCATAAAATGGATTATCATATTCCTTTCAATAGACATGACAATTAAACGTGGTAGTGATGGAATGAGGTGATGATGGTCGTGGTGAATTAGTATCTATGAAGATTAGTAGTAAAGTGGGGTGAGGGCAAGAAAGATTTTTCTTTTTAAAAAATGACACTCTACGATTTGCAATACAAGGATATAAATTTTTGTTTTTTTTATATTTTAAATTGCATGAAATAAGTAATTAAGTGAAATATGATGCACCAAACTTAATTCAATGCATAATAAAATAAGTCACGACTCTTCAATGTACTTCAAAGGTGCTCAAAATCCCCAAAACTTATCCAAACGGCAAAAGTGAATCTCACTTTTGGTTTAACTGATTAAGCAAATATAACTGTAGCGTTTATATATCATTTGAAATATTGTACCTATTGACATTCTAAATAGCAGTAGTGCTCCTAGAATAAATAATAAGAGTATCAATAAAAGTACCTTTTATCATTTGAAAGATAATCCTAAATTAGGGTATTTAGTTTCTCGAAAACCAATTGAGAATTAAGATCCCTCACTTATCCTTAAAAAAATTGTACATTAAATTGGAGGGTATTTTAGATTACAATTAGCATTGACATTCATGATTCAATTGCTATAATGGTATTGTACTAATAGCTAGTAAAAAAAGATACATGCTTCATTTACATTAACATAAATAAAATGAAACAAATTTATAACACTCATAATAATTATTAGTAGATTAAAAGATAGACAAAATAAAGGACAAAATCAAGACCGGATTTATTGAAAATTCTTTTTTTTTTTTATAAAATCTAATGAAGTATCTTTCTAAAATTTAGCTTTCAAAAACTAAAAGACATCTATTTAAAAGTTACAAACTCTTTTTATTTTATTTTTATCAAACAATTCTAGTATGTAATATAAAAGAAGAATCGGAAGATAAATTACAAGATATCATATGTAATATAAAAGCTTGTGTTACTAATAAACACAACTTTATTTCATTATTAATATTTTATGGGATAGTAAATATTGGTGGAGTGTAAATTTTTTCTTTTAAAGAAAAATTACATTAAACATATAAGTTATTTCACATTATTAGTGACATACGGAATTTAAACATTCGATAGTATTTTTATTTTTTAAAATTACCCTTGTAATTTTAATGAAATACTAAAGAATTTCGAGTAAACATAAATATTTTTGAAAATAAATTTTAAACATATGAGTATTCACAACTCCAGTTCATAATTGAATTCATTATGAACAAGCTCGGGATATGGTTTTGGGGTTGGGAGAGTTTGTGGGGGACGAATAGGATCGTCCCATGAAGTAGTTCGTGAGAAAAAAAGTTAAAATTTAGTACTTAGTAGCATGGAAATCAAAGATTAGGAGAGAGATATTTATTAAAAAATAAAATTAATAAATTTTTTAATTACTTCTTTTCATTCTATTTTTGAGTTAATTCTCAGGTCTCATAAAAGAATTATTTTTTTAAAAATTAACATAGATGGAGAAGAAGTCATTTGCAATAACGACTTCTTGGTAGAAAACTTTTTTTTTATATTAAAAATTAAAAAAATATTTATATTTAAATGTAAAATATAAAAGTGTGCGGTAGGTTATGGATCTCATTTAAGAATGAAAATTAAGTTTGGGAATAGAAGTAAAAAAAATTGTTGGAGTTCATTTATTTTTGAGAAAGTGTAAAAAAATAAAAAATTATAAGATAACTAGCTCTTACCACGTGCAATGCACAGACTGTTAAAGTAATGATTATTATTTTTTTATTATAAATTAAAATAAAGATTATTATTAAACAACAACGAAAAATAATTACACAAAAAACCAGGGTTTCAGATCAACCCTACACTTAAAAAAAAGTAATCCAAATTATCTTTTTAATAAATTTTGAACTTCCTCATATGAATCAAAAATAAACTTTTTTATCTTGGATATTCTTTATTTATGTGGTGGATAAATTAACATTTGTTATATGATTATAAACTTTATTATGATGAATCAAAATTAAATCATATTTAATTAAACATTTCGATTTTTTGTTTGATGGTATTATGATTATAATTAATGATAAACCAGAATATCCATTATTTCATCGGACATAAATTCACCAAAAGATAATGATGATTCATTTTTTAAATATTATATTTGTTTATGTATATATCAGTATTAAATTAATGTATTCCTTATTTAGTTAATTAATGAATCAGTGTTTTTTTAATATACCATTATTACATTTATAATGGTATTATGATTCATTAGAGTGAAATCAAAATTAAATTTTTTGATATTTTTCGTTTGATGATATTATTATGAGTATATTATTGAAGAATAAATCAAAATATTTCATATTTACGGAACATGATAATTTAGCATTTGTTGAATATAATTATCACCTTTAATATGAAAAATCAAAATTAAATCAAAATTATACATTCTAATCTTTTTTTTATTTGATGTATAGATTAATTTTTTTTGTACAATTACCATTTTTTTATTACGGTTATCCCAAGTTAATCATAAGATTAGATCATAAGAAGTCTTTATCCTAATTGTTCTAGTAATTTTGATTTAAATGTTTCCTGTTTACGCGAGTTATCTTCTTTTGTTTTGTTTTTTTTTTTTTTGTGATTGTCACATAATATTGTATTGCTTTTTTTTTATTATTATGATGACTATATGGGTAAATGAATTCGAATTGTTTTAATCTTTTTAAATAAATATAAGAATTTAGAATAAATGATTTATCTATTCATTTATGATGATGATGATAATAATAATAATAATAATTTATAATTATAGGAAAAATTAGGTGAAGAAAATTAGGGTTTTTTTTTCAAAAGACCCTATAGTCCAATAGAATATTAAATTTTATTCCTCAACTTTATCTTTCAAATTTTGTTAGAGATCAACTCCAATTTTTTGTTAAAAAAATAAATTTGATGATAAAATTTTATCTTTATCCTCAAAAAAACTAACCAAACTTTTTTTTAAAAAAATTATCTTATCTTTTCAAAAATTTATTTTATTTTTGTTTTTATTATTTTAATCCTTTTTTTAAAAAAAACATTTTTTTATTTTTATATTTTGTTTTAGTTTGGGAGACAAAATTGGATGTCAAGGAAAAAAATACTACATAAATTTGAGTAACTCAAATATAATAATTATGATTTTTATTTTGAGTGATTAAAGAATTACCATCTATCTGTCTATATGAACGGATAAAGCAATGATTAGAATGAAAAATGATAATTTTAATGTTAAAGTGTTGGTAAAATAAAAAGAAGGATGAATTCTTGTGATTGATAAACTATTTTACCGTATAATCTTTCTTTTTATAAACAAATACTATTTTTTAAGGGAACAAATACTATTTGAAAGTACAAATTATTATTATTTTTATTATAAAGTAAAAATTATTATTACATTAAAAAATTATAGAAAAAGGTAAAACTCACTTCGGTGATCTCTACGTTTTAGAGGGGATTAATCTTCGGCCGAACGATACCTTTGGTGTACATAAAAAAAAGGTAAGAATTCAAATCAAACCCTATACTATCAAATCCTATTTGTACAATACGATCAAATCAAGCATAAAAAATATTTACATCAAGCATAAAATCAAATCATATTTGTACATAGAATGATTTTTATTTAGGGATTGCTTAATCTTAGCCTTTAGGGCTGAGGATAAGAGCTTCAAATCCTAATATTATGATTTTTATTGCAATAGACAAAATATATTACAGAAGGAAAATCAAATCATATTATTTAGTATGATTTTTATCTATTACAGTAAACAATATATTATGGAAGTAATTGGGGCCAATGTAGATGACATTTTATGAAATTAAAGCTTAGATCACTCGAGAAGATGTTGTCTTATAAAATTAAAGCTTTAATCCCAAGAAACATCTTCGAAATATTGAATTGAAGTAAGCAATTAGAGAGAAATTTAAGAATCAAATAATATATAAATTATGATGAGCGAGAATTATTAGAATTAGAAATATTTAATGACGAAAAAAGACAAAGATTGAAGACAAATATAATTGTGAGATTGTTGTTTACTTGAATATCAATAAGTTCGTGAGCCAATTTAGCTAAAACAGAAGCACTGAAACATTGTCGAGGAATTACTACGAGATAGTAATTACTATGAATATAAGAGGCCTAGATTGTACTCCCATGACTTGGGTATAAAAAATACAATGATTTGAAAAACTGGTAAAACATATGATAAATACTCACATCATACATAGTGATTTGAAAAACTTGTAAAATTAAGGATAATGATTTCATATGGAGATAATGATTAGATAAATTTGAATTATTTATTTAACTTTCGACAATTAAGGATAATTATTTCACATATAGATAATGATTATCTTCCTACAATCGCTCTAGTGAGAGGAAAACTTCAACAACAAACGTGATGCCTCAAATATGCGTCTTTTTATATAAGGATAATAGATATGTGGGGCTCAATTATGAACCAAATGTGGGTTTGGGATTTTGGATGCTTTAAGATGTAAAATAATTTTTTTTAAAAATTTGTTAATAATTGTCCTAAAATTCTTAAATATAAAAAAAATCCAAATTTTAATTAGGAATATATTATTAGGGCACAAAATTTATTCAAAGGTATAATTTTTTTATTTCTTTAAGTGAAGTAGAATTGAAACTTATATTACCTCCGTCCCTAATTATAAGGTCATCTTTGGAGATTTCACGTCCATTAAGAAAGTGAAAGAATTTAGTTAATTTTATTGGAAATGTGAACTTTTGATATGTATTTTCAAAATTACCTCTATTAATATTACTGGGAATCTAAAAAGTGTTAAATAAATAGGGGTGTTTGTGGAAAAAATAATTAATGCTCATTGAAAATTGGTAAAAGGGCCTTATGGATAGGAACAAAATAAAAATGTTAAGATGGTATTATAATTAGAGACGGAGGGAGTAGTATTTTTTCATTCATAAAAATCTTAACAAAACTTATCCTTGTATCTATTCTTATCATTTCATCTCTTAAAAACTTAAAATAACAATTTTTTTTTCAATAATTTACTTATCATCACATTACAACTTTTGCAAAACGAGGTAGCTTTACGAGGACCGGCTCATCGATCCAAAACTTGTCCAAGAATTTACAGCGACACCTCCTTGCTTCACACCATAGAATGGAGTATATATATATATATATATATAGAGAGAGAGAGAGAGAGAGCTTCAAGTTTCAGCAACCCCAACACTAAATCAGAAAAAAAATTCCATACCTTTTCGCATCTGCTAATCTCAAAAAACTCAAACCAGAGACACACTGAAGAAACAACGACTCAACACGGAAATAGATTGCCAAAAAAAGAAAAAAGAAAACCAACAAATTCAGATGGTCCTTCAAGTTTCAACTTTCTCGTTGATTTCTCTCACCCTTCTTTGACCCATTCGCTGCATTATCAAACCCCTTCATTCAAGTTAAAACCCCCCAATTTCAACACCTTTTTTCTTTTCAACCCATTGAATGGTAGTATATATAAAGGAACAAGTTCACAAAGATCTCTCATGAGTTTTCCCTTCTTTTCTTTCACCACTTAGCTTTCTTAAATTGCATGATAAGAGTATCTCTAAATTCTAATATGAGCAGCAATGACAAAACTTCTAGTGGTGCTAATCACAACATCACTGGTTTAATATGCAACGCTGGTGCTGGTGCTGCAGCTGGTAACTTTTTCTTTTTTCTTTTTTCCATTTCTGGCATCGACCCTTTTCTTATTTTGGGTTAAGCTTTAATGGGTTTCTCTCAATTTTCTAACTTTTTTATTCCCAAATCCTTTTTTTGAAGAATTGCTGGCCTTGTCAGTGTAACATTCACTGCATATTGATTAACTTGATTGCATTATGCAGGAGCTATAGCGGCTACATTTGTGTGCCCTTTGGATGTGATCAAGACAAGGTTACAAGTTCATGGCCTTCCTCCTGCTCACAAAGGTACCCTTCTACTTGGTTACTTAATTGGTACTAATAAATATTAGTAGTGTACTGAGGTTGATATTAGAAAACTCTGTTGAGATTTAGAATTTGAGATAAAATCTTGTAGAAGGGGTGTTGTAACTTGTAAGGGTCCCGATATGCTAAGCGAGGGAAGGGTCCGAGCCACTACATCGGTCTGTGGTAGGCAATCTTACCTTGTATTTGAAAGAGGCTGATTCCATGTCGGGAACCTGTGATCTCCCGATCAAATGGCAACAAATCAACAACTACAACGCCGGGCTAAGGCACCCCTTCATTTAGAAGACGTTTTGTAATGTAGATAATTGACTTATCAGTTTGGTGCCTTAGCGTTAGTTCTTTAAATCATTTCAGTGTTTGTGTTATCCACTTGAAGGTGACATTTGTGTATTCTATAGTTGATAGTTGATATTGTGTTATGTTAGTTAAATTCATAGTGTCACTGTGTCAGGGATGTTTTTTCGGTGCTTTTCGGATATGAATAAATTCTGTCATATATTTGATGAGTGATTTTTTTTATGCCTAACTTTTGCTGTTCTCCTAGGTAGTGTCATCATCACAAGCTTGCAGAATATATTTAAGACTGAAGGTTTTAGGGGAATGTACCGTGGTCTTTCTCCAACAATACTGGCATTACTTCCAAACTGGGCAGTGAGTTTCTTTTCCAGTTGCCTCTCTAACTACATTTTTGTGTTGTGAACTTGTGAAAGGTTATTGCTGCAAATGATGTGAGATTTGTGAAGCATGGGTTTGGATGCTCTTTTGTTCTGATTGCCTAGGCATTCGTTTTCCTTCAATCTTTATTCTGTTGTACCCTCAAACTATCAATTAAAAGAAAAAAAGCAAGACATAAATCCAAAATTCTGGAGTTACATTGGCCTTATCTATAACTTATACAATCTTCATATCAATTCTGATTTTTCTGATAACACTCTTGGGTACAGTCATCACCAAGTTTAGAATATCGTTCACTGTCACTAGTTTGCAAATTCTTGGTCTCCTCATTTTTTGTTTCCCCCTTTCTTTATTTACCTCATCTTTTAATGAAATCTAACCTTGGAGCTACAGTTGTATTTGTTGGTAGCAGGAGCAGCCTCTTGCAAATGCAAGGTGAGGTTGTGTGCTATAGACTCACATAGCGGTGTCATCCTTCCCTCAACCTTGAGCATAGCGGGAGCTTTATTGCACTGGGTTGCCATTTTTTGTAATGGAATCCAGTGTTATGTTCTGACGTTCTGTCTCTGTTACTGTTTAGGTCTGGAGTGATAGGCAGTTTTTGAATCTCTCAAAAGAAAATATTAATTTAGAACAATTTTCTAGGCCATATTCTTCATGTCTACTTGTGCATAATAATTTATTGATCCGTATCTAATCATTATCGATCATATGTGGCCCCGGTCTCATGGCTTTTGACTTTTATAATACCCTTCTGTTAGGTTAAAATTGTAAGTTTGGAAGATGTAACTTTGTAACAAACAACAATCATGTAAGAACTGATCTCCCAGTTGCATATACTTTGTCCTCAAAGACCCTTCTTTGAAGCATTGATTAATCATATTTCTTATATTTGATGAATAATCTTGCTTTTATTATTTAATCATATGTTTTAAAAGCTTTTCGTCATAGTTCACAGCTTTCCGAATGACAAAAGTGCTATTTCAATTGTAGGTTTACTTCACAGTTTATGAGCAACTAAAGGGTTTGCTTCGTTCACATGGTAAATATTATTCGATTGTTTTGTAGTTTTTACTTCCATTTGGTCTTCTCGTGTGTTATGGGAAATATACTAAATAGTTTGAGCTTTTTCCAATTTTGGTTTTTCTTTTAATCATGAATTGACTAGACTTTATCACATTTTTTCCTTGGTTTTACTGGTAGCAGATGGTTCCAATGAACTCACAACTGTTGGAAATATTGTAGCTGCTGCTGGTGCAGGGGCAGCAACAGCAATTTCTACAAATCCATTGTGGGTTGTTAAGACAAGACTCCAAGTAAGTTGGTGCTTCTTGTAAATGCAATTTTAGTAAATAAGTAAAAATAGGAGTCTATGATCTGCTCTTTTATTATTCTTGTTCCCTGTCCTTTTTGATGTCAATGTTTCTTAATCTTTTTTAATAATGCTAATGAATCTGTCATTCTGCCACCTTATTTGGTTCGTTGTAATTTTGAGTTTCTTACCTGTTCATGATGTCATTGTTATTCCATCTGATTGGTTAGGCTCTTAGGCTTGAAACATTGCTGTATTGTGTTTTAATTTGTATATTAGGCTTATAGTACATCAGTATCCCTTGGCTATACCTTTTTCTGTTTCAATGAACTTCATTATAAAAATACTAGTTTTAAGTCCGTGCATTGCACGGGTGTAATATTTATTCAGGGGTAGTTAATTACGAACGTTAAGTATAATATTTCTTGAATTAAATCAGTACGAATTTATTTCTAAACCTAAAATAATTCATTGATATTTATTGATAACTCGGTTCTCCCTCTTTCATGCTTTAATAACTCCTCTCTCACTTTCACCCTTTTTATATATAGTAAATTCTCAATTATCGGGTATATTAAAAGTAAAAAGTAAATAATATATATTGGTTTCCATTTCTTTCATATCTAGTGATCCCTTGGCTATACCTTTTTCTGTTTCAATGAACTTCATTATAAAAATATTTATTCTTTATTTCGTTTGTTCATCAATACATGTTCTTGATTTTGTTATATTGGACATTAATTCATTTTCACCCCTGATAACCATTAGACTCAAGGAATGAGGCCTGATGTTATTCCTTACAAAAGCGTTCGTTCTGCTTTGACAAGGATTATACATGAGGAAGGCGTGCGAGGACTATATAGGTTAGTTTCGTAGTTATAGTTTTATGCTGAATTGCTGATGATTTTGGGCTGATAATTTTATGCTGATTCCTGTCAATTGTGCCGTAAATGAGGAAAAATAAATATTAATATTTAAGAGACCAAATTTTATTATGTTGTTAGATTATATAAAATAACATTTAACTATTTCTTTGTGGATTGTGGACTCTGCTTTTTCTATTAACATATCCTAGATGGCCCTATCAATTTGTGCACATAACTTAGCAAATAATATATCGTTAAAGGGAAAATACCCGATTCCCTTCATATGTCATAAACAGAACTGCATTTGTCAAGACTGTAACTCAAGCAGCATGAATAGTATGTTAAGCAGTTACAACAACAACAACAACTAAGCCTTTGTCCCACTAGGTGGGGTCGGCTACATGGATCAAACGACGCCATAAAGGCCTATCATAAATCATGTCTTTTGATAAGGCATTGATTGCCATATCCTTCTCAATTGTTTCGCCTATAGTTTTTCTAGGTCTTCCTCTTCCTCTAGCCCTTGTAGTACCCTCCATTTGGTCTACCCTCCTAACCGGGGCTTCCACCGGTCTCCTCCACACATGCCCAAACCACCTAAGACGAGATTCAACCATTTTTTCAACAATAGGAGCAACCCCAACTTTTTCTCGAATATACTCATTTCTAATCCGATCTTGTCTGGTATGCCCACTCATCCACCGCAACATCCTCATCTCTGCAACATGAAGTTTATTCTCTTGTGTGCCCTTTGCCGCCCAACACTCTGTCCCATATAACATCGCCGGTCTTACAGTAGTGCGGTAGAACCTTCCTTTAAGTTTAAGTGGTACCTTCTTATCACTATGTTAAGCAGTTAAAGTGAGAAAAATCATAAAGAAAATTAGAAGGAAAAAAATGTCAATCACTTGATCATATTTGATTTTTCTACAATTTGGTATTCAAAATCTAGATAGTAATAAGTTACAATTCAAGGGTAGGATCAATGAGAACCATTTTTGATTGGTAAGTTACTAAGTGGTGTCATTATATTAAAGCATACTTCATTATCAATTGATCCCAACCCTAGTATACATGTCCATGATGCCTTGCCAAGTATAGTACAGACAGAAACAAACAGCCTTCTGTCCTTCACATGATAAACAATAAAGTGAATTTAAAGCTTGATTACATTTACCTGAGCCTGTTTCTTGTTTATTAAGTAGTCATGATATTTTGTTATTGTGAAACAGTGGCATTGTACCTTCATTGGCTGGAGTAAGTCATGTTGCAATTCAATTCCCAGCATATGAAAAAATTAAGTCATACATAGCAAAAAAAGGTACAAATGCTAACGGTAATTTATTTATTATTCAGTGGTCCTTGAAATAAGTGGTTTTTTTCTCTGTTTTCTTATGTGTTGCTAATCAAACAAAATTTTCAAATGTTTTAGACAATACAACTGTTGACAAGCTGAGTCCTGGGGATGTTGCCATTGCATCATCAATCTCAAAAGTAGTCGCCTCTGTAATGACTTATCCACATGAGGTATGTATGACCTTCTGTCCAAATTGCTATGAATGGAAGATAAGTGCAGAATACCTATTGGTAGCAGCTGTGTTTTTCCTCATGTTTATGTCGTTAACCATTAGAATTCGACATTTTCAGGTAATACGTTCCAGGCTGCAAGAGCAAGGCCATGCCAAAACTAATGGCATTCAATATGCAGGGGTTATTGATTGTTCAAGGAAGGTGTTCCTAAAGGAAGGCATTCCAGGCTTTTATCGTGGTTGCGCAACCAATCTATTAAGAACAACTCCATCTGCTGTTATTACATTCACCAGTTATGAAATGATACACAGGTTTTTGCTACGGGTTATACCTCAGGACAAGAACAGGTATCCACAAGGCTGTCCTAAATCCACCCAATGAACTGAACAAGCCATGACATTAATATTAAGAATGGCACTGATCAGGGGCAAGCACCATCTCAGTGTAACAACAAAACTTCATCAATGATAGTCAGCTAACAAGACAATGATAGGCAATAGGCAATGATCTTGTTTTTTAAAGTCTTTCTTTTATTTAATTAATATCTTGGTAACTCCGAATTTTTTTCTATCCAGCATGCAAGTGCTCAATTTTACCAGAATTGTTAATTATCTTATTTATCTTAATAAAGGGTCATAAGTGAATAAGATCAAGGCTATGTTCTTAAATAGATTAGAATGGAGTAAAAAAAAAAGTAAAGGGTTGTGGGATTTTCATTCGGCTTCGAACCTGGTCTTGGTTTTTGTGTTATTTAATCCCTTGTGTTAATCAACAAATATTTTAATTTTGGTCCTCAAAGTTTCTAAATCACCTAAATATATTATGTCAATTCAACAACTTGAGAGGCTGCTGAATAAAAGCTGTAGCCCCCTATGTTAGAATTCTATGTGCCTTCATTTTCATAGTTGTTGCCTGTTGGGACCATCCTCATCTGTTTATCATGCAGATTCCAAAACTTGAGAGGGAAGGATTAATGTCGAAATCATGGTAGGGGCACATCACAATCAAACCATCTGGTCAGGGCCATTTTAAGCATTTATACAAGGTGTTAGCCTGTTAGGTACATAGTTATTTATTTATTTTTTATATAATAAAAAAAAAAGTTTAGGGGAAGGGAGATATTGATAGTCATATAGGTTAGGGCCGGTTGATCTTACTGTAGTTGCACATGTGAAAATAAAACTTAAAACCTTTTTAGTCAGCTTTGGTGCACAATCTATATCACTAATTGAATCAATTCTTATTGGTGGTGAACCTGTACTTTATATATACCACACCCGAGCATATAACAATAAAATGAAATTTGGATCAGTTATGACAATGGCTAACTTGATAATATGAAATTCTGTAACCAACATTTTCTGTTCTAGCATTGGTGTCAAATTGATCAATATATTATGATTCTTGCATCAATTTATACCGAGTTACACTACTTTTAGGTCGTAGTTATGTGGTGCAAGAGTACGGTTCCTTGTATTTTAGGTAATGCTTTTGAATGCTACCCTACGCCAGGACCATTATTAGTGCATATCTCCATGAGTGATTGTCTTTATCTTTTGCCCTTTGGCGACGTTGATCGTTCATGATTTAGCATAAACTATTCTTCTATCCCAACTCTGACCATGTGCTGCTCACGTCACTCTTATTTCAGCCCAATCCACTTTTCCTTTCCACTCCCTGCTTTTTTTTTTTCACTCTTTACCCAATTTTAATTTAATCTAACTATTTAAATATAGTTTATTCCTTTGAAAAAATGTAGCTTATTTTTTATTTGATAAAAAAATGTAGCTTAATAATTAGTAGCTTACTGAACTATTGGAGGATTTTGAATTAGATTTCAAAACTTAAAAAATTAATTGACTTCCTGAACATATTTATCATTTGTAATTTGACCTTAAAACCAATTGATTATCTGTAATTTGGTTGCCAGTTACGGCTTTTGGGGATGAACTATGAAGTTCAATCTTGTAATAGGAAGTAACGATCAAGAAAAGTGAAACTGTTGACCAATTTGTGATAGAACTTCCCAGAAGTCTTCCTTTGAATTTTTCCTTTGTCTGGACTCTTGAAGGTTAGAATATCCACATTACTTAATACTCCCTTAATATAAGTCACTTTTACCTAATTCACGCAGATTAACAAAAGTAATTATTACTTTCAAATTTATCAAAAAAATATGTTGTCATTCCAAGGTTACCCCTATTTAAAAATTTATAACTCTATTCATTTCTCTATCTATTGTAATTATAATCCTATCACCCCTATGCAATTATGAGGGGTGTATTTGGAATAAATTCTTTGATACTACCTAGATATTCTAAAACGACTTATAAAAAGGACACCAATTCTACCAAAATGGTGCCCTATATTAAGGGACGGAGGGAGTAATATTTACAGGAGGATCCCATAAGAGCATAAATTAAGCACCTAACAATACCACCACAATTAATGAAGCTTGACATAATTGGTAAATTATCAGATTTTTTAAATTTGATGTGGGATTCAATCTCTGTTATTTTAAAAGAAATATTTTGTTGAGTAGAGACATGATTCATTTCAATAATCTTTATAATTTAAAAAATATTAATTTTCAATTGTCGACCAAAAAATTTCAGTCATATCTCTTAATCAAACTACATAATAAACTGATCATCACAATAAATTTATTTTTTGTAATTTAATAAAGAATAGTTCCATATTTCATAATACAATAAACACTTTAATAATTTAAATACAAACTCATAATTATAGAATTGCATAATGTTATTTGTATTTATATATTTTTTGCCATCAGTGGTGGTGTCTAAATCTGAGTACAACTTCACTAATCCATCTGTCAGGTGCGGTCAATGGCAAAATGCCAAAAACCATAATCAAGGATACAAAAAAAATAAAAAATAAAAATTGCAGACTTGCAATTTTTTTTTTTACAAGAGCTTTTAAGGCTTACCTTACTAAAAATCTAATGACTAGAGATTATTGACAATGGACACAACTCTCCATATTCTATTTAAATCTTAATACAACTCCCAATTAAGCGTGGGATTTTTTTTTTTTAACTTAAAAGTAAAGTATATATTCAATAAAACTCGAAGAAAATATAATAAGAGTAGTTGAACCAGCTTTTTTTTTTTTTATAAATTAAGAGTGAAGTATCAATTAAGCCTTTGATATTTTTTTATCGTATTAACTTAGTCTTTGAAAATTTATACATACACATTTAACCCTTCAAGATTTTCAGATATATTAATTTTGTCCCTTAAACTTTGTGAATATATAATTTGATCCTTAAAATATGAGAAACCAAATTGGTATGTAAGAAAATTTTGGGACCAAATCAGTACATCCAAAAATCGTAAAAAAATAAAAATGTATTTATAAATTTTCAGAAACTAAATTGTTACGATGAAAAATGAAGGACTAAATTGATATTTCAGTGATTAATTTTGTTTACTCAGCGATAGTGAGAAGAACAGGGCGCCAAGCTTTCCTCAACGACAATAACGACCTGCAACGGAAACCCATCCTCCAACCGGGTCTGGGTGACCCATTCCCATAACCCGATCCGCTAAGACCCGCGTTGGAAATGCTCCGATGAATCTCATCCTCTTTCATATTATTATAATTATAATAATTATAATTATAACTACAATTAGGATTACTTTCTTGGCCAGGTGGAGAAGAAGAACCAAACAGATCCTTCAGTGAGTGCCTCCGCACCCGATCACCGCCCTTCATCTTCTTCTTATCTGACAGCCGCTCCCGCTGAAGCACCGGTAGTCTCCGCCGCTGAGAGCGGCCGAGCAGCATCCTGAGGGTGGTTTTCCGGCGCCGGAGAGGGACCAGAGGGCTCGCCCTCGGGCTGCTGCGATTGGGACTCTGAGAGCCGCCGCAATGCATTGCGAGGAGCTTGAATTTGTGCAGCGTTGTCATTTTTCAGGCAAGTGAAGTGAGGTTTGCTATCTCTCTCTTTAGATAGAGATTTTATAGTTTGAAGTTAGTTTGAGTGTTGAGTGGTTGTGACTTGTGAGAGAGAGTGAGAATTGTTTTGGGAATGGGTTGGTTGAAGCATCTTTTTGTGCCCAAACACATTTGATTGTTTGGTGTTTTTCTCTTTTTATATATACATACACCTTTGAAAATTTCAAAGAGGCAAGGGAGAGTGTGAGAGAGGTTGGTTCAATGGCTTCAATAGCCAAACTACAAAAGCTCATAAGGAGTAGGACCATAATAGAATTCCTTTTTTATTGGACTACCACTTTGGTCCCTATTTTTTTAATGATACATTTAATCCTTCAAAATGTGAAAATTTATCTTTAGTCTTTGAATATTTTTTAATGGGACATTCTTTTTTTTTTTTTGTTTACATGAGAGGTTTGGGACTAGAACCCATGACCTGGGGGAGGAGAAAATCCTAAGTGTCCTTGCAGCCACCAACTGGGCTGTGTCTTACACGGACTTTAATGGGACATTCTGATAGAAGGTTAAGATTAATAGAGATTAAAATAATTATTAGGTCTATTTGAAGAAAAGGAATAGAATAAGTATTTGTTTAATAATTAAATAAGTCTTAGTATTATTATTATTATTATTCTTGTTGTTAGTATTATTCTAGAATGTTCTTAGGGTATTATGATTGTGACAAGTGTATGGTCATTAAGAGTTTTAGGGTTTGAGTATTTAATATATAAAGAATGTACCCTCTTTCATTAGGATTAATGAAAAATGAATAAAGTCTTTTAGTTTTTATTTGTTATTTTTCCTTTTCTCTGGAGATTGACCATCTCGAATCTCGGTCCCTATCCTTGGTAGGAATTTTCTTCCTATCAAATGGTGCTTTCATGGGCTTACCAACCTCCCACCATGGATCCTCACCACCAACCACCCTCCTCCCACCTTCAGCCACTGTGTGACATTTGTTACACTTCTTGTCTACCATAATTCAATCATTTCCTCCCACCAAACCTATCACATGAAGACTTAATGAAAAACTATCATTATAGATCCTACTATCTTCACCACCACCTTCATTCTCAACCACTCCGGCCGCCACCTCAGCCATCACCATTTTCTCAACCTTATTCTCCACCCTTTCACTCATCTTTACAACTTTGTCCACATCCACAACCATCTCAGTTTTCTTCCTTTCCATGGTGGCTAACACCAGATCCACCACCACATCACCTTCTAGTAGCCGGTCACACTCCGGTCAAAAATACTTTCTCTGAGATTAGAAGGCTTCTTCTCACGATGCAAGAAGATCTGAAGGCCAGCAAAGAAATCATTGAAAGACAAAAACAAACAACCCCGTCACCACTAGATCTGAAATGGAGTTCACCGCTGATCACCGTCACATCACTGGAATCACAACCTCCGACCCGATCTCCGCCATTGTCACCGTCGCAAGCTCCGTCATCATCTCAACCGCTGTGAAAACCTCCTCCGCCACCGGGTTTAACTTCCGACGAGAAAAGGGAGAACAAGATTCCGTTACTCAACTGTGCTCAGCCGGGGAGACCACCACCGCCGACGCAAGCATCACCATGGCGACCATCGTCTCCTTCGTTGGACTTCGCATCCGACAAGAACAAAGAGAGAGAGGATGAGAACACCATGCCCAGTCACCAACCACCGCCGCCTTCGCCACCAGACATAGCCGCCATCGAGAGAGAGGAGCGTGAGGAAGAATACCCAGGAGACAAAGGGGTATTTAATCCTTCATTGAATATTGTGGATAATATGCGGAAGGAAAGATGAATTAATTTTTGATCTAGAAAAACATTTGAAAAAGAGAAGAATGAAAATTTGAGAGAGGAATAAGAGAATGTGCAGAGTTTTGATAATTTTGGCTCAACGGAATGGAAAAAAGGACATATTTGTTTACTAGACTTGAAGGCTCCTTCAATGAGCACTAAGCTATTTCCGTTCCACGAGGAGTCCACAGTTGGCAATATTTCCTTTTTAAGTCAACATAACCTCAATATAGCTTGGCCCTCTGTGCAAAATTTCCCTCATGCAACTCCACAACATCTTGTGGACAAAATCGAAGTGGGCCAAGTGATGCCTGATAGAAATACTGAAGCACCCCTTTGAAGGAATTTATCGGTTTCACATCAAAACACAAAGAATTGGTATATGAAGATGATCAAATTATACTCTGGTCTGATATAATTCTCTTTTAGCCCACTGACTTGTTCAACCTTGAGGACAAGGTTGATTTTGAAGGAGTAGGTAATGATAGAAGGTTAAGATTAATAGAGATTAAAATAATTATTAGGTCTATTTGGAGAAAAGGAATAGGATAAGTATTTGTTTAATAATTAAATAAGTATTAGTATTATTATTATTGTTGTTGTTAGTATTATTCTAGAATGTTCTTAGGGTATTATGATTGTGACAAGTGTATGGTCATTAAGAGTTTTAGGGTTTGAGTATTTACTATATAAAGAATGTACCCTCTTTCATTAGGATCAATGAAAAATGAATCAAGTTTTTTAGTTTTTATTTGTTATTTTTCCTCTTCTTTGGAGATTGACCATCTCGAATCTCGGTCCCTATCCTTGTTAGGAATTTTCTTCTTATCACATTCTCATGAAATAAAAGTGAATTTCCACATTTTATTAAGAGACTAAACCGTCCCATCTAAAAAATATCATGAACTAAAGTGTTACTTCACTTTTTTTTGTTTGGTTTAAAGATAGAGCAAAGAAAATCTTTCTCCTTTTATAAAAAAGAAACTCATTTTTTTAAGAGGTAAAATTTGGAGGGAAAAAAAACCGACTTGGTTGCCCAAGTTGTTAACTAGATGGACGTATTTGAGGTACATGCCTTGATAAATTCCTAACGAAACATCAATTTTTAAGAAAATTATATATCATTGAGTCAAAGATTTGCACAATTCAAAGGGTATGTTGTGTCAAAAATTTGCACAATTGCACAATTCCTAACGTGAACAAATCTGAGCTTTCATTTAGTTAAAATGTGCCTAGTACAAGGATTAATGAGCCATAGAATATGTTGGGGATAAACCAGGTACTTGGGTTTACCAAATATCTTTGGGCCATTCAAAACATGGGTGTTTGATTTTGTTCAAGAAAGAGTTTGCAAGAAGTTGAAAGGGTGGAAAGAGAAATCATTTTCTAGAGCAGGTACAGAAACTTTGATTAAATCCATGCTCCTAGTTGTCCCTTCTTACATCATGAGTTGCTTTGCACTGCTAATTAGCTTATGCACTAAGCTAGGGGTATGATTAGCCGCTTCTTCTGGGATGATGATGTTGACAAATGACAATGGGAAACTTCATTGGCTGGGATGGAATAATAAATTTGATAGACCCAAAATGCTTGGTGGCCTGGGATTCAGAATTATTAAAACTTTTAGCAAAGCTCTCCTAGCCAAAGATGTATGGAGACTTCTTCGTAATGGCACATCCTTAGCTTCTCAACTGATGAGGGCAAAATATTATCCAAGAGGATCTATCCTTGAAACAAAAAGATCAGCTGGACCGAGCTGTACTTGGTTGAGTATATACAATTGCAAAGATGTGATTAAGACAAATTGGAGTTGGCAAGTTGGAAATGGGGCCTCTGTAAAGGTGTGGGACCATCGCTGGATCTCATCCTTCAATGATGCGATGCCTCACTCAACTCACGATCAGAACCAAGGCATTGAAAAGGTTAGCGACCTTATTAACGAGGATTTGTGGTGTTGGAAGAGGGACATTGTGTATCAAGCCTTCTCAAACATTGAAGCTAATTATAACCTAAGCATCCAACTTCAGAGATCAGTGACAATGGATAGAATGATCCGGGACCTTAAAAAGGATGACGAATATAGTGCGAGATCTAGTTGTAGAGTAACTCTGAACCAGCATGCAAAATTTGAAGCATCATCATCTAGTGTTGGGCAGAACCTTAATTGGAAGAACCCACAGAAAGTTTCTTGTATGCCTAGAGTAAAGGACCTGGTCTGATCTAGAGGGCTTGAAATGACATACTCATAATTTGAGATGCTCTTTGGAAGCTCTTTGGATTTATTTGTTTTAAAATTTTATTTTTGGTAGTCAAAGCAAAGAATGCAGGTCATTAAATATAAATTATAAAAATTGCAAAAAAAAAAAAAATCGACATTCCGCATCATCTGTTATTTATTATACATAACAGATGCGGAAAGTCTGACTTTTCGCATCTGTTATTTATGCATAACAGATGCGAAAAAACTACTTTCCGCATCTGTAACTTTTCGCATATGTTATTTAACTTTTCGCATCTGTTATGCATAAATAACAGATGCGAAAAGTAACAGATGCGGAAAGTAACAGATGCGAAAACTTTCCGCATCTGTTATTTGAACTTTTCGCATCTGTTGTAAAATAAGTGATGCGGAAAGTGTGTACTTTTCGCATCTGTTATAAAATAAGTGATGCGAAAAGTATACTTTCCGCATCTGTTATGTGTACTTTTCGCATATGTTACGTAACTGATGCAAAAAGTTCTGACATTTCGCATCTGTTATTAAAAGTGATCGATGCGGAAAGTATAACTATCCACATCTCTCACAAGGACATCTGTTACAAAACAGATGCAAAATGTCTTAAATAACAGATGCGAAATGTCTAATTTCCCGTAGTGATCGCCAAATAAAAAAGCTATTCCTCTCTTTCGCAATCTTCTTTGGAGTATTTGGTCCAAAAGGAATTGTTGGGTCTTTAATAACAAAATATGGGATAGCCAAGAAACTCTTAACAAAGCCACCAATGTCAATATTTGCAAAGAGAAAACTAGTGACCCTAATTTCGTGGATAAAGCACTTGAGTGGTAGCTCCCTGTCACAACCCAAGAGAAGCTTGACTTTGATGCATCACTAGGTGAAGGAGCTAGGATTGGCGGTGGCTTAGTGATTTGTGATCATTATGGAGCAATTCTAGCAATGGCAACTCGAAGAACTAGGGAGGTTCTGGATCTTATGTAGGGATGGCAACTGGGCGGGAATAGGGCGGGGGTACTTTCCCATTCCCATCCTCGGGTCCCATTCCTCCCCCATCCCCATCCCCAAACTCCATCTCGGGTAGAAATTGTTCCCCATCCCCGTTCCCCACGGAGTCCCCAAACATACGCAAAATTTCTTAAAAAAAACGTAACTTCCATTTGACTCGTCATAAAATTAACCCTACATAATAGTATTTTCAAAAGATGCATAGTACTTAAAAATAATCATTAAAAGTCAAATAATTCAATCTAAGAAATAGAATAAAAATAATCAAAAGGTTAATATTTGTTTTAAAATTAGACAATTACAAATTTTTTTTTTATAGTAAAGGCAGACTTTATAAAACAGGCAAAGCCACAGGGGCCGAAAGTTCTACAAAGAAATGCTTAAGGAACCATGGGGTGTCAAACCAGGCTGGTATGTAGTTGAAATTAGGGTTGAAAGGTGAAATTACCAAAAAAAAACCAATTCTTTTAATTACATAAAAGTTAAAAACTAAGGGTGTATACGTAAAATAGGCGGGGAACGGGGTCCCGCGGGGACGGGGGACCTATCCCATTCCCCGCCCCGAAATCTGTACGGGGAAAAATCCCCCCATCCCCGACCCCGACGAGGAAAAATCCCCGAAATCGGAGACCCGAACGGGGCGTTCTCCACGGGGATCCCCGAATGGCGTTCCTTATTGCCACCCCTAATCTTATGTTAACGGAAGCAGTAACAATGAATTGAGCAATTGACGTAGCCTTTAAACTGAGTTTTGAATCTTTAGTTCTAGAAACAGATTGTTTAATTCTCCAGAAAGGACACACATGCCAGCATGATACTATTGTGTAAGAATGCAAGGACAAAGCTTTGTATTTTGATAACTGTGACTTGTTGCATGTGTGGAGGCAGCGCAATAAGAGTGCTCATTTTATGGCTTCAATTCTCAAGCTTTTATCCTTAATAATTTTATCTTGGATGATGAATTTCCCCAAGATTTCTTGTATGCTATTTTGGGAGATATTCCCCAGCTAATTGATTAATAAAGTTATTCCACATTTAAAAAATAAAAAAGCATTACAACCTTTTAATTAACTGTTGTTTTAGATTAGATATTAATGGGTATGCACTGACGGTATAAAGTTTTTTACATCATCAGTCCATCATCCACCATTCATTTGTATTACACTTTAATCTAAAAGAGTAAAAGTCAACAACCATAAACATATGAATGATGAATGATGCACTGATGGTATAAAAAACTTTACACTGTCGGTGCATTATCCATTTTCTCTTTAGATTAACTTGGTTGACATAAAAATAGTGTGACCTGGATGACTATTGCATATGATCATCACACTACTGGAAAAAACAGTTTTAAATTCGGTTGTTTTGGATTTTTAAAATCGGTTGTTGAGGTGATGTGCAAAGTCGTGATGTTAAAAGTGAGTTTTAAAATCGGTCGTTTGACCGATTTAAAAAAGTTTTTTAAAATCGGTTGTTGAAGGATGTGATGTTTTTTTAGTAAATTTGATAGAAATGTTTAATGACAATTTAATGTTATCTACTCCATTCTCCTTGCAACAATAATTGATGTTGTATAGGATTTGTTAAATCATTTTGTTTGTATATGCATACATGCTTTTAAGCAAAAAGATGCATAGTATGTAAAATTTTGACCTAAGATCCTTGCAAATTCATCATCTATACTTATAACTAAATTTAGAGGTATTTTGCTGTTTACTACCTTAAATTAATTTAATATATTTTAAATTAATCATCCATTTTCATATTAAAAAAATAAGATAATCTCTTGTTTTTTTTTAATTATTTTAAACTATCTCCCATGGTTTTAAACTTTACGAAAAATGATTTTTTTTTTTAATTTTTTGAAAAGGGAAACAAAGGGATGACATGGCAATATTCTCCGATATGATAATTATTTTTGGTAGAGTTCTCATCAAGTGAAATAGGATTCTTTTATCATAAATGTTGATAGTTTTTTTATCGTAGGTTTTTTCTATCTTCTCTCTTTTTCATTCTATTTGTTCAATACACATTTATGTCATTTTTACCTCTTATTTCATGTATTTTTTTCTCTTGTTTTCATCCTTTTGTAATGTTTTTTTTTTAATTTCTTGATTTTTATTTGATTTGTTGCTTTTTTTTATTATGACTAGCGTGTCGACAGACACTCCCGTGCCTGTCGCCCTGCATTTTCATTGTCGTGTTTTTGTCGTAAAAAGTTGTTTATAATAAAATGATATATTAAAAAATTGGTCTTTATGAAGGTTATTTATATGTTAGTTGTCATGTTCCAGAATATATCCATAAACTTCAACAAAATTATACATGCATTGTTATTTTGTTAATCTCCAATTTAATTTCCCTTAAATTTAATATGTTTGTCTAGTTGCATGACGTAGTAAAGTTTTCATAAATTGTAATAGATACATAGTTCCTTTGTATTTTGGACAAAAAACCTCCAAAAATCAAAGAAGAAACAATTTAATAAAAAAATTTAAATGAATATCTCGTTATTCATTGTTAAGATTTTCGAGTGAAGATCGAGGTGAGAACCCATAAGGGGATAAGTTATACTGAAACTATAAATACGAAATCTTTCAATTTTTTAAATATAATATTTCCCAATAAAACTTATACTTTTTAGATTCTCCTTAACTAATAATCCAATGTATAAAAAAAATAAAGAAAAATGTTAACAATTTTAAAAAAGTTTATAAGTTTTAACATATGATTAAAAAGCTGTATTTAGAAAAAAATTGTTAAAAATAAAATACTTTTGGTTACTGTACTTGGCATCAAGTAACATGTGGAACACAAAACCTGTTTTTCACGATGAGGAACTTTACTCGAAAAGGCTTTCTTTACTCGAAAAGGTATCTATATATGCTACCTTTCTTTCTTCTTCCATCTTTATTTTCTTTCAATTTATTCCAATAAAAAAAAATAGAAATACAGAAATTGAATTAAAGTAATTATTTTTAAAAAAAAAGGCTTCCAATATCTATGTACACTACCTTTTTTTTTTCTTCTTCTTCTTTTTCGTATTTTTTCATCTTTATTTTCTTTCAATTTCTTCCAATAAAAAAACAAAAATACATAAACAAAAATTGAATTAAAGTAATTATTTAATAAAAAAGGCTTCCAATATCTATATAGGCTACCTTTTTCCATCTTCTTCTTTTTCGTATTTTTCCATCTTTATTTTCTTTCAATTTCTTCAAATGTTTTTTCTGTTTCTCTTATCCTCAAAGATGACATATTACAAATGTACTCGTGCACATGGAAAATAGTGTTACATTTGAAAAATACAAAGGATGAAAAATAAAACACATTATCTGAATTTGAAAAATATTGGCACAAAATTGTTAAAAAGAAAAACATTGAAAAATATAAAAAAGTGATTGCAATAATAGATAGTAGAGACGCAATAATTGAAGTAGAGACCGAAAAAAAAAACTTATTGAAGTAGGTGGGAGTGAAAAGAAAACTCCCTTGTTTAGTGGTATTATATTTAAAATATAATCAAGCGGCAGTTATAACTTAGCACTCAATTATAGAGCAGTTATTATATTATGAGTGAGAAGTTACAAATTTAGTTTGTGGAACTACTTAGCAGTTTTTTTTTAATTAGGGAGGGAGGGTATAATAGGAAAATACAAATTTACGTACAAAGTTAAAAAAACATGTTTTTTTAATATAATACTCCCTCTGTTCCTATATATAAGCACCTTTTGAAGATTTTTTTTTACCTTAATATAATTCTTATTTCCAATTTTCAATAGCATTAATTATTTCTTTCCCACAAACACTCCTATTTACTCAACACTTTTTAGATTTCCAATAATAATTATAGGGGTACTGTTGTGGGGTGTTATCCCACGTGTACCGACAAGCCGGTTTTTATTTGTCCATGATACCGGTCCATAACAGTAGCCCCCCAGCTCGGTGTTGAGACGTAAGGAGGAGCGCCGAGGTATGAATAGGAAAGACCGGTATGAGCGTTGCATTTTTTGTGACTGTGAAACGGATCCTTAACTCCGAATAAATTCTTCAAATCTTTCAATTGATTTCAAAGGAAGGAAAAACAATACAATATTCTCAATGTCCGGAACCAAAGTTTGAAGGGGGGAACTCGGTGCAAGGTTTCTCGAGTCGCCTAATGAATTCGAAGGAAGAAATCTAGCATGAAGATTCCTTGCTTGCCGGATACAAGTCCTATGGGGGAAGCCCAATTTGAGGGTTCCTCACTCTTGGCGAGAGTCCGGGAAGGGGAATTCAACATGAAGTTCTTCTTATTCTGAAACCTAAAGCGAATAGGAAAACTCGACACAAGGTTCCTCGCCATCAACAAATGAGTCCGGATAAGGGAATATAGCAACGTGTTCCTCATCTTTGGAAGCATATCGAATATTGAAGAAAATATCAGAGTAAGGAAACCTCATGGGCTAGAATAATTTTGATGGGGAATATTTTTTATTCTCCTCTTGAAAAGCTTATAGTTCGTTGACAAGAATCCCGGAGTCTTTTTTAGACTAGCCTGAGAAAATTGAAGCATCATATTTGTACCTTATAATATAAAAAATAATTATTAATATCATTAAATTGACAATTTAAAATAATTACAATAACAATAATGATAATTATTTTAATATCATGCCATTTTAAGGTCAAATTAAATGAAAAGCATCAGTACAGCCGATGCACTTTTCTTTTCATGCTGCAATGATTGTCATTTAATCTATTAAAGTGATATCAAGGTAAATAATGAGTCATATAGTAGAAAGTTCCTTCCCTGGTTTCACCATGATTCGTAATTGCTTTGCATTGAGTGAATCTCACTTGTTGTCTTCGTGCAGTATTATTTTGTGGAGCCTATTTTGGGCTTTAAGGCCCATATTCCTTTTTTTCCTTTACGGCTGGATGGCCCGTGCATTGGAAGCCTCCATCTTCTTTTTCATGAAACTCATTTTGTGGTTGTTGCACAAGAACAGCTTGCACACACTGGATAGTGTAAGTAATGATGGCTTGGCGGTGACGTTGAACCCAGTGATGAATGCAGTCATAACCGCCATCCCTTCCGGTGATCCTAGGACTTGTGCCGCTTTGTTTCCTCCCTCCCATCCTCGTTTTGTTTCCGTGAATGAAGAATGCATGATGATTCTGATGAAGCCGTCGAGACGGCATCGATGGTGGAGGCGCAATCTGAACCAACCGCGGATGTTGGTGGTGTGTCCGGTTTCATCAGCAGGTGCCTTGAGCCGCCATGTAGTGGTGTCTACGGAAAATAAAACGTTCCCTGTTTCTTTGTATTGGTGGAGGTTTGTACAATGCGGTACAGTAGTTCATAGTGATCTTAGAACTTGGTTGAAGCCGTGTATCAGTTTATGTTTATTGATTCGAGATTATTGTTCCAATCCTTGAGCAAAACGCATCGTCACATCATTGAGTTGATCATGGCAAAAAAGTTTGCCGGTGAGAAGGTGGGGGAATTAGTTTACTGCTCCCACTGTGGTGCCAATGTTGTGGGGTGTTATCCCACGTGTACCGACAAGCCGGTTTTGTTGATGTATGACGATGATAACGGGTTCTCGGTTAAAGAACACCGTCACCGAGTCGGGATAATTTGGGGGTGGTGTGTGTCGTGTGTAAACAACGGGAGATGAATTCGTTTCATACCTTAGCCATTACCTTATTTATAGGGAGGAGGGTATGATGTGCCATGATGGGGCATTAAGGCCGAAGAGTAACGACTCCATGAATGTCATCATTAGCATCATAATGACGAACCGTTATGTCGGTTACGTACTGATTGTCTATTGATGCCGAATTGCCGGTATGCCAAATTGATGCTTGTTGGTCCGTTATACCGGTTTTTATTTGTCCATGATACCGGTCCATAACAGGTACTTTTGAAAAAGTATACCAAATATTTACATTTTCAATATCACTAACAATATTAATTAACTTTCTTAAAGAGAGTGAAATTAACCAAATGATACTTATGTCAGGGATAGAAGGGAGTAAGATAGATAAAAATAGAGATAAATAAGCATAAGAGCGCATGTCGCCACGCAAATATTTGTAAAGAGTTGACATTGTGTTCTTCACAATCTTGGTTGGCAATAAAGTAGCAAAAATCCAAGCAAATTTTTCTCAGAGGAGAAAACATATTTAGAGAGCTATTTTAGAAAAAAGAAAAAAAAATGAAGCATAAACTATTTACATGATTCTTTTCTATATGGAGTAGCATAAACAACTATTGCGTGCAATGATTCTGGCAGCACTAAAATCTCATAAAAAACACACGTAAAATTCCCAACTACTATACTTGTCTCAAGATGCGTTTCCTCCTCAATTGACCTGTCCCATTTTTTTTTTTAATTTCAAACACATTGGAATTTGTTAATCAAATCGAATTAGTTAGACAAATGTCAAGATTACAAACAACTTACCGATGTGCTCCCATACTTCCTAAATTTTTTTGACACTTTTATTTTATCATTATTTATAAGATACTAGTAATATTACCTGTGCATCACGCGGGTTTAATTTTTTTTTTTTTAAAAAAATTTGATTATAGATTTTTGAAATATTTCTTTTTAAATAATAAGTTAATATGAGCTTTTTATAAAAATGATTTACATATATTTATAAATGAATATTCATAAACATTAACCTTTGAATCTAGTTTCAACTACCAACTTTTTCATTAATAAAAATTAGCTAATAATGTATCAACTATGTGATTTCAAATTTTAATTAACAACATAATTTCTTATATTAAAAAAAATCCAACTCATTTTGATTTTTGTTTTATTTAATCCATCATTCCAAATGTATTTTGTTAGTAATTCGTTTTGCAAGTCCAAATGCAGCTATTTTTTTACCATATACTCCCTCCGGCTCGAATTATAAGCAATTTTAACCACTTTTACGCTTATTAAGGAGGTTAGTTGATTGTATTTAATTTTCTCGAATTTATAAAAAATAGAGGTATTTTTGGAAAGTAGTAATGAGAATGAAACAAAAATTAATCAAGATTACAATTTTCTAGAGATGTTTTAGGAAAGTGGTATTGGGAATGAAATAAAATTTAATAAAGTTAGTTAGTTTTGCTTATATTTTAAACCAAGAGTAGTATGTTTTTTGTTGCTTATAATTCGAGCCGGAGGGAGTATATCATTATCATCATTATTATTATTACATATGTCCTAAAATATAAGACATCTTTTCACACTTTTAATTAATTCGTGTTTATAAGATTCGAACTTTCAAATTACTTGCTTGTATTAAAACTTCATAATTGTAAATAAGTATATTGTCTAAATTATAAAATAACACATCATTATTTTTCACAATTTAAATTGCAACATATTGTATAAATTTTTGGATTTTTTTTAAATTTGAATTCATGACTGAGTAAATATTTGATTGTATTAAGCTAAATCATTATACCAAATTATAGTTCATCTTTAATACTTATATATCCGTTTTTTCCGTGGTACCAAAAATTTATTATTCATAATGATGCTCTATTTAAATGTTTAATACCAATTTGCCTATATTATGACTTGTTTGTATTAAAATTTCTGAAATTACAACATTATATTCGTTTTTTTTTGCTGGTTAATTATCATATGACGGGTCGTTTAGGCATTATATATTTTTTTTGTCAATATTTGATTCAAATTATTTCCTTTTGAAAAGATCATTAATAACCCGTGCAAATTGTAATAATATCGAAATGCGAATTGTATGTTTGCGGGCAATTTTTATATTTATGTGTAATCCAAATTGTACCAATAAAAATTTACTAAAAATAACTTAAGATAAATATATATTCCCGTGCGATGCACGGACAAACAAATTTGGAAAGAAAAGTAAGGATGAAGGAGGGAAAATGAAAATGACATAAAAATGCCCTCAACTTCTCCTATTTTATAATATGTTTTTTGGTAAAAAAAATTTTTATTACCAACGCACAAAATATGAAACTATACAAAGAAAGAGCACCTTAGACTAAAAGCCACCTTCTAGGAAGGGTTCTTTTGTCTAAAGCCTCAAAAGAGAAACAGTTACAGTTGCTCAATTATTCTATTTTATAATATGTTGATTATAAGATTTTTAATGATTATTAATTACTTTTTATCACAAACATTTTTATTTATTTAACATTTTTTAGATTCTCAATAATATTAATAAGGATAGTTTTAAAATACATATAAAATATTCACATTTCTAATATCATTAACTAAATTAACCAATTTCCTTAATGAACATGAAATCTGTCAAAAATGTTTTATATAAAAAGGAGGAGATAACAATTCTTACTTGAGATCTGTTCAGCAAAACTAGCTTGTAACTTGTAGTTTTGAGCTTATAACTTGTAGCTGTTAAGCTAGATAGGAGCTGTGAGCTTATAGTTGTTTAGCTGACTATTTGAAATAGTGTTGTTTGACAAAACTAGTTTTTGATATAGCTGAAAGTTATTAAATGACCAAAAAGGACATACAACATTATATTATTTATATTTTATTTTTTTCATTTTTTTCTTTATTTATTAAATAGATAAATTAATTAATTATAGAAATGATTAAATCATAATTAATTAAATTAGTTTATTTTATTTATTTGTTTTTTAATAAATATTTTATTTATTTGTTAATTATGTAGTTAATTAATTAATTATAATAAAATTTTTAAGGGTAGGTAAATAATTTTAAAATTTGTTTGAGGGTATAATTGGTATATGAATTATTGAAAGTTAGTTTAGTTTCTTGAAAGTTACTTCAAGTAACTTTTTAAAAGCTAGCTTTCAAAAGCTATCAGCTTCTTTTTTAAAAGCTATAAGCTTCTTTTTTAAAAATTATAAGCTCCTTCTAATTTGTGTTCACCAAACGGAATTAATAACTTATTGACTGGATCTAAAAGCTCCTAACTAACTAAAAAGCTTCTTACTCGTATTTTCAAACATAGCCTTAATCAAATATCTTTAGTTTGAATCATAGTTGCAATTTGCTATTGAATGTTTCATCATAAAAAATAAGAGAATGTTAAATAGTGTTCTAAGAATTTTCTAAATCAATTTAATTTATGGAACGGTGCGTGTAAAATATTATTGGAAAGTGTGATATTTAATACTTCATCCGTCTTTAAATATAAGCATTTCGACTAATCTTTCACAAGAATTAAAGAAGTTAGTTAATATTGTTAATGATATTGGAGTTGATAATATTTGATGTATTTTTTTTTCAAATTACCCTAATAATTATCATTGAGACTCTGAAAAGTGTTGAGTAAATATGAGTGTTTATGAACAAGAAGTACTCCCTCTGTCCCTGATTATAAGGTCTCTTTGAGAGATTTCACGTCCATTAAGAAAGTTGATTAATTTAGTTATTTGTATTGGAAATGTGAACTTTTGATGTGTATTTTCAAAATTACCCTTATTAATATTATTGAGAATGTAAAAAGTGTTAAATAAATAGGGAGTAGTTAATGATCATTGAAAATTGGTATGAGGTCTTATAAATAGGGACAATAAAAATGTCAAGAGGATCTTATAATTAAGGACGGAAGGAGTAATTAATAGCATTGAAAATTTGAATAGGGGCTTATATAAAAAACAAACACCAAAACACTAACTAGTGCTTATATTTAGAGACAGAAGGAGTAAATTGATACTCCGTCCGGCTCGAATTATAAGCAAATCTAACTATTTTTAAGCTTATTAAGGAGGTTAATTGATTGTATTTAATTTTCTCAAATTTATAAAAAAAAATAGAGGTATTTTAGGAAAGTAGTATTGAGAATGAAACAAAAATTAAATAATACTCCCTCTGTCCCTAAATATAAAGCTTTTTCGGGGGATTTCACGTCCATCAAGAAAGTGAAATAATTTAGTTAATTGAATTGGAAATGTGAACTTTTGATATGTAATTTCAAAATTACCCCTATTAATATTATTGTGAATCTAAAAAGTGTTAAATAAATAGAGGTGTTTGTGAAAAAAAAGTAATTAATGATTATTGAAAATTGGTATGGGGCTTTTTAAATAGGGACAAAATAAAAGTGTCTAGATGACTTTATATTTAGGGACGGAGGGAGTATAACAATTTTCTAGAGATGTTTTAGGAAAGTGACATTGGGAATGAACAAAATTTAATAAAGTTAGTTAATTTTGCTTATATTTTAAACCAAAAGAAGTATGTTTTTTGTTGCTTATAATTCGAGTCGGAGGGAGTAAGTTTTATGTATATGTTTTCAATGAAATACTACCTCTTGAATTTAAGCAAAAATAACTAATTTTACGCTTATTAATAAAGTTAATTGTTTGTATTTAATTTTCTCAAATTTATAATAAACAGATGTATGTTGGGAAAGTAATATTGAGAATGAACAAAAATTACTAAATAAGATAATAATTTCTTATAGATATTTTAAAAAAAATGGCATTGAAAATGAAACAAAATTTAATAAAATTAATTAATTTTGTTTATATTTTAAAAAAAATATGTTTTTTTTAATAATAATTCGAGCTCAAGGGAGTTTTGTTTTAAAGACACTCGTTCACAGATCCGTGCATCAACTTTTATACTGTATTGCCTCTAGTTATATATATAAGATACCTTTTAAAAGAAATATTTGGTTTTATATATGACATTTTATATTTTCTATGTATTATTAATTGTTTTTTTTTTGCTTTTATTAAATATTTTGAGTAACTATATTTTTTTGTTATTCATTAATGAATGTGAACTTTCCAAATAAAGTGAAGGGGGTAAAATTGTAACGTTACAATATACGTATTCTCATAAAATTCATAAAACTAACCACTTTCCTTGATCTGGGGAATATGGTTATGTATGCCCTATATATAGGACAGAAGGGATTAGTAAATAGTAAATTACTACTCCCTCCTGTCATATTTATAAGTCACATTCTATAATGATTCTTTGGTCCTATTATTGAGTCACTTTGTATTTTACAGGAGACACTTATTGCTATTTTCTCTTATTTGCCCTTTGCCCATTAATGTGAAGTAATATATTGTGAAATTTCCAATGCAAGTTAAGAGAGCAAGACTGTAATATTGAAGTATTTTTTTAAAGTTTCAAGAAATCTAACTACCCTCATTGATCCGTGTGATATGGTTAAGTATGCCCTATAAATAGGACTAAAGGGAGTATAAATGAATAAAATTTAAAAATAACAGTTACCATTGGCAATTTGGGCGGGCGGGCATGGGCGCATGACCGCGTTTTTTGCGGGCATGCCCGCCCGCCCATTAAATTTTCTTGAGCGAAAAATTCATGCCCTGCAAGCCCATAGGGCGAGCTGGTGGGCGGCCCATTTAAATAAAAAAAAATAAAAAATGAAAAGAGACCCACAACAACTATCAAATGTGACTGGATTTTGATTCTTGAGTTAAGAGCTTAGGATCTTGAAATGTGACTGGAGTTGAAGAACGACGGAAGACTGAGTGTGTATAACTGTGCTTGAGACTTTGTTTAGGAGTAGGTTAGTTTTTTTACTTTTTGGGCTTGCTTTAAACCTTTTTGATCATTTATGTTTTTTTTTTAAAAAAAAAAATTGAGGGTTACTTTTTACTATTGTATTTGATTTTTTTATATATAAAATTAAATATTGGGCAGCGCCCAAGAATGCCCGCAAAAAAATGGGTAGGACGGATGAACATTTTTTTAAATTGGGCACAAAATCAATGCCCTGTCCGTAAAAAATGAGAATTAGTTGCCAACCCCCATCTATTAGCCACAAACCCCAATTTAATAGCGAAATGTCTGAAATGCCCTCACTTATTAGTTTCCCTCCAAAACTTAATCCCCAAACCCCAATCCTGATTTATCTAAAACCCAAACTCCATCAACCTTTCAGCTTCTGAAACAAGTACCCCATGAACTCCTCATGTTCCTCTTCTACAATCACTCTCATTCTCCAAAGTCTTCAGCTTTTTCACTTTTTTTCTCCAAAAGCTTCCACTTTTTCATCATTGACGCTCAGAAGAAGGTGCATAGGACGTTGTAGACGTGTTGTTGAAGGTAAGCAATGTATCTTCGTTTAAGTTTCGTTTTTTACGTTACTGTAAATAATTTCGCCATGCCAGAGTCAAAATTTGTTAAAATTCCGACACGGGTATGTCGGAGTTTTACTAGAAAAAGAGAAAAAATTCCGATAGTAAGTGGTCGGAATAATTTTTTCTCTTTTTCTAGTAAAATTCCGACATACCCGTGTCGAAATTTGTTACAAATTTCGACTCTGGCATGTCGAAATTATTTACAGTAACGTCAACTGAGTAAAAAACGAAGCAACTACGGTTCGGGGAAGCAGAGAAAACGTAAAGGAGAAAAGGTCAAGGAAGAAGACATACCTGATAACAAGAAGAAGAAAGAACCACGATGGTTGGAGCTTCAAGTGGCGCTGGAGGAAGGTGACAGCAAAATGCAAGGGTGGGTGCAGGGAGGAGTCGTGAGTGAGAAGGGTGGTTGAAGGGAGGGAGTCACGAGTGGGGTATTGTGGGATTTGGGGAATGTGATTGGAAGTTATGTGGGGGATATTTTGGGATTATTAATAAAATGGGGGTTTGGGGGCTAATTCATGGGCGTTGGGAATAGGGATGACAACGGGGCGGGGAATAGGCGGGGAGTACTTTCTCATTCCCCATTCTTGGATTTCATTTCCTCCCCATCCCCATCACCAAACCCCACCCCTGGGGAGAGATGGTTCCTCGTCCCCATTTTCCACTACCCCACGGATCTCTACGGATGCCCACGGGGAACTTAAACATATGCGAAATATTTAAAATGTTTCATAGCTTTAATTTGATCCGATAAAAAATTAACCATATTGAATAAAATTTTTAAACCTGTATACCGTAGAAAAAATAATCATTAAAATTCAGAAAATTCAATCAAAAAATATGATAAAACTAAACAAAGGTATTAAATGATAGCTTTGTCATCTACATACACAAAACATTTAAGGAATCCAAAAGTGTAATCAAAATTGAGATTAAAGCAAAATTATAAACTGAAATAATATTTCAATAAAAAAAATTTAAATTCGTAGTTGATTTTTGCTTTCAACAATGTGGCTGAGGTTTTCATTAGTCTCATTGTTGCTTTAAATTCGTAGAACTGTAGTCTGTAAAACAGTAGAAGAGAGAAGAAGGGAGTGGAGAAAGTATAGAACAAAGAAGAAAAAGAAGAAGTAGGATAATATATAGGGATCTAATTTGTGAATTTTTAATTTTCTATTCTAACTTTTTAATTCAGCAGTCTAATGTATTTTTTTAAATTATTATTATTATAATAGATTTGAAATTACAAAAACACCTAATATTAAATCTATATACAAATAATTTTATAAGGGCATATGTGTAAATGTTCGGGGATGGGGTCATCGCGGGGACGGGGGAACAAATCTCATTCCCCGCCCCAAAATTATCCCAGGGAGAATTTCTCCCCCATCCCCATCTCCACGGAAAAAAATCCTCGCTCGCGGGATCCCAAACAGGGCAGTCCCCGCGGGGATCCCCATTCACGATATGAAATTGTCATCCCTGATTGAAAACTAATTCTCGGAAAAAAAATAGAGGGCGGGCGGACGGGCCCATGTGCATCGGCCAAATTGCCCATGCTAATTACAGTATTAAAACCAAAATAACTTGACAAATTACCAGAGGTACGGAAATGGTTATTGTACTATGTTTTTCCAACTTATTACATCAACTTCACAACTCTGCTCAACTTATTACAACTTTTTCTCTAACCACTTCACTTTTTTAATTACACCCAAAACTCAAAATATTTAAAAAAAAAAAAGAAAAAAAGAAAAAACCAACTTCCTTTCCTTTCTTCTTCTATTTCATTGTTGTTCCTTTTGGTTTTAGGGTTGAAGAAGGAAATGAAGGATTTGAATTCGGATCTGTTTGACCCGGTTATGGTTATGGAATCGGAGTGGCCTCGCTCCGCTTCCGATTCCGATTTCGGCTTCGCTTTCAATGACAGTAACTTCTCCGACCGGATTCTCCGGATCGAGATCATGGGCGACCCGAATGAGACTCGACCCGACTCCGACGCTTGCACCACCGTCGCTGACTGGGCCCGCCACCGCAAGCGCAGACGCGAAGATATCAAAAAGGAAAACGGTCTCTCTCTCTCTCTATCTCTATCTCTCTCAATCTCTATCTCTTTTTCTATGTTCCTGAATTTTCTTTAAAATTTTCATTTTCATTTTTGTTTTTTTTTTTTTTATTATTTTTTGCAATTTCAAGTAATTGTGATTGTCAAAAAAATGCAAGTGTTTGGAAATTGAAAATTTTGAATTTTTAAAATATACTCCCTCCGGTCTCAATTATAAGAAAAAAAACTAATTTCACGCTCATTCTTGAAATAATAAAAAAAAATAGAATACTTTAGGAAACATGCATTAGGAATGAAACGATACAACCACTTTATTGAGTTATTTTAGGAATGATTGTATTGGGAATAGAAAATTAGTTAAATTTTTCTTCTGTTTGAGACCATAAATTAGATGTTTTTAGTTGCTTATAATTGAGACCGGAGGAGTAGCTGTGAGAGGATCAATGGCTTTTTTTGGTCCCAATGATAAGAAGCTGGGTTCCGCTTAAGCATGGTCTCAAGTTTGGGTGTTGTGAATGAGCATGGTCTTAAGCATGGTCTCAAGTTAGTGGATTTTTTCGGCTTTGCTCGGATTAGTTGATGTTTGAAGTAATGTGACACTCGAATACAGAGAGAATTGGATTAAAAAAAATGTGATTAACGAGGGAGTATTGTAGTTATTCAGTTATTGTGTGCTGTACTTATGAGTTTTGAGGAGAAAGATATTGCATGAGTAGAAACTAGAAAGTGATGGGAGAGTCTCTTGTTTTGGTTGTAAATTCTGATAGAGATTTTAGGTTGTTATTATAGGAGCGAAGAAGGCTACAGAAAAACTAGGTTTCTATGCATGCATGGTGTGTGTTTCCCTAAAAAGTGATGTTTTTTTGCATCAATTGCTTGTAAGAGCAACTGTTTTTTTGATATCATGTCTCCTAATATATGCCCTTTTGCTTTCAGATGTGGATCTTTCTTTATTGCCTGATGAGCAAGTTTTGAATGGGAACCAACCTGATACTGATGATTGTGCGGCCTATGAAAATCAAGATGAAGAGGGCCAAGAGGCTGTTGCAATGGTTGAAGAACCTCCTTCAGGTGTTTGAATAGCTTAAAAATCTTGCATTCAAATTTTTAATTATAGAGCTTTTTTTGGCTTAAGAGATTCTGCACTTGCCCCCCGGCCCCCATTCCTTTTGTCCTTTTTGCCTTTGTCTCTTTCATTGATGTTCAGTAGACCTATGTTTTGCTGAGGGTTCGAGAATTGTCTTTCTACATTTTCTCAATGAAAGTTTGGATCCCGAAGATTTATCACTATATAAGTCTATTATATGATTTAATCAGGAGTGTATTTTAGCAAGAGAAATTTCTGTGCTAATTGTTGACAATAAAATAAATGTTTTCCTTGAGCATAAAATTGGCAGTTCTGCTCAATGATTTACACCTTTTGAGTTTGGTTATGCTTAATATAGGTGATGAAGCTGCAAATAGCAATGACAATGATTCAAACTGGAGTATGGGTTGGTCCACAGTACTGAGAGTTAAAACACTACATATCAGTTCTCCAATCTTGGCTGCTAAAAGTCCTTTCTTCTATAAGGTAGATGTCTCTTGTGTCTTGTCTATAGGGTAGGTTTGTATAATTTTGCCAAAAATTATGTTTGCTTAGTAGTGTTTTTGTTGACTTTTTGCAGCTTTTTTCAAATGGGATGAGGGAGTCAGAAGAGAGGCATGTCACCCTGAGAATCAATGCTTCTGGTATAAAATAAATATATGTAAAAATATTTTAGATTCTTTGCCTAATCATTTTAGTTTTCCCTCAAATGGTTGCCTTATAAATTCCATATTTCTTTTGCATGTTACAGAAGAAGCTGCTCTCATGGAGCTACTGAATTTTATGTACAGTAATACCTTGAGCACTACTTCAGCACCTGCTTTACTTGATGTATTGATGGCAGCTGATAAATTTCAAGTTGCTTCATGCATGAGATATTGTAGCCGGTTATTGCGGAGTATGACGATGACACCTGACTCTGCATTGCTTTACCTGGAGCTTCCTTCTAGCGTCTTAATGGCTGAGGCAGTCCAACCATTAACTGATGCAGCAAAGCAGTATCTTGCTGGTCGATACAAGGATATAACCAAGTAAGTGTTTGCATTTTATTTCACTGCAGTTGTATTATCTTCTATATTTTTTAATCCTGTGTCTGATTGTTCTCTTCCTTTAGATGGGATTAAATATTCCCTTTTCATGGTTCCTCCTTTTTGTTAACTGGTGGCACTGCATTATGGTTTAAGTTGAATCCACTTTATTGTATTTTGTTTGATGTTCTTTCCATTGTTCTTTTTGGAGCATTTTGAGACTTGGAAACAAAACAAGTATTAAAAGAATTGATCTGATATGTGTGTATTGCATATGATGGTTTGGACTTTGGACCGTTATGGATTAACGCTTTTGGTGGATGTTTGTTAGTTGGTTAATCAACTTCGTAGATTTTAGTATTATTCTTAAGAATTAATATAGGTATTTTTTTTTCTATTGTGACATCTGACGACGAAAAAGATCATGGGTGCTGCTTAGGGGTGGGATTGTGGGAATGAAACAAGCTGGCTCATGGGGGCCTATGGCTCGGCTAATTTAAGGCCTGGCTCGGTTTGGCTTGTTTAAGAAAAAGGTCAAGCTTAAGCTTTTTAAAAAGCTTATATATCTAAATAAGTTAGGCCTAAACTTTATAAAAAGCCTATTAGGCTCATTAGGCCAACATATTTAACTTTATTAATTTTTATGTATTATATTTTATTAATGATTTAAATTAAAATTAAAAATATAATATGCATATATATAATATTATTATTAAAAATAGAAAATATAATTTCTTTCACTCTTTTTGTTGGTTTATTAATTTAAGAGTCGAGGCCTTTTATGTTTCTGTATGGTTTTACATTTGTTACTACATAGTTTGAGTTTTAATGTTGTATCTAACAACAACCACCACCAAGCCTTTGTCCCACTAGTTGGGGTCGGCTACATGGATCAAACGACGCCATAAAGATTTATCATAAATCATGTTCTTTGATAAAGCATTTATTTCCATATCCTTCTTAATTGTTTCGCCTATAGTTTTTTTTGGCCTACCTCTTCCTCTAGCACTTGTGGTAACATCCATTTGATATACCCTCCTAATCGGGGCTTCTACTGGTCTCCTCTCCACATGCCCAAATCACCTATAAGACGACATTCAACCATCTTTTCTACAATTGAATTGGAAGGTTTTAGGTTAAGGAAGAAGAAAGAGAGGATAGAGAATCAAAATAATATAACAATGATATTAATTTGATATTACTTAAAGTTATTCAAAAGTACAAAGGATTGGTCCTATTTATAGGCCAATAGCAAAAGACAAATAGAATCCTAATATAATTACTCATAATGACATAATTGATCCTAACTTGATTACCTATAATGATAGAATCAATCACAATCATTTCCATGATATGTAAAATATTACTTAGATCTTTCTAGATATTTTAACAAGGCGCAACCCCAACTCTTTCTCGAATACACTCATTCCTAATCCGATCTTTTCTAGTATGCCCACTCATCCACCCCAACATCCTCATCTTTGCTACGTTAAGTTTATTATCTTGTTAGCCCTTTGCCACCCAACATTCGGTCCATATAATATCGTCGGCCTTATAGCAGTGCGGTAGAACTTCCCAACCTTTTTATCACATAACACACCCGAAGCACTTTTCCATTTCGTCCACCCGGCTTGAATCCTATGATTTATATCCCCTTCTATTTCCGCATCATGTTGTATGATAGATCCAAGGTACTTAAACCTTGGGACTTGTACTATGACATGCTCTCCAATCTTCACCTCTAGGGTTAAGCTTAGGTGCATCTTGCTAAAATTACACTCCATATACTCTGTCTTACTTCGACTTATCCGAAAACCATGCACTTCTAAAGTTTTAATGTTGTTTACATTTCACTTTATTCAATTTTGATCACATAATTTGGAGGGCATTAGACATTTTTATGTTTGTGCTAAAATGTGAGAACTTTATTGAATAATAGGCTTTTAAGTAGGCTTCTGGGCTAGGCCAGCCAGGCCTTGGAATAGGCCGAGATTAGACTTAAAATTTAGCCTATGATGGGCCAATTAACAAGCTTGAGCCTTGAGTTTGGAACAAAGGCATACCTGTTTTTGTTAAGGCGTGACTCATTCCCATCCCTAGACTGCTGCTTGTCTAGTCTTTTGGAAAGCACCTTTTTCTCCTCTTGGCATTATTTATTCTGATTGTTCATTCCTTCTTTCTCATCTGAATATCGATTCTCCTTTTGAATGCTAACAAATCTTATATATGACCAGGTTCCAGGATGAGGTTATGGCCTTGCCCTTAGCTGGAATAGAGGCGATATTGTCTAGTGATGATCTCCAGGTTGCATCAGAAGATGCTGTATATGACTTTCTGTTGAAGTGGGCTAGAAGCGAATACAGCAAACTGGAAGAAAGGCGTGAAATCTTGGGTGCAAAGCTTGCGCGTTTAATTCGCTTTCCTTACATGACCTGCCGAAAGCTTAAGAAGGTCTTAACTTGTAATGACTTCGACCATGATGTTGCATCCAAGCTTGTTCTCGAGGCCCTGTTTTTCAAGGCTGAGGCTCCACACCGCCAGCGGTCACTGGCAGCAGAAGAGTCTGGTTCCTTGAACCGTCGATTTGTGGAGCGCGCATACAAGTATCGCCCTGTTAAGGTGGTAGAATTTGAACTTCCTCGGCAGCAGTGTGTGGTGTACTTAGATCTGAAGCGGGAGGAGTGTGCCAATCTGTTTCCATCTGGCCGGGTTTACTCCCAGGCATTCCATTTGGGCGGACAGGGGTTTTTCCTGTCGGCACATTGCAACATGGACCAACAGAGTTCTTTCCATTGCTTTGGGTTGTTTCTGGGAATGCAGGAAAAGGGCTCGGTTAGCTTTGCTGTTGATTATGAATTTGCAGCAAGGTCTAGGCCAACTGAGGAATTTGTTAGCAAGTACAAGGGCAACTACGTATTCACAGGGGGAAAGGCTGTTGGCTATAGGAACCTGTTTGCGATTCCATGGACTTCGTTCATGGCTGAGGATAGTCTTTACTTCATTAATGGTGTCCTCCACCTTAGAGCTGAGCTCACCATCAGACATTGACCTCCTGTTTTGATTTGTATACTTTTTGTTGTTTCTAGCTTGGAAAAATTTGTAGCTGTTGATGTCTCATTTTCTGTTAACCTGGTGTAATCTTTTAGAAGTTTAATATCCAGGCAATGTGCACTAGGTTGCTAGTGCTGTATGAAATCAAAAGGATAACAAGTACTTAGTGATTTATTATCTGATGCTTAGCTTTGTCTAGGTTCTCCTTTCATTTAGGTAATTTGCAAGGAGTGTGTGAATTGGATTTCATGTTAACACAGCACCCAGAGCTTAGAGAATGGCCCGGCTTGATCCAGTAACCTGGCCTAGCTTCAAGATATTTTTGAGTTGGGTTCTTAAAATTGTGTTAGACATTACCCTCCCACGTCCAAACCTCTCTCACACCTAAACTCCTATCTCACTCCCTGGACAAAATATGTATTAGGGATATTGTAGTCATTTCGCTTTTAAAAATATGTAGGGGAGTTTGGGGTTTGGAGGAAAAAATATGTATTAGGGATATTGTAGTCATTTTGCTTTTAAAATGGTGTTTAGGGGCTTAAGTGTGGGGGTTGGGAATTAAAACTCTTAACCTAGGACAAGTGTTCATACCATTTCAGTTTACTTAACCTAGTTTTTGGGGCTAAATCTATGAATGGAGATCATCTGTCCCCAATTTTCTTGTCTTCCTGTCTCCAGCCAATCATATTTCATCAATTATTACAAAAATGTCATGCAAGTTGGGAAGTTAATTTTCAGTTTTTAAAGATGTGTGTAATGGGTACAGGGTTTGGAACACACTCTGGGACAGGTGATCTTTGTCCTAAATCTATGATGTGCATCTGCACAACTGAGTGATTAATCAGTTTGCAAATCAATTGGACTCTTTTGAGGATACCGCTCCTAGTAAGGTATTCTTCATTCATATGAATAGGGGATGATGTTATAAAATGTATTGAAATAATTAGTTTTTACAGCAAAAAATTATTTGTATAACGTAAGACTTTTTTACTTGCATGATTTCTATTTTATTGCATGTATCAAAATATTTATTGTGGGACATTCTAGTGTTACATATTTTATTTGATTGCACGTCTCTTGCTGAATGGCTAGTTGTAAACCATGAATATTAAGTAATGTTCATATACCTATAACTCTTTGAGGTATGCAATGCTGAAGCTAACACACTTATCCTTCGGTGATTACGTTTGCAAGAGTTAAAATAAGAATTTTGTTAACAAGTGCCCTAAGAGTACTTGTTAAGGGTCCTAAGGGTACTTGTTAAGGTTCCTAGTATTGGAAAATCAATCATAAATGGGTGTCATTGCATGTCTCGAGAATAGAAAAATCACAATTTTCTACGTATTTTTATTATCTTTGACTTCTTAACAAGTGCCCATTGTTAGCATTTTCCTTAAAATAAAAGGAATTGATGTGAGCTTGCACAAGTGGAACATGGGATTAATTTGTTGCAAAACAAGCATCATAGTCAGCTCGTATTGCAGTGTTAAACATTAATAACAGATGAGTTTGGAATTCAAACCCCCTTTATTATTTAAGAACTCCATTTTTAGCACGAAATGTCCAAAATGTCTTTCATTAAAAAATTAATTGATTTTGAACCCTAAATATTCTTCATGAACCCCTCTCTTTCCTTCTTCTAACTTTTCCCTTCTTCAATAGTTTCTCTCCTCTAAACAATAGAACCTCAACCTTCAAAGATACGTTTTTTACCTGTTCACTTGTTTTGACAAACCAGTGTAAGAAACTATTTGTGCAAAAAGTGCAAGTTATTTTCGAGAACTAAGTCTCGGAAAAAATCTTCCGACAACCAAGTCTCGCAAATTATAACATGTTTAGATAACAATTAGTTACCTGATTTAATCAAAACTTCTTTTTAAAAAAACTCTGCCAAGTTATTTCCGACAACATCCAGTTGGAAATGAAATTTTCGAGACCCCCGAGTCGAAAATTTCATTTCTAAGACTGGAACATAAATGCATTCAGAGGGTGTTTTGGCTTTTTAACAAGAACTAGGAAGAAGTTGAGGCGGTTCCAATGTTGAGGAGAGAAGAGAAAGGGGAACATACCTTAACAAAAATGAAGAAGTTGAGGCAGTTCGGTTGGAGTGGGCGATAAGGGCGGTTGGTGTGGTGGTACCGGTTTGGAGTGGGTTTGAAAATGAGGAGAGAAATTAAAGAAGAAGGAAGACCCTTGTTGAAAAAGAAGAAGAAACGGTTGGGAGAGGGGTTTGTATTTGAGGGGTATTTCATTGAATTAAAATTAAAAATGAGGTTTTTGGATAATTTGGGGGATTTAAATTCCAGGACTCATGGCTGATTTGGTTTAATATGGGCCAAGGGACTATTTAAATGTTAATATCATACTATCGAAGATATTCATATATATATATATATGCACCAGGGCTGGTCCTAACATTTTCAGGACCTTAACAAAAAAAATGAGGAAAGTATGTGAAATTTTTACTTCAAAACTTTATTAAAAATAAGATAGTCATGAAAATTGTAAGAGCGAAATAGATATGAAAGTCCTTAATGTGGAAAAAAAGTTATAAAATTTATACATCAAAATAATATAAGAGCACATACAAATTATAACCTTATAAAATGTATTTTATTTTCTTATCCAATTATTATTGGCTATTAAAAATTTTAGATTAAAAAATTAGTAGCCATTCCCTTTTGACCCTGGGCCCTAGGCGATCGCCCCTAGGGCCGATCTTGATACGCACATGAGAAACAAATTAATAAAATGAGAAACAAAATACATACATACATATGTGTGTGTGGGGGTTTTCTATTTATAGTCCTTAAGGCAATGTATAAGCAATTTAAGGTGAAAAATCAACCTAAAAAATAATGTAGTATTTAATACTTAAAAGATAACTTCTTTAATTTTTCAAGTTTAACTTTATACTTAAAGTTACTTATACATTATCCTTAAGATAATAAATAGCAAAACTCATTTAATAAATAATCTCGACCAATAGGCTAAATCGGCTTTTGCCAAAGTTTAATAGCCTTAGTGCATAGTTTAATAGGCCTTTTGAAAACACCATCTTGTTTGTTTTTAGATAAGTTAAAATTAGGCAGGCTAGAAATAGGTTAAGTTGCAATCCTAGATAGGCCGTCTCACAAAATCGAAGAAAATCTTATTTTAATGATATGTTTATATTGATTACAAATTAATGATAGTTAAGTTTTATTTTTTTTATATAATTCAATAAAATAATTGAGAAAATTTGTAATGTCTTTGCTCGGTTGAGCAATAAGATCAAGGGTTTGATACAAGACTTTTAGGTCTTAGAATACCCAGTTGGAGTATCTTGAATATTCCTAGTCAACAGTGTGTGCAGAGTGACAATTTAAGGATTAGAGAACGTATCTTAGTCTCCTGTGGCATAGTGATATTTATAGGGGGGTTTCAGCATTTGAGTTGGGCTTGGAGGGCTAACGGGTGATGGGCGAAATAAAGGGGAAATAGTTAAAATATTCTCTCCGCAATTATGAGCATATAAGCTTGTTCTCAGCCCTTGCGGATTAAATGGGCATGATTGTAGGAGAGAATCACGGATGCGCATGATTGCTGTTGGATTCTTCGGTGGCTAAGTGTTTCAGAGATAGGTCTAGCATCCTGCGATATGTCGTGGTGATAACGTACAAGTGTTTGGGGCTCAGCTATGGGAACCGAGTGACGATTAGTTGGTATAAAAAATGTTTTGTTGGGACCGACATCACACTTAAAAATATAGATTATTTTTTTCTATAAAAAATGAAAATTATATTAATCAAAAATTTTGTTTAACTTCTTAAAGCTGAGTAAAATAATTTAAAAATTGATAAATATGATATGAAATAATGTATCTAAAAGAATTTAGGAATATAATTTTACAAGAAAATTTTCATTCACATCTATAATTCTATTACTCGTACATATTAAATAAACTATCTCTTACCTATGCACGAGTTGTTGATATTTTAATTTTTTTTATATTAAATATTTTAAATTAAATATTATTATTATTTTTATTATAAAGTAAAGATTATTATTAAACAACAACAAAAAATAATTATATAAAAAGGTAGGAGTTCAAACCAAATCCTACACTTTAAAAAAAATTAATCTAAATGATTTTGTTGATAAATTTTGTACTTCCTCGTATGAATAAAAAATGTAAAACTTTTTATCTGAGATATTCTTCGTTTATCTTATGGATAAATTGCAATTTTTATATATGATTATCAACTTTATCATGATAAATCAAAATTAAATCACATGTAGATAATCATATATGAATTTGATAAACCGATAATAATGATTTCACATATAAATAATGATTTGAAAAACTTAAATAATTTAATTTAATTTTAAATTGTAATTTTCGCTGGAGATAATGATTATCTACTTAAAATCACTTTGGTGCGAGTAAAACTTCAACAATAAATGTGGTGCCTCGAAAATTTGTTCAACAAATATACTAATGTAATGCTTCGAAAATTTTTCCGATAGATGTGATGTCTGAGCAATGTTCTTTATAGATAGATATATAGATAGATAGTAGATCATCTAATCAAATATTAACAGTATCAAAAAAGTTATCCCAATTATTTTTACAAAATTTACAATTTCGGATGCACTCATCTAACAAATCCAAGTAATAAAATCATGGACTTGGATGAGAAGATCTCCCTGATTGAATAAAGACGGTTGAGGATGAAGGGGCAAGATTGTCAATTCAACACGAAGGATTTCTAATCCAACACGCCTACTCAGAATAATAGAATCCAAACAAGAAAACAAAAACCCACCCCCCTTCGTTCCCAAAACAAAAACCGCATTCTCAATTAGGGTTTGAGAGATAACAAGAGAGAGAAGAAGAAGAAGAAGAAGAAGAAGAAGAAGAAGAAGCTAATCAAACCCAAACCAAACCATGCCGAAGAACAAGGGTAAGGGAGGCAAGAACAGGAAGAGAGGAAAGAACGAAGCCGACGACGAGAAGCGAGAACTCGTTTTCAAAGAAGACGGTCAAGAATACGCTCAGGTTCTCCGTATGCTCGGTAACGGTCGATGCGAAGCCATGTGCATCGACGGCACCAAGCGTCTCTGCCACATACGCGGCAAGATGCACAAGAAGGTCTGGATCGCCGCCGGTGACATCATCCTCGTCGGACTCCGTGATTACCAGGATGATAAGGCTGACGTCATCCTCAAATACATGCCTGATGAGGCCAGGCTGCTCAAGGCTTACGGTGAGTTGCCGGAGAATACGCGCTTGAACGAGGGGATTGGTGGTGGTTTGGATGAGGAGGATGATGGTGCTGTCAATGATTATATCGAGTTCGAGGACGAGGATATCGATAAAATCTAAATCGAAATCGAAATCATCGGTGGTTTATGTAACGCTAGCCCTGAGAAAAACCCTCTTTTTTATATATTTTTTTTACTGTGTTCGGTTTAAGACTTTTTATTGTTATATGGCTATGCTGATGAGTGCTGTGTAATGTTTGAAGATTTTTACTTGTTCTGGAGTTTTATTTTATGTACTGTGGTATATGGATGGATGGATGGTGAGCTTGAATGCAATAATAGCCGATTATCTTAGTTTTATGATTGTTCAGTTTGTTTGTTTGTTTGTTGAAGCTATTATATACGTGCTTGCTGTGCTGTTCTGATTATTATTGTGTTTTGATTTTGCCTTTTGTTGCTCTCTGTCTTCGTTTGTTATGTTTTTGTTATATTTTGATTATGGAGTGGATAATGTACGTAGAAGCTTATTAATAAGGGGAATAGATCAGATCGAGGGGAGCTGAATCGCTAGAGGTTGATATTATGTTATGGTGCTATTCGATCTGTGTAGTCATTAAAGAGACAGTGGTCTAGCGTTAGAACAGTACCTGCTCGGGACTGTTTCTTGAGTGATGCAATTTGAATCTCCGCCTATATTGTGAAAAGTTTTGGCTGTTATTGTATTAATGACTTAATATCATGGTCGGTACAACACACCTAGTATTGGTTCTTTATTGTCACGTGTTGTTCGACGAGAGATAAAACTATTGCGCAGTTGCTTTGGTAGCAGAACTGCATTTGATTGATATTTCTTTTCGCTCTTGGGCTGTTGGCATGAGAATGGAGACATTTAACTTAGTTTGATATGTTGATTGGGTTTACTTAAATTGACAAAGTTGTTTTTGACCTATCTAGTGATATTCTGTCTTTGTTCCATCAACAGATTGCATATAAAAGTAATCAGGAAGTTTTTTGGGTTTTGAAGGAATTATTTGTGTTGATAACTACCTGATGGTAATAGTTTGTGGTGTGAATAAACTGATTATCATTGTTCTGCAAAATCATCTTTAGGAGTCTTAAGTGTATCACTCTGTCACTGTCCTAGATGTATTATTCACTGTCTTTGAAGCAAGCTGTTTAAAGGCCACTGGATTGTCAGTTCAAAATATTATGGTAGAGTATTGGTTTGCTGTTATTTTTCAAAGATGTCATTCTTTATACGGCTGGCCTACTTTATTTTCAGATTAACATGATTAGATCATGTATTTCTTGTCTGATATTTCATTAGATTATAGGATAGGTTAGTACTACTTGAAGTCTGTCGGAAACATTTTGCAATTCTATTTCCTAGTAAGTCGTTTTGAATGGTTGGTCCTTGGCCGATTTGTATTCATGGTGTTGCTATGTAAACGTGGGTGTAGATTTTAAATTGTAATATATCTATGGTTTAATGATGGGGTTTTCATCCGTTTGTATTGGTATAGCTTTCTTCTCCGTTAGCATTTTCCCTGTGGTTCTGGGTATATGGGGATGATAAATCCTAACTGAGTGGAGAAATGTAGATTCTATCGCAGCCTAATGCCAGAACAGATTGCACTTCCTATATTTTAACATCTCTCATATGACCCTTGTTTGGTTTTAAGCATGAACTGTTTTGTCTGGACTTGTGTACCAAGAAGTGCACAGTGCATTCATTTGTTAACCTAATATTATAAGTCAATTTTGGTTTCGTAAGCAAAAATTTCAGGTTACTAAGGACCTTATTGCAAATTGGATAATGTGATTTAATGGCAAACTTTATTGTATGGTCTATATTATCCTTAAATTATTTTAAAAAATTTATTTTACTTCATGCCATACCTTTAGTCCACCCCCCATCTTAGAACCCAACCACCACCTCCACCCAGCCACTGCTGTTGTCATTGCACAACGCCCCGTTCATCGCCTCATCGAACAATTAGCACTACTACTACCTTCTTAATACGTATAATGCAATGCCTGCCATCTGAACAGTAATATATATTTTTTTAAAATTTTAAATAAAGCTTTATTTTATTGACCAATTAGGAAGAGATAGAATATAGAGCTAAATATTGTGGTACCATGAGAGTTCTTTCCGTGTATATTCTTTGACATTTGCATATGAAATAGTTATTCTCAGATTTAAAGTTTTTCTTTACTTTCTCAAGTAGAGCTTTGCTCAAAGTGGTGTTTTATGTACATCCAGAATTGATATATGATGTTTTAGATGTTAATTCTGGATGTATACGTAACATTATTATTGTTGAAATCATTTGAAAAAAAAAATGAGTCACCCGCTGTGTTACCATGGTTGGGGTAGCAATAGCTTGACTCATGGCTTTTTTGTAGCGATATGAAAAACAATAACGTGACTGGAAGTACTCCCTCCGGCTCGAATTATAAGCAACAAAAAACATCATTCTCTTGATTTAAAATATAAGTAAAATCAACTAACTTTATTAAATTTTGTTTTATTCCCAATGCCACTTTCCTTAAACATCTCTAGAAAATTGTAATCTTAATTAATTTTTGTTTCATTCTCAATACTACTTTCCTAAAATACCTCTATTTTTTATAAATTTGAGAAAATTAAATACAATCAACTACCCTCCTTAATAAGCGTAAAAGTTGTTGAATTTGCTTATAAGTCGAGACGGAGGGAGTATTCGATAGGGACTTAAAAGACCCGCGTTGGAAGACCACCGATTTTGTGGCTTTGACCTTGAGATTGAGAATGGAAGAGGAAGGAGAGGTGAGCAGATTTTGTGGCTTTGACCTTGAGATTGAGAATGGAAGAGGAAGGAGAGGTGAGCAGATTTTGTGGCTTTGACCTTGAGATTGAGAATGGAAGAGGAAGGAGAGGTGAGCATTAATGTTGGTGGAGTTGCGGGATGAGATAGGAACATACAATCTATACTGATGACGGCGCCAACGGATGGGGATGACAGTCAAGTTCCAGGAGGTGGGGATGGATTGAAAATAAAGGATGAAATAAAGTGAAAGTTTTATAATAAGATTAGAGTAATATGGCCTATACAATAAAAGAGCAACTTACACATTTACAAGTAAAATTTTTTAACCATTGATCAAAATCAATGGCTGATAAAAAGAGTGCACAGCTGCACTTGAGAGCAATTTCACTTTAAGCATTGCTGCATTTTGTTATCATATATTGCTTGCTATTGTATGCGGAGATGTAAAGTGTGGTTTTAAACTATCTTAACCAAAGTAGTCAATTTAAATCAAGTGACTTCTGATTTAAATTAGTCACTTGATTAGACATCCAGAGACAAATACTTTCTACCAGAGACTTACAAAAATCATTTAAGGCTGTCAGCCCCCAATTGCATAATTCAATAACAAAAATGCTCCCGAGAGAATCAGTTGTTAATTTATGACCCCGTGATGCAAGCACCAGTTTACAAAACACAAATTTTGCATATGTCAAGGCGTAAGATATTAGCACCCAAAGTGAATCAGGCCCTTGGCAATTATACAAATAATGACCACGAAACGAATGCCCCCGTGATGCATGATTTAGTCATTCACATCATTACTATCAAAAGGAACACACAAAAAGACTAGCCATGAATTATTCCTCTAAACTATGATCCTAAAACACAATTTTTACTATTCAATAAGCTCCACGTCATCAGACTTCGCCACGATAAACAAATCCAAGGCCCATGGCTAGCTGCCCACCTAAGGCAAAAAAATGTTTTGCCTTCTGAAGATGAACCTGCAATCCAAAAATTTTGTTGAGAAAGAATACAATAAGGCTATCACAATAAGAAGGATATAAGGGGGAAGAAAACAATACAATCCCAACATAGCAAAAAATCACCAACAGCCTAATATTCTTTGACAGATGAATTTGCATATCTTCAAAACTCACAATGTAGACATTGGATACAGCTAGTGTTACACTCATCGCATGATATTTGGTTTAAACAAGCATAGAATATATACATTAAAGTAGGAACAACTCCAGGATACAAGAATAGAACAGACAGTATGCATGATAATGAACCATTGCAATATTTGCATATTTAACGCTAGGTAGAATGAAGTGGAGCGAAGTTACCATAAAATTGTGTGAATGCTTTATAATGGAATTAAGTGTAATGGAGTGAATAATTAGTTGGCTCTGCCACATTCCATCCTGCACCCCCAAAACAGGGAGGGAAGAAAAATAGAGGTATTTGATGGAATGATATCAAATTTATTTCATCAGGTTACATTTCATCAATCCTATTTTAAACAATGGAACCTTTCTGCACCATTCTGTTCATTTCCACCAATCTAAAGTCTAAACATAACCTTAAGGATCAGAACCTTCACTTATCCCAAAAGAAAAATATCAAAACCAGCACCAGATCCACCCTCACTCCAAATATATTAAGATTCTAAATTGAGATTAACGGGTGTGCATTGACGGTGTAAAGGTTTTTTACACCATCAGTCCATTCATTTGTATTACTTTTATTTGAAAGTCAATTATCATAAACACATGAATGATGGATGATGCACTGATGGTGTTAAAAACCTTTACACGGTCGATGCACCATCTATTTTCTCTTTTAAATTAAACTTGCACAATGATCAACTACTACCTAAAAAATATGCCATACTAAGCATTAAACACAAGTGTGATAATTGGTATACTAAATTGTTGATTTTACTTGTAACTAAACTAAGCACAAAAAACTAAGTGTTACTGGCAGGTCAGGGTGTGATTGCCAAACTAATCAATATAGCATCATTCTTCCATGCAAAGGGTAATGTCATACATATCTCTTTTGCAGTGACAAAACATGACACTGGATCAATCGAACAAGTCATTCATTTGACATTCTATTGGTGTAAATTCTAATGGCTTACATTCAAAGTAGTTATCCAATGTAAAAATTCTACTAAAAATTCAAGTACCCAAACATAAATTAGTTATTAGTAATTTAGTACAAACTCATTTTCAAACAAAACTTGAAAATGCATTTCATGAAAAAAATTCAATGCAACCCTAACCTTTTCCGATGCGATGACGATCTTATCTAATCTTCTCGGCGCCACTGACCTTCTGAGCAGCCTCCCTAACCTTCTCAATATAACCCTCATGAGGAGGAGTCAAAGTAGCCATAAACCGATTAACCGGAAACGGCGTCAAATCAGGAACCAATGCAGCCTCTCTCAAACCCCCCTCCGGCAACGCCTCGATCGCCTCCTTCTTCATCCTCAGCAGCGTCGATTCCGCAGCCTGCCTCGCCCTATGCTTCCTCATCATCACTCTACTATACTCCTTCGCCAACCTCCTCCCATCTTCGACGCTCAACTCATACTTCGGAAGCTTCTCCGCATCGACTAACCCTAGCGTTATATAATCCAACCCGGGAGTCCCAATTATGGTGGGAGCATCCGAGACTTTCAATTTATCGTTCTTCTTCTTGATCAATTCAATTTCTCGTTTGCGGTCCTTGCTGATGAGGCCCATTTTCTCACGCTCTGCCTCACGCGCGCGTTGCTTGGGGGTTAGGTAGCGGACAGGGGTGGGGGCATTGAGGCACTGCTCGTAGAGGAGCTCGCGCTCTTGGCGCTCGCGGGACATGGGGCCCGAAGATTTGGATTCGGATCCGGGTTGTTGCTTCTTGACGGTGATTTTGGAGCGTTTTAGGGTTTGGCCAGCTTTGATCTTTGCTTTTCCCTTAGCGGTTCCGCTGACGGTGCAGCGTTGGATGAGTTGGTGGGTTGAAGTGGAGGATGAGTTGAAAGGGCTGAACTTTGTGAGGCGCAGCATGGTTGGGTTGGGGTGGGGTGATGGGACGGTGTCGTTTTGGTTCGGAGGTGGGAACTTAGGAGTTGGAAGTGAAGTGATTGTGGGTGGTTGGAGAAGGAACAGCTGAAAATAGGGATGGGGGAGGAAGAGACTCGAGAGAGTGATGACAGGGGAATGTAATGGGTGGGCCTAAAGTGGGAGATTGATTTGGCCCATGTTGAAGGGAGTGTGTTTCAGGGAAACTTTGGAGAATTCATTTTTGGCTTGTTTGTGTCTTTGGTCCCTAAAAATTGGAAGTGTTTTAATTTTATTTCTTGTAAATTTTTTCGACACCGACTAATATTTTATTATTTTAAAAATTTGGTTTTAGTCCATGCCGTTAGGAAAATTCGTTAATTGCAATATTGGTATGATGATATGGATGATCTGTACCCGCAGGAGCAAAATGACCAAAGTCCAATTCACAAACACATTTGGGTTGGATTTTGGCCCTTTTACTCTTGCTGACCCGGATCATCCATGTTATCCCACTGTTGGCACGGTATTTGTACACGTGTATGTCAGCATGACGTTTCATTAGCTATGTCAGCAGTTAACGAATTTTTTCCAACGACAGAGAGTAAAACGAAATTTTCAAAACTATCAAAGATGAGTCAAGGTAAAAAAACTTCCAAGAATCAAAATCAAAACACTCCCAACTTTCAGAGACTAAAGACATAAATAAGCTTTTATTTTTTGAGATTAATGGGCATGCACTGACGATGTAAAATTTTTTACACCATCATCCATCATTCATTTGTACTTTAATCTAAGAGTCAATAAATATAAACGAATGAATGATGAATGATACAATGATGGTGTAAAAAACTTTACACCGTTGGTGCATTCTCTATTTTCTCTTATTTTTTAACCCTTATTTTACTTGTTGACCCCCCTAATGTTTCATAATTCCTAAAATATCCTCATCTTTATCTTCCACACTCTTATCTTCTTCCTCACTATGGCACCCCCTATATCTTACACACACTTTCTCTCCCTCCCTCTCACTTTCCTCACTATCGCCCCCCTTTATCCCTTTATTTCTCTATCTCTCTCACACGTTCACTCTCTCTTTCTCCCTTCCTCACTCTCATACACTTACTCGCTCTTTTTTTCTCTCATTCAATTTATTCTCTCTCTTCAATGGCAGCCATTATTTTTTGTTGTTCTTTGATGCTTTTGGCATTGGATCTTCAAAAGAATTTTGTTGTCTTTAAACTCAGGACTGAAAATGGAGTTACAACAAAATCAAAATTAATAAGTAAAATGAGATTGACAACAAAACCAAAATAAAAAAAATTGTTAACAATCTCACAACTTACTTTATAGTAGTTGGCAAGGTTTTAAATTGCAGTCGCGGTCACGATTTCGGTCGCGTTGCAATTTTCGCGATCACAACCGTCAGGGATGCTGTGATGTGAATTGCGGTCGCTGCGACGTGATTTGATTATAAATTTTCACAAATTACATAAAAATTATTTTTTTTATTGTAAAATTTATAAAAACAATTAGTTTATATTTTTCTCCATTAATAAGAGATATGAATGTGTAAAAAAAATATATTAGACAATTCTTTTTTTTTGAAATGGTATTAGACAATTCTTAATTATCAATAAGTTAGCAATTAGTTTATATGTTTTTTTTCATCAATATGAGATATTAAAAGTCTTGAATTAAAAATCTAAAATAAAAAATTAGAGTTAAATCAATCACTCACACCTAATCCTATCCTACTAAATAAATCAAACACTCTTGATTAATGACAATAAATAATAAAAACATTAATTTAGAATAAAGGAAAGTTGGAAATAAGAGAGAATTGGGCTTTAGGCTTTGGAAATAAAAGGCCCACATGAATGAATGATATAGATTGGAGTTAAGAAAGAGTACGAGCTTCCAGAAGCATCAGAATAGAAACACAGGCTCTGAGAAAGAAAGAGAAGGTGGAGCATAGCAAAAAATCACAGTGCAAAACTACACACATAAAAACACTATTCTTCTTCCCCTTCATCTTGAGAGTGATGATTATTTTCCCTGCTCATTGATACTACGGCGGCACTGCACTGTATAGGATTTTTGCTCCTCTCCTCTGGCTCTGTCAGCCGCGACACTTCTTCCTTAGATCTATAAATAATGAAGAGAGAAGACCGGCGACCGACGACCAGCGATGGGCGATCGACGACGGCTTGAGACAGCAAACCAGAAAGCCAACCAACGAGTAGTTGGTATAATAGCAAAAATTCATCTCTAGAATCAAACAACACTGATAGCACGAGATTTTAACTTGATTTAAAAGAAAAAAAGGTACGCTTAGGGGAGCATATGTGAAAAATAAAAATACACATACACTCCTCCCTTAGCGGTGTACTCCCTCCGGCTCGAATTATAAGCAATTCTAACCATTTTTACGCTTATCAAGGAGGTTAGTTGATTGTATTTAATTTTCTCAAATTTATAAAAAATAGAGGTATTTTTGGAAAGTAGTATTGGGAATGAAACAAAAATTAATTAATTCTAGAGATGTTTTAGGAAAGTGGCATTGGGAATGAAACAAAATTTAATGAAGTAAGTTAGTTTTGCTTATATTTTAAACCAAGAGTAGTATGTTTTTTGTTGCTTATAATTCGAGCCTGAGGGAGTACTAAATTGTAATATACTATGAGGAGAGCGTGTGTGTTATATATATATATATATGGGGGCTGCTAACATCCACCTATGTTGGAGGATTTTAGCAATGTCCACCAAAATATTTGGACAAAATTACCCTTCCTTTTATAACATGAGTAACTTAATTTTTTAAGGGTGTTTATGTAATTAGATTATTAATTAATTTTAAAAAAAAGAAAATCATCCCCCACCATCTGTTGATCACCATTGACCGCCGTTGACCATCGTTGACCACCGCCGTCAGCGTTGACCGGCGTTGACCACCGCCGTTGACCACCGCCGTCGGCGTTGACCGACGTTGGTCGCCGCCGTTGGCCGGCCTTGACCGTCGCCGTCGGCGTTGACCGCCGCCGCCACCACTAAACCCTAAGACCCTAAACCCTAAACTCTCCCTAAACCCTAAACCCAAATTACAGAAATACCCTTAAAAATTAACCTATCCAAGTTAAAAGATGGAGGGTAATTTTATCCAAATATTTAGGTGGACATTGCTAAAATCCTCCACACATTGGAGGATGTTAGCATTCCCCTATATATATATATGGATGAACCAGGGTATCCACCTGCACAACTGGGTGACTAATCCCATTCACATGCGTCTCGGGAACGACTCGAATCCGCGACCATATGCTTAAGGGACACAAGCCCCTTCCACTTGTGCCAGCCACCACCGGTATATATTTTTTACATACGCCGGGGTACCTTATTTTAGTACTTCATTTATGGTGTTAGACAAACTTGTTTCCCTTGATGTACTCTCAAAAATCGATTATACTTTTCATTATGGTTTATTTGTCACATTCAAATTAAAAAAGCTAGCTAAACCTTGCGATTTTGTGATTGAAACTTGAAAACTTATAACTTATAAGTAATTAACTAAACTGAAAGTATTTGATAAAATTAATTAATCAAATAAATGATAAATTCAAAATGATGTAATGAATTTTGTAAACCATAAGTCTTTTGATTAACATTATAAAATCAATACAAAAAATCATGAGTTTTTTAATTTTTTTTTAATTTTTGATAAGCATGAGTTTTTTATTTTTAATATCTAAATGAAACAAAACTACTTAATTTATTGTTTTTTAAATACATTTGTTTATCCGCTTATCAAATATACACTAAATGCATGTTTGGTATTATAATGAAAAACATGAGTTGGATTTCAAAATCACTTTTAAAATTACGAGTGGCTTTTATTTTCCAAAATTAATCTAAAAAAAGCATCCAAACATGTGTTGAAAACATGAAAACAATTTTGAAAATGCTAATAAATGTCTTAAAAATACTTATTAAAAAGTTATATATAATTGAAAAATATATAAAAATATAATTTTTTTTTTAATTTTTAAGAAACTTAACAAATATTCAAATAATTTCAAAGAAAAAACCCAATTTGAAACCTAACTTTTCATCAAAACCAAAATGCAAGGGCATGTGGATGAGGATCTTGAAGATAGCGAAGCACCCAATGAGAATTCAATTCTGATCCAAGTGTCAAGTAAATCAACGCCCCAAAATCATATTGTTATGGATGATGGACGGTGGATGATGAAGATGATGATGATAATTGATAACAAGCCAATAAACAACAAGTCTTCTCTCTTTCTTCTAATTTGATTTCCCTAAAAAAATATAGAAAATAATCCATAGTGAGTTAGAAGGAAGCAAGTGTGTGGCAAGAAAGTAATACTACCAACCAACCAAAGAACCAAATTTTAATAGCCTCATCTCATTCATCCATCCATCAGGCATAGAAGGCAGCATCACACTTTTCTCATTTCCTCACAAAGTAAATAAAATAAAATAAAATAAAATAATATACTAATAATGGCATCAGCGGCAGCAGCCACGGTTGTGCTTCGTCCTCGGATTCTCACCACCACCGCCAACGTTGCCCGCTGCTCTGCTTTCCCCTATCTCCCTCCTCGCCTCTCCACCACCACCCCTTTGTTTTCACCTTCCCTCAAACTCTTCTCAGGTATTCTCTCTCTTCACTTCCTCCATGTCTTATGTATTGTTTCACTCAACTATTGAAGTAGCTCAGGGTTATTATCTACCCAATTCAATTGAACAATGTTTGAAATTTGACTAATACTGTATTTTTTATAGCGAAGTACTAATTTAGTTCCTGATGTTTTTTCTTTATCAAATTAGTCCTGATAATTTATAAATACTCATTTAGTCCCTCCAAATTGGTACAGTGAAAAAAACATTAGGACTAAATTAATACTTCACTTAATAGGCAAACTTTTTTAGGGGTGGGAGAAGGGTTTGACCCTGGGGTACTGTTTTCTTATGTCTCGCAGCTTAACCAATGAACAGACTTTTGGGAACAATTAATAGTAATTTTTATTTATAGAAGAGAAAATAAATATTCATCCACTCCCTTTCCCTTTTAGATGAGAGATCAGATCATCATGTACCTTATTTGAATTTTATTCCATGTTTTAATCATAGTTACCGGATTTTTTTATCAACCCTTCAAATGTGGGTCACATACCAATTCATGGCACTTCACAATGTAAAGAAAATCTTATAATCAATCCATTTATATGATTAGATGTGACCAACCGTGTATCGTTACTGTATACTAGAAAGTATTTCAAACCTAGTAACTATGGTTTTGATTATGTCTGCTGAGTGCTGACTATGTCCGTGGATGCTCGATGTCAAGCAGAGCTAGTGAAAGGGTATGCATTTTGAAATTTAGGTTGGCAGACATGATTTGTAGTTGATATGATTCATGGCCTAGTCCAAAGACTAACCTAAAAAATTGACTTTGTTTCTGCAATGTGAACTGAGCAAGGAACTGTATTATTTATTAATGCGCGCCATAACTTGTCTTAGAGTTTTACAGTATATGTGTAGCAACAACTGACTAAAACTGGTAAACTTGCTTTGCCTCAATTAAGCGTGTTCTATGTCTATACTTTTAGCTTGAGTTCCATCCCAGCCTTAAGAGTAGTAATTCTATTGTTTCTGTTTTCAGTATTTTAGTTATTCAGCTCAGCCATGTTGGTTTTAATTTGTTTCCTTTTACTTTTATTTTAATAATTCTAACTTATTTTCTTGTTTCCCCTTTTCAGAATCCCAAAAATCTTCTCTGCTTCAGAGCAGGGCTTTTTCTGAGGAAACTTCTACTGGTTCTTCAGGGGGAACTTCTACTTCTTCAGATCCTAATGAGTTGGTCAATGATTTGGTTGAAAAGGCAAGAAGTTTACTAATTTGTTAATTTCAGCTGTTTATTATCCCGAACTTCGTTTTGGCAAATCCACAATCTTGCGATTCCAATTTTCTCTTTGGCTACCTTTCTTCTAACCAATGTGGAATTAATATCATCCATTTATCATTATCAGTGGAATGCTGTTGAAAACAAGTCCACTGTGCTTCTTTATGGTGGTGGGGCTATAGTTTTTGTTTGGCTATCTTCAATTATTGTGGGTGCCGTCAACTCAGTTCCCTTGGTAAGTCAACATTCTTGTTGAATGTACCTCACGTTTTCATATTTTGTCTTCACCTCTGGTGGTAAAGCCATTTGCTAGCATGAATACCAAGCTCGATGAAACGGTCTGAAATAACTTTATTGATGTTTCAGCTTCCAAAGATTTTGGAGTTGGTAGGGCTAGGCTACACTGGATGGTTTGTCTACCGATACCTTCTGTTTAAGGTAGGTAAAATACACACCGAGTACTTCACTCACTTCTTCAGAATTTAACACATGTTCTGTGAGCATAAGTGGTGGCTGCGTGTGTATATAAAGCCTTCCTTAGATTGCATTGATATCAATATTGATGTATTGGTGTTGTTTTCTTTCTTTGGTGGTATGATGCTTCATTTTCTTTTAAATGAGTAGTTGAAGAAATTCAAAAGTGATAGAATTGTCTACAAAGTCATATCAAAATGGTTCTTTGAACTCTTTTTTCCATTGAATGTACTTGCCCTATTCTACTTCTGCATTCAGAATCCAATTTTTTGTTAGCTAAACATTTGTAGCTTAAAAAGTAGGGTTAATAGTCACTTTGATCCCCGAAAGATAAACCGGTCATCAATTTAGTTTTTAAAAGATTTTTTTACATCAATTTAGTCCTCCAAAGATCCACGTGGGACCACATTGGTCCTTTTAGGGACATGTTTGATGACCATATGAATCTTTCGATGACCAAAATTTACACTACTTGATGCCATGTTGATCTTTATGGGACTAAATTGATGTGAAAAATCTTTCAAGGGCTAAATTGATGACCAACTTATCTTTTGGGGACCAAAGTGACAATTTTACTTTTAAAAGTACATCTGTTGTAAGTCGTAACTAATGTAATTACACATTGATACAGTCTAGCAGAAAGGAATTGGCTACAGACATTGAAGCACTGAAGAAGAAAATTGCTGGAACTGAATAGAAGAATGGTATTAGCAGGTACCAAGTGAAGTTGATCTTTAACTGGAACATCATTTGTTCTCATTTTGCTGTATTTCCTGTATAAGTTGCATGTGTATCCCCCGGTGTAGAATAGAATTGCTCTCAACCTCTACTACCCGTGTATCAACCTCATTTCTTTGCTGAAATAATGTAGTGGATTTTATGTATAAAATATGGCTCTGAATGGAAACTATGGAGTATGGATCTTTTACGTCTTCTGTTAATGACCGAGGAGTTAACACCGCGCTAGAGTTATGATTCAGGTAACCTTTTCATCCTTGGAATGTAGGCTTCCTCTTTGGATTAACAATAAACGAGATTCTGGCTCACTCAAATACCGAAAGTACTTGCAAGAGGGTTTTAATTTATTGACCCCCCAATTTAATCACTTGACCCCCTTTTTTTTGCCAAAATCCGAAATTGCCCTTTTTTTCTCTGGGTTTATAACACACTCGCTGGGACTTGAGCGAGAATTACAAAAACAAAAAAAAAAAAATAGCTCGCTGAGGGATCAGCGAGCTCGCTGACCCCTCAGCGAGCTTTATTTTTTTCTTTTATTACTTCTCGCTGCAGGTCAGCGAGTATGTTATTTTACACAGCTCGCTGACCCATCAGCAAGCTTTATTTTTTTTATTTTTTTTTTATTTTTTTTTTATTTTTTTTTATTAAATTACACACTCGCTGATCCATCAGCGAGCTAAATAATTTAGCAATCTCGCTGCCCCTGCAGCGAGAAGGATAAAAATTAAAAAAAAAATAAAGCTCGCTGATGGGTCAGCGAGCTGTGTAAAATAACATACTCGCTGACCCTGCAGCGAGAAGTCAAAAAAGAAAAAAAAAAAAAGCTCGCTGAGGGGTCAGCGAGTTATGTAAAATTACATAACTCGCTGACCCCTGAACGAACTATTCTAATGTCATAAATTATTTAGCTCGCTATGGGGTCAGCGAGTGTGTAATTTTACATAGCTCGCTGACCCCTCAGCGAGCTTTATTTTTTTATTATTTTTTTAATTTTCGCTCAGGCCCCAGCGAGTATGTTTTAGTAAAGGTATTTTTGGATTTTGGCAAAAAAAGGGGTCAGATGATTAAACTGGGGTCAATAAATTAAAACCCCTTGCAAGAAGCGTATAATTTGCAAATGGACATTATTTTGAGGTTAAAAAAATAACACTCAATTGGCCCTTTAACATTTTCTTTTAGTTCAAATCTTTTCCATAAGTTGAATTGTTAGGCTATGTAATTTTATGTATTGCATGTCCTTGCCAAGCATAATTTCTTCGCTAACATCTGTGTTTATCTTTCTTCTCTTCAAAATCACTTGAGGTTAAAATATACTCTCTCCATTTCACAGGATGATGGTAAAAAATGACAATTTTTTGTCTCAGTTAAAATAATAAATGAAAAATTTAGAAATTATAAATTTTGAATTGTGATTGGTTGATTAATTCTAAATGCATTAAATTAGATGTTTGATAATTGGTTATTGTGTTAGACAAATCATTTTCCTTAATCTTTTAACTTTTTCAATTTCTTACCATCCTTGTGGGTTGGAAGGAGGGAGTAATTGGATTGTGTTATCGAGGGCATTCTTTAAGAAATTTGAAAAACTAAGTTGAACATTTTTCGATATATAAAATACATTCCCTATGTAAAACTACCTTTTTTCTCTTTAAACAACATCCTAAAAAAACATAACACTTGGTTAACATTTTCCCGTATAATTTAGAAGATCCAAATCTCTCTTCCAACCTCATTTCAAGTTTAACACATACTCCTTCTGGTTCTATTTATAAGACCCTTTTGGGGTTTTTCACTCCCATCAAGGATAGTGAGTAAATTTGTTAGAGACAATTGAAATATGAGAATTTGATATACTTTTTCAAAACCATCCTTATAATTATTATTGGAACTCTAAAAAGTCTTGACTTTGTAGGGGTGTTAGTGAAAAGAAGTAATTAAATGCTATTGAAAATTGAAAAGGGGTCTTATAAATAGGACCAAAATAAAAACTCCAAAAGGGTCTTATAAATAGGACCAGAGGAAGTACTTTCTTATTAGGTGAAGTTTAAAGATCTCTCTTTCCAACATATTTTCAAGTTCAACACATACTTTCTTATTGACTAAACTGTGACTTTAGTCCTTTACTTTGTAAGGAATTTTTATTTTAGTGCCTGATTTTTCAATAATTCTTCTTTAGTTCCTCACTTTGAAAAAAGCTACTCATGTTAGTCCCTAATAACTTTCTTCGTTCATAGACCTTAACATCTTACACACGTGACCATTATATAAATTATATGATGTCTAGTTATTATGCTGCTGCAACATACTGCTGTATTTTCATCAATTGTCATAGCTTCATCAGCTGCCTTATCTGTCTCTTTAGCGGCTTACTTCCTTAACTTCTTCTTCCTCCTTTTTTTGTCTTTTCAATTCAGCATCATGTGTAAGATAATTACGGCCACGTGTGTATATGTTATTTAGTGGTCACGTGTGTAAGACATTAATGTTTATGAATAAAGAAAGTTGTTAGAGACTAACATGAGTAACTTTTTTTTAAAGTGAGGGACTAAAGAGGAAATATTGAAAAGTCAGGGACTAAAGTAAAATATCTTACAAAGTGAGGGATTAAAGTGACATTTTAGTCCTTTCTTATTAAGTGAACTTTTAGAGACTCGCTTAATACACTAAAGCATAATTGGTTTGGCTAAAAATTTTAGTTTTGGCTTTATTTTAACAAATAATCATAATCTATTGGTTGTTTGCCAATGTAGATTATAACCTTAAATTATATTTTTGGAAAAATAATCAAAAATTAAATACTCCCGCATAGTAGCGGAAGATTATTTTTTTAAGATTATTTTTTACACCATTGTAATTTTCCTATTCTACCCTTATCACTCTAACACATTAACTACCCCTTGTCACATCATACCCTTTTTCTATAATTTACTTAGTAAAATAATATTCTTTACATTATCCAAACAAAACAGATTAGTTTAAATTTATTTTTTAGTTAAGATATTCAAACATAAACAGATTATAATATCATATTATAATCACAGAAAAAATAATCATAACCTCACTTTAGCAGCAATATCAAACACGCACCAAATCTACGTGCTTTAGTCTAAATCTTTTTATGTGTACTTTTTAGAAATATAAATCCTTTAGCTTGAACCCCTTAAATAAAGTATTGACCCCCTTGAGGCCTTGACTTGATAACTTGTCGTTTCCTGAAATTTAGTTGGTGATCATTAAGTATTAGAAATCATATGTTAACCTTGGTGTGGTTGAAAAGGTTCAAACCTAGTTGCTCGAGTGCATATTGGGTGGAACTGGTATTGGACTTGGGTCCTTTGTATCGAAGAGAAAAGCAAGTGAAGTGAATACACTACAATCTACATAAAGAGATGTTGTTAAATTTTTTAAACCAAGAATAAAAGGGTTTTTATTGTTTTTTTTGTTGCCCACCCGGTTCCCTAAGTACTACCTAGGTACATCCGGATCCGACCCGGGTCGCGTGCCTGGCTATGGCAGGTGAGTCTCCCAACATGAATTTTCTGCATTCACAAGGACTCGAACTCGAGACCTTGCTTAAGCGAGACTGAGCCGCTTACCACTCGTCCCAATCCACAAATACACTCACACAAATACACAAATAAGATGATTAATTTTTTGTATTGATTTGAGTTTGCAGAACGACTTTCCCAATGTTATCTTACTCCCTTCGTTAATAATATTAGTAAAAAAACATAAAAATATTTATCATAAATTAAAGTTAAAGTAATAAATAAAAAAATGAAATTGCATATAATATTTTATGATTGGTTAATTAAAGAAACTTACATTAAATATTTGTTTAGATAATTGATTAATTTAGAAGACAATACATTTTTTTTGTGTACACCAAGGGTATCCCCAGCCGACAGTTGAAGACTAATCCCCTCCGAGGCGTAGAGATCATTGAAGTGGGTTTTCCCTTTACCAATAAAGTCTTTTCCATGCCCAGGCAGAGATCGAACCCCTGACATAATGCTTAAGGAACCCAACTTTCTACCAATTGTGCTGTACTTTGTTGGTTTAGAAGACAATACATTAAAAACATGTTACTTTATTTTTGTTGACTTTTCAAACTTTTACTAATATTTTGGAAGAAAGGAAGTATAAATTAATAAATATGAAATTAAAAAATGTGCAAGATAATGTAAAGTTTTTTATATTGCCCATCACTAATTTATATTATTTTTTAATAAAATTCAACCATTATAAAAAAAAATGGATAATAAATAATACATTAATATTGTACTCCCTCCGGCTTGAAACATAAGCAAAAATATACTCCCTAAATATAAGACTCTTTTGACACTTTTATTTTGTCTCTATTTATAAGACCCTTTACCAATTTTCAATGATCATTAATTACTTTTTTCCACAAACACCCCTATTTATTTAACACTTTTTTTATTTTTTTTTGCGGTAAACACTTTTTAGATTCTCAATGATATTAATAGGGATAATTTTGAAAATACATATCAAAAGTTCACATTTCCAATTCAATTAACTAAATTATTCCACTTTCTTAATGGACGTAAAATCCCCAATGTGGTCTTGTATTTAGGGACGGAGGTCGGAGGGAGTACTTCTTTTGGTTTAAAATATAAGCAAAACTAACCAACTTTCTTAAATTTTATTTCATTCCTAATGCAATTTTCCTAAAACATTCATAGAAAATTATTATCTTATTTAATTTTTGTTTCATTCCCAATACAACTTTCCTAAAATACCTTTATTCTTTTATAAATTTAAAAAATTAAATACAATCAACTAATCTTCTTAATGAACGTAAACTTAATTAAAGTTGCTTATAATTTGAGCAAAAGAAAGTAAAAAAAAATTTACTGTGTCGGTGCACATTCCATGCATATATAACACGGGTTCCACGCTAGTTTCATAGTGTTCTACTTGGAGGGGGTAGCACAGCCCCACAAAGATAATGCAAATTCTTAAAGGGAAGTAACACCACTAACATAGTAACATGGGTATCCTATATCGTGGGTTTCCATTAGCCAGATTTTTTTTAAAAAAAAAAATAAAAAAATCTTCGGTTGTCAAAGATTAATCGCTTTTGAGATGTAGAGATAATTGAAGTGAGTTTTATCTCTAATAAGTACCAACAAAGTTTTTTCCATGTCCACGGTAGATATCGAACCTCTGACATCATGGTTAATGAACCCAACTAGCTAGGCTTTTAACTCTATTATTATAAAAATTTTCCGATTTAAAATAGAAGCAAATAAAAATATTTTAAGTGATTTTAAATACAAGGAAAACTTAATTAATTTTCTATTCTCAATCAATTATTTATAAAATATTTCAATAAAGTGGTTGTATCATTTAATTGTTGTTTCATTTTTAATGCATATTTTCTAAAGTACTTTAGGTATTTTTTTTGAAATGGAAAAAATTAAATGCACTTAACTAATTTTCTTAATAAGAGTTAAATTAGTTTTTTTTCTTATATTTTAAGAGAAGGATAATAGCGATTATTAATAGTGTATTATAACTATATAGCTGTTGTACTATATAAGTATACACATTGAAGACATAAACAAGGCAGTTAAAAGAAAATAAATAATAATAATTTTTGGTTTTTAAATAAATATAAATAGTATTTAATAAAATATTCCAACAATCAATACTAATGGAGCAATTTTTACCTCTATTACAAGATTTTAAGTCTGTGCGTGGTATGATTTATATATATATATATATATATATATATATATATATATATATATATATATATATATACTTCAATTCTATAGTATTTTATAGATATACGAAACTACTTTTTTTTCCTTCTGGTCACTAAAAAAGAAATTTTTTAGTAGTGATTCTCCGTAATAAAGAATGCAAATTATTAAAGCTTAAATATGTGAAGATAATGTTAATAACCCAATGTTTGCTCATTTACATTGTAGAACATAACGAAGTATGTAAAGAAATTTCATTAACAAATGATGAAGTTATTAATAATGGAATTTATATAAGTTAATTTATACTTTCAATTAAGTCTTACTATAATTTATTTTATTTTTTGTTTCAAATGAGTTCTTTAGATTGTTTTAGGTTTTTTTTATCCAATTGATTGTATATGTTTTTTTTTAATTATTTTATACCTTAAGTACTTTTTTTTTTTTGTAATGGTAATGTTTAAAAAATGGTCTTCATATCATCCAAGTTATAAGGGATAATGGACAGTATAATTGTTTTCAATCATATGTTTACCACTGTGATTGAGATCCCTATAATAAAAATAGTGATTCACAAAATAATGGATTGTTATAAATCAAATGTTAAAAATTTAAAATTAAATAAAATAATTTTTTAGGAGTCAAGTTTAATTGCAATAAGATGATAAAAATAAAAATTATACACATATGAAACAATATGAGTTTTTGAGTAAAAAAATATTTTAATTATATATAAATATATATCAATAAAGTTCCTCCTTGTATAAAGAGGTAAGCTATATCCTTAAACAAATAAAATTTTGACACATGGATATAACTATAAAAACAATTATATATATATATATAGAGAGAGAGAGATAGGTGGATGAAATGACAACTTTTTCTTTGTTTTAGTTTATCTAAAAAAAATTAGTTGAAATTTCACATACGTTGATAATTTTATGCTAAAATAATTATTTGCAAGTATATAATTTTATTCAACTTAATCTTTTTTCTTTAGTTTGATTGATATTTTTTTCTCATTTTTATTAATCACATTTAATAATATTGTGTAGTGCATTTTGGTTATATATATAGATAATAATTTTATAGATTTGTATACTTATTCAATTTTCAAATTAGATTTAATATTGCTAGTATATTTTTTTTGAACTGAATATTGCTAGTATCTAATTCTAGCGTGGAGTGGAAAATGTATATACATAGATGCATCGATGGAATGATAAATTTTTCTTTGTTTTAGTTTAATATTTTCAAAAAAACAATTTAGTTAAAATTTTATGTGCATTGATAAATTTTTGCTAAAATATTTTGGAAGTATTTTTTTTATTAATATCTTTCTCTCATTTTTATTAACCACATTTAATGATATTTTGTATTGCATTTTACTTTTTTTTTTTTGGTTAACGTATTGCATTTTACTTTTATACATAGAGTAAAAGTTTTGAATATATATTCAATCTTTCAAATTATATTTAATGCCTAGGTGGAGTGGAAAATACATGCATATAGATAGATACTCCCTCCAGTCTCAATTATAAGAAAAAAAAACTAACTTCACACTTATTAAGGAAGCTAGTTGAGTATATTTAATTTGTTTGAAATGATAAAAAATAAACTCTTTTAGGAAACATGCATTGAGAATGAAACAAAAATTAAATGATACATCCACTTTATTGAGTTATTTTAGGAATGATTGTATTGAGAATAAAAAATTGGTTAAATTTTGTTTATATTTGAGATCACAAATGAGATGTTTTTAGTTGCTTATAATTGAGAAGAGATGAGCATATACATAGATAGATAGATAGATAGATAGATAGACAGATAACCACCATGGCAGAGCAAGAACCTAAGAAGCTTCATGTTGCTGTGTTTCCATGGCTAGCCTTTGGTCACATAATTCCATTCTTTGAGCTTGCAAAACAAATAGCACAAAAGGGTCACAAAGTTTCCTTCATTTCCACACCTAGAAATATCAAACGTCTCCCTAAGCTACCACCAAACTTGCAACCATTTGTGGAATTGATAGAACTCTCACTTCCCCGTGTAGATGAACTTCCTGAAAATGCAGAAGCCACCATGGACATTCCAAATCACATTGTTCCATTCCTCAAGAAGGCTTTTGATGGTCTTGAACAACCCTTGACTATGTTTCTCAATAGATCCACTCCTCATTGCATCATTTATGACTGTGGACCTTACTGGTTACCACAAATTTCCTCTAAACTAGGCATCTTATCCATCTATTTCCATATTTGTAGTGCATTCGGTGCGTCTTTTTTTCTTAGCAACGTGTTGGCAAACAGAACTGAATTTCCTAACCAAGCACTACTTCAAAAGTTTGAACACAAAAATATCTCCGCCGTTCACTATGTACAAAATGAATCTGGGGTTTCAGATGTATGCAGATTCCTAGAACCAGTTCTTGGTGCTGATGTTTTTGCTACCAGAAGTTGCATGGAGATTGAAGGTGAGTCACTGAAATCTATTGAAAATCATCTATGCAAGAAACCAGTAATTCCAGTTGGGTTACTGCCACCATCGCTGAAATTCAATGACAATAGCAACGATGGCAATTGGGACAAAATCCAAAAGTGGTTAGATAAACAAGAAAAAGGGTCAGTAATCTACATAGCTTTTGGAAGTGAGGTGTCACTAAGTAAAGAACATTTTGATGAGCTAGCTATGGGATTAGAACAATCTGGTTTCCCCTATTTTTGGGTTGTAAAGAAGCAAAATATCCCAGCTAACAGTGATTTTGTTGAGTCACAGGATGATGGGATTGAGAACATGTTGAATAAACAAGGAGTGTTGTGGAGGACTTGGGCACCTCAGATGAGGATATTAGCACATAAGTCCATAGGGGGATTCTTGACTCACTGTGGTTGGAGTTCAGTGATAGAGAGTCTTCAAGTTGGGTGTCCACTCATTATGTTGCCATTCCAAAATGAACAAGGGCTAGTTGCTAGGTTTATGGAAGGAAAAAAGGTTGGGATAAAAGTACCAAGAAATGAGGATGATGGAAACTTCACTAGGGATTCTGTGTCTAAGTCATTGAGATTAATGATGTTGGAAGAGGAAGGCAAGGCTTACAGAAGACAGGCAGAGGAAATGAGCAAGATATTTTGTGACAGGAAACTGCACCAAAAATACGTAGATGACTTTGTTCATTATATGGAAACCCACAGGCCTGCCATTAAGCATTAGCAAATTAAAGTTTTTATATGCCATTTTGTATTCCTAGTGGTGTAGTAATCTAAGTGCGTGGATGTTCCAATGCACTTTCTTTCTGTATAATAGACAAGGATGGTACTATCCAAAGTGCATTTATATGTTTAGGTTGTTGTCTGTGTTGTAATATCATATTATCATGTGTCAAAATTTGTATTTTGGTTTTGGTCTAGCTAATTGATGTACTGTTCCAAGACCAATATGTTTGTTCCATGAGTTGATTTGCTTTTGTGTTCCAGTATAATTTTTTAACATACTCCAATGTCAGCAAATCATACCAAAATAAAAAATACCCACTTGAGAGGTCCTCTTCTTGTTTCTTTGAGTTGTGCAAAATAAGATTGCTTCATCCCACAAATATCATAAGCTAGATTCAAGGTAATGTAGATCATGTTCTATTCATACTTGAATTCCGTCAAGCAAATCCTGAAGTGATTCATTTAAAGCTGCAAGCTCTGCAGAAGTCTTATCTTGCAAAATTGAAAAATGATAGCAACATCCAACACGGGGACCAAACTATAATTAGAAGCACAAAGGCTATTCGCAGTGTTTCAACCCCTTTTTACGGAGTGTTTAATGATAATGATCTGTGTTCGTAAGCTTTAGAGATGTATGTAGAAGTACAAAATCCATGTCTCCGTGGCTTGGAGAGAACGGATGGAACATCATGAAGAATCATTAAAAGACTACAAGAGATATGGTAAGATATTTATCTTACCATGGGCCATAATCTTTATTTAGTAATCTAATCTTGCAGGAAAGACAAGATAAGTATGATCACAACAAAGACTACAAGAGATATGGTAAGATACTTAGTGGACCTACGCCGCCTTGGTGTAGGACGACACATCGGCAGTACCACTAAGTTGGGAACTTCATGGACTACGTGGCTTGGAAGGCTTTGGATGGAGGAAAGTGCACAGGGCGTTCATGCCTTGACAAATCGCCTTCATGATAGATGACGCCCTAAGACCTAGGACGCCCTAACACATAGAACGCTCACTCACTAGCCCACATGCTGTGACAACGTAGGCTGACACCTTTCTGTCCAATACTTGGTCTCCAAGTTTACTTGGTCACCAAGTTTACGTAGTGATCAAGTTTTGCACTACTCCCATTGCACCCCTACCCACTCTATAAAAAGGAGACAGCCAACAAAACACATCTCATCTCTCATCTCATCATTCTCCTAACACTTTTCCATATTCTCAACATTACCGAGACATTTAACATATTCAGCCAACATATACTACAAAAAGAGTTACAATATCAATTTCCTCATTCTTCCTAAACCAATATCATGGGTAAAAGAGCACCCCGGTCGAGCCTCCCGATGATTCTTCATCATGCTCCATCCGTTCTCTCCAAGCCACGGAGGCATGGATTTTGTACTTCTACATACATCTCTTAAGCTTACGAACACAAATCATTATCATTAAACACTCCGTAAAAAGGGGTTGAAACACGCAGAAAGTCAGGTATATGCACCAGTTTTGGTATCATTCTCGTCAATATCCATAATTCCCAAATCATTATCATCGTCATATCCAGTTTTATTTCCATTAGCAACACCTCCTGGAGGAACGAGTGTAGGAACTTCGAAGCACATGAAATGTGCAAAAAAAGAACTCTGCATTGTAAGACATGAACAATTATACATTTGAAAAATTAAAGACAAACTAGTTTTTAACTTTGACTTAATAGTATGTATGTTGAGATTAATAGGTGTGCATTGATGATATAAAGTTTTATAGATGTAAGAGAAAACATTCATCCATGCCCCCCTTTCCCCTTTAGATGAGAGATCAGATCATCATGTACCTTAACTGAATTTATTCCATGTTTTGATCATAGTAACCGGATTTTTTATCAACCCAATTCATGGCACTTCACATTGTAAAGAAAATCTTATAATCTAGTTACATGATTGGATGTGACCAACCGTGTACAATTACATTGTACTAGAAAGTATTGCAAACCTAGTAACTATGGTTTTGATTATGTCTGCTGAGTGCTGACTATGTCTGAGGATGCTCAATGTCACGCAGAGCTAGTGAAAGCGTATGCATTTTGAAATTTAGGTTGGCAGACATGATTAATAGTCAATAATGTTACATGAACATCTATTCTTGACATCTAGGTTTAGCACATGCTTTTTTAGATAATGAATGATGGATCCTTCACTTTATCTTTTTTGAAGAGCCCACCATTCCTTACCTAAAAAAGTAGGTGTTGAATCTAGATGTCAAAAATAGATGTTCATATAACATTGTTGTTAGTTGATATGCTTCATGGCCTAGTCCAAAGAGGCAAAGACTAACCTACAAAATGACCTGGTTTCTGCAATGTGAACCGAACAAGGAACTATATTATCTATTAGTGCCCACCATAAATTAGTACTTGTCTAAGTGTTTTATATGAGAAGAATAACTGACTAAAACCAGTAAAGTTGCTTTACCTCAATTAAGCCTTCTATGTCTATACTTCAGAGTAGTAATTCTATTGTTAACTCAGCCATGTTGGTTTTAATTTGTTTCCTTTTACTTTTATTTTAATAATTCTAACTTGTTTTTTTTGCCCCCCTCTTTTCAGAGTCCCAAAATTCTTCTCTGCATCAGATCAGTTAACGTTTGATGCGGTGCCAAGAAATACGGCACCACTGGTGATGTTATTGCTTTTAACCATTGATATGAGTGAATAAAGACATCAATGGTCAATATTCAACAACTTGTAACTTATTGCACTGGTGCCAAATACGGAACGTAACCGTATTTGTAGAGAACTCTACTTTAAATAATTTTTTTATTTATTTAATCATTGCAATTTATGGAGCTAAGGATGTTGTTTTATTTTGGGAATAATGGGATATACAGCAGGAGAGGCGTCTAGAGAAGGGAACCGTGGTGGTGCCTGACTGACGGCTAGACACGGTGGGGAGAGTTGATGGCGGAGGTGGTGCTTCGCTCCCTCATTCTCGTTCTATCGGCCAAGATTATCCCCTCTCGTATGGTGCACTTGGCAATTAGAATAATTCGTTCATGGATTCTCGCTATGATTTATTGGGTTTAATTGCTTATATTGAAAAAATATAGAATATAATCTCATGTGTACATATTTGATACACATAGTTAATATATGAACCAGTGGGATGCATTTTCTAACACCTCAAGAGGAGTTCGGCTCTTCTGAGTCCAGTACTGATATGAGATTGTGACATGTGGCAAAATAAAAATCAGTGATCAGGATTTAAAGTTATAATTTAATTCAATTTAATATTAAATAAAAAATCAAAATAAAAAATGTATCAGCATCTTCTCTCATCTTCTTCTTCTTCCAAGAGTTCCAAACCCAAAACTCCACCGCCTCGTCTCACCCGGCCGTGGCCACCATCGAGAGAAGAGATGAAGGCCCTCATCAAACCAGTTTCAGAGGAAACGTCGGGTCATGGTCATTGGGTTCGCCCCGCATCATGGTCTCCGTGAACGGTTGCTCCATGGGCCGTCGTTGGCCATGGAAGGCAGCCTTCATCGTCCAGATCTCGGGATAAGTCAAAAAGAAGGGGCAACACGGGACGGCGGCGCAATGACGGAGAACACGGTGGCGGCGACATCACGATGATAGGCTTGCGGAGAGGTGGGTTGCCGCGGTGGTGGGACAGTGGAGGCGGCGGGGTTGTCTTTGGTGAGAAAGAGCACTTTCAGCCCATAGGCACGTTTTTTCTTTTTGAAAGTGATGGACCTGTTTCTGTTTTTAATTTCCTTCTCATTTTATTTTTTATTTAAAATTTAATTTTTTTTAATTTTAAATCATAACCGTTGAATGTCTTGTTTGCCACGTGTCACAATCTTGTTTAGGTACTGGACCCTCCAGTACTAGAGAGGATCCACACTCCCGGAAGAGGAGGAAGAGCTCAAAGATTCTATTTTTAATTTCAGTGGTGTTGATTCTATTTTTAATAACAGCGGAGAGGGAATGTTTACTGATGCAAAAATTAACGAAATAATTAAGTACTTTTTTTATTGGCAAATGGCAATTGAATAACACCAAACGAGTTGACAAGAACAAAGAACTACACCCCAGATTCGAGCTAAACACATAATTGTAGTTTAATATATGATATTTTCCAATGGATTTTATACTCTTTTAACTTAATTTTTGTTTGATTTTCTTTGCAAATTAGTAAATTTTAGGTTGTTTTTAGGTTTAGTATCAATACCATTACTCTGGGTATTTCTATGTGATTTCAGGTGAGTTTTGATGATTAAAGGAGGAAAGAAGAAAATAAAATCAAAAGAATGAAGGAGATAGAAGATAGAAGATTAAATCTGAAGACTCCTTTCTAGTTTTAGATCTATCTATATCTCAATTAGATAGAATAGATAAAATACTAATTTCTTGTTGGAGATAAGAAATTTAATCTTGTAATTTATTATTTATAGATCTCCAATCCTTGGGATTAGTAACATAAAGGGAGAGCTAGAAATCATAGCATATTCTTCTTAGAGAGAGAATCATTACTCATTCTTCTTATTCATCAATTCTCATGTATTCATTTGGTTTTATGGACTCTATGAACAGTTAATTTTCCCATTGGGATTGAACACACCATCAAACTCATGTGTATTCAGTGATGTAATTGTATTTTTATTCATCTATTCAATTATTGGTATTTCTATTCTACTCTTAATGTCTGCAATTATTTGATCAATATTTGCTTAATCTAGGTTTTTGGCTTTGACCGGAAAGTAGAGTTTTAAACTTGACTTGAATAGAAATACTTTGTTAATTGTTATGCTAGGAATAGATAATAATAGATCAATTGCTTTTAATGTTTAGTTTTAATGCTGGATATTCTCTTGAATGTGCAAAGAATTGACATTCAAGGGATTATCTTAAAATTTTATATGCAAGGAATTGATATAATTGAATTTAGTGCATTGCATCAATAATTGTTTAGTGAATAAAAGTACTTATCACTGAATTACCAACGAGTGCTATCGATAAGGTTCAATTCCCGTTTTTCCCATAAATTCAATCACTATTTTATTGTTTTTATTTAATTCAAGTTATTTCCATTGTTTTTATTTAATTCAAGTTATTTCCATTAGTTTCATAATTATTTTAATTCACAAATTAGTTTAGAATTACTTACTTTTTATACACGCTTAATTAAATTGATTATTAGAGAATTAATAGAATCACCAATTCCATGTGGATCGATACTTACTTCTACTATATACAAGTTGTGTTCTGGTGTTAAATCGGAATACACAACATCAACCAATCACAATTCAAAATTTACAATTATAAAATTTTCAATAATTATTTTAACTATAATTTGGAACAAAAATTTTAGTCATTTTACCATCCTTATGGGACAGAATGAGTAATTGATTGATATATTTGACAAACGATTAAATGTATCTCTTTAATTTTTTTACTTTTCCAATTTTTTACTATATGTGTGATACAATGAGAATACTACATTGATAATGTAAAACAAATTTTACGGTGTAATACTACGTGTCTACATTGATAGTGGGAGTAGCACAGCCCCACAAAGATGGGACCTTGTTTAATGGAGAGAGCTGAGTTTTCTTGTATAATGGTCCTTTTTTCTGGTTGGATTTTAATAATGTGACATTAAGGAACTAGGTACTAGGAATTGGTTTGGAAGTATATTTTGGGAAAATAATACTTCTTCAAATTTTATATACTAGTTTGTTTCACCTGTGCATCGCACGGAGTGAAAAACTTGGTAGGGTGATTCTTCTATATAATAAGTTCTCTAAATATATATACATATATAAATTGATGAAATTATTTATTTAAAATTTTAACCATGTCAATTAATTGAACATTAACAATTATGTAATCAAACTCTTTTGAAAAATTACCACTTTAACATTTTAGAAATTTCTAAAATGCAATCAAAAATTGAAACCAATAAAACCTTGCCACCTAAGACATGTATGCCACATCATTACTTAAATTAGTCAAAATTAAGTTTTGCAATTTAGTCCAACATAAAAACTAGATTATTTTAATTTAGTCCTTTTGTACTTTTAGACAAATTATAAATTTTAATTTTTTTATATACGGAGAAGGGAGATGAGCGAAGGAAGCAGGAAAGGAAAGGGAATGGCGGGTGGCGGGTGCAATGTAAAAATTTATAAAAATTTGGGGGCCTTAGGCAGGCGCCCCTCTGGCCATAGCCCAGGGACGACCTTGAGTATTAGTAGAAGAAGTGGTTGCCCAAACCACAAAATACAAGAGTGAGTATGATATAACAGTGATCCAAGTGATGCATAGAAACACTACCTTTCTTCCTTCATCCCCACGAGGTCATACAGTAATAGAATTAAAATCTACATTAAAAAAAATATATAAAATACAAAACGTAAAAGACAAAAGTGCCGAATAAAAAAAATGTAGCATAAACTGAAAAATCTTTAAAAAAACCTAAAACATTTAAAAAAAATACAACTAGCCTCCTAAAACAAATAAAAATTTAAAATTTGAAGGATAATCCCAATAAAAAATATTTCATAAGACTAAATAATAATAAAGATAAATCTACTATATGGTATAACTTATTATATCTTATCTCTTATTATCTGTATATCTTAAAAAAAAAAAGTTTATATCTATCTTTTCATTCATGATATCCACTTTATATATAAACATACAACCACCAAAAAAAGTTCAGATCACAAAAATAGGGAGAAACAAAAAAACAGATGTGATAAGATAATTGATTAAAAAGATAAAAATATTTAATTATGATTAATAACAACAGATGTGATAATCATATTTAAAAAAAATATTAATTGTACAAAAAAATTACTCCATCAATCACATAAATATATAAAGGATCATGTTCAATTCTGATTTAATAATTTTATTTATCATAATAAATTTGATAATCATATATAAAAATGTCAATTTATCCATAAAATAAATAAGGAATATCTCATATAAAAAGTGTTATATTTTTTATTCATATGAGGAAGTACAAAATTTATGAACAAAATCATTTAGATTAATTTTTTAAAGTATAGGGTTTGGTTTGAGCTCCTACATTTTTATGTAATTATTTTTTTTTTGTTGTTTAATAATAATCTTTACTTTATAATAAAAAAAATAATCTTTAATCTAAAATATTTAATATAAAAAATTAAAATATCAATAACCCGTGCATTACACGGATAAGAGCCAGTAATATATTGACGTGTGTGTGAGTTTTACTTGACATGGTTAAAGTACTCCCTTGCCAAATCATTATTTACATTTAAAAACTAACGATAATGACCTAAATTAAATGGTCGTCCCCAATCATAGTTCTTCACGCAGCAATGAAGCATATGAAGCTTGTTGTTCTTCCCATGCTGTTGTTGGGAATTCATTGCTATAGACGAAGCTTCTGCCAATGCAAAATGACAATGGTGTTGAATGCGTGTAGTGTGATTGCAACTTACATGGTGACACATTGGAAGAGGCGGTGGTTCATGAACAATAAAAAAAAGAGAGGAGAATGATGAAGAAGGTGGCTTTCATGACTTGAGAAATCATCATGTTTATAGTTTGAAATATGTGATAACTAGAAAGATATTTGGGTTTATCATGAACTCAAGCATCATCTCTTTGGGTTTATCAATCTTTTTGAGGATAATGATTTTTTTTAACAAAATGAGGATAATGATTCCACATATTCCACATATAGATAATTTATTTAATCTTAAATATTAATTTTGGATAGATAATTTATTTAATTTTAAATTACAATTTTGATTAAAGACGATGTTATCTACCTACAAATGCTCTGGTGCGAGTATTCCTTAAGCGGACAAACGTGGTGCCTCGAAAAGGGATGTTTTTATATAGTAGATAGTAGATATATCCCTGTACTCCGTTCCTATTTATCTGTCATATTTTAGGGATGGCAAAATTATCCATAATCCATTACTCATCCTAATCCATTACATTTTTCATTCATCCAATCCATCCATTTAAAATAATGGATCTAAATGGATATGATCCATTGGACTGCTTTAAGATTGGATGGATTGTAATCCATCCTAGATATCCAATGGATATCCAAATATTCATCCAAATGGATGGATATCCAATTCATCCAAGATAATTTTTTTTTTTAATTTAAATTTTTTATATTTTTTTATTTTCCTTTTCTTAAAAAAAACTTAATAAATTGATAATTTTTTAAATCTAAAATAATTTTTTTATTTTTTATTTTTCACTCTCACCTAGAAGACTCATATCGTTCTCTCCCTTTTACACTGCTCTCTCACTTTACGCTGCTCACTCTCAGTAACGATGGCTCTCTCTCTCTCACCGTCGCACTATCACCTTCGCTCTCTTTCACTATCGCTCTCTCTAACTACCGCGCTCTCTCTCTCATCGTCGCTCTCTCTCACCGTCGTTCTCTCTCACCGTCACGCCGATGAGCAATAGACGGCGACAAGAACCTTCTCTATCAATGGTAAGATTATGACTCTAATAAAAACCCTAAATGTAATCTGATTTGTGATTTTGAATTAAAAAACCCTAAATCCCCAGCCCTAATTCCTCTTTTGTTTCGGTTTGTTCCAAAAGTTTGTTCATGTTTGTAAATGTAATCTGGTTTGTTCCTCTTCTCTGCTATTGTTTTTATTGTCCCTTTTAATTCAATTGCATATACATGCCTTCGATTAGAATTTTTGTGAACTCTACGTGTGGTTTCTAAAAATTTCAAAATCTGGTTGCTGCAAATGATGGTCATTAGATATATGGTTTACATAGAGTTCACAATGTCTTTTTGCTACAAATTCTATCTGACTGGTATCCCTGTTAAGAATGAGATTCGGTTTCAAAGAAAAAAACACTACATAGCACCTTTGATGGATTTTTAATTTTGTTTTGATATTTAACTATTAGCATAAGTGATAGATAACAGCTTTTTAGACATATTCTTATTTATATATTCATGTTTTGGTTCTATTTCTTAAGCATTTTTGCTGAATTGTTGTTATTTCCTTTTTGTACTAATTAGTAGTAGCACTCTTTGTATAAGTGTTTAGTTCTTTATATTTTGTTTTTTAATTATTTTTTCCCATATGGTTGTTCAGAACATGTCAAATGAAGATCAAGAGCAAACGGAGGCAGAGGCGAGTTCAGCCCCATCTGCAAAATAAAAAAGGCAAGATCAACTGCTTGGACGTATTTTGAAAGATTTACGGACAAGGATGAGTAACCGAGGGTAAAATGCAAAAAATGTGGTAAAGAGTACATGGCGAAAGAAGGCAGCGGGACTTCAAATATGATAGTACATTTAAGGAAGTGCCTCTTAGAAGAGGGGGAATCGTCTTTTCCTCCCTTGGATCAGGAGTTGTATCGAGAAAAATTGGCTAATGCAATAATTAAACATGGTTTGCCATTCTCGTTTGTGGGTAATTAAACAACGGGATTAGGGACATTCATCTCTTCTTGAACCCACGTGCCAAGACAATATCAAGGAATACCGCAAAATCTGATGTCTTGAAGATTTATCAGAGGGAGAAAGAAGACCTTAAATGCTACTTAAGGTCTATTCCTGGTAAGATATGTCTTACTTCTGATCTTTGGTCTTCCATTACAACTGACCACTACATGGTAGTGACTACACATTTCATCACCAAGGAATGGGAATTACAAAAGAAAGTGTTAGCTTTCTTTCGTTTCCCACCACCTCACATTAGTGCAAATGTTGCCGAAAAGTTATTAAATTTATTAAAGGAGTGGGGTATTGAAAAAAGAATATTCACCCTCACGTTAGACAATGCACATACAATACAAGTATGGTGAATCTTCTGAAAAAGAATTATTCATTTGGTAATGGACTAGTTAGTGGTGGAAAGTATTTTTCACGTTAAGTGTGGTGCTCACATTCTGAATTTAATTGTGCAAGAGGGATTAAAAGTTATTGATGATTCTTTGTGCAAAATTCGAGAGAGTGTGAAATATGTTAGAGGTTCGGACACTAGGAATTCAACATTTGCTTCGTGTCTAGATCAAATCTTTCCTCCCGTAAAGTCCAAAAAAGTCCGTCAAGATGTTCCAACTAGGTGGAACTCCACTTACTTGATGCTAGAAAATGCTATAGAGTTTCAAGATGCTTTTTTGCATCTGAGTGTCATTGATAGTAACTTTGAAAGTTGTCCTTCAGAGGAGGAGTGAGAGAGTTTAAAAGAAATAGCAAAGTTTCTACAACCATTCTATGATATAACTATCCTCTTTTCTGGCACCTCTTATCCAACCTCAAACTTGTTTTTCTACCATGTATGGAAAATACAAATGTCACTAAAGGAGGCTGTCGGGTATAATGAGGAAGGAAACCTTATCAATCGCATGGCCACTCAAATGATAGAGAAATTTGAAAAATATTGGGAGTGTTGTAGCGAGGTTTTGAGATCTTCCAATTATATGTTAGATATTTGGATTTACATGTTTTGATGCTCAGTTGGATTATCACTGTTTTAACTTCTTTCTAGTGTTGATTATCATGTTTTAGTGTTTGAAATCTTCCAATTATATGTTAGATACTTGGAATTATATCATTTTAGTTTTCTCCTTTGAATCGTTTTCTCCACATTGATGCTCTGTTGAAAATAACCAGTACATGGTAATAATTGGCATATAACTTATCCATAATCCATAATCTTCACTCTTGTAAGTTGTTGCTTTTATAAGTTGTGTTGCTTTTATATTGGGTTTTAACTTTTAAAGTTCTCTTGTTGATGCTTTCTCCTTTTTTATGACAGAATGTCCAGGAAATTACATACTAGTGGTATTCATCTCATCCTCAACATGGCAATCCTCTCCTCAAAGAAGATTGTTTTTCTGGCTTGGATTAGTTGTCATTTGTCATAGATTTTGTAGTGTCCTTGAACACTAGATGTCCTTAACCCTCTAAGTGCTCAAGATTATGGAAACCAGGAGCCCAAGAGAGGATCAAGTATTAATATGTGACTTGTGGTATTTCTGCAATTCCAGTTGGGAAAAGCAGGGTCTCCCCAGTCAACGTGTGTGTGCAAAGTGTCAACTTAGGGATGAGAGTACGTACCTGAAACCCTAGCTGTGATGAGCTATTTATAGGGTTTGAAGGAGGTTGATATGGGCCGTTTGGGCCCTGTATCAGAGCTGTGTTGAACCAGGATTCTGTGAGATAATATCGAAGGATTATGCTCTTAGAATCTGGTTAGGATCAGTTGAAGATCTCATGTCTAGACTGTTACGAGAATCTAGGAGAGATTTGCGGAAGGGATAAGAAGCCTCGGTGAGCTTGAGCTTATCCACGAGCCGATGGTATGCCTTGGTCCTAGAGTCCCGAGCCTGATGGATTGGGGACCGATTGTAAGGCTCGGCCCCATCAAGTCCGAGCCTGGCCCTTTGTTATGCTCGGAGTCCACGAATCCGAGCGAAGGACTTTCATGCTAAGTAAACCGAGGGAAGTGCCCTTAAAGAATCCCTTTGATAAGACTTGGGTCCGTATATGGTCGACAGACCCTACAAGCCCCCCAGCTCGTAAGACTTTGGAAAGTCTGTGACGAGGTAACAAGTGTCTAGGGTTGACCGTTTCGAACGTCTTAGTTCGGGAGTGTGCGACAACTGTAATCATGTAACCTGTTCGAGGGGACGTTTTATGTTCTCTAGGAACGACACATATCTTTGTAAGTTGTGCCAAATCATTATAAATTTTGAAATTTGAAAAAGTGCCTTTAGTAACTGGCACGTCTCACCCTGCGAGTGGTTGAGTAAGTTAATGGGCTTTTGGACCACACGTGCATCGTGGAGGGAAACTGAAAGGTTTTTGAGGGTTATTCAGGGTTATTCGAATCCTACTCCCCCATCCTTCACTCCACTTATTTCCATTTTTCACAAACCAGAAATTCTTATCTTCACTTGCTCCAAACACATCCCTTCTAACTAATCAGAAACTTTTTTCCTCATTTGCTCCGAACACTTTCCCATTTGCTCCAAACACTTTCCCTCTATTCTCCTCTGCACTTTCACGATCATTCGTTGTTACCACCTTTTTCCAGAAATCCACAATCAAAAGCAGGTAATTTTTTCTTCTTCTTCTGACTCGAATAACTTATTTTTGGTTCTGTTTCTTTTCTATTTTTTGAGAGGGCTTTGCGTTTTGTGGGTTTTGCAGAAATTTAGGGATTTTTATTCTGGGTAAGTAGTTAGAGGGTTTGCATTTCCTAATCATGAGAGGTTGGAGAGATTGGAAGAAAATTTACCACGAACTCTGTAGGAGATTAGATGAGGAACCTTCCAGTGACAACAATTCTGATTTTTCTGGGAGTTCTGGGGATTTTGGGCGTGAAAATGTTACCTTAGAAATTAGTTTTGATACCGATGATACAGTAGATCCTCGTATCCCCCCTTGTGGCCAAGGATCAAACGAGTCAACTGAGGTAGAACCGTTAACCATAGAGTACCCTTCTAATTCTGCAGAAGAGAATAGGTGGCTGTTGGCTTATAGGTTTGCCGAGCGTCGAGCTCAGGTTAGGACTAGCACCGAGCGCTTTACAAGGGGGGAAGAGTCTGGGAGATCTTATGAGAGAGGGGGAAAAGGTCCAAGGCTCGGCCTTAGTTTTAGAATTAAAACATCTGCTATAAAAAATGCTAATGCCGAGCCTTTTACTTTTTCCCCAGATATGGTGGAACGCAGGTGTGATACCCATCCTGAAGAATATCCTTTACCACCCAACCACGCGGAGTACGACGGAACTTACGACTTAGAAGTGCTCGAGACAAGGCCCTCTCTGCTGACGACGGACAGCTTGAACCATCTTCGTCCAATTCTCACACCTCCGAGCGCAGATGGGAATGCCTCGGAATTCGTTTTAAGACATGTGAGCATAGACGACCGGATATGCTTCCAAGTGCCGGAAAACCAACAATTTTTTTACTTTTACGAGGAGGTAGTCACAAGGGTCGGAATCCGCACGCCCTTTTCCACCTTAAAAATAGAGGTCCTCAACCACTTAGGTATTGCCCCGAGCGGGTGGGCCTTTGTCAGAGCTTTCCAACAATTTTGTGGCGCTGAAGGTTTGGTAGCGACGTTACGAGCCTTCTTCTGGTTATATGCCCCCCGAGTAAATAAATTCGGCAACTCCAAGGGGCTCTGGGTGTCGTTGAAGGCTCGGAAGGACCATGCCCTTTTTGCGAAGGTAACCGATTCTTGGAAGTCCTTCAAACCACGCTTCTTCCAATACGAGTATACTGGAGCCGAAGTGTGCTGGTTTATGAAACAAGTTGAGGAAGAAGGGGAAATTAAGGTCGTGCCTCAATTCCCATTGAGCTGGTCGAACGGTATTTATAACCGAGGGGCCTCTTTGTATCAATTCGATTATAAAGCAGATTTAACTAAGGCCGAGAGGCGATTATGCGACCGGGTTTGGGAGTACCTCCAAGAAAAGGGGCAAATTGACACCAAACAAATTTTGTTGAAGAGAACAGGGGCTGACGTGAAAGCCGAGCTTGGTACACATACCTTTTTTTTTTTTCTCGGAATGAGATAACATACTTTTCCTTGTTGCAGAAAAAATGGGGAAAAAAGCAACCAAGGCCAAGAAGAGTGCTGCTGCTTCCGATCGGATGGCTAAACTAGCTGCAGTGAAGGCAAGCTCCGGTTCGTCAAGCAAGAGTCAATCCTCTGGGCCCACTCCGACCATCAGTCCAGCCGTCACTCCAAATGTTGTTCCTGTCGAGGTGGCCAAGGCAGCCGAAGTCATTGAACCAACAGTCAACTTGGAAGCTCAGCCAAGTGGTGGAGATACTTCTGAGCGTCCACCCATGAGGGCTCGGGTAGACAAAGGGAAAGGAGTTGCTGGGGATTGGCTCAATTTGAGCAAATCCCACAAAGGAATCCAAGGTGCCGAGGGTATGGATGACATCGTTGCCAAAACAGTATGGGCTAAGAAGTCTTCTGATAGCTTCTATGCAGGAGTCTTCCCACCCGACGATGCACAAGTGCTAGATGCATGGCTCCCATCGGTTTGGGAAAACAACTGCTCGGCCCTGGTGAAGAGTCTTCTTAGAAGTGAAAGTGTTCTCCATTACCCCGGTCATCGTGGCGAGGACATTCATGCTGGGGTGGCCCCTGAGGAAAAGAAGAAAAGAAGAGAAGCTGATGATCGGGAAGACTACTTGCAACTTCAGGTAGAAGGCTTTAATAAAAAGCTTCAAGCATTGGCTGCCGAGAATGAAAAGCTGCAGAAGGGGCTGCAAGAAGCTGAAGATGCCAAGGCTAAGGCCGAGGCTGATAAGGGAACGACTGAAAGAGCTCTTCAAGAAGCCGAGGAAAAGATGAGGCAATCCGAGGAAATCCTGAAAAAGGCTGAGGAGGATGCCACAACTCTTCGGGAGGCTGCAGAGAGAGCTCGGAAAGCCGAGGAGGATGCAGTTGTGGCTCGAGAACAACTCGAGTATGCCAAGGATGAGGCTACTGGACTCCGAGCCTCCCTGGACAAGATGAAGGCAAAAGCTCTTAAGCATAAAAAAGCAGCTAAGGAGAATCTTTACAATTGGGATCATGAAGTTGAAGATTCTTTCCTCAATACAGGCGAGCAACTTCGCATCCTGAATCCTGGCCTCGTGACCAAGGGTGTTGATCCCAACTTTGCTGTTAAGAATGGTCAGATTGTGGGCGAGAATGGGGTTGCAATAGACATGGGTGGTAGTGATCTACCCGATCACTTTGCTGAAGACACCGAGGAAGACGGGGCCGAGGGTGCCGAAGATGAAGAGGAGGAAGAGGACAAGTTTGATCCTGAAAGCATTGTTCTATCTGACATAGAGTAGATTTTTTCTTTTTAACTTTTGTATTTGCCCCAATAGATGGGTTTGAACCTCTTTGCTGTAATCAATTTTGAATATTTATAATATCCGCTCATTTTGTGCTTCTTTTTGTTCTTTTTGTTATGAATTCAAGTGTTAAGACCTCGGAACTCCAGCACTTTAGCCGAGGTGGGTTCCTCGATCCGCGATGTATAAAATGATTCTAAGACAAATCATGTTTGAATCGGGAATCTTTTAAAGTACTTGACGAGTTATAAGCTCTTGTTCGAGCTGTTTATAATCGTTCACGTCATAAACGGTGACTAGTCGATTATGAGGAAAAGTACGTAAATACAATGAATTCAATAACAACTTTTATTTATTTGAAGCAGTGAATACAATGGGCTCGGAGTTCCACCGAGCGTACACCATCATCAAAAATAAACAATCCTAACATAAAGTAAAAGTAATAATTAAACTAAACAAAATTGAAAATAGAATTGAAACAAATAAAAAACTTTAGCTGAAATATGCTCTAAGCTTTGCCACGTTCCATGTGCTGTTGATGAGAGCACCCGAGAGAGTTTCGAGCTTGTAGGCTCCTGTTCCCGTTTTGGAAGCTACTCGGTATGGCTTGTGAATTCAATGCTCCTAATTATGTGGATTATGTTTTGATGATGACAAAATAATTAACAAATCATGCCTTGAAGATATTGCAACATCAACATCAACAAGAAGTCAAGAAAAGAAGACAAGTGCCCAATCATTCTCAATCAAATATTAATTGTAAATTTCTAATTTATGTTGAGAGTGGTTGAGAGTGGGTAGAAATAGTTAGTCTCTTCTAGGAATAAATTTTTATATGTTTATTAAGTTGAGATTGACCAAAAATTAATACTTGAGAGGAAAAATAAAATTGAAAAATAATTTTTCCCATATCTGATCAAAATACTCGAGTATTTTGATAAAGACTCGAGTATATACTCGAGTATTTATAGAAAAACTCGAGTATTTGTGCCAGGTCAGCAATTATGACCGTTAGTCTTGTTCGTGCACCAATTCACTCGTGACCGACCAAAAAGACTCGAGTTTTTACCAAAAGACTCGAGTATTTTTGTCCAGTCAGCAAAAATGAACTTTGGAGAAACTCAAAAACCCAATTGAGGGCATTTGAGTCTCATCCAACCCCAAGAGAGAATTCAGAACCTTATTGTAAAATTTCTCTTTGAATTTGTGCAAGAACAAACAAGACAACAACACATCATTGATTACAAGCTTTCATAATTTCCTTTTCTCAAGTGTTAATTCCCAAAAAGCTCAACTTCTCACTCATATTGTCATTTTATTCCAAGTTGAGTTTTAGGCCTCAATTCTTACATTGAGCTGTGCTTATTTGTGCTAATCCATTGTGAGATTAGTAATACACATACAAAAAGCTTGATTATTCAAAGTCTTGGATTGTTCCCAAGCAAACCCTAAGTGGCTTAGGGTGTTGGAAGTCTTGAGAGGTTCTCAAGCACAAGACTAGGAGGTTCCTAGCCCGGTGGAGTTTCTTGAAGGGAGTTCAAGGAAGCTTTGTGAAGAGTTCTTCAATCACCGGAATCAAATTGGGGTAGAAATCAAGAGTTTGGTACACTCTTGAAAGGGTTAGGTTGAGTGAGGCCATTCTCAAGCAATCCTTTGTAATTTCTAACAATTTGATTATTAGTAGAAACTCCTAAGTGATTAGGAGGACTGGATGTAGCTCATTGTTGGAGTGAACCAGGATAAAATTGCTTGAGTGTTGGTTTATTGCTTTTAATCTACTTTCTAGCTCAATAGACTTAAGTCATTTCAATCAATTAGGATTTATACAATTAGGTAGCAAGTTCAAGGAATCTTTGTGTTAAAAGTTATTTAGATTGCTTGCTATTCTGTTGGATAAGTTCCTGTTTATTATTGAATTGATTTGAGTTAAATTGCTGAATTTTCGTTTCTGGTTTTTCTGCTATCTGATAGGAAAAACTCGAGTATTTAAGAAAAGACTCGAGTTGTTCATCACTGAAAAACTCGAGTATTTCACAAAAGACTCGAGTCTTTTGTGTCTGATTCCAGAAAATTCAGTCTTAGCTCCATTCTTCAATTATCAATCGAAATATTTGGTATTAGTGCTTCAAAATACTATTCACCCCCCCTCTAGTATTTGCTTAGCCCGCTTGTTGGTTTCCAACATGGCCCTTCCCAGTTTTGAGCCAGTTTCGCGTCTTTAGCGTTTTTGAGTCCAATGTCAGCTCTTCTTAGGACGAGGTCACCTACCTCGAACTCTCTGGGTACTACCGAGCGATTGTACCCTTTCGCTTGCATAAGCTTGGCATGTTTTTCTCGCTTGGCGGCTAGATCTCTGACTTCTTCCGATAGAACGAGGTCCTCACACAGTAAAGTGTTGTTGAGGGGGTTTGGTTGTTGTGTGGCTCGGAATGAAGGGATGTTCCTTTCTATCGGGATGACCGCGTCGCAACCGTAAATAAGCCGATAAGGAGTTTCTCCCGTCGAAGTCTGTATTGTGGTGCGATATGACCAAAGTACTTCATGCAAGTTCTCCAGTCAATTTCCTTTCGCACCGATGAGTCTCTTCTTGATTCCCTGGATGATAGTTCGGTTCACTGATTCTACTTGTCCATTGGTTTGAGGGTGCTCGACCGAGGAAAAATAGTGCTCAATGTTCAAAGCATTGACCAAGTCTTGGAATGCCTTGGCTGCAAATTGAGTTCCGTTGTCAGTCACCAGAACTTGTGGCACTCCAAACCGAGCTACGACCTGTCTTTCAAAGAACTTCTAAACCTTGGCCGACGAGATAGTTTCTAGAGGCTCGGCTTCAATCCCCTTGGTAAAGTAATCAATGGCAACTATCACCCATTTTAGCTGTCTTGGTGCGGTGGGGAACTGGCCAATCAAATCCATTCCCCATTGATAGAAGGGATAGGGAGATGAGAGTGAGTGGAGTTACTTGGCCGGCTTCTGATACACATCGCTGTGAAACTGACACTTTTCATATCTCTTCACATGATTGATCGCATCTTGCTGAAGGGTCGGCCAGTAGTATCCTGCCCTTAGAATCTTTTTGGCTAGTGATTTCCCCCCAACATGCTGACTTCCGATACCCCCGTGAACCTTTTCCAGTGTCTGTTTTGCCTCAGCGGGATCTAAACATCTGAGCATAGGGCCACCGATGCCTCGGCGAAACAGAATTCCTTCAACCAGAGCAAATTGTGAGGCTTTCCTAACGAGTTTCTTGGCCTCGATTGGACCATTCGGCAAAATTCCTTGTTCCAGGTAACTCGTGATCGGAGCAGTCCAACTTGGATCCACCGAAATGGAGAGGACTACGCTAGGTCCGTGCACCATTTCTTGGATCAACGTTTTGTTATTTCCAGGGCCTTTTGTCGGAGCAAGTTTCGAAAGAATGTCCGCACGACCATTGATTTCCCTTGGGATGTGGCAGAATTCAACCTTGGCAAACTCTGAGGATAGGAACTTCACCTTCTCAAGATATTTTTGGAGGATGGGTTCCTTGGCTTGATAATCACCCTTAACTTGCGAAACCACCAACTGAGAATCGCTGAAAATCTTCACTTCTCGGGCCCCCACCTCTTTTGCCATCCTGAGACCAGTCATTACAGCTTCATATTCCGCCTGATTATTTGAAGTAGGAAATCCGAACTTCAAAGAATACTCAAGGGTAACTCCCTCGGAGTTTTCCAGGATTATTCCAGCACCTGCTCCGAGCTTGTTACTCGACCCATCAACATAAATGCTCCAGTCCAAGTTTGAGCTCGTCAGTGGCTCAGTAAACTCTGTGAGGAAGTCAGCTAGGACCTGAGACTTCATTGCCTTCCTCGGTTTGAAAGTGATGTCGAACTCGGAAAGTTCAATGGCCCAAGTCACCATTCTTCCTGCCAAGTCGGGTTTTTGAAGAATCTAACGGATCGGCTGAGCTGTTCTGACCTTGATGTGGTGACTCTAGAAGTATTGACGCAGTCTTCTGGCCGTGATAACCAAACAAAATGCCAATTTTTCCACCTTCTGATATCTCAGCTCTGGTCCCTGCAGTGCTCGGCTGACAAAATAAACAGGGGATTCTTTGCCTGATTCTTCTCGAACTAGAACCGAACTGACAACTGTATCACCCACTGATAAGTAAAGGAACAAAATTTCTCCAGCTACAGGACTAGACAAGATTGGGGGGGTGCCAGGTATTACTTAAGGTCAGTGAAGGCCTTTTCGCATGCCTCGTTCCACTCAAACGTCTTTTCCTTCTCCTTCCTCGACAGTTGGTACCATGGTAGAGCCTTCCGAGCTGATTGGGATAAAAATCTGGAAAGAGCCGCTACCCGACCTGCCAACTGCTGTACACCCTTGATGCCAGATGGACTCTTCATTTCGAGGATGGCTCGGCACTTCTCTGGATTTGCCTCGATTCCTCGTTCAGTGAGCATAAATCCTAGGAATGACCCAGCAGGAACCCCAAAGGTGCATTTTTCCGGATTCAACCTCATATCGAACTGCCGAATTCTGCCAAGAATGATCTTCAAATCCTTAGCATGGTCTTCTTCCTTCAAACTCTTAGCAATCATATCGTCGATGTATACCTCCATTCTGGGCCCAATAAGTGGGCCGAACACCTTGTTCATCATTCGCTGGTAAGTCGCCCCAGCGTTCTTAAGTCCGAAGGGCATGACATTATAACAAAATGTAGCATTTTCAGTCACGAATGAAGTCTTCACCTGATCTGGGGGATACATCGGGATCTGATTGTAGCCCGAATAGGCGTCTATGATCTGATATCCTGCCGAGCTGTCTACTAATTTGTCTATGCAGGGAAGTGGGTATTGGTCCTTGGGGCAGACCTTGTTCAAGTCTGTGTAATCCACGCACATTCTCCACTTTCCATTGGATTTCTTGACCAGTACGGGATTAGCCAACCAATCAGTGTATACCACTTCCCTGATAAACCCTGCTTCAAGCAGCTCGGCAACCTTTTCCTCTGTTGCTTGAGCCTTCTCGGTTCCGACCCGTCTTTTCTTCTGACAAACTGGCTTAGCGCCAGGATACACACTTAATTTGAGGCAAATGAAATTCGGATCGATTCCTGACATGTCTGCCGAGGACCAGGCAAATAAATCTTTGTTTTCTACGAGCAGTTCTGTCAGTTCTCTCTCAACTTCCTCGGCAAGGCCAACACCAGTCTTGACACAACGGGATGGATCAGAGCCCAACATTACCTTCTTGAAGTCCCCCTGAGGGGTTGTCCTAGTTTCATCCTCCTCCCTCACATCAAGATCTGCCAGGTTAAAACTCCCTTTGTTGAGTGGTTCTTGCATAATCTTCTCATCTTCAATCTTCAGTTTACCCAGGCTGATATTGTAGCACTTTCGAGCCACCTCTTGTTCAGAACGTACCGTTACCACCTTGTCGTCAGATCCTGGAAACTTCATAGCTAGGTGGACAGTTGATACAACGGCACCAAAAGACTGGAGTGCAGTACGGCCGAGGATGACGTTGTATGCCGAAGGAGCCTGGACAACCAGAAACTTCACTATCTCAGTTCGAGCAGATGGTTGTTCCCCCATGGTAACTGGGAGGTGGATATGGCCTAGGGGAACAATCGAATGGCCAGTAAAGCCAATCAAACTTCCCTCGAACGGAGTTAGGTCAGATCTTTTCAACTTCAAGGCTTCGAGCAGATCCAAGAACATAATGTCTGCTGAACTCCCCTGATCAACAAGAATCCTTTTTACTTCATAATTTCCGAGCCTAGCTGTAACTACCATTGGATCATTGTGGTCTTGGATAATGTCAGCAAAATCCTCGTCACTGAAGCTGATGACGATGTTCTTCTTTTTGGGTTTGTGGATTGGTCGGCTGGCCACCGAAAGAACTTGACCCACATACTTCTTTCGGCCACCTCTCTTTTCCCCTCCACCTGCGAATCCTCCAGCAATGGTGTTGATTAGAAAAGTCCCTCGACCCTTATCCTGTTCGGACAGTAGGGTGGAGGCTCCCCCTGCAGGTGGTGAAGGGCTCCTATTTCTTTTCTGCTCGGGTCTGGGTGGTGAATTACTTTTTCTCCCGGAACGCTTCCGCATTGCTTCGCCAATGTACTGTTGAAGCTTTCCGTCCCTCACCATTTCCTCAATCAAGTCCTTTAGCATAGTACACTGGTCAGTGGTATGTCCCCATCCACCATGATGGTCACAATACTTTGTCTTATCTTTTTGAGCAGCTCTTCTCAAAGCTGGAGGCCGAGTGATATTGTGCATCTCGGTGTGCATAGTCTCACGAAGGATTTGACTCCTTGGGACTGTCAGCTGGGTATACTCATCATATTTGCCTTTTGGAGGCAGTTTTTCTCCTCTTTCTCTTTCTCTTTTATCCTTCCTCCCCCTACTATCTTGAAAACGATCCCTTTGACGAGGGTCGTTTTGACGAGGGTGTTGCTCTTGACGTTCATCCTTACCCCGTGCGGCAGTACTGATTCTGTGAAATTCCTCCAGATTGACAAACTTCCTGGACCTTTCCCTGAGCTCGGCCATATCCTTGGGTGGTTCCCCAATCAAACAATCCTTAAAGTCTCCATCTCGCAACCCTTGAGTAAGCAATAGAACAGATACTCCAGATTGCAGGCCTGATATGCCACTAGCCTCTTGTTGATACCGAGCTAGGTAATCCCGTAGAGACTCGTCTGGTCTCTGTGCGACTCCAGCTAATGAATGATCGGACTTTGGCTGTGACATACTGGCTGTATACCTATTTAGGAATGCTCTCCTTAGCTCATCCAAAGAGTGGATTGAATTAGCGGGCAGGGAATTGAACCATCTCAAAGGTGCCGAGCCCAAAGTCATTGAGAAGGCTCGGCACTTCATGAAATCCCCTCCTCCATAAAACATCATGGAAGACTCGTAAGCCGCAATATGGTCTATCGAATCGGTTGTCCCAGTGTACCGAGGAATATTTTGATGGCCCACATAAGTCTGCGGGGTTTGGAATGCCATAATCTCAATTGTGAAAGGATGTCCAGGATGAGGTTCCCCAGTAATACGCTCAGGAACCATGTTCGGGTTAAGGGGTGGGGTGGAGGAAGGTTGCTCGGGGTTGCCGAGAGCCACGTGAGGGCCTTGCTCGGCTGTTCTTGCCATGCTCTGCTGCTGAAGAGCAGCAATAGCCTGATTCTGTTTCTCAATCAAGGAAGTCTGAGTTCTCAAAATTTCCATGATTGACTCTTCTCTCCTTCGGGCTGAAGAGGTAGTCATGTAAGACCTACCCTCTGTTTCAGAACGCTGACCACCTTGAAGCGTTCCAAAGCGACCCCTAGTCAAGTGAGGGATTTCCCTGTCGGATCGCTCGGCTCGGGAATGATCACGATGAGCGGAACGCTCAACTCGCCGATCCTCATCAGTTCGTGATCCAGCAGGGGTCCTCCGAGATTGATGTGGTCCAGAATCTGCAGTATCATGCCATTCTGAAACATGGCCATCAGGAACAGTGCGAGGGTTAGATCGCCCTCCGCCGCCTTCAATGAGGGGAGGAACAGTGGCTTGTGCCTGAACAACCGGAGGAACCGGCGGAACTGGAGGAACATTAGCCCGATTGCCTTCAGTTGGTCCTCCTGGGGTGATTCTGTCCCTAACGTTTCCCCCATTCTTAGGTGGCCTCCCACGGAGGCGACGGCGGAGATCTCTTTGATTACCCTTATCGTTTGCCATGAGAACAGTGGACGTGGGAATACTAGTTATTCGCTTCCCCACAGACGGCGCCAATGTAGTGTCCTTGAACACTAGATGTCCTTAACCCTCTAAGTGCTCAAGATTATGGAAACCAGGAGCCTAGGAGAGGATCAAGTATTAATATGTGACTTGTGGTATATCTGCAATTCCAGTTGGGAAAAGCAGGGTCTCCCCAGTCAACGTGTGTGTGCAAAGTGTCAACTTAGGGATGAGAGTACGTACTTGAAACCCTAGCTTGATGAGCTATTTATAGGGTTTGAAGGAGGTTGATATGGGTCGTTTGGGCCCTGTATCAGAGCCGTGCTGAACCAGGATTCTGTGAGATAATATCGGAGGATTATGCTCTTAGAATCTGGTTAGGATCAGCTGAAGATCTCATGTCTAGGCTGTTGCGAGAATCTAGGAGAGATTTGCGAAAGGGATAAGAAGCCTCGGTGAGCTTGAGCTTATCCACGAGTCGACGGTATGCCTCGGTCCTAGAGTCCCGAGCCTGATGGATTGGGGACCGATTGTAAGGCTCGGCCCCATCAAGTCCGAGCCTGACCCTTTGTTATGCTCGGAATCCACGAATCCGAGCGAAGGACTTTCATGCTAAGTAAACCGAGGGAAGTGCCCTTAAAGAATCCCTTTGATAAGACTTGGGTCCGTATATGGTCGGCAAACCCTAAATATTTTATTTTTTTAATTTTATTATGTGTATCTTTACTCTGATCTTAGATTTTATTGAAGTGTAATGATCCCAAAGTGACTTTAAGAAATAGATCCTCCATTGTAATTTGGTTGACTAATTCATTTCGTTGACTAAAAACATATTTTAAATTGAATGGGATACATTGGACTTAACAGCCAAGAACAACTTTCTTTTGAAAACATATATTGGATGGTTGAAAATTGAAATTACGATAATAATAATCGTGTTTATTGAAAACTAACAAATACATCCAATGCCAAGACAAAATGATGACGGGAGTTGAAGCAATCTTGCATATACAAAGTTGTAAATTTATTTATTAAAAAAATGACAATTTTTTGTTATTCTGAATTTGAAATTAAAAAGAATGAATTTAAAATGGTGAATGAATTTTTTTTTAAATCTAGATTCAATTTTAGATTAAAAAAAGAAGCAAATGGGTAAAAAAATTATTTTGGATTTAATTTTAAATTTGTTTATTATTAAAAAATTAAAATTAAAAAAAACAAATGGATTGGATGGCATCCAATCCGTTCAAATGGATAAATGGATGGATGGAAATCCATCCATTAAGTTAGGATATGGATGGATTTGGATGATTTCAAAAAAGATGAAATGTATTTTAATAGTTTGTTGGATATTTGACCCTTTTTTAAATCCATCCATAAAGATCCAAATCCAAATTCATCCAATCCATCCATTTGCCACCCCTATCATATTTCAAACAAAACATATCATTTAAGAAATACAATCATTATTTAAATTTTCAATACATTAATTATGCTTTTTTTCACTACTATACACATTCTCTCTCCGTAATCATTACTTTTTCTTCACCACATATGAAAATCAATACCCAAATAAATAGGGGTAAACATGAAAAATAGCATTTATTACATTTCCTAACATCATCAAAAAGACAAATAAAAAAATAAAAACTTCTCCAAAAAAGGGACATATAAATAGGAACGGAGGGAGTGTGTGTATATATATATATATATATATACCACTTTTCCAAAATATAATACTATTTTAACACTTTTATTTTGTCTTTATTTATAAGACTATAAATCAATTTTTAATGACAATTAATTAGTCCCTTCGTTCCATATTTAAATTTTATTAAATTTCTAATATAATAAGGGTAATTTTGAAAATACATATATTCACATTTCCAATATCATTAATTAAATTAATCAACTTTCTTATAATATATGAAATCTACTGAAAGGGTTTTATATGCAGAGAGGGTTTTATATATATAAAAATTCCATTGGACATCCAATACTTGTTTAAGTAAAGTTTTTCTAAAAACCAATATAGACTCAAGGAAGAATTACCCACAAATATTAAATTGACAAAAACTATTTCTAAACAGATTTCAATTTACTAATGAATTGCTTTCCCTTACATGCGATCAAGAGATCTTCTTAAGAATCAGCATAAACTTAACACCCATCACAAATTTAAAAATGACAAATAAGGAATCATACCTTTAATTACTTTTTTAATTTTTTACATTTTTTTATACCCATCACAAATTTTTAATTTTTTACATTTTTTTATTAATTTTTATAAAATCGAAAGAATAAAATGGTTTTCAAATTGTACATTTTTTATTTAAGAATTGTTTCCTAACAACACTAAATTGATAAAAAAAATTATAAAAATTAAATCAGTTTCAAATAAATCATGAATTTTAATAATGGAAGAGATGGTAATAAGGGCCAACATTTTTTGGTTGTCAATACTCAGAATCTTAAAATAGCAATAGATCTCCTACTTTTCCAGTTTACATCTCTAACCCATTTCTTTTTTATTGTATTTTATAATTATAATTATAATTATTATCTATACTTTAATAAAAGACAATCGGTCACTTGAACCGGGAAAAACCAATCCGCCAGTTTTCATTGGGCGCTCATCAATGAGCGGTAAAAATAAATGAGAGGGAAATTAGGATGTACCGTAAGAAGGAGCACAATGTTTGAAATTAAAAAAAGAAAGAAAAAAATGAAACAAGTTTAAGACAACAAATTAGTCCACACGTGAATGTCACATGTACTTGCAAGCATGGTGGGAGAAGAACTTCTAGAAGGTTGTTGAATATGGATTCAATCTCATTTTGCATTCTCTCTTTATTCACTTTGCAAAGATGTCTATTGTGTAAGAAAAAGTATCAAAATTCAAATGTAAATACATTTCCTCAATCCTGATGTCAAACTTGATAAAATATAATATTCAAAATCTTGAAATAATAATAAAATTATCGGTCCTTACGAATAACTATTGCATAAGAAAAAGTATTAAAATTCAAATTTAAATACATTTTTTCAATCTTGATGTCAAACATGATAAAATATAATTTTTAGAATATTGAAATAATAAGTTATTAAATATAACTTATATCATTAATATATTAAAATCAGTCAGGGAGTTAAAAATAAAACAATCTCATAATGCAATTAAAATTTACAGGAACGCTCCAAATATTAAAATAAACATATGTTTTTAAAGAAACAATGTATGAAAATGTCTCTAAGGTTTATCAGTTGAGTTCCATGTTAAAATATTAATTAAAGTAAATAGAAACACTCTTTTATTTTTGTAAAGCTTATGATAACATATTTATACTTAATAAGTCATTGAATATAACTTATACCGTTAATATATTAAAATCAGTCCAGAAGCTAAAAATAAAACAGTCTCTGAATGCTATGAAAATATACGGGAACGTTCCAAATATTAAATTAAACATATGTTTCTAAAGAAACAATTTATGAAAATGCCTCTACAACTTGCCAGTTGAGTTTCCTGTTAAAATATTAATTAGAGTAAATAAAAGCACTTTTTTATTTTTTGCAAAGTTTATGGTAACATATTTATACTTATTTCGTTTAGGAAACATATTTCAAATATAATGATGAAATTTCAAATTTTGTTTCGACACTGCAATCTTGAAAACATGATATTAGTTTAACAAGGAACAATTTATAAGTTGTGAACAATTTATATACCCCTTCAAAGTTTTACGCTGTTTTCATAACAAAGTTTCATGTATTTTACACAATTACTTTTTCTCTTCTACTAGCTGAAGGTGTTTATATCCCTTCAAAAATATTTTTCATTATCTCATTATTAAGACACTAATCACTCATAATTAAAGTCGCAATAATTTTATTACTGCCACTATAAATCTCATCATGTCTTTAACACCACAATAATTTCATACTTAAATTGGTGGGTTATCGCATTGACCCCATGCGTGGCACGGGGTGTTTCTAGTTACATAAAAATTCAAACAACAAAAACCAGTTGCAGAGATCCTCCCCAAAAACTACATGCCGCCACCATCACCTATACATGCAAGCTTCAACACCCAAGCTTATAATTCATTTTAAATGGCACCTTGAGTCGTCCTTTTGAGTGTTAAATTGAAAATCCTAATTCATTAGTTCTCGAAGTTTTGAATTCACCATTTTTTAACATTAAATTACCTTTTTTACTTTCTTAACCAATGCCCTAAGGCACTCTTTAGCATTTTCATTTAGTATCTATTATTACCTCCATCCCTAAACGCTTTTTGTCATCCCGAATTTTAATTCCAAGAATAATTAGAATAATAATAAGATTAGGAAATGATAATTATGCTAAATAAGATTTAAGGTGATGAAATTAGGATTCCTTTGAGTGCCATAAAGGAGTTGAGAAACATTGACATCGGATAGGAGATTTAAAGATGAACAAAAAAGCGTTAGGAACAGTATTTTCGGTGTTATAAACACCCTATATTAGGAAATTAGAAATAAAAGATTTACAATGTAAAACACAAATTTCACCGTTGGATGTAAAGATAATGGTCTTAGAAAGCTTGCTTTCAAATTTGAGCAAGATCTAACGGTTAACGAAAGAGATATGACATTTTGAAATGGAAGGGATGAAAACATGGCAAGGTAATAGATTACTTTTGAAGGTGATCGATTACCTCCTCTCTGGATGGAAAAAATAAAATGAAATTCATAAGGTAATCGATTACTTTTGCCAGCTCGTTAGAGTTAAAAAAATAATGACTTGGAGGCCAATTAAGTAAAGCTTCTTCAAGAAGCCACTAATTAACCACCACACACTCCAAGCTTCCTTAGGAAGCCATTCCCTCACCACCAAATATTCCTTTCCATGCAAGCCCTTCTCTTCTCATAAAAAAAAACAATAACAAACACACATACACTTATTCATTCATTCACTACTTCATTTCCATCTTCTTCTCTCTAAGTCCAAGAGCAAGAGCCAAGAGCTCATCACACACCATCATCATCAAGATCATCAACAAACACCAAAGCCAAGCCCGATAACATCTCCTCAACACCAACCACACACATATCATCATCATCTCCATCACAACTCATCAAACCCCAAGATCACCCACACCATTGATAAGCTCAAGAACCTCATTAAGAGCATCAACCTCACACCCAACACCACCCATCCCCACGCCACCCTCACCATTCCTTCTCTTGAACTTTCTCTCAACATAACCATGGAGGCTCAAGCTTTAAGAGGTTCAAGGACAAGAAATAAGAAGCTAGGTTTTGGGGATTTGCAAACTAAGTGTGGAGGATGCAAGGACAAAGGGAGAACAACTTAGAATTTGAGGTTCTACCTCTCTCTCATCAAGGTAAGAAGGTGATATTACCTTGATTTAAGGCATGATTTCTATGATGCTTATAGTGGTAGCTAAGTGTAGTTATAGTTATGAGAATAAACAATAGGGTAGTTGATATAGAAAATAAATGAAGTATAGGAATGAAGGAAATGAACCCACTAGGGATTTTATGATTTTATGGATTTATATGAATAAAATATGTTGTTATGTAATGTTTGAATAATGATGTTTGTGTTGATGTGTGTGATTTTTATGGAGAATGTTAATTGATGGATGTTGGGTAGTGATATAAGTGACGACATAGAATTATGATATGAATATAACATAGTGTTAAGTTAGTTAATTGTATGAAGTGAATAGGGCAATGGAAAAGTTAAGTAAAGTTAGAAACTAATGGCGAGAAAATAAAGAGAGTAAGGCCATGAGGGCCCAATAAATTATAGCACTAAATAATAATCCTGTTGGGTGACACGCCCCATTAGGTGCAAACGTCCTATTAGGTGACAAAGGTCCTAGTAGGTGCAAAGGTCTCATTAAGTGCAAACGTCCCATTAGGTGAAAAAGGTCCCGTTAGGTGTAGAATGTGTCACCATGGATCATTATGGGCAATTAAAAGAATAAGTAAAACGATATGTAAAGGAGATGAGTGGTTAAAAATAGTAAATAAAAGATAATGAAAGGTCCTAACGGGTATAAAACGTCCTAATGAGTGTGGAAAGCTCCTGATGGGTGATAAACGTCTTAACAGATGAAAATGTCCTATTGGGTGAAAACGTCCTAGCAGGTGTAAATGTCCTAATGGGGGAAACTAGGAAAGTGAATATGTGTGAATATGCTTGTGATTTCTTTGTGTTGTAGCATTTTGTCACGAGTATAATAGGCATAGTTTATTACTGTGACTTTTTAGAAGTTATTTCCTAAGTTCTGTGTAATGTTACCCTTCTTGCTATTTTTATTACAGGTACAGAAGGAGCTTACACGAGGCATGACCGAGTAGGAGTACACTCCACATCGTGGAGTGTAATTAGCTAGCTGGGTGACCATGTATTGGTCCGGGGTTTTATTTTGAGAATCATATTGTATATATTTACTTTATCTTTTGGGAGCTAAATAACTCCAAGAGCTAGTTTATATTTTTGGAATTGATGTAATGAATGAACTAGATTATATTTTGGCCCTGCTGACCTACTGTTGTTTATATGAAATTTTTTGTTCATGTTTTTCAGGAAAAGTATATTTTGGGAATATCTCTAAACAAAGTAAACTCTGTCCGATTCTACGGAGATTTTCATAAGTATTATAATTAACTAGGGTTTTTAAAAGAAATTTTCAAGTCACTAAATCTAATTGGGGTAATTAGTGTATTGATTAAGGTAGGGTGTTACACTTTTGACACTTTTATTTTGTTCCTATTTATAAGATTCTATACCAATTTTCAATGATCATCAATTTATTTTCTTTCAAAAACACCCTTATTTATTTAACACTTTTTATATTCATAATAATATTAATAGGGATAATTTTGAAAATACATATCAAAAATTCACATTTCCAATACAATTAACTAAATTAATCAACTTTCTTAATGGAAGTTAAATCTCCCAAAGGGGTCCTATATATAGGAACGGATGGAGTATTTTTTTTTTAAACTTATTCCAAATTATGCTTTAAGAATTTGAGGATGTACATTAATTTTTTTTTTCATTTTAATTTTGCATTCAACATGTTAAAATGTGTGAAATGAGTTATGATTAATGTCGTGTAGAAATATTACAGTAAAATTATGTAATACGTACTCCCTTCAGTCCCATTTATAAGCAAAAATAAAAAAAGACACTCCACTAATATAGGCAAGAATTAACTAACTTGTTTGGAACCTTGCAGCATGGTGGGTTGAACATCAAGGACAGTTGCATTTGGAACCTTGCACCAATTGGAAAGCAGGTTTGAGATTTGGCTATGAAGAAGGATACGCCGATGCATTCAGTTTATATAAAGGAGCACGATTTCTGGCAATGCAACTCAACTTAGGGATCTGGATGACACTATAAGCATATTTTAAAAGTCAGAGATAAATTAAAACCAGGTTTCGGTAATGATAATAGGAGTAGGACTCAGGATGACATTTACACGATCAAGAGTGGTTATTTGATGCTCAAAGACCAGCAATGGGTTTATCCTTTGCATAGAATGGTTTGGTACAGTGTGAATGTTCAAAAACATTGTTTTATTGCTTGACTTGCCGCTCTTGGGAAGTTTCAAACTTTAGACAGGTTATGTTTTATAACTATTCATAATCATTGTTGTTTATGTCTATCTTCTTCTGTGTCTAGAAATCACTTATTTTTTTAATGTAATTGGAGATATAGTCTCCTTGATTACTGTTGTCTCTGGATAGGAATTGACAGGTAAGAAGAGGAATTAAAAGCATGTTTTGAAACATGCATGCAATTTCTTTTTTTAGATTTACCCATTTTAAAAACACAATGCAATAGCAAAGATATTTAGTCTCTCTTTTAAGCATGGTTTAAGAGTAAAAAAAAAAACTTAATTATTAAATAAAGAAACAAATTAAAAAAAATTAAATTTAGAATAAATCTAATCAGGCTATTTGACAAAAAATTTCAAAAACCTTCCTTCAAATTTTAATTATTAAGAGTTAAGATTAAGATTTATGTGTTCCAAAAAGAATTAATGAATGAGGAGAAGATAAAAAGACAATATCACAACCTTGAAAAATGATGATCATAGTCTAAAACCTTTTTTTTTTTTTTTTAATAATCAAAGGGGCTTAAAGCCCGCATAGTCTAAAACTTTAACACCATAGCACCACACATAAATTGATTGTCCAACAAAGCACTATATCATTCATTTAATATTAATAGCAAATAAAAAGTTGGGCATAATATTACGTGCATTTGATTTTTCTTTCAAAAAATTTGACCATTATTAAAAAAATTAAAATACTTGAATCTAAGCCTAGAATTTTACGGTGTGAGAGTGTGAGACAATGAGTAGGGGTGGCAATGGGAGACTGCAGATGGGGATCCCCGAAGGGAATGCCCTGTTCGGGTACCCGAGTTCGGGGATTTTTCCCCATCGAGGGCGGGGATGGGGGGGATTTTTTTTCGGAACAGATTTTGGGGCGGGGAATGGGATTGGTTCCCCAGTCCCCAACAATTTTACTTATATGCCCTTAAATATTTAGCCTTTATATAGTTAAAAAATAGGTTTTTTAGTAACTTCACATATATAATTATAATTAATTATAATAATTATTATTATTATTAACGATTTTTTTAGATTGAATCTCTTGAATTTTGACGATTATTTTTCTGTTGTGTACAAGTTTAAAAATGCTATTCGACGTTGTGAATTTTATAACAGGTCAAATTGAAGTTAGGTTCCCTGTGGGGACTCGTGGGGTGGTGGGGAATGGGGATGAGGGTTAATTTACCCCAATATGGGAAATGGGGATGGAGGTAAATGAGATCCGAGAATGGGAAATGGGAAAGGCTTCCCCAAGCATTCCTCACCCCGTTGTCATCTCTAACAATGAGAATACTACATTGATAATATAAAACAAATTTTACGGTGTAATACTACATTGATAGCGAGAGTAGCTCAGCCCCCACAAAGATGGGACCTTCTTTAATGGAGAGAGCTGAGTTTTCTTGTGTAATGGTCCTTTTTCTAGTTGGATTTTAATAAAGTGACATTAAGGAAGGTAAGTGGGTACTGGGAATTGGCTTGGGAATATATTTTGAGAGCATCAGCAGCGGCGTTCGTGAGTAGAGCTGTCAATAATGGGCCAGGCCCGATGGGCCAGCCCATTTAACCCGAAAATAAATGGGCTGGGCTTTGCAAAATCCCAGCCCGACCTTTTTTCGGCCCGACCAAACCCGGCCCGATAATTACGCAGCCCGACATGGGCCAGCCCGAAATGAGATGGGCTGGCCCGCTGGCCCGAAAATTTAAAATGTTTGCAATTTTTTTCTTTTTTAAGAAATGATTGAGATTTAAAGAGGCCCAGCCCAATAATTAAAAAAAAAAAAGACGGGTCAAGTGTGGATGGTGGAAAGTGGAACATGGTCCGTATGTTATCACAAATTCACAATTCAGTATTCAGTATTCACACTATCTCTTCTCACTGCAGCCGGCCCTAAATTGAATTCATACTAAGTTACTAACCCTAAGAGTAAGAGAGTTTCTCACTTCCTAACCCTCATCTTCCTTCGGTCGATCATCTTCGGCCATGGATGTTACCGGTGCCTCACCCTCTCGAAAGCGGCATCACCTCACAGCCAAACCCCATGGCACCTCACCCTCCAGGAAACGCCTTCATTTCATGCCCTCACCCTTACGGAAACGCGATCGCCCTCCCTTCTCGTCCTCATCCCACGGCGGCTCACCTTCACCGTCACGAGCACAGTCACGGGGAGCACAGTCACGAGCGGTAAGCTACTTACTTTTTTCAGTTGTTTTTTTTTTGTCAACTATTATTATTGATTGTTGATAGTAGGTTGTTTTTATAAAATTATGAGTATAAAATTTTTGATAAAAATTATGTGTATTATCTTTCCTCTGTCCCCTTAAATTATAGTACCTAAAAATTATGTGTCACGGACTCACAGTGTCCTACAATTTTTGATATCCTTCTACTTGTATAAATATCATGTAGCGTATTATTTGGGTCTACTTTCTACTTTTCATATTACAAGATGCAAAACAATAGCGTATTATTTGCCAAATTAATTGAGGAAGCAAAGACTCATCCTTTATCAATTGGAAAAAAAAAAAGAGAGAGAGAGAGACATGTATGAAATTTAAAAAAAAAAATACATTTCCTAACTTAGATCATAAAATCAAATATGCTGCCAAGGTTTTTTTTTGATGAACAATATGCTGCCAAGGTAACTTTAGGCAACTTATGTAGAAGATTGAAGAGGCACCAACTTATGGAGATTGAAGTTACAAACATATCTACTGAAACAAATTCATATGGCAACTAATAAATCTGCTGGAACAATTTTATACTATACATGCTGTAAAAGTCCAAATGCAGGTATGACAACAAAGATATATGCTACAAACATATCTACTTTGATTTTTAGTAAAAGTAACTACACAAACGTCATTATTATAAAAGTTGATGAAGAAACAAAATGGTTTCACTTTTCATTCAACCCCTTTTCCAAAACAAGGGTCTACATAGCTGATTGATTTCATATTACAAGATGCAAAACCTTGTGCTCAATTTGTCTTCATTTTCAACTTTCTTGCGTTTTTATCACAGTCATACTATTTTGGGTTTCTACTTTCTACTATTGTTTGTCTACTATTGTTTTTATCACTGCTGGTTTCTATTGTTTTATTTCTCTACTATTGTTTGTTTCAATTTGGATTCTTGATTCTTTTCTTTTTAATAATATTGCAGTATCTTTCAAAGGACGATTCTGAAGTTAGTGATGAAGATGATTGTATGATTCTGGAGCAAGATGTGCCACAAACACCTCCTGGAAATGATGAGGATCTTATACCAGCAAAGAGTAAGGCGAAAGCAAAGGAAAAGATGAAAACTAAACCGGAAAAGGAACAGGTGAGATCGCTAACTTAGGCTGTTTGGAAATTTTTTGAGAAACTACCTGTGAAAAAAGATGGAGAGAAAAAGTGTAAATGCTTGACTTGTGGGACAGAATATAAATGTGTCAGCACGGGAGGCACATCGCACCTAAGACGTCATATTAAGAAGTGTCAATTGCTTCCTAAATCTCATGATGTGGGGACAATGATGCTTGATCATAATGCTAAATTGATATCTAGAAAGCTTGATCCCCTAATGGTTCGTAACTTGATAGCTCAAATGATTATATCTCATGATCTTCCATTTAAATGTGTTGAGTGGAGTGGTTTTAGATCATTGTGTCAATATCTTTCTTTTGGTGAGGCTTCTACTATTTCTAGAAATACAATTTCAGCAGATGTAATGCAAGTTTACTTGCATGAAAAAGAGAAATTAAAAAAACAGTTGGCTGAACATAGTGGTAGAGTTTGCTTTACTTCTGATTGTTGGACTGCCTGCACCACTCGTGGTTACATGACTTTAAATGTTCATTACATAGATCACAATTGGAAGCTAAATAGCAAGTTGTTGAGTTTTTGTCATTTGGAGCCCCCACATGGTGGTCATGAGATGTCAAGAAAAGTACTTGAACTTTTGAAAGAATGGGGATTAGAGAAAAAGGTTTTTTCAATTACTTTAGATAACGCCTCCTCCAATTTTAACTTGCAAAAGTTTTTGAAAAGCCAACTATGCTTTACAAATAGTTTGCTGTGTGATGGAAAGTTCTTTCACATTAGATGTTGTGCACACATCTTAAACCTCATCGTTCAAGAGGGCTTAAAAGTGGCAAGTGATGCATTGCACAAAATTAGGGATAGTGTGAAATATGTGAATATTTCAGAATCAAGAAGGAAACAATTTGCTCAATGTGTTGCACGGGTTGGTAACATTGATAATAGTGTTGGGTTGTGTTTAGATGTGCCCACTAGATGGAACTATACATATTTGATGCTTAAGAGTGCTCTTCCATATAAGCTCGCGTTTGTGAGCTTAAGTATGAGTGATGTTAATTATAAGCATTGTCCATCAAATGAAGATTGGGAGAGGGGAATTAAAATGTGTGAGTTTTTGGAGCCTTTTCATGAAATTACAGAAATGATATCCGGCTCCAAATATCCCACTTCCAATCTATATTTCATGCAAATATGGAAGGTAAAGGTTCTGTTGAAGAAGAATATTGAGAGTGAAGATGAAGTGGTTAGAGATATGGCCTTAAAGATGTTGCATAAGTTTGAAAAATATTGGAATGACTATAGCACAATTCTTGCTCTTGGTTGTGTTCTTGACCCAAGGATGAAGTTTAATTTTCTGAAATATGCTTTTGGTAAACTTTATGATGACCTCACTGCCAAGAAGAAAGTGCAAGTTGTGGAAAATGCTTTGTATGAACTCTTTAGTCAATATGTCCAAAAAAGTGCATCACCTTCTTCTTTGGTGGATGCAAGTGCTTTAACTCCCACTTATGGAGAGATTTCAAAAACAAATTTGTCATCAGACTATGATGTAAGTTTTTTCTTTTTAATGAGGTCTATCAATTGTTTCGTTTTTTTATATGTTGTATTGTTTTGTTATATTAATTTTATTTATTTTTTTTGTATGTGTAATAGGACTTTGAACAAGAAGAGAACAAAGAAACATTGTTGTTGCAAAAATCTGAACTTGACCTTTATTTGGAAGAGCCAAAAATTGTTGGTCAAAAGGATTTGGATGTTTTGGCATGGTGGAGGGATCGCAGTCTTAGATATTGTGATTTAGCAAGAATGGCTAGTGATATATTGAGTATCCCAATCACCACTGTGGCATCTGAGTCGGCTTTTAGCATTGGAGGTCGAATCTTGAGTAAGTATAGAAGCTCCTTGCTATCAAAAAACTTGGAAGCTCTCATTTGTGCTCGTAGTTGGTTACATGGATTTTCACCAAATGGTATTTATTGTTTTTTGTTAACTTTTATCAAAACATCTTTTTCCTTAGCTTTCTTATAGTCTAGTTGTTCCTAATTTTGTGTTTTAATTTGTTTAAGAATTAGGTTCATTTGAAGAAACAAAAGAGGAGATTGTGAAAGTTAATGAATGTGGCAAAGTTGTTAAGATCATCATTCCTAATGAGGAGGAAGAATGAGAATGCTAATTAGTATATAATTTTTTGGGATGAGCTCTTATATTTTTTGGGATGAGCTCTTTTTGAGATGATCTGTATGTAATTGTCTATAATAGTCATCCATTTAGTTTTATAACTAACTTAGAACTCTGAATGTCTTTTGATTCATGACCGAATTAGTCTCTATGTATTTATAGGAGCTCTGAATATGTCTTTTGATTTATGACCAAAGGAGTATATATGTATTTATGTTAATGGCACTTGACTGGATCTGTAATAGACTAATGGTGTAATAGATGTTCGAAGGAATAGATGTGGCTGTCCATGAAAAATTATATACTGTGCTGTGCATGAAAAATGTGACGTTTTTTTTTTTAAAACAATTTAAATGTTGGCCCGTGGGCTGCCCGTTTGGCCTGCATATTATTGTGGGCTGGGCTGGGCCACTTAAAATGCTGGCCCGAGGAAAATTAGGGTTGGCCCAGCCCGGCCCGAAATAGTGTTGGCCCGTAATGGCCCGGCCCTTTCATTGCCTCATGAATGTTCACAGAGGTTTGTTGCCGCTAAAAAAAAGGAGTTCGTTCATTGTAGTAAATTAAAAAAATATCCTATGTATTTTTATTTTCACAAATATATAATTTTTTTTATTTTTCGGATTTAATTTTTTTTAATCTGTGCTCTCATACAGAAGCTAAATTTTTTTTTTGTTTTCAAATGTAGTCAATTCAAAAATCATCTATGTGTATTCTTTTTCACTAGTATGCACTTGTTTTTATGATTTGGATTAATTTTTTTACTCTCTGCTCTGAAAAAACTATATTGAGTAAAAACTGTATTCAAAATTGACATATTCTAATAAATTCATATACGAATATGTGTAGAAAAATATTTTGAATAAATATTTTGGTTAGTTGATTGTGGTTATATTTATGATAAAATATTAGGAGTGTGGGGTAGGTAATGGGACCCATTTATGAACGAAAAATAGGTTCATGGATGGAGTGAAAATGTTGAAATTCATATTAGTTTTTAAAGTATGGAAAAATGTGAAGAATGATAAAATAATGTGCGGAGTCTATTTATGATCGAAATTTACTATCACGGATGAAGATGCTCTAATACTCCTTCAAATTTTATATATAAGTCCCTTTTAAAAATTTAATATAGGTCTTTTTTATTAAATTTTTAATGATATTAATTATTTTTTTTACAAACGTTCATATTTATTTGACATTTTTTAGATCCCAAATACTCGCTCGGATCCTATTTATAAGACCTTTTTGAGGTTTTTCACTCCCACCAAGGAGAGTGGATAAAATAGTTAGTGGCATTAGAAATTAGTTAGTGGATAAGAAAACTTACATTAACTATTTGCTTTGATAATTAATTAGTAAATTTAGGAGACAATGAATTAAAAACATGTTCCTTTATTTTTGTTGACTTTGCAAATTTTTGCTACTCCCTCCTTCCCTATATATAATACTCCCTCCGGTCCTATATATAGGACATATTCTAGAAGCAATCTTTGGTCCTATATATAAGACATTTTGTATTTTCTATGCATCATTTATTGCTTTTTCTCTTTTTTGCCCTTATTAAATGCATGTGTTTTTAGTTGTTCATTAATGAGTGTGAATTTTTTCAAGAAAAATTGAGAGGGTAAAATTGTAATGTTACAATATATTCTCATAGAATTCATAAAACTAACTACTTTTCTTGGTCCGAGGAATATGGTTAAGTATGTCCTATATATAGGACCGGAGGGAGTAGTACCATTTAAGTACAGTAGATTTCACGTCTATTAAGAAAGTTGATTAATTTAATTAATGGTATTGAAAATGTAAATATTTTATATGTATTTTCAAAACTACCTCTATTAGTATTGAGAATCTAAAAAGTGTTAAATGAATACGGGTGTCTGTGGAAAGAAATAATTATAACATCTTATAAATAGGGACAAAATAAAAGTCTAAAAAAATCTTATTTATAAGAACGGAGGTAGTAATATTTTGGGACGGAGGAAGTAGTATAAACTAATAAATATGAGATTAAAGGGTGTACAATGACCGTGTAAGATTTTTACACAGCCCGTCATCTATCACTAATTTATACTTGGTCTCTTTCATAAGGATAGTAAAATGTGACAAAATTTTTTGTCTCAAACTAAAGTTAAAATAATAAATAAAAAGTTTGGAAATTTTAAATTTTAAATAGTAATTGATTAATCAATGCAAAATGTATTAAATTTGGTGTTTGACAATTGATTAATGTGTTAGACAGAACATTAAATATATTTCTTCTTAATATTTTGATTTTTTTTTCAATTTGTTACAATTCTTATGATACGGAGAGAGTATTATTTTTAACCAAAAATCAACAATTGTAAGCAAGTGAATAATAGAAATACTCCTTCCGTCCAACAAAAGATGATAAAAAAAAAATTTGTCGCAAACTGAAGTTAAAATAATAAATGAAAAATTTAGAAATCATAAACTTTAAATTGTAATTGGTTGACCAATGCAAAATACATTAAATTAAATGTTTGATAATTGATTAATGTTTTAGATAAACCATTAAATATATGTCTATTTAATTTTTTGACTTTTTCAATTTGTTACCATCTTTATGCAATAGAAATAGTACTACATTGATAATGTAAAACAAACTTTACAGTGCTAGTGCACCATCCATGGATATATAACACGGGTTCCACGCTACTTTCATACTAGTATTCTATTCCCTTCGGTCTTAATTATAAGCAACTAAAAACATCTTAATTTTGGTCTCAAATATAAGTAAAATTTAACTATCTTTCTATTCCCAATACAATCTGTAAGACCCTGGGCTGACGAGGGCGGGGAATGATCGCTGGTGCAAGAGACACGGACAAGGAGCGGCTTCTGGCAGACTTCTAAGGGAGGGATACATGAATGAACCGACACACCGGAATGAGAGGGTGATCCTGAGACTGTGTAGGTATGGAACTACATAGTACAGGAAAGCTTAAATGAATTGATTGGTACTACCCATATCAACAAGATGCATCTTCTTTTCGATAGCCCATCACTTAAGAACTCCATGGTTAAACGTGCTTGACTTAGAGTAATTCTTGGATGGGTGACCTCAAGGAAAGTTTCTTGGGAAGCGTGCGATTGAGGACAAAGCATGCTGAAAAGATCCGTGTTGGTATGTGGGGACAGTCGCAATTCATTTGCCTGTCGGGGACGTTACAAATGGTATTATAGCGGCTCCTCCCCCAGTACGGTGTGGTTCGACGAGGACGAACCAAGCGGAAGCTAGTGGGCATGTAAGAGGACGGGGAGTGATCGTCGGTGCAAGAGGCACGGACAAGGAGCGACTCCTGACAGGTTTCTAAGGGATGGGTACATGAATGAACCAACACACCGGAATGAGAGGGTGATCCTGAGACTGTGTAGGTATGATCTTGAGACTGTGTAGGTATGGGACTACATAGTACAGGAAGGCATAAATGAATTGATTGGTACTACCCATATCAACAAGATGCATCTTCTTTTCGGTAGCTCATCACTTAAGAACTCCATGGTTAAGCGTGCTTGACTTGGAGTAATTCTGGGATGGGTGACCTCCTGGGAAGTTTCTCAGGAAGCGTGTGAGTGTAGACAAAGCATGCTAAAAAGACCCGTGTTGGTATGTGGGGACACTCGCAATCCATTTGTCTGTCGGGGACGTTACACATTCATTCCTAAAATATCTCAATAAAGTCGTTGTATCATTTAATTTTTGTTTCATTTCCAATACATATTTCCTAAAGTAGTCTATTTTTTTTTATCATTTCATGAAAATTAAATGCACTAAACTAACTTTTTTAATAATTGTGAAATTAGTTTTTTTTTCTTATAATTGAGACCAGAGGGAGTAATTAGTGGAGTAGCACAGCCCCACAAAGATGGGAGCCTCTTTAATGGGGAGAGCTGAGTTTTCTTTTGTAATGGTCCTTTTTCTAGTTGGATTTTAACTCTAGTTTCATACTAGTTTTCTACTTGGTGGAGGTAGCACAACCCCACAAAGATTGGAGCCTATTTAATGGGAGAGCAGAGTTCCCCACAAAGATGGGAGCCTCTTTAATGGGGAGAGCGGAGTTTTCTTTTGTAATGGTCATTTTTCTAATTGGATTTTAACTCTAGTTTCATACTAGTTTTCTACTTGGTGGAGGTAGCACAACCCCATAAAGATGGGAGCCTCTTTAATGGGGAGAGCGGAGTTTTCTTTTGTAATGGTCCTTTTTCTAGTTGGATTTTAACTCTAGTTTCATACTAGCTTTCTACCTGGTGGGGGTAGCAAAACAAAAAGTTATTAGTTGGTCCTGAACCACCATGTCATTTGTGGTTCAGGCCAATCATGGTTTGTCAAATAAAAAAATAAAATAAAAACATAAAAAAAAATAAAGTGGGTGGATAATTATTTATATTATGTGTAAGATAATAATTGACATGGCCATGAATAATGTGATGGTTCAGGACTAACTATTAATTTCTCCTAGCACAGCCCCACAAAGATGACAGTCTCTTTGATCGAGAGAGCTAAGTTTTCTTTTGTAATGGTCCTTTTATTAGTTGGATTTTAATAATGTACCTGGATGGTTAATACACGACTCATGAAAATCTGTCCGCGAAATTGGGATTACAACCTAGCATTTCATTTTAAACCTTCATCGTCATCTCTCCTCTCTCCCTTATCTAGAAAAAAACCTTTCTGAGTTGCTGCTCCTCAGTCATTTTTCAAAAAAGGAAAAACTTTCTTCCACCACCTCTCTACCCAAATCGTGTGACAAACCCCACCACCTCAGGTGGACATCATTAATATTTACATTTCCAATGTCATTAATAATAATAATTAACTTTCTTAAAGAGTATGACTGTCAGTCAAAAGAACTTATATATAGGACCAGAGGAAGTAAGTTTGATCTTTCACTCTTACGTGGGTGAATAAAAATATTCTTATAAATTGAGGTCTTTATTAGTTTATCTGGTTTTATATATAAGACCTTTTTAGGGAAAAAATTTGTCCTATTTGTAAGATGATGTTCCAATTTTCAATAATATTTAATTACTTCTTTTCAAAATATCTCAATTAAGTCAACATTTTCTAGAATCTCAATAATAATTATAATTATAAGAACAATTTTGAATTTTTTTTAAATGTTTACATTTAATTTTCAATGTTACAACATAACATTAACCCATTTTCTTAATCAAAGCAATTTTCCTCGGAAAAATCTTACATAAAAGACCACGAGAAGTAGTTAATAGTTGAAGACTTGAAGTATAATTATTTTGTCAAAAATAAATTAACAATAGTGAAAAACAATTAACTTCCTTGTATAGAAATCACGAAATAGCTTCCTCATACTGTCATTATATAACTATCGTTACAGAATAAATTAACTACTACATTGAAAAACAATTAGCTTCCTAGCTTTTATTTAAGACCTTTCTTTATAGAAAACAAAATAAATAAATAAATAAATCTAAACCGTGAAAACAATACGTAAAACCCTTAAACTAATTAATTTAGTGTATATATATATATATATTCTTAAAAAAATAAAATAGAAAAAATCATACAAAAATTGTTACAATAAAAGAAAAATACACGATAAAAAAAAGTGGGTTTATCCCAAACCAACTTCTATATCCGAAAAAAAAATAAAAAAAAGAATACTGAATCCAAAAAAGAAAGAGCATATAATTTTTTTTATAGACAAAAAACTTAAGGAAGGAAAATATATCGTAAACGAAAAATTCCTTAGAACAAAAATGAAATTGTTATAGAACTAAATATCATTTATTTTATGAAGAAAAAATATATTACAGAAGTAAAAAAATATAAAAATTATAGAACTAAAAACAAGTATATGAAGAGAGTTAATTAGTATTGTCAATCAAATTGAAAATATAAATATTTGATATACTTTTTAAAAACAAAAGGTATAATTATATTTAAAATTTTAAAAAGTGTTAAGTAAAAAAATGTTTATGAAAATAAAATAATTAATGCTATTGAAAATTGAAAATGAAATTTATAGACAAAACTATCACTTATATCCTTGACATTGTAAGATAGTTTCATTTTCGTTTTTGAAAGTTCAAAAATTCATCTTTAGCCCTTTAGATTATGAAAGACTAAACTGTCACTTTAGTCCCTCACTTAGTAAGAAGCTTTCACTTTAGTCCCTGATTTTTCAATAATTCTCTTTTAGTCCCTCACTTTGAAAAAAAGTTACTCACGTTAAACTCTGGCAATGTTTTCCGTTTATAGACGTTAACGTGACCGTTAATTTATAATATCGTATTTCATTTTTTCCCTAACTTAAAACTTTTAATTCACTTTAGTCTCTCACTATATCGTGTTTCGTTTTAGTCCCTAGCTTAAAATTTTTAATTCACTTTAGTCCCTCACTATAATAACAATGATGCTTCTTTCGCTTTTCTCTTATACTGTGACTACCATAAAAACATTGACGGTTCTTCTTGCTATTTTGTAAACTAACTTTATAATTTATATAAACATTGATTTCAAGCTTTGCACCTGAAGGTATCAATAGCTTTAATTCAAAAATATTCTATTGAGTTATGTGTTTAAGAGTCATCACCAAAATATTGTAATCTCCCCCAATATATATGTTTAGCATGATATTCAAACGCCATACCATATCCTTGTGATAATGTAGATCCACTAGTTATCCTAAAAAATTCCTCCACATGCCTAGACAAAGGAGCAGCTCCTGGTAGAAAGATACGAACTTGTCCACCTAGTGCTTGTTTTGTCTATTAATACAAACAATGTTTTAGTTTTGAAACCAAACTATGTGCAAATTTCACAAGTGTAAAGTGGAATACCTTGTCAAACACAAGCCTATCAAACAAAGGCGTTGCTTTGTATTATGGAAGACTCTTATTCATATATCTTAACTTGTTGTCCGTAGGATTCCGGTTAATCCACACATGGATAGATAACTAAAACACCGAAGAGCTTAAAAAAAAATTAAAACACTAAAGAGTTTAGAAGAAAAACATGCTAGTTATATGCATAATAAAATAATGTACTCTGAAGTGCTCATCCGGAAGAAACTTTGCTATTGATACCTTCAGATGTAGAGCTTGGAGTCAGTGCTTATATATATAAACTAGAAAGTTAGTTTACGGAATAGCAAGAAAAACATACAATGTTTTTATGGTAGTCACACAACAAGAGAAAAGCGAAAGAAACATCATTGTTATTATAGTGAGGGACCAAAGTGAATTAAAATTTTTAAGTTAGGGACTAAAATGAAACACTATATAGCGAGGGACTAAAGTGAATTAAAAATTTTAAGTTAGAGACTAAAATGTAATACAATACTATAAATTAACGGACATGTTAAAATCTATAAACGGAAAACATTGATAGGGACTAACTTGTTGAAAAATCAGGGACTAAAGTGAAAGCTGCTTACAAAGTGAGAGACTAAAGTAACAGTTTAGTCGATTATGAAATGTTACTCATGTTAGTTCATAGGAAGTGACGCCATTTGGTTTCTCGTTCAGTTTAATTCCTAACTTATAAACATTTAATTCAATTCGATCGTTAAGATTACTAGATTATATTTATTTCGGTTACATCTTTGAGATAACTACTTACAACGACCCACATGGGACTAAAATGAGTAATGTTTTACAATTTCAGAGACTAAAGAAAAAATTTTGAAATCTCAAAAACGAAAGTAAAACTACCTTACAATATCAAGAACCAATGTAACAATTTTGTCGAAATTTATATTAAAAAAATTTTCTTTAGTACAGGAGAAGAACACGTTATGGTGGGAAAAAATATCCCATGAATCACAAAATGGACCTGTACCCCAAGTTGAAACTCAAACTCATAGAAGAGTTAATGACTCTTAGAAGAGGATTTATTTGCAAATAGATAAAATATAAGATTAAAAGAATAAAAGAATAAAATAAGGAATTTACCTTTTTTTATTGGTACTATTCACGTTTCTCATCATAACTTAAAACTCAAACTCCGCATGATAGAATCACCCCACAAAAATAACGCACCCAAATTCATAAAGTGAAGTAGCACCACAAACATGGGTATCCGTTTCATTGTGGGGAGGTTCTACGATGGTCCATTTGAGTTTTTCAAACTCATGGTCCATGTATTTTTTTTCCTTTTTATTATTTTTATCCTTTATCTGTTTTTATTTATTTGTCCAATTTTAAACAAAATATATCCATTAAGAATGTAATTATTGTTTAGATTTTAAATATATTAATTATGTTTTTTCCACTGTACCTTTTCTCTTTCTATAATCGTTATTTTTCTCTACTGATCTACTCAGTAAGCTAAGGGTAAACATGAAAAAAAAACATTTATTATACTCTTGAAATCCTAAAAAAACAGATAAAAAAAATTTGTTAAAAATGACAGATAATAAAAAATGGAGGAAGTATTTTTTTATAAACTTTTTTATTTGTTTTATCTGAAATATTAATTATTTTTTATTCTACACCACTACACTACTGCAAAATTTCACGATTAATATTGCAGATAAAACGAATAAAAAAATAATTAATATTGCATATAAAGCAAATAAAAAGTACTCTCTTCATTTCTTATTATCTATCCTTTTTTGGACAAATTTTTTATTCATTTTTATATGTCGTTTTGAGAATTTCAATAGTATAATAGATGTTGTTTTTCATGTTTATCCCTATTCAATAGATGTTAGTTTACGTAAGCAGTGGAAAAAAAATTAATGATTACAGAAACAAAAAGAATATGATAGGAAAAAACATAATTAATATATAAAAAATCTAATTAATAATTACATTTCTTAATGAATATGTTTTGTTTAAAATAAGAGAAATAAATATAAATAGATGAAGCATTAAATAAAAAGAAAAAAGTAAATGGACCATCAGTTTGAAAAACTCATATGGAACATTATAGAACCTCCCTTCATTGTGTCCTACTGGGTGGGGGTAGCACAGCCCCACAAACATAATGCAAATTTATAAAGTGACGTAGCACCACAAATATGGGTATCCAAAATCATGGTTTCCCTTAGCTCCGCATTTAAGCGCTTGTTTGGTATAACTGATAAAATAATATTATAATTATTTTTTTGTGATTATATATAATATAGTAAGATTATACTCTGTTAAAAATATAATACGTTTATGTTTGAGTATTTTCGTAGAAAAAATGAATTAAAGCTGATCTATTTTTTTTGAATAATGTAAAAAAAATATTTTTTACTGAGCAAATTACCAAAAAGCATGTAAAGCGATAATAGCAGGGTAAGTAATGTGTTGGAATAATAGGGATATAATAGGAAAATTGCATGCATGTTCTAAAAATATAATTTTACAAAATACAATATCCAAGGAGCTTTTAGATTTTGATTTTTTTCAAGAATATAATCTAAGATTATAATCTGCGTTGACAAACATACACGTTAGATTGTGATTATTTTTGAAAAAAAAAACCAAAACTACAATTTTTAAGTTAAAACAAACATGCCCGTACTCAAATATTATATATTCCCTTGGATATTAAATATAAATAAATAAAAACATTTTATTAGTGGTCTCAAATATAAGTAAAATTTAACTAATTTTCTATTCTTAATACAAGCATTCATAAAATATCTTTCAATAAAGTGACTGCATCATTTAATTGTTGTTTAATTCCCAATACATGTTTCCTAAAGTAGTCTTTTTTTATGAATTCGAGAAAATTAAATGCACTTAAGTAACTCCCTTAATAAATGTGAAGTTAATTTTTTTATTATTATTCCTCCGTTTCATAATATTTATCCTTTTAGCCTTTTTTTCTTGTTTCATACCTTTTGTCCTTTTACAATTCCAATACATAAACATATTTTTCTTTCCAATTTTAACCTTTCATCAAATCATTTTATTCACTCCTCATTAATTATACTTTTATCATCTCTCTCATCTCTAAACCACTATACATTAATTAATGGACACACTTACTAATAAAAATTAAATACTACTAAAATTTTCAATAAGGATTAAATAAGGGCATTTTGGACAAACTATACATAATACTTACAATAATTAATACTTTCTTAATCTATGTGCCCAAGTCCAAAAGAACAAATATTATGAAACGGAGGGAGTATTTGAGACTGAAAAAATATTTGATTACTAATACTCCCTCCATCCTATAAGTTAAGTTTTTTAGACCATTACACATAGATTAAAAAATGAGTAAATAATAATAAAAAATTTGATATATTTTAACTAAATCCCCTTTAATAATACTTCCATTTAAGAATTGGTATATTTGCACATAGTACTAATAACCGAATCTTTGCGCCATTTACATTGTAGAACATAATGAAGTATGTAAAGAAAGTAAAAATAGATGGTCATGCAAAAGTTTTTACATCTCAGTATATCATTTATCATTCATGTATTTATAGTTGTTAATTTTTAGATATGAATTATGGACTGATATGTAAAATACTTTACACTGTCAATGCACGCCTATTAATCTAGTAAGTAAATTGCATAATGATGAAGTTATTAATAATCTAATCGAATTTATATAAGTTAATTTATATTTTCAATTAAGTCTAATATTATATTATATTGTATTTTTTTGTTTCAAACGAGTTCTTTAGATTATTTTAGTTTTTTTTATCCAATTGATTATATAAGTTTTTTTTTTTCATTTTATACCTTAAATATTATTTTTTGTAATGGTAGATTTTAAAAAATGATCTTCATATCATCCAAGTTATAAAGGATAATGGACTTTCTAGTATACTTGTTTTCAATCATATGTTTACCACCGTGATTGAGATCCCTATAATAAAAATAGTGATTCACAAAATAATGGATAAATATAAATCAAATGTTAAAAACATCATCATCGTGAAGCAAACTCTTGTGCGGACTTTTTAGCTAACTTCAGCTTGAACAAAAACTTAAATCGCTGTATTCTTGAAGAGCCTGTTAATGGATTAATAAGGTCCCTGCTATTCCATGATTACGCTAGGACAGCCTATCTAGAGACATTAGTTTGATGTAATTTTCTTTTTTTCGGTTGTCCCCTTTGTTTACCCAAAAAAAAAAAACATCATCATCATTATAGGTAATAAAATTATTCCGTACATGACTGATTATAACATGCTTTATGACTATATGTCTTAATATCAATATTGAACAACCCTAAAAAGAAAATTAAATGAAATAAATTGAAAATTAAAGAAAAACTTTTTTTTTGAGGAGTCAAGTTTAATAGCAATAAGATAAGTAATAAAAATAAAAATTATACACATGAAACAATATGAGTTTTCGAGTAAAAAAAAGAGATTTTATTTATGAGATTAATGAGTATATAATGACGGTGTAAAATTTTTTGTACCATCAATTTATCATTCATCATTCATTTATATTACTTTTATTTAAAAGTCAACAATTATAAACATATAAATGGATGAATGTGGATGATGTCTTGATGATGTAAAAAAACTTTACACTGTGCAACATCTATTTTCGCTTTACTTATATATGTGTGTGTGAGATAGAGGGTGAAATGATAACTTTTTCTTTGTTTTAGTTTAATCTAACAAAAAAGTTTAGTTGAAATTTCACATATACTATTATATTAATAATTTTATGCTAATATAATTTGCAAGTATATCACTTTATTAAACTTAATTTTTTTTTCTTTAGTTTGATTAATATTTTTCTCTCATTTTAATTAATCACATTTGATGATACTATTGTGTAATGCATTTTACCTTTTTATACATAGAGATAAAAGTTTATATGTATTTGAATATAGTATATTCAATCTTTCAAATTATATTTAATGATTGGGTGGAATGGAAAATACAAATAAATATATATATATATATATATATATATATATATATATATATATATATATATATATAGATATAGATATAGATGATGGATGGATAGATGTATAGATTGTGGCTTAAACAACGTCCAAATTATCTTAGCTTAAACTAAGTAACCACCATGATAGAGCAAGAACCTAAGAAGCTTCATGTTGCTGTGTTTCCATGGCTAGCCTATGGTCACATACTTCCATTTTTTGAGCTTGCAAAACAAATAGCACAAAAGGGTCACAAAGTTTCCTTCATTTCCACACCTAGAAACATTCATCGTCTCTCTAAGCTACCACCAAACTTGCAACCATTTGTGGAATTGATAGAACTCTCACTTCCCCGTGTAGATGAACTTCCTGAAAATGCAGAAGCCACAATGGACATTCCATATCACATTGTTCCGTTCCTCCAGAAGGCTTTTGATGGTCTTGAACAACCTTTGACCATGTTTCTCAATAGATCCACTCCTGATTGCATCATTTATGACTTTGGATCTTACTGGTTACCACAAATTTCCTCTAAACTAGGCATCTTATCCATCTATTTCAATATTTGTAGTGCATTCGGCACGTCTTTTATTCTTAGCAACGTGTTGGCAAACATAACTGAATTTCCTAACCAAGCACTACTTCAAAAGTTTGAACACAAAAATATCTCCGCCGTTCACTATGTACCAAATGAATCTGGGGTTTCAGATGTAAGCAGATTCTTAGAACCAATTCTTGGTGCTGATGTTTTTGCTACCAGAAGTTGCATGGAGATTGAAGGTGAGTCACTGAAATCTATTGAAAATCATCTATGCAAGAAACCAGTAATTCCAGTTGGGTTACTGCCACCGTCGCTGCAATTCAATGAGGACAGCAACGATGACAATTGGGACAAAATCCAAAAGTGGTTAGATAAACAAGAAAAAGGGTCAGTAATCTACGTAGCTTTTGGAGATGAGGTGCCACTAAGTAAAGAACATTTTGATGAGCTAGCTATAGGATTAGAACAATCTGGTTTCCCCTATTTTTGGGTCGTAAATAAGCAAAATATCCCAGCTAACAGTGATTTTGTTGAGTCACAGGATGATGGGATTGAGAACATGTTGAATAAACAAGGAGTGTTGTGGAGGACTTGGGCACCTCAGATGAGGATATTAGCACATAAGTCCATAGGGGGATTCTTCACTCACGGTGGTTGGCGTTCAGTGATAGAGAGTCTTCAAGTTGGGTGTCCACTCATTATGTTGCCATTCCAAAATGAACAAGGGCTAGTTGCTAGGTTTATGGAAGGAAAAAAGGTTGGGATTAAAGTACCAAGAAATGAGGATGATGGAAACTTCACCAGGGATTCTGTGTCGAAGTCATTGAGATTAGTGATGTTGGAAGAGGAAGGCAAGGCTTACAGAAGACAGGCAGAGGAAATGAGCAAGATATTTTGTGACACGAAACTGCACCAAAAATACGTAGATGACTTCGTTCATTATTTGGAAACCCATAGGCCTGCCATTAAGCATTAGCAAATTAAAGTTTTTATATGCCATTTTGTATTCCTAGCGGTGTAAAATAATCTAAGTGCATGAATGTTCCAATGCACTTTCTTTCTGTATAATAGGCATGGATGGTAGTATGGTACTATCCAAAGTGCATTTATATATGTTTCGGTTGTTGTCTGTGTTGTAATATCATGTGTCAAAATTTGTATTTTGGATTTGGTCTTGCTAATTGATGTACCGTTCCAAGAATAAAATATGTTTGTTCCATGAGTTGATTGGCTTTTGTGCGGGAATGAAACGTATTTGTATTTCCAGTATAAGGTTCATTCGAACATGCAATCTGAGGATGACTTTCAAATATCATTTACAAGTAATAAATGACAGGATGCATATTGAGTTAGAAGGAAGAAAGTGTGTGGCAAGAAAGTAAGACCAACCAAAGAACCAAATTTTGATTAGTGGGATAGCCTCATCTCATCTCATCCATTAGGCATAGAAATTAGAAGGCATCACACTTCTCTCATCAGTTTCTCTCAGAAAGTAAATAAAATAATATACTAATAATGGCATCAGCGGCAGCAGCCACGGTTGTGCTTCCTCCTCGGATTCTCACCACCACCACCAACGTTGCCCGCTGCTCTGCTTTCCCTTATCTCCCTCCTCGCCTCTGCACAACCACCACCACCACCCCTTTGTTCTCCCCTTCCGATCCCTCAAACTCTTCTCAGGTATTCTCTCTTAACTTTCTTTACTTGTTAGTCTTATAATCACAGTCAGTATTGTTTACTTTTTGCTAAAAAAATATAACCGATGGACGGAAGGAGTAGTTTTTTATCCCTTCGATCAAGACACTCCAAAATTAAAATTACACATACATTCATCCCTTAAAGTATTAATATTTTTTTTCTTGGTAACTATTCCCAAAGGTACATTAAAAAATTGTGATCAGCGGACCCAATTTAAAACACAAATTTTGCATATCAACAAAAAAAAAAATAAAACACAAATTTTGCCCAATATGCCGAGCACCCATCCGTATGTGCAATTCTTTAAAATAAGCTGTAAGCATATCATACCAAAATAAAAATACCCACTTGAGAGTTCCTCTGATCTTCTTTTAGGGGCATTCTACCTGTAAGTGATCGTCTCTTATGCTGTTTTTGTAACCAACATCTTGAAACTGTTGATCATCTCTTCCTTCATTGTTCTTTTGCTGATTCAATATGGAATGGTGTTTATGGCTGGGTTGGGACTCCTTTTGTTTTGCCTAGCACATGCAGGGAACACTTCTCTCAACATGCAAGTGTGATTAGAACTCACAAGATTAGCAAAGCTTGGAGATTGATTTGGATGGGGACGGTATGGTCTGTGTGGATTCTAAGAAATGATGTACTTTTCAATTCTAAGTCTTTTAGCATTATGCATACTTTGGAATTAATCCAAGTTAGGATTTGGAGATGGTTGAATGCACATGTAAATTTTTCAGGCATTCCTTTTTCCCAGTGGTGTGTAGACCCCATGAGTTGTCTTGCCTCAATGACCCCTTTATTTTGTAATAGTTGAGCATCTGTTTGTACTTGGTTGAGCACCCATTGTGCTCCCTTTCAATATATTTTGGCTTATTTAAAAAAAAAAAAAAAAAAAAAAGCTAGATTCAAGGTAATCTAGATCATGTTCTATTCATACTTGAATTCCTTCAAGCAAATCCTGAAGTGATTCATTTAAAGCTGCAAGCTCTGCAGAAGTCTTATCTTGCAAAATTGAAAAATTGAAAAATAATCACATTCCAGAAAAATTATAGTAACATCCAAGATCAGAAGTAATTTCGGGGAGTTAGACAATAAAAAAAATAAGGGTATCTGTCAAAAGTACCCCAAACTTTAGAGACTAGTGACATAATTAAACTTAGTTTCTATATATCACATGTCTTTGGCTCCTTGCCAAGCATAATTTCTTTGGTAACATCCGTGTTTGTCTTTCTTCTCTTCAAGATCACTTGAGGTTAAAATATAATTTGGAAGATCCAAATCCATCTTTCCAACATGTTCTTTTCAAGTTCAACACATTCTTTCTTATTAGGTGAAGGTTAGCAGACTCACTTAATACACTAAATCCATGTGTTTTACCCTAAATTTTTTTGTGTACTTTTCAAAAATATAAATCCTTTAGCTTGAGCTTGAACCCCTTAAATAAAGTATTGACCCCCTTGACTTGATAACTTGTCGTTTCCTGAAATTCAGATGGTGATCTCTAAGTATTGGAAATCATATGTTAACGTTAGAGTGGTTGAAAAGGTGCAAACCTAATTGCACGAGTTCATGTTGGGTGGAACCATTGCAACCTCTCATGAAAGGGTAATTCCCTTCATTTCTTTCTATCAAAACATGCTTTGAGACATAAATTCCAGTAACTCAAAGATGATCACTTCGTATTATTGCTATGATATACTATGCGAGTGCTTTGACTCGGGATTGCTGGATTCATTTAAACAAAGCAAGATGTCTGTAAAAGGTACATAACTCTAAACAGATAAATCTTAGTTTTCTTAATCTTACTATAGATCGTGTGCAATTCTAAAATAAACTACCATGTTTTATGTCAGGTCTTACTAACAAGTGAGCACTTGTTAAGTTTTCTTAAAGTGAAAAAATAATCATAAATTCATATTTTTTTTAATCTCAAAAAATGCATTTTCTAATATATTTTCATTACATTTAGTTTCTGAGATATATAATAATGCTTTCTTCCTAATCTTCTTAATTTTTGGAGCTTAATTGTTGTTTTTATAAAGTATATATAGTTCGAAAAGTTTGTAAAACGCATAAAATTATTGTAATTTATGTTTAGTCTTTACACTTTATCATCTGTCATTCATCAGCATTATTACTACTATTACTCATGAGTCAATAATAGTAAACACATAAATGATTGATGATCCATTGACAATGTAATTAAAAATTCTTCATATTTAAATATATTAAGATATTGAAACCTTATTTTCAATCCAATATTTTTATTTTTCGTGTGCTCTAAGGAGGACTCAAAAAATTTCCTCAAAAAAAAAAAAAGGAGGACTCAAACAATAATACTAGTTGAAGGAGCTTCCTAGACATAAAATGTTGAGTTAATATTACAGAAGTAAAAGTTAACAAGTCACTCAAGCACATTGTTGAAGAAAAAAAAGAAGAAAATTATATTCAAAAATTAAGTTATGACATATGGATAAATTTTAGACTTAATTTTCTAATGTTGAATTTGTTCATTTGTATTCCTTAAAGAATGTATAATACGTAACCTTCACAATGCTAATAATTTAAAACTCACCAACTAATTTGCCCGAACCAGCTAATCCTTTAACTAAAATAAGCATCCAACCATACTTGGAGATGCACAGCTTTCGCCTCTCATATTGGGCCTACTCTTACCCAAATCCTAGTTGGCCACAGCCCACAGGTGATGACCAACTCATTCTCTTTTATTTTCCATTGACCCCCAACTCTAAATAGAAATGAAAAAACCATGCAGCTTCGAAAAGAGTAAGTTTTATTGTACATTGTAATCTTACGTTCACACGTTATAATTGTTTTAATTAGAAGAAAAAAATGCTTAATTATATCAGAAGTCTCAGAAGTTTGAGGTACTTTTGCTAGATACCCTTATTTTTTTTTTCAATGTTTGACTCGTTACTTCTGGGTTTGTCATATACCCCTACTACCACCACGTAACATCGGAATGCTGATCAGATGCAACATCGGAATCCTGATCAGACGCAGGAGGTTAAACACATGATACTCATGAGCGAAGATCCTTTTTTTTTTAATTTAAAAAACTAAAAAACTTAATATTTTTATATTTTTAGTTAAATAATAAAATAAAAAAAGGAATTGAAAAGATAGGTCGTCTTCGCTCGTGTGGTCTTACGCGGCATCACATGACGAACCTCCTGCGTCTTACTAGGATTATGATGTTACGTTATCAAAATAGTGTGATATCACGCGGCATCACATGACCAACCTCCTGCGTCTTACTAGGATTATGATGTTATGTTATCAAAATAGAGTGATATCACGCGGCATCACATGATCAACCTCATGCGTCTTACTAGGATTACGATGTTACGTTATCAAAATAGGCTAGAATTGGTAGTAGGGGTATATGACAAACTCAGAAGTAACTTCGGGGAGTCAAACATTGAAAAAAAAAAAGTAAAAGTACAAGGATATATGACAAAAGTACCCCAAACTTCAAAGACTCATGACATAATTAAGTCTAAAAAAGAGATAAGATATGTTACAACTCTTGCCATTTTACTTTATATACAAATAAAAGAAGTTGTAAAGTGTGGATGTAGAATTGAAGTGTACAAATAATATAACCCTTCATAAACAGTACTTTATCCTTTAAAGAGCCTAATAATTAATAATGACAAGAAGTCAATAACAAATTAATACACCGTCACCAACTATTGAAAGGTTCCATACCCCTTTTCATATGCTGACCAATGTCCATAGCATACAACTTTCTAACACATAATGCCTCATTTCTCCACAGCCACATTCTTCCACATATACCTCTGATTTCTAGGCGCAAGAAACTCCAATAGCATCAAGAAGAATTCAGACATGCAATCTCATTTGCTTTTGTAACCAATATCACTTATTATAAGGTGGTGCAGGTTTACCTTCCCAACCAAATCCACAAAGTGCCGGCACTGCATCATCACATCATTGTTCTGCAAAGACTTTGCTGAAAAAAGGAATCTGATTGCGAGTTTCAATTGTATTATTTGCATATTTATAAGAAGAAACCCACGTAGGAAAAAGAGGGAAGAAAAAAGAAAGGCAAGTGTTTTAAGGAGATTCTGTTCTATACCTTTTCATCAACCAAAGCTTATATGCAATTTTTTTGTTTTTTTGCCTAGACTTTGGTTGGTGAAGGAGTCTGATTGTATTTTGTGAGTTTCCTTAATGTTTGTCTCTCTATAAGCAAATCAGAAGAAGAAGAAGAAGAAGAAGAAAAGGCAAGTTTTGTGATGAGAAAATTCCCCTTCCTTCCATCATGTGTAGTAAAAGTAATGCATGATATATAAAATCTTCAATGGGTTTGGTTCATCAATGGATCTCCATGAAAGCCATTCATCAAGAATTCAGCATTAGAGACTTTAGAAGAAGGCTTGTGGGGTGAAATTCATGGGGCTACATCTACACAAATGGTGGCAAGTTAGATGGATAATTGTTTCTTTATTTCTATCATCTTTGGTTGAAAGCTCAAATACTTATAAACCCGATTCATTAGATGACTTCCTTTGCAAGCATGCCAACAAAGAGATAGAAAAGCCAAGAACAGGTGCATTATACAGTATTTCCCTTCCTGCTAACTTCACAGGCATGGAAGTTTCGGTCATTCGAGTGCGAACCGTCTCTTTCTGGTTAAGAGGAGTGAATCATAGTTTCTTCAATATTCCAAGAAGGGTTGTACCACAACCAAATAGGATGAGAATGGCTATATTATATGAAAACTTGGGCAATTGGTCTTCTCATTACTACAATGTGCCTAACCACACAATGATTGCTCCAGTTTTAGGTGTTATACCCTATACTTCATCAGAAACAACATTGATAGATTGTGAGAAGATGGACCTTATCATCCAAAGAGACCCTATTACAGTTCATTTTACAAATGTTAGGAGGCCACATGATGAAAATGTGACACCAATATGTGCCAAGTTTGGTTCTGGTGGGTCAGTGAAATTCAGCAACATGACAATGCCATATGTGTGTGAAGCACATGATCAAGGGCACTATACTCTTGTGGTTCCATCATCAAAAGCTCCTACTCATACGGTTGCTCATGCTCACGCTCAGAGTAAGAGCAAGAGATTTAATATATGGTGGGTGCTAGGATTTGTAATAGGTTTTGTTGGTTTGGTTATGTTGGTTCTGATCTCAATAACTATAGTTAAGATGGCCAAGAGAAGAAGAATAAGAAAAATGGAGAAAAGTTCAGAAAGGGGTGTGGCTTTGGATACATTCTGGATTGGAGAAACTAAACTACCATCAGCTTCAACGATGAGAACTCAACCAGTTCTTGAGAATGATGTTGTTCCTTATTAGTTGGTTCTCCAATTTCTACTTCAATTGCCCTAATTATTTTGTAAAATTTAACTCTGCAAAATGAATCAGTACATAATTGTTTGTTTTGAGCTTCATCCTTATCAGCAAAACAAAATTGTGCAGAACAACAAAAATCAAAAACAAATTTATCACTTTGAGATCATGCTTTGTCTTTATTTTAAGAGAATAATGTATATCCTGGCATCAGCAGATAAGTTATTTGAATATTAACATTATTGTTGGTATAATTAGAATTAGAACTTAATATTTGAGATTAATGATGAGGTTATGATACATATTTCGGAATTTCAAATAAAGAGCAGGACAAGTCATAGCCTCATGGGTATTCTATATATTTACTTATGGATTCTAATCAAAGGATATTGTCATTGCAAAATGCTATGAAATTTTCAGAAAATTCACTATTTCAGTGTTAGAATTGTGATACATATTTGAGATTTGAGAAGATGTGATGATTGTTGTTTGCAGATTTAACAGTGGACATAATTTTGTCTTGCAGAGTTTAAATTTGTTAGTGACTCTGGCTAACATGTAATCAAACTTGCAGCAAACCAGCAAGAGGGTGTGAGGCCAATAATATCAACTTCCATGGACTTGTAGCACATATCCCAAAATGAGATAATTGACATTGTGGCGGAATTCGCTCATGATATATTGTACTGTCCCTCTTGATTTTTTGGAATTATACTGTTATTATGGTTCATGTGTGAGTGTGTGACAGAGATGACTTGGAATGTGTATTACATATGCCATCTGAAGGTGTAATTTTTTTGTTGCTACTCCCTCCGGTCCTATTTATAGGACCACCCTTTGGGGTTTTTCACTCCCATCAAGTAAAGTGGATAAATTTGTTAGTGACATTGGAAATTTGAAAATTTGATATATTTTTTCAAAATTACCCCTATAATTATTATTGGAACTCTAAAAAATGTTAACTTTATAGGGGTGTTAGTGGAAAGCAGTGATTAAATACTATTGAAAATTGAAAATGGGTCATATAAATAGGACCAAAATAAAAAACTCAAAAGAGTCTTATAAATAGGACCGGAGGGAATAATAAAGAATTACTATTTTAAGATTGAAATTTATTTTTTACCATCATTCTCTAATGTCGTTAGCCTCCTAGTATAATTGTAAAGGAAATAGAAACTGAATATGAAGGCAACAACCAACTTTGCATTAGAAAACAACAATGTATATCATTTCATCTGGTTTACATTCGGATAGAAATCAACGGTGTACATAATTTTATAGCTGATTAACATTTGACTTCAAAGGACTGCAACAGTGGCCACGGGCTATGAAAAGTAATGACAGAGACTTCAGCTTCTGGCTATGGCTTCTCTAGAACTTCAGTATGTGCAAAGATAGCAATTAGGGCTCATAAGCTTACATACTGAATGAAGCTGTGAAATTTTCTTAAACCGCACCGGTAGATAATATTACAAGATTAGCAACATTATTCATTGGAATTTCAATAATCTGAGTATTATAATAAGAGATTAATAGGTATATGCCGATGCTGAAAACTTTTTTTATACTATATATTGACTCATCATTTATTATTCATTCGTATTACCTTTAACTAAAAACTAATGATTATAAATAAATCTTTTTTAGGCTATCAGTGCACCACCTATTTTCTCTTATAATATTGCTCAGAATCTCTCAAGATCTTCATATCATCCCCCTTAACAAAGTGTATGGTGACATTTTGCAGACCATAACAGGGGCAACTATAAATAAACATACAAATATATGATACATACCAGTCCCGCATCCTACACGTAGAGATGCATCGTAAAAGATCTCGAGAGATAGAGGATTCGGTTCATGGGGATGAGCAGAGGTTGGATATGTGGTCCAAGCAAGGGCTAGCTTAATATATGATGTTAAGAAGGAGGGGGTGTGATGCACTGAATTCGAGGTCAGCCACCTTAAGAAATAGCAAAGAGAGAATGAGAATAAACTTTTGTCTCCTTTTTCCATTCATTCCACTAGAATATATAATAGAAATGATTCACACAATCATCTTGCACATGCAAGACTATGCTACAGACAAACAACCACAGCTAACATTCTTCTAGAATATGCTGACATATAAAAACTGATAACAATTAAAACATATACTAATAGTAGATAAATCCCGAGATTTCCTTAGCTTTGTGGATCCTCCTTTTGGGCCCGACTTCATTGTTGCCTTCATCAGGTGTACTTGAGCCTTCAACCATAGTAATCGGGCCTTCACATGTAACATTACCATCCTCTTCGACAACAATCTTGTCCTCAAGGTTGTAAGTAGATTGCAGTGAAGACCAATCTTCCCATGAAGTGTCATAAGGTGAAAGGCCGTGCCACTGCACCAAGGCCAATCGCGTTGGAACACCATTAACCATAGAGGTTTTGAAACCCAGGATCGAGAGGGGCGTCACCAGAGGACTCTTGGCATGAGAATCTGGGGGAAGGGAGTCAATGTTAGTTGGAGGAGGTCCCACATGAGGCTTCAAAACTGAACAGTGGAATACATTGTGTATCTTAGAGGTGGAGGGAAATTCAAGCTTGTAGGCCACAAGACCCAACTTCTCTATAATGCGGTAAGGGCCATAGAATCTCTTGGACAGCTTGTGAAATTTAGCACCCGAAACAGAGGACTGGCGATATGGTTGGAGTTTCACATAAACCCATGAGCCCACAGCCAAGTCAAGGTCCTTGTGCTTCGAATCTGCATTCTTTTTCATGCGTTTCTGAGCCTTCAACAAGTTTTCCCGTAATATGGAAAGGACCTCTTCTCGAGAGGTGAGTAATGAATCACACCCAGCATTCAGGGAGGAACCAGCCAAGTATTCGGGAATAGAAGGAGGAGGCTTGCCATAAATAATTTGGAATGGAGAGAGCTCTGACCCTGAATGAATTGAGGTGTTATAATGAAACTCAGCCCATGTAAGGAATTTGAACCAATGCTGCAGAGTCTCATGAACAAAGGCCCTAAGATACTGCTCAATCATGCGGTTCATAACCTCCGTTTGGCCGTCGGTCTGTGGATGATAGGAAGAGCTCATGCGGAGCATGGTGTCACTGAATTTGAACAAATCAAACCAGAAACGGCTCATAAAAATCGGATCTCGATCCGAAACAATGCTCCTAGGAAGTCCATGGTGCTTGCAAAATATAGAGACAAAGAGCTCAGCTACCTTATATGCTGTGTGACTGGTAGGCAAAGCACCTAAATGTACCCCTTTTGAGAATCGATCCACCACTACGAAAATAACAGTATAACCGTGAGAGAGAGGTAGCCCGATAATGATGTCCATCGAAATGTCCTCCCACACATGCGACGGAATAGGGAGAGGTAAGAGAAGCCCCCCGGGTCGCTTGGTGTTGTATTTGGTTTGTTGACAGACCCGACACTGAGAAATAAAAGAGCGAACATCCTTAGCCATGGAGCTCCAGTAGAAGTTGGCAAAGAGGCGCTTGAGAGTTTTGTTCATTCCCGCATGACCCCCAACAGCTGATTCATGAAACTCTCGCAATAGCAGGGTGATGAATTTAGAAGAAGAGCTTAACCAAATTTTTCCCTTGAATAGAAGGAGCCCATCAAGCACCTTGAAATGAGGCATAGAAGCAGGGTCATCGATGCACCTTTGTCGTATAGTAAGGAATTCAGTGTCTTGAGAAAGAAACTTCTTCAAGTCGTCAAGGAAGGCAAACTGAGGCACAGTGAGCACCTATAAAGAGCCAACAACAGGACTAGTAGAGCGAGATAAAGCATCAACAACAATATTCAATTTCCCTGGTTTATATTGTATCTCATAATCATAACCAAGGAGTTTGGCTAAGTAGTATTGTTGTTCAGGGGTCTGGATGACTTGAGTAAGGAGATCCTTAAGGCTCTTCTGGTCAGTTTGTATTATGAAAGAGGATCCTAGAAGGTATTGACGCCAACGCTTCACGACGCTCGTCACAGCATGAAGTTCGCAGATATAAGTCGATGCCTTAGCCAAACGGGGACAAAAAACCTTGCTGAAGTAAGCAATGGGGTGAGACTCTTGGATAAGAACCGCACCCATTGTTGTGCCCGAGGCATCGGTTTGAATAATGAAAGGTTTGGAGAAATTGGGCAGTGCAAGGACAGAGGCTTCAGTCATAGTTATCTTTAAGGAATCAAAAGCCCGTTGAGCATCAAGAGACCAGTGGAAAGACCCCTTCTTCAACAATTCAGTGAGGGGTTGGGCAATTGCAGCATACCCTTTAATGAATCTCCGGTAAAACCCCGTCAGTCCCAAAAATCCCCGTAGGCTCTTAAGAGAGGTTGGAGTTTGCCATTCCACCATAGCTTGAATTTTAGAACGATCGGGGGCAACAAAACCATCAGCAACCACATGGCCCAAATAGTCAATTTGCGACTGAGCAAAAGAACACTTGGACAGTTTCAAATAGAATTTATTCTCAAGAAGGATCTCATATACTTGCCGGAGATGGATGACGTGTTGCTCAATTGTGGAACTATAGACAAGGATGTCATAAAAAAAACAATAACCGTCTTGCGCAAGAGGGGACGAAATATATCATTCATGGTAGCTTGAAAGGTTGTTGGGGCATTGCAGAGACCAAATGGCATGACACGATATTCATAATGGCCATCGTGAGTGCGAAAAGCGATTTTGTGCACATCGGAAGGATGTACTCTGATATGGTGAAACCCGGAAGTAAGGTCCAACTTAGAAAAACAGCGAGCAAACCTCAATTCGTCAAGAAACTCGTCAATGGTTGGAAGGGGAAATCAGTCCTTGACAGTGATGGCGTTGAGTTCTCCGTAATCAACACACATACGCCAAGATCCATCTTTCTTGCGCAACAAAAGAACCGGAGATGAAAAAGGACTTGTACTAGGAGAAATCCACCCTGAGTCTAACAGCTTAGAAATTTGTTTTTCAATTTCAACTTTGTGGGCATGGGGGTAGAGATAGGGCCGAACGTTGACAGGGTTGGCATCAGCGGTGAGGGGTATGTGGTGGTCTGTGGGTCATGGAGGGAAGTGGGAGGGTTCGTTAAAGAGTGAGGAATGGGTAAGGAGTAATTTGTGGATGTCATTGTGAGGGTGAGAGAGAGAGAGAGGGTGGGGTGAAGACGTGGGAGAGAGAGGAGAGATCTGTAAGGAAAAGAATTGAGCCTCAGTATCAGAACGGATTACCCTTTTGAGCTGGTGGATGGAGATGGAAGAAGGTTGGTGTCCCGAATCCCCTTTTAGTTCAATTAGTTGTTGATGATGGTAGAATTTCATAGTGAGGGCCTGATAGTCCATTAAGATTGGGCCTAAATCTTTCAGCCACTGAGCCCCAAGCACAATATCAGAACCATCACTCATATCCAGAACATACAAGTCAACAATGAATTCATGACCTTGAATCATCAGTGTTACCCCTGGACAATAGTGGTCACATGCTAATTCCTCCCCACTACCAACAAGTACCTTCAAAAGAGCAGTAGGCTTATGAGGCAAGCCCAAAATACGAGCCACCTTGAGTTGGATGAAGTTATGTGTACTTCCCCCATCAACCAGGACACGTACTTGGTGTTGGGCCAGCAAACCCAAAATACGAAGAGTCTCGGGAGTCCCTGTACCTTAAAGAGCATTCAAACTTAATTAGGCCGAAGGTGAAGATAGATCCAGCAACTCATCAACCGCCTATGAGGCAGGTTCATCCCTAGATTCCTGGTCAACCACTGAAGGGGGTTCATCCTCATCGGCGATCAAAAGGAAATAACAGCAACGGTGAGTACGGGAATACTTTTGATCGCAATTGAAACACAACCCTTTCTCACGCTTGTCTGCCATTTCCGCTTCGGTCAATTGTTTGAGCCGTGTTTTTGGTTGAGGGGTAGGTAACAACGGGGGAAGAGGTTTGGGTGGTGTTAAGGAAGATGGCGAGGAGAAGGTGCGTGAGACTGGCGGAGTGGACCAGCGAGGGTACTGGAGGGAACGCTGAGCACGAGAGTCATCAACAAGTTTTTCCTCATGCAATCTTGCAAAACCCACCACTTGGGAAAGTGAACTTGGCTGGTGAGCGATGACGTCTCGGCTGAGCTCCGGTTTCAACCCCGAGATAAAGCAACTTAAGAGGAATGAGGGTTGTAACCCCATAATGCGGTTGGCCAGGGACTCAAATTCTGTCAAATAAGTCGTAACAGAAGAAGTTTGAGTCAGCTTGAATAACTTACCCCGAGGATCATCAAAGGCGGTAGGGGCAAATCGATTCTCCAAGGCTTGCAAGAGTTGATTCCAAGAATGAATATGGCCGTTGCGATACATCCATTGATACCACGCAAGAGCAGGGCCATCTAAGTAGAAGGATGCAACGGTGATACGTTCCTCCTCCGGCGTGTTATGATACTCGAAGAACTGGGTGATTTTAAAGATCCACCCTGAAGCATCGGTGCCGTCGAAGAGGGGAACATCGAGCTTGAGAAAGTGACGGGAAGGAGGATCATGGGAGGAAAATGGAGGAGGGGACGAGGGGCTGTGGTGTTCAAGAGCTGAGAGGCGGAGACCCATAGTCTGAAATTGGTTGTTAACGGAAGTGAATTGTTGAGAAACAGAGTCTTGGAAAAGGGAGAGTTGGTGAAGTAATTCATCCATTTTCTCAGATTGGGTACGGGAACGGGTGCCGTCAGCCATGAGGGTGAGACGAGACGAGAGCACCAATGTTAAGAAGGAGGGGGTGTGATGCACAGAATTCGAGGTCAGGCAACCTCCTTAAGAAATAGCAAAGAGAGAATGAGAATAAACTTTTGTTTCCTTTTTTCATTCATTCCACTAGAATATATAACAGAAATGATTCACACAATCATCTTGCACATGCAAGACTACGCTACAAACAAACAACCACAACTAACATTCTTCTAGAATATGCTGACATATAAAAACTGATAAAAATTAAAACATATACTAATAGTAGATAAATCCCGGGATTTCCTTAGCTTTGTGGATCCTCCTTTTGGGCCCGACTTCATTGTTGCCTTCATCAGGTGTACTTGAGCCTTCAACCATAGTAATTGGGCCTTCACATGTAACATAAGAGTAGCCTTATAAAGGTGCTTTCAATACCCAACCTTCTATTGTTAATACTTAATAGCCAATTCATTTATTCTATGCCAAATAGAGTACAACAAAGCATAAATCATCTCAACACTCGTTCCATGCCCTACATTAAAAATATTCAAAAACCATATTTGGAAGCTCTCTACTTTGTTGGAATCTACTCTTAATGCCCTACTTTGGTGTATATTAGCTGCATCGGTAGTTGAAAAAATCAGATTCACTAAAGATGTATTGCACTAATCCAATTGGGGCTGCATAAGATCCTAGACCCATTGTACAATATGTTCCCACTCTTTAATTACCAAAATGAACTAGACCATCTTGAGCACTTGGGCACCATTTATTCTCCCAAATTCATATTCTTCTACCATCACCAACCTTCCACATAGAGCCTTCATCAATTATCCATATGGAGGATATTATGCTACTCCATGCATGTAAGCTTGAATAATTAGTGCATGTTTGGTTCTGCGTTGAGTTATCCCAGAATCAATTCTGAAATGCCAACGTTACTAATAGTTGCTTCTGCTCCAACGTGATTTTAGAGCCAACATTGATTCTGAAACGCATAACCAAACATACTTTTAGTCTTTTTTGCATTTGCAATACTATTGTTCGGAAAGTACCTGGGTTTCAGAACCTAGAACAACAAGGAAGATGGGTTAACATTTAGCCTCCACAATTGCTATGCCAACATATTCTTATTATTGAAGGCAATGATATTTCTAGAACTAGCACCGGCTCTTCTTTTTGGCTCAACCAAACTATCCCACACTTTATCCAATGGATTTTCTTTTTCTCGGTGTCTTTGCTCTAATAAAATTTTGCAATCATACTCTCAAAATTATGACAGAGAGATGAGGGGAGCAATAAACAGCTCATCATATAAGTTGGGATTGACTCAACCATTGACTTGAACAAAGTTTCCCTTCCTGCTTTGGATAAGGCTTTCACATTTCATCCTTTGAATTTCTTCATGAAAGACACGATCCCTTATAAAATCTAAAATGAGGGTTTTAGTTTTCCCCACAATGTTTGGAAGACTTATATATTTGTTATGACTTTCCTCCGTTTTTACGGACAAAAGATTTTCAATCTCATTAATTCTTGTAATAGGCACGTTTCGGTTAAAGAAAAACTCATATTTGTTAAAATTGAACTTTTGTCGAGATTGATGATAAAGTTTTGATCCTTATTGCTTCTTTCATAATCGCTCTTGAAAAAATGGTAATATCATCTGGAAAAAAAAAAAAGGTAAATGTGAAATAGATGATACTATAAGAGTAGTTTTGATTCCATGAACAAACCAAATTTATTTATTGTAATGGGCTCACTTAATAACCTTTGAATGTCACATATAAAAATAATAGGATATTATATATATTTATTTGTTTTAATAAAAAAAATACTCTCTCTTATACGAGAATGGTATAAAATGGCAAAAAAATTATTCCAAACTAAAATTAAAGTAATTAATAAAATATATTAAATTAGTTGTATATTAAACAAATTATTAAAGGGATTATTCTTAATTTTTTGAGTTTTACAAAAAAAATTTACCATATATTAAAGGGATTATTCATAATTGACGTAATACTACTTACTATTTTTTTTTTTATTATTTTTTTGTATTAGACCATTAGGATCTACCAACGAGGCTTGGTTCAATTGGTGTAAGGCCCCAACTGAAATCTTGGGAATGGGACACGGGTGCTAGTAGCCTCGGGTCCGATTCCCAATAAAAACATCTCGCTGGGAGAGCGAGCCACGCAGCTTGCTCCGGATTAGTCTCAAGGGCTCCCTGGTATTAAGGGTGCTCTTGGGGATATCGGTGGTTCCGCAAGGAATACGGACCCAAAAAAAAGACCATTAGGATCTCAATTTTTTTCCACCTGGACTCAGTATATGTTAGATCTGGGCTTGGTTGTCGTTGTCAGTGTCGCAAGTGCGATGGTTATTCTGGTCGACTTTAGTTTCTGGCAGGTTCTAACCCTAGTCCTAGGGATGGCAATTGGACCCGGACCCGCGAGTACCCGCGGGTAATATCCGCAATGGGTCCGGGTCCGGGTCCAAAAAAGAGACCCGTGGGTCCAAAGAATGGACCCATTTGTGTACCCGTTTTGAACGGGTCTGGGTCCGGGTCTGAGATATTCAGACCCGTGGGTACCCGGACCCGTTCATATTTACATATATGCATTTTATATATATATATATATATATAATTTAGTATGTTTGTGTTTAACGAGAGAATTTCTTTGATGCTGGAGTGTTTAATGGTGGTAGGGATTAATATTAAGTAGAGTGTGTAATAATGTATTAAGGATTCTTCGGTCTATAAAAAAAACATAGAAATTAATTTAAAAATAATTTTTTCTTTAAAAAAAATTGCAAATGGGTACCCGCAAAACCCGGTCTGGGTACCCGAAGACCCGCCTACCCATTATGCAGCGGGTACCCGGACGGATCCGAGCGGGTCCGAGTCCAATAATTGAAGAACGGGTCCGGGTCCGGGTACCCCATTACCCGGACCACCCGGCCCCATTGCCATCCCTACCTAGTCCCCTGAGCTATGTATGTTTTGAGTTTGAAAATGCTTGTGCTTCTCCTTGCTCAACGCTTCATGTCCGGTTTTCTATTGTGGGCGCATCAAAGAAGCTAAGAGAAACAAGGAAACAATGTTAAAATGATTTATGGATTTTGAAATTGATAAAAAAAAATATACTATTAACGTCCGTAAATATAAGACCATTTTAACACTTTTATTTTTTGAAAGGCACTTTTATTTTATTTTTATTTATAAGATCATATACTAATTTTTAATGATCATTAATTATTTTTTTCACTAACATATCTATTTATTTAACATTTTTTAGATTCTCAATATTATTCATAGAGGTAATTTTGAAAATACATATCAAAAATTATATTTTCGATACAATTAACTAAATTAATCAACTTTACGTAATTTCCCAAATAAATCCTATATATAAGGAGGGAGGGAGTATTATGCGTACATAATTTTCATCTTCGCATAATTTTGGTGCAGCAGCACTGTTGGGTAACTTTTTTTGAAAAAGGTCTTGATATATAGGGGGAATCACCCATATACCCACTTTAGTCAATTTGGCTAGTTCAATTCCTGTAGGTTTTTTTTTTTTTGAGTCCCTCTAATTTTTATATTTGGTAACATCGTTCTTTCATTCTAATTTGCTGAAGTGGTTAATGATGAAACACGTGCCACATCACAGAAGACCACACATATTTTTCTATTTATTTTAAAATATAAAATATTTTCAATTATATTTTAATATTATTGAAAATATTAAAAAATAGTTATAAAAATAGAAAAATAAAAAAGTATTAAAAAAAAGGAAACTACATAGTTTTTTTACTTTTAATAAAATTTTTATATTTCAAATTTATTTTTTTATATTTTAAACTTATTCTGAACTTTTAATATATTTTTTTTGTAATTTAAATATATTTTTTCATATTTTATATTTATATATATTTTAAATTTATTTTGAACTTTTAATATTATTTTTATATTTTAAATAATATTTTAAGGATAGTTTTTTTCACATTTTATATTTATATATATGTTAAATTTATACTTTTATTTAACATATATATAAATATAAAATGTGAAAAAAAAACTATCCTTAAATTATTATTTAAAATATAAAAATAATATTAAAAGTTCAAAATAAATTTAAAATATATATAAATATAAAATATGAAAAAATATATTTAAATTACAAAAAAATATATTAAAAGTTCAGGATAAGTTTAAAATATAAAAAAATAAATTTGAAATATAAAATTTTTATTAAAAGTAAAAAAAACTATGTAGTTTCCTTTTTTTAATACTTTTTTATTTTTCTATTTTTAAAACTATTTTTTGATAATTTCAATAATATTAAAATATAATTGAAAATATTTTATATTTTAAAATAAATAGAAAAATATTTTATATTTTAAAATAAATAGAAAAATATTTGTGGTCTTATGTGACGTAGCACGTGTTTCATCATTAACCACTTCAGCAAATTAGAATAAAAGAACGATGTTACCGAATATAAAAATTCGAGGGACTAAAAAAAAAAAACTACAGGAATTGAACTAGCCAAATTGACTAAAGTGGGTATATGGGTGATTATGGTTATTGAGTCTTAATACTGTCAGACTTTACCATGTGTATTCCAAATTGAACCCCTTGAGTTATATTGATTGAGCATGATTAAGTTTTTAGTTTTTGAATTTAGGTGTTTTTTTAAAATTGGTATTTGAACATTTTTTTTCAATGTTAACATTTGTCACATTACTAATCGATGTGGCGAAGGTGACGTAGTATGTCATCGGTCATATCATCTTTTAAATGATGAAGGATCATTTCCAAAATTTGAATATAAGTTCAGAGATTCAAAACATCGTAAAAAAGTTTAAGAATTAAGTAATTCCAAAAAAGCACATAAGTTTTAGGGATTAAAAACTTAAATAATCTATTGATTATTAGGATAAAGCTTTTCAAAAATTGAGACTTTATGATTCAAATCCTTGACCTAATGAGTAAAGTTGTGCGAAAAGAAGTTCACTTCCAGTGTCGTCAACCTCGTTAAGGTTTTTATAAATTACTCCTTCCGTGCTTAATTATAAAATCTTTTTGACATTTTTATTTTGTCCATATTTATAAGATTCTATACCAATTTTCAATAATCATTAATTACTTTTTTTTCCACAAACACCCCTATTTATTTAACACTTTTAAGATTTCCAATAATATTAATATGGGTAATTTTGAAAATACACATCAAAAGTTCACATTTCCAATACAATTAACTAAATTAATCAACTTTTTTAATGGACGTAAAATTTCCCAAAGGGATCTTATAATTAGGGACGGAGGGAGTATTTGATAAGTGCTAACAAGCGTTTCAAAAAAATATTTTTTAAGGATTCAACAACATAATATATATATATATATATATATATATATATATATAAAGTGAGAAACAAATAAAATGGTATGAAATATTGTAAATATATATATATATATATATATATATCTATCTGTGTGTGTGTTTATGATTTTAAATACAAACATGAAATAAATAAATATTAATTATTATGTTATTTTTTAATAATAATAAAATTAATTTAATATTAAAATATACTCCCTCCGTCCCTAAATATAAAGCCCTCTTGACACTTTTATTTTGTCCTTATTTATAAAGCCTCATACCAATTTGTAATGATAATTAATTACTTTTTTCCACAAACACCCCTATTTATTAAACACTTTTTAGATTCTCAATAATATTAATAGGGGTAATTTTAAAATTACATATCAAAAGTTCACATTTCTAATACAATTAACTAAATTATTCCACTTTCTTAATGGACGTGAAATCCCTCAAAGAGACTTTATATTTAGGGAAGGATACTCCCTCATTTTCATATGTATCATTGTTTTGGCCTTTTTTTTTTCCTTCCTTCAATCATATTGTTGTTTTAGAATTACAAGATTTGATCAAACATTCATCAATGATAGTAGTATTAATTTTATTTTTATTCTCTCTTAACTACATCATCATAAATAAGAGTGATTTAATCAAAATATAACGAGACTTTACTTTAATTAATGATTTTCTAATTTTTGTGCATCAACATTAAACAATACTCCTTCCGTCCCAAAATATAATACTTTTTTGATAATTTTATTTTGTCTTTATTTATAAAACATTTTACCAATTTTCAATAATCATTAATTACTTTTTCTACAAACACCCTTATTTATTTACCACTTTTTAAATTCCCAATAATATTAATTGGGGTAATTTTAAAAATACATATAAAAAGTTCACATTTCCAATACAATTAACCAAATTATTTCACTTTATTAATGAACGCGAAATCTTCCAAAGGCTTCCTATGTTTAGGGACGAAGGGAGTAATACATATGAAAGGAGAGAGTATATGGATAAAATATTGTGGAATAGTACTAATAATAATAATAATAATAATAATAATAATAATAATAATAATAATAATAATAATAATAATAATAAATACTCTCTTCGTCCCTAAATAATAATAACAATTTCTCCCTTTTGGTAGATTTCACGTCCCTTAAGAAAGCTGATTAATTTAGTTAATTAATTGTATTGGATATATGAATTATTTGATATGTATTTTCAAAATTATTCCTATTAATAGTATTGAAAATCTAAAAAGTATTAAATCAATAGGGGTGTTTGTGCAAAAAGGTAATTAATTGTCATTGGAAATTGGTAATGAGTCTTATAAATAGGAACAAAATAAAAGTATCAAAAGGATCTTATATTTAGGAACGGATGAAGTATTTTTTTAGGGAAGCAATATAAGGATTTGATATTTATAGCCCCTACGACAATGACTATGCATTCTAAAGTGTAAACTCAATCCTGAAAAATGCATTACTTAGTGTACTAAAAGTTACAGTATTTTTTTCCACCAAAAAAAAAAAGTTACAGTATTTTTTTAGTTCTTAAGACGATATCTACGTTTTTAAAATCATTAAACGTTGTCCTTAGAGCAACCAATAGTTAAACCCTACGAAGCCTCGATACGTAATACGGCACGGATATGATACGACATAGATACGAGAATTTTTGAAAATTCAGGATACGACACGGTATAGGATGCGTGATCACAAAATTATATATATATATATATATACCAAAAATTTAAAAGAGAGATCGTTAATGGATAATTTTCATTCATACTGTTATTAGTTCAAAATGATATTAGTATATAACTATAATGATCACAATTTATAGAAAATAGATAGTGTATCGTGCACCGATTTACACCATTAGTTCATCATCCATCTTTCATTTGTATTATTTTTATCTAAAAGTCAACGACCATAAACACATGAATAGTGGATGATGGGCTAATGGTGTAAAAACTTTACACCGTTAGTGCAGACATATTAATCTCCACAATTTAAAGGACTTAAAACAAAAGGTTATTTAATTTTATTAAAAATACTAATTAAAAAGTTACTTTTAAAAAACAAAATTATTAAAAAAATTCAAAATAAAGTCAAACAGCAAGTATCTGAGAAGTATCGAAAAAGTATCGGGGAGTATCGAAAAGTATCTGAGAAGTATCCTAAAAGTATTTTTTTAAAAAATAATAAAAATTAAATAAAAAATAATTGGATACTTTTGGGACACGTATCGAGAAGTATCTTACGCGTATCGGTATCAGACACGGATACGACACGAATACTTTTCTATTTTTGGAGTATTTGTGCTTCATATGTTAAACCTATAACATAAATATTAAATGAAATTAAATGTACGACTTTTGGAACATATATCTCATTATGGTGGATCATGCTTTTAATTTGGCGATTTTGGTCTCCTAGCTTTTAATTTAACGATTTCAGTCCTCCAATTTATAATTCGTGGCTATTTTGGTCCCTCCGTCAACTCTTCCGTTAACAATGCTAACAGAGGGACCAAAATAGCCACAAATTGTAAATTGGAGGACTGAAATCGCCAAATTAAAAGTTAGGGGACCAAAATCGCCAAATTATCAAAATTGAGGGACCAAAAGTACAATTAAAAACCTGTTTGGATCCGCGTTTGTGGCCAGTAGACGTGCGTTTGGAAAAGCTCCCAATGTGGAGCTTTTGGGTGAAAGCAGTTTTCAACCGCATATCCAAACACATTGTAAGAAAAAAAACACATAAATTCATGCACTAAAAACTTGCCTTTAAAATAGTAAGAGTAGTTAATTTAGATTTTTAATATTCCCTCCGCCCCAAAATGTTAGTAAAAAAATAGAAAAAATTATTGTCCCAAATCAAGGTTAAAACAGTGAATAAAAAAATTAAAAATTATATTCTTTAATCTTTGATTGATTTGTCATTTAAAGATGCATTAAATAATTGATGTTGTAATTGGTTGATTTAGAAGACAAAACAATAAAACCTATCCCCTTAATTTTGTTGACTATTCAAAATTTTATTAATTTTTTGAGACGGAAGAAGTACAATTTTTATCACTTTCTAACTCTTTATCTTCGGTCTTTAAGCCGAAGTAAAGTACATCTTAAAAAAAAAAAAAAATTATCATTTAAAACTTTGAAACCACAAACATTGTATTCCGTCTCAAAAATTGGTTAAAATTTGAAAATTCAACAAAATTAAGAAAAAAAAATTTAATATTTCATTTTCCAAATCAATCAATCACAAAATCAATTATTTAATGCATTTTTAATTGATTATCCAATCATATAGTATAGATTAATCAACAAAAAGTTAGAGTATATTTTTTCAATTTTTTTATTCATTATTTTAACTTAAATTTGAATAATAGCTTTTGTAATTTTTATCAACGTTTTATTTAGTTCTTTGATATGGTCTCAGCCACTCATTTACATGTATGCCTTTGGCTTATATTAAAAAAACATTTATATTAACCTACAATTTGTTTAATTAAGGATGTCTTCTGATCGATAGTTAGCTAGAGATCAATCCCTTTCAAGGCGAAGAGATCGCTAAAGTGGGTATAGTCTCTTTCAACAAAGTCTTTTCCATACCCATGACAGAAGGCGAATCTCTGACATCATGCTTAATGAATTCAGCTATCTATTAACTTAACAGGGTTTTGTTGGTAATAACATATATCATTTAGAAAAATGATTAAAAGACATGCTTAGATAGACTTACCTATAAATTTAAATATAAGATTGAGACATTTGTATTTTATGTTCTTTTATTTTATTTTTTAATTTAAAAAACAACAAATGTCAAAATCTTATGTGTAGATTTGTATGTAAACCTCTATATTTAAATCTCTCAATCATTATTATACCATTTAATATCCATGACATTATATTTAAAAAACTCAACTACTCACACATTAATTTAAAAATTAGTCTACATTATCAAACAATAGCATATGTCATTTATTAATCAAATATTAATAAAAAAATCACTTTGCGAGAATATCATTTTATTTACTAATATTAAACTAATCTATACTTTGACATGTCAATATTTTAATAGAAAATCCCTTTCACAAAAGTAAAATGGACAACTTTAAAGTTGTCTCACTTTGCATTTTCTGTTTTACACATGATTGTTGGTTAATTGATTAATGATCTTTCCATTTTATATTAAGCTTATTTAAGTTTTTAGTTTTTGAATTTAGTTTTTTTTTAAATTGGTTTTTGATTTTTTTTCGATATATTGGATCATTAAATTTTATCCAAATTTTTTAAATAGTCCTTTCATCACTTAAGTGATGATTACCGACATATTATGTCATTTTCACAGCATCAACAAGTGATATGTTATGTAATATCACACGACACTACATGAAATTTTTTATTAAAAAATAAGTTATTTTAAAAAGGATTTTCTTAACTTCTGATAAGAGGCTAAAAATAACATTTTTACCTTGAAAAATTAAAGATTTAATATTTAGGTGATAGTGGATTTCATTTCCCAATACTACTTTACCATTTTTTAGCTTCTTATCTTCAGCCCTAAGGGCTGAGGTTAAGTAAACCCTTTTAAAAATTATTAAAAAGTTCAATTTTTTTTTAAATATGATTTTTGATTATTTTTAATAAATTTAAATTTTTTTAATTTAAAAAATTCACATGGCATCATGCCACAAGTTATCCATTAACGTGGCGAAGGTGACATGGTATATTGTTTGTCATATAATCAGTTAAATGACAAAAAGAACATTTCCAAAAATTTAAGCAAAATTCAAGAATCCAAAATATTGAAAAAAAAAGCTCAAAAACCAATTTCAAAATAAAATAAAATATTTAAATAAGTGTCGCTTTGTTTTTTTTTCCAAAAATTTTATATTATTTATCATTTTAGAATTTAGAAAAAGTGTCAATTGATCTTTTTCCAATTATATTATTTTTCACTTTATTGCTTGATCAAGTGTTTTATTTTTATCAAATTTGTAATATTTAATAATTTATTAATCCTATACATTATTTAAAATGGCAGATAATATAAACCAAATAAGGTGTTAATATAAATTTTCGAGTCTTCCTAATAGGCACTTATTAAGTTTCCTAAAAATGGAAAAAATAACACAATGTCCTAATTTTTATTTTTTTTTTAAACTATCAAATAACTACGTTTTTCAATACTTTGTAACTACGTATATTTCCTTAAGAAGTACAAAAGCATTTCCCTAAAACTTATTTTTTGAGAGAGTATGAAAGATTTTTGGGCCGGGTGTGGGTTATAGAGACTTAGAGTGTAGGTTGGACCCCCTAAGTGACGACCACGTGTAGGGTTGATGACGATGGAATAAACAAATGGCCAGCGCGATTTGCTCCGAGCCACCTCAACTAACAACTCAATAACACTCTCTCACTCTCTCCATCGTAGATAACAAACTCTTAATGCTACTCTCAACCGTATATACGTCACACCCTCTACGCCAACCCTACACATGACACGTGTATGGTGACGTGGTTATCTTATTCCTTCTCTCTCTCCTTTTCTTATTTCTTCTTCACCCACATCACCCCTCTCCCTCTCTCTCTCTCTCTCTCTCTGACCAGTGCTCTTTCCCTCTTTTTTTCTAGAGAGGTAAAATAAAATAAAATGCTTATTTACTCTCTTCCCAAACCTTACTTTCAGAATTGTTGAAGCTAAGAGAATTGTTGATTCTTCCTTTTTTTTAGTTTGCTGAAGTTTATTTATTTTTTTGTTTTTGCAGGTACATTGGATTTTTTTTTTTTGGTTCTAATTTGAAGTTAACTTGATAAAGATATGATTTTGATTTTGGTTTTGTTTCTGGGTTCCAATCAATTTTTTTTTTTTGTGTGGAAACACTGAAACTGGAGTTTTATTTTAGTTTTTTTTTTGGTGTTGTGTTTTCATTTGTTTTTTGTTTTTGTTTTTGGTAGTTATATATGTTTAGCTGACTGAAGAAAGGGATTAGTGCTTAGAGTTCCTTGGATCTTCTATTGTTATGTGCTGAATTCTTTGAATAATTAAATTGGTGTTTTTCTGTATTTTTTATTTGCTTGGGTAAGGGTCTTCATTCAATTTTTCAGATTTTTATTTGCTATATATATATAATTTTGGTTGAATTTTGCTATCTCAAATAGCTAACAAAGAATAAAGGGGTATTGGATCAGGATTACAAGCTTTAAATTTTAATCTATGGAGATTGTTCAGGTAGCTAATTCTGCAATCTCAATAGTGGGAAAAAAAAAAAAGCTTTGGTTTTGAAGGGCTTTTTTGTCCTTAAGTTATCTGATTGTTCTGTTGGGTTTAGATTTTGTAAATGTTAAGCTCTCTGTTAGTGTGTGTCCATTGCTTTCGGTCATGCTTGTGGGGTACGGAAAAGACTAAATTGACCCTCCACCGTTCTGTCATTGACTGACTTTTACGTCTTTGATTTCATTTTGTTTGTGATGCTTGCCAACAAAACCGTATTCATCGTATGGTGCCATTTCTATAGTTAGTACCTTCCTTACAAGGTCACAGTGTCAAACCTGCTTCTATTTGCCAAGTAGTTATTACCAAAGTGAACCAAAATTCTCACTGCTATTATATTGTTGCTGGAAGCCTAAATTATTTCATTCTTGGATCTGAATTTGTACTAAATTATTTCATTCTAGAAACCTAAATTACACGTTGGAACTGCTCTTACTTTTGCTAGTTTTTTTTTTTGGCCCTGTTTTTAATTTTTATATCAAAAGATTATGTTGTGCTTGTTTCTATCTAGATCCTGTGCAGGTTTTGAAGTGCATAAAAATCGTGGCTTATGAATTTTGCCTTGTCTTCCTTGCAACATTTTCTTTCTGATAACAGTTGACATGGCTCCTATTTATGCAGTTGATTCATGGCAAACGGTGAGGAAGGGAAATCTGTTAAGATTGAACCGCCTGCTTCACCTGTAAGAACTTCAAGCTATGAACAGTGTTTCAATGTGTGTGGAAACATTTTAGAATGCTTGTGCCTAAATACTTTTGCTCTTATGTTGTTAACAGGATCAGGGTAATCAGACCAACCAACCTAATGTTCATCATGTCTATCATGATTGGGCTGCCATGCAGGTTACCCTTCTTTTGCCCTCTTTTCTTTTAATGGCTGAAGTTTTCATTCTACTTTCTGCTAAGATAAATTCACTATAAAGTAAATAACTGCATCAAACTTTAATAGTAGTATAGCCTGTGCTATTGTCATTTAGTCAAGCATCACCAATTGCTTGTGATGATCTAAAGTGTCTATTATATCTTCAGGCATATTATGGGCCAAGATACAACTATCCACCATACTATAACCCTGCTATGGCTCCTGGTCACGCTCCTCACCCATACATGTGGGGTCCACCACAGGTAGTGCCGCATACGATCATATATTTTGTTATATCATTATTATTTTATGTTTTCTTGGATGTCCTAGATGACAGGGATGATTAAATTTGCCCACTTATTTTTTTTCCAGCCTATGATCCCACCTTATGGGCCACCTTATGCTGCAGTTTATCCACATGGAGGGGTTTATGCTCACCCTGCAGTTGCTGCTGTATGTCTACATTGTTGCAATTTGTTCTTATAGTTATTGAAACTTACATTTATTGATATTTTTTTACTATGAATTGGTTGATTCTGAGGGTGCTATAATTTTTTAATATGGAACATAAAGGGCTAGGAGTATATTGAGATGTGATTCCTTTGTTTCTATTGGCCCTAAGTAGTTTTAAAGTTATTTACACGTGCTTGTTTTTCAGTTCTCACTGACCTCTCCATTCTTTGATGTCCTAAATGTAACAAGCTTTGTTTTTACCTTATAATAACTGCTAATGTTATCAATAACAGTCTTTTCATCTTGGCATATATGCTGTATTGGTCGAAATCTTTTCCATGTACTCATGACTCATGACTAACATTGCTAAAATATAGGGGCCACATTCACATGGCCAAGGATTTCCAGCTTCACCTGCTGTAAGTTTTGATTTTCTCTTGACATCACTTCCTACTCTTTTGATTCCTTGAATTCTATCAATTATGACATGTTTGACTTGGTGAAACAATGCAGGCTGGAACTCCTTCATGCATGGAGACACCAAGCAAATTATCTGGAAATGCTGATCAGGATTTACTGAAGAAACTGAAAGGGTTTGATGGGCTTGCGATGTCAATAGGAAATGACAATGCTGAGAGTGCAGGGCATGGAGCTGAAAATAAGATCTCACAGAGGTTTGTTGATCTATTTTCTTTTTATATGATTGTTATCAGAATGAAGTCTACTTCCTTTCCTTCCATATTTAAGATTGGTCCATGAGTTGATTATTCTTTACGGATCATGTTGATAACTGAATGACTTGATGATGTTATCTACAGTGTGGGTGCTGAGGGTTTGAGTGATGGAAGTGATGGCAACACTCCGGGGGTGAGAACTTCCTTGCTATTAGCGTTTTATCTTGCATTTAGTGGATAGTGTACTTATTCTAAAATGATTCAACAAACTGAAGCATTAAATTATGATATTTGCCAATTTATGCTCAGGCTAATCGAACTGGAAGGAAAAGAAGCCGCGAGGCAACACCAACTGCTGCTGGTATGACTCTGCTCTTCACTAAGTGTCATATCTTGATGACCGACAGGATTGTCCTGGTCATAATTATACTTCTGCTGTCATCAGTGTACACATGCTGTTGTCCCCAAGAGCCAGTTCAAGTGGTAGAGTTGGGGGACATAAATGTTAGTGAGCCTGGGTTTAAATCCTAATGACTGCGCTTTCCCCCCTCCCAAAAAAAAAAAAAAAAACTTTAAAAAAAAAGGGTGTACACATGGTGTCTTGCTAAGTTGTATGCTATCCTGTTATTTCCAGAATGTGATATTTATCTACAAGTATCTAAATGTATTAATTTTAGGAGTTATGGTGTCTGCATAATCTGTGTTTTGATGGTTATAAATTTCCTGACTGTACAAGCAGATGAAGAAGAGAAAACTGAGAAAGAAGATAGTCCACTTTCCAAAGAACCTGCTGCTTCTGATAAGATGATCTCAGTTACTCCAGTCAGTGTTGCAGGAAACTTAGCTGGACTTGAAGTTTCTTCGGGTATGACCACAGCACTGGAGCTGAGGAACCCTTCAACTGTTGATTCAAAGGCAAACTCCTCAAGTGCCCCACAACCTTTTGGAGTTTTGCCTCCTGAAGCTTGGTTACAGGTATGGTTCATCCTAAATGGTTCAGATCATATATGGTATATTGGAAATGCTTGTGAAATACACTTACAATAATAGTGGAGTATCCACATCTTTGATTGACACTTAAATAATTTCTGTGGGTCCGTTTGAATTCCTTAGGATGAGCGTGACTTGAAACGTGAAAGGAGGAAACAGTCAAACCGTGAATCTGCTAGAAGGTCCAGGCTAAGGAAGCAGGTAAAATTATTGTGGTTTTGTTTCAAAGACTCATAAACCACCTTCTATTGCTTCTTAAATTGTCTGATAAAAAGCATGGATTGATTAGTTTCTATACTATCACATGCTTGCACATTTGTTGCATGTGCTACATGTTGAACTAAATAAAGGTTGCACTCGGGACGATAACTCAATACCAATGCTCATATTTCCTATTTTCAGGCTGAGGCTGAAGAATTGGCACGAAAAGTTGATAGCTTGACTGCTGAGAATCTGTCGCTGAAGTCGGAGATAAAACAATTGGCTGAAAATTCTGAGATACTGATGGCAGAAAATGCTTTATTAAAGGTACTGTTTGCATAAAATTCCTCTATACCTTTGCATTTTACAGGTATTCTATGATACTAAGTACTTGTTTGTTTTTTACTCAGGAAAAACTGAAAAATGCTGGGCAAGCAGAAGAGGTCATTTTGAACAGCATTGACATCCAGAGGGTGACACCTATAAGTACAGAAAACTTACTATCAAGGGTTAATAATTCCAGTTCGAATGATGTAGCTGCAGAGGATGAGAATGATTTTGGTGAGAACAAATCAACATCTGGGGCAAAGCTGCATCAGCTGCTGGATAATCATAGAGCTAATGCTGTAGCTGCTAGTTGAAACCAGTGACTGCACTGGCTGGTTATGTGGTTTTGGCATATTACAAGCCCAAAATTACTGCTGACAGTTTTCAGAGAGATGGATCAGCTGAATTTTAGAATATATCCATCAATACCAGAACTAATTATTTGCTTTTCAATTTTATAGGACATAAACCCTGTGTATTTATTAGATTTGACAGAAGTGGTCTGTAAATTAAATAGTTAGAGATTTAGTTCAGACTTTAGAGAAAGGTTATTCAACTGTTTTATAATTGGTGCGTGTATTAACCATTGGTGTGAACCTTATAGTAACTGAATAAAGGTATTAAGACTTTGTGTATACTTTTGCAAGAAATTCATGTTGTGGCTTATGGCATGCATGGTTACCTTTTCACATGGGTTTGCCAATGGAGCCTTTTGACATTCAAGTTGAGGAAGCAGGAACATGAATCTTGACGTTATGAAAGCAGCAAAGCCCATTTGAGCCTCCTTTGGAGCTCTTCCAAGAGAAGCTTATGAATGCCTGCGATTTAACATAGCGTTTAGTAGCATGAAATTCATAAGGAAATGATTGCCAGATGCAAATATACTTACCCTAAGAAGTTTCTTTGTAATTTGAAGCTGCCAATATGAGAAATAGGATCACTGGTATCATTACCCATGTACAGCAGGTTATAGACACTTGGGAGCTGGCAGGGTAGAAACCATGGTAGGCAGGTAGTTGGCTTGTGGATTGGAGGTGCCATACTGCCATGGGGTGGTAAGTGGATGGGCAAGGACAATGATACTATACGGACGAGTTTGCAAGTTAGTTTTTGTAGGGGATGCGAGGGGAAGGGGAGACTTGGGGACTATGAAATATACTTGAAAGAGGGTTTCAAAGTCTTTTCTTTCTTTTTCTTCCTCTCTAAAACTAACTCGCAAACAGCCCACAAGGGATTAGTGTAAGGTTGAGGGTGGTGATTGACAAAACAAGAAGGCCATGGTGATTGACAAAACAAGGAGGCCAAGGAGGTCAAGGAGGTTGAGTGATAGTTATGGTAAAAAAAAAAGGATGACAATAGATCACAAAAAATATGACTAGTGTGGAAACAAACTTAGCATTGAGTGGAAGAGTGGTGGGCACCGGAGTAGTCTTGAAAATGACCTTGGAAGGATCTGTTATTAGACTGATTGAACATGAATTAACTATTATTGTAATATTCTAGTGGGGGAGGATCATGAAGCACAAAGTCAGGCACAAGAGTATCAGGAGGTTTGGGATTTGAATCCTGGCTAGGTTTGTAGAAAATGAATCTTGAATAAATACTCTTGCTCTCTTTTCAAGATGCGCCTCATGTACTAACTCCACATTGGGAAACCTTCAAATTTCTAAATGTAAGCCATCTGGTATGATTTCAACATGTTAATCGAAAAGGATAGGGTTAGGGTTACCTTACGATGGAAGAGCATCAATAATCGTCTTAATTTGGAGAAGATATTCCTCAATCAATTGTGAGTCTTTCATGATGTTTCTCAATTTGAACTTAAATTGTCGAATTTGTGCCCTACCTCGAGTTGAGAAACATTGACGAACTCCCAAAGCGAGCTTGTACTAACACAATGAACATATAAAGGAAGCATGATTTTTGATACAGATGATAGCATCCATAAGAACAACAAATGATCTTGTGTTTCAAAATCGAGGAACATAAGGTTGACCACTTCGAATTTTCTGTCATCGTCGATTATGAAGAGATCTGGAGTATTCGGTGAATGTAAGGAAATGATGCAAGTGGTGCTGATATTTGTTATTGAAAGATCTTTCGGTGGATATAGATCTAGATTTGGCTCAGATGTGGATATAGACCTAGATTTGACTCGGATATGGATATGGTTTTGATTTATGTAGGGTCCGCCATTGATGCAATTTTAGGACGAAGGTGTTCTGTTATGGAAGAAGTGGTGGTTATAGGATTGATGGTGATTGGCTTTCAATCCCATCTTAGAATCGATGAAGGTGAATGAAAATTAGGGTTACGAAGCAAAAGCGATGACGAGATGACGAAAAGCAGAGAAAGTAAAGTGAGAGAGAGAGAGAGAGAGAGAGAGAAAGGGGAAGACAGGGGAAGAGAGAGAGAGGAGTGTTGCAATGTGAAAATGAAATTGTATTGAAATGGAATCAATCGCTACTATTATGCTTGACTTTTCCGTATTTACGTGGGAAACTTCTACCGATGTTGGCTCGGTTGCAATATAACCACTCTATTAGTTTTTTAATACAAGCACTTTTTGGGAACTTTTCTTTGGTCTTATAAGTCCATCTTTCAATTTCCAATAGTATTAATTACTTCTTTTCCACAGCTACCCTTATTTACTTATCACCTTTCGAGTAAATAATCAATTTGGTCCTCCAAAGATTACATTGCCACCAATTTGGTCTCCTAAAGATATTTGTCACAAATATAGTCCCTCAAAGACCGATTGTGTCATTATTTTAGTCCCCCAAAGATATTTGCAACCAATATAGTCCTTAAAAAATCATTTGTGCCACCAATTTAGTCTCCCAAAGATCATTTGTGTCACCAATTTAGTCTACCAAAGATATTTGTCACTGATATAGTTCCTAAAAGATCGATTGTGCCGTCATGTTAGTCCCTCTGTGTTGCTCCATATAGATCAGTTTAACCGTGCTTACGTGGAATGTTAAATAAAAAATTTAAAATAAAATTACAGAAATTTAAATAAATAAACATGGTTGAAAAATATACTCACAACCTACGACTCAATCTTCTAAATAAAGATGACGGTAGAGTCGGAAATGTGTAGAGAGTACTATCTTGCCTCCCCTCCCTTCTAATTTTAATCCCGATCAATCTTTCCCACTTTGGGGAGAAAATTCCTTGCATCCCACTGATTTGCATGAATTTTTATAAAATAAATAAATATTAAATATAAACTTCAAATACTTCATAATAATTTCATAATAAGTTAAAAATTGAAATTAAAAAAAATAAAGAAATGTTCAAAATCAAATAACAAAAAAGAAATATATCAAGATCAAAACATCAAATTCAATCATTCTAATTAATTTAATTAAATAATATAAATATGAAATTAAAAATAAACTTATTATTGAAATATATTTTTATATATAAATTTTATTTTTTTTTTAGAAAAAATTTCTTCCTAATCCCCAAACAGTCTTCGTAGAGATTTTTTTCTCATCCTCGTTCCCTTCCCCAAAATGAAAAATCCCGGTCCACGGGACCTCAAATGGACAGTTCTTGTGGGGATCCCAGACATGGGTGCAAATGATAATTTCTATTTCGAACACTGTCAGTGTATTCATCCCAATTCAAGAAAATATATGTTGGATTTTTTTTAATTATATTTGTTTATTTATTTAAGTTTTTTTAAAAATTATTTTACAATTTTTTTTATTTAACGTGCCAAGTAAGCATCGTAAATTACTCTGTAACAAAGCAACACGAATGCACTAACGTGGTGACCCTATTGATCTCTGAGGGACTACATTGATGGCAAATATATTTCGGAGACTAAATTGGTGACAATTAATCTAAGAAACTATATTAATGACAAATATATTTTGGGTACTAAATTGGTGACACAACTGATCTTCAAGGGGCTATATTGGTGGCAAATATCTATAAGGGGGGACTAAATTGGTGGAAAAATACCTTCGAGGGACCAAATTGGTAGCATAACAATTTTTGGAGGACCAAATTGACTTTTTACTATCACATTTTATAATCTCAATAATAATTGTAAGGGTAATTTTGAAAAAGTATATGATATGTTATCAATTTCAATACCACTAATAATACTAACTAATTTCCGTGAAATTTCATGATAAAGGTTTATATTATGGAGTATTACAGCATGCCTTCCGATGTACTATTAAGCATTTCTCAAAAAGAGTATTTCAACGACAATATAACCAATGCAATAATTGCCGATGTACTATTAAGCATTTCTCAAAAAGAGTATTTCAACGACAATATAACCAATGCAATAATTGTTACAGTAATTGTCTTTTATAGTTCAATTTCTTACAACTCAGTTAACTCTTCAATGCCAGTGATTCGATTAAGTGATTTGGTGATAATCTAACTGTTTGTTATTACACATTAATAAGATGCTTCCTTTTCACCTTTCACATATATGACTTAAAATTGTCACTGAAAAATGGGGAAAAGCTTTTGTGGGACATTCTACATTCTCAATACTCCATTTGTTTAGTTTAATAGACTTGTGATACAAAGACTAGGATCATCACAGGCTTTAATGGGGAAGATAAACGGTGTAAAATAAACAATTTGACTATGGGTTTTAGTTTATCAACCCCAAATTTAATCACTTGATTCATTTTTTTTTTGTAAAAACCCAAAATTGCCCCTTTTTTCTGGATTTATAACACACTCGTTGGGGCCTGAGCGAGAATTACAAAAACGAAAAAAAAATATAACTCGCTAAGGGTCAACGAGCTATGTATTTTTACATAGCTCGCTTACCCCTCAACGAGGTTTTTTTTTTTTCTATTTCTCGCTGAGGTCCAAGCGAGAGTCTGAATTTTGTTCAGCTCGCTGGCACCTCAGCGAGCTTTTTTTTTTTTTTCTACTTCTCGCTGAGACCCAAGCGAGTGTGTGAATTTTGTTCAGCTCGCTAACACGTCAGCTCGCATTATTTTTTTTCTTTTTCCTACTTCTCGCTAAGGCCCAAGCGAGAGTGTGCAATTTGTGCATCTCGCTGGCCCCCAGCGATCCAGCCATAAACACAGAAAAAAAAAGGGCAATTTTGTTTTTGGCAAAAAAAGGGGGGGTCAAGTGATTAAGTGGGGGGTTAATAAACTAAAACCCTTTGACTATTTTTCTTCAATATAACATCTTTTTAATCCGGGACCCTAAGAGTTTGAAAGGCAGGCCCCAATTAACCTGGAATGGGATTAAGTGATTTTAAGTTATTATTATTTGGCTTAAATATGAAAATGACCCCTATAATTGTTACTAAATTTGATTTTAGTCCTTATAAAATTTTTCTTTGGTTTTGGTCCCTAACATTATTAATTGTTTTGATTTTAGTCCCCCACGTTTAAGTTGTATGGAAATCCCTGACGTGGCCTCCACGTGGCCGAATGGAGGCCACGTCAGCACAGGCTCATCTCTTTCCTACGTGGTAAAAGACAAACCCATTGCTAGACACACCTCATGCCTCTCACGTGATGCCCAAGAGTATCAAGAGGAAAAACTCAAAAATGTTTCCTTTCTCGTTAAGTTCTTTTCGTCTTTCTTTCCCCTCTCTCTCTCTCTCAGGTTTCCTCTTCTCACTGTCAGACAAGTTCGACCTTCGGTTTTCTCACAAGTTTGACCTTTGGCATTGTGTTTCTTCAAGACTAGCTTCATCAGGTACCTCTCTTGCATCCTTTGTGAGTTTTTTTTCTTTTATTTGTCTTTCTCAGTTGTGTTTCTCTGGTTCTGTGTTGGGGGCTTGCATTCTCGGTTTTTATTGTTTTTGGGTTTCATATTCGAGTACTTTAGGTTCTATTTTACTGTAGAAAGTTGGGTAGTGGGAAAGAAGAATATTTTAGGGCAAAAGTGGGATCGCAAAAAGGGGGTGGGGTATCTCTGTTTTTGGGTTTGTAGAGACCACTAAGGTTGTTTGCATGTTGATTTTTGGTTTTTTGTTGTAGGATGTCCTGCATTACTTTGGTTATACACCATATGGGAAGATTTGTTGGTCATCCTAATTTAGAGTATGAGGAGGCTGAAGTACATGCTGTTCGCTTGGACCTTGACAATGGGTCTTTTTTTTAGGCCATTGGGATAGTAAAGGATTTAGGTTACAGTGGAGGTGTGAACTTGTGATGGAGACCAAATGTTTGAGATGGGTATAAAATGTTATGCGATGACAAAGATGCAGAAGAGTTTATGAACCATGCTACCACTAAGAAAACTGAGGTTGACTTGTATGTTGAACATGTTGAGGTCTCTCAACCTGGGACTATCAAAGTAGTTGAAGGTAGTCAAAGTAGTGTCAAAGGAAAGGAGATTATCCAAGTTATTGATTTAGAAGGAACTTGTGATGTGCAAAAAGAAGGATTTGTGGAAGGGAGTGATGCCATCAAAGGTAAGGAGGTTTGTGATGAAGTGTGTGCTACTAGAGAAGAATTGAATTCTGTGGGGGAGAAAGGACTTGTTACTAGACATGATGAAGTTGTAGGGGTTAATGAAGAGTGTTATAGTGACAGTGACAATGATAGTGTGAAGTATGTGGCATTCAATGACATTGAGGAGGAAAGAGACCTAGGGCTAGATGACTTATTTGATGTAGAAATTAGGAATGAAGGTGTAGTAGAAGCAAGTGGGACTAATCATCCAGAAGGGCCCACAGAGGCTGCTGCCAATAATGTCATAGAAGGTCCCACAGATGCAGTTGCCACCAATGTTACAGAAGGTCCCACTAATGCTGCTGCCACCAATGCTCCTAATGTTGTAGAAGGTCCCATAGAGGCTGCTGCCACTAATACTGCTGCAATGGGGGAAGAAGTTGAGGGTGGGCCATCCAGGAATTGGAAAAGGAGGGTTTCTTACAAATTACCCCTCAATGAAAACTTTGTTCCTTATGTAGGAGAGACCAATGATAACTTGGAAGATGGATATATGATTGATGAACTGGAGAGTGGAGATAGTGATAGTGATGGAAAGAACAAGCTGAAATATCCTTTGTTTAAGGAAGAGCACATGGGTTAAAATTTCAAATTCAAGCTAGGCATGGAGTTCATTACTTTGAATCGGTTCAAAGATGCAATACTTGAGCATTCAGTTCTCATTGGTAAGGAGGTAAAGTTCAAAAAAATGACAGCAATAAGGTGAGAGTAGTATGTAGTCAAGACTGTGACTACCTAGTCTTTTGTAGCAGAGTTGGAAGGGCATAAACTTTCAGAATCAAAACATTGATTCCAACCCATATAGGTGGCAGGGCATTTGATAATAAAAATGCAAAGGCCAAGTGGGTTGCCAAGATGATGGTTAACAAGTTCAGAAACAATGCCAACCTGAGTTTAAATGAAGTAATTGATGAGATCAAGATTGAATTTCAAGCTGGAATTACAGGATACAGAGCATTTGCAGCTAGAAAAATGGCAAGAGAGGCCTTAGATGGTGATGCCATGAAGCAATGCAGCATGTTATGGAGTTATGCAGCTGAGCTAAGGAGAGCATGTGAGGGAAACACTTGTAAAGTGACTGTCACTAGGCCTCATCCTGGCTTGCAGCTGTGATTTGGAAGCTTTTATATGTGCTTGGATGGATGCAAGAAGGGGTTTGTGAATGGGTGCAGGCCTTTCATTGGAGTTGATGGATGTCACCTAAAGACTCAATATGGTGGCATCTTCTTATTGCTGTTGGCAGTGGTCATTACTTCTTATTGCTGTTGGCAGTGACCCGAATGACCAATACTTCCCTTTGGCCTTTGCAGTAGTGGAAATTGAGTGTAAAGATAGTTGGAGGTGGTTCTTAGAACTCCTATTGGAAGATATTGGAGACATAAGCACAAATAGATGGATTTTTATGTCTGATCAACAAAAGGTAATAAGTGTAGTGTTTTGTGTTATTATTTGTTGACCTTGTTAATTGATTGTTTATTGGCCTTTCTTATTAATGGATTTTTGTTTACTATTTTATCCTCTGTTCAGGGACTTGTGCAAGTTTTTGATGAAGTTTTGAATGGAGTGAAGCATAGAAACTGTCTAAGGCATCTGTACAATAATTTGAAGAAGGCTGTTCCAAGTGGAGGGACACAACTCAGGGACTTGATGATGGGTGCTGCTAAGGCTACGTATGTGGAAGACTTCAACAATTGGATGGGACAGATAAGGGACATTAATAAAGTGGCTTACAAGTGGTTGATAGGCATAGATGTGAGGAGTTGGTGTAAGCATGCCATTTCATTTTATCCTAAATGTGATGTGTTAATGAACAATTTATCCGAGGCATTCAATAGTACTATTCTGTTAGCTAGGGATAGGCCAATTATCACTATGTTTGAGTGGATAAGGACCTATCTGATGAAGACGTCTTCTATATTGATGCAAAAATTTAGAGTTTACAAGGGTCAGGTTTTGCCAAAACCAAGAAAAAGATTGGATAGGGAAATAGAGAAAAGTGCAAACGGGTTACCATTATGGGCTGGGGAGGGTAAATTTCAGGTTTCACATTCTGTGCAAGGAGGGTTGTTTGCTCTTGATCTTGATAAATATACATGTAGTTGTAACTTTTGGGATCTAGGTTGTATACCTTGTAGACATGCAGTAGTTGCAATTTGTTACAAGGGTCACAATCCTGAGTCATATGTACATAGCTGCTATAAGAGAGGTGCCTATGAAGCATGCTATGGTGAGATCAAAAGTCCAATCAATGGCCAAGATAGATGGTCAACTACTGAGAATGAAGAGGTACTGTCACTAGTGTATAAGAGGGGACCAGGCAGACCTAAGAAGCTAAGAAGAAGAGGTCCAGATGAAGAAAATGATACTGCAATAAGGCTTAGAAGGTCAACAATAGGTTACAGATGTGGTAGGTGCCACCAGTTTGGACACAATGCATCTTGTTTCCAAAACCCTCCAGTTGAAGGATATGTGCCAAGAAGGGTACAATTTTTCTTCATAATTTTTGTTTTAATTTATGTTTTAATTTTTTTCCCCTAATAATTTTTTGTTTATTGAAACTGCTACAGTCACAACTACAAGATACTGAGCAATGTGGTCAAGAGGCTGGTGCTGGTGCTGCTGTTCCAGAGCCTGGTGTTGGTGTTGTTGTTCCAGAGGCTGTTGCTGCTGTTGTTCCAGAGCCTGGTGCTGCTGGTGGTCCAGAGGCTGTTGTTGATGCTGTTGGTCCTGAACTTGCACGGTCATCTAAAAAGAGGGCTACATCAGCTGATAAAGCATCTGGATCTGCAAAGGTAATTGTTAAAAATGAATCTGAAATATTTCTTGTAGGATTCTCATGTTTTGATGCTAACAATCTCTCTCCAAGCAACAACATTGGCAACAAGCAAGCTACACCACATGAAGATTAGAATTAGGATTTTTATTAATTCTATTTCAATGTAATCTTTATTTTATGCAATGCATCTCATTGGTGTGGGTAGCTTAGGTGATTTTAAGAATATTTAAATAATGTTTGATTAAGAGTGAAGATACTTTAAATCTTGATTAAATAGCTTGTGAAAATCATTTTAGAAAAACTTTGTTTTTATTCAGATTCTGATCAGTTTACTCGAGTAATAAGTACTGGATCACTCGAGTAATTTATGTCATGACAGGTTAATCGAGTAATGGTTTACACGTCACTCGAGTAACTTAATCTGACATGTTTCACTCGAGTGACGTTGTTTGGTTTACTCGAGTAATTCAATCAGTGTTGGGAAAATTTTAAAAGGACTTAATTTTCTCTTTCATAAATATATACTTTCATTCTTACAATTTTTATTATACACTTTTCAAAAGCAATCCAAGAGCTATTTTACATCTTTCAAGAGCTATCAAGATTCAACAAGAAATTTTTCTTCTTCACTCTATTTTTATCATTGTTCAAATATTCTTGAGATCATATTTTTGTTCTTAGTGGTTGTTGAAGATTTGCAATTTGTGATTGCATTATTGAAGTTTCAACACAAGTGAAGAATCTCACAAGGAAGACTTTGAGGATCAAATCAAAGCAAGAAAAGAGGATTGGTTGGAAGCATCTTCAATCAATTAGCAAGGAAATCTAGAATTCTCAAAAGGGGTAGATTAGATCAAAGTGTTTGGTACACACTTTGAGTTGGGTTTTAAGATAGGAGAACTAAGAATCTAGTTGCATCTTAAAACATTGTAAAATCTACATTTGAAGATTTCTAGTGAAGAATCTCTCTTGATTTAAGAGGGGACTGGAGTAGCTTTCAAGTGGGTGAAAGTGAACCAGGATAAATCCTTGTGTCTCTTTTATTTTCATTCCTTGTATTTCATTAATTCATTAACAATTGCATTTTTTAGGTTAGAATTGGGGGTTTCTTAATTCTACTCAATTGATCTAAAATTGCATGTTAATATTACTTGAAATTGTTCATATTAATCATTCATAATTTGTTGAATCATCATAGCATTGTTATTCTTGAAGAACTCCATTGAAAACTCAGTTTTTAATTGAATTTTACCCAGTTTACTCGAGTAAAGTTCTTGTCACTCGAGTAATCTGCTTTCAGTTTTTGAACAATACTCGAGTAGGTTTTCTGTTACTCGAGTGATTTAAAAAAATAGATTTCGTAATACTCGAGTGATTTGCTGAATACTCGAGTGAAATTATTTTTGCTTGCGTATTACTCGAGTGAAGACTTGAGTTACTCGAGTAATCTGAACTGAATTTTTAGAAAACTTATTTTTCATAAAACCATTCTCTTAGGTGGACGAAAAATCTATAATAAGGCTTCAATATTCTATTCACCCCCCCCTCTAGACTATATTGAGCCGCTTGCTGGTTTCCAACAAGTGGTATCAGAGCTTGGACGAAAAATCCGAGCCTTAAAAAGCTTTTTCGAAAAGATCTTTTTTACTTGGAAACAATGGGCTCAATTTCAAATCCTTTTGGTGGTGAAGGAACTTCCATTAATCGTCCTCCACTATTCAGTGGTGAGGGTTACGCTTATTGGAAGGTCCGCATGAAAATTTTTATTCAAGCCATAGATATTGAAATTTGGAACGCCATAGAGAATGGACCTTTTGTTCCTCAAACGAAAGTAAATGATGTTGTTTCGATTAAACCTCAATCGAGTTGGGACAATGATGATAAGAAGAAAGTTGCATTTGATTTAAAAGCTAAAAATATCATCACGTCCGCTCTTTCTTATGATGAGTTCTTTCGAGTATCTCAATGTGTTGATGCTAAACAAATGTGGGACACATTACAAGTCACACATGAGGGCACTTCGGAGGTTAGAAGGGCTAGGCTAAATACACTCATGCATGAATATGAACTCTTTCGTATGTTACCTAATGAAAATATAGGTGACATGCAAAAGCGGTTCACTCATATCATTAATCATCTTTCTGCACTTGGAAAAGTTATAACTAATGGTGAAGTTGTTAATAAGATTTTGAGATGTCTTAGCAGGGAATGGCAACCTAAGGTGACGGCCATTATGGAAGCTAGAGACGTGGATCAAATTGACTTAGCAACTCTATTCGGAAAGCTTCAAGAGCATGAAATGGAGCTTGGACGGTTATCCATGAATGAAGATGCCGATAGAAAGAAAAAGGGGATTGCTCTTAAATCAACTTCAAAATCCCTTAAGGCACAAGAGGAAAACTTTCAAGTGGATTACTCGGACTCCGATATAGATGATGAGACCCTTGGCTTGCTAGTTAAAAAGCTTGGTAGGTTCCTTAAGAAAAAGGGGAACTTTAATAGAAATAGACAAAGAGATTCTAAGGACTCACAACCAAGAAATAAGACTAACAAGGATCACATCAAGTGTCATGGGTGTGGAAAGCTTGGTCACTATCGATCGAATTGTCCAACTAATTCTAAGAAGTCGGAAGGTGACAACTCAAAGTTCAACTCATCTAAAGGAAAAAGGGCTTACATAGTATGGGATGAAGTAGAGAGTCAATCAACATCTAGCTCGTCGGATGATGAAGAACTTGCAAATCTATGTTTAATGACAAAGCTTGATGAAGAGGAATCTTCGAGCATTAAATCAAGTGAGAACGTCAATGAGGTAGATTATCTTTCCGATGCTAGCTCAAGTTCTAATTCTCCTTCATTCAATGAATTGTACAATGTGTATGTAGAGATGCATAAAGAGTTGAAGAAACTTGCTAAAATAAATGTTGAAAGAAAGAATTTCATAATGAAGCAACATGAAAAGATAATTGAACTTCAAAAAGATTTAGAAGAACTTAAGCTTCAAAATGAAACTCTTGAACTCATTTATGCAAACTCTACATGCAATTGTGAATTGAAATCAAATGAGACTCCATCTTGTGAAAATTGCAAGTCTTTGGAAAAAGAAGTTTTTAATTTGAATGATCGACTTGCAAGGCTCATGAAAGGAGATACTTCTTTAGATCATTTGCTTTCAACTCAAAGGAACAATAGCAATAGATCCGGTCTTGGCTATACCAAACCTAAGAAACGCAATTATCGCAAAGTTGGTGGATTTTCAAAGAATAAGATTTCTAAAAACCCAACTTGCCATTATTGTGGAATCTTTGGGCATACCACGAATAAATGTAATATAAAGAAATTTGGTATACCAAGCGGAGAATATATTTGGATTGCTAAGGGGACTTCTCCTCATGCTAACAACAAAGGACCCAAAACCACTTGGGTACCTAAGTCAACCAAATGATATCTTTCTTGTAGGTGTGTCTTCGAACAAAAGAACGAAAATGGTACTTGGATAGTGGTTGTTCGAGACACATGACGGGAGACAAAACGCACTTCATGGAACTTACTCCGAAAAGTGGTGGATTTGTGACATACGGCGACAACAACAAGGGCAAAATTCTAGGAGTTGGGAAGATCGGTAATGTATCTAACCTTGTCATAGAAAATGTCCTATACGTAGAAGGCTTAGAACACAACTTGCTTAGTATAAGCCAACTATGCGATATGGGCAATTATGTAACTTTTACTCCGGAATTATGCTTCATTAAGTCTTCTATAGATGATAGTGTTAAGTTTGTTGGTCGTCGCTCTAATAACACTTACTTAATTGATTTGGATGAGATAACTTCACTATTTTCAAAATGTTTCAAATCTTTTGATGATGAAATTCGTCTTTGGCATAGACGAATTGCTCATGTGAATGTGAATCAATTAAACAAACTTTTATGAAAAGATTTAGTGATTGGTTTGCCTAAACTAAACTTTAAGCTTGATGGCATTTGTGACTCTTGTCAAAAATGCAAGCAAGTTAAAAGTTCTTTTAAACCTAAAAATGTGATAAGCACAACAAAGCCTTTGGAGTTAATCCATATGGATTTGTTTGGACCTTCACAAATTAAAAGTTTAGGTGGCAATTACTATGGATTTGTTTTAGTAGATGATTTTACTAGATTCACATGGACTTTATTTTTATCCGCAAAAAGTGAAGTTTATAAATGTTTTAAAAAATTTGCAAAACTCATCCAAAATCAACTAAGTTTTAAAATTGTGTCTATTAGAAGTGACCACGGAGGTGAGTTTGAAAACACTAGGATTGATGCGTTTTGTGATAAGTTTGGTATTGATCATCAATTTTCGGCCCCTAGGACTCCGGAGCAAAACGGAGTTGTAGAAAGGAAAAATAGAATGTTAGTGGAACTTGCTCGTACTATGTTGAAAGAATCAAATGTTCCTAAATATTTTTGGGCCGATGCGGTAAACACCGCTTGCTATGTGCTTAATAGGGTTCTTATTCGTCCGCATTTAATTAAAACACCTTATGAACTTTTAAAAGGGCGAAAACCAAATATTTCACATTTTCATGTTTTTGGGTGTAAGGTGTTTGTTTTAAATAACGGAAAGGAACCAGTCGGCAAGTTTGACTCTAAAGCCGACGAAGGCATATTCATAGGTTATTCAACTCATAGCAAAGCATATAGAGTCTACAATAAAAGAAAATTAACCGTTGAGGAATCCGTGCATGTTGTATTTGATGAATCTTCGAAAGGAGATTGTGTTGTTTCTTGTGATGATAATATAGGTACATTTTTGGATCATGAGAATTCAACACCACAACAAATGGAAGAGAATCAAAATGAAGATAGAGAGGTGCAAGCACAAGATAAAGACTTAGCACAAGAGATTCAACCTCAATTACCAATAGCTTGGAAGTCCAACAAAAAACATCCGATTTCTAATATCTTAGGTGACATTGCGAAGGGAGTGGTAACCCGACGCACTTTAAATAATTTTTGTTATTATGTTGCCTTTGTATCTCAAATAGAACCTAAGAATATCAAAGAGGCTCTTCAAGATGATCATTGGATTATGGCCATGCAAGAAGAATTAAATCAATTTGAAAGAAACCAAGTTTGGGAGCTTGTGCCAAAACCCGATGATCGTCCTGAAATTGGTACTCGGTGGGTCTATAGGAATAAGTTAGATGAATCGGGTATTATTGTTAGGAATAAAGCTAGGTTGGTAGCACAAGGTTATAGTCAAGAAGAAGGAATCGATTACGATGAGACATATGCTCCCGTTGCTAGACTAGAAGCTATTCGTATTCTTCTCGCTTTTGCTTCAATTATGAATTTTAAATTGTTTCAAATGGATGTTAAGAGCGCATTTCTTAACGGATACATTCAAGAGGAAGTTTATGTGTCACAACCTCCCGGATTCGAGAGTTTTGAGCATCCGGACTACGTTTTCAAACTGAAAAAGGCTTTGTACGGTTTGAAACAAGCTCCTAGAGCTTGGTACGATCGACTAAGCAATTTTTTATTACAAAAAGGTTTTAAACGAGGCACTGTTGACACTACTCTTTTTATTGAACGTTCCGGTAAGGATATTTTATTGGTTCAAATATATGTTGACGATATTATATTTGGTGCTACTAACGATAACTTGTGTAAAAAGTTTTCAGAATTGATGCAAAGTGAATTCGAGATGTCAATGATGGGAGAGCTTACATTCTTTCTTGGCCTTCAAATAAAGCAGCTTAATGATGGCATTTATATTCATCAAAGTAAATATTGTAGAGAGCTTATCAAACGTTTTGGAATGGATTCGTGCAAATCCGCTTCTACACCAATGAGCGTTGCATGCTACCTAGATCAAGATGAGGCTGGAAAAGCGGTAGAGGTAACGAAGTATCGTGGTATTATTGGTAGTTTGTTATACTTAACTGCATCTAGGCCTGACATCATGTTTAGTGTATGTATGTGTGCACGTTTTCAAGCAAAACCGAAAGAGTCGCATCTAACTGCTGTCAAAAGAATAATGAAATACTTAAAGGGTACAACAAATACTGGACTTTATTATCCTAGGGATGCTTTTCTAAAAGTTATAGGTTATTCGGACTCTGACTTTGCCGGTTGTAAAGTTGAGCGAAAAAGTACAAGCGGAACATGCCATTTAATTGGTAGTTCACTTGTATCGTGGTTTTCCAAAAAGCAAAATTGTGTAGCTTTATCAACCGCCGAGGCCGAATACATAGCTGCAGGTAGTTGTTGTGCTCAAATTTTATGGATGAAGCAACAATTATCTGACTTTGGTTTAAATTTGACAAAAATCCCTATAAAGTGTGATAACACTTCGGCAATTAATTTGACTAAAAATCCAGTATTACACTCAAGGACAAAGCATATTGAAATTAGGCATCACTTTTTGAGAGATCATGTTCAAAAAGGTGATTGTGTTATTGAGTTTGTTCAAACTTCAGATCAATTAGCTGATATTTTTACAAAACCATTACCAAAGGACACATTTTATAAGATTCGAAGAGAACTTGGTATTTTTGATGAATCAACTATTAGCTAATTGTATTTGATGCTTTTTGAAATCACCTTCAAGCCTATTTCAATGTGATTTGTATTTTGAGTTGTTGTATCTTATTAAAGTGTTTCTTAACTTTTTGATATGTAGTCATGTGTGTATGTGTTCTATAATATGCTAATTGCTTTATTTGTATGTGTGTTTCTTGCAAAATGCTAAGTGTTTCTCTGTGTTTGTGCATGAAAAATGTTTTTGCATGAAAAATTGAAATTTTTAAAAATCTGGACAGTTCACTCGAGTAACAGATTTTTTCACTCGAGTAATTTTAAAATCTCTTTCGTATTACTCGAGTAATTCTGTCTGTCACTCGATTAATTTTAAAATGACTTTCGTATCACTCGATTAAGTTCATCCATCACTCGAGTAATTTTTTTTATCTTTCGGCATACTCGAGTAACATTCTTTTTCACTCGAGTACTGCTCGAATCACTCGAGTGACGTATGAACATTACTCGAGTAACTTACGTGATTTTAAAAGCTGAACTGTTGAAATCTGCATCATTTTCATTTGCATATTTCTGGTTATTTTTCTGTCTCATGTTTCTGACTCTGTTGCTACTATGTTTTTTTTTTTTTTCAGACCTTGCGTATGGTCTCGTTTGGTTAGTTTCGTTTTGCTTATCTGCTATGATTTGCTGCATAGTGTGATACTCTGATATTATGGTGCTATATTCGTTGTGCGTTTATATTCGTTGTTTATATTCGTTGTGGCACTATTGTGATTTATTTTGGTATTGTCTTTATTGTTATATATTTTATATACCATTGTGAACTACTTACCTTCAACTTTTGGCAAAGGATTTTTCTAAAAAATTTTATCTTTTTAATGATGCCAAAAGGGGGAGAATATTTTTTGTTGATGTTGTTCTTGTAGGTTTAGTTTTATTATATTTTTCCTAGATGTTTTACATTTAGGGGGAGTATGTTAAAACTTAGTGCTTAATTTGAAAGGAGGTTTGTCATCATCAAAAAGGGGGAGTTTGTAGGATTCTCATGTTTTGATGCTAACAATCTCTCTCCAAGCAACAACATTGGCAACAAGCAAGCTACACCACATGAAGATTAGAATTAGGATTTTTATTAATTCTATTTCAATGTAATCTTTATTTTATGCAATGCATCTCATTGGTGTGGGTAGCTTAGGTGATTTTAAGAATATTTAAATAATGTTTGATTAAGAGTGAAGATACTTTAAATCTTGATTAAATAGCTTGTGAAAATCATTTTAGAAAAACTTTGTTTTTATTCAGATTCTGATCAGTTTACTCGAGTAATAAGTACTGGATCACTCGAGTAATTTATGTCATGACAGGTTAATCGAGTAATGGTTTACACATCACTCGAGTAACTTAATCTGACATGTTTCACTCGAGTGACGTTGTTTGGTTTACTCGAGTAATTCAATCAGTGTTGGGAAAATTTTAAAAGGACTTAATTTTCTCTTTCATAAATATATACTTTCATTCTTACAATTTTTATTATACACTTTTCAAAAGCAATCCAAGAGCTATTTTACATCTTTCAAGAGCTATCAAGATTCAACAAGAAATTTTTCTTCTTCACTCTATTTTTATCATTGTTCAAATATTCTTGAGATCATATTTTTGTTCTTAGTGGTTGTTGAAGATTTGCAATTTGTGATTGCATTATTGAAGTTTCAACACAAGTGAAGAATCTCACAAGGAAGACTTTGAGGATCAAATCAAAGCAAGAAAAGAGGATTGGTTGGAAGCATCTTCAATCAATTAGCAAGGAAATCTAGAATTCTCAAAAGGGGTAGATTAGATCAAAGTGTTTGGTACACACTTTGAGTTGGGTTTTAAGATAGGAGAACTAAGAATCTAGTTGCATCTTAAAACATTGTAAAATCTACATTTGAAGATTTCTAGTGAAGAATCTCTCTTGATTTAAGAGGGGACTGGAGTAGCTTTCAAGTGGGTGAAAGTGAACTAGGATAAATCCTTGTGTCTCTTTTATTTTCATTCCTTGTATTTCATTAATTCATTAACAATTGCATTTTTTAGGTTAGAATTGGGGGTTTCTTAATTCTACTCAATTGATCTAAAATTGCATGTTAATATTACTTGAAATTGTTCATATTAATCATTCATAATTTGTTGAATCATCATAGCATTGTTATTCTTGAAGAACTCCATTGAAAACTCAGTTTTTAATTGAATTTTACCCAGTTTACTCGAGTAAAGTTCTTGTCACTCGAGTAATCTGCTTTCAGTTTTTGAACAATACTCGAGTAGGTTTTCTGTTACTCGAGTGATTTAAAAAAATAGATTTCGTAATACTCGAGTGATTTGCTGAATACTCGAGTGAAATTATTTTTGCTTGCGTATTACTCGAGTGAAGACTTGAGTTACTCGAGTAATCTGAACTGAATTTTTAGAAAACTTATTTTTCATAAAACCATTCTCTTAGGTGGACGAAAAATCTATAATAAGGCTTCAATATTCTATTCACCCCCCCTCTAGACTATATTGAGCCGCTTGCTGGTTTCCAACATTTCTTGTATTCATTTTAAACAAGCTCCTGAAAATTAATTATAAAAATTCATTTTACTCAGAGGATAAGATTGGTGAATCAAGATCAGCCTTCTCATGTAACAAGATCAGCCTCTACCTCTGCCCCTGTAACAAGATCAGCTGCAAAATCAGCCAACACTCCTGCACTAATAACCAAACCACCTGCAACCAAATCTATAACCAAACTTGCACCTAAAGCAGTGACAAGAACATCACCTAGGGAGGCAGTTCCAGCCCTTACACCTGCACCCAAACCACCTAAGTTGTCTTCAACTACCATTGCACCTAAACCAGTCACAAGATCATCACCTAAGAAGGAAGTTTCAAGCACTACCTCTGCACCAGTGACAAGATCATCACCTAGGAAGGCAGTTTCAAGCACTACCTCTGCACCAGTGACAAGATCATCACCTAGGGAGGCAGTTCCAGCCCCTACACCTGCACCCAAACCACCTAAGTTGTCATCAACTACCACTGCACCTAAACCAGTCACAAGATCATCACCTAAGAAGGAAGTTTCAAGCACTACCTCTGCACCAGTGACAAGATCATCACCTAGGAAGGCAGTTTCAAGCACTACCTCTGCACCAGTCACAAGATCATCACCTAGGAAAGCTTATGCATCAATAGTTGCTTCACCAACTAGGAAGGCTTCTGCATCAGTTGTTGCTGCTGCACCTTCTTTCATAGGAAAGGTATAATTATCATTCATATCTTTTACTGTCTAGACCTTAAAATCATATGAAACAATCATCTTACAATTTATTTGAAATTATGAAGGGAAAGAAAATGAGAAAGCAAGAGGCTGTGGCACAAAGTGGTTCTCACATCCCTGATACCATGCTAGTTTCTAAAATGGTCCAGATTCTGTTTGATTTTAACAAAACATTTGATGAAGTGAAGAAAACCTGATTTGCTGGAGAAGGTGACTATCCAAGTCAATCAAGCGCAACACACAAATAGGATGGAGTACTAAGTTATTAATTAATACTTTTGTTTTGGATGTAAAGGGGATTCCCTCATCAATGTTTTGGATAGATACTGTGGACTTGTTTTCTTTTGGGATGTAATTAGAGCTGTCAAAATGGGCCGGGCCAGCCGGGCCGGGCCAAAAAGCCCGAAAAATCATAGGGCTCGGGCTCTTTAATATGGCCTATTTATTCAACCCGGGCTATTTAGCCCGGCCCGGTTGGGTTCGTGTTCGGGCCGGGTAAACCCCGCCGGGTTCGGGCCGGCCCGACGGCCCAGAAAAAAAGAAAAAAATTCAATTTTTTTTTTAATTTTATGTGTAAAAAGACACTTATAATAAAATTCTCTTAATTTTTATCAATATTCACATATCAAAAATGCACCTGAACAAATCAAAGCACAACATTAATTGTCCTATATGAGTTATACATACATTTTAATTTATGTAAGAATAGAAAATCAAATATATCCTCTAAAAAATGTGTAAAAGAATAAAACACTTATTATTGTTTAAAAAAATATGACTAAAAAAAAAGGAAGTTTATTCATTAATTTTTTTGAAAAATAAATATATATTTTTTTGAAGGGGTTGAATTGTAAAAAAAAAAAGAAGAAGAAAAAGGTGATGCGGGCCGGCCCGCACCCGGCCCGAAGCCCGCTTAGGGCGGGTTTGGGTTTGATACTATGGTACTTAATTTATAACCGGGCTTTTTGGCCCGAGCCGGGTTTGGCCCGAACCCGAACCGGGCCGGCCCGCAGGCCCGTTTTGACAGCTCTAGATGTAATTGTAACACACCCTACAGGGTGTATATGGTTTTGGTTATGTCTTTGTGTTACTTGATATACACAAAACAGTGTCTATTTTTTTGGATGTAATTGAAACACACCCTACATGGTGTATATGCTTTTGGTTATGTTGGTAAACTTAATGTATTAAAACCTCTTATGAATCTAATGATAGTAGTAACTTATTCCTTGCCTATTTCTTTATAATGTACTCTTCATTAGGTTATTTCTTGCATAAAAAAGGAAAAGTACCATCATCAAAATACCAACATAATTCAAACACTACCAAATGTTGCATTAATCTTCATTACATAATAAAAAACACTACTCAACCACTACATAATAAAAAACACTACCAAACACTACATGACAAAGTACCTACATAGGCCACCACACAACCACTACTCCCAAATGTTGCTGCCCTATGGCATAATACATCAACCAAAATGTTGCTGTCAAATGCCACTGTACATGTAAGAATCACAACATAAATCAACTTCTTTGACTTCTCCCTTTCATCACGAAGCTTCCTTTGAAATTTTTTACTCTTGATCTTCCAATACTCTACACCAAACTCAGCAGCATTTGCATTCCGTGGTGGGATTTGATGTGATGCTTCATCATGTTCAGATGGCATTTGTCCTTGTGATGCTTCATTTGCATCCTCATCGACCCATTTGAAGTAATAGGCAAGGGGGTTATCCTGTGAATCAAGAAGAAGAGGAAATCAAACAAAATGAACTCAGATAAACAAAATAAGGTAAGTGGGTAATGTAAGTTATAGTTCACACCCTCCAATTAGGGCATCTCCAGAAAGGTCTATTTGGATTTTTAAGACTGTGAGATGTCAAAACTCTTGGAATACCGCCGCAGTAACAAACCCTTCTATGAACACCATTGCTTGAAGAACCAAAAGTGGATGTCATGGCTCAAATTTATGAAGCTGCAGATAGAGAAGGAGAAGAACGCAAGATGAAGAGATATGGGGAATGGAAGATGAAATAGAAAGAGAGAAGAAATAGAAGAAGCTCATCCTTTCCAGGTAGTATTGGCAATTAGGGCCAATGGGCGGGCATGGGCCGGACCATTGCGGGCTTTGCATTTTTGGGGGCGGGCATGGCGCCCTAATTGAGTTTAGGGCGAAAAATCCAGGCCCTGCCCGCCCATATTTTTTGCGGGCGGGCATGCGGGCCGCCCAAATTTTTTTAAAAAAATTAAAAAATAAAAAATAAAAAACAGCTGCAGAAAGATTGGTTGAGAAATGTGGAGTCGAGGACGGTACCTTTAAATAAGAAAATTTTGTACTTCAGATCCAGCATTAACATCACTAGTTCGTTACTTAATTCATGATTCTTCTGAATAGGTGTCTAGCAACAATTTTATTGTTGATTCTGGTACTACCTTACCTGGAGTGCCTATTTATTCCTCTATCTGAGTATAACATTGTATACATTGTGGACTGACCATAATTGAGATTGTAATAATGTTTTTGGCCAAGGGAATCTATTTTTGATTTGGAGGGAATGCATTTTTGGCTTTTGGGTCACTTGGTCCAATTTCCTTTTTTTTTTATATAACAATGCCCGCGGGCGGCCCTAAAATGCCCGCAAATTTTGCGGGCGGCCCTGCCCAGCCCTAACAACTTTATGGGCGAAAAAATCAAACCCTGCCCGCAAATTTTGCGGGCGGGCCTGTGGGCGGCGGCCCTAATTGCCAATACTATTTCCAGGTTTAGACTCCCATGAGAGGCACGGGTTTGTCTTTTACCACGTAGGAGAGAGATGAGCATATGCTTACTTGGCCTCCGTTAGGCCACGTCAGCGATTTCCATCCAACTTAAACGTGGGGGACTAAAATCAAAACAATTAATAATGTTAGGGACCAAAACCAACGAAAAAATTTTATAGGGACTAAAATCAAAATTAGCAACAATTGTAGGGACAATTTTCATATTTAAGCCTTATTATTTTATCAGTATGCACCATTGGATGAAAATTAAATAGCTCAAATATAAATTGAGATTAAAATATAAGCCATCGACTCTTTCATCCAATAACAAAAAATTGACAAAATCATAGCATATCCCGGTTAATCCAAGTTGGATAAAGGTAGATGAAGGATTTTTCTTCTTATAATCTCATGCAATTTTTTGCGAGCAACGATTGAAGAAGGATGGTGATAAGGATGATTAAGGCATCATAAAGTCAACCCCAAGTGTATCAATCACATTAGAATTTTGGTGAATACAAGTTTCGGAGTATATGAAGCCACATCATTTAAGGCATGCCTCGGGTCTTAGAGAATGCTAATTATGGGAATTAAAGATTGTTTACTAATAGTAGTAGGCATTGCTGACAGAGAATTCTGTTTCGATTCGTTTAATCACTGTTTTGCAATCCAAGGCATAAATTGAAAATCTTTTGGTTTCAATATCATTCTTGTAACACTAACTAACCATAAAAGTAGCAGGAAAACAAAAAGGATTGTGAGGTCAAAACTAACATGATTAATAAAGGCCGAGTAACTAAACAAAAATGTGTAAAAGCTGATAAACAAAATTATGTTATTACATATTTTTGGTCAATGTACTAGTAATACATAGATACTCAACTAAGCTTTTGTCAACGTAACAGTGAAGAACATTGAACTGAAGAAGAAAATGGCTTGGCTCTCAATAACCAGAATGTCAAACCTCTATAAGCAATCCTGCATTCAGATTCAAATGTAAATTTTTCATCGCATATTACCCTCTCGCAAGACATCAATCATATTGTATATTCTCTTGTGATCCTTTGATTCAATCTGCATACAAAAAATAAATTCACAATCAACAATTGTACACGGAGAATGGATAAAGTAGTATATTTCATGATAATGACAAACAACAGGACAGCATGGTAGAATGCCACCTACTCTCTAGTATTATAATTATGAGAAATGATAAATTCTCCTAACTGGTCAGTCTAAAGCCCCTCCTAACCACAAGAATGTGACATGTGTCACTTATAAACCAATCACTAATGAGGAAAGTATTACCTGTGCCAGATTTCACTATCCTCTGTGGTTAAGAGGATCTGTAGCCTAATTTGTTAGATTAGCATATATTATCAGAAAAACTTACATACCAAAGCAATAGTGTTGGGTTATAACATTTTCTTAGGTCTAAGAGCTGTGGTATGATCTCTATAAAGAACTAATGCACTACTTGTTGAAACTATTTGAACTTGTATTGAAAATTGAGACATCCAATCTAGGGTGACAAGGAACAACAAAAAATATTTATAACTTTTAAAATGGAAGACCACTCCTAATTAAGGATTAAAAAGATAATATGATAGCAAGAGATAAATTAAATGGAAGAATAAGCACCTTCTTAGCAAGGAAGAGTGCAGCATCAACAGTGCCCTCTGCATAGATTGATCTACCACAAACATTATGTTGGAATTCAAATGAAACACTGCAACGTTTTTTCAAAAGAAAGAGATCATAAGAAAGAGAAATAATTCAGTGAGAATGACAAAATGAAATATATCAAAACATATAAAAAGTGAGAATGAAATGAAGATGTTTGATTCTTACGTTCCATCAGGTGATTGCAAGTGATACATATGAAACGCATGACCTGACAAGTGCTCTTCCGGGACTCCCACCATTTCAAGCTGTTCCTTGGGATCCCTTATCAATTGTATCTAACAAAATTCATTGGAAAAAAGGGAAGAAAAAAATCCAGTTAGAATCCATAGTTATTCTAATTTAAAGTCGAGAATAGAGCGAAAATACCATTCTGCAACACAATGAACAAGCAATGTGATCTAACACACCTCATCCATATTGAAAGAAACCCCTAGTTTATTGAAGCAAGAAATTACAGCCTTTGCAGTTCCAGATACATCAGCTTTGCTTGCCTGATGAGACTCCAATACCTATGATCTTGGAAGAATGCATCAGATTTTAATTTACATCTAACAGAACATAATTAAAAGAAAAGAATCACTAAAATCACGAGTTTACAAAACGTAGCATATTTCTAAGTATGGGAAACCTAATGTTTTATTAAGAAGTTATATACTTATATAAGCAAGACCTGCTATCAAATACAGGATACCTTGAGAATATCCCAATCACATACTATTGGTAACATGAGGTATGGTATGCTATTTGGTATTCAGGGTTGAAGGTTATAAATATCTTGTCATACTTTTGGCTTGGCAATAATAAGTACAACGGTAATTTCAGCACAACAGCAAGCTTTCTCCCCAGTTACAACTTACAAGCAGCAACATAACAATATTGTCCAGAATTAGAATAGCCAGTGGTGTAACTATAAAAGTTAAGCACTGATTTACTCGCAACATGATCTGTTCAAGTCTCAAGCAATTCAAAATTCTTGACATTATTTGTACAAGCCCTCTGTTTGAGTATCATTTTCTTTTGTCACTGTAGTTATTTTTTGGTACAATAGTATGAGACACTTAGGGGAAAGGATGACCCCCCCTCCCCCACCCCCTAACTTTAAAATAATATAAAGCAGAGACATTCAGGAAGTGAACAAGGATAACTAAGTTTCCACAAAAAAAAGAAAACCTCAGACAAAGCAGAGAAAACTTAAAGAGTAGTACTAGTAGTACTAGGATAACGAAGTTCCAAAAGAAAAACTCCCCAAGCATCAAAATGTCAATGCGGCAAGAGAGTTACCTGTAAGGAATACCCAGAGAAGGCTCCAGGAAATTGCTCTGCCATAATTTCCATAGCCGCAAGAAAAGCAACAACCTAATCGAGAAAAGTACAGCAGCATGACAGTTACAGATAAACAATTAAACATGAATGTAAAAGACATGAAAAATTGATCAAGGTTCTCTGACATTATTATATACCTGTTTTCCCATTTGCGGGGATATCACAGCATAAACATTTGAGTCTTCAACAGTCTTACGCAACAGTTCCCTATCTCCACCAGTGGTCCCCATCACAAAGGGCACCCCAACCTTACAGTATAACTCTGCATTGGCTGCATATGAAAACAAAACAAAAAAAATAATAATGTAAGTTAATAGATGAATTAATAAACAAGCACCAACACTATTAGAGTCTTCATGAAATCGAAAGTCGAATTATGTTTCTATCGTGAAAGTTAGGACACATCTGGAATGCAGAGTCATAATATACAAAAACCTCGATGGTTTAAAATGTAGAGAGTTGTGTACCAAAAAGAAAGAAGTGTAAAGAGTTTCATTTCAAGAAAAATTATGACTAAAGGCAAACTTATATGACTTTATAACATGTGTCATGTTTTTTTTGGCCTTTCCTACATTATAAGATGGAAAATAGTGAAGATTAAGCTTTTGCTTATATGTCTCTACCAATTACCAAATATGTTACAAAATACATACCATTTACTGCAGTCGGTGCTGTGTAGTCCACAACAATCAAATTTGGATATTTATCAAGAACAGAGGCAAGAACGCTTTCTCTGTCAGAAGGACCATGCACAAGAAAATCATTTCCACCAATCTGAAAAGTCTTTCCAGACTCCTCTTCAAGCCCAAATGACACAGGAACAACATGCAGTCCAGCAGCTTGTGCTGCTTGAATAACAGCCTTTCCCATTTTTCCAGTACATGCATTAACCTGAGTAGAATGAAGTTTCATTAAATGCATATTGTACTAAGTGATTTATAACTAGTTTTTTGTACAAGATTGGCAACACTGTTGTTAAAACAAGAATAGGCACCGCCATTCATGAAACGAATAATCAGAAAAAACTTACAGTCATGACTAAATGTAACTAAGGATATTCATATTCAAACAAAAAAACATTAAACTCATGATAGACATGTCCAAGCTTACGCAACAAGAAAAGATTACAACATGGAGAAAAACTGAAGGGATTATGAAGTTGGTAAAAGTGATTAGGAAATATACGCTGAAACAGATACATAGTAAGAGCATGTCACAAAAGATATAAGTAGACAATCAAATAACATTTATAATTTTATATGATCTTAGAATCCACTAAGATTAAAATAGCAACAATAGTTATTTGGGATTAACCTTCCTCTTTCTACTGAAAATCATAAAACTACTACAGCTTATAGTGAGTCCATGCAAGCAAATGATGGTATCAATACATATTCAAAACGGTATTCTAACTACAAATTCAACCAAGAGCATTAATTCATATCATTGACCAACTGACCAGCTATGCTGAAAAGAAAGAAATTGTTGAAATAATAACATGATACAGTAACTTAGCAAATTAAATTAAATATTATGACATATAGCATAGCCTCTAATTCAAGAATATAATAACCTCACTTGAGAAGCAAAAGGTTCTACCTCCCAAGTTGAACTTAAAAGACAATGCCAAAAAACAAAACGAAAACCCAAAAAAAAAAAAAAAAAAAAAAAAAAAAAAAAAAAAACAAGAACACGTTATGGGTAATCACCATTAACGGAACGCCAGTGTGGTGGGTCGACAAAGGTGTAGTCTTTTCAAGAAAAGTTTGAACAGGAGTGGCTGCCATTGACACAATGGGAAAATAACGCGATCTTCTTCTATTCTGCGAAATGAGGACGCTGCTCCTTGCACTACCTTCTCCGGAGAAAAACGTGAGTTCATTATTCTGTATGCGGAGCAAACTGGTGGGGATTTTCAGCAGAGAAATTGCCATTAGAGTGAGTGAGTGAGGTTAATTTGGGGGTTTAGGGTTTAAGGATTTTTGATAAGCTTTGCGCACCGTTTCAGTTTTTTTCTGTGTTGGAGAGTTTTACTGTTTCCCTGTGCTGCCATTGTTGAGAGAAAGAAATGAAGTGAAATCAACGGTTTCTGAACTCTTTTGGGCCTCTCTCGGGTTGGGCCCAACCCTTGAGTATTCATCATTGAGTCCACGAATAGAGAGAAATTATTGGGATTTGATTTTTGGAGTTTTTACCCTTATATTTTCAAGGATAAAAATAACCTCAGTGTTTTTATTATTTCGGTATTTGGAATCACGAAAGTGTTTTCCGTCAAGATAGAGACGAAAGAGAAAAAAATAACTTTTCATGAGGGATGAGACGGAAAACACTTCCAGGGATGAGACAGAAACACATTTGAAATTGTGATTCTTGTGATTAGAACAATAAAAATAAAGATTTTTAGGATTTAATCTTATTATTAACTAGAGATAAGATAATCAATGAAAAAGATAAAAATATTTAATTATGATTAATAACAATAATTGTGATAATCATATTTAAAAAAAAATACTAATTGGAAAAGAAAACTACTCCATTCATTACATAAATATAAGAAATATCTTATAATATCATTAAACAAAACAATCAAAATGTTTAATTCTGATTTAATTTTGATTTATCATAATAAAGTTGATAATCATATATAAAAATGTCAATTTATCCATAAAATAATTAAGGAATATCTCAGATAAAAAGTGTTACATTTTTTATTCATATGAGGAAGTACAAAATTTATCAACAAGATCATTAAGATTAATTTTTTTAAAATGTAGGATTTGGTTTGAACTCCTACCTTTTTATATAATTATTTTTTTACTGTTGTTTAATAATAATCTTTACTTTATAATAAAAATAATAATAATCTTTAATTTTAAATATTTAATATAAAAAAAATTAAAATATCAATGATCCGTGTATTACATGGGATAAGAGCTAGTAATAATAATAGACTAAACTGTCACTTTAGTCCCTCATTTTGTAAGGAGCTTTCATTTTAGTCCCTGACTTTTCAATAATTCCTTTTTAGTCCCTCACTTTGAAAAAAGTTACTCACGTTAGTCCCTGACAACGTTTTCCGTTTAACGACGTTAACGTCGTCGTTAATTTATAATATCGTATTTCATTTTAGTCCCTAACTTAAAATTTTTAATTCACTTTAGTCACTCACTATATCGTGTTTCATTTTAGTCCCTAACTTAAAAATTTTAATTCACTTTAGTCCCTCATTATAATAACAAAGATGTTTCTTTCTCTTTTCTCTTGTAGTGTGACTACCTTAAAAATATTGACTGCTTCTCTTGTTATTCTGTAAACTAACTTTATAGTTTATATAAGCAATGACTCCAAGCTTTGCACATGAAGGCATCAATAGGAAAATTTCTTTCAGATGAGCACTTCAAAGTACATTATTTCATTATCCATATAACTTTTATGTTTTTCCTCTAAACTCTTTAATGTTTTAGTTTTTTTTTATAAGCTCTTTAGTGTTTTAGTTATCTATTCATGTGTGAACTAACCGGAATCCTATGGACAACAAGTTAAGATATATGAAGGGTCTTCCATAATACAAAGCAGCGCCTCTGTTTGATAGGCTTGTATTTAACAATGTATTCCATATTCACTTTACACTTATGAAATTTGCACATAGTTTGATTTCAAAACTAAACATTGGTGTAACAAAAAAAAACTAAAATATTGTTTGTATTGATAGACAAAACAAGCACTAGGTGAACGAGTTCGTATCTTGCTATCAAGAGGTGCTCCTTTGCCTAGGCATGTGGAGGAATTTTTGATGATAACTAGTGGATCTACATTATGACAAGGATATGGTATGACGTTTGAATATCGAGCTAAACAAATTGGGGGAGTTTACAACATTTTGGTAAGGATTCTTAAACACAGAACTCAATAGAATATTTTTGAATCAAAACTATTGATACTTTCGGATGCAAAGCTTAGAGTCAATGCTTATATAAACTATAAAGTTAGTTTACAAAATAGCAAGAAGAACATGCTGTCAATATTTTTAAGGTAGTCACACTACAAGAGAAAAGAGAAAGAAACATCATTGTTATTATAGTGAGGGACTAAAGTGAATTAAAATTTTTAAGTTAGGGACTAAAATGAAACACGATATAGTGAGGGACTAAAATGAATTAAAAATTTTAAGTTAGGGACTAAAATGAAATACGATATTATAAATTGACGGCAACGTTAACGTCGGTAAACGGAAAACGTTGTCAGGGACTAACGTGAGTAACTTTTTTCAAAGTGAGGGACTAAAAAGGAATTATTGAAAAGTCAGAGACTAAAATGAAAGCTCCTTACAAATTGAGGGACTAAAGTTACAGTTTATTAGTCAATAATAATATTAGTGGGACTCAAAGTAATTTCTCACTCAAATTGAAAAAAAAAAAAAACGAATCATGTTGCAATCACTTGGAAAAGAAGCTGAAATCATGAAGAAGCTTCATTCACTCGCAGATTTAACTCCAAGATAAGCATCAACTACTAATTAATTTTTTTTTAATTATGGAATATATATATATATATATATATATATATAAGATATGATGATATGATAAGGGAATAAATATGATAGAATAAGATATGATAAGAGCAGCATAACACATTCCTGTTGAAACATCAAAGGTAGCACTTTAAACACAAATACTAATAGCTGTTACACAAGCTAAGGTAGAAGAAGACAGAGGAGATGAGTATGACGAGGATGGATAAGAATAAGAGAGTGCTGCATCATTTACCCCATGATTTGATAGTTTTGATCCTTCTGAGATTGCCAGTCAAGTCTTTGTTACGATTCAAGTGTGTTTCTAAGTTTTTCTTTTCTCTCATCTCTGATGACCAATTCGCAGTTTCGCATTTTGATCTTGCTGCTTCACCCACCCATCGCCTTTTGTGCTTAGCATACGTAGCAGGTACTGCTTATGCTTCTCTCCCTCAGTCCATAGACTTGGATGATGATTCTGCTTCTTCTTCTGTTGCTTTAATCCCTCGTTTTTTGCCTCGCTCGTGTAATCCTCTGATCATGGGTTCTTGCAAAGGATTTATACTCTTGTGTCATGGGTCTCATCATCTTTACATATGGAATCCATCAACCGGCGCTCACAAAAAACTACCTTTGTCATCTGATCCAAAGAAACACAAACCAATTTACTACGGTTTAGGGTATGACGCATCAACAAATGATTTCTTGGTGTTTCTAGGATCTTTTGACCTTGAAGTTGAAGATCATAGGAAAATTGACTTTGAGTTGTTCTCTTTGAGAGCTAATGCATGGAAAACAATTGAAGGTAACCATTTGCCTTATCTTAGCGTCTTTCCAAGAACTGGTAAATTATTGAATGGAGTTCTTCATTGGTTGACCTATCGTCGTGATATTGAAACAATAGTTATTCTAGCATTTGACTTAATGGAGAAGAGTTTTTCAGAGATGCCTCTGCCGCCAATGGTTGATTTCTATAGCCACTTTCATGAATGCTCTGATTTATGTGTGCTTGATGGATACTTGTGTCTGTACGTTCCAGGGAACAATGCAACGAAAATATGGGTTATGAATGAATACAAAGTGTCATCTTCTTGGAAGAAGTCCGTTGAGTTGTGCATGACCACCGAAGCCATTAATGCTAAGAATAAAATGTGGAAGCCAAAGCATTACTTTTCCCCAAGATACTCTACCAAATGTGGTGACATTGTCGGACTGAATGATGGCACAAGGGTGGTGAAATTCAATGCCAAAGGACAGCTGCTAGAGCATCATCACTCATATTGTGTTGATCCATGTGCAGATATATGTGAAGCTGTTATGTATACTGAGTCCCTGCTTTCGTTTCCATCATGTTGACACCCAAATAGGGATTTTGATAGGATAGAATGATCCTTTTTGAGATGAGAATGAGACACAGTAGTAGCCACTTGTGTTGTTATGAGTCTATCATCTTCTCTTTTATGACATCTAGGCTTGTATGATTTAGGCCCCGTTAGGGCTGGTTGTGAGTTTCTGGTTTTTGGTTTCGAAAGTGTATTTTCAAAACAAAATCTGTTCGGCAAAATATGAGCTAAAATGATTTTTTACTCATTTTCAGAACAATTTCACCTTTATTTTCAAAACAACAAATAATGGTTTCATAATTTCATTTTTGAGTTGCAAACTTATATCACCTCATCATCTTTTGCATCATTCAACCACCATCACCGCCATCATATCACTCCTCCTGCTAACATAACTATTGTGGTTACTGCTACCATCATGACTACCACCCAACTAACATCATTGTAACCGTTTAAACCCCAACCACCACTATGACTACATTCTCACCTGCTACCATTGTCCCTCATTGTATACCACCATCATCACTACTCGGACAACCACCACCCAACAACCATCATCACCACTCGGACCACCACAACCGTCGTTGCCCTCGCATGACCGCCACCACTATCGCAACATCACCGCCACCTCAACCACCACCATCCGTCAATGACACCACCTCCATGTCCACCCGAACAATCCCATTTCAACGTCATCACCACATCCTCATCCTTTCACCTCCCCACCACCATCTCTCCCTCAACCAATATCACAAAAATTACTATTCTAAACTTCAACATCTATAACAACGATCATCGCCTTCAACTAATAATAATAACAACCACATGGAAGTTGTTATTAAATAATTGTGGTAGTATACAAGATGATGATGCATAACATTTTAGGAGCGCTATAAAAATTATAAGTTTGAAAATAATTTTGAAAATTGTAAATCAAAAAAATTTGAAACCAACATTATAAAACTTGAAACTAGTTTTGGTTTTTTAAAATTTTAAAACTCAAAACTAAAAACCATCCCAAACGGAGCCTTAGTTTTTGGGTTTTAGTTTATTTACCCCCAATTAATTAGTTGACCCAGTTAATGCGAAAAGTCAAAAATATTTTTGATAAAAAAAAAGATTTTTCACTAGCTCTTTTGGGGTCAGCTAGCTTGTAATTTTGCAAAGTTCGTTGACCCCTCGGCTAGCTCTTTCGGGGTCAGCTAGCTAATGAAAAATTCTATTTTTAAAGCTAGCTCTTTCGGGGATTAGTTAGGGTCTAAAAATTATTTTTAGACTTATTTGTTGTGTTTAGTATTTTATGCCTTATTTCTCTTCTATATAAAATAAATTTATATATAAATTAAAACAAACAAAATATTAGATTCAAATGTAAAATCTAAATATTCATATAACACATTTGAATGTCAATTATCTGCAGTTGTAGAAGGCAACAATACGTACGACATATGTAATGTCTTGCCTTCTTTTTTTATTACTATCGGAGTAAACAGAAGTAGGATCTTATAAGCAAACACTGTATTTTCATTACAAACCATTATCATAATGCAATATAATATCAAAAGAGCAAAAAACAAGCTAAGGCTTGAAACTCAAAGCAAGATGAGAAAACAGCCTCAGCCTCACCTTGAGATCAATCAGAAACATCAATCAATTAGTACAAAACAAGAGTTACTCTATTATAATTCTAGCTAAAAACCTCCTACCATTAGTAAGCTTTATATTCATACCGCTCTTAATCCTAAAATTTGTGAAATAGAATTTATTAATCAAGTATGCAATATTGTTTAAAAAAAATATGTCAAATGAAATTGTTTTAATTTTATAATAAAACTTTTTACCAAAAAAAAATACGCGTGGATAAAGCACATGCTAATATAATATTATAGGATCAAACATGATAAATAAAATTTAAAATAAAAAAAATCCAAAAATCAATTATACTGCATGTGCAATAAAAAATTTATTTATTTTTATTAATATAGAAAAATAAATAAATGTGATAATGTTTGATATCCAAAAAAATAAACAGTCATTATCTTTCTTGTAAAATGAAATAAATTTTTTCCCTTTTCGAGGTACCAAGTTTGTTCCGATTAAGGAATACTCGCACTAGAGCGTTTGTTAGTAAATAACATTATCTCTAATCAAAATTATAATTTGAAATTAAATAAATTATCTATATGTGAAATCATTATCCTCAGTGTGAAATTATTATCCTCAATCTGTTAAAAAAAAGTAATCATTATCTTCAACAAGATAAACCCAATGAGATAAGGCTTCTGTATGACATATAACAAAAGTTTATATTTATCTATGACTCTTTTTAGTTATCACATGTTTCAAAATATATAAATATGATGATGACATACTCATCAAAGTATGGTATAACATATTTCTCAAGTATGCATAATCATGAAAGCCACCTCGTACCTTCATCATTTTCCTCTCTTTTTATAGTTCATCAACCACTCCCTCTTCCAATGTGTCTGCCCTCTTCGCAAAAATCCAAAAGAGCCATTCTCTTTGCTTTGTGTCAATGAGGAAACGTCTTTTGAACATCCAAAAGAGTGTGAAAATGGATAGAGTATAAACTGTGACCTGATCAACATAGAATTGAAACGCAAGGAAAGCCACTCAGAAATCTCAAAATATCTAGGGTAGAGTTGCAATGCAATAGATAAAAATAATTGTATATAATAGGATTTTCTTATAATTAATTTTGTTTATTGTAATAAATTTTGATTGCATTGTTAAATATTATCATCTCAAAACATAATCCATTAGTTTTAAAATAATACTTAAAAATTTTGCTTTCAATAGATTATTCATATTTTCCAAATCATTATCCAAACAACATTAAAATCTCATCATTAATTATATTTAATAAATAAAATAAAATTAAAGTCCTATAAATAAGTCCCATAATATATATATTAAAAAAATAATCTCGCAACCAATGTGTTGTTGGTCTAGTGGCAACTCACTAGGTCCATTAACCATGAGGTCTCGAGTTCGACACCCATGGGAACGGAGAGACACGTATTGGGAGACCCCTGCCCACAAAGTGGAGTTCCGTAGGGTCGAGGTGGATTTAGTTGGACCGTCAAAATGCGAAAGCCCAGACACCACCTGCGAAAGCAAAAAAAAAAAAAAAAATAATCTCGCAAATTTCCTGTTATCCACCCTTTTTCCAGTGTCCCCCAACCCAGAAAATAGAAGTGTACGTTGATAATGTCAAGATGGAAAGAACATTAATCATTAGCAATGGGGGTGTGTGAAAACATAAGTACGTGGGTAGTTAATGCACAGCGCGAGCAAAATATATGAAATGCTCAAAAATACATGTGTTGGTTACAGACTCAAAGATAAAAAAAATAACAAATTTCAATTTAAAATTGGATATCTCTTTCTATTCTTTTTGTAACCATTTATCTGAATGCATTATCGAAATAAATTTATTTTTTTTATCACAATAATTATGAAAAAAGTTATTAATATAAAAAGTGTTATGTTAAAAAACGAATGGATTAATTTGTCAAAAAATAACATAGTGATTATTTGGTTGAGATATCCAGGAATAAAATTTTTTGATACTATCTACAAATTACAAATAGGAGATAGATTCAATACAGATAAAACATATAAGAAAAGCCTAAACTAAAAAAAAAGTTACATACATTTCAAAAAATTAAAAAAAAATAAATCAAGATAATTAGAACAATTAGAATAAAGATTTTGTAGGATCAAATTTTATGATTAACTTGAGATAAGATAAACGATGAAAATATCAAAATATTTAAATATGAAAATAATAAATATGATAATCATATTTAAAAAAAGATAATTTTAAAAAAAAAATATTAATTTATCCATCAAATAAATATAAGAAATACTTGTATTATTTATTATTTTGAGCTCCTTTTTTTAGCTTTACTTTAGACAATTTTTGCTAAACACTATTTTATCAATATTTCAATATCGAAATTGAGAGTACTCCAATTTTTGTAAAGATAAAACAAATTAAATATTAATAAAGTATATATTTTTTTCAAACATTACAAATAATATGGCCTCGGACTGAGACAGGTAAAGCGAAATGCTCGGCGTGCGGAGGCCGAGATATCCTGGCCTCGGCGCGAGATCGGTTTAGCCACTCTAACGATATGCTAGGCACGTGGAGGCCGAGATGCCTTGGCGTCGATTCGAGGTCGGTGTGGCCTCTCGATGCTCAGCCGGTAATAGGTCGAATTTCTAATCGGTTGACACAAAACGACTTACTGTGGTCGACGAGTTACTGCTTATGATTGGCTGGCACGAAGCGACTCGTTGTGGTCGGTTGGCCACAGGCAAGGGGTGTCAGACGAAACGAGGTCGATTCCCATGAGCTCGGTGCTACTGATGAGCTCGGTGCTAACTGGTCAGTCCAGAGTCCTTTAAATTCGAGAAAATTGGTTACTGAAAGTATCGGAATGAATCATTCAGATTTAATTCAAATTAATCATAATATCATAATAAAGCAGATAATGATATTCATCAAATAAATAAGAAATACATTGATTTATATATAAAAAATATAATATTTAACAAAGGAGTAGTCATTATCTTCCAATAAATTCATGACAAATGAAATAAAAGATATTATGATTTATCATTAATTATGCTTACAATACTATCAAACAAAAACGATCAAAATATTTAATTTCGATTTAATTTTGATTCATCATAATAAAGTTGATAAACATATAAAAAAAATATTAATTTATTCATCAAATAAATAAGAAATATCTTACGTAGAAAGCACTATGTTTTTTATTCATATGAGAAAGTTCAAAATTTATCAATAAGATCATTTAGATTAAATTTCTTTTTAATTGTACGATATTATTTGAACTCTGCCTTTTTTATAATAATTTTTGCCTATTGTTTAATAATAATCTTTACTTTATAATAATACTAGCTCTTACCCCGTGCAATGCACGGGTTACTGATAATTTAATTTTTTTATATTAAATATTTTAGAGTAAAGATTTTTTTTAATTTTAAAGTAAAAATTATTATTACACAACAATAAAAAATATTCAAAAAGACAGAGACTCAAATCAAACCCTACACTTAAAAAAATTAATTTGAATGAGTTTGTTGAGAAATTTGTACTTTCTTGTATAAATAAAAAGTAACACTTTTTATGTGATATCTTCCTTATTTATTTAATGGATAAATTAACATTTTTATATGATTATCAACTTTATTTTGAAGAATCAAAAGTAAATTATATTTAAATATTTTCATCTTTTTGTTTGGTGGTATTATGAGTAAATTTAAGGATAAATTAGAATATTCAGTATTTCATGGGACATGAAAATGACATTGAACTAATTGTTATTCTTGACTGTCTTGATTAACACATTGCATTTTATAAGGAATATAACGACTGCCATTTTTTTTATATTTTTATTATTATATTTGTCTATGTATAGATGAATATTAAATTAATGTATTTCTTATTTAGTTTATCGATGAAGTAACAGGTTTTTATATACGTTTATTATGATATTATGATTAATCGGAGTGAAATCAAAATTAAACTTTTTTTTAATATTTTTTTGTTTGATGGTATTATGAGTATATTTAAAGATAAATCAAAATATTTCCTATTTCATGGGACATGATAATTTTGTAGAATCAAAAAGGTTTTGATGAAGACAAATAAATCAACAAGTTGTCCTTGATGAAGACAAAGCAACAACAACCATTTAGAAGTTTTCCATTTTCCTCTCCCTTGTAATATTTTATATTTATGTTGAGTGTGGGTGGTAGACTTAGGTTTTTACTCAAGCGATTATGAGTTAGTTGACATGAATACTAGTTGAGCTAAAATAGTGAAAAAGGTTAGAAAGGGACTAGGTGCTTTAGAAAATCATTTCTGGTCTTTAATTTTTATAAAAGTAGCAGTAACTACTCGAGTAGTTGGTGCACTACTCGAGTAGTCTGCATTGATGAAAATTAGTCTACTTACTGTCTTCTCAACTACTCGAGTAGTCTGTTGACTAATCGATTAGTTCTCAACTAATCGATTAGTTACTTCACTAATCGAGTAGTTTGAGAAACAGTAAGTCCACAAATTTTCTCACTACTCGAGTAGTGCTTCAACTACTCGAGTAGTACGTATCAGATCTGTCAGTATTTTAATTCTAATATGGCTGTTGAAGAGGCAATCAAGGGAGAATCTTTCCTAATTAGTTTTCTAAGGCTCCTCCCTGATTTTGGCGATTTGAAAACTCAATATAATGATTACCTCTTCAACAAGAGTCATATGGATCTTGAGCAAAAACGTTTTCAAACCTTGCACCCAAAAAGAACCTTTGATCCAATCCCTTTCTAAGAATCAATCTCTTTCTAGTATTCTAGCTTTCTTTTTCATGGTCAATTGAGATTGGTTGGAGCCGCTTCGCTGTGATCTGATTACTCCATTGAAGAAAGGAATGAGCACTTGAAGGTTTCAAGAGGCTCTATTGCTAAAGGGAGAAGGTGTTCTTGAAGGTTTCAAGAAGCTCTCTTTGTGGAAGGTTGAAGAGGTTCTTCAACAGAGAATCAATTGAAATTGGGGTAAAGTTCAAGAGTTTGGTACACTCTTGAAGGGTTAGGATTAGATTGAGTGAGGTTCACTAATTAATCATGTTTGTATCCAATTTAATTGATTATTAGTAGACACTCCCTAAGGTTTAGGGGGGACTGGACGTAGCTCTCAAGTGGGTAGAGAGTGAACCAGTATAATAATTCCGTGTGTCTATCTTTTATTGCTTTAGTTTATTTCTGTTATTTAATCTTTCTTCAGAACCTTAAGTTAGCAAATCATCCGCTTCTGTTCTTGGTTTCGTGTTAGCGAAATCCTTATTTTGAAAACTCAGTTCACTGTCTGAATTTACACGCACTACTCGAGTAGTCCATCAACTAATCGAGTAGTTCATTCATTTTTGGACAGAAAATTATTTTTGTTTTAAAACAGTAAGCGCGTAATTTGTTATTATCAATTACATTCGAAAAATTAGTATCGTTACTTCAATTTACTATTCACCCCCTCTCTACTAAATTGTTAGGCCGCTTGTTGGTTTCCAACAAGTGGTATCAGAGCTCGGTCGAAAGATCGAGTGTAAAAACTTTTTCGAAAAGATCCTTAAGGAAACCATGGGCTCTAACAATCCTTTTGGAGGGGAAGGCTCTTCTTCAATAAACCGTCCTCCACTATTTAATGGTGAAGGATATGCTTATTGGAAAGCCAGAATGAAAATATTTATTGAAGCTATTGATATTGATGTTTGGAATGCAATTGAAAATGGTCCCTATATACCTAAAAGAAAAGTAAATGATGAAGTTGTAGAAATTCCTAGGGCAAGTTGGAATGATGATGACAAAAAGAAAGTTTCCTATGATTTGAAAGCTAAAAACATCATCACGTCCGTCTTGTCTTATGATGAGTTCTTCAGAGTTTCACATTGTAAAAATGCGAAACAAATGTGGGACGTTCTACAACTTACTCATGAAGGGACAAGCGAGGTTAGAAGGGCTAGATTAAATACATTAATGCATGAATATGAGTTATTTCGCATGCTCTCTAATGAGTCAGTTAATGACATGCAAAAGCGATTTACTCATATCATAAATCATCTCATTGCGCTTGGTAAAACATTTCTTAATTCTGAAGTTATTAACAAAGTATTGAGATGTTTAAGCAGGGAATGACAACCCAAGGTCACAGCTATCATGGAGTCAAAGGATTTAGACACCTTGGATCTTGCAACCCTCTTTGGAAAGCTTCAAGAGCATGAGATGGAGCTAGGCCGTCTAACTTTGCATGAGGAGTTGGATAAGAAAAATAAGGGAATCGCACTAAAGACCACCACAAAATCAACTAAGGTATGTGATGATTCCTCTAGCTCTAGTAATGACTCTGAATCTAGTTTAGATGATGAAAGTTTTCAAAAACTAGCAAAGAGGTTCCGTAAATGTTTTAAAAATAAAAATGATTTAAAAAGAATAAAGGAACCTAAGGACTCCTATCATAGAAATTGTTCTTCAAAAGATAAAATTAAATGTCATGAATGTGGTAAGAGAGGTCACATAAGACCTCATTGTCCTGAGTACCTTAAGAGACATAAAGATGAAAAGAAAAAGGGCAAAAGAGCCTACATAGTGTGGGATGCACCGGATGAAAACAAAGAGACAAGCTCAAGCACATCAAGTGATGAGGAAGAAGCCAATCTTTGCTTGGTGAGTAGATTTGATGAAGGCGCATCATCAAGTTTCACTTCAAGTAAGCAAGGAACCGAGGTAAATTCCGATTCCGAATCTGGGTCTCATGATTATGAAGAATTATATAATGCTTATGTTGAAATGCATAAAGAATTCAAGAAACTTGTTAAATCAAATGACAAAGGAAAAAGAGCTATTTTGAAATATAAAGAGCAAGTCTTGAATTTAGAAAAATGCATTGATGAGCTAAATAGTAAAAATGAAGCACTACAACAAAGTATTGATTCTTTGAAAATTCAAGAAATCTCTCCTTGTGAAAGTTGCAAAAGTCATGAACATGAAGTTACAAATTTGAAAAACACTATTGCAACTTTATCAAGAAGTGATCAAAGATTAAATCAACTTCTTGAAAATCAAAGGAACAATACAAATAAAACCGGCTTAGGATACATGAATGCCAATAAAAAGAATTTTAGAAAAGTTGGTTCTTTTTCAAATGTTAATTATTCTAAAAAGCCAACTTGCTTTTATTGTGGCATTCATGGACACACCTCAAATATTTGTAGAATTAAATCTCATGGTGTGCCTAACGGTTATTATGTTTGGATTGTGAAAGATGAAAATCCCGATAAGCCCAAAACAATTTGGGTACCCTCAAGCAAAACTTAAATTTTTTTCAAGTACTTTTGAAGGGCTATGTGCTTAAATGTTTTTTTTTAAATTGCCTCTTCATAAGTATATTTGTTTTAGGGGAAGAAAAGTTTTCTTTTCGGGCTATAAATCAACAAGTGTTATCATTGCTCATAATCCAACAAAGTGTTATTATGTTCTTCCTTTGGCATATTGCTCTAAATTTAGGCTCCTTTTTGATCATGCCAAAAGGGGGATAAATGGTGTTGTTGTTTATGCTGTGCAGGTTTCTGATGTTGCATATAGTCAGGGGGAGTTTATGCAAAACAACAAGGTTTATATTATCAAGGATTTGTCATCATCAAAAAGGGGGAGATTGTAGAATCAAAAAGGTTTTGATGAAGACAAATAAATCAATAAGTTGTCCTTGATGAAGACAAAGCAACAACAACCATTTAGAAGTTTTCCATTTCCCGCTCCCTTGTAATATTTTATATTTATGTTGAGTGTGGGTGGTAGACTTAGGTTTTTACTCAAGCGATTATGAGTTAGTTGGCATAAATACTAGTTGAGCTAAAATAGTGAAAAAGGTTAGAAAGGGACTAGGTGCTTTAGAAAATCATTTCTGGTCTTTAATTTTTATAAAAGTAGCAGTAACTACTCGAGTAGTTGGTGCACTACTCGAGTAGTCTGCATTGATGAAAATTAGTCTACTTACTGTCTCCTCAACTACTCGAGTAGTCTGTTGACTAATCGATTAGTTCTCAACTAATCGATTAGTTACTTCACTAATCGAGTAGTTTGAGAAACAGTAAGTCCACAAATTTTCTCACTACTAGAGTAGTGCTTCAACTACTGGAGTAGTACGTATCAGATCTGTCAGTATTTTAATTCTAATATGGCTGTTGAAGAGGCAATCAAGGGAGAATCTTTCCTAATTAGTTTTCTAAGGCTCCTCCCTGATTCTGGCGATTTGAAAACTCAATATAATGATTACCTCTTCAACAAGAGCCATATGGATCTTGAGCAAAAACGTTTTCAAACCTTGCACCCAAAAGAACCTTTGATCCAATCCCTTTCTAAGAATCAATCTCTTTCTAGTATTCTAGCTTTCTTTTTCATGGTCAATTGAGATTGGTTGGAGCCGCTTCGCTGTGATCTGATTACTCCATTGAAGAAAGGAAGGAGCACTTGAAGGTTTCAAGAGGCTCTATTGCTAAAGGGAAAAGGTTTTCTTGAAGGTTTCAAGAAGCTCTCTTTGTGGAAGGTTGAAGAGGTTCTTCAACAGAGAATCAATTGAAATTGGGGTAAAGTTCAAGAGTTTGGTACACTCTTGAAGGGTTAGGATTAGATTGAGTGAGGTTCACTAATTAATCTTGTTTGTATCCAATTTATTTGATTATTAGTAGACACTGCCCAAGGTTTAGGGGGGACTGGACGTAGCTCTCAAGTGGGTAGAGAGTGAACCAGTATAATAATTCCGTGTGTCTATCTTTTATTGCTTTAGTTTATTTCTGTTATTTAATCTTTCTTCAGAACCTTAAGTTAGCAAATCATCCGTTTCTGTTCTTGGTTTTGTGTTAGCGAAATCCTTATTTTGAAAACTCAGTTCACTGTCTGAATTTACACGCACTACTCGAGTAGTCCATCAACTAATCGAGTAGTTCATTCATTTTTGGACAGAAAATTATTTTTGTTTTAAAACAGTAAGCGCGTAATTTGTTATTATCAATTACATTCGAAAAATTAGTATCGTTACTTCAATTTACTATTCACCCCCCTCTACTAAATTGTTAGGCCGCTTGTTGGTTTCCAACAAATTTAGTATTTTTTGAATATAAATTATTATCTTTTTAATATGATTATTACATTTATTATTATTACTATTATTATTCATATTTAAATATTTTGATATTTTTTTATCGTTTATCTTATCTCAAGTTAATCATAAGATTTTATCCTAAAAAAATCTTTATCTTAATTGTTATAACATCTTGAATTAATTTTTTTTTCAATTTTTGAAATGTATGTACCTTTGTTTTTAATTTGTTACTTTTTTTTAGAGATTATAACAACTAAAGTATTTATCCATTGCAAACTTTTTACAACATGATAATCATTATATTTAATCATATATCCATATTATTTGTAATGTTTGAAAAGATCTATACTTTATTAATATTTAATTTGTTTTAATTTTAAAAAAAAAAATATTCGAATACTCTCAATTTCGATATTGTAATACTCATAAAATATTGGTATGTAAATAAATTTGTCATTTTTATAAGATAATGATTTCATATACAGATAATGATAAATAAATTGGAATAATGATAATGATTTCATATATAGATAATGATAAATAAATTGGAATAATGATAATGATAATGATTATGATTTCATATACAGATAATGATTTCATTATCCTCAGTATATCCATATTGCATACTATATATAATGATTTTATATACATATAATGATAAATAAATTGGAATAATTTATTTAATTTCAAATTGTAATTTTGGTTGGAAATAATGATTATCTTTTTATATAAGTATAGTAGATAAATGTATGGCATTAACATCTAAAATTTGAGTGATATATATATATATATATATATATATATATATGGAAAACAAAATATTCCCTAAAAAAACTTATCAAACCATTATTTAAATATTTTAGCCAAACATAATTATCTTATTAAAAATATCTATGATTAATTTTTTTAACTATTTTTATACATTAGTTACTTTTTTTTCCAAAAAATTTACTTATAATTCCCTATAATTATAAATTTTCAAAATTGGTCCTCATCAAACATTCCTTTTTCCTTCTAATTTACTATTTGAAGCTCAAATTTGGCATTATTTATTAGAGGATAAGATTTACGCTTTTTTATATCACACTATTAATCATTTTTTTGTCTTTTTTTTTCCTATTTCTCTCGTTGTAAGAGTATGATTTTTATATTTGTTATATTACTTTTGAGTGGATGGATTACTTCAAAATATATAGATGGGAATACATGTCTTTGGAAGAACCAATTTAAAAAATTTCTAAAAATTAAAAAATAAAGCAGGTTAAAAACATTTCAAATATATTTATCTATTTAAGTCTTTATCAAAACACGGATTTATTTCCAATATTTAAAATACATGTACCATAACAATCTTATACATATCTTATACGTAACACAATATTATTGAGGAGTCATCAAATACATATTGCATACTATATATAATGATTTGAAAAACTTGTCAAACTAAAGATAATGATTTAACAGATAAGATTAAATAAATTTTAAATATAAGGATAATGATTTCACAGAAAAGAATAAATAAATTTTAAAACTAAGGATAACGATTTCACAGATAAGATTAAATAAATTTGAATTATTTATTTAATTTTCAACAACTAAAGATAATTATTTCACATATAGATAATGATTATTTTCCTAAAATCACTCTGGTGCGAGTATTCCTTAAGCGAACAAACGTGGTGTCTCGAAAATTTCTCCGACAAACGTGGTGCCTCGAAAAGGGATGTTTTTATATAAGTATAGTAGATTTATTGTTGTTTAATTAAGGATCATTTGAGGATAATAATTACGTTTTTTTTTATATCAATAAATTTTTGTTAGATGTTTGAGTTTATCATAAACTCTTTAATATGATCATAGAAGTCTCATCTCTTTGGGTTTATCTTTTTGAGAATAATGATTATTTTTTAAACAAAATGATATTTTTAAAGTCTGCTCATCACACAAAATTAATTATAAGCAAATATATCAATCTTTTTTGGATATATATAAACTTTTTTTAGATGTTTGGGTTTATGATGCATGTACTCTTTATTATGATCATAGAAACCTCATCTCTTTGGGTTTAGCTATTTTTTTTTGTTGATTCAGAGTTTAGATTGGGTGGGGGCTCCGAAAAAAAGTTTAAAAATTTAAAATTCAAATCAAGTTAATTTAAACTCTAAAGTACAGGTTAACTCTAGAGTAAGTGTAGGGTTTGATTTGATTTCCTACTTTTTTATATAATATTTTTTATTGTGTTTTAATAATAATCTTTACTTGATAATAAAAATAAAAATAATCTTTAATTTAAATATCTACTACTATCTATCTATATATATATATATAAGAATTAAAATATCAACAATTTGTGCATTGCACGGGGTAAGAGCAAGTTATTAAATAAAAAGAAAGTCAGAAGAATAAGTCAACAATAAAATTTCCAAAGGACTCAACCTCTCACCGAATAAATTTTCAAACTTTGCATGCGTCATTCATTTTAGTTTCGGATATTATCAAGATTACTCAACAATTTATTATATTGATAACCATATTTATGTTAATTTTAGTTATTTTGACTGCAACATTGATTCAAATATAATAACCAATTTTATGATTTAATAGTTAACACAATTATCTGGAATTAGAGTTTAGTGGTAAGACATAAGAGAACATCATCAATCAAGCACAATATAATATAATAAATAATTGAAGAATTTATTATTGGTTATTTGGTGACCAAATAATTTGTAAAAATTAAATAACAAAGAGAATGAAAATCATGTGTGAACAACTAATATATTGATGTGTGAGTTTTATTTCACATGGTTAAAGTAACACTCCCTTGCCACATCATTATTTACATTATTTAACAAATCTAGACTAATGATAAAGATCTAAATATCTAGACTAATGAAATCATAATTCTTCACCTAAATATCTAGACTAATGAAATCATAATTCTTCACGCAGCAATGAAGCATATGAAGTTTGTTGTTCTTCCCTGTTGTTGGAAATTCATTGCTATAGACAACTTATTATATGGTGACACATTGGAAGAGGTGGTGGTTTATGAACAATAAAAAAGAGAGGAGAATGATGAAGAAAGTGACTTTCATGACTTGAGAAATCATCATATTTATAGTTTGAAATATGTGATAACTAAAAAGATATTTGGGTTTATCAATTCAAGCATCATCTCTTTGAGTTTATCGATCTTTTTGAGGATAATGATTCCACATATTCCACATATAGATAATTTATTTAATTTTAAATATTAATTTTGGATAGATAATTTATTTAATTTTAAATTATTATTATTTTGATTAAAGATGATGTTATCTACCTACAAATGCTTTGGTGCGAATATTCTTTAAGCGAACAAACGTGGTGCCTCGAAAATTTCTCCGATAAACGTGGTGCCTCGAAAAGGGATGTTTTTATATAAGTACTAGCTCTTACCCCGTGCAATGCACGGATTTTTGATATTAAATTTTTTTATATTAAATATTTTAAATTAAAGATTATTATTATTTTCATTATAAAGTAAAGATTATTATTAAACAATAACAAAAATAATTATAAAAAAATGATTATTCAATATACTTTATTATGATAAATAAAAATTATTATTATTATTTTGATTTTTTTTGTTTGATGGTATTATGAGAATAATTAGTAATTAATGATAAATCATAATATCCCTTATTTCATTAGACATGAATTCATTGGAAGATAATGACAGTTCGTTTTTTAATATTATAATTATTTATGTATAGATCAATATTAAATTAATGTATTCCTTATTTAGTTGATCGATAATTAGCATGTTTTATTAATTAGAGTAAAATCAAAATTAAACTTTTTTATTTTTATCCTGTGCAATTGACGAATTATTAATATTTAAATATTTTAAAGTAAAGATTATTATTAAACAAAAATAAAAAATGAGCATGTTGAAAAATTTTGTACTTCCTTATATAAATAAAAAATAACATTTTTTATCTGAGATTTTCCTTATTTATTCAATAGATAAATTAACATTTTTTTACATGATTATTAACTTTATTATGATGAATCAAAAGTAAATCAGAATTAGATATTCCTTATTTATTAATAGATAAATTAATATTTTTATATGATTATCAACTTTATTATGATAATTAAAAACTAATCAGAATTAAATATTTTGATCTTTTTTGTTTAATGGTATTATGAGAAAATTTAAGGATAAGTTGGAATATCGACTATTTCATAGAACATGAAGACGACATTGAAGTTGTTATTTTTAAATATCTTGGTTAACACATTGGACTTTATATGAATATAATGTTGGCTCTTTTTTTATATATCTAATATTATATTTGTCTATGTATAGATGAGTATTAAATTAATGTATTACTTATTTAGTTGATCGATGAATTAACACGTTTTATAATGATATTATGATTAATTATTAGAGTGAAATGAAAATTAAACTTTTTATATTTTTTTTGTTTGATGGTATTATGAGTAGATTTAAAGATAAATTAAAATATTTTCTATTGCATAAGACATGATAATTTAGCATATTTTAAATATAATTATCACATCTAATATGAAAAATTATATATAATTAAACCAAAATTATACATTATGACTTTTTTATTGGATAATATTATAAGATATTTCTTATATTTATTTGATGGATAAATTAATATTTTTTTACCGTTATTATTTTTTTAATATAATTATCACATTTATTATTATTATTATTATTATTATTCCTATTTAAATATTTTAATCTTTTTCATCCTTTATCTTATCTCATGACAAAAACGGAAAAAAAATCATGAATAAATCGAAAAACATTGTTTCTTCAAATAGGCAAAAGACTCACCAAAATTATTTCTCACCGGAATACGATCAGAGTATTTCTTCTTAATCCTATAAGCATTAGCCCTTCTCTTCTTTGAAAAGAGAAAAGAATCAATTATTTGCATATTCTTTCAACAAAGAATAATCAAAGTAAGTATGTATAACAACTTACCAAAATTTCCAAAAAAAAAAAAAACTTACCAAGGTCATGCTCTTGTTTGAAGTAACTCTTTGATGTCATTCTTCCTGAAATTAGCATTAAGCAAAAGTCAATTAAAAGTATAATAAAATATGCATAATCTAATAAGTAATTCATCAAACACTCAAAAATCAAAATTAAGAGCTCTAAGTAGAGGAATAAACAAAAGCCAATTAAAAGTATAACAAAATATGCATCATCTAATAAGTAATTCATCAAACACTCAAAAATCAAAATTAAGAGCTTTAAGTAGAGGAATTTGGAGAAGAAAATTCTTAGAATTAGATAGAACTTTAAAAATTGAATGGGAGAGCCTATTATATATATATATAGTGATTTTTTAAAATATTTTTAAATATATTTTTTAAGGATAATGATTTGTTCAACAAATTGAGGATAATAATTTTACATAAAGATAATGATTATATAAATTTAAATAATTTATTTAATTTCAAATTGTAATTTTGGTTTAGAGATTATGTTATTTACCTACAAACATATAATGATTAAATAAATTTAAATAATTTATTTAATTTTAAATTGTGATTTTGATTAAAGATAATGATTATCTACCTACAAATTCTCTAGTGCAAGGAAAGCTTCACGGAACAAACGTGGTACCTCGAAAATTTCTCCGGCAAACGTGGTGCCTCAAAAAGGGATCATTTTATATATAGATAGTAGATAGTAGATTTACTTTAAATATTTAATATTAAAAATTTAGAATATTAACAACCCGGGGAAGAGCTAGTTATTATAAATTATTTGAATTACAATGTATTTTATATATGATTTTTTAATACAGTAAAAAAAATAATTGAATGGATTATCTGCAAGTTTCTCCGAACCCTTCGACGATGAGTTTGAGTTTCACTTTTTTCCATATCCGTTTTCCTTAAATATGCACCCGAATTAGCCCCACTCTTAATGGGTGCGGGGTTGGTATAAGCGAAACTCGCCCCAAATCCGACCTGTTGTCATGCCTATTTGAAAATAATTTTGAATCATAAAAAATAAGATTATTATTAAATTATAAAATTAATTTGTTTGGAATATAGTAATATTGTTTAAGAGGTTGTATGCACATCGGTCTCACTATCCGGAAATGGACTAATTTCTGACTATTAATAAGAGGACACATTTAGTTTTTTTTTTTTTTTATTTTTATTTTTAAAAAGAGTCATGGTGGATTGAAACTCCGGATACATTTTTCTATAATCTTTTATTCTCTATTTGAGAAAAAAAAAATGTATAATAGGTAATGGGGTAATATTTAATTAAAAAATGAAAAATATTATTAATGATTTAATGGCTAAGATTAAAACAAAATGAATGATGGGTTTTGTTAATCGTCAGAGTATAGTGATAATTTTATAGAGGGACTAATTGCATTAATTGTTTAAGTTTAAGGATTAATTGAGAAGAAAAAATAATTCATAATATTTATTTGTACATTGTATAAAGTTTAAGAGGTGTTTATATGCTTTTCCCTTTAAAAATGCATGGTAAGGTACCAGGGTATTCTTTGAACTATTTTTTTATTGGTTAAATTATTTTGTAAGTTCTTGAATTATTTGTGAATTTTTAAAATAGGTTTCTAAACTATAAAATTTTGAAATCAAGTCCCTAAATTTTAAAATATTTTGTAATTGGGACTCTAAACTTTAAAATTTGTAACTATGTCCATAATCTTTAAAATCATTTATAATTAGATCCTTATTCTAGTGCTACTCGACATCAGAATTTAGTCGAAATTCATACATATTATACTTTAAAATGCAAGTTGCACTTTGAAGGATCCTCCTCTTATTTTTTTAAATAGCAACGCGAGTTAACTCAATGTATGGCGAATGTTTTCAGCTCGAACGTAATCATTTAAAAAATGGATAATTGTGACTAATAAATAAAAAAGAAAATCTTCATATCTCATTTTTTTTATTTATCTATCATAATAATATATATTATTATTAGAATTTTCTTAAATTTTGCTTTTTATAATAAGTGTCTAAAGTAAAAAAAAAAACATTTTCATTGAAAATATAAATATTTAATATTCTGGAGGTACTAAACCTATATTTCCAACATAGTTTTACTAATTTTTAAACTCTTATATTCAGTTATCAGATTTATGATTAAGCAAATCTTTATTATTAGTATTATTTAAGAAAAACAAATCAGGGATCCAATTACAAATGAATTTAAAGATCAAGGATTTGATTACAAATTTTAAAGTTTAATAATCTAATTACAAATAATTTTAAAGTTTAGAGATTCAATTACAAATTTTTAAAGTTTAAGGATTTATTTAAAAATTCTTGAATAGTTAAGGAATTTATAGATTAATTTATCCTGTTTTATTTTGTCATTTAAAAGATATTTTAAAACCCAAATGAAAATACTAATAAAAAATTAATAAATTAGATTAAATTGAATAAAACATATATTTTTTCTTACAAAGAATATCACCCGGCCGAAAATTAATCTCTTTGAGGCAAAGAGATTACTGAAGTATATTTTAATTCTATCGACAAAACTTTTTTTAAATTCAGAATAAGGAACAAACCTCTAACATAATATTTAAAAATATCCAATTATCTATTTCTTTTTTTTTGGTCAAAATCAAGTGGTGTTTAGATTTCACATTTTTTTGCCGAATTAATCCACCCAAATTGTATAAGTCTTTGACTCAATTATAAGTATCCTCTCTGAGAATTGTTTTTTCAATATAACTCTAGCCTTTCACAAATCCAATTATCTATTAACTGTATTCCTGAATGAAAAACAGATAACTTGGGATGATATATATAAGAAGTCAGAACTTAGAAAAAGAGGATTGAAGGGAGGGCGATAGGAGTGGAGGTGAAGTAGAGAGAGGGTCATCAGAAAAAGTCTAAAGGGAATTGATTAATTGAAGAAGCAACGTGTGCAGGTGGGAACTGGTAACTACTCTCACGCCATTCTCAAACTCGGTCTATACTTAATACCTCAATTCAGACAGATAAATAATGGAACAAATCCTGTTGCTGCTGCCACTACTCACCATCATCATCATCTCAATCGCTCAAGAATAGGATGTCCCAACCTGACGTCTCTTACTGGTCTTTCTCCCTCCCTCCCTCCCTTCTCCTTTCCTTCTTATCATTATTCTCATACTCATGCTATACTTTCTTGTTTTTTTTCTTTATCCCCTGTTTTATACTACCTTCGTTGCTGGATATAAAACTTTCTGGACACTTTTATTTTGTCCCTATTTATAAAGTCTTTCAATGATCATTAATTATTTGTTTCCACAACCACCTCTATTTATTTAACATTTTTTAGATTTCCAATAATATTAATAGGGGTAATTTTGCAATTATATATATCAAAAGTTCACATTTCCAATACAATTAAATAAATTATTCCACTTTCTTAATGGACATGAAATCCCAAAGAAGCTTTATATTTAGGGAGGAGGGAGGAGTGATTAATTCCTTGTTACCTACCTGGTTTTTAGTGCATTTGGCATGCATCTTAATCATATTGTTAGATTGTTAAGTGGTGCTGCATCCACTCTCATGTGACTTATCTTGCGTTTACTTATTTATATATGATATAGTTTAATTTATATGTCAATGAGTGAGCTAACTCCGATTTGGGAGAAAATTATTGGATGATCCAATACCAATGTTTTAAGGACGCATCTTTACCATTGATTTTGAATGAACTCATAATTTCAACTCATCAATGCTCGTGATAAACGGTAAAGATGTTTCCCGGATCATCAGTATAAGGTTTATGATGAAGTATCAACTTAATCCCCCGATGTTTTTTTTTTCACCTACCAACTTAGTCCCTGAAAATATATATAAATATACGTTTAGTCCCTCAAAATTTTCGGATGTATCAATTTGGTCCCTTAAGTTTTTTCGGATGCGCCAATTTGGTCCTTAAAACTTGAGGGACAAGTTGGTTTGTAAGAAAATCTCGAACAACTAAATTGGTACATTAAAAAATATTGGGCTACTAAATGTATATTTATAAATTTCCAGGTACTAAGTCGGTACAGTGAAAAAACATCGGGGATTAAGTTGGTATTCCACCCTAAGTTTTATACTTTTATTTACTAGTCTTGGTAGTACCATCTTATAATTTCTTACCCTTTGGCCTTCTCCAAAAATATAAATGATTGGAGTTGCAAAAATATACTAAATTATTTGTATAGTGAATGAAAGACTTGAAAAAAAAAAAAAAGAGCCACCTCACCCTAGTCAATTTCATAGGAAATGAATCAGTTTGATTATATGCTTCGGCAGTAGAAAGGTAGAGATACTTTTAGTTGTACGATAGTCATAGGAAAGTTTCATAATCACTTTTGCTAGAAATAGCCCACCTGGATATAAGTGGCTTGTTGGAGATGATGATGAAAATGATGATAATAAATTGGCTTGGAAGGCAAGAGGTCAGAGGAAGGCCTACTAATTAGTAGTATCATATGCTAAAGTTGTGTCATGTTTTCCGTTATCGAAATAATATAAAATATATGGAATGTAATGAAAGAAATGTCTATGGATATTCTCTTCTTAGAGCACAACTTAGCATCATGATTTTACACTTGAATTAACAGTGATTTTATCTTTCGTCTTTCTTGATTTTTCGTCGATATTTTGCTCTTTAATTTGTAAATTTTTTGGTATAATGCAGTTGTGGCTCTTGCGGATACCCTTTGAACTTAACATCTTCCAATCGAATCACATCTAACATTGCATTGGAATATAAGAAGTCCGTTAAGAAAGGATCGATCTCCTTTGCTTCTGTTGATCTAAGCAGATTTACACAGATTGATGAAATAAGTTGTTTTCCTGTCTTGTGGTCCCGTAATCGTTCTAAGACGAAACTGCTATGCCGAAAATGTGGGGTTCATATTGGTTATGGTTATGGGGGTGAATCGTCTGTTCTCTGCGGATTTGAGTCACCTATTTCTTCTGGTTCTCAGAGAAAATTCATCATACAGATTCGCGCATTACAACCTTCTTCAGAAGAGTATTGAATAGGTGGGCATGGAAAATCTTTCTAGAAATGATTGCACCTCCATTATGCATCTGCCTGATGATTGCCTTACTATTATTTTCCATGGTTTGGACAGTTGCACTGATCGTGAGTCATTTGGTCTGACTTGCCGTCGGTGGCTCCATATTCAAGATTTGAACCGCCGGTCGTTGCAATTCCTTTGTTCATTCAACATATTAAATACTTCCTCTTTATCGGCAAACTGTTTTGACATTCACACAATCCATGTCCAAAGGTTGTTGAGGCGCTTTCAACATTTAGAATCTTTATACCTATCTGGTTGCATTGAGCTGACTGACATAGGATTGTCTTGTTTATCAAGTTATGGTTTAAATTTGCAAGAACTTCATTTAGATTGTTGTTTCAAAGTTACTGACCATGGGCTATCCCTGATTGCTTCTAGTTGTCTTTCATTGGTGACGATTAGTCTCTATCGGTGCGTTAATATTACTGATACAGGATTGGAGACCTTAGCCCATGCTTGCTCGTCTATGAAATCTGTAAATATCTCTTACTGCTCCCAAATATCTGATGAAGGGTTAAAAGCTCTATCTCAATGGTGTCATCAGCTTAAGACAGTTAATATATCACACTGCGAGGGTATAACTGGTATTGGCTTTACAGGATGTTCAGAAACTCTAGCATATCTAGAGGCGGAATCTTGTAAGCTTAAGCCAGAAGGGGTGATGGGAATTGTTAGTGGTGGCGGAATAGAGTATCTAAATGTTTCTGGTTTGAGATGGTCCCCTTTTGGAGATCCCTTGGCCGGAATAGGTTTTTCTTCACACCTCAAAATCCTTAACTTTAGGTTGTGCAGGACTGTTTCTGATGCTTCTATTGTAGCAATTGCCAAGGGATGTCCACTACTTGAAGAATGGAACTTGGCCTTGTGTCATGAGGTGAGAATATCTGGATGGCAGGCAATCGGGCTATACTGTCAGAATTTGAAGAGGCTGCATGTTAACCGCTGCCGCAATCTTTGTGATAGCAGTCTGCAGGCTTTACGTGATGGGTGCAACAGTCTCTCCATTTTGTACTTGAATAACTGTTTTCGCTTGACTTCTATTGCATTAGAGTTATTCAAGTGTTACAGACCTGATGTTTGTATAAAGGAAGTAGAGATCATGTTTATAAAGCCTTATGAGGAATTCAAATGAAACTGGCTGATCCACATTTATTGATTATCTACATACATATACATATACATATATATATATATATACACACACATATATTTAATGTATCTCATTATATATTTTTTTAAAGATCTTTCTTAGTCTTGCAGTATTTGGCAACTTGTAATTGCTTCATATTATGCATTTGTTGGTATAGGATTTTTTAGTTATATTCATTTATGCGTTTTATTTTCTTATTGGATTGGATGAAGATCGCCGGTAATTTTAGTCTTTGTGAGGTTCTCTCAAAGCTGCCCTTATTTGAGTTATCAGGTAGAGTTTTTCTGTAAATCACAAGTCCCTGCATTGGTTGGGTTTTGAAGGAATTTGGATCAGATGACTTTACGTTTGCTGATTTCGCTAACTTTACTACATCTTATCATGGAGTGAAGATCTAAAATTACAGTACTCCATATCCGACTCGAATTATAAGCAAATTTAACTATTTTTATGTTTATTAAAGAGGTTAATTGATTGTATTTAATTTTATCAAATTTATTAAAAAAATAGAGGTATTTTAGGAAAATAGTATTGAGAATAAAACAAAAATTAAATAAGATCACAATTTTCTAGAGATGTTTTAGGTAAGTGGTATTGAGAATGAAATAAAATTTAATAAATTTAGTTAATTTTGCTTATATTTTAATCAAGAGAAGTATGTTTTTTTGTTGCTTATAATTCGAGTCAAAGGGAGTACTGTAATTTCCAAAAATATTTTGTATCTAATCTTAATAGTATATATTTAATAATATTCAAAGCTTATACTGGATACACTTTTAAATATCACGTACACTGCAGAATAAAAAAGAAAAATAAAAACATGATATTTATTTTTAGTTTTGAATCATTTAAATTTCACGATAATTAACCCCGAGCGTGTGGTTCAGTGGTAGGGATTGATTCACGTTTAAGCAAGGTCAGGTGTTCGAATTCTGCTTTGTGCATGCAGCAGCGTTAAATCTCGGAGCCAGCTGTCTCACCCATTAGAGGTGCCTACAAGCCAGCGAGGAGATTAGTCACTGCGGTCGGCGGTGAACAATCCGATCATGAACAAAAAAAAAATAAATTTCACGATAATTCCATAACAAAATAGAATACATTTCACAACATTTTAAACCTTTATTTATTTATTTATTTACCAATTCAATTTACAAATTCAATTTAAAAAATTCAATTTACTGCATTATATATTTATAAGTTTCCAAAATCCGTTTCAGCATTTCATTCCATACCAAACTTTATCTCACCCTTCAATCAACAAAAACCAAACGTTACCAATCCGGGCATAGGTACTAGTTTGGAATAAATTTTTCCCAAAGATAAGAAAATGACGTAGAATTGTAGAATGAAACATAGAAAGGAAGAAGAAAAGGGACGTGAAATATGTGAAAAACGATTATGTAATCAATTATTTTGATTGATATGTTGAATGAAACAAACATGCAGAAGTGATAATACTATTTTACATGGCAAAATTAATTATTTGGGAAAATGAATCTCGTCAGTCAGGTGACATTGAGATTAGACATAAAATTCCATCTATATCCATCCATTAACTCTTTGTATTGAAGAGCTAAGCTTATACTCCCTCCAGCTCGAATTATAAGCAACAAAAAACATATTTCTCTTGGTTTAAAATATAAACAAAATTAACTAACTTTATTAAATTTTGTTCTATTCCCAATGCCACTTTCCTAAAACATCTCTAGAAAATTGTAATCTTAATTAATTTTTGTTTCATTCCCTATACTACTTTCCTAAAATACCTCTATTTTTTATAAATGTGAGAAAATTAAATACAATCAACTAACCTCCTTAATAAGCGTAAAAGTGGTTGAAATTGCTTATAATTCGAGCCGGAGGGAATAGCTAAAGTAAGTTGTCATGTCAGTCATCCAATGCGGTGCTTCGTCGTTGCTGCAAATTCTCTCTAACCTGTGCTTGCGCGGCGGAGAGGGCTCATATCTGGACGCCGGAGAGGAACCCACATTCATTCTAGCAGCCAGCTTACCCCCCCCCCCCCCCTCCCCCCCCCCCGCAAATTCTCTCTAACCTGTGCTTGCGCAGCGGAGAGGGCTCATATCTGGACGGCCGGCGTTTGAAATGCCTCTCATAGTCGCTAGATTCATATCTGGACTATCGAAATGGCATGTCAGCAGACACGTGTGCGAGTATTGTAGGCTATTGGTAGGATGACGTGATGATCTGGACCGGCAAGAACAAAATGGTCAAAATTCAACCCAAATGTGTTTGTGGAGTGGACTTTGACCCTTTTGTTATAGCCGCCCCGGATCATTATCGTCATTCTATCGATGACGCACAATACTTGCACACATGTCACATGTTTGTCGGCATGACATTCTACTAGTCACATTAACGTTTAATGAATTTTTCCTAAACGACATGGATTAAAACCAAAATTCAAAATAATTAAGGATAAGTCAAAATAAAAAAAAACTTTCAGGAACAAAAACCAAAACACGCTCAACTTTCGAGAATTAAAAACAAAAATAAGCATTCTAATAATTTTCAACTATATTCATTTGCCAACTCCATTGTTTGTCTGTATTGGGTGAGATGGTAAATCGTCGGGTTAGAAAGCCCAATACTTGCAACAAACCCGCTAAAGCCCAATAGAAAAGAAACCCAATCACAGCCGCTGGTGAGACCCTCATTCACATCGTCAAAGAATCACAGCCGTTGATGAGATTCTCTCAGCATCCAATATAAGTGTCACCTAAACCCTGCTTTCAGCAGCTGCTGCTGCTACTGCCTCTCTCCATCTGTTACCTCAATCCGTTAAGCGTCGTCAACAATGGTATGCAAATCCACACTCTTCTTCTTCTCATTTTCCATACCCTGATTTAATTGGAATTTTTGTTGCATTTCGCGAAAAGAGTTTATTTATTTGTTATTGTTTTGTATGTATATTTGCCTTGATCTGCTAAGTTTGCGTGTTAAGGTGGTTTTTTGTACGGAAATGTGATTTTTTGATTTTATTTTAAATATGATAAAGGTTTACATTAAGGCTCAGAAGTCAAGGGCTTATTTCAAGAGATTTCAAGTCAAGTTTAAGAGAAGGAGAGGTATAATAATAACATTAATAATTGTTTCTTTGTCTCCACTGTGTATTTCTCTCTATTATGCTATGCTTACTTTGTTTCTAATATTCATTTTTGCAGAGGGAAAGACTGATTACAGAGCCAGGATTAGGTTGATTAATCAGGACAAAAACAAGTACAACACCCCAAAATACCGCTTTGTTGTTCGATTCGTATCCTCTTTGTTAGTCTGTTTGTTTTAATTACACGCAGATGTCTGAATACGTAGAAATCTGGATTGTGACATGTTTTTGTATTCTGAGTTTAAATTTTGTGTTTAGATAATAATAGTCAATATTCTACTGGAAGTCTTGTATGTAGTATTCAAATAATATCTTTTCGTGTGTAAAGCTTAACCTCATTATTAGACCAACAAGGACATCATTGCACAAATAACGTCTGCTAGCATTGCTGGTGATAATGTTCTTGCTGCAGCCTATGCTCATGAACTGCCACACTATGGTCTCAAGGTTGGCCTTACCAACTATGCTGCAGGTAATTTGTTTATTAGAGTTTAAACTGCTTCCCAATTCTCTCTCTCTTTTGTTTTATAATCCACACCTTCAATAGTGTTACTCTTAGTGATTGAATGCCTTAAAATTGTGTCCAGCTTATTGCACTGGGCTTCTTTTGGCCCGCCGAGTCCTTAAGGCGCTTGAATTGGACGAGGAGTATGAGGGGAATGTAGAGGTATCAATGGATGTGCTATACTTTCTCTTTCCCATGTGCAAACCTCACGCATTTTTGCAAGCTAGTTAACCGTGTCATATAATTTTATATCAGGCTTCTGGAGAAGATTATTCAGTTGAACCTGCCGACACCAGGAGGCCATTCCGTGCTCTCCTTGATGTTGGTCTTATTAGAACCACAACTGGAAATCGTGTTTTTGGTGCCCTCAAGGTGATCAAAATTATATTGCAGTCATTGGTGCTGTCTAGTTTTGTTTTAAATATGGTGGAACTGATTAATTGTGATGGTTTACAGGGAGCTTTGGATGGAGGTTTAGATATTCCTCACAGCGACAAAAGGTTTGCTGGTTTTGATAAGGAAAAGAAGGAGCTTGATCCTGAGGTTCACCGCAAATATATCTTTGGTGGACATGTTGCTAACTATATGAAGGCATGGGCAAAGAATTTGTTTCATTCTTTCTTGCTGGAATTTTTTGTGCCATATTGAAGTTTTCTGATATAATGTCTCACATGTCAACTTTTTATATTTTATGCAGACATTGCAGGAAGATGAACCTGAGAAATATCAGACACACTTTAGCGATTATATCAAAGCAGGAATAGAGGCTGATGGACTTGAGGCGCTGTACAAAAAGGTTCATGCAGCCATTCGTGCAGATCCCACTGCAAAGAAGTCAGAGAAGCAGCCACCTAAAGAACATAAGAGGTAAATCATCATGATATTTGTGGATCCAAGTCTATAAGTATTGCAAAATGCATGTATCTATTCTGTTATTTTATTTCTGGCAAATTTACTTGGAACTATCCATCTGTGTATTTATTTATAATTTGCTGATATGTTTGTTTTATATTAAAGCTTTGATGGGTAGTTTAGCCTTTGTACTTATTGATTGGAACAAGTACCTTAGTATATTTTTGCATCTTTTTCCACAGGTACAACCTGAAGAAGCTTACCTATGAGGAGAGGAAGAATAAGTTGATTGCTCGCTTGACTGCTCTGAACTCTGCTGCTGGAGCTGGTGACGACGATGAGGAGGATGACGAGTGAATGTTCATTACAGTTTCCTTACCAACACAGCATATTTAGAACTTGTCTTAATTTGCATTTAGAGAATCATTTTGTTGAAAATTTATTTTCTTGTACTGTTTATTTTCTTATCTGTCACAAATTTTGGATACTCTAGTTGCCCTTATTTTGGTCAATTTCGTGTTAGCCTGGATTGATATCATGACAACATGTCGGCTTATAACAAGTTTAAGTGGTATTTGGTTTTTCTTGTTAGTATTAAGTTCCAACAACCTTGAACTTGAAAACTGCTCCCAGAATTTTCAGCAGTGCTGTTCCCTGACTCTAATATACGATTAATAGTGTCTCTTAGCGTCTTATTTGGTAGAAGATCATCGGCAAGAATATTTGCAGCACCGCATACGCACATGGACCTTGAGATTATGTAGTCCCTAATACCTGAAATTTTCCAGAATGAAATTACATAAATTCAATATATAAGTTAATTTTTTTTATACAAATATCCAGGTAATAAATAAGAGGGTAAAAAACATTAAAGCTTAATAAAAATTTCCAAACTTGCCCAATAAGGAACAATACAGTAGAGAAAAGCAAGCATGATACTCATTCTGAAAACCACGAATAACAAAGATCCATAAAAGTCATACGTTTGTCACAGAAGCTTTTGAAACAACACTTGTTTGTCAGCGCAGCATCTTTCATCACAATCATTGCACAACCGTCAGTGGAGCTCCGGAGGCAGTTCTCCAAAAGAACGTTTTAATGTTGGCTGGCCTTCTATTTCTTTCTCAAAAGCAGCCCTGTTTTCAAGGAAAAGGTGAACTTCTATTTCATGCGCATGACAAAATGGACTAACAAATAAGATATACTCACTAATTTGGCTTCAAAACAGCTACTTAACCATGGTCATTTGTCCTCAAATTCCCATTTTATCCCCCAAATCCCATTTTAATGGTGCAATGTCCATTATACCCTTCATTATTCAAACCAAAAAAAAAAAGAAGAAAGAAACCCCAAACCCTGACCACCTTTTGAACTTCTTCCACCCCATGGAAACTCCTTCCATATTCCTCTTTTACAAACCCTTTCTCTCCAACCCTCTCTAACCTCTTCCATATTCCACTTTTTACGTTACTGTGTAAATTCCGACAATCCCGTGTCGGGATTTTTTGGGATTCCGACACGGGTATGTCAGAAATTTTTAGGTAGTTTGTTTAAGAGTTTTTCGATGTTTAAGAGTTTTCCGACATATATATGTCGGAATTTTTTCTAACGAAAAAAATTAAACAATGTAAATATCCGACGGCCTTTTGTCGGAATTTTGAAATTCTGATACCCCCGTGTCGGAAATTCAAAATTCTGACATTGGTTCGTCAGAATTTTACATCGTTAGAATAAAAAAAACAAACACTAACAATGAAGAGAAGACAAATGGGTTTGCTTAAAACATAACAAATGAACAAAAGCTATTAAAAAAAATGAAAATCTAACTTCAAACAACCTATTAATCATCTAACATAAACCCTAAACGAAAAAATCCAAAAGAAAAGAAAGAAGACAAAGGAAAAAGAAGACTTTGAAAGGAAGGATGGAAAAAAGATAGAGGAAAAAAAATTGTAAAAGGGAGAAAGAAAATTGTGAAATGGGAGAGGGAGAGTGGGTGTTAGAGAAAAAAGAACGGAAGAGAGAGAAAGAGTGAAAGGGAAGAGAGATAGAAGAGAAAATGGGGTTTGGAAGGGTAATAATGGAACTAAAAAAAATTGGGGTTTGGGGGATAAAATGGAGGTTTGAGGACTAATGGCCCTGAACCATTTGGCAAAGCGTATGGATAACCATGAGCTTGCTTGACTCTTTTGATGTCAAAATTTGGATCGCTGTTAGTAGGACAATGCTGAATAAAATGTCCTAAACAAAAGTAAGGGAAATAATAGCCAAGGTAAGCACACCAACATTACAATCAAGGATCAAGCAATTTGCATGCAAGCACACGAAGATTAAAAATCTCAGAAATATTAACCAGCAGTTGTAGCGGCATCAATGCCTAGATGCTCAGTCATAAGCAAAGCACCGTCCCTCGCATTTGGCTTTTTCCATGAGAGTAGTTTTCTTGAAACAGGAATGTGAAGAATGGATGACACGTCGTCCAGCGTCACGGTCATCTCACCAACAGAAAGGTGGAAGGTGTTGGTGTCTGGGTACCAGCGCTCGGCAAAGGCAGTCAGCAGTTTCTTGTCAATCTGCTCATAAGAAGCATTAACAAGACGTCTAAGCCCCGATCCTCTAACAATAACACGAACCTCATCTGGCAAGTCAGACACGCGTGACAAGCCTCACTTTCTATAGGTGCCTCTACCAAGAACACCACGTTCCTATGAAAAAAAAGGTGGAAAATATATTTACATTAACAAATACAAAATATAAATTTTGGAAAAAAATATTAAAAGGTAAAAACGATACTTACAATGCCTTGCCATATATCACGAGCCACATGGTTTGCATATGATCGGAGCAAAGTCATGACTTGCGGATCAGGAATCTCCTTTAGCTCCTCTTCTTCTTCGGAGCTGGGATCCTCGCCATTTCCTTGCCCTTCCTCGACTGGATCATGAGCATCATCTTCACCATTTCCTTGCCCTTCCTCACTTGAATTATCATGAGCATCATCTTCACCTTCCTCGTCGGACCTTGAAGCAGCAGATGATGCATTGGAAGATCCCGGATGTTCAACATTAGGGTTTGAAGAAGAAGCTGGGGCTTGAGGTGCCAAATGTGATGGATCAGCAGCAATGGAAGCTTCACGTGCTGGTGATGATGGACGTGATGGCTCGATGGGGTGAGATGTCGATGGTGGTGGTGGTGGTGGTGGATGTGATTGATGTGATGCTTCTAGAATAGTGGATTAGGGTGCGAGAGGTGATGTATGTGATGCCTCAACATTAGTGGGTTGCAATGCCGGAAGGTGATGATGAATGTGATGCTTCGACATTAGTGGGTTGAGGTTCAAGCTCCGGTGTCGCTTGAGGTGATGTATGCGCTTGAGGTTGAGGTTCCGGTGCCGCTTGAGATGATGAACCAAATCAATTAATTTTTTTTTCATTTTTAGCCATCTTTTCCCTCCTATATGATGCAGTGGGTGGTCGTCTCCCTTGTTCTTGTTCCGCTGCTAGTCTACGTTGTTCTTCTTCTTCTACTCGCACGGTTTCAGCTGTACGTTTCGTTCTAGCCATATCTGAAATTTCATCACAATTAAAAAAGGTGTAAGTTATGGATAAAAGCAATATTCAAACATTGAGAGCAAAATTATATTTTCATAATCTAAGCATCAAAACTCAAAAATATTAAACATAACAATAACAAAAAATTTCTAAAACAACCACTGATTAATTTCCGACAACACAGATTCAGAATTTTACAAATTTCCGACAACCCCGTGTCGGAAATTTGCAGACACAACAGAGCTTGAAGACGACAATGGCGAATATGAAGAGCAACACAACAACATTAAAAATAAACCCTAAAACTACAATAATGAAAAAAAAACCCTAAAAGCAAAAAACAAAACCTAAACCGAACCTAAACAAAACCTAATCAAATAAACAAAACAAAAAAGAATAACAAAACAAGAACATAAAACACACAGAGAAGAAAAACGATGATGAATGAGGGAAGAAGAAGAACGTTCATACCTTCAGGCGCGACGGCGGCGGTGGCGGTAGCAACATGAAAAACGACGGGGTGTGGAATGTGCAGGTAGTGATATGTGGAGGTTGGAAGGAAAGTAGAAGAATGGAACGTGAAGGAGGGAGTTGAACGATTGTTTATGGTGAGGTTTGGGGTTTGTGAAATGAAAAAAGGAGGGAGTATAATGGGGATTCGAAAGAATGGTAGTTTAGGTATTATTGAAAAAGTGGGATTTGGGGGATAAAATGAAAGTTTGAGGACTAATTATCAATGAGTTTTAGTTTACAAACCCCGAAGATTAGGCCCAAACCCCATTTTAATTGAGAAATGACTAAAATGACCTTATTACTTATTTTCCCTCCAAAAGACAAAAGCAAACCCCAAACCCCAAACCTATTTCTGAAAAAAAAACCAAACCCCAAAACCCTCCACCTTCTTCCCACACTCATGCAACCCTCCACCTTCTTCCACTTTCATTCCTCTCCTACAACACTATACACTCCTTTCCCTAAACCTTCCACGTTTTTGCCATGGAAGCACATAAGAAGTCGCTTTGGATGTTCCATAAGCGATCTTCACAGATAATCATCTTCTTTTTCGGGTTTTTTTTCCCGGTACAGTTATTTTTGACCCTGGCATGTCTGAATTTTGATAAATTCCGACACGGGTATATCAGAATTAAAAAAAAACCGTAATAAAACTCCGAGAACCCCGTGTCGGAATTCTGAAAAATTCCGACACTGGTTCGTCGGATTAGCGCTGAAGACAGAAAATAAAAAAAATTAACAACTATGAGCAAATCAAAGAAACAAATCAACAAATCAATAGATGAGTTCTCTTAAACACAAAAGCATAAAATAGAACAGAACCTTCTACACAAAAACTTAAATCTCTAAAACAAAAAACCCTAACATAAAAACAAGAAAGAGAACCAAAGAGAGAAGAGAGTGACAGCAACATATACCTTCTAGAGAAAGAGAGAGTGGTTGTGACATGGGTGGGAGCGGCGGCGACGATGGTGACAGCGACAGCAAAGAGAGAAGGGAGATGAAGGGAGTTGGGTTGGGGTTTGGGAAATGTTTGAAAGGGTGGAAAGAAGGGAATTTAAGAGTTGAGGGTATTATTGGGATTAATTAAAAAATGGGGTTTGGGGCCTAGTGTCCGGGGTTTGTAAACTAGGCCAATACTCGTAACAAACCCGCTAAAGCCCAATAGAGAAGAAACCCAATCACAGCCGCTGGTGAGACTCTCATTCACATCTTCAAAGAATCACAGCCGTTGATGAGACTCTCTCAGCATCCAATATAAGTGTCACCTAAACCCTGCTTTCAGCAGCTGCTGCTGCCTCTCTCCATCTGTTACCTAAATCCGTTAAGCATCGTCAACAATGGTATGTAAATCCACACTCTTCTTCTTCTCATTTCTCCATACCCTGATTTTATTGGAGTTTTTGTTGCATTTCGCGAAAAGTGATTAGGGTTTATTTATTTGTTTTTGTTTTGTATGTATATTTGCCTTGATCTGCTAATTTTGCGTGTTAAGGTGTTTTTTGTACGGAAATGTGATTTTTTGATTTTATTTTAAATATGATAAAGGTGTACATTAAGGCTCAGAAGTCAAGGGCTTACTTCAAGAGATTTCAAGTCAAGTTTAAGAGAAGGAGAGGTATAATAATAATAATAATAATATTTGTTGTTGTTTCTTTGTCTCCAATGTGTATTTCTCTTTATTGTGCTATGTTCACTTTGTTTCTATTATAAAATTTTGCAGAGGGAAAGACTGATTACAGAGCCCGGATTCGGTTGATTAATCAGGACAAAAACAAGTACAACACCCCAAAATATCGCTTTGTTGTTCGATTCGTATCCTCTTTGTTAGTCTGTTTGTTTTAATTACTTGCAGTAAATCTTGATTGATTGTGACATGGTTTTGTATTCTCTAAAGTGTGTTTGGGAGTTTGGAAGGGAATGGAATGGAATGCAACATAATGGAAAGGAAAGGAAAGGGAAAGAAAGGGAAGGATTGGTACTTTTGTAAAATTAGGTTTCCATTCCATTGTTTACCCCCCAAATTGGGAGGGAAAGAAAATAGGGGATTTGGAGGGGAACAAAGGGGAATGATTCCCTTTCCATCGTTGATATAAAAATCTCCCAAACAATGGAATATTAAATTTCTCCCCTTCCATCCCTTTCCATCCCCCTGGCTCCCTCCCATCCAAACGAACCCTTTAAGTTTAATTTTGTGTTTAGACTTTGGATAATAATAGTCAATATTCTACTTGTATGTAGTATTCAAATAATATCTATTCGTGTGTAAAACTTAACCTCATTATTAGACCAACAAGGACATCATTGTGCAAATAACGTCTGCTAGCATTGCTGGTGATAACGTTCTTGCTGCAGCCTATGCTCATGAACTGCCACACTATGGTCTCAAGGTTGGCCTTACCAACTATGCTGCAGGTAATTTGTTTATTAGAGTTTAAACTGTTTCCCAATTCTCTCTTTTTTTTAATCCACACCTTCAATAGTATTACGCTAGTGATTGAATGCCTTAAAATTGTCCAGCTTATTGCACTGGGCTTCTTTTGGCTCGCCGAGTCCTTAAGGCGCTTGAATTGGACGAGGAGTATGAGGGGAATGTAGAGGTATCAATGGATGTGCTATACTTTCTCTTTCATGTGCACACCACACACATTTTTGCAAGTTAGTTAACGGTGTCATATAATTTTTTTATTAGGCTTCTGGAGAAGATTATTCAGTTGAACCTGCCGATACCAGGAGGCCATTCCGTGCTCTCCTTGATGTTGGTCTTATTAGGACCACAACTGGAAATCGTGTTTTTGGGGCCCTCAAGGTAATCAAAATTATATTGCAGCCATTGATGCTGTCTTGTTTTGTTTTAAATATGGTGGAACTAATTAATTGTGATGGTTTACAGGGAGCTTTGGATGGGGGTTTAGATATTCCTCACAGCGACAAAAGGTTTGCTGGTTTTGATAAGGAAAAGAAGGAGCTTGATCCTGAGGTTCACCGCAAATATATCTTTGGTGGACATGTTGCTAACTATATGAAGGCATGGGCAAAGAATTTGTTTCATTCTTTCTTGCTGGAATTTTTTGTGCCATAATGAAGTTTTCTGATATAATGTCTCACATGTCAACTTTTTATATTTTATGCAGACATTGCAGGAAGATGAACCTGAGAAATATCAGACACACTTTAGCGATTATATCAAGGCAGGAATAGAGGCTGATGGACTTGAGGCGCTGTACAAAAAGGTTCATGCAGCCATTCGTGCAGATCCCACTGCAAAGAAGTCAGAGAAGCAGCCACCTAAAGAACATAAGAGGTAAATCATCATGATATTTGTGAATCCCAGTCTATAAGTATTGCAAAATTCATTTATCTATTCTTTTATTTGATTTCTGGCAAATTGACTTGGAACTATCCATCTGTGCATTTATCTATAATTTGCTGATATGTTTGTTTTACATTAAAGCTTTGATGGGTTGTTTAGCCTTTGTACTTGTTGGAACTAGTACCTTAGTATATTTTTGCATCTTTTTCCACAGGTACAACCTGAAGAAGCTTACCTATGAGGAGAGGAAGAATAAGTTGATTGCTCGCTTGACTGCTCTGAACTCTGCTGCTGGAGCTGGTGATGACGATGAGGAGGATGACGAGTGAATGTTCATTATAGTTTCCTACCAACACAGCATATTTAGAACTTGTCTTAATTTGCAATTAGAGAATCATTTTGTTGAAAATTTATTTTCTTGTACTGTTCATGTTCTATCTGTCACAAATTTTGGATACTTTAGTTGCCCTTATTTTGGTCAATTTTGTGTTAGCCTGGATTGATATCATGAACAACATGTCAGCTTATAACAAGTTCAAGTGGTATTTGGTTTTTCTCGTTAGCATCTTATATGTTTACATGCTAATAGAAGTCTATTAGCCATTACACATTACGATGCTGGAATGCAAAATTTGGAAGCATTTGCACTATTTTTTCAGTTCTTCTATACTCGTATATAATCTGCATCCGTGTTAAGTACTTGTAGATAGTTTCCTTTTTTCTCAGTAAAATGAAAGGATGAATTATTTGAGATTAAACAATATTTTTTTTGTCCCTTGCACTATCCTTGTTATAATGTGATCTCTATATATGGAGACCAGATTTCATTTCCTACCTATATCTTACCTATTTGTATTGAGTTTCTAGTTTATAGACCAAAATGAATGTTTATCTTAGAATAATTAAAGTTATTTATGTGGTCCCTATTTATAATTTGGATGTGATAGTGTGACTGAGTTTCTCAAAAAGCTATGCTATTGTTTGTGCCATTAGCGTTGAGCATGCAATGATCTTCCTATAAGCAACCACACCTTTATGATCACTGTTGCAACACCTCAGTTTCCTGTTTCCCGGAGTACTGAAATTGGCATTCATTTGAGCTCTCAGGACAGAACAAGAAAAAAAATGGGCGAGTGGAGCGAAACATAGCAAATAAATAAGTACAAATATGAGCAAATAAATAAGTATAAATATGGATGATTTATGGTTTTAAAGATGGTGAAGGGGGTAACAACCACTTTTATGGTAAACCTACCTAGCTCTGCCCCTGCTTAAGCTTTTGAAGCGTTGAAGGGGGGTATTTTTTTAAAATCTTTTTTCGATACGCTGATGGGTGGTACACTGGTACTGAACAACCTAGTCCTGTACAATTCCATGTTTCCCATATAGTATAACAACTAAAAAACATTCAATCTCAGCTTTCTGCTTGCACTCTAGTTTGGTGGGGTGGCTGCGAAGCGTCAATATGAATGAGACCAATAATTAAAATGTGGTTCGGTTAGAGGAGCTCTTTCACTTGGGTTGATGCCTAATGCCCACTTGGCAATACATTCTATAACAGAGAACCAATAGTCTCTTTCCTACTAATATGGAAGTTGAGTGAAGTGTGAATGTCACAGCAGAGATGCATGTGGTGATAATGGAGAAAATTAATAGCAGGGCGAGAGCATTGGTCTATATTCATATTAAAACCTTAGTAACATTAGTCTATTCATATCTTCTCCAAAGTCCCTATATATATTCTTAATGGTACATGTATTACTAGGATGTTAGTTTGCACCACGTGAAATGCTTACGAGTATGGGTATACAATTCTTTGAGTTCATTACTCTTTCAATAACTTTACAAGACATTCTTTAAGGTGAACTTGGTACACGTTACTCATATATGGTGAATTCAGTGAGGTAAATGAGAAAATTATGTTACGCTGGTTTTGCATATTCTGAAATACATGAAAGAAAGGAGCTCCTGGGTGTGGCATTGTGGTCATGGTCATTGTGAGGTAGAATTTTTATCTGATACAAATTAGGCTGGTTAACTAATAAGCAGGTGGTCCACTTCACAATATTGCGTTTTGTTTTCTCACATGAGTAATAACCATCTAATGCAATGGCACAACCAAACATAAAATCACAGTATCATGTTATGGCTCAGACAGCCTGATGAGACCGCTTCAAGTGTACTCAGTCTACACACTTAAGTTCTTATAGTCAAACCACTATTCACATGACATCTAACCTTGGTTTCCAATGAATTAGCAAAACTCAATGGGGAAGTTTGTTACTTCGCCACGTAGAAATTTCAAAAGAGACTGATTTCTACTAGTCATAGGTGGAATTGGAAGCAGTTGGCAAATATTTCCAAAGCACTATGTAATAAGCAGGGTAGAAAATATCAACAAGCTAGAGCTGATTTATATATGTTTCAGCTTCAGAGGGAGTGTTAATAACGTGTAGCGCTTTAAAAGTTATCAGTTGAGCACTTAAGCTTATACTAAAGCAGATTTAGTAGTAATAGTAATAGTAGTGTATAGAAAACCTAACAGCCATCCAAACAACAGCATAATATCAGGATTCAGGCAGTTTTGGATTGGTCACTCCAGAAATAAAGAATACCCTAAAAAGCTCCATAAAATACATAGCCGACTGACTCAAACCACTCACATGACTGCAACAAGTAGAAATGCATCCATACCTTTGGATATTTAATTTCATGTTGTGACAGAGGAGGTAAAATTTATATGGTTCATTCGTTCAAATATAATTCTATAGCAATGACCTATGCTCAAATAGCTGTTTCATAATAGATGGTTCACAATCTTGTTGTCCATAGGAGTGGTCTAATCAGTTTGGAAAGTTAATCTGTCAAGTTGAATGATCAGGAGCTTTCAAAGTCTCATGCACAGCTGAAAAATCAAGGTCTCCCAACCCCAAGCTTCTGGCTTTCTTGAAAGCCTACAAGTAAAAAGAGTTCAAAACTTTAGTATCTTGGGAAACTTCTTTGGTGGATGTCTAAATTTTTGGCAAAGAAAGAAAACATGGCAAAAATAGTGTTACCTCGTTTGCTGCAGCTGCTACAGGCATTGATACAGCATTTTCATCTCCAAGAGCAAGAGCTAATCTCATGTCCTTCTGCTGATGTTTCAGTGGAAAAGCTGGGGAGTAACTGTTTTTTAGCATTGTGGGTCCTTTCAGCTTAAACATGGCATTACTGATGGCACCTAGGTCCTGCACAAAAATACCCAAATAACACTTAGAATGATACTAAAATGTACCAACAAGAATCTTCCTGTTAACAATCACTTACCAGCACATCAAGAAGAGTTCCAGGGTTCAAACCACTTCTTTCAGCTAGTGTGAGTCCCTCAGAGAAAGCATTCATCATACTGTCACAAATATTATAGACAGAATAAATAATTTACATGATAAGATAGAAAATAAAGGATATGCAAAAACTCTATGGCTTGCAGCCAAACAAGGAATACTATTTATGCAATCTGGATGATTTTTTTTATTCTTTTAAGAAACTTGTTTGCTGATTCATGAAAAGCTCTAAACTGAAGTAAGGCCGACCCCTTCACTCCTCCGAAATTAAGAAAAAAGGAAAAGAAAAAGACAGAAAAGATTACCTTCCCATTATCATGTTAACAACAAGTTTCATTTTTGCACCATTTCCTACCTCACCAAGATAGAAAGACTTCTTCCCTAGTACATCAAATGCTGGAAGTACTTCATCATACAGTGCCTACATATCAAAAGAGTCAACCCCTGAAATTCAAGATAATAGAAGATACAACGCAAACTGAAAGAGCAACAGAAAGATGTCATATCTTGGAGAAGAAAGACGTTGGAATAATTCAACCCTCAAATAGTTAAAAGAGAAGCATGGAATTGGGTAACATTCAAAAATACCTTGTCCCCGGCAGCAAGTATTACTAGTTGGCCATCTTCTGCGGGCTTTTTGCTACCTGAAACAGGAGCTTCAAGGAAGTCACCACCTTTTGCTTTGATTGCCTGCAGAAATAAGGTCTGTCAGTATTCCTCCCAAAAAACAAAGGTCTGTCAATGACAACTTATCTAGAAGGAAGTCTTTCCATCTCCATTTTAAAAGTTGATTATGCAAATCGCAAACCACCAGCTTATGCATATAGCATAGACAACCATAGATATGATACTACAGTGAGTCTATCATTCGAACATAAAGCATGTAGCTGAAGAGAACTAGTAAATATTTTAAGAATCAGTGAACGCGTAGTAATATAGACTAATCTGCAGTACTACAAGACTTCCTAGCTCTGAAGCATGGTTACTTCAAAATAGGTGAAAAACCCGTACCCGGTACATATTTGATACCAGTACACCAGTACACGTATGGTACTCTTGGGTATGTACCAATTTATTATTATTTTTATTTTAAGTTGGGTGTACGTACCATCATACCGGGTAAACATATTAGGTATGTCCGATTACACTTTGAATATGCATCATTCCAAAACTATGTCATTTGCCTGAGAACTTTGGTATTTTCTCTTTTTTTTTTTCTTCCTACATTCTCACATGATTTTAAATTTAACTTACATAATCAGTATCTTATCCTTATATCTCAGTAGATTTTAAGCATCAACTTCTCATCCAAAGATACTTTATCCTACGTCAGTATCAATATTAATTATTTGTATATTTTTTATTTTGAATTTATAATACCGTACTCGTATCCCAAATTTTTTAGAAAATGACAGTACCTCACACCTGTACCCGGTACCGTATAAGATTAATGAACTGTATACTTTTATTGATTCAGTGTGTCACATATATATATATATACACAAGTTGTTACTGAATGTTAGGCAGACTCTAACTAACCAGAGTATATCCTATTGTTACAATAACTAATACTAATAGATAAGAATATTATTGTTACAACTATTTGAACAGATAGATGAGTTTGTTGCATGGGTCACTATTTTGGTGCATGAGTGACGTCCTTATCCAATACACCCCCGCAAGAGGATGTCTCCGTTGGAGACATGCATCTTGGACCGAATAGTTGTAAAAGATTGTCTACCCAAGGGCTTGGTTAAGATGTCAGCAATCTGTTTGGCAGTGGTGACATTACCTAGCATAGTAATGACATTTTCAGAAACAGAAGAAATAATGGCCAGCAATATCAGTTGGTCTTGTCTGAGTGTCTGACCCAGTGAGCATAGGACTTATCTGAGGGTTGTGGGCACGGTGTTGTGCCGTCGACATAGCCTTTTAGACCATATCCAACATACCGTACCCGTATCAGTGTAACATAGCTTCCTAGCTACTAAACTTTCTTAAAACCATTAAATTTTATTTGCCAAATTTCAAATAATGATTATAATCACAAACTCACAATTAGATAAAACTCCGTGATGCATATTATTTCAAAAAGTACCCAATGGGTAATTTACAAACTACATTTACATTAACCTACTTTCAAAGTAGGTCACAGGAGAAAAGAGAGAAGACTGAAGGATTTTGCAATACTTCACCGATATGACATACTTAAAGACTTGTGAGGTTCACGGATGAAATGAAATACATGACGGAAATAATTAAATGTTTTACAGAAGTTACTTCTAGCATGGAAAATGATGTTCTGCAACAGTGGGAATTGCACTATCTCTTATGATCATACAAGTTTTTTTTAACACCAGGGAGAAACATGAAATTTCAGATAAGTACCATCCCATGTGACTAGATTATACATAAATCACAAGCAAAACAATTCTCAAACAGAATTGAGAAATTTAATATGTAGGGGCAATAGATTTTGCTAACCTCAGATATCTTGACAGATGTATCAGCATCAACTGTTGACATGTCAATATAACCTTTTCCACTGGAAATTTGCTCAAGAGCACCATCTTTATCAAAGATAACCTAGACAATTACCACAAAATGGAATTCAAGTAAGTGCAAGTAAAGAAATTGCACACGGAAAGCATAGCATTCACAAATCTCAACTACTAACCGAGAGAGCAGCTGAAGGATCAGATAACATTGCAATTGTATACTTGCATTTCTTGACTACAGCTGCAGGGGTTTCTCCAATTGAAGCGCCGTGTTCCACAAGTTCATCACACTACAATTAGTAGAATACAAATGATATTATCCAGGCTACAACCCTACAATTCAGCAGAGTTCACATTTTGACACCTCAATCATATGATACTATCTAAATTACATGTAAATCCAGATTGCTTTCAAAGCTGCTATACAAAATGTTTAGACTAATGACTCAGCTCTTAGCATATAAATTTCTGGATGTGTTCTTCCTTTAAGAGATGATACTATGCTATCCAAAAAGAAACCACAAAATTAGCAATACAACAAACCAATATTATAGAAAGAAATCATCATGAGGCTGCACAAAAACAATTTTTTTTTTGCAATGATTGCAAAAAAAAAGGACAAAAACTGGGTTGCCTAGTCATCATAGTTACATGGTTCACTTGTTCCTTGTACCAAATTATGATGTTCCGTGTACCGGATTCGTTATAAAGTAATAATAATGTAAAAAGTGATGAACCGGTAGGAACCACGTGCATGTACCGAAATCCGTACCTCGAATCATTTAAGCATAGCCTGAATATGCCTCATCTCCCTAATCAGATTACAAGTGGCAGGAGCAAAAACTGGAATATTAGAAAAGGCAAGTATAGAAAGTAAATAATACCTTGGAGAGGGTTCTGTTCCAAACAGTGACCTTGAAGCCATGGCGTAGCAGGTTTATGGACATAGCCTTGCCCATTATACCCAGACCCAAGAACCCTACCTCCATCTCTGCAAATCACTTTTGATCTTTCAGTTTAACCAATCTGCAAATCCTTTATAAAAAAAATATCAACATTTAATAAATATTAGTATTAGTATTAAGTATAATTTTTTTTATTAACCAATTGGTAATTAGAGGAGAAACCCAACGGGTATTTAAACCATGTCATATATTATGAAGCAGTCGACATGAGACTTCCAACGTCATCATCTCACATCACCGGAATATCGTTCTGAAATAAATATTCCAAATCAAGAAAATAAATTAATAAGAGATTCGTATTGAAATTTTCACCTAAGAGAAGAGGAGAGCAGAGAGAGTAGTCAGGTAAAATGCAGGGAGCCAGGGACAGTGTGACACTGGGATTATTATTTATTTATTTATTTATTTATGTGTTTACATGTGTGTGTTTGTTTTTGTTTAATTTTGGGGAAATGAGATAGGGGGGAATTTTGTTTGGTGAGAGTTCAAGGAGGGCTAGATGTGTTCCACGTCGTAATTGCTTTTCTCGGACTCTATAAAGGGATTATTTGTAAGATTTTAATATCTTAGTATGTGCATGTGATATGTATTGATGTGTGTTTAGTAAATAAATGATTAAATATTAATGGGCTAAATCATATTTAGATAAGAATGGATTGTTTCTGAAGGTATGTTAGCTTGATGGAAGCCAATGGATAATAGTTAAAGTTTTTACCTATTTATAGGAAACAGGTCCTGTTCCTGGCTATAAAGTATTTTTTTCTCTCTCCATCACATAACGGCTATACTAAACAAATAGCATAGAAAATAATAGTAGAGGAGGTAAAGGAATAGAAACCGGGTTTCGTGGCTTTTTGTCAAAGGATATTTGGAGAACTTTCTTCCTTCTAACTCTAACCAATCTAGCAATGGATAGAGGTTAGTAATCGTATTCCTTCTGTCTCTATAACGTGTGAAAGTCATGTAATTTCAAGATCCTTATTATTGTAGTTGTAACGAATAAATTAAACTACAACTTATATGTGGTATCAGAGCAACGTTAAGAAATTCATGACTTTCCAATTAAGATTTAGGATTTGGATTGAATCTTAATTATGGTGTTTAGGGAATAAATTTTTGCATAAATCCAAATTATGAAATTTGGGAACTTTGAATCCTAATTATGAAATTTAGGGACTTTGTTTCAGTATGAATCCTTATTATGAGTTTTAGACTTTTACGCTTCCGCATTATTGTTAAATGAAATATTAGAATTATTTGAAACTTGATTGCTTATCGATTTGTTTTACCCATCAAAGTTGTTTTCCAATTTGGTATAACGTATACTCAGTGTTTCAATTATATATTTTTTAAAGTTCGTTAAGTTTTTTCTAATTGGGGTATAACTATTAATTGATATATGTGAAAAGCATTAGGTATTGCTTCCATCACTATTTATGATTCGTTTTACTGTATAAAAGCACATTACAATGATAACAAATAATTATATATTCCTTTTGCATAATAAAGAATATATATAACAAGTCCAGTATGTCATGGACAATTTACGTTTATATATATATATATATATATATATATATTTGGGATTAATATGAGTTTTTTATTAGCAAAAGAATTTTTTGAATTGACATTGCTTGATTTAATATTAATGTATGATGATTTGATCATCATTAAAGTTGTCAAATCATAAAGATATTAATTCCGATTGTATAATTTTATTATAATAATGAATTTGATTTGAAGTTAATTGTATGTTGATTTTGTTAATCATCAAAGTGGTCAAATCAGTAAGTAAATTAATTTCAAATCATATGATGATTTTTCAGTTACTCATAGATTTGATGCTATATGAATGACATAGTGGTTTGATGTTCTATGGATATATTGTAGTTCATTGTTATAAGGCATTTATGGATCGCCCAAAGGTTTGATTAGTTGTTCTTATAATTAATGGACATGACTGTAGGCAATATGTTTGTGCTATTGGTTTATTTATATATCCAAAGACAATAGATAATAATAATTGGTGCATATATCATTGTCAATTATTGATTATTAATTTTATTAGCATCATTATGTTTGAATGTCGTGTACTAATGTGTAACCCAAAGGAGAGCGTTAGTGTACATTAATTGTTTAATTAACGTACATGTACCTTATGTCTCAAAACATTTATGTTATGTAGTACATGTTCTTAATTTTCTGCATTCTCATGACTTGTATGTGTTAGTGTTATTTGTTCAACTTTTTGACTAGAGTTTGCAAGTCTTTCTTATCGGTTAAAGAAAAGTTTGTTGCTATTAATGATGTTAGCAACAATAAAGATAAAGTTTATTATAAAATCTGAGTAATTTTTTAGAAAGATTTGACAAACACTTATGTTATGTTCATGAGGATAAGTGTTGCAGATAACATTAAGATAATTCTCTCCAAAATTGAAAGTACTTAAAAAAAATAAGTGAATTTTGTGAGAGAATGCCCAATATTTTTGTGAGTCTCTTTCTGGGACATTAATAAGTACTCTAACCCCATAAAGTTTGGTGATTTGTGTTCTATTTATAAACGTATAATTAAAATTAAAATTATTGCAACAAGATTTAAGTTTGAGTCCTTAGAAATAGTTGTGGATGAGAACTTCTTATTATAGTTTATCCTCGCTCATTACCGATTAAGTGTTACTTGTTTTTGAATGAGCTATAACATCATGAAAGATAATGGGTTGTGCAGTAAATTGCACAATATCTTAGTTTAAGAGGAAACAAGACTTAAGAATATAAGAAATCTCTTTATCTAACCTTTAAGGACATTAAGGAGCTGAAAATAAATTTGTGAAGAAACATGATAAGGGCAAAGAGTCACTTAGAATTAATGAGGCATATGTGAAAATTCATATAAAAGAACCTCATTATCATAAATGTCATTTTGTGCAAAAATGTTGAATTCAGAAGAAGTGCATAAAATGAAAATCTTGATTCTATAAAAGATAAGTTTAAAGCTTATGTATGTTTGAGTCAAACTTAATCAAAGATCCACATAAAATTTGGTGGAATGATCCTGGATTAATCGAAACATGTTTCTAGCACAATGAATTTTGTTTAATCCATACCATAAAGCCACATGTAAAGTACGTGTTTGTGGGAATAAAGTGAAGGTTCTAGTAGAACTTGTTAGGATTTAATGTTTAATCCTTGATATTGGGCATCACCTAGACTCATTTGAGACCTTTTAGGTACCTAGTTTTTCTAGGAGTTTAGTTCATTATCTAGGATTGATGTTACTAGACACTCTTCTATGTTTGGTTATGGTTGTTTCAATTTATTTAAGTATAATCATCTCATTGGTATTTGTATCTTTGTGATAATTATATAAATTGATGAATTTTAAATGATATTTTGCTAATTTGTGGCATAACTGTTTGGGTCATAAATCCAAGGAAAGAATGAAAAGCTTTATAAGGAACAAAATTCTTTCCATACTTGGATTTTATTGGCCTAATTATTTGTGCAGATTGTATTAAAGGAAAGAAAAACCAAAGACACAAAGAAAGGAGCCACAAGAAGGATCCAGCTTCTTGAAAATGTGTTCTTCAAAACTTGTGGACCTCTGATGTTAACTTTCTTTTTAGAAAGGAAAATGTATGTGATCATCTTAATTGATAACTATTCATGTTATAATTATGTCTTGAAAATTTACTTAAATAAAGTAGAAAGTTAAGTACATATAGATGAATGTTATCAATTACGATAGAGATGATGACTAACATGAAAGAATTAATTAAAATGGGCAACATCTGTGACTGTTCGTTAAACTCCTCAAGAATTGAGTAATTTGTGTGTATGCCAGTTACACTGCAGCGAAATGGTGTATATAGGGCATAACAGAACAGTAATGAATATGGTTAGGAGTATGATATTTAGTCTTTACCCGCATTTGTAAATGTATGTCTTGAAACTGTCATTTGTCTATTGAACAGGGTTCCTAGTAAGACAGTGCCAAAGACAATTTTGAACTGTGTTTATAGGATACCCAGGCACCTGTATGTTTAAGGTTGTCGGCAGAAACAAGGATTGCAATCCGCCAGAAAAGAAAATGAATATAAAGCATCAGTGAGTATTTCATTGATTATCCATATAAATAAAAAGGTATAGACCTTATTGTTCTAACCATAATATAAGAACCATTGAACTTGTGAATGACAGGTTTACTGAGAATTGTGAATTAGTGGGAGTATAGTTCCACATAACGTGGAAATTAACGGAGTTAGGGTGCAAGTTTCTGTAATTTGTAATTTGTTCTTCTACCTCAACAATAGTTTCTTTTATTGTTGAATCGTATAACAATAAAGTACGAAATGAATTCACTATTCACAATGATTTTATTGTAGAAGAACTATGAGAAATAGTATTAAAAAAAAAGAAATTGTTATTTCGAATGTTTTAAGTGGTTTATCTACAATAATATAAATTTGACTTAGTCATTAATGATAACGATGTGTTGTTTTACAAGCCGTAAGTTGTGATAATATTGATAAATATTTTTATATGTGAGACCTTGTAGATTTGCCTAAAGGTTACACGAGAGTTGGGGGGTAAGTGAGTCTTCTAGACCAAATATAACTCTCGTGACAACCTTGAACGTTACAAGGCCAAATTTGTTGTCAATGATTTCCCTCACAAAGTTGGCATTGACCATTAATGAGGTATTTTGACTAATTACCTGAAAGAATTTATTCAATATTATCATCATGGCATATGTAGTCCGTAATGATTTGGAACTGCAGTAGAAAAATGTGAAAACAACCTTTATGAATTTTAGAGGATGATGTTTATGTGGATGACCCACTAATGTGGTTCTCAATTGAAAAGAATGAACACATAATGTGCAAATTTGAGAAAATTAATATACAAATTTAAACATACATCCCACCAATAGTATCTGAAAGATAGTCAATGATACTATTGTTCTTTTTAGATTTAAGGAAACACAATTAACTTGTGTAAGTATCTGAAGGTCAGTGGGAGTGAGTTTTTTATGTTGATTCTGTATGTTATTATATCTTGCTTGCAACTTATTATCTTGGTCTTTTACACTAGACTAAGAAGTTTTTTCTAGTAACTTTGAATGAAAGATATAGGTGAGTCGAGCCATGTGATTAGAAAATGAATATTCTAGAATATGTCACATGAATTGTTAGGCTTATCTCAGAAAGCATATATCAAAGTACTAGAATGATTTAGAATGAATAAAATTTACGTTAAGGAAGTATTAACTAATAAATGATGTATTAACATGGAACGAATAAATGCATGCTTACTTCTGTAATGAATGATCACATTGAGGTGATCAGAATATTGAATTTGTAACAAGTTTTGAGGTTACAATTCAAACTAATTGATTGCAAAATTTTATTTCGGGGCTTAGAACTATCGACAATATTGCTTAGCCGCTGAAAACGTACTGTGATGTTTTGCAGCAATGACAAGTACTATAAAGATGCTAAAAGTATGTGAATGAAGTACTTTGTCTCTAAAGAATGAGATCAGAAACAAAAATTGTCAATAGAGCATATTAGCACCAATCTTATGATTGTTAATCCCTTGAAAGAATGGTTATTGCCTAAACATTTATTGAACATGTTGAAAGTATAGGCATTACTGTTGTTAAGTAAAATTGAATTTGATGTTAACATCCTTATGTATGATGTAATTGACACGCTGAGCTCATTTATGATATGTTTGATATGCTTTTTAATTACCTGTTCTCTAGAACGGCATGTATTATTGTATTAGAGTAATGTAAACAGGTATTGTCTTGAATAAAGACATTATGGACCGATTATGTATTTTCCAATTATAGATCGTGTTAAGGAAAAGACTATTTTGTGGTACATGGAAGGAATTATGTCAAACAAATGATGTACAACCGCCATGACCCGAATTAGTTCCTATCTTTAATCATGATCAATAGAGTATCTAAGTATAAAATGATTTAGCTATATAAATGCGCATTAATTGTTTGTTTAATTATTTTTTTTATTAGACCATAATGTTGAATTATGTCACATGAGCCAAGTGGGAGAATGTAAGATTTTAATATCTTAGTATGTCTCATGTGATGTGCATGTGACATGTATTGATGTGTGTTTAGTAAATAAATGATTAAATATTAATGGGCTAAATCATATTTAGATAAGAAGGGATTGTTTCTGAAGGCCCGTTAGTTTGATGGAAGCCAATGGATACTGGTTAGGGTTTTTACCTATTTATAGGAAACAGATCTTGTTCCTGGCTATAAGGTATTCTTTTCTCTCCCCATCACAGAACGGCTATACTAAACAAATAACATAGAAAAGAATAGTAGAGGAGGTAAAGGAATAGAAACCGGGTTTCGTGGCTTTTGGTCAAAGGACATTTGGAGAACTTTCTTCCTTCTAACTCTAACAACTCTAGCAATGAATAGAGGTTAGTAATCGTATTCCTTCTGTCTCTATGACGTGTGAAAGTCATGTAATTTCAAGATCCTTATTATTGTAGTTGTAACGAATAAATTAAACTACAACTTATATTATTAACTGGATTAATGCATTTTAACCTAATCAATTAATCACATTCAAAATTTGTATTTTCTAAAAAAATTTACTAATTACTTTAATTTTAGTTTAAAATAAAAATTTTATTTATTTTTTATCATCCTCATGGAAAAAAAGAGTATGTAACACACTAACACCCAACCTAAATTATTACCCTTAGCAAATTGAGCACTTAAAAATTTCTTCTAAAACCCTTGTTTATATAAAAAAAAATCTTCGTAAAATTGGATGGAGTTTACTTTGCTTTAGGGACATTCCCAAAACTTAGTTTTCCACCAAACCTGTATTAATGCATTCATATAATCAACAGTGAGCCAGCAGGGCAAAATATATCATAGTGTATTCATTACATTAATCCTAACATATGAATAAGTTGTTTGAATAGTTTTGACTCCCTCAAAAAGGTAACCCCATTCCCAAAAGATGAAGTGGTCCCGGACCAACCCAAAACTTGTATCTACATTTTTATAATAGAAGTCAATACATGATCATATCCCAAAAAATGTGGCCCAAGACATAAGACATGTCCCTCTAACTACAACTTACACTCCCCGAGGGGGAGTGTACTCCTGCTCGGCCGGTAAAGGTGCATGCTCAGTCTCGGTACCTATGTAAAAACAACAAGGAGGTGAGCACTACACAATACTTATAAAATATCTTCTAAAATGACATAGCAAATAACTAAGTCATTACAATTAACCATTAACTTAAGTTACATTACGCTCACTCAAACTCTTAACCATTTCTCTTGTTTCAATGTTCTTACATCATTGCCTATTATGATTTCCATATTCCTTTCTTTATTTGTGTTCACTCTTTCATATCTTACATTATCAAACCTTTCATTTGCCTTTCTAATCTTTTCATTCTTTCATATCTTTCACTCATCTCTCGGCGGGTCTTATCATCATTACTTCACACACCACTAGGACGGGTCCTATCATTAACAATTTACACACACCATTGAGGTGGGTCCTATTACTCCGTCATGGAGGGTCATTCACATTTAGTCACACTCCTTTAAGGAGGGTCATTCATATTTATTCACACTCCACTATGGAGGGTCATTATTATCGCTCCTTTATGGAGAGTCATTATCTCGCTCCTTTATGGAGGGTCATTCATATTCTTTCACACTCCACTATGGAGGGTCATTCATATTCATTCACACACATCACAATCATATAATCACACACCTTATTAGGTGGGTCCATCTCACATTAGTATTATAATTCCATTTTCCACTCATCATCATTTTCATAATTAATTCATTAACCACTTAGTTTTCTTTCAATCCATTATAAGTTATAGAGTTTTTAATCTATTCATTTCATAATTACATTATCCATTACCAATATTCGAACCATTTATTTCTCAACAAAAGTCTCATTTTCACTTAGCACACATATTCCTATATTTTCCATATTTGTTATCCATCATCAACCTATATTATAATAAGTCTACAATTTTCGTTTTTCTTTTCTTTATCTACCTATCAAATATCCATATAGTTCCATATTCCATATCTATCGTAAATCTCCATCTTTACAAGCATACAAACAAGTTTTTTTTCTTAATTTATTTACTTAAAGACTATTATTAGCAACTACCCTAAGGTTTTTTATTCTACTCAGTCTCCTATCCTTAGTTCTCACTATATGCAATCTAGAATCTATCCTCTAAATAGATGTAATACCCCCTCCTTACCTCAAATGGAGAGATAGAGCAAACCTCAAAACCCTAGCTTGATTCATTTGCCCTAACTTCTTATTCCTTGTCCTTGTGAACCCTTAAGGCTTGAACCTCAACAAAGCTTCCAAGAGATGAGTTGAGATGGTGCCAAGTGTGGACTTCGATGGAGGAATAGCCCTAGCTTCTATTGGGAAGTAGCATTGGTAATTAGGGCATTGGCCCGCGGGATCCGCCTGTTCGCATTTTTTGCGTGCATGGCACAGTTTTTATAGAAAAACTTAAAAACATGCCCACCCGCCCTGCCCTTTCTTTTTTGCGGGCGGCTCGCGGACCCTATTTTTTTAAAAAAAAAGAAATGTAATGCAAATTTCAAGTGCGGTACTTGATTAGGGTGGACTGGCAGACCGCATTTATTTTTTTGAAATTATACAAAACGAGCCGCCTGTGCGAGCAGAGCCTAATTTTTTAGCCCTAAATATTTTAACGGGCGGGCATGCCTGCCCGCAATTTTTGCGGGCCAAATGCGGGCTCGGGCCATGCTCACTCGCCCGCCCTAATTGCATTACTAATTACTACAAGACAAATTAATCGAAAACACATTCATTAAGAAAGTTAATTAAATGTACTTAGTTTTTTAAAATTTATAAAAAAAATATGGCTATTTTAGAAAATTGTATTGGAAATGAAAAAAAAATCATATTTTAGGATCACTTATATTCAAAATAAAAAATTACTTAATTTTTTTTATATACGAAAGATACGAAGAAATACTTACTTTTACTCATTAACATTTTCCTTAGTTATATTATTGATAAATTATTGCGTGGCAAATGGGAGTATTGATTTGTAATTTGTAATTCAAAAAATGGGAGTGCCGCTTTGCATACCTATTCCTTAGTTTAAAGTTGAATAAAGCCATTGAATGACAACATTTTTGTGTTCACCATCATCTTCGCCACCACTTGTTTCTTATACAAACATGATGTCGGATAAGAAGAAGAATAATAATGGGAATGGTATTGATATTGGGGTTAGCAAAAGAAAAAGAATGTCACAGCCTCGGGCAGAGGAAGTGAGAGACATAGAAGACTCATTCTCTTCCTTCACCAAAGAGGAGGCCTTCAAACTGAGGGTGGGTCTGTTGAATTGGTATGACCATCACCACAGGGAACTCCCTTGGAGGAAAACCTTCAAACAACAACACACCCTTCAACAAGAAGAAGAAGAAGAAGAAGTTCAAAAAAGAGCTTATGGGGTTTGGGTTTCTGAAGTAATGTTGCAGCAAACACAAGTTCAAACTGTTATTCCTTATTACAACCGTTGGATGCTCAAATGGCCCACCATTCACCATCTCTCACTCGCTTCTCTTGAGGTTCTCTCTTTCTCTCTCTCTCTCTCTCTCTTTCCATTTTTTGTTTCAAAAAAATGTTTTTATGCAATGTTGAGGGGTAGTTTAGTTGTTAATTTGTTATGAAAATAGGAACTTTGATGCACATGTCCTGTTAATCTGTTATTGTCAAGTAATTATTGGGAGGAATAGCCACAATCCTTGAGGGAATTAGTCCTCTTGATAATAGAGTGAAGGGATATCTTGATTACACCAAAAAAAGTTCAACTGTTTTTATTTGTCATGAAAATTCTCAAAAATCACACTTGATTGATGCTACGATCGTATGATGTAAACAAGTTGTGAACTTTAAGCTATTGTTGTTATACATGTTAGAATGGGACGGAACAATGGAGCGTAACATATATGTTTTGTTTTATGTTTGGCATATTTTGTGATTAACAATACATGTGGGATAAAAAGTGAGACATTTTGGTTTCAGTAGTTCCACTAAAAGCGTCTGACCTAAACGAATGGAACACTGTGTTCTACTGTGTTCTAACGATTTGATGCAATGGTTTCATGTTCCAACTGATAATTTGAGATTTGATAACAAGTGTTTCTTTACAAATATGATAAGATAACATGATTGAAAAATAAGCAGGTAGTGGTGCAGATACCACTGCTGTTGATCTTTGCTTTAATTATTGTTGCACTGTTAATGAGTTCTAAAATCTCTCTTCTAATACAATGGTCTGGCCTAAGAGAAAATAGTGCTTGCCTTAGTGGATTACAGTTGTCCTAGAAACGTGATAAACTTAAGGACAGCTACTTTAGAACTTTCCAGCGAATATAGATGTAGGAACCTCTGCACCGCTTATCTGTTTTCATGTGCTCCTGAGTTTTGACAATGGATAGCAATGGCAAATTATTTCTTCTTTGATTCCCTTATTTTCTTTGTATGCCTGAATCTAAAAGCATTTTTTGGTGATTTTCAGACTAATTGTATTCTCACCACATAATTTTACCATTTCTGTGCAGGAAGTAAATGAAATGTGGGCAGGTTTAGGATACTATCGAAGAGCTCGTTTTCTTTTAGAGGTATTGGACTCCTCTCATTACAACATTGTTTTTCATCACTCTCCTCTATTGTATATTTTCTATCTCTTCATGATTTATCTGAAACCTCGAGGGAAAGACATTGTTTACCACACCCTACGAGTCAATGACAGATTTTGGATTTTTTGAATTTCCAATGGTTTATATGGGAGTTAAACTTTCAGTTTATATTTTATGCCCACTAAGTAAAAACAGCTAAAAAGTATGCCGTATAATACCATTCATCCAAATCTCATATGTCAGATAGTGCCAAACATAGCCTTCATAGTCATAGAGTATGAGAAGTTTCTTTAATTTAAGATCTTCAGGTTCTTGTCGAACAGTTTATGCTTCTGCTTTTTGTCTATGCTAAAAGGTCCTCAATCTCATATTACAAAGAAAGTGTAGGCACATATCTACACTTTACTTATATGGTTGTACCTATAAGTCCTGCAAGGTTTGAAAAGATTCTTTCCATTTCTGCTGTTAGGGAGCAAAGCAAGTAGTCGCAGAAGGAGGCAAAATTCCTAAAATGGCTTCTATGCTACGGAAGATTCCTGGAATCGGAGACTACACAGCTGGAGCAATCGCCTCTATAGCATTCAACGAGGTGGGTGGTTTGCGTGATTTGTGTTCCTGAAAAGTAACCATTGGCTATTATTGCTCATGCATTAAATTATCAGGTGGTACCTGTTGTTGATGGAAATGTCGTAAGGGTGATTGCTAGACTAAAGGCTCTTTCAACAAATCCAAAAAAATCAGTAACTGTAAAGAGATTTTGGTGAGTTTTTATGTACTCATAAAACTATTCAACATTTTTATGTAATCGGAGAATCCTAACTGTTTTTTTAACTTGGAACGAGAAACATGTTTTATTTTCATTTTTATTGTTTTGATTCCTCAACGGATGTTTATCATGATTAAATAACAATGGAAAGAACGGAAGCATATCATTGCAATTAACACATTTATATTTTCATTTGTTAGCAAAGTGATACTAAATACAACTGTCAGCTGACCACATTAGCTAGCATTAGCAAGCATTTCTTCCCTTCTTTGTTCCTTGGTAATACTGATGATGAGGAAAACATGCACGAATAATTCAAAAGAGTTGGGAGGGGGGGTTGGTAATTGTGAAAGGCTGTGCCTATACCATAATACTTCTTCTTTCTTATATCCAGTATCTAATTATTTCATTTTCAGCCATATATATCTTTTTCTTTACTATTTTTTTCCCTTATTGATGTGGAATTGGAATGGAGATTAAGGAAATTAGCAGCTGAGGTGGTTGATCCTATTCGTCCTGGGGACTTCAATCAAGCTCTCATGGAACTTGGGGCCACTTTATGCACCCCGTTGAACCCTAGCTGCTCCTCATGCCCATCATCAGAAATTTGTCAAGCACTATCCATTTCTAAACGTGATAGTTCTGTAGCAGTTACAGATTATCCTATCAAGGTTGTCAAGGCTAAACAAAGATGTGATTTTTCTGCTGTGTGTGTTGTTGAGTTACTTGGGTTTGATACGATGTTAGATGAAAACCCATCCGCTAGCAAATTTATTCTTGTAAAAAGGCCTGATGAAGGATTACTTGCTGGTCTCTGGGAGTTTCCATCTGTCCCGCTGGATGGAGAGACCGTTAAATCGGCTAGAAGAGAAGCAGTCAATCAGTTCTTGATAAAAGTTTTCAAAATTGACACCAAAAAGACTTGCAATATAGTTTCGAGGGAAGATGTTGGGGAATTTGTTCACATTTTCACTCACATTCGCCTCAAGTTGTATGTTGAATTGCTAGTGTTGCAGTTGAAAGGTTTGAATCTCTCTAGCTGGCATTGCAAGTTGGTTTTGGTATTTCAGTTTCTCCAGATCACATTTGCTTTACTTAAAACAGTTTATTCTGGATATTTTTAGTATATTATCATTATTAAGGATATACAATCATTGCCTACTAATTGAAAGCCATAAAACCTGAAATTTGGCTCCATGAGCAACCAAAGTTTTAGCACTTTAGCTATGGGTTTCTTCTTTCCTTGCATCTAGTGGACTGGTTTGCATATGCTTCCGTTATATCTTACTCTCCTGAACTTCCTAGTCATAAGCCATTTTTTTGGGCTAGTCTTAATGAACTTTATATTACAGCTTATAGTCAGAAAGAGACTTCGAAAGTTCATTGAGCGAGTTGGCAGCTATGTTTACCTGTTGGCTCACTGGCTGCTATTTTTGCATATGCATATGCTTGAATTCACGTAGCATGTGAGATTCAGAGGTTTAAAAGAAATAAAAAAATTTCTGCATTAAGGGCTACTTATCAATGTGCATGAGAACAACTACCATGTTTCCATGGTAAAAATTACGTTTTGTACTGATTATTTTTTTTTCCTTCTTGAAGGGAGAGTAGATGATTTGTTAAAAGGCCAGCGAAATGAAACTACAATTTGGAAATGTGTTGACAGCGATTCGCTTTCAAGTATGGGACTGACTTCAAGTGTAAGAAAGGTAGTTTGCTGCACTTAAGATGACAACTCAACATAATCCTTCCCATTGTGACATAAATTGATGTTTTGATGCAAATGTTTATACTGTCAAACTGTCAATTCGATTAAAGTCAAAGCACTTTGTTGGCAGCTTTAAAAAGAAACCTTAGTTCTGTTTGTGCTGCTTGTAAGAGATATGTTATAATAAAGATTTTGCTTCTACAAAATTAAGGATTAAACTTAAAATTTCTTATTCTTACTGCTTTATGTCTCAATATACTACTGCAGGTGTACAGCATGGTTCAGAAATTTAAGCAGAAAAGTGTTCCCTCTAAGCACGTGCCTGCCAAAAAGAGAAATAGAACTAGCAAGAGAAACTAGCCTAGCTGAAGGTGAAGAGCTTGGTTCAAATTTTCTACTTTATGGTTAATAAATTGCAATAGTTGCAAAAATAACTAGAATATTTTTCTTGCATTTTATTCTTAACAGGACCTGCATTGTTATGTGTAAGGTCCTTTATCCACATTGTAACTTATCACTTCAGCATTTTGTGATGTATTATATATATGGTTGCAGATCGCCGAATTTTGTATTGGACTGAGTTGCTAACAAGGAATCAAGAGGACAAACCTGCATGGCATAATTTATTCTATATTTATAGAAAAAAACTGTTACTTTATTTAATTTTGTTATTTATTTAAGGTTATATAGCCTATAGGGGCTAAATATGTATTTTGGCTAAGTATAGATATTAATGGATAGCACAAATATTCTTCTTTGACAATTAGGAGCTAAAAAGCACTAATACGATATTGGGTATCGGATACGATATGATATGTATTTAAGATATGTATAAAAAATTTATAAAATATGCTAAACATATAATTATTATTCCAAACTTTGTTTCCAGAATCAATAATGCAATACGAGTATGGAAAATGGTGTTTCTTCAGTGAATCTTTTACTGAGTGTAAAAGAAATTAAAAAAAAAAAACAGAGGGTTAAGAAATTTTTTTAAATAAGCACGTTGGGAAAATTTCGAAAGAAAACAAGTTGAAGGAATTTTTGTTTTATTTTATTTTTGTCTTTGGTAAGTTATTATTGAGTAAACTGTCACTTTGATTCCTGAATTCGTCAGTCGTTTTCAGTTTAGTCCCTAAAATAGTCAAAAATATTTTTTGGTCCCTGATGTTGACAAAGTTGTTTCACGTTAGTCCCTTGGCCCAACTTCCGTTGACGTCCATTAGCAGTTGAGCGACATGGCTGTTAGTTGTTCACTTCAGCCTTCAATGTTCATTTAAGTTGTTCACTTTAATCCCTAATAGACATTTAAGTTATTCATTTTAGTCTCTAACCTCTTATCTGGCTTGTTGTTTTTATTAGGGACTAAAGTGAACAACTTAAATGAACATTGAAGGCTGAAGTGAACAACTAACAGCCACGTCGCTCAACTACTAACGGACGTCAACAAAAGTTGGGCCAAGAGATTAATGTGAAACAACTTTGTCAACATCAAGGACCAAAAAACATTTTTGATTATTTTAGAGACTAAACTGACAAATTCAAATACAAAGTGATAATTTACTCATTCATTATTTATACGGTTGAAATTCGCTCAAATACTCATTGTTACTAGTGGTGACTTCTTCTGCTTCTAATAGTTTTGTAATTTAGTGTCCCTAGCTCCTTTTTTTCTTAAATAGATAGATAGAAGAAAAGGTACAAAAACCAGTGGCACATATTGTCTTAAGCACCATGTGGATCAGAGAGTTCTTGCATTATGTTCCTCCCACCCATGTTTCTAACTAAAACCATCTACAAGCCAGTGACAAAAAATGGTTGGCCACTAAATTAAAAAAAAGAAGATAAAAACACAGAAAAGAAAAGAACAACATAACAAGCATAAAGGAGAGGAATAATGCAAATGGCAATTTTGTTAAGAGGAGGAGGAGCACTTGGAAATTCTAGCTTTCATTTGTGGTCTCTCACATCACCTTCTTCTTCTTTGCATGTCTCTCAAAGTGTCATACCCACCACATCATCATCATCTTCATCATCACCAATATTACCTTTGGTATGTGATGGTCTCCCTTGAATATGCACCCCCAACTCATTATAATTTTTGATTAATTAATCACTTAATAAAACATGATGTCTTCTAGGATTGAGTTTTGGAATTTATTTTGTGTTTATATATTTTTCCCCCCTCTATTAATCCAATAGACTGTAGTTACAGCTTTATGATTTCCTTGTTTAATCCAATTTCTATCTATATCAAGTTCCACTTTCAAAGTCCACTTACCTTTTTAAATTTTGGAAAAGATTCTTCTAATGTAAAAGTTCAATTTACACAAGTGATTTTAAGTCTAACAATAGTTTTTGTTTGTTTTTTGGTTGAGGTAACTAAATGATGAGTAGATTTCTTTTCAATATATGTTTCCCATGTGTTGCAGATTGGAATTAAATTTAAAACAGCTTGCAGAAACAAGATCACATGCTCTGCTGTTCAAGAATCATCAACCAGTACAACAGGTGTGTTACTGCATTGACACAACGAAAGCTTTGGATTATTTTTCTTTTATTTGTCAACAATTTTGCATGTACTCCAATGAAGATGATTGAAATGGTAGTTTATTGGTCTGCTCTTAGCTAGTGCAGAAGCTGAAACCGAAACAAAGGAGGTAAACGCCGCTCCAAAAGCTGAACCAGCAGCAAAGAAACCTCCCGCTAAAGCTCCAGCGAAGCCTCTGCCTCAGATGATGGAGGAGGATGTGATTCCTTCATTGAAAGCAATATTTGAAGCTCAAGAAGATCTCTCTGATATTGAGCTAGTCTTTCAGGACAATAAGGTCAGTAATGCAGCTATGCATAATGTATTTAGCTCCTCTAAAGTGCAAAAGTGAGGGCGTATAAACCCTTGGATTATTTAGTGACATGAGATCATTGTGCACTTGATCTAATCAAGGGTGGACAGCCTTTTACTTTCTCACTTTAGAGATGAATTCACTTTAGAGGATCCAAATCTATGCATCATATACCATTGTTCAGATTACTGTCTTTGTAATTATTGGAATTTAGGCTATACAACTAGTAGCCTATTCTTCTTCCACCAAACCCCAAATATGAAAACTCAAAGAAGTCTCACTTCATAAACTTGCTCACCTCAAGTAAAGGTTCTCATTGTTGAACAAGTTAATTCACAACATTTGATTTGTGTTTTCATTGACAGTTGGAAGGTTCTTTTTTGAAAAAAGGCAATCCCTATTCATTTTGGGCCTTCTTTCCCTCAGGAAACCTTATAGGTATGCAAAATGTTCATGTTTGTCATTGAGACAGTAGTACCAAACTAAAATTTATTTGAATGCAAAATGAATACACAAATACCAACATCATTTTGTGCCTGAACAACAGGTCCAAAGGGGTTTTCTCTGTCATCCTATAATTCAGGAGCAAGCACTGTTGAACCATTTCTGGTTGATGAAAAGAAAATTACTGCAAGACACATTATTTTCTGGGTTGAAAAGCGTTTGGCAGCACAGGGGATAATTCCTGTATGGAAAGATTGATCTCTTAAAAACATGAAATTTCATTTTGATTTCAAATGATGTGTCATACACTACAACATTCTCTTGTACCTTGGCTTATTAACTATGGTATATACAGCTTTGTGTTGATCAATGTGCAATTGTACATGCCCTTTATTATACAACATTTTGTTGATCAATTCACGGGTTTTAGGAAATGAGTTTTGCCCTTCAAAAGGTAATATATGAGCAACCTAAAAATGTCAGGCTTAATTATATTTTGGTCTTTATCTTTTTCTCAAGATTCATTTTGGTCTTTAATCTTTTTTTTTTTTGACTTATGTTGGTTTTTTATTTTGTTCAAAAAAATTCAATTTGATCCTTTTATCATAGCATATTAGTTTTAGTGAAATATTCACATGCATAATCGAAAAATGGCAAATGTTGCCAAAATTTGAAAATATTTCAGGTCACCACCTGATAAGAATAGGATAGTGGTATTGCTTCACAAATGATGAACCAATCTCTAGCGCGCGATATGGTTGATTGATATAGATAGAAATGACAATGTGATAAATATTTGAATGAAAATGATATTAGGAGTTCTATCGAGATAGAGTCATAGAAATATTTGTTAAACTTTATCAATGAAAATGTAATAAGTGTAAATATTACGAGTAAAACTAACATTATTGTTACGGAAGAATCATATTGAATTTCTTGAAAAAAGACAAAGGACCAAAACAAGTCAAAATAAAGATTAAGAATCAAAGTGAATCTTGGAAGTAAGATAAAGAACAAATATAATAAAGCCAAAATATTAAGTTAGCGTTGAAAAACTAAAAATTTACCTTTAAGTTTGCTCCCTAATATCAAAATATCGTTGATGGCAGTAGGGACTAGCGACAATAACATATGACAACAACTCGAGGACCACTAAAAAAAACTTAAAAGAATATTTCGGAACAAATAAATAATTTAAGAAATTAAATATGGAGTAAGCAACTTAGCATAAAACTAAACATATACAAAGAAACTTATTTCTGATTTAGTCATATATCAATCCTATCAATTCCAGTAAATTTGTGCTGACATGTCATACGGAATCTTAGTCAAACAGAAAAGGTTAACCACATGAGCAAAGATTTTTTTTTTAAATTAAAAAATTAATATTTTAAATTTTTAATTAAAAATAAGATTGGAGAGAGATGTCTTCACCCAAATGGCTAACCTATTGAATCTAACAAGAATTCTGGTATGTCATACCAACAAAATTTGATCGGAATTAACAAGAGAGATATATAACAAACTCATAAATAACTTCGGAAAACAGACATTGGAGGGAAAAAAAAAACTCTTTGACAAAACGACCCTAAAGTTCAAAGACTAGAATCATAATTGAGCTTTTTTTTCCTTTCTATTCTTTATCTTTTTATCTCGGCTAACTCAGTTTAAGCAAACCTTTATCTTTTATTTTTATTTTGGACTTTAATGCAAAGACCACCTTAGTTTTATTTTATGGGTTTTCTTAATCTCAACTTTAAGGTTGAGGATAAACACCTCAAAGTGGTTAAAATGTCTTGAAAAAATAAAAATATAAATCTTTTGATTTATTACATGCATCATTTTCAAGAATTTCTAATCACTTTGGGTGCTTATCCTCAGCCCTTAGGGCTAAGGTTAAGAAAACCCTTATTTTATTTTGGGGTAAAGTAAGAGATCCATTTCTGAATCACGAAACGTGAAGCAACTGAATAAAACTGTCAGGACTTAGTATTGCAAACAGAAATGAACTGTATAACTAGAAACATAATCACATAGCATAGTCAACTTTACTTCACTTCGTCCTTTTCAATCTTTCCCATACTAATGAAAAATCCCAAACGGAAAATAAAAAACAGTCAAGAATTTCTAGGTTCCCAAACCATTCCATTTTATTATGGTCATTTCCTTCAAAAACATTTTGAAGCAAGCACAATGCCCCATATAATCCGGTAGAAAGCATTTTTCTGGAGCTGAAAATGGTATCTAGCCTTCAACCTGCCATATAAAGCAAGAGTTTTTTAATCAATACAAAACTTACAAGCAAATCTGAAACATCAAGAACATAATAAGAATAAAAAAAATAATTGCAATTAAATCTCTCTATCTAGTAACAAGCAACTAGCAAAAAATACCAATCTCTCTATCTAGTAACTAGCAGAAAATATTATTTGCTCCAGTTTAGATGGAAGGAATAGATATCAATCGAGTTTAGATGGAAAATACCAATCTTAGTATTCAGTATGTACGTCCCTCAACCACTCTAGCATAGAAGTCTAGTTTTGGTGTGTTTTAGTATAATTAAATTAGATTCTACATTTGCATAGCCTGAACCTCATATATTCTGTCTGTACTGCTGACAAAGCAACCCCAAAGGTGAAAGATGGGACAAACAACTCCACAGGCTTTTGCATGCTACAGGCCATTATCTTGATCCTAAATTGCATTATAGTCCTGGATTTAAAGTTGATTGTGAAGTTAAAACTATAAACGACTGTTCAGGAAGGATTATTGGAAGCAAGGTAGAAATAGACAAGATTGATGCTCAACTTGAAGATGAAGAGCCTGGCAAAATTTAGTAATTACTTCGGAAGGAATAAGTCAAGGCTGCTGAAAATAACAAATCTATGACTAGAGTCTTGTGGGATGAACATTCAAAGCGCCAAAATTTGGTATCTACGTTTTGAGCTTGACATATAGTCACTTGGCCACCTTTTATTACTAATGAATCGTATATGATGCAGTAAATAATGGTTGCGGCATTGCGATACAAACCATGGGAGAATCCCACTACAAAAGATAGCCATGGTGGTAGAGCTGTCAAAATGGGCCGGGCCAATGCGGGCCGGGCCAAAAAATCCGGGGAAAGTGCGGGCTTGGGCCTCATGATTTTGGAAATAAAATCAATCCGGGCTTATTAGCCCGGACCGGCCGGGCCTTAAAAAACCCGGGCTAGGGCCGGGTTTACCCGGCCGGGTTTTGGGCCCGCTAATATTTAAAAAAGAAAAAAAAAAAAAAACCTAAAACTAAACGCTCAACAATACCTAAACCTAAAGAGTAAAGACTAAACTCTAAAGTCACAGCAGCGGCTATTTGGTGATTTGCTCATAAAAAAAAAAAAAGAGCAGCAGCGGCTATTCTTCTTCTTCTTCGACTATTCTTTTTCTTCTTTTTCACAGCTCACAGGCCACACTTCACAAACCACCGTCACAATATATAAGTGACACATACAGTGAGCAACATATAAATAAAACACATTGAAAAAATTGATTCAAGTATGCTTCTACTTACCCTTGAAGACATTTATATTTGCAGCGGTCTATCTTAACAATAGTATAATTATTATATATATACCATGTCAATGCGTTTTGCTATCTTGTTGATTTCATAATGAGGCAAGACATCCCAAACCATAATAACCTGAATGCATTGTAAATTCTCCTCAACAATGTCCACAGTCCAAATCAAATTCAGCCTTCTATTGACATAATATTGATCTAATAGCTGGGAAGAAGCAATTAGTCAAGGATATCACTTTTTTTTTTTTGCGTTAAATTTAAAAAAAAAAAATTGGAAAAAAATTTATGCCAAGCCCGCAGCCCGGTGTGGTGCGGGTTTGGGCTGTATGATAGTGCATTCATTTTGTAACCGGGCTATTTAGCCCTAGCCCGTTTTGGCCCGCACCCGGGCCGACCCGAACCCGGGCGGGCTGGCCTGTTTTGACAGTTCTACATGGTGGTTTGAGAGCCCGAGACCATATAAACCTCACACCATGATCCCACACATGCAATGTGGCTTTTGTTAAGGTTCCATCTCAAAACCAATTGGCAGGAGTAGCCCAACAGGTATTTAAATCATGCCATATATTACCAGGCAGACGATGTGGGACTTTCAACGGCTTTCAAGTCCTATACCTTGCAACTAGATCCTAACATTTTCATCGCGCACCGCAAGCCCGACATCCACGAGGGCTGGTTGTGAACCAGTCATTCGAGTAGTCAAAGGCGAACATTACAACAGCAATATCACCACCCGTGCCGCTCTTGGCTCGTTTGCAGTTGAAAGACACTGTGGAAAGCTCTAATACTAATTGATACAAACCTTACGAAAACCACAGCATAAAAACTAGTTGTGGTTGTGGTTGGAGAGCCACAATTCCATATATACGACACACCAGCATAACATATTTCTGATGTGGGCCACTCCGTCAATCTAGATATGATGCTGGTTCTCCATTCAAATAAAACACATTTCTGATGTGGGATTTATCTTACAATCGGATCCCTAACAAGTAACCAATTACAATAGTACTTTTGAGACCTGGTATCTGGCATGGGGATTATTCAAAATATGCTAATCCCCGAAAATTTATATTCAAAATTTGCTTATTAAAAAATAAGGGAATTTTAACGAGTAAACGAAATACCTGATTCGGGGTTGGACAAGGAGTTGGGATTTGGTGGGAGGATTCAAGGTTAGAGACTCGGGCGTCAAGATCATCGAATTTAAGTTTCATGTCAGAATGGAGAGAGTGACGAGCGAGCCAAAGGTCCTTCCAAACGAAATGGGAAACAACGGCGGCTGTGGAGGTTAACCCTGCGCTGAACCATAGCAATCGAGTTCGCATCATCTTCTTCTCTAATTTCAGATTCCTGAGACACCAGAGTCTTCGTGTCTGTTTTATCAAGGTAACCGGGCCACGCAAGCCCTTTATGCACCCATTTTTCTTTGTTTCGAGGTTAAAAATTATACTCCTCCGATCCTCTGCATACACAGGACATACCTCACCGTATTCCCAGATCAAAAAAAGTGGTTAGTTTTATGAATTTTATGAGAATATATCATAATATTACAATTTTATCCCCTCTATTTTACTTGGAAAGTTCACATTCATTCATTAATGAATAAAAAAAAACATAGATATTCAAAGCATTTAATAAGGACAAAAAAGAGAAAAAGCAATTAATGATGCATAAAAAATATAAAATATCATATATATAGGATCAAAGATTTATTCTAAAAGATGTCCTATATATATATAGGACCAGAGTAGATTTTTAGAAATTTTATTGTTGGGGAGTGCTATTGTCAAGAGCATGAGAAAATGTGTTTGGTTATCATTTATAACTTTTAGGTATATTTGGGGGAATTTGTAGCATAATCATCAAATTATCATCATTATGAAATAGGAAGTGGAATAAGCAATTACTTGAGAATAGTAAGTGCGCTTCGATAATTTTACAACTAATACTTGGGGATAGCATATTCCCAACCTTAGTCAAATTAATCAAATTTACATAAATAAAATTTAGGATAAAATTTTTTCACCATTGAATTAAAATATCCAAACGGGTTCATAAATATTATAGTCCATAAAAATTACATGCATAATATTAAATACTTTAACATACCATACTCTAAGATGTTACCATACTCTAAGATGTTATATATTATTTTTATCTTACATATATGATACACTACAAAGTTGTTTCCAACTGAGCAGCAAACTCTTTTAGTTGAGAGTAATATGATACTTGTTCACATCGGGATCAATAAATTATCTTCGATACCTAACAAACATTTAGAGACATGGAGTAAGTCTTTGCCATATCATAATTAGCAAATAGTAGCAATTTAAATACTCCCCCCGGTCCTATATATAGGACATATTCTAGAAGCAATCTTTGGTCCTATATATAAGACATTTTGTATTTTCTATGCATCATTTATTGTTTTTTCTCTTTTTTGCCCTTATTAAATGCTTTGACTATTTATGTGTTTTTTGTTGTTCATTAATGAGTGTGAGTTTTTCAAGAAAAGTTGAGAGGGTAAAATTGTAATGTTACAATATATTCTCATAGAATTCATAAAACTAACTACTTTTCTTGGTCCGAGGAATATAGTTAAGTATGTCTTATATATAGGACCGGAGGGAGTAGCTTTTTTTTTGTTGTTCATCCGGTTCTCTAGATGTATCTGGATTAGACTCGGGTCGCGTGCATGACTATAATATGTGAGTCTTCCAACATGAACTTTTTGCATTCACAATGAATTGAACTTGAGACCTTACTTGAGCAAGACTAAGTCGTTTACTACTCGTCATAACTCATGTTGGTCTAAAAGTAAATAATCACAAACAACAGGTAAAGTATGCACACGATGCATGCTAATCAAGTGTCTTTAACTAACGTACTCCCTCTGGTCCCTATTATAAAGAAAAAATAACCGAAATCACATATATTAAAAAAGATAGTTGAATGTATTTAATTTTCCCAAAGTCATAAAAAATATTGCTACTTTGGGAAAGTTGCATCGAAAATGAAACAAAAATTAAACGAGATTACTATTTTCTAGAAACATTTTAGAAATGATTGTTTAGGAATAAAAAGTTAGTTAATTTTTTGTTATACTAAAAACCAAGAAAAGTATGTCTGAATTTTCTTATATTAAAAACCGGAGGGAGTAATTATTATTTTGTTATTATGTATGCAATGCGTGTACTACTCACAAAATATTCTTTTTGGATACAATTAATATGTATAAATGTATGATGTCTCAAGTATTTTTTTTGCAACCACCGTACAATCTTACCTTGAACTCCTCGGTAGAGCTGTCAAAACAGACTATAAGGTCGGGTTCGAGCTTACTCGCTTCATACTCGGGCCAAATCGAGCTCGGGCTTAAATACCCGGTTGTAAGTTAAGTACCTTAGTACGAAACCCAGACCTGCCTTAAGCGGGTTTCGAGCCCTGTGCGGGCCGGCCCACATCCTCTCTCTCTTTTTTTTAATAGTTTGTATCAGTTCAACCACTTCACATGTATAGTTTAATTCACCAAAATTTTTTGACAATTCAACCACTCCACATACATAGTTTAACATACTGAAAATTTCTACGGTTCCTATTTGTTTATTTATTTTTAAATTTCAATCGTCCAAACTTCTTTATTTCTTTTTTTTTAAATTTCTACGGTTCCCATTTATTTATTTTTTAATTTCTACTGTTCTTTTTTTTTTTACACTAAAAATTGATAGTTTACAAAAATATCAGCACATGCAACCATATTTAGACAACATGTTTTGATTCAAATTTTATTTTTTCTTTGGAGGTTGATTGGTTCAATATTTGCAAGTGATATACACACACATATGTATATATAAAATAAATTTTCAATTGGTGCATTATTTTTTAGTTGTTGTATTTTTTTCTCATTCTGTACTATATACTCGTAGGGGCTGAAATCTTAGGACTGATGTCACTAACAATTTATATACTTTTTTCAAAAAAATTAATGAATAAACTTTATTTATTTTTTACACATATTTTTTAACCAATAATAAAGTTTTTTTTCCTTTTATAATTAACATATGAACATGTAAAGTTAAAAAAATGTGATTTTTTTTAAGGCCGGCGGGCCGACCCTAACTCGGCTGATTTACCCGCCCGATCGGGCAGGGCTAAATAGCCCGAGTTGAATAAATGTGATATATTAAGAAGCCTGAGCCCTATGATTTTTTTGGGTTTTTGACCCGACCCGGTTAATCCGACCCATTTTGACAGCTCTACTCTCAGGTAGCATGCTGCGGGCATTTCATACGGGAATCACCTTAGACCTAGGTATTCTCACCTGAGTTATGAACTTTACATATTAATATTATTTCGCACACCATGCATCTTATCCGAATTACGAGCTTGGAACACTTGTTTCTTTTTACAAGTCTGAGACTTATGCAAATATTATATTTTAATAAATTTATTTCGAAAATACAATCATACCATATGATTTTCAATAAAATTTGATAATATTCTTAATCAATGTCCACGCATTATAATGTCATATGATTATTTAAGATCGGAGGGAGTAATTATCATTTCTTTTAGTATAAAAAGATGTCCTAATAGAGATTCCACAATCTCTCATTTCAAATGGAGCCTCCTCATTGAAGTTGATGAATGCTCAATTCTAAAGGTATCCACTTGTCAAAAATTAAATAAACTTCTGTCTTTTTTGTAACTGCCTCCCATTAAAAAACTGTCAACTCCTTTTCTAATTCATTTACCATCCAACATATACATATAATAATAATCTGACCAATTGTTCTCTTCTGCGCATTTTGTTTTAGTCTCATTTTCCCTGGCTGCTGCTGTAGTCGTTTTTATTCTTCCGTTTTGAACCACTATGTCTCAAAACCAACATGGTGTTTTTGATGTCAATCTCCGAACATGTATCTCTATTCATCTTCGTGATCATTGCTTTGAATTTCTTCAATCAATTTGGATCCAATGCTCAATTCATACCCCAAGATGAAGGTATGTTTCATTTTTGTTTTGCTTTAATATACTATATATGAATGTATATTATATTTTTCAATGTTAATCTCTTTGTTTGATTGCTCTAAAATGAAATTATTGGAATAACTACCAGTGGAGGCTGACACAAGTGGAAGGGGCTTGTGTCCCTTAAGCATGTGGTCGCGGGTTCGAGTCGTACCCGAGGCGCATGTGAATGGAGCAAGCCTTACTGGGAGCATCGCCCCCGAAAGGGCCCGACCGTGGTGCGAGGGATTAGTCACCCAGTTGCGCGGGTGGATACCCTGGTTCATCCAAAAAAAATTATTGGAATAACTAAGGAACTTTTTTTCGTAACTTCCTAAAAACTGAAACTGCCTTTTACAGATATTACAGATACTATGTAATTATAAATCACGCTAAGCTTCTTCCCTATCTCTCTGTGCATCTCTCTACTTCTCTCTCCACTTTCAATCATTCGGAGCATGTACTGAAAAATGGAAAAATTGTATATATTTTTTTTGGTACAACTGAAAAATTAAAGCAAACTAGAGCCTAGGAAACATGACACCCATACTATCAGCTAGTAACAAATGGTTGACAGCAGTAGGTGGCACATCCCAAACCTTGAAAGAAACACCTCTAACAGCACCCTCTTTGGCAAACCAATCAGCACAGTAATTTCCTTCCCTCAAAGTATGAGTCAAGAAAGCATACCTAAACTCCCTTAAAAGGGCCTTTATCTCATGTATATAACAAGCATAAGTATGTGTGGGAATAACATCCTGCACTATCAAATGAAGCGCTTCAAGAGAGTCAGTTTGGCATTGAAGCCGCTGAATTCCTCTACCTTTCGCAATTTGAAGGCCTCTTAACAAAGCCAGCAATTCCACTTGAAGCACAAAAGTGTGACCAAAAAATCCCGAGAAAGCACAAACCCAACCGCCATGAACATCTCTCAAACTGCCCCCAAAACCAGAAGGACCTGGGTTCCCCAAGGAAGAACCATCGGTATTCAAAATATAGTCCACATTATGATTAGGACTCCAACCCACCAACCTGGTCACCGTAGCAGAAGAATGGGAGGAAACATTTCTACACAAGAAGGTTGCGACATCTCTAGCCATACAATTAACATGCCCAACTACTTCATAGAAGGACCAAGTGTCAGAGTTAAATATGATCTGATTTCGGTAACGCCAAATCCACCACAAGATGACTAAGAAGAGAGCGCTCTGTCCCCTGCCGAATTCACACGAAGCCAATGCCTAAAATCCATAAAGTAGAAGTCAGGAACACTACTGAATCCATAAATTGTATATTTTTTTAAAGCTGCTTGCAATGTGCTATGGTAATGAGTTGTTGTAAACTTCTTTGCTAAAAACTCCAACGCATAAAATCACAAGACTTAAACAACGAAGAGTTTGTCTTTGGGAATTTGTCTTAAGATATTTTGTTTCTTAGATTACTGTAATCTTGCAATTGCTCAACAAGGTCAATAATTCTAATACTCCTTTTGTGTTTTTTATAACTTTATGTTTGGTTTGTGTTTTAAAAGCTAAACTTTTTTAAATATGCAAATTGTAATTGTAATTAATTATCAATTATTTAAACTATTAAAGTAATCTAAACGTAATTGTTTTTTATTTAAAATCTCCCAAGATAAGTAACTAATAATAAAGAAACAACCAATCAACCCATACACTATACGGGTTTAAAACTATCTCAACTACAAATTGTCTTTATAGAGGAGTTACATGGAATGCCCCAACGACATTGGATATCATAATTGGAAAAACTGTCTTAATAAAAATTGTCCTCAATATGAAAAAGGAAGAGCAATTTAGAAAAAACTTTGTCGTAAGTGACATGTTTGAAAACAATGACATATTGAAGTTTACCAAAAGACAGCGAAAATGACCAAATATGCAATAATTAATTTTTCAGGTTTTTTCTTTTGTTATTTTTTAACATTAAGAATTACTAATACATTATTAAAATTATAACATTGCATAAAAAGACATCACCGTAAAAAAAAAATTGTTTGAAAGCCACTACAAGTATGCCAAAGATGCAAGCAAAAGAAATGGTACAAGTTTTTATGAATAAAGTCATCTAAATATCAATAAATTAATATTATTTCAAAAAAATAAAATATAACTTATTTTATACAACAAATTTAATACATAATCATTAATACTTAACCATTAATTAAGTTTCAATACAGTATAAAACAAGACGCGTATATACACGTGCTGCACGGGCTAAAAACTAGCTATGCAATAATTGGTTTGAAGATTGATGATGAGTAGAGAATAGGAATATGCCAAAATCCAATCCAATTGGGCAATTACGTAACTACCACCGCATCCAATTACGTAACTACCACCTCATCGTCCTTTTCATAAATAACCCAAAGTCGTTCTGCAATTTGCATTACCAAACTCTCTCTTCACCATCATCCATCATTCTCAACCATGTCTCATCCTTTCTCTCCCCAAACCCTCACACGGCTTCTATTGCTATCCACGGTTGTGTTTGCAACTTCAATCGAAGACACAACGGAGTTGGATTTGTTACAATTGGAATCGGAAAGAGGAGGATATCCACAGAGGGAGTTTGATTATTTCGCCTTGGCGTTGCAATGGCCTGGCACTTATTGCCAACGTACCCGATATTGCTGCGAATCCAATGCTTGCTGCAGAGGGTAACTCACTCACTAACTAACTAACTAACTGAAACTTTAATTTTACACATTATAATTATTATTATTATTATTATTAGTCAACAAATATTTTTTACTTCATTACCCTTACTATACATGTTATTGGATCTTATATACAAACACTTATAACTGTGACATGTTTACATTTGTAATTTGATTTTTATTTTTTTTGCCAGCTCCAATTCTCCAACCATTTTCACCATACGTGAGTACTATCGCTTTATAATTAAGTTATTGTTATTGCTATTTCAAATTTATACCACATGGTCGGGGTCGATCACAACCAGCTTTGTGGAGATTCCTGCAAGAGAAATCTAAACATAGCGTACTACTTTATTATAGATGGACTCTGGCCTAACTATAACGATGGAACCTGGCCATCCTGTTGCACTGAATCTAATTTCGATCCAGAAGAGGTACAATTCTTCAACCTTAATCTGCAAACTCATCAGTATCTTGGTTATATTGGTGTCACTTTTATACCTTTAGAACTTGGATTCTTCTGTTACTTAGTAGCGTTACTTCTTTGTTTCCACTTTTTCTAAGTTTTATTGTTTCATCTTTCGTGCAGATATCAACATTGACCGATGCTTTAGAGCAATATTGGCCGTCATTAAGCTGTGGCAGACCATCATCATGCTATGGTGGGAGAGGTTCATTTTGGGGTCATGAGGTGGTCATCAGAAATTGCTTAGTTTCTTATTTATGCTTCAATCATTATGGAACCTAACGTTTTCTTTTTTAAATCCGTTTCCGGGGCTACAACGTCGATCGACTTGGCAGTGGGGTAATAATCTTTTTTAACCTTTTCTCGCTTTCATGTTTTAACAAGTTTATTCAGCATTTTAATTGAGAGTGATAGACTGATAGTTGAACTGGTTTCCAAAAATCTGTTACATTCGGATAGAGTTTGTTATATACAGTACTAAACTGGTACAGAACAAAGTGTTCAAAGTTTCAAACATATTTTTATTAGTCATAGAAATTTCTCTACAGGCACATTTTAATTTTTTTCTCGGATTTGTCCGAGGCAAAATCTTATGGTTTTCTTGAACAAGTACTCCAATTTTCTAATATTCCCATTTCAATTGCAGAGAAGCATGGCACATGTTCTTCTCCTGTGGTTTGGAATGAATATGAGTACTTCCTGACAACGCTGAATGTCTATTTCAAATATAACGTCACAGTAAGTTTGCAGAGCATATTTTTTTTTTTTTTAATTCCAGAAATATCTTTACTGTTTCTCTGGCAATAATCTCATATGATATTTAGTAATAATAACAGGCCCATAAGTAAACTGATTGTATTTCTTCTTTTTCATCCCATTGCTTATTCTCAGTTTTCCTCCTAGACAATCTATTGAACTTACTCCACGTGCAGTTGTTATTTTTTTCTTTTTACTTATATCTTCTCCCCTCCCTCCGAGAAATTATTGGGGTGGTCCAGGACCAATGGTACTATTCAATGTCTTCACTATTTTATGAGTTAAAAATAAAGATAAAAGGAGTATTGAACTTTGGTAATGTATCCGGGACCCTTGGTGTCTTTCTAGACATGAAAATCTCGGTGTCTTTCTACACTATAATAATATTTGATAATCAATTGGCAGGTTTTCAATCATTAAAAAAATGCTGGTTTGGAGCTTAATCTGTTTTTGTACTGACTACTAATTGCAGTTGCAAAACCTTTGATTGCAATAGCCAATTGCTTGCTTGCATCTATATCAGGACATGCTCTGACTATTGTGTTTCTCAATTTTCCAGAAAGTTCTAAATGATGCTGGATATGTTCCATCTAATTCAGAGAAGTATCCCATTGGAGGCATCATCTCGGCCATTGAGAATGCTTTCCATGCATCTCCTCAAATTATTTGCTCAAAAGGTGCTGTGGGGGAACTTCGTCTGTGCTTCTATAAGGACTTCACGGTTAGAAATCCAATCTGCTCTGTAATATATTCAGCACATAAAAAACTAAAAGATGTTTGAACATTTGTCTTTATTCACCATTGAGATCTAGACGCCAATTCACATTTGTCGCTAACTAGTTCAGTCTACGGTGGCTGGTGATATCACTATTGTTCTTCCTGGTCAGGTTTAAGGCAATGGTGCATAATATTCAAATGTTATAGTTGAAGCTTATAATATTTCTCAGATGTTCTACACTTGTAGGACAGTGCTATTTGACTTGAAATTAATTCTGTGCCAGTTTGGTTTAATTTTACAAAATGAAGGAGAAACCGTAGTTAAGGTAAAATTTCATGGGTATTATGAGAGAACCCCCAATCCCTATGACCTTGTACTTCAGAATGTATCACTAACCCTGTAATTTCAGGGTATCCTTTTCAACCCAATATTTTGGCCAGCATATTTATTTAGATTTTTGTCCTTTTTTTTTTGCAGCCACGAGATTGTGCTTTTGGACCTGACAATAAAATTGATATGGTTACTTCAAGAAGCTCATGTCCGAGATATGTTAGCTTGCCGGACTTTGCATCATGGTTAGTTCTATGCTGTTTCATCTTTATACCATTATAACTATTTTGCTGTTTGAGTTGCTCTGGACTTATTATGCCTTGATTGTGCCAAAGTTTACATATAAGTGGACTGTTTGAACTAACAGTGACAGAAGGAACTGGCCCAGTGTCAATTCCACACCCTGTTACTACCATATAATGAATGATATGTGAAAACGTCAATTATGATTGAGTCCGAAAGTGGTTGACTTTGAGGCCTCTTAGAGGCACCGGGTTGTTCAGGTTGGTTCAAAACCAGTTTCGCTATTGATACTTGGTTAAGTACCAGGTGGCCTGGGGATTGATTTATCTGTATGGTTCTGTTTTCAAATGGATCTTCAATATGCTGATTGGGACTTAATTTGTACACATGGCCACTTTGCCATTTTCAACATCTGAACAAGATGCTCGATATCATTTTTTCACTCGCATTCTAGGATATGTAGCACGTACAGAAAGAGTACATTTTTATTTCCACATGTCTGCTTTTGACCTGGCTTCAGTCCTGATAGTCCGTAGTTGGGTAATCTGGTGTGTATTTTATGTCTGTCTACTTATCACTGCTAATTCGTATATATTATCTTATTTGATGCCTTGAAACGGAACCTCCCTTCGATATAGAAAAAAGTTTGTGACGTGATGATTTTTTTTTGGGTGAGTTTTGCCCCCTTGTATTGTGTGGTTGAACAATTATCAATTGTTGGATTAGAGGAATCCATTGCATTTTATTAATTTTACAGAAAATCTTTGCATCTGTAGGGATGATGGACTTCAAGGTCGGGTGTCTGATGATGCAGCTCTTTAACCTTACGGTTGAGTGCTTCTATTATTTCTGTAAATTGAGAATGAACAGCCACATGCATCAACATGTTTGAACGTTGTACCATATATCCAATTTGGACACCCGTGGATTAATTAAAGAGTTGGACATCTTCAAATTTGAAGAGTTGGCTGAATGTATTATTGGGATCTACTTTAATTTTCAAGCCTGCTGCCATGTTTTCGGGGCCTGGGATTTTATTTCTTTCTTGATTATTGAAAGAATCCATGTATAATATAGCGTGTTGTTGTATCATAAGGAAATTGAGGATAATATATATCATCCTCATGTACTTGCTTTTCTGCACTTAATAAAAAAAAAAAAAAGAAGAAATAATGCACGTTTCTTAACATTTACGGAGTACTTTTTTCTTATTGTAAATGAGTTCAAGCACAAGTAGTTGCAATATGATAATCATTACCTTGGTGGGTTCATGTGCCATTAGGGATAAAGCAAAAGCAGTATTATTTAGGTGGGTTACACTCAATCAGGTGGTTCCAGATAAGGGCAACCGACAGGTTATTGGCAACTCAACCTCATCAGTGATCAGTTTACAGTCCTCTCGTTTGTATATAATCAGGTGTTTCAGCTAGAAACTACCAGGAAACCTTTTTCCTGGCTGGCTGATACATGCTACTGGATCCACCGGTTTATTCCATTCACCTAGACATACAAGGCTAAACCTTAATGCCCCTCTCTTCTTTGACATAACAATGCTCAATTGTCTTCCCCTTTAGAATGCTCAAGGATTCATCCAGAGTGAGTGCATTTGGGGTGTAAATGAGCTGAGCCAATCACTTAAACTTGGTGAAAAAAAAAAGCGAAGAAAGCTTGACTGCTTGAGCTGATTAACAATTAAACTAGTTAATTTAATGAATCACCAGTTCAGAAAGTTGAACAAGAAGGGCTAAAAGTCAGACTTAAGGCTTAAGCTCAAATTATATAGGACAAATAATTTAAAATGTTTTTACATTTTGTAGATCCTTAAAGATGCTTGAAAAGGGTAAAGACTTGTTTATTTAATCGAACCAAAACTAAAATTGGCTTGTTTAAAAATTCAAGACTTGATTTTGGCTCATATAGTTCATTTAAAACTTGATTAATTTTTTTGCATGGTCGAATTTCTCACTAAAATCTTCTTATTTTTATTAACATTAACATTGAGATACATTTCAATGTTAGAAGAAGACGTAAAATTAGTACTAAAATATAATTTCATATTCATAAATCATAGTACAGTACATAAATTATTCAAACGTCACAGTATTTTTTTCACTCAACAAAATTCAAAAATTTTGAACATAATGTATTTAAAAATAAGTTATAATATGTGTGTATGTGTATGATGTATTTTTATATATATAAAATCTAGCAAATATACACACGAGCTATTCATGAGTTTTTAATGTCAATCATATAAGTTTGGACATGACTTATTTAAACAACCGAGCCTAACTTCAAACTCAAACTTGTTTCTTTAACTAAACAAACATACGTGCTCGACAAAATAATTTATTCGAGCATGTAATGAGCCAAGCTCGAATGAGTAGTTCACAAACAACTTGGCTCATTTACGTCCTTAAATTGCATTATATATATTCTTCAACTTTACCAATTTTAATCAACAATATATAATAATATTAAAATATTGAGCTACCATTGTGCCTTGCAAATATCTCATCATATACTAATAATGATCACCTATCAAATATTGCAAGATGAATGTTGTTAACGAAAGAGGTTTGGGCCCCTCTTATATTAGGGAAGTTGGGCCGTGATATTGAAAGAAAGAAAGCCCACATTACTAACCTCAGGCTCTCTATTTGGGAATTGCTTTTCGACCCCACATACGATTTTTTGTCCCCCATTTATAATTTGCATGGACAAAAACACGTTTTAGATATTTAAAATTTTCGGTTCGGCAGAACCGAAAACTTTCCGTAAATCATTTTGGTTTGGTAACGTCGGAAAGATTCCGACAGCTCTTCATAGTACAACTAGATCACACAAAATCGGAAGGGGTCTAAAATTATTCCGGTTTTGCTTAACCAGAATGATTCCGGTTTTACTTAACCGAATTTCTTCCGGGTTTGAATAACTGAAAGCCTTCTGGGTTGGAATAGTCGGAAAGATTCCGACAACTCTTTATAGTGCAACTGGCTCACACAAAACCCAAACGGGTCTAAATTCATTCCGGTTTTGCTTAACCGAAATGATTCCGGTTTTACTTAAGCGAATTAATCTGGTTTTGAATAACCGAAGTTCTTCTGGTTTGACATAGTCCGAAAGTTTCCGACAATTATTTGTACGCAATTTTACTAGACAAACCCGGAAAGGGGTCTAATTTTTTTTTTCGGGTTCAGGGAAATCAGAAAGATTCCGATTTAATATTATCAAAAACTTTAACAACCTTAAGAGTATTTTTTTTGGTTGCCCACCCGGTTCTCTAAGTACTACCTAGGTACATCCGGATCCGACCCGGGTCGCGTGCCTGACTATGGCAGGTGAGTCTCCCAACATGAATTTTCTGCATTCACAAGGACTCGAACTCGAGACCTTGCTTAAGCGAGATCGAACCGCTTACCACTCGTCCCAACCCATGTTGGTAACCTTAAGAGTATTTTGATCCACGGAAATATGAAATGTGGCCAAAAAGTCATATGCCAGGCCAAAAAGCAATTCCCCTCTGTTTCTCGCTGTGTTTCACTCCATGATGATGACGGCGGCGAAGCAGCAGGGTGTTGGTGTCCAATTCCAATGCCTCCGCCTCCTCCTCCTCCGTGGGATAAGAAGTAGTCGTTACTTTTCCGACTCCGTGGTCACCAAGCCGAAGCTTGAATTCGACGAGTCTAAATGGCTTACCCTCCCTCCCTTTCCTTCTACTCCCGACAGTTGCAGTTTCAGTGCCCTGAAATGGGTAATGCGGTGCTGCCCTCATATACCCAAAACCCTAATCCACAAGCTTTTCCGTCTAAGGCAAGTTCGGACACTCTCTCCTCCTCCTCATCCCAATTCCATTCTTAAAAGGGTGGGAGCTAAGGACACTTTGAACTCTGGGGATCGCATAATTCTTCCTCATTCTGTTCAACCAGCAAGAATCAAAGAGCAACACCGCTCTCGCTCTCGTCATGATCTTACGGATGAAGAAATAGAGTTTGTCCGTTCACTTGTGATCCATAAGGATGCAGCCCTTCTTGTCCTCAACAAACCCCCTGGTTTACCCGTCCAAGGTGGCATTCATATCAAACACAGCTTAGATCTCTTGGCTGCTGCTTCTTTACTTTTTGATCATTACTCCCAACCCCCTCTTCTCGTAAGGGACCAAAGACGCAGTTTTGCCTTTTTTTTTTTTTTGTTATGATTTATATATGCTCTCTTACAAACTAACAATGTATGCATTTATGTATGTGTGTAATTAGGTGCATAGATTAGACAGAGATTGTTCTGGCATTATGGTCATGGGTAGGACACAGACTAGTGCTACCCTTCTCCATTCCATCTTTCGCCACAAGACTACTTCCGCTACTTCCGCTGCTTCACCCATTGTATTATTCTCTTCTTTTTCATTAAACTTTTTGTTGGAAGTCTCACATCGCCTGCCTCATAATATATGACATGGTTTAAATACCTGTTGGCTACTCCTCTCGTTGCCAATTGGTTTTGTGATGGAACCTTAACATGGTATCAGAGCCAGAGCCCAACTTCTTTCCAGTTGTTATGGGCCAAAGTTGTTATGGGCTAAAAGTTGCCCTTTGTAATGGGACAATAGATAACCTTTGCCTGGTCCGACAGACTTCGTTGGAGAAGTCCCACGTCGCCTGCCTCATAATATATGGCATGGTTTAAATACCTGTTGGGTTACTCCTCTCATTGCCAATTAGTTTTGAGATGAAACCTTAACACTTTTAACTTACTACTATTATACTATCTGTTTTGTTTTTTTTTTGTTTTTTTTGTTTTTTTAATTTTTAATCCCTATCTCTCTCACTTGGTGCTATTTCCGTCTTTAATAGATTGGCGCAATAGATGAGACAATTCTACGAAGAAAGTACTTGGCACTCGTCATTGGATGCCCCAGACGTCCGAGGGGTTTGATTACTGCTTCACTCGCTAAGGTATGTTTGCTTCTTAGCAGCTCATAATTCCCCTTTTTAGTTTTTTAAGTTGTCGTTGTATTTCCCTTTAATGCTTTAGATGCATTGTGAACCGATTGAAACAACTTTAAAAACAAATTAGTTTCCCTGAGATGTGGCCTTGTACGCATGGATTAACACCAACTACCTCATATCACTCGAGTGCTTAAGGTCTTATGGCTGCTATGTAATATAGATGATCAGCTAAGTTAGCTTAATGTGTTAAATTTTACTGGTCGTTGATTTGGTGAACTGTAGAAAATTCCTTGTACTTAGTAACAAAACATTATAGTTTGGCTTCGTTGGCAACGGACATTTACCTCATGTGTGCTGCTGGTTTGTGCGCTGCAATTTACACTATTTGGTGGTCTTGTCGAAACAATATGATTTTTCGTAGTGAAAGTCTTGATTTTAGTAGCATTTGCTCTCAAACTGTTCTGGATTTAAAAGTTTGTTGCAAGTTTTTTGATGTCAACGAGCACTAGGAGAACTAGAATTTATTGCGAGAAACTTCAGATATAGGTTTCTGTTCTTTGTTGGTGCTTTGCCCTTTTCCTTTCGTTAAGCTTTGTTATGAATATAATTTTTCAGCTTTTTTTTTTAAAAAAAAAATACACAAAAAAAAATATTATAATCCTCTATTTGGTTCAGGTGGTGGTTGACAACGGTAAATCTGATCGAATAACCATAGTTGACAAGTCTACATCAGTGTCATCTCAGCATGCAATTACGGAGTACCAAGTGATTGGATCATCATCAAATGGTTCGTAATGATTAATGAAGCTTACTTTAAATTCTAAGATCAAAGTTACCTTCTTTGTGGGTTGGCATCAGTGGTCATTGCAGGAAGTGCTTGGTTAATTTGTTTTCTAATACAACAATTCTTGATACAAACTGGAAGTTAAGAAATCACAAATAAGAAGAATAAAAGAGAATGTTACTGAAATGTGCCCTTGGGATTGTATTAAGAAATGAAATAAGGGATTTACAGTAGGGAGGGTCTCTCCTTCCTGCCACAGAGTATAACTCCTATAGAGAGCAGATGCTCTCCATTCTCTCAAATTATTACTTTTTCCCCAAGATACTTTCTCTCTCCTCCTTTCTCAGATATATACACACACGGCTGAGCACTCATAATGCCCTGACCAAAACTAACTTGTTTGTCCTTTTCCTGGTTTAGACACCTCATCACTCATTCCCATTCCCTTCCTATTCTTTCTGTAGTAAACTTTCCACACTTTGGGCCTAATGGACTCTGTTTCTAGAATTTCCTCAGCTGGCCTAAAACTCACATTCTTGTTTCTATCAATTCTGGAGTCAGTAAATCTCATTTAAGAATGAAAAAAAATGAATTTTGTCTAATTGGTGTGAAACTTTGAACTTTTTTGATCCTTATTTTTCAACCACTGACAGTGACCCTTGTTTTTGAAAGAGACAGAAGTGTCATTAAATGTTATTTTTAGTATAAGAACTAAGAAGCAATTGTTAGCATCAATCCTTATTGAATTATTGCAATGTCAAAACTGAATGCTTCTTCGTATCAACTGACTAGTGTGGTACCCTTACAAAGTTTTTTATTTGAGTCTCTGAAAAGCATGCATAATTGTACAGGCTAGACAATGTCTTCAGATAATTTTTTGAAACATCAGGTCTTTTTGTCAAGACGTGAGCCAAAAAGGTGTCAAAAATTCTTGATGCATTTTCCCTTCCTCTTTATTATCATCTCCTTAAGTTTTCTTAAGTCTTTTGTTGAGAAACTCAACCTGCTTATGGTACTGCTAATAATGCAGGTTACACATGGTTGGAGCTGTCTCCTTTAACTGGTAGAAAACACCAGGTAAAAAAAAAGGAAGAATCATAACTTGCTGATCTTAAAATGTGTACCTGTGAATTCATATGATTGACCATAATTTGTGTTGTAAATGTGTGTGCTGTAGCTGCGAGTCCACTGTGCCGAGGTGTTAGGTACACCAATAGTGGGGGACTACAAGTATGGACGGCATGCTCACAAGAAATGGGGACTTATTGAGGAGGTCTCCAGTGAGGAGGAGCTTGTCAAGGAAGAAACAGTCCTCCCCTTTGGTCTTGATATGAAGAGAGGGAGCATCTGTGAGAAGCGGCCTCGTTTACATCTTCATAGCAAGCAAATAGTGTTGCCCAATGTATCTGAAGCACTGCAAAATGTGGAATCAGGTACTAGCAGTAGCTTTTATGATCTTTCAGGAGTGGAAAGCCTAGAGTTGGTGGCGCCTTTGCCTCCATACATGCAAACAAGTTGGGATTTCACGAATTCTTGAGTTATGGTGTTTGTAATACGAGTAGGTTGCCACTCTAGTTTGTCTCAATTCACTTGGTGTTTCTTGAAGAAGAACTTGATGGGCATTCATCTACATTTTCCTGATCCATCAAGCATTCACTGCTAACAATTTTGGGTTCAGCTCTATGTTGTGCTTAGCTCCTGAAACACTAGATGGCCATTGAATTATCAATTTTGGGTGCAGCTATATGTTGTGCTTACCTCCTGAAACACTACTGGATCCACTTAGAGGCACCCGGGTTGGTTTAACATCAATTTCACTATTGATACTTTGTTCAGTACCAGGTGGCCGGAGATTGATTTATCTATATGGTTATATGAATTGTTTTGTACACACGGTTACTTTGCATGTTTCAACATTTGAACAAGAAGCATGTTAATCATTTTTTTTTCACAAGCATTCTAGGTATATGTAGTTCTTTACTACTGAGAAAGAGTACACTTGTTTTCCCCATATGGCTGCTCTTGACTTGGCTTCATTCCATAATTGGGTATCTGTCTGGTGCCTATTTCATGGCTGAATGTAATGTAGGGACCTATTTCAATTTTCAAGCCTGCTGCCATGTTTTTGAGGCTGGGATTTTATCTGTTTCTTGATTATTGAAATAGTACATGTATAATAAAGTGTGTTGTTACGGAATTGTGGATAACATATATATTATCCTCATGTACTTATATCAATTATCTCTGTACTTTCAATATATACATATACCCTGTTTCTGTACATAACATTTATATTTTTCTTGTATCATAATTTTGTTCAACCACAAGTGGAGTTCGTGATGTCACCAACACCAACATGAACTTGACCTTTATTTGCAATGCAATTTATCAATCATGTGTTAATATGTATGGTCATAATTGAAGAATGCCCCAGCATCGTGGTAGTTGCAATAGGACAATCATTACATCGTTTAATTTTTTTTCTCCCTTTGTCAGCTTCATTAAGAATAATAGTAAGATTTCTAAACATTAAATTAATCTTATGCTTGCCACATTTTTCAAACAGAAGGAATCCACCCACATACCAATAGTAGTAACACAGATGCAGAAGGCTTCTCTGCCACTCATCTTCATAATTTCTTTTCTTGGTTCATTCTATCTTGCAAGGTCACAAGCTGACTCATGCACCAGAAATCTAAATCTCAAAGTTCCTATTCCTTTTGCTACAACCAACCTTCACTGTCTTTCTGTTTGGGATGCTCAAGGCTTCATCCTCAGAGTAGGTGCACCATATTTTTTTTTAACTTCACCACATATATTTCCACTTATTCCAATATAGCACACCATACGTGTACTAATCATATTACTATATGCTTAAAATTTTGCAGTATGTTCAAACTTCTGCAGACATTTGGAGCTTCATTCTGTCAACACCGGACACAAATTCTTACATAGCTATGGGATTCTCGGCCACCGGCGGCATGGTGGGTTCAAGTGCCATTGTGGGGTGGGTGGCATCAAGGGGAAGGAGTGGAGGGATAAAGCAGTATTATCTAGGTGGGGTTACCCCAAATCAGGTGGTTCCAGATAAGGGTAACCTACAGGTTATAGGCAACTCAACCTTCATCACCTTACAGTCATCTCGTTTGTACATGGTGTTTCAGCTAGAGACTAGTTCTGAACCTTTGTCCTGGCTGATATATGCTACTGGATCCACTGGTTTATTCCCTTCAGCACCAAGTTATGCTCTAACTAAACACCTAGACAAGGTTTCCATAAGAATAGACTACTCCAAAGGTTAGTACTTCTTATACATTTAAGTTCCATACATTAAAACAGATGTTTATTATTAAATTAAATCTAACCTGTAATTTGGTTTTAGCTAACCCAAAAAGAAAAAAGAAAAAAGAGTGTAGTTTGAGCTCTGAAATTTACTAGTGGCCTTTGGCACATGGATGGTGAACAAAATAGAACGAAACAAAATGGAATGGAAAGAAATAGAACATCAATGTCCTGCGAACTACTGTTTGGTAACTACTGAAAAACTAAGAATTTCATGTCCGTTTTGTTTTTACTCCCTCATGTTCACCGGGAGCTTTTCTCTTTTGTTTCATATGTAATGATACATAATTAATACTCTATCCGGACCTATTTATAAATCACTATCTAAAAGAATTTTTTGGTCTTATTTATAAGTTACTTTGTATTTTTTAGGAAACATTTATTGTTCTTTTATCTTATTTGTCCTCTGTTCATTAACGTGAAATATTACATTTGTGAAATTTTCAATACAGTTAAGAAGGTAAAATTGTAATATTAAAATATCTTTTTATAGTTTAAAAAATTGTAATATTATGTAATTACCAATTGGTTTTGAAATAAAATCTTAATATATCACAACCTTTTTTAATTCAATAATAATTACAGATTATTATACTCAAAATACTCTATATTCTCACATCTTTTAACCGGAGTAGTATTTTGATGGGTGTCCAAATGCTAAATAGTACTACTTTCCAAAACATTTTTTTTTCAAATGTGATTTTACAACTACTATCATTTATTAAAGATTCTAATATATTTATTTTTTGGTAACTGATTCTAATATATATTTAAAAGTCCATAAAAAATATTAAATATTCGTTAGAATAAAAATATTGCAATAGAGAAATTTTGGTTTTTTTTAATATATAAATGGAAATTATAAACTTAAAATTTACTATAAAAACAAATAATATATCTCAATTATTTTATTAGTATGATATATATATTTTTTTAAAAAAAAAAACTCTAATAATGTAAAAACATATTTTTGAAGAAAGTGATTTGAAACTGTTGGTAAAATTCGTCCATAAAAGGCAAATTTCAGTTATGTTCTCTTTGATTTTGCTCCTTTTAAGTGAATCAAAATATCTCTTTAACTCTTTTCTTGTGATTAACTTAAAAAAAAAATAAAAAAATCTCTTTTCTTGTTCTGTTCTATGCATAAAATGCAACTATCTATAAAACTCATGTTGTATGCTTTTAAGTTTACCAAAAGCTGCATGTGATATCATATCATATTTAATACTCCCTCCCGTCTATATTATAAGCACCCTTTCTTTCTCACAAAAAGGGTGTTTATAATATGGACCGAAGGGAGTACTAATAGAGGGTAATATAAATAGTAAGAGATATGTTTCTATTTAATTATGTGGTTATAGATTCGATTTCCGGCTCTTACGAATTAGGAAATCTTGGTGGAAAATTATTTCCGAAAGAGATCGACAATGTCAAAAGAATTAATCATCAAGTTTGAGAAACCAAAAGATATCATATTTAATTTGTTTTTTCTTTTCTTAATTTTCATTATCCTATCTCTGATGGAAGGTAAACATAAGTATGATTATCGTGGCTAATGGTCAAGTACACATCATTACTGATCATTATGCCTGTGGTTGAAATGTTGAATGTTGACGGTTCTATTCAATTCATTCACGGTGGGTTATACGGCGGGTGAGGTGTTTTATCAAAAACAATATAAGCCAAAAACACATATAACTTGCACTGCACTCATTCGCTTAGCTAGATACCTTGCGTACTTTTTGAAATATTCTCTGAGTTCATTTGAATATGATTTGATTCTTGAATCATATTGAATCAAATCATATTTCACCGAGATCTATTATAATTTTAAAAAAAAAAATCTCATCCACTGAGATGTTTTAGATAATGTAATTATTGAATGCGTTTGTTATATAATTATCATGTAGTTTTATCAAGCACAAAAAAAAAAAAAAATGAAATGCTTCTATATCTCAATTTTGTTATTTACTCCAAAAATTAAGATTATTTGACAATTTCAATTCAGAGCTGTAATTTCAATTATACCATTCAAACGAACTTTATTTATGTCAAAACCATTTGTCTCGCCCCCCAGGTATTCTCTACTTACCCACCTGTGTTGATTTCGGGTACAGGACTAATGCTAGATTGCTAATTAAAGTAGAATGTAAACACTTTAAAATAGCCCTTGGAAAATCAAAACTACAACCACTTTTATCTCTTTATGCTATTATATTGTTATAATAATTTCATCACATGATTGAATAAATCTTACTTCCTGCGATACAAAAATATTATTCATATAGCATTTTCATTTTATTCAAAGATATTTTTTTTATAAATTTAATACATAATTAATACTTTTTTTTTCAACTAGACCCTTATTTATCATAATTAATCTCTTTTTCATTTTAAAAATTTTTCTTTCTTTTCAATAATGATTATATAGGGATATTATAGTCAAAATACTCCAAATTCTTACATAATTTAACTCTTTATTTTTTTTATAAGCAAAATAATATCATTCCAGCACAAGGGTTTAAATAAGCATTATTGTACACATAAATCGCACTTTTTATGAAGGGTTTGAACATAGATATATAATAATGTGCTCAATAAAGGTCAAAATCAACAAAGAGCAATATAAAAGAGTCTACTCAACGAGAAAGTGAAGAAGCACTTTTGAATCAGAGGGAATATATGGGTTTTGCTATCCATCGCCCATAAGACAATGTATAAGGAACTAAACATATTAAGTTTAATTAAAAAATGATGTGTTACTGAAATAGATAAAAAATAATTTTGTAGGTTTTTCAATGTTGATTTTTTAGGGAGTTACTAACATGTAACCTAAAATTGGATGGTTGCATAACAACCTTTTAGTAAACTAATAAAAAGTTGATACCTAAGACATGTGTGTCATGTCATTCCTTGAAGTAATGATTTATAATTTTTACAATTTAGTCCAACATAAAAAGTAAATTAATTTAATTTAGTCCTTTGCACCTATTAGCAAATTATAACATAGATTAAAACAACAAGTGATTATAACAACAGGTGTTAAATTAATTTGCTAATAGGTACAAAGGACTAAATTAAATTAATTTTTTTATGTTGGACTAAATTGTAAAAATTATAAATCATTACTTCAAGGAATGACATGACACACATGTCTTGGGTGTCAACTTCTTATTAGTTTACTTAAAGGTTGCATAGCAACCATCCAATTTTAGGTTGCAGGTTAGAAATTTCCTTATATTTTTAGGATCCTTAAATATTACCTTAGGAGAATGAATATCAAATCTTATTATATTATTCATGAATGGTTGACCCATCATGGTTTAAGTTAGCCTTCCACCTAATCTACTTAATCGAATGTGGCAGAACTATTCATACACGGCTACCAACACCATTGTTTGTTACAATCCTTTTTCCTTTTTATTAATCAAATAGTAATGGTCTTCTTAACAAGCTAAGTTTCATGAATATGTTTCCAAACACACAACACAAGCATATACACGAGAGAGGTTTAGGGAGAGATGAAGGCAGGTGTTGCATTTCTCATCTTCACAATTTGTCTCCATGCTTCAGCCAACCTTGGAAGTTCACAACCGGATGGAAGTTATTCACAAGGAATTGGAGGTAGTTCACAATCAGATTCAGACTCTTGTGACTCTAAGTTGAACCTTAATGCTCCTCTCTTCTTCGACATAACAAAGCTCAATTGTATTCCTGTTTGGAATGCTCAAGGATTCATCCTTAAAGTAAGTGCATTTTTATTTTTGAAAGTTAGAGTAAGTGCATTATATATTCTTCAACTTTCTAATTTATCGTTATTAAAGCTGTATTGTGACATAATCTAATGAAATGCAAGATTATTGTCATCTCATTTTAAGGTGAAATTATTAGTTGGTCTTGAACTATATGGTCGAAAACTCATATCAATCATTTACGGTTTATTTGTTAGTTGAAAAAATTCAAAAAATAAGTAACAATTGGTGATTTATCATTAGTCCCGAACTACCTAATAATTCCTCTATTTTAAGACTATCTTTGAATTAAAATATATGAACACATCCTTGTTGTTCATTAATTACCACAAAAGAATAATGCTACATATATATCTAAAATAGAATAACATAAGTTGTTATAGAAAGTATGTCATAATCTTTTATCATGAATGAATTCTGATTGGTCAAAAAATATCATTCATTTCTTATTAATTGAATATTTAAATTAATCTATCAATAAAAATCTATCACTTGAAGTCGTAACAACACATTTTTGTGGATTATTATGCTACTTTTTAGCATCTTTCAACCACAAAAAACAATTATCACCAAACCACTTAACAGTGTATTATTATGTATTTTAATGCATGCATAAATTATGCAGTATACTCAGAGTTCTCCAAACATATGGAGCTTCATTCTCTCAGCACCAAATCCAAATTCATACATAGCAATAGGGTTCTCTCCAAATGGAGGCATGGTGGGTTCAAGTGCCATTGTGGGGTGGATCTCATCCGATGGAGCAGGTGGAGGCATGAAGCAATATTATCTAGCAGGGCTTGCACCTAACCAAGTGGTCCCTGATAGAGGCAACTTACGAATTCTCATAAACTCAACCTTAATCACATCACAATCCTCACGTTTGTACATGGTATTTCAGTTACAAACCAACCAACCTCTGCCTCGGTTGATTTTTGCCATTGGACCTAATGGTATCTTCCCTTCAGTACCAAGTTTTGCACTAGCTCAACACCAAGATAAAGCCTCCATTACGTTGAATTACGCAACAGGTTAGTCAAAAGAAAATATAAAATGGGAAGAAAATTATGCTTCTTGCTTCTAGCAGGAAATTTTTTTGTGAAAAGATGAATGCTTGTTTTGAATTGAAGAAGATAAGTGTTAGTTACACTTTATACGTGATAGAATAGAATTGTGAAAATGTGCAAAACAAAATATTTTTAATTATAACCAAGTATTGAGATTTTTGCAAATATAAAATAGTTTAATATACATGCACTTATGATGTAAAGTTTTTTAATTTGCATTGTGGATGCATCATTTATTATCTAATGATAAAAAAAAACTTTACGTTATCATGCTCACACTATTTTCTTAAGATAAAATAGTGAGTTTTGTAAACGCATATAATAAAAAAATTTAAAAGTAGAAAAATAAAGAGCAATTATGATTATTATTCCGGTGTTGAATTCGAGTTGAATAATTGATTTTGGCACATGATCATAGGACCAACATGGGGCATTCTCAAATAGACAAAATTAGACTTGGTTGGTGGTTTGGGGTTGTTGAGAGAAACTATCTTTACACATTCTGTAGCGAATAATATGAGACCTAGCTAATTCGACCCTCTACCAAACCAAACCCATATATGATTATATTCCAGTAGACCAGTACTATCAAGTGAATTTGGTGCGTTAATTTCTTTTGCATATATATGTTCATTGCCTGCCTTGAATCTTCATTAAACGTTCTTTATTAAATAATTGGTGTAAGTCAACTCACGTATGTAATCAATCACATAAAGAGAAAGTTAAAGTGATTATGGTAAGGAAAAACTGTGGAGGGGAATTTCAGAATCCCGGCACCTGGAGCAACATGGGTGAGGTGTCTCTCTAAGGAATGTTCTCCACAAGGACTCGAGCATCTGATCGGTCTTATGGGTTCTCAATATCTTTATGGTTCTAGCATACTTCCACTACGTCAAACCCATTTATAAGAAAGTTAAAGTGATTATAAGATTATTTGATAGATCATGAATAACATAATATATATACATGTTCCTTAAATAATCATAATCATGTCACAGTCTTACTAATTAAGTAGCACGCACATTTTATTCTTGTGGATCCAAGGATGTCATATTCATAAGGATTATTTGTTTACGTTTTAATTCAATTCGAAACAGGTTCAAGTGTATCAGGATCAGGAGGAGGAAGCCCTGATATGAACCTGAAAAGAAGGCATGGAGTGTTGAATATCTTGGGATGGGGCATCTTAATTATAATGGGAGCAATAGTTGCTCGCCATTTCAAGGAGTGGGATCCATTTTGGTTTTATTTCCATGCTTCAGTTCAATTATTGGGTTTTATCCTGGGACTAATTGGTGTAGTTACTGGGCTTGTCTTGAATAATCAACTCCAAATTGACGTCAGTATTCACAAGGCTCTTGGAATCATCATTCTTGTGCTAGGTTGCCTCCAGGTATATAATATTATTTCACATTTTTACTTCTTAATTTATGTTCTCTTTTTTCTTTTTTTTTGTGTAGTGATGTCTCCGGTTTTTCATCTCCATTTTACTCATCTAATCCAATAGATAGCTATCAAATTTTAAATAAATTTTAAGTTATTTTTTTTTATTTATCAATAAATTATTTAAAAGTTGGTACTTGTTCATTTCCTTAATTAAAGCAGATAGAGGACATGATCTGTATTTTTTTTCTTAAATTTTTTTTTAGCTCTCCAATTTATTTAAAGTTTTTTATTGTGTGTTTAAGGATACATTTTTCAAAAACTTAATATAGTAGAAAAAAATAGTACTATTACATTTTCTTTAATTGATTCGTAATATTTTCATTCTTCTATTAACAGACATGGTGAAGTTAAGGTTTATTTGATTCATTTATTTATTTGTACTTTATAGCCAGCAGGAGATGGAAGGGACTACAAAGAAATTGAACTAATAAATTCAACCATAACTTAAAGTTTAGGACCAAATTAATAAGTGATAGCTAGTGTATAAATATGAACGTAAGGACTAGAATACTTAATTACTTAATTTGGTGCATTTGGTTTTGTAGATGATGGCCATCCTTGCTCGACCGAAAAAGGAATCAAAAGCGAGAAAGTATTGGAATTTGTACCATCACAACACAGGGAGAGTTTCGATAATACTAGCCATAGCTAATATTTTCTACGGAATTCATTTAGGTAGGGAAGGAAGTGGATGGAGGGTGGGTTATGGAATTGTGCTAGCCGTATTGCTCTTTATTGCAATTATATTTGAGACAAGACTGTGGAGTAGTAGAGACTAAACTTATTTAATTTATACTGTAATATAAATTGTTTCACCACTGGTTTTCATTATTTGGAAGCTCTTCAGTTTGATCCATTTGTAATCTTGTTGGACGAAGAGGATTCGAAATGAAATATTTTTTTTATCACCTTGTATTTTACTTGCATCAAATTAATATTGTGTTAGTTGGATTATTCTAACAATTGATTAGAATCATTTTGGAGACAAGGCTTCAACAATTTGAGCTGTGTCCTGTGTGTGCTTGTTTACTTTGGACCTACTTTACTATTTGGAACATAAATCTTAAAGATAGGCACAAAGTGCACAACCCATACAAGCACTGAAAATAGAGTTAAAGGAAACCATAACCAGATCAATATATAGGAGTTTTGTTTTGCTTTTTTTCTTTTTTTTTTAAACATCAAAATGCTCCATAATCCATAATAAAAAATCAATAATAATCCTTTTAAGATACAGAGATCAATGATTAAAATATCTTCCAATTTTTTTTTTTTTATATACATAATCATACACGTTTTAGTTATTATATAAACTTGAGGAGCGTATTCGTATCTTCTTGCTCTCAAAGTAAGAAAACGGGTACGCATGCAGAGACATATGGAGAGCATAGGCAGTGGTGGAAAAGGATCCACTAGCTACGGGTTAAAAATTTTAGCATAATTTGGAGTTTTGGACCAGGTACGACCTAGGCAAAAATATTCCATGTTGATAATCCCTCCATACAGGCCACAGGGTGACAAAAAAACATTTGTTTTTGGATTATTTTGCATTTTAGGAAAACGATTAAGCGAAGGAGAAGTAGCTCTTATCAATGTCAAGCATGGCACAAGTTGTAACCAAAAAATAAAATAAAATAAAATAAAATAAATTGGATATGTCATACTCCCTTTCTATCAAAATATAAACATTAGATACCAAGTTTACTTTGTCTCTTTATATAAGTTTTTATCTCAATTTTTAATTACATTAATTACTTTTTTTTTTCACAAACATTCATATTTATTAAACATTTTTTAGAGTTCAATGGTAATTATATGGGTAATTTTGAAAAATATACTTACCAAATATTGTCATTTTCAATATCATTAACAATATTAACTAAATTTACCAAAAACAAAAAACAATATTAACTAACTTTCTTAATTAACGTGAAAGATCACGTTACGTACTTATACTTAGAGACGGATGAAGTACATTATACTGTAACGAGAGTTTTCAATGATATTTTTAAATTAAGGGATGAATGTATCATGGCATATTAAGTTTATTTAAGTGAGTAAATTCTTATGGAAAAACTAAAAATATCAATGTCATCCTAATAAATATTAAATCAGAGATGCTATTTGGTGCGACAAAAATAGCAAGACAATCGACGAACAAGAAGATCAACGGCAATACTTAGCTTAGATCTCACATGTACATCTCACATGTACATAAATCTTATCTGAAATCAATGATTTATAATTGTCGTACACAAATTCTTACGGGGTTTGTTCTCCTAATAAGCATTTTTCATATTAAATATACTATTTTCACATGTAAATTTACTTTTTTAAAATATTTTTAACATATGTCCTTAAACATACATTAGAAAAAACTCTAAATTAATTAAAGTTAAAAATCATCGAAATTCAACTCAATCAAGAGCAAATCATGGACTTGGTTTGGGAAATGTTTGTTGCAATTAGATGCACTCTATCTCTCTATTTAAAAAAAGCTAGTAGTATTTTGGCTTAATTACGTGTCAAGTTGTTGAATTTTATGGTCATTTTATCATGAATTCTTTTATTTTTAGTGTTTGACTCTCCGAAATTACTTCCGAGTTTATCATATATCTCTTACCAATTACAACCAAATTTTGCTGACATACCATACCAGAATCCTAATAAGAAGATGTAAGAGGTTAGTCACGTGATGCCACATGGATGAAGACGACCAATCTCTTCAATCTTTTTTTTTAAACTAAAAATATTAAAATATTAATTTTTTTTAATTAACAAAAAAAAGGATTGTCGCCCACATGGCAGCATGTGTACCACGTGACTAACCTCCTGAGTTTGACTAAGATTTCGGTGTGACATGTCAGCAAAATTTGGTCGAAATTGGTAACAGGGATATATGTCAAACCCAAAAATAACTTCAGGGAGTCAGACGACATTGAAAATAAAGAACAAGAATCTGTGACAAAACGATCCTAAAGTTCAAAGACTGAAAACATAATTAAGTCATTAATTAAATGCAAAGAAACTTGAGGTGCATGGCTATTGTTTTCAATCTCTTGATAATTAAGTTATGGGAAGAATGATAACGATCATGCATCATGTATGGAGTTATGGTGATTATCGTAAGATGCGAGGTTAAAATACATAAGCGATCCGGTGGACCATAAGTGAAAATGGAAGGTTCTTGGGAATTATTTTAGGTAAGACAGTTTTATGATCGACTCGTCTAGCTAACCACGCCTCGGATAGTCTTGCGGAACTGCAATAGTTCTATCTGCAACTCACCCAATTGGGATCACAGAGGGTGATTCTTAGTTTGGCCTAATCCAGGATGGATTCATGATGGGCGCATGGCTCTATGGAGGCATACGCAAAAATGGGACACTTAGTCCTGATTGCTTTCCCTAGAGTGTTGGTTTCATGGAAGAGTTGAATGTTAATGGTGGAAGTTTTTAATGTGAGATTGAGCATGCATGGCATTTAGATAAAGAAGATCGTGGTTATGATAAGACACTTGTTTAATCATGCATCAACTACATTATTGTTGTATTGTATGTGTTTGTTTAACTTATAATTAATTAATTACTAATCTGATAATGTGATATGATAATGACTTACTTTCATTTCCTTAATTGTGTGTTAGGTAATGATGGAGCTAATCCTACCTCTGGAGTGGATAGGACCGAAGTCACTCCTGGTTGGGAGTAAAGTGATGATCAGTATCAGTAGCCAAGAATGACGCTTTGTCATTCGGATCCTTGTAATAAGGATTAGAGTTTTGAAGAATATTGCTCTGATTGTAACACGAGTTTTGTAAAACATAAGAGCATTATTCTATCTTCTGAGAAAATACTAACGAGAAAAACTACTCTTTTAAAGTGATGTTAATATAACTATGTTTTCTGTATCAAAAAGTTTTAATTTGTTTACCATTTTTAAGGATTTCAAATAATTCACCGATTATTTAATTAATATTTTGTGATTTAAATTTGGGGTCGTTACATCAAACTGTGACTCCTCCACATCTTGCTAAAATTAGTGTCCAAATGTTTAAATTGAAGTGGCGGATTTAATTTCTTGTGCGCCAGATAAGAATAATTTTGCATTCCATATTTGTCTGCTCCTCTTGGGCCTTATAAGAATTCCATCATGAATTGTGATATGTTGCTTTACCTTATGCTGCAATATTGTTTCAAAACTAAGCCATTTATAACATCTTTGCCAAAACTGATATATTTTGTAACAGCTAACAAATAAGTGCTCTTGAGATTCATCCTTTGTTTCGCAAAAGGTGCATTTGATATCACCAGCCATTCTCTTGAATGACACACCTTTGCTGCAGATTTAGTTTTGTTGGTACTCCATTTACAAGTAATTTTCAAGCGAGTCCTTGTATTGTTCCTGAACTTTTAATAAAACACCTTGTCTGCATCTTCATCTTCTTGCAATATACTCCCTCCGGTCCTTATTATAAGCCCATTTTCTCTCTCACAAAAAGGGGCTTACAATAAGGACCGAAGGGAGTATAACATATTATAGGAAGTGCTTACGGTGTATTCCCCGATGGACCTTGTCCTGTTTCCACCTTCATTGATCCAATGCATCTTGCCTTGGTTTGGTGCAGTCAATTAACCTGCATTAATTAGATGCATGCTACTTCTTGTTCCCATTGACGTAAGGGTCTCCTTCATTCCAGCTTCCATTCCCATGTACCATACTACCATCTATCCAACTTTCTAGACTATCAATTTTGGCTTCCTTATTTCTTACCCAAGCAAACAGCCTAGGAAAAGTTATTTTGAGTTTGTCATCACATACCCTTGATCCTTCCAAAAAGATACATTTGAACCATTTCCTACCTTCATTCTAATGTTTTTCCCAAACCAGTCCCCTCCCATAGAATTTCCCAGCAAACTAACTTTTTTGATATCCCTCCACTAAGATGAACCTTTCTTAAAAATATCTACATCGAATGCCTGCTCACATCTCAACACTCTTTCTCCATAAATAGAGATTATGATTCTACACCAAAGGAATTTTTGCTCCTTTAATAATCTATTAATCTTCACCTCCACTTACCTAACAATGTCAAATTAAATAATTATATATTTTTAACACCCAAACCTCCCTCACTAATTGGTTTTACACACTAGCTCCCATTCTGCCCAAGCTATTTTATTACTCTCCTCACTCCCTCCCAAAGAAACCTTTTTTGAATCTTATTTATTTTGTTAATCACAGATTTAGGTGCTTTAAGGAAAATAAAATAATATAGATAGGTAAGAATGACAATACCGATTTGAGGAGTGTTACACGACCACCAAAAGAGAGTTGCTTATACCTCCAACAAGATAATTTACTTTGAAAGAATTCAAGGATTGGATTCCAAGTAGATAATTTTCTAGGATTTGCACCGATTGATACTCCCATATACTTGAAGTCTTGAACAACACCTTGGCCATTTTACAATTTAACTTTTCCACCATACTTCTCAATTCTTCACCATCAGTCTTGATTCCCACTAATTAAGTTACTTTTGTGATAATTTATTTTCAGCATAAGGCCACTCAACCCTTCAACAACAATTACTAAGAGAAAAAGAGTCTAAGTTTCTTAAAAGACATACTCCCTCCAATCCTAAATGTAAGTCCTTTTGTAAAAAAATAAAATAAAATCGGTTCTTAATAAAGCTTTGTTTTCAATTTTCAATAACCTTAATTACTTTTTTTTTCACAAACGTTCATATATACTCAACACTTTTTAGAGTCTCAATAATAATTACAGAGATAATTTTGAAAATATATATCAAATGTTTACATTTTTAATGCCACTAAACAATGCTAATTAATTTTCTTAAAAGTTGTAGTATTTTTTAGTAAAAAAACTTACATTTAAAATCAAAAGGAATATATTTTTATTAAATGATATACATAAATAAGAACGAAGGGTGTAATTCTCTATCTTTAAAATTTAGTGAGTGTTTCTTGATTACTTAACAATAATTATAATATACAAATTTTAAAATTTTTTATTTATTATTGTGACACTAATTTAAGATTAATTTTTCTATCCTATGTATCTCATGCATAGGTTAAAAGAGAATAAAAATAATAAAATTGTATTGGAGAACTAAATAATTAATTTTTAAATCATTAAGTATATTAGTTTCCCAATAAAAATTTATTTTTTAAGGTTTGATAAACCTATGCACCTAATGTATAGGTTAGAAAAACGCTTCATCAACCTCCGACTTGCATGCTGCCACAAGACAGTGGCTTTTTTAAAAAAAAAATAATAAAAGTTAGGTGATCTCGTTAAGGTCATGACAGGTTTTTAGGCTAAAAAATTTTTCGGTCAATTTTCTACCAAGGAAACATCCTACGGAGTTTGCTTGGTCCTATAATAATAATAATAATAATAATAATAATAATAATAATAATAATAATAATAATAATAATAGTCTTGTTAACTAATGTCCTAGAAGCATTGTTTAAGGAATGTATTAGTAAAAGAAAACTTATATTGGAAATCTAAGTTTATAAGTCCTTGATGTTTTAAATTCAACATATTTCAAAATAAAATTACTTTTTTTTCTTAACCAATGCTTTAAGAAAACTCTTTAACATTTTTCTAACATAGTAATAATAAACCTAATAATATACTAGTAAATAATATGCAATCTCAACTTTATCTGTGTGTCCAGTTCTAGCCGGCAATGCCAAGCAGTTCGTTAACTCCAAGGATATAACAAAACATTATTTCTTACCTTTCACTATAAAACTGAACATCATACGGTAATTAATTGTACATATTTGAACTTAGCTTTGCCTAATCTTATCGCATTCCACACAAAAATGAAGCTTACTAACCTTTGCCTAATCTTGCTCACTATTCTTTGTAGTTCATCAACCCTTGTCATTTCACAAGAGTCGTGTTCTTCTAAACTGGAGCAAATCCCGACCACTTACCCTTTTGATACAACCAAACTTCTTTGCTCTCCTGTTCGGAGAACTCACAAATTCTTCCTCAGGGTAAGTAGTACCTAGCTAGTGCACACATTATATAATTAATTAGCATATTAAGTGAGACATATACTTTTAACTATAACTGAAAATTGAATAATTTTTTCATGCATTAGGTGTTGTATGTTAAAGATATTTACTTTGAGCTTCCTTAATCTCAGCTCTAAGTAGTTGAGGATAATAATAATATATTAACGTCTCATGAACATACAGTTTTTTTTTATTTGGTTCTCATCACTTGTTATTGTTATTATTATAACATAATTTATTGAAGTTTAAGTATATGAAAAAATTGAAAATTGCCATCATGTATAACCAAAGTCAAAATGATTATTACATATGGAAACAAATTAAGAAAAATATGTTTTGTCCTTACATATGACATTCATTTTCAATTCGATCGGTGTCTAGTTTGAGTCCAACAAACAATTTTATAACTAACAACAAAAAAACAGTCAGGATCAAAATGAAAATGGTCCCCATAAAAGTTGATTTTTTTGAAATTGGTCTCTGTAAAAAAAAAAAAAATTGGTTTTGGTCCATGCATTTACAAAACGTTTTGGTTTTGGTCCCTCCTATTAAATTTTGGTCCCTATAATTATATTGATAGTTTTTTTTTGTCCTTATATTATTACATTTGATAGGTTTTGGTCCCTTTGTTATTGGATTTCATAGGTTTTGGTCCCTCTACAGTCATGGTTTTTGCATCGAAACTTTTATGTAATAGAAGTTGTTTTTTATTACCCTTGAGAATTAATGCAAGAATATCATTCTTAATTCTTCACATAATGTAATACATTACCTTTTCGGCGTTTTCCATCCACATTTAATAGGAGAGACCAAAACCAAAACGTTTTGTAAATGCAAGGACCAAAACCAAAACTTTTTTTTTACGAGGAGTAATTTCAAAAATGTCAATATTTATAGGGACCATTTTGCTATTTAAGCCAATGAAAATTATAACACCTATGAGGACCGAATTGGAAAAAAAAATCATGTGTGGGGACCCAGTTGAAAAAAGTGTCATCCTCAGCTCTAAATAAAATCTCCATTATAAAATTTCCGTAAAGTATTAATTTTCCATTCACAAAATTCATTTCATGAAGTACAGTATTTAGCAATTTGAGTCCATCATGAAGAATTGATTAGCTAATTGTTTCTTACTATTATAATATTATATATTATGATGATGATGATGATGGGAATACTGAACAGTATGCTAAGGCTTCATCAGATGTGTGGAGTTTTATATTCTCATTCCCAGCAGACATAAATGCATATGCGGGAATAGGGTTCTCCAAAGATGGGAGCATGGTGGATTCTAGTGCACTTGTGGGGTGGATGCCTTCACCAGGTGCAGGGGGTTTAAAAGGCTATTACCTTGGTGGAAAATCTCCAGATCAAATCATTGTTGGCAAAGTAAATAATGACCTTCAAGCTATGAACTTATCCATTAATCCAGCTGGTACTTCCCTTGTGTACATTGTCTTCCAATTGAAGACCAACCAACCCACTTCCAATCTTTTATTTGCCATTGGACCAAATGGTGTTTATCCAGATTATAAAACAGGGGTCCTTACCAAACACAGTGATAAGATAGCCATCAACATAGATTATTCTAAAGGTCAGTCAAATCTCAAATCTCTCTCTGCTCTATATCTAGATATACTACTATAAAGGATTCAATATATGTAGAAATGTTTTCTTTCATAGTTAATTTATTTTTGGTTAAATTAGTCAATTCGTCTTTGAATTACAAGTGATGATCAATTTGTAAATTTTCACTCATAATTATATTTTATTTTTTAATATTGGGGTAAAATATATACATATTTTTCAGATTATTAATACTATTTCTCAATTAACTTACGATATTATTTGTAGCGTAAAGTGGAAATAAAGTGCTAATTTAAGATCTTCTCACTTTTTAAAAAAACTTATCTTAAAGGAGTTTGACCTATATAAATGATCATTTTTCAACTAACTTTACATACATACACACACACATTTATATCTAGGCTTATTTATGGTTTTGGTCCCTATAAGTTGATCTCGTTTTGAATTTAGTCCTTAAATCTTTTTTTGACCTTGAATGGTCCTTAAATCTTTTTAAATTTTGTTTTTAGCCCTTAAATCTTTTTTTGATCTTGAATTGTCCTTAAATCTTTTTAAATTTTGTTTTTAGTCCTTCTGTTTGTCTTCTACCGTCATCTGCTGTGCCATGTCAGCCCTTATATTGACTGCCAACGATGCATCTGATGTGGACCTCCCACTCATGTGAGCAGGAACCGAGCATGAACCGAGCATTAACCGTGCATGAGATATCGACCGAGTACGATGCAATTGGTAACGGCATAGCTCGGTTCGTGCTCAGTTCATCGTGCTCGGTCGATATCTCCCATCGGTTTGACAAGTAGTCATGCTCGGTTCATGATCGGTTAATGCTTGGTTCCTGCTTGGTTCGTTCCTGCTCACATGAATAAGAGGTCCACATCAGATGCATCGTTGGCAATCATTGTAAGGGCTGACATGGTACACCGTTTGCCATGTCAGCAGATGACGGAAGAAGACAAACAGAAGGATTAAAAACAAAATTTAAAAAGATTTAAGGACCATTCAAGATCAAAAAAAGATTTAAGGACTAAAAACAAAATTTAAAAAGATTTTAAGGACCGTTCAAGGTCAAAAAAAGATTTAAGGACTAAATTCAAAACGAGGTCAACTTATAGGGACCAAAACCATAATTAAGCCTTATATCTATATCTGCACCATGATTATTCAATCTAAATATTGCAATAATTTTGGGTCTCATGTAACAGGCACAAATAGGGAAATTTCTTTCATAAATCTACGTAGAAGCCATGGTGTTCTGAACATCGCGGGATGGAGCATACTAATGATAATAGGATCCATAATTTCTCGCTATTTCAAGCAATGGGACCCCATTTGGTTTTATTTGCATGCTTCCGTTCAAATATTTGCCTTCGTAGCTGGCGTAATTGGAATTTTATGTGGATTCTCCTTGTCTAAGAAACTCAATTCGAATGTCACTAATCACAAAAATATAGCAATCCTCATTATCATCCTTGGGTGCCTCCAGGTTAAGTTGTTCTCTAATTTTGCTAATTTACATTAATTTGACAAAGCTCAATTATTTATGGATAATGTTATGTGAATATTCAGATTTGACATCTAGATTTAATATTTAGATTAACTTATATGCATAAACAATAAAACTGCATATAAGACAAATCAGATGTTAGAATCAAATGTCAAATCTAAATATTCATATAGTATTATTGTTTATTTATGTTGATTTATCGATATAATCTAATATCGATAGGGATTATAATTCAATAACTATTAATAATGCATAAGCTAGTGATTAGTATTTTTTTTATAGACAAGATTTTTAACGAAAATGGAGGAGGGGCCGGTATAAGCTAACTAGTGATTAGTATGATATTTGTATTTTTATTGATTGGTTTAATGCATGAGATTTGACAGTAGTAACCAAAATTGATAACAATCCTAATAATCAATCAATATTATTGAGATGATTATTTATCAAATTAACCTCATAGATGTATGTATCATAAGGAAAAAGTTTTAGGTACACAAGTTAAAATAGTCCGATAATAATGACAAATCGCTATTTTCACCTTTAAAACAACTTCCACATGTTTGGTGTAGTGTTTATTAAAGGCAAATTCTTGTTTGGGTAAAAGTTTTAAAGTAGATCTTTCACTTAGTGTGCAAATGTGATTTTGGTTAAATCTACCGCTCACCCTAACATGTTATTTGATGAATAAAACTTACATATAAACACATGTCCATTGATTATAATTAAGCTATAAAAAAAAATTAAAATGAGAAGATAACTTATTTTCTTTTTTGATAAATAATTTAGAAGATAACTTAAAAAATATTGTATTAATAATTTTATTGTTTTTTAAATTATTGATTTAATAACACTTGAGATTTAATTTGATTGGATTTTTTTTTAATATAATCAAACTGATTTGATATAATACGATGGGCACTCAACCTGGAATTTTTTTTTTAACAATCACCTCATACGCCTAATAGAAACTAAAGAACTGCACTTTCGATTAGTTATATGCTTAATAAACATTGAGCATTGGTGCTTATGTGCAAGTACGTGTTACTCCTACTTTGGTTGCTTGTGATGATTTGATTGTTTAATTAGGTTGATATATATGGGCGTTATAATAAACTAAACTAGTACTTTTTTTTTATTTTTATTTTTTGCATAATCATGCCTTTAATTTTCACTCATATGAACCTTGTATTGCTTAATTGTATGTAATTTGATTTGATTTCATATATAGGTATTGGCAATTAAATTACGACCAGGACCAGAGTCAAAAATACGGAAGTATTGGAATTGGTACCATCATAACGTAGGAAGAATTTTGATCATCTTCGCAGTGATTAACACCTTTTATGGACTCCATTTAGGAGCGGAAGGATCTAAGTGGTTTCTTGCCTATGGAGTCTCTATTGTCATCTTAGTCATTGTCGCTGTTATTTTGGAAATTAGAATGTGGATTATTGTAAGAAGAGAGGCTCAGTCCAAGAGGACTGAGTCATATCCTCAATCCACCTTTGAGTTACATTGATAGCTTATTAACATACTTTGGATTCAAAATCATTTTCAATTTCAAATCTAATTGTATTTTTAGAGTTCAACGGTGTAAAAAATTAGTAACACTTTGCATTATGATATGCCAAAGTGTGAAAATTGATTAAAAATAAACTTAAATAAAAAAATATTATTATATAGTTTTTTGTCAATTTTCACAAATAAAGTAAAACAAAAATAGAATATATGATTTTTTTCTTATATAACAATCACAATAACCCAGAAAACAAGAACACGACCTAAAATTAAATTTTGACCAATTAGAATAGGTAAAAATGGAAAACCACGTGTCACAAAAATTCTAAGGCATGAAGATAAAACAAAATTCTCTTCAACTTTTGAAGAGAAGAAATGAGAGCATGTTAAAGTGTTAATTAAGTACTTCTTTCGTCCTACAACGATGGTAACAAATTGAAAAATTAAAAAAACATTAAGGAGACATGAATTTAATGATTTGTCTAATACATCAATATAATTATCAAATGCCTAATTTAATATATTTTGCATTGATCAACCAATCACAATTCAAACATTACGATTAAAGTAATTGCAGAATGACCTCATTAATTCATTGAATACAAAAGGTAATTGAGAGGCATCATAGTACAACTTTCACAAATAATAAAAGAAGAAAATTGCTTATTGGAGACATCAATGGTCCCTTTATTATGAAGATGAAGAACAAGACGCCTATTTGGATGGTCAAGGCTTGCATGCCACACAATTTTATGAACTTAAATTTGAGTTTGATCCAAGTGCACTAACATTTCATGTCTAGCTTCTATTTGAACATATTCGATCTTGGGGACAAATTTGAGAAGAATTGTATCATGCACCTAGTATGGAATTTGCATGTTCCTACACTAACTTCCATGCCATAATCACATGGTCTTCCTTTGTCAAGGTTGCACCTATGGCACATCTTATAATAAAATCTTCTTCAACCTCAGCATGAGTCATATATACACTTCCAGAACTATTAATTGAATCAAGCAATTTACGATTGACTCCATTCACCCAATAATGCTTATCATTCACTGATTTCGCGATAGGATCAGACGATTTTTTACCATTTGACAACATTTTACCAATTGCTAATGGTGAAATCCTAAAGCAAACCAATGAGAAATATCGGGGCACAACAATTTCAAATCTTTTATCCAATCTCATTAGCCCTTCAAAGGTTTTGGCCATTTCAACATGGCTTCTCAAAAAGTTTCTAAGGTTGTCAATACCATAGCTTCTAAGAACAAGCCATAATTTGAGTGCATTAAACCTCCTGTTTTTCCAAATTCCTGTTTGAGTGCATAATATTTAATGGCCTTATGTAACTTTTGGTGTTGTAATGTGTTGAGAAATGCCTGGAGTGGTTTCTGTTTTTCCAAATTCTAAAAGAAAGCTGCACACAACTCATTCATGGGATTTCATGGGACTTGTGAATGATGAAACCATGGAGATTCTAGGATACTCCTCCACCAAAAACCAGGCAAATATTATTGTTGGTTTCATTGATACAGGTGAGGAGTCTTAGTCTTACTCTTACAGCTAGCTGAAGCCTTTATGTTTACTTTGTATACTACCTTCATTTTCTAGTAGTTTGACGTTTAACTAATAAGGCACTAATTAATACTAAAAAATCATATTACCAGACCAAATTGAACTGTTATTTCATAAATGCTACAAGTATTAGGAGTTGTTGTGTCATAGTTAACTCTTTTTTTCCATGCACATATATATTTCACCTGCAATCGTGTTCGAACCGAAAAATATCTACAATAAAATAAGGCTAACCGGCTAACTCGTAGTTATTTAAGAGTATAGTTAAAAACATATTATAAAATATTTGTTAATATTTTAAAACTTCAATCATAATAGAACAAGATAAATTCTCAAAGAGTCACTCATTTAAGACAAGGGAGTAAGTAATCATTCATCTTTTCTCTGTAGTCCCATATAAAGACAAAATGTTACTCCGGTTCACAAGAGTCTCCCCACTTCATTTATTTTTTCTATTTGCAGAAACTTTATATCTTTATTCTTTATCCCCTTACTTTTAGGAATGGCAGCTAAAGGAAAGTATGACAGAAAAGGTTAAGCTTCAATCATTATGGTATTTAAGTTCTTGCTCATGAGAACTCCTTTAATGAAATAGGCCTTCTGCAGAGTTAAAATTGAACCTAAATATGCTCTGTTCTGAATAACCCTGTTTTGCTGCAAAAGAGCTAATACAAATTACAATTACTCTCCAAGAGATTCAATTTAAGCTTGAATATAACACACCAGTAAATGGTTAAGGAACTTAAAAGTTACAGAGTTTTTTTGTTAATAAAATGGAAATCATGATGTGTCTTATTCATAATCACTGTTGTTCACACAGGAATTTGGCCTGAATCCCCAAGCTTTAGAGACACTGACATGCCACTGGAATGGAAGGGACATTGTCAATCAGGAGAAGCATTCAATGCTTCATCATGCAAAAGGTTGCTGGTTGAAACCATATCCTCATCTTTTATCACATTTGACTTATGAACATTAATCTTCACTAGGGTCATTTTTCTCATTGGTTAATCATTTATGTTACAGGAAAGTGATAGGAGCTAGATACTATATGAGTGGATATGAAGCAGAGGAAGGGTCAGACAGAAGAAAAGTCACTTTCAGATCTCCAAGGGATATCTTAGGTCATGGGAGCCATACTGCTTCTACAGCAGCAGGGTGCCATGTGGCAAACATGAATTATAAGGGGCTTGCAGCTGGAGGAGCCTGGGGAGGTGCACCTATGGCTAGGATTGCTATGTATAAAACATGTTGGAATTCAGGTTGCTATGATGTGGACTTGCTAGCTGCATTTGATGATGCAATAAGAGATGGGGTTCACATCATATCTTTATCTCTGGGCCCTGAAGCCCCCCAAGGTGATTATTTCAATGATGCCATATCAGTGGGGTCATTTCATGCTGCTAGGCATGGTGTGCTGGTGGTTGCATCAGCTGGCAATGAAGGAAGTCCTGGTTCTGCAACAAACCTTGCACCTTGGATAATCACTGTTGCTGCTAGCTCAACAGATAGGGATTTCACCTCTAATATCATATTAGGAAATGGTGTTAACATCACGGTAAAGCTTAGTATATTACTTTGTAGGAAGTTACATTGACAACCCCTAGATTTAACTTACTTATACTAAAAAACCCTCTTGCTTCAAAAGCTTCACTCATCTCCATTTTAAGGAGCTCGGTATAATTACACTTACCAACCTTTCAGGGGAGGTAGGTTTAATGATAACTGAATCTCACGGGAGGTAAGTATAGCTTTTGAAACAAAATGAGTGTCTACTAGTAGATTTTCTGCACATTTGGTGGACTCTTGATTAGTTTAGTGCAATTAAAACAGGGTGAAAGCCTCAGTCTCATGGAAATGAATGCCTCCACAAGAATAATTTCTGCATCTGAAGCCTTTGCAGGATACTTTACTCCTTATCAATCCAGGCGAAGTACAAGGTACTTAAAACTTAAAAGTGAGAAGAAAATAAAAATCAATGCAAAAGGGTGGTTTTTAAGCTAAATGTTGTTTTTTCCCTATGTTTCTGTAGTTACTGTTTAGATAGTTCACTAAATAAGACCAAGACCAAAGGGAAGGTTCTGGTGTGTCGACATGCGGAGAGTTCATCAGAGTCGAAGTTGGAAAAGAGTAAGGTGGTTCGAAAGGCAGGTGGAGTTGAGATGATACTTATTGACGAGACAGATCAAGATGTTGCCATCCCATTTGTGATCCCTTCAGCTATTGTGGGAAGGAAAACAGGAGAACATATTCTGTCTTATATCAATAGCACACGGTATGTATTGCATGCGAGAAAATAGACATTTCTAAGTTGGTGCTTGATAGACATATCAAGACAGGATGTAACAAAAGATTACACAGTAGAACATTTGGGTGGAACCAAACAGAACTTAGAAGAGCATCCTGTTCATGTTATGCCATGTTATGTCCGTGCACGAAACACTACCTAAAGGCCATTCGCTAACACAACATTCTGTTATGCTGAACAGTAAGCCTATGTTAAGACAGTGCTAGGAACTCAGCCTGCACCACGTGCAGCAGCATTTTCTTCTAATGCCCCAATGCCTTTAACACCAGAAATTCTGAAGGTGATGCTCTCATTTATATTCCAATAAGTTCATGAATGCTTTGTTTTTCTTGACTTAATCTGAAGATTTTTCATTGTACTACTATGTAGCCTGACATAACAGCCCCGGGATTAAACATCCTTGCTGGGTGGTCTCCAGCAGCAGCTGGAAACATGAAGTTCAATATTCTATCAGGAACTTCTATGGCTTGTCCTCATGTAACTGGAATTGCGACTTTAGTCAAAGCTGTCCATCCCTCATGGTCTCCTTCCGCTATCAAATCGGCCATAATGACAACTGGTATAACATACTACTAATATGATTTTTCTAGAAGAATGTATGATTCTTCTTAATCAAGCATTGAATAAAGCTCCTTACTAGATAAAAATTTATCTGTCACTTAATACCTTTAAATATAGATACTGAGCACCCGAGGAAATTTAACTATATGACACAAAAGGGACATAAAGGATCATTCTATATACCTTACAGTGTACAAGCTTCATTATTTCCACTGAAGAAACTAATCAGAAATTCAATATGCAGCTACAATTCTTGATAAGCATCACGAACCAATTATAGCGGATCCTGATAGAAGAAGGGCTAGTGCCAGAAGTCTAAGCTTCTAAATTTGTCTAAAGATGCTTGTTCTTGCCAGAAGTTATATATAAGCACGACCTGTTAGATGCACCAATCTTATGATATAGCATGCCTAGATACACCAATCTGTTATATGCAAGAATTTTGTTCCTTTACATTTAGAATGTCTAGATGACAAGTCTTGGTGCAATAGTGTGGTTGCTGCCTTATGTCTTGGTTGCCACTAATTCTAGTGGTAGAGACTGGAGAGTGTCTTTCCAATCACGAGGGTGAGGTTGTGCACATCTAACCCTGCCTAAAGACCTCCACAGTGGAAGCCTTGTGCATTAGGACACATTTTTACTGTTAGGATATCTAATGCGTGTTTCTCAATTGTTTGTACTTTGTAATAATATTTCAAATATGTTAAATAGTTGCTGGAGCAATTGCATGAGAAGCAAAAACAAGAAGAGAAAATGCTGCAAGAATTGGCGGACATGAAAGAATCCTTAAAAGCTGATAAGCGTAGTCTCGTGGAAATTACAAATAACTGTGATAGGCTCAGATCATTATGTGAGGAAAAAGATAAGGGCACTTCAGGTAATGGTCTCGACACTTAACTTCATGGAATCGGTCTTATTTTTACCTTTGCAATAAGGTTCTTTGCAATCTTCTAGGCTACAATTCTAGAGAAAAGGAACATGGAAGCAAGGATGGCCAATTTGACTAATCTGGTGGTAGAAAACACTGCCAAAAAGGACCTTGTTGGAACAAACAAACAAGTAAGTTACTTTATAATACTGTTTGTTCATTTTTTTTCAATCATGCTTCTGATTAATATGGTTGTTTTCACTTTTGATGCATAAGTTGCCGACTTTGGTTGATTCTGAATAGGTCTTACAAAAGCTTGAAGAGGAGCTAAAACTTTGTAAAGACAAGCTGGTTGCAGCTGAAGAAACTATCAAAAGTTTAACAAATGAAAAGTTGATGTTGGAACAAAAGTTGTCTGGGCTTGAGAAGAAGAACACCGAAGAGGTAAAATGGTGGTGGTTAATTTTTAAAATTAAAAGCCATAATTTTTAGTCAGTCGACATTATGGTGGTGGTTATAATGCAGATTAATTCTACTCAACGGAAACATGAGCAAGAACACCAAATTCTGAAGTCTCAAGTGCACAACCTTGAACGAAAACTTGTAGTTTTTAGACAAGAGTTATTTGCAGCTGAGTCTACTCTTTCAGTCAAGGACACTGAATTGGCTGCATTGAAGAATAATTTAAGAGAACTAGAAGAATTGAGAGAAATGAAAGAGGTTTGATACTCTTATTTAACATTTTCATTGGTCCTGTTTGTAAAATAAAAAATCTAGGTCTCAACGTTATGTATTTCCACTTTATTTGTGTTAATTTAAAAACTTAAAATTTCGTATATTTTTAATTTGCTTTTATTCAGGACATTGATAGAAAGAACGAACAAACAACTTATATATTGAAGATGCAAGGGGCTCAACTAGCTGAGTTTGAAATGCTTTATAAGGAAGAACAGGTTCTAATGAAGCGAATTAACATAATAACATTGGAATTTGGTTTCCAATTTTAGATATGAAAGGCAAGATATTAGTATATCCATTTATTTATAGTTAGTTATACTTATATGCATTAACCACATAAGCAATATATGTGTTCACAAAAAATTAAAAAAATACAGTACGAACCCTGATAGAAAGTTCAAAAAAAACCCTAATCGGAACCGCCACCCCTTACTCCATAATCAAACTTCACAAAAAAAAAACAATAATAGGATGAACCTAATCATCATAATCTGCTTCAAAATCGGTCACACACGCCTAATCAGAAACCCTAATCGGAACCAAAATTGGTGACGCCACCCTTTACTCCATAATCAAACTTCACAAAAAAAAAAAAAAAAAACAATAATAGGATGAACCTAATCATCATAATATGCTTCAAAATCGGCCACACACGCTTAATCAGAATTCTAATCATCACTCGGCCACCCACGCCTAATCAGAACCCTAATCCTCCTCCGTGGAACATCCTAATGTGCTTCTCGAGAACAGAAATCACATTTCTTCTTCTTTAGAAAGCTTCTCTACTTCAAACTCAATGTCAGAAGACAAGTGCGAGGAGCCAGACGTGTAAACCACCACCGAAGGATGTATAACCACCATCACCGAAGGATGACGATGAGAAAGACGGTATTCTATCTTTTTGGTCCAGCAATGCCCCTCCTTTTGCAGGAGTGGCTCCACTACTGCAAAAGGGGCGCCTTATCTGTCATTTTCTCCTTTTGCAGGAGTGGCTCCACTACTGCAAAAGGGGCGCTGGCGCTAGATAAGAAGAAAATGGCAGAGAAGGTAAATTGGACGGAGGTCTCAAGGCATTGCTGGACCAAAAAAATAAAATATCGTCCTTCTCATAGTCATCTCATAGTCATCCTTTGGTGATGGTTCTTCCGGTGGTGGTTACACATCTAGCTCCTCGCACCTGTCTTTTAATATTGAGCTTAAAGTATAAAGTAGAGAAGCTTTCCAAAGAAGAAGGAATCGGCCAAGTGTTTTTCTGTCCTCGATGCGAGATTTACACAGGCACGTTAAGATGTTCCACGGAAGAGGAGGATTAGGGTTCTGATTAGGCGTGGGTAATCGAGTTCGAGTTTGAAGGGTTCTGAATTCTGATTAGGCTGTGTGAACGATTTTGAAGCAGATTCTGAAGATTAGGTTCGTCCTATTGTTTTTTTTTTGTGAATTCTGATAATGGAGTAAGGGATGACTTCACCAATTTTGGTTCCGATTAGGGTTTTTTTTGAAACTTTCGATTAGGGTTCGTACTATATTTTTAAAATTTTTTGTAAACACATATTTATGTGGTTAATGCATATAGCTATAAATAAATAGATATACTGTTATCTTGCCTTTCATATCTAAAATTGGGAACCAAATTTCAATGTTATTCTGTCAATTATACTTTTGCTGCAATGCCAATAGGTCCCTCTCTACTGAAAGCTTTACCTGCAACAAAAAAATTACATGTTCAAAGATGAAAATTACATGTTCATTGTTATTGTTTATCTTACATACTGAATTTAACTTAAAGAATATTTTGTAAAACTTATCTAAAAAGTGATATAACAACAAAGCAGGTTATGTATTCAGCATATAACAACAGAGCAGGTTATGTGCACTTAGTATTAACATCATTTTCAAGTAAACTAATCTCAACAGACCAAACCTGCTGACCTTTTTATTGTCATGCCCATTATGAATATGTTAGTATATGAATTATTACATCAATAGAACACTCAATTTCTGACATTATTGAACTTCTATGACTAACCTTATTATTGCACAATGCTGCAACAACAGAACAATAGATCTATCAATAAGAGGCATCTTAGAATTCAAAACATGTTTGATATAGAGACCAACAATAGTAACAGCAACATGTGATTTAAACACTTTCACATCACACAGAGGTTTCCCCTGTTTTCTTTTTTTTTTTTCCTTTATTATTCTTTTCTTGATAATTCATTTAATTTTATTTGCTATTTGTTCTTCTTGAAAACGAAAACACTAATTCCAGATCTTGATTTTCCCAACCAATTTTGCGCCCTAACAAAAAACCTCAAAACCCATTCAAATTCTGCAACCCAAAACGCATCAAAATAATTAAGATTCACATCACACATAAACCCAGAGAAGGGAAAAGGGAAAACGAAAACCCAGATAGGGGAAAAGGGAAAACAAAAACGAAAAAGGAACAAGAACAAACCAGAAAGAGCAGAAGGAGTGGCCAGATCCAGAGAGAGTGGGTCGGGAGCGCAAACGATGAGGAAGAGAGTGAGACGCGATAAGGAAGACAACAAGGGTTTTTTACAAGCTGATGAGGATCCGGAAGAGAATAACGAGAGAGTAGAGTGAGGAAGAGAGTGGTGTTAGGTTAAAGCTGAGGAAGATAGTGTTTTTTATTTTAATTTTGAGAATATCAATTTCGTTAACTTTTCTCCAAAATATGAAAAAACGCCCCATGTATGGTTCATTTGCAAAGTAGGTCACTAAATGGTGAAATAAATTTCACTAATATTAAATACTCCCTCCGGTCCTATATATAAGACATACTTAACCATATTCCTCGGACCAAGAAAAGTAGTTAGTTTTATGAATTCTATGAGAATATATTGTAACATTACAATTTTACCCTCTCAACTTTTCTTGAAAAATTCACACTCATTAATGAACAAAAAAACACATGCATTTAATAAGGGCAAAAAAGAGAAAAAGCAATAAATAGTGCATAGAAAATACAAAATGTCTTATATATAGGACCAAAGATTGCTTCTAGAATATGTCCTATATATAGGACCGGAGGGAGTATATTTTTAGTGACCGAAGTTGTTACTCTAAATTTTATGTCTCAACATTTGAGTTACTAATTCAGTCAAAATTTTTTTTTACAATCTCAACTTTTAAAATTGTTGATTGGTCACTAAATCGGTCATTATTTGTAACTATTTTCGATTACTAAATGCGGTCACTAAAAGACAGATTTCTAGTTCAACACTTTCTTTATATGTGTGTTCAGACCTAAAAGACCAAACAAAATGAAACAGAGGGAGTAATTAGTAATAGTGCAGTCTTATTTAAGTTTTTAGTTTCTGAACTTAGGAGTTCTTTTGAAATTAGTTCTTTTCCTTTTTTTTTATCTTTTCTTAAACTTTAACCTATATTGCAATAAGTCCTTCCATCAACTTCCGCCAATTAAACTGAAGTGGTTGACGGGTGTCACATTTCACGAATCGTATCCTGACATGTGGCACCTCATTTTTTTTAAAAAAATTGGCTTATTCAAGTTTTTAACCCCTGAACTTATGATGTTTTTTGAAATTAGTCATTTTCTTTTTTTTTTATCGGTCCTCAAACTTTAATCTCTGTTGAAATATGTCCTACCGTCAACTTTCGTCAAATAAATACTGACGTGGTTGACGGGGTACCACATTACACCAATCGTGCCCTAACACGTGGCATATCATTTTTTTTTAAATTTCGAATTATTTTTTAACTTTTTTTAATTCGTATTTATTATTTATTTAAAAAAAATATAATTAAAAAAAAAAGAATACACCCTATTTAAGGGTGAAGAACCCTAATTCCCTATAATTCCAACTTACCCAGCCTCCACAAACTTGTCCTATCTATCTACAAAGAACATGAGGGAGAAAGAGGATGAAGTGTGATTGTATTTCTTCTAAGTGGTTTTGATCTCAAAAATTCGATGGAGAGATACAAATAGAGAAGGAGAAAGTCAAGTGCTATGATATTAGATCTGGATACTTCTTTCACTATAGTTGTGCTTGAAGGAGAAAAAGAATAAGGAAAAAATGAAGTGTGTTTGTATTTCTTTGATTGTTATGATTTGGGAACAATCCCAATTTTTTTCCCTTTATTGATTTTTTTTCCACACCTTGTCTTCCATTTTTCTAATGGAATGGAAATTTAATGATTTTCTTTGTTAACATCATTTAAATTTAAGAGAATGAAAAAGAAACACATTATATTGATTCTTGAATCAAATTGTTGGTTTTGGGATTAAATTTTTGTTATTTCGGCTTGAATCATAAAGTACATCGAAAGTGAAGTTTTAATTTTTAATTTTTTTATATTAATTGACGAAGTTTTAACTTTTAAAACAAAATTTGGATAAAAAAGTTTTTAAAAATTAATTCGAAATTTTAAAAATGATGTGCCATGTGTTAGGGCACGATTGGTGTGATGTGACACCATGTCAACCACGTCAGCATTTAACTAGCAGAACGACTTATTTCAACATAGGTTAAAGTTTAAGAACTGAGAAATAAAAAAAGGAAAATGACTGATTTCAAAAGACTTCATAAGTTCAGGAGCTAAAAAATTAAATAAGCCGAAATTTTTAAAAAATGATGTGTCACGTGTCAAGACACAATCGATGTGATGTGGCACTCGCCAACCACGCCAGCATTTAACTGACGGAAGTTGACGGAAAGACTTAATTCAACAAAGGTTAAAGTTTAAGGACTAAGAAAAAAAAGAACTAATTTCAAAATACCGTCTAAGTTCATGTATTAAAAACTTAAAAAAGCCTAAATGACTTTTATTGAAGATAGAATGGTCTATATGGTATAAATTTGCCTAAATACAATACATTGAACATTTTTAGAAAAAGTGCAATAATGTGAACTTAATTTTGAGCAATTGCAAACAAAAGAAGGCATTGTGAAGAGTGAAGTAACCTTTATATGCTAGAAAACACCTAGTAAAGAATTTGTATGTTCCTGAACCAACTTCCATGCCTTAATCACATGGTGTTCCTCTGTCAAGGTTGCACCTATTGCACATCTAATCACAAAAGCTCCTTCAACTTCACCATGAGTCATGTATGCACTACCAGAACTATTAATTAAATCCAACAATTTACGATTCATTTCATTAACTGAAGGACGTTCACCATTTCTTAGTTTCCCATTAGGCTCAACTTTTGTTCCATTGGAACACCTATTAACAATTGCTGATGGTGAAATCCTAAAGCAAACCAAGGAGAAATTACAGGGCACAAAAATCTCAAACCTTTTATCCAATCTTACTAGTCCTTCAAAGGTTTTAGCCATTTCCACATGGTGTCTCAAAAAGTTCCTAAGGTTGTCAACACCATAGCTTCTTAAAACAAGCCATAATTTGAGTGCATTAAACTTCCTGCTTAAGGTTATCTGCCAATCTTTGTAATCAATCACTTGCTTTGACTCGGAAGCCTTGTTCCTCAAGAAATGAGGATTTGTTGAGAGGGACTTGTTTAGAGCAGTGTGATCTTTCACCCAAAGGCAGCAACAAGTTAAATTAGATAGAAACCATTTATGTGCATTAAAACTAAAAGAGTTTACATGTTCAACTCCATCAATGCAATATCTGAACTCTGGACAAATGCAAGCTGCACCTGCATAAGCAGCATCTACATGGACCCAAATGCCATAATCTTTTGCCACATTACACAATGTGCCCACAGGATCAATGGCTGCTGTTGCAGTTGCCCCCACATTAGCACATAGGTAACAAGGAATCAAACCATTTTCTACATCCAAAAGAATAGTAGAGAGCAATGAATCTGCAGACAAAGTGAATGAACTTGACCTTTTGGTTTTGATGGCTCTAAAATTCTTTGGGTGGATCCCAGCAATTTGAGATGCTTTTTGAAATGCACTGTGTGTTTGATCAGAACCATAGACAACAAGTTTTCCTATATTTTCTATACCAACTTTGGAGAGAGTTTTGTCTCTTGCAGCCACTAGTGTGCACAAAAGGCCTTCACAAGTAGTCCCTAATAGCACCCCACCACCATTTTCATTACCAGAGAAAAGGAAGGTTTTTGGGAGCCTTAGCATTTGGCCAAGCCAATCCATGACTATACTTTCAAGCTCAGTTGCAGCTGGTGATGAAATCCAATTGAATCCAACTATACCAAATCCAGTGCTTAGAATCTCACCTATAAACCCTGCCATTGAAAATATAATAGTTGTCTTAGTTCCTTAGTTACAAAACGATTTTTTTTTCAAAGACAGAGTGAAGAAGTCATAGACAAGAATTTTAGAGAATTTGTTTAGATTTGTGGAGGAAGGTACATGAAAGAGAAAAACTGAGAAAATATATATTTTAAGAGAAAAATTGTTGTTGGTCCGAAACTAATCTTCTGCGTTACAGAGTTTACTAAGCAGATTTGAATCCTGGAAAATTCCAAGATGCTCCAGGCTGTTATCATGCACCGGGCATTTTTTTTTTAATTTTTTTAACGTAGAGTTACTTAGAATATTTTTTAATACAGATTTTTAATACAAATTTATTAAAATATGTCAATTTGTAATACAGATTTATTCAATATAATTTTTTTAACTGTGTCAGAAAGCATATAATAATAATAATAATAATTTAATCAACAAAAAAAAAGCATATAATAAAAAAGAATTCAAATCCAAATAACGGAAACATGTACATAAAAAAATACAGAAAATCCAAAATATATTTTTTTAATAAAATAAATTATTTTTTTTTTAAAAAAAAAGGGGGTGCCCGGTGTAAGCAGGAGCACATACCATCACCCTTGAATCCTATAACTCAACTTATCTCTAACTCATAAATTTTAGGGATAGATATTGACTAAACTGTCACTTTATTAGTACCTCACTTTGTAAGGAGTTTTCATTTTAGTCCCTGATTTTTCAATAATTCCTTTTTAGTCCCTCACTTTGAAAAAAGTTACTCACGTTAGTCTCTGACAACGTTTTCCGTTTACCGACGTTAGCATCGTGCCATCGTCGTTAATTTATAATATCGTATTTCATTTTCGTCCCTAACTTAAAATTTTTAATTCACTTTAGTCCCTCACAATATCGTGTTTCATTTTAGTCCCTAACTTAAAAATTTTAATTCACTTTAGTCCCTCACTATAATAGCAATGATGTTTCTTTCTCTTTTCTCTTGTAGTGTGATTACCTTAAAAATATTGACGGTTCCTCTTGCTATTCTGTAAATTAATTTTATAGTTTATATAAGCACTAACTCCAAACTTTGCACTTGAAGGCATCAATAGGAAAGTTTCTTTCAGATGAGCACTTCAGAGTACATTATTTCATTATTCATATAACTAATATGTTTTTCCTCTAAACTCTTTAATGTTTTAGTTTTTTTTTTATAAACTCTTTAGTGTTTTAGTTATCTATCCATGTGTGAACTAACCGGAATCCCATGGACAACAAGTTAAGATATATGAAGGGTCTTCCATAATACAAAGCAGCGCCTCTGTTTGATAGGCTTGTGTTTAACAATGTATTCAATATCCACTTTACACTTATGAAATTTGCACATAGTTTGATTTCAAAACTAAAACATTGTTGTAACAAAAAAAAACTAAAACATTGTTGTAACAAAAAAAACTAAAACATTGTTTATATTGATAGACAAAACAAGCACTAGGTGAACGAGTTCGTATCTTGCTATCAAGAGCCGCTCCTTTGCCTAGGCAAGTGGAGGAATTTTTTAGGATAACTAGTGGATCTACATTATCACAAGGATATGGTATGACGTTTGAATATCAAGCTAAACAAATTGGGGGAGTTTACAACATTTTGGTAAGGACTCTTAAACACAGAACTCAATAGAATATTTTTGAACCAAAACTATTGATACCTTCAGATGCAAAGCTTGGAGTCAATGTTTATATAAACTATAAAGTTAGTTTACATAATAGCAAGAAAAACATACCGTCAATATTTTTAAGGTAGTCACACTACAAGAAAAAAGAGAAAGAAACATCATTGTTATTATAGTGAGGGACTAAAGTGAATTAAAATTTTTAAGTTAGGGACTAAAATGAAACATGATATAGTGAGGGACTAAAGTGAATTAAAAATTTTAAGTTAGGGACTAAAATGAAATACGATATTATAAATTAACGGTGACGTTAACGTCGGTAAACGGAAAACGTTGTCAGGGACTAACGTGAGTAACTTTTTTCAAAGTGAGGGACTAAAAAGGAATTATTGAAAAGTCAGGGACTAAAATGAAAGCTCCTTACAAAGTGAGGGACTAAAGTGACAGTTTAGCCGATAGATATTCCTAGGGATTCCAGTTTAAAGGGATTAAAAATGATTCAGTGACTAAAAAAATTTATACAAAAGTCATATAAAAACTGAGTTAGAAAATCCAAATACTTACCGAAACCATTCTTACTTTCTTAGTAGTACTCCCTCATCCTTTTAAATATTCCAATACAATTTTATTTATTTTTTCTCACAAATAAGCTTCATTGAACAAGCTCCATTTCATATTCCAATATAATTTTATTTATTTCTTCTCACAAAAACTTATACCACAATGATTAGATGTAAGGGTAATTTTGAAAAAAATTCCAAGAAGATCTTATATTTAGGACCAAATTTTTTTTACTCAAAAAAGCCTTATAATTAGGGACGAAGGGATTATTATTTTTTTAACGCATGAATGTAGAGAACGAAAACAGAGGTCTCTGTGCTTAATAACGTGAAACCTCTTCTACTTAGATCAACACACATGGATCACTAAAACATGTTTAAAGAGAAAGAAAATGAATTGAAGAACTCAAGCAATGGCAAAATTGTCGAGGTAAATGTTATGGCAATGATATATCAAGTTAAAAACATACATAAATCAAGTTATAAAGATGAGGGAGTTTAAAAAGTTTTTGGTTTTGCAAGGTATCTCTCGTGCAATTAGGTAACTAATCTTTTCGACATTGTCGGATTCTTTCGGGGCTACTCTCGCAGCGAGGTCTCTTACATTCGTAAGAGTCGAGGATCAAAACTCCAACCATTTGCTTAGGTAGAAACAAATCCCTTAGCAATTGTGCTAGCGTCCACGGAGTTTAAAAAGTGAAAAGTGTAAAACAAATCAACCATACGAAGGTAACAAATCAGAATCGTACATTCGAATATGTAAGTCACCAGTAATTACTTTAATTGATTACTTGTACCGTTACTTTATATTTGTCCTATTTAAAAAAGAATATACTTTTTAAACAATTTTGGTTTTCAGTAAATTAATTAAATTTTTCTATAACATATTCTTTCTCTTTACGTTGTTATTACTTTTTATTCACTACTTACTTATATTAATATTTTATTAAATATAGGTAAACATAAAAAATAACATTTATTACATTCTTGAATTTTTAAATAAGATATACATATATATATATATATATATATATATGAAAAAAATTTCATAATGACAAATAATCCCTAGCTACGGTCCTATATGTAAGATTCTTTTGGAAAAATTCTCATTCACCAAGTAAGTGGATTATGATTGTTAGTGACATTGGAAATATATATTTAATACTATACTTTTTCAAAACTAACCCTCTAATTATTATTGAGATTCTAAAAAATGTTGATTTAATAGTGATATTTTTGAAAAAAATAATTGAATGTTTTTAAAAATTGGAATAAGATCATACAAATAGGAAAAAAAAAATTTCATAGAAGCTAAGGGTCTCACTAATAAAATTGAGGGAGTAATGAAGAACGGAAGGATTAATAATTAACACACAACTATATCTCTAGTACCTGCTATGCTACTACTGCTGGGGAAGTAGCCATAATAGTTAGGACTCATCCAATGAGTGATACCAGGGATGATATGCTCTTTCACATCTTCAAGTATTGATTCGATGGGTTCAGGGCCTAATGGTGCTGAAGATGGCAAACGTTGTTTAAGGTAACCAGGTTCCACGTGGCTTAAAACAGGATAGTTGCCTACATTGGCATAATAATCAGCAAGAAAGTCAATCATCATGTACCCTTGCCTTTTGAATTCTTCTGGGTCCAGAGGGCTAATGATCTTTGTTGAATCATCACTTTGAATTTGAGGGTTGAGATTCAGTGAATTCATTTCTTTTTTGGATATTTTATGTGAAAGCAATATTGCTCCGTAACATAGTCATGCATGTGTCCTGCTATGTATTGCTCATATTTATATCCTTTTCCCACTTTCATTTTATTTGTCGTTTTAGCCTTTGTACCTTATTCTAAATTATTTGTTGTTTTAGGGATTCAAGGGTATATGAATTGATTTCTTTTCAATTTTAACATTATATTTAATATGTTGAAATATGTAAGATGAGTAATAATTAATGCAGTGAAAGAATATTATAGTAAAATTACCTTATTTGTTTTTAAAATTAAAATATTAACGTATTTTTTTTTTTGGTTTACATGGAGAAAAATCCTAAGTGTCCATGCCGCCACCAACTGGACTGTCTTACGCGGACATTAACTTAATTTTTTTCAGTGGCGTGACTCCTTAAACTACTGATAAATTAGAACGGAAAAAGTAGATTTGAGTTGTACAACACGCGACACATAGACATGTAAGAATATACGCTTTAAATACGATTTTGCTCCCGTAAATATAGCTTTTTTTTTTTTTACTTTTTTTTTACTTTTAAAATGCAATATATTACCCATTGAAATATTAACGCCCGAAGGAGCTTGGTAGACAAGGAACGGAATGTTGTATTGAATAAATTAGGAGGTAATTATATCTTCATTCTCCATAAAATATTAGATTTTTTTTATTGCTTGATAAGTATTTTTAAGCACTCGTTAACAAGATTTTTAATTAATTTTTTTTCAACTACAAATTTATCCTTCACTTGTTAGATATAATCTTGTTTGAATTGGATATGATCACTATAAACAATAAACCTCCCATATATATATATATATATATATATATTGTATGTATCAATTTTGTCAAGTGAATACGAGAGTGAATCAGTTATCAATACACTACATGGTGTATTTTTGGTGGTGTAGCACTTGACAGGGATACTCCCGATTCTACTATTACTCGTGAAAAAGGAATATAGACTCACATAATTATTAAATGTAGGGTTTAGATAGAGAAAACGTACATGAGGGTACTCAACATATGTGTTAATATATACCATTTTGACTATATCTGTGATATTTATAGGGGAGAGTCCAAGTTCAATTGGGCCGGGTATAATAGACAAACAATAAAAAGGAAATATAGAAAATACTCCTTTGAGAGATTATTTGATGCTTGGTTAGCAATAATTATGGTGGGCAAGAATTAAAGAGAGACAAGTTAAGGATGTAATGGTTGGCTTTGTGGGCTCGGCTCAATTAATCAATATTTGTTTATTACAAGATATTTATTATAGCTGCATTCCAAGAAAAATTGACTATAAGTTATTATATACTACATTAGTTCCTAAATAACTACTATCATTTTAAGAAAAAAGGTTTTTTATTAATTTAATTATTACTTTAGAAACTCAATGCAACATTATTTACTATTTTTACAATATTAGCTCTATCTAATTAATAGAAGAGATAATAAATGAAAAGATAACTAATTTTTATAATAAAAAAAGAAAAAAAAATAGGAAAAGAAAGCATTGATTTATTTTAAAAAAAACATATAAAATATTCTTCTTACCCCCCCCTCCCCAAAAAAAAATACACTTTGTTCCTTTTTCATTCTCCTCCTCTTTGGTAAGATATTTAATCAGACTTCCTTTAGACTATGTTTGGATATATAATGATGAATGGAGTGAAACATAACGAAATTTAATAGAATGAAGAAGAGAAGAGTGGAATAAGATAAAACTACCATTCTATTATTTAAATAATTTAGGATGGATCGCATTTCTCCTAATTTGAGAGGAAAGAAAAATTGAAAATTTTGAATGAAATTGAGTGAAATCTATTTCATTGACTTTCATTCCATTCCATTTCATTCCCTTATCCAAACATTGCCTTTAAAAAAAAAAAAGTCATGACAAGAATTTGTTGAGTATAACAATAACAGGTTTCCGAATAATGTTATTCGTGGGGCGGCAACGGTGGCTCAATAATAACAAAGGGCAGTTATGATAATAATTGCATGAGAAAAAACATAAGTTATAGCTTGATTTGGCAATGTCGAATTATGGAGTGTAATTTGTGGCTATAATAAGTAGTGCACCTAGAATTTGTCCGAATATTTGAGTCAGAATTGTGTATTTTTTATTTAAAGCAAAAAAAAAAAAGTGCATTTTGGATATTTATTAATTAAAGATCCAATTTATATGCACTAAAAGTGATTATCAAAAATCGGGTGGGTAACAAAAAAAAAAATATGATTATCAAAATCGCCAAAAGTAATCTAAAAATAATTGATTTTTAATTATAGATCGTATGATGCCTTAGTGCATAAAAAAAAATTAATTTTTTTATCATCAACCAACTATATATTATTATGTCATTAAAAATGTTTGGCTTTTTCAACATTATATATTATTTTTTAAAATCAAACTATATAATTTTTTTTAATTAATATCCAAAATACACAAAATTTTTATTAATATCCAAAATTTATTTTTAACATCAACCAACTATATAGATAAAAAGGAGATAAAATTCATTATTTTAGTGTCTTAAAATTTTTGCGCGTATATTTTGATACCTAAATTTAAAAAAAAAATAAAATTCTCAATTGAATCCTCAAAAATACTAAATGAGGGTCAAAGTAGTCATTTTTATATGCTAAAGAACAAATTTTTTTAGTCACTCTAGTTCTTGTCATGGACTATTTTGATTTAGGTTTTAGACTTTTGAAAACCAATTTAATTTTCCAAATTGATACACGAAAATAATATTTTGGGAGACCAAAATAGTTCCTCACTTTATATAAGATATAAAAATATTTATATGATACCACCTTTTCCAATGAGGATTGTTAATTAATATAAGAAAGTTACATTAAAAATACATCAAAATTAAATTCTAGAAAGAACTAAAAAGAAAGAGCTAATTAAAATACTCAAAATAGCAGCGAAAACATGTTATCCCCCAAAATATTACTAAAAGCATGTTGCAAAGGTTAATGGAAAGCAATCACATATGCTCATATATAGTGATGGATCTTGTCAAAAAGCACAGTGGATGCAACAACAACTGAAGCTCAAAAAACTTGAATAAAATTTTTGATTCATAGGTCGAACCATGGACCTCGTTGATTATCATTGAAAACACTGATATGATTTACTAATATTATATTATATATATATATATATATATATATATATATAATTTTATTTCTCACCTGTTTCTTCCGAGCTCCATCCCTGCTCATATATGTAAGCATGCATGGTTGATTTGAGGATATAAGATATATATAAACTGTAGGGGCAAAATTTTAGTTTAACCACTAATAATTGACTGTAATAATAGAGCATACCACAAATAATGCAACTTCACGTGTCAAAATCATTTAATTGATTAAATTATAATAAATTTAATTTAAAATTTAAGATAGTTTTAATTTCAGTTTTTAGGATTAAAAATTAGAACCTCAAAGTGAATACTCAGTATATTATATTTAAAAACTAAAAATTTAATCTTTTTTATTCTTTTTATATATCATTTTTCAATAAAAATGATTTACTTATAAATTTTTATCCTCAACCCTAAATACTAAAGTTAAGAAAATCATAAAACTTAGTACTGCAGTTTTAACTTGTTTAACTAATCATAAGTATTCAGAACATCCACAGCAGAATCTTAATATCAGACTTATCGGATTCTGATATATCAACATTACATCATCGTTCTGCTATAAGACTCAACTTCAAATTTTTCATATCTTCCACCACAACAAAGTTTAATACCAGACTCACCAAACTCATTCATCAACATGTACTTTTAGACCCAATTTCATTTCAATAATATAATGTTTTTGTAATATAACTTCAATAATATTAATTACCAACAATTTATAAAAACAATCCCAAATAATATTTAAATATTAAAATTGAATAAAAGTTAACATTACAATAATTGAAATTAATTGTACCTACTAAAAATTATAAAGCGAATGAAAAAAATACAACATAATGCTTAATAATGCAATGGAATGTTACTTCAACAGCTCTTTATTTGAAATTATTAATTTATTTATTTGAATATAAAAATAGGTATTTTTATTTATTTATTTATTTAAGAATGAAAGAGAATATTAAAATACATTTAAAAACATAAGAGAAAAAACATATATTTAATAATATTATTTTTATTATTTAAAAAATAATATTATTATTTGTAATTATTAATTTATTGTCATTATTTATTGTTATCATTTATTTATTTGGGTATTATAAAGTAAAAAAAAAGGGAAAATAAATTGGGTTCCATATAGTCTTAAGTTTAGTCTCTTATTTTGCAAATTCAACTTAAGACTAAATTTTGAAGATTAGCGAGTCTTGAAAGAGTATGCTCACGAGACTTTCTCAAAACTCTGCTATGGTTGCCTCATAGCATGCGCGCGCGCATATATATATATATATATATATATATATATATATGGAATAACACTGCTTATTGTTTATCGAATTTAGGTTAGCTAGTAGAAGAAGTACTTGCTAGTTTCATTGCTTGTTGAGAATATTAAAATATATTTAAGAACAATTAACCGCTTAAGTTTGCATTTAATAAGTTTTTTCACAACCAAAGTTTTTTATGAGAAAAAAAAAGGTAATTAAATCACTAAAAATTCACCAAATAACGTTCATAGAGATTAAATACGAGATCTCCAACTCTCGAACATTAAAAATGTGGACTAAAACCACTTGTAACTAACCAATGTTAGTTGAATGTCTTTGTTTTGATTTCTTATCAACTACTCCCTTTGTCCCATTATCTTGGTAAAAAAATGCACTTTTTTTTTGTCCTAAATCAAAGTAAAAATAATAAGTGAAAAATCTTAAAGATTGTATATTATATTCATGATTGAATAAGTAAGGAAAGATATAATTAATTACCAAAAAAAGAAAATTTGATGATCCATTAATTTTTCAATTATCATCATTACATCCACTAAATATATTATTACATCCAATTATTATTATATATTCAAATATGTATTAATTATAATAATATGGAAAGTTGTGTGATTGAACTTTGTAATCATACATTATATTTGATTATGAAAATCGAATCAGACATTATATTAAAAGGATATTTTCTTATTTTTGTTGATTTCGTTGACTTTTACCAAGATAATGGGACGGAGGGAGTAGTACTAATTAATTAACTCAGTGCTCTTAGCCTTTCATGCAAAATAGGTTCAGATATTTCATATGTCTCGGAGTATTATCAATCAAATTGAAAGACACTTCAAATTCTTTCACTCGAATAGAGGGCATATACTGGTAAACCAATTTCGTTGGTAAGCTGTGATGATATCTGCCAAGAAAAGAGGTTTGGTGGTTTGAGTATCAAGGATGTTAGTTTTAAGGCTTAGAATGAGGCTGCTATTGTTAGGCTGCTTTGGTATTTGGCAAAAAAAAATAAAATAAAATAAAAGTGAGAGCCTTAATTTAATTTAAGATCAAGTGGTCTCGTGAGTTAGTTTTATCATAAAGGAAACAATATAATATCTCGGAGAGTTCTGCTAGAGCAAGTGCATCCTGGCATAGGTAGAAGTTGCGTAGAATCAAAGACAAAATTAAACCTGGTTTAATTTTGATTGTGTCAATTGGAGAACAAATGAGACATGATGGCAACTATAACATAGCTTCTGGATATGCTTGGATCAATTGGTATAAGGTTTCCCTTTGCTTAGCGTGATTTGGGGTAAATGAACAATTCCTAAGCATAGTTTTATGCCTGATTTGGAGTAAATGAACAATTCCTAATAAGCATAGTTTTATGCCCCGACTTATGTTTTGGACAGACAATTGACAAAAGCAAGACTCCAAAAGTTTAACATGCATCCACATAAATGATTATAATTGTGACTTTCGTGGCCAGCTGTTGAATCCTATGAGCACTTGTTGTTCTTTAATTGTCCATCTACATCGTCTTAGGTTCTAAAAAAGCAATGGGCTTGATGTGCAAGTTAGGAATGATTTTAAGTCCTGCTGGAGCAGTAAAGTGTGGCATTGTTGTAAGTATTAATGTGTATGTCAAGAGAAATGTTATGCCCTATTATATAATTGCTACCATGTATGTGTGGTGTGCCTGGAATAAGCTCAATTTTTATCAACAAAGCTGCACTGTTGAGAAGCTGTTTTATTTTCAGAACGAAGGATGATTTTAAGATTAGGATTAGAAAGGATAGTCCTATTGTGTTGAGAAATAGTTCTTGGCTACTATAGATATTATTTGACTAAAATGTAGTTCTACACCTAATTTTGAACCGTAGCTAGAGAGGAGATAGGAAGAGAAGAGAAAAAATGAAATGAAAATAGCCTAATTAGTTCAGTTTGTTACTAATAATGGTGTAGGGATTATATTTTGGTTGTTTGGCTTGGTTTGGTTTGCCTTCCTTGTCTATCCTTTTTTTTTTTAATAAGGTAATTAGTTCACTTTGTTGCTAATGGTGTAGGGATTATTTTGGTTGGTTGGCTTGGTTTGCCTTCTTTGTCTTCTTTTTAATCCAAAATATTACTGCCGCCGATTCGTATTTTTTGGTTTTTTTTTTCCATTTTATATTTTTTTGTATTTTTATCGTTCTAATGCATAAATATATTTTTCTTTCCAACTTTAACCATTCATTTCAATTATTTCTCTTACTGCTCATTGATTCTACTTTTATCATATATCTCATCTTCAAACCACTATACATTAATTAATGGACACACTTACTAATAAAAATTAAATATTATTACAATTTCAATAAGGATTAAATATGAGTATTTTAGACAAAGTACAAATAAAACTTACAATAATCAACAATGTATTAATATGTGTATCCAAACCTAAAATATATAGAACGGAGGGTGTACCTTTTAAGTTATTGAAATAAACATTTTCTAATAATAATTTACATAATTTTATTTGTTAATAAATTATTTTTTAAATACGTGTTAGTATTTTTTTATGGGTTTTGCTGACGAGTGTCTTAAGGGCACTCTTTAAACAATTCATATAAAGAAATATTATATTGGAAATATACATATAAAACTTATCAATTTATTGAATACACCATTTTCCAATAACATTTTACTTCTTTTGGTATCTTATTCTTTTTTTTATTATTTACTTCATCCGTTCTTATTTATCTAACATATTTCAAACAAACACCTTTAAAAAATACAGTGATTACTTAAATTTCCAATTTTTATGGCAGATAATTGTTCCACAAGTTTCTTATCAATTCTGATTTCTCGCTTAATTATTGGAGATGGTTGGAGAGGAATTTATTAGGCTTGCTTTGCATGAGAATCCAGACAAGGAATTCAGATGTAAACGTGTCTCAAAGACATGCCATGCATGTAAACACTTATTAATTGGGCTTCTAATGGTCCACGTCTTCTGGATACATTGAAAGCACAGATAAAATAAACATGGGTTCAGTTATGGAGGTGGGGCAGTGAAAATATGCACATACTTATAGCATTCATATCGGGGTGTACATAAAAAATTAGGGAATATTAGGCAAATGATAACAAGTGTCTTTGGTATATTTGTTAAGTAGTTAAATGTAATAAACAACCATTGAAAAATGCATTTTTTTTAAATTTTCGAGACACGGAGTAAAGTATATCCATGATTGTTTTTCCAAGTATAGAAATTTTAATAAGTGCTCTAAGGACACTCGTTAGCAAGACTCTTAGTATTATCATTAACTTGAAACAAATAAGATGAGAAGGTAGCATTTTAAGAATATTACGTGGGATTTGTTTTAAGAAGAAAAGATAGTTTATGTGTAAAGAAAAAATATGATAGTTGTCCTTAAAATATAAGAAAATGTGACAAATAATAAAATAATAAGTGAAGTTTATTTATGAATAAATTTTTTGTTCACAATGTGGATACTCTTAGTTCAGTCATGTTATCTCTTTCCGATTACCAATATTATTTACTATTTTTTTTTCGAACTCCCTTTGTTTTTTATGTAAAAAAAATATACTACCTTTGTTTTATACATAACGTATTTTAAGATTATATAGAGTTTTAAGGAATAATTAAAGAGAAAATGGATAATGCATCGACGGTGTAAAGTTTTTTACACCATCAGTTTATCATCTATCATTCATCCGTTTATGATTGTTGACTTTTAAATTAAAGTAATATAAATGAATGGTGGATGATGGACTGACGATGTAAAAAACTTTACACCGTCAGTGCATAGCCATTAATATCATAATTAAATTATACTCCCTTCATCCCTAATTATAAGGTCCTCTTGATCATTTTTACGTCCACCAATGTTGTTGAATTTTATATTAAAATTGATATGTTCTTCCAAAAATACCCCTCTACCAATTATTAGCACATAATAATTTTTTTCATTTTTAAATAATTAATTTAATTCCTAGATACTCCATCATCTATATTTAATGCAGTGAACCAATTTTCAAGTCATTTACAACATTAAACGACAAACTCCATTAAACAAACTCAATTTCATATTCCAATACAATTTTATTTATATTTTTCTTCTCACAAAAACTTAGACCACAATGATTAGATGTAAGGGTAATTTTGGAAAAAATTACAAGAGAGTTTTATATTTAGGACCAATTTTTTTTACCCAAGAGGGCCTTATAATTAGGGACGGAGGGAGTATAAGAATTTGGGATAGTCTAAATATAATATTTCTATATAATTATTATTGACGATAAAGAATGATATCGAAGATGAAAAAAAGGTGATAAATAAGGATATAGTTGGAAAAAATAATAGTAGTATTAATTATACATTAAATTTGTAAAAGGATAATACCAGTGAAACAAAAAGGAAAAGCTTTAAAAACAATATATATGAAAAATTATATAAAAGACTTAGAAAAATAACAAATTAAATTTATTTCATTCATTGATGATGAATGAATAGTAATGCATTATTTAAACACATAGATGAAACTCTAAAAAAGTCATAGCTATTCAAGTGGTTAAATCTCATTACTTAAAAATATTCTAGAAATAAAGATATTGTGCATTTTGGATAACAATTGCATAGATTCCATTGATCACTTGGATAACTTGAATAAAAGTTTTCATTTACAAATAAAAAATGGGCAAATGTTTTATTAAAAGTATATGAAACTACAGTATTCATTTATATGAGTATGGCGATTGATCACATCGCAGATTTACATGTGCATCTATTTAATAGGATTATTGACCAAATAATTTAAAAATGTTGCATAAACAATGTGAGGGATAAAACTACCCCTTCCACTAAACCAAATAAAAAATGAATAATTTGAATAGAATCAAATTGAAATGGGCTTGAATCACTTAAACATAAGGAATCCTTGCTAGGTCATGGTCATATGAGAAATTAATCACTTACCTATCATGTAATAGGATACGCTCAACAAAAAATTTAATACTTTGAAGAAAAAAAATTAATTTCCCATATTTTTATTTTTTTTCACCTCACATCCTAAGCCCTTAGCACTAGTACAAAATACATTTTTCAGACCACTTTATTAAGACCGGTTTCGTGCGGAACCGGTCTGGAAGTTAAAATTAGTTTAAACCAAACTTGTTCATTTAAATGACCAGTCTGAAAATATTTTAATTGTGATCGGTTCCGCATAGAAACCAGTCTGGAAGTTGGTATTGGTTCATTCTAGAGTGGTTAATTTTGACAACTAGTCTAAAAAATAGATTAATTGATTGCCCCGTGCATCGCACGGGCAAGGGTTCTACTTTAATTGGACCCCCCCCCCCGCGTTATTTTTCACTCTCCCTCCAAAGCACACCACCGTGCTTCTCCCTCTGTCTCCCTCCAAAGCACTTCTCCCTCACTCCACCGTGCTTCCACCGTCAACCACCATTATCTCTCACTCTCCCTCACTCAACTCTGCTCTGTTTCTTTCACTCTCTCCTGCCATCTCTTTCAGTCTCTCCCTCTGTTGAAGCTCCTTCGCAACACCGCCCCTTCGATTCTTCAACCCTTCGCATCTCCGCCGTCACAGCACCGCCATCACCGCCCTTCGCACCTCCGCCGTCAACCCTCAGAAGTCATTCATCTGATTTCGTCAACCCTCAGCTCTGATTTGGTAATTTAGGGTAGGTTTTTATTTTTTGTTTTTTTTATTTTTTATTATACTAGTAATTTTACCCCCTGCATCGCACAGGTTTAAATTATTTTTTTTTTCAAAAAAAAAATTGATTATAGATTTTGGAAATACTCCATGTCTTTTTAAATAATAAGTTAATATGAACTTTTTATAAAATTGATTTACATGTATTTAGAAGTGAATAGTCATAAACATTAACCTTTGAATCTAGTTTCAGCTACCAACTTTTTCATTAATAAAATTAACTAATAATGTATCAACTATGCGATTTCTAATTTTAATTAACAACATAATTTCTTATATTAAAAAAAAAATCTAACTCATTTTGATTTTTGTTTTATTTAATCCATCATTCCAAATGCATTTTGTTAGTAATTCGTTTTGCAAGTTCAAATGCAGCTATTTTTTTTTACCATATATCATCATCATCATCATCATTATTATTATTATTACATCTGTCCCGAAATATAAGACATGTTTTCACACTTTTAATTAATTCGTGTTTATAAGATTCGAACTTTCAAATTACTTGCTTGTATTAGAACTTGATTGTAAATAAGTATATTGTTTAAAGTATAAAATAACGCATCATTATTTTTCACAATTTAAATTGCAACATATTATTGTATAAATTTTTGGATTTTTTAAAATTTGAATTCATGACTGAGTAAATATTTGATTGTATTAAGCTAAATCATTATACCAAATTATAGTTCATCTTTATTACTTATATATCCGTTTTTTCCGTTGTACCCAAAATTTATTATTCATAATGATGCTCTGTTTAAATGTTTAATACCAATTTGCCTATATTATGACTTGTTTGTATTAGAATTTCTGAAATTACATTATATTCGTTTTTTTTTGCTGGTTAATTATCATACGACGGGTCGTTTAGGCATTATATATTTTTTATGTCAATATTTGATTCAAATTATTTCCTTTTGAAAAGATCATTAATAACCCGTGCAAATCGTAATAATATCGAAATGCAAATTGTATGTTTTCGGGCAATTTTTATATTTATGTGTAATCCAAATTGTACTAATAAAAATTTACTAAAAATAACTTAAGATAAATATTTATTCTCGTGCGATGCACGGACAAACAAATTTGGAGGGAAAAACAAGGATGAAGGAGGGAAAATGAAAATGACAAAAATGCCCTCAACTTCTCATATTTTATAATATGTTGATTATATATATATATATATATATATATATATATATGATTTACTATTCCTTTTTGCTTTATTTTGGTTTAGATTGCTTAGATGGTCTTTGCATGCAACTTAGGGTTTTTTTCTCACAACTCAGTACTTCATCCTCTTCTTTCAACCCTCAGCACTCCTTCCGCAGGTACTGTATGGGTTTTTGTTTCTTCTTATTTTTATTGTATGTACTTAGGGTTAATAGTGCTTAGCAAAGTGTGAGGTTGTGTTTCTGAAGGGTTTTGTTATGTTCTGTTGCTTTTATTAATGCCTCATTATCAATGAAAATAGTACTTTTCATCTTAACCGATTATTATTGTTTGCCTATTCCGATTTGTTCTTCAAAATCCAATCGATTATTACTCTTCCAATTTATGCAGCAATTGTGGTAAATTTATAGAAGCACCGTTAATCTGCGCAATTCAATTTAGTGAATTGGTAAATTGTTTGTATATGAGTACATGATAATGTTAAATTATTTAAGTTTAGATAAATTTTAGTTTGAAATGAGTAAAGAAGTTAGATAGAGAGAAAAGTTTAAATGCATCAGTTAAGTGCTTTATCACTTAAGTAGCGAATTTAGTGAATTTCACTTAAGTACGTAGCTTTATCAGTTACTTCTGGTAACATCAAATGCATGCATAAATCACAACAAAGAATTGGATGCTTTAATTTATAGTTAAAGCTTATCTGATTGGAAGGACCTTTGATTCACATGGTGCACTTTCTTTTTCTAGCTCTAATAGAATAAGATTGAGTCACTTAAGTATGAGATTCTTGTAATACCGTGTGAAAATTGGTATTGAGGTGTCTTGGTTTCCTCTTCCCATCGTTTCCACCTTTTCATCTATGTTGAGTTACAAATGGCAATTTCAAAAAGTAATGGGGAGATGTATTGAAACAGCTATAAGAATTGGAAAAAGAATATAGTTTATTTTAGAATTTGTTTTTACCTTTAATCTAGCTAAAGCCAGAGTGAGTATGCAGTAAACAACATGAAAATATATGAAGTTGATGAATAGCCTCTGATGAGACAAAAGGGACTTTACCCTGCACATTTTATGTTATTGCAGAAGATTCACTTGAGGAAATCTGTTTGATGAGGACACATGGTTTCAAGTATCTTTAAAAAAACAGTTTTCCTATTGCTAAATGCTTAAATTCAATGTTGTTGAAAGCATTTCGAATATGGCAATATGCTCAGCATAACTAGTTGCATCACTAGTGCATGTTGCATCAATACTGAAGGCTGAATGAGTTGTACACTAGATACTAGCGCATGTTACTCTGGTAATAGGTGATTCTTTATTGTTTAGGTCTGAGTGAATTGTTGTAAGGAACCATTCAAGAAGTAAGAGTAGAGATTCTGATGTGTTATGCCATGTTTGATTGCGTGATCATTTTTTTAGTTCAGTATAATTGTTGTGACTATGATTTCGCACTAATGAATTTTTTTCCAGAGTTCTTGAAAGCAAAGTGTTTGATGAACTGTGAAGTTTCATTGATTCAGCACAAGTACGAGCAGCTTCAGCAGACATTAGATGATCCCATGAATCAAGTTTCTCAGTGAGTCAAATCCTTTGTCCAATTATTGTTTTAGTTTTACATGAATGTTGGGAAAAAAGTCTTTATGCCCCAAGAGCAATTTATTTTTATTTATCTCAGGACTACAACATATTTAGATAAATAGGATTAGGACATATATACACTTTTAATTCCTCCAAGTTTTTGTCTTTTGATACAATTGCTGGAAAATGTCACCAAACTTGGTGTCATTTAACTTCAATAATAGTAATGTTATAAAACATGTCTCTCGACTTCCACTCTCAATCCGTCCTGCCAATTTTAAGTTGGCGCTGAAATTGAGATGAAAGAGGAATAAAGCTACTGGAAGTAATAGTTAACACCTTATAGTATTGATATTTTCTCTTTTTTTTCAGGGTCTTTGAAAAGTCATTGCAGTATGTGAAGCCGTTCAACTGTTATAAGAATCCTGATGCTGTTAGACAAGTACGAGAGTATCCTTAAAAACTGTGTGTTGATTGTTTTGAAGAATTGATTTGTAGTTTATTCCTTTCCATACATAAATTTGCAAAAAAATTATGCTGGTGTCATGTTTTTCATGCTAATGATTGAGCTAATTTTCTCATCTTGGTTCTTGCTTTGATTCAAATTTTCAACACGTTATTATTTATTTTTAAATGAAAATGCGATCGGCATTTGATTAGTCAAGGCCTCACGGGACTCTTGAATCTTTGTTGGTCCATCTAAGAGAATTGGTCTATGTTAAGTCCTTTTTTCTTGGAAGAGAATAATAACAAACTTGAAATTTTAAAGTCTTCATCAGAATTGTGATCTTAACTGACATACATGATATCCTCCTCTGGAAGGACCAAGGTGACTCAAATGCAATCCTAAAACAATAAACTCAAAGATTGAAGAATTTAAGGGGCTGCCCTTAAAGGTGCCCTTATGGAGGACACATACCCTTAATAAAGACACTTTTAACCATGAAATAAGGTCACTAATTGTGGAGGCCAAGGTGGTGCACGAATTTGCTTCATGAGAAAGCAAGGAATCTAATGAAGGACTTAAATGAAAAATTGAATGTCAATTAATGTCATTAATTGAACGTTACAAAAACTTAATTCATTATTTAAGTTTTGTAACCACAAGCTCATTAGTGACATTAAGTTCAATCAAGGTTGAATTGATTTCAAGATATTCTCTTCTTCATGGAAGGAATTCGTGCAAGGGAAAAGAAATAAAGTGAAGGAAGATTATTCTCATTCATGAAGACATTAAAGATAAGGGAGTTACAATTTGAATTGCAAATTCAAATGAAGAGCAATTAAGCTCACGGCCTAACATTCAAGAATGAAAGAAGAGTCATTTCCAAGACCATCATGTGCAGCCATATTCAATAGGCAATGATTGATGGAAGTTACAAACTGAAGACCACATTAAAATGGCATCAATGTACACGGCCAAGTCATGATGAGGGAGTTATGAATTGAATTTCATATTCATGAGGCTATAAAGAAGCTCATAACCATGGCCATGAAGCATCATCAAGAGCTTGGACGTTTTCCATCATCATTAGGCCATAATGGGCCGTATATGTTACACTTGGAAAATTGAATAGCATTAGTTAGGTTTTTAATGCTCATCATTGGTTTGTCTAACATAGCATTCGTGTATAGAAATCCTAGGCAGCCATGATGCATCCATGTAACTCTATATAATGTAATCATTTCATGAATGAAAGGGGAGGTTGAAACTCGGAGTAATAATTGTGTGGCTTAGGCCTTAGGCGTGATGCCTTCTTCTTCTCAAGGGAGTGATTCTCTTGAAGGTTCAGTGATTGAACCAACTCAAGACTTCCATGGTGTGAAGCTATGTGAAGCAAGGTGGCTTCTTTTCTTCTAAGAATGAGTCGTCATCTTCCTATCCCTTTTTGTGTCTTTCTTCTTTTTGTTTTTGAGTCCAAGAACACATGAGTGTTCGTCTTACAAAATACAAAAAGAGTTTGAGTTTTGATTCATGTCTTGGTTGATCAAAACGTGATCATCCTTGGGTGGTTGAGAAGAGTCTCTCTTTGATGGTTCTTCTTAGTTTCTTGAGTCTTGTTTGAAGATCAATTCGTGGATCTTCTTGAGTGATTGAGAGTGTTTTCTCAATTTGAGTCTCTTTTTGAGTCAGAGTCTAAGATCATTTGATCTTTGCCTTGGAGAAAAGAGTTGGAATCGATGGTCTCATTTCCTGGGCGTATCAATACAGAATTCTTGCTAGATACCAATTGGCTGAGTTTGAGGTAATATGCCTATTTCCTTTTATGAATTATATTTAGAAAGTAAGTTTTCTCCTTTTATTTGGTAAAGAGTGGATTCTCATTTATCTTATTACAGTATATGAAATGTATTTGTTGCAAAGAAGGTAATGTTCCAAAGAGGTTAAGGATAGGATAAAAAAGAGCCATTCAATTGTGTGTGTTCTTGGGTTGCATTGTGGACATGAGAATGAAAGCTACTGCACCAAAAGAAGTTTCGATTCACCAGATCAATTTTATATAAGCACGGATGTGGTGTATCATAGAGATCAAATTACTGGAATTTGCAAATTTTGGAAAAGCTAAGAAGCCAAAAGTAATTGCTTTATCAATTTATGTGTGGAGCTTCCTACCATAATAATTCTGATGGGGGAGATCTGTAGACAAATGTTTAAGGGCATTATTATTCCATCCATATTCCTTAGATGGGATTCAAAATGATCTATTAGATGTCATTGATTTCCCGGAAGTATTCCCTTGTGAGAATGTGAAGATTACTAATTGGAGTAAGCTGGAGAGCTATCAACAGCCAATGCTCAATGAGAAAATTAATAGGCATTCTATTTCTTCAGCAATAAGTGTTTTGCTTACTTGATTCTTGATTTTCTTTTACCATTGGAATATGTATGTTACCGTGTATTTATGAATTGAATACACTTCATTGTATTCTACAGAGCATTTTTAAATTTTCTTTTATGAATTATATTTAGAGAAAGTTGTTTCGGATGATTGTGATCATTTGGAAAGAGCATCATTTTGTCCTGTAAGTGGTTTTCAAGTGGTTTTCATATATTCGGTGATTCATATTTTGTTTTCCGTGTGACGAAACTTTTCATGCCTTTTGATTTTATCATTGGCTGAATATGCTATTTTACTAAAACTAATTTATTTTAGTATTAACTTTTCTGCATGTTCATTTTGCTGCCTGCATGCTTCAAGAACAAGTTTATACTTTGCTAAGTAAGACATTTGATTTCCTCTATTCTCTCTAATGGCATTGGAAGTTGGTGCTTTTGGGTAAGGCTTGGGAGTAGTTGTACATAATACACTCAATGAGTTGACTTTTAGTGGTGCTGTATATAGTAGTTAGTGGCTGAGTGGATGTGTTCATTGTCTGCTCCTCAGGTTGATCTTCGGTTTCTCAATTTAGGAATATGTCCAAAATTGAATATACTCAACATTGAAGCATTGTACATGGTCTCCCTTGATTATGCAGCAGGTATAGTAAATTAAATTTGCATATGATATTTTTCATTGTTTTAGCTAAGTCAAGAGTATGTCTTCTTATGTGGTTAAGATTTGTTACTTTCAAGTATAACACTTGTTAAGATTTGTCCTAGCATTTTAGCCGCAAAGAACTAGACGATCCCAAAGAAGAATTTGCTTTGTATTTCTTAGGATTATTTTCTATCTTTCTATAGCTAGGTATATATTATTGCTCTAATACTTTTTCCATTTCTTTATAACTTCTGTCATTTTATTTGGTATGACAAAAAACATTTAATTTGTTACATTGGTCATCCATTATTTTTTTTATGCAGGTATTACTATCCAATATCACTATCTTTCGCTGGGGACATATGATGTGGAAAATTATGATGCAAGCTTTATCTATTTTTTTTGTGAACGATGCAAGCTTTATTTAGATATTATGGGATTATTATTATTATTATTATTATTATTATTATTATTATTATTATTATTATTATTATTATCATGCACCTACTTTGTTGACAGTATGACCTAATAATTAGCTTCCAACAATACTATAGGTTGTATGTACATTATAAACAATTAATTAGTAGATGCATATATATGCATGTTTCATTTCTGTTAATTGCCTCTTGTTTCATATCGGTGCATGTCTTAATTCTTGCCAAGATGCGGTCAAAATAATAATTCAGAGCGGTTAAAAAATTAATTCAGATAGGTTCAAAATAATATTTCAGAGCGGTTCAAAAAATAATTCAGATCAGTTCAAAAATTAATTCAGACTGGTTCAAAATAATAATTCAAAAGAATTATTCAGACTGGTTCAAAAGAATTATTCAGACCGGTTCAAAAGAATTAATAAATCAGACCGGTTCAAAAGAATTATTCAGACCGGTTCAAAAAATAAATCAGACCGGTTCACAAATTAATTCAGAGCGGTTCATTTTTAAGTTTCAGACCGGTTAATAACCAGTCTCATAAATATAAACAAGATCGGTTCATAACTGATCTCATTTAACATACATTTTTAGCAACGTGGGCTTTTAGACCGGTTCGAAACCGGTCTGAAAAAGCTTTTTTGTAGTAGTGTAGAACTTTAAGGTTAAGAAAAAAAATTTAAGTGGGGGAGGAGAGGACCCTGCCCAGGGTTGCCCTCCACTGGGTCCAATAATTTCCAAATTGAAATTTAATTATAGAAGCACTCTTTGTTCGAAATATTGTATATTACTCCTTCTGTTTCTATCCATTTATTTATTATATATATATATATATATATATATATATACTATTCTATTATAAAAGATTCTTTTTCGAGGCATTACGTTTGTCCGCTTAAGGAATATTTGCACCAGAAGGTTTGTAGGTAAATAACATTATTTCTAATAAAATTATAATTTGAAATTAAATTATCTATATGTGAAATCATTATCCTCAGCTCGTTAAAAAAAAGTAATCATTATCCTCAAAAAGATAAATTCAAAGAGACAAGGCTTCTATGGTCATAGCAAAGAGTCCATGATAAATCTAATTATCCTTAGTTGTCGATAATTAAATAAATAATTCAAATTTATTTAATCTTATCTGTGAAATAATTATCCTTAATTGTCGAAAATTAAATAAATAATTTAAATTTATTTAATCTTATCTGCATTTGAAATCATTATCCTTAATTTTTGAAGTTTTCCGGATCATTATATATAGTATTTGCAATATGCATTGTATGACTCCTCAACAATATTTTAGCATTTATGCGAATTGGAATTGGCTCACAAACTTATAAATATTTAGGTTAACATCATTCTCATAGTTATATTCGCCTTAAATTTTTGTATTTTTTCGTCGTTAAATTTTTTTTAATTCTAATAATTCGCGCTCATTTTAATATTATTTCATTTTTAAGTTTCTCTCTAAATACTTATTTTAATTCAGCAATTTGTGTGCACCATTGATCAAAATGTAGTTTGTTCAAAATTTTGATCGGGGTGTAACCAATTGTGCGGTTAAGGAATGAAGAAAGACAATGGAGGAGTCCATTCCGGCAAAGTAAATCATTCTCAACCAAATTTTTTTTGTAGTGATTGATTCTTCAACTGTGGGTGACAATAGAGTGCATCAAAATCTAATGTTGCAGTTCACCAAAAAAAAATCTAATGTTGCATTAATTGTTTTCAGGACGGCTATCATAAACTACTAAGGAAGATGGTTATTTATTGTTATTTACACCAATGGCCTATTTTGTAACATCCCTAATTTAATTCCAAGCATGATTAGTGAATTAATAGGCTTAAAGGTTAGGGAACGAATAGATTAATTACTTAAAAAATTTTGGGAGCTAGGTGAGTAGTAATTTTAGGTACTAGGGGTTGTGTAGGAGACATTAGTAGCAATGGGCAAGAGTACCTAAGCGGAATCGGGAGTTAAATCGGCGTTTTAGATGTTAGAAATCAACCGAAAAGAGAAAATTAGGAATAAAATATCCATAGCTCCAAACCCAATTCCCACCGTTGGATGTGAAGATAAGGGTCTTAGGAAGCTTGTTTCAAAATTTGGACCCGATCCGACGGTTAACAAAAAAGTTACGGCGAATCGAAGATTGGACTTACTGGTGCATGCCCAGGCGCACCGGTGCACGCCCAGACGCACCAGGGTGCATCAGATGCACCAACCCAGTAGCTTTTTCGCTCAGGCGCAGCATCACGTGCGCCCAGGCGAGCCCCGTGCTCATCAGTTCCGCATCTGGCGCACCAATCCCGCATCAGGCGCACCAGTTGGCGCGCCATTTCTTCCTGACCGCACCAGATCTGGTGTTGGTGTTGTTGCCGCGCTCAAGCGCGCGAGACCCGCGCCCAGGCGCGCGCGGTCAGCTGATGCCAATTTCAGCCACACGTTTTGGCTTCTTGGAGAAGCCTTTGAATCTCCACCACCCACCCCAACCCCTCAGCCAAGAAAACACGATTTGGGGGTCAAAAGCAACACAAAAATCATCATCCACCTTATCCATTCTTCATCTTCCTCTTATTGGGGCCAAGAACAAAACACTATTCATCCTCTTCTCCATGTCTCTCTCCATCCTCTTCATGGTTCCAAGAACCACTTATCACCATCAACACCCACCATCATCCACCCTCCTTGATGCTTTCCACCATCACCCTCCATCATGGATCAAGCACCAAGAGCCACCCAAACTCCTTCATCTTTCTTTTCCCTCTCAAACACCCCAAGAACTCCAATCATCATCAAGTTTTCACTACCCAAAATCAAGTCACCACACCCACTTACTCACCATCTCCACTCAAGTACAAGCAAGGAAATGACCAACAAACCTTCCCTCCTTCTCTCCTAAATTCGAATGCCTCTCTCTCTACCCCCCATGGAATTTCAAACTCCATAACTAGAGAGAGAGTCAAACACATAAACCCCACCATCAAAAGCAAGGATTAGGAGTTTAATGCTAGAGATTCAAGGGGTTAAAGTGGGTTCAAGTCAAGGATTAGAGAAGCTAAGGATGAGGAGCTCAAACACCAAGGATCAATGGGCTAGGACTTGAGATTCATCACCACCTCTTAAGGAGGTAAGAGGGGTTTGTGTTACATTTCCTAAGGATATAGATTCTAGGTTGTTGTAATGATGACTAGGGGTAGATAATTAATTAAGAGAATAAATCTTAGGATATTTAAAGTGAATGAGACGAACCTTAGGGGCAATTAGTATGTTAATGGTTAATTTTATATTAATTAAATGGTTTATGTTAAATTCTCTTTTATTAATATTAAAGTAGGAAGTGAAGAACCCTAGGGAGCTGACTTAATTTATAGTGCTCTGAGACATACCCGAGTATGTCGACTGTTTTGTTTATTATCTATTGATTGTTACTTGTTATTGATGTATGGTCATATTGTGCTTGTTTTGGTGACTCGTAAAGCAAATAATGGACTAAGTGTTATCGTAGGCAAGTAACATATAAAGGGCTAAGTAAGGAAGGAAGGATGGAAAATTATGAATGAATAATTAAAGAAAGGATTAAGGACAAGTGGTTTGATAAAAGGAAAGTGATGTTTATTATTAAATGAATAATAAGTTAGAGGATGGTGATTGAGTGACTAGGGCCTTGATGGATGTTGTGCTTGATTTAATTTGTTAAGTGTAAATGTGACAATAATAATTGGATGATAATATGTGATATTGAAATGATGTTTGTGCTTGGATATTCATGACATGTGAATTGTTGATGTTTATAATTTAAGTGCTTATTTTGTTAAATGATTGAGATATGATTTTATTTAAAAACCAAGGCAAAGAATGGAAATCAAATATGAATTGAATGATAATGTAAAGTGCAATGAATTGAGTATCGGTGCATTGACAGACTAGGTGCCCTGCCGGGTGTACCAAATTCCCAAGGGCCAAGTGCTCACCAGGCTAAATTCTCATTAGGTCCAAATGCCCTGTTAGGCGTCAATGCACCAAGACTTAATTCACTGCCGAAATAAATGATATAAAATGTGTTGGGAATGTGAAAAAGAGAATGAATTCAATTAATTGAAATGTACAATGATATGTGGAAAATGTGATAGCATAGCCTGACAGGGTGAAGCCTTTTGGGTGAGAAAGTCCTGGTTAAGTGAGAGACCCTTCGGTGTGCCAAATGCCTGGCAGGAGCATTAAAATCCTAGTGATGCAAACCGGTTGTAACCGGGAGAGTTACCCGGGCGCAGTAAGACGTTATCGCGCTTGTAGGTGCGAACGCAGTAGGTTGTGACCAGGGGAGAATGTAAATGAAACATACCCGGGTGCAGTAAGACGTTATCGCGCATGAGGTGTGAACGCAGTAGGTCGTGACCAGGGGAAAGATGAATGAGAAATGTGAATTTAATGAATGAAAATAGAATAAAAAGGTCTTATGATAATAATGATATTTGAACGTGAGTTGGTCAAATCATGAGTTTGGAATTTGGAATATGGAAATGTTAATGCAACCGGAATTGAAAAGTAATTTAAGGTTGAATGTAGAGTTGCTAAGAAGGTAGGATGGACATAGGACTTATTTTAGTGAAAATGAGCTTGTATGTAATTACCGGAAAAAGAATATTAGGTTAATAGATAATCTCTAATGTGATAGGGCCTAGTTTGTCAGCTATGCTTCTTAGAAGCTATTTTCTTTAGTACTGTGTAATGCTACCCTTCTTGCTATATTTTTACAGGTACCGAAGGAGCATACACAAGTCTTGCCGAGCAGGAGCACATTCCACCACGTGGAATGTATATAGTTATTTAGCGACCACCTTCTGGTCATGGGTTTTTCTTGGGAAGTTATTTTGTATTTCATTTATTTTGTCATTTTGAAAAAACTAATAGTTTGAGAAACTGTTTGTATTTCCTTGGGAATAATGTATTGAGTGGACTGAACAACATTTTGGGCCCTGCTGGCCTCTGATGAATTTAAATCTTCTTCAGATAAATTTTACAGGTTAAAGCAACATTTTGGAAAATCCAATAAACAAAGAAAACTCCGTCCGATCGACGACAGATTTTTATAATTAAAAAAAATTTTCAAGTCACTATTCTAAGATAATGGGTAATTATTCTAGGTGTTACATTTATGGTATCAGAGCAGTTTTTCCTCGGCCTGAAGGGAGTAACTCATTACTCCTGTAGTTGCTCATCAAGCGAGTAACTTGTAGTTCGATATCAAACTGCTTTGTGGTTTAATTAGGTATTATTGTTAGCATGATAATAGGCTTAGTTGCTGAGTCTAGGGTAGTGAGTGGCTTAGATTCTTCTAAGTTTGTTTAGTGATTTGAGGAGCGCGTTTAGCATCTGACGGTTTCTTTCGAGAAGTATGGTAAACATTTGAAAATCTTCTCTAAGTTCTTTTAAGTTTGTTAAAATTACCATGCAAAACCTGAAAATCTTGTGGAAATCAACAAGTCATATTTAGAACTGGATGAATGACGAGACTAAGGAAAGCAATACCCCAACGGGCAAGGGCACTAAGTGCTACCCCACCGGGAGGAAGTGATCTTTAGTTTCGCGTCAAGTAAGCCAATTCTAAATGTGATGCACCAAACAAGATTTCAACGTTTTGAAACTAATAGGTTGAGGAAATTCAAACTTAAGTGAGACAAGAATGGTCTATCATCGATATGATGTATGATTGAGCCTGATCACCTCAAGTGTACATCTATTGGGAGATATCATCATCATGTCCTTAAGTTTCGGCGAGTATTTTGGGAATTTAGTGAGATCCCAAATTTAGGAGGATTAGAGGTCTTTGTCATAGGTTTCCGTATGCGTAAATATTTTAGAACCAGAGTTGTGCGGCGGAAGTGTAGGAAGTATTGTCTTGTCTTAAGGTAAGAGAAGTATCTAGTTAGGAATCCTAGTTAGCTATGATAGATTGTTAGTATTTATACATCTAGAATTGAATATAAGAAACCCTAAGATAGTACATAGTAATAGTCCTAAGTCTAGGTATTAGGTGCTTAAAATCCTAAGTGATTGCATAGAGCTAGGTTGTATGTTTGGAAATGAATGAATGTGATGCTATGTATTGTCTTGTGTTTGCTTACATGATGATTTGTGCATGTTGAAAATTGTTTTGAGCATAAAACGATTTTGAAAACATCTTTATGAAATGGTGCTACTATCAATAGATCGAATGGTTCCCAAGTATAATGCTATTAGTGTCGGGAATCATTTGATGTCCAAATTGATAGTGTTTAAAATGAGTTTCAATGTTTTGAAAATTGATTTCAAAATGAATTCCACTATTTTTGAACAGAATCAGAAATCCTTCCAAATTGAGTGTTAAGTCGTATGATGAAAAATTTAAAAAGTTAGTAAGTAAACCAAGGATTCCTAAGTAATCGGACGGTAAATTAATTCTTTGCTTTAATCAAGTCATGTACCGATTAAATAGGAACCCTTATATATGACACAAATCAATTTGGAATGACACTTATCTTTCAAACTCGAAGTCAAAGGAAATGTGATTGTTCCAACTTTTGAAGATGGACTAAAATAAATATTTCTAACCCAAAAGCATATTCCCTTGTTGCTTGAGTTTGTTAACCTTGAGAAGTTTTGCACTCCTTCATCTAGGTTCTCACTAAGTTAGATGAGGGTAGTTCATTTTTACAAAGACATGATTTGATTTATAAAGTTGTTTTCAAAGCTTCATCCAAGACATTTTACAAGGAAAATGTTAAGGTTGTAAAGTACAAATTAACTTGGATGATTTAGTCTTCCACTAGGATTTTGAACGAAATAAAATGTCTTCCCATCAAGGAAGAAATTCGATTTTTATTGCCATACCACCCCATCAATATTTTCTGGTATGCTACCTTGACTATATATGTATATAATTAAATGCCTTTCTTGTATGCTACTTTAATTTTTAAATATAGACGAACGCATACATGTTTTCCGGCATATTCTTTGGTTTTATAATTACATAAATGCATAAGATACTAATCGATTAATGCCGAAAGCAACTTAAAAATTAATCGATTAACAATCAACTTAATCGATTAATCTGAACAGTATCTGAAAAATCACTTTTCAATCAAATACGAAAATCAATCAATTAACACGTAAGATCAGAGATAAAGCGGAATTGATTAACACCAATATTCTTATTGATTACCTAGGTTATGAAAATGATTTTCCCAAAATCAATTTGCACAATTAAGATTCAATTCAATCAATTATGAAAATCAATCTTTTCTAGGTTTTCAACCAAGAACAATATTGAAATGACTTGAATGTAAAGAGTTAAGAGTTTAGAGATACGACACAGTGATTTATCCTGGTTCACTTTCATCCACTTGAAAGCTACATCCAGTCCCCTCTTCAACCAAGAGAGATTCTTCACTATGAGGAATTAGAGTTCTCAAATTACAAGTAAATGCCTCTCAAGACTCCCTTCTTGATAGCCTACAAGAGATACCACACCCTTGCCTTGCAATCCTATTGATGCTCTAATCTAACCTATAACCGTGCTTGCCAATTCCCCTCAACAAGACTTCCAATTGCTTTGAGATTCTTCAAAGTCTTCCACTTGCTTGATGATGCCTCACACCAAGACTTCCAATTTGCTTGTTAACACAACAAGACTTCCAAGATAACTTTGCTTGATGAACAACCACCAAGTCTTCCTTGTGTTGTAGATAGCTTGCCTTCTTTGCAATGATTACAACCAAATTGAAAACAATAACAATCCTATGAATCTCTTTCAAAAGCTATGAAAATATCAACATGAGAGATTCAAAGATTCTTGATCAAAGAATGTAAAAAAAAAATAAGAACTTTGATCTTGAGAAAGTGAGAGAGAATAGAGTGGCTTGATCTTAGTAAAAATGTGTATGAAAATGATTCTTGATTATCACAATGATTAGGAAAAGGTTTATATAGAATACCCAAAAGTTAGAAAACAATAGAAATTGATTTTGCCTTGAAAAACTTATTTTAAAAACTGATTCTGCACGTGTTAATCGATTAACACATGGCTTAATTGATTAACCACTGTAACATGTGTGTTAATCGATTAACCCTAACACATTAATCGATTAGTCACTGCTAAATTCAATTAAAAACTTGTTTTCTCAAAACTAAACCTTTTCTTTCAAACCTTTAAGCCACCTATTGATTTTAGGTTAAGTGAATACTCAAATTATGATATTATCATGACCTTGATAGAGATTCACTACCCTCTATAGGACTCTACCCAAACTCATCAAAATAAAAGACTTGAGAGGCTAAAGATATTACAATAAAACACAAACTAAGTCTTCATGAGCTTGCTCTCTCTTCATCATTTGTTGAGTGTTGATTGTTTGTTGAACTTCTTCAAACTTTAAGCTTGATCAAACCATTTGTAGCTTGTTCAAAACCTTTGTCAACCTTTGTCATTATCAAAACCTTCTCACTGGATCTAACAATCTCCCCCTTTTTGAAAATGACAAACCATGTTTTGAAATTGTTTGAAGTTCTTTGAAGTTGTTGATGCTTGAACCATTTGATACTTGGTGAGATTCTTGCTCCCCCTCAATAAATGCTTTTGACATTTGAAATCCAATTGAGATAAGCTTTATTCTCCCCCTATCTTCAACAACTTTGCTCAACCTATATAAAAACAAACAAACCAACATCTTCTCCCCCTTTTGGCATTATCAAAAAGTAATATATACCAATTGAAATATAAAATTCTAAGCCAAAATAAGAGATAGTCAATGATCATTTCTTTACAACATTGATACCAAATATATTTAATTAATCAAGTAATCAACGATATCAAATGAAAAACTAAAGATAACATTTCTTCAAAGTATAGATCTTTAATTTTCTTTGAAAAGAGATACCAATTGGAAAGAAATATAACAATGAAACATAATACCAATTGTAACTAGAAAGTCATCATATCACTTAACAAAGTAAGATATCAATTGTAAAGAAATATCATAATAATCACAATAGCATGATAAACATCTAATGATCACATAATGATACCAATTTGAGATTATAAAGAAGTAATACCAATTATAAAAACAGTACCAATTGTGAAAATCCAACAATATCAATTGTACCAATTTGTAGGACTTCTTTTGAGAATTGAAGAAGCAAATCAAAGAATAACACTTGTAGGTTCTTTGCTCGTCAATCACACCTACAAAACAATCATGCTTTGCCTTTTGGTATCCAAATGGTTTTGGATCCATTTTTGTTAGTTAAGGGACTCTCACCCTTCTTAACCCAAACAAAATTTCCTTTAGGTATACCATGCACTTTAATATAACACACATTTGAAGTATGTCCATGAGTGCCACAATAGAAACATGTTGGTGCATTTGAAAAATCAACTTTAGAAAAATCAACAACATTTCTATGCGACTTACTCTTAGCATTAGTATAACCCAAACCAAACTTGTTTGAATTTTCTCTTTGAAAATTTAACAATGTGCTCAATCTAATATTACAACTTGTGAAACTTGCAAGCTTATTTTTCAAAATAGCATTTTTAATCTTTAAGTAACTTGCAATTCTCACAATCAGCCACAATATTCAATATACTAGCACAATCACAAGAAAAACAAGCATATATGAGATCAAGAGTTTCATTTTGAAGATTAAGCTCATCAACTTGTTTTTGAAGTTCTAAAATCTCTTGTTGATGTTTCAAAATGAGCTTCTTCCTTTCAATGTTTTTCAAAGCTAGTTTCTTAAGATGTTCATGCATTTCTTCATAAGCATTATATAAAATTTCATATTTGGAAGAAATTTCGGATTTAGTTTCACTTACATCACTTTCGTCGCTTTGTTCACTTGATTCATCATTTGAACTTTCCTCTTCATTTACTAGAGCTATCAAGTTGAGACAAGCGGCTTCTTCATCATCCGAAGAACTACTAGTTGTGCTTTTCTTGTCTTCTTCATTATCACTATTCAAAACTATGTATGCCCTTTTGTGTTTTGCATTTTTCTTCTCGTTCTTTTTCTTCTTGAGATACTTAGAGCATGCATACTTAAGATGACCGGGCTTTCCACATTCATGTCAAACTACTCCTTCTTTTGTTGTCTTGGTCTTGTAGTGTGGGGAATTCTTCTCTTTACTTTTGTCTTTGTTCAACCTTCCTTTTCTCCTTAGAAGCTTATTAAATTTTCTTAGTAGAAGTTTCATCTCTTCTTCATCAATGTCTGAATCGGAATCTTCATTATCATTATTATCGGAACTCTCTTCCTTTTGATATGACCTTTGAGCTTTAAGAGCGATTCCTTTTCTTTCTTTATTCTTGTCTGATTCTTCATGCAAATGCAAACATTCAAGCTTCATTTCATGTTCTTGAAGCTTTCCGAAAAGTGTTGCTAAGTCCATGTTGTCCAAGTCCTTTGATTCAACAATTGCGGTAACCTTAGGTTGTCATTCCCTACTTAGACATCTTAAAACTTTGTTAACAAGTTCACAATTCAAGAAAGTTTTTCCAAGAGCAATGAGATGATTAACAATATGTGTAAAACGTTTTTGCATAATACATATAGATTCATTAGGCAACATACGAAACAATTCATATTCATGCATCAAAGAATTTAATCTAGCACGCCTAACTTCACTAGTGCCTTCATGTGTGACTTGCAAGGTGTCCCACATTTCTTTGGCATTATGACATTGGGAGACTCTAAAGAACTCATCATAAGATAGAGCGGAGGTGATGATATTCTTAGCTTTTAAATCATATTGAATTTTCTTTTTATCATCATCGGTCCACTTATCTTTGGGGGTTAGTTTAGATACACCTTCTACTTGAGATGAGGGAATATGAGGACCATTCTCAATGGCTTCCCAAATGTTCATGTCTATGGCTTGTATAAAAATTCTCATCCTAACTTTCCAATAAGCATAACCCTCTCCACCAAACATAGGAGGGCGGCTAATTGAAGCACCTTCACCACCAAAGGGATTCGTAGAACCCATTGTAGTTTCCTCAAGGATCTTAACGAAAAAGCTCTATGCTCGTGTCTTTCGACCGAGCTCTGATACCAATTGTCAGAACTACAATCGGTGAGTGAAATAACTAGGATACACTAGGAGAACACCTAGAAGGGGGGGTTGAATAGGTGTTAGAGAAACCTTGAAAGATTTTCGAAAGAAACAAATCGAAACAATTAAAACAAAATGATTTTTACAAAATGTACTGGTTAATCGATTAACTTCAGTATTAATCGATTAATGCTGAAGCTTACTTTCAAACTAATCGATTAACTAAGATACTAATCGATTAATGCCGAAAGCAACTTAAAAATTAATCGATTAACAATCAACTTAATCGATTAATCTGAACAGTATCTGAAAAATCACTTTTCAATCAAATACGAAAATCAATCAATTAACACGTAAGATCAGAGATAAAGCGGAATTGATTAACACCAATATTCTTATTGATTACCTAGGTTATGAAAATGATTTTCCCAAAATCAATTTGCACAATTAAGATTCAATTCAATCAATTATGAAAATCAATCTTTTCTAGGTTTTCAACCAAGAACAATATTGAAATGACTTGAATGTAAAGAGTTAAGAGTTTAGAGATACGACACAGTGATTTATCCTGGTTCACTTTCATCCACTTGAAAGCTACATCCAGTCCCCTCTTCAACCAAGAGAGATTCTTCACTATGAGGAATTAGAGTTCTCAAATTACAAGTAAATGCCTCTCAAGACTCCCTTCTTGATAGCCTACAAGAGATACCACACCCTTGCCTTGCAATCCTATTGATGCTCTAATCTAATCTCTAACCTTGCTTGTCAATTCCCCTCAACAAGATTTGGGGGTCAAAAGCAACACAAAAATCATCATCCACCCTATCCATTCTTCATCTTCCTCTTATTGGGGCCAAGAACAAAACACTATTCATCCTCTTCTCCATGTCTCTCTCCATCCTCTTCATGGTTCCAAGAACCACTTATCACCATCAACACCCACCATCATCCACCCTCCTTGATGCTTTCCACCATCACCCTCCATCATGGATCAAGCACCAAGAGCCACCCAAACTCCTTCATCTTTCTTTTCCCTCTCAAACACCCCAAGAACTCCAATCATCATCAAGTTTTCACTACCCAAAATCAAGTCACCACACCCACTTACTCACCATCTCCACTCAAGTACAAGCAAGGAAATGACCAACAAACCTTCCCTCCTTCTCTCCTAAATTCGAATGCCTCTCTCTACCCCCCATGGAATTTCAAACTCCATAACTAGAGAGAGAGTCAAACACATAAACCCCACCATCAAAAGCAAGGATTAGGAGTTTAATGCTAGGGATTCAAGGGGTTAAAGTGGGTTCAAGTCAAGGATTAGAGAAGCTAAGAATGGGGAGCTCAAACACCAAGGATCAATGGGCTAGGACTTGAGATTCATCACCACCTCTTAAGGAGGTAAGAGGGGTTTGTGTTACATTTCCTAAGGATATAGATTCTAGGTTGTTGTAATGATGACTAGGGGTAGATAATTAATTAAGAGAATAAATCTTAGGATATTTAAAGTGAATGAGACGAACCTTAGGGGCAATTAGTATGTTAATGGTTAATTTTATATTAATTAAATGGTTTATGTTAAATTCTCTTTTATTAATATTAAAGTAGGAAGTAAAGAATGTAAGAACCTACAATCGGTGGGTGAAATAACTAGGAGACACTAGGAGAACACCTAGAAGGGGGGGTTGAATAGGTGTTAGATAAACCTTGAAAGATTTTCGAAGGAAACAAATCGAAACGATTAAAAACAAATGATTTTTACAAATTTCTTCAACTTTAATCGATTAAATCAATGACTAATCGATTAATGCCGAATGATTGATTAAAACTAATCGATTAATGCAAACAGTTAATCGATTAATACATGTTAAAACTGAAAAATCACTTTTCAATCAAATACGAAAATCAATCAATTAACACATATGATCAGAGATAAAACGGAATTGATTAACACCAATATTCTTATTGATTAACCTAGGTTATGAAAATGATTTTCCCCAAATCAATTTACACAATTAAGATTCAATTCAATCAATTATGAAAATCAATCTTTTCTAGGTTTTGAACCAAGAACAAATGAAATGACTTGAATGTAAAGAGTTAAGAGTTTAGAGATACTGCACAGTGATTTATCCTGGTTCACTTTCATCCACTTGAAAGCTACATCCAGTCCCCTCTTCAACCAAGAGAGATTCTTCACTATGAGGAATTAGAGTTCTCAAATTACAAGTAAATGCCTCACAAGACTCCCTTCTTGCTAGCCTACAAGAGATACCACACCATTGCCTTGTAACCCTATTGAATCTAATCTAACCTCTAACCTTGCTTGTCAAATCCCCTCAAAAAGACTTCCAATTGCTTGATGATGCCTCACACCAAGACTTCCACTTTGCTTGTTAGCACAACAAGACTTCCAATTGCTTGATAACAATCAAGACTTCCAAATGCTTGTTTGCTTGATGAACAACCAAGACTTCCAATTGTTGTAGATAACTTGCCTCTTGCAAAGATTACAACCAAAATGAAAAACAAATATCAATCCTATGAATCTCTTTCAAAAGCTATGAAAATATCAACATGAGAGATTCAAGGTTCTTGATCAAAGAATGTAAAAATGAGAACTTTGATCTTGAGAAAGTGAGAGAGAATAGAGTGGCTTGATTCTTTGTAAAATGAATATCAAAATGATGTATGTTTATCACAAAGGTTAGGAAAAGGTTTATATAGAATACCCAAAAGTTAGAAATGATTAGAAGTGCTTTTGAGAAGTGAAAAACGCATTTTAAAAACCAGATATGTACGTGTTAATCGAGTAGCACAAGTCTTAATCGAGTAATCCATGTGTTAATCGATTAACTGCACAAGCCTTCAAAAATCTAATCGAGTAATCAAAGTGTTAATCGATTAGTTTAAGTGTTAATCGATTAGTTTAGTGAAAAATCAATTAAAACTTGTTTTCTCAAAAACTAAATCTTTTCTTTCAAACCTTTAAGCCACCTATTGATTTTAGGCAAAGTGAATACTCAAAATATGATAAAATCATGACTATGATAGAAATTCACTACCCTCTAATGACTCTACCCAAACTCATAAACTAAGAGACTTGAGAGGCTAAAGATAAAACAATAAAACATAAACTACCAAACTAAGTCTTCATGAGTTGGCTCTCTCTTCATCACTTGATGTTTGTTGTTGCTTGTTGAACTTGAACTTGATCAACACATTTGTAGCTTGTTCAAAACCTTTTGGCATTTATCAAAACATTCTTCATGGATCTTACAATCTCCCCCTTTTTGAAAATGACAAACCATGTTTTGAATTTGTTTGAAGTTGTTGATGCTTGAACCATTTGATCACTTGGTGAGACTCTTGCTCCCCCTCAATTAATGCTTTTGACATTTGAAATCTAATTGAGATAAAAGCTTGATTCTCCCCCTATCTTCAACAACTTTGCTCAACCTACATAAAAACAACAAAAACAACCTTTCTCCACAAAACATACATTTCTCCCCAAAATAGTCAAAACATACTATTTCTCCCCCTTTGGCATTATCAAAAAGTAATATATACCAATTGAAATAGAAAATCTAAGCCAAAATAAGAAATACTATGTCATACTATCTCTATATCAAACATTTCTTCACAACATTGATACCAAATGTAGATGTGGTAATTAATACCAATTGTACAATACAAGAATGATACTTTGAAATGTGATATCAATTGGCAAGAACATATAACAATGAAGAATAATACCAATTGAAACAAACTAATTGAAACTAGAAAGTCATAATATCACTTAACCAAAGTAAGATATCAATTGTAAAGATATATCACAAAATCAACAATAGCATGATAACCATCTAATAATCTAACAATATCAATTGTATAATATCAAATGTTACCAATTTGTAGGATTTTCTCTTTGATACCAATTGAAGATGCAAATGAATGAATAACACATGAAAGTCATTTTGCTCTTCAATCATACCTACAAAAACAATCATGCTTTGCTTTTTGGTATCCAAATGGTTTTGGATCCATTTTTGTTAGTGTAGGGACTCTCACCCTTTTTCATCCAAACAAAATCTCCTTTAGGTATACCATGCACTTTAATATAACACACATTTGAAGTATGTCCATGAGTACCACAATAGAAACATGTTGGTGCATTTGAAAAATCAACTTTAGAAAAATCAACAACATTTCTATGAGATTTACTCTTAGCATTAGTATAACCCAAACCAAACTTGTTTGAATTTTCTCTTTGAAATCCTTAAGCAACTTGCAATCCTCACAATCAACCACATTATTCAATCTACTAGCACAATCACAAGAAGAACTAGCATATATAAGATCAAGAGTTTCATTTTGAAGATTAAGCTCATCAACTTGTTTTTGAAGTTCTAAAATCTCTTGTTGATGTTTCAAAATGAGCTTCTTCCTTTCAATATTTTTCGAAGCTAGTTTCTTGAGATGTTCATGCGTTTCTTCATAAGCATTATACAATATTTCATATTTAGAAGAAATTTCGGATTTAGTTTCACTTACATCGCTTTCGTAGCTTTTCTCACTTGATTCATCATTTGAACTTTCTTCTTCATCTACTAGAGCTATCAAGTTGAGACAAGCGGCTTCTTCATCATCCGAAGAACTATTCGATGTGCTTTTTTTGATATCTCCATCATCACTATTCCAAACTATGTATGCTCTTTTAGATTTTGAATTTTTCTTTTCTTTCTCCTTCTTCTTGAGATACTTAGAGCATGAGTACTTGAGATGACCGGGCTTTCCACATTCATGGCAAATTATACCTTCTTTTGATGTCTTGGTCTTGTAGCGTGGGGGATCCTTCTCTTTACTTTTGTTCTTGTTCAACCTTCCTTTTCTCCTTAGAATCTTATTGAACTTTCTTAGTAGAAGCTTCATCTCCTCTTCATCAATGTCCGAATCGGAATCTTCATTATCATTATTATCGGAACTCTCTTCCTTTTGATATGATCTTTGAGCTTTAAGAGCGATTCCTTTTCTTTCTTTGTTCTTGTCCGATTCTTCATGCATATGTAAGCGTCCAAGATCCATTTCATGTTCTTGAAGCTTTCCGAAAAGTGTAGCTAAGTCCATGGTGTCCAAGTCCTTTGATTCAACAATTGCGGTAACCTTAGGTTGCCATTCCCTACTTAGACATCTTAAAACTTTGTTAACAAGTTCACAATTCAAGAAAGTTTTTCCAAGAGCAATGAGATGATTAACAATATGAGTAAAACACTTTTGCATAAAACATATAGATTCATTAGGCAACATACGAAACAATTCATATTCATGCATCAAAGAATTTAATCTAGCACGCCTAACTTCACTAGTGCCTTCATGTGTGACTTGCAAGGTGTCCCACATCTCTTTGGCATTACGACATTGGGAGACAATAAAGAACTCATCATAAGATAAAGCGGAGGTGACGATATTCTTAGCTTTTAAATCATATTGAATTTTCTTTTTATCATCATCGGTCCACTTATCTTTGGGAGTTAGTGTAAGTACACCTTCTACATCTTTTGAGGGAATATAAGGACCATTTTCAATGGCTTCCCAAATGTTCACATCTATAGCTTCTATAAAGATTCTCATCCTAATTTTCCAATAACCATAACCCTCTCCACCAAACATAGGAGGGCGATTTATTGAAGCACCTTCACCACCAAAGGGATTCGTAGAACCCATTGTAGTTTCCTCAAGGATCTTAACGAAAAAGCTCTATGCTCGTGTCTTTCGACCGAGCTCTGATACCAATTGTAAGAACCTACAATCGGTGGGTGAAATAACTAGGAGACACTAGGAGAACACCTAGAAGGGGGGGTTGAATAGGTGTTAGATAAACCTTGAAAGATTTTCGAAGGAAACAAATCGAAACGATTAAAAACAAATGATTTTTACAAATTTCTTTAACTTTAATCGATTAAATCAATGACTAATCGATTAATGCCGAATGATTGATTAAAACTAATCGATTAATGCAAACAGTTAATCGATTAATACATGTTAAAACTAAAAAATCACTTTTCAATCAAATACGAAAATCAATCAATTAACACATATGATCAGAGATAAAGCGGAATTGATTAACACCAATATTCTTATTGATTAACCTAGGTTATGAAAATGATTTTCCCCAAATCAATTTACACAATTAAGATTCAATTCAATCAATTATGAAAATCAATCTTTTCTAGGTTTTCAACCAAGAACAAATGAAATGACTTGAATGTAAAGAGTTAAGAGTTTAGAGATACTGCACAGTGATTTATCCTGGTTCACTTTCATCCACTTGAAAGCTACATCCAGTCCCTCTTCAACCAAGAGAGATTCTTCACTATGAGGAATTAGAGTTCTCAAATTACAAGTAAATGCCTCACAAGACTCCCTTCTTGCTAGCCTACAAGAGATACCACACCCTTGCCTTGTAACCCTATTGAATCTAATCTAACCTCTAACCTTGCTTGTCAAATCCCCTCAACAAGACTTCCAATTGCTTGATGATGCCTCACACCAAGACTTCCACTTTGCTTGTTAACACAACAAGACTTCCAATTGCTTGATAACAATCAAGACTTCCAAATGCTTGTTTGCTTGATGAACAACCAAGACTTCCAATTGTTGTAGATAACTTGCCTCTTGCAAAGATTACAACCAAAATGAAAAACAAATAACAATCCTATGAATCTCTTTCAAAAGCTATGAAAATATCAACATGAGAGATTCAAGGTTCTTGATCAAAGAATGTAAAAATGAGAACTTTGATCTTGAGAAAGTGAGAGAGAATAGAGTGGCTTGATTCTTTGTAAAATGAATATCAAAATGATGTATGTTTATCACAAAGGTTAGGAAAAGGTTTATATAGAATACCCAAAAGTTAGAAATGATTAGAAGTGCTTTTGAGAAGTGAAAAACGCATTTTAAAAACCAGATATGTACGTGTTAATCGAGTAGCACAAGTCTTAATCGAGTAATCCATGTGTTAATCGATTAACTGCGCAAGCCTTCAAAAATCTAATCGAGTAATCAAAGTGTTAATCGATTAGTTTAAGTGTTAATCGATTAGTTTAGTGAAAAATCAATTAAAACTTGTTTTCTCAAAAACTAAATCTTTTCTTTCAAACCTTTAAGCCACCTATTGATTTTAGGCAAAGTGAATACTCAAAATATGATAAAATCATGACTATGATAGAAATTCACTACCCTCTAATGACTCTACCCAAACTCATAAACTAAGAGACTTGAGAGGCTAAAGATAAAACAATAAAACATAAACTACCAAACTAAGTCTTCATGAGTTGGCTCTCTCTTCATCACTTGATGTTTGTTGTTGCTTGTTGAACTTGAACTTGATCAACACATTTGTAGCTTGTTCAAAACCTTTTGGCATTTATCAAAACATTCTTCATGGATCTTACAAAGAACCCTAGGGAGCTGACTTAATTTATAGTGCTCTGAGTCATACCTGAGTATGTCGACTATTTTGTTTATTATCCATTGATTGTTACTTGTTATTGATGTATGGTCATATGGTGCTTGTTTTGGTGACTCGTAAAGCAAATAATGGACTAAGTGTTATCATAGGCAAGTAACATAGAAAGGGCTAAGTAAGAAAGGAAGGATGGAAAATTATGAATGAATAATTAAAGAAAGGATTAAGGACAAGTGGTTTGATAAAAGGAAAGTGATGTCTATTATTAAATGAATAATAAGTTAGAGGATGGTGATTGAGTGACTAGGGCCTTGATGGATGTTGTGCCTGATTTAATTTGTTAAGTGTAATTGTGACAATAATAATTGGATGATAATATGTGATATTGAAATGATGTTTGTGCTTGGATATTCATGACATGTGAATTGTTGATGTTTATAATTTAAGTTCGTATTTTGTTAAATGATTGAGATATGATTTTATTTAAAAACCAAGGCAAAGAATGGAAATCAAATATGAATTGAATGATAATGTAAAGTGCAGTGAATTGAGTATCGGTGCATTGACAGACTAGGTGCCCTGCCGGGTGTACCAAATTCCCAAGGGCCAAGTGCTCACCAGACTAAATTCCCATTAGGTCCAAATGCCCTGTTAGGCGTTAATGCACCAAGACTTAATTCACTGCCGAAATAAATGATATAAAATGTGTTGGGAATGTGAAAAAGAGAATGAATTCAATTAATTGCAATGTACAATGATATGTGGAAAATGTGATAGCATAGCCTGACAGGGTGAAGCCTTTTGGGTGAGAAAGTTCTGGTTAAGCGAGAGACCTTTGGGTGTGCCAAATGCCTGGCAGGAGCATTAAAATCCTAGTGATGCAAACCGGTTGTAACCGGGAGAGTTACCCGGGCGCAGTAAGACGTTATCGCGCTTGTAGGTGCGAACGCAGTAGGTTGTGACCAGGGGAGAATGTAAATGAAACATACTCGGGTGCAGTAAGACGTTATCGCGCATGAGGTGTGAACGCAGTAGGTCGTGACCAGGGGAAAGATGAATGAGAAATGTGAATTTAATGAATGAAAAGAGAATAAAAAGGTCTTATGATAATAATGATATTTGAACGTGAGTTGGTCAAATCATGAGTTTGGAATTTGGAATATGGAAATGTTAATGCAACCGAAATTGAAAAGTAATTTAAGGTTGAATGTAGAGTTGCTAAGAAGGTAGGATGGACATAGGACTTATTTTAGTGAAAATGAGCTTGTATGTAATTACCAGAAAAAGAATATTAGGTTAATAGATAATCTCTAATGTGATAGGGCCTAGTTTGTCAGTTATGCTTCTTAGAAGCTATTTTCTTTAGTACTGTGTAATGCTACCCTTCTTGCTATATTTTTACAGGTACCGAAGGAGCATACACAAGTCTTGCTGAGCAGGAGCACATTCCACCATGTGGAATGTATATAGTTATTTAGCGACCACCTTCTGGTCATGGGTTTTTCTTGGGAAGTTATTTTGTATTTCATTTATTTTGTCATTTTGAAAAAACTAATAGTTTGAGAAACTGTTTGTATTTCCTTGGGAATAATGTATTGAGTGGACTGAACAACATTTTGGGCCCTGCTGGCCTCTGATGAATTTAAATCTTCTTCAGATAAATTTTACAGGTTAAAGCAACATTTTGGAAAATCCAATAAACAAAGGAAACTCCGTCCGATCGACGACAGATTTTTATAATTAAAAAAAATTTTCAAGTCACTATTCTAAGATAATGGGTAATTATTCTAGGTGTTACATTTATGGTATCAGAGCAGTTTTTCCTCGGCCTGAAGGGAGTAACTCATTACTCCTGTAGTTGCTCATCAAGCGAGTAACTTGTAGTTCGATATCAAACTGCTTTGTGGTTTAATTAGGTATTATTGTTAGCATGATAATAGGCTTAGTTGCTGAGTCTAGGGTAGTGAGTGGCTTAGATTCTTCTAAGTTTGTTTAGTGATTTGAGGAGCGCATTTAGCATCTGACGGTTTCTTTCGAGAAGTATGGTAAACATTTGAAAATCTTCTCTAAGTTCTTTTAAGTATGTTAAAATTACCATGCAAAACCTGAAAATCTTGTGGAAATCAATGAGTCATATTTAGAACTGGATGAATGATGAGACTAAGGAAAGCAATACCCCAACGGGCAAGGGCACTAAGTGCTACCCCACCGGGAGGAAGCGATCTTTAGTTTCGCGCCAAGTAAGCCAATTCTAAATGTGATGCACCAAACAAGATTTCAACATTTTGAAACTAATAGGTTGAGGAAATTCAAACTTAAGTGAGACGAGAATGGTCTTATCATCGATATGATGTATGATTGAGCCTGATCACCTCAAGTGTACATCTATTGGGAGATATCATCATCATGTCCTTAAGTTTCGGCGAGTATTTTGGGAATTTAGTGAGATCCCAAATTTAGGAGGATTAGAGGTCTTTGTCATAGGTTTCCATATGCGTAAATATTTTAGAACCAGAGTTGCGCGACAGAAGTGTAGGAAGTATTGTCTTGTCTTAAGGTAAGAGAAGTAGCTAGTTAGGAATCCTAGTTAGCTATGATAGATTGTTAGTATTTATACATCTAGAATTGAATATAAGAAACCCTAAGATAGTACATAGTAATAGTCCTAAGTCTAGGTATTAGGTGCTTAAAATCCTAAGTGATTGCATAGAGCTAGGTTGTATGTTTGGAAATGAATGAATGTGATGCTATGTATTGTCTTGTGTTTGCTTACATGATGATTTGTGCATGTTGAAAATTGTTTTGAGCATAAAACGATTTTGAAAACATCTTTATGAAATGGTGCTACTATCAATAGATCGAATGGTTCCCAAGTATAATGGTATTAGTGTCGGGAATCATTTGATGTCCAAATTGATAGTGTTTAAAATGAGTTTCAATGTTTTGAAAATTGATTTCAAAATTAATTCCACTATTTTTGAACAGAATCAGAAATCCTTCCAAATTGAGTGTTAAGTCGTATGATGAAAAATTTAAAAAGTTAGTAAGTAAACCAAGGATTCCTAAGTAATCGGACGGTAAATTAATTCTTTGCTTTAATCAAGTCATGTATCGATTAAATAGGAACCCTTATATATGACACAAATCAATTTGGAATGACACTTATCTTTCAAACTCGAAGTCAAAGGAAATGTGATTGTTCCAACTTTTGAAGATGGACTAAAATAAATTTTTCTAACCCAAAAGCATATTCCCTTGTTGCTTGAGTTTGTTAACCTTGAGAAGTTTTGCACTCCTTCATCTAGGTTCTCACTAAGTTAGATGAGGGTAGTTCATTTTTACAAAGACATGATTTGATTTATAAAGTTGTTTTCAAAGCTTCATCCAAGACATTTTACAAGGAAAATGTTAAGGTTGTAAAGTACAAATTAACTTGGATGATTTAGTCTTCCACTAGGATTTTGCACGAAATAAAATGTCTTCCCATCAAGGAAGGAATTCGATTTTTATTGGCATACCACCCCATCAATATTTTCTGGTATGTTACCTTGACTATATATGTATATAATTAATTGCCTTTCTTGTATGCTACTTTAATTTTTAAATATAGACGAACGCATACATGTTTTCCGGCATATTCTTTGGTTTTATAATTACATAAATGCATAAGTAGTTTTCCCGTACACTAATTTGGGTTTCCATAAAGACATAAATATTTTGAATGTATGGGATTTTATTTATTGAACCTTGAAACCATACAAAGTGGTTGATTTTATCAAAGTTTTATCTTGGCATGCATAACTTGAATGTGTGAACAAATCATGGAAAACCATGCAAATTTTCAAACTCTTCTTGGATTGCAATTGAAAGGTGTGCAACTTATCTAAGAGGTGTGTGTAGATTTAGACCTGAATCCTAGGATTTATTCAGGAAGATCAGGGTTAGATCAGAATCAAGTAGAGATTGCCAAGTTAGTGGTTGCAATTATGCGCTGATATGAAATGTTGGTGTGCATATTGAATTTTGATTGTTATGTATGTGCTAACTGTTTACTTGTCAATGAGTGTGATTGCTTAGGACTTAAGAATAGTGCCTAAGTTGTATATCACTAGGTAGATTGTGATTAGATCTCTATTAATGCTGCCGTTTAGATCGAGTATAGAAATAGTTTCGGGTTGTTTTGAATGCGGCAGTTATTAAGTGATAGTGCTATTTGTAAATCTGACAATGACCCTATCGTTGATGGATATGAGATTAGACTGATACCCCTAGTCTTATGTTTATTAATGATTGATGTCATCTGAGGACTATAAATGGCACAAGACCAATCAAGCCTAGAATGTAAGAACCAATTTGGTTAGCACCCTTTCCAGATGTTTAAAGTAAAATGTCTGGGAAAAACCCAATTGACCTTAGAAGCCATCTCCAATCTAATAGAGAAGTTGCTCTCAATTCTAGAAACCTGAGGTTTATTAAAAGCCTTTTTATTAGAACTCTTACAATGTTTGACCGACATTGGAGTAAACCTCAAAAACCTTAGAACATTTTGCTTCTAGTCTAACCAAACTAAACCACGATTTGTATTCTTCATTGGATGCATGAGTCTGGTGGCGTATTTAAGCAAGGTAGTATGCCGATTCAAAGTGGAGGAGTAGAACCTAGTGCAGTGTGCATCATAGTTTAGAAAACCCTTTTCTGGGATGGTTCTCCATTTGAATGAATTGAACGGAATTTCGGGGACGAAATTCTAATAAGTGGGGGAGAATTATAACATCCCTAATTTAATTCCAAGCATAATTAGTGAATTAATAGGCTTAAAGGTTAGGGGACGAATAGATTAATTACTTAAAGAATTTTGGGAGCTAGGTGAGTAGTAATTTTAGGTACTATGCGTTGTGTAGGAGACATTAGTAGCAATGGGCAAGAGTACCTAAGCGGAATCGGGAGTTAAATCGGTGTTTTAGATGTTAGAAATCAACCGAAAAGAGAAAATTAGGAATAAAATATCCATAGCTCCAAACCCAATTCCCACCGTTGGATGTGAAGATAAGGGTCTTAGGAAGCTTGTTTCAAAATTTGGACCTGATCCGACGGTTAACGAAAAAGTTACGGCGAATCGAAGTTTGGACTTACTGGTGCACGCCCAGGCGCACCGGTGCACGCCCAGGCGCACCAGGGTGCATCAGATGCACCAACCCAGTAGCTTTTTCGCTCAGGCGCAGCATCACGTGCACCCAGGCGCGCCCCGTGCTCATCAGTTCCGCATCTGGCGCACCAATCCCGCATCAGGCGCACCAGTTGGCGCGCCATTCCTTCCTGACCGCACCAGATCTGGTGCTGGTGCTGTTGCCGCGCTCAAGCGCACGAGACCCGCGCCCAGGCGCGCGCGGTCAGATGATGCCAATTTCAGCCACACGTTTTGGCTTCTTGGAGAAGCCTTTGAATCTCCACCACCCACCCCAACCCCTCAGCCAAGAAAACACGATTTGGGGGTCAAAAGCAACACAAAAATCATCATCCACCCTATCCATTCTTCATCTTCCTCTTATTGGGGCCAAGAACAAAACACTATTCATCCTCTTCTCCATGTCTCTCTCCATCCTCTTCATGGTTCCAAGAACCACTTATCACCATCAACACCCACCATCATCCACCCTCCTTGATGCTTTCCACCATCACCCTCCATCATGGATCAAGCACCAAGATCCACCCAAACTCCTTCATCTTTCTTTTCCCTCTCAAACACCCCAAGAACTCCAATCATCATCAAGTTTTCACTACCCAAAATCAAGTCACCACACCCACTTACTCACCATCTCCACTCAAGTACAAGCAAGGAAATGACCAACAAACCTTCCCTCCTTCTCTCCTAAATTCGAATGCCTCTCTCTCTACCCCCCCATGGAATTTCAAACTCCATAACTAGAGAGAGAGTCAAACACATAAACCCCACCATCAAAAGCAAGGATTAGGAGTTTAATGCTAGGGATTCAAGGGGTTAAAGTGGGTTCAAGTCAAGGATTAGAGAAGCTAAGGATGGGGAGCTCAAACACCAAGGATCAATGGGCTAGGACTTGAGATTCATCACCACCTCTTAAGGAGGTAAGAGGGGTTTGTGTTACATTTCCTAAGGATATAGATTCTAGGTTGTTGTAATGATGACTAGGGGTAGATAATTAATTAAGAGAATAAATCTTAGGATATTTAAAGTGAATGAGACGAACCTTAGGGGCAATTAGTATGTTAATGGTTAATTTTATATTAATTAAATGGTTTATGTTAAATTCTCTTTTATTAATATTAAAGTAGGAAGTGAAGAACCCTAGGGAGCTGACTTAATTTATAGTGCTCTGAGACATACCTGAGTATGTCGACTGTTTTGTTTATTATCCATTGATTGTTACTTGTTATTGATGTATGGTCATATCGTGCTTGTTTTGGTGACTCGTAAAGCAAATAATGGACTAAGTGTTATCGTAGGCAAGTAACATAGAAAAGGCTAAGTAAGGAAGGAAGGATGGAAAATTATGAATGAATAATTTAAGAAAGGATTAAGGACAAGTGGTTTGATAAAAGGAAAGTGATGTTTATTATTAAATGAATAATAAGTTAGAGGATGGTGATTGAGTGACTAGGGCCTTGATGAATGTTGTGCTTGATTTAATTTGTTAAGTGTAAATGTGACAATAATAATTGGATGATAATATGTGATATTGAAATGATGTTTGTGCTTGGATATTCATGACATGTGAATTGTTGATGTTTATAATTTAAGTGCTTATTTTGTTAAATGATTGAGATATGATTTTATTTAAAAACCAAGGCAAAGAATGGAAATCAAATATGAATTGAATGATAATGTAAAGTGCAGTGAATTGAGTATCGGTGCATTGACAGACTAGGTGCCCTGCCGGGTGTACTAAATTCCCAAGGGCCAAGTGCTCACCAGGCTAAATTCCCATTAGGTCCAAATGCCCTGTTAGGCGTCAATGCACCAAGACTTAATTCACTGCCGAAATAAATGATATAAAATGTGTTGGGAATGTGAAAAAGAGAATGAATTCAATTAATTGAAATGTACAATGATATGTGGAAAATGTGATAGCATAGCCTGACAGGGTGAAGCCTTTTGGGTGAGAAAGTCCTGGTTGAGCGAGAGACCCTTGGGTGTGCCAAATGCCTGGCAGGAGCATTAAAATCCTTGTGATGCAAACCGGTTGTAACCGGGAGAGTTACCCGAGCGCAGTAAGACATTATCGCACTTGTAGGTGCGAAAGCTGTAGGTCGTGACCAGGGGAGAATGTAAATGAAACATACCCGGGCGTAGTAAGACGTTATCGCGCATGAGGTGCGAACGCAGTAGGTCGTGACCAGGGGAAAGATGAATGAGAAATGTGAATTTAATGAATGAAAAGAGAATAAAAAGGTTTTATGATAATAATGATATTTGAACGTGAGTTGGTCAAATCATGAGTTTGGAATTTGGAATATGGAAATGTTAATGCAACCGGAATTGAAAAGTAATTTAAGGTTGAATGTAAAGTTGCTAAGAAGGTAGGATGGACATAGGACTTATTTTAGTGAAAATGAGCTTGTATGTAATTACCGGAAAAAGAATATTAGGTTAATAGATAATCTCTAATGTGATAGGGCCTAGTTTGTCAGCTATGCTTCTTAGAAGCTATTTTCCTTAGTATTGTGTAATGCTACCCTTCTTGCTATATTTTTACTGGTACCGAAGGAGCATACACAAGTCTTGCCGAGCAGGAGCACATTCGACCACGTGGAATGTATATAGTTATTTAGCGACCACCTTCTAGTCATGGGTTTTTCTTGGGAAGTTATTTTGTATTTCATTTATTTTGTCATTTTGAAAAAACTAATAGTTTGAGAAACTGTTTGTATTTCCTTGGGAATAATGTATTGAGTGGACTGAACAACATTTTGGGCTCTGCTGGCCTCTGATGAATTTAAATCTTCTTCAGATAAATTCTACAGGTTAAAGCAACATTTTGGAAAATCCAATAAACAAAGGAAACTCCGTCCGATCGACGGCAGATTTTTATATTTAAAAAGAAATTTTTCAAGTCATTATTCTAAGATAATGGGTAATTATTCTAGGTGTTACATATTTAATCACGCAGACAGTGGAAGATGGCGTGTGACTGTGGCCGATATACCCAATCCTACCGTTTCGTTTTCTTGAGAGATTCAAGCTTTAATTTAAGAAGACTTCATTTATGACTCCGACAATATAATAATAGGATTTGATTTTTTTCTATAATATATTTTATCTATTGTAATAGATAAAAATCATCCTATATAAAAATAGGATTTAATTTTATGTTTGATGTAAATATTTTTTTGTTTTTTATTGTGACAAGAGAATTAAAACTATTAATAACAAATCAAATGTAATCCTATTATATAATAACAGTATTTGATTTTCTTTCCAAAACCAAATATGCTTTAATTTGTTCATTAAATGAAAATAAAAAGGAGTAATATGTCATATTAGTCTCTGACTTTGTAAGCATCGGTCAAGTTAGTCCCTGACTTTATCGAAATAGCAATTTAGTCCCTGAGATTTCATTTTAATTCACATACGTCTCTATCTTTATCTCATTTTAAAGCAAATACATCCCTGCGATAGTGACGGTAGGGACTAACTTGATCGACGTTCTCCTATCTCAGGGACTAAATTGCTATTTCGATAAAGTCAGGGACTAACTTGACCGACGCTTACAAAGTCAGAGACTAATTTGACATATTACTAAAATAAAAATGTATACTTGAACGTAGGACAATTGCACAAACATTGACTCAGTCATAGCTTCATCCGATTCACGAAATAACTTTTTCTTGAATACCAGTTTATAGTGCAAAATTTCTCCCTTAATTCGATCTTTCGCTGCCTTGAATTCTGCCAGGAGATCCCCAACATATTTATTATCATCTAGCCCAATGTACTCTTCCGAGGAACAATGAAAGGAGTGGTTAGTGTCTAACGGTTAGACTATTGATTTCAGCCAGTTTAATACTGTTAAGGAGCAAAAGGAGGGAATAAAAAGAGCAAAAGGAGAGACTTTTCCATGTTTTCCCTCAATATGATAAAAAGAGTAAAAGATGAGGAATCGTGGATTTCTTTAGTTAATACTCCTTCCGCTTCACAATGTTTGGCCTTTTAGACTTTTTTCCTTGTTTTATAATGTTTGGTCTTTTACATTTTCAATACACAAACATATTTCTTTTTCCAATATTAACCTTTCATTCAATCATTTCTCTTACTCCTCATTAATTTTACTTTTATCATCTCTCTCATCTCTAAACCACTATAGATTAATTAATGGACACACTTACTAATAAAAATTAAATACTATTACAATTTTCAATAAGGATTAAACAGGGGTATTTTAGACAAACTATACATAATACTTACAATAATTAACACTTTCTTAATCTGTGTGCCCAGACCTAAAAGGCCAAACATTGTGAAACGGAGGGAGTATAACTCTCAGCCTCTCAGTTTAAGAATGGAGTACCCAAAAGTGAGGAATAAAAAATAATATTACACACCTCAAGATTTTGAGAGTCTTAGTCTCTCCTACCAAATTCCAACTAACCAACTCAATGTCTATTTCCTCTTTATATCACTTTCCTAACTAACCAACTAAAATCACCTCTAACTGATTCGGTTATGCTACAATTCAATCATATTCTGCTACTTCTACTAATATAAATGAGATATATTCATTTAAACTAAATTCTTCTGCATCTTATCCGCAAGAAATTGTCTTAAAAGACATTAAAGAAGTACTTACCACTTGATCACCTTGCTTGTAGTGTTCAACAGATCTTGAAGCCAATCCATCTAATCCTTGGCACCAAGATTCATTTAAACCATCTTATCACAAAAGATCAAAAATGATGCACAATAAAAGTTTTGTGATGTTACCAAATAAAAATGAAAAAAAAGGAAAGGAAAAAAAATCACTTGAAAAGTAGGATTGGAAGCAAAAGTAGTCTCCCACATCTGATAGCAATATACAACTTAAGAATTTAGGTCGAACCAGCAATGCATCAAAAGTGCATGTTGAAGAGAAGAATACTTACAATCCATATGGCCTTTCCAATGTTGTCATGCTGCAGTCTTTAATGACAACTTCAAGAAAAAAGAATTTTCCCATAATCCCTTGCATAGTTGCACTATCTCTTATTTTCTCCATTTTGCCCAAACATTGAGAACCTTTTTTCAGTTTGAGAAGAATTGAGCACTACTCCCTCTGGTCCTATATATAGGTCACATTCTAGAAAGTTTTCTTGGTCCTAATTATAAGTCACTTTATATTTTCAATGCATCATTTATTGATTTTTCTCTTTTTTGCCCTTATTAAATGATGATTTGACTATCTATGTGTTTTTTGTTGTTCTTGAGGGTGAATTTTCCAAGAAAAGTTAAGGGGGTAAAATTGTAATGTTACAATATATTCTCATAGAATTCATAAAATCAACCACTTTCCTTGATATGTGTAATTCGGTTAAGTATGCCCTATAATAAAGACCCGAGAAAGTATTATTTATTGCCATTTAATAAACATTAAAATCCAAATTAGCTCCCTTTCCCTCTACTCTTAGAGCTTTTTGCAAACACTTGTGGTTAGAAAAAAAATCAAACTTTCTAGGTATCAAATAAAACAAAAACAAATTACACTATTGTCACAGGATTTTTGATAAACACTTGGTGGTTAGAGTCTCAGCTACAAAATCAATTAAACCATAACAAAAGGCATTGAGTAAAACCCCTAACTACAACTCCTTGCCAAAAAGAATTTCAAACAACCAATTATACAATTCATTAGCAAGGTATAAAAATAGCAGAAAATAAGGGATTATTGAAAAAAGAAGAAGACTCACCTTAAAATCCACCATTCACCTCCATCGCTCAATCCTTTGTTACTCAAATTATACCTACTCACAGCTAAAATAGTTCGTATTTCCTACTTTTCATTTTCAAATAACAATAACGACAAAACCCTTATATCCTACTTACTGACAAAGAAAAAACAAACAATCAATTACTGTTATCAAAATCATGACCATAAGCTAAATGCAAGAACCCAAAAGTAAAGAAAAGAAATTTTAGAAATAAAACTTAAGACAACATGCAGATTACTCCCTAGACTACAAACAACGAAGATGATTAACACTTACTTCGGTAGGAGCCAAGTTGAAACCCGCACCCCAATTAGTAGGAACTAAGTTGAAATCACAGAATAGAAAAGCAAAGGGTACGTACTTTTCAGCAAACATCACAAGCCATGAGTGAACATCACACTCCTATCCTTTCTTATAAGATCAGTTCAATATTGAATCCAAAAAGCAATAATAAATAAAATATAAAAGAAAACTTTTGTTGTAATTGTAACTTGTGGCAACCAAAAAATAATTCACCTCTCCAAAGCCTCAACTTAGCTATTATACTTTTGCTGCAATGCCAATAGGTCTCTCTCTATTGAAAGCTTTACATGCAACAAAAAATTACATGGTCAAAGATGATTCACCAGATCCATTGCATCTCATCACTGGATAGCTTTCACATATGCTAGTGATTAGCACGTCCACTCAAACCTACCATTTGCTTTGGGGAATAAATCTCAGCCATTAGTTTTTACTGGAAAATTAAGCATCCACTTCAAAACTGCATCTGGAGTCTTTGGAGATACCAAAGATGACAAATGCCAATTAATAGGTTTCATGTTTTTTGTCCCTGACCACAATTCTGTGGTGCAAAATATATGTACACTACCTGCCGGAGAACTCTTACCATCTTACTTCATCAGGGTTTCAGAAAAGAAGAAAAACTCCACTTTGCTTACGGTGACTTCCAAAAACATCATTGTGCTCAGTTGGTAGAAACTTGTGGACATCTGATTTTAATTGTTGATAGTTCTATAATTTTTTTAAACCATAGATTCAAACACAAAGTAGCATAATTATCTCATTGTTTATCTTACATACTGAATTTAACTTAAAGAATTTTTTGTAAAACTTACTTAAAAAGTGATATAACAAGAGAGCAGGTTATGTATTCTGCATATAACAACAGAGCAGGTTATGTGCACTTAGTAATTAACATCATTTTCAAATAAACTAATCTCAAATGACCAAACCTGCTAACCTTTTTATTGTCATGCCCATTATGAATCACGTCAGTATATGAATTATTACATCAATAGACCACTCAATTTCTGACATTATTGAACTTCTATGACTAACCTTATTATTGCACAATGAAACAACGACATAACAATATATCTATCAATAAGAGGCATCTTAGAATTCGAAACATGTTTGATATAGAGACCAACAAGAGTAGCAACAATAGTAACAGCAACATGTGATTCAAATACTTTCACATCACACAGAGGTTTCCCCTGTTTTCCTTTTTTTTTTCCTTTATTATTCTTTTCTTGATAATTCATCTAATTTTATTTGCTATTTGTTCTTCTTGAAAACGAAAACACTAATTCCAGATCTTGATTTTTCCAACCAATTTTGAAACACTTGGTTACTGGCTTACTGTATTTTGCAGTCACAAATTCAATCACAAAAATCTCTCCAAAATATGAAAAAAAAACCCTATATGGTTCAGTTGCAAAGTAGATCACTAAATGGTCAAATAAGTTTGACTAATATTAAATATATTTTTAGTGACAGAATTTGTTACTCTAAATTTTATGACTGAACATTTGAGTCACTAATTCAATCAATTTTTTTTTTACAATCTCAACTTTTAAAATTGTTGATTGGTAAAAAATGCTTGTCAAGAGTGATATGAGTGGAAATCCTCTGCTAGGGTTTGTTGAGCATGGTGAGACAAAGGGTGAGGGTTCTTCCGTTCAGGAAGATGATCTTAAGAAGAGAAGTACTAAGAAAGTTAAAAGAGATGGTTTGGTCATTGAGGATGACGTTTGCATGGAGGAAGTTAATGCCTCCTTATCTTCTCCTACTGTGGTCCATGTTGTCCACAAGGAAACTGAAGGTAATCTTGCTGAGTGTCAAGCCCAGCGCTCGTATATGGACTCCTTGATGCAACATACTTCTGGTGAAGCTGGTTGGGAGGCTCACCACTCGGATGATGAGGAGCTTTCGGAGAACAGATGGTACAAGGCGGATGATGATGATGTTCTCCCAGAAAATTTTGACCCGTGCCTGTGATTGAGGTATCGAAGGAGGAGCATGATGAGTGGTGTAAGCCTTGGAGGAACGCCCTTATTGTTCGTGTTCTTGGCAAACGCATCAATATGCGTATCCTAGAGCATAAACTTCAAAGAAGCTGGGTGAAAGATGGCTCCATAAGGATCATTGAAATGCCAAAGGACTATTTCCTTGTCCATTTTATAGCTGAGAAGGACTATAATCATGCTCTTTTTGAAGGACCATGGAAAGTTGCTGATCACTATTTGGTAGTGCAAAGGTGGAGACCTCTCTTCCTCCAAGGTGAAAATAAGGTTAGGAGAATTGCTGTTTGGGTTCGATTACCTAACCTTGACATGGAACTGTATAATCCGGGTTTTTTAAGGAAGGTTGGGGCTAAAATTGGGAAGCTTTTGAAGATTGATCATACAACCTCTATCCAATCAAGGGGTAGGTTTGCTCGGATGTGTGTGGAGATTGACCTTATGAAACCCATTGTCCCGAAAGTTAAAGCTTTTGGCTTTGATATTAACCTTGAATATGAGGGCCTCCACTTAATATGTTTTTCTTGCGGTAAATATGGGCACAAGGCTGAGAATTGCCATGAAGGGGTGATTAGTGATGACGCTGCTACTGCTCCACCGGTGGCGGCGAACGGTGGTGATGCCCAACCGTCAACCATTAGTGGCAATAGTAATGTGGAAGGAAAGTTCGTGATTGGTGATGATGCGTTGACCATGATCCCTGGATCCTCCTCAAATCCCTCTGATTATGCTCACACGGTAAATCCTAAGTTGCCTTATCAGAAGGAGAACTCGCCCTTTGGACTGTGGATGATGGTACGTAGACCTCCTAGACTGAAGGGAAAAGGTATCTCAAGAGATCCCAAAAGGGAGGAGTCTAATAGGGAGAATATCTACCCAAATATTGCCTCAGGATCAAGGTTTAATGCCTTGGAGATTGATAATGGAAGTTGTGAGGATGATGCCTCTGGAGAACGTAATATTCGGGGCATGCAGGAATCATGCAATGCTGCTTTTTCTTCTCCTACTGCTATTATTGTCAAGGGCAATAGTGGAAATCCAAATATTATTAAAGTTAGAAATCCTAAAGGGTCTAAAAACCCCCAACCGAAACAGGCCCAAGGTGCCCAGCCCAAACCTCCTAAAATGATGAGTAAACCCAATCCCAAATCCACCTCTGCTGCTTCGGTTCAGAAGAGCAACACGGCACCCTCCCCTTCTGTTCCTATTGTTGATCCTTCGTAAAAAAAAAAGAGAAAGAGCTGATGATTCTTAGGCGCATGAAAAATCTGGAAAGTATGGGGTCCCAAATCCTGGACCAGTCAACGACTCGGGTTGTATATTCCAGTCCCTCCTTGCAGCCTTCGGTTCTTGGTGGCGTGCCTTCAAGAGATCTCCACGGGTCTGTCTTGATTCCGCCAGATGCAGACCCTCCTGACTCTGTTGATGCGGTGAAACAGGGAATGGAAATAGATGAGTGTGCGGGCAAAGATCATGCTGGTGCTTCAGGTACTTCTATTAATAAAGTATGTACTGATGATGGAGCTTGTACTAAGGAGCTCGAGTTGGGAGTTGTGTCTCCAAATGTGGTTTGAGAAATGGTATTTTCTCCACTCTCTCTTCCTTCTGCTTATCATGAATTGCTTAATCTGGAATTATAGAGGAGCTGGTGCAAAAACGTTTCCGAATTTAGTGAATGATTTCATTAGAATGTATGATGTCTCATTGTTAGGCATTCTTGAACCTCGTATATCTGGTTCTAAGGCTGATGTTGTTTGTAAAAAAATCGGTCTGGATGGTTGTGTCAGGGTGGAGGCTAGAGGGTTCTCAGGTGGTATTTGGGTTATGTGGAAGATCAGTAATCTCTCGGTTTCTGTTATTGCGTCTTCCTATCAATGTATTCATCTTCGTATTGTTATCCCTAATAATGTTAATTGGGTGTTATCGGTTGTTTATGCTAGCCTGAATGCTGCTGGAGAGAGATGATTGATTTTAGCCATTCTGTCAGTGAGCCTTGGTGTGTTGGTGGTGACTTCAACACTATTCTGTTCTCTGATGAAAAATTTGGTGGTGGTCTTCCTAACCGTAGCTCTATGCGAAAATTTGAATGCTGCCTGAAGGACTGTAATCTAGAGGACATAGGTTGTAAAGGTTCCCCGTTCACTTGGCAAAAAGGTGACTTGTTCGAGAGACTTGATCGTTATGTTGCTAATGAGGCATGGAGGTTAGCATTTCCTAATTCTTATGTGATTAATACCCCTCTCCTAGCTTCAGATCATCATGGGATTTGGCTACGACTCCATTGTGATAGGATGTTAGGTGGAAAGAAAAGAAAACCTTTCAAGTTTCTTGCTCCTTGGTTGGCTCATCCAGACTTTGATAATCAGGTGAAGGGTATGTGGTCTCTGTCCAGGGGCTGGTCCTCAAACTTGCAGTCCTTCACTGATCATCTTCGTGATTGGAACCGTGATGTTTATGGTAATATTTTTATGAGGAAAAAGCGCATCATCAACCGCCTTGATGGTATCCAGAGGGAGCTCTTAAAAAGGGCATAATCGTTTTCTCCGTAGGCTGAAATATGATTTGTGGGAGGAGTATGATCTTATTTTGCAAAGTGAGGAGGCATACTGGTATCATCAGTCGAGAATTAAATGGCTGAACTTGGGGGATAAAAATACTAAGTTCTTTCATCGTTCAACTATCATGAGGCGGTCTAGAAACAAAATAGCTGCTATTAAAGATAGTAATAACTCCTGGATTTATGAAGAGGAGCAGATAAAGGTTGTTATTTGTAGTTTCTTCCATGAGATGTATTATGACCCGTCACCCTCCCTGATTCCTTTGGCTTCAATTTCCTCTTTCCCGAGATGCAGTTCGGAGATCTTAGAATCTATTCATAGCCATGTGCATTCTGATGAGATTAGAAAGGCGCTATTTTCCATGGGAAGTTATAAAGCTCCCGGGCCTGATGGGTTCCATGCGTTGTTTTTGAAGTGTCAATGGGAGCAAATTGGAGCTTCTATTTGTGACTATATCAAAGGCATTTTTGCTAATCCTCTTTCTATTGCGGAGATCAACCAGACAACTATTACTCTCATTCCTAAGGTTGAGAATCCTGAAATCCCTGCTCATTTTAGGCCAATTTCCTTGTGCAACGTGGTCTATAAAATTGTCACTAAAACCATTGCTAACAGAATTAAGCACATGTTACCTTTAGTGATTGCTCCTAATCAGTGCAGCTTTGTTCCTGCCCGAAATAGCAATGACAATGTTATTATTTGCCAAGAGATTATTCACTCAATGCACTATATGTCAAGCAGGAAGGGTTTTATGATGGTGAAGATAGATTTGGCCAAAGCTTATGATAGGCTCAAGTGGTCTTTTGTTGAAGACACTTTGGGGCTAGTTGGTTTAAATGCAAATCTCATTCAGCTGGTTATGAACTGCATCTCCTCTTCTTCGATGAGTATTAATTGGAATGGTGACTTGTTGGAGACCTTTCATCCTTCTAGAGGCCTTCGCCAAGGTGATCCCATCTCCCCGTATCTGTTTGTTCTCTGCATTAAGAGACTTAGTCACTGCATTCAGGATGTTGTTTCTGATGGTAGTTGGTCTCCTTTTGTATTCGGTAGAAGAGGACCTCAGGTGTCCCATTTATTCTTCGCTGATGATTTGATTTTAATTGGGGAAGCTTCGATCCAGCAGGCTATGGTTATGCATTCTGTTCTTGATAGATTATGTATTGCCTCTGGTCAAAAAATAAACTTTGATAAATTTTCTGTCTATTTTTCAAAGAATATCTCTAACAGGTTGGCTGCTGATATTAGTGATGCTCTTAATATTCCTATCACCCAGAATATTGGTAAGTATCTCGGAGTGCCAATGATTCATGGGCGAAGGGGAAATAGCTGTTATCAATTTTTGATTGACAAAGTAAAGAAGAAATTAGCCGCTTGGAAAGCTAGTTCTCTCTCTCTCTGGCTGGTCGTATTACGCTGACTCATTCTGCTCTTCTTAGCATTCCGGGTTATGTTATGCAAACTAAAACTATCCCTGCTGGTGTTTGCGATGAAATTGAAAAACTTTCTCGGAATTTTATTTGGGGATCCTCCTCTTCTCAAAGGAAGTTCCATCAAATATCTTGGGAGAAAATTTGCACTTCGAAGCGCTTAGGAGGTTTGGGGTTCCGTAATATTCGCAGTATGAATGAAGCTTTCATGATGAAATTGGGTTGGCATCTTGTTACTCGTCCGGATTCTCTTTGTGTTCGTATCCAAAGAGCTAAATATAAATGTGGGGATAATCTGTTTCCTTCTGTCATTGCCTCCTCTTCTTCCTCTCATATCTGGAAAGGTATTGCTGCCCAATGGTCAAATATTTTAGCGGGTGCTGGTTGGTTTATTGGTGATGGTTTAACAGCTAAGTTCTGGAAGGATAGGTTTATCCCTTCCATGGAACACCTTATGAATCATACTGTGACTGGAACTCATTTGGATGATGAGAATCTTCCAGTAGCTTGCTATGCCTCGAATGGTTCGTGGAATTGGGATTCTCTATCTTATATTCTTACCCCTGATGCTTTGTTAAAACTGGCTGGTACTAAACCTCCTGTGAGTGGTGCTGATCATGACCGCCCCTCCTGGTTCCTGTCTCATGATGGTGAGTTTTCTATATCATCAGCCTTTGTTCTCTTGACCTTAAATAATTCTAATCCTTCGTTAGATCATGATGTTGCTAAGCTAGTTTGGAAATGGCCGGGCCCTCATAGAATCAAAGTGTTTCTTTGGACCCTTGCCCATGGGAATTTCCTCACTAATTCTGAAAGGAAGAAAAGGGGTATCTGTACCGATGATAGCTGTCCGAGATGTAGTTATTGGTCTGAAACCCTTATGCACATTATTAGGGACTGTGATGAAGCTTCCGAATTCTGGTGCAATTGCATTGATCCAAATAAGTGGAGCAATTTCTTCAGCCTGGGTCATGATGCCTGGCTTTCCTTTAATCTTAATGGTATGTCTGGTAATATCCTTCATGTTGACTGGCGTATTTTCTTCCCTATTGTTGTCTGGTTCCTTTGGAAAAATCGAAATAATTGGATTTTTAACCAACGTTTTGATCTTCCTAATATACTGCTCGAGAAAGTATCTCATTATTATCAGGGGGTCATTTCTTCTCTGGTTATGGGCCCCCGTATTCCGTCTGATAATGGTCGTATTATGTCCCTGGTGGCTTGGAGATTCCCCCCCAATGGTTATGCAAAGCTTAATGTGGATGGATCCGTCAGAGGCTCAGATAAAAAGGCAGCTTGTGGTGGTATTATTAGAAAAGATGACGGCTCGTTTTGGAAAGCGTTTCATTGCAATTTGGGAGTTTGTTCTTCAGTGAAGGCTGAGCTTTGGAGTCTGTTCCATGGGCTGCAGCTGGCTCTTTCTCTACATATCCCGCTCCTGGTTGTTGAAATGGATTCCAAAGTTGCTATCAATCTTGTGTAGGACAATTGCTCTCATGCTCATCACTGTTATCCGTTGGTCTCTCATATCAGAAGGCTTCTAAACTATCCTTGGTCAATTATTATGAAGCATTCATACAGAGAAGGAAACCGATGTGCTGATATGCTTGCTAATTTGGGTCATGATGGACCGTTTGATATCTCCCTTTTAGATGCTCCCCCTGCCCCTCTTATTCCTCTATTGCAAGAGGACTTTCAAGGTGTTGCTTTTCAACGGAATGTTTCCCTGATGTAGTTTCTGTTGGGCTTTAATGCCCCTTTGTTTATCAAAAAAAAAAATTTGTTGATTGGTCATTAAATCGGTCACTATTTGTAACTATTTTCGGTTACTAAATGCGGTCAAGACAGATTTCTAGTAGCGCATATTAGACAAAGTACACATAAAACTTACAATAATCAACACTTTCTTTATCTGTGTGCCTAGACCTAAAAGGACAAACAAAATGGAACGAAGGGAGTAATTAGTAATAGTGAAGTCTTATTTAAGTTTTTAGTCTTTGAACTTAGGAGTTCTTTTGAAATTAGTTTTCTTCCTTTTTTTTATCATTTCTTAAACTTTAACCTATATTGTAATAAGTCCTTCCATCAACTTCCACCGGTTTAACTGAAGTGGTTGACGGGTGCCACATCACACCAATCGTGTCCTGACATGTGGCACCTCATTTTTTAAAAAAATTTGGCTCATTCAAGTTTTTAACCTCTGAACTTATGATGTTTTTTGAAATTAGTACTTTTCCTTTTTTTTTTTGTTATCGGTCCTCAAACTTTAATCTCTGTTGAAATAAGTCCCACCGTCAACTTTCGTCAAATAAATGCTGACGTGGTTGACGGGGTACCACATTACACCAATCGTGCCCTGACACGTGGCATATCATTTTTTTAAAATTTTGAATTATTTTTTAAATTTTTTTTAATTTGTGTTTATTATTTATTTTAAAAAATTATAATAAAAAAAAAAAGAATACACCCTATTAAAGGGTGAAGAACCCTAATTCCCTATGATTCCAACTTACCCAGCCTCCACAACCTTGTCCTATCTATCTGCAAAGAACATGAGGGAGAAGGAGGATGAAGTGTGATTGTATTTCTTTTAAGTGGTTTTGATCTCAAAAATTTGATGGAGAGATACAAATAGAGAAGGAGAAAGTCAAGTGCTATGATATTAGATGTGGATACTTCTTTCACTATAGTTGTGCTTGAAGGAAAAAAAATAATAAGTAGAAGAATGAAGTGTGTTTCTATTTCTTTGATTGTTATTATTTGGGAACAATCCCAATTTTTTTCCCTTTATTGATTTTTTTTCCACACCTTGTCTTCCATTTTTCTAATGGAATGTAAATTTAATGATTTTCTTTGTTAAACATCATTTAAATTTAAGAGAGTGAAAAAGAAACACGTTATATTGATTCTTGAATCAAATTGTTGGTTTTGGGATTAAATCTTTGTTATTTGGGCTTGAATCATAAAGCACACCGAAAGTAAAGTTTTAATTTTTAATTTTTTTATATTAATCGACGAAGTTTTTACTTTTAAAACAAAACTTGGATAAAAAAGTTTTTAAAAATTAATTCGAAATTTTAAAAATGATGTGTCACGTGTTAGGGCACGATTGGTGTGATGTAACACCATGTCAACCACGTCAGCATTTAACTAGCGGAAGGACTTATTTTAACATAGGTTAAAGTTTAAGAACTGAGAAATAAAAAAAGGAAAAGGACTGATTTCAAAAGACTTCATAAATTCAAGAACTAAAAAATTAAATAAGCCGAAATTTTTAAAAAATGATGTGCCACGTGTCAAGACACAATCGAAGTGACGTGACACTCGTCAACCACGACAATATTTAACTGACGGAAGTTGACGGAAAGACTTAATTCAACAAAAGTTAAAGTTTAAGGACTAAGAAAAAAAAGAACTAATTTCAAAATATTGTCTAAGTTCATGTATTAAAAACTTAAATAAGCATAAATGATTCTTATTGAAGATAGAAATGGTCTATATGGTTTAAATTTGCCTAAATACAATACATTGAACTTTTTTAGAAAAAGTGCAATACTGTGAACTTAATTTTGAGCAATTGCAAACAAAAGAAGGCATTGTGAAGAGTGAAGTAAACTTTATATGCTAGAAAACACCTAGTAAAGAATTTGTATGTTCCTGAACCAACTTCCATGCCTTAATCACATGGTGTTCCTCTGTCAAGGTTGCACCTATAGCACATCTAATCACAAAAGCTCCTTCAACTTCACCATGAGTCATGTATGCACTACCAGAACTATTAATTAAATCCAACAATTTACGATTCATTTCATTAACTGAAGGACGTTCACCATTTCTTAGTTTCCCATTAGGCTCAACTTTCGTTCCATTGGAACACCTATTAACAATTGCTGATGGTGAAATCCTAAAGCAAACCAAGGAGAAATTACAGGGCACAAAAATCTCAAACCTTTTATCCCATCTTACTAGTCCTTCAAAGGTTTTAGCCATTTCCACATGGTGTCTCAAAAAGTTCCTAAGGTTGTCAACACCATAGCTTCTTAAAACAAGCCATAATTTGAGTGCATTAAACTTCCTGCTTAAGGTTATCTGCCAATCTTTGTAATCTATCACTTGCTTTGACTCGGAAGCCTTGTTCCTCAAGTAATGAGGATTTGTTGAGAGGGACTTGTTTAGAGCAGTGTGATCTTTCACCCAAAGGCAGCAACAAGTTAAATTAGATAGAAACCATTTATGTGCATTAAAACTAAAAGAGTTTACATGTTCAACTCCATCAATGCAATATCTGAACTCTGGACAAATGCAAGCTGCACCTGCATAAGCAGCATCTACATGGACCCAAATGCCATAATCTTTTGCCACATTACACAATGTGCCCACAGGATCAATGGCTGCTGTTGCAGTTGCCCCCACATTAGCACATAGGTAACAAGGAATCAAACCATTTTCTACATCCAAAAGAATAGTAGAGAGCAATGAATCTGCAGACAAAGTGAATGAACTTGACCTTTTGGTTTTGATGGCTCTAAAGTTCTTTGGGTGGATCCCAGCAATTTGAGATGCTTTTTGAAATGCACTGTGTGTTTGATCAGAACCATAGACAACAAGTTTTCCTATATTTTCTATACCAACTTTGGAGAGAGTTTTGTCTCTTGCAGCCACTAGTGTGCACAAAAGGCCTTCACAAGTAGTCCCTAATAGCACCCCACCACCATTTTCATTACCAGAGAAAAGGAAGGTTTTTGGGAGCCTTAGCATTTGGCCAAGCCAATCCATGACTATACTTTCAAGCTCAGTTGCAGCTGGTGATGAAATCCAATTGAATCCAACTATACCAAATCCAGTGCTTAGAATCTCACCTATAAACCCTGCCATTGAAAATATAGTAGTTGTCTTAGTTCCTTAGTTAATAAATGATTTTTTTTAAAGACAGAGTGAAGAAGTCACAGAGAAGAATTTTAGAGAATTTGTTTAGATTTGTGGAGGAAGGTACAAGAAAGGGAAAAACTGAGAAATATATATTTTAAGAGAAAAATTGTCGTTGGTCCGAAACTAATCTTCTGCGTTACAGAGTTTACTGAGCATTTATTTTTTAATTTTTTTAATGAAGAGTTATTCAAAATATTTTTTAATACAGATTTTTAATGCATATTTATTAAAATATGTCAATTTGTAAATCAGATTTACTCAATATAATTTTTTTACTTGTGTCAGAAAACATATATTAAAAAAAATTCAAATCCAAATAACAAAAACATGCACATGAAAAAAACACACAGTAAAAAATTTACTATTGTGATTTTATGCCCGCCCGCATTGACAAATTAAAAAGTGAAAAGTGTAAAACAAGTCAACCATATTGCTAAAATGGGCCTTGGCCCGCGGGGCCCGTCCGCCGCTCGCAATTTTTGCGAGCAAAGCACAAGTTTTTGTAAAAATAATTAAATCATGCTCGCCCGCCCGAGCCGTTATTTTTCCGAGCGGGCCACAGGCTGTCCGTGGGCTTGAATATTTAAAAAAAAATCACTTTAGTATCAACATGGTTTGCGGACAATTTTGCGGGCGAGCGGCAAATAAAGAAAAAAATATTAATTAATTATTTTTTAAATGCGGGCTGCCTGCGCCCGCACGTAGGGCGGGCAGGGCCTGAAAATTAGGCCCTAAATAATTTTACTTGCGGGTCATGCCCGCCCGCCCGTTTTGCCAATGCTAATCACCAGTAATTACTTTAATTGATTACTTGTTCTGTTTCTTTATATCTGTCATGTTTAAAAAAAGAATATACTTTTTAAACAATTTTGGTTTTCAATAAATTAATTAAATTTTTCTATAACATATTCTTTCTCTTTAGGTGTTATTACTTTTTATTCGCTACTTACTTAAATTAATATTTTATTAAATATGGGTAAACATAAAAGATAATATTTATTACATTCTTGAACTTTTAAATGGGATATATATATATATATGTGGAAAAAAAATTTCAGAATGATAAATAGTCTCTCCGGTCATATATGTAAGACTCTTTTGGAAAAATTCTCATTCACCAAGTAGTTGGATTAAGATTATTAGTGGTATTGAAGATATAAATATTTAATATTATATTTTTTCAAAACTAACCCTATATTGAGATTCTAAAAAATGTTGATTTAATAGTGATAATTTTGAAAAAAAAAATAATTAAATGTTATTAAAATTTGGAATAAGATCATACAAATAAGACTAAATTTTTTTCATAAAAGGGTCTCACAAATAAAATCGAGGGAGTAATAAAGAAGGGAAGGATTAATAATTAACACAACTATATCTCTAGCTAGTACCTGCTATGCTACTACTGCTGGGGAAGTAGCCATAATAGTTAGGACTCATCCAATGAGTGATACCAGGGATGATATGCTCTTTCACATCTTCAAGTATTGATTCGATGGGTTCAGGGCCTAATGGTGCTGAAGATGGCAAACGTTGTTTAAGGTAACCAGGTTCCACGTGGCTTAAAACAGGATAGTTGCCAACATTGGCATAATAATCAGCGAGAAAGTCAATCATCATGTACCCTTGCCTCTTGAATTCTTCTGGGTCCAGAGGGCTAATGATCTTTGTTGAATCATCACTTTTAGTTTCAGGGTTGAGATTCAGTGAGTTCATTTCTTTTTTTGGATATTTTATGTGAAAGCAATATTGCTTCGTAAGTCATGCATGTGTCCTGCTGTGTATTGCACATATTTATATCCTTTTTCCACTCTCATTTTATTTGTCGTTTTAGCCTTTGTACCTCATTCTAAATTATTTGTTGTTTTAGAGATTTAAGGGTGTATGAATTGATTTTTTTCAATTTTAACATTATATTTAATATGTTGAAATATGTGAGATGAGTGATAATTAATGCAGTGTAAAAATATATATGTGTGTAGTGTATGTATCAATTTTGTCAAGTGAATACGAGAGTGAATCAGTTATCGATACACTACATGATGTATTTTTGGTGGTGTAGCACTTGACAAGGATACTCCCGATTCTACTATTCCTCGTGAAAAAGGAATGTAGACACACGTAATTATTAAATGTAGGATTTAGAGAAAACATACATGAAAATACTCAACATGTGTGTTAATATATACCCGTTTGACTATATTTGTGGTATTTACAAGGGAGAGTCCAATAGAATGATAATTTTATCTTATTCAACTCTCCTTTCCCTTTCCCTTCCCCCATGAATGGTATTTGTGGTCCATGACGATTGATGTGGTTGGCACCACCAGTGGTGCCATGGGTATGAGCCATTGATCTCAACGAAATACAAAATGGAAGGTTCAAATCATTTACCTGCAAACTTTTATATGGATAAAAATACATTTATGTATTTATGATTAAAAAACGTTTAAATACGAAATGATAGAATGGGCTGATATATTCAATGGGTTGATGCGGAATTTGTGTTGGGCCAGGAAGAAAAACTTTGACAATAGATTTTAATATGTTTGGGCCAACGTTTTTTTTTACCCATACGAAGAAAATTAAAAAACTTGATAATAAATTGAAAATGTGAATAAGGAACATATGCAAATTAAAAGTTTAATATAAAAATAATAATGTTATCGTAAAATAAATATTAAGCAAATCTTTATTTTATTCGCACATAAGAAAATAATTTTGGCAATGTAAAAATTAATTTTTATAGAGTTAACGAAATACAATTAAATATTACCTTAATAATTTAAAAAAATATATATATATATTAAAAAATAAAAGTTGTAGAGTTTGTATATAAAAAAATATTAAGATGTATGTCCTTAATTAGTCAATCATAAACATAATATATCACTTCTAAAATTTTGATTTACTATTTTTACTTGAATTTTGGACAAAATTATGTTTTATGTATTTTACCAAAATAATATAAGACGGAAGGAGTATAATTTTTTTTTTATGTATTTTACTTCAATTTTACCTCGTGTGGCAATTAATACACGACGGAAAAAAAAAAACTGCATTGTATCATTGATTTTTTCATTAAAGTTAAAGTTTAACCGTTGATTGATAATTATCTTATGTGTTTTATGAATTGTTTCTAAATAAATAAGGTCTTTTTGCTGATGTGGTGCCAATTTTTTGTCTTTTTTTATAATCATTAATTTTTTTCACTACTTAATAAACCAAGACTTATTAAATAGAGTCTAACATAAAAAATAACATTTATTACACTCTTAAATTTTTTAAAGGAAAAGATATAAAAAAAAAACAAAAAATCTTTTTCACAAAAGAATATATAATAAAAATATAAATGATTTCTGCCGTGGGCATGGAAAATGCTTTGTTGGTAGAGGCAAAACTCACTTCGGTGATCTCTACGCCTCGGAGGAGATTAGTCTTCGACTGTCGGCTGGGGGATATCCTTGATGTACACAAAAAAAATAAAAATAAAAATGATTTAAAGACCTACAAAACTACAAATCTACACATAAAAATGGTAGGGTTAATAGTCACTTTGATCCCCGAAAGATAAACCGGTCATCAATTTAGTTTTTAAAAGATTTTTTTACATCAATTTAGTCCTCCAAAGATCCACGTGGGACCACATTGGTCCTTTTAGGGACATGTTTGATGACCATATGAATCTTTCGATGACCAAAATTTACACTACTTGATGCCATGTTGATCTTTATGGGACTAAATTGATGTGAAAAATCTTTCAAGGGCTAAATTGATGACCAACTTATCTTTTGGGGACCAAAGTGACAATTTTACTTTTAAAAGTACATCTGTTGTAAGTCGTAACTAATGTAATTACACATTGATACAGTCTAGCAGAAAGGAATTGGCTACAGACATTGAAGCACTGAAGAAGAAAATTGCTGGAACTGAATAGAAGAATGGTATTAGCAGGTACCAAGTGAAGTTGATCTTTAACTGGAACATCATTTGTTCTCATTTTGCTGTATTTCCTGTATAAGTTGCATGTGTATCCCCCGGTGTAGAATAGAATTGCTCTCAACCTCTACTACCCGTGTATCAACCTCATTTCTTTGCTGAAATAATGTAGTGGATTTTATGTATAAAATATGGCTCTGAATGGAAACTATGGAGTATGGATCTTTTACGTCTTCTGTTAATGACCGAGGAGTTAACACCGCGCTAGAGTTATGATTCAGGTAACCTTTTCATCCTTGGAATGTAGGCTTCCTCTTTGGATTAACAATAAACGAGATTCTGGCTCACTCAAATACCGAAAGTACTTGCAAGAAGCGTATAATTTGCAAATGGACATTATTTTGAGGTTAAAATAATAAAACTCAATTGGCCCTTTAACATTTTCTTTTAGTTCAAATCTTTTCCATAAGTTGAATTGTTAGGCTATGTAATTTTATGTATTGCATGTCCTTGCCAAGCATAATTTCTTCCGTAACATCCGTGTTTATCTTTCTTCTCTTCAAAATCACTTGAGGTTAAAATATACTCTCTCCATTTCACATGATGGTAAAAAATTGACAATTTTTTGTCCCAAAGTTAAAATAATAAATGAAAAATTTAGAAATTATAAATTTTGAATTGTGATTGATTGATCAATTCTAAATGCATTAAATTAGATGTTTGATAATTGATTATTGTGTTAGACAAATCATTCTCCTTAATCTTTTAACTTTTTCAATTTCTTACCATCCTTGTGAGTGAGAAGGAGTGAGTAATTAGATTGTGTTATCGAGGGCACTCTTTAAGAAATTTGAAAAACAAAGTTGAACATTTTTCGATATATAAAATACATTCCTATGTAAAACTACCTTTTTTTTCTCTTTAAACAACATCCTAAAAAAACATAACACTTGTTAACATTTTTCCATATAATTTAGAAGATCCAAATCTCTCTTCCAATGTCATTTCAAGTTTAACACATAGTCCCTCCGGTTTTATTTACAAGACCCTTTTAGGGTTTTCACTCCCATCAAGAAGAGTGGATAAATTTGTTAGTGACATTGGAAATGTGAAAATTTGATATACTTTTTCAAAACCACCCCTATAATTATTATTGGAACTCTAAAAAGTGTTGACTTTATAGGGGTGTTAGTGGAAAGAAGTAATTAAATGCTATTGAAAATTGAAAAGGGGTCTTATAAATAGGACCAAAATAAAAACCCCGATAGGATCTTATAAATAGGACCAGAGTGAGTACTTTCTTATTAGGTGAAGTTTAAAGATCTATCTTTCCAACATCCTTTCAAGTTCAACACATACTTTCTTATTGACTAAACTGTCACTTTAGTCCTTTACTTTGTAAGGAACTTTCATTTTAGTCCCTGATTTTTCAATAATTCCTTTTTAGTCCCTCACTTTGAAAAAACCTAATTACGTTAGTCTCTAACAACTTTCTTCGTTCATAGACCTTAACATCTTACACACGTGACCGTTAAATAACTTATACGACGTCTAGTTATTGTGCTGCTGCCACTTATTCATCAGCTGCTGTATTTTCATCAACTGCCAGAGTTTCAGCAGCTGTCTTATCTACCTCTTTAGCGGCCTTACTTCCTTAACCTCTTCTTCCTCCATTTTTTGTCTTTTCAATTCAGCATCATGTGTAAGATAATTACGGCCACGTGTGTATATGTTATTTAATGGCTACGTGTGTAAGACGTTAATGTTTATGAATAGAGAAAGTTGTCAGGGACTAACGTGAGTAACTTTTTTAAAGTGTGGGGCTAAAGAGGAATTATTGAAAAGTCAGAGACTAAAGTAAAATATCTTACAAAATGAGGGACTAAAGTGACAGTTTAGTTCTTTCTTATTAGGTGAACTTTTAGAGACTCACTTAATACACCAAAGCATGATTGGTTTGGCTTAAAATTTTAGTTTTGGCTTTATTTTAAGAAATAATCATAATCTATTGGTTGTTTGTCAATGCAGATTATAATCTTAAATTATATTTTTGGAAAAATAATCAAAAACTAAATACTCCCGCATAGTAGCGGAAGATTATTTTTTGTAAGATTATTTTTTTGCACCATTGTAATTTTCCTATTCTACCCTTATCACTCTAACACATTAACTACCCCTTGTCATATCATAACTTTTTTGTAATTTACTCAGTAAAATAATATTCTTTACATTATCTAAAACAGATTAGCTTAAATTTATTTTTCAGTTAAGATATCCAAACATAAACAGATTATAATATCAGATTATAATCACAGAAAAAATAATCATAACCTCATTTTAGCATCAATATCAAATACGCACCAAATGTACGTGCTTTAGTCTAAATCTTTTTATGTGTACTTTTTAGAAATATAAATCCTTTAGATTGAACCCCTTAAATAACGTATTGAGGGAATTGCTTTTTGGTCCCCACATATGATTTTTTGGCCCCCATTTATAATTTGCCTGGACTAAAATACCTTTAAGTTTGTTAAAATTTCCGGTAATATCAAACCGGAATCTTTCTGATTTCACTTAACGGAATAAATTTAGATCCCTTTTCCGGTTTGTTTGATAAAGTTTCAATCAAATAGCTGTCGGAAGATTTCCGACTTAACCGAACCGGAAAGAGTTTCGGTTAAGCCAAATCGGAATAATTCGTTTAAGTAAAACCAGAAACATTTAGATTAAGCAAAACCAGAACAAATTTAGACCCCTTTCCGGTTTGTGAGGTCCAGTTACAATATAAAAATGAGTTGGAATCTTTCCGACTTAACCGAACCGAAAAGAGTTTTCCTTAAGTCAAACCGGAATAAGTTCATTTAAGTAAAACCGGAAGCATTTCGGTTAAGCAGAACCAGAAAGACTTCTCCGATTTCATAGAACCGAAAATGTTAACACCCTTAAGAGTATTTTGGTCTACGAAAATATGAAATGGGGACCAAAAAGTCGAAAAAGGGGACCAAAAAGCAATTTCCAAGTATTGACCCCCTTGAGGCCTTGACTGGATAACTTGTCGTTTCCTGAAATTCAAAAGATTGTACTCCCTCCGACTTGAAACATAAGCAAAAAATATACTCCCTCCGTTCGTATTTATAAGACCCTTTTGACACTGTTATTTTGTCCCTATTTATAAAACTCTTTACCAATTTTCAATGATTATTAATTATTTTTTCCACAAATACCCCTATTTATTTAACACTTTTTAGATTCTCAATAATATTAATAGAGGTAATTTTGAAAATACATATCAAAAGTTCACATTTCCAATACAATTAACTAAATTATTTTACTTTCTTAATGGACGTGAAATCCCCCAAATGGGTCTTATATTTAGGGACGGAGGGACGGAGTACTTCTTTTGGTTTAAAATATAAGCAAAAATAATCAACTTTTTTAAATTTTATTTCATTCTTAATGCAACTTTCCTAAAACATTCCTAGAAAATTGTTATCTTATTTAATTTTTGTTTCATTCTCAATACAACTTTCCTAAAATACCTTTATTATGTTATAAATTTTAGAAAATTAAATACAATCAATTAACCTCTTTAATGAGAGTAAACTTAGTTAAAATTGCTTATAATTTGAGCCAGAGAAAAGTAAAAAAAAAATTACTGTGTCGGTGCACATTCCATGCATATATAACACGGGTTCCACGCTAGTTTCATAGTGTTCTACTTGGAGGGGGTAGCACAGCCCCACAAAGATAATGCAAATTCTTAAAGGGAAGTAACACTACTAACATGGGTATCCTGTATCGTGGGACTTAAATAATTTAGGATGGAACCAAAAAATCGCATTTCTCCTAATTTGAGATAAAAGAAAAATTGAAGTTTTAAATGAAATTGAGTGAAACCTATTTCATTAACTTCCATTCCATTCCATTTCATTTCCTTAATCCAAACATTGCCTTTAAAAAAAAGTCATGACAAGAATTTGTTGAGTATAAAACGAGCAATAACAGGTTTCCGAATAATGTTATTCGTGGGGCGGCAACGGTGGCTCAATAATAACAAAGGGCAGTTATTATGATTACTAGACCCCAACTCCGTGTGATACACGGGAGAAATACAAAATTGATAAAACATTTCGTAAATTTGCAATTAATATTAGTTGTGTCAGGAATAATAATATGAACCATTACTTGTGTCAGAAAGCATATAATAAAATAATTCAAATTCAAATAACAAAAACATGTAAATAAATAAAAAGAACACAGAAAACCCAAAGCATTTTTTTTAATATATTAGATTTATTAAAATTAAAAAAAAATCTGGATTACCAAAAACCGGTACATGATAGAAGCACCCTTGTTTTATATTTTATTTGTTTGGACCATTACCTGTGTTAGGAAGCATATGATAAAAAATAAGTACAAAGAACATAAGTGTAAAATATCATAGTTTGATAATCGTACTTAAAAAGAACATAGAAAACTTAAAACATATTTTTTTAATATATTATATTTATTAAAATAACAAAAAATAAAAAAAAAGAGCCGGAACAACAAAAATCGGTGCATGGTAGAAACACCCTTGTTTTATATTTTACTTGTTTGGACCATTACATGTGTTAGGAAGCATATAATAAAAAATTCAAATCTAAATAACAACAACATGTAAATAAAAAAAACACAGAAAATGCAAAGCATAATTTTTTTAATATATTAGATTTATTAAAATAAAAAAAGAGTCGGAGCACAAAAACCGGTGCATGGTAGAAGCACCCTTATTTTATATTTTATTTGTTTGGACCATTACCGGTGTTAGGAAACATATAATAAAAAAATTCAAATTCAAATAACAAAAACATGCACATAAAAATAACATAGAAAATCCAAAGCATATTTTTTTTAATATATTAGATTTATTAAAATAAAAAAAATAAAAAAAAAGAGCCGAATCACCAAAATTGTTTCATGGTAAAAGCACTCTTGTACTGTTTGGGCGGGATAGTCAAAATAGAAGGGAGTAGTTTTTAATTTTTATTTTTTTTAAACGTGAGGGATGGGCAGGATTTATTTTTTTTAAAAAAAAAAAAAAAGAAAAAGAAGGAGAGAATGGGCGGGAATTTGGGAGTGGGTGAGGGATAGTCGGATAGATAACAATTGCATGACACACACTGACACACATCAGTGATAGCTTGATTTGGCAATGTCGATTTATGGAGTGTAATTTGTGGCTATAATAAGTAGTGCACGTAGAATTTGTCCGAATATTTGAGTCAGAATTGTGTATTTTTTTTTGTTTGCATCCTGATATCCGGCCCACTGGGCCGACTAATCCAGTTCGAGGGGGGTCCCGGGGTTAAGGTTTTATTCCTCTCCCAATGTTGTTGCGGGGGATCGAACCGTGGTCCGCCCTACCAAGTGCAGCCCCTGGCACCACTGCACCAACAGCTCGTTGGTTGTATTTTTTATTTAAAGCAAAAAAAAAAAGTGCATTTTGGATATCAATCAATTATATAATATAAAAACATAATATCTGCAATTCAAAAAATATTGAGGTGTTGCTTTCATAGTTTTTTCTAAATTTTTTGTTTTTTTAAATAACTAAAAACATTTAAAAAATATTGTTATACATTGTGTGAAGATAAAAATAAAAGAAAAGCAAAATTTTAGGAATTTATTAACTACTTTTTGCTAATATGCATTCAAATTTTAAATATTTAACTGATTCCAATATTTAAAAAAATGATTCAAGTCTTAAATATTAAAAAAAAATATTGAGATTATATACTAATTCATTAAGTACTTTTTTTGTTTGATTCCTGATGAGTCAAAATCAATTATATACTATACAAAATCAATTCATTCCAAGTTTCCAATTTTATAAATAATAAAAACCCTGAAAAGAATTATGGATATGTAGATTAAATGATGGAAAACTACTTGATTTTAACAAATATTCCTCAAGTATGAGATTAAGATAGTATAATTTGAAATTGATTTCGAATATTACAATGGTTATGATTTAAAAAAGAAAAAAAATTATAAAAAAAAAGACCCAATTATGTTATATTTATTTGATTTTGCTAAGATTGTGTCTATGATAATGGTGTGATTTTTTTTTAGGAATACAATATTTGAATCAATCAATTATCATCAGTTATATATTATGAAAAGAGAATACCTACCATTCAAAAACTGCTGAAGTGTCACTTCCACATAATTTTGTCCAATTTTTATTAAAAAATTAATTCAAAATTCAATAGTTAATTCCCACAATTTTTGGTTTTAAAAATAATTCAAGCTTATAAGATAATAACAACCGAATCAATTGATAAGAACAAATCAATTAATAAGAACATGTGTAACAACATAAAAAAAAACCTAATCACTCATTACATGCAATTTCAAATTCGGTAACTTGATAAGAAACAAAAAATTCAAATTCAAATTTTAAATGTGATTAAAAAAATTCATCATTTCAAATCAATTATAAATAATAGTTTATAACTTAAAGTTTAATCAAAACTAAATCCAAAAATAAAAATGGCAGATCAACATTTTTCTTTTGGGGTGGGGTGGGGTGGGGTGGGTTGCAAGGTAAGGTGCACTGTTTTTAAATAAGCTGTGTTAGGTGAATACTGATCTCAGTTTTAGAAATTGAGGAATTGTGGATATATTTATGTTATTTTTTAAGTTCTTTGATGTTATCCTTTTCAAATTTTGGTAGTTTGTCTGCTGCAGATTTTTTTTTAATTTGTTGGATGTTATTATTTTCACAAATTGTGATAGTTTTATTGTCAATTTTTTTTTTGGCTAAGCTGGGATGCAATCAGAATAAGCATATACAAAGTAGAATGTGAGACGTGCTTCATCTTATTTCAATTATATTCTAATTTTTCTATTTACATTTTTTTTATTATTAGATCTATTCTTTGTGAATATTTTATTTTGCACTAACTAATTTTTTCCTATATTTACATAGTTCGGTTGATTTGATAGTGAAATAATGTCACACTAGATCTCAACTATTGATTGCACAAAGGGTCTATTTTTAGGAGCAAGATTACAACTATTTTATAAATGATCCATGTTTAGGAGCGATTTTTTAAATTTTCTTTCTTCTCCTAATTCTACATAATTTCTTTTTAGTTTGCTAATGTGTAATATGAATACTTTTGTAGTTGTTTGTTTAGGTGGTAAATAGGAAAGGGCATTTCAATATTTACATAGTATAGAACAATGAAGCAGTACCAATTATAATTCTTTCTTCGTTTTCTATTTTTTCTTAATTTATATTCTCTATGTGCCCAAAAAAATGTTGGAAAATTCAAAGAAATTAGTACAAAAATGGTTTTTTTTTTTGTGATGGATGAAGTATAATAAAATTTTCTTAAATCATACTATCAATATAAAATTATAATTTGTTCATTACTAATGTATAATTTTTTTTTTGGCAATTATGAGGCCAAAAATAATGTATGACATGAAGTAAGAGACGAATGATCAATTTACAATTTTGAGATGAATATGAGATTTTTTGGAAGATGTTTTTTTTCTTCAATTTTATAATAAGTTTGACTTTATAATAAGTTAAAATAAAAAAATGTGCTTCTTAATTTTGAAATATTCTCTTTTTTCTTTTAAATATTCTCTTTTTTTCTTCTTAATTGTGTGGATAATTACAAAAGAGTATTATAATCTAAACAACCAAATGATTTTTTCCTAAACAAATTGATGGATAATCATGAGACCACTTTTTTCCTCAGCAAATTAATGGATAATTATTAAATGTTCAAAACAATAAAAGTCTAAAATAAATGTTTTATAAGAAGAAAATAAATATTTAAAACTATCAAAATCAATCATCAATTATATATATATATATATATATATATTTGTCAATTGTCAATTATCAATTATCAATCATCAATTGTCAATCTAAAAAACCAATTATATATATTATAAAAAAATACCTGCAATCCATGTCAAAGGTTGATGGGTCTCTGTAGCAAATTTTTCTTTTTTTTCCTAATTGTATGGATAATTACAAAGGAGATTTAGCGTATCATTCGGTTATGATACGACAGATTATGTTCAACAATATAGAGATAGAGATTCTATCATAAATAATACTACAACATAAAAAAAAAATACCACACAAAAAATAACTAACAGTTTCAAATATAGACTAACAAGATAAGAAACAACAGAATCTCCACTTATGTGGAAATTCAAAATCGGATAAAATTGGATAACAAGATAAGAAACAACTAATTCAAATTCAAATTTTAAATTTGTTTAAAAATTTTCAGCAATTTCAAGTTAATTATAAATAATAGTTTCCAACTTAAAGTTGAATCAAATGATCATTCGATGATTTTTTATCTTTTTATTCTCAACATTTTCATTCTCTCGATTTCACGTTCCAATATCAAAGATAAAATATTCATTAGCTATAAAAGAAATTCATATGATTCAAATATAGTATTTATTTGCATGAAGCATGAATAACTGGTCTTTTTTTAAAATTAAAAAAAAATTAGCATATAATTTCCCAAATTTTTGTTTAAAAAAATTCAAATTAATAAAAAGTTAAAGTCAGCAATTTTTGGAAAAATACGAGTAATGGGTAAGTTTACTTGATTTGTTAGATTCTACCAACAATATAATTCCATTTTGGATATATATATATATATATATAATATTTTGAATTTAAAAATTAAAAGACACAACTACTCTTTTTATTCCCATTTTGGATAAATAGGATATTTTGATTTTTTTTTAAAAAAAAAACATTAATTTGATTCAGTTTTGGATAGGTAAGATATTTTGATTTTTTTTAAAAAAAATTCTTCAATTTCAACAAATTGTTGAAACTGCTTTTCTTTTTTTTTCTCAACAAATAGATGGATAATTATTAAATGTTCAAAACAAAAAAGTTTAAAATAAATGTTTTCTTAATAATAAAATAAATGTTTAAAACTACCAAATAATTGAAGGAGATATGTAAACCAATAAATCAAATAAAATAGAAATTGAATAAATGTTTTGTTAAGAAGAAAATAAATGTTTAAAACTACCACATAAATCAAACAAATTAGAAATTGAAGTTCAACAATAGATTTCAAGTTTGAAAATGGTAAAAAAAATCAATTATATATTATAAAAAAGGAAACCTTCAAGATAATACTTGATTAGCTGACACTTCTTCATAATTTCATATATATTTTTTTAAAATTTATAATTGCAAAAAATAATAAGTTGTTGGAAAATGAATCATAATTGATTAGACAACACCAAATTATGAGAATATGGATATTGATTAGTTCAACTTTTTTTTAACCAAAACAAAAACAATTTTTTGTGATAAAGAAGAAATTCATTAAATATCCTTGTTTCATATTAATTAATATTTATTTCAATTTTTTTGAGGGAAAATATTTATTTCAAATTTTAAATTTGAGGAAAATATGAAATTAGTTTGTTATTTTCAAAATTGGTTTGTTAATTCAATGTTTCCTGTCACTAAGGGATTTGTTTTGACAACAGAAGTCATTTACTCTTAGAATAAAATAATTTGTGTAATCTTTTACTCTTAGAATGAAATAATTTGTGTAATCATTTTTTTTAAGGAAAATATGTAATTCATCCCATAACAAGAAAATAGTACAAGTAGATCCAACAGCACATATTTTCCATACAATAAAAATTGCTAAAAAAGACTAGATACTCAGCCATAACAGCAAACTCTCTGTGGATCAGGATCATCATCAACATCCAGCTTCGAACTCTAACAAGAGATTCAACAGCCTTTGTTTCCAAGATAACTATCTCATCAATGCCGGAAGTAAGCACAGTTCGGCGACAAAGAATCTCAGATCTGAGGAGGTAGAGCCACTGGACAGCGGAAAAGACAGAGATCTGAAAGGGAAGAGCTGTCCTGAATATCAGTCTTCTAGTTATTGGAGAAGATAGGAAGGTCATCAGATTTGAACAAACAAAAAGTCTTCCCACACTCAAACACACAAAAACAAAACCCAGATGAAACTGGGACAAGAAAAATCACACCACTTGCACAAAGGCAAGATTTATTTATTTAACCAAGATATAACTGGGAGAGAAAAAACCCACACACTAACCAAAGGAAGGGGAGGGAGAGATCCTCCCTCCCCTTCCACCGCTATCACAGAAGAGAGGAAAACGAAGAAGAGAAGAGAAAAGACTGAGGAAGAGAGAAGACCGAGTCTCTCTCTCCTCAAATTTGTGTAATCTGAGTTCTATGAAAACTATCTTTAATTGAAAGTTTGGTAATAAAAATAATTAATCTTAGAATGAAGTTTTTTTTCGTAACATTATATTGTTGTTAACTATCTTTACTCTTTTTTTATTATTATTAATATGAAATTACAAAAGCTACTATTCTTTATGTTGTATAAATTCTTTACTCTAAAGAATTAATATTAGAATGAAGACAAATGTAAATCGATTGATTTAATTTAATTATTAATAATCTCATATATAAAATTATGCAATTCAGTTAAAAAATTTTATTAAATTTTTAGTTTGAAATAATTATCATATATATATAACAACATTATGCCATTTAATATATCTGTTCATTTCCGTGCATCGCACGGGTAATCTAATTAAAGATCCAATTTATATGCACTAAAAGTGATTATCAAAATCGCCAAAAGTAAAACTCTATGTTTCTAAAAATAATTAATTTTTAATTATAGATCGTATGATGCCTTAGTGCATAAAAAAAATAATTTTTTTTATCATCAACCAACTATATATTATTATGTCGTTAAAAATGTTTGGCTTTTTCAACATTATATATTATTTTTTAAAATCAAACTATATAATTTTTTAATTGATACCCAAAATACACAAATTTTTAATTAATATCCAAAATTTATTTTTAACATCAACCAACTATATAGATAAAAGGGAGATAAAATTCATTATTTTAGTGTCTTAATATTTTTGCGCGTATGTTTTGATACCTAATTTTTTTTTAAAAAAAATCTCAATTGAATCCTCAAAAATACTAAATGAGGGTCAAAGTGGTCATTTTTATATGCTAAAGAAAAAAAAATTTAGTCACTCTAGTTCTTGTCAAGGACTATTTTGATTTAGGTTTTAGACTTTTGAAAACCAATTTAATTTTCCAAATAATAATATTTTGGGAGACCAAAATAGTTCCTCACTTTATATAAGATATAAAAATATTTATATGATACCACCTTTTCCAACGAGGATTGTTAATTAATATAAGAAAGTTACATTAAAAATACATCAAAATTAAATTCTAGAAAGAACTAAAAAGAAAGAGCTAATTAAAATACTCAAAATAGCAGCGAAAACATGTTATCCCCCAAAATGTTACTAAAAGCATGTTGCAAAGGTTAATGGAAAGCAATCACATATGCTCATATATAGTGATGGATCTTGTCTAAAAGCACAGTGGATGCAACAACAACTGAAGCTCAAAAAACTTGAATAAAATTTTTGATTCATAGGTCGAACCATGGACCTCTCGTTGATTATCATTGAAAACACTGATATGATTTACTAATATTATATATATATATATATATATATATATATATATAATTTTATTTCTCATCTGTTTCTTCCGAGCTCCATCCCTGCTCATATATGTAAGCATGCATGGTTGATTTGAGGATATAGGACATATATAAACTGTAGGGGCAAAATTTTAGTTTAACCACTAATAATTGACTGTAATAATAGAGTATACCACAAATAATGCAACTTCACGTGTCAAAATCATTTAATTGATTAAATTATAATAAATTTAATTTAAAATTTAAGATCGATATTTTTAATTTCAGTTTTTAGGATTAAAAATAAGAACCTCAAAGTGAATACTCAGTATATTATATTTAAAAACTAAAAATTTAATCTTTTTATTCTTTTTATATATCATTTTTCAATAAAAATGATTTACTTATAAATTTTTATCTTCAACCCTAAATACTAAAGTTAAGAAAATCATAAAACTTAGTAATGTAGTTTTAACTTGTTTAACTAATCATAAGTCTTCAGAACATTCACTGCAGAATTTTAATATCAGACTTATCTTATCATGATACATCAACATTATATCATCATTCAGCTATAAAACTCAACTTCAAATTTTTCATATCTTCCACCACAACAAAATTTAATATCAGACTCACCAAACTCATGCATCAACGTTACATCATCATGTACTTTTAGACTCAATTTCATTTCAATAATATAATGTTTTTGTAATATAACTACAATAATATTAATTACCTACAATTTATAAAAACAATCCCAATAAAATTTAACATTTCAATAATTGAAATTAATTGTACCTACTAAAAATTATAAAGCCCATGGAAAAAAATACAACATAATGCTTAATAATGCATTGGAACGTTACTTCAATAGCTCTTTATTTGAAATTATTAATTTATTTATTTTTATATAAAAATAGGTATTTTTATTTATTTATTTATTTAAGAATAAAAGAGAATATTAAAATATATTTAAGAACATAGGAGAAAAAACATATATTTAATAATATTATTTTTATTATTTAAAAATAATATTATTATTTATTATTAATTTATTGTCATTATTTATTGTTATTATTTATTTATAAACTACTAATTAATTAACTCAGTGCTCTTAGCCTTTCATGCAAAATAGGTTCAGATATTTCTTATGTCTCGGAGTATTATCAATCAAATTGAAAGACGCTTCAAATTCTTTCACTCGAATAGAGGGCATATACTGGTAAACCAATTTCTTTGGTAAGCTGTGATGATGTCTGCCAAGAAAAGAGGTTTGGTGGTTTGAGTATCAAGGATGTTAGTTTTAAGGCTTAGAATGAGGCTGCTATTGTTAGGCTGCTTTGGTATTTGGCAAAAAAAAAATAAAATAAAATAAAAGTGAGAGCCTTAATTTAATTTAAGATCAAGTGGTCTCGTGAGTTAGTTTTATCATAAAGGAAACAATATAATATCTCGGAGAGTTCTGCTAGAGCAAGTGCATCCTGGCATAGGTAGAAGTTGCGTAGAATCAAAGACAAAATTAAACCTGGTTTAATTTTGATTGTGTCAATTGGAGAACAAATGAGACATGATGGCAACTATAACATAGCTTCTGGATATGCTTGGATCAATTGGTATAAGGTTTCCCTTTGCTTAGCGTGATTTGGGGTAAATGAACAATTCCTAAGCATAGTTTTATGCCTGATTTGGAGTAAATGAACAATTCCTAATAAGCATAGTTTTATGCCCCGACTTATGTTTTGGACAGAGAATTGACAAAAGCAAGACTCCAAAAGTTTAACATGCATCCACATAAATGATTATAATTGTGACTTTCGTGGCCAGCTGTTGAATCCTATGAGCACTTGTTGTTCTTTAATTGTCCATCTACATCGTCTTAGGTTCTAAAAAAGCAATGGGCTTGATGTGCAAGTTAGGAATGATTTTAAGTCCTGCTGGAGCAGTAAAGTGTGGCATTGTTGTAAGTATTAATGTGTATGTCAAGAGAAATGTTATGCCCTATTATATAATTGCTACCATGTATGTGTGGTGTGCCTGGAATAAGCTCAATTTTTATCAACAAAGCTGCACTGTTGAGAAGCTGTTTTATTTTCAGAACGAAGGATGATTTTAAGATTAGGATTAGAAAGGATAGTCCTATTGTGTTGAGAAATAGTTCTTGGCTAGTATAGATATTATTTGACTAAAATGTAGTTCTACACCTAATTTTGAACCGTAGCTAGAGAGGAGATAGGAAGAGAAGAGAAAAAATGAAATGAAAATAGCCTAATTAGTTCAGTTTGTTACTAATAATGGTGTAGGGATTATATTTTGGTTGTTTGGCTTGGTTTGGTTTGCCTTCCTTGTCTATCCTTTTTTTTTTAATAAGGTAATTAGTTCACTTTGTTGCTAATGGTGTAGGGATTATTTTGGTTGGTTGGCTTGGTTTGCCTTCTTTGTCTTCTTTTTAATCCAAAATATTACTGCCGCCGATTCGTATTTTTTGGTTTTTTTTTTCCATTTTATATTTTTTTGTATTTTTATCGTTCTAATGCATAAATATATTTTTCTTTTCAACTTTAACCATTCATTTCAATTATTTCTCTTACTGCTCATTGATTCTACTTTTATCATATATCTCATCTTCAAACCACTATACATTAATTAATGGACACACTTACTAATAAAAATTAAATATTATTACAATTTCAATAAGGATTAAATATGAGTATTTTAGACAAAGTACAAATAAAACTTACAATAATCAACAATTTATTAATATGTGTATCCAAACCTAAAATATATAGAACGGAGGGTGTACCTTTTAAGTTATTGAAATAAACATTTTCTAATAATAATTTACATAATTTTATTTGTTAATAAATTATTTTTTAAATACGTGTTAGTATTTTTTTATGGGTTTTGCTGACGAGTGTCTTAAGGGCACTCTTTAAACAATTCATATAAAGAAATATTATATTGGAAATATACATATAAAACTTATCAATTTATTGAATACACCATTTTCCAATAACATTTTACTTCTTTTGGTATCTTATTCTTTTTTTTATTATTTACTTCATCCGTTCTTATTTATCTAACATATTTCAAACAAACACCTTTAAAAAATACAGTGATTACTTAAATTTCCAATTTTTATGGCAGATAATTGTTCCACAAGTTTCTTATCAATTCTGATTTCTCGCTTAATTATTGGAGATGGTTGGAGAGGAATTTATTAGGCTTGCTTTGCATGAGAATCCAGACAAGGAATTCAGATGTAAACGTGTCTCAAAGACATGCCATGCATGTAAACACTTATTAATTGGGCTTCTAATGGTCCACGTCTTCTGGATACATTGAAAGCACAGATAAAATAAACATGGGTTCAGTTATGGAGGTGGGGCAGTGAAAATATGCACATACTTATAGCATTCATATCGGGGTGTACATAAAAAATTAGGGAGTATTAGGAAAATGATAATAAGTGTCTTTGGTATATTTGTTAAGTAGTTAAATGTAATAAACAACCATTGAAAAATGTATTTTTTTTAAATTTTCGAGACACGGAGTAAAGTATATCCATGATTGTTTTTCCAAGTATAGAAATTTTAATAAGTGCTCTAAGGACACTCGTTAGCAAGACTCTTAGTATTATCATTAACTTGAAACAAATAAGATGAGAAGGTAGCATTTTAAGAATATTACGTGGGATTTATTTTAAGAAGAAAAGATAGTTTATGTGTAAAGAAAAAATATGATAGTTGTCCTTAAAATATAAGAAAATGTGACAAATAATAAAATAATAAGTGAAGTTTATTTATGAATAAATTTTTTGTTCACAATGTGGATACTCTTAGTTCAGTCATGTTATCTCTTTCCGATTACCAATATTATTTACTATTTTTTTTTTCGAACTCCCTTTGTTTTTTATGTAAAAAAAATATACTACCTTTGTTTTATACATATCGTATTTTAAGATTATATAGAGTTTTAAGGAATAATTAAAGAGAAAATGGATAATGCATCGACGGTGTAAAGTTTTTTACACCATCAGTGTATCATCTATCATTCATCCGTTTATGATTGTTGACTTTTAAATTAAAGTAATATAAATGAATGGTGGATGATGGACTGACGATGTAAAAAACTTTACACCGTCAGTGCATAGCCATTAATATCATAATTAAATTATACTCCCTTCATCCCTAATTATAAGGTCCTCTTGATCATTTTTACGTCCACCAATGTTGTTGAATTTTATATTAAAATTGATATGTTCTTCCAAAAATACCCCTCTACCAATTATTAGCACATAATAATTTTTTTCATTTTTAAATAATTAATTTAATTCCTAGATACTCCATCATCTATATTTAATGCAGTGAACCAATTTTCAAGTCATTTACAACATTAAACGACAAACTCCATTAAACAAACTCAATTTCATATTCCAATACAATTTTATTTATATTTTTCTTCTCACAAAAACTTAGACCACAATGATTAGATGTAAGGGTAATTTTGGAAAAAATTACAAGAGAGTTTTATATTTAGGACCAATTTTTTTTACCCAAGAGGGCCTTATAATTAGGGACGGAGGGAGTATAAGAATTTGGGATAGTCTAAATATAATATTTCTATATAATTATTATTGACGATAAAGAATGATATCGAAGATGAAAAAAAGGTGATAAATAAGGATATAGTTGGAAAAAATAATAGTAGTATTAATTATACATTAAATTTGTAAAAGGATAATACCGGTGAAACAAAAAGGAAAAGCTTTAAAAACAATATATATGAAAAATTATATAAAAGACTTAGAAAAATAACAAATTAAATTTATTTCATTCATTGATGATGAATGAATAGTAATGCATTATTTAAACACATAGATGAAACTCTAAAAAAGTCATAGCTATTCAAGTGGTTAAATCTCATTACTTAAAAATATTCTAGAAATAAAGATATTGTGCATTTTGGATAACAATTGCATAGATTCCATTGATCACTTGGATAACTTGAATAAAAGTTTTCATTTACAAATAAAAAATGGGCAAATGTTTTATTAAAAGTATATGAAACTACAGTATTCATTTATATGAGTATGGCGATTGATCACATCGCAGATTTACATGTGCATCTATTTAATAGGATTATTGACCAAATAATTTAAAAATGTTGCATAAACAATGTGAGGGATAAAACTACCCCTTCCATTAAACCAAATAAAAAATGAATAATTTGAATAGAATCAAATTGAAATGGGCTTGAATCACTTAAACATAAGGAATCCTTGCTAGGTCATGGTGATATGAGAAATTAATCACTTACCTATCATGTAATAGGATACGCTCAACAAAAAATTTAATACTTTGAAGAAAAAAAATTAATTTCCCATATTTTTATTTTTTTTCACCTCACATCCTAAGCCCTTAGCACTAGTACAAAATACATTTTTCAGACCACTTTATTAAGACCGGTTTCGTGCGGAACCGGTCTGGAAGTTAAAATTAGTTTAAACCAAACTTGTTCATTTAAATGACCAGTCTGAAAATATTTTAATTGTGATCGGTTCCGCATAGAAACCAGTCTGGAAGTTGGTATTGGTTCATTCTAGAGTGGTTAATTTTGACAACTAGTCTAAAAAATAGATTAATTGATTGCCCCGTGCATCGCACGGGCAAGGGTTCTACTTTAATTGGACCCCCCCCCCCCCCCCGCGTTATTTTTCACTCTCCCTCCAAAGCACACCACCGTGCTTCTCCCTCTGTCTCCCTCCAAAGCACTTCTCCCTCACTCCACCGTGCTTCCACCGTCAACCACCATTATCTCTCACTCTCCCTCACTCAACTCTGCTCTGTTTCTTTCACTCTCTCCTGCCATCTCTTTCAGTCTCTCCCTCTGCTGAAGCTCCTTCGCAACACCGCCCCTTCGATTCTTCAACCCTTCGCATCTCCGCCGTCACAGCACCGCCATCACCGCCCTTCGCACCTCCGCCGTCAACCCTCAGAAGTCATTCATCTGATTTCGTCAACCCTCAGCTCTGATTTGGTAATTTAGGGTAGGTTTTTATTTTTTGTTTTTTTTATTTTTTATTATACTAGTAATTTTACCCCCTGCATCGCACAGGTTTAAATTATTTTTTTTTTCAAAAAAAAAATTGATTATAGATTTTGGAAATACTCCATGTCTTTTTAAATAATAAGTTAATATGAACTTTTTATAAAATTGATTTACATGTATTTAGAAGTGAATAGTCATAAACATTAACCTTTGAATCTAGTTTCAGCTACCAACTTTTTCATTAATAAAATTAACTAATAATGTATCAACTATGCGATTTCTAATTTTAATTAACAACATAATTTCTTATATTAAAAAAAAAATCTAACTCATTTTGATTTTTGTTTTATTTAATCCATCATTCCAAATGCATTTTGTTAGTAATTCGTTTTGCAAGTTCAAATGCAGCTATTTTTTTTTACCATATATATCATCATCATCATCATTATTATTATTACATCTGTCCCGAAATATAAGACATGTTTTCACACTTTTAATTAATTCGTGTTTATAAGATTCGAACTTTCAAATTACTTGCTTGTATTAGAACTTGATTGTAAATAAGTATATTGTTTAAAGTATAAAATAACGCATCATTATTTTTCACAATTTAAATTGCAACATATTATTGTATAAATTTTTGGATTTTTTAAAATTTGAATTCATGACTGAGTAAATATTTGATTGTATTAAGCTAAATCATTATACCAAATTATAGTTCATCTTTATTACTTATATATCCGTTTTTTCCGTTGTACCCAAAATTTATTATTCATAATGATGCTCTGTTTAAATGTTTAATACCAATTTGCCTATATTATGACTTGTTTGTATTAGAATTTCTGAAATTACATTATATTCGTTTTTTTTTGCTGGTTAATTATCATACGACGGGTCGTTTAGGCATTATATATTTTTTATGTCAATATTTGATTCAAATTATTTCCTTTTGAAAAGCTCATTAATAACCCGTGCAAATCGTAATAATATCGAAATGCAAATTGTATGTTTTCGGGCAATTTTTATATTTATGTGTAATCCAAATTGTACTAATAAAAATTTACTAAAAATAACTTAAGATAAATATTTATTCTCGTGCGATGCACGGACAAACAAATTTGGAGGAAAAAACAAGGATGAAGGAGGGAAAATGAAAATGACAAAAATGCCCTCAACTTCTCATATTTTATAATATGTTGATTATATATATATATATATATATATATGATTTACTATTCCTTTTTGCTTTATTTTGGTTTAGATTGCTTAGATGGTCTTTGCATGCAACTTAGGGTTTTTTTCTCACAACTCAGTACTTCATCCTCTTCTTTCAACCCTCAGCACTCCTTCCGCAGGTACTGTATGGGTTTTTGTTTCTTCTTATTTTTATTGTATGTGCTTAGGGTTAATAGTGCTTAGCAAAGTGTGAGGTTGTGTTTCTGAAGGGTTTTGTTATGTTCTGTTGCTTTTATTAATGCCTCATTATCAATGAAAATAGTACTTTTCATCTTAACCGATTATTATTGTTTGCCTATTCCGATTTGTTCTTCAAAATCCAATCGATTATTACTCTTTCAATTTATGCAGCAATTGTGGTAAATTTATAGAAGCACCGTTAATCTGCGCAATTCAATTTAGTGAATTGGTAAATTGTTTGTATATGAGTACATGATAATGTTAAATTATTTAAGTTTAGATAAATTTTAGTTTGAAATGAGTAAAGAAGTTAGATAGAGAGAAAAGTTTAAATGCATCAGTTAAGTGCTTTATCACTTAAGTAGCGAATTTAGTGAATTTCACTTAAGTACGTAGCTTTATCAGTTACTTCTGGTAACATCAAATGCATGCATAAATCACAACAAAGAATTGGATGCTTTAATTTATAGTTAAAGCTTATCTGATTGGAAGGACCTTTGATTCACATGGTGCACTTTCTTTTTCTAGCTCTAATAGAATAAGATTGAGTCACTTAAGTATGAGATTCTTGTAATACCGTGTGAAAATTGGTATTGAGGTGTCTTGGTTTCCTCTTCCCATCGTTTCCACCTTTTCATCTATGTTGAGTTACAAATGGCAATTTCAAAAAGTAATGGGGAGATGTATTGAAACAGCTATAAGAATTGGAAAAAGAATATAGTTTATTTTAGAATTTGTTTTTACCTTTAATCTAGCTAAAGCCAGAGTGAGTATGCAGTAAACAACATGAAAATATATGAAGTTGATGAATAGCCTCTGATGAGACAAAAGGGACTTTACCCTGCACATTTTATGTTATTGCAGAAGATTCACTTGAGGAAATCTGTTTGATGAGGACACATGGTTTCAAGTATCTTTAAAAAAACAGTTTTCCTATTGCTAAATGCTTAAATTCAATGTTGTTGAAAGCATTTCGAATATGGCAATATGCTCAGCATAACTAGTTGCATCACTAGTGCATGTTGCATCAATACTGAAGGCTGAATGAGTTGTACACTAGATACTAGCGCATGTTACTCTGGTAATAGGTGATTCTTTATTGTTTAGGTCTGAGTGAATTGTTGTAAGGAACCATTCAAGAAGTAAGAGTAGAGATTCTGATGTGTTATGCCATGTTTGATTGCGTGATCATTTTTTTAGTTCAGTATAATTGTTGTGACTATGATTTCGCACTAATGAATTTTTTTCCAGAGTTCTTGAAAGCAAAGTGTTTGATGAACTGTGAAGTTTCATTGATTCAGCACAAGTACGAGCAGCTTCAGCAGACATTAGATGATCCCATGAATCAAGTTTCTCAGTGAGTCAAATCCTTTGTCCAATTATTGTTTTAGTTTTACATGAATGTTGGGAAAAAAGTCTTTATGCCCCAAGAGCAATTTATTTTTATTTATCTCAGGACTACAACATATTTAGATAAATAGGATTAGGACATATATACACTTTTAATTCCTCCAAGTTTTTGTCTTTTGATACAATTGCTGGAAAATGTCACCAAACTTGGTGTCATTTAACTTCAATAATAGTAATGTTATAAAACATGTCTCTCGACTTCCACTCTCAATCCGTCCTGCCAATTTTAAGTTTGGCGCTGAAATTGAGATGAAAGAGGAATAAAGCTACTGGAAGTAATAGTTAACACCTTATAGTATTGATATTTTCTCTTTTTTTTCAGGGTCTTTGAAAAGTCATTGCAGTATGTGAAGCCGTTCAACTGTTATAAGAATCCTGATGCTGTTAGACAAGTACGAGAGTATCCTTAAAAACTGTGTGTTGATTGTTTTGAAGAATTGATTTGTAGTTTATTCCTTTCCATACATAAATTTGCAAAAAAATTATGCTGGTGTCATGTTTTTCATGCTAATGATTGAGCTAATTTTCTCATCTTGGTTCTTGCTTTGATTCAAATTTTCAACACGTTATTATTTATTTTTAAATGAAAATGCGATCGGCATTTGATTAGTCAAGGCCTCACGGGACTCTTGAATCTTTGTTGGTCCATCTAAGAGAATTGGTCTATGTTAAGTCCTTTTTTCTTGGAAGAGAATAATAACAAACTTGAAATTTTAAAGTCTTCATCAGAATTGTGATCTTAACTGACATACATGATATCCTCCTCTGGAAGGACCAAGGTGACTCAAATGCAATCCTAAAACAATAAACTCAAAGATTGAAGAATTTAAGGGGCTGCCCTTAAAGGTGCCCTTATGGAGGACACATACCCTTAATAAAGACACTTTTAACCATGAAATAAGGTCACTAATTGTGGAGGCCAAGGTGGTGCACGAATTTGCTTCATGAGAAAGCAAGGAATCTAATGAAGGACTTAAATGAAAAATTGAATGTCAATTAATGTCATTAATTGAACGTTACAAAAACTTAATTCATTATTTAAGTTTTGTAACCACAAGCTCATTAGTGACATTAAGTTCAATCAAGGTTGAATTGATTTCAAGATATTCTCTTCTTCATGGAAGGAATTCGTGCAAGGGAAAAGAAATAAAGTGAAGGAAGATTATTCTCATTCATGAAGACATTAAAGATAAGGGAGTTACAATTTGAATTGCAAATTCAAATGAAGAGCAATTAAGCTCACGGCCTAACATTCAAGAATGAAAGAAGAGTCATTTCCAAGACCATCATGTGCAGCCATATTCAATAGGCAATGATTGATGGAAGTTACAAACTGAAGACCACATTAAAATGGCATCAATGTACACGGCCAAGTCATGATGAGGGAGTTATGAATTGAATTTCATATTCATGAGGCTATAAAGAAGCTCATAACCATGGCCATGAAGCATCATCAAGAGCTTGGACGTTTTCCATCATCATTAGGCCATAATGGGCCGTATATGTTACACTTGGAAAATTGAATAGCATTAGTTAGGTTTTTAATGCTCATCATTGGTTTGTCTAACATAGCATTCGTGTATAGGAATCCTAGGCAGCCATGATGCATCCATGTAACTCTATATAATGTAATCATTTCATGAATGAAAGGGGAGGTTGAAACTTGGAGTAATAATTGTGTGGCTTAGGCCTTAGGCGTGATGCCTTCTTCTTCTCAAGGGAGTGATTCTCTTGAAGGTTCAGTGATTGAACCAACTCAAGACTTCCATGGTGTGAAGCTATGTGAAGCAAGGTGGCTTCTTTTCTTCTAAGAATGAGTCGTCATCTTCCTATCCCTTTTTGTGTCTTTCTTCTTTTTGTTTTTGAGTCCAAGAACACATGAGTGTTCGTCTTACAAAATACAAAAAGAGTTTGAGTTTTGATTCATGTCTTGGTTGATCAAAACGTGATCATCCTTGGGTGGTTGAGAAGAGTCTCTCTTTGATGGTTCTTCTTAGTTTCTTGAGTCTTGTTTGAAGATCAATTCGTGGATCTTCTTGAGTGATTGAGAGTGTTTTCTCAATTTGAGTCTCTTTTTGAGTCAGAGTCTAAGATCATTTGATCTTTGCCTTGGAGAAAAGAGTTGGAATCGATGGTCTCATTTCCTGGGCGTATCAATACAGAATTCTTGCTAGATACCAATTGGCTGAGTTTGAGGTAATATGCCTGTTTCCTTTTATGAATTATATTTAGAAAGTAAGTTTTCTCCTTTTATTTGGTAAAGAGTGGATTCTCATTTATCTTATTACAGTATATGAAATGTATTTGTTGCAAAGAAGGTAATGTTCCAAAGAGGTTAAGGATAGGATAAAAAAGAGCCATTCAATTGTGTGTGTTCTTGGGTTGCATTGTGGACATGAGAATGAAAGCTACTGCACCAAAAGAAGTTTCGATTCACCAGATCAATTTTATATAAGCACGGATGTGGTGTATCATAGAGATCAAATTACTGGAATTTGCAAATTTTGGAAAAGCTAAGAAGCCAAAAGTAATTGCTTTATCAATTTATGTGTGGAGCTTCCTACCATAATAATTCTGATGGGGGAGATCTGTAGACAAATGTTTAAGGGCATTATTATTCCATCCATATTCCTTAGATGGGATTCAAAATGATCTATTAGATGTCATTGATTTCCCGGAAGTATTCCCTTGTGAGAATGTGAAGATTACTAATTGGAGTAAGCTGGAGAGCTATCAACAGCCAATGCTCAATGAGAAAATTAATAGGCATTCTATTTCTTCAGCAATAAGTGTTTTGCTTACTTGATTCTTGATTTTCTTTTACCATTGGAATATGTATGTTACCGTGTATTTATGAATTGAATACACTTCATTGTATTCTACAGAGCATTTTTAAATTTTCTTTTATGAATTATATTTAGAGAAAGTTGTTTCGGATGATTGTGATCATTTGGAAAGAGCATCATTTTGTCCTGTAAGTGGTTTTCAAGTGGTTTTCATATATTCGGTGATTCATATTTTGTTTTCCGTGTGACGAAACTTTTCATGCCTTTTGATTTTATCATTGGCTGAATATGCTATTTTACTAAAACTAATTTATTTTAGTATTAACTTTTCTGAATGTTCATTTTGCTGCCTGCATGCTTCAAGAACAAGTTTATACTTTGCTAAGTAAGACATTTGATTTCCTCTATTCTCTCTAATGGCATTGGAAGTTGGTGCTTTTGGGTAAGGCTTGGGAGTAGTTGTACATAATACACTCAATGAGTTGACTTTTAGTGGTGCTGTATATAGTAGTTAGTGGCTGAGTGGATGTGTTCATTGTCTGCTCCTCAGGTTGATCTTCGGTTTCTCAATTTAGGAATATGTCCAAAATTGAATATACTCAACATTGAAGCATTGTACATGGTCTCCCTTGATTATGCAGCAGGTATAGTAAATTAAATTTGCATATGATATTTTTCATTGTTTTAGCTAAGTCAAGAGTATGTCTTCTTATGTGGTTAAGATTTGTTACTTTCAAGTATAACACTTGTTAAGATTTGTCCTAGCATTTTAGCCGCAAAGAACTAGACGATCCCAAAGAAGAATTTGCTTTGTATTTCTTAGGATTATTTTCTATCTTTCTATAGCTAGGTATATATTATTGCTCTAATACTTTTTCCATTTCTTTATAACTTCTGTCATTTTATTTGGTATGACAAAAAACATTTAATTTGTTACATTGGTCATCCATTATTTTTTTTATGCAGGTATTACTATCCAATATCACTATCTTTCGCTGGGGACATATGATGTGGAAAATTATGATGCAAGCTTTATCTATTTTTTTTGTGAACGATGCAAGCTTTATTTAGATATTATGGGATTATTATTATTATTATTATTATTATTATTATTATTATTATCATGCGCCTACTTTGTTGACAGTATGACCTAATAATTAGCTTCCAACAATACTATAGGTTGTATGTACATTATAAACAATTAATTAGTAGATGCATATATATGCATGTTTCATTTCTGTTAATTGCCTCTTGTTTCATATCGGTGCATGTCTTAATTCTTGCCAAGATGCGGTCAAAATAATAATTCAGAGCGGTTAAAAAATTAATTCAGATAGGTTCAAAATAATATTTCAGAGCGGTTCAAAAAATAATTCAGATCAGTTCAAAAATTAATTCAGACTGGTTCAAAATAATAATTCAAAAGAATTATTCAGACTGGTTCAAAAGAATTATTCAGACCGGTTCAAAAGAATTAATAAATCAGACCGGTTCAAAAGAATTATTCAGACCGGTTCAAAAAATAAATCAGACCGGTTCACAAATTAATTCAGAGCGGTTCATTTTTAAGTTTCAGACCGGTTAATAACCAGTCTCATAAATATAAACAAGATCGGTTCATAACTGATCTCATTTAACATACATTTTTAGCAACATGGGCTTTTAGACCGGTTCGAAACCGGTCTGAAAAAGCTTTTTTGTAGTAGTGTAGAACTTTAAGGTTAAGAAAAAAAATTTAAGTGGGGGAGGAGAGGACCCTGCCCAGGGTTGCCCTCCACTGGGTCCAATAATTTCCAAATTGAAATTTAATTATAGAAGCACTCTTTGTTCGAAATATTGTATATTACTCCTTCTGTTTCTATCCATTTATTTATTATATATATATATATATATATATACTATTCTATTATAAAAGATTCTTTTTCGAGGCATTACGTTTGTCCGCTTAAGGAATATTTGCACCAGAAGGTTTGTAGGTAAATAACATTATTTCTAATAAAATTATAATTTGAAATTAAATTATCTATATGTGAAATCATTATCCTCAGTTCGTTAAAAAAAAGTAATCATTATCCTCAAAAAGATAAATTCAAAGAGACAAGGCTTCTATGGTCATAGCAAAGAGTCCATGATAAATCTAATTATCCTTAGTTGTCGATAATTAAATAAATAATTCAAATTTATTTAATCTTATCTGTGAAATAATTATCCTTAATTGTCGAAAATTAAATAAATAATTTAAATTTATTTAATCTTATCTGCATTTGAAATCATTATCCTTAATTTTTGAAGTTTTCCGGATCATTATATATAGTATTTGCAATATGCATTGTATGACTCCTCAACAATATTTTAGCATTTATGCGAATTGGAATTGGCTCACAAACTTATAAATATTTAGGTAAACATCATTCTCATAGTTATATTCGCCTTAAATTTTTGTATTTTTTCGTCGTTAAATTTTTTTTAATTCTAATAATTCGCGCTCATTTTAATATTATTTCATTTTTAAGTTTCTCTCTAAATACTTATTTTAATTCAGCAATTTGTGTGCACCATTGATCAAAATGTAGTTTGTTCAAAATTTTGATCGGGGTGTAACCAATTGTGCGGTTAAGGAATGAAGAAAGACAATGGAGGAGTCCATTCCGGCAAAGTAAATCATTCTCAACCAAATTTTTTTTGTAGTGATTGATTCTTCAACTGTGGGTGACAATAGAGTGCATCAAAATCTAATGTTGCAGTTCACCAAAAAAAAATCTAATGTTGCATTAATAGTTTTCAGGACGGCTATCATAAACTACTAAGGAAGATGGTTATTTATTGTTATTTACACCAATGGCCTATTTTGTAACATCCCTAATTTAATTCCAAGCATGATTAGTGAATTAATAGGCTTAAAGGTTAGGGAACGAATAGATTAATTACTTAAAGAATTTTGGGAGCTAGGTGAGTAGTAATTTTAGGTACTAGGGGTTGTGTAGGAGACATTAGTAGCAATGGGCAAGAGTACCTAAGCGGAATCGGGAGTTAAATCGGCGTTTTAGATGTTAGAAATCAACCGAAAAGAGAAAATTAGGAATAAAATATCCATAGCTCTAAACCCAATTCCCACCGTTGGATGTGAAGATAAGGGTCTTAGGAAGCTTGTTTCAAAATTTGGACCCGATCCGACGGTTAACAAAAAAGTTACGGCGAATCGAAGATTGGACTTACTGGTGCATGCCCAGGCGCACCGGTGCACGCCCAGACGCACCAGGGTGCATCAGATGCACCAACCCAGTAGCTTTTTCGCTCAGGCGCAGCATCACGTGCGCCCAGGCGAGCCCCGTGCTCATCAGTTCCGCATCTGGCGCACCAATCCCGCATCAGGCGCACCAGTTGGCGCGCCATTTCTTCCTGACCGCATCAGATCTGGTGTTGGTGCTGTTGCCGCGCTCAAGCGCGCGAGACCCGCGCCCAGGCGCGCGCGGTCAGCTGATGCCAATTTCAGCCACACGTTTTGGCTTCTTGGAGAAGCCTTTGAATCTCCACCACCCACCCCAACCCCTCAGCCAAGAAAACACGATTTGGGGGTCAAAAGCAACACAAAAATCATCATCCACCCTATCCATTCTTCATCTTCCTCTTATTGGGGCCAAGAACAAAACACTATTCATCCTCTTCTCCATGTCTCTCTCCATCCTCTTCATGGTTCCAAGAACCACTTATCACCATCAACACCCACCATCATCCACCCTCCTTGATGCTTTCCACCATCACCCTCCATCATGGATCAAGCACCAAGAGCCACCCAAACTCCTTCATCTTTCTTTTCCCTCTCAAACACCCCAAGAACTCCAATCATCATCAAGTTTTCACTACCCAAAATCAAGTCACCACACCCACTTACTCACCATCTCCACTCAAGTACAAGCAAGGAAATGACCAACAAACCTTCCCTCCTTCTCTCCTAAATTCGAATGCCTCTCTCTCTACCCCCCATGGAATTTCAAACTCCATAACTAGAGAGAGAGTCAAAAACATAAACCCCACCATCAAAAGCAAGGATTAGGAGTTTAATGCTAGAGATTCAAGGGGTTAAAGTGGGTTCAAGTCAAGGATTAGAGAAGCTAAGGATGAGGAGCTCAAACACCAAGGATCAATGGGCTAGGACTTGAGATTCATCACCACCTCTTAAGGAGGTAAGAGGGGTTTGTGTTACATTTCCTAAGGATATAGATTCTAGGTTGTTGTAATGATGACTAGGGGTAGATAATTAATTAAGAGAATAAATCTTAGGATATTTAAAGTGAATGAGACGAACCTTAGGGGCAATTAGTATGTTAATGGTTAATTTTATATTAATTAAATGGTTTATGTTAAATTCTCTTTTATTAATATTAAAGTAGGAAGTGAAGAACCCTAGGGAGCTGACTTAATTTATAGTGCTCTGAGACATACCCGAGTATGTCGACTGTTTTGTTTATTATCTATTGATTGTTACTTGTTATTGATGTATGGTCATATTGTGCTTGTTTTGGTGACTCGTAAAGCAAATAATGGACTAAGTGTTATCGTAGGCAAGTAACATAGAAAGGGCTAAGTAAGGAAGGAAGGATGGAAAATTATGAATGAATAATTAAAGAAAGGATTAAGGACAAGTGGTTTGATAAAAGGAAAGTGATGTTTATTATTAAATGAATAATAAGTTAGAGGATGGTGATTGAGTGACTAGGGCCTTGATGGATGTTGTGCTTGATTTAATTTGTTAAGTGTAAATGTGACAATAATAATTGGATGATAATATGTGATATTGAAATGATGTTTGTGCTTGGATATTCATGACATGTGAATTGTTGATGTTTATAATTTAAGTGCTTATTTTGTTAAATGATTGAGATATGATTTTATTTAAAAACCAAGGCAAAGAATGGAAATCAAATATGAATTGAATGATAATGTAAAGTGCAATGAATTGAGTATCGGTGCATTGACAGACTAGGTGCCCTGCCGGGTGTACCAAATTCCCAAGGGCCAAGTGCTCACCAGGCTAAATTCTCATTAGGTCCAAATGCCCTGTTAGGCGTCAATGCACCAAGACTTAATTCACTGCCGAAATAAATGATATAAAATGTGTTGGGAATGTGAAAAAGAGAATGAATTCAATTAATTGAAATGTACAATGATATGTGGAAAATGTGATAGCATAGCCTGACAGGGTGAAGCCTTTTGGGTGAGAAAGTCCTGGTTAAGCGAGAGACCCTTCGGTGTGCCAAATGCCTGGCAGGAGCATTAAAATCCTAGTGATGCAAACCGGTTGTAACCGGGAGAGTTACCCGGGCGCAGTAAGACGTTATCGCGCTTGTAGGTGCGAACGCAGTAGGTTGTGACCAGGGGAGAATGTAAATGAAACATACCCGGGTGCAGTAAGACGTTATCGCGCATGAGGTGTGAACGCAGTAGGTCGTGACCAGGGGAAAGATGAATGAGAAATGTGAATTTAATGAATGAAAATAGAATAAAAAGGTCTTATGATAATAATGATATTTGAACGTGAGTTGATCAAATCATGAGTTTGGAATTTGGAATATGGAAATGTTAATGCAACCGGAATTGAAAAGTAATTTAAGGTTGAATGTAGAGTTGCTAAGAAGGTAGGATGGACATAGGACTTATTTTAGTGAAAATGAGCTTGTATGTAATTACCGGAAAAAGAATATTAGGTTAATAGATAATCTCTAATGTGATAGGGCCTAGTTTGTCAGCTATGCTTCTTAGAAGCTATTTTCTTTAGTACTGTGTAATGCTACCCTTCTTGCTATATTTTTACAGGTACCGAAGGAGCATACACAAGTCTTGCCGAGCAGGAGCACATTCCACCACGTGGAATGTATATAGTTATTTAGCGACCACCTTCTGGTCATGGGTTTTTCTTGGGAAGTTATTTTGTATTTCATTTATTTTGTCATTTTGAAAAAACTAATAGTTTGAGAAACTGTTTGTATTTCCTTGGGAATAATGTATTGAGTGGACTGAACAACATTTTGGGCCCTGCTGGCCTCTGATGAATTTAAATCTTCTTCAGATAAATTTTACAGGTTAAAGCAACATTTTGGAAAATCCAATAAACAAAGGAAACTCCGTCCGATCGACGACAGATTTTTATAATTAAAAAAAATTTTCAAGTCACTATTCTAAGATAATGGGTAATTATTCTAGGTGTTACATTTATGGTATCAGAGCAGTTTTTCCTCGGCCTGAAGGGAGTAACTCATTACTCCTGTAGTTGCTCATCAAGCGAGTAACTTGTAGTTCGATATCAAACTGCTTTGTGGTTTAATTAGGTATTATTGTTAGCATGATAATAGGCTTAGTTGCTGAGTCTAGGGTAGTGAGTGGCTTAGATTCTTCTAAGTTTGTTTAGTGATTTGAGGAGCGCGTTTAGCATCTGACGGTTTCTTTCGAGAAGTATGGTAAACATTTGAAAATCTTCTCTAAGTTCTTTTAAGTTTGTTAAAATTACCATGCAAAACCTGAAAATCTTGTGGAAATCAACAAGTCATATTTAGAACTGGATGAATGACGAGACTAAGGAAAGCAATACCCCAACGGGCAAGGGCACTAAGTGCTACCCCACCGGGAGGAAGTGATCTTTAGTTTCGCGCCAAGTAAGCCAATTCTAAATGTGATGCACCAAACAAGATTTCAACGTTTTGAAACTAATAGGTTGAGGAAATTCAAACTTAAGTGAGACAAGAATGGTCTATCATCGATATGATGTATGATTGAGCCTGATCACCTCAAGTGTACATCTATTGGGAGATATCATCATCATGTCCTTAAGTTTCGGCGAGTATTTTGGGAATTTAGGGAGATCCCAAATTTAGGAGGATTAGAGGTCTTTGTCATAGGTTTCCGTATGCGTAAATATTTTAGAACCAGAGTTGCGCGGCGGAAGTGTAGGAAGTATTGTCTTGTCTTAAGGTAAGAGAAGTATCTAGTTAGGAATCCTAGTTAGCTATGATAGATTGTTAGTATTTATACATCTAGAATTGAATATAAGAAACCCTAAGATAGTACATAGTAATAGTCCTAAGTCTAGGTATTAGGTGCTTAAAATCCTAAGTGATTGCATAGAGCTAGGTTGTATGTTTGGAAATGAATGAATGTGATGCTATGTATTGTCTTGTGTTTGCTTACATGATGATTTGTGCATGTTGAAAATTGTTTTGAGCATAAAACGATTTTGAAAACATCTTTATGAAATGGTGCTACTATCAATAGATCGAATGGTTCCCAAGTATAATGCTATTAGTGTCGGGAATCATTTGATGTCCAAATTGATAGTGTTTAAAATGAGTTTCAATGTTTTGAAAATTGATTTCAAAATGAATTCCACTATTTTTGAACAGAATCAGAAATCCTTCCAAATTGAGTGTTAAGTCGTATGATGAAAAATTTAAAAAGTTAGTAAGTAAACCAAGGATTCCTAAGTAATCGGACGGTAAATTAATTCTTTGCTTTAATCAAGTCATGTACCGATTAAATAGGAACCCTTATATATGACACAAATCAATTTGGAATGACACTTATCTTTAAAACTCGAAGTCAAAGGAAATGTGATTGTTCCAACTTTTGAAGATGGACTAAAATAAATATTTCTAACCCAAAAGCATATTCCCTTGTTGCTTGAGTTTGTTAACCTTGAGAAGTTTTGCACTCCTTCATTTTTACAAAGACATGATTTGATTTATAAAGTTGTTTTCAAAGCTTCATCCTAGACATTTTACAAGGAAAATGTTAAGGTTGTAAAGTACAAATTAACTTGGATGATTTAGTCTTCCACTAGGATTTTGAACGAAATAAAATGTCTTCCCATCAAGGAAGAAATTCGATTTTTATTGCCATACCACCCCATCAATATTTTCTGGTATGCTACCTTGACTATATATGTATATAATTAAATGCCTTTCTTGTATGCTACTTTAATTTTTAAATATAGACGAACGCATACATGTTTTCCGGCATATTCTTTGGTTTTATAATTACATAAATGCATAAGATACTAATCGATTAATGCCGAAAGCAACTTAAAAATTAATCGATTAACAATCAACTTAATCGATTAATCTGAACAGTATCTGAAAAATCACTTTTCAATCAAATACGAAAATCAATCAATTAACACGTAAGATCAGAGATAAAGCGGAATTGATTAACACCAATATTCTTATTGATTACCTAGGTTATGAAAATGATTTTCCCAAAATCAATTTGCACAATTAAGATTCAATTCAATCAATTATGAAAATCAATCTTTTCTAGGTTTTCAACCAAGAACAATATTGAAATGACTTGAATGTAAAGAGTTAAGAGTTTAGAGATACGACACAGTGATTTATCCTGGTTCACTTTCATCCACTTGAAAGCTACATCCAGTCCCCTCTTCAACCAAGAGAGATTCTTCACTATGATGAATTAGAGTTCTCAAATTACAAGTAAATGCCTCTCAAGACTCCCTTCTTGATAGCCTACAAGAGATACCACACCCTTGCCTTGCAATCCTATTGATGCTCTAATCTAACCTATAACCTTGCTTGTCAATTCCCCTCAACAAGACTTCCAATTGCTTTGAGATTCTTCAAAGTCTTCCACTTGCTTGATGATGCCTCACACCAAGACTTCCAATTTGCTTGTTAACACAACAAGACTTCCAAGATAACTTTGCTTGATGAACAACCACCAAGTCTTCCTTGTGTTGTAGATAGCTTGCCTTCTTTGCAATGATTACAACCAAATTGAAAACAATAACAATCCTATGAATCTCTTTCAAAAGCTATGAAAATATCAACATGAGAGATTCAAAGATTCTTGATCAAAGAATGTAAAAAAAAAATAAGAACTTTGATCTTGAGAAAGTGAGAGAGAATAGAGTGGCTTGATCTTAGTAAAAATGTGTATGAAAATGATTCTTGATTATCACAATGATTAGGAAAAGGTTTATATAGAATACCCAAAAGTTAGAAAACAATAGAAATTGATTTTGCCTTGAAAAACTTATTTTAAAAACTGATTCTGCACGTGTTAATCGATTAACACATGGCTTAATTGATTAACCACTGTAACATGTGTGTTAATCGATTAACCCTAACACATTAATCGATTAGTCACTGCTAAATTCAATTAAAAACTTGTTTTCTCAAAACTAAACCTTTTCTTTCAAACCTTTAAGCCACCTATTGATTTTAGGTTAAGTGAATACTCAAATTATGATATTATCATGACCTTGATAGAGATTCACTACCCTCTATAGGACTCTACCCAAACTCATCAAAATAAAAGACTTGAGAGGCTAAAGATATTACAATAAAACACAAACTAAGTCTTCATGAGCTTGCTCTCTCTTCATCATTTGTTGAGTGTTGATTGTTTGTTGAACTTCTTCAAACTTTAAGCTTGATCAAACCATTTGTAGCTTGTTCAAAACCTTTGTCAACCTTTGTCATTATCAAAACCTTCTCACTGGATCTAACAATCTCCCCCTTTTTGAAAATGACAAACCATGTTTTGAAATTGTTTGAAGTTCTTTGAAGTTGTTGATGCTTGAACCATTTGATACTTGGTGAGATTCTTGCTCCCCCTCAATAAATGCTTTTGACATTTGAAATCCAATTGAGATAAGCTTGATTCTCCCCTTATCTTCAACAACTTTGCTCAACCTATATAAAAACAAACAAACCAACATCTTCTCCCCCTTTTGGATACTAGGGGTTGTGTAGGAGACATTAGTAGCAATGGGCAAGAGTACCTAAGCGGAATCGGGAGTTAAATCGGCATTTTAGATGTTAGAAATCAACCGAAAAGAGAAAATTAGGAATAAAATATCTATAGCTCCAAACCCAATTCCCACCGTTGGATGTGAAGATAAGGGTCTTAGGAAGCTTGTTTCAAAATTTGGACCCGATCCGACGGTTAACGAAAAAGTTACGGCGAATCGAAGTTTGGACTTACTGGTGCACGCCCAGGCGCACCAGGGTGCATCAGATGCACCAACCCAGTAGCTTTTTCGCTCAGGCGCAGCATCACGTGCACCCAGGCGCACCCCGTGCTCATCAGTTCCGCATCTGGCGCACCAATCCCCCATCAGGCGCACCAGTTGGCGCGCCATTCCTTCCTGACCGCACCAGATCTGGTGCTGGTGCTGTTGCCGCGCTCAAGCGCACGAGACCCGCGCCCAGGCGCGCGCGGTCAGCTGATGCCAATTTCAGCCACACGTTTTGGCTTCTTGGAGAAGCCTTTGAATCTCCACCACCCACCCCAACCCCTCAGCCAAGAAAACACGATTTGGGGGTCAAAAGCAACACAAAAATCATCATCCACCCTATCCATTCTTCATCTTCCTCTTATTGGGGCCAAGAACAAAACACTATTCATCCTCTTCTCCATGTCTCTCTCCATCCTCTTCATGGTTCCAAGAACCACTTATCACCATCAACACCCACCATCATCCACCCTCCTTGATGCTTTCCACCATCACCCTCCATCATGGATCAAGCACCAAGAGCCACCCAAACTCCTTCATCTTTCTTTTCCCTCTCAAACACCCCAAGAACTCCAATCATCATCAAGTTTTCACTACCCAAAATCAAGTCACCACACCCACTTACTCACCATCTCCACTCAAGTACAAGCAAGGAAATGACCAACAAACCTTCCCTCCTTCTCTCCTAAATTCGAATGCCTCTCTCTACCCCCCATGGAATTTCAAACTCCATAACTAGAGAGAGAGTCAAACACATAAACCCCACCATCAAAAGCAAGGATTAGGAGTTTAATGCTAGGGATTCAAGGGGTTAAAGTGGGTTCAAGTCAAGGATTAGAGAAGCTAAGAATGGGGAGCTCAAACACCAAGGATCAATGGGCTAGGACTTGAGATTCATCACCACCTCTTAAGGAGGTAAGAGGGGTTTGTGTTACATTTCCTAAGGATATAGATTCTAGGTTGTTGTAATGATGACTAGGGGTAGATAATTAATTAAGAGAATAAATCTTAGGATATTTAAAGTGAATGAGACGAACCTTAGGGGCAATTAGTATGTTAATGGTTAATTTTATATTAATTAAATGGTTTATGTTAAATTCTCTTTTATTAATATTAAAGTAGGAAGTAAAGAATGTAAGAACCTACAATCGGTGGGTGAAATAACTAGGAGACACTAGGAGAACACCTAGAAGGGGGGGTTGAATAGGTGTTAGATAAACCTTGAAAGATTTTCGAAGGAAACAACTCGAAACGATTAAAAACAAATGATTTTTACAAATTTCTTCAACTTTAATCGATTAAATCAATGACTAATCGATTAATGCCGAATGATTGATTAAAACTAATCGATTAATGCAAACAGTTAATCGATTAATACATGTTAAAACTGAAAAATCACTTTTCAATCAAATACGAAAATCAATCAATTAACACATATGATCAGAGATAAAACGGAATTGATTAACACCAATATTCTTATTGATTAACCTAGGTTATGAAAATGATTTTCCCCAAATCAATTTACACAATTAAGATTCAATTCAATCAATTATGAAAATCAATCTTTTCTAGGTTTTGAACCAAGAACAAATGAAATGACTTGAATGTAAAGAGTTAAGAGTTTAGAGATACTGCACAGTGATTTATCCTGGTTCACTTTCATCCACTTGAAAGCTACATCCAGTCCCCTCTTCAACCAAGAGAGATTCTTCACTATGAGGAATTAGAGTTCTCAAATTACAAGTAAATGCCTCACAAGACTCCCTTCTTGCTAGCCTACAAGAGATACCACACCATTGCCTTGTAACCCTATTGAATCTAATCTAACCTCTAACCTTGCTTGTCAAATCCCCTCAAAAAGACTTCCAATTGCTTGATGATGCCTCACACCAAGACTTCCACTTTGCTTGTTAACACAACAAGACTTCCAATTGCTTGATAACAATCAAGACTTCCAAATGCTTGTTTGCTTGATGAACAACCAAGACTTCCAATTGTTGTAGATAACTTGCCTCTTGCAAAGATTACAACCAAAATGAAAAACAAATATCAATCCTATGAATCTCTTTCAAAAGCTATGAAAATATCAACATGAGAGATTCAAGGTTCTTGATCAAAGAATGTAAAAATGAGAACTTTGATCTTGAGAAAGTGAGAGAGAATAGAGTGGCTTGATTCTTTGTAAAATGAATATCAAAATGATGTATGTTTATCACAAAGGTTAGGAAAAGGTTTATATAGAATACCCAAAAGTTAGAAATGATTAGAAGTGCTTTTGAGAAGTGAAAAACGCATTTTAAAAACCAGATATGTACGTGTTAATCGAGTAGCACAAGTCTTAATCGAGTAATCCATGTGTTAATCGATTAACTGCGCAAGCCTTCAAAAATCTAATCGAGTAATCAAAGTGTTAATCGATTAGTTTAAGTGTTAATCGATTAGTTTAGTGAAAAATCAATTAAAACTTGTTTTCTCAAAAACTAAATCTTTTCTTTCAAACCTTTAAGCCACCTATTGATTTTAGGCAAAGTGAATACTCAAAATATGATAAAATCATGACTATGATAGAAATTCACTACCCTCTAATGACTCTACCCAAACTCATAAACTAAGAGACTTGAGAGGCTAAAGATAAAACAATAAAACATAAACTACCAAACTAAGTCTTCATGAGTTGGCTCTCTCTTCATCACTTGATGTTTGTTGTTGCTTGTTGAACTTGAACTTGATCAACACATTTGTAGCTTGTTCAAAACCTTTTGGCATTTATCAAAACATTCTTCATGGATCTTACAATCTCCCCCTTTTTGAAAATGACAAACCATGTTTTGAATTTGTTTGAAGTTGTTGATGCTTGAACCATTTGATCACTTGGTGAGACTCTTGCTCCCCCTCAATTAATGCTTTTGAAATTTGAAATCTAATTGAGATAAAAGCTTGATTCTCCCCCTATCTTCAACAACTTTGCTCAACCTACATAAAAACAACAAAAACAACCTTTCTCCACAAAACATACATTTCTCCCCAAAATAGTCAAAACATACTATTTCTCCCCCTTTGGCATTATCAAAAAGTAATATATACCAATTGAAATAGAAAATCTAAGCCAAAATAAGAAATACTATGTCATACTATCTCTATATCAAACATTTCTTCACAACATTGATACCAAATGTAGATGTGGTAATTAATACCAATTGTACAATACAAGAATGATACTTTGAAATGTGATATCAATTGGCAAGAACATATAACAATGAAGAATAATACCAATTGAAACAAACTAATTGAAACTAGAAAGTCATAATATCACTTAACCAAAGTAAGATATCAATTGTAAAGATATATCACAAAATCAACAATAGCATGATAACCATCTAATAATCTAACAATATCAATTGTATAATATCAAATGTTACCAATTTGTAGGATTTTCTCTTTGATACCAATTGAAGATGCAAATGAATGAATAACACATGAAAGTCATTTTGCTCTTCAATCATACCTACAAAAACAATCATGCTTTGCTTTTTGGTATCCAAATGGTTTTGGATCCATTTTTGTTAGTGTAGGGACTCTCACCCTTTTTCATCCAAACAAAATCTCCTTTAGGTATACCATGCACTTTAATATAACACACATTTGAAGTATGTCCATGAGTACCACAATAGAAACATGTTGGTGCATTTGAAAAATCAACTTTAGAAAAATCAACAACATTTCTATGAGATTTACTCTTAGCATTAGTATAACCCAAACCAAACTTGTTTGAATTTTCTCTTTGAAATCCTTAAGCAACTTGCAATCCTCACAATCAACCACATTATTCAATCTACTAGCACAATCACAAGAAGAACTAGCATATATAAGATCAAGAGTTTCATTTTGAAGATTAAGCTCATCAACTTGTTTTTGAAGTTCTAAAATCTCTTGTTGATGTTTCAAAATGAGCTTCTTCCTTTCAATATTTTTCGAAGCTAGTTTCTTGAGATGTTCATGCGTTTCTTCATAAGCATTATACAATATTTCATATTTAGAAGAAATTTCGGATTTAGTTTCACTTACATCGCTTTCGTAGCTTTTCTCACTTGATTCATCATTTGAACTTTCTTCTTCATCTACTAGAGCTATCAAGTTGAGACAAGCGGCTTCTTCATCATCCGAAGAACTATTCGATGTGCTTTTCTTGATATCTCCATCATCACTATTCCAAACTATGTATGCTCTTTTAGATTTTGAATTTTTCTTTTCTTTCTCCTTCTTCTTGAGATACTTAGAGCATGAGTACTTGAGATGACCGGGCTTTCCACATTCATGGCAAATTATACCTTCTTTTGATGTCTTGGTCTTGTAGCGTGGGGGATCCTTCTCTTTACTTTTGTTCTTGTTCAACCTTCCTTTTCTCCTTAGAATCTTATTGAACTTTCTTAGTAGAAGCTTCATCTCCTCTTCATCAATGTCTGAATCGGAATCTTCATTATCATTATTATCGGAACTCTCTTCCTTTTGATATGATCTTTGAGCTTTAAGAGCGATTCCTTTTCTTTCTTTGTTCTTGTCCGATTCTTCATGCATATGTAAGCGTCCAAGATCCATTTCATGTTCTTGAAGCTTTCCGAAAAGTGTAGCTAAGTCCATGGTGTCCAAGTCCTTTGATTCAACAATTGCGGTAACCTTAGGTTGCCATTCCCTACTTAGACATCTTAAAACTTTGTTAACAAGTTCACAATTCAAGAAAGTTTTTCCAAGAGCAATGAGATGATTAACAATATGAGTAAAACGCTTTTGCATAAAACATATAGATTCATTAGGCAACATACGAAACAATTCATATTCATGCATCAAAGAATTTAATCTAGCACGCCTAACTTCACTAGTGCCTTCATGTGTGACTTGCAAGGTGTCCCACATCTCTTTGGCATTACGACATTGGGAGACAATAAAGAACTCATCATAAGATAAAGCGGAGGTGACGATATTCTTAGCTTTTAAATCATATTGAATTTTCTTTTTATCATCATCGGTCCACTTATCTTTGGGAGTTAGTGTAAGTACACCTTCTACATCTTTTGAGGGAATATAAGGACCATTTTCAATGGCTTCCCAAATGTTCACATCTATAGCTTCTATAAAGATTCTCATCCTAATTTTCCAATAACCATAACCCTCTCCACCAAACATAGGAGGGCGATTTATTGAAGCACCTTCACCACCAAAGGGATTCGTAGAACCCATTGTAGTTTCCTCAAGGATCTTAACGAAAAAGCTCTATGCTCGTGTCTTTCGACCGAGCTCTGATACCAATTGTAAGAACCTACAATCGGTGGGTGAAATAACTAGGAGACACTAGGAGAACACCTAGAAGGGAGGGTTGAATAGGTGTTAGATAAACCTTGAAAGATTTTCGAAGGAAACAAATCGAAACGATTAAAAACAAATTATTTTTACAAATTTCTTTAACTTTAATCGATTAAATCAATGACTAATCGATTAATGCCGAATGATTGATTAAAACTAATCGACTAATGCAAACAGTTAATCGATTAATACATGTTAAAACTAAAAAATCACTTTTCAATCAAATACGAAAATCAATCAATTAACACATATGATCAGAGATAAAGCGGAATTGATTAACACCAATATTCTTATTGATTAACCTAGGTTATGAAAATGATTTTCCCCAAATCAATTTACACAATTAAGATTCAATTCAATCAATTATGAAAATCAATCTTTTCTAGGTTTTCAACCAAGAACAAATGAAATGACTTGAATGTAAAGAGTTAAGAGTTTAGAGATACTGCACAGTGATTTATCCTGGTTCACTTTCATCCACTTGAAAGCTACATCCAGTCCCCTCTTCAACCAAGAGAGATTCTTCACTATGAGGAATTAGAGTTCTCAAATTACAAGTAAATGCCTCACAAGACTCCCTTCTTGCTAGCCTACAAGAGATACCACACCCTTGCCTTGTAACCCTATTGAATCTAATCTAACCTCTAACCTTGCTTGTCAAATCCCCTCAACAAGACTTCCAATTGCTTGATGATGCCTCACACCAAGACTTCCACTTTGCTTGTTAACACAACAAGACTTCCAATTGCTTGATAACAATCAAGACTTCCAAATGCTTGTTTGCTTGATGAACAACCAAGACTTCCAATTGTTGTAGATAACTTGCCTCTTGCAAAGATTACAACCAAAATGAAAAACAAATAACAATCCTATGAATCTCTTTCAAAAGCTATGAAAATATCAACATGAGAGATTCAAGGTTCTTGATCAAAGAATGTAAAAATGAGAACTTTGATCTTGAGAAAGTGAGAGAGAATAGAGTGGTTTGATTCTTTGTAAAATGAATATCAAAATGATGTATGTTTATCACAAAGGTTAGGAAAAGGTTTATATAGAATACCCAAAAGTTAGAAATGATTAGAAGTGCTTTTGAGAAGTGAAAAACGCATTTTAAAAACCAGATATGTACGTGTTAATCGAGTAGCACAAGTCTTAATCGAGTAATCCATGTGTTAATCGATTAACTGCGCAAGCCTTCAAAAATCTAATCGAGTAATCAAAGTGTTAATCGATTAGTTTAAGTGTTAATCGATTAGTTTAGTGAAAAATCAATTAAAACTTGTTTTCTCAAAAACTAAATCTTTTCTTTCAAACCTTTAAGCCACCTATTGATTTTAGGCAAAGTGAATACTCAAAATATGATAAAATCATGACTATGATAGAAATTCACTACCCTCTAATGACTCTACCCAAACTCATAAACTAAGAGACTTGAGAGGCTAAAGATAAAACAATAAAACATAAACTACCAAACTAAGTCTTCATGAGTTGGCTCTCTCTTCATCACTTGATGTTTGTTGTTGCTTGTTGAACTTGAACTTGATCAACACATTTGTAGCTTGTTCAAAACCTTTTGGCATTTATCAAAACATTCTTCATGGATCTTACAAAGAACCCTAGGGAGCTGACTTAATTTATAGTGCTCTGAGTCATACCTGAGTATGTCGACTATTTTGTTTATTATCCATTGATTGTTACTTGTTATTGATGTATGGTCATATGGTGCTTGTTTTGGTGACTCGTAAAGCAAATAATGGACTAAGTGTTATCATAGGCAAGTAACATAGAAAGGGCTAAGTAAGAAAGGAAGGATGGAAAATTATGAATGAATAATTAAAGAAAGGATTAAGGACAAGTGGTTTGATAAAAGGAAAGTGATGTCTATTATTAAATGAATAATAAGTTAGAGGATGGTGATTGAGTGACTAGGGCCTTGATGGATGTTGTGCCTGATTTAATTTGTTAAGTGTAATTGTGACAATAATAATTGGATGATAATATGTGATATTGAAATGATGTTTGTGCTTGGATATTCATGACATGTGAATTGTTGATGTTTATAATTTAAGTTCTTATTTTGTTAAATGATTGAGATATGATTTTATTTAAAAACCAAGGCAAAGAATGGAAATCAAATATGAATTGAATGATAATGTAAAGTGCAGTGAATTGAGTATCGGTGCATTGACAGACTAGGTGCCCTGCCGGGTGTACCAAATTCCCAAGGGCCAAGTGCTCACCAGACTAAATTCCCATTAGGTCCAAATGCCCTGTTAGGCGTTAATGCACCAAGACTTAATTCACTGCCGAAATAAATGATATAAAATGTGTTGGGAATGTGAAAAAGAGAATGAATTCAATTAATTGCAATGTACAATGATATGTGGAAAATGTGATAGCATAGCCTGACAGGGTGAAGCCTTTTGGGTGAGAAAGTTCTGGTTAAGCGAGAGACCTTTGGGTGTGCCAAATGCCTGGCAGGAGCATTAAAATCCTAGTGATGCAAACCGGTTGTAACCGGGAGAGTTACCCGGGCGCAGTAAGACGTTATCGCGCTTGTAGGTGCGAACGCAGTAGGTTGTGACCAGGGGAGAATGTAAATGAAACATACTCGGGTGCAGTAAGACGTTATCGCGCATGAGGTGTGAACGCAGTAGGTCGTGACCAGGGGAAAGATGAATGAGAAATGTGAATTTAATGAATGAAAAGAGAATAAAAAGGTCTTATGATAATAATGATATTTGAACGTGAGTTGGTCAAATCATGAGTTTGGAATTTGGAATATGGAAATGTTAATGCAACCGAAATTGAAAAGTAATTTAAGGTTGAATGTAGAGTTGCTAAGAAGGTAGGATGGACATAGGACTTATTTTAGTGAAAATGAGCTTGTATGTAATTACCGGAAAAAGAATATTAGGTTAATAGATAATCTCTAATGTGATAGGGCCTAGTTTGTCAGCTATGCTTCTTAGAAGCTATTTTCCTTAGTATTGTGTAATGCTACCCTTCTTGCTATATTTTTACTGGTACCGAAGGAGCATACACAAGTCTTGCCGAGCAGGAGCACATTCGACCACGTGGAATGTATATAGTTATTTAGCGACCACCTTCTAGTCATGGGTTTTTCTTGGGAAGTTATTTTGTATTTCATTTATTTTGTCATTTTGAAAAAACTAATAGTTTGAGAAACTGTTTGTATTTCCTTGGGAATAATGTATTGAGTGGACTGAACAACATTTTGGGCTCTGCTGGCCTCTGATGAATTTAAATCTTCTTCAGATAAATTCTACAGGTTAAAGCAACATTTTGGAAAATCCAATAAACAAAGGAAACTCCGTCCGATCGACGGCAGATTTTTATATTTAAAAAGAAATTTTTCAAGTCATTATTCTAAGATAATGGGTAATTATTCTAGGTGTTACATATTTAATCACGCAGACAGTGGAAGATGGCGTGTGACTGTGGCCGATATACCCAATCCTACCGTTTCGTTTTCTTGAGAGATTCAAGCTTTAATTTAAGAAGACTTCATTTATGACTCCGACAATATAATAATAGGATTTGATTTTTTTCTATAATATATTTTATCTATTGTAATAGATAAAAATCATCCTATATAAAAATAGGATTTAATTTTATGTTTGATGTAAATATTTTTTTGTTTTTTATTGTGACAAGAGAATTAAAACTATTAATAACAAATCAAATGTAATCCTATTATATAATAACAGTATTTGATTTTCTTTCCAAAACCAAATATGCTTTCATTTGTTCATTAAATGAAAATAAAAAGGAGTAATATGTCATATTAGTCTCTGACTTTGTAAGCATCGGTCAAGTTAGTCCCTGACTTTATCGAAATAGCAATTTAGTCCCTGAGATTTCATTTTAATTCACATACGTCTCTATCTTTATCTCATTTTAAAGCAAATACATCCCTGCGATAGTGACGGTAGGGACTAACTTGATCGACGTTCTCCTATCTCAGGGACTAAATTGCTATTTCGATAAAGTCAGGGACTAACTTGACCGACGCTTACAAAGTCAGAGACTAATTTGACATATTACTAAAATAAAAATGTATACTTGAACGTAGGACAATTGCACAAACATTGACTCAGTCATAGCTTCATCCGATTCACGAAATAACTTTTTCTTGAATACCAGTTTATAGTGCAAAATTTCTCCCTTAATTCGATCTTTCGCTGCCTTGAATTCTGCCAGGAGATCCCCAACATATTTATTATCATCTAGCCCAATGTACTCTTCCGAGGAACAATGAAAGGAGTGGTTAGTGTCTAACGGTTAGACTATTGATTTCAGCCAGTTTAATACTGTTAAGGAGCAAAAGGAGGGAATAAAAAGAGCAAAAGGAGAGACTTTTCCATGTTTTCCCTCAATATGATAAAAAGAGTAAAAGATGAGGAATCGTGGATTTCTTTAGTTAATACTCCTTCCGCTTCACAATGTTTGGCCTTTTAGACTTTTTTCCTTGTTTTATAATGTTTGGTCTTTTACATTTTCAATACACAAACATATTTCTTTTTCCAATATTAACCTTTCATTCAATCATTTCTCTTACTCCTCATTAATTTTACTTTTATCATCTCTCTCATCTCTAAACCACTATAGATTAATTAATGGACACACTTACTAATAAAAATTAAATACTATTACAATTTTCAATAAGGATTAAACAGGGGTATTTTAGACAAACTATACATAATACTTACAATAATTAACACTTTCTTAATCTGTGTGCCCAGACCTAAAAGGCCAAACATTGTGAAACGGAGGGAGTATAACTCTCAGCCTCTCAGTTTAAGAATGGAGTACCCAAAAGTGAGGAATAAAAAATAATATTACACACCTCAAGATTTTGAGAGTCTTAGTCTCTCCTACCAAATTCCAACTAACCAACTCAATGTCTATTTCCTCTTTATATCACTTTCCTAACTAACCAACTAAAATCACCTCTAACTGATTCGGTTATGCTACAATTCAATCATATTCTGCTACTTCTACTAATATAAATGAGATATATTCATTTAAACTAAATTCTTCTGCATCTTATCCGCAAGAAATTGTCTTAAAAGACATTAAAGAAGTACTTACCACTTGATCACCTTGCTTGTAGTGTTCAACAGATCTTGAAGCCAATCCATCTAATCCTTGGCACCAAGATTCATTTAAACCATCTTATCACAAAAGGTCAAAAATGATGCACAATAAAAGTTTTGTGATGTTACCAAATAAAAATGAAAAAAAAGGAAAGGAAAAAAAATCACTTGAAAAGTAGGATTGGAAGCAAAAGTAGTCTCCCACATCTGATAGCAATATACAACTTAAGAATTTAGGTCGAACCAGCAATGCATCAAAAGTGCATGTTGAAGAGAAGAATACTTACAATCCATATGGCCTTTCCAATGTTGTCATGCTGCAGTCTTTAATGACAACTTCAAGAAAAAAGAATTTTCCCATAATCCCTTGCATAGTTGCACTATCTCTTATTTTCTCCATTTTGCCCAAACATTGAGAACCTTTTTTCAGTTTGAGAAGAATTGAGCACTACTCCCTCTGGTCCTATATATAGGTCACATTCTAGAAAGTTTTCTTGGTCCTAATTATAAGTCACTTTATATTTTCAATGCATCATTTATTGATTTTTCTCTTTTTTGCCCTTATTAAATGATGATTTGACTATCTATGTGTTTTTTGTTGTTCTTGAGGGTGAATTTTCCAAGAAAAGTTAAGGGGGTAAAATTGTAATGTTACAATATATTCTCATAGAATTCATAAAATCAACCACTTTCCTTGATATGTGTAATTCGGTTAAGTATGCCCTATAATAAAGACCCGAGAAAGTATTATTTATTGCCATTTAATAAACATTAAAATCCAAATTAGCTCCCTTTCCCTCTACTCTTAGAGCTTTTTGCAAACACTTGTGGTTAGAAAAAAAATCAAACTTTCTAGGTATCAAATAAAACAAAAACAAATTACACTATTGTCACAGGATTTTTGATAAACACTTGGTGGTTAGAGTCTCAGCTACAAAATCAATTAAACCATAACAAAAGGCATTGAGTAAAACCCCTAACTACAACTCCTTGCCAAAAAGAATTTCAAACAACCAATTATACAATTCATTAGCAAGGTATAAAAATAGCAGAAAATAAGGGATTATTGAAAAAAGAAGAAGACTCACCTTAAAATCCACCATTCACCTCCATCGCTCAATCCTTTGTTACTCAAATTATACCTACTCACAGCTAAAATAGTTCGTATTTCCTACTTTTCATTTTCAAATAACAATAACGACAAAACCCTTATATCTTACTTACTGACAAAGAAAAAACAAACAATCAATTACTGTTATCAAAATCATGACCATAAGCTAAATGCAAGAACCCAAAAGTAAAGAAAAGAAATTTTAGAAATAAAACTTAAGACAACATGCAGATTACTCCCTAGACTACAAACAACGAAGATGATTAACACTTACTTCGGTAGGAGCCAAGTTGAAACCCGCACCCCAATTAGTAGGAACTAAGTTGAAATCACAGAATAGAAAAGCAAAGGGTACGTACTTTTCAGCAAACATCACAAGCCATGAGTGAACATCACACTCCTATCCTTTCTTATAAGATCAGTTCAATATTGAATCCAAAAAGCAATAATAAATAAAATATAAAAGAAAACTTTTGTTGTAATTGTAACTTGTGGCAACCAAAAAATAATTCACCTCTCCAAAGCCTCAACTTAGCTATTATACTTTTGCTGCAATGCCAATAGGTCTCTCTCTATTGAAAGCTTTACATGCAACAAAAAATTACATGGTCAAAGATGATTCACCAGATCCATTGCATCTCATCACTGGATAGCTTTCACATATGCTAGTGATTAGCACGTCCACTCAAACCTACCATTTGCTTTGGGGAATAAATCTCAGCCATTAGTTTTTACTGGAAAATTAAGCATCCACTTCAAAACTGCATCTGGAGTCTTTGGAGATACCAAAGATGACAAATTCCAATTAATAGGTTTCATGTTTTTTGTCCCTGACCACAATTCTGTGGTGCAAAATATATGTACACTACCTGCCGGAGAACTCTTACCATCTTACTTCATCAGGGTTTCAGAAAAGAAGAAAAACTCCACTTTGCTTACGGTGACTTCCAAAAACATCATTGTGCTCAGTTGGTAGAAACTTGTGGACATCTGATTTTAATTGTTGATAGTTCTATAATTTTTTTAAACCATAGATTCAAACACAAAGTAGCATAATTATCTCATTGTTTATCTTACATACTGAATTTAACTTAAAGAATTTTTTGTAAAACTTACTTAAAAAGTGATATAACAAGAGAGCAGGTTATGTATTCTGCATATAACAACAGAGCAGGTTATGTGCACTTAGTAATTAACATCATTTTCAAATAAACTAATCTCAAATGACCAAACCTGCTAACCTTTTTATTGTCATGCCCATTATGAATCACGTCAGTATATGAATTATTACATCAATAGACCACTCAATTTCTGACATTATTGAACTTCTATGACTAACCTTATTATTGCACAATGAAACAACGACATAACAATATATCTATCAATAAGAGGCATCTTAGAATTCGAAACATGTTTGATATAGAGACCAACAAGAGTAGCAACAATAGTAACAGCAACATGTGATTCAAATACTTTCACATCACACAGAGGTTTCCCCTGTTTTCCTTTTTTTTTTCCTTTATTATTCTTTTCTTGATAATTCATCTAATTTTATTTGCTATTTGTTCTTCTTGAAAACGAAAACACTAATTCCAGATCTTGATTTTTCCAACCAATTTTGAAACACTTGGTTACTGGCTTACTGTATTTTGCAGTCACAAATTCAATCACAAAATTCTCTCCAAAATATGAAAAAAAAAACCTATATGGTTCAGTTGCAAAGTAGATCACTAAATGGTCAAATAAATTTGACTAATATTAAATATATTTTTAGTGACAGAATTTGTTACTCTAAATTTTATGACTGAACATTTGAGTCACTAATTCAATCAATTTTTTTTTTTACAATCTCAACTTTTAAAATTGTTGATTGGTAAAAAATGCTTGTCAAGAGTGATATGAGTGGAAATCCTCTGCTAGGGTTTGTTGAGCATGGTGAGACAAAGGGTGAGGGTTCTTCCGTTCAGGAAGATGATCTTAAGAAGAGAAGTACTAAGAAAGTTAAAAGAGATGGTTTGGTCATTGAGGATGACGTTTGCATGGAGGAAGTTAATGCCTCCTTATCTTCTCCTACTGTGGTCCATGCTGTCCACAAGGAAACTGAAGGTAATCTTGCTGAGTGTCAAGCCCAGCGCTCGTATATGGACTCCTTGATGCAACATACTTCTGGTGAAGCTGGTTGGGAGGCTCACCACTCGGATGATGAGGAGCTTTCGGAGAACAGATGGTACAAGGCGGATGATGATGATGTTCTCCCAGAAAATTTTGACCCGTGCCTGTGATTGAGGTATCGAAGGAGGAGCATGATGAGTGGTGTAAGCCTTGGAGGAACGCCCTTATTGTTCGTGTTCTTGGCAAACGCATCAATATGCGTATCCTAGAGCATAAACTTCAAAGAAGCTGGGTGAAAGATGGCTCCATAAGGATCATTGAAATGCCAAAGGACTATTTCCTTGTCCATTTTATAGCTGAGAAGGACTATAATCATGCTCTTTTTGAAGGACCATGGAAAGTTGCTGATCACTATTTGATAGTGCAAAGGTGGAGACCTCTCTTCCTCCAAGGTGAAAATAAGGTTAGGAGAATTGCTGTTTGGGTTCGATTACCTAACCTTGACATGGAACTGTATAATCCGGGTTTTTTATGGAAGGTTGGGGCTAAAATTGGGAAGCTTTTGAAGATTGATCATACAACCTCTATCCAATCAAGGGGTAGGTTTGCTCGGATGTGTGTGGAGATTGACCTTATGAAACCCATTGTCCCGAAAGTTAAAGCTTTTGGCTTTGATATTAACCTTGAATATGAGGGCCTCCACTTAATATGTTTTTCTTGCGGTAAATATGGGCACAAGGCTGAGAATTGCCATGAAGGGGTGATTAGTGATGACGCTGCTACTGCTCCACCGGTGGCGGCGAACGGTGGTGATGCCCAACCGTCAACCATTAGTGGCAATAGTAATGTGGAAGGAAAGTTCGTGATTGGTGATGATGCGTTGACCATGATCCCTGGATCCTCCTCAAATCCCTCTGATTATGCTCACACGGTAAATCCTAAGTTTCCTTATCAGAAGGAGAACTCGCCCTTTGGATCGTGGATGATGGTACGTAGACCTCCTAGACTGAAGGTAAAAGGTATCTCAAGAGATCCCAAAAGGGAGGAGTCTAATAGGGAGAATATCTACCCAAATATTGCCTCAGGATCAAGGTTTAATGCCTTGGAGATTGATAATGGAAGTTGTGAGGATGATGCCTCTGGAGAACGTAATATTCGGGGCATGCAGGAATCATGCAATGCTGCTTTTTCTTCTCCTACTGCTATTATTGTCAAGGGCAATAGTGGAAATCCAAATATTATTAAAGTTAGAAATCCTAAAGGGTCTAAAAACCCCCAACCGAAACAGGCCCAAGGTGCCCAGCCCAAACCTCCTAAAATGATGAGTAAACCCAATCCCAAATCCACCTCTGCTGCTTCGGTTCAGAAGAGCAACACGGCACCCTCCCCTTCTGTTCCTATTGTTGATCCTTCGCAAAAAAAAAAAAAGAGAAAGAGCTGATGATTCTTAGGCGCATGAAAAATCTGGAAAGTATGGGGTCCCAAATCCTGGACCAGTCAACGACTCGGGTTGTATATTCCAGTCCCTCCTTGCAGCCTTCGGTTCTTGGTGGCGTGCCTTCAAGAGATCTCCACGGGTCTGTCTTGATTCCGCCAGATGCAGACCCTCCTGACTCTGTTGATGCGGTGAAACAGGGAATGGAAATAGATGAGTGTGCGGGCAAAGATCATGCTGGTGCTTCAGGTACTTCTATTAATAAAGTATGTACTGATGATGGAGCTTGTACTAAGGAGCTCGAGTTGGGAGTTGTGTCTCCAAATGTGGTTTGAGAAATGGTATTTTCTCCACTCTCTCTTCCTTCTGCTTATCATGAATTGCTTAATCTGGAATTATAGAGGAGCTGGTGCAAAAACGTTTCCGAATTTAGTGAATGATTTCATTAGAATGTATGATGTCTCATTGTTAGGCATTCTTGAACCTCATATATCTGGTTCTAAGGCTGATGTTGTTTGTAAAAAAATCGGTCTGGATGGTTGTGTCAGGGTGGAGGCTAGAGGGTTCTCAGGTGGTATTTGGGTTATGTGGAAGATCAGTAATCTCTCGGTTTCTGTTATTGCGTCTTCCTATCAATGTATTCATCTTCGTATTGTTATCCCTAATAATGTTAATTGGGTGTTATCGGTTGTTTATGCTAGCCCGAATGCTGTTGGAGAGAGATGATTGATTTTAGCCATTCTGTCAGTGAGCCTTGGTGTGTTGGTGGTGACTTCAACACTATTCTGTTCTCTGATGAAAAATTTGGTGGTGGTCTTCCTAACCGTAGCTCTATGCGAAAATTTGAATGCTGCCTGAAGGACTGTAATCTAGAGGACATAGGTTGTAAAGGTTCCCCGTTCACTTGGCAAAAAGGTGACTTGTTCGAGAGACTTGATCGTTATGTTGCTAATGAGGCATGGAGGTTAGCATTTCCTAATTCTTATGTGATTAATACCCCTCTCCTAGCTTCAGATCATCATGGGATTTGGCTACGACTCCATTGTGATAGGATGTTAGGTGGAAAGAAAAGAAAACCTTTCAAGTTTCTTGCTCCTTGGTTGGCTCATCCAGACTTTGATAATCAGGTGAAGGGTATGTGGTCTCTGTCCAGGGGCTGGTCCTCAAACTTGCAGTCCTTCACTGATCATCTTCGTGATTGGAACCGTGATGTTTATGGTAATATTTTTATGAGGAAAAAGCGCATCATCAACCGCCTTGATGGTATCCAGAGGGAGCTCTTAAAAGGGCATAATCGTTTTCTCCGTAGGCTGAAATATGATTTGTGGGAGGAGTATGATCTTATTTTGCAAAGTGAGGAGGCATACTGGTATCATCAGTCGAGAATTAAATGGCTGAACTTGGGGGATAAAAATACTAAGTTCTTTCATCGTTCAACTAACATGAGGCGGTCTAGAAACAAAATAGTTGCTATTAAAGATAGTAATAACTCCTGGATTTATGAAGAGGAGCAGATAAAGGTTGTTATTTGTAGTTTCTTCCATGAGATGTATTATGACCCGTCACCCTCCCTGATTCCTTTGGCTTCAATTTCCTCTTTCCCGAGATGCAGTTCGGAGATCTTAGAATCTATTCATAGCCATGTGCATTCTGATGAGATTAGAAAGGCGCTATTTTCCATGGGAAGTTATAAAGCTCCCGGGCCTGATGGGTTCCATGCGTTGTTTTTGAAGTGTCAATGGGAGCAAATTGGAGCTTCTATTTGTGACTATATCAAAGGCATTTTTGCTAATCCTCTTTCTATTGCGGAGATCAACCAGACAACTATTACTCTCATTCCTAAGGTTGAGAATCCTGAAATCCCTGCTCATTTTAGGCCAATTTCCTTGTGCAACGTGGTCTATAAAATTGTCACTAAAACCATTGCTAACAGAATTAAGCACATGTTACCTTTAGTGATTGCTCCTAATCAGTGCAGCTTTGTTCCTGCCCGAAATAGCAATGACAATGTTATTATTTGCCAAGAGATTATTCACTCAATGCACTATATGTCAAGCAGGAAGGGTTTTATGATGGTGAAGATAGATTTGGCCAAAGCTTATGATAGGCTCAAGTGGTCTTTTGTTGAAGACACTTTGGGGCTAGTTGGTTTAAATGCAAATCTCATTCAGCTGGTTATGAACTGCATCTCCTCTTCTTCGATGAGTATTAATTGGAATGGTGACTTGTTGGAGACCTTTCATCCTTCTAGAGGCCTTCGCCAAGGTGATCCCATCTCCCCGTATCTGTTTGTTCTCTGCATTAAGAGACTTAGTCACTGCATTCAGGATGTTGTTTCTGATGGTAGTTGGTCTCCTTTTGTATTCGGTAGAAGAGGACCTCAGGTGTCCCATTTATTCTTCGCTGATGATTTGATTTTAATTGGGGAAGCTTCGATCCAGCAGGCTATGGTTATGCATTCTGTTCTTGATAGATTCTGTATTGCCTCTGGTCAAAAAATAAACTTTGATAAATTTTCTGTCTATTTTTCAAAGAATATCTCTAACAGGTTGGCTGCTGATATTAGTGATGCTCTTAATATTCCTATCACCCAGAATATTGGTAAGTATCTCGGAGTGCCAATGATTCATGGGCGAAGGGGAAATAGCTGTTATCAATTTTTGATTGACAAAGTAAAGAAGAAATTAGCCGCTTGGAAAGCTAGTTCTCTCTCTCTGGCTGGTCGTATTACGCTTACTCATTCTGCTCTTCTTAGCATTCCGGGTTATGTTATGCAAACTAAAACTATCCCTGCTGGTGTTTGCGATGAAATTGAAAAACTTTCTCGGAATTTTATTTGGGGATCCTCCTCTTCTCAAAGGAAGTTCCATCAAATATCTTGGGAGAAAATTTGCATTTCGAAGCGCTTAGGAGGTTTGGGGTTCCGTAATATTCGCAGTATGAATGAAGCTTTCATGATGAAATTGGGTTGGCATCTTGTTACTCGTCCGGATTCTCTTTGTGTTCGTATCCAAAGAGCTAAATATAAATGTGGGGATAATCTGTTTCCTTCTGTCATTGCCTCCTCTTCTTCCTCTCATATCTGGAAAGGTATTGCTGCCCAATGGTCAAATATTTTAGCGGGTGCTGGTTGGTTTATTGGTGATGGTTTAACAGCTAAGTTCTGGAAGGATAGGTTTATCCCTTCCATGGAACACCTTATGAATCATACTGTGACTGGAACTCATTTGGATGATGAGAATCTTCCAGTAGCTTGCTATGCCTCGAATGGTTCGTGGAATTGGGATTCTCTATCTTATATTCTTACCCCTGATGCTTTGTTAAAACTGGCTGGTACTAAACCTCCTGTGAGTGGTGCTGATCATGACCGCCCCTCCTGGTTCCTGTCTCATGATGGTGAGTTTTCTATATCATCAGCCTTTGTTCTCTTGACCTTAAATAATTCTAATCCTTCGTTAGATCATGATGTTGCTAAGCTAGTTTGGAAATGGCCGGGCCCTCATAGAATCAAAGTGTTTCTTTGGACCCTTGCCCATGGGAATTTCCTCACTAATTCTGAAAGGAAGAAAAGGGGTATCTGTACCGATGATAGCTGTCCGAGATGTAGTTATTGGTCTGAAACCCTTATGCACATTATTAGGGACTGTGATGAAGCTTCCGAATTCTGGTGCAATTGCATTGATCCAAATAAGTGGAGCAATTTCTTCAGCCTGGGTCATGATGTCTGGCTTTCCTTTAATCTTAATGGTATGTCTGGTAATATCCTTCATGTTGACTGGCGTATTTTCTTCCCTATTGTTGTCTGGTTCCTTTGGAAAAATCGAAATAATTGGATTTTTAACCAACGTTTTGATCTTCCTAATATACTGCTCGAGAAAGTATCTCATTATTATCAGGGGGTCATTTCTTCTCTGGTTATGGGCCCCCGTATTCCGTCTGATAATGGTCGTATTATGTCCCTGGTGGCTTGGAGATTCCCCCCCAATGTTTATGCAAAGCTTAATGTGGATGGATCCGTCAGAGGCTCAGATAAAAAGGCAGCTTGTGGTGGTATTATTAGAAAAGATGACGGCTCGTTTTGGAAAGCGTTTCATTGCAATTTGGGAGTTTGTTCTTCAGTGAAGGCTGAGCTTTGGAGTCTGTTCCATGGGCTGCAGCTGGCTCTTTCTCTACATATCCCGCTCCTGGTTGTTGAAATGGATTCCAAAGTTGCTATCAATCTTGTGTAGGACAATTGCTCTCATGCTCATCACTGTTATCCGTTGGTCTCTCATATCAGAAGGCTTCTAAACTATCCTTGGTCAATTATTATGAAGCATTCATACAGAGAAGGAAACCGATGTGCTGATATGCTTGCTAATTTGGGTCATGATGGACCGTTTGATATCTCCCTTTTAGATGCTCCCCCTGCCCCTCTTATTCCTCTATTGCAAGAGGACTTTCAAGGTGTTGCTTTTCAACGGAATGTTTCCCTGATGTAGTTTCTATTGGGCTTTAATGCCCCTTTGTTTATCAAAAAAAAAAATTTGTTGATTGGTCATTAAATCGGTCACTATTTGTAACTATTTTCGGTTACTAAATGCGGTCATTAAAAGACAGATTTCTAGTAGCGCATATTAGACAAAGTACACATAAAACTTACAATAATCAACACTTTCTTTATCTGTGTGCCTAGACCTAAAAGGACAAACAAAATGGAACGAAGGGAGTAATTAGTAATAGTGAAGTCTTATTTAAGTTTTTAGTCTTTGAACTTAGGAGTTCTTTTGAAATTAGTTTTCTTCCTTTTTTTTATCATTTCTTAAACTTTAACCTATATTGTAATAAGTCCTTCCATCAACTTCCACCGGTTTAACTGAAGTGGTTGACGGGTGCCACATCACACCAATCGTGTCCTGACATGTGGCACCTCATTTTTTAAAAAAATTTGGCTCATTCAAGTTTTTAACCTCTGAACTTATGATGTTTTTTGAAATTAGTACTTTTCCTTTTTTTTTTGTTATCGGTCCTCAAACTTTAATCTCTGTTGAAATAAGTCACACCGTCAACTTTCGTCAAATAAATGCTGACGTGGTTGACGGGGTACCACATTACACCAATCGTGCCCTGACACGTGGCATATCATTTTTTTAAAATTTTGAATTATTTTTTAAATTTTTTTTAATTTGTGTTTATTATTTATTTTAAAAAATTATAATAAAAAAAAAAAGAATACACCCTATTAAAGGGTGAAGAACCCTAATTCCCTATGATTCCAACTTACCCAGCCTCCACAACCTTGTCCTATCTATCTGCAAAGAACATGAGGGAGAAGGAGGATGAAGTGTGATTGTATTTCTTTTAAGTGGTTTTGATCTCAAAAATTTGATGGAGAGATACAAATAGAGAAGGAGAAAGTCAAGTGCTATGATATTAGATGTGGATACTTCTTTCACTATAGTTGTGCTTGAAGGAGAAAAAATAATAAGTAGAAGAATGAAGTGTGTTTCTATTTCTTTGATTGTTATTATTTGGGAACAATCCCAATTTTTTTCCCTTTATTGATTTTTTTTCCACACCTTGTCTTCCATTTTTCTAATGGAATGTAAATTTAATGATTTTCTTTGTTAAACATCATTTAAATTTAAGAGAGTGAAAAAGAAACACGTTATATTGATTCTTGAATCAAATTGTTGGTTTTGGGATTAAATCTTTGTTATTTGGGCTTGAATCATAAAGCACACCGAAAGTAAAGTTTTAATTTTTAATTTTTTTATATTAATCGACGAAGTTTTTACTTTTAAAACAAAACTTGGATAAAAAAGTTTTTAAAAATTAATTCGAAATTTTAAAAATGATGTGTCACGTGTTAGGGCACGATTGGTGTGATGTAACACCATGTCAACCACGTCAGCATTTAACTAGCGGAAGGACTTATTTTAACATAGGTTAAAGTTTAAGAACTGAGAAATAAAAAAAGGAAAAGGACTGATTTCAAAAGACTTCATAAATTCAAGAACTAAAAAATTAAATAAGCCGAAATTTTTAAAAAATGATGTGCCACGTGTCAAGACACAATCGAAGTGACGTGACACTCGTCAACCACGACAATATTTAACTGACGGAAGTTGACGGAAAGACTTAATTCAACAAAAGTTAAAGTTTAAGGACTAAGAAAAAAAAAACTAATTTCAAAATACTGTCTAAGTTCATGTATTAAAAACTTAAATAAGCATAAATGATTCTTATTGAAGATAGAAATGGTCTATATGGTTTAAATTTGCCTAAATACAATACATTGAACTTTTTTAGAAAAAGTGCAATACTGTGAACTTAATTTTGAGCAATTGCAAACAAAAGAAGGCATTGTGAAGAGTGAAGTAAACTTTATATGCTAGAAAACACCTAGTAAAGAATTTGTATGTTCCTGAACCAACTTCCATGCCTTAATCACATGGTGTTCCTCTGTCAAGGTTGCACCTATAGCACATCTAATCACAAAAGCTCCTTCAACTTCACCATGAGTCATGTATGCACTACCAGAACTATTAATTAAATCCAACAATTTACGATTCATTTCATTAACTGAAGGACGTTCACCATTTCTTAGTTTCCCATTAGGCTCAACTTTCGTTCCATTGGAACACCTATTAACAATTGCTGATGGTGAAATCCTAAAGCAAACCAAGGAGAAATTACAGGGCACAAAAATCTCAAACCTTTTATCCCATCTTACTAGTCCTTCAAAGGTTTTAGCCATTTCCACATGGTGTCTCAAAAAGTTCCTAAGGTTGTCAACACCATAGCTTCTTAAAACAAGCCATAATTTGAGTGCATTAAACTTCCTGCTTAAGGTTATCTGCCAATCTTTGTAATCTATCACTTGCTTTGACTCGGAAGCCTTGTTCCTCAAGTAATGAGGATTTGTTGAGAGGGACTTGTTTAGAGCAGTGTGATCTTTCACCCAAAGGCAGCAACAAGTTAAATTAGATAGAAACCATTTATGTGCATTAAAACTAAAAGAGTTTACATGTTCAACTCCATCAATGCAATATCTGAACTCTGGACAAATGCAAGCTGCACCTGCATAAGCAGCATCTACATGGACCCAAATGCCATAATCTTTTGCCACATTACACAATGTGCCCACAGGATCAATGGCTGCTGTTGCAGTTGCCCCCACATTAGCACATAGGTAACAAGGAATCAAACCATTTTCTACATCCAAAAGAATAGTAGAGAGCAATGAATCTGCAGACAAAGTGAATGAACTTGACCTTTTGGTTTTGATGGCTCTAAAGTTCTTTGGGTGGATCCCAGCAATTTGAGATGCTTTTTGAAATGCACTGTGTGTTTGATCAGAACCATAGACAACAAGTTTTCCTATATTTTCTATACCAACTTTGGAGAGAGTTTTGTCTCTTGCAGCCACTAGTGTGCACAAAAGGCCTTCACAAGTAGTCCCTAATAGCACCCCACCACCACTTTCATTACCAGAGAAAAGGAAGGTTTTTGGGAGCCTTAGCATTTGGCCAAGCCAATCCATGACTATACTTTCAAGCTCAGTTGCAGCTGGTGATGAAATCCAATTGAATCCAACTATACCAAATCCAGTGCTTAGAATCTCACCTATAAACCCTGCCATTGAAAATATAATAGTTGTCTTAGTTCCTTAGTTAATAAATGATTTTTTTTAAAGACAGAGTGAAGAAGTCACAGAGAAGAATTTTAGAGAATTTGTTTAGATTTGTGGAGGAAGGTACAAGAAAGGGAAAAACTGAGAAATATATATTTTAAGAGAAAAATTGTCGTTGGTCCGAAACTAATCTTCTGCGTTACAGAGTTTACTGAGCATTTATTTTTTAATTTTTTTAATGAAGAGTTATTCAAAATATTTTTTAATACAGATTTTTAATGCATATTTATTAAAATATGTCAATTTGTAAATCAGATTTACTCAATATAATTTTTTTACTTGTGTCAGAAAACATATATTAAAAAAAATTCAAATCCAAATAACAAAAACATGCACATGAAAAAAAACACACAGTAAAAAATTTACTATTGTGATTTTATGCCCGCCCGCATTGACAAATTAAAAAGTGAAAAGTGTAAAACAAGTCAACCATATTGCTAAAATGGGCCTTGGCCCGCGGGGCCCGTCCGCCGCTCGCAATTTTTGCGAGCAAAGCACAAGTTTTTGTAAAAATAATTAAATCATGCTCGTCCGCCCGAGCCGTTATTTTTCCGAGCGGGCCACAGGCTTCCCGTGGGCTTGAATATTTAAAAAAAAAATCACTTTAGTATCAACATGGTTTGCGGACAATTTTGCGGGCGGGCGGCAAATAAAGAAAAAAATATTAATTAATTATTTTTTAAATGCGGGCTGCCTGCGCCCGCACGTAGGGCGGGCAGGGCCTGAAAATTAGGCCCTAAATAATTTTACTTGCGGGTCATGCCCGCCCGCCCGTTTTGCCAATGCTAATCACCAGTAATTACTTTAATTGATTACTTGTTCCGTTTCTTTATATCTGTCATGTTTAAAAAAAGAATATACTTTTTAAACAATTTTGGTTTTCAATAAATTAATTAAATTTTTCTATAACATATTCTTTCTCTTTAGGTGTTATTACTTTTTATTCGCTACTTACTTAAATTAATATTTTATTAAATATGGGTAAACATAAAAGATAATATTTATTACATTCTTGAACTTTTAAATGGGATATATATATATATATGTGGAAAAAAAATTTCAGAATGATAAATAGTCTCTCCGGTCATATATGTAAGACTCTTTTGGAAAAATTCTCATTCACCAAGTAAGTGGATTAAGATTATTAGTGGTATTGAAGATATAAATATTTAATATTATATTTTTTCAAAACTAACCCTATATTGAGATTCTAAAAAATGTTGATTTAATAGTGATAATTTTGAAAAAAAAAAAATAATTAAATGTTATTAAAATTTGGAATAAGATCATACAAATAAGACTAAATTTTTTCATAGAAGGGTCTCCCAAATAAAATCGAGGGAGTAATAAAGAAGGGAAGGATTAATAATTAACACAACTATATCTCTAGCTAGTACCTGCTATGCTACTACTGCTGGGGAAGTAGCCATAATAGTTAGGACTCATCCAATGAGTGATACCAGGGATGATATGCTCTTTCACATCTTCAAGTATTGATTCGATGGGTTCAGGGCCTAATGGTGCTGAAGATGGCAAACGTTGTTTAAGGTAACCAGGTTCCACGTGGCTTAAAACAGGATAGTTGCCTACATTGGCATAATAATCAGCGAGAAAGTCAATCATCATGTACCCTTGCCTCTTGAATTCTTCTGGGTCCAGAGGGCTAATGATCTTTGTTGAATCATCACTTTTAGTTTCAGGGTTGAGATTCAGTGAGTTCATTTCTTTTTTTGGATATTTTATGTGAAAGCAATATTGCTTCGTAAGTCATGCATGTGTCCTGCTGTGTATTGCACATATTTATATCCTTTTTCCACTCTCATTTTATTTGTCGTTTTAGCCTTTGTACCTCATTCTAAATTATTTGTTGTTTTAGGGATTTAAGGGTGTATGAATTGATTTTTTTCAATTTTAACATTATATTTAATATGTTGAAATATGTGAGATGAGTGATAATTAATGCAGTGTAAAAATATATATATGTGTGTAGTGTATGTATCAATTTTGTCAAGTGAATACGAGAGTGAATCAGTTATCGATACACTACATGATGTATTTTTGGTGGTGTAGCACTTGACAAGGATACTCCCGATTCTACTATTCCTCGTGAAAAAGGAATGTAGACACACGTAATTATTAAATGTAGGATTTAGAGAAAACATACATGAAAATACTCAACATGTGTGTTAATATATACCCGTTTGACTATATTTGTGGTATTTACAAGGGAGAGTCCAATAGAATGATAATTTTATCTTATTCAACTCTCCTTTCCCTTTCCCTTCCCCCATGAATGGTATTTGTGGTCCATGACGATTGATGTGGTTGGCACCACCAGTGGTGCCATGGGTATGAGCCATTGATCTCAACGAAATACAAAATGGAAGGTTCAAATCATTTACTTGCAAACTTTTATATGGATAAAAATACATTTATGTATTTATGATTAAAAAACGTTTAAATACGAAATGATAGAATGGGCTGATATATTCAATGGGTTGATGCGGAATTTGTGTTGGGCCAGGAAGAAAAACTTTGACAATAGATTTTAATATGTTTGGGCCAACGTTTTTTTTTACCCATACGAAGAAAATTAAAAAACTTGATAATAAATTGAAAATGTGAATAAGGAACATATGCAAATTAAAAGTTTAATATAAAAATAATAATGTTATCGTAAAATAAATATTAAGCAAATCTTTATTTTATTCGCACATAAGAAAATAATTTTGGCAATGTAAAAATTAATTTTTATAGAGTTAACGAAATACAATTAAATATTACCTTAATAATTTAAAAAAAAAATATATATATATATATTAAAAAATAAAAGTTGTAGAGTTTGTATATAAAAAAATATTAAGATGTATGTCCTTAATTAGTCAATCATAAACATAATATATCACTTCTAAAATTTTGATTTACTATTTTTACTTGAATTTTGGACAAAATTATGTTTTATGTATTTTACCAAAATAATATAAGACGGAAGGAGTATAATTTTTTTTTTATGTATTTTACTTCAATTTTACCTCGTGTGGCAATTAATACACGACGGAAAAAAAAAAACTGCATTGTATCATTGATTTTTTCATTAAAGTTAAAGTTTAACCGTTGATTGATAATTATCTTATGTGTTTTATGAATTGTTTCTAAATAAATAAGGTCTTTTTGCTGATGTGGTGCCAATTTTTTGTCTTCTTTTATAATCATTAATTTTTTTCACTACTTAATAAACCAAGACTTATTAAATAGAGTCTAACATAAAAAATAACATTTATTACACTCTTAAATTTTTTAAAGGAAAAGATATAAAAAAAAAACAAAAAATCTTTTTCACAAAAGAATATATAATAAAAATATAAATGATTTCTGCCGTGGGCATGGAAAATGCTTTGTTGGTAGAGGCAAAACTCACTTCGGTGATCTCTACGCCTCGGAGGAGATTAGTCTTCGACTGTCGGCTGGGGGATATCCTTGATGTACACAAAAAAAAATAAAAATAAAAATGATTTAAAGACCTACAAAACTACAAATCTACACATAAAAATGGTAGGGTTAATAGTCACTTTGATCCCCGAAAGATAAACCAGTCATCAATTTAGTTTTTAAAAGATTTTTTTACATCAATTTAGTCCTCCAAAGATCCACGTGGGACCACATTGGTCCTTTTAGGGACATGTTTGATGACCATATGAATCTTTCGATGACCAAAATTTACACTACTTGATGCCATGTTGATCTTTATGGGACTAAATTGATGTGAAAAATCTTTCAAGGGCTAAATTGATGACCAACTTATCTTTTGGGGACCAAAGTGACAATTTTACTTTTAAAAGTACATCTGTTGTAAGTCGTAACTAATGTAATTACACATTGATACAGTCTAGCAGAAAGGAATTGGCTACAGACATTGAAGCACTGAAGAAGAAAATTGCTGGAACTGAATAGAAGAATGGTATTAGCAGGTACCAAGTGAAGTTGATCTTTAACTGGAACATCATTTGTTCTCATTTTGCTGTATTTCCTGTATAAGTTGCATGTGTATCCCCCGGTGTAGAATAGAATTGCTCTCAACCTCTACTACCCGTGTATCAACCTCATTTCTTTGCTGAAATAATGTAGTGGATTTTATGTATAAAATATGGCTCTGAATGGAAACTATGGAGTATGGATCTTTTACGTCTTCTGTTAATGACCGAGGAGTTAACACCGCGCTAGAGTTATGATTCAGGTAACCTTTTCATCCTTGGAATGTAGGCTTCCTCTTTGGATTAACAATAAACGAGATTCTGGCTCACTCAAATACCGAAAGTACTTGCAAGAAGCGTATAATTTGCAAATGGACATTATTTTGAGGTTAAAATAATAAAACTCAATTGGCCCTTTAACATTTTCTTTTAGTTCAAATCTTTTCCATAAGTTGAATTGTTAGGCTATGTAATTTTATGTATTGCATGTCCTTGCCAAGCATAATTTCTTCCGTAACATCCGTGTTTATCTTTCTTCTCTTCAAAATCACTTGAGGTTAAAATATACTCTCTCCATTTCACATGATGGTAAAAAATTGACAATTTTTTGTCCCAAAGTTAAAATAATAAATGAAAAATTTAGAAATTATAAATTTTGAATTGTGATTGATTGATCAATTCTAAATGCATTAAATTAGATGTTTGATAATTGATTATTGTGTTAGACAAATCATTCTCCTTAATCTTTTAACTTTTTCAATTTCTTACCATCCTTGTGAGTGAGAAGGAGTAAGTAATTAGATTGTGTTATCGAGGGCACTCTTTAAGAAATTTGAAAAACGAAGTTGAACATTTTTCGATATATAAAATACATTCCTATGTAAAACTACCTTTTTTTTCTCTTTAAACAACATCCTAAAAAAACATAACACTTGTTAACATTTTTCCATATAATTTAGAAGATCCAAATCTCTCTTCCAATGTCATTTCAAGTTTAACACATAGTCCCTCCGGTTTTATTTACAAGACCCTTTTGGGGTTTTCACTCCCATCAAGAAGAGTGGATAAATTTGTTAGTGACATTGGAAATGTGAAAATTTGATATACTTTTTCAAAACCACCCCTATAATTATTATTGGAACTCTAAAAAGTGTTGACTTTATAGGGGTGTTAGTGGAAAGAAGTAATTAAATGCTATTGAAAATTGAAAAGGGGTCTTATAAATAGGACCAAAATAAAAACCCCGATAGGATCTTATAAATAGGACCAGAGTGAGTACTTTCTTATTAGGTGAAGTTTAAAGATCTATCTTTCCAACATCCTTTCAAGTTCAACACATACTTTCTTATTGACTAAACTGTCACTTTAGTCCTTTACTTTGTAAGGAACTTTCATTTTAGTCCCTGATTTTTCAATAATTCCTTTTTAGTCCCTCACTTTGAAAAAACCTAATTACGTTAGTCTCTAACAACTTTCTTCGTTCATAGACCTTAACATCTTACACACGTGACCGTTAAATAACTTATACGACGTCTAGTTATTGTGCTGCTGCCACTTATTCATCAGTTGCTGTATTTTCATCAACTGCCAGAGTTTCAGCAGCTGTCTTATCTACCTCTTTAGCGGCCTTACTTCCTTAACCTCTTCTTCCTCCATTTTTTGTCTTTTCAATTCAGCATCATGTGTAAGATAATTACGGCCACGTGTGTATATGTTATTTAATGGCTACGTGTGTAAGACGTTAATGTTTATGAATAGAGAAAGTTGTCAGGGACTAACGTGAGTAACTTTTTTAAAGTGTGGGGCTAAAGAGGAATTATTGAAAAGTCAGAGACTAAAGTAAAATATCTTACAAAATGAGGGACTAAAGTGACAGTTTAGTTCTTTCTTATTAGGTGAACTTTTAGAGACTCACTTAATACACCAAAGCATGATTGGTTTGGCTTAAAATTTTAGTTTTGGCTTTATTTTAAGAAATAATCATAATCTATTGGTTGTTTGTCAATGCAGATTATAATCTTAAATTATATTTTTGGAAAAATAATCAAAAACTAAATACTCCCGCATAGTAGCGGAAGATTATTTTTTGTAAGATTATTTTTTTACACCATTGTAATTTTCCTATTCTACCCTTATCACTCTAACACATTAACTACCCCTTGTCATATCATAACTTTTTTGTAATTTACTCAGTAAAATAATATTCTTTACATTATCTAAAACAGATTAGCTTAAATTTATTTTTCAGTTAAGATATCCAAACATAAACAGATTATAATATCAGATTATAATCACAGAAAAAATAATCATAACCTCATTTTAGCATCAATATCAAATACGCACCAAATGTACGTGCTTTAGTCTAAATCTTTTTATGTGTACTTTTTAGAAATATAAATCCTTTAGATTGAACCCCTTAAATAACGTATTGAGGGAATTGCTTTTTGGTCCCCACATATGATTTTTTGGCCCCCATTTATAATTTGCCTGGACTAAAATACCTTTAAGTTTGTTAAAATTTCCGGTAATATCAAACCGGAATCTTTCTGATTTCACTTAACGGAATAAATTTAGATCCCTTTTCCGGTTTGTTTGATAAAGTTTCAATCAAATAGCTGTCGGAAGATTTCCGACTTAACCGAACCGGAAAGAGTTTCGGTTAAGCCAAATGGGAATAATTCGTTTAAGTAAAACCAGAAACATTTCGATTAAGCAAAACCAGAACAAATTTAGACCCCTTTCCGGTTTGTGAGGTCCAGTTACAATATAAAAATGAGTTGGAATCTTTCCGACTTAACCGAACCGAAAAGAGTTTTCCTTAAGTCAAACCGGAATAAGTTCATTTAAGTAAAACCGGAAGCATTTCGGTTAAGCAGAACCAGAAAGACTTCTCCGATTTCATAGAACCGAAAATGTTAACACCCTTAAGAGTATTTTGGTCTACGAAAATATGAAATGGGGACCAAAAAGTCGAAAAAGGGGACCAAAAAGCAATTTCCAAGTATTGACCCCCTTGAGGCCTTGACTGGATAACTTGTCGTTTCCTGAAATTCAAAAGATTGTACTCCCTCCGACTTGAAACATAAGCAAAAAATATACTCCCTCCGTTCGTATTTATAAGACCCTTTTGACACTGTTATTTTGTCCCTATTTATAAAACTCTTTACCAATTTTCAATGATTATTAATTATTTTTTCCACAAATACCCCTATTTATTTAACACTTTTTAGATTCTCAATAATATTAATAGAGGTAATTTTGAAAATACATATCAAAAGTTCACATTTCCAATACAATTAACTAAATTATTTTACTTTCTTAATGGACGTGAAATCCCCCAAATGGGTCTTATATTTAGGGACGGAGGGACGGAGTACTTCTTTTGGTTTAAAATATAAGCAAAAATAATCAACTTTTTTAAATTTTATTTCATTCTTAATGCAACTTTCCTAAAACATTCCTAGAAAATTGTTATCTTATTTAATTTTTGTTTCATTCTCAATACAACTTTCCTAAAATACCTTTATTATGTTATAAATTTTAGAAAATTAAATACAATCAATTAACCTCTTTAATGAGAGTAAACTTAGTTAAAATTGCTTATAATTTGAGCCAGAGAAAAGTAAAAAAAAAATTACTGTGTCGGTGCACATTCCATGCATATATAACACGGGTTCCACGCTAGTTTCATAGTGTTCTACTTGGAGGGGGTAGCACAGCCCCACAAAGATAATGCAAATTCTTAAAGGGAAGTAACACTACTAACATGGGTATCCTGTATCGTGGGACTTAAATAATTTAGGATGGAACCAAAAAATCGCATTTCTCCTAATTTGAGATAAAAGAAAAATTGAAGTTTTAAATGAAATTGAAACTTCCATTCCATTCCATTCCATTTCCTTAATCCAAACATTGCCTTTAAAAAAAAGTCATGACAAGAATTTGTTGAGTATAAAACGAGCAATAACAGGTTTCCGAATAATGTTATTCGTGGGGCGGCAACGGTGGCTCAATAATAACAAAGGGCAGTTATTATGATTACTAGACCCAACTCCGTGTGATACACGGGAGAAATACAAAATTGATAAAACATTTCGTAAATTTGCAATTAATATTAGTTGTGTCAGGAATAATAATATGAACCATTACTTGTGTCAGAAAGCATATAATAAAATAATTCAAATTCAAATAACAAAAACATGTAAATAAATAAAAAGAACACAGAAAACCCAAAGCATTTTTTTTAATATATTAGATTTATTAAAATTAAAAAAAATCTGGATTACCAAAAACCGGTACATGATAGAAGCACCCTTGTTTTATATTTTATTTGTTTGGACCATTACCTGTGTTAGGAAGCATATGATAAAAAATAAGTACAAAGAACATAAGTGTAAAATATCATAGTTTGATAATCGTACTTAAAAAGAACATAGAAAACTTAAAACATATTTTTTTAATATATTATATTTATTAAAATAACAAAAAATAAAAAAAAGAGCCGGAACAACAAAAATCGGTGCATGGTAGAAACACCCTTGTTTTATATTTTACTTGTTTGGACCATTACATGTGTTAGGAAGCATATAATAAAAAAATTCAAATCTAAATAACAACAACATGTAAATAAAAAAAACACAGAAAATGCAAAGCATAATTTTTTTTAATATATTAGATTTATTAAAATAAAAAAATAAAAAAAGAGTCGGAGCACAAAAACCGGTGCATGGTAGAAGCACCCTTATTTTATATTTTATTTGTTTGGACCATTACCGGTGTTAGGAAACATATAATAAAAAAATTCAAATTCAAATAACAAAAACATGCACATAAAAATAACATAGAAAATCCAAAGCATATTTTTTTTAATATATTAGATTTATTAAAATAAAAAAAATAAAGAAAAAAGAACCGAATCACCAAAATCGTTTCATGGTAAAAGCACTCTTGTACTGTTTGGGCGGGATAGTCAAAATAGAAGGGAGTAGTTTTTAATTTTTATTTTTTTTAAACGTGAGGGATGGGCAGGATTTATTTTTTTTTAAAAAAAAAAAAAAGAAAAAGAAGGAGAGAATGGGCGGGAATTTGGGAGTGGGTGAGGGATAGTCGGATAGATAACAATTGCATGACACACACTGACACACATCAGTGATAGCTTGATTTGGCAATGTCGATTTATGGAGTGTAATTTGTGGCTATAATAAGTAGTGCACGTAGAATTTGTCCGAATATTTGAGTCAGAATTGTGTATTTTTTTTTTTTTTTTTTTTTGCATCCTGGTATCCGGCCCACTGGGCCGACTAATCCAGTTCGAGGGGGGTCCCGGGGTTAAGGTTTTATTCCTCTCCCAACGTTGTTGCGGGGGATCGAACCGTGGTCCGCCTTACCAAGTGCAGCCCCTGGCACCACTGCACCAACAGCTCGTTGGTTGTATTTTTTATTTAAAGCAAAAAAAAAAAAAGTGCATTTTGGATATCAATCAATTATATAATATAAAAACATAATATCTGCAATTCAAAAAATATTGAGGTGTTGCTTTCATAGTTTTTTCTAAATTTTTTGTTTTTTTAAATAACTAAAAACATTTAAAAAATATTGTTATACATTGTGTGAAGATAAAAATAAAAGAAAAGCAAAATTTTAGGAATTTATTAACTACTTTTTGCTAATATGCATTCAAATTTTAAATATTTAACTGATTCCAATATTTAATAAAATGATTCAAGTCTTAAATATTAAAAAAAAATATTGAGATTATATACTAATTCATTAAGTACTTTTTTTGTTTGATTCCTGATGAGTCAAAATCAATTATATACTATACAAAATCAATTCATTCCAAGTTTCCAATTTTATAAATAATAAAAACCCTGAAAAGAATTATGGATATGTAGATTAAATGATGGAAAACTACTTGATTTTAACAAATATTCCTCAAGTATGAGATTAAGATAGTATAATTTGAAATTGATTTCGAATATTACAATGGTTATGATTTAAAAAAGAATAAAAATTATAAAAAAAAAGACCCAATTATGTTATATTTATTTGATTTTGCTAAGATTGTGTCTATGATAATGGTGTGATTTTTTTTTTAGGAATACAATATTTGAATCAATCAATTATCATCAGTTATATATTATGAAAAGAGAATACCTACAATTCAAAAACTGCTGAAGTGTCACTTCCACATAATTTTGTCCAATTTTTATTAAAAAATTAATTCAAAATTCAATAGTTAATTCCCACAATTTTTGGTTTTAAAAATAATTCAAGCTTATAAGATAATAACAACCGAATCAATTGATAAGAACAAATCAATTAATAAGAACATGTGTAACAACATAAAAAAACAACCTAATCACTCATTACATGCAATTTCAAATTCGGTAACTTGATAAGAAACAAAAAATTCAAATTCAAATTTTAAATGTGATTAAAAAAATTCATCATTTCAAATCAATTATAAATAATAGTTTATAACTTAAAGTTTAATCAAAACTAAATCCAAAAATAAAAAATGGCAGATCAACATTTTTCTTTTGGGGTGGGGTGGGGTGGGTTGCAAGGTAAGGTGCACTGTTTTTAAATAAGCTGTGTTAGGTGAATACTGATCTCAGTTTTAGAAATTGAGGAATTGTGGATATATTTATGTTATTTTTTAAGTTCTTTGATGTTATCCTTTTCAAATTTTGGTAGTTTGTCTGCTGCAGATTTTTTTTTAATTTGTTGGATGTTATTATTTTCACAAATTGTGATAGTTTTATTGTCAATTTTTTTTTGGCTAAGCTGGGATGCAATCAGAATAAGCATATACAAAGTAGAATGTGAGACGTGCTTCATCTTATTTCAATTATATTCTAATTTTTCTATTTACATTTTTTTTATTATTAGATCTATTCTTTGTGAATATTTTATTTTGCACTAACTAATTTTTTCCTATATTTACATAGTTCGGTTGATTTGATAGTGAAATAATGTCACACTAGATCTCAACTATTGATTGCACAAAGGGTCTATTTTTAGGAGCAAGATTACAACTATTTTATAAATGATCCATGTTTAGGAGCGATTTTTTAAATTTTCTTTCTTCTCCTAATTCTACATAATTTCTTTTTAGTTTGCTAATGTGTAATATGAATACCTTTGTAGTTGTTTGTTTAGGTGGTAAATAGGAAAGGGCATTTCAATATTTACATAGTATAGAACAATGAAGCAGTACCAATTATAATTCTTTCTTCGTTTTCTATTTTTTCTTAATTTATATTCTCTATGTGCCCAAAAAAATGTTGGAAAATTCAAAGAAATTAGTACAAAAATGGTTTTTTTTTTTGTGATGGATGAAGTATAATAAAATTTTCTTAAATCATACTATCAATATAAAATTATAATTTGTTCATTACTAATGTATAATTTTTTTTTTTGGCAATTATGAGGCCAAAAATAATGTATGACATGAAGTAAGAGACGAATGATCAATTTACAATTTTGAGATGAATATGAGATTTTTTGGAAGATGTTTTTTTCTTCAATTTTATAATAAGTTTGACTTTATAATAAGTTAAAATAAAAAAATGTGCTTCTTAATTTTGAAATATTCTCTTTTTTCTTTTAAATATTCTCTTTTTTTCTTCTTAATTGTGTGGATAATTACAAAAGAGTATTATAATCTAAACAACCAAATGATTTTTTCCTTAACAAATTGATGGATAATCATGAGACCACTTTTTTCCTCAGCAAATTAATGGATAATTATTAAATGTTCAAAACAATAAAAGTCTAAAATAAATGTTTTATAAGAAGAAAATAAATATTTAAAACTATCAAAATCAATCATCAATTATATATATATATATATATATATATATATATATATATTTGTCAATTGTCAATTATCAATTATCAATCATCAATTGTCAATCTAAAAAACCAATTATATATATTATAAAAAAATACCTGCAATCTATGTCAAAGGTTGATGGGTCGCTGTAGCAAATTTTTCTTTTTTTTCCTAATTGTATGGATAATTACAAAGGAGATTTAGCGTATCATTCGGTTATGATACGACAGATTATGTTCAACAATATAGAGATAGAGATTCTATCATAAATAATACTACAACATAAAAAAAAAATACCACACAAAAAATAACTAACAGTTTCAAATATAGACTAACAAGATAAGAAACAACAGAATCTCCACTTATGTGGAAATTCAAAATCGGATAAAATTGGATAACAAGATAAGAAACAACTAATTCAAATTCAAATTTTAAATTTGTTTAAAAATTTTCAGCAATTTCAAGTTAATTATAAATAATAGTTTCCAACTTAAAGTTGAATCAAATGATCATTCGATGATTTTTTATCTTTTTATTCTCAACATTTTCATTCTCTCGATTTCACGTTCCAATATCAAAGATAAAATATTCATTAGCTATAAAAGAAATTCATATGATTCAAATATAGTATTTATTTGCATGAAGCATGAATAACTGGTCTTTTTTTAAAATTAAAAAAAAAATTAGCATATAATTTCCCAAATTTTTGTTTAAAAAAATTCAAATTAATAAAAAGTTAAAGTCAGCAATTTTTGGAAAAATACGAGTAATGGGTAAGTTTACTTGATTTGTTAGATTCTACCAACAATATAATTCCATTTTGGATATATATATATATATATATATATATATATATATAATATTTTGAATTTAAAAATTAAAAGACACAACTACTCTTTTTATTCCCATTTTGGATAAATAGGATATTTTGATTTTTTTTTAAAAAAAAAAAACATTAATTTGATTCAGTTTTGGATAGGTAAGATATTTTGATTTTTTTAAAAAAAAATTCTTCAATTTCAACAAATTGTTGAAACTGCTTTTCTTTTTTTTTTTCTCAACAAATAGATGGATAATTATTAAATGTTCAAAACAAAAAAGTTTAAAATAAATGTTTTCTTAATAATAAAATAAATGTTTAAAACTACCAAATAATTGAAGGAGATATGTAAACCAATAAATCAAATAAAATAGAAATTGAATAAATGTTTTGTTAAGAAGAAAATAAATGTTTAAAACTACCACATAAATCAAACAAATTAGAAATTGAAGTTCAACAATAGATTTCAAGTTTGAAAATGGTAAAAAAAATCAATTATATATTATAAAAAAGGAAACCTTCAAGATAATACTTGATTAGCTGACACTTCTTCATAATTTCATATATATTTTTTTAAAATTTATAATTGCAAAAAATAATAAGTTGTTGGAAAATGAATCATAATTGATTAGACAACACCAAATTATGAGAATATGGATATTGATTAGTTCAACTTTTTTTTAACCAAAACAAAAACAATTTTTTGTGATAAAGAAGAAATTCATTAAATATCCTTGTTTCATATTAATTAATATTTATTTCAATTTTTTTGAGGGAAAATATTTATTTCAAATTTTAAATTTGAGGAAAATATGAAATTAGTTTGTTATTTTCAAAATTGGTTTGTTAATTCAATGTTTCCTGTCACTAAGGGATTTGTTTTGACAACAGAAGTCATTTACTCTTAGAATAAAATAATTTGTGTAATCTTTTACTCTTAGAATGAAATAATTTGTGTAATCATTTTTTTTAAGGAAAATATGTAATTCATCCCATAACAAGAAAATAGTACAAGTAGATCCAACAGCACATATTTTCCATACAATAAAAATTGCTAAAAAAGACTAGATACTCAGCCATAACAGCAAACTCTCTGTGGATCAGGATCATCATCAACATCCAGCTTCGAACTCTAACAAGAGATTCAACAGCCTTTGTTTCCAAGATAACTATCTCATCAATGCCGGAAGTAAGCACAGTTCGGCGACAAAGAATCTCAGATCTGAGGAGGTAGAGCCACTGGACAGCGGAAAAGACAGAGATCTGAAAGGGAAGAGCTGTCCTGAATATCAGTCTTCTAGTTATTGGAGAAGATAGGAAGGTCATCAGATTTGAACAAACAAAAAGCCTTCCCACACTCAAACACACAAAAACAAAACCCAGATGAAACTGGGACAAGAAAAACCACACCACTTGCACAAAGGCAAGATTTATTTATTTAACCAAGATATAACTGGGAGAGAAAAAACTCACACACTAACCAAAGGAAGGGGAGGGAGAGATCCTCCCTCCCCTTCCACCGCTATCACAGAAGAGAGGAAAACGAAGAAGAGAAGAGAAAAGACTGAGGAAGAGAGAAGACCGAGTCTCTCTCTCCTCAAATTTGTGTAATCTGAGTTCTATGAAAACTATCTTTAATTGAAAGTTTGGTAATAAAAATAATTAATCTTAGAATGAAGTTTTTTTCGTAACATTATATTGTTGTTAACTATCTTTACTCTTTTTTTATTATTATTAATATGAAATTACAAAAGCTACTATTCTTTATGTTGTATAAATTCTTTACTCTAAAGAATTAATATTAGAATGAAGACAAATGTAAATCGATTGATTTAATTTAATTATTAATAATCTCATATATAAAATTATGCAATTCAGTTAAAAAATTTTATTAAATTTTTAGTTTGAAATAATTATCATATATATATAACAACATTATGCCATTTAATATATCTGTTCATTTCCGTGCATCGCACGGGTAATCTAAACTAGTTTATTAATTAAAGATCCAATTTATATGCACTAAAAGTGATTATCAAAATCGCCAAAAGTAAAACTCTATGTTTCTAAAAATAATTAATTTTTAATTATAGATCGTATGATGCCTTAGTGCATAAAAAAAATAATTTTTTTTATCATCAACCAACTATATATTATTATGTCGTTAAAAATGTTTGGCTTTTTCAACATTATATATTATTTTTTAAAATCAAACTATATAATTTTTTAATTAATACCCAAAATACACAAATTTTTAATTAATATCCAAAATTTATTTTTAACATCAACCAACTATATAGATAAAAGGGAGATAAAATTCATTATTTTAGTGTCTTAATATTTTTGCGCGTATGTTTTGATACCTAATTTTTTTTTAAAAAAAATCTCAATTGAATCCTCAAAAATACTAAATGAGGGTCAAAGTGGTCATTTTTATATGCTAAAGAAAAAAAAATTTAGTCACTCTAGTTCTTGTCAAGGACTATTTTGATTTAGGTTTTAGACTTTTGAAAACCAATTTAATTTTCCAAATAATAATATTTTGGGAGACCAAAATAGTTCCTCACTTTATATAAGATATAAAAATATTTATATGATACCACCTTTTCCAACGAGGATTGTTAATTAATATAAGAAAGTTACATTAAAAATACATCAAAATTAAATTCTAGAAAGAACTAAAAAGAAAGAGCTAATTAAAATACTCAAAATAGCAGCGAAAACATGTTATCCCCCAAAATGTTACTAAAAGCATGTTGCAAAGGTTAATGGAAAGCAATCACATATGCTCATATATAGTGATGGATCTTGTCTAAAAGCACAGTGGATGCAACAACAACTGAAGCTCAAAAAACTTGAATAAAATTTTTGATTCATAGGTCGAACCATGGACCTCTCGTTGATTATCATTGAAAACACTGATATGATTTACTAATATTATATATATATATATATATATATATATATAATTTTATTTCTCATCTGTTTCTTCCGAGCTCCATCCCTGCTCATATATGTAAGCATGCATGGTTGATTTGAGGATATAGGACATATATAAACTGTAGGGGCAAAATTTTAGTTTAACCACTAATAATTGACTGTAATAATAGAGTATACCACAAATAATGCAACTTCACGTGTCAAAATCATTTAATTGATTAAATTATAATAAATTTAATTTAAAATTTAAGATCGATATTTTTAATTTCAGTTTTTAGGATTAAAAATAAGAACCTCAAAGTGAATACTCAGTATATTATATTTAAAAACTAAAAATTTAATCTTTTTATTCTTTTTATATATCATTTTTCAATAAAAATGATTTACTTATAAATTTTTATCTTCAACCCTAAATACTAAAGTTAAGAAAATCATAAAACTTAGTAATGTAGTTTTAACTTGTTTAACTAATCATAAGTCTTCAGAACATTCACTGCAGAATTTTAATATCAGACTTATCTTATCATGATACATCAACATTATATCATCATTCAGCTATAAAACTCAACTTCAAATTTTTCATATCTTCCACCACAACAAAATTTAATATCAGACTCACCAAACTCATGCATCAACGTTACATCATCATGTACTTTTAGACTCAATTTCATTTCAATAATATAATGCTTTTGTAATATAACTACAATAATATTAATTACCTACAATTTATAAAAACAATCCCAATAAAATTTAACATTTCAATAATTGAAATTAATTGTACCTACTAAAAATTATAAAGCCCATGGAAAAAAATACAACATAATGCTTAATAATGCATTGGAACGTTACTTCAATAGCTCTTTATTTGAAATTATTAATTTATTTATTTTTATATAAAAATAGGTATTTTTATTTATTTATTTATTTAAGAATAAAAGAGAATATTAAAATATATTTAAGAACATAGGAGAAAAAACATATATTTAATAATATTATTTTTATTATTTAAAAATAATATTATTATTTATTATTAATTTATTGTCATTATTTATTGTTATTATTTATTTATAAACTACTAATTAATTAACTCAGTGCTCTTAGCCTTTCATGCAAAATAGGTTCAGATATTTCTTATGTCTCGGAGTATTATCAATCAAATTGAAAGACGCTTCAAATTCTTTCACTCGAATAGAGGGCATATACTGGTAAACCAATTTCTTTGGTAAGCTGTGATGATGTCTGCCAAGAAAAGAGGTTTGGTGGTTTGAGTATCAAGGATGTTAGTTTTAAGGCTTAGAATGAAGCTGCTATTGTTAGGCTGCTTTGGTATTTGGCAAAAAAAAAAAAAAAATAAAATAAAAGTGAGAGCCTTAATTTAATTTAAGATCAAGTGGTCTCGTGAGTTAGTTTTATCATAAAGGAAACAATATAATATCTCGGAGAGTTCTGCTAGAGCAAGTGCATCCTGGCATAGGTAGAAGTTGCGTAGAATCAAAGACAAAATTAAACCTGGTTTAATTTTGATTGTGTCAATTGGAGAACAAATGAGACATGATGGCAACTATAACATAGCTTCTGGATATGCTTGGATCAATTGGTATAAGGTTTCCCTTTGCTTAGGCGTGATTTGGGGTAAATGAACAATTCCTAAGCATAGTTTTATGCCTGATTTGGAGTAAACGAACAATTCCTACCTAATAAGCATAGTTTTATGCCCCGACTTATGTTTTGGACAGACAATTGACAAAAGCAAGACTCCAAAAGTTTCACATCCATTATTGTTGCTAATGGTGTAGGGATTATTTTGGTTGGTTGGCTTGGTTTGCCTTATTTTTGGTTTTTTAGGTTTTTTTTTTCATTTTATATTTTTTGTATTTTTATCATTCTAATGCATAAATATATTTTTCTTTCCAACTTTAACCATTCATTTCAATTATTTCTCTTACTGTTAATTAATTCTACATTTATCATATCTCTCATCTCCAAACCACTATACATTAATTAGTGAACACATTACTAATAAAAATTAAATATTATTACCATTTTCAATAAAAATTAAATAGGGGTGTTTTAGACAAAGTATATATAAAACTTACAATAATCAACATTTTATTAATCCGTGTGTCCAAACCTAAAAGAGTAAAATATATAGAATGGAGGGAGTAACTTTTAAGTTATTGAAATAAACATTTTCTAATAATAATTTACATAATTTTATTTGTTAAAATATTTTTTAAATACTTGTTAGGATTTTTTTTTATGGGTTTTTCTGACGAGTGTCTTAAGGGCACTTTTTAAGCAATTCATAAAAAGAAATATTATATTGGAAATATACATATACTAAAACTTATCAATTTATTGAATACACCATTTTTCAATAACATTTTACTTCTTTTAGTGTATCTTATTCCTTTTTTTATTATTTACTTCATCCGTTTTTATTTATCTAACTTATTTCAAATAAAACAGTAAAACACCTTTAAAAAATACAGTCATTACTTAAATTTTGAATTTTTATTGCACATAATTGTTCCATAAGTTTCTTATCGATTCTGATTTCTCGCTTAATTATTGGAGTTAGTTGGAGAAGAATTTATTAGGCTTCCTTTGCATGAGAATCCAGACAAGGAATTCTAATGGTCCACGTCTTCTGGATATATCGAAAGCACAGATAAAATAAACATGGGTTCATTTAGGGAGATGGGGCAGTGAAAATATGCCCATACTTATAGCATTCATATCGGGGTGTACATAAAAAATTAGGGAGCGTTCCTAACGTATAGCACCGGTGTTCGAAAATTATACTCTCTCCTCTTATACATAAGCTCATTTTCAAGATTTTTTTTCCTTAATATAAGTCTCATTTTCAATTTCTAATGACATTAATTACTTTTTTTCCACAAACACCCCTATTTACTTAACACTTTTTACAGGAGTAATAATTATAGGGGTACTTTTGAAAATAATACTCCCTCCGGTCCTTATTATAGGGCATACTTAACCGAATTACACTTAGCAAGGAAAATAGTTAGTTTTATAAATTTTACGAGAATATATTGTAACATTACAATTTTACCCTTTAAACTTTTCTTGGAAAATTCACACTCATTAATGAACAACAAAAACACATAGATAATTAAAGCATTTAATAAGGGCAAAAAAGAGAAAAAGCAATAAATGGTACATTGGAAATATAAAGTGACTTATAATTAGGACCAAGAAAACCTTCTAGAATGTGACCTATAATAAGGACCGAAGGGAATACCAAATATTTACATTCCCAATGTCACTAACTAACTTTCTTAAAGGGAGTGAAATTTGTCAAAAGATGCTTATATTAAGGACCGGAGGGAGTATGTTTTTATTTTAGTACTAGTCAAATGATAACAAGTGCCCTTGTGCACTTGTTAAGTAGTCAAATGTAATAAATAAGTATTGAAAAATGCATTTTTTAAACTTCCGAGACACGGAATAATGTATATCCATTACTCATTGTTTTTCCAAGTACAGAAACCTTAACAAGTGTCATAAAGACACTCGTTAGCAAGGCCTTTTAGTATTATCATCAATTTGGGCCAAAGAAGATGATAAGGTAGCATTTTAAGAATATTATGTGGGATTTATTTTAAGAAGAAAAGTTAGTTTATGTGTAAAGAAAAAATATGATAGTTGTCCTTAAAAAGTAAGAAAGTGTGAAAAATAATAAAATAATAAGTGAAGTTTATTTATGAATAAATTTTTTGTTCACAATGTGGATACTCTTTGTTCAGTCATGTTATCTCTTTCCGATTACCAATATTATTTACTATTTTTTTTCGTACTCCCTTTGTTTTTTAAGTAAAAAAAAAATACTACCTTTGTTTTATACATATTGTGTTTTAAGATTATATATAGTTTTAAGGAATAATTAAAGAGAAAATGGGTAATGTATCGACGATGTAAAGTTTTGTACACCATTAGTGCATCATCTACCATTATTCATCCGTTTATGATTGTTGACTTTTAAATTAAAGTAATACAAATAAATGATGGATGATGGACTGATGGTGTAAAAAACTTTACACCATTAGTGCATACACATTAATCTCATAATTAAATGATATAAGAATTTGGAATAGTCTGAATATAATATTTCTATATAATTATTAATTGAAGATAAAAGAATGATATTGAAGATGAAAAAAATGTAATAAATAAGGATATAGTTGGAAAAAATAATAGTAGTATTAATTATACATTGAATTTGTAAAAGGATAATACCGGTGAAACAAAAAGGAAAAGCTTTAAAAACAATATATATGAAAAAGGCTTATTTATGATTTTGGTCCCTAAAAGTTCAGCGTGTTTTGGTTTTAGTCCTTAAAAGTTATTTTGATCGTGACTGGTCCTTAATTTTTCAACCATTTTGGTTTTGGTCCCATTTGTTAGAAAAAACCAATTATTTGTTGGCGTGGTTAACGGAAACCCACACCAACAACTACGTGGTGTGAGATAGCGCCAAATAAGTGAAATGGATGATTCAGGTCCATAAACGCAAAATTCTGCGTATGAGACCGTTTTGCGTATGTGACCATTTTGTGTCCATGAATCTGTATCATCCGTGTCATATCGCTTATTTGGTGTCTTCTCACACTACGTGACTGCTGATATGGTGTTTCGCTAGCCACGTCAGCAAATGACAGTTTTTTTCATAATGGAGTGGATCAAAACCAAAATATTTGAAAAATATAGAACCAATCCCGGTCAAAATAACTTATAGGGACTAAAACCAAAACACGCTGAACTTTTAGGCACCAAAAACATAAATAAGCCTATGAAAAATTATAAAAAAAGACTTAGAAAAATAACAAATTAACTTCATTTCATTCATTGATGATGAATGAATAGTAATGCACTATTTAAACACATAGACGAAACTCTAAAAAAGTCATAGCTATTCAAGTGGTTAAATCTCATTACTTAAAAATATTCTAGAAATAAAGATATTGTGCATTTTGGATAACAATTGCATAGATTCCATTGATCACTTGGATAACTTGAATAAAAGTTTTCATTTACAAATAAAAAATGGGCAAATGTTTTATTAAAAGTATATGAAACTACAGTATTCATTTATGTGAGTATGGTGATTGATCACATCGCAGATTTATATGTGCATCTTTTTAATAGGATTATTGACCAAATAATTTTAAAATGTTTGCATAAACAATGTGAGGGATAAAACCCCTTCCACTAAACCAAATAAAAAATGAATCATTTGTATAGAATCAAATTGAAATGGGCTTGGATCACTTAAACATGAGGACCTGAAATTGATCTCTGGACCCATGTTTTTGTAAAAGATATTATTATTGGATGAATTCTCACTTTTTTTTTTTGGATGAACCAGGGTATCCACCCGCATAACTGGGTGACTAATCTCTCGCATCACGGTCAGGTCCTTTCGGGGACGATGCTCCCAGTAAGGCTTGCTCTATTCACATGCGCCTCGGTAAACCCATGTTTTTGTAAAAGATATTATTATTGGATGAACATGGTGATATGAGAAATTAATCACATACCTATCATGTAATAGGATACGCTCAACAAAAAATTTGGCAAATAGCACCCCATGTAACTACTACTGAGAGATAAAGAGTTTGTTTGGCAAAACTAACTTATAACTGATAATTGTGAGTTTATAGCTGATAGCTGTGAACCTAGCTTATAGTTGTGGGATTATAGCTGTGAGCTTATAGCTGTATAGCTAGCTTATTGAATTAGAGCTGTTTGGTAAAACTAGCTGTGCAACTAATTTAAACATGTTAACTGACTGAAAAGTACATAACATGTAGAATAATAATTAATATTGACATGCATGTTTCAATGATGAAAATACCACACTGGTAGCTTATAGAGAAATGCATATACTTCATTCATATAGACATAAATGATAAAAAAAATTATAACATTCATAATAATTATTACTAAGTACTACTACACTTTAAACATTTTTATTATTTTTATAAAAATGTCACGACATCTTTATTAACAATGACACGAAAGAAGGACAAAACTTTTAGCCTATTGATTGGGCACACCGCCATCACAAAATCACACAAATCCAATATGAACCAAATTCACAAAATCAAAAAAATAAAAAAATAAAAAAATGAGGATAACAAAAAAGTGAAAGAGAAATTTGATAATCAATGTTGAAATAAACATCATATACCTTTATGTCTCGTAAATCAATAGTTAAATATAGAATTTCTTTATGAGTGGTTTTGGTGTGGTGCGTACAGATGTTGAATATATAGAAGGATTCTAGATTTTTGGCTTTGAGGGAAAAAAGTAAAAAATTTGGGGGGTAATATTAATTTGGGCTAGAATAAATAATAATATAATTTAATAAAAAAATGTAAAATTGATATATGATTTATTGAAAGCTCTTATTTTTTTTTCAAAGCTACCTAACGTAGCTTTCTAAAAGCTATAAGCTTCTTTCATTTTTTGTTCACCAAACAGCTCTAGTAGCTTATTGATTTGCTAGATAAGTTATAAGTTTGTCATACCAAACACACTAAAGGTATATTTAAGGCGTGAACTATGTTACCAGTACATTATCCTAATCTTTCGGATGCAAAACAAATAAATGATGGGCGGTGTGAATAAAAACAAATTGAAAATCTATATTCAACATTCATTGATATATAAAGAACGAATGCCACCAACGAGCTGTTGGTGCAGTGGTGCCAGGGGCTGCACTTGGTAGGGCGAACCACGGTTCGATCCCCCACAACAACGTTATTGGGAGAGGAATAAAACCTTAACCCCGGGACCCCCCTCGAACTGGATTAGTCGGCCCAGTGGGCCGGATACCAGGGTGCAAACAAAAAAAAAAGAACGAATGCCCTTAAAAAAAAAAGATATATAAAAAACAAATGACGATTTTTTTTTAAAAAAAAGAAATAGATAAGATATCTACCATCAAATATTTTAGTAAAAAAAAACATTACATTAATTATTGTTTAAAAAAAATTATAATTATTGAATGATGAAAATGGATGAAAAATAGATTAAAAAATAGTTTGTATACTGAAAGTATAAAGGTTTTTTATACTGTCATGCACCATACAGGGATTTATGAAGTAATGCAAATTAATGGTGTATGATATATAAACGGTGTAAAAAACTTTATACTATCAATACATACATATTAAACTCTTAAAAAAAACAGAGATGGTCTCAATATATAAACGACATCATTTTCCTTCAAAAATATTTTTTTTTTAATTTTTCAAACAATATTTTAATATCATTCTTCAATGTACTCAAACTTGAAAATTAGATCAAAACTAACTAACATATCAACCTTTGAACAACAAAATATTTACCTAAAACATCCATTTATGAGCTCCATCAACATGCAAGAGAGATTTTTTTTTAACTGTTCTGCACACACATGCAAAAAAAAAAAAAGTAACCTTAGTCTTAAAAGTCGAAAATAAGAGACTCGATAAAGTAATTTTGTATTGAAAAAAAAAATTTAATACTTTGAAAAAAAAAATTTAATTTCCCAATAATATATTTTTATTTTTTTTTCACCTCCCATCCTAAGCCCTTAGAACTTGAAGGTTACGAAAAAAATTTAAGTGGGGGAGGGGAGGACCCTGCCCAGGGTTGCCCTCCACTGGGTCCAATAATTTCCAAATTGAAATTTAATTATAGAAGCTCTCTTTGTGCGAAATATTGTATATTACTCCTTCTGTTTCTATCCATATATATATATATATATATATATATATATATATATATTTGTATTGTTTATAAGTTTAAGAGAGTGATAATTATTATTTTTTATGCCCTCTTATTTAATAGGATCTTGATTTATGTAAATAATGAAAAAAATATTAATGATTACAGAAAGAAAAATTGTATATTAGAGAAAATTTTATTAATTTATTAAAAATCAAGGCAATTATTATTATATTTCTTAAAGGATATTTTTTTTTCAATGAGGCAGATAAATAGTCACCGTTCGAGTACATCCTAAGCTGTTCCTTTTATAATCAAGAACTTTGTTCTAATTTGTGTACAAAAGAATCGTGCATAGAGACATAGAAATGGACTTCTGATGCTTTGGCCATCTTTCACCATAATGATACCCTCATCTTTGTGCATGAAGGGTAGCTTCCCCATAATATTTTTCCTATTATGTGGACTTGCATTCCTTTTCCAAATTCAGAAACTGTTCTGTTGAAACAGTTTGTGTTTCCTTAAGGAACACCATATAGTATCTGCAAACTTTTCAACATGGAACTAGCAGACACACAATTCTATCTTTTGTTGGCATCCTACAAATGCTATGAATTTGGTAGCTTAGTTCCCAGCTAGAGAGAAAAAGCCTCTGGAATTCGGGGACCTCGCAAAGATAGAAGAAACAGCATCACTTTGCTTAACTAGATATACAATAAATGTGATCCATGCTGCAGAGCAAAGGCAGACCAGAAAACCATACAATAGTCCCTTCACTTCTGAGAGGAAGAAATCTAATAACAGATATGCATAAACCACCATAACCAGCACAACTATAATCCAAGCCACCCTCTACATCACAAAATTGACGAAGTTATAGAGAAGTATAGAAATTAGAAACTATTTCTATCATTTGGAAGTATGGTTAAACAATTGCTGCTACAAACAAAAGGTATGCTTCCTAATACATGTGGAAACCTACAAAATGAAATGGCATCATTACAAAATCATGTTAAACCAGCTTCTATTAGATAAGAAAACTCAACCATATAGTCATATACCTTTACAAATAGCATTACAATAGTACAAACTAGTACTGTACTTAGACCTTATTAAGCTAGCTGTAATGAACTTGGACTCGCAATATATGTAGAGGAAATTAGACTCAGCATATTGTGTAATTTCAGTATTTTTTTTTTTTTAATACAAGTTTATCACAGTTGAGGCTTCATTTTATTCTGTCACAAGTACATGAAGTAAAGGACTACATGCATCTATCCTTATGCTGATGGGCATCCAAGAGTAAACATGTATGATGTATCACTTGTTGAAAGCCATGATCAAATAATGATTCCTCAGCCTTTATAACCCATATTTTTAACAGCACAACTTTATCACTAAAGCAATACTGCCAACTCATATGCAATGTAAAACAAGCACAATAGTGGATTGTGTTCATTTTAAAGTATATTGTTTATAGAACATTTCCGTTATAGACTTAAAGACATGAACTCTTAATAGTGAAATCATCTTGTCATTACTCAAGAATTACGAAATCAACTGCACTCACCGAAATATCCACTTCAGTTTTTTCATAAATGGCCTAATGCCACCTGCCTATACAATCCCTTATATGAGTGAACAGGGCTTATGATTCCTTTATCAAAATAAGCAAATCAGAGTTCATCACTAATTTTGGAATTAGAATTTTAAGGAGAATGATTCAATTAAAAAAAAAGAATCCATCTTCAAAAAATGAGAAATAGGGATACCTTTTTTTACTATTTCATTCCTTGGTACTGGAAAATAATTACATGCAAAAAATTGTAGGGAAAGGGTTGCCACTATCTGCATGCATGGCTATAAAGGTCTAACAACTCAAGTGTGGCGCACTTTGCTTTGGAAGAATATAATATGATGTTCTGAACTAAATAAAATATAACAGTTGAATATAGAGAATATTACCGTTTTTATTACCTACTTATCAAATTCTTAGTACTTGGAACTTAAAGCATTTTATGAGCATTTAAATAAATAATTGAGCATCTAATTATAAAATTAGAAGTAAAATTTGGATAAAACATAACTAAAATGCTAGATGGATGGTTTACCTCGACTACAGGTCCTATTCTAAAGCTCCCCATGACCTCCTCTTTGGACACCAAGGTAAGAAGAGGGATTAGTGCAAAAGGAATCTGTATTGCCTGGAGCACATTAAGCCATTCATTCAAGGTATCCAATGAACCTTCTGAAGTATTAAAAACAATAGCTGCAATCATAGTTGGAACAATTGCGCAACTTCTAGTGATCAAAGCCCTCAACCACTTCTTAATATTGAGCTTCAGAAACCCTTCTGTTATAAACTGCCCTGCATATGTCCCGGTGATGGTGCTACTCTGTCCAGCTGCTAACAAACCAATACCCCATATATAGAGAATTGGAAACAACCCTCCTCCATACCTCTCCTCGAGATATTGCCCTGCATTTACCAATCCTATGTCCTTGGCCTGTTCCGTACCGTAGAACACTCTAGCAAAAACGGTTATCACAAATAGGTTGATCACCAAGGTGATTAACAGTGCAACTGAGGACTCAATTGAGTAGTAGTTGATAGCCTCTTGAACCTGGCTTTTGTTGCGGATATCGATGTCCCTTGATTGGACTAATGCTGAATGGAGGAAAACATTATGTGGAGTTATGACACAACCCACGATTTCTACTGCCTGGCGAAGTGTTTTTGAGCTAACTCTTGGGATCAAAATGCCTAAAAGAAGCATCAAAACTATTAAAGTAGGAACATGGATAGAAATCTAGTACTTCATAATTTTGGACATAGGAAAGGGGAATGAGTAGTAATGATAACAAAAATAAAAGAAACTAGTGTATATTATCATATATATGCAATCAAATGAATGTGCTCAAACCATGTCATTAGATAAATTTCTACCCATCAAAAGTTCTTCTTCATCGGGCTTTGTATCAAAGAACATCCAAGCAAAAGAGAAGGCCATGGTTCCAATGAAAACTGCGAAAACACCTTCCAACTTCCTCACTCCATAGTTCTCAAGAAATAGAAAGAAGAAACTGTTCAACAAGAAATAGCAAGCATAATTAAAAATAGTGAACCATAACGTTTGTCTCTTTGTTTTGCTATACTAGTATTAAATTGAACATGATAAGTGATTAAAAAGTTTCATTTTTTTATAGGAAAATGCTTCATACACTATCTGTATACCTACATCTCCTCACAAATGGGTGAGATGACAGAATTGAAATGTAGGTACGCAAAAAACGTAGTGGAACTAACTGAATCATGTGATAAAAACCAAAGGTAATGTAAAATGTAAGGTGACATGTGCATAAGTGTGCCATTATCGGGGATTGGAGACAACCCTCCTCCTCCATACCACTCCTCATACTCTTTTTTTTAACTATTCTTTATTATATCAAGTTAATGATGAATAAATGCATGATTAATCATGTGTTACGAATTGATCGTTAAACATGAATGAACTCAATAAACAGCTAGTTAACCATACAGTACAGATAATTAATCATGAATTTATACATTACTAAACAGGTGGACAAATGGTATAAAGAATAAGCTTTAGGAATCAGGGTCCATAATTCAATTTGTTTAGCTTACCAATCTGAGGCTGTGATAACCACACCAGCCCAAATAGGCAAAATCCCATGGCTAAGAATCTTAAGAGCAATAGCACTACCAATAACCTCTTGAATATCAGCAGCAATCAAAGCCAACTCTGCCAAGAACCACAGCACCAACCTTGCCCAATTTGAATACTCCTCCCGGCAAAGCTCAGCCAGGTGACGCCCGGTTGCCACACCGAGCCTCGCAGACAGAAGCTGTATCAGCAGCCCCATTATGGTTGACCACATCAACAGCCAAAGCAGAGAGTACCCTGCAACTGCACCAGCTTGTAAATCCCCTTCCAAGTTTCCAGGGTCCAAAAATGCCACGCTCATAAGCAACCCTGGCCCTGTGAACAACCATAGCTTCTTCCATGAGAAGGGTGGCACCACCGTGGAACCGCCCGCCCCGCCACCTGCGGCAGACTCTAAGTCGAATATATGGACCTTGTCTTTGGCTGCATACACAGCCGCGTCTTCGTTGATTGCATTGTCGGAGATTGAGGGTGATGAGCGTGGCGAGGATAATGGAATTGTCTCGCAATCAGATTGTAACAACCTGTTTTCTTCAGCTTCTTCATCATCATTTTCTATTTCTTGTTTGTTATATTTGTTTTGTTGTTGTTGTTGTTGTGACTGAGTACTCATTTTTTTCTATGCAAATGGAATATCATTGGTTATGGTAATGTTTTTCTCTTTATTATCTGGTTTGGATTAGGTGGGAGAAGAAGATGGAGAAAATTTAGTGCAAATATTATGGCTGCGCAAGGTAATGAGATTGTTCATGCATGCATAACCACATGCTATATTTGTAGCATTTCCTTATACGGATGCTATTTATATACTATATACCAGAATCTTAAATTTAGTCAATGGATTTTTCATTTTTCTTTTCCCTCCTCGTCTAGCAAGTACTGATATATTAGTGCGCAAATCAATATAACGAAATTTGACCACAGAAAAATATAAGTTCTCATTCTACGTGAGCTTTTACAGCCAAGAAACATCACCATTCACCCGAACTTGCTTTGCTACCAAAACATCATCACTAAAACATGCTTTGCCGTAATTTTTAAATTTCAACGCATATTTCAACTCAAATCACAAAGGGTAAAAATTGGAAAATTATCTAAGAAAAAATTATACAAATTAACTTTTCCTATTCCGATTTCATTAGTAATTGAAACATGCGGGTTTTTTTATTCTTCATTTACTTATATGGTACTGTATTGAGTTTCAAGAACTTGAATAGGTATTTCCTGATATAATATTGCAAGTACTACTATTTGTTAACAGAGGTAATATCTCCCCAACAGCGCAGAGAACTTTGTAGTGTGGTAAGCATCTACTCCCTCCGATCCTATTTATATGCCCTTTGGGGTTTTTCAAGGAAAGTGGATAAATTTGTTAGTGACATTGGAATGTGAAAATTTGATATACTTTTTCAAAACTACCTCTATAATTATTATTGAAACTCTAAACAGAGTTGACTTTATAGGGGTGTTAGTAGAAAAAGTAATTAAATGCTATTGAAAATTGAAAAGGAATCTTATAAATAGGACCAAAACAAAAACCTTAAAAAAATCTTATAAATAAGATCGGAGGGAATATTTGTTAAAAGAGGTATCTCCGGAGAAACAGCATAAAATTTTGCAGTGTGGTCAGTGCCTCAGTGTCAGTGGTGACATAGTGCTTCATGTTAAGATTAAATGGAAAAGACCAACCTATGCTCAAAAACATCGATGTCAGTATTTCATCATCCATATTTAATATTTAAATCTAACACCTATTATTTTAGATAAAAATAAATAAATTAAAAATCTCATAATTCTTTACTCAAAATTATAAGTATTGGACTTGAACATTAAACGGAGAGAGAATGCTTTGATGCTTTTTTCAAATAATATTCATATACGCCTTCTTATTTTTATTCATGAAAAAAAAATTTGTCCCAACTTTCAATCTCAAATTTTATTCATTTTCAATCTCAAATTTAATTCATTTTCATCCTATTGCTGATAATCCAACATCGCCCGCGCTATCTCACCACCGTTGTCACCGTATTTAGGTTTACCTATAATGGTCGTCCTACCAACATAACGACATCCTCAACCTCGATAATCGCAGGTGTATCATCTCTTATTTACTACTCCCTCCGTCTCTAAATATAAGATATTTTTTACATTTTTATTTTGTCCCTATTTATAAGACCTTTTACCAATTTTCAATGATCATTAATTACTTTTTTCCACAAACACTCCTATTTATTTACCACTTTTTAGATTCTCAATAATATTAATGGGGTAATTTTGAAAATACATATCAAAAGTTTACATTTCCAATACATTAACTAAATTATTTCACTTTCTTAATTAACGTGCTTCCAAAGGGATCCTATATTCAGAGAGGGAGGGAGTATAAGATTAATATTACTATTTATCATTATATCAATTTTTAATCCCAATCATCAAGATTTTTAATTACTAAATCAATAATATTATGAAGGGAGAGGATTGAAACAGAAAACTAAAATAAGGAGGGAGCATCAAAGCATCATCCTAGATATAAATATTCAAATAACATTATTGATTATCATCATAGCCTTATTGGTCTTACAGCTCACTTCTCAATACAGTTTAATAACTAACTCGTTCGGGCAGAAGTTGAGAACCATCCACTACAAATACAAACCACTACAAATACAAAGTAAAAAACCCTCAATCCACATATATACTGTAATAAACAATATCAGAACAACAAAAAACGAGTGTGGAAAAGCAAATTTGTTACCTAAGCTATGCATTCCCATCAACTACTTATTGGTTTCAAGTATTCATCTTCCAAATTCAAATGATATAATCTGACCACTCGGAGATGAAGGAGGTATGATCCATGGACTCCCCAGGCACATCCTCGTGCTTAGACGGCTTTTCCTTCCCACCCACCAACCTTGCCGGGTTCCCGACCGCAGTGGTGCGTGGAGGCACGTCAATCAAAACAACACTCCCAGCACCAATCTTGGCACCTTCCCCAATCTTCACATTTCCCAGAATGGTGGCACCGGCACCAATAAGCACCCCATCACCAATCTTCGGATGCCGATCCCTGCCAACCTTCCCAGTCCCACCCAGCGTGACATGGTGCAGAATCGACACATTGTTCCCAATCACCGCCGTCTCCCCGACTACCACACCGGTAGCATGGTCAAACAGGACACCCTTCCCAATCCTGGCTGCCGGGTGAATATCCACCGCGAAAACATCAGCAATACGGGAGTGCAGCGCCAGTGCCAACGGCTGCCGCGACTGCTGCCACAGCCGGTGCGCCACACGTTGCGCCTGCCATCACACACACAATCACAATTCTCAATTCAAGAAACGCAAACGACAAAAATGAAAAGAAGAGTAAATACCCATCTAGCTAATTTTTCTTTTTTTCTTTTGTTTTTTTAATGGCTACGTGACATTACTCAAATTAAAAAACCCTAAAATGAATAATTGGGGAGGTAAAATAAAACCCATAAAATTGAAGAATTGAAAGCCTTAAAATCAAAAACATGAATCAACTCCTTCAGGATTCTATATAATTTAATATAATATTCTAGCCAGCTATGATGTTGAAATTTGAAAACCCTAAAATTGAGAGGGAGAAGTAGTACCTGGCAAGCGAGGAAGCCCTTGTAATTAAGAAGACAGTGAGAATAAGAGAGGCAAGCAGGGTCACGCTCCCGAGCAGCGCGTAAATCAGCAACGGCGGCAGAGCGAAGAGAAGGGTCGGAGGTGAACGCGTTGAGGAAAAGATCGTAAAGGAGAGTGGATAAGAGGGTAGAGGAACAAAGCTTGTTGCCGAGATGAAACGAGAGAGAGCGTTCGAGAGAGGAGTGAGAGAGAATGGTGGAATAGAGGTAGCTGGCTAAGGCGGGTTCGGATTCGGCGTCGCGACGGGCTTCCGCTTTGATCTGGGCCCACACCCAGGCGTCATCTTCGGAGGAGGAGGAGGAGTTGTGGTTGGCCGTGGGGAGAGGTGTGGAGCGGAGTTCGCCGGTGGGCATTGTTAATGGAGGGCGTGGTGAGGAGGAGGGGACAGTGGTTGTGTGTAATTGTGTATGGTTACGTAAGGAAACTCTGTGTGCGCCCGAGAAGAGAATTTGGACATCCTTAAAAAAATAATAATAATAAAATAATAACGATTATTTATGTCTTTATTCCTTAAAGTTACAATGTGTTTTGGTTTTAGTTCTTATACTAAAAAATACTGAATTAATTGTAACTCTTCCTTAATTTTTCAAATATTTTGATTTTGGTCCACACCTTTAAAAAAAAAGATGTTATTTTCCAATATGTCAATCGAAGCACCACATCAATAGTCACGTGATGTGGGGTGGGATCTAATAGATGGTACGACATGGACAATACAGACATACGACGCATCATGGTCCCAAATACAAAATGGTCTCATACGCAAGATTTTGCGTCCGTGAGCATGTATCATCCACGTCATACCACCTATTTGACGTCATCTCACACTACGTGGTTGTTGATGTGATGTTCTTTTTTTTTTGTCCGTATTACTTGCAGAACCACTGGTATCTCCAAGAGCACTCTTAATACCAGGGAGCCCTTGAGACTAATCCGGAGCAAGCTGCGTGGCTGGCTCTCTCAGCAACATGTTTTTAGTGGGAATCGAACTCGGGGCTACTAGCACTCGTGTCCCATTCCCAAGATTTCAGTTGGGTCTTACACCAACTGAACCAAGTCTCGTTGGTTGTGATGTTCTTTTAACCATATTGGAAAATAACATTTTTTGAAATGGTCGGAAAAAAACCAACATATTTGAAAAATCAAGGATTAATCCAGATCAAAATAATTTTTGGGCACTAAAATCAAAACACACTAAACTTTTAGGATCAAAGACATAAATAAATCAAAAAATTGCATTATTTGATAGATCATCCGACGAGTGCAAACTCCCTTTAGTTTTACAAAGTGTTAAAGGGTGACATAGTGAGTGCTTCGAGTCGACTTTGGTGAAACAATATTTACAAAGATCAAGGTTCGTAAGTTTGAAAGATTATGGAATGAAAATGATAAAAAGGAAAGAAATGTGAAACTCTACATATGGCGATCTTGAGTGGGGAACAGACGAGAGTAACATTGATCCTTAGGAAGGGTGATGAAGGAGAATCAATCAGAAGTTATAAAGACCATGGTGGGCAGACTCGAAAAGTGTAATGTGAGGCTATAATGTTTGGCTATCTCACTGGTTTTTATCTCCAAATGTTTTCTCTCACCACTCTCACATCAATACTACTATATAAGATTATGAAATTTTCACTCGTATATCACTTTAAAAACTCTTGCTTTTTCTACCGGTGTACTACTGTATTGTGTTTTCTTGTTTTTGTAGTTATTATTTCTAACTTCATATTTACTCCTCAACAATAGTGAGATTTGCTGTTGATAGCAAGCCATCCCATATATGGTATGGAGTGAAGGGTCGGTTAAGCTAGGGAGATGACAACAATTCCATGATTCCATTTATGATTAAGGGTGGAAGTGACTAGCTTAAGGAGCAAGGCTCAAGGTTTGGCTTAATTCCCCAATGTCATGGCGAGCTGCTCAAGGACAAGGTGACATCATCCTAACAAGTCAGCATATGATAATTCCACTTCTTCATGGTTTCAAGGTCATCTTCCCTTTTAAAGACCTAATATGCTTTGGGAAAGAACATCTTATCTAAAAATCTTCCAAGTCATGCCGTTCTACAAAGCTCTCACGAGGATTGTTTTCGTCTAAGCATCACCCCTGCACAAAGATAATTAAGGCTATGTTTGTTTCTACGGTTGCTTTACCGCAAACGGGAAAGCTGTGAGGGGTAGCTTTTCCAAACGCACGTTTGGCCTCCTCTTCCTGCCAATCCAAACACACTCTAAGTAAGTTCAAGCATGAAAATCAGGATCGAGCCTATAAAGTTATGTTGGGCCTTAGTCTTTAATGATCCACTAATTATGAGATCCTAAACTGAGAGTGATAATAAAGATTCAAGTCAACAATAAAACATTTAGAAGGAAAATTATATTGGGATAGCTCATTATAACTTTAAGTTTAAACATTTATGTTTCATTTGTATTACTTTTATCTAAAAGTCAACGACCATAAACACATGAATGATGAATAATGCACTGATGATGTAAAAAAACTTTACACTGTCAATGCACCACCTATTTTCTCTTAGTTTTTTAATTTAAAAATGATTCTTTTAGCCACTTGTTCGAATTTGGACCATACAACTCAACATATCTCTAACTCATAAATTTTAACCATTGCATACTTTTAGTTATTCAAATTTAATTGGATGCAAAGCGATCTAATGATTGGAAAAAAAAATGAGTTAAAGAGACACAAAAAATGAGGTAGAATAGTTAGAAGACCCAAATTTCCCTCATCCTCGTCCTTAAAAAAATCCAAAAAAATATATTACATCAAATATCTATTTTTTAACTTATTATATATATACACACACACATTAATCAAATCTTATATCTAATATATATTATTTTTATATAAAAAATAAAAATAGGTTACATAGTTGGCCACATTTCACTTTTTAATTGGTTTTGTTCATTAAGTGTTGCAGTCACATGGTGTAAGTAGAGCATAGACGTGGATAAAATATCCCTTACTTTTATTATACGTATACATGAGTTTGTATTGGATTTAATAATTTTTTTTAGCCAAATTTCAACTATATGTTATAATATCTCCCAACGCCACACAGAATTTTGTAGTGTGGTCAGCAACCTATTTTTAAACTTAAAAGAAGAGGCATCTCCAAAAACACAAAAGAATTTTGTAACGTGGTCAGTGGCAGTGGTGGAGGATAATAGGAACACATAGGAGCACCCTTAGACTATTCAAACACATGTAACAAAATACTCCCTCCCTTTCATAATATTTGTCCTTTTGGACTTGGCACATAGATTAAGAAAATATTAATTATTGTAAGTATTATGTATAGTTTGTCCAAAATGCCCCTATTTAATCCTTATTGAAAATTGTATTAGTATTTAATTTTTATTAGTAAGTGTGTCCATTAAATAATGTATAGTAGTTTAGAGATGAAAGAGATGATAAAAGTATAATTAATGAGGAGTGAATGAAATGATTGGATGAAAGGTTAAAATTGGAAAGAAAAATATGTTAATGTATTGGAATTGTAAAAGGACAAAAGGTATGAAACAAGAAAAAAAAGGCTAAAAGGACAAATATCATGAAAGGGATGGAGTATGCTACATAAGTTGTTTATTATCACATACTCGTTGAATTTTGGCACCCCTATATTTCCCTCAAGCTCCGCCGCTAGTCAGTGGTGACATTATGCTTCATGTAAAAAGATAAAATGGAGAACAAGACCCCTCCATAGTCTCTATCTCCGTTCAACGCCAAACCTAAACTGTCCTCGTTCCCTTAAAAAGAGATCTGAGAATTGAGCTCGAAGAAACACCCGTAGAAGAGATATCCATGTTTCTATCCCTTGCTATGAAACTGCCGTACCAGAAAGCATGAATAACTTGTAGTATATTGCAAAACCGAATCTATTAAAAGAAAGCACAGTATTTTACTTATCTGAAAACAATTCTGCAAATCCTTTTAAATTAGCTGTATTTAGTAGAGACTACTTTCTCTGTATAGGAACCTTTTTCTTTTCTTTTTCTGATTTTCCTTTTCTAACAAGACCTATAACGCAGGCAGCAAGATGGCACCGAGATTACAATCCTTGGTCATGCAATTTTTGAAGTGTTTATAACTAAATCCTGTAAACATAACAAAACCAGCTTCTGTGCTCAGTACAATATCTTATCGAATTGCCAAAGAGCAGTAGCCAAAATTTTCACATTAGTATTTAATTAATCATCATAATTCATAGCCTTATTTATTAGACTTACTGGCCACACTTCTCAATAGACGGTTTAATAACTAACTCGGTCCATCAGAAATTCAGAACCAACCACTACAAATACAAAGTACAAACCCTCAATCCACATCTATAATTACATTATCAGAACAACAAAATGCAAGAAAGGATAAGCGAATTTGTCACTCAAGCCATCCAATCCCATCAACTAGTTATTGGTTTCGAGTATTCATCTTTCACATTCAAATGATATAATCTGACCATTCGGAGATGAAGGAGGTATGATCCATGGACTCCCCAGGCACATCCTCGTGCTTAGACGGCTTTTCCTTCCCACCCACCAACCTTGCTGGGTTCCCAACGGCAGTGGTCCGTGGAGGCACGTCAATCAAAACAACACTCCCAGCACCAATCTTGGCACCTTCCCCAATCTTCACATTTCCCAGAACGGTGGCACCGGCACCAATAAGCACCCCATCGCCAATCTTCGGATGCCGATCCCTGCCAACCTTCCCAGTCCCACCCAGCGTCACATGGTGCAGAATCGACACATTGTTTCCAATCACCGCCGTCTCCCCGACCACCACACCCGTAGCATGATCAAACAGGACACCCTTCCCAATCCTGGCAGCCGGGTGAATATCCACCGCGAAAACATCAGCAATACGGGAGTGCAGCGCCAGTGCCAACGGCTGCCGCGACTGCTGCCACAGCCGGTGCGCCACACGTTGCGCCTGCCATCACACACACAATCACAATTCTCAATTCAAGAAATGCAAACAGCAAAAATGAAAAGAAGAGTAAATACCCATCAAGCTAATTTTTCCTTTTTTAAAAAAAAAATAATTTATGGCTACGTGACATTACTCAAATAAAAAAACACCTAAAATGAATTGGGGAGGTAAAATAAAACCCATAAAATCGAAAAATTGAAAACCTTAAAATCAAAAACATGAATCAACTCCTTCAAGATTCTATATATTCCCTTCGGTCCTATTCATAAGACCCTTTTAGAGTTTTTATTTTGGTCCTATTTATAAGACCCCTTTACAATTTTCAATAACATTTAATTACTCATTTCCACTAACATACTATAAAGTCAACACTTTTTATAGTTCCAATAATAATTACAGGGTAGTTTTGAAAAAGTATACTCCCTTTGGTCCTATTTATAGGGCATACTTAACCATATCACGTGGACCAAGGAGGGTAGTTAGATTTCTTGAAACTTTAAAAAAATACTTCAACATTACAATCTTACTCTCTTAACTTGCATTGAAAATTTCACATTGTATTACTTCACATTAATGAACAAAGGTCAAATAAGAGAAAATAACAATAAATGTCCTAGAAAATACAATGTGACTTATAAATAGGACCAAAGAATCCTTCTAGAATGTGACTTACAAATAGGACCTAAGGGAGTATCAAATTTTCACATTTCCAATGCCACTAACAAATTTATTCACTTTCCGAGTGAAAAATCTTATAAATAGGACCGGAGGAAGTAATTTAATTTAATATTCTAGCTAGCTATAATGTTGAAATTTGAAAACCCTAAAAATGAGAAGATGCAAAATTGAGAGGGAGGAATGCCTGGCAAGCGAGGAAGCCCTTGTAATTAAGAAGACAGTGAGAATAAGAGAGGCAAGCGGGGTCACGCTCCCGAGCAGCGCGTAAATCAGCAACGGCGGCAGAGCGAAGAGAAGGGTCAGAGGTGAAGGCGTCAAGGAAGAGATCGTAAAGGAGAGTGGATAAGAGGGTAGAGGAACAAAGCTTGTTGCCGAGATGAAACGAGAGAGAGCGTTCGAGAGAGGAGTGAGAGAGAATGGTGGAATAGAGGTAGCTGGCCAAGGCGGGTTCGGATTCGGCGTCGCGACGGGCTTCCGCTTTGATGTGGGCCCATATCCATGAGTCGTCTTCGGCGGCGGCGGAGGAGGAGTGGTTGGTGGCGGTGGTGGGAGGAGGGGTGTGGTGGAGTTCGCTGGCGGGCATGATGACGTGGTCTTGTGGTGAGGAATGAAGTGTGGGTTTGGTTTTGCGAAGTGGAAAGTCCAAAGGATGGCGATGATGACGATGATAAGATAGGGAGCGAGAATAAGGATTAAAGTCAAGGATATAATAAACCGTGGACAAGCTTTGCATTCTATTCCGTGGGTGTGTGCCTGTGGGATAAGAATAAATAAAAACTAGTACTAGGAGAGAGAGAGAGAGAGAGAGAGAGAGAGAGAGAGAGAGAGTTGGGGTGAATATGTATTTACAAGTTGCATCATTGGGGTGAATATGTATTTACAAGTTGCATCATTTGTACCACACGGTATGTATGTATTTTGGTAATGATTAAGATTATGATTTGAGTTTTTGTTAAAAATAATCATTATAATTTAATGTGTTTGGGTGTAAATGCATATCCTATTTACAAGAATCTTTTGGGATTTTTATTTTGTTCATATTTATAAGACCCCATTCCAATTTTTCATAGCATTTAATTACTTCTTTCCACAAACACCCATATTAAGTCAACACTTTTTAGAATTTCAATAATAATTATATGAATTGTTTTCTAAAAGTATATCAAATTTTCGCATTTCCAATGCCACTAACAAATTTAATCACTCCTTGATGGAATTGAAAAATCTCAAAAGGGTCATATAAATATGATAGGAGGGAGTATAATTTTGAGTCGTGATAAATTAACCTACAAAATCAGCCTATAAACAAGCCTACATTATAAGAAAGTCACACTTGTTAACCAATCCATAATAAGCAAGTGCCACATCTCGTTTACTTTGTAGTGTAGGCCTATTTGTCATTCAAAAACTATAGAATATTATGACCAAAAACACTATAGATATCTATGAACTTTCATTCAAAAGTTACAGACTGCATTACCTAAGCAAAACAGAGAAAAGGAGAATGGCATTTTACTACACTAAATCTTCCTTATGCTTCTTTGGATAAAAAGAAAATACAATGTCCTTAATCAAAATCAGAATCAGGGTCTTCATCCACAATGTCAGGAAAAGGGTCATCTTCATCATCCAGTAAACCACCATGGCCCAATTCAAATGTAAACCCATGTAGCACAGTAGAGCCTTCTGTTGTTTGCAGTAAACTACTCTGGGAAGCTAATTCAACAGTTTTGTTGGCTGAGCTTCCTTGACCTGATTCAATATGACTGCCTTCACCATGAGGCATAGTGCTGTTTGAAACAACCCTCTTGGATACTATCTCGGTAGCTACATAAGCGCAAGCTTTGGCCACCGGGATGTTTGCAGTGCAAGAAATGGGTTGGTCTGAGTTGAAAATGTTTTCATCCCCGATAGCTATCATTTCAGCATCTGGATTGGTGGCAGCCTCAGATACCATCTCACTCCTCCCTTCAGCAGCCTCTTCGGTGTATTTTGTATCCTTAGCCAATGATGCATCGACTTCGTTGTCATTTACCAACCATCTAGCACACAAATCATCATCGGGGTCAAAAGTATCATGTCCTGCTCGCGGTGAATCAAATGTGGTAATGTTGTTCTGCCTAATGTGTTCATCTTGGAAATTGCACCGAGCTTCGCCAAGAGAAATGTCATTTGCATTTACTAATGGGAGTGCCCTAGGATGTATAAGCACTTCTAGTGTTAAAAGAGCATGGGCACAGAACTCAGCAAGTTTTGTTCCAGTTTGTAGCTTTCCTGTAGAAATAGATTTTATGTTGTTCAAGCAAACAAGAATGATAAAAAAAAATAGGTATAAAGAAGGTTATAAAGGTTGTCAGACTACATCAGGAACCTAAAATTCTTTTTTTTTTTAAATGCGATACTCTATATCCAAAAATAAAAATAAAAATAACGTGAAAGTAGAAAATTATATGAATCTATATTATTTAGAATAACCTTGCCCTATAGAGTACAAGACACTCCTTGTTACTGAATCCTTTCGCACACAGATACAGTACGGATATCAATAAAAAGCGGATGGTATATTCGTAAAAAAAAATGTGGTCATTGTTTCAAGCTGCACAATTTACTACTCTTCAGGTCACAAACAGACTCTTATGCAGTGTAACAATCCATAAACTTCTCATTAAGGAACACTACTTCAACCTACCACAAGGCACAACATAGACATTTTTAAAAAATCCATATGAACCCATTACAGTTCTGACATATGAACAGTTTGATAGAGTATTGCCCAAACTCAATGTTTCAAAGCCCAGACCTGTCATTCAGGTCACGGTGAGGCCAACTCCCAAAAGACTGTTATAACCAAATTCAAACCTCCCTTTGTAACAGTAGAAAAGCCAATCATGAACAAAAAATGTTGAGAATACTCTACCAATTGGACTTGTTTCGTAACTAATTACAAGTACTAAATAAGCTTAGCTCCCCTCTCTTTATGCCAGCCCAAACTCTAAAATGCAAAAAACCTTAAGCATCTTGCAACAACAATTACCAGACTTCACAAAATAGAAAACCACAAACACTCAATAATCAATAAAAAGTGTATCATTGAAATCTCTTCTTTGAAAACACGTTTGAATATTTTACCACTGCCAGAGTACCACCAGGGATAGAAATATAAAGAAGTAAAGAAGTTTCATATTGATAAAAGGGCGTACCTCTACGGAAAAGTTCGAGACCCTGGGCTAAATACGGTGGCCGCACCCGAGTAAATGAAAGAAAAGATACCAATAGACCACGTAATGCAGCAAGCTGCAAATCTGTAGCAGTTGCAGCAGGTTCGTTTGGAAGGAACAAACCCATTTCTTCACTGACTGGTCCTTTGAAAGAATCAATTGCTATGACTATCAAAACATGGTCAACTTTTGATCTCCACTTTTCAGATCTTAAAGCACCAGCCTGTTAAAATATTATAAAAATCTCATGAAAGCATGCACTATTATTTTTTTTCTATCAAGGTCAATTTAGTGTTGCCTTAAAAATGAATAAGAAAAATTCAGGGATGGATGTCATGTGAAAATTCATTCTTGAACTCTTGGGTAAATGTTATGGGGATACCAAACTGGATACGATGGTATAAAAATAAGGGGCGGTTGTGAGCACCATAATACTTCACCTCATTTAAGGCAAAACATCTTCATCTTATTTTCAGAGTTTTCAATGTCATTTTGCTTAACACATACGTAAACAAGCTACATATGGCCTAATAATTACATATCTGTTCAATTTTAGAATAATAAATAAATACCTGAAGTTACATGTTGAGGAATAAGATTTACGTTTTTAGCTTCTCTATGGTGTTCAGTTCATGGCTGCTTCGAGGGAGTTGCTATCTTGGAATGCGGATAACAGGGCAGCCTAGCCACATTATTAGTTGCTTTCCCTGCTCTCTTGCGGGTTTAGTTTCTTGTTTGGAGGATATGTTGTCCTTCTTCACCTTGTAATAACCTAATTTCCTCTCCAACTAAAATTCTTTTCAATTTTTAATTTTTTTAAAAAAAGCAAATTATCTATTGACTATTTGGACGTATAAAAGAGTACCATGTAATGGAAAACAATGTTCCAAAACTGCGGATAGCAGTGTCTCAGTCTCAACATATTCCTCTACATTTATAGTGTTCTTAACTTACAGAAACAACGTGATGATAATGTTAATTTATTACACCAGTGTCAAACTTAGAACAATAATATAGGCAACCTCTTGTATTCACTATTCACCATCAATTTGTACTGTTATAATTTTAGAGTTACCATTGTGTTAGGATTTTTATAATGTTTAGTTTTATGGGGCTGGACTTGTACTGGTTAAATTACACTTGTATTTTGCCTAAAACACCGGTGTAAATTAGAGTACAGGCCAGTGTTTGTATAGCAATTATTCAGTGTCATTTTACATATATGCTCTCTTTTATCCTTTCCACCAATCACTATAATTTCAACATAAATTACAAATGAGAACAGCCATTAAAGGTATAGGGAAAGGTCGATGAAGGAACATTACCACAGTAATAAGAGCCTCTAATGCCTCGAGTGCAGCTATCCTCAGATAAATTGGAGTAAATGGACGGCTCTTAGAAATTTCCACACCCAAAAAACCACCTTTGTCATTCTCCTGAAGATTGCCAGTTGTACTGCCATGCTTCCTTTTTCTATGATTTAGCGGTGGCAGTGCTCCAGTAGAGGCATTTGAATTTGAACCATTAAATGTCACCCCACTATTTTTTTCAATGGTGCTCAAATCAGCAAACGCATTGTTGATAATTTCCTCTGCAAGGCATGAAGCCATTCCTGTTCAAGATGATTAATCAGTAAAAGCCATTATGTATGCTTAACGAATCTAGTTTAATCAAACAGGTGGAAAGGAGGGAAACAAATAAATACAGGGCATAAAAAAATGAACCTGAGAAAGGAAAGAACCATCTACGCAGTCAAAATAAATTTGTCCAAACAATTTATTGAGGAAATAACAGTATCACATGAACTCAGATGTAGGATGATGAGAGGATAGATGGAACTAAAATTAAGTACACTTACCTCATGCATCTCTCTCCTCCCTCTCCCTACCTCTATTTGTTTTCCCGGTTTGATAAAGAAATAAATGCAAAAAATGGAAAAAGGAATTCTTGGGGGCATGGGGGGAAATATTACACTTTAGTTCAAACTAGCCACTCAACTAGTTAATGATGTTTTGGGTGGTGAAGAAACATGCAAAGCAGCAAAGAATAATAAAAAGAATGACTTTGAAATCCCCAAAGATCTTTTCCAACAATATAGTACAGAGTCCCAACTGTTAGCAGAAAACCGATTTAATTGAGAAACTTTACATACCAACACCTGCAGACATGAGCAGAATCTTTGCAGCTGAATAGACCTTAATCCTTAATTCTGGCAATGCACATGTCTTGAAGTACTTGGTAATGATACGTAAAATGGAGGCAGCGTGTGGTAATATTTTACTGCAATTCAAATATCGCTAGTAAGTAGAATTCTGCATTATTATTGCAAGAAATGAATACATAAAAGATATAACAGATGATAGAACATGGAATTTATGGATAAAACAGAAAGGACACCACGACAGTGCAAGGTAAACAGTGATAATAGCTCTTTTATGGTAGAGGATACAAAAGAACGCCAAACAGTGATAATAGCATTAAATAAAAGATCGAACAAATTATTCTATGATGTCAAGGTTCCAACGATTGTACATATAATATACAATATATAAAGTCAACTTTGTCAATTTTTTTTTATTTTTTGTTTTTTTATCTTATTTATCTTTTGAAGGAAGAGGATAAGGATATCATGCTACCTGCCCATGACCTCCATGATAGCAATAAGCAATTCCAGGCTACATGAGTGCAAAACTGGAAGTTCTGAACAAATGTTCTCTTGCTGTATGGCAGTCATGAATGGCAATGACATTTGTGGCAAAGAGCCATTTACCATCAGAATTCTCTCAACAAGGACCAACAACAGGCGAGCAGGTACATTTACCTGACAATGAATAATAATTCAATCAAATTGCTTTTCATCATTCATCTCCCAGATTAATAAAAATACACAGAACTGACAATTATAGGAACATAAATTGGATTAACAGAACAGTACCTTAACAGGATATGAATCTGTAATCATTGTGCAACAGCCAAACATAAGCGAATAGACATTAGACGTCAGTAATTGTTCAGACCTCTTTACTGCTTTGTTACTAACTTCTTCTGCCGATGTATAACCTCCTAAAGGGGGTGGAGGCTGTTTTCCTGGTGGAACTAAAAATCCCATAACCACTTTCCGCATGGTTTCTGCAACACATGGAAAAAGATAGTCATCCGCTGCTTTTAACAGTGGCTTTTATGAAACAGATACTAACAGCGTCTACCTTCTTCTAGACCTTGAAAGGCAAAATCTAATTGATCATTTATTGCAATCAAAATTTTCTGCAACATCATAGACCAGCTTTCTACATCTCCTCTTGATTTTGGAAGTAATGCAAGGCAATGTGCAAGTTTCTGGATGCACAATACAAAGCAGACAATGGAACACATCAGAATAAGACCATAAGTATTTTTATTTTTCTTAATCGGAGAAAATGTCCCACTGTTACAGATGAGATATCCTTCGTGAGTAGAAAAAGGAAATATAAGAGAAAAAAACTCCCGGCATGTTGGATATCAAGTAAGGGAAAACATGAAAAACCATCAGATGCTGAAACCAGCATTAAAGTCGAGAGACTATACTGCCCAAGCAAGGTTGTCAAAATGAGTATAATCGCCGTTTCTGCGATTATCCCAGCCACCGGCGTTCCAGAACAGAGAAGATCGCGCAGTGGTGGGCGCGGTGGGCTCGTCGGGGAAGATCGGGAAAACGCTGCAATCATGCGTTCCGCAGCATTTCTGGGAGAGAGAACCCTAATTTGGTTCTCCCCAGTTTTGACCCGACCGGGTTGGGCCCAAATTATAAAATTAAAAAAAAAAAAAAAAAAAAAAAAAACTAATTTTACCAATTAGCAGCCCAAACTAAAAAAAAACCTAAATCCTAAAATAACCCCCAATTTCCACTGCCAAAACACTTCTTATCCCTTCTAATATGCTTGAGGTGACTAAGCGGGTGAAAATAGCGCTCATTCTTCTACTTCCTTCTTATGCAAGAGTCATTTTTCTCTCTTCTCAACACCAATATATATCATCTTCGGTCAATGGCAACACACAATCTTCTCCCTTCTCACTTTTTTTCAATGTTCTTCATGTGCAACATATAATAGCAACACATCCTCTTCTCCCTTCTCACTTTTTCTATGTCTCCATGTACTGTCATAGACTCATAGATATCTTATATCTAGATAGGCATTTGGTTTAGGGGTTTTTGTTGGCTAAAAACTTAGGATATTGGTTTAATTGTAGACTTATAACAGCTGCCCATGGCATATGAATTATTTTTTTTGTATTTTGACATATGACATATAGTCTTAACTTGGTATATGGTTGTTTACAAGGATAAATATGTTTTAAGTATATATATATTGTTGGTAGGATCTTACGATCCGTGTTACGATTTCATGATTCCCCCCCCCCCCCCCCCCCCCGAGCTCGTCTGAAATCTAGATTTTGACAACCTTGTGCCCAAGACTTCCATGAATGTGCATTAATGTGCTCAGAAGTTCACCACAAACATATTTTTCTCCCAAAGGTTCACACAAAGGGTTAGGGAGGGTCTGAAGGTTGGGAGTACCCTTTTCTCCAATTCTCATTGGCTTATCCTTTGTAGATCACAATGCAGCGCTCTATATCAGAAATTTTTTATCACTAGTCTTTGTATTTTCAGTAACTTTGAGTTTAGATTCTTTCCGTTTGTGTTAGGAGAAAGATTATAGAGAAAATGAAAATGGAAGGAATGAGAATTACTGATGTATTAATGCATCAATCATTTCCAAATCCTTATCCTCAAATACCTTCCTTTGGATTCTTATAAATACCTTTCCTGTCCTTCTTTTGAAAACAAAGGCACTCTCCAAGAGCACAAATTAATTTGGCCAGCAGTTTACAGTTGGATTAAAACTAATTATTTGCTTCAAATTAAGAGATGGTGATAAAGAACCATCATTACCTTATAAGTGCATAATGTGTTATGGAAGTTCAGTTTGAGCCGCCATTTATTTTCACACTGTCAAGTGACGAGCTCTCACCTAACGGGGTCTAGGGAGGGTAAATGTAGGCAGCCTCACCCCACCAAGTGGAGAGGCTGTTTCCAGAATTTGATCATGACCCTAATATCACAAGGCAATGACCTTACTGTTGCGTCGAGACTTACCCTCCATAGGTAGAATTATAGCTATTACAATATAATTCCCTCCTGACAATATGTGTAAAACAAAAAAAATAAAATAAAATAAAATAGTACAATTTTTTAAGCAAAGAGGGGCAGCTACAGGCATACATGGGGAGAATGCATCCTGCTCTGCTCCCCTCACCTTGCCCACCTAATTTTATTTCCAAACAATGGAATCCCATCCCTCCTACACTGTCGTCCACCATCCCCTCTTATACTAACAATCGAAACAGACCCAAGAAAAGACTCTTTGAAATTTGATAAACACATTACCTTTGACATAGAGAGACTGCATCCTCCAGACAAGAGTTTTAAACCAATAGCAGATTCGACCTGTGTAAATTCGAAACAAGCACCAAATCACTAATAGATCCGCAAGAAACTCTTAACGCTTTACAAAACACTTTCCCTCAGAACAGCATTAAGCAAAACTGGTGCAACAACGAACATTATCCAAGAAGTATTAAACATAGCAGTGGACTAAAACAAAGTTCTAATTATAGATAGGGTAATTAAGCATGTAACAAATGTTGCAACAAGGGAAAGAGAAGCTTACACTATCATAATGGCGTTGAATAGAAAATGGGAATGAAGTTATTATAGTACATAACAGATGAAGTGCACCTTCCTGCATTCATCACAATTTGAATAATGAATAGAACTGATAAGCAAATAAAGCATATATTTTCTGTTAAAAAAAACAGCAGCTATATAAGGACAGACCAAGTCTACAGATAAAAGCATGCAAAGAATATGAAATATCTAATATTCAAAGGTTTGTCTGCATTAAGCAAGTCCGGGTCGAAGAATAAACTTTTTATCTTCCCCTTATGCTAAGTTTAATGCAAGACATTTTCATCTCATAGTATATACCTACGCAATATGCATGGATAGGGGAGAGAGCAAAGAAATAGGGCTTCCTCTCAATTATTCCACTTTCAGCAATGAATAATTACCCTGCGAAAACTGTTGCATATACAAGGTTCAATAGCTTATATATCCTCTATGTATATATCGCTTATACATTATGTGATGAACCGAATGATTCCATTTATCAATATAAATCATACAAGTATAACGCTTTAGATATATTGCTATTTCAATGCAATTCAAAGCACAACTTCACAATCCAACTTCAAAACACGAATCTCTCAATCAAGTGTTATCACTGCAACCTTGAGTTCTTTCCTGCTCGTTTTCAACCTAAAAAAATGATGCAAACTCAAAAAATAAAAACATATATGCATCTCCATCCATTGCTTCATGAAAGTTTTCTATTTCCTAATTTGAATAGGTGTCAAAAACTCCGTAGTCTTCAAATTGAGCACTTACCCATATTGGCTCTGAGTAGTCATCATGCAACAACTTCAAAGCAGGCAGAATGACTTTCACCGCACAGGAAGACCCATCTTTCTTGAACTTAGGAAACCTGCTTAACCTATTTAAAAAATAAAATTAATACAAGTAGTCACCACCTATTTCAACGAGACATAGCTTACATGAAACAGGACTTGGAAAAGGTTGAGAGGTTGTAATACTTTGATTTCTAACACCAATAGGTGGCAGGAAATATTACACAAAACCAACATTGGACTAAATGCATGCCTAAAGTAATTTGGTTCAAAAGAAATCCAATGTCCTATATATAATTCACAAAACTTGGCAAGCAATAAAGTAGAAGGGATGACAAATTTAAGCAATTTGACAGTAGCACAATTTTTAACAGTTGATAGAATAATTAGTATACACAGACGTATAAATCATCATTGGAAATGCAAAACATCTAACCCAGTGCATAACATGTGGCAACCTCAAATGAGCTTGAAGACAAACAGAGAGAGAGAGAGAGAGAGAGGGAGGTCTGTAAGGAGGGTTTCAATTACGCAGAACCAAACATGACCATTATACAATGAACATCATTAACTGTGCAGTAATTAATAGGAATTTCTTTTAGTAGAAATAGAAACATCTAACCTTTTAAATAGATCGGACATTGAAGAACAAGAAGTCACCCTCACTATATGAGAACCTTCTGTTGACTGTTTTGAATAAAGATCATGAAACACGTCACAAATGAGCAAAAAACAAATAAAAAATTTGTCTCAGAAATTACAACATTGATCTTAAAAGATGCATGTAAACAGGGATATCTGTGTTTGAGTACACATGTACGCTGAAAGATCCAAATGAGGATTCCAACCACCTAAGTATGACACACACAATAACCACTAAGCATACAGAACAAGCGTGGTTTTTGTCCAACACATAAAAGGTGACATCATGGACTCCATAACGCCTTACAGTAATAATGAGCACATTAAATAATTCCAAAACGCTTTGGTAAAAGGTACAATGCTGTGATATATAGATTTTCGTGAACAACAAATTCAATAGTATCAAGAAGTTTGGCATAAGGCCAATTATATTAGGCTCTCTTCGGAGTACCAGTTTTGGCTAGCATTTTGGTGTTCAGATCACATACAAAATATAATAGCTGTAAAGTATCAAATTAAGAGTTCCAAGGAGATATACCAACACTGTTCAGGTCAGAGTTCAACTAATGTCCAAACTAACAGGAAAATCTGCAGTGAAAAACAACTGGTATTCCCAAAAATAACCCTTGCAAAAGAATAATCTGCATGATAGTAAAGCAACTTGGTACCTGAAGAAATGACAGCAACTTCTGGAACCACACAGAGTATGATTCCAGGAAACGTTCTGAGCTGCACTCTGTACAAGTAACCCCCAGCAAGGAGATTCCTACCCAACATTTGTCTGGCTATAAAATAGAAAAATGCAACAATGTAAATTAAAATAGCTGTCTTGTTCCACTGGCATCAAAAAGAACTCAATAGCTCTCTGGTTACATCGTATTCTGCCCATGCATCAAACGCAACCAATCTATTTGTTATAAGGGTTTTCTAACTTATGTATCAAATGAATAAGATAAGCAAGCATAAAAGGTAAAATTTAATCAGAAAACTTGAACATCACTCCTTGATTCATCAAATACACCACTTCAGTGTCATTTACCCATGAGAAAGAAATACTTCCTTATTTATGCTTGGTTATCCTATACATCAGTTGCATAGATTAGAGAACAAAAATGAAATATCAACCTACAAAATAACCCTACAAATGTGTCACCAAGTAGTACTTTGCTTACTAATATATATCATTATACATAAAAAAAAAATCCTTGTTATTGTAAACTAGTTAGGTCAAAAATCTGTGATATTCACTCAAATGACAAATAAAAACGATAAATAAATAAATTTCATCGGCATAAAAAAGAAAAAGAATTGAACCCAATAAGCATAAAATGTAAATACTATTTCTGCATTGTATTGAATACCCAGAAAAAGTGAAAGTGAAAAGTTGCAAAATTTACCGTGTTGCTAGAAAGAAGAGTCAAAATGCGTTGGACCCATGAAGTAACAGCGGATTTCCACGTTTCAATTAACTTGGGGTCCGTGTATTCAGTGACGGATTCTGATAGAAGACGGTGAGTTTTGAGCAAAGAGATAACCCTAGAAATCTCCGAGGTGTTAGAGAAAGGGTGCTTCTCGTCGGGAAGATGGTCTCGGATGAGGGTGCGAAGCAAACGGGGCTTGAGTGCAACATCGTACATGTTGCGGAAGCAATCGAAGGTTGACGACATTGGATAATAGGAAAGGGTTCGAAGGTGGTTGTGTTGTTGTTAGTACTGAATGTGGCAGCAGCCTGCGAGTGAAGAAGAGAGAAAGAGGGAATGAAAGCGGCGGAGGAAGAAAAGGTGCAAAGGTTCTTCTTTCTCCTCCTTACTCTGACTCTGCTGTGTGTTAAGAATGTGTTTGGCAAAATACTAATTTAAACTAGGAAAAGTCTGAAAACACCTTGTGGAGTGTGGACTTCACTCCTACATTTATATACCACATTGAGGTGAGTTTTACTGTTTTATTTTTATTTTTTTTCTTAATTATGTTAAGTCATGAAGTTTGGGGTATGACTTACAGAAGTTAGTTTTGGGTTTGTCATACATCCTTACTATCAATTTTAGTCAATTTTACCGGCATGCAATATCGGAATCCTGACCAGACTCAAGAGGTTGGTCATGTGGTGCCACGTGATGTCACACGGGCGAAGACGACTTCTCTCTTCAATACTTTGTTTATTTTTTTTATTTAACTAAAAATATAAAAATATTAAGTTTTTTGGTTTTTTAATTTAAAGAAAGAAGGGATCTTTGCTTACGGGGCACCGCTTGCCTAACCTCCTACATCTGACCACGATTCCGATGTTACATGTCAGCAAAATTGGCCAAAATTGATAGTAGGGGTATATGACAAACCCAGAAGTAACTTCGGGGAGTCAGACATTGAAAAATAAGAATAATGGTATCTAACAAAAGTACCCCAAACTTCAGGAACTTGTGACATAATTAACCTTTTTTTTTATTCACGGGTTTTACTATTACTGTTTTAGTTTTTAAAAATTAGAATAATAATTATAATTAATATATATATATTTAATAATTAATTATATTCGGGCCCGAGCCGGGTGATCCGAGCACGACGGACCCGAACTCGTCCTTAATAGGGTCGGATCTGTCCTCTTCACAAATGAGTTTGTCCCTTTTAAGGTTTGAGGATGGGTTTGACCCGGCCCGAACCCGTCGGGTTGGGACGGGTCTCCAGATAGGGTCAGGTCATGCTCACCCATTTAGTATTCCTTTGAGTCATATACCATGTAAGATTTTTTCTGAAATTTTAGCTTCGCTAGTGGAGTAGTGGTATTGGAAATGTAATATTTAATATAATTTTTAGAAATTATTTGTAAAATTGTTATTAGGATTCCAAAAATTATTGAAAATTGAAATGAGATCTTACAAATAGGACCAAAACATTTTCCTGAAACAGTTTTGCATGTAAGATAGAAGGAAATAGTCCTTAAATCCTTCGGGGTATGAAAACACTTCTTGAACTTAGGTCCTTTTCGAGATTCGAAAAAATGGATTGATGGTGGTTTGAGGTCGCCCGAAAAATTAACGCCCTTAGCTTTTAAAAACCAATTTGAATAATGGGAGTTAGTCCTCAAACCCCAGATTTATCCCCCAAATCCCACTTTTTTCAATAATACCAATAATATCCTCTTTTTAAACCTCCATTATACTTCCTTCTTTTTTCATTTCACAAATCCCACACCCCACTTTTACTCCCTCCCTCATTCATGTTCCACTCCCTCCCTCATTCTTCTTCCTCTTTCACATTCCTCCTTCACTTTCAACTCCCTCTTCTCCCTGCTGCCTCCACCACCGCCTCCTCCACCGCCGCCGCCTTAAGGTATTCCATTCTTCTTCTTCCCTCATTCATTACCGTTTTTTTCTCTGTGGGTTTTTGTTTTGTTTTTCTTTTTTCTTTTCTTTTCTTTTCTTTTCTTTCTTTTTTTTTTTGTTTATTTGATGTATGAGGGTTTGGTTTAGGTTTTGTTTTTTGTATTTAAGGTTTTGTTCTTTTCATTATTGTAGTTTTAGGGTTTATTTTTATTGTTGTTGTGTTGTTTTTCGAATTCGCCGTTGTTGTGTTGAAGGTATGTTGTCGCTGCAACTTTCCGACACGGGGGTGTCGGAAGATTATAAAATTCCGACTCTTTCATGTCGGAAATTAATCAGTGGTTGTTTTATAAATTGTTTGTTATTGTTATGTTTAATATTTTGAGTTTTGATGCTTAGATTATAAAAACATAATTTTTGTTCTCTCAATGTTTGAATATTGCTTTTATCCATAACTTACACATTTTTTTAATTGGGTTGAAATTTCAGATATGGCTAGATTGAAGCGTACAATTGAAACCGTTCGAGTAGAAGAAGAAGAAGAAAAACAACGTAGACTCCATAAAGGAAGAAACTGAGAAGAAATTGTTACTTTTGATCAATAATATATTTGGTCATTTTGTAATACCTTTTGAACTTGTTGGCATTAGATCAATGTGTTTGTTAGCTTTTGAACTTGTTAGTATTTGGTTTTTGTTATTTGTAATAGCTTTTAAGCTTAGGTATTGAACATCTGGATTAAGGTTTGCTTTTGAACATGGATCAGATTAAGGTTACGTGAATTAAAGAATTAATGTTTCGGTATCAATTTACTTTTTTGAAATATATCAGCATAACTTCATGTTGTAGCAATTGATTAATGTTTTTGCAATGAGTATGTCAAATTGGTGTGATCTAATGTATTTTTCTGATAAATCCGGCAACAGGGAGCTACGTTTCCTATTGGTAATTTCAAATTGATTAAGTTAATATTTCTGATAGAAATGTATCGGAATTTTAATAAATTCTTAATTAAGTATATCGGAAATTTAATAAATTCTGAATTTAGTATATCGGAAAATTGTTACAGCGAGCTACGTTTCCTATTGGTAATTTCAAATTGATTAAGTTAATATTTCTGATAGAAATGTATCGGAATTTTAATAAATTATGAATTAAGTATGTCGGAAATTTAATAAATTCCGAATTTAGTATGTCGGAAAATTGTTACAGCGATACGTTTTCTATTGGTAATTTCAAATTGATTAAGTTAATATTTCTGATAGAAATGTATCGGAATTTTAATAAATTCTGAATTAAGTATGTCAGAAATTTAATAAATTCTGAATTTAGTATGTCGGAAAATTGTTACAGCGAGCTACGTTTCCTATTGGTAATTTCAAATTGATTAAGTTAACATTTCTGATAGAAATGTATCGGAATTTTAGCAGTTTCCGAAATCATTCTCTCGGAAAAGTGACAGTTATATAAGTTAAATGAATGTTACACTTTTTCCGATATACCCGTGTCGGAATTTATATAAATTCTGACACTGGTTAATCGGAATATTAACAGTAACGTAAAAAAAACGTAAAGAAGATGAATGTTACCTTCAACAAAAAGCAGAGAGACCACTGGAGCTCCTTTACGAATAAAATGTGTGTTTTCACTTGTGTCTTCCAATGAAAGAGGTTTGTAAGTAGAATATGGAAGGAGTTAGAGAGAGTTAGATAGAAAGGGGTTTGGGGTTTGGGGTTTGGAAGAAGTTGAAAATGTGGCTGGGGTTTGGGGTTTCTTTTTTTTTTTTTTTTGAAAGCTGAAGGGTATAATAGACATTGCACCATTAAAATGGGGTTTGGGGGGATAAAGTGGGGGTTTGTAGACTAATTCCCTTGAATAATTATTGGATTATTTTTGACAAGTTTAATTGGGCTCAGATTTACCAGCTTTAAGCCAACTAGCTTATATGTTATATGAAAATCGTTAAACTGTTTATTTGGTCCCTGTTCTGTTGTAGAACGTCTGGTACTTGAACTAAGCGGTCAAGTGTCCAGTATTCTACGGTTTGCTTTCAGACTGCAAATAGGCACCCTGATTTCCAGGATATCAGCGCTATTGTCGTTCTTAGTTTGGGGGGTGGTGTGTGTGTTTGTGTGAGATTAAAGGATGCATACCTGGTTACCCTCTGCTTGCTTATATAAGCTGATATCCTTACCGTTGGGTTTCCCTCCTCATCAATGGAGTGGCCGAATTACTGCTAACGGCAAGTGATAATGGCAGGAGTAAAGGGGTCATTATTGGTGAGTTGCTGCTCATCATGATAGTGGAATCCAAGGAATTCAGGCTTAATGGCCTAGTCTTCTGAGAAACCGCCATACCGGTTTAACGAGGTAAGGAATCCTATGTTAGTCACTGAGAAGTCTTCTTCTTTACCAGTTTGGAGGAATAGAGGATTTGGGCCACTAAAGGGCCACACATACCGGTAATCCGGTTTGTAGGCGTCATGGGCCCTTAAGAAGGCTTTTATGCCGGTAAGCCGATTTACTGAAGACTAGGGCCCTTAAAGGGCTTCTAATGCTAGTTAACCAGTTTCATGAGGTCAAAAATCCTCTCTGGGCTAGACCTTACTGATAAACCAGTTTATCGAAGTATAGTTCTACTTCTGGTCCATAACAGTTGCCCCCCAGACCATGGTTTATAATTATGAACCTTGGTTTTGTTGTTTTCATGAGAAGTAGCTCAATTAGAAGTTTAACCGGTTTTATGAAGCATTCGAGCCTCATATCATCACACCGGTAATTCCTCTAAATATACCTCCTTGCCGGTTTAAGTTCGTCAAAAAAGACTGGGTCCTGATGAACCTCTTTTCTTTTCACATTACTGAAGGATTTAAGACAGATGCTCCGATACTCCGGTTAACCGGTTTAACGTGGTATCTTTATGCTCTCCTGATTTTTTGGTAAGCAGATTTACTATTGTTTTTGGAGGGTCTCAATATCTGACACCGATTTACTTGGCCTTAAATAAGGCTTTGCAATACTCGTGCATTAAAGGGACAAACCGGTAAACCGGTTTACATTGGTTTCGACTTTCTTTGAAGCCTCATAAAGCTGGTATACCGGTAAACGGGAAAGGACTTGGGTTCTTGAAGAACCTTGCCGCTAAACCGGTAAACGTGTCCTTATTTGGATAATTTGCAGTATTTCCGGTATACCGGTTTCTCCACGTACATGTCATTCAAATTTTCTGGATTTATGCAAGCATTATTTCTCAGAAATGAACTTTCTTCTCTTCTTTATGAATGAAAAAGTATTGCCTTTATTTAAACGTGCTCAAGTCTGGTATTCAATTTGTGCCCATACTTGGTAGACATTTGGTAATTTCTCTTCTAGCCAGCGAAGGAAATTCCTTTTAACCTTATTAGACTCCGAAAGAAGTCTAACAGTAGTCTTACCATCAGTACATGGGTGGTGTCTCTTATTGATTTTTAGGACATCCTCTTACCCATTTCACTCCCTACAAGGTGGCTAGCCAAATAGGCGGTGTACTTTAAGTTGGTCTTATTAATTTCCATAGGATTGGAAAATTCCCTCGAAGTTGGACTTTTGAGCGTTGATTTTGTGAGTTTAGACTGATGTTTCCTCACAAGTCCAAACTGTTAAACCGGTTTGTCATTGTATTAAATGTCTGAACTACACTACTAAACCGTTAAACCGGTTTTGTGGAGTTAAACGATGTTAAACCGTTTAATCGGTTTATGTAAACTATGTTTTATATTGCACTTCTAAACCGTTAGTTCGGTTTAATGGCGATAAAAAGAACTCAACAAATGCCAACTGAAATTCTTGTTTATTATAGCATCAAATCTTTATAACCGAGAAAGCATTCACACTAACTAAAGACAACAGTGGCTCAAAAGGCCTCATTGGAATTGAAATATCCTAAAAACTGCTTTCTCTTGTCAATCCACTCAGAAGGGGGTTTTCAATTGTAGTAGATTCGAAGTCTAGCTGCATTCCAAGGATTTTTATCCTGAATCTCCTCTCCCAGCCTCCTTCTCCTTACCAAATCCTCCAGGGACGTAACTATCCTGGGCCCTCTGGTATTCCTCAAGATTGATGTACTTCTCTGCCCTTTTCATGACTTCATCCATGGTTCTAATCTTGTGCATTACCAAATGATCAGCAAATTCACTAGGTTTCAAAGCCCTCATCAGCAAGTGAAGTGCCACAGAGGTTTCAATGTCACTGGTAGACAAATATTCTGAATTGAATCGAGTGAGGAAGTCCCTTAGTGATTCGTCTTTTCCTTGCTTAATCTGAGACAGGTGATGTTCATATTTCGGTTGTGCCTTACTGGTGGTGAAATGACCCAGAAACTTTGCTGCCAAATCCTTCCAACATTTGATAGAGTTGGGTTCCAGCTTTGAATACCATCGTAACGCCGCTTTCTTCAGGGTCAAGAGAAAAATGCGACACTTATACGCATCTTTAGCCCCCTGACAGGACATTACCACCAGAAAACTGTCAATATGTTCCTGTGGATCTGAGTTCCCAAAATATGGATCTACATTGGCTGGAGCTTTGAGATTTTCAGGCATGGGGAAAGCCATTATGCTTTCAGAAAACGGGTGGTCTTTTTCTTCAGGTTCTTCAACCAGCTCCACCTCATTTCCTTTGCCAACGCCTGATTGAGATGTTCCTTTCCTCAACTCTTTCAGCAACTTGTCCTGCTCATCTAACCGCTTGCTCAAACGAGCCAGCTCTGTCTCCACGCTTGCTTTCCTCTGCGAGCACCCGCCAGATGACCCCTTACTCTCATGTCGGGAATGCGAAGGGCTTCCTCCTCTGGTGGGGGCCTCTGTCGCGATTTCTCCTGTTCATGATGAGAAGGTTCCTGTTGTCTCGAACGCTCTTGCTCTGCCTGTCTTCTTCCTTCGCTTAATCGTTTCCTGAGGTCCTTCTGACGAGAAGGTGTTTGTTCTCCGCTCGGGTTTTTTCTTAATTCCAACGCACTGTCGTGGCTGGGTTCAGCACGTTCTCCCTGTGACCAGTTATCCATCTCTTTCACAAAAGTGGTGGGAATTAGTTTGCCGCTCCCACTGTGGTCGCCAATGTTCTGTTGTAGAACGTCTGGTACTTGAACTAAGCGGTCAAGTGTCCAGTATTCTACGGTTTGCTTTCAGACTGCAGATAGGCATCCTGATTTCCAGGATACCAGCTCTATTGTCGTTCTTAGTTTGGGGGGTGGTGTGTGTGTTTGCGTGAGATTAAAGGATGCATACCTGGTTACCCTCTGCTTGCTTATATAAGCTGATATCCTTACCGTTGGGTTTCCCTCCTCATCAATGGAGTGGCCGAATTACTGCTAACGGCAAGTGATAATGGCAAAGGAGTAAAGGGGTCATTATTGGTGAGTTGCTGCTCATCATGATAGTGGAATCCAAGGAATTCAGGCTTAATGGCCTAGTCTTCTGAGAAACCGCCATACCGGTTTAACGAGGTAAGGAATCTTATGTTAGTCACTGAGAAGTCTTCTTCTTTACCAGTTTGGAGGAATAGAGGATTTGGGCCACTAAAGGGCCACACATACCGGTAATCCGGTTTGTAGGCGTCATGGGCCCTTAAGAAGGCTTTTATGCCGGTAAGCCGATTTACTGAAGACTAGGGCCCTTAAAGGGCTTCTAATGCTAGTTAACCAGTTTCATGAGGTCAAAAATCCTCTCTGGGCTAGACCTTACTGATAAACCAGTTTACCGAAGTATAGTTCTACTTCTGGTCCATAACGGTCCCTTATATTTTTTTTATTTCAATTTGGTTCCTTATCTTTATTTGGTATTAATTTGGTCTCTAAATTTTCAAATCGTTAACACCTTTAGTCTCAACCGTTAGTCTTCTTTATTGATTCGAAATCGTCTTTCTTCTACTCAATCCTGATGAATAGTTAAGCTCCAACTCACGTTTTTGTCTCTTCAGTTTGTGTCATAGAAGAGTAAACATTCCCCCTCCCCCCAAAAAAAAAGGCTATGAATGAGTCATCCCTCCCTCCCTTGAAAGACTTAGAAAATAAAGTGAAGCATAAGCACCAAAACGGCAGCGTTTTGGGCCACAAATTATGTGGACATGGAGAGGGACACGTACTCACAGCCACGTCTATAATTAATGGTCATGTAGTATTAAAATTGACAGTGTTAACAGCAACTAGTAATTGAGACTAACGATGTAAACGATTTGAAATGTAAGGACCGAATTGATACCAAATAAAAGTAAGGGACCAAATCAAAATAAAAAAAATAAGGAAATCCAAATGAGCAGTTTAGCCTAAGAAAATCTAAATCTCATCTAATGAGAAATTATTTTGCCATTCTAATCAACGACAATGCCACCATTAAATATCATGAAAACTAAAAAATATCCTTGTTGTTCAAAATCCAATTTAAACACAAGTGGTAGACATCTATTATGACTTGTGTTTTTAATATTAAAAATTCTACTAAACACGGGGTCGTAAATGGATGCTTATGACTACTTATGACAACAAGTCGTAAGCACTCCATACGACCCATGTTTTTAATGTTTAAAAATTCACTAAATACAGATTCGTAAAGGGTACTTACAACCTATAACCCGCACATTACTAAGAAAAAAATGATAATATTGGAATATTTGAAAATTTTAGAGTGACATTGTCAACTCTTGAGTAAGGATAATAATAAAACCCACACTCACGGGTACCCGGTTGTAATCGATCTGGTTTTGGTGGGGAAAACCGCGTTAGCTGTGTTTGGAGAAACCCAAAACCGAAATTCGCTTTAAAAAGATGGGGGTTGGGCGGGTCTGACATATTAAGTATACACCCGGCCCCCGCTCTAATATAAAATTTAAATAATTTTCATTATAATTATAGTTAAATGGTAAAGTCAAACTAAATTATTTAGCTAAAACCGTGATTTAATTCTTAAATTTTTAGATTTTTTAAAATTGACAGTTATTATTATATATTGTTTGAATTATAATGTATTTTAAATTTTTGTTTAGTACAATAAAAAATAATTTTAAAAATAATTGGATGGATTGCCCACGGATTTTCCCGAACCCGACGGTGATGGGTTTCACTTTTTAATATCCGCTCTCCTTACACCTGCATCCTAATTCGACCCGCTCTTGATGAGTGCAATGATAGAAATAGTATATATTAGATAAGCATAAATATACATGTTTTAAAAAATAAAATGTTTGTACCACTAACTTGTATGTGTGTGCGTCCCTGGTCATGCCTACTCTTGAGGTGCAAAATATTTTTTACATCTGATAAAAAAGTTGAACCATTATCGAGTTTAGGTAAATTTAAATAATTATAACCCAAATTATATCCAAGCTTTTGTGATTAATTTTACTCATAACCCGAGCCCAAATATGATAGAGTAATTTGAACCTATTGTGGGTTCATTTGGTGGATAAATAGGATAAAAATGACAAGATATGATAGTCCCTCCTATTCTATTACTAGTCAAAGTTTGGTGAGCCAATAAGATAAGATAATGTTATCATATTGGCCTATCATATCCCATCTACTTATGGCTCATATGGTGGCCGAGAATAGGACAAGGACAGATAGGATAGAGGGCATGATAAGATCATGATAGCTCTTATCTTGTTTTTAACCCAGCTCTTAGCATGAGATGAAAATACAATAGGCAGACTGGATATGATAGGCTAACGGGATCACATTATCCTATTCTGTTGCTAGCTCACCAAACTCATGATAATAACATAATAAGACAACTATCATAACCTATGTTTCTTATCATGCCCACCAAACGTGTTAATTAGTGTGTTTTTATCCTATGTAGGAAGTTGGATTAGAAATGAACACGATATGATAATGTAGTTTTTACCGTCATATCCTCACACATTAACACTATTGTCACCACTATCATCACACTACCACCATTATTACCTCCTCATCAATGTCATTATTATCTAATGTGCATCAAACATTGGACATGATGAGAGTTATTATGCTCATATCATATCGTACTCTCATTCTGCACTCTATCTTATGTTGTCCTTATTCAATCATGACCACCAAATAAGTCAGATGTATATGTGTGGTAAGATTTAAAATTATGAAAAACATTTAAATTTTGGGTATAAAGGAAGTTGTTTAATTCCGTAAACATCTTAAAAACATTTAATACTTTTATTCATGTAAGTAATTAATTTCTTTTGATAAAATATATTAAATGCTTTAATAAGTATAAGTATCTCAATGATCGCAGAAAAAATATAATATACTCCCTCCATTTTATTTTATTTGTTGTTTTAGAATTTTAGACTTGTTTCAAATTATTTGTCAATTTAGGAATTCAAAAGTGTATTAATTAATTTTTTTTAACTTTAATTTTGCTTTTAAACATTTTGAAAGATGTAAAAGGTGTGATAATTAATGTACTGTGAGGATAGTATAGTAAAATTGCTTTATTATTCTCTTGAAAATTGAAATATTAAATGATTTTCTTAATCCGTTTAAAATTGCTAAAGTGACAGATAAATTGAAATAGAGCGAGTACACAATATAAAACAAAAAAGTAAATATGTTAAAATTTCAAATGTATTTGTAACATCTTTTTATTTAAATACCATTTTATTTTGTGTATATATTATTGACAAAAACACACTGGGACTAATTTCATGAACTCGAAACTGTCATAAAAATCACAATCACTAAATTAAAATATCAATATATAAAAATAAAATGATTTTTAACAACTTGGAAGGATTTTCTAAAAAGAATTAAATTAATTATGATAGTTTTGGGCTCATGAAATTAGGCTCAACGCTAAAATTAATTAACAACTTGAACCGAAAAGTGAGATAAGATGATAAGTCATTGAGTCATCAACATTCTTGAAATATTAGTCCAGAAAAAAATATTTAATATGTTTAACAACTTTTAAAAAAATCTACAGTAATAATTATTTATTTAAGTAATCATAATCTTCTGGTAAAATATATTACTAAATGCTAATGGAATATAGTAAATGATCTTCTCCAAATAATTAAATTAAACAATAAAATATAAAAATTATCTCTTTTTTTTCTAAATTAAAATGATTTTTATCCTTTAAATAATATTTGCTTTACTTAAAATAAATAAACAATCGGTTTTTTACTTTTTTTCAGTTTTTCTATCATACTTCAAATAAGATTAATGGAAGTTAACATAGATGAAGGAGGTTTGTGTCATTTAAGAACGTGGTCATGAGTTCGATTTTTGACTCATGTGAATAGACAGTGTTTTGTGTGAAGCGCTACCCCAAAATGACTCAATTAATGCATGATGAGTAAATTGTGTGACAACCTAACTTTTATTTCTTATTTTAAAATTAGTGACTTAAAAATTTCGTTTTAAATCTTAATTACTTTTAAAAATTCTCCGGAAAATTCGGCAGAGTTTCCTCTGTTTTTGGACTTCCCAAAATTTTATATTTTTCACTTGTTCAATCCAGTATAGTCCAGAAAAACTATAAAACATTTATAACTATAATTTTTTTGCTTTCCTGCCCTCTTAACAAAATAAAACCAAACTCAGGGTTTACACGATTGAATTATAATAAAATCCAAATAACTTAATTATAATAAAATAATTATACCTTCTCTCCTAACTAGTTATTACTTAAGTCAATATTCTTTAAGCTAAGGTAGTTATTCCTTAAGTCAATATTCTTTGTTATCACTAGTTAGTCGAAGGTTCATTAACATACAAATTACTCATTCTTAATCATCATTATAACTACCCATAAATACTTTCTCTAAGCTAAGGTAACACCCCCTCTTACCTTGCTTTTTCATAGACATGTTTCTTTTTGTACGCTAATGTCCAACGTATTAGGGTCCATTGCTTACGTGCTTAAATTAAATAATACTCCCTCCGTTCCTTTTTATCTGTCGTTTTTTGAAGAGATTTTTTGTTTCTTTTTATCTGTCGTATTGAGGATTTCAAGAGTGTAATAAATGTTATTTTCCATGTTTGCCCCTATTTAATATGTCTTGGTTTATGTAAGTAGTGGAGAAAAATTAATGATTATAGAGAGAGAAAGGGTATAGTAGGAAAAAACATAATTAATGCATTAGAAATTTGAGTAATGATTGGATTTCTTAATGGACGTGTTTTGTTTGAAATATGACAGATAAATAGGAACGGAGGGAGTAATCAATTTAATGCGCCAAAACCGACTCAAACGCGACAACCAAACCATCAATTAATCCTTTTTAGTTACGCTAAAACAATATCAATATTAAATTGGCTATTAGGTTTATAACATTATAAAAACATATTTTTCATTATAACCAACAAATTAGCAAATATCAATAAGGTTATAAAAGACAAGGTTCCTTAAAACAAACACTTTAGAACTTTACGTTCAAGGAATTTAGAAATGGAAATCAAGGCAGTTAACTTCGACATCTCGAAAATTGACAAGTATTAAGGTATCAAATTTTGGGCAAATTTATAAATCACGAAATCATTTGATTAGGAGTTACAAACGGAAGTTGAATAGAGTATAAATTAGGACCATTGGTTTCTCAATAAAGTAGTATAGTTTTTTTATCGAAAATATGTTAACTTTCAAAACTAACAAAGTTATCAAGATAGATTGAGGTCAAGTAGCTTTAATAACGATTCACAAAACATCAAATCCTAATGTTACTTGACGCTATAAATTTCGAATTGAAAGAGAGTGCTCTTTGATTAAAAATAAGTCTATGTCATATTTCCAAGATTTAAATGACTACACTCCCCTTCAATTTGAAATTAAAGATCAAGGTTTTACTCCGATTTAACGTATGTCGAATATATCGGGTTCCTAATTAACTAAAGTATTGTTTAGTTCAGGGATAATTCCACCAAGCTAAACGACAGGTCTCTTACTTATGAACCCAACACATTTAACTAAAATACTCTTTAAAACTCATCATTCGACATGACAATTAATCCTATATTATCCCAAATCGGAGTAACTAATTAAAATTATTATAAATAACAATCTAATTGAAAATCAATACTAAATCCCTAATGTCGTTTATTGTTTCTGAGAACAATGATAACATTTCAAAACAATTTAACATTAAAGTTACTATAAAAATCAGCTTTATTATTAGTGTTAGTATTATTACTAAAGCACAATATAGAGCAGTTAAAACGGGTATTAGGGATTTACCCACAAATCAACTTTTGAAGCAACAGAGGGGATTAGCTCGGTTCAATAGCTCCTCCTAGCTCCGATTTAAAGCGAATGGGTCCGAACCGATTGAAACCTGCTTAAACTGTTAACACCACAACAACAAGAATTAGGCGACGCCTTTGTCAGCGACGGTTCGATTGAAGTCGCAACCACCATAGCCAACCCAAAGAGGAGAACGCGGAGACCGGCTCGCAATTCGCGAGGTCTCCACAGCCATGGCGATGAGAAACAATGGGGTAGGGCCGACGCTGGATTAGTGGTGGCTGGGTCCAGGGGAGAGAGACGCGAGCGACCCAGGAGAGAGAATGGTGCTGCCATGGCGGCGGTGGTGCACGAAGAGCGGAACCCCACACGCCGGTTCGGTTCGGTCTGAGAAGAGAGTCACGATTCGCAACTGAGAAGGGAACACGCGAGCAGCTATGGTGTGGTGTTGGGTGGCGGCGTGAAGAGAGCACCGTGAAAGGAGAGAGAGCGGCCAGGAGAGAGAGAGAATACGAGGGAGAGAGAGACGACGAAGATGGAGGGGTGTTGCCGCTGCACAACAAGGGGAACCCCTTGGTTTCCCTTCTCTTAACACACACACTCTTACATTATTATTATTATTATTATTATTATTATTATTATTATTAGTGGTGGTGGTGGTGATAATGTTAGTATTATTTTAAAATACTAATAAACAATTTTTATTTATTTTTTTCTTTAACATTTACAATACTATTATTATTATTATTTAAGGGAAATACCAATAACAAAGTTTAAATATCGTATTAATACACATAGGGATGTCATAAAGTTAGTACTTTGAAATTATATGAAACATTCATTTGATATTGGGTATATCTTTTTTTTTTGGGTCCGTATTCCTTGCGGAACCATCGGTATCCCCAAAAGTATCCTTAATACCAGGGAGCCCTTGAGACTAATCTGGAGCGAGCTGCGTGGCTGGCTCTCCCAAAGGAATGTTTTTAGTGTGAATCGAACACGGGGCTACTAGCACCTGTATCTCATTCCCAGTATTTCAGTTGGGGCCTTACACCAACTAAACCAAACCCCGTTGGTGATATTGGGTATATCTAACTCAAAGTAAAGTATAGAAAGTATATTTTTAAAATAGAGTAATTACTTTAAACAAATTTACTTTAAAATATACGAATAAAATATACTTTCCTAAATAATAATACAACGTACTTTATGAAAATACCCAACACTATAATAAATATATATAAGAATTAATCATTTAATTTGATAAAACTCAACATTTATAATACAAAAGAAAATCGGGATGTTACAAATTGTGCTTTGTTGGAAGCGTTACCCTTAAAATGACCCAAACAATGCACAAACGAGATTAATTATCCAACTACATAGATAGACATCATGAGTTTTAAAAAATAAAAAAACTTCAAATGAGAGAATCCTAATATATACTCCATCTATCCCATTTATCTTGGTAAAAAAATACAAAATTTTTTGTCTCAAATTAAAATAAAAACAATAAATGAAAAATCTTAAAGATTGTATATTATATTTAATATTTATAATTGAGTAAATAAGGAAAAACACATTGAGTTACTCAAACATTTACAAAGAAGATATGATAATCCATAAATTTTTAAAATCTTATCATTACTTTTCATTATCTAAATGTTTATGAAATATTAGTGTACGGGTATTCATTGTAATGACACATAAATTTGTTTAATAACAACTTGTAATTAATAATGAATCATGTAGTACTATTATATTAAAAATATATTCTCTTATTTTTATTAATTAGTTTGACTTTTACCAATATAATAAGATAAAGAAAGCGTAATAATTTTTGAGTTTAATATGTGTACACTAACGGTGTAAAGTTTTTTACACTGTCGATACATCATCCACCATTTATTTGCATTACTTTTATTTAGAAGTCAATAATCACAAATCCTTGAATGGTGGATAATGTAAAAAACCTTATAAACTATTTTCTCATAATTCTTATGTATTTGAATAACATTAATTTTTTTTAAGAGAATAATCATGATATACTAGTCTTGCATATATGAATAATGTTGTTCGTAATGTAATGTATATATATATATATATATATATATATATATATATATATTTAAAGTCAAAATATTGTTATTAAACACAATACACAAGTTAATAATTTAAAACATTGCGTATATAGAGTGGATAAAAAAATTAAAAAACTTTCTTTCACTCACAACTTATGATATGAGAACGAAAAAATATATTTTTTTAAAGTCAAAATATTGTTATTAAACACAATACACAAGTTAATAATTTAAAACATTGCGTATATAGAGTGAATAAAAAAAATTTAAAAACTTTCTTTCACTCACAATTTATGATATGAGAACAAAAAAACATACCAATTAACTAAGCGGAGTGTACAATTTGACTTACATAAAGTTTTGATTCCTCTGTCAAATTAGCTATAGTATTATTTCAAGTGCTTCAGCTAAATTACCCTACCCAAATATGTTCTTATTCTTAATTTTTTTGAGCTACATGAAGGAAAAAAAATCTCTCAACATATAGTATCAATTATATCAGACAATTTTAGATTAAAAAAATTGAATATTGTCAAACATTTCACTACTTATTAAAATTTTTTGGCCAAGCATAAATTACCAAAAATATGTGTAATGGAAATGGCCCAATGTTAATTATTTGTCTTGACTTAAAAAAAAATAGAAAACCACCTTTATCCTATTTCTCTGAATAGTCTTACACTGCCTTTTGGTGTAAAATTGACACTTGATCCAATAGCAATACACGGAAAGGGGTAAAACAGAAAATTTACACAAACATAGGGTTGAATAAAAATCAGAAGGTGGGAACTGGAATCAAAGAAAACTTGAGGAGAAAAAGGGCATTACAAAAAAATATATAAGACTCAAAGAGAAAAAAACAGAGAACAGAACAACACAAACACAATACCAGTAGCGAAGAAAAGAGTTTTGTTTTTGTTTAGTTTCTTCAGAACTGAACCCACGCACCTCAAAGATCTTCCCTTTATACACTTATGTAAGCACCCAAATCTTGTTCTTCCACTTTTTGGATCTGCACTTTCCCCAATTTCATTATCCAACACAAACTCTATCATGGGTCAATACCAATTTTTCTCGTTGCTCTGCCTGGTTTTTTGTAAAAAAATTAATAAAGCTTCATTTTTTATGCAATTTCTTGAGTACCCTTTTGTGGAATTTGGATTTCTTTGATGAAAAGTTTTCAATTTTGCACAGCTTTTTGCGGAATTGTTTGGTGGGGTGGTCGAAGGTTTGAGAAGTTTCTGGATTGTGTTGAGCTTCAAGTTTCAAAGGGAATTTTATTGTTTTCTTTGAAACTCAGAAATTTCCATTATCTCAAGGTGGGTTTTCTTCTCTGTTTTAATTCTTCTACAGAGTTGAAAATTTTGTTGCTTGTGTAAGCAAGCACATCCCATTCATTCATGGAGTTATTGACGTGAATAAAGTTTTTGTTTTTTAAGGGTGTGTTTGGTGGAGAAATTGAGAACTGTGCTCAAAAACCACTTTTTGAAGAACTTTTGATTTTTTTTTTTTTTTGAACGTTGCGTTTGAATATTTAATCATCTTAAAGCTGTTAACTGAGACAGTGAGAAAATCAGGAGAGAATTGCTAGCTGAAACCATACAAATTAGTGGAAACTGTTTGAAATTTAGTATTCCAAAACTCATATAGATGTCTGAAAATTGAAAATGTTTTCTTTCTTGATCCAGATTTTTCTCTTTTCAAAGCTCAACTTAATTAAGTTATTGTCATCCCTGTTGAAAATAAAAGGGGGAAAAAATGAATTTGGGGTAGTATTACTGTTTCCGCAAATCGAAAGTAATTACGACTTGAATAATTTAAGTTCGTTTATTTCCATGGGAAGGATATCTGCAAATTTGTAAATGTCAGCTAATCATTTGGCAACTCTAGCATTGACTTTCAGAAAACTCTCTAAGTTTGCGTTTTTCTAAATTCTTTCGATTTATTTATAGCACGTCTATGGTTTCGCACAAGGAATGTATTTTATAGTTATGCTATTTTCATGTATGCATTTTTTTTTATCTTTGCGGCTATGTGATCATGGGTTCGAATTCGGGAAATAGCTTCTTCGCTTTCGGGGTAACACTGCTTACATTTACTCTTCCAAACCCTACCAAGCGAGAGCCTTGTGCACTGGGTTGTCTTTATTTTTTTATTGATTTGGAAGTTTATTTCATTTGCGATTTCACTTTCAGACTCTCTATACTGATTTTCTGGATTTCGGTGTTTCAAAATTTGAAGTTCCCAAAATATTGGAAAACAAAACCAAGGAAACAAATTTAGTGGATGCATTTTTTCCTTGCAAGGCTGTGGGCACCTAATAATTTTTCTTGTTAGACTTGCACTGGGTATACTCGAAAATCGTTTTCTCAGTTGGTGTTATTTTAGGGTTCATCTTTGTCAAATGACGTTTTGTTGGAATGCTATGCTACGGTTTCTTAGATATCTTGTATGTGTAGTTCCTGGTTGCACATTAATGGTTGTGGGCATGGATAGAACAATCTTTCATTGTTAGACTACTTGGAGTGCTCTGTCAGTTGGTCTTGTTTTAGTTTTCGTGTTTGTGGCGCGGGTAAAATGATGTTTTGTTGGAGTGCTATATTTAAATGTCTTGAAAACCTCCTTTAGAGTAATGTGATAGCAGATCGTTTGATAAAGAGCGAATTTATATAAATATGGTTTGTTTTCTTGTTATGAGATTGAGATATGAGATATGGTATCATCTACTTCGATGTGTGCCCCTACCCCCTAATGAGTTTTTGAAGTTTCTATTATTTTATCACTTGCAGCAATACTTATGCCAACCTCTGCTTAGATTCCTGGGATAAAAATGGGGTGAAATTTTCCTTAATGAGTTTCAGATATGATTTTCAAACTAACTTGATCCATGAAATTTTTACCTCCATACCAAACATACAATTAGCAGGAACCATGGTTGTTTCTTTGGCATGCTGCCTATGCATGCACCCTCCACTGCTGTAAATACTTAATGTTTGTTGCTTTTGTTTTCAAAGAAAAAGAGATTCTACTAGATGGTAATTGTTTTGGAACTATAAATGGGCAGTTCAATAGGCCATTTTGTGTCTATGAAACAAAGCTTTGGACACGATAAATGATGGAAGAGCGGTTTTCCAATAACAGGCAATTGTAAACGAAAACATATCAACTGAAAATGAAAACAGAAAACAAACCAAACCCCCTTAGATTGCAATGCAAATATGCGGTGCACACCTTGTTTTCTTAGAAATTGGTTAACTTTGCTGAGTTCTAGTTTTGGTCTTGTTCATTTTTGTTTTATATTTTGAGGACTTCTGTTTCCTCACCTCTGTTGTACTCCTTCTGTTATCTTTCATATTTTTTTTTGTCTTTTTGATAAAAAAATTCTTTGCCCTTGTATGCAAAACTGACCACTGATCTCAAGTTGTTTTGGCAACTAAGATAGAATTAGTTGGAAAGCAATTATTTGACCAGTGTTTGCGTCATGCATAATCTACATTCAGATTGATATTTTGTACTTGAAACATTATTTCACATTGATGGATGATGAACTTTGTCATATTATAAATTGCAGTTCATTATGCTCCAAAAACTCATGAAAGATTGAAGCATGGATTCTGAAGGCAGAAAGTTTGGAGGAGGTAAAAGTTTATCCTTCAAGTGCTTTGTTTTGTGTGCACTATTTTTAACATATTTTCTGGATGTGGAAGATTTCAAACTCTGTACTTTCCAGATTTCAAATTTGACATGCAATGCGTGAACTTTCATGGCAAAACATTGTCTTTATAAGATCTCAAAATTAGCCATTAGTCTTATAAGTGCTTAAATATGATCCTTTTCTAGTATATTGTTGAATTCGTTGGATGAATTTTTTTGGAAGGAGTAGATATAAAATGCTGTAAGCATCTGTTCAGGATTAAATGTCGGGCAAAAAATTTACCTCCACAATTGTCCCTTTCTAACTTTTTTTTAACTATATGTTTCCAGTTTTTATTTGATTTTTCATGTAATCGTGTCTCATTGAGGACACTGTGTTATTTGAACCCTTAGGACCAAGGGAATTGACAGGTGCTGTGGATCTTATAAGTCATTTCAAATTAGGACCCCACTATGAGTTTTTCTGCAAGAGGCCGCTTCCTGTTGCAATTGCAGACACACACTATCTCCACAATGTGGTAGGAGATACCGAAATCAGGAAAGGAGATGGGATGCAATTGGATCAACTTATTGAGAATACATCTTCCATTAGAGATACAAGTGCCCGTATACAGCCTTTTGACTTAGATATTCTGAAGGAAGCTTTTCAACTAAGGGAAACAGCTCCCATCGATTTACCCCCAGTAAGAAATTTTGTTTGATTCTGATCATAATTTTTTATTCTTGCTGACTTGATTGACATGGTATCTTAGTTTTCAAAAACAATATATTCTAATATTGTGTTCTTTTAAGTCCTTGATTTACATGTGTTTATTCAATGCTCTTTTGCTAATAGGGGGAGAAAGGGATTCCGACTATCTCTGGGAAATCAAAAAGTGAGTCTAAAGACAAGGAGAAGAAGCATAAAAAGCACAGAGACAAGGACAAAGACAAGGATAAGGACAAGGAGCATAAGAAGCACAAGCATCGCCATAAAGACCGCAGCAAAGACAAGGACAAGGACAAAGATAAGGATAAAAAGAAAGATAAAAGTGGGCATCGTGATTCCAGTGCTGATCCCTCAAAGAAACACCATGATAAGGTTGATAAATTTTAGTTTGCTGCATGTACATCGTTCGCATTGATTAAAAAAAATTGTGTTCTAAAACTCCTGTCACGCCATAACAATGCAAACCAACTCAACACATTGGCTTCATGAAATTTTCATCTATGTTGTGCTGATGACGCTGTTAAGCCTCAATTTGCTTGTAACTCAGGATCCAGTGAAAGATATCTATTTCATTTGATGTCAGCATTATAAAGGGGCTTTGCTTCACATACCATCTGAAAATGTTTCAGAAATTTAGTTCTATCATAAATCCTTATTTCACTCAATGTGATGATTACAGAAAAGGAAGCACGACGGAGATGATGATCTTAATGATGTGCACAAACACAAAAAGAGTAAGGTAATTAAAACTTACAAGAAAGAAGCTTTCTGTCAGGATAAGTTGTCAATTACTTTTTCGGTTTTTCCTGTCTCTTCTCTGTACATTTCTTCTGTGCTTCTTTTTTGTTAACCATGTTCCATCTTTAATCAAGTTTTCTTTTAAATTTCTGAACTTTATTGCAGCATAAGAGCTCGAAAATTGATGAACTGGGGGCAATTAGAGTCGCTGGCTAAAATGTTACATACTGTAGTTCTCTTCGTTTCCTCAATTGTTTGTTGTTATTTGTTAAAGTTTGGAGGGGTCTCTCACTTGACATTATCTTTCTTGAGGTACTTCATTATATTACAACAATCTTTATTTTTTCTCTACTGTCAATCTGTTTCATTCTTTTTTAGAGTTTTCTTCTATTTTATAAATTGTTGATGGTGTACCTTTAGCTCCTTTTACTTGCTGATCTGTTTCAGTTATTCATTTGATTCCTAGTAAATAAGAGTCAGGTAGCCATACTAATACAGTTAGCAAAAATTTCTGAGTGTAGCAGCAAACCTCTTTTGTCAGTCTCAAATGCAATAGTTTTGAAAGGGGAGGGAGAGCAAAGTGGAGAGTGGTTGTTTATCATTTATGAAGATTTTTAATGTAATCTTACCCAGGCTACTGATTTTATAAATTTATCTTTATACGTGGTATAGTGCTCCTCCCCCATTTTGTTTTTAAAAAGACAATTGATTTGCCCTCATCTCAAAACCGAGCGTTTTTATTTGATTTTGTCTGCGAAAATCTTGGGTATTTGATATGTTAATTTTAGTAGATTGATCAACCATTGATTGTATTACACAGAATTATCACTGCTCAATGTACATGTTTACCGTGATAATCAGTTCTTATAAGTGGTTAGTTGGGCACTTAAAAAGGTTGTCAGCAAAATGAGTATATTAGCTGGTTGTTTCACTTGTCATTCATTCATGCTTCTGTGAAATAATTGTGTTGGGCAAGTTTCTGTGTTAGAGAGATCTTGTAAAGTGATTACTTCTTTGAAGTCCAGTGTGGAAATTAGTTCTTCATTCTCTAGTTTCTGCATGTTCTTCATTTGATGTATGACAGCAATGCATTTGTATTGTGTAAATTGTGAGAAGTGTTTCAGAAAGTTACGAGTTGTGTTTCATGTTTGATTTGTATTGTGTAAATTTTTTTTTGTATGGAGCTTGTTTTGTTACCTTTTATGATTTGAAATTTGAAATGTGAGGGAATTGTTCTCCAGAGGACTATGTCTTAGTATTTAGGATTGCAAATTCAGTTTTTGTTTTCCTTGTTAGTTCCAATTTTTATTTTCCATAGCTAGAAAAGCTCATATTTAAAGAAAAAAAAAAATAAAAAAATCTTGATAGGCTTTGTTGATGGCTTAGTGTATATAACTATATATGTTGTATTGCATTTTTGTGCAGGGTAGCTAGCGATTTGACTAAAGATTTATCATGATGGTGAATTCACCTGATGAAGGAAAAGGTATAATTGGCTGAGGATAAACTTTTCTTTTGTATAATAACAATTATCTTATAGAACTGTCAGTAATTTGCAAAACTTTGGTTTTATTTTTCCCAGTCTTTTGGCGCACTGGATATATTCTCGGACATGTATGCATTACTTTGGATTTTTATTTTATTTTTTATGATACTTTGGATTGAATTAGAACTAGCAGATCCTTGTTTAGGATAATTTGAATTTATTAGCATGGGGTTGTTGTGTGTATGATTGATTTTCTTTCATTTCATGTATCTAACTGTAGCATGCCCCAAGCTCCGAATTTTTTGGCTTAGCCTAAAGTAAACCCCCCATTGGGTATGTATATATAGTTACACTTGACAACCATTGTAAAAGGGTAATCACATTTGGATGAGATGAGAAGGGCCTCTCCAATGAATGCCTAATTCTAACTTCTAAGTTCTAACACACCATGGCCTCCTAATCTTAAGGCTGTGTGGGTTATATCGAACAATCCATTTTTGACAAACCGAAAGTGTTTTTTTGTAATAAGATTGTGAAGGTTTGGCTTGTTAAAGTTACTTTTGCATTTTCCTTTCCATTGAATATTTGTGTGTATGTATCACTTTGAGAAAGGTTTTACCTAACTACCATAGTGATAGTATCTCACTTATTTGAAGAAAAAAAAGTCACAAAATCCTGTGCATTTTCTGTGTGATTTTTAGTTACTTGTTCTTCCGGAAACGCGTTTTATGATACGTCTTGATACCTTCAGGAAGTTTACATTGATTGAAAATGCATCGCTAGAAAAGTTGTAGATTCGAAAAGAAAAAATACATTGAAAAAAGATGATACAAAGGCCATCCAATGAAGAAAAAATGCTGATGTTTATACGAGGAAGTGAATAAGAAGAGGAAAGATGTGGAGTTAATAAGATAGGAAGTGTTTGGAATGAGGTGGGAATGAGTTTGAAAAGGGAATTATGGGAACTTCACAAACAAAAAGGGGTGGTGGTATTGTAAGTATCCACCATTTGAAGAAAAGAACCCAACCCTCTACAAATCTAATAGTTTGCACTCTGCACTCTGCACTCTGCAACTCATTGAAGCCTGTAGAGTGTTGAGGTACCGCAGGCTGGAGTTTAAGGCTAACATTATCTATCTAACAATCTCACTTTCTTCAAGCCTATGGGAACATAATTTGCTCATCCTCATAGTGGCCCACTAACACAAAAATAAACTGAATTCACCTCTACCACCTTCCTGATGTTATAATCCACATTTTTTTCCCCACCATGCTCTCCTAACTTACCAGCAATTGTTGATCCTGCTAAAAATGTAGGCTCTGTCTGAGTTTTGTGAGCCTGTTGCACTGGTGGAAAATTAATAAGTGGACCGTTCGATAACTACTCCTAAAATAAATTATTTATCCGACCCCAATACATCTTGCATGCATATACTATATCAATATATCACAATATATATTGTGATATTGATATATTGATATTGAGTATCTTCGCATCACAATATATATTGTGATATATTTGTATTGAGCTCTGAAACATGGGTACTCCTATCTAGCTGCCGTACACATACCGGGTACAGTACGCCTTGGGCCAAACAAAAAAAAAATGAGTACTTGAATGGGTACGTTTGGGTACTTGAATGAGTACGTACCCACTATGTGATACGAGTGAACATAATTATTTTTCCCAAACGATGTGTTTTGTTCACAAGGATAAGGAAAAACCATTTTTATTCAATATTTTTCAATTATCTTCTCACCCCTTTTCATTTTAATATGAAAAAACACTCTCAAGTCTCAAAATTTTTTTTCCTCTTGCTGACTTGATCCCCTCCGTCCCTCACTATGCTTGACCCCCTCTACCGCTCGTTGTGTTTGACCCTTTCCACCTCTCGCGGTACCCTTCATTATGCTTCACTCATTCATTAGTTTGGTGTCTCCCTCTAAACTGTCTCCCCTGTATCGGTTTCCCCTTTCTCTGTTTTGTTCTCTTACTAACCGATACTTCTGTTTTTCATGTTCTATAAATATTTCTGTTTTTTATTTGTTGTGATGAAATAATGAATACTATCTTGATTTAAAACAACAATGACAAGTGGTTTGATGTTTATATTTTGTTTTGATTTTTTTTTGCACACCAAGTGTTTAAACCAGTTTAGGAATTTAACCACTCTTTTTTTTCCTATTATGCACCGTTTTTTTTTTCCTATTTTGTGTTATTTTTGGATGTTTTTGATTTTTTTTATTAATTATTACATAGTGCAAACATTATAAGTTGTGTGGTAGGAAATTATTAATTCTTATGAATTTCAATTTGTTGATTGTATTTTTATTTTTGCAAATTTCTATTTTTTAAATTTATTTATAATTATATTTATAAATTAAATATATATATAAGAACGTACCCGTATCCTGATTTTTTTTTTTTAAAATACCGTACCTCGTACCCGTATCCGCACCGGGTACTGGTACCGTATCCGTACTTATGTAACACAGATATCGAGTATGTTCGAATCGGTCTCATTTGATCCCTTGTAATTGTTCATTAGATAAGGGGTAAAACGATGTTTTACTTGGTGAGGTCAGTTACAGAGATATATGGATCAAATGATGTCGTCATTGTGCTATGTTATTGCTTGAAGTGGTGAGGAATGAAATTCCTAGGAATGAAATTCCTGTAAGTTTTGGGTTTGAGTCTCATGAATGAGAAAAATAGACATCGCGAGTGTTTATCCTCTTAAATTGGCCTTCCCAAATTGACTTGAATTAATCATATTCTAAGGTAATTCAACTATAACCCATTTTGAAAGATTTTTCCTTTATTTTTTCCCCTCACGATACTTCTAATTGTTAGATAGTCTACCATTTAGTCTCCGGTGATTTTTACGTTTTAGAGAGAATTAGTATTCATACTTTTGGTGTATAACAAAAATAATAATTTATCATTTACTAACAAAGTTCAGACCATTTGGCAAACGGTTAAATTTAGAACCTATTTCGATAATTTTTACATTTCAAAATTAATTAATCTTTAATAATCAATGGAGAACCCTTGGTCCATAAAAAAAGAAAAGTTGGTCATCACTCTTCTGGAGCTTCTACTGGGGAGTGACGAGTGCTTGGAAAGTTCAACTTAAAAGGGTAGAGTTCTTATAATTCTCAACTTCCAAGAAGGGGTTATTTAGCAATCTTCCTTGCTTAAAAGTCTCCATTGATGTTATTTTGTTCCTAACGTTTATTAGTGATACTTAAATTCGAAATAGAAGACTGACATCATGTGGCGTTTTGTCAAAAGGATTTGACTTATTATGCCACGCATTACCTTCATTGATTTTAGGTTACTGTTTAAAAAAAAAAAAAAACTTAATTATGTCACAAGTATACGAAGTTTGGAGTACTTTTGTTAGATATCCTTATACTTTTTTTTCAACGTCTGACTCCCCGAAATTACTCATGAGTTTGTCATATACCCTTACTACCAATTCTGACTAATGTTGATGACATGTAACATCGGAATCCTGATCAGAAGCAGGAGGTTGGTCATGTGGTGCCACGTGATGTCATACAGGCGAAGACAACTTTTCTCTTCAATTCCTTTTTTTTCCTTTTCTATTTAACTAAAAATATAAAAATATTAAGTTTTTTTAGTTTTTTAAATTTTGAAAACAAACAATCTTCGCCCACGGGCACCAGGTGCTTAACTTTCTGCGTCTGATTAGGATTCCGATGTTACATGTCAGCAAAATTGGTCAGAATTGGTAATAGGGGTATATAACAAACCCATAAGTAACTTCGGGGAGTCAGACATTAAAAAAAAAATAAGAATATCTGATAAAAGTATCCTAAATTTCAGGAACTTGTGACATAATTAATGAAAGTTACAACGGGAGGATTGCCTTTGAATTAATTAGACTTGGTTTCCAAAGGTTTAAAAAAAAAATACTAGAATAATAATCATGATTAGGAAATTCCCAAAGTTACACAAAACATCGCTTGTGATATGTGCACTAGGCATCATAATTTCATAGGTTAGGGGTCATCACCTAATTCCAAATGATTTTCAATAGTGAATTGTTGAGCAAGTAACATGGCAAAGATTTTGCACCGTGTGTAAAAGAATTGTTAGTTGTGAACTTATGATGGTGTGTTTAAATTAAATACTTTCTAAGTTTCAATCAATGACCACGACAAGTGCTTGAGATTTGATATAATTCTAGATGTAACTTTTTAGAAGTATTAAAATTGCATTAATTTTAGGAGTTATTAAATGTGTTATTGGCCAATTTTAAATACAAATCTATTGAAACTTGTATTCCCTTTTAGAAATTCAATTCAACCACTCTCGTTGAGGTTGCTCATATGATCACGCTCTTATTGTTAAAGCTACCCTTTTGAGTGGTGTGGGCAAGTACCTTTTCATGTGGAAGTGGCCACAGTATGAATGATTTGATATAGTAAAATATTTGGTTGATTTTTTGCTTTTGGATACATGTATGAGGCCCCATGCGCTACTACCCTTGCTTTTCTCCTCCTTTACCAAAAAGAATTGGCTACTAATTTCGTGATAGGAATATAGGATGATCCATTAAATCCCACATATAATAATCAAGAAGAGATCAGATTACAGTATCCACTTTAGCTTATAGCCCTATATATAGGATCTTGACGCTAAATATGAACACTTCTGATTTTGCGACTCAGTTATCATGTGTACTAGTACTCTAAATGTATTTCTTTTATAGGCAAATATTTTTTTTAGGGCGGGGAAAAATTGTTGTCATCAAGATTTAAATATTTTTTTAGGTTGATTTGTAAGTTATTTTGTAAGGTGATATATATATTTTTTTTCTAAAAAATACTTTCCATTATACCAGTAAAATTTAGCTATTTACATGTTTTGAAAATATGTGGATTTCGATTTCATATTAGTATTGATGTGGCTTTTTTCTTATGAATTTCTTAAATTTAACTTTAAAACCTCAAATTGAATGAATTTTATGAAAATGAGTGCTTAAAAAATTTAATAGAAATATATCTTATATATATATATATATATATATATATATATATATATATATAGTTTTAGATGGTCACCGTCATCCTTTAAAATCGGGGTTAAGAGATCCATTTTTCTTAATTATTGATAATGATAAACAAATTCCCTTACAAATAATAATAAACAAATTTACACAAATAACTTGTGAGTGATCGGTGATGTCCTATAAAATATATTATTCCACATGTCATGTGTTGAATAATATTAAATGATTAGATATTTAGTTTAGATAATTTTAAGTCTTATTTCTTAATCCAATCACAATAAGTATATTTTCAAAAAAAAAATAAAATCATAATAAGTACAGGAAAATTTCTCAAATGACACCCATTAATTCCTAAAACCTAAAATGACACAATTTTGTAAGATAACAAATCTCTTCCCCCTTCATGTTTACACATTTTCTTCGGATGTTAATGGTGCATACATCAACATTATTAATAGCTAGTTAGTTGAATATATAAATCCTTTGCCTTGAACTGCCTTGCCAGTTGCCCAATTTTAATTTACTTCCTGAATTGGTTTTATATACTTCGATCGAGTATCTTGTCTAGTTTATTCAGCTATATATAGGAAATAGGAAGCAGCCCACGTAATCTAAATCTTATGATGCACGCAATGACAAAATAGTGTGTGTTGCATCCATTAGAAACACTTGTCTTTTGCTGCTTATAATGCAAAACAATAAGACCTTGTTCCAATGGACACTTTATTTCCTCAAAGAAGAATAATAGTGGAGCCAGCTGTTCAGAAAAGTGTTTGTTTTTCTATTATTAATTTTTTTTTCTCAGAGCGCAAGATTATAGTATTATAAGGAAAAAAAAAATTGAAAGATAGGAGACCATGTTCTCCTCATTGCACAATGAAGTTGTGCCCATTGTGGCTCCACAGGAAAAAACAAAAAAACAAGTGCTTAATTGTTGATTGATATATATAATTGACTCTTTTTTTAACAAATTGCAATATATTAATCCAAATAATAATATATTCTGTGATTTTTTTTTTCACAATGGAAAAGAAAAAGCAAGAACTCAAATACTATTTGGGATTCAGTTGTGTGATACTCCCATTTATTTTTAAAGAAATTATCACAATTACAGAAAACAATGATAGGATGCTCGAAAGTGAAAGTTGCATTGAAGTGAGCTTATATGAAAAGTTTTATTTTGAAAAATAATATAGTATTTTCTTTAAAAAATAGTACTCCCTCCGTTTCACAATGTTTGGCCTTTTAGGTCTGGGCACACAGATTAAGAAAATGTTAATTATTGTAAGTATTATGTATAGTTTGTCTAAAATGTCCCTATTTAATTCTTATTGAAAATTGTAATAGTATTTAATTTTTATTAGTAAGTGTGTCTATTAATTAATGTATAGTGGTTTAGAGATGAGAGAGATGATAAAAGTAGAATTAATGAGGAGTAAGAGAAATGATTGAATGAAAGGTTAATATTGGAAAAAAAAATATGTTTGTGTATTGAAAATGTAAAAGGCCAAACATTGTGAAACAAGAAAAAAAGGCTAAAAGGCCAAACATTGTGAAACGGAGGGAGTAGCATAATATTTTCTTAATCATAAAAATTTGACACATGATATATATATATATATATATATATATTAATTTTTACTTTTTTTTATAAATGTTTTCTTGATTTCCCAAAAGTATATCATTCATCCATCACAAAATGGGACAACCCTAAAACTCCTTTATCTCTCTCTTTCAAAATATAACAATAGCAGGATTTTATTTTATCTAATCACACTCAGCTACGGTAGTTACTTTTGTGCGGCTATGTTTGTTAGATACTCTATGAAATAGAAAATAAAAAATAACAGATTGTTGAAAAAAGAGTTAATAATGGTTGTGTCGTGAAAAATATCATTACTTTAAAAATAAAATTTTTGAATAGTTAAGGTGAAAAAGAGGAATAGGGGCAATTTATGTATTCAACCCATCAAATCCATTATGAAAATCCAATAAGATATGTACAAGCTAAGTGTGTAATATAAAGGATTGAATTTAATAAAAAGTGAGAATTCCTTGGAAATGCCATGCATTACTTCCAACACAAATTATTCTTATTCCCAACTGCTAGCTGAATTATGAATTTGCTTGGAATTTAATTTCATTACATGATGAAGTAGCCCTAATCCCTATACTAATATCAACACAAAAAATACAATCTGTTATTGTTAAAGACAAAAGCAAATAAATTACGACTACTACTTATTTGCATTTCACTATTCTTACTTTCCGTGCAGAGGATTTGCATAGCAACAGGAACAGCAGCAGTTCTTTTCAACCTTTTCTTTATATTTTCCTTTCCCCCTTCTCTTTCTTTCTTTCTTTCGTTTTTTCTTGACACTTTTGGGGTAGTATCCTAGAAAGTTTGTTCTTTCAGGAGCAAGAAAGCTAATATAGATTCCATTCAACAACAAGTAGCAAAGCATCTGCAGAGCCCCGAATTTGACTGCCTATACTTTCCGTAAGAAATGTTTCATATTTAATTTAAAATATTTTGTTAATTAATTCATCTATACTTCATAATTATCATCAAATAAAGTCTGAATTTTTTTTAATGTGAATTTAAAGGAGAAAAAAAAAGATAGATTAGGCTATGTTTGGTTTTGTTCCAAACGTGCGTATCTTGGCCTCCAAAACTTGCTTTTGAAGTTTTTTCTCATGGCAAACACAACAAAAATTGATTTTATTGTTCAAACGTTGCTTTTGCGTTTAGCTTTCAAGTTTGCATCTTTTTTTCTTTTTTTTTTTTACATTTTTAACCTTTTAATTTACATTAGTTTTTAATAAAATAATATATAAAGTATACCCTAATGTACTTATCCATTCAAAAGTGATTTTGCTTCCGATTATCCAAACAATATTACTTTTTCCAAATCAATTGACTTCAAACTCACTTTTTATCACAATCAATTTTACAAAATCAAATTTATCAAAAATAAAGTTTGCAAACACCATCCAAACACAAACTGATAAGTTGCTTTTGGTTATGGCTCAAATTGTGTGCAAGTATTGAAATATTGGCAATCATGAATGACTACGTTAGCATCACTATTTTACTGTATATTGTTGGTGCCAGCCAATCAGGAGACAGCTGTAGCTTTAACGCAGAGTGGTAATATTTGGGAAGATACATTATTTGGTGTTCAACAAAGTGTAATAGCTCAGGAAAAATGTTACTCCCTCCGTCTCATTATCTTGGTAAAAAAATGCAAAAAAAATTGTTCCATATTAAAGTAAAAAATTAAATGAAAAATCTTAAAGATTGTATATTGTATCGATGATTGATAAGTAAATAAGGAAAACACATCTAAAGATTTTTTTTAGACAATATTGCAATATGTATTAATTGCAATGATACAAAATCTTTGTGTAATATCAATTTTTTTTTGTAATTAATAAATGAATCATGTATTATATTTTTTTTGAACAGCAAAAAAAGCAATAAATTAATAAACAACACCCGAGCATCACAGTACAAAACAAAAGCCCCACCTTCTAAGAAGGGTTTGCTCAAGAGTACAAAATCATTTGCTCAAAGAATGTTCCAGAACAAGATACAAATGTCATCCCATTCACAAGTAAGTGAATCAGAAAACAAAAAAATGAAAATTACACAATATCACCTCCATCACCCCTTCCTGGTTACAAGTTGTCTAATGTTCATTGCTAGCAGTACCCCACCCACCAAAACAACATAAACGGGTTCTACCTCCTTAAAAACCTTGGCATGACAAAAACCCATTGGGAAAAAGTCAAGCAAGGGAAAAAGAGTGTAGCAACCCCCTATTACAAAGGATTTACCCTCCAACCTGCGTAAGATTCTACCCCACCACCAAGAACATTAACCCAATTCCAGGCCTTCATTTTAATATCTTCAGTAATGTCATGTAGATCCATTTCGCCTCCCTGAAATACCTTTTTATTTCTATTCAGCCAAATCAACCAGATAACAGCAGCCCAGACTATACTAACCCGTCTTTGATCTTTCTTTCCTGCCCAGTTTCCTTTAAAGCACAAAAGGCTATCCACTGGTGATAAACATTCGGTATAAGGAATTTGAAGCCAACAAAAAATCTTCCTCCAAACCTGTTTAACTACTGGGCACATGAAAAACAAATGCATAATATTTTCCTCATCATTATTACAGAAAACACAATGAATATCTACATGCACACCTCTCTTCAACAGATTATGTTTAGTAGGAATTTTATTCCAAAAAAGTTGCCAAATAAAAGCCTGTACTTTTGACGGAATATTCATCTTCCAGATAAACTTCAGACCCTGCTGCACCTCATGCTCTACAGGTAAAATATTTTGATATGTTTTTGCTAACTAATAAGAATCATGTATTATATTAAAGAGATGCTCTCTTATTTCCATTAACTTGTTTGACTTTTACCAAGATAATGGGACGGAGGGGGTATAAACTAGTAATATTACATATTTAATTAAATAATTTGAAGCTTTATGTACTCAATAAAGTAATTCTAAAATTCTATTTTCTTGATTAATGTATGAGACAATAATGTAGATAGAGTAACACAAAAAAAATAAAAAATAAATAAATAAAATAAAATAAAATAAAGTAACCCATAATTTAGGACAACATCTATTTTTTTTTCCCGTAATTAAACATGGATAAAGTCTGATAGTGATATATCGATTGAGAATTTAGCATATCCCACTAATTACGTTGTGTCTGAAAAAAGGGTATGTCTGATAATGACACTCGCCTAATGAAAGTATATACTAGCATGCATACAATATGAAGAAAGAAAGAATGAGTCAAAATATTGAAACTGCAAGAAATAAAAGATTTCCTTCCTCATAACATACACCTTAGAAAATTGGAATCCCATATATAAAACTCAAACTCTATGGTTTATAGTATTTAGGCTCACGGTATCTCATAGGCACAAATGATCTTGGCAACTTGGTGCGCGACTCTAATCCCTCTCATTGCTTTTTATGACTCTGATTGGGTTAGTGACACCGTTAATTGTAAATAACTTCATTGGTGGCTAGTAAATAGTACCTTCAAAACTCGCATGACCTTCTAGTTATGAACTAGTTGACTTGTTCACTAAATCATTATCGTTTATGAGACATTCTTTTTTCATGTTTAAGATTGGTGTTGTTAGCTCTGTTCCACCGTTTTGCTGCAGCAAGTAGCCATGTAAGGTACCGATCAAATTATTCTCCTCATCTTATGTTATGTATAGTAACTAATCCATAATATTTCTAGACTTATACATAATATTTTGGGAGTTACTAGCATGCAATCCAAAATTGGATTGTTGCTATGCAACATTCTCTTAAACCAATAAGAAGTTGTCACTTAATTCACTTGTTGCCAAGCAAAACTCTGAGTTACTAGGCGTTTCGAGTACTCTGATGCCAAGCCACTTGTGAAGACATTGGATAGTCATGAATATGGTGATGCTCTACAGAAAAGTTTCTCCGATCTTAGCTTTGGTGATGATTCTAGAGGAAAATATTATGAAAAGTACATGAAGAAGATAAATGTTAAACTTAAGGAAGATTGGAGTTCGAACAGAGCAGAGAAGGAAACTAGGATGAAGGCCATTCAGGATAGTCTTGAGCAAAGATGAATTAAGTGACAATTTCTTATTGGTTTAAGCGAAGGTTGCATAGCAACAATCCAATTTTGGATTGCATATTAGAAATCATATTAGAAATCTCCTAATATTTTTAGACTTTCTCCTTTATAACCGCTTGCTGATAATATTTTTATGGATTATGCTAACAAGTACCCTAAGGATATTGTCTAAACATTCCGAAATAAGTAGGTCAATACCCAAGTGGATTGTCCTAGTGGAAACTGGTTGGGTGTTTAGGGACTTCAGGATCAAAGGCTCGAGTCCCAGTGAGACAACAATTCCTGGGGAGGATCCATACCGTTGAGTCAGAGACTCGCACAGTTCGCGGATCCGAGGAGGATTAGTTGGGCTAAAAAAATGCATTAAAAAACAAAATAAGTAGGTCAGTATTAAAAATTTAAGTTCAATAGTTTTCGATATATTAAATGCATCATCTTCCAAGGTAAAAATACCTCTTTTGTTTGCTTAAATAATGCCCTTAAGACACATGTTAGCATTTTTCTATTTTTATTTATCTTGGATTTTTAATATTTTTTATCTTCCAGGTATTTATCGATGCGAGTACGATGACTAATCCTTCAGGTACGGTTCGATCCTTTTGAAAATAACCCTACCAACTGAAATTCTTTACATTCGTAAAAGTTGAGGATCGAATCCCCAACCACTTTCTTAAGTGACACATACAACCCCACACCATCATTGTGAACTTCAGTTGGTATATAGGATTTTTAATATACTATGCTATTATAACATCTCTATATAACAATTTTTTTTTTATATATAGGAAATTTTTGAAAGAGGATGATTGATGAAATATAACGGTGGAGGTTCGAACTCAAGCTAAGTGTTCATATTTTATATCTCACAACTCTATCAACCGATTTCTTTATGAGAGACAACAATATACAACAATGTATTTGACATTATACATAGCTAGGCAAGGCGTTTTTGATGCCATGGTCTTGTTGACATTATTAAGGTGAATTCTTACAATAGTTTAATTCCATATGAAAGTGAGTCATACATTAAATACTTGCTTTGTTGATTGGTTGATTTGAGGGAACAATACATTAAAAACATTTTTTCTTAGTATTGCTGAATTTTGTAAAATTTATTCACTTTTTGGGACGGAGGAAGTAGTTCTTAAGAATAAGGTTTAAAGAAAACGTACATGACCTATGTGATAAGCGGTGTACTTATAGGGGGGAGTTGCTGGACCTAGTTCAAGTGAGCTGGATCTATTAAACAAACAATAGAAGAGGAATATGGAAAATATTCCATTGTATAGTTATTTGCGATACTTATGATGAGTTAGAATTAAGGAGTGATGAAGGCTTTTTAGTCGGCTTTGTGAACTCGACTCGGCTCGACTAGTCATTTATGATCCATTACACATACTAAGTTAGAAGAGTTATTAGAGGTTCAAATCCCTGGTTTATGTTATTAACCGCGATGTTCTTTTAATCATTTTCAATAATTAGGCTATATTGTACACAGATCTCTTAAATAATGGATGTTATCATTTTTCTTCGTGAATACTCGTTCATTATTTTACTTTTGGTTGTCTAATGATAATATCATCATAGATGCATGCAACTGCTATTACATATACCATTATGGCTATCTTCGAAAAATTTTAATAACAAGATAATGGTGCTTTCTACCATACTTTTTACGTACCCTAGTTATGGAGTATGACACTCCTCGCTAACAAATAGTAGGTAATTAATTATATAAATTTTTTAATTTACTAAAAGATATTTTTAATCATAGTAAATCAGTAGCTTTTTTATTTTAGTTCTCATATCAAAAATTGGTTAAAATACATAATGCATACACAACGTATTATTGCCGTATATCGAATGTACTAAAAGTGATAATATTTATAAGACTAGCTAAGTACGAAATCTTATAATAATACGGTTATTTTTCCCAACAAACATTGCTCACATCATCAAATATTGGCCTTTGGTCTCAATATCTGCCGATCCAGCTAGCTAAACATTATACCAATAGGCCAACTCCTTATTGGTCACTAAGTCTAACCATACAATAACAATGAAGTTAATCACAAATCAAATATCAAATATCAAATATTTGTTTAGGACTACTACTTGAAAGTGCTAATAAGTATATGTTACTCCCTCCGGTAGGTCTTGATTATGAGAAAAAGCTAAGAAGAAAAATATTTTATTTGTGATTTTAAATATAAAAAAAATTAATTCATTCATTTCATTAAACACAATCATTCTTAAAATACTACTTTAAGTGATTATTGTCTCAATTAATATTTATTTCATTCTTAATCTTACATTCTTAAATAATACCATTTTTTTAATTATTTTAAAAAATTAAACGCATTCAACAAATTTTCTTAATAAATATAAATTATTTTTTTTAATTGAGATCGGAAGAATGTATATGACCACAAAATAGTGGTTTGCGCTTTTGCTGATTGATATTCACAAAAATATAATAGGTAACACTTTTCCAACATAACCATATATAATTATATATGACGAGTATGTTTGGTATCATTGCATTTAGTATCTTATTGTTAAATGGTTATGTTGAGGAGTGTTAATTATAAGAGCATTGTTTAAGCATTTTAAAATAAGTAGGTCAATATTGAAAATTTAAATTCAATACTTCTTGATATATTAAATGCATCATTTTTCAAGGTAAATATGCATCTTTTGTCTGCTTAAACAAGACTTTTAAGACACTTGTTACATTTTCCATTGTTAAATTATCAACTATATTATTTTAAATAGGGTCTTGCTAACAAGTACCCTAAGGGTACTTGTTAAGATTTTCCTTTTAATATGAAAGGAAGTTATACAAATAATAGTTTACAATTATAGCCTATATCCAAATTTACAATTACTAATCCACTTTCCACAAATAGTGTTCACATTAGTATACAAATTCAAGCTTGCAACTACTAGCCTACCACCTATTTCTAGTATTCACATTTTGCTAACTTTAGCCTATAAAAGGCAATGTAGTATATGAGTTTTTTTTAATCACAATATCAATAAAAATCTAGTGATAATATTAATAAGCACTTCTTCACTTAAGTGTCTGTTATATTTCTGTCCCTACAACCACTATTTTCTTTACATTTGATATTAGAGCAGATGTTGTTAGACCTGTTTGCTCAAGCCAATGTTTAACTCGAGAGTTTAGGGTAAGGGATCATGGTATAAGGAGAGTTTGTCCATACACAATCTTGAACTATGATACTTTTGGTTTGGGACCAAGTTAATTTGTTTAAGTGTTAGATACTAACCAATAAGCATGGCGGATCACGAATCTTCATCCAATTCAATAGAGAAGCTGAACAACAACAATTATAATGCGTGGAGCATCCAAATAAAGTATTATTTCCTCGGGGTAAGATTTGTAGGGTGTTGTTGGTGGTGCAGAGACAAACTCACAGACTAATGAGGAGAAAAGAAAGTAGAAGATCAAAATTGGTAAAACTAATTATGTGTTGTTTATCACCATATAAGACGAGTTCTTTTAGCCGATCAAGGGTTTGACAACACCAAAAGAGGCTTGGGATACTTTGGCGACACTTTTCACAAGAAAGAGTGATGTGAAACTGTAGTTGCTAGAGAATGAGCTCATGTTCGTCAAATAAGGCGTCGTGACTGTGAGCCAATACTTTACCAAAGTAAAATTCATTTACAATGAAATTGGAAAATTGGATTTCGCGGACGCACTTTGTGAGGTGAGGGAGCAGAGGACACTTATCCATAGATTGAGTCCTAAATACCATGAGATAATTACAACTACTTGAGGATGGGTCAAAGAACCATCTTTGATAGAGTTGGAAAGCATATTAGCCAATCAAGAAGTTTAAGAAAAGCAAATGTCTAAAGTTTCAATAAGTAAAGAAGACATGGCTATATTTGCCAAAAGGAGAGTTCCTAGAGAGGATAACACAACTGTGAAGTTGAATAATGAAGGTGCAAGTTCAAGTAGAAACTAATAAGGCTGGTAGAAAGGCCAACAAGGTTGGCAAAGAGGTCGGTATGGAAGAGGTCCACAACGAGAGGGAGGTAGACACCCTCGATATTGAGAGACATGTCACTAAGACAATGAGCAATGCTACAAGTGTGGAAGAAATGGCAATATTGCTCGAGATTGCAAGGCTTAAACGGTAGAAGGTAACATTGTTGCAGATAAGCAACATGACATTTAAGAAGAATGAAACTTCTAATAAGCGTCATTTGCTATAGAAGAGCACGCCTAACTCTAATAAAGGGCTAGAGGATGAATGATAACCTTAGTGGAATGATGGTGAGGACATTGCCACATCATGCAGGGATGAACTAACATAGGAGTTAGTTGGTATTTGTCACGATCAGTGGCAAATTAATTAATTATAATAATGATTGGATTATTGATTTTGGTTGTTCCAATCATATGATCGAGGACAAGGATAAACTCTTAAATATGTTGAAATATAAAGAAGAACGAGTCATGGTGACCGCTAACAACTCCAAGTTTTCAATTGCCTGTATTGGCAAGATAATTATAGTTCCTCATTTCGATTCACAGGAGGTGAAAGTGGACAAATGTATCATGTACCTGGGATGAAGAAAAACCTATTATTGTTAATTTCGCAACTAGCATATTCAAGCAATTATGTAATGTTTAGGCCTACAAATGGAAATGTATACCAAAGCTTAAAGCTCACAAGTCTGCCACTTATGGGGATGAGAATTTGAGACTTGGGCACTACTTCTCCACTTAAGTGTTTGTTATATTTTTATCTCAACGGCCACTGTTTTCTTTACACTTATAAGCTAGTTAATTAACATAGTTGATCAAAAAAATGTTATATAAGTGCATATTCCATTTGCCAACAAAAGTTGATCCGGCTAGTAAAGAATTGGCTTATAACCTAGAAAATCGTAAGTTCAAATCCAGTTAGTAACAAACAAACAATTGAGCTCAAATAAAATGCATTCCATTTTTTTTTGTTAATAAAAAAAAGGCATTCCATTTCTATTTGAACTCGTACTTTTAATTAATGCATGAGTATGTTGTAATTAATTAAATATATGGGAACATTTTAATACGAAATAACCACATGAAACCTAAAGCAAAATACATTTGTTTGATGCAAATAGTCTTTATCTTTATCTTAATATGAATGCTGAAACCATTGGGATAATTTTAACTTGACTTAATTATGTCACAAATTTCCAAAGTTTGGGGTACTTTTGTTTGATACCCTTATTTTTTTTCCAATGTCTAACTCCCTGAAATTATTTATGAGTAATTTGTTATATACTCCTACTACTAATTTTGCAAACATGTAACATCAGAATCATAATCAGATGCAAGAGGTTAGACATGTGGTGTCACGTGGTCGAATATCCTTTAAAAAAAATAAAATAAAACACTAAAAAGTTTAATATTTTTATTTTTTTAGTTAAAGAAAAAAAATTTTAAAAAAAAAGTTTGAAGAGAGAGCTCGTCTTCGCCGCTGTGACATCACGCAACATCGCATGGTTTTCCATATTACATGTCAGTAAAATTGATCAGAATTGGTGGTAGGGATATATGACAAATCCAAAAGTAACTTCGAAAAATCAAAAATAATACAAAAAAAGAATAAAGTATCTGACAAAAGTATCTTAAACTTTAAAATTTGTGATATAATTAAGCCTTCTAACTTTGGCATTTTCAATTCAAGCAGGTATGCAACCCTTTGGGCAATAATGAAATGAAAATGCACTTTACTAAGGTGTCGTGCTACTAAGATTCACCTCACATTGATTGAGATCGTATGTTTTCTGAGCATGCTTTGGGGACTTTGGTCAAATTTGTGGCTCCCATTTCACATACATGCAAACTGACCTTTCTATGGCCCCTAAAAAATCTTTTGTTAGTTTTATCGTTCAAAAAGAATTTACACAAGAGAAATACAGTAGCGTAGCTTGCTATATAAAATGTTGTAATATAATGATGATAAAAAGTAACATATGGGATCTAAATTAAAAGTAGCTAACGGAGAAAGGGCCTTTTATTTTTTTTTTTAAATATTGAATCACCTACAAAATTAATCTACCCCACATAAAAAAATGACATGTGTCATGTCACGTTTTTGTGATATAGATTGTTTTGTAAGTTGATTTTGTAGGTTGATTTATCATTATTGCTCTTATTTTTGTATGATACTAATTATTTAAGAATTCGATTTAAAAACTCTTTGATAAAAAAAATAAAAATATTAATGATCTTAATTTCATTTTGTTTATGGTGGCCAAGAATCATCACTGGGAGGAAATTTGAAGATTTGGAAAGAAATGGCCAAAATAATATACCATTCGATTTTAAAAGCTATTATTCTCATTCTCATATTGCAAATACATAGGAGTACACACGTAGTGAAGAAGCTTTGTGTGACAACAATGGATTCTCAGACTGTATTTACCATTTATTACGTACGCCAGCACCAGATGGTAGGTACTGTTATGACCGTGTCTCTGTACTCTTTACGCATATGTCCAGACCGCGTCAAAAAGGTTATTCACCGTACTTTGTCTGGACTCTATATTTGCTATAAAAAAACACATGTACTATTTTGTAGTCGGTACATATTCAGGTTTATTTAGGTTTTTAGTCCTTGAACTTATATGCTCTTTTGGAATTGCTCTTTGATCTTTTTTTTCGTTGTTTTGGGTCCCTAAACTTTTTCAATTTGTGAAAAAGGACCCTGTTGTTGCTTAAGTGATGATATGACCAATGAAATGTCACGTCACTTGTCCGACATCGAAGAATGAAGTGCTATGTAGCGTTTTGTAACACCACATGATTTTTTTTATTAATTTTTTTTAAATTATTAAAGGATTTTATTTTAAAAAAAAAAATACAATTTTTAATTATTTTTAATAAATTTGAATTTTTTTAATCTTTAAAATTCACGTGGCATCATCTAGTATGTTATCTATCGATACTGTGAAGGTTATGTAGCATTTCATCGGTCATATCATCACTTAAGCAACAACAAGGTCATTTTCCAAAAATTGAAAAAGTTTAGGGACCCAAAGCAACAAAAAAAAAAGATCAAGGACTAATTTCAAAAAAGCACCTAAGTTCAGGAACTAAAAACTTAAATAAGCCTACTTTAAATTATAGATTTTTTTAGGTGAATTAGATTTTTCATATTTACACAAATTAAAAAATGTGTGAAAATTAATAAAAGAGATTTATAATAAAAATGATGAGAGTAACTAGCCACTATTATAAAAAATTGAAAGATTTTAATAATTTGATAGTAGAATATATGATTCGAAATCATTAAACTCCAATATAGTTGGAAGATGATTAAGTTTATTTTTAAAATAGGATATTAGAAGTTCGATTCTTTTTACATATGACAACAAGATTTTATCGGTATAGATAAAACGCACTACGATAATTTCTACATCAGTACATGCTAGATAATTTTACATTAAAAAAAATCTAAATATGTTCTAAATTTAAAAGTCACTATTAGTAATTTATAGTGAATTTTTATTTTTATTTTTTATTTAATACTCGCCCGTCGTTAATATAAATTCTTTTTAGGAAAATCGACAAGTTAATTAATAGAGTATACAATTGTCAACATTTTGTATTTTTTTAATTATTATATTTTAAATTTTTTTAAATAAATATTGATGTTTATGGAAAAAAATTATTAATGTGATTGTACAGTGAAAAATAAATTTATAAATAAGATCAAAACTTTTAAAGAAAGGTTTATATTAATACTTTATCTGTTTCTCAATATAAGCCTTTTTTACATAATTTTTTTTCCATAATACGGTATTACTCTTTCTATAAAAAAAAAAAATACAGCATTAAAATTAGGCCCCGTTTGGGGTGGTTGTCAGTTTCTGGTATTTGGTTTCGAAAGTATATTTTTAAAACAAAACATGTTCGGCAAAAATTGAGCTGAAATGATTTTTTACTCATTTTCAGAACAATTTCACCTCTATTTTCAAAATAACAAATAATGGTTTCATAGTTTCAGTTTTGAGTTGCAAACTTATATCACCTCATCATCTTTTGCATCATTCAATCACCACCACCATCATCACTCATTCATTCAACCACCACCACCATGACTGTCATCACACTACCATAACCATTATGGTCACTACTACCACCATGACTGTCATCCAACTAACACCATTGTAACCGTCTAAACCCCAACCACCCCCACGACCCTTATAGCCACCCCAACCATAACTACATTCTCACCTGCTACCATTGTCCCTCCTTGTACCACCATCATCTTCGGACAACCACCACCCAACAACTATCATCACCACTCGGACCACCACCATAGTGACCACCCAAATCACCATTGCCCTCGCATGACCACCACCACCATCGCAACATCACTACCACCTCAACCACCACCACGACAACCTCCACGTCCATCGCAACTATCACTTTTTAACACAATCACCACATCCTCACCCCCCTCCCCCACCATCTCTCCTTCAACCAACACCACAAAAGTTACTACTCGAAACTGCAATTATTATAACAACGGCCACAACCTTCAACTAGTAATAACAACAACCACACTGAAGCTGTTATTAAATTATTGTGGTAGTATACAAGATGATGGTGTGTAACATTGTAGGAGCGCTATAAAAATTATAAATTTGAAATTAATTTTGAAAATTGAAAACCAAAAAATTTGAAACCGACATTATAAAAATGGGAACTAGTTTTAGTTTTTTAAAATTTTAAAACTCAAAATTTAAAACCACTCCAAACGAGGCCTTAGTTATGTTTTTTTTTTTTCACAATTTCATCTCTAGTCCAAGTGTGAAATTAATTATAGAGAGAAATTCCTATCCGGTTTTCAATGTTTAGCCTTTAAGCAGTTTTTATTTTTATTTTATAACTTTTGTCATTTTACAATTTTAATGCATAATTATAATTTTTTTTTCAATTTTAATCATTCATTCAATTATTTCTTTTACTCCTCATTGATCATATTTTTTCTCTCATCTTTAAACTACTATACATTAATTAATACACACTTACTAATAAAAATTAAATACTATTATAATTTTCAATAAAGATTAAATATAAACATTTTTAACAAACACATATAAAACTTACAATAATAAACATTTTTTTAATATGTGTAAATCATTCTTAAAAGCCAGAAATTAAAGAATGGAGCAATCAGTAAAAGGTGAAAAAAAGTACAGAAATTTAATAGAAACAAAAATATTAATTACTCTCTCTTTCTCATTATTTATGTATTTTTGGTCTTTTCACCTTGTCTCATATGTTATGTACTTTTAGAATCTCGATACTTATTTATATTTTTTTCAAGCATACCTTTATTTATTACATTCTTTTTTTTACCATCCATTTCTTTATTTTTCTTCAATATAGTTTTCATACATTTATTATTACCCTCTTTCCTATTATTGAATGAAAGTAATTTTGTCAAAATATACCAACTTTTTACAAAATTTATTCATTTCTTAATTTATATTCAATGTCTAAAATAACATAACTTATAAGATGAAGTGAATTCACTTTTTAATTTATGTGTTTTAACATCAAAACACTTATACAGTAATTGGTAAAAAAAAAAAGATAAGACTTGTTTAATACACTCATTTGAAAAAGTTCACATATGAGTATTATATTAAGGGAAGGATGGAGATAGTTCACAAATGCATTTAACAAGGAAGAATAATAATAATAATAATAATAATAATAATAATAATAATAATAATAATAATAATAATAATAATAATAATAATAATAATAATAATAATAAATAATGATGCATATAAAATGTAAAATAAATTATATTCCCTCCGGTCCATATTATAAGCATTATTTCTCTCTCACAAAAAGGGTGCTTATAATATGGACCAGAGGGAGTAGTTAAGATTAAAAAAAATTAGAATGTGACTTATAATAAGAATAGAAAAGAGTACTATACTTTTATAGTTTTATACTTTAACTACTCTATGATTAAGTTATCATAATACAATTCATATTTATTTATTATATTATTTTATAGAGTAAATTTGGTTTCGTCTCGGATTTTGTCGAGTCAAAATAAGGCAAGATCTGAGTCCAATAAAATGCTCATCGAAACTTTCCATACGACTTTGAATTAAGTTTGTAATGTTTTTGCTTGGCCAAGCCTCAAGGTAATGGGGTAAACCTTAAACGTATTGACCAGAGAAGGGGTTTGACGTAGGACTTTGGATTCATAATATCTAGTTGGCGTATTTTGGTTCTCCCTTGTCAATAACGTGCGCTCAAGTGTCAACTTAGGGGTTAGAGAACATACCTGAGCCCTCTGCTGTGATGAGTTATTTATAAAGAGAGCTTCCGAGTTAAGAGTGAGTCTGGTTAGGCTAATAGGGTTGACATGAGGAGATAGAATAAAGAGGGGAATATCTTATTCCCTCTGTCTGTAAGTCAAGTGTTTACAACCCATTGTTAGCCGTTGGCGAATTAGGTGGGAGAGAATATAGGGAAAAAGAGTGTGATTGCTGTGGGGATCCTCGGTTGATTGCGTGGGTCTTAAACACTTGTGTTTTTTGTGACCGTATCGATAAATTTCCAAGTGCCAAAAGTTGGTTATGAGTCCGAGTGTTTTTTGGTTGGGCTCGGGCTCTTTGGTCGGGTAGCTGGGGTTGTGCGAATCTCTCACTCGATGACTCGTGTTATGTTCTAATGGGTGATATGATAATGATCGGTTACGGCAGTCCATCACAATGTTAAACCCATCTCAACCTCTTGTGTGATCAACCTTACTTAATACTATCGCCTCTGTCCCATAATTTATGTTTTTTTTAGTTATTACACATATATTTAAAAAATAAGTACATGGTGTAAGAATTTAATATATTTTGATTATATTACCCCATTTAATAACGGAAAAGAAAGTGATAATAATAAATATATGAAGACTATATTGAAGAAAATTGGAAATATGAGTGATGAAAAATACAATGTTATAATAAAGATATGTTTAAAAAAAAATATTAAGCGGGTATTGGAATTTTAAAAATAGGGTCTTTCTAAGGGCACTTGTTAAAGTTTCTAGTATTGGAAAAACAATCATAGGTGCACATTCTCGAGAATACAAAAAACCACATTTTTCCATAAATTTTTACTCTTTTTGCCTTCTTAACAAGTGCACTAAGGACACTTGTTAGCATTTGCCTTAAAAATATCACCGTCCCATAAATTATGTTGTTTTAACCATTTTATTTTGTCCCATAATTTTTTTTAACCCAATACTCATTTATACCTTTTTTTTCTAAGCATACCCCTATTTATTACATCATCTTTTTCATCACTAATTTCTCTATCTCTCTTCAACATAATTTTCATACATTTATTATTACCCTCTCTCCTATTTATTAAATGGGGGTATTTTAGTCTAAACATATAAAATTCTTACTTCATTTATTCATTTCTTAATTTACGTAAAATCTCTAAAAAGACTTAACTTGCGGGATGGATAACATACAACATAAAATAAAATGACTAAAAAATAGTACTACATACCTCCGTCTTTAAATATAAGACTCTTTTGATACTTTTATTTTATGCCTATTTATAAGACCCTGTACCAATTTTCAATGATCATTAATTATTTATTTTCACAAATATCTCTATTTATTTGACATTTTTTAGATTTCCAATAATATTAATAAAAACAATTTTAAAAATACATATCAAATATTCATATTTTCAATATGATTAACTAAATTAACCAACTTCTAACGTTTCTCCCAAGAAATCATATATGGGGATAGAGGGAGTATAACGTATGAAACATAGACGAAGGAGTTAAAATGAGGTTTTTTCATATTTGGTTATGCGGTATGTTGATACAGTTGCTTATGATTTAACGTGATTTTAGAGTTAAAATTGATTTTATCGCAGAAAATTCTACTCCGATGATGGTCAAAGAAAGCGTACAGCAGAAGACGGTGTATTGGGGAGGGTGCATGAATAGGTGACTTTGGCACACCGTTTTCGGTGACCGACATCCGTATATTAGGGTCCTTAGATACACCAATCAGAGCTTTTGTCGTTGTTGTGTCTTCAAATTGAGTCATCTCTCTTTTCGTACTTCCACTCTTCATTTTTAACCCAAGATTCCATATTCTCATTTCCTCTTATTTTGCCAAAAAATTTAGAATAATGAAATAGTAATAACTTCTCAAAAAGACGTGTTTTTTTCCTGTCCCATCTTTATTCTTTATGACAACGTTTAGTATGGTGCCCAAAGTCAATGCCACACCCATGATGCCATTATATGAAACCTTTGGATTTGGGGTATATATGCAATGGTTGAGATTCGCTACACATATTACCCCAACCGGTTGCAGTGGGTTGATGTTATATTTTTTTTAACCTCCGCTATATCTTTATCCGTTCTGACATGTCCGTTATATTTTTTGTTTGGTTGTGCCATTGTTAGTTACTTCCTCTTGCTTGAAATATAAGCAAAAAAAAAATATATTTCTTGGTTTAAAATATAAGCAAAACTAACCAACTTTCTTAAATTTTATTTCATTTCCAACGCCACTTTCCAAAAACATCCCTAAAAAATTATTATGTTATTTAATTTTTGTTTCATTCACAAAGCAACTTTCCTAAAATACCTCTATTCTTTCATAAATTTGAAAAAATTAAATACAATCAACTAATCTCTTTAATAAGCGTAAAATTAGTTATTTTTATTTATAATTCGAGCGAAGGAAGTATTTTTTGTTCTAACACAATGACTATTTTTCCACTCAGATCACTTTTTCTCGCACATGCAGAAGGACTTAATGTATCATAATGTTTTGCGGAATTGTAACCGTAAATTTGTGAGAATTGTACCGTGGAACTTTAATAAAAAAAAAAACCTTTAATTTTACAATCTTTCCATTTTACTTCCTCTTGTCATATTTATAGGACATACTTATTTTTCGAATCAAGATGGGTTTTTTGTTTTATGAATTCTATGAGAATATATCGTAACATTACAATTTTACCGTCTCCAGTTTTTTTTGAAAAATTCACACTCATTAATGAACAACAAAAAACACATTAATGGTCAAAGCAAGGACAAAAAAGAGAAAAATGAATAAATGATGCATAGAAAATAGTACAAAACGTTTTATATATATGAGCAAAGATTGTTTCTAGAATATGTCCTATATTATATGACCGGAGGGGAGTAACTTACTTCGAAATTTGCATAATGTATTATTTGAGAAGTACTCCCTCCGGTCCTATATATTTATATATGTATATATCTCATAATTAACCATTTTTTCCCGAACCAAGGAAAGTGGTTAGTTTTGTGAATTTTATGAGGATATATTGTAACATTACAATTTAACCCACTACACTTTACGTGGAAAGTTCACATTCATTAATGAATAGGAAATAACATAGTTAGTCAAAGCAATTAATAAGGAAATAACATAGTTAGTCAAAAAAAGAAAAAACAATTAATGATGCACAAGAAATATAAAGTGCCCTATATATATGACGAAAGATTTTTTCTAAAAGGTACCCTATATATAGGACCAAAGGGTGTAATGAACAAAAGGCAAATAACAATGTTATTTCGTCACTATTGCTCCCAAACACCGATACCAAACTAGACTAAGAACCAAGATCATGGCTAATGAATGTGTGAGAGCAATAGAAACACCCCCCTCCCCCAACCATAAGGGTAAATTTCATTTTCATATCCATCATTTCACTTGGGATAATCCCTTGTTGTTCCAAGTGTGCCCGAACTATATGGTTATTGTCAATTCATTATGATATCTCGTATTCTATAATGAAGGCTTAATTACCCCAAATAGGGTCGCATACCCTAAGGGCATGAATTATATATGTTTGTATCATAATATTTAATTTTAATAGGACAAATAAAAATTTTGGAGCCTTCTATTGTCATTCCGAAATTGGCTAGAATTATGAGTGTTATCAATCCATCCAGATACTTGTTATCGGTAATGAAGGGTTATTCGCCCCCAAATAGGATCTTTTGGATTTTTAGGGCACTGCATCATGCATTTTCGCATCATCACATTCATTATCAGGCAAAACTCTAAAGATATTTCCTTTGAACAAGATCAGGTATCGTCACTATTGCTCCTATTTATATGGCATACTTAATCATATCACAGGGACCAAAGACAGTAGTTAAGGTTGTTTAAACTTTAAAAAAAGAACTTCTATTGAAGTTTAATTATTTTATAAATTTATAATTACTTTTTTCCACCAACACCCTATTAAGTTATGGTTGAACAATAATTACTCCAATGGCGCTAAGATAATTATCCATTTTTAAATACGACCCGAAATTTTTTTATATGAAGTGAAAAACCGGAAAATGGTATTTTAAATACGACCAATGAGTAATTTTTTATATGATTAATTTATAATATGAGTAATGATAGCTCGTTAACCTCATCCATCTAACTTAAAGAATGCATATAGTTATTGATAACCGAAAGATCATCTAACTTAAAGAAATTCAAGTGGATAGTCTTATTTTTTTAATTTTTTTTATTATTTCCTGTTAATGATAGTTGTCCATTTGGTAATTTGTTTTACAAATATAACATTATAAAAAAGAAATAACTTTAGTTGTAATTGTCAGATGTAGTAATTTGTAAATTCCTAACCCTAACCCTATTTAATACAAATACACGTTAAATGCATGTGGCAATGCATGCAGCTCTTCGTGTTGTTTACAAGGGTTTTTATTCCTTGTACTTCATGTCGTTCATTAGTTAGGTTTAGGTATTTGTTACGAATTTGTTTAGTACTCCGTAATTTGTGTTTAATTAATAGAAATTTTAACGAGTGTTCTTGGTGCACTAGTTAGTTAATTATTTAAATTAGTTACAAATAAGTTAGTAAATTTTTGTAAATAATCATTGAAATGTGTACAAGTGGTCACGGAGTAGTGTGCATTTTTTTTAGTAAATGTGGATTTTATAATAGTGCTAAAAGGGTATTTTAGTAATACTACCTCCGTCCCTAATTATAAGGCCCTCTTGGGAGATTTTACGTCTATTAAGAAAGTGAAATAATTTAGTTAATTGTATTGGAAATGTGAACTTTTGATATGTATTTTCAAAATTACTCCTATTAATATTATTGGGAATCTAAAAAGTGTTAAATAAATAGGGGTGTTTGTGAAAAAAAATAATTAATACTCATTGAAAATTGGTAAAGGACCTTATAAATAGGGACAAAATAAAAGTGTTAAGAGGGCCTTATAATTAGGGACAGAGGGAGTATAATGTATGATTCATTCATTAATTACAAATTTCTATCACACAAATTTTCATATTATTTTTACAATCTTTAAGATTTTTCATTAATTATTTTTAAGATTTTTAATATAATATACCATCTTCATGATTTTTCATTAATTATTTTTACTTTAATTTGTGACAAAAAAATGTACATTTTTTTTACCAAGATAATGGGACAGAGGGAGTGGAAAACATTAGCATATCAAACAACTAACGTCAGTCTCATTGTATATCCTCATCTATTAATAGCTACAAGCCACCAAAAACATAATGAATGAAATTGATTTAATTAAATATTAAGGCAATGAACATTCCTAAAAGAGGAAGAAAGAGAACTTAATTAAAATATAAGCAAAATATACTTCCCTAAAAAACATACTTCTCTTGGTTTAAAATATAAGCAAAATTAATTAACTTTATTAAATTTTGTTTCATTCTCAATGCCACTTTCCTAAAACATCTCTAGAAAATTGTAATCTTAATTAATTTTTGTTTCATTCCAAATACTACTTTCCTAAAATACCTCAATTTTTTATAAATTTGAGAAAATTAAATACAATCAACTAACTTCCTTAATAAGCGTAAAAGTGGTTGGAATGACTTATAATTCGGGCGGAAAGGAATGCCCCATAAGATTAAAAATTACAAGAGACAAAAAAATTCCAAATAAGATCTGAATTTTGAGTACAAACTTGGAAGGGACCAAGTCACCCTTCTTGCAACGGGGAACGGACATTAATTTACATTGATAATTCTCTCCTTTTTTTTACCGTTTGGGTGGTTGTTACTGTTTTTACGGGGAAAGTCCTTGGACAGGCAAAACCGGCAATACAGGATCATAAAACCGGCACCATGGGTGTCCCTTTGACCAAGGGCACCATGTTAAAACGCTCCATTCTTTATGGTTAATTTCCTTTAATTTGTTCAAACTTTCTCCCAACTTTAAGAAGCCATCTGGTATTACTATTAAAATGCAAATTTTTTGGTCAATTGTCTAACTAAAAAGTGCTCCCATTTATTCAGTCCTTTTGAGTCTTCCTCCCAGATAATAACCTCCCCTTCTTTTTCTTCAAACTGCCAGCTTCAATGTAAATGAGTTCAAGAATTTTAGATCTTCAATCATACATCAGTACAATAGAACTATTAAATATCTTATGTTATACTATTATAATGTTCTTTAACTTGATAATAATAATAATTCTAATAGCAAGTCCCCCCCCCCGAAAAAAAAAGTAAGTTAATTAAAATAATAATATCCTACTTCACTTGGAATAGTTTAATTTCGCTTGAGCATTTTTCAATAGGATTTGAGTTACTTAAAAGAGCACTAATCTTTTTCAGATACTTTGAATTTGATTAAATTTTCTCTTAGTTTTGTTTTAATATTTAAAAGTCATGTTAGATTCTGACTAATATTCAAGTTAAATTAAAAAAATTTATTTAAGATATAAAACTTTGTTAAGGTATTTATTTATATTCTTAAGAGCCTGTCACATTAACAATTTATGTATCCATTTAAAATTAGCTTAAAACTCAAAAGCTTTTTATACTCTTTTGCTAAAACTCTTGTATAGTTAACTTAATATTGTACAAAGCTTTCAATAAATGTTGAGATATATAAGCAGAGGATAAACCATTTTTATGAGTTTTTTTTTTTTTTTGTTTTGAAGGGACCATTTTTTATGAATCTTATTAGACACTGAAACAATAATTTTAGAATTGAATGACTCAAGCTAAAACTTATAATCATATATATTGCATTTTAGAATCAAATCTTAGGCTAAGACTCCATTTAAAAGTTAAGGTTCTCTAAAAATTCGAAATATGGATACCTTAATAATAGAGAGACCGAAATGAAATGGGACAAAATGATTAAAACATAGAAGTATTCTGTTCTATTCGTAAACTTTTCTCAATTTATCACAATTTGTGAGAGGAAAAAAGGCTCCGCATTGAAACTTGGAAAAAATAGAAAGATTTCATTTCCATTATATTAATTCATAGTAACTCTTAAATAATGAAACATTATACTCATGTTTTCCTATAGTTCCGTAAAAAAAATACATGTTGCAATGGAAACCTGGAAACCAAATTTTTACAATTGGATCAATATGTATTACTCCTATACATGTTGCTACGGAATCCAAGCTTTTATTTTTTTGGGTAAAATGGAATCCAAGCTTTTAGATCTCTCTCTATATATATACTATGCTTCAATTTAAATTAAACCACAATTTAATGCACATTTGGTTAAATATTTTTCATTTATTGAAACTTGATGTTTTTTCTTATTCAAACTTGGAAAATGAGTTAGATATAAGTCAAAGGGTAATTCAATTATTTATTAAATTTTATTCTTAAAATATAGTACTATTCCAAAAACGTACCGTACAATTTGTATGAATGTGTTACAGTATCTGATTAGAAGATGATTGTTTTTAGGGTTTTGCTAACAAGTGTCCTTAAGAGTCCTAAGGGCACTTATTAAGGATATCAATAGTGAAAAAAATTCAAAAGGCCAAGGTATTTATTTTTTCGAGAATTCAAAAAAATGCATTTTCTCATAACTTTTAATCACATTTAGTTATTTAATAAGTGCCCTAAGGACACTCTTTAGCATTTTCCTTGTTTTTATTAGAAAAATTACTTGTAGGAGTATCTAAAAAAAATTGTTAGCAGTATAAAATAAAACTAAATGAATCAAAAGTTGAAAAGCTTACCAGTTACTACTACAATGTTCCATCCGGTCCTATTTATAGGATCCTTTTGGGGTTTTTATTTTGGTCCTATTTATAGGATCCTTTTCAATTTCCAATAGCATTTAATTACTTCTTTCCACAAACACGCCTATTAACTCAACATTTTTTAGAGTTCTAATAACAATAATAGGGATAATTTTGAAAAAGTATATCAAATTTTCACATTTCCAATGTCATTAACCACTTTCCTTGATGGATGTGAAAAACCCCAAAAGGATCCTATAAATATGACCGGAGGGAGTAACAGGTTAACAAATTGAACAGAAAAACAAAACAATGATTGAATTATTTTTAGCAGTAATAAAATAAAAATAAAAAACACAATGATTGAGTTGTGGAAGACATATGATAATATGATATGTTGAGTTGGGCAGTGAAAATAATACTAATAATTTAAAAATAAAAAAAAAACAGTAAGAGGAAAGGATACACAGAATCTTAGCTGGATGCACCATGCACAAATATCACTCCTCACTCCCTTAATTTTTACCATAATCTCCTCCTCCTCCTCCTTCTCCTTCCCCTTTTCTTTCCCATTTGATTCAACCCTTTCACACTCTCCCCCTTCTCCTCTCTCTCTCTCCTTCTCACTCCAACCAACACTCTTTTCTTTCATTTCATCTCTCTCTCATCACTCCCAAAGAAAAGAAAGAAAGAAAGAAAGATAAGAGAGAGAAACTCTCACCACAATGTGGAGCTTCTCTTCCTCCATCATCACTACCTTCTCCACCCTTTTCCTTCTCTTACACCTAACCACCACCATCTCATCCACCTCCTTACCTTCCAACAGGAGGGTCCTACACCAACCCTTCCTCCCAGATTCCACCCTCCCTCCAACCCAACCCCCCAACCCTCCCCCTCCCTCCCCTTCCCCTTCCCCTTCCTCTACCCCACCTAACCCTAAGTACCCTTTCTCCTCCACCCCCTCCTCCCCAACCTCAACCTCCAACTCTCCACCATTCTTCCCAACTTACCCTTCCCCCCCTCCCCCTCCCTCCCCTTCCAACTTCGCCTCCTTCCCCGCCAACATCTCCTCCCTCATCCTCCCCCACTCCCACAAAACCAAATCCTCTTCCTCCTCCAAGCTCGTCGCCGCCGCCATTGCCTCCGTCGCCGCCGCCATCCTCGTCGCCGCCCTCTCCGCCTTCGTCTACTGCCGCCGCCGCCGTAAGAGCTACTCCCCGGATGATAAAACCCTCAGATCCGACTCCAGCATTCGCCTCTTCCCTCGCAACGACAACAACAATGAGGGAGCTGGTAACCGCAAGCCTCGCCACACTTCGTCGACGAGCTCGGAGTTTCTCTACTTAGGCACCATTGTTAATTCTCGCGGAATCGAGGATCGTAGCAACGAATCTCGCGCTAATGGCGCTTCCGGTGGCGTTGGTTTGAACCCGAGGAAAATGGACTCGCCGGAGCTCCAGCCGCTTCCGCCGTTGGCGCGGCAAGCTTCGGAGCTTCGGCGAGCGCGTGATGAAGCGAGTTCGACGGCGGAGGAGGAGGAAGAGGAGTTTTACTCGCCGAGAGGGTCTATCGGTGGCCGCGAAAGCTCGAACGGAACCGGATCGGGTTCTAGAAGAGTCTTGTCCGCCATTGCTGCGGAGAATTTCGTCGGTAGAAGCAGCGAATCGAGCTCAAGCTCTTTCTCTTCTAACTCTTCGGCTTCGCCGGATCGGTCTCATTCCATTAGCCTCTCGCCGCCGGTGAGCTTAAGCCCCCGCAAGTCGCCGGAAAATGCTCCTCCTCCTCCTCCTCCTTCACAACCACCGACAACACTTGCCGTTGATGGTAGAAGCTTCTCGTCTTCGTCTTCACTCTCATCGCCACATGTTCAGTCACGTGCGATGTCCCCAGCTTACAGCAACCAGCACGTGCGAGAATCTTCATCTTCAATATCTTCTATGACTTCAACTCCTGAGCGAGAGTGTCAGTCACAGTCACCGTTACTGTCACCGCTTTCTCTGTCACCGAACAGGGCATCGGAGAAAACCTCAAATGAAAAGGCTCAGACTCAGGCTCAGTCTTGTTGTTCATCGCCGAACAAAAACGACAGCGTTTCATCGCCGCCGAGGTTATCAAATGGAAGCGGAAAATCTGTGTCTTCGTCTTCAGCCTTTTCGCTACCGTCACCGGAGAAAGATATTGTGAATCAGAATCATCATGAGATTTTGGATCACTCTCCGACGATTTCAGATGTTTCAGATCGGTTTAGGCATTCTCCGCTTTCGTCGCTGCCGCTCTCGCCGTCGCTGCTTTCATCACCAGAAACCGAACTGAACTCGAACTCGAACCATAAGGAAAAGCAATCGCAGAGAAAGCATTGGGAGATTCCAGATTTATTGACACCGCCCATTGCTGAATCAGTAACTGTTGAAAATGTACCTACAAGGAAACACTGGGAGATTCCGGTTTTATCAGCACCTGTTGTTTCATCTATTAGAGTTTCAGCTGCTCCGGCACCGCCCCCACCACCACCACCACCGCCTCCTCCACCACCTGCTCCGGTGTCACGGCAGCGGAAGCAGTGGGAGATGCCTGCTGTTGCTGCTGCTGCTGCTGCTTCTCCCTTGACGCCTGTTGGGCAGCCGATTTCGAGGCCGCCGGAATTGATACCGCCTTCGAGGCCTTTTGTGTTGCAGATACCAACTACAAAGGTTTCTCCGGTTGAGTTACCACAGAGTTTGGGGGTGATTGTTGAAGAGAATTCGGAGGAGGCGTCGAAGCCGAAGTTGAAGCCTTTGCATTGGGATAAAGTGAGGGCTAGCTCTGATCGTGAAATGGTGTGGGATCACTTGAGGTCCAGCTCTTTTAAGTAAGAAAAGAACAATTCTCACTGTATTATTTTGTTCTGTTGTTATAGCTTCATGCATTTTAGATATCTGTGTGATGGTTTACTAATTAGGAAAGGGCACTTAGTGGTAGTTGATTATTCATATGATTGTGAAGCAGTTTGCAATGATTGTCGTTGAATTAAGTATACTTTGGATTGGGTTTGTTGCAGATTGAATGAGGAGATGATCGAAACTTTGTTTGTAGTGAACACGCCAAACCCAAAACCCAAGGATACTACTCCACGCTCAGTTCTTACCCCACCAAGCCAGGAGGATAGGGTGCTGGATCCTAAGAAGTCCCAAAATATTGCTATCTTGCTGAGAGCGCTGAATGTGACTATAGAAGAAGTGTGTGAAGCTCTGTTAGAAGGTATTTTGCCTTGGTTGTATATGACTTAAATTTCACTAGTTTTGTAGTAACTATTTGTTGTACATTGAACAACTTCTTGTGTGAAGCGCTGAGGCGTTGTTTTGTGTCTTGATAATCCTATGTCATAAATTCCTTTACCCACTTATTGCAGCTGCACATCGTTTTTTACTTAAACAGGGTTACAGGATATAATGGAGTTTACACGGGAGAAAGAAAAGAGAGAACATTTTGTTCATTTTAGTTGATAATTTTATCTTTGCCTTCTTCATTTCAGTTAGAAGTTTTAAATTTTTTTCCTTATGTGCACCGGTTTGTGAAAGCATAGTTTTCTGCTTGGTAATATGTTCTAAGATGCATTGATTTTATTATAGTTAGCATATTCATTTGTGTAGTGAATTGTTAAGGTTTACCCTCCGTTATTAAGATTTGTCTTTTATAAGTTTGTTTGTAGCCCTTGTTTCACAAGAATGTACTGATCGGCAGTAGTTATCATTTTCTCCACTACCTTCCCATTTTTATCAAGATACTGATTATTTAACGAAATTGCTTTACTTCTCTACAGGTGTTACTGATACGCTTGGCACAGAACTACTTGAGAGCTTGTTAAAAATGGCACCAAGCAAGGAAGAGGAGCGAAAATTGAAGGAACACAAAGACGACTCACCGACCAAGCTTGGTCCTGCCGAGAAATTTTTAAAGGCAGTGCTTGATGTACCTTTCGCATTTAAAAGGGTGGAAGCAATGCTTTACATAGCCAACTTTGAGTCTGAAGTGGAGTATCTTAGAAAATCATTTCAAACTCTGGAGGTAATTAGTCACGTTGTAACATTGATTTGTTTATTCCCTCCCCTATTATCTCTCTTTCCCATTTTCCCATTTATGCTCTTGTGATGCTATTTTATTTATCCTATTCTTTCTTAAGGTGGCCAAATCAGAATCCAATAGATCATGTCATCACTTGCTTCTGAGGATGGTTTTCGTATGTGTCATGAGTTCTAGTTCCTGTGCATTTTCTGATTGTTGGTTTTGCAGGTTGCATGTGAAGAGCTGCGAAACAGTAGAATGTTCTTGAAGCTTCTAGAAGCCGTGCTTAAAACTGGGAACCGCATGAATGTGGGGACAAACCGTGGTGATGCACATGCCTTCAAGCTTGATACACTTCTCAAGCTGGTTGATGTCAAAGGCGCGGATGGGAAAACCACTCTACTGCATTTTGTGGTACAAGAGATTATTAGAACTGAAGGGGCTCGTCTCTCGGAAACTAATCAAACTCCAAGCTCAGCTTCAAGTGAAGATGCCAAGTGTAGGAGGCTTGGTCTACAGGTAGTCTCTAGTCTAAGTTCGGATCTTGCAAATGTTAAGAAGGCCGCAGCCATGGATTCTGAAGTTCTCAGCAGCGAAGTCTCTAAACTTTCCAAAGGCATTGCCCACATAGCCGAGGTTATGACATTGATTGAAACGGCGGGGTCAGATGAAAGCAAACAGAAGTTTATAGAATCAATGAACAAATTCATGAGAATGGCTGAGGAGGAGATCCTAAGAATTCAAGCCCAAGAAAGTGTTGCTTTATCCCTAGTGAAAGAGATTACAGAATACTTCCATGGTAACCTTTCTAAGGAAGAAGCTCATCCTTTTAGAATCTTCATGGTAGTAAGAGACTTCCTAGGAGTTCTTGACAGGGTATGTAAAGAAGTTGGTATGGTAAACGAGAGAACCATGGTTAGTTCTGCTCATAGATTCCCTGTTCCGGTGAACCCCATGCTCCCGCAACCCCTTAACCCCATGCTTCCACAACCCCTACCTGGACTATACGGAAAGCGACAGTACAACTCTTCAGATGATGATGATAGTTCATCATCCTAGCTGGAACACCTTGGATGAATCTTCTGTTAGAAACAACCTGGAACCAGGTGATTTTGAAGGGTCTTGGCATGCTTGTATGTAGGTCTGTGGCCCAAATGATAATTTTTTTTTCCCTTGTTAAATTGTAAAAATCGTTGTAAAAGATTGGAGTTATATATAATAGATTATATAGAGAGTAGATGTTCTTTGGTAAAATAAGATTGCCTTATATAAGTAGGATATGTATTATATAATTTATAAGGTTGTTTTGATCATGTACAAAGCTATTCAATTTGTGACAGCACTTGATTGCAACTGTTCTATAAATGGGATTTGGATTATCCGACTTCGAATTTCTTAACTTTAATAACTTTATTTCATATTTAGAAATAATGTTCTTTCTTTTCATTTTTGTATTTTTTAATTAATTAAGATAAATTATTTCCGAAGTATAGAATAAAGTCATTGAAGTTATGAAAATTTGACGCCAAACAATCCAAATCTCATAGTGGGATGAATTGAGTCACTTGATAGTTATGACTAGTCACAATAGAACAAATACTCAATTTCATATTATAGAAGTTAGCAACTTAAGACTAAACTAAATACAAAATATGATCAATATTTAGGTGCAGTATATCACTCACAATTGCGTATTTGGAAGTATCAAATCTCAGAGTGGGTTGAATTGAGTCACTTGATAGTGATGACTTATGACTGACTTGTCACATTAGCACAAATACTCAATTTCATATTATAAAAGTTAGCAGCTTAAGACTAAATTTAATACAAAATATGATCAATATTTAGGTGTAGTATATCATTCACATAAACATATTTGGAAGTATCAAAATTGAACTTTGTTTATGATTTTGAAATCTATGAAAATTTTGGTTACAAGTCTGAAAAGAAGAAAAAGACAGAAACCAGAAAACTACTGCCTAACCCCCTCCTCGCATCTAGCAACAGACAGCATGAAATTTATAAATAGCAGGTGTCTTGCTGGATGAAAATTGAAATTGTTATGTTTAAACGGGAAAGGTTAGTAGACTATGGTGATAATTATTTTCAAGAAATGATCATTATCTTTATACCCTGGCAATAGGTTAAGTAGTTACTATTATCTTAATTTGTAATTGTGTATTAGTTTAGACAAGGGAAATGAAATGAGAGTTTGCTAAAATTGAGAAAACACCGACCAAATATGTTATAGAAATGGAAGGGATTTGTATTTTACTGCCATTGTCTGTTTACATATTCGTTTCAAGGCATATTCCATGTTACGTACATTTTGCCAGCATGTGATGCCTAATAGTGAGGTTTATTTGACAGAAGATTATGGAAGTAAACGGCAAAATAGAACAGTATCCAATCTTCTCTATTACATTACATGAGCATGTGCCTACTTGAAAACATGTGAACACCACTAACGCATGCTCCATGCATGGAGGTAGGTAAGTTTATGCTAGACATTAGTCTTCGTTGTCTATGCCATGAGCTGGTGCCTATTATATGCTGAAAACATGTTCATATACAAGTGTCACTAAGCACCAGTTGTGCCTACTACCCGTTTGAAAGATGATTGCCCAAAACAATAAAAGACTAATAATGATAGAAAACTATCGTAATCAAGTCAAACAAATAGAATAAAATAAATGTTCAGGGGTGATTCTACTTGCACCCCGGTTAGAATCACCCAATGTTTAGGGGTATCCACATGATTTAGTAATTAGTATTTTAAGTCATAAATTGGCTGAAAAGTTGAAGGCCCACAAATTTAATTTGACTTATAGCTCAAGTGAATACTACTACTCAATAGTCCAGGTTAGAAACTAGTAATAGCTATATTATCGAATTATTTAATGAGTATAAATTGAAATTTGAACTTACATTTATAGAAAATAAAGTACTAGTACCCAAGAGGGTTGGTCCCAGTGGTTAACTGGTTGGGGTGCTGAAGGAGTGCGGAACCAAAGGTTCGACTCCTGCCTGAGGCAACAATCCCTGGGAAGATCTCATACCATAGAGTCAAAGACTCGCTCAGTTCCAGAGATCGGGATGAATTAGTTGGGCCACAAAAAGTGAAACCCAGATACCACCTAGGTAAAAAAAAAAAAATTAAAATAAAATAAAGAGTCCAGGTTAGGAACACATATGCAGTCTAACAAATATCGTGTTGCTACAGCACAATTTACTGCACAACTTACCAGTTAATTGTTGTTCATGCTCCCAAGAATTCGAGAATACACTTATGTATATACTCCTTTCCTTTCGCTTTATAATATAAGGAAAAAATCACATTTAATAAAAAGTTAATTAATTTTATTTAATTTTCTCATATTTATAAAAAAGTAAAAATATTTTAGGAAAGCAGAATTCAATAAAACAAGAATTGAATGAGGTAACAACTTTTTTATAATGTTTTAGGAAAATAATATTGAGGATAAATCAAAATTTAAAAAGGTAGATAATTTTTTTTATATATTTTAAACGAAAAAAAAATATTTTTTTTTTATATGGTAAACCGAGGGAGTATGGGAGTATCCTAACAACAATCGCACCGTCAATTAGGCTTTAGGGGTGTTCATTTTGATTGGATGTATATTTGTTTGACTTTTTTGGAATTTGTTTGGATGTTTTTGGATTGATTATTGAAAAATCGATTGATTCATTTTGGTTTTTGGTTTTAGTCCTAAGATAGAATCGACTCGAACCAAACCGATTGCTAGTATCAACATATTATAAAATAGGGGAAGTTGAGGGTATTTTTGTCATTTTTATTTTCCCTCCTTCATCCTTGCTTTTCCCTCCAAATTTGTTTATCCGTGCATCGCACGGGAATAATCAACATATTATATTATAAAATAAGAGAAGTTGAGGGCATTTTTGTCATTTTCATTTTCCCTCCTTCATCCTTGCTTTTCCCTCCAAATTTGTTTATCCGTGCATCGCACGGGAATAAATATTTATCTTAAGTTATTTTTTGTAAATTTTTATTAGTACAATTTGGATTACACATAAATATAAAAATTGCTCGCAAACATACAATTTGCATTTCGATATTATTACAATTTGCACGAGTTATTAATGATCTTTTCAAAAGGAAATAATTTGAATCAAATATTGACATAAAAAATATATAATGCCTAAATGACCCGTCATATGATAATTAACCATAAAAAAACGAATATAATGTTGTAATTTCAAAAATTTTAATACAAACAAGTCATAATATAGGCAAATTGGTATTAAACATTTAAACAGAGCATCATTATGAATAATAAATTTTGGGTACAACAGAAAAAACGGATATATAAGTATTAAAGATGAGCTATAATTTGGTATAATGATTTAGCTTAATACAATCAAATATTTACTCAATCATGAATTCAAATTTAAAAAAATCCAAAAATTTATACAATATGTTGCAATTTAAATTGTGAAAAATAATGATGCGTTATTTTATACTTTAGACAATATACTTATTTACAATTATGAAGTTCTGATACAAGCAAGTAATTTGAAAGTTCGAATCTTATAAACACAAATTAATTAAAAGTGTGAAAACATGTCTTATATTTTGGGACAGATGTAATAATAATAATGATGATGATGATGATATATATGATTAAAAAAATAGCTGCATTTGGACTTGCAAAACGAATTACTAACAAAATGCATTTGGAATGATGGATTAAATAAAACAAAAATCAAAATGAGTTGGATTTTTTTTTAATATAAGAAATTATGTTGTTAATTAAAATTAGAAATCGCATAGTTGATACATTATTAGTTAATTTTTATTAATGAAAATGTTGGTAGCTGAAACTAGATTCAAAGGTTAATGTTTATGACTATTCATTTCTAAATACATGTAAATCATTTTTATAAAAAGTTCATATTAACTTATTATTTAAAAAGACATATTTCCAAAATCTATAATCAAAATTTTTTTTTAAAAGAAAAAATGTAAACCCGTGCGATGCACGGGTAAAATTACTAGTAAATATATAAACATAAAATATACTAGATTGAGCTTAATACTCACACGCACGCTACACATATGGACAATGATATTGCTAATTAGGAATGTCAATAACAATGATAGTTGCTTTCATGCATATATGTTTATGACTTGTAGTAAAAAATATATGTTTATGACCAAATAATTAATTTTTATAAAAATTACCTAAAAGTTTTAATTAAATTTAAATCGGATTGAACCGAATTGGAACCGCATATTTTTTTTTGAATATGATGGTAATGGATTTGATGATGTGATTGAATCGAACCAAACCAAACCGCATGTATATTTTATGATTAGATCAATGACTTTTTATCTCAAAACCAAACCGAACCAGACCACGGTCACCCATGCCGCCAATTAATGCTTGTAATTAGTAATTTCTTCGATATAATACTCTAACTTGGAAGTTGCTGGCGACAAAACAGAAATTGACTAGGCGACGGATCAATTCAACACTAGTACAGTATTTTTTAAGTAATATTGTTTGTGAAGTTTAATTTAGTGTCCAAAACATAACCTAACGTGACATATAACTAGAGAATTTGTTAGATTTTAATTAATTACGGTGCATGTTCAACAAATCCATAAAATCCCAAGTAACTATCAAAGATGACAGATCGAGGATAGCAGGGTGGTCCATGACCACAACATACAACCTCATAGTTCAATGTTATGCGGAAGAGAGGCAGGTGTAAAATGCATGGCTAGCAGAGAGTGACACCTTCATTATTCGTAAGAAGTGGGAGAGAGTGCCTGGACAAAATTAAAGAGATAAAAGAGAAAAGGAAATGAAAGAGCTATATATGTTATATATGTCAGCTCATGCTTCTTCATTTGTGGTGAGATCGACTCGTGGACACTCTCTCCCATGCATGCATCCACTACTTTGGAATAGAGATTTTTGTAAGATAGATGTACCTAGCTCCAGAATAATACCACACAATATCAACCGGGTTTGGTTCAGTTAGTGTAATATCCTAACTGAAATCTTGGGAATCAGATATAGATGTTAGTAGTTCCGTATTCGATTCTCACTAAAAAAACCGCTAGAAAAGCCTACTCGTTTCGGATTAGTCTCAAGGACTCCCTGATATTAAGAGTACTATTAAAAATACCGGTGATTTCGCAAGGAATTCGAAAAAAAATAAAATAATAATACCACACAATTAGACAACACTACTTCAATCATTTTTGTTGCAACTGTGAGTCAGATAAGAAGTTTAGGGTTGTTCCCGAAAACATATATTTTCTCTTTTCAATTTCTCTTTTTTGCTAATAATTGCAAATTGTTTTCACCGTTTTCTGCTTTTCAAAACCAATCATACCCACAGCTCGCTTGTTGTATCATGTGTAATAATGTCCTCTCAAAGTATTCAACAATCACAATAATTGGATATTTTAAAGTACGTCTCTAAAATTTTGATTACATCATTATTGTTAAAATACATACTATAAGCAACAAAAAACACATCTCTTTTGGTTTAAAATATAAGCAAAATTAACCAACTATCTTAAATTTTATTTCATTCCCAATGCAACTTTCCTAAAATATTCCTAGAAAATTGTTATTTTATTTAATTTTTGTTTCATTTCCAATGCAACTTTCCTAAAATACCTCTATTCTTTTATAAATTTGTGAAAATTAAATACAATCAACTAACCTCCTTAATAAGCGCAAATTTAGTTAGTTTTGCTTATAATTCGAGCCGGAGGGAGTAGATAAAATTGTTTGTAAATTTTGTGAGAAGACATAAATAAAATTGTATTGGAAAGCGAAAATTTTTGCAAATCATGTAAATTTAATGTTGTAGGTGTTGGAGGTAAAGTAAGAATTAAAATAAGTAGTATTGAAAAGTCATAAAATTTATTATGTTCTAATAATTGGTAAAAAAGTATTTTGGAACAACATAGAAGTATCAATTTTAATATAAAAATTTATTAATCTTAATAAACATAAAAATATTCAAAGAGGTCCTGTAATAAAAAACTGAGGAAGTAAAGTTTTAAGAATATGTAAAAAAATACATTAAAAGAATTTGAACAGAAAATTTAAGTCCTCCTATTCTCGAAAACTGAAATTCATTATTTCCTATAATAAAATCATCTGTTTTACTTTATGAAAGATGATGCTCAATGACACTTAGCTTGTTACTCCCTCTTTCCCATATTACTCCCTCTAGTCCTATTTATAAGACCCTTTTGGGATTTTTATTTTGGTCCTATTTATAAGACCCCTTTCCAATTTTCAATAACATTTAATTAATTTTTTCCACTAGCACCCCTATAAAGTCAACACTTTTTAGAGTTCCAATAATAATTATAGGGGTAGTTTTGAAAAAGTATATCAAATTTTCACATTTCCAATGCCACTAACAAATTTATTCACTCTCCTTGATGGGAGTGAAAAACCCCAAAAGGGTCTTATAAATAGGACCGGAGGGAGTACAATGTATCATTTTGATGGCTTTTTTCTATAAGTTATTTTAGAATATTTAGGTATTATTATTATTTTTTTAAATATATTTCTCATAATTCCATTTTATATCCCATATTTTAATGAGTTTAATTTGTCTTTAGGTAAAAAGATGAATTTTTCAACTTCTTAAATTTGATGGATTAAATTAGGTGATGGAATTAAAATAGGAAAGATGAATGAATAAAGTTTAAATAGAGATAAATTTAAAAAGTACATTTTTTTTGATAAAGTTGTGAATATTAATTACTTTCAACTACTTTTTTTAATTAATGTGGAGTGGGTAAAAATGACATATAATAAGGAATAGAGGGAATATCATTTTCCAATAATTTAGAGTTGTTAAATACTTCTTCCGATCTCTATTATACTTCTTCCGTCACACAAGGATGGTTAAAAAAATTTCAAAAGTCAAAAAATTAAGGAGACAAACATTAAATTGTTTGTCTAAAAACAACTAATTTTACACTTATTAAGGAAATTAGTTAAGTGCATTTAATTTTTCAAATTCGTAAAAAATAGACCTACTTTATGAAAGTTGCATTGATAATAAAACAAAAATTAAATGTGGCAATCACTTTATTGAAATATTTTAGAAATTATTGTATTGAGAATAGAAAGTTAGTTATTAATTTCTTATATTCCATATGATCATATTTATAGGTCATAGTATTTAATAATATCACACAAAACAATGAATGAGGGTAGTTACATTTCTTGAAATTTTAAAAAAGTACTTTGACATTACAATTTTATTGTCTAACCTTGTATTGGAAATTTTACAAATGTTTTATTTTATATTATAGAACAAATGACAAATAAGTGAAGCAAACAATAAATGTTTCCTATAAAATACAAAATGACTTATAAATAAGACCGAAATACTTTTAGAAAATGACATATGAATAAGATAAAAAAAATTTAATATCAAAATAATTGCTATGTCTTTTTTTTTTCTTATACTCCATATTAGACATAGGAGGAGAAGCATGATGTAAGCAACAAAAATAAATAATCACATTAACTAATGTTAAAGGAGATTTCTCACACCATCTTTTTTTTAGTGTAGGTGGTGCACAGAAGAGAAAAAAAAAACAGAAAAAAACAAATGAGATGTGAATGGTGATGTGATAAAGAATAAAAAGAAAGATAAAAAACAAATAATAAATAAAAATGGAGTAAAAGAAAGTGTTAAGAGTAATCAATTTTAAATTAATTTTACATCAACAACATGTAAATTACGTGGTATTTTAAATATAATTTTTTTAGATTTTTTATTTTGCTCATATTTATAAGATTTTATATTAATTTTTAATGGCAATTAATTATTTTTTTATAAACACTTTTATTTACTTAACACTTTTCAGATTCTCAATAATATTAATAAGAATAATTTTGAAAATACATATCATCAAATGTTCACATTTTCAATATTATTAACTAAATTAACCAACATTTTTAATAAATGTAAAATCTACTAAATTTTTTTTATATATATAAGATCGAAGGGAATACGTTTTTAGGTGAGAAATTAAATGAAGATATGAGTATTTTTTTTAAATAAAAAAAAACCAAAGTGGGGCAGTCACATTTCATATTCACTTGTGTTTTTTCCGCTTTCTAATATAAGAAAAAAATATTTATCTTAATCTTAAAAATAAGAAAAATTTATTAATTTTTTATTTTCAATACAATTATTCTTATAATGTGATCGTTTCACTTAATTTGTTTCATATCCAATATAATTTTTTATAAAGTAGCTCTATTTTATATTAATTTAAGAAAATTAAATACACTAAACTAATTTCTTGAATAAATTAGACAACTACTATAGTAGTTTTTTTTTTGTTTTGTTTTGCAAAGATATCAACTATAGTTATTAAAAATATACTCTTCCTTTGTTCCTAAATGCAAGATACTTTTGAAATTTTTAGTTTGTTCCTATTTATAAGATTTTATATTAATTTTTAATGACAATTAATTAATTTTTTTTCTTCATAAATACTCATATTTACTTCACATTTTTAGATTTTCAGTAATATTAATAGGAATAGTTTTGAAAATGCATATCAAATATTCACATTTATAATACATTAACAACGCAAAATCTATCAAAAGATCTTATATAAAAAAGGGATGGAGTAATTAACATAAGATATAATGACCGAGCACAAAATTAATGTATGATATATAACCTCTTGGTACACAGCACCTAGGAACTTCTTCCGTTTGCATAGTCCGATCCAAGCATTCAATTTTAATGCTGGCATGGCATGGCATTAATATTGCTTATGGAAGTTAGGAGTAGGTTAAAAGAATTGGTCATTGGTCATTTTAAACAAAAAAAAAAAAAAAACAACAAACCATAAAACTCGCAACAATGCTGTACCCCCCACCCCCACCACACACAAACGTTCCTATGGTTGGTTGAACCCAAATTCAACATTGTTTGAGTACCACATTTCCTTAGACATTCTAATCTTATGTCATAACTCACATAACTTCCGGAAAATTTGTTATTGTTCTTTCTAATATTACAAACTTCAACATTTTACAAAATAGCCCCATTTTGTAATTGTTTTTTCATTCTTACATTTTTCATTCCTATGCAAAGATTATTTGATTCTCTAGGAAAACTGGTGGCATCACATACATCTTTGCTTAGAAACCCAGAATTTAATTCGCCTTTTTATTTTCTATTCATTTGAATGGTTCCCAAAGGAATAAATTGTGCATTAGTTTTCTACTAGATTGATAAAGCATTATTTGTTCTCATAAGTTGTGCTCTAGAAGGAGTTTGATCTCAATATATCTCCTTCTTAGCTTTCATTTATTTGATTGTTCCCAACCATTGTAACCTGGTTAGTATCTAAACTTATTGATGAAATAATGCATTGGTTTTCCCCAGATTTGTGAATGAATATTCAGCCTCACCTCCTTGATTACATATTACAGGGATTGTTTTAAATCAAAAGTAGAAGAGAGTTATGGAACAATTTAGACAGATGGGGGAGGCACTTGGGAGTTTGAAGGCTGTGATGGTATTCAGGGAGAACATCCCAATCAATCAGAGGCAATGTTGTCTGCTTTTCGATGTTTTCAGCTTTGCGTACAATTCTATTGCTGACGAGATTAGACAAAATCTGAAATTTGAAGAGAGGAATGTAAAATGGAAGGTTCTCGAACAACCATTGAGAGAAATGCATAGAGTTTTCAGAGAAGGAGAAGCTTATGTTAGGCATTGCTTGGAAACCAAGGAATGGTGGGCTAAAGCCATTACATTGTGCCACAACACAGACTGTGTTGAGTTTCACATTCACAATTTGCTTTGTTGCGTGCCGGTTGTAATTGAAGCTATTGAATCTGCTGCAGAAACGTCAGGGTGGGACCAGGACGAGATGCAAAGGAAGAGGCTTATCAACTCCAACAAGTACAAGAAAGAATATAGGGATATGAAACTTTTCCAGTGGAAATTTGGGAAGCAGTACCTCATTACTCAGGACTTGTGCAACCGGTACGACACGGTTTGGAAGGAAGATAGATGGTTTCTTTTCAATAAGATTCATGAAAAGAAAACGACGGGTGCGGCAAAGCATGAGAAGAAATTAATGGACTTTCTTCTGAGGAATGTAGACAGATCAGAATCGGCGGAAGGGAAGCTCTTGCCGAGCTCGATATTAGTTGGGTCTAAGGATTACCAGGTTAGGAGAAGATTGGGGAATGGTAGCCAGTACAAGGAGATTCAATGGTTAAATGAAAGCTTTGTCATGAGGCAGATTTCTGGGGACATTGAAGTGTTGGAACCTGAGATTACAGAACTTTTATCTCTTTCCCACCCTAATATCGCAGACTACCTTTGTGGTTTTATAGATGAGGACAAGAAAGAATGCTTTTTGCTAATGGAACTGATGACCAAAACCCTTAGCAGCCACATCAAAGAGTTACATGGCCCAAGGAAGCGAATACCGTTCTTGTTTCATGTGGCAGTTGATATTATGCTTCAAATTGCAAGAGGAATGGAATATATGCATTCGAGGAAAGTATATCACGGAGAACTAAACCCTTCAAACATTCTTGTTAAGCCAAGAGGAACTTCACAAGAAGGTTACTTGCATGCCAAGGTATATGGATTTGGCCTATCTTCTGTGAAGGACTTGAACATGAAAGGGAATTCAAATAATCAGAATGGTACTCTGCCATTCATATGGTATTCTCCTGAAGTACTTGAAGAGCAAGAACAATCAGGAGGAAGTGAAGCAAACTCCATGTACACAGAGAAATCTGATGTGTACAGTTTTGGAATGGTTTGCTTTGAGCTTCTAACAGGTAAAGTCCCTTTTGAAGATAGTCATCTTCAAGGGGAGAAAATGAGCAGAAACATAAGGGCAGGAGAGAGGCCACTTTTCCCACTCAACTCACCAAAATATGTTAGCAACTTGACCAAGAGATGTTGGCATACTGACCCGAATCAACGTCCAAGCTTCTCGTCCATATGTAGAATTCTTCGTTACATTAAAAAGTTTCTTGCAATGAATCCTGTTCACATTAGCCAGATAGAACTACCATTGCCACCAGTGGATTACTGTGATATAGAGTCAGCACTGTTGAGGAAGTTTCCTTCTTGGGCAAGTTCTGAATCATCACCAATATCACAAATTCCATTTCAAATGTTTGCATACCGAGTTATAGAGCGCGAGAAAATAAGTACATGCTCTAAGGAAAACTCTGAATCTGGAAGTGATGCTTCAGCATGTGGTGATGAACTTGTTACCTCAGGGGATGAGCCATTTCCCTCCGTAACAGAAAGGAAATCTTTAGTCGTAACTGATATGGTGAAAAGGAGGCTTACTTCCAGAAAATCGCTAGATTTGAAGCTCATCAAACAACCAGGTTACCTTCAAACTTTTGTATCCATGGAATTTTTAAATACATAATTTAGTGACTCTTTTAAGAAGCTAATGCTGACTTATAGAAATGCAAATTCCATCATGCTAAGGATGCAAAATTGCTTGCTAGGAAGAACCTGATTAAATTATAGAAATATCTTAGATATCAAAATGGTTGCATTTCCTGCTGACATCATTTTGATATGAGAGGTGAATAAACCTAACAAATAATGCTGACATCAGCATAAGTACTTTTAGTGAAGGAGTTAGATAGCTCAACTGATATAAACTCATTTTTAATGAGCACAAAGACTTGAATTAGAAACCTTGCTTAGCCAAGAAGAAGGGTTTTAAGGGAGAGGTTTACGCCTATTGTGTAATTCTCATACTCATCAGCCAAAATAAATGTATATTGAATAAATTCATACATTTATTTCAATGCTATAGGCAGTAATTTGGAGTAGCATCGGTTTCCTTGGTATATTTTTCTTGAAATCTTCATGTCTTTTTCAATGCAGGTACACCAAGAAGCAGATCATCTAGACCTCCACAAATATCTCCTCGTGGGCGAACAATGAGGATTAATTCAGAGAAAAGCCTAACAGCAAGTCCAAGAATGATGAGAAGAACATCTTCCGGTCATGTCTCAGATTCTGAACTTACTTAGATCACAACATACCATCATCAGATTCTCAACATAAAACCGAGAATCTTCTCTTTTTTGCAAGTAAAGATTCACATAGTTTTCTTAAGTAGTTTTTGGTACATAGTTTACTTAAGTAGTTAAACTACTCTTGACACGAGTAGTGTGTGAATTATGATAGGGATGGTGTAGACTAATGTGCTTGATTCCTAGTATTCATGCCACAAAAAGTCTCCTTAATGTTTAAAAATAACATACCAAGTTGAAATAGAAACTTGAGAATTGAAAACAGTATTTGTACTTGATAAACTTTCAAGCACAATCGAAAACTAAAATGTAAAGGTAGAAAAGGTTTCGGTAATTATACATAAGATCGCATTCTTGATCAATCTTTTTCAAGAAATTTTCTTCGGGTAACTGATAACAAAGTTATGTGAAATAGCAAAATGACAAAAGGGAACCGGAATTCTTCATAGAGTCGATGTTAATAAGAATAAACATGCAACTTCTTCATAATTTGAATGATGGTATACAATTAATATTTGAACCCTTCTATCAATTACAATTAGTTTGTGCTTGTAAATGCAAAGCATAGATGATTTCATGCACTTTTGCATAAATTTCAATTACTACGGAAGTTAAAGTATTGAACATATCCTTGGGGTGCATCCAGATCAGGTTTAGTAATACGTCCCTCACTTTCTTAACAGATTGCAGCCTCAGCAGCTTCGGCATATAGGAGCAAGGAGCTATGCCACATGTAAAGCAACAAATTTGACTTAGTTTCGAGTTCAACAAACTTTCAGGTCCCAGTGGCGCCCCGCCTAGCCCTAGCTCGTTGTTTTGTCATAAATTACCAAGACGAGAAGTTCTTGAAGGAAAAACTTCTGCGTTGCACTTTGGAGAGGGTCAGAGAGTGCTATATACAGCAGCATAATGGATCAGAGGAAACCTCTAGCAACACGCGATATTTTCAAGAAACTCGTAGGCTCCAGCATCACTGGTGCTTCAGTTCAAAGTCCTATAGTTTTTACATGCTTCATACATTTCGTGCTCAGCTTATTTTGGTTCAGATGTTAAGAAAAAGTGCTCCTCTACTCATGCCATATTGTAGAAAACAAGCTCGCAGGATTACCTACCCATGGAAATTGAAGAGACATGCATGCTGCTGTGAACCAATGCCATATCATCAACTCAGTGACCAAATCTCAGATTTATTTCAATTGATCAATGAAGCCTGAATAAAGTGCATGCTTAGTCTTCTGAACTGTTATTGTTTCAGGAACATAACTACTTTTCAGGTTTCATTTTCAATCAATTATTTTCTCTTCTACTGTCAGACCATCTGCAGTAGTTTCACAATACCGATTGAGTTGGCGGCAACAAGCACGTTAGACTTCTTCCTCCAGCAGACACTAGAAACAAACTGTCCATTATTGTCATCACTATTTGAATGACCAGAAATGGGATCGGTTGACTCAAATTTGTGAGATGTGATTGGCACTGGCAGAGATTTGTGGTAACAGTATACCTGAAAGGTAGAAACATTTAAAATGAATGTGAATTTGTATATATTCCATGTTCGAAGGCAAACACAATTATGAGGAGAAAGCTTAATATCATTGGATTGATTTAAATAAGAATCACCTTTTTATCTGTCTTAGTATGTGATAATAGTTGAAATTTTATATCATGTAATTTTTAACATTATTTTAGGTTCAGAACCTTTGAACTTCAAGCATCTTCATACAGTGTAAAGCTAGTGTTCTGGAACAGCTAAATAATAGCTGCTACATGCATTATGCTTACTGTTTAGCTTGATTTTAGCCACATTTGCAAATAAATTACATTAGGAATGCAATATCAAACCTTGAAGTTAAGTTGGGGGATTACTGAAAGCAATTTTGGATTAACATAAGAAAGTTTAATCATGAATGACAAAAGCAATCGGACAATTTTTTTTTTTTTTTGGAGAAAAGAAAAATATCAAATGAGATTAGTGTCAATCACTGCATTCTATGATCAGCCTCCTAAACAGCCTTGGAGAAAAGAGTGGAAAAAACAACAACAACCAAGCCTTTGTCTCACTAGATGGGTCGGCAAAAGAGTGGAAAAATGAGAGATTTATTTATTTTGCTGGCATCATAACAGAACCGTATCCTAAAGTCAAAGTCCTGATACAATAAAATCTATACCTCATTAGTTTCTGAACCACAAGCAATGTATCCATCCAAAACAGATAGACCGACGAAATTCTGAACAAGAAGATGACAACAAGCAATCAGAACTAAGAAAACAAGACAGAAAATGAGGTGAAATATGTAGAGAAACCAACCTTTTCGTTATTATGACCTTTAAAGGTTAAGGCACAACCATCAGATGACAGCCCCGAAGAGCTGGTTTTCTTCAGGTCCCAGAGCTTCAAAGAATTGTCAGTGGAAGCAGACACAACTGTCTCAGCATCTATAAATTTTACATAGCTAACAGCTTTCCCATGACCAGATAATGTGCACCAAGGGATCCTGGTGTGACGAAGATCATAACCATAGACCTTGTAATCAGCTGATCCAAAAAATAAATGATGTGTTGAGTAAGGATTGAACTGAACACAGCATACATTGGCTGGGCTCCAGATTGTTCCTATAGAATTTCCCTACAAAATTAACAGCATTTGAGACAGTTATCACATTCTGTGAAGTATAAATATTCAACAACTGTCTTCTCTGTCACAGTTATGATCCTTTTCATATTATTCTTTCTTCAATATAACTAGTATAAACATAAATACCAAAATATTGTTTTAATAATGGTTTGTTATTTGCATGCATAAAAGAAAGCTTGCCTCGCTGATATTCCACAGTTTGACCGAGCAGTCATCGCTTCCACTAGCAAACATTTTTGGGTCAGCCAGAGAAAAGTGAACAGACCAAGCTCTCTTTTGGTGCTCGATGTACTTTGATAATGGCTGACCAGTGCTTGCATCCCACATCTACATTCATCCACACATGTTATGCTCTTAATGTAAATAAAATACAAAATATACTACAATCAATAGCAGAAGCAATGATATTTTTTGTTGGTATAATGAAAGAACATGGCCAGGTTTTTTTTTTTTTTTATTGAGTACAGTTTTAATGTTGCAAGAATTACACACCTGAACCACACCATCATAGTCAGTAGATGCCAGATGATTTTTTATATAACTATTCCAGCACACACAGCTAAGCTTCGATTTATTCAACATCTCAACTACGGGGTACTGGATATCAATGGAATCACACAAAATAGTACTTAAGTCAAAAATCTTGATTTTCTTTGAAACTCCACCAGCAGCAATGTAATCCTCATCGCGATCAAAACTTAAAGCACATATTACATTGGAAGAATTAAGCAGATCTCTATTTCTTAATGTACCAAGCTCTTGAAACTTGCTGTAACTAGCGAACTTGCATAAACCGTCAAAGAAGGATCCTAGGCGATCAACAGAACTCGGAATTCTTCTTGGTTCCTTATTTACATTCTCTACACGAGGAAATCTCAATCTACTTTCCAGCACATCTTTATCAAAGATTGAAACAGCTGAAGCTTCTTTAAGCTGGACTTGGAATCTCATGGAGAAATAAGAATTCTCTAGCATGTTTATATTACCCATAAATCTTGCTTCATTAGCTCCTGAACTTGGTATAAATCTACTAATATCTGAACTGGACGGATATTTGATTTGTGCCACAGGAAATATTGAATCTGTCCCGAACGAATAACTTCTTTCCACCTCCTTAATATCTTCATCCACGCAACTTAGTTCTTCTGCCAACTTGGTGGCCTGTTTTTTCTTTTCTTCTTGAAGTGAGATTAAAAAATGTAGTAATTGTTCTGTTTCGGCATCATCATCACAGGATGCTGCGATATCATCTCCAGAATTTGATTCCTCTGATTCATGCATAAATTCAGACTCTAAAATCATCCTGTCATGCATAAAAAGATAACTACAAATTATAAAGGAAACAGGATGCACCTTCAACATCAATATCATAATTCTTTCAGCCAGCCATATTGATTATTTAATATTTATACATATTGAAGAAAGCAAAGAAATGATGTTGCTTTTTCAGACAGTTGACTACATTTTAAAAGAGACTAGAAGTACCAAGGTGCTAGGATGAAGTCTGGAAAATAAATAAATAATGCCAAAAGTCAAAACAGAATAATGAATTGTAGCACTTGAATAACATGCCATCAACAACGGGAAACTATAGCAAAGATTCACTTAGATGCAAATTTATTTCCTTGTAGCATTTACACATATGAATACTTGACACTGGACCAAGTTTTAATGCAACTTATAATCATTCTTATTAAGCTCCTCTTTATCCTGTTCTCCCTTTAAGTTACGCGGTTTGTCAAGCACAATGAACAATAAGGATAGAAATTTGGCGATCAAATCAAGTTAAGAATGATGTTCTTTTTCTCGCCTATAAGGTGTGGTTGTACAATAAGAATATCAAATAACTACTAAATAATGAAATCAGGGTTGCCAGGAAAGTATTGTCTGTTGTGATGACTATATTGATGTGAGAGTCACTGATATCTCAAACTTGCATTAAAACAAAGCACAAAGTTAATTACGGCAAATGAGAAGTTCAGAAAAGTTGAAGAAATTCTTGTAAGGATTACTGAAACATATGTGAAACAATCCAGAAATACAAAGATTAATGAGTTAGTTCCATATAGAATTTAGAAAGCACTTGCAACTATGGATAAAAGTTAATAACTTGAGCTGTAAATAATTGATGTAACCGAAAGGAATAATGCTAACTACAGAACTATATCAATCACGATTGGGCAGTACTACCGGCATTGCTCCTTAGAAGACTAAGACATGTACAATTATGCACAGTTAATAGAATGGTAGAATTTTTTTTCCATTGTATCCTAAATACCCTTCAACATCACTACTTATCATCATCCATCACGAAGCCATTAAGATGATACTTCTCATAACACACCATATGGATGAAAAAAATCAGATTCAAATGAGACAGAAAAAGAGCACCAGATACAAGAACAACGGCACATCACATTACCTAGTATCGGGACGAGAGGAAGGATCAGGATGCAGAAGCCAAAGACAAAATCCAGCTTCCTTTGGATTTTCTGATAGAAACCTGGGTGGTAAGATTCTATGACCCAAATCTGACATCACAGCTGACCGCACCTCCCATGACTCAATATTGCACAGCAACTGAAGGAAACATCAACTCAAATGTTAACAAATACATCATGAGTAGCTTCTAGGTGATGATCTAAATAGTTGAAAAGTAAAAAAATTGACCAGGACAAACATTTAATAAAATAGTTAAAAGGATCATATTTAACCATTCTAATCCAGAAAGTATGAATAAAACTCAGTTACTTCAACATATACGTCTCTATGTCATTTAAAATGGTTAGGTATGGTATGTCAAACAGACATGCCTTGCTAAGAAACTATCTCTTGCAAGGTTGCAGCAACCAAACTCACATATCAGTATAACGCCATTGTTATCATACTTGAAAAAGAAATGGTGTATATAAATAAAATCTCTAAGTTCAGTTTAATCAATGAAAGTTTGGCTACCAAGAGGTAATACATAAGCTTTAATGAAAAGCAACAAAGGATGGGACAGAATATTTCCTTACCTCAAAAAGAAGAACTCCTAGGCTATAAATATTTGAAGACAACGTACAAATTCCTTCATTGAGCTCTTCTGGACTACAATACCACTTCTCTTCTAGCTGCATGATTGCAGATATAAACTGCTTTTCTTCGGTAGAAGTATGTTGACAATTAGAACCGTTTTGGCACAGACTTTCTTTACTCCTTGATTTCATGGGCCTGTTCATGTAAGGGTCAGATTGATTCACTGCTGTAGTGCTGCAGCCATGAATAGAGGTCAAGTGATGCTGCTGCCTGAGAGATCTTGTCTCCTCTCGTGGCCTTTGCTGTTTTGTACTCAAACTTTGGCAAGCACAGATATCATGTTCCAAAGGCCTTTTCCTATTCACTTTGTAGGTCATGACTTTATCCAAGCCTAGTTCGCTGGATGAACCAATGTATTTAATTTTACTTGAAGGCGATAAAGTGAAAGAAGACGGTCGTAAGTCTTGCAAGACAATCCCTTGGGAGTGTGCAAAATCAACCAAGTCCATGATCTGCTTAAATATATTCAAGTTTCCTGATTTACTCATTTTACGGTCTGCAGAATTCAGCCACTCTCTTAAGCTGAGCCCATGGATAGAAGTTTCCGCACCGGAATTTTCAATTCCATCTCTTGATCTCGGCAAAGAACCAGACTGACAATTAGCTGCAAAAGTAGGTTTTTCATCTTCCTGGCCTATTAGAGCTTCCCCGGGACTGACACTTTCCTCTAAATCTTTGCAAATGACAGCCTTTCCCTTCATTATTTGCTTTGCAATCAATTGAGAAAAATCATACGTAGATGAACTATTCTGCTGTGTTGCACTGTTAATAAGGTGTGCATTGCTTGAGGCAATAGTCTTTTCCACCTTGCTTATATTTGCAGAAACTTTAAGGCTAGACAAAGGCTTCAGGCCCCGTAATTTAGAACCAACGTCCTGTGGTTCAATTTCTCGGATCAAGCTATTATACGGAGACTCAATAGTTAATTGTTTCCTCCGAGGCTGTCTTGAATTATGATGGTAGCTAGCTAAAGCAACATTAGGATTCTTATATGTTCTTGCAGATAACTCTTCGATAATGTGTTCAGAATCTGTCATAGAAAATAAAAACTAGCATTAGAAGATCCAGATCCAGCTAAGGAAGTAATTAACACATGTGCTAAAATCATTATCCTCATTTCCTCATTACCAATCACATTGTCATTTGGTAAGCTCTCTGACCACTCCTTCTTAACAAGTGTGCCCAATCTAGTTGACATTGGCATGTTTTGTTGCCCCCCTGGTTTGAGAAAAGAATCATTAGCTTTTCTCTTGTGTTCTTCAGCCTTGTTCCTGCCATTTCCGGTCATGTCTTTCGGCTGTCAATCCATGCAATCCAAATAAATGTACCTCCTTCAATCAATTTTTTTTTAATTAATTTTTTTGTATAAACCATCCGCACACCATAAGAGGTGCCGACTAATTCAGATTCAAGCTGAGAGGAGTCACAATGGCAGCAAATCCCTCCCTACCGAATTTACAATGCAGCCTTGTACTAGCTGATCTAGGTATTGGTTATGTTCCTTCAAACAATTTGAAAGAGTTGCAATAAGAAGATTTAGATCAATAAGCTTACATTGGAATTTCATTAAAGAAAAACCTTAAATCTATGAACATGACTGAAATTCTATCTATAATCAACAGTTAGGAAAAAAAATAGAAATGTTAAAAGTTTTTCTAAAGACATTTTTGGACAATGCATTATAGTATATGGAAACACTGGACACAACTAACAACTATATATTATCAGATAATACATCTGGAAAAATCAAATAGGGTACAATCTCTGAAACTTGCAATAGGTGACTCAAACATACTCATGCATACAAGATGAAATCTAATAAAACATTTTGGCCACATGAACAATACATAATGTGACATAATAACATATTGCCAATGAACAAAGTAGCCACATAGAGAGATAGTTGCAATGGCAGTTGAAACAAGAAATCAATGGACAAAAAGGAATAAACTGATAAAGAAGATGGTTACCTCACCAACTAAGTGGAGTTCCTAGCAAAAAATATCTTGCCTACTGGCTACTACACTGACAAGAAATATGTCATGAAACTAATAAATAGATGAACTTGGTTGTTTGGTTGGATATTTATAGTAATTATTATGGACACAATTTAATATTTTTCTTAAAATCTTTTAATTGGTTAGCCTCACAAGGCTGTCCACGTCTGAGGCAAAAAGTGCAGCCACGATATTCTTTTTCTAAAATAAGTATTATTTGCACATTAAAAAAAATTACTTTAGTGCTCACATTTTATTTATTATTTGTGAAATGGAAAGAGACTAAAGAGAGAGTATGTGTGTCACATCCAGAAACACACAAATTCATAGATATTTTCTTTCATATATAGGCCAGGGAGTTCTTTTTATCTACAGAATACTTTGTACTTTATATTTGCTTGTGTCTATTTGCTGAAATTTCCAACGGGATGAGGATGATGTACAGTTATGGGTTTGTATAATTGTATTAGCCTCTCCCTAAATTTATATTAGCTTAACTTAAATAGAGTTATTATGTAAAATATTCTTTTGTTTTTATACCAAAATATTGATAATATTCTAACATGGATTGACACGAGTGGTAAGTGGTTCGATCTCGCTTAAGCAAGATTTCGGGTTCAATTACTTGTGAATGCAAAAAATTCATGTTGGAAGACTTACCTGCCATACCCAGGCACGCGACCCGGGTCGGATCCGGTTATATACTTGAAGAACCGGATGGGGAAAAAAAATTGATAATATATACGTAATTGTAATATGGCTGAGTTTTGTAAGTAAGATGTAGAGATTCCATCCTTGTAATAGGAAATCACTTTTTTCGAAGAATCAAAACTTTTACTGAAATAATTTTTATCCTTCGTCGATGTGTGTTTGTTTAAGTGAAAATGATTTGTGTCATTAAAGTATGAAATTTTAAGTTTGGTTCATGAATATATGTGAATGTAAAATGTATTAGATTGAAGTACTAATTTAGGCTCGATGTTTTTTTATCGTATCAACTTAATTTTTGAAAATTTATAAATATATATTTAGTAATTTAATATATTTTTTCACTAATCAACAAATTATAGGTCATATATACAATTTTAAGTCCCAATCTTGTTATTCATAATATTGTTGATAAAAATATTCCACTTTCGTGGGAAAAAGGAAGTAAATAGTAAATACTAAGTTTTTTTAAATTCTTCAAGCATATTATTTTCCGATAAAAGTTATAATTTTTTGAATTTTTATTATTAGCCCAAACAGGTTGAGGTTTAACAAATCTTAAATAATAAACTGTGTTTTTGAAAAGGGGAAAAAATGAAAAGGAAATGATAGTAGAGAGTCACGAGTGGCTGGTCAGGTGACACGACAAGCATAATACTCCATTCAATGGTCATAGATTGCATATTTTGCATGCGGCTGGGGCCTGGGGGTCTCATTGTAATTGACATCAACAAATAGGGCAAAATATCATCTCTTTTCAAATAAGAATTGCTTTGATTTCTTTTTTTTGTTTTCCCGTAATTTTTGGGAGTATCATAGGTGTTCTCAAGAGCACATTTACATTTTGTTTGGTAGAGGATAAAATGGGTGAAAAGAGAATGGAAAAAGAGATTTTAAAGAGAAAACTCCTTTTTTTCTTGTTTGGTTCAAGAGAGAAAATGGAGAGAAGAGAAAAGTAACTATAGGATCCACCAAAAAAGTTTTCTCTCCAAAAGTGGAGAGATTTTGGAGAGAAAAGGGAAATGCGATATATTTAGACATAAAAATAAGAAAAACTCAAAAGAAAAAAAATTCTTCTCATTTTCTCTCCAATCAAATAAAAGGAAGGAAAACTCAACTTTTCCCTTTTCCCCATTTCTTCACATTTTCTCTCATATCAAACAATCATAAAATTTACTCATTTTCGCACCATAATCTCTCTTCTTCATTTCTTTCTTCCCTATTTCTCTCTTCCCATTTTCTTTCGTGCAACCAAACAAAGCTTTAATACTAAGGAACCCTTAAACTAATTCGGCACGAAATCGCGTTCTTATGGCTCTTCTAGTAGGGTGTGTTAACCGGAAATTGAACCTGAGACTTCTTAGTCTGAGGCCTCATTCTCAAGTTCTCAAGTATTGGCGAAATCGCACCACTTAAGTCAACCCCTTGTTGATGAATTGCTTTGATTTTTGTGCAAACCATTGTGATTGCTCTTCCACAATGAACTTCATAGTTGGGACGTATAAAGTTTATGGATCAGGGCATATCTCCAAGCTTAAAAAAAAACGCTTACAAATGTACTCCCTCCGTTTCATTTTAAATGTCTTTTTAACATCAAAATTTTGTTTTAAAATAAGTGTCTTTCTATCAAATCTAGGCAACATTTAATACTATTTTTCCTTATTTACCCTTACATTTAATGTTGTTTTAGTTTTGAAATTTGTAATACTAGTAATTATGCATTAACAAAATAAAAATATTAAATAGGGGTATTTTTGACAAAATACACATAAAACTTACAATAATCATCATAATAAACACTTTCTTAATCTATGTGCAAAAGTCCAAAAAAACACTTAAAGTGAAACGGAGAGAGTAATTACAGATTATCCATTGATAACATCCTAATATTGGTAAGAATCGAACTCGGGATTTTTCACAACCCGAACTCAATTCTTGACAACTAAGCCAACCATTATTAATATATAAAGAGTCAATGAGACTTAAAAAAAACTAAAATCTTAATTAACCTCGACTTTTAAAATTGTTTCTCCATGATAATATAAAATACCATTTGACAAGAGAATGACAATGAAAGAAGTTGTTCAAGAATTTAAGTTAAATTTGTTATGTTGAAATATTTTGTACTGGTTACGTTGGATATGCAAATAATGAATATGGATATATAAGTAGCTATCGAATATGGAAATAGATATCAAAATTGCTACTCACTCGGATGGGGGACGAGTACGGATAATTTTTGAAAATGTGAGAACCATTGCATTCATAAATACAAGTTGGGCAGTTTTGAGATTATAAAGAGCAAATAAAGCTATTGATGAATTATAGTATTACACTCCAGCAACAATTTGGATTATAAATAAATAAAAAAAAATCCAACAACTAACAACTCGTGTAGCTTCAGAGACAGAGGACAACCATGTTGGAAACATCTAATAAGAGACTTGTATCACACCCCAGAAAAGCCAAATACAGGAAATTTTCTCTCTAAGCTCCTTTTCTACCTCTACATAAATGTTCATTGCCCTCTTGTGCGTATAAAAACATTTGTTCGTGACCACGTATGTTACAAAATTTAAGATAATTATCTTTACTGATGGCCAATTCACAGTTTTATACTTTAGTTAATAACTTTAAATTATCCAATTAATTTTTTATTTTAATTAAAATTTTATTACTGTAATTTTCCGATCTATTCAAATTTCACTGCAACTTAAAGAGTATATATCATGCAATGTTATGATTTCTCTTATAACAAAAACATCCTCTAAAACTAAAAGATTAATTTGAGATATTCAATATACAAATTTTAAAAACAATTACATACTCTCAACTTTAAGCAAACGCAACTCTGTTATCCTCTCCTTTAATTAGTATTATTTCTTAGTTTTTACGAAATTGAGATATCAAGATTAAATTTTAAAAAACCAATGTCTTTTTTGTTTTTTTTTTTTTGTCCGTATTTTCCTTGCAGAATCACCGGTATCCCAAGAGCACCCTTAATATCAGGGAGCCCTTGAGACTAATCCGGAGCGAGCTGCAATATCTTTTTTGTTTGTTAAATGATACAAGATTTAGGTTGAATTTATCCTCTAAAACAATAATTATTTTAAAACCGAAAAAGTATATTTTTGTGCCCAATAATTAAGGCGGACTCATTTGTTGCAGCTCCATAACAAAAAAGTTGTAACCAACGTAGGGTTGATCAAGTGGTAGCTAATTTGGTCCCTTAACCAACTGGTCTCGAGTTCGAGCCTTGGGTATGGAGCAATCCCCGCTGGGAGACCCCTACCGTTTAGTGTGCTCAGTTGAGTCAGACCGGATGAGTCGGATTTTGGTAAATCAGATCTGGGTACCGGTTGATGTACGCCAAAAAAAAGTTGTACATTCAATACTATGCAAATTCAAATTGTACACTCTTCAATAAAAAAAATCATGATTGAAACTATCAACCAATGTCCTGGCCTAATTATCAAGTACTACAACAATGCATTAAAATTTCACCACTTTAGTAGTTACTTCTACATATTTTAGGAGTAAACCAATTGGGTCCCTAAAAGATAGGGCACCAAACAATTTAAGCCCCTACACTCAATGATGCTTTTCATCTCTAAATACTCAAAATGTAAGTCAAAACATTCCCTTAGTAGCAACTTGATTGACGTTTTTGTCGTTTAGAACTAAATTGATCAACATTTTACTCTACATTTTATTTTAAACAAGAGATCATACGTAGAACAATAAGATAAGGCCTTTTCAAGGACAATATCAGCACTTTAAACTGAGACATCAAGTGATTATCAATATATAGATCAATCTATGCTGAAGATTAGGCATCATTAAAGAATAAAAGCAATTACATCCAACTCGGAATACTTAATATACCGTCGCTATCGGACTAAACTGCTATAGTACAAAAGTATAGAATATTGCACAAGAACGCTCTCCTATGATACATGCATGGTGAAAAACATCCAAAAACCTTCACCATTCTAACAATTAACATATTGACTCTGAATCTCAACAATATTCATATATAGCTGCCCCTTGTCTACCCTCATAATCTAGACTTGGATGTTTACTGGAACAATGTTATATCATATCCTGAGAACCTCTTATATCATCTAATCCTTTCTGAGGAATCTCAAACTAATCTTGCTCTTCAATTATTCTTGTCACAAGTCCAACAACAATTGTTCTTCCAAATGATCTTAGGGACACCCTTCCAAGAGCTTTACAACTAGAGAACTCAGCCACACAGATTGGCTCATGCAAAATCACCTGAAATAAGAGAAAACATATGTCATTAAAAAAAAATTTCTTAGTCTATGGCACGATAGACGAATAAAAAAATACATAGATCATTGAAATAACAAGTTATGAATTGTTTAGTCACCTCGATTACTGCACTTTGCTTTGCAGTGAGGCAGCGAGGGGACTTTTTGGTCACTTTACCAGTCTTGGAATCGAGTACTGACAATATTTTTGAAACTCTAGCAGGTTCCTTTACATGGTGTACATGAAACTCTAACTGCACGCATAGAAAAAGATAATTGAATTTTTACAACAATAAACACAAATTGAAAAGTAAAATGCAAGGGTGTCTGATAAAATATAGTACACACCTGAGAGCCCATCAATATGGGACTTGCACCTTCCAAAACAAGCACTTTCAATTCCAAATGCTTTGCGACTGCAACGGGAAAGTCGGGATGGCACAGTACACCTCCAGGCAATACAAGACTTCCATCAACACCTTGCAGCGTCACAGCCACATTGTCACCAGCTCTTGCAACAGTGCATGCATTAGAGTCACGCTCCAATGAGCGTACTGTTCCAACAACAGCTGAAGGCATAACTAAGACCTACAATTTATAATAATACGGTTACAGAAGGAAATATAGTTTACTTTCAATCTGGAGAACAACAAATGTGAATCTTTCATTTGAATTCTCACTAAGAGCCATAACACTGCCCAATTGAATACCTTTGATCCACTCCGAAGAGCACCTGCTTCCAGTTTACCACAAGCAGACACCTGTCCCAGTGTAGGTGATTTGATGACATCGCATATCGGCATTAGTAGAGGTTTCGAGAGTTCTCTAGTAGGAGGCTGGACCGAGTCAATTGCATCTAACAGATAAGGTCCTTTATACCTGTTCACAATGAAAAACCCATAATTTGTTAGCAGTATAAAGAGCATTCGAATTCAAAAACTAAATAGCACAATTCCATATTCCCATTCATTGACAGCCAAGAAAAGTCAAGATCAAACCTAGACCAACCATAGGACATACCAGTTTTTGAAACTAGTATCAGAAGGGGATGCCACCAAATTTTGATTTTCCATGGCACTTATGGGAACCCATGACACAGAGGAATCTTTGAAACCACAAGTGCGGAGAAACATTCCCAACTGCTGTCTTATAAAATCAAATCGATCCTTGGAGTATGCCACAACGTCCATCTTATTTATAGCAACTATAACCTGGTCAACACCAAAACTTCTGATAAGTTGTGCATGCTCCCTTGTTTGTCCTTTGCTACCATCCATACCAGCTTCAAATGAGCCGAGAGAGGCATCTATAACAAGAATTGCAGCATCAGCTTGTGTTGCACCAGAAATCATGTTTGGGACAAAATCTTTATGGCCAGGGGAATCAAGCACAACAACATGATATTTCTTGGTGTCAAAATAGGCAACTGCCACTGTCATAGTTATTCCCCTTTCCCTTTCTTCGGAACTTTCATCAAGTGCCCAAGCATAAGCGAAGGATCCCTTGCCCTGATCAACAAAAACGGGTGAGCAGGTATTGATGCATAAATTCAAAAGCATCAAGCTTCAAAAGTACAAAAATGATACCCAAAATAAAATTACCTGTAACTTGGCCTCCTTTTCATACTTGTGCATTTGTTTCTGGGAAATTCGTCCCAATAGGTGTAGTAACCTACCGGAGAGTGTTGATTTCCCAGAATCAACATGGCCAACCTACAATTGACAAATTTAAAACTATGAGACATTGATTCCTAGATATGTTTACGAGGAACAATAGAATAGGCCATTGACATACAATTGCAAGATTCAGCTGAGTCAATGCATCATCAGCTTGTTGAGAGAGCATCCATTTTTCTGGTTTATAAGAAACTTGTGGACGAGGTCCTTTAGCATTAGTATCATCGGAATTTCCAGATCTAACATCGAGAACCATGTTGTCAAAACCACTGGAAAGGTTTTCTCTTTTGCCATCTTTGATAGAAGAGGAACCAATCTCAACAATATCGTTGATTTTTGCCAGTGCAGATGAACCACCCGACTTTTCTTTGCTTGATTGAATATCAACTGCACCATTCTTGGAAGAATTTATTTTCTTCACATTGTTACCTTTGCTTTCTGCCAAAGATGCTGATAAGCTGTTTGAAGTGTTACCACTTGTTTCCAGACCACTTGCCGCAGTTTTGGAATGCTTGTTCTCTGCCGAACCATTCCACGTTCCCTTTCGCATTAAGGATGACAAGTTGTCTAAACTTTCAACATTTGATGGCACAGTATGTTCGTTCTTCCCTTTGATATTTGATGAAACTCGAGAAGTTTTTGAGTCTGCAAAAATGGCAGAAATATGACATTAATATTTCTGCATAAGGGATTCAAAATTAAGATAATTTGTTTTTTTTTTTTAAGTGAAAGCTACAGCAACACAGTGCTCGAGATATAGCATCAAAAGAGATGGCAAATTTCAGTAACTAAAATGCATAACAAATTTGGGATCAGGCAGGTTTTAATTTATAGGTCAATCATTTAATGAATGCTGTTAAAAAAATCTAATAACCAAACAAACATCTCTAGGTTAAAGAATAAAAGATTAGCGGTACCAGGTCAGAAGCAGACCAAAATAGTAACTTCTTTTATTAAAAAAAAAAGAAAGAAATATTATTAGAAGAGAAGGGAGAATATTACAATAAGAGGAAAATCGTAAGATGTCCACTCATTCAAATACCTTGACTATAAAATTATGAGTATTCTGTTACTCAAAGGTTAGACCCCGGACAATGATGCTTATGCCAGGATGAAGGACCACAAAGCAGATGATATCATAATCTTATTGCACAATCAAGACCTACTAAAATCAAACATGTTTTCTTGCACATTTTATATTTATTTATTAAATTTTTTAAAATGAAAATATATAACAGTGAAACCAAACAGAAAAGTTTGAAACCTAACATGTTGGGTACAGAGAGGTAAAGGTGGCCCTTTCACCAAATACAGCTGGATGAAGGTAGAAAAGAAACTTCAAAGGTTAGGAACAAAGGGAAATTTTGTAAGGCCTAAGGGAATAGGAGCCATAGTAGGTTTCCCTTTGGGACCTTTGATGTTGTCTTTCTGCCAAAGACCAAGGGACAAAGTTTTGTGTTTCATTAAGCTCTAGTTTTTTCCTTCTAAGCAGGTGTTTGTGGAGGGAGGGAGTGTTCTAGGAATGTTTTGGGGCAACTGCGGTGATTCAAATTTCACTTTTCTCTTCCAGTTGTGTTTCTTCAGGGGATTCTCTGTTTGTTATCTTTCAGCTTTGTTTCTCTTTTAGAGGATATCATATCCTCTCGTAATTTTCCCTTGCTTTCTAATAATCTTCTTTTTCTATCCAAAATTGGTAAATTAAACCACAAAGTAACGGTATGCAAGTTTCCAATTTCAAAATAAAGGTCAGAAGCTCTCCAAATAATTGAATCTTTAATTGTAATATCCTCTAACTTGAGCTGCTAGAGGCAAATCTGATAGGGACGGATACCTTTCAAACCCACTTTAATAGAATGCAGGCCAGTATAGACCACATCATCTGGGGATGGAACATCGAACTTGAAAGGAGCTGCGGACCAAGAAAACCAGGTTTTACAACAACTATTTTTCAAAAAAAAATAAATAAATAAGGTTTGCTCTCATATGCAAGGTGTTGCAAGAAGTAAAGCATGGCATGGTATAAAATAAACACTGAACTTGACATAAAACTCATAGTAGGAACTGTTCTAACTCCTACACATGCACATCCGAAATCAAAACTTGTGAAGACCTATGTTTGAATGGGGATGGTTTTGAGCATTAAAAGCCTTATGAAATTCACGAAATTCTCCTTGACCATTCCTAAGCTTGCAGAAGTTACTGCCATCACTCTGAAAACCATCACCCTGCTTTGGAAATAATACAACCTCTTTGGGGACCTGTTGTGGTAATGATGCAAATAGAGACCTTGCCAATATGGATACTCCAGAAGTTTTGCTTATGCCTTCAACTGCATCAAAGAGATTGTTCAACAGGTTATAGGAATATTATGGCCATTGTTGTAAACCTAGCAGTCTACTCATTCTTCTCCAAAGCCACCCGACAACAGAATCAGAATAAGCAAGTAAAATCCTTGTTAATCTCACCTTTTTCTAATGACAAAAAAGAAGAATGAATCAAAGGAGGTGATTACACCTTATAATATGTTACGCATGAAGGATGAGATAGAGATCCTGTTTCCTAAGGACTTGATAATTCTAATCCAGCATTCCAGCTGAGGGCCACGGTGTCAAACTTTAAGTCATTCATTAATCTCTGATCTTTACTTTTCAAAACAGCATTTTAACTAGCTGATGCTACACAAACTGTAAACTTGTGCACTTGTCCAAATCTAAAATCGGTGTGTTGAAAAACCAGCTTCAGACTGTTGAACAGGAGGTAAACCAGAAAAATTGTGATGGTTTGAAGTTGTCCAATTCAGCTTGTACATGGCATAAAATGCTCATAGTTGCAAAGGCAAGAAGTGAACACAGGTCCTTCCGCTTGCAAAAGCCGGGTTCACCACTATGCCTCATGTTGGCGTTAATGCTCTATTGCTCTTACATTTTAAAATATATTTTATTATAATTTAACATTTACATATTTATGTAAAATAATATGAAGATATATTTTATTCTTAGGTATATAAATAATTCAGTTTTTTATTAATAATATTGTAAAGTACTGAAGTGTCTAACAGTTTTGTAGCTTTCATTTATTTATTCAACTAAATACTTCTGTCATTGACATGTGTTACAATATCACTTGACAGTATGCTTCATATTAATAGAATAACATTATAATTTTAACAAGTCCAGTTTTCAGAACCTTGAATATGAAGGAAAAATGATCTTCAAGTACCTTATCAACCAAGTCAAAAAATAAAAAAATAAAAAAGTCAACCAAATCTATCAGGCATCTTTATTCCATCTCCCATAAGCTAAGCCACACAGGGAAAGAGAGGGACAGAAAAAAGGTAATTGACACCTTGAAAAAGAAATAACTTTCACATACAAAACAAAAACTAACTAAAACTCCAGCATAAGCTAAATCGTTCTTAAACTAACTTGAGTACCTGTTTTGCCACTATTGGAAGTTCCGATGTTAGCCAACGGACGACGTACAACACCACAAATATCGCATGATGTCATAGTTTCATCATTGTCATAGGTGCAAATGGGGCATGACCAAATCCCAGGATTAATGATCTCTTGCTTTGTAGCAGGTCCTTCTCCTGTTGCAGCAGAAAAAAGTTAGTATGTTTGTACAATAAAGGCAATGGTTAAAGAATACACTAAGAAAAAAGTCTGCATTGAAAATCTATGTCCACTAGTTTTCAAAGACTAAAATTCCATCATTTTCTAAGATAAAATCATCTCTTTTACTTACTTGATTGTAAGCTTTTTCCAAAACATACAACAACATTCCAAGAGAAGGGTGAATATTGCAAGAAAAGGAGAATAAATCAACACATGGACAGAAGAAACTCCTAAAAACTACGCAAAAGGGTCATGGAACGAAGAATGTCAATATCTCTACATACGTAAAATATGAACACCCCTAAAAACCCTATGGAAGATTGAAGCCATAAAAGTAACCCTGACATATGTCATATTAGTCCTCGACTTTATGGGGCATCGGTCAAATTAATCCTTGAGATTATCGAAATTCCAAATTAATCCCCGAAATAGCAAAAGGTGAGTCACATTAGTCCCTGCCGTTAGTGGTCCACAAAGTCAGGAACTAACTTGACTCATGCCCACAATCTCAGGGACTAATTTGACCGATAGTCAACGATCTTTGTTTAATTTCCTTTGGCCAAAAGGACAATCCGTTAGTCCATGTTAAGGACCATAGACGCGATCGGTGACGTCACGGACTAATGTGACTCCCATTTTCCTATCACAGGACCAATTTAAAATTTTGAAAATCTTAGGGACTAAATTGATAGGTACGGACCAATCTGACATATTACTCAAAAGTGTTGGCTATGGGTCTAGCCAGCATCCTGCCTTGGCAAGGCCCGGGTGAGAGTCTGATTGAGCCATGACACTAGCTACTGGGCTTAAGGTGTGATTGAAAATTCCGAATCAGGAATGCCACCGAATCAAATTCCGAATAATAAAGCTGCGCCATGACTTTAATTTTAGGGTTAGGAGTGATTGAAAATAAATTATATTATATTGTCCCGGGAGTCTCAATCGAATAGAATGGAAAGAAAAAACAATTTACCGGTGCCTTGAATCGCAACGTCATCATAATCGTCGTAATAATCATAATCGTCGTCGTCGTAGTCGTCATAATCATCGTAATCGGGTCCGGAGAATACTTTGCGAGGCATGGTTACGATTACGATTACGACTAGAGAGAGATGAAGTTTGAATTGCAGGGGCTGAGCGGCATGAGAGCGATGGGTGGAAAGGCATAAGTATTAGGAAAGAAGAAGATTGAGGAGGAGGAGGAGGAGGAGAAGCATAAGGCGGCGTTAAGGTGAGGGTGAGGGATGACAAGGGAGGGCGAAGTGGGTGGGGACTGGAGACTGTTGGGTGGTGGTTTTGGGCCTTCTTGGGCTTGAGCCTTATAACTGAAAGGCCCCTACTTTTTTAACCCTAGTTAATGAGTTAACCCCCTTTTTTGAAATAAAAATCCCATAATAACCTTACAATTTTTTTATAATCCTAAAATACCCTCCTTCTTATTCCATCATTATCCCTCCCCTTCTTCTACTTTTCAAATTTCAAATTCAAATCCCATAACAACTCCTTTCTCTTTGCTCAGTTCACAATTTCATCACCTATTTTTCAACTCCTTCTTCTCTGTGTTCAGCACCTCCTCCTCCTTCCTTTCAACTCTTTCTTCTCAGTTTTTCTTTCTCCACCGCACAAGAGCAGCAGCACCACGGTCGTTCCACGGTTTTTCTTTCCTTCATTGCAGCAGGCGCTCCTCCACCGCACAAGGCGCTCCTCCACCGCTCTTCCAGCAGTCCTCCACCGCACCACCGAGGTAAGCGTTCCTCCTTCCCTTCAACGTTTCATTTTTTTCTGTTTTTTTGCTTAAAATTGAACAATGTTATTAGAAATCTTGGTTAATAGTTATTGTTCTTTGTTGTTTATAGTTATTTATTGCAAGTTTGATTTGAGTTTGTAATGATTTATAGGTTTGATTTTGTGAATATCGTGTCTGCCATTTTTAGGGGTCCCTCGCTTATGGGTCAGCGAGGGTGTTATTTTTCCATTTACATAGCTTCAATTATTTGATTATCCATTTATTTAAACCATTTTTTTAAAACTATTTATTTAAACCATTTAATATATTGTGATTTTTTTAAAGCTAATCGATCGAAAACCACAATTCCTATTTGATCTCACATCAACAATTTGATCGATATATTGTTGCATGAAGGAGGGAAATTGTTCTAAGTACCGAGATCTCACATTTGCTTGTTGAGAGCTACTTTTGTAGGATTTTTGAGAGCTTTGCATTGGAGGTGCTTTTGGAGGATTATTGGAGGAATTTTGGGAAGCTTTATGATGGTTTTTGGGGGATGGTTGAGAGCTTTGTTGAGAAGCTTTTTTTGAAGTCTTTTTTGATTCTTTCTCAGCATATTCTCATCCCGATGGATCACGCTTTGTTGATCTCTCATGATCGCTTGTACGCCCTTTTGTTTTTGCTTTTTCTTTTGGTGGCAACAATGAGGTAGTTGCTGGATCCACAACCTAAACAAAACAAATTTAATTGTTGACATTAAAAAATTGATAATATTTAAAAAAATTGTTAAAATCAGTATTTGGTAATAGTATAAATTGTTAACCTCTCGAAACTTGTCCGTCAAAATCTTCTTTCCTACATCATTGGTACCATTAAATACTCGTCAAAACTCCTCGATCAAAGGAGTTGGGTCGATGTATAGCTCCTCTTTCTTGCCTGTATTGTTGAATGATAGAATCTTCCAATGACCATGAATTACCGTCAAAGGAATAGGTTTACCACTTTTCCTGTATCTATCAACCTCGCATGCACATGGTAAGCCATGTGTGATTCTCAACTTGCAATCACAATGTTCACACTCATCAAACTTCCCCAGTCGGGTAAAAATAATACTCATTGCTTCCCTTGACACATAATAATGTAAATTACGGAAAAGCGGAATATTCACCCTGTGATCCAATTTTGTGAGACTCTTCTGGAAAGACTCAATAATGAGAGTGTATTGACATGTCAACATCTTATGCATAGCTGTTAAACATGTGCAGAGATCCCCGTTGCTGCTTGACAACAATCCCTTCAACGTCGAGTGAGCACCTTCTACCCTAAAAATGATGAAATTTAAATTATAATAACTAAAAGAATTATGACAAATTAATACAACATGCCAAATTAAGTAAAAAAAATAACTTACCGGTTTGTTGTAGTATTACCAAGATGCATATGATTACTTGTCCATGCATCAATGAATTTTTCTTTCTGTTCGGCCAAGTAAGTCTCATTCACATATTCATAAAGACCAACCGCCTTCCAACTCACTTTCCGAAATCGGATTAATGAAGCTTTATAGTCTTCCTCATCCTTGGAATGGACTACCTTGGCCCAAAGAATCTCAAGTAACGGCACATCATCCAGATTACGAACATTCTTCCTCGCATGTTTTGTCACGTTCTTCTTAATATGATATTGACACAACAAATGTGCCGAAGTTGGAAAAACGGTATAGATTGCTTTCACCAACGCAGCTTCAAAATCAGAGACAATCACCTTGGCATGTCATCATCATCTTTAAACAATCTCTTCACTTGTTCTAATGCCCATACGAAGCTTGGATACTTCTCCGCCTCCATATAAGAAAATCCAACAGTAAATGACTTTTCTGTAGATGTTTGCCTGACCACCTCAAACAATGGCCATTTGTATCTGTTAGTCTTGTAGGTGTTGTCCACGATGAGCACAGTATTAAACGAACTCAAAAGAGAAACATATTTTGGATGAGCCCAAAAAATTTGCTTCACAATATCTGTGGTCTCGTCCTTTCTGTACCAAGTGTCATAACCATCATCCCTCAAAGTCTTCAGAAGATGTTGCATCTGTGTTCTCGGACGCCTGACCTCTCTTTTCCATTTATCGCGGATATTGTAAATTTGCTTCAATGTAGTGCAATTATTTGGGTTTTCCTCCCTCAATGTGGCCAGTATCTGTCTCGGCGGCACTCCATTCTTCGTCATAGTTATAATCTTTTCATACTCTTCAGGCGTAGGTCTTCCGGGGAAGGAGTGCCCGATGAATGATTCACACTTATCATGGTTATGGGAGCCACAAGATACTCTTACCTTCCACGCTCTGAGTGACGAATATGCTCTACCATGAACCTTGAACGGACAATTTCTCTTCTTTGAGCCGGTGACATACTCGAACTTCTCATTTTTTGGTTTGTATATGTCAAACCTTTCACAACAGAGTGTAATCCTTTGCTTCTGGCCCGTTCCTCCTTTATCAGACCTAAGGATCCTTAGAACATGTCCCTGTGAATATGCAACTTCACGAACCCATTTCACCAGGGCTTCACAATCAGGAAAAATCATGTCAGTCTCAAACGCACTAGTAAAATCCGGATATTCGACCTCTTCATGATCCACCGGTGCACTATGACTCATCTCGTCATCGTTGTTGTCTTGCATGATTAAGCTGTGAACACAAATAACGGTTAAAATTTAAAAAATAAATAATAAATTAAAAAATTAAAAAATTCAAAATAAAATAAAATAATTTAAAAAATATAACTAAAATCAAAATAAAATTAAATAATAAGTTAAAATTAAATAATAATAATAAAATAAAATTATATTAAAAATAAATAATAAAATAAATAAAAAATTAAATCAACATTATAATGCTATATATCTTATATGATCTCAACATCATAACATAAACAAATTTAAATCTTTTATATATGAGAATTGATGGAGTCAAATATATCATAACATGGATGGATGAATTCAAAATAATTTAAAGTTTTTGAATCCTAAAAATAACGTCTTGATATTTTATAAAATATATAATAACAAAATTTTTATATAAATTTAAATAATTAATTTATAAATATTATTATAATTTTTAAAACATTAAATAAATAATTAGAATTATGCAATGAATAAATAATTAGAAAAACAAATTAAATATAAGTGAAAAAAAATATTTTTTTAATCACGTTTATTATATGTAATTCCTTAGCGAGTATCATCATTATCCCTTAAAAAAAATAATGCTCATCAATATACAATACGTAAAGTTGTTATCTTATCTTAATTTTAATTAAGTAAGGAATGAAATATTTATCATTATAATATTTTTTTAATCTCAATTTTATATCATATATATTAAAAAAAAAACCCTCGCTGGGGGTGCAGCGAGAGAAAAAATTCTTGCTCTCGCTGCACCCCCAGCGAGAGCATGAATTTGTTCTCTCGCTGCACCCTCGTTTTTATCCGTTGTAAATTTTGTTCTATAAATATGTATCAATTGTTCCAACAATTCACATCCAAAATTTCACTTTTCAATTTATCTCCATGGATCCCAATCAAAATCCTTATCATGCTTACTTTAATTTTTTACAAAATTCTCCTTCCTCAAATAATAATTCCTCAAATTCTCCAATTACTCATAGCACACAAGGTAGCAATTCAAACACTAGAAATTACCAAAATCCTCCCCGTTTTCCTAATCCACATTATAATCCAAATTTTTACAACCATCAATTTCCTATGCCATATTACCAACACCCAATGTATCAACCACCACAAACCAACTTCCCAATGGATAATAGTCGTGTTGAATTGATTGAAGAAGAACCTGAAACACCGGTTGATTCAATTTCTCCTTCCCAAGTACCAGAATTTTCAACTCAAGTCGGACTGGAGAATATTAATCTTGAAGAAGTAGGAGGAGCAACAGAGAAGACCAAAAATCGAGAAAAATTTTCTCCAGATGAAGATAAGTTACTCATTCAGGCATGGATAAACATTTCAAAAGATCCGATTGTTGGAGTTGATAAAAAATCATCTAGTTTTTGGGGAAGGATTGAGAGCAATTACAACCACTACCGCCAGGAGAAGTATTCCACAAGAAGAGTAGTCCAGCTAAAATCACGATGGCATAGGTTGAATAATGCAACCCAGAAGTTTGCTGGATGCTACAAGCAAGCGGTAGAGAAGAAGAAGAGTGGGTGCAATCATGATGACATCATGAAAGAGGCATACAAGATCTATTCTCAAGACGAAGGTGGCAAGAAATTTGAGTATGAGCATGCTTGGCGTTTGTTGAAAGATGAACCAAAATGGGTTGCCGGTATGTTTGAATGTTCTTCTAAAAGAACGAAGATTTCTGCTTCCGGTGCATATTCATTATCTTCTAACCCACCAACCCCAACAAGTTCTGATTGCAACCCAACAGCGCCTGTATTGGAACGTCCGATTGGCCAAAAAGCTGCAAAAAGAAAGGCGAAAGGGAAGCAGGGTCAAACATCGAATTCAATCGATCTTTCTGAATTCAATGCCATACAACAACAAAAAGTTGAGGCAATGCAAGATTTCAAGCGTGCATTTGATCAGAAGATGAAGGAGGATGCCGACAGGTTGAAGATAAATGATCTGTTAATCCTCACGAAGGATACATCTGAGATGAGTGAGAGACAACTACGAGATCATGAGGTGCTGTGCAACTTCATCAGGGAGAAATATGAGATAGTTTAATATGAACTTTATTAGGTAGAAATATGTGTGATGTATTATTATTATTTTTTATGATGTTCTTTTTATGTAATTCAATTATGTATTATCATACTGGTTTATGAATTATGTATTATCATATTATTTTATGAGTTAGTTATTATTAATTTAAAAATGTCGTTAAAAAACTAGCCGTTGTAAAGTAGCCTTTAAAAAACTAGTCGTTATAAAGTAGCCGTTGTAAAGTAGCCGTTAAAAAACTAGTCGTTATAAAGTAGCCGTTGTAAAGTAGCCGTTTCGTCCAAGCCTATATATACTTCAGTCACTCTAGTTCTCCTATCATCCTCCAACTATCATATTTCCGAAACTCTTCTTTCAACTCCCAAATTATTCTCTCAATTTTCATCTTTCCAACAAAACCAATGGACCCTTTAGATCCGTTTGACTTGAACAATGTTGTTAAATGGTATTTTGACAATGTTATTAACGACAACAGTGAGGAGGAAATGATGAGGATCATCCTTGAAAAGCAAAGAGAGGAACAAGCTAGTAGCTCTACTAGGCGTACAGGGAAAAGAAGGCACATAGAGAGGAATCGTGAAGAAGGACATACAAGATTGTTTAACGATTATTTTTCTGAACAACCGATGTACACGGATGAGCAGTTTCGCCGAAGGTTCCGAATGTCCAAGCATGTTTTCCTTCGTATTGTACAAGCCCTTGGTGAGCATGATGAGTATTTCCAGTTGAGGGTGGACGGATGTGGTAGACAAGGCCTTTCACCACTTCAGAAATGCACTTCTGCTATTCGTATGTTGGCATATGCATCATCTGCTGACAGCCTGGATGATTATGTCAGAATGGGGGAGAGCACTTCGGTGGAATGCTTAGAGAAATTTACAAGCGGTGTGATCAAGATATTTGGGGAAGAATATCTAAGGAGGCCTACAACTGATGACATTCAACGCTTGTTGCAAATAGGGAACGATCATGGTTTTCCAGGTATGTTGGGCAGCATAGATTGTATGCATTGGGAGTGGAAAAATTGCCCAGTTGCATGGCAGGGTCAATTTTCTCGAGGTGATCATGGGAATCCTACGGTTATGCTTGAAGCAGTGGCATCAAAGGACTTGTGGATCTGACATGCATTCTTTGGGGTTGCTGGTTCAAACAACGACATTAATGTGCTGAATCAATCACCTGTCTTTAACGATATTCTACATGGCCGAGCTCCAGAGGTGAAGTACACTGTTAACGAAACTGAGTACAATTTGGGGTATTATTTAGCAGACGGCATTTATCCTGAATGGGCTACATTTGTCAAGACCATCCCAATGCTACAAGGAGAGAAGAGACAATTTTTTGCGAAGCAGCAAGAAGGTGCTAGAAAGGATATCGAGCGAGCATTTGGAGTTCTCCAAGCACGATTCGCAATCGTACGTTGCCCAGCTCGACAATGGCAATTAGACTCACTTGCGCGTATAATGTATGCTTGTATCATATTACATAATATGATTGTCGAAGATGAACGAGACACATATGGTGGTAATTTCGATTTTTCTGATGTTGGTAACGACACGGTCGAAGAATCTAACAACGGTCGTGACCCTGATATCCAAGATTACCTGCAAAGGAGATTCGCTGTTCGTGATAGGGTATCCCATCACCAACTTAAAGTCGATCTAGTAGAACATGTTTGGGAGCACCACAGACGTACGAACGACCAAAATTGAAATATTATTATTTGTATTTTTATTTATTTTTCATTTAAATTAATGTAGTTTTTTTAATTTTTTTTATGTATTTTCGTAATTTTAAATGAATGTTGTTGAATTATTGGTATTAATTAAGTTGTAATTTAATTTTTATTATAATATGTAGTATTTAAATAATATATAAAAAGTAATGTGGGGTAGGGTGTGGGGTCCATTCAAGAACCATAGTTGGGTTCTTCGGGTTGGAGCAAATTTGTGGTAGAGTTGTTTAAGGTATGGGGAAGTGTGAGATAATATAAAAAATACTGTGGGGTCCACCTAAGAACCAAAGTGATGGTTTGGCATTGGAGATGCTCTAATATAAGATCTTTGAGAATTTTTTGTTTTGTAATATTTATAATACTTTATTCCAATTTGCAATAATATTTAATTACTTTTTTTAAAAAAAAAACATATTTATTTATTCAACATTTTTTAGAGTCTCAATAATAATATAAGAATAATTTTGAAAATTATATTAAATATTTATATTTTCTAAACCACTAACAATATTAACTAAATTTCTGAATTTTTTCAAAAAAAAGTTATACTATTAACAACCAAAGAAGTAAAGATTTATAAAAATAGTGATTTATTTCAAAAAAATATCTTTAACCTTTTGTGAAATAAATTACTCCTTCCGGTATTTATTATAAGCATCCTTTTTTGAGAGAAAAAGAGGTTTATAATAAGGACCGGAGTGAGGGAGTAGTTGATACTTGTTAAGTTTTCTAGAAGTAGAAAAAACATCACAGGTCTCAAGTCTTTCTTCTCTCGTAAACTTAAAAAACTTCGACTTTCAATGCTTATAAACCATATTTAGCTTCTTAACAAGCATTTTCCTTAATTTTTTGATGAAGGGTCATGACTATCAAAACTTTTTATTTCTATTTTGGTCCATCAATAATATATAAATGAGACTTGTGGTATCTACACATTGTAAAATCTAAGGGCACTTTTTTAGAGAACAAAAAAAGTAGTTTTTGTTTGAAAAATGTTGAATTTAAAACATCGAGAACTAGTGAACTTATTTTGTTTTACCCATTTTCTGTTTTCATTTTTAATAAAAATAGAAAATGCAATTGAAAATGTGTTTGGTTGGGTTTTAATGAAAACATTTTTTAAAAATATTTCTTGAAAAAGCGGAAAATATGAAAACATGAAATTTGCCTTTTCAATGTTTCCGCTCAAAAAGTAAAAAACGCCGACAAGAAACGCGCGCGGTGGCAAAAGTGAAAATATGCCAAACTTTCCTATATAATGCGTTCTCCTCCTTTTTCTTTTATACTGTGCAACTTCTTTCTCTTCTCTTTATCGTGGCTTTCTTTCTCTTCTCTCTGCTGTGGGAGTGGGGCTATTCAATTGTTCATCTTTGCTGTCTCTTTCCTCACCGCATTTGCCTTTCTTCAACCTCCATCAAGGTTTGTATTTCTATAATTTCATTATTCTTTGCAATTTCTTTCGTTTCTCTATTACTGGGGTTGGGGTTGTCAACGATGAGGCGTTGCGGCATTAGAGCCTGTCTTGGCTGCACTTTCGGTGACTTTAAACCTTGCTGTTGACCTTAAATCTTGCTGGGAGGGTGATGAGTTTGAGTTTGTTGGAGCGTTTTTCTATTACCGGGGTTGCCAATGATGGGCGTCATGGAGGTTGCAGCTATATTATTCGGTGAGGAACTTGAACCTTGCTGGGGAGAGTGATGATTTTGGGTTTGCCTTGGGGTTGTACTCTTCGGTGAGGGTTTGGGTTGGTTAGAGACATACGGTTCTTCCTGTTGAGAAGAATCAAATCTAGTCATAGCCCCAAATACATACACTTGCAATCTCTCTATCTGAATTCCATTGTAGTTCTATGATCCATTTTTCCAATTTAAACCCAATTATTGCTTCTTGTTTCTTTACTGTCCCCAGAACCTTATGCTTTAAAGGATTAAGCTAATAGGTAATAGCCTTGTTTTTTTAGAAATCATTTAAACAACTTATGCAGAATAATAGATTGCACTAAAATAATATGCATTTGATGCCCTGTTTATATTGCAAAGTACCGATAGCCTTACTTAGTTAATACCTTGTTTAGTTTATATTGCAAAATAAAGAAATCATTTAAGCAACGAATGCAGAATAATAGATTGTACTAAAATAATATGCACCTAGGTCCTACTAAAATAGCCCAGTTTATATTGCAAAATACTGATAGCCCTGTTTAGTTAATAACTTGTTTAGTTTATATTGCAAAATAATATATGGTACTAAACTATACTGATATATGGAGTGGTGTTTTGCTTTTTTTCTTTTTATATGCTATTCTTTGAAATTTTGTTTTTTTAATTTAGATGGTATAACAATGTAACAGAGAGATTAAGTTATTATGATTGCATTGTTACTGAGAGAGTACAAGAGAGTACATCTTATACTCTGGTTTTCTTTTAAATAAAATTGGTTTCTTGGTGAATTTGTTTTGTTGTTATATTGCAAATGCTAGTGTAATGTTCTGCATTGTTTTTTATTTAACTGGATTGAAATTGAAATATTTTTATGGTTATTTGGTTTAGTATTAGACGTTAATATTATTGAGTTATATATGCTTGCTTGATATAATGTTATTAGCATAGATGGGAGTGAAGAGTGAGAATGGAGAAAACAAAGAATGGTCAATCCAAAATACAAAGATATTTATTGAAATAATTTATGACCGGGTGAAGAAAAAATTACTACAAGGATCAACAATTAAAACACCGGTGTGGGAAGATATAAACAATAAATTGTTGAAGGTTACTGGAGAAAACTATGGAAAACTATGGTGTAGAGAGGCTTAAAGGAAAGTTTAATCGTCTACGCCTACTGCATCGTGAATTTCGACTTTGCTAGGGCGTACAGGAGTTACATGAGACTCTGAAGCTAACAAAGTGAATGCTCCTGAAGAAGTATGGGAAGACATGTATACGGTATGTGGAACTTTTGTATTTAGTATTTAATAATTTCATTATTATTCTCGTATTTTCTTTTTCACTTTTTTTTACATGATAATAAACTCCCTAAATGTTTGGTTAAGTTCATTACTATAGTATATCTTTGACTAAATTAAGTGTTAATTGTTCATGATTTGGAATGCTTCTTTAGTCTTGCTTCATCAAATTCTTTAACCAAACCGTGTGATGAAAATTGTACACAATTAATAAGTACCTAGTCAATCATCAATATTTACGTATTTTGCTCTTAATTTATGTAACTTAATTTTTTAATTATACGTATTTTGCTCTTAAATTTTGTAGAAAGGAAGGTTCTACAAGCAATTTAAGAAGCATGGATTTGAGTATGACTATGATGTTGTTGGTGAGATATTCAATTCTAGTACTGCAACTGGAAAATTAAGCCAAGCCTCTACTCAAGAGCCACCAACCTCCGATGAAGAGAAAGAAATAGAGGAAGATTTTCTATCAAAAGGTGTGCATACAGAGTGTGATACTAATGAAGATGATTTACAAGAATTTGACAAAAAAAGGAAGAACATAGGATTTTCAAGAGAGCATAGACAGAAAGAGGCAAGGAATTCTAGAATAAGCAAATTAGAAATCGTTTTGGATAAATGGGCTGATACAATAAGTATAAGGGCAGAAGCATCAAGATTCAAGGCTGAACAATATAAAGCATCAACTATTGAAACTGCTACTCAAATATCTGATTCTTACTCTATAGAAAAATGTATGGAAATACTTGAGTCCATAGAAGATATTCCTAGTAAAATTTTCAATGCTGCGTTATTGAAGTTTGCGGAGAAGGTGTGGAGAAGCATGTTTGTTATTATGTCGCCAACAAGAAGGAAGGAGTGGCTAGCATCTCTAGAGTAGTATTTAATAGATGAATCATAATTGCAGTATTATATTTGCTTACATAATTTTTAGCATAGTTTGTTATTAATTTATCATATGAATAATTTCAACATGTTTCATGAGTTAAACGTGATTCATGTTATTTAAGAATTGTGTTGGTTTTTATGGTTTAGTTTATTTAAATGCTTTAAGTTGTTAACATTAGTACATACATTTAATTAATTTTTTTAGCAGGTAACAATGTCAAATAGTTCAAGTACTGAATCAAGTGACTTGGATGATGATATCGAGGATTTGATTGTAGTATCAGTGATCTTGGAATATGAGAAAAGTTTTATTAGTAACGCACCTTGTAGGACTTCTTTGTTGAGTGGGAAGATGTATATCCTGGAAGTTATGGCTGGTCATGAAGCTAGATGTTATGAGAATTTTCGAATGAAAAAACATGTATTTTTGAATTTTGGTGATTCTTTAAAGAATGTTGGAGATTTAAGGGATGGAAAAAAGTATTTGTGGAAGAAGGAGTTGTTCTTAATCATAGTATGTCATAATCTACGTCATCGAATTGTTGCTGAACGCTTTCAACATTCTTTGGAAACCGTAAGCAAATGGTTTAAAAGAGTTTTAAGAGCAGTTTGTAAGCTGGGTAAGATGATCATTCGACCAAGAAATCAAACAACAACTCACCCATACATCAGAGGCAAACAAAAGTTTTTCCCATATTTCAAGGTAAATTTCTATACTAGTACTTAAAACATTTAATAGTTTGATATTTTTTTTAAATAATATTCTTACTGTTCAATTTTTAAAATTAGAAATGCATTGGTGCAATTGATGGCACACATGTATCTGCTTGGGCTCCAGCATCAAAACAAACAGCTTTTCGTGGAAGAAAAGTTTTGATAACTCAAAATGTATTGGCAGTATGTGATTTTGACATGTTATTCACATTTGTTTATTCTGGTTGGGAAGGAACAACAAATGATTCAAGAGTTTTTTTAGATGCTTTAACTCCTGAAAATAATTTTCCAAAACCTCTTGCAGGTACTTTTCCTTTCAATAATAGTAATATTTTATTATCACTTATTAGTTATTTAATAAGTATTTTTCTAATAAATTTTGCAGATCAATATTATCTTGTTGATTCTGAATTTCCTAATATGCCTGGTTATCTTGCTCCATTTCGAAAAACAAGATATCATTTGCGTGATTTTCGTGATGGAAGGCAACCCAGAGGAAGACAAGAATTATTCAATCATAGACATTCCTCATTAAGGAATGTCATCGAGAGGTGTTTTGAAGTACTCAAAGCAAGATTTCCTATTTTAAAGTTAATGCCAAATTATCCGTTAGAAGACAAAGGCTTATTCCTAATGCATGTTGCACTATACACAATTTTATTAGAATGCAACACAATGAAGATAGACTTTTAGGCCAATATTCTGAAGAAGACTTGATTATCGATGAAGAAGGCTTGGGCGTAGATCAACAAGGTATTAATATTAATGTTCAACAAGCAATGGAAATGGTTCAAGTCCGAGATAATATTGCAAATCAAATGTGGGGAAATTTTTGTAGACATTGAATAGATTATATAATTGGTGATCGTATTTTATTTTGTTAGATGAGACATCAATTGTACTTGGATCTTGTTTTTTACTCAATAATTCAATAAAATTAATAATATGAATGATATATTATATGCATACGTGTGGGTAATTTTAATTATAAATCCTTTTTTTATAGCAATTTAAAAATATTTATAAACTAGATGAAAAAATGTTTTTTAAAATTTGTATTTTTAAACTTTGCTTAAAACAAACGCATTTTCACTATTTCTATTTTTTGAAAATAAAAAATATCATATGAAACCAAACATGTTTCTTAATTTTCATTTTCAGAAAATGAAAATTATTTTCAAGAAATGGAAACAAGAAATGAAAATAGGAAATATTTTCGCAAACCAATTGATCATTGTGTTGCATTTTAATAAAATTTTCCAACTTCAAGGTGCGTTCTAAAGTAAATTTTACACATCCTAAGATACTGTATAAGAAATGATCAAGGTGCGTTCTAAAGTAAATTTTCTCTTGTATTCTTTAACCATTACTCTTAAAACGCTGGTCAACAAAACCCAAAATTCATATCAAATAAGTTGTCTTCAATCGCAATACATTAAACTTTTAATCTAACCACTCAATCTATGCAACTTGTGCAACCTTTTCCAACTTCATTATTCATGGGAGATGCTTAAAAAAATTGTATAAAAGCACAGGTTGAGGCGGCTGACTACTTGAAAGGATAAACATTGCTTTGACTTTTCAACATCGTGAGACGCAAGCAAATATTTGGCACTTTAAAAATGCAACGCTTCATACACTGTTGAGTGTGTGCAGGTGACAAAATAAACAGCAGAGGGAGAAAACAGCAGCGGAGAGGAAGAACTTTTGAGTTTATAATCTTATACAAGTAAGATCATTGTTCCTACACAGTGAGTTATAGTCTTATACTTGTAGCTTAAAATTCTGTTTTATCTTCTTTATTATATTGTTTGAGTTATTTTTTTTTTTTTGACTTACTTGTGTTTAATTAGTGGAGAGAGTAATTTATTCTGTAATACAACAACTTAACTTTCTTATATGGTCTATATAGAAAATTAGAAATCAATGATTGAACCTGGTACTAATCTTTTATCTTTCACGAAATTAAGTGTTTTTCATTTATTAAGCTAGCATAGCTCCTTTCCTAACGGTAAACAAATTTCAGTAGTTTAGTTCTACATCTGATGCAAGTTTTAAATTTGTGAAGACATAGGTTTTATAGCAGCTTATTTATTATAAGCATAATCGAACTAGGATTTTATATATATATATATATATATATATATATATATATATATATATATAAAAGAACCATATGTTAAAGTTCAAGGTCCAGAATATATACTGTTTAATTTTCAGAATGTTTGACTACAATATCTGCTCATCAAGATGTTTTAAGACTATATAGTTAAAAGAAGTTCTTGGATAAATTTAGAGGATTCTTTTTTTTTTTTAAAAAAAAAAAAGACAAATTTAGAGTACTTAAGTGCACAGTCTAATCATCATATTATACATTCTGATCAGTATATAAATGATAAGAATTATGAACCGAACATTTCAATGATAAACATTGTCAAAGAAAAAAATTATTGTTAGATCTCATTCATCAAATGCATGAACATTCAGTTTTTAAATGTTTTTCAAAATAAAGAAATGTTGAGATTTTGCTTTCTACCAAGCATAATTAGTGAAAATACTTGGAAATGAAAATTGACAAGGTTTAATGGTTTGAAGATAATAATGCAAGAATCAGAAACCCTTTCTCATGAACTGGGAGCTATGCTAATAAATTCTAGTGATCATGCTTGGCTTTTAGTATATGATAAGGTAATTAGTTTAATAATGAGCCTATATATGTTGAAAGAAAGAAAGGAAAGGAAATAAATCCTTGTAACTAAACTGATGGCAAGCCTCATTTAACAAAGCAACAAAGCTATTATCCACACATATACTACCACTTACCACCTTAGACTACTACATTTACACTACCATACATTTGCCACCCTATATTTACCTCAGTTACAAAGTAGCCACTATTTTGCTCTTTCCCTTTCCCATATTTTTTCTCTTTCTTTGCTTTCTTCCTTTCTTTTCTAGTCTTGTGAACAAAACAAAAAAGAGAAAGAGTGAAGAGTGGAGAGTCGATTAATAACCTCTCATCTTGAAATAGAAAAATCAAAATTAGAAAGATAGAATTGAGAATAAATTGAAACCATGCTTCTAGCTCAAATTAGGTTCTCCTCCTTCATGGAGAATCCTCAATCAAGTTGACATTGCCAACTTTCAAATATGCACATCAGCTAATTTGTGATTCATGGACATTTTCTTATAGGGAATAATATGGCAGAACCAGTAAAAGAAAGAGACACTGAAATAGACAGGGTGAAAGAATCACATGGTGGAGAGGAAGAAGAGAATGGCGAATTGAGTCATACACAGTTGCTAAGATCTCTAGCTGAGCTAAACATGTTGCTTGTATCACTTTCCTTAGTTTCCTTTTCTATGGATGACTGCATGGAATATGAGGAGAGGGAACATAATAATGTAAGACATAAGGTTTCGGCAGCTAAAACCAGCATATCAAGATTACAAACTATGAATGGGGATATTCATGACCCCAAGCTTGCAAGAAAATCATCATCAACAAGATTTCATACTACCATAAAAGACTGCAGGTAAACAACATTTACAATTTATGATACTCCATCCGTTCCATATTATCTGTCACTTTAACATTTTTAACTTGTTCCAAATTATTTGTCGCTTTAGGAATTCGGGGATGTATTAATTGATTTTTTCCACCTTTAACCTTGCATTTAATGTGTTGAAATATGTGAAATGGGTGATAATTAATGTACTTTGAGAGTATTATAGTAAAGTTATCTAATAATTCTTTTGAAAATTGAAATATTAAATGACTTTCTTAATCCGTGTGAAATTTCTAAAGTGACAGTTAAATTGGAACGGAGGGAGTACAAATTTCAATCCTTGCTTGAAAGAAACAAAAAGATTGAAAAACTTTGGCTCGATAAATCCTGTTTATTGACAGTAGTATAGCGTTCTAAACTTGTATAATTATTTTTTTGGTATGATGTATTCCCTTTGCAATATTGAATATATGAATCATTGATATCTAAGCTTTGCTCTCATGTTATATGTCCAGGCATGGAAGAAAAATGTAACATCTATCTACTGCGAAGGATTCAAAATCAACAAAGAGATCAAAGAGAACCACCAATTTTGCCCTATCACAATAATTTTGTTTTTTCGAGTCTACACAAAGTTACACCAAAACCACTTTAGATGCTGTTGATCATCAAAGTGACGAGGATGACGAAGGGCCCGGCCCCTAATAGTGAACTCTTGTACCTTTTAGTGTCATCTTGAACTGTGTATCTTAATTGCCATTCATCATGTAACCAATGTACCAAAAGATGACACAAGTTTTGTTAGCCTGGAATTAAGAGAAATTCAGTATTTGTCCCCTAATATACAGTTATTAACCATAAAGTATTGGTAGTTCAACCTCCATTGCTCACTTGATGTCCCAAGCCACGTACTAGAATGCTAAACTCGATCAATATAAGTGAGCAAGTAAGGTGTGTGTTACACTTAGATAGCTAACTAAAGAAGAGTAATATGGTTTTCAACAAGCCATGCTATTTCTAATTGACTCCTAGAAGAGATGCTTCCATCCCAGGAATAGAAACATTATCTTTATGTCCTTAATTACTTACGCCTTAACACTACTAGGTAATGCATCCAATTTTCTCATGGCAAAACCTACAACTTCATGTTTAAGCAACATATAGTAAAATGACATGACTGTTATTTGTATTAATCAGGCTCCTTTGGAAACAAACAGACAACATAGCAAACGTTGCAAATAAGATGGGAAGGGGTACTCAATAATCAGGTAGTAGAAATTCCACTAAGAAAAACGCTTCCATTGCTCGTTCAGAAAGCTAGGTAGATATGTTCTTGCATTGTTTTCCCACAATACTTATTGACTGAGAAGATGAATAAGAAGCTGAAAGCTACAGCATGTTCGCAAGGAAAATGAAATAGGAAACAAGGGAACAAATTTATAGACACTAGCTCTAGAGTTTCTAAATTCATTCTTGGAGATGAAAAAACAATAAAATAATTGTAATCTGTCATCTCTGCAAGTCTGCATCCCCTTGCCTACCAAAAACGCCACACCAGGTAAACAGATATCATGTTATTGAACTTTAGTCTGATATTCTGATCTCAACTCCTAAAATGTCCTTCACCACCTCATATGTTACAAATGCAAGTGCTATGGATGGGACCACCTGCAAAACAATGAGTTAAAGACTGTTAAAATTAAAGGATGAGTAAGGCCATTAAACAATATGGTTTCTGTAAATATGTCATCAACAAAAAATACATGTTTATTTTCACATTATAATAAATATTATAGTAAAAGGGGGCAGGGGAGGCTGCCCGGTGCATGAGGCCCCCACCTAATGGGGTCTTGGGAAGGTGGATGGGAATAGGAGAAATTTTCTAAACATGAAGCTAGAAAAGACCATCCAGTGGTGTCATCACTCATTAGACAATGGAATTATCAAAATAACATCTCGAGTCAAGCCATAGAAGTTAGCGCAAAAGTTGATTATAATAGAGAGGTTTGGATGGTGCTTGACCACAGCTAGCAAGACTCCAACAGCAGCAAAAGATTTTGCAACTGATTCATAAAGTTAATCGTGAGTGAACGAGTTCAATTTAGTGTGCATATATGTGTTGGCAGATTATCTAAGAATTTATAAACTAATCAGGAACTGAGCTCCAAGTAGTAAATAATTCAAGGCCTAAATATCAATGTTTGGCTCAAGTCAAGGGCACACGAGTGTTGTAATGTAGAATAATTGGCTAATCAGGTTGGCTTATTATGTTATCATGTTTACAGTTCTAAATAGACTAGAAAAAGTCCACAATACATTATTTGGCAGTATAGATCATGAGTATTAGACGAAAACAAACCTTTACGGAATTGGGCACCAGACCCTTGTACAATGCACCAAATCCCTCATGCCGAACAGTTTTCCTAAATGCATCAATCATTCCAGTATACTCAAGTGGGGCCTTGCCTCTTCCATCACCAGCTACAACAGAAGCAGCATGGTTCCAACCCACCATCTGCATTCTTCGACGAATCACATCAAGAGGGTAAGCAACAGTTTGTCCAACAGTTCCGGCAGCAGCACCACAAGCTAGGCGAGTAGTCACGCTCAACTCAGAATCATTATTAACTAAACCAAATGGTTTGGATTTAATTAACCAATCCTTTAAAGACTCATAAACAGCAAAGTTGAGCCCCACATAAGGAACCTGGAAGAGAGGGGAAAAGAGTAAGAGAATGTCAAGCCTAACTGAAGCACAAAAAAGAAAGCTTCTATACAAAATTTCAATATAACCAAGTCAACTATAACCAAGCATGTGATTGATCGCAATAAAAAGGTACAGGAAGGAACATAAGATGAATATATGTTTACTTCCAAGCAATCTATGCAGAACTTTAGTTTCTTATTCCAGAACATTTTTTAGATTATTGGGTATAAAGTTCTATATCTCAGCAAACTGCTGGGATCCACGTTGCCTTTAAATACAGGAAGAACTTCCCATGAAGGTTGTAGTTAAATCATGTTGTCACATTTTAAATATCTGTCTTTAGCTACATAGCCACAATCATCAACTTGACAAAGAGAAGAGATATTTTTAAAATAGTACTCACAACTCCAATAACTGAAGGAAGCCAGCCCTTATATAAAGCACGAGGACCTTCTTCCCTAAGCACAGTAGACAGAGCATGGAACATTCCTCTGTACTGATAAGGGGATTTCTCAGTCTGCAAATACAAGGCAAAGAACTTCCGATCAAACATTAAGAATATAAAGAACATGGATAGGAATAAAATATTTTTTTCGTATTGTCTTTTATGCATGTTCGGCTACCATTCTAACCCACAACAAGCAAAGCAAGCATTTGGTAAAAAGAAAAAGGACAGAAGAAAATGGTACCTGTACAGTTATCCTGCCTCGAACCATATCCATGGGATAAGTTGCAGACATGGCAATTATTCCAGCACATGCTCCAGCTCCAAGACGTAAAAGAGGAGTCAGCTGAGCATCCTCTACAAAATGTAGAAGAGAAGATACTTAGACAACCAGAAGGATTTTAAGACTAGTAAAGTTCTCGACAATTCTCAAAGATGATGAAATTCATTTCAGGTAGTGTTGACCGCTGAGCTATTAAAGGAGATTATTTTTCAGTGATGTAAACCTAAGCACTGCAACTGTATTGTTTGAAAAGATTTCCGCTCGAGTGCTGAATGTGTTATTAAAGGACACTATTGGCATCAGGCATTTAAAAACTAAATATGGTTATACTAAAGGAAACTAGTGCAGTTTAATAATTTAAAAACGGTTCAGTTACTGATGATGAATGTCTTAAAAAAACATCGCTAAATCATTTTTGTTACAAATATTAACTTTCAACTCTGAATTGAGTATCAGCCATTAAAACAGGGCATAGGATCCACAACGCAATGGCATAAATTCAAAACCAAGAAATTGTAAATTGTCAGAAGGAATCAAGGAATTCAAAATCCAAATCACATACCGCATCACAACCTAAGCATTAGTGATAAGCTCAGCATGATTAATGAGGAGAGAAAGTCTCAATATAAGCTATCAATTGATAAAGGAGGAATCTCTCAGTCTATATGGATAAGCACAAGAACAACAACCCAAAAATATAACAATTCCAGAAAGCAGAGTTGGTTAGTCAACTTCATCAACTGTCAATCAAACCTGCAACAACCGTTGCCTTGCTCCAAAATATTACCCAAGCTAACACAAATCATCCAAAAAGGAAAATGGTAAAAATGAACTTACCATTTCCAGTTTGCTGCTGATACAAATACAGTATGCCTCTGCAAAAAGAGGAAGGAACAGTCAGGAAAAAACAGGAGACAAAGATAAAAATATATGAAGTGAGATGCATTGAAACAATTGAAAAATAATTGCCGCAGCAGCGACCCTATTTAAATAAAACTGTGCAGTAAAAGGCAAGTGTTTAAAAGAGGATTGCAGAAGCCAATTTTTCATCATTATAAGTTGATTGGCATAATACTGCACCTGAATGTCAGGCCAACAAAAAATGCTAAATTATAAAGCCATTAGTGAGTGGGCATACCAGACAAGATCGGATTAGAAATGAGTATATTCGAGAAAAAGTTGGGGTTGCTCCTATTGTTGAAAAAATGGTTGAATCTCGTCTTAGGTGGTTTGGGCATGTGTGGAGGAGACCGGTGGAAGCCCCGGTTAGGAGGGTAGACCAAATGGAGGGTACTACAAGGGCTAGAGGAAGAGGAAGACCTAGAAAAACTATAGGCGAAACAATTGAGAAGGATTTGGCATTCAATGCCTTATCAAAAAACATGATTTATGATAGGCCTTTATGGCGTCGTTTGATCCATGTAGCCCCGACCCCACCTAGTGGGACAAAGGCTTAGTTGTAGTTGTATAAAGCCATCAGTGAGTCATATTATATCTAAAGTATCACTTACTTAGAAGCTTGCTCATAACTGAAGAACTTCACTGCAGAATTTGGGACAATTCGAGCACAGTTAGTACCATTCCCTTTGAACAGTCCACGAAAACCTTCAGTTCTCCATATATATTTTAGGCCTTGGATTGTTCCATTGTACTTTATGTTATGAGGATTCTGGACCTGCACATGGCAAGACATGCACACAACACGCATTGGAATTAGGATACGACCAAACAAGCATGTGACACTGTGACAGTATTTATTTGTCCCAGCATACCTAAGTAAGAAGAAATAAAAGCAAAACCCATTTAGAAACAACTAAACAAACAAACCTGAAGCAAAATTTTCAATCGTTCCAGTGGAGCAACGGCTGTCCGTGATCTGCGAGGATACAAAAAGGTTTCAAGTCAGATAAATTCAAAACAAAAACAAAATGCTCTAGGAATTATTAGTAAGAAACAGTTTCCAGGGAAACCGGATTAGGTTGTTGACTTGTCATAATATCATCTCAAATAATTGAAATGAAATGAAATGAAATTCAAAGCAAGAACATATTCTATTATTGGAAAGAAACGAAAATATCACATTAAGGCAATTTACTATCAAGAATCAAAGAATTATATTCTTTTATTGGAAAGAAAAGAAAATATCACATTAAGGCAATTTACTGTCAAGAATCAAAGAATTAAGGTAACGGAGATTTTCTAGTAACTTTCATCATAACTGATACAAGACCCGAAAAAATAAGTGCCTAATTGTTTAGACTTTAAAAAAGTGATTCCAATATAGTGGTTCTCCAAGAAGCTGAAAAATTGAAGCTTCTTACAAAAAAGCAGAATTTTAACTTTGTCGCAGCTTTTGCACATCGGTAAAAGTTCAACCGAAAATAAATATTCACATAATCACATTTCAGAAGTGGTTCCTTATATCTTAGTATAAATAAAAACAACTTTCTTTTGTAAAAAAAACTTTAACAAACAGACCCTTAAATCTTGTTCCAAAGCCTCAAAATTGGAGTGGTTCTTCACAAGTGATCCAATCCATGTGAAGGGGATGATATATATAATTATATATATCACACACACATAGACACATCAAACTCCCAAATGAACAGATCAAAACACTATACAACTCCATCAAATACAATGATTTCCATTATGAATCGGTCAACGAAATTAAAATATATATATATATATATATATATTTATATATGTGTGTGTATATATATATATATATTAAAAAAAAAAACAGGGTATTAATTTTAAAGGACAGAACAAGATGCTTCATTATTCCCTGACAAAAGTAACATCAAACTTTCATTATAGTACTACTACATCAAAAATGAACCCTAAGAGAGGAAACCAATGAAGCATTAAAATCAAAACACAAAAAATAATACTACTACGCAATTCAAATCAATCATTTACTATTGTTTCTATGATAAATTGAGAAATTCAAATCAGCTCAAAAACGAAAGGAAATTAGAAACGGAACTGACACTCCTCCGGCGACACCACCAGCGAGGAGGGATTTGCAGATGGTAGCGACGCCAATAGCGGGAGCCTTGTTGACAACGCCTTCCCTCGCGAGCTTCGCTTCCTCCGCCAGATTCACGATCGTCGTAACTGCAGATTCGCCGCTCTTCACATCCTCCGAAGCCATAATATTATTAAATAGTAACAAATAGTATATTATTACTATTAAATATATAAATAAATGAAGATATATTATTAGTAAACCCTAACTGGGAGAAGTTAGAATGAACTAATAATTCGGAGATTAAGATAAGATTAAGATCTACGGTACGATGGATTTTGGGGGAAAAGATAAGAATTGGTGGAATTAGAAATTAGAAATTAGAGAAGAGAAGCGATCATTTCTCACTCTCAATTCTCAAATGGAAATGGAAATGGAAATGGAAATGGGGCTGCGACGCCTCTTCTAGCTGCTGCCAGGTATAGAGAGTGAGCTTCCAAGCTCCAACACCTATAACCGCTCACTGACGGCGTTATGCTGTTGTTATCCCTTTTATGTGGAGTATTTACGTGTTTAGTCCAATCACACAATCAAATCTAGTCCAATCCAAAATAAAACATGCGCTTTCGGTTTGGTTCAATCTGATTTTAAATTAATTATTTGGGTCTTGATAAGGTTACTACATATGAAAAAAAAATCATAAGTCCACATTCACCACTCTCTCGAAAATATAAAAATTCACATTTTCCGATAATTTTTATCTATAATTACTCCCTTAACAAGTGTCCTTAAGCATTTTCCTAATTATTTTGTCATGAACATATATTTTTTTGCGACAAGCCATAAACATATATGCATAAAAACAACTATCTTTGTTGTTGCCATTTCTAATTAGCACAAAGTGATATAACATTGTACATATGTGTCGTGTGCGCGTAAGTATTAAGCCTAAACAATTGTATTTTTGTGTATATATTTATAATTAGCTGTCCGAATCGGATTTTAGAACTAAAACCAAAAATCAATCAGTTTTTCAATAATCAATCCAAAAACATTCAAACAAATTCGGTTTTTTGCGGTTTTTGGGTTTTTTTTAATCAGTTTGCAGTTTTATTTTGGATCTGAACACCCTACATTTACGAAGGTTAAACAAGTGATTTGGTCCATTGCCTTATCTCTTTTATTATCAAATTGCTCTTTTTTTTTTATCATATTAGTTTTTCACCTTTTTTTATTAAATTGATCTTCACTATTCATCCTACGTGTTAATATCATAGTGGTCCACATTTGCATTATTGAACAAGGGAAATAACATGTGTGTGTATCATATTTGTCCAAATAAGATGAACAATGATTAAGAGACCAAATTAATAGTGTAAAGAAACGTGAGAGACCAATGCAATATGATACCAAAAAAATATAAGGGACCAATTTAATATTGAGAAATAAGATAATGGATCAAATAAATAGTTTAACCTTTAGGAAAATGAATTACTCCGACTCACTAATGTATGCAGAAAAAAATAGTAAAATCTTTTAAATTTTTTTTAATGAAAGTGGTTAATTTTGTTTGTAGTGTTAAAATCGGAAGTATTGTATATATTAATGGGTTAATTAAGTGTTTTTATCCTTGTAAATAAGGTTAATTTTGTGTTTAGTATGAATTTTTTGCAAGGTTTTAGTCCTTTCATCCATGGGGTTTCGTTAAAGAATTTTTTCTTTCCCATCCTGGTATCCGGTCCATTGGGCTGACTAATCCAGTTTGATGGGGTTCTGGGGTTAAGATTTTATTCCTCTTCTAACGTTGTTGCGGAGGATCGAACCGTGATTCGTCCTACCAAGTGCAGCCCCTAACACCACTCTACCAACAGCTTGTTGGTGTTAAAGAATTATTGTGGCATACATAAAGGAGGCAAATACTTTTTTTAAATGTTTAGCAACTTTACCACTTAAATTGGTTATTGAAAATTTAATCCTGGAACCCTCTCGAACTGGATTAGTCGGCCTAGTGGGTCGGATACCATGGTGCAAACCAAAAAAATTGGTTATTGAAATTTAATTCACTAGATCATGAGTTCAAATTTTATCGATGATCTGAATATGTCATTATGAATAATTTGTAAGTATTTTTATGAGAATTCATAACCTTAACAAACCCCCAAAACTTAACTTCATCTTCAAAATATACTGAAATATTAATTTATTTAGATTATCAAAATTGTTTTTGTAATGCTCGTAGAATTATAAGATTTGCTCATAAATCTCGAAAAATTTATTGTTATATATTACTATATAAGTTTGTAATTAAAAGTAATTCCTTTACAAATAAGATCAAACATAATGGATGGATGACTGAGTTCTTTAAGTATGATATCAAATTTTAGTTTTTAGCTGTCAGTGGAAGGATACCCTTGATAAAAAAAACAATCCCTTTACTTGACTCGTTTTTATTTGACTTACTTCTATGAATATTAAAATGTTTGTATCACTTTCAATTACAACTTACAAAAACATTGAGTGATTTTGTTTTCATTAATGGGAATTATTGGATTGTAATATATTACGATATTACGATATAAGTTGGTAATTAAAAGTAATTCATTTACCAACAAGACCCAGCATAATTGGTGGATGACTGTGTTTCTCAAGTATGATGTCAGGGATTAGTTTTCGGCTATCAGCGGAAGGATACCCTTGATGGAAATAAAAAAGTAATCCCTTTAGTTGACTCGTTCTTATTTGACTTACTTCTATGAATATTAAAATGTTTGTATCACTCTCAATTACTCCATTCGTCCTTCTTCATTATAGGGTATCATTTTGATTGAATTGATGTCATTTTTTATAAGTCGTTTTAAAATATATATATAGGTAGTATTAAAATGTTTATTCCGAATATCTTCATCATAATTACATAGGCGTGATATGATAATAATTACAATAGAAAGAGAAATGAACAGAGTTGTAAAGTTTTAAATAGATGCAACTTTAAAATGACAACATATTTTTTAATAAATTTGAGAATAATAATTAGTTTTCTTAATTTGCGTGAATCAAGAAAAGGTAATTTTTATTACGGGACAGAGGGAGTACAACTTACAAGAGCCTTGAGTGATTTTGTTTTCATTAATGTGAATGATTGGATTGTAAGGTTAAGGATGATACTATGCTTTGATTTTGAAATTGGTCTTTGGTGGTGAGCAAAGGACACTCTAGCTACAAGTGAAGACATGCACTAGCCAGCAATCTAGCATGATTACCAAATGGTCCAAGAATGGCAAGGTGTCGGTGTTAGATTGATGAGTGCAGCATCAAACGGCCCACAATTTGGAATAAGAAACGGAGAGTGACCTAAAAGAATAAAGAAAGAATGATAAAAGAGAGAAAGTTAGTTTGCGTTGCACTATTCTTGTGCTGATTATTCTTCCGTTGCCTCCGCAGTAGCATGGCTCTGAATGACGGAAACCTAGAAAGATTTGACGGCGTCATGTTGTGGTGGCTCGTAACCCTTACTCGAAGTAGTGGTATGTGTACGACCCATGTACTATTCCTTATTCTTAATTTCTTATATTTTTATTTTATTTTGGAATTTCTTAACCTATAAAAATCCCAAAATAATAACTTTTTTTTGAAAAATTAAAACTTTAAATTTTTGATTTTTTTAATGCATAACTTCCAAGAAAAACCATTCATTTTTGGATGCTTATCCTCAACCCTTAGGGCTGAGGTTAAGAGAACCCTTTTATATATTTTTTTTATATGAACAACTAACCATGTAAGTTAGTAGTTTGAAACAACCGGGGTTCGCTCAAGTGGAGCGATTATGCCAACTTGAGAACTTGAGAATGAGGCCTGAGACTAAGAAGTCGCAGGTTCGATTCTCGGTTAGCACACTCCACTGGGAGAGGCATAGGAACGCGACCTCATGTAGGATTAGTCTCAAGTGTTCCCTAGTATTAATGGTGTTCTTGAGGACACCTGTGGTACTGGCCAGGAATGGGGCTTGAGACTAAGAAGTCGTAGGTTCGATTCCCGGCCCGATTAACACATCCCGCTGGGAGAGGTATAAAAATGCGACATCGTGCAGGATTAGTCTCTAGGGTTTCCTGGTATTAAAGGTGCTCTTGGGGACATCTGTGGTACTGGCCAAATAGTACAGAAAAAATTAGTAGTTTGATTTGATACCATGAGCTTATAGATGGGGGTTGTTTGGTGAAAAAAAGTAAAGAAAAATTATAGCTTAAGAATGCTAGTTATAGAAGTACTCGTTTTAAAAAATAAATTAGCAAGAAGATTGATTTATTAGATAAGAAATTATCTCATATCTTATATGAATTCAAATTTCATTGTCCACATTTGAAAAAAAATATAAAATTCATTGTCCACGTAAAAATCTTGTTAATGAATAAACTACAAAAACTTTACAAATAATTTATAGTTGTGAGGTCAGTTTCATTATGTTCCTTTAAATTTTCACCAACTTATGTGATTTTTTTTTTTCTAAATCAGATGAACCAACCATCTATCATTGAAGGCAATTTCGCTAATACTGTATTTAACATAATTTCATTTTTAGGAACTCAAACTTAAAATTTTTGATTAAGCATTAACAATATATCATTAATTACCAATAAAGTTCGGCATAGTTGGTAGATGACTGAGTTCCTTAAGCATGATGTCAGAGGTTCGATCACTGTCGTGAGTATGGAAAAGACTTTGTCGGTAGAGGCAAAAGCCACTTCGGTGCTCTCTACGTCTAAGAGGGGATTAGTCTTCGGCTGTCGGTTAGAGGATACCCTTGGTGTAAAAAAAAAACAATATATCATTAATTGATTTACAGACTTGTTGGTAGGTGTGGCAACGAGTCGGGTTTCGCCAATCACAACCCCGCATTTATCAAAAGTAGAGCAGATACGAGTGCGGGTTTAAGGATAACGAGTATGAAAAAGTGAAATCGAACCTATTATCATTAAATACAGGAGAACTTGTGGGTAATCCGTCCAATAATTTTTTATTTTTTTAAAATTATCTTTCATTGTATTGAACACAAATCATATATGAAATACGATATAATTCAAATAATATATAGTATTAAACGTCATATTTCAAAAATATCAAAAAACTTAAGAATTAAATCATGATTTTAGCCAAATATGTTAGTTTAACTTCATCATTTAAATACTATTATAATGAAAATTATTTAATTTTTATATCAAGGCGGGTTTGAGAACAGGGGTGGGGCAAGTACTTAAAATTAAATCTGTCCCACCTCATCTTTTTAAAGCACATTTCGAGTTCGGGTTTTCTCAAACCCAATCTAAATGAATTTTCCCCACCAAGATTGGGTTGGATTTAAGCAAATATTCGTGAATGTAGGTTTAATTGTCATACCTAATTGTTGGTATTTCAGACATATTTAAATAACTTGAAGTTTTTAAAATAGTAATAGATCATCATAGATGAACAAAAAACTTCTAGTCCAATTAGATACTTGTATAATTAAAAATTGGGTATTGCTAACTGGTGCCCTAAAGATATTGGTTAATGAATACATTAAAGGAAAATTTGCATCGAAAATCTAAGTTCACTAGTTTTCGAAGTTTTAAATTCACCATTTTTCAAGATAAAACTACCTCTTTTGCTTCTTTAACCAATGCCCTTTAGGGCACTTTTTAGCATTTTCCTTAAAAATCACTATTACATAATTGCAAAAAGGTAGTCGGATATTAATCCCGGTTCCGTTCCGGAACTGGGATTAATAGATAAATGATAGTTAAAAAATACCATGAATTTATTGATCCCGGTTATAAAAAACACGGAACTGGGATCAATGTTATATCATATATAATTTTTTATTTTTTAAAAATTAAAAACCACACGAACCTTATTTATTCCGTTGTTTTACTTCAACTGGGATGAATAATAAAAACACGGAACCGGGATCAATGTTATAACGTAAATAATTTTTTATTTTTAAAAATTAAAAATCCCACAAACATTATTTATCCCATCATTTTACTTCAACTGGGATGAATAAATTGCTTATTTTGGTGTCAAATCCCCTTGAACTCCCTCGTGTACTGTGCATATAGGGGAAAACCTAATTTCCCTTCTTCTTCCCTACGAGAGCCGCCGCCCCCCATCCCTTCTTGTCTCCGTCGACCCCCGTTCACGTCACCGTCACCAAGCCACCACTTGCCATCCTCACAATCAATCTTCCTCTCTCTTCCTCGTGGCTCTCTCTCCTCCGTCTCTTGCGCCACCAAACACCCTTGCCATAACCATAGAGCCACACACCCCTTGCTCTCTCCTTCAATCGCGAACCCAACTAGCACCGCACCGTCGCCTCCCTCCAGTCACGGATCCGCCGTTCGCTGCCGGTGTTGGAACCGACGCCATCGCGACCAGAAGCCAGTGCCGCCTTCGATCTCTTCTTCTTCCTCGTGATTCGTCGCACCATAGACAGAGCTCGCGAATCGTTCTTCTCCCTTGTGCCGCCGATCTCGCGCCGCCGTTCCTCTCTGGTTCGTGTGCCGCCGCCGTCACCTGAAGTTCGTGGTGTTGGTCTCTGAAGATTATGATGAGGTTGATCTTTGAAGTTTTTTCGCTTGCATCTCATTTTTTAGTGTTGTTCACACTTTCTAAGAAGGATGCAGAACTGGCTACAGCTAAAGACAATGAGCAACTCAAAGCTCTTGAAGAAGCTATAAAAGTACATGCTTATCATAGTTTTATGTTAAAAACATTGTTTTCTTAGTGAAGATATATCATTCACCAATCAAATTCTTGATTTTCTACAGGAGGCTGAAAATGAAATGTCATCAATGACATAAGAAAGGGATAGAGTTCTTCATGATCTTCAATCCACTATGGCTAATCATGAGAAAGAACTTCCAGAGAGGTACCATTATTAATTATAAATCTTAATGGGCTTGTTACCTTATACATCACTTTGAATATAGTTGGAAGCAAAAGATGAATCACAAGTAACTGATGTTGTGAAAATCTGGCTTTCTCATTGATTTGTGCTATGGTTGACTGGCTAATATTGGATATACAATAGTTACTTTTTTTGCTGTTTAAGGTGTAGCACCGACAACCTCTCATTTTATGAATTTCAGAGACACGGCCCTTGAAAATGCTAAACAGCAGATAAGGAGCTTAGAGACAAGGCTTGACTCAACAAATGCTCATCACCTAAAAGAGAAAGAGGAATGAGGACTAAGCCTTCAAAATGTAGAAGAAACCTGGCGAAGCACTACACTTTGTTGCTTGGTTAATTAGTTGATTATGCCTTATATTATTTGATTCCCTTATCTATACGATTATGGCATTAGAAGGTTAACTTAAATTGAAATTTACAGTCAGATGTGAGGCAATGAAGGCCGAAAATGAAGCAACCACTGCACAAGATATACAAAAGGAATCGGAAGAGCTCAAAGAGCTCAGAAAACGATATAAAAATTGAAGGTAGTCTGCAAGTTGTTAAAACCGTGTTTGGATTATCCCCTGCCCTCCTTATCATTGATTTCCCCCCCTTTTATGCTTACTAAATTTGTAACTTGTAGGAAGAGCATCCTTCGTTTCATGATCTTGCTGATAGAATAATTGAGGAGAAAGACAATGAAATATCTAGACTTTTAGATGATAATAAGAATCTTCGGCAGTCTCTTCAATCAAGATCACAAGTTTGTTTTTCATCTGCTTTTAGTGTTATAAGAAACTGAGACTTTGGTAGTATACTTAACATTTACCTGGTCTTGCATCTTTCTTCTACTGGTGTCGCAATGCTGTGCTAATGATCACAGGTCAATCATAACGATAACTATAGCTCAGGTATCAATTCATCTATAGTATGACAGTATTTGTTTCACTTGCTGAGTTTCTTAGCTACTTCTTCACAGTTATTAATACTTGATCATTATGATCACAACCCAAGCATTTAGGGTGATAATTGACATTTTTTTCTTCTACTGTTATGTACAGCCTTGCATAAATTGGATGCAACTATTGTTTTAGTTGCCTCAGCGACAGGATCATGGATCTTCCATTTCGTTAATCTTTCTTTTTTTGGGGGTGGGGGTGGGGGTGGGGGCGGAAGAGATGTTTTTATTCAAAATACACAAGACTGTTTCTTCCAGATTTTTTTTTTGCATCAAATTAGTATATTTTGGAGAATATATGATTGTATCTTTTTTATGTCATAATTTCAGATTTTGGCCAGACAACAAGCCCAAAGAGAGGAAGAGCTAGCACGGTCACAACGACATAGTTTAGCTCTTCAAGTATGTCCTTCAATCGCAAACCCAACCAGCACCGCGCCATCGCCTCCCTCCAGTCACGGATACTCCGTTCGCTGCCGGTGTTGGAACCGCCGCCACCGGGACCAAAAGCCAGTGCCGCCCTCGATCTCTTCTTCTTCCTCGCTATTCATCACACCATAGACAGAGCTCGCGAATCGTCCTTCTCCCTTATGTCGCCGATCTCGCGCCGTCGTTCCTCCCTGGTTCGTGTGCTGTCGCCGTCACATGAAGTTCGTGGTATTGGTCTCTGAAGATTATGATGAGGTTGATCTTTGAAGTTTCTTCGCTTGCATCTCATTTTTTTAGTGCTGTTCACACTTAATATTACATTCACATCATAATATGCTTGATTGAATTTTAATTTGCTGCCTATTGTTACATGGGTTCAGGGTTCAGAGAATGAATATGGGTATTGATTTTCATTATATGGTTTATGTTATAATAAATATATCGTTTAGTTTATCAACACAATTCTAATTCCATTTTCTATTAAATTGTATAGTATTTTGAAGATTGTCAGTACACCTACTACTCCGATGAATTGTTGAATGAAGTCAAGGATGAATGGGCAACATATATTCTTGACGAGTTACCTTAGCTTAGTTTTGAATTTAGGGCACCATATATATTTTTGAATGTGACTATATGTAGCATCTATAGATCGATCTTGTTTAGCCTTTTGTATGTATGGAGCCATTTGTTTTGGTTTGGGAGTTATCTATCTTAAATGTGTATTGAAATTTACGTTTCTAATGTATATAATTATGACATTTATTTGTTGAAAAAAAATGTTGACAATTTATTTAAATATATGGATATAGCAAATATTATAAATTAATATATATATATATATATATATATACATACTAAAGATCCCGGTTCATTTTAAAAAACTCAACAGTGATCATATACATTAAACATCCCAGTTCATTATTAAAAATCAACAGTGATCATATATGCTATTGATCCCGGTTCATTGTTTTGCCGGTTCCGTGTTTTCTAAAACAACTGGGATCACAAGAATTATCAGACTTGTTATACCAGGGGATACAATCCCGGTTCGAAATCGGGATCAATAGGCATGCGAAATCGGGATCTTTTAGCTATTCTGTTGTAGTGAATTTTCAATTACTTTCTCAATAACAAAAATTATGGAAAATGTTACTTCACACATTTTATTTAAATGTGGAAGGTAATAGGAAGAAAAAAGAGAAAAACAATAGTTGAAGTGATGTGAAAAAAAACATAAAAAAAAGTTGCATATGAAAAATGTAAGAGAAAGTTGTAAATAAAAAAACTTTTACCAGAAAGACAGTGATTATGTCTGAGTTTTGGAATTTAATCTTGACAAATTATTCCCAAACTTCATTTTTTTAGTTTTATTCTAAAATTACACTTGTTTGTCTTCTTCCTCTTATCCTAAACCCCATAACCACCACCACCCCCAAACCCCAAACCCAATAGCCACCATCACCTTTAAACCTCAAACAATCACCAAATCCTTAAATCTCAAACCCTAAATCGCCAAAATCACGACCAAACCCTTAAATCTCAAATCCTAAATCCGCCAACACCATGGCCAACCAAATCACAACCCCACTCCCTCAGTTGTGTGGCACCATGGCACCGTCACCACTCTTACTCTCATTTTTACAACACCATCAAACACACTCTCGAATCCCCTTTCACCCCGGTGAATTTATCAACCTCAACTTCGTCGATATGACGTGCACTCATGAACACCACCATAGAGTCACCTCTTCCTTGTTCCATCGTCGTTGATAGCACCCTTTTACCACCACCAACACCATGAAATTAAATCGTTGTGATCGAGGCGCACTTTGTTGCTTCTGATGGACTTGTTGTTTTTGCGTTGGGCATTGTTGCAGGAGTTGTGTGTAGAATGTTGATGATGTTGCTGTTTCTGTTTTATGGATCCAAAGATTTCGAATTTAGGGGTTTGGTGACAGAAAGATTTAGGAGTTTGATGGTGGTTTGGGATTTCGAGGTGATTGTGGCTGCTATGGGATTTGGGGTTTGGTGATGGTGGTGGCTATGAGATTTAGGGTTAAAAAAAATAGATGAAGAATAATAATTTTGGAATAAAACTAAAAAATAGAATTTGGGGATAATTTGTGTAGTTAAATTCTAAAATTCATTATGTTTTGGGCTTGAATAAAGCCCAATCGTACCTCCTCTCATTGGGCCACGATACTACAGCCTAACCATACCAATTAACCCAAAATCGATGAAACGCATACATGAAACAAACTCAAAATGGAGAGTGTACACACAAATGGTGTCTGCCTATTTAAGTTTAGGCTTATTTAACATTTTAGTCCCAGAACTTAGGTGCTCTTTTGAAATTGGTCCTTAAACTTTTTTTTTTCTTGCTTTAGGTCCCTGAACTATGTTTAATTTTTGGAAATGATCCTTTCGTCTCTTAAGTGATGATATAGCCGACGATATGTCACTTGACTCACAGCATCGACGAGTGACATGTTATGTAGAGCCACGAGACACATCATTATTTTTTTTATTGAAAAAATAATTTATTTTTAAATTTATTAAAAGATTCGATTTTTTTTAAAAAAAATACATTTTTTAATTATTTTTAATAAATTTGAATTTTTTAATTTAAAAAATTCATATATCATCATCTAGGACATTACCTATCGATTTGGCAAAGGTGACGTGGCATATTCTCAATCATATCACTACTTAGGCGACGAAAGGACTATTTCCAAAAATTAAACAAAGTTCAGGGACCTAAAACATCCAAAAAAAAGTTTAAGGACCAATTCCAAAACTTAGGGACTAAAATGTTAAATAAACCTTAAGTTTATTATGAACCCAAAATAAATATTAAAAAAATCAGTGAGTTTGAAATGTATTAAAGAAGCTATATTCGAATAAGATCGAACACAAGAAATTCAAATGAGGGATACACATGACCCGATTTAGTTTGGGTTGAGGGAATTTATTTTGCCACCCCAGGGTCTATGGTTGTCACCCCAAATATATAATTTATACCCATCATGCCCTTTTTAAAAAAAAACATATTTTAACACGAGTCGTAAGGGGGTACTACGATCATCAGGTCGTAATAACCCCTTACGACCCTTTAAAAACTGAGATTTTACACGGGTCATAAGAGGGTATCATGACCTAAAAACTATGTTTTAACACTTGTCGTAATCAAGTGTTACGACCCACTAGTCGTAATCAGGTGTTACGACCCACTAGTCGTAATCAGGTGTTACGACCCACTAGTCGTAACACCTGCTTACGCCCCTATTAGAATTTAAGTTTTTTTAAAAGTCGTAAATGGGTGTTACGACTTTAAGGTCGTAACAGCCACATACGACCCGTAGAAATTATAGTCATAGTTATCAAGCACTCAGTCACTCACTCAGCCACTCCCTCAGCCAAAGACTCAACACAGTCACTCAGCCACTCACTCATTCTCAACACAGTGTCATCTCCGATTCTCATCTCCGATTGTCACTCGTTTTCCACAAAGGCTCACTCGCGATCGCAAATCTCTGTCTCTCTCACTCGCTCGCAAATCCCATATCTCAATCTCTCTCATTTGCTAAATCGCAAATCGCCAAGCATCTTCGGTGGTTCAGAGCCGTGTGTATTCTCTTCGAGGTAATACTTTACTTCCCCAATTTACAAACCCTAATTTGTTAAATTTCCTCATTATGTTAAATGTGAGCCCTAATCTCTGCAATTTTTGTTAAGTGAATTGAAATGGGTAATTGAAATGGGTAATCTGAGCCCTAATCTCTTCCTCATTTGAAGTGAATTCAATTTGATTAGGTTCATAGGAAAAGTGATTATGCAAATGCGATTCTGGAAAAGTGATTTTTTTAGAAGCTGAAAAGTATAATTTAGTGATTAAGACAAATTGCTGGCTGGATTGATTGATGGAAAATTAGAATTAAGTATATTCATTACTGGTACAAGACTTATGTTTTAATCTTGACTGATATTGCAAATCTAATTGTCAGGATACATTTGTGTTAGAAGTCATCTTTGTTATCTTGTTCAAGCATGTTGACAATGCATAATCTCCCTTTGTCTCTTAACCAATGTTTTGCTAGTACCATAGGTTATCCAATGCAGAATCATCATTATGAACATTAGTCAACGCAATGTCTGATGTATAGCTAGTATGCAGATTGCAATTGTCTTTACTTTGATTTTGAACATGCATAAAGTGTGTGATACCTGAACATGACAGTACTCAAAATAAGAAAAGGGAAAGTCAACAGTTTTTTGGTGTACCTAATAGAATTGATGTACATGTACTAATAATAGGGTGGTTCTTTTGGCAATTTTATGTTTAAAACTCATGTCATTGGACCGGTTCATCCAAAATTCTGCCCTTGCATTTCTTCTTGCTATCATGTCTTCATCTATGAGGTCCTGGTTGTCACATTTCTGGTCTATTATGTTTATCTCATCTACCTCCTTTGCTGTCATGTTCTCCAGCAAACCAAATACTTCTTTATTCCACTTATTTAGAAAATTCTTTGCATAACCAACAAATATTTTAATATTTTACTAGAGAAAAAAGTTAATTTGCTTGTAAAGTAAACAACTGATATATGAATTTAAAAGTTGCTTGATGCAGAATTTCGTATGCTATTCTGTGAGGAGAGAATATTAAAAATTTGTTCAATATTTTGGGGGCTATATGAGGTAGTATTGGAGAAAATATTAGCAATTCGTCCAATATTTTTAGGGGAGCTAAGATAATAAGATGCAACCTCTTTTTTTGTTAGAAGAGAACAATAAAAATTAGTAATATTTTTGGGGCTTAAATTAAGGGTTTTTATTAGCCTTATATTTGGGCCTCCACTCCTTGAGAACTTACCACTCCTTTTTGTGGTCTGAAAAGGTCAAATTGTCTGTTTTGATGACTTGGTTGGGAAATATTTGATAATTGGGACGAATCACTTCAATTTTGTGAGTGAATTTTACTTATGTTACTTGGTCATGGGAGTTGTTCTTCCTTTTTCACCCTATACAGAGACAATGTGATTGATTTTGTTGTATCACTCTCAAATTTATTCATTCGCCTTAGGAAAGTTAGACTTAATTGTGTTGTTGTGTTAACTATGCCCTATGTTATTTCCCCCTTCCTTCCTGAAGACTGTACTTGTATGGTTATACACTAATGGATCTAAGCCCCTTTGTTTCAGCCAAAAGAAATGGAAAGTGTTGCATGCTATACTGTTATTTTTTTTCCAAGCATGATTCTATGAGGCTGTACTGGGATGTCTGATACTTTTTCTAAATCGTTGACGCTCATTGTACACTTGTCTCAAGGTAGTAGTATTGTTCTTGTTCCATTCTTTCAAACTAATGAGAATTTCCTTCGGTTTGACCCCTGTCTTTGTCAAGTTCTCGATTAACTTCTTTTCCTCTTTGGTTGGCCTATCATAATGACCCTCCAAGCTTTCACATGGTTTGTGATCGTGGACGCCACATTTGACCGAAAGCATCCAACCTTTTCCATTACCAAGATCCCAAGCATTAATCATGAAAGGGCATTCGGACTTGCGAGTACTGGATACACACATTACCTCACCTTTTGTTCTTTTCCTATATTTTCCACTTCTTTCGCAAGCCAAAAAAACCCTAGGTATTCTCTTATACGTCCATCCGCCTGTGTCTGACCGATATATAACGATCACATGTTTTTGTTCTTTTCCAACCGCTTGAACCCAACGGATCAATTCGTCTCTACTTGCAAAAATCTTATTATGTGAAAAGTCATCACTATAGTCTGTAATAATATTGTTAAATGAAAAAACAAAGTTATATTAGGATTTAAAATAAAAAAATTGAAAAATAACATGTTACAAGGAATTATTTAAAATAAAAAATATGAAAAAAACAGTGTTTTATTATGAATTTAAAATAAAAAAACAATGTTACATTAGGAATTTAAAATAAAGAATTAAAAAAAACAGTGTTATAGAAATTTAAAATTAAAATAAAAAGTTGTATTACAAATTTAGCATAAAAAAAAATTTATATTAGAACTTTAGAATAAAAAAAAGTTATATTAGAAATTTAGAATAAAAAAGGTAATATTAGGATTTCAATAAAAAATGTTATATTAGATATTTAAAATAAACAAAAATTAATATAATAAATAATAATAATAAAAAGGATTATAAAAAAAATTATTAAAAAAAAAACACCTGTTACGACCCTCAAAAAAACATGGGTCGTAAACCAGTGTTACGACTACAACAAAAACACTGGTCGTAACACTAGGCTACGACCTGGTAAAAATTGTACACATATTTTTTTTGATATATATATAATTAAATAAACAACCCAACTGCATGATAACTCATCAATTAGGATACAATAAATTATTGAAAGCATTGATCCTAACTAAACTTTATGAATGACATTTGAAAATTACCTTGTCTCTCAGATAATTCAAGTTCAACAGCAAACATTAAAACCATCTATAATTTTAGTATGATGAAATATAAGATTTGGTAAAAAAAATTCACGTATGAATGGGTTTATATAAAAAAAATAAGGATTTAACACGAGTCGTAAGGGGGCACTACGACCATCAGGTCGTAACACCCCCTTACGACCCTTTAAAAAATAAGTTTTAACACGGGTCGTAAGGGGGTGTCACGACCTGTAGATCGTAGCACCCCCTTACGACCCAATCAGAATACCTGTTTTTGAGTAATTCGTAACGGAGTACTACGACCTATAGGTCGTGACACCCTCTTATGACCCGTGTTAAAATTCAGTTTTTTAAAGGGTCGTAAGGGGTTATTACGACTTGATGGTCGTAGTACCCCCTTACGACCCGTGTCAAATTTTGTTTTTTTTAAAAGGGGCATGATGGGTATGAATTATATATTTGGGGTGGCAATCATAAACATTGGAGTGGCAAAATAAATTTCCGGGGTTGAAACGCAACCTAAACCTAGCGCAATAATTTTCTGGGCAATATTTAACCTCCCATCCATGGTGACCCCAAAAAATTTAACAAAATAAGCTGAAGAAAATGTTGTATACCTATTAACTTGTGAAATCGTAACTTATAACTTAAAATTCCAATAATATCACATGGATAATTTTAAAATGCATATTAAATTTTCTTATTTTCAATACCATTAATAAATTGAACTAACTTCCTTGATGTAAATGAAAAATCCCAAAAAAAAAATTACATATAGGATCAGAGGAAGTACCTTCCAACCTATATATTTATAAGTAGTTTTTTTAGAAAAAAATTAGAAGATATTTATTGTTTTTTTCCCTCATATTTGTCTTTTATTTATTAATGTTAAATAATATATTTGTAAAATTTTTAATACAAATTGAGGGGATAAAATTACAATATTAAAGTCAAATTTTTAAAGTTCCAAGAAATCTAATTATTCTCGTTGATCACCCGTGTGATATGATTAAATATGACATACAAATAAGAGAAAATAGATGGTGCACCGACAATGTAAAGGTTTTTTACACCATCAGTGCATCATTCATTCATTCATGTGTTTATGGTCGTTGACTGATGGTGAATGATCAACTAATGGTGAGTAAAAGTAACACAAATGAGTAATGAATGATCAACTGACAATGTAAAAAACGTTACACCGTCAATGCACACCCATTAATCTTTATAAATAAAACCATCAAGAATACTCCACGTCTACAGTGACACCAAAAAAATTTATGCTTTGGAGGTATTGTATGCATAAATTTATATTATTATTATTATTATTATTACTATTTTTATAACAACCATTAGTTATTAGATATATTGTTATTTATTGTTTGTTTTTGTTCATGATCAGAGTGTCCATCATCGACCGTAGTGACTAATCTCCTCGCTGACTTGTAGGCACCTCTAATGGGTTGGACAGCTGACATCGAAATTTAACGCTACTGCATGCATAAGGCAGAATTCGAACACCTAACCTTGCTTAAAAATTACCTCGCTCATTTCTTGCAAGCCAAATGCAATAACAAAGTATAGATCAAATGCCCGACAAATACCTACATTGCAGCTTAGCCAAAAACAATCCATTAACAATAGCCATGAAAGCATGAATAGAAATATGAACCTTGGGCATCAAAATTTGCAACCAAGAAAAGAACAAGACCAAATAAATTTTCCAACAATGCAAGAATGAAACAAATGAATTGTGCCTTTCATGCCAATTTCACAAAGGTAACATGGAGGACCCACATCAACCCCGGTGCCTTATAGCATGGTGTCCAAAGTCAAAGGACATCCATGGTGCCGGTTTCATCACTCTTGGTGCCAGTTTTATATGTTAAGGACTTTTATGCAAAAACAGTAAAAAACAAAGAAAATAATGGTAGTAATAAAAACTTTGTTAATTGTTATCTTATATTAAAAAACTAACCCCGTTTTCCGTTTCATGACCACCTCTCATCAGATTCAATCTTCATATTTATACACAAGCTGATTACGGCTTCAACAGTTAACACTTATAAAACTGTCATTCATTATTTTTAAAAAATACTATAATAAGGACTTTTAATAAAACAGCAGATTGAGTAATATTTTTCACTAAATTAATAGTAATACTTCATCCGCTTCTATTTATAAGATCTTTTTGGGGTTTTTCACTCCCACCAAGGAGAGTGGATAAATTTGTTAGTGACATTGAAAATGTGAAAATTTGATATACTTTTTCAAAATTACCCATATAATTATTATTGGAACTCTAAAAGTGTTGACTTTATAAGGGTGTTAGTGGAAAGAAATAATTAAATATTATTGAAAATTGAAAAAGGATCTTATAAATAGGACCAAAATAAAAACCGCAAAAAGGTTTTATAAATAGGACTGGAGGGAGTATCACTAAATACTACTCCCTCCTGTTCTATTTATAAGATTTTTTTTTAGGTTTTTATTTTGGTCATATTTATAAAATCTCATTTCAATTTTCAATAGTATTTAATCACTTCTTTCCACAAACATCCCTATTGAGTCAACACTTTTTAGATTTTCAATAATAATTATAGGGGTAGCTTTGAAAAAGTATATTAAAGAGTTAATAGTTACATAGATCCCCGAAAGATACCTGTGGAATCAGTTAGGTCCCTAAAAGATTAGTGGAATCTCTTAAACCCCCCAAAGATCATTTTGGAATCAGTTAGGTCCCTGAAAGATTTTTGGAATCTCTTAAACCCCCCAAAGATCAATTTGGCATCACATTAGTCCCCCATGAGGGACCTAACGGAATCCTATGTGACACATTAAATGCTTTGTTGGCCCAAACGTGGCACCTTCTTAACATTCCAACATCGCATTCACTACAAGAAATAAGCCTATTACCGACGGAAAAATCCGTCGGAAACAGCCCAAATCCGTCAGAAATTGTTACTTTCCGATGGATTTTCCGACGGCCACCAATCAGTCATAAAAAAGGGCGTTGGAAAACTTTCCGACGGAAAAAGACATCCGTTGGAAATATTGACGGACTTTCCGTTGGAAAATCCGTCGCAAAAAATAATTTCCGACAGTAAAATCCGTCGGAAAATAGAACAAATATTTTATTGAATTTTCCGACGGAATTTTCCGTCAGTAATATTTTTATTTGGAAAAACCAAAATAATATTTTTATTTCAGTTACCGACGGAAAAATCCGTCGGAAACGGTGTTTTTTTTCTAAAAAAAATAATTCTATATTTTTTATATAATTACAAATCATTCTGTATTATTTATTTTCAAATTCTAAAATTTTCATATGAAACTGAAAAATAGAAATTCAATAATTACATATTGATATCAACTAAAATTTCATAATTTAAATTTCACAACCCATGCATCCAAGTAAACTAAAATCAACTCATCACAAAACATTCAAGTAAAACAAAACCAACTCATCACAACTCATCCAAACTGCGATAAAATATAAGTCCTAATTATTATTAATTGAGATAAGAGTCGTCTTCTCCATCACCATCATCATCATATTCCTAATCAACTTGGTCATTTTGGGGGAGATCTTCCTGCATCTCTTCTTCGGGTAACACATCATGAGATGGACTACGAGCTGATGTTGATCACGGGGTGGATGACGATGCATCACCATGAGGTGAAAGTGTGTCTCCAAGAGGTTGTGTCGAAACCACTGGTGTAGGACGTGATGGCAGTGGCATAGCGGGTGGAAAAATTATAAGTTATTAGCCATATATATTACAAGTTATAAGTGGTGATAAATAATTATATGTGCTCCACATAAATAAACAAAAGTGAAGTTATCAGAATAACTCACCTTTTGCTAAGTATGGATTCCACACTCTGTAATTTTCAGTGCTCAAAGATCGCAGCAAGTCTTCCCTCTTCTATAACTTGGCTCTATACATAAATAAAGAAAAAAAAAAGACTTAACTTCACAAAAGTAAGGAGAAAGCATCATGATGTACCATAACTTATTCAGATTGTAGAATTTTAAAATTCAGAATTTTTGTAGTTAACTTATAATACATTGAGAAAGCATATGAGACAAATCATAGGTTGGTAATGTGTTTCACTCATCAGGGAAAACAATTTTAGACAAACATATTTACTGACAAAAACACACAAACAATCCTAAAAACCAGCAAAGAGTAAACAATTCTACTACATTAATACGAACAATATTAGGCCTGAATTGCTTTAATAACAATGGCTGGAATGATAGTTTTCATCAATTCATTCTCGTCAAAACAAACAAGGTAGTCATGTGGGCTTGTACAAAGTCATTAGTAAGACCTTCAGAGTATATCAATAAATCTCACACTAAAAGAATATGTATTGAGGAACGCAATATTCAGCAATTATAAATGATGCTCAGAAGTTTCCAACTAAAATTTCGATACTGCTCACTGCTGTAAAGTAAGAACTAAGAATGCTATACCAATTCCAAGAAATGCCCAAGCAAAAACTATGATATGAGAAATTAACCAAAAATACTATAAATAAATACTCTATATGGTAATAATTCAACACCATTTGGCTACTCTACCTTTTCAGTTGCTCTCATGTTTGTCAACTGGATAGAAAGCTCTTGCTCCGAGTGAACATTAAATAAAAGTAACGGTTAATTCCAGCACAGGCCCATATAGATCCAATTCTAAGTCATATCAACCTGTCTACACCTTTGGAAGGCACAATTAATTATAAGAATGAATTACACTATTTGACAACTATAATACAGGAAAAAAAAGATAAGAGGAGGAGGGGAGGTGCAACACAGCAAGAATCCAATATGTGTGCATACAACTTCATAGACAACAGAAAATCCAAACCATTTGATTGCGAATATGTTGTATGATAACTACATGGTGAAGACAGATACTTGTGTTAATCTGACAAATTACAACACTAGCATGTTTGAGCAAGAAATAAATTTTGGAATGACGATTCAAGTAAACATTATTCTTCACTACCATCAAGTATGCCAAAAATATAGCCTAAAAGATCGGCATAATACAGTCCTCATTTATACAAATAATTAGAAAGAACCAAAAGAATTAAGAGTCAAGACCTTTTGTAAGATTCAAAAGATTGATGCAATACAGAGAAGATGGTCTAACCTTCTACAAGAGAACACTTGATCCTTTGGTATTCTTTAAAGAGTCCAAAGGATAAATTTGACATGGTTTCACTAGCAGTGTAGTCCACAAGTTTGGTAAGTAGAATGGTGATTAGAGACATTCCTTTTGATTTCTAAGAAACTAATTTTGCATAACTAACACCTGAAATACATAACACAGAAAAAAGATGGTGGTGACCAATGACTATGTTTCCTTATGATTTTGACAGAAATTTACTTCACCACCATGATACTAGTTACTTTAAAATTTTCAAAGAAAAGATGGAAAAAGTAGAACTGCATGATAATAAGATTTTTAAAATATTGAGTACCATCAGAGTTCGAATTCGCCTCTAAAACCAGCTTCAGATTTTCCAACTTGAGGGAAGTTATGAAATAATCAGCAAACTCTGACCAAGAGCCCCCCCAATCCAATGATGTCTCTCTGCAGAAAAGGTCATAAGAAGAAGAAAAGAAGGGAATGAAAGGAAAAGCAGGGGAGGGGAGTGAGAATGATGAAGCTTTGATTGAAATGTATATGCTGTAGTTATCCTCCCAAAACTCAGAGCATGACGAGATAGATTTTGAGTTCCTGGTCAATAGAACAAGGCAACCCTATATTTTGCAAACAAATGTATTTACAGGAGGCAAGGGTGACAGGGAACAGAGAATCAATTTCTGGTTTGATCCAAAATTAAAGTACCGCAGATACTCTATCCTATGGAACTACTTGTATCAGATTGTGTAAGTACTTACTTCATTCAACTCTACTTCTACCATTCCACTATAGTCAGAAATAATTTTCTTGCGTATCCTTCACACAATTCCACGTTTCTCCCCTAATACAATGTTAAGCATGTCTTAAAAAGAATAATGTTGCACAATTAAAAAAGTAAACAAATAGCTAGGTTTTGACTTCTAAATGCAAACTTGAAGTCTTGAACACTGATCAGTGCAATATAAACTTGAAAAAAACAGCCACACACATGAACACTAAACTTAAGTCTTGAACAGTGCAATACAAAAATATGAATAACACAAATTGAACAGTGCAATATAAACTTGAAGTCTGCACAATCATAAATTGAATAATCATAACACAATATGCCTATGTCTGCACAATACAAAATATATACACAATACAAACTTGAACAATGCAACAAAATAGAAGTTTGCACTTTGCACAATACAAAATATCACAACAAAATATCAACACATTGCAAAGCTATTATGAACACACTAAGAAAATAATAACAAAGTAAGAAATAGAAGCATAAAGTATAAACTGAAAATAGGAACACTTGAAAATAGTAACACTTACCTATAAAAAAAGGTATCTTATCCAATACTCAATGAGAAAGCACAATACTTGCATTGTATTAATTCCACAATTCTCGATGCACTATTCCTGAATGATTCTGGTTGTTATGTTGGCTATGCTACACCAATCGGAAAGAAGGTTTGAAAGCCATCTGTTTTGCTCAAATAAGGTTCCACTCTTCATTTTCCTTGGTTACTTAATCTTCAATTATGACATAGGAAACTGTATTTGTGCCTTCACCTAAAGGGTACCACAACCTAAATACCTTAAGACCTCATGGTCACTTAATGTCCAATTATACTGAAACTTTTCCTACCAGAATCAGGCTCATCCAGGTTTAAATCATCGATCAGATTTTAAGCAAATACAGGTGTTTTCAGTTTTTTTTTCTTTTTGTTTCAGAAATGTTTATATTGCCTAAAATGCCATTTAATGAGTCTCATGGATAGTGCACGTAACAACACTATTTAAGTAAAACTTAGAAGCTTAATGATGAAATCAGGGGGAAATTTCTTTATATGAACTCACCTTCCAAATAGATAAACATGACATTATATAGCAGAGGCAGAAACTCTAAGTTCTTGTTTTTTTTTAAATATAAAACTCTTAATGCTGTCTAAAATAAAAGTTTCGCTGGAACCATTTTAGAAAAGATGTTTACCTCATCTCAGTACCTAAAGAAGAGAGGACTTTACCAGAACCAGGAGAGCGAGCCAGCAATGGTGGAGAGCGAAATCGGAGGGGAGCAACGGTGGAGAAAGAACTCGGTGGAGAGAGCGATGGTAGCCGGGTGTTCGTTGATGAGAGAGAGAGAGGATTGAAGCTGTGTGAGAGAGAGAGAGGACCGAAGCTTGGAGAGAAGATGAACAGAGAAACCCCTTCAATTCGTTAGTTTCAACTGAAGAGAAGATGAACAGAGAAACCCCTTTTTCTTTCTTTCTTCGTTAGTTTCAACTGAGAGAAACCCTTAATTTGTTTTCTCAACTGCTTAGCAGCTATCGTCACATGCGTGAGAGCTTTTCTTCTTCTTCTTTTATATATATATATATATATATATATATATATATATCTGATATCTTTAGTTTTTTTTATATCTTATCTGTTTAGTTTTTTTCTGGGTTATATTTTATCTCTTTAGTTCCTATCGTGAAAAGTGTTCAATATTTTTTATTTTTTATTATTTTGTACTGGGACAGCCCCTAAAGTCATCATATTGAAGACTTCTTTTATTATTTTGTATTGGCTCAGCCCCTAAAACCATTATGTTGAACACTGCTTTTTATTCTTAATATAAATTTAAGAAAAATGGTAACAAGTGTCCTAACGGAACTTGTTAAGAAACCTATTGTAAATAAAAATTATTGTTGGAAAATGTGATTTTTTATGTTTTCGAAAGAGTAATAAATGTAGACTTAAATTTTTTTCTATATGTAATAACCTTAATAAGTGCTCTAAGGACACTTGTTAGCAAGACCCTTTTATTTCGAATTTCCAATGTCATTAATTATTTAGTTTCCATAAATGTGTCATCTATTTATTCAACACTGTTAAATTCCCAATAATAATTATAGGGATAATTTTGTAAATGTATACTCTCATATCCTTTTGAGTATACATTTTTAATGAAGGGTTAGATTTGAAAAAGTATATAAAATTTTCACATTTCCAATGTCACTAACAAATTTAACTATATTCCTTGATGAAAAAGAAAAATATCAAAAGTGTCTTATAAATAGGACCGGATAGACCATGTCAAAAAAAAAAGGAATTCCTTAATGAGTACTCCCTATGGTTTGAAATATAATAAACAACAAAAAACATACTTCTTTATAAAAAATAAAGAAAAATACCAATAATAAGTATTCATAGAACACACTCTTTAATATACCAATTCAATAAATATACCCTAATTAAACCCTAAACCCTAAAATGTTATTGAAAAATGTTATATTAAATAAATTGATAGGTTTTATGTGTATGTTACTTTTCCAAATTGCATATTGTTTTTTATTGATTGCTTAAAATGCCCTTATATAACACTCATTAGCAAGACCCAAAATTAAACTAAAATAAACAATAATAATGGTTTCTGATTGACATATTCAGAAGGCATATATAAAATATTTTGAAAAATAATATTATTTTTTTTTGTTTTTTGAAAATAATATTAATATAAGTTTTGTTTTAAAATAAATAATATTAATTATAATCTTTAGTTTTAATTATTTTTTACTGCAAAAGAGAGTTTCCGACGGAATTTTCTGTCGGAAAACCCGTCAGAAAATACAAAATATTTTCCGGCGGAAAGTCCGTTGGAAACCTGATTTTCCCGACGGATTTGATCCGTCGGAAAAGGGGCAAATAATATCTGTCGGAAAATCCGTCGGAAAATCCGTCAGAAAAAGAGTGAGAATACTTTCTGTCGGAAAATCCGTTGGAAAATCCGTTGGAAAATCCGTCGGAAAAGAATCAAAAATAATTTCCGTCGGAAAATCCGTTGGAAAATCCATCGGAAAAGAATCAAAAATAATTTCCGTCCGAAAATTCGTCGGAAAACGCGAAAAATCACAAATCCGTCGGAAATGTGTTTTCCAACAGCAATTTCCGTCAATAAACACAAAAAACACTGACGGCTTAATGTCCGTCGGAAAAAATCCGTCAAAAAATGTAACATCCCGAAAATAAAAAATAATATAATTTTAGTATATAAATATCTCTTTAAGGATAGGATTAAGCCTTAGAAATTGTACAAGGTTAGAAGGGTAGTATGAGCATAGGCCGACCTAGGATGTGAGATTAAGGCATTGGCCCGATCTCGGCCGAGCTAGATAAGATTGTGTGCTTATGAACCGAGCTGAAAGGGAACCCAACGTGAAACCCATTGTCCAGTCTGGATTAGCCGATCCCAGAGTCCTGTCCGAGAGGGAAGCTCGGACTACTGCTATTCCTACAAACCGAGCCAACGTATCCTAGCCGACGTACCCGAGCCAACACGTTCTAGCTCCTCCGTGCCAGTTCATGTGGAGCTGTTAACCCTTTGGTTTTCGTACCGTCCTTACGGTACTGTCCTTCACTTTATGTCATTATCACTGCTTTATGTCCTTTTCAATGTATTGTTCATGGCTTCCTCAAGAAGCCAATGAATCCTGTCCACATATTCAAGCTTCCTCAAGAAGCCTCCAATGAGAGCCACACAAATATCTTCCACATTTGAATAAAAGAAAATCCCAACACATAACCCACAACACTTCTCACTTTTATTCTTCTCTTTTCCCTACGTCTCTCTCTCTTTCTCTCAAAGTCCAGCAGCCCTAACACTTCTTTCTCCCTCCCTTCCCACGGATATCCCCCCCTCCAGCAACCAAACCTCAACCGGAGACCCTCCTTCTCTCCGTCCCCGTTTTAATCTAGAGTCCCTGGGCCGCCGTGAAGTTCATGTGTAGCGTGGCGTGGTGGTGGCAGCAAGGAGGAAAAGGATTCAAAGGTGTGAAGCTCCAAGATCAAGCATCAAGAAAACCATTCTCAAACTCTCAACTCTTATCTCACACGGTTTGAGGTAATGTAACACCTAGGATTTCTACCCTTAAAACCCCACTATTAAAAATATGAATTTGAAATTTCATTTTTAATTTAATAAAAATCACCCGTCAAATGGACGGAGTTTTGTTTGTTTTTAGGACTATTCCAAAATTCAACATGTGATAAACAATTTCAATTAAACAACCAATAGCCAGCAGGGCTTCAGATTATATGTATAAGTCATATCAAGGCCCAATGGGCTCCAAATATATCAGAGTGCAAAAGATAATCAAGTATTCAAAGTTTTCAGCGGAAAATACAAAGTTTGAGTATCAAAACCAAAAGTTATAATTTAAGCAAAACAAAACATCCCAAGTCTCACTCAAAAACATATATAACCATTTTACATCAAACTATTGTAGGAGGCTTAGGCTCATATTGTACTCTAAATCCCATAATAACCCTACTCCCCCTGTAAGGGAAAGTACTCCTGCTCGGCCGGGGGTTGTGCCAACTCAATCTCCGTACCTGAAAAATGTAAGGGAGTGAGCTTTGCACATGAAATAGAAAGCAGTTTCTAACTAGACATAACAACCCACTAGGTCAAACACAATTAGCAAATAAGCATATATTCACATATTGCACACCATACTCATTTCATTACTTCCATACTCATTATTTATTTCACATTTCCATTTTCATTATTCCAGTACAACATCCATTTTCATTATTCATTTCAACATCCATTTCCATTATTAATTTATTCATTTCACATAATCATTTCATTTCAGTACATCACCTCAAATCAGAGGCCAATGAACAATTTCATTCAACACATTCATCACCTCAAAACAAAGGCCCTTATACTTTTCCATATTTAAATTATGTGTCCCTCAGGTCAGAGGTCAACACTCAATTCTTTATTTCATCCGGTGTCCCTCAGGTCAGAGGTCAACACCCATTAACTTTAATTCATTTGGTGTCCCTCAGGTCAGAGGTCAACACCCATTCATTTTATTTCCTTTCGTGTCCCTCAGGTCAGAGGTCAACACACACTTTCATTTTAATTCAGCCGGTGTCCCTCAGGTCAGAGGTCAACACTCAATCATTTAAATTCATTTTGTGTCCCTCAGGTCAGAGGTCAACACTTAAACATTTTATTCATCTTGTGTCCCTCAGGTCAGAGGTCAACAAACTATCGTACTTCACCTCCACGCAGGAAGGTACCTCATACACTTGGCCTATGGGTACTTCACCTCCACACCGGAAGGTACCTCATACCATTGTACTTCACCTCCATACCGGAAGGTACCTCATACAATTTGGCCTAGTGGTACTTCACCTCCACATCGGAAGGTACCTCATACCACCACATAAGTTATACTAAAACATCATTTTCATTATCAACAATTCATTACACATTTCCTCACATCAGAGGCCAAATCATACTTTCATCTTCTTACACAAACAATTTAACATATGCAATCACAAATACACTTACACACATTTCCCATTCATTTTAATTTACATATATCATCTTTCACTTTCGTTTACACATAATCATTTTACTTCCGTTTCCTATATTCACAAGTTCAATTTCATAAGCCATGACCTTGGTTCACAATTGATAATACTTAACATTTATACTCATTTAGCATTTAAGTACAAATAGGCACATTCATCACATATAATCGTTTCCATTCCATTTTCTTCCTATATCAATTTGCTCCACAACACATACATGTATTTGCAACAGTAATTAATTATCATTTAATTCACAACTTTACAAATAAAGTCAATAATCATAGAACTCATTTATGTCATCTTCATTATCACATTAACCAATTTCTCATGCACTTCAATATACTCATTAACCAAATTTCATTTATCAAATAATTCATTCTCATTTTATTGGTTTTCCTTTTCCTAGTCTTAACATCCAATCATCATGCATATTTAATTTATTAGAATTTTATATTCAATAACATAGGGTTTTATAATCTAATTTTCTCCCCTAACACATAACCCTAACAAATCATTATATACTAACTAGAACCAACTCCCTGGAACAAGGCAATGCTCACAATATCCACCCCCTTACCTCAAACACTCAGAGATAAGGCAATTTCTCTTGCTCTAAGCTTGAGAGTCTTGCCACCAAATAAGTTATGATCCAAGGAAGAGGGAGGAGAGTGGTCTTGAGTTCCTCTACACCATGCGAATGAAAAAGAACATGAGACAGTGGCACTACCTAATATGAAGCTCAAATTTCATAGGGAACAAGAGGGAAATTCGTGTGACCAAAAGGGGAGAAGAGAAAAATGGAATTTACCTTGAATTTAAGGGAGAGAATGTGAGATTAATGATGGTCCTTGGTAATAGTTGAGGTTGGAGCCCCAAATCCTTGAGGAGAGGGAAGAACAACACTTGTTCTTGGAAAGAGAGAGAGAAATTCGTGAGAGAGGGAACAATAAGAGTGATTGATGAAGGAGATTATGTTTATATGTAATGGGGATTGATTTTTAGTAGTTTAGTATGGATTAGAGTGGAAAAATGAGAAGGAATTTAGAGAGAGAAAGAGGAGGGTTTCGAGCCCTAGAGAGAGAAAGCAAAGGGGGAGTGAATGAGGAAGAAGACCAAAACGCGTTTTAAGCTGCATCAGACCATGAGCGAAAATGCAGTCGCTTGAGCGAAAAACTCAATTTGGGAATTTAGGGTTTGCTCGAACCAATTTCGCTTGAGCGAAAATATATTCGCTGGAGCGAGTACCATTTTCGCTTGAGCGAGCTTTTTCTCGCTGGAGCGAAATCTATCCAGTAACTCAGGGTCTGCACTAACCAACTTCGCTTGAGCGAAAATATATTCACTGGAGCGAGTACCATTTTCGCTTGAGCGAGCTATTTCTCGCTGGAGCGAAATCTATCCAGTAACTCAGGGTCTGCACTAACCAATTTCGCTTGAGCGAGAACTTAGAAGTCTGCTCCTAAACACTTCAAACAGCTATAACTTCTTTTCTACCCGTTGGATCTTGCTCAAATTTTAAAGCAAGCTTCTTCATATTTCCTACTTCATATCCAACGGTGAAATCCGTGTTTTGAGCTACGAATCTTGTATTTTAAATTTCCTAAAGTTCTATGCTTAAAACTTCAATTTAAACACTACTTCACCAATTTCTAACTTAATATCACCATTTCTTCTACTCTATTTCAATCCCAATATAGATTATAATTGGAATTAAATTTGGGATGTTACAGGTAAGGAGTAAGTGTTACCTCTGCTTGAGTTTGGGTTTCTAGGATGTTCATAAAGGGTACTAAGAGTGGGTATTAGATTAGGGAATGGACATAGGTTAATGTTAGAAGAGAAATGGTAAAAAGGGAAAAAGGGGAATTAATGAATGAACTAGAAACATGGATTTTAGGTGAAGATGGAATATCACTTTTGACTACATGCTATATTCCATATGCTGTATTTTATATGATGGATTGACTAAATGTTTTGTGCATACGGTTGTTGTGGTATAAGTGTTTATGAGCTTTGATATTTGGTATTTGTATCTGTGGCCGAGCCGAGAGAGGGTGAGAATGGAGAATGAGAAAAATGGTAACCAGGGTGGATCGAAAAGACAAACTAATAAGTTACATAATGAGTTAGGAAGACGAGATAGATAATAGGAATAATGGAAATCAGAAATGGGTGAAGGGTTGAGCCGAGATAGATGCAAAGAGGAATAAATTAAAGAGGTGAACTGAGGTGGGCCGAACTAAAAGTAATGGTTAATAAGATAAAGGGAATTAAAGAGAAATGGTTGTGTGGTCGGGTCATAGCAGACGCGTACCGGGTGCGTGCATTGATCGCGTAAGCCGAGCATTGTGGTGCTCGCAGCTGTAAGACGAGCATGGTGGTGCTCGCAGTTATGACACACAAGGTTCCGAGAACGGAATCGGTACGAAGTGTTCCTGGTCATAGCAGACGCGTACTGGGTGCGTGCATTGATCGCGTAAGCCGAGCATTGTGGTGCTCGCAGCTGTAAGACGAGTATGGTGGTACTCGCAGTTATGGACACTCCTTACTCTATAGAATGATCGGCGGTAGTGTTCCTGGTCATAGCAGACGCGTACTGGGTGCGTGCATTGATCGCGTAAGCCGAGCATTGTGGTGCTCGCAGCTGTAAGACGGGTATTGTGGTACTCGCAGTTATGGACACTCCAATATCCGACTTAAATGGTGTAAGACATGCACTAGGTGTATGCATCCGAGAAGAGTAAAAGATTGTAAACTATGTGAGTGGAATAATGAGTAATGGTAATCCGAGGTAAGAGAATGTAAACTGAGGTATAGCTAGTATTGAGTTAACTGGTTTATGATGTGAGCCGAGCCAGACGAGGATGTGGGTATGCGAACCGAGCTAAATGTTGATATATGCATGGGATATATGGGTTTGATTTCTTGTGATTTATTTGCTATTTGACTACTTGTGTTTGGCTTGGTAGTTCGGTATGTCATCTTAGAAACTGCTTACTTAAGTTCTGTGTAATGCTCACCTCCTTACCATTTTTCAGGTACTGAGCCCGAGCAGACGCAGTCCCTGGCCGAGCAGGATCACTCTCCCTCTCAGGGAGAGTAAGTTATTTAGAGTCAGATAGGTGGATGGGTCTCGGCTAGTTGGGCCGAGCTAAAACACTGATTGTATTTTGAATGACCGAACTGAATGTACCTAAACTTATACTTTATGTATTTGATGCATTTAAGTCTTCCGCTTTATTAACTCTGATGTTTTTGTTATTAATGAAATTAAATATTATTTTGGCAAATATCATATCCATCTTAAAAGAAATTTTAAATCCTAATTTTGGGGTAATTAAGGGTAATTATTTCATAAGGTGTTACATTTTTGGTATCAGAGCAGTTTCTCCTCGGCCTATTGGAGTTGCGAAAGACTCTAGTGGTTACTCACCAAGAGAGTGACAAATAAGTAAAGTCTAGAAGTCTAAGTTAGACAATAGAGCTCATAGGTATATATGTTTATATATATACATTTAATTGATTAATCGGAAGTTAATTGGCTTTCTCTCCATGACCAAACAGCATGGCTGGGAGACGAGCTGATAACGACCGAATTGCCATTGTGTTGGAAACCCTGGTTCAGCTACAGCAGAACCAAGCGCAGGCTCAACAGAATCAGGCTGAGAACCTCGCTCAAAACATCGTCGTGGCCACAACAGCTGCAGCTGCAGCCCTTCAGCCCCAACCTCCGGCTCCGGTCGAGATAGACTGGATGAGCCGATTTCGGAAGAACGAACCACCTCGGTTCGAAGGAGGATATAACCCAGATGGAGCTCAGAGATGGCTCCAGGATATTGAGAAGATCTTCCGATCTCTGCAACCTCCCTATGAGTACAGGGTGAGGTTAGCTGAGTTTGTGCTGGCTAGTGAAGCCGAGCACTGGTGGGATCAACAAAGCCGAGGATTGGAAGCGGCAAATGAGGTCATCACTTGGGAATTGTTCCGAGCCCGCTTCCTCGGAAAGTACTTTCCCGAAGATGTCAGGAGAGAGAAGGAGCTCGCTTTTCTCAAGCTGGAACAGAGAAACTTGAGCGTTGGGGAGTATGCCGCTCAGTTCGAGGATTTGATCCATTATTCAGGAAGCTACCAAGATGCTGATGAGCGTACCAAGTGCATCAAGTTTGAGTCTGGTCTCCGTGACGACATTCGGCTCGCATTCGAATATCAGAACATGGTCAATCTCTCGCAACTGGTGAACATGGCTAGCACCTATGAGAAAGGGCTTAAGAGAAAAGCTGATTGAAAGAGGAGCAAGTCGGCACAGAAAGGAGTGGGTCCGATCAGAGGAAAAAGAGCTGTCCAGAGATCTGCCCCATATGTGAATCCGAACTCCAGAATGTCAACAGCTCCGAGGAGTGGTGGTCAAATGGTGGCTGTTCCTGGCCCGTATCCGATATGCAAACATTGTGGAAGGCAGCACCGGGGGGAATGCTGAAATCTGGATCCGAGCAAAACCAGAGGATCCTGTTTCCGATGTGGCAAGCCTGGCCATTTTGCAGCTCGGTGTATCGAGAATATTGTGAAGGAAGAGGTCAATGTGACCAAGGCTCATCAGACTGGTATTAACCGACCTATGCAGAGAGGCAAAGTTTACACTATAGATGGAGAAGAAGTGACTGATGCTGACGAACTGATCTGAGGTGCTTGCCAAGTAAACAGTATTCCTTGTGTCGTACTATTTGACTGTGGAGCCACGCATTCTTTCATTTCCCTTGACTGTATGAATAGACTAAAACTATTCCCAGAAGAAATGCCTTACAAACTATCCATTTCTACCCCAACCAATTCTTCTGTAATCACTTCTAAAATGTGTCTAGAGTGTCCTATCCAAGTATTAGGCAAAGAATTTAAAGTCAATTTGATTTGTCTACCCTTAACCAAGCTGGATATTATCCTTGGCATGGACTGGATGTCTCAACACCATGTCTTACTCGATTGCCGAGAAAAGACCGTAATCTTTAGTGGCCCTTCTGTTGCGAAGTTAGAGACAACAGAAGAACCGACCTTAGACCAAATCCCCGTGGTCGGAGAATTCCCTGAGGTTTTCTCGGACGAAATGCCTGGCTTACCGCCGAATAGGGAAGTAGAGTTCAGTATAGACCTCCTTCCGGGAACTGGCCCGATCTCAATTGCTCCGTACAGAATGGCGCCTCCCAAGCTAGAAGAGCTTAAGAAATAGCTGGAAGAACTTTTGGCCAAAAAGCTAATCCAACCAAGCGTATCGCCGTGGGGAGCCCCAATCCTGTTTGTGAAAAAGAAAGATGGTAGTCTCAGAATGTGCACTGACTATAGGAAGCTCAACGCGGTAACAGTGAAGAACAAATATCCCCTCCCTCGGATTGACGATTTATTGGACCAACTCAAGGGAGCGTCAGTGTTCTCAAAGATAGACCTTCGATCTGGATATCACCAGATCCGAGTCCGAGAAGAAGACATTCCGAAGACATCCTTCCGAACAAGGTATGGGCATTTTGAGTACGTGGTTATGCCCTTCGGACTTACCAACGCCCCTGCTATCTTTATGGACTACATGAATAGGATTTTTCGACCCTACCTGGACTCGTTTGTGATAGTCTTCATTGACGATATCCTCATCTACTCCCAAAATCCAAGTGAACACGAGCAGCATCTGAGAATGGTGTTACAAGTTTTGAAGGATAAGAATCTCTACGCTAAGCTCTCTAAGTGCAGCTTTTGGCTCAACGAGGTTCATTTCCTCGGACATGTGATATCCGAGCAAGGTGTAGCAGTTGATCCCTCCAAGGTGGAAGCGGTACTTAAGTGGGAGAGACCCAACTCGGTCACTGAGATCAGGAGTTTCCTCGGTCTTGCAGGGTACTACAGAAGATTCATTGAAGGGTTCTCTAAACTGACGCTACCGTTGACCTCTTTAACTAGAAAGGATGCCCCATACCAATGGTCTGAGGTGTGTGAACAGAGCTTTCAAGAGCTAAAGAAAAGGTTGACGAGCTCGCCCGTGTTGATTTTACCCGATCCGACCAAAACCTTTGACGTATTTTGTGACGCCTCAAAGCAGGGCCTTGGCTGTGTGCTGATGCAACAAGGAAAAGTGGTGGCGTATGCCTCTCGGCAACTTTGGCAACACAAGCAGAACTACCCTATGCATGATCTCGAACTGACAGCCGTGGTGTTTGCCCTTAAGATTTGGAGACACTACCTGTATGGCACGAAATTCGAGGTGTTCAGTGACCACAAGAGTCTCGGCTATCTGTTCGACCAGAAAGAACTCAACATGAGACAGCGCAGATGGGTGGAGTTTTTGAAAGATTATGACTTCAGCTTGCACTATCACCCTGGAAAGGCCAACGTGGTGGCCGACGCACTGAGCAGGAAGAGTCTTCATTTGAGCAACATGATGGTCCGAGAGATGCAATTAATGCAGGAGTTCAGTGACCTTAACCTAGGCATACAGAAAAAGGAAAACAGTGTGGTACTGGAAATGCTGCAAGTATCCAATGATTTCGTGGGTTTCATTAAGGAGAGGCAGGCCGCCGACCTAGAGCTCCAAAAGCTATTAGAAAGAGCCGGAGACAAGGATGAACCTGACTTCACTAAAGGACCTGATGGTCTTGTGCAATTTCGAGGCCGAGTTTGCATCCCCGTGGACTTTGAAGTCCGAAGAGAGTTAATGGAAGAAGCCCACAAGACGAAGATGAGTCTTCATCCAGGTGCCACAAAGATGTACCAAGATTTGAAGAGGTTATTTTGGTGGCCGAAGTTGAAGACCGACGTGGCCGATTATGTGTCTCGGTGCTTGACATGTCAGAAAGCCAAGATCGAGCATCAGAAACCAGGAGGATTACTCAAATCCTTGGAGATTCCACAATGGAAGTGGGATAGCATTTCGATGGACTTTGTATCAGGTCTACCAAAGACGAGATCAGGGCAGGAAGCCATTTGGGTTGTGGTGGACCGACTTACAAAGAGTGCTCATTTCCTGCCGATCAGCATGAAGTACAGCCTGGAGAAGCTGACGCAACTGTACATAAAGGACATTGTTCGACTCCATGGTGTTCCGAGCAGCATAGTGTCGGACCGTGATTCTCGTTTCTTGTCTCGATTCTGGCAGAGTCTGCAAGAAGCCATGGGTACAAAGTTGAGGTTTAGCACTGCTTATCATCCCCAAACTGACGGACAATCCGAGCGCACCATTCAGACTCTTGAGGACTTGCTGAGAACATGTGTGCTTGAATAGTCGGAAAGCTGGGAAACACTATTGCAGTTGGTCAAATTCACCTACAACAACAGCTTCCATTCAAGTATCGGAATGGCTCCTTTCGAAGCCTTGTATGGTCGGAAATGCCGAACGCCGCTATGCCGGTTCCAGATAGGTGAAAACTTGTTGATTGGTCCCGACATTGTTCAGGAGACAACTGAGAAGATCCGAATGATACAAGGGAAGATGAAAGCCGCTCAGGACCGACAGAAGAGCTATGCCGACAAGAGAAGGAAACCCTTGAACTTCATCGAGGGAGATCATGTATTTCTTCGGGTATCCCCTATAACGGGTATCGGCCGAGCTATCAAATCAAAGAAGTTGACCCCTAGGTTTGTCGGACCGTACCAGATATCGGAGAAGGTCGGACCAGTAGCGTACAGAATCGCTCTACCTCCGCACTTGTCTAAGCTCCACGATGTGTTCCATGTCTCGCAACTTAGGAGATACATTCACGATCCCTCGCATGTGATAGCAGTGGACGAACTGCCGCTAAGAGACAATCTGACCTTCGAAGTCCTACCAGTCCGAGTTGAAGATAGACAAGTCAGACGACTCAGAGGAAAGGAAATCCCCTTGGTCAAGGTAGTATGGAATCGAAATGGTGTGGAGGAAGCTACTTGGGAACTCGAGGAGAAGATGAAGCAGTCATATCCGCAACTGTTCAATGCTGACTAAATTTCGAGGACGAAATTCCTGTAAGTGGGAGAGGAATATAACATCCCGAAAATTAATATTAAATAATATAATTTTAGTATATAAATATCTCTTTAAGGATAGGATTAAGCCTTAGAAATTGTACAAGGTTAGAAGGGTAGTATGAGCATAGGCCGACCTAGGATGTGAGATCAAGGCCTCGGCCCGATCTCGGCCGAGCTAGATAAGATTGTGTGCTTATGAACCGAGCTGAAAGGGAACCCAACGTGAAACCCATTGTCCAGTCTGGATTAGCCGATCTCAGAGTCCTGTCCGAGAGGGAAGCTCGGACTACTGCTGTTCCTACAAACCGAGCCAACGTATCCTAGCCGACGTACCCGAGCCAACACGTCCTAGCTCCTCCGTGCCAGTTCATGTGGAGCTGTTAACCCTTTGGTTTTCGTACCATCCGTACGGTACTGTCCTTCACTTTATGTCATTATCACTGCTTTATGTCCTTTTCAATGTACTGTTCATGGCTTCCTCAAGAAGCCAATGAATCTTGTCCACATATTCAAGCTTCCTCAAGAAGCCTCCAATGAGAGCCACACAAATATCTTCCACATTTGAATAAAAGAAAATCCCAACACATAACCCATAACACTTCTCACTTTTATTCTTCTCTTTTCCCTACATCTCTCTCTCTTTCTCTCAAAGTCCAGAAGCCCTAACACTTCTTTCTCCCTCCCTTCCCACGGATATCCCCCCCTCCAGCAACCAAACCTCAACCGGAGACCCTCCTTCTCTCAGTCCCCGTTTTAATCTAGAGTCCCTGGGCCGCCGTGAAGTTCGTGTGAAGCGTGGCGTGGTGGTGGCAGCAAGGAGGAAAAGGATTCAAAGGTGTGAAGCTCCAAGATCAAGCATCAAGAAAATCATTCTCAAACTCTCAACTCTTATCTCACACGGTTTGAGGTAAGGAGTGAGTGTTACCTCTGCTTGAGTTTGGGTTTCTAGGGTGTTCATAAAGGGTACTAAGAGTGGGTATTAGATTAGGGAATGGACATAGGTTAATGTTAGAAGAGAAATGGTAAAAAGGGAAAAAGGGGAATTAATGAATGAACTAGAAACATGGATTTTAGGTGAATATGGAATATCACTTTTGACTACATGCTATATTCCATATGCTGTATTTTATATGATGGATTGACTAAATGTTTTGTGCAAACGGTTTTTGTGGTATAAGTGTTTATGAGCTTTGATATTTGGTATTTGTATCTGTGGCCGAGCCGAGAGAGGGTGAGAATGGAGAATGAGAAAAATGGTAACCAGGATGGATCGAAAAGACAAACTAATAAGTTACATAATGAGTTAGGTAGACGAGATAGATAATAGGAATAATGGAAATCGGAAATGGGTGAAGGGTTGAGCCGAGATAGATGCAAAGAGGAATAAATTAACGAGGTGAACTGAGGTGGGCCGAACTAAAAGTAATGGTTAATAAGATAAAGGGAATTAAAGAGAAATGGTTGTGTGGTCGGGTCATAGCAGACGCGTACCGGGTGCGTGCATTGATCGCGTAAGCCGAGCATTGTGGTGCTCGCAGCTGTGAGACGAGCATGGTGGTGCTCGCAGTTATGACACACAAGGTTCCGAGAACGGAATCGGTACGAAGTGTTCCTGGTCATAGCAGACGCGTACTGGGTGCGTGCATTGATCGCGTAAGCCGAGCATTGTGGTGCTCGCAACTGTAAGACGAGTATGGTGGTACTCGCAGTTATGGACACTCCTTACTCCATAGAATGATCGGCGGTAGTGTTCCTGGTCATAGCAGACGCGTACTGGGTGCGTGCATTGATCGCGTAAGCCGAGCATTGTGGTGCTCGCAGCTGTAAGACGGGTTTTGTGGTACTCGCAGTTATGGACACTCCAATATCCGACTTAAATGGTGTAAGACATGCACTGGGTGTATGCATCCGAGAAGAGTAAAAGATTGTAAACTATGTGAGTGGAATAATGAGTAATGGTAATCCGAGGTAAGAGAATGTAAACTGAGGTATAGCTAGTATTGAGTTAACTGGTTTATGATGTGAGCCGAGCCAGACGAGGATGTGGGTATGCTAACCGAGCTAAATGTTGATATATGCATGGGATATATGGGTTTGATTTCTTGTGATTTATTTGCTATTTGACTATTTGTGTTTGGCTTGGTAGTTCGGTATGTCATCTTAGAAACTGCTTACTTAAGTTCTGTGTAATGCTCACCTCCTTACCATTTTTCAGGTACTGAGCCCGAGCAGACACAGTCCCCAGCCGAGCAGGATCACTCTCCCTCTCAGGGAGAGTAAGTTATTTAGAGTCAGATAGGTGGATGGGTCTCGGCCAGTTGGGCCAAGCTAAAACACTGATTGTATTTTGAATGACCGAACTGAATGTACCTAAACTTATACTTTATGTATTTGATGCATTTAAGTCTTCCGCTTTATTAACTCTGATGTTTTTGTTATTAATGAAATTAAATATTATTTTTGGCAAATATCATATCCATCTTAAAAGAAATTTTAAATCCTAATTTTGGGGTAATTAAGGGTAGTTATTTCATAGGGTGTTACAGAAAACAGCTATATTTCTTGTAGTGATTGGGGCCAACAAAGCATTTAACGTGCCACGTATAATTACATCAGGTCCATCCTGACGAAATTGAATGGGGGGACTAATATGACGCCAAAATGATCTTTGAGGGGTTTAAGAGATTCCACAAATCTTTCAGGGACCTAACTGATTCCACAGGTATCTTTCGGGGACCTATGTGACTATTAACTCTATATTAAATTTTCACATTTTCAATGCCACTAACAAATTTTATCACTTTTCTTGGTGGGAATAAAAAACTCCAAAGGGATCTTATAAATAGGACCAGAGGGAGTATTTTTGGCCTTAACTTCAATTCGTTCAATAGATTAAAAAAATTGCAAACAAGATACTCCCTCCGGTCTCATTTGTAAGAAAAAAAGACACTCCACTAATATAAGCAAAAATTAACTACTTTCTATTCCTAATACAATCATTTTTAAAATATCCTCATAATGTAGTTGAGTCATTTAATTTTTTTCATTCGCAATGTAAATTTACTAAAGTAGTCTATTTTTTTTATGAATTTGAAAAAATAAAATACATTCAACTAACTTCCTTAACACTTCCTTTGGTCCTATTTATAAGACTCTTTTGAAGTTTTTTAGTCACACCAAGGAAAGTGGTTAAATTTGTTAGTGACATTGGAAATGTGAAAATTTGATATACTTTTTTAAAACTACCTCTATAATCATTATTAGAACTGTAAACTTAATAGAGATGTTTGTGGAAAGAAGTAATTAAATGCTATTGAAAAATGAGATGAGATCTTATAAATAGGATCAAAATAAAAACTCCAAAAGGGTCTTATAAAAAAGACAAGAGGGAGTAATATTTAGTGATATTACTACTACTTCCATCCCTAATTATAAGGCCCTCTTGGAAGATTTCACCTATATTAAGAAAGTGGAATAATTTAGTTAATTGTATTGGAAATGTGAACTTTTGATATGTATTTTCAAAATTACCCCTATTAATATTATTGAGAATCTAAAAAGTGTTAAATAAATAGAGAGGTGTTTGTGGAAAAAATAATTAATGCTCATTGAAATTTGGTAAAGGACCTTATAAATATGGACAAAATAAAAGTGTTAAGAATACCTTATAATTAGGAACGGAAAGAGTATTAATTTAATGAAAAATATCATCCATCCGCTGTTTCAGTGAAAAACTCCAAATCATAAGGCCTATTCCTAATTTTACTGATAAAGGGGATAACGGGACGGAACTTGAAATTTGCAAACTCCCAGTTATTGCTACTAAAGATCACCGGTTGGAAGCAACGTGAGTACAAAATCTCACCCCTTAAATTAATGCACCAACCATCTTACGTATTTCAATAACGCCCTCACAGCTGGTGCCTTGACTTAAGGCACCATGCTATAACTTGCCCATCAACCCCTCTTTAATGAGATTGTCACGAGTTGGAAATCTATTAATAAATAGTTGCCATATGAATACGCCTTGCTTTTCCACATCAGATTAAAAATACCATCATTATACAACATGTTAAGAGGAAGTTGCAACTTGCAAGCACAACTCGTTTGTCAATCAATCACAGACTGAAAACGAGTCGCTGTTACTTTGTGTCTGTGTGACAAATTTGATTAAAAAGTCACATAGATGCTAATAAATCAGGTAAAGCTTGAAAAGTCAGTGGGTGACTTAAAAGTCAAGCCCTGAAAGCTTATAAATAATAAGCTATTTAATCGAAATAGAAGTTTTTGGTAAAACTAATTGATCAACTATCTTAAAAATGTATTCCCTCTATCCCAATATCTTAATAAAAAATTGAAATGTCAAAGAAAAAACAATTAATGCAATTTATGAATTACGAATAGAAACTTTAAATATTTGGATTATTGTTTTTTTTTTTTGGTTTACATGGGAGGTCTGGGACTAGAACCCATGACCTGGGGGATGGGAAAATCCTAAGTGTCCCTGCAGCCACCAACTGGGCTGTCTTACGCGGACTGGATTATTGTTTTCTTTCACTATAAATGAATCACAATTCACATATTTTATTTCATAATAATTTAGGGCGTGTGTTTATCCTTAATCACTCAATCATTAACATGATATATCATTTTAAAGAGATTTTATTTATTTATTTTACTTCAACTTGAGACGAATATTTTAACATTTTTTTACCAGAATAATAAGATAGAAGAGTAAAATATTATAAAAAGATTTACAAATAAGTGACATATAAGATATAAGTCACTTCAACTCAGGGACGGAGCTTAGTTGGAGCAGGTGGGAGCTCCTGCTCCCCCTGAGTTATTATAACCATTATATACATACTAGTTTTTATCCCGTGTATTGCACGGGTTGTTTGAATATTTTTATTATATTATTAATTAATAATAATATTATTTTAATAATGTGATTGGTTCAATACCTAATATATATCAATCATTATATTTGTTATTTAAAATAAAATAGTTCTACAAAATAAAATACAATAAATTTTGCATTAAAATAAATCAAATTAAACTTATGATAATCTAAGTAGATTTTATTGAAATTTTTTTTTCTAAAACATAATGACACCTTACAATTGGAAATCATGTATTTCCTTGAACATGTACCGAGTGCAAGCACCGGTGCATCATTTTTTCTTAAGGATGGAGGAAGTAGTTGAAGAACTTGCAATAATATAATTTGTGAGTTTCGATACCTTGATATCTTACAGTAGTGTTTTTATTTACTTTCTCTTATTTTTATTATAAGACATACTTAATCGAATTATATATACTAAGGAAAATAGTTAGTTTTATGAATTTTGTGAGAATACATTGTAACATTACAATTTTACTCTCTCAATTTTTTTTAAAGAAATTCACACTCATCAATAAACAACAAAAAGACACAAATAGTTCAAACACCTAGCTCTAGTACAATAGTTTTTTTTTATTTACTTCCTCTTATCTTTATTATAGGGCATACATAAATGGATTACACATATTAAGAAAAGTAGTTAATTTTATGAGAATATATTGTAACATTACAATTTTACCCTCTCAATTTTATTATTTTTTTTTAAATTCACACTCATTAATGAACAACAAAAAAACACAGATAATCAAAACATCTAATAAAGACAAAAAATAGAAAAAGCAACAAATGATGTATAGGAAATATAAAGTAACTTATAATTAGAGCACAAAAAATCTTTTAGAAGGTGAGCTATAATAAAGATTGAAAGAAGATTTTTTTAACAATAATATTTAGGACTGACCGAAAAATGCATTGTACATTGATACATTATTATTATTTTTTTAAAATTTGAAATATTCGGGACTGCATTGCATAAAGAACCAAGACCGGCCAAAATTTAGGCAGAACCGGTGTCTTACTCTGGAATAAGAGCTTTAAATCCAGTAGGACCAAGTTGAGAAATCAAAACAGCGTGATTCTTAATTTCAAAATCGATGCCCCACCATTCCTGAAACACAACAATTTCAGGAGCATCTTCTTTCCCAACAACATATGCATCCAATGTCTAACCATTTGAAAACAGAATTGCATGATAGAATATTAGAAATGTAGTTCAATTGCAGATAGAAAACATGAAATTGAAAACTAAAGTGGCAAATAGAATAAGAAAACTTCAAGTCCAATTCAACAACATGAATATTAAGTAATGATACAATTTTAGAGACCGAAACAATGCACCGAAACAGTGCACCGATACAATTTTAGAGACCGAAGCAGTGTTGCACTGTGCACTGATACAATTTTTTTTTTTTTTTAATTTTGAAATATTCAAGAATGAAACATTGTATTGATACATTGAAAATTTTAAATATTAAATAACAGAGTGACACGTGGCATATTTTATAGGCTTTTATTTTGTTAACTTTTCACGTGAGAGCTCCATTGTGTGAGAAGCTATCTCGTTAAAACGTTTGGTCTTAGAAATATAATATAGAGATGGATTAATAGCATGATAGATCTAAATCCAAGTATTGGAGCAGTGGTTAAGGCATATGCAGGTCACGTGTTCAACTCCCAAGTGACACAATTTTTACAACTAATAATAAATAGTATATGTTTTTTCTTTAAGAAAATTGTTGAAAATTGTAAAATATGGTACGGATTCCCAGTTCACAGAGGCCAGGATATCATTTATCATCATGACAAATGGCTTTCTAATTTATAAAGTACAAATTAATATATTTAAACATTCAAAATTTTGTTTCCTCAAATATATTTTCCCCCAAAACATTCATTGAATTTTAATTAAACTTAATTGCATCTCCTAAATTTTCGACCAAGATCCGTCATGACTTCAACGGACTTTTCATATGATGACTTTAAAAGCAATGACTTATTTTAAAATTGTCTATTAACGAAGAAATACGGTAAGTAACTTATTTTTTACAGTATCAAATAAGTAAGTTGACTGATGTATAAGTCATTTCACAGACTTAGCAAAACACATACTTTTACACTTAGAACGACGCAAAAGGTGATCATATTTGATCTCGTTTACAACTTATAAGTAATACACGCTTACATTTAGAACATGTAAAAAATATTGCACTCGCTAATAAAACAAAATCAAAACACTAGTTACTCCCAAGTCTATTTTCGAGGATTTGAACCGAATTAAGAAAATTAATTAATATTGTTAATGATATTAGAATTGATAATATTTGGTATACTGTTTTAAAATTATCTTTATAATTATTACTGAGAGTCTAAAAAAATTATGGAGTAAAAACAAATGTTTGTAAAAATGAAATAAGTAAAAACAAATGTATGATAATAAATAACTCACAATCGAATTAGACCTCTCTCAAAATGGAAAAACTAAAAAGACACATCCATTTGGATAACATAAGTTACAAGGTTAAGATTGTTTGATGATGAGTGACATAACAAATAGATTTATAGTAAGATATTAGAGAAAAATATGTACGAAATTTTAAAAAGGTTTTATTTATGTTTTTGGTCCCTGAAAGTTTGAAGTGTTTTGATTTTTGTCCCTATAAATTTTTTTTACCTTGACTCATCTTTAATTATTTTTAAAATTTAGTTTGAATATTATAAATAGGACCAAATTTTTTCTCTAAAATTTTTTACAAATAGGATCATAGGAAGTATCTTTAAGATAATAGTTATCACCAACCATTAATATATTACGTAGCGTGAATAACATAAAGCATTCCTTGTAGGTGTAAGAACTACAATCAGTGGGTGAATTAACTAGAGAACACCTAGAAGGGGAATTGAGTAGGTGTTAAAAAAACCTTGAAAGATTTTCGAACGAAACAAATCGAAACAATTAAAACAAATGATTTTTACAAATACTGAAGCTCTTAATCGATTAAGCCTGCAATTAATCGATTAACATCTGACAGCCTTCAAATGGTTAACCAATTAATGATGTTGTTAATCGATTAGTCACTGATAAACACTGAAAAATCACTTTTCAATCGAAAACGAAAATCAATCAATTAACATATATGACCAAAGATAGCACGTAATTGATTAACACCAAGATTATTAATGATTACCTAGGTTATGAAAAAGGTTTTCCCCAAATGAATTTGAACAATTAAAACCTATTTCATTCAATTATAGAAAATCAATCTTTTCTAGATTTTCAATCAAGAACAATATGAAATGACAAATATTAAAATAGTTAAGGGAAAAGAAGTTTGCTCAGAGATTTATACTGGTTCACTCTCAACCACCGAGAGCTACATCCAGTCCCCTTTATCACAATAGATCGAGAGTTTCTTCAATAAAGAATTAGAATTCTCAAATTACAAGTAATAGGCCTCTCAAAACTCCCTTCTTGATAGCCTCCAAGAGATACCTCACTCTTGTCTTGCAATCCTATTGAACTTCTAATCTAACCCAAAAATCTTCCCTTGCTTGTTGATAACCCCACAACAAGGCTTCCACTTGCTTGTTGATTCCTCACAACAAGACTTCTAATTTGCTTGTTAACACAACAAGACTTCCAAATCAACTTGCTTGATGAACCACCTTCTTTGTTGTAGAATATTTGCCTTCTTGCAATTATTACAACTCAATACAAAACACAATAACCTAATGAATCTCCTTCAAGAACTATGAACAATTACACTTGAGATTCAAAAGCTTCTTAATAAAAGAATAAGAAAATAAGAACTTTGATCTTTGTAAAAGTGAGAGAGAAAGTTGAGAGAATAGTGTGGCTTTTATCTTTCTAGAATGATATGAAAATGAAGTTAGTTAATCACAATGATTAGAAAAAGGTTTAATATAAGACCCATAAAGTATGGAAAATATTAAAACTGATTTTGAGAAGTGAAAAACTGATTTAAAACACATAACTGCTCGTGTTAATCGATTAACACCTCAGGTTAATCGATTAACCCATGTTAAAATCTTGTTAATCGATTAAGCCATGATGTTAATCGATTAAGCACTGATGCAAAAGTTGTTAATCGATTAGTCTTACTTGTTAAACGATTAAAGGCTGTAAAAATAAATTAAAAACTTGTTTTCTCAAAACTAAACATTTTCTTTCAAACCTCTAAGCCACCTATTGATTTAGGTTAAGTGAAATACTCAAATTATAGTATGATCATACACTTGATAGAGATTCACTACCCTCTAATAACTTTACCCAAAACTCATCAAACTCTAAGACTCAAAATAAAGATATTACAAACAATACACATATTGAATCTTAATGAGCTTGCTCTCTCTTCATCATTGTTGTTTGTTGTTGTTCTTTGGTGAGCTTCTCCATGACTTGAGCGTGATCAAAACATTTGTCATTATCAAAACCATGCACTTGCATAATAGATCTCACAATCTCCATATGCACATACACACTAGATCTAACAGTAGGGATGACAACGGAGCGGGGAATAGGCGGGGAGTACTTTCCCATTTCCCATCCTCGGATCCCATTCCTCCCCCATCCCCATCCCCAAACCCCACCTCGGGTAGATATGGTTCCCCATTCCCATTCCCCACCACTCAACGGATTCCCACGGGGAACCCAAACATACGAGAAATATTAAAAAATTGGCTTAATTATGTCACAAGTCCCTGAACTTTATGGTACTTTTGTCAGATACCCTTATTTTTATTTTTTCAATGTCTGACTCCCCGAAGTTACTTCTGGGTTTGTCATATACCCCTACTATCAATTAGGGCCAATTTTGCTGACATGTAACATCTGAATCCTGATCAGACGCTGGAGGTTGGTCATATGATGCCGCGTAATGTCACATGGGTGAAGACAACCTCTCTCTTCAATCATTTTTTATTCTTTTTTATTTAACTAAAAATATAAAAATATTAAGTTTTTTAGTTTTTTAATTTAAAGAAAAGCAGGATCTTCGCCCACGGGGCACCACGTGCCTTACCTCCTGCGTCTGACCAGGATTCTGTCGTTACATGTCAGCAAAATTGGTCAGAATTGATAGTAGGGGTATATGACAAACCCAGAAGTAACTTCGGGGAGTCAAACATTGAAAAAATAAGAATAAGGGTATCTGGCAAAAGTACCCCAAACTTCAGGGATTTGTGACATAATTAAGCCTAAAAAATTTCATAACGTCAATTTGACCCGTTATAAAATTAACCCTGCTGAATAGTATTTTTAAACATGTATACTACTTAAAAATAATTATTAAAATTCATTGAAAATTAATATTTGTTTCCTTTTTCTTTTTCAAAATCAGTATAGGAAAGTATGAATTTTCCATATAAAAAAAACAGAAATAAGAATTATCTTGTACACAATAAAAATAAAAAAAGGAAATAAATTTAGAAAATACAACTATGAATTAACAATATCAATACTTCAAGAAACTAAAAAAAAAACAACTTAGATAAGCTTTTAAGGTTAGTAACCCACTCCTTCATCTTCTTAATTTCTTCCTTTTTCTTACTTTACTTTTGCTCTCCTTATGCTCTATTCAATTTTTTCCCCTATGTTCTATCTAATCCATTATTTTCCAGTGTTACATGTGTTTTTATATCTCCTATTCTCGTTTCTATATCAGTTTTAAAAATTAAAAAAAAAACAAACAAACAACTCTGACTGCGAACTTGGAATGTTGAAACTGTCGAACTAAGGCAATGGAGTTTGCGGCGGTTATAGGCGAAGGCAATGGCGCAAGGGGCGGCGGCTATAGGCAAAGACAACGGCGCAAGAGGGCGAGGCGAGAGCGAGAGTCGGTGGCTTGGATGTGGCACGACTGCGACGACTAGGACGAGCAACTGCGAAGGAGAAGAACGAAGAAGGAGAAGGAGAACGAACGTCGACAGTGGCGGCGGCTGGCTACCGATGGATGATGGCGGAGATTGAAAAAGGAAAACAACAATCTGAAGGGTTTGTGCGTTCGACTGTTTGGAACTTTTAGGGTTTCTAATTTTCTATGTTTCTATTTCTAATTGAGCAATGGAGTAACTGACCAGTTGAGGATCTTTTTGTTTTTAATAATTATTATAATATATGAGAAATTACTAAAAAAAACCTAACAATATAACTACATATAAATAAATAAATAAATAAGGGTATATATATGTAAATGCTCGGGACGAGGGAACCAATCCCATTCCCCGCTCCGAAATTGCCTCGAGGAAAAATTCCCTCGTCCCATCCGTGTGGGAAAATTTCTCTCATTCGGGACCCCAAACGAAGAGGTCCCCACAGGGATCCTTATGTGCAGTATGAAATTGTCATCCCTAATTCCTCGAGAGTTAGATTTTATTCTAAAATTCTAATGCATACGCATCACGGCATCAGCAACGACTCCTACACGATACTCCCACACGAACATAATCACGAATCCCTCGTGTCCATGCATGTTGTAGCTAGATTCACTCCTTTCATGGCAGCAAAGAGAAAAATCGTGAATCACTCTCATACATATACTCACTAATTCATTGTTTGTTGTTTGTACGAGTAAAGTTTTGCAAATGCTTGCCTCTCACAGCTCCTAGCAGCATCACTTTTATTTATTTATTTAATTTTATCTTTTGATCTGTATTTTTTTGTCAGTATCACAGGTATCCTCAATAGTACCTTTAATACCAAAGAACCCTTGAGACTAATCATGCACGATGTCGCATTTATATGCCTCTCCAAGCAGTGTGTGTTAACGGGAGTTGAATCCGAGACTTCTTATTCTCAGGTCTCATTCCCAAGTTCTCAAGTTGGCAGGATAACATCGCTTGACCCAACCCTAAACCCTAGTAGCATCACTTTTAATAATAATAATTGTCTTATATATAAAAAAGAGAAATAATCAATGTGGTAACATGGTCTAACCTAGGAGAAATATGTTACGATGAGTTTGAGCCACATTGGAGTCTAAGCTACGTCAGACTTGATGCATACTCCATAACTTAAAATCTATTTTTAACTAAGAATAAAATAATAATAATATGTTCAATTTTTTTCCTTTTTTTAGGGATTCAATTCTCTGCTTATGCGTTTTGCCTCACATCTGAGACAATAAAAAAAGTAAGATTTGATTTTCTTAAACTCAGTATTTAGAATTAAAAATAAAAGGTTATTATAAAAAAAATTATTGAATTAAAAAACTAAAAATTCAAAATATTAAGAGCAGCGAACTTATTTTCCAAATACATTCTTACCACTAACTCCTTGTCCTAAACTATTGATTAAGCAAATCCTACATAGTATTATATGGAAACATAATCACTCATTTGATTTAAGCCACAGTTAGGTTATCGTGCTCGAACATAGCAATTAATATTCCCTTCACCATTGAGAGATATAAACTGGTCCCACATGGACTAAAACATGATAAGTTGAATAACATATAAGTAGAAAGATCCATGAACCTAATGCCTTAAAGTTTTAGGTTAAGACATAGTGTTATACTACTTATATTGTTGTTCAATTAACCTCATTAATAAAAACATGATTAATGGATTTAATTCATATCCCCCAATTAACAAAGGACTTGGACTAAAGGCCTAATACTAAATATACAAAATTGTAATACCCCTTTAGAACGATAAAAAATTGCAATTTTTTTCCAACCACCATAGCAATTAATAGTCCTTTCGTCCCCTATGACGAATTTCAACCAGCTTTTGCAATGTTTATGCCCTCAAACTTATCTCAAGTTTGCTATTTGCCTCTGTAACAGATTCTGACCAATTTTTGCAACGTTTATGACCTTAAATTTATCTCCGGTTTGCTATTTACCTCTGTTACAAATTCCGGCTAGTTTTTGCACACGTGGACCACCGTGGTCCTAGTCACCCCACTAAAACTCTTCATCTTCAACCTTCTCCAACCACGGTGGTGCAAGTGTGCAAAAACAAGTCGGAATCCGTCAGAGGGGCAAATAGCAAACCAAAGATAAGTTTGAGGGTATAAGAATTGCAAAAGTTGGTCAGAATCCGTCACAGGGGCAAATAGCAAACCAGAGATAAGTTTCAGGGCATAAACACTAAAAAAACTGGAAAAAAGAATAATGGTCTAACCAAAGTATCCCAAACTTCAGGGACTTGTAACATAATTAAGCCCTTTAATTAAGAAGCGTTAAAGACCGAAGGAGTATTGAATTAAAAGAAAACTTATTTGAGTTTTTAGTCCCTGAACTTAAATTTTCTTTTGAAATTGATGCTTGAACTTTTTTTTCGATACTTTGAGTCCTTGAACTTTGCTCAAAATTTTGGAAATAGTCCTTTCGTCACTTAAGTGTCGCTACCTTCGCCACGTCCATAGGTAATGTGTCATATGACGCCATATAGGTTTTTTTTAATAAAAAAATCAAATTTATTAAAAATAATTAAAAATATATTTTTTTTATAAAAAAGAATCGAACCTTTTAATAATTTTTAGAGTGAAATACAAATTTAGTCCCTTATGTTTTTCATTATACCAACTTAATCTGTGAAAATGTATAAAAAAACATCCAGTCCCCCGAGATTTTTAGATGTACCAATATGGTCCCTCAAGATTCTGGATGTACCAATTTGGTCCTTAAAACATGAGGAACCAAGTTAGTATGGATAAAAATCTTGATGGACCAAATTGGTACATCCAAAAATCTTGAGGGACTAAGGGTCTGTTTGGGAAAACTAGCTTATAGTTGTGAGCTTATAACTGATAGTTGTGAGTTTGAAACTAACAACTGTGAACCTAGCTGAAAGCTACCGGATTTATAGCTGAAAGCTTATATTTGTATAAGTACCTTATTGTATAGTAGAGCTGTTTGACAAAACTAGTTGTGCAATTAGGTGAAACTTGTTAAATGACTTAAAAGAAATAATGTAACCAAGATATATAATTATAATTAGGGAAAAAATAAAAGGCAAAATTGAAATATAATTTATTGAAAGCTCTTTTATTTTTTTGAAAAGCTATTTCACGTAGCTTTCCGAAAACTAACTTTCAAAAGTTATAAGTTTCCTTTTTTGAATTCTATAATATAAGTTTCTTTTATTTTTTGTTCACCAAACAACTCTAGTAGCTTATTGGTTTGCTAAAAGCTACAAGATAAGCTATAAGTTTGTCTTACCAAACATAACCTAAATTGTATTTATAAATTTTCAATGACTAAATTGGTATAATGAAAAAATATCAGTGACTAAATTGATATTGCACTACAATTTTTAAAGTATTTTTATAATAAAAAATCATATAGTGTCATATGACTCTACTTAACACATCATTTGTCGATGTTACGAAAGTGGTATAACATGTTGTTGACTGTTGACCATATCATAATTTAAGTGGCGAAAATGTCATTTCCAAAAATTTGAAAAAAGTTCAAAAACCCTAAACATTAAAAAAAATAAAATTGAAGAATCAATTCAAAAACACTTATGTTACTTGTACATCTAAAAATTAATATCTAGAATGATCACTTCCATTCTAGGTAAAAAAAAATAAGAATCCATATTATGTGAAAATGATATATTTCATATTTTTTATCCATTAAAAAAAATATCCAGTTGATGTTAATTTCTAGATGAAAAAAAACATCTAAATTGTCTTGTTGGTTAGGATCATGTTTTCCAACCACCTTGTGCTTGGTTCGAAACTGGCAAAGAAAAGGGAAAAAAACATCTAAATTTACGAACTAATAAAAACTTAATTAGGCCTTAAAAAAAATACATCGCTATCTCGATACGATGATGACGCAAGCGATGAGGCGCAGCTAGCACGCATGGATTGTCATTTGTCGTGGACATTCAACGTATAACCTGCAACCTCTACGTACGGAGTAAGAAAAAAACAATTTTTTTTTTGGTGCCCATCCGATTTTCTAAGTACTACCTAGGTACATCCGGATGCATAAATAATGGAATTTTCCGAGTAAAGGATGGCTAACGCTAGAAGACGGCATTCACCTGTTTATGTAAGCCACGCCACAAGTCTTTTCAATTTTGATATTTGTCATGACACATCTTAACTAATTATAATTTACGGTGGTAGGAGACTAAGAGGGGTGATAAGTATATATGATGTGATCTTAAAAAAAAAATTAAAAATTATTTATGGTTATATGATGTGATCTTCTCATTTGCCGCTAGGGGATAATGGAAATAAGTCAGTTAGTTCAGGTTAAGTAACATTTAATCATGTTTATGTTTGGTAGTAAGAGCTAAACACACATATATAACCCATATTATTTATTATTTGTTAGACTTAATCTTTTAAATTTTATTTTGTTCTGCATACTTGTAAATATATTATATTAATGGATGTACACTGACGGTGTAAAGTATTTTTACACTACCGGTTCATCATCCATCATTCATTTATATTATTTTTAATTAAAAATCATTGACCATAAACATGTGAATGATGAATGATACACTGAGGATACAAAAAAGCTTTACACTATCGGTGCACCAACTATTTTCTCTTATTGGATTTTAGTAGTTGATCAGTAGGACTCTAGGACAGGTTGGGCATATCCCTTACCAGTCCTTAAATGTTGATCGAGTCAACTTTTAAACTTGAACTCGTCCCTAATTTGAAAGGAACATGATTATGACAGGTCAAGATGGAATAAGTGGGATCGACCTGAGGCAAATATATAACTATAAAATTTATAAAAATATGGATTTATTCTTGAAAAAAATGTAAATTTTTTTATATGATATAATAAGTTATTTATCACAAAGTTTCTTTTATTTGTCATATTGTTAAAATGATGTTAAAAATTTAAATTTCAAATGATTGCGTAATGACAATTCTTAGACTCCCTTATTATTATGCTCACTCTACCAACGGGTTTTGGTTCAGTAGGTGTAAGGCCTCAACTGAAATCCTGGGAATGAGACAAGGGTGCTAGTAGCCCCGTGTTCGATTCCCACTAAAAAATCCCGCTGGGAGAGTCAGCCACGCAGCTCGCTCCGGATTAGTCTCAAGGGCTCCCTGGTATTAAGAATGCTCTTGGGAATACCGATGGTTCCGCAAGGAATTCGGACCCAAAAATGCTCACTCTATATGATTTTAGTATTTTGCACCTACCTCACCATGAATTACCACGTATATCAATAAAATTTTAATGTATCACTAGTACAAATATCATGGATAAAACATTCACATTAAATTATATAGTAAAAAAATATTGGGAATATTTCATGTTTATAGTTGTGCTTATTTCATTTATTATTCTTATGACATAAAACTTTTGACAAAAGTAAATTAGCGAAGAATAATAGAACCTTGATATATATGCATATGAGGACTGAGGACGGGCGAGTGACCTAGGAGTATACTCGAACACATCACCTCTTGTATTGGGTCTGTGTTTTTTGTCTCTATTTGTTTCTTTAGTGACAATCGTGACTGGTCAGACCTGACCCAAAGTCATTAGGATGGAAGGGGTTTATGGGATATGTCAAGTTCTACTCATCCTTAATACACCGCGCCGACTTTCGGGCGGGCCGTGCGGAGCAGATGCAAGGTGTATGGGTCTTTTCTTTTTGAAAAAAAATTGGTTAGCGACTTTTTATTTTCTCCTCATGTTTTTATTAGTAGTTGTTGCATTTTTAATGATTCATTATTCAGCCATTTTAAGACAATCATTTATTTTGTTTTATGAGCCATTATTTTATGGAAAATGCTAACAAGACCCTTATTTTATAGTTGTTGGAATGCTGAGTGCTGGGGTATAACGAAAAATGGTTTCCACACAATAGCCAAATTTCATGCTTTGAATGCACGAAATAAAGAACTGCTATGCAAATATTGAAAATAAGAACTAGCGATATAGTTGTACCTCGAATATAAAAATATTGTTTTTAAGACTAATAATTTCCCCACAATAACCATTATAAACTTTTTACTTCAATAATTCTTGCAATAAAAATATACTCTTTCTGTCCCTAATTATAAGGCCCTCTTAACACTTTTATTTTGTCCCTATTTATAAGGCTCTTTACAAATTTTCAATGAGCATTAATTATTTTTTTTTCCACAAACACTCTTATTTATTTAACACTTTTTAGATTTCCAATAATATTAATAGGGGTAATTTTAAAAATACATAAATCAAAAGTTCACATTTCCAATACAATTAACTAAATTATTCCACTTTCTTAATGGACGTGAAATCTCCAAACAGGAGCTTATAATTAGGGACGGTGGTAGTACATCTGTTTCGAAAACTTAACAGAATGTCACAAATTCACAGGATGATAAATTTAGATACAAACACAACTATAATCCACATTCCCTTAGTAACTATTATATATATATATATATATATATATATATATATATATATATATTCCCTTGGTAACATGAAGCTATTTTGGCCGGCGTAGTGAACGATAGCTAGAGTGAGGATTCAAAGTGAATCTTCTTGTCTTTTCGTTTTCATTCCGTGCTGGATCCGCAAGACAAAATAAAAGAGGTCATAGATACTACTTTAATAAAAGGGGTTTTCATTCATTATGAAGTTGAATGGCAGCATTTTTCATATGGGAATAATAACGGTTTTTAATTTTTTATGACACATATTCATATATTTTTAGTCCTGCAAATATATGAATTTTGATATTAGTTTCTCAAATCGACTGTTTTTGTTTTTAGTCCCCGTTTTACTTAGAGATTAATGGGTATACATTAACTGTGTAAAGTTTTTTACACCATTAGTTCATCATCCACCATACATTTGTATTATTTTAGTTTAAAAATCAACAACCATAAACAGATGAATAATAAATGATGCATTGATTGAGTAAAAAACTTAACATCATCGATCCATTACCGATTTTCTCTTTTAGTTAATATTTTAGTTTCAATTTCAACTTATGATAACATACTCCCTCGGCTCGAATTATAAGCAATTCTAACTACTTTTTCGCTTATTAAGGAGGTTAGTTGATTGTATTTAATTTTTTCAAATTTATAAAAAATAGAGGTATTTCTGGAAAGTAGTATTGGGAATGAAACAAAAATTAATTAAGATTACAATTTTCTAGAGATGTTTTAGGAAAGTGGCATTGGGAATGAAACAAAATTTAATAAAGTTAGTTAGTTTTGCTTATATTTTAAACCAAGAGTAGTATGTTTTTTGTTGCTTATAATTCGAGCCGGAGGGAGTATAAATTAATCACTTTATCAATAATATAACACGTGACACATATAAATATTAATCACATCATCGATGGATAGTAAAACAAATAATCCAGCTGTATTCATGTGGGCACATTTGTAGACTAATCTCTGCAGCTTCTTCACCTCCACGTGTGTTCATGTGGTCACATTTACTATAGGCTAAGCACTTGAGCTTCTTCGATCACCTTCACTTGTGTTCATGTGGGCTTGGATCAGCGATGATGTCATTGATGTGGCAGTGGCGGACAGGGCCCAGGGACTTAGCCAACTTACAGTGTTCTTGCCCTTCCTTCACATTTCGGCTCCTATAGGTTCCACATGGATTTTCATGGATTGTGGAACCATATAAAAAAATGAAAAAAAAAGAGCATAAATGATTATTTGTCTTTAATTTATTGATTTATATTTGAAATTTTGTAAGATTCTTGTATTTAATTTCGAAAAAGAATGATCAAAATTTGGAATAAAAAGTTTGACTCATTGTAATATGAAATCTCAAATTTTTTATATTGTATAAATTATTATCAACAATTTGATTTGTTAACTATCATTGTTTGTTTTTAATTAATCTGTTTTATCTTGTTTAAATGGAAGAGCCAACAAAATATTCACTGATTCCAGAATTATATGAAATTTAATATATTTTGGGTGAGATTTTTATATTATTTTCCTTTTATTCTAAAAAATAATTCCATGCACTGCAATTGCATTTATTCATTCAACTACACGCAATATGAAAATTTGCATAGACAATGATAAGTTATATAAGTTATAAGTTATCCCTATAATTATCGACAATTGCTAAAATGAAAAGAGCCCTTTCGAAAATTTTAAAATGGAATAAATGCAATTATTTAAAAAATTGTTATTGTCAATTCATCCATGAATTATTGTATTATTATATTAATTTTAATTTTTTAAAAAATAAAGTTGTTTCATGAGGACATACCATGTCTCACAATTTAGGATTTTAAAATAGTGAGTTGTGAGATATTTAGGCTTGTTTCAAATTTTGTGGTGAGAAATAAATGGCAAAAAAAATTTGTGATATCACCAAATATATAGTGTCTTAATTATATAAAAGCAGAATCGGTATGAAATTATTTTCACATATATATTTTTTTTATTGAAATTAGTAGATTCTTATAATACTATTTGTTATTCATTTTAGTATTTAAAAAATAAATATATAGATTAAAAAATCAATCTATAAATAAGCTTACATTATAGAAAATATAACATGGGTCAAAAAATAATATTTTATATTATTATTTATTGATTAACAACTGATATATATATATATATTTTGTGATCTAAGTTTATTTATGAGTAAATTTATAGATTTGTAAACATTGCTCATTTATTATAGATCACTATCCGGTAAAGCTATTCTATACATATTTCATTTAATCATTGAAAAACTTTTTTAGCTGTCGTTATTGGGCTATAGGATCTAAGAGGAGCAGCAGAGAATCTTTTTCTTCTGCTACTAAACTAAAGTCAACGCACTGCGAGAGAATAAAAGGTGGGCATATCATTGCAAGCTAAGAATGAGTTTGGGATCAATATTCCAATCTTTTGGACTTGAAAAAAGCTTTCAAGTAGTACTATTTTGTAAATGTTTTTTTTTTTTTTTTTTTTTTAAATGAAGTGCTCTATCAGCATATTAATTTTTTTAAAATGGAGTATGTAATTAAATTATGATGAGATAAGTTCATATCAAGAATTGATGTTATTATTGCATATGAATTTTAAAATTTGGTGAAGTTTTATTTTTTTATCATTCAAAAATTTATACTGTCTCCGATTTTTTTTTTTTAAATTTTTGATGTGTAAAGTATTTTTTGGTTTTTTTGTTGGTATGGGATAAAGGAATGGAAATTAAATCCACCAAATGTGGTGACGTTTAGGATCAAACTCAAGACTTCCAACTCTCAAGTCTTAAGACTTGGTACATGACCATGTGGGCTACACCCACTTATCGCCCGGGATTGAATAATAATGTTTTTTCTTTGTTATATTATAAATCAGATACTGTATAAAAAGGTTTCTAAACTTTTAATAAAAGAGTTTGTAAATTTTGAAAATTAATTTTTAAAAAGGTTATTCTAAAAATAATTAACGGAGATTTTAATAATTTATGTATACAAATTATGTTAATTGCCCCAAAATTAAAAAAAAATAAAAATATGTAGGCTATATTTTTGTTAGTAAAAATTGTAGACTGTATATCTGAGTAAAGTTATGTGCAAAGTATATATGCATGAATTTAAAATTCTAATATTTAATAAGAAAACTACACTCTAAAATAAATTGGAGTGGCATATGACATTTCTGGTATCATAAATAATTTAAGTAATGAAGCATGATAAGATGCACAATATCATGAATTACATACATGTAAAATTTAATCAATTGAAATATAATTATGGCTTATTTATGGTTTTGGTCCCTGTAAGTTGACCTCGTTTTGAATTTAGTCCTTAAATCTTTTTTTGACCTTGAATGGTCCTTAAATCTTTTTAAATTTTGTTTTTAGTCTTTAAATCTTTTTTTGACCTTGAATGGTCCTTAAATCTTTTTTTGACCTTGAATGGTCCTTAAATCTTTTTAAATTTTGTTTTTAGTCATTCTGTTTGTCTTCTTCCGTCATCTGCTGACATGGCAAACGGTGTGCCATGTCAGCCCTTATATTGACTGCCAACGATGCATCTGATGTGGACCTCCCACTCATGTGAGTAGTAACCGAGCATGAACCGAGCATGAGCCGAGCATTAATCGTGCATGAGATATCGACCAAGTACGATGCAATTGGTAACGGCATAGCTTGGTTCGTGCTCAGTTCATCGTGCTCGGTTGATATCTCCCCTCGGTTTGGCAAGTCATGATCGGTTAATGCTTGGTTCCTGCTCGGTTCCTGCTCACATGAGTAGGAGGTCCACATCAGATGCATCGTTGGCAGTCAATGTAAGGGCTGACATGGCACACCGTTTGTCATATCAGCAGATGACGGAAGAAGACAAACAGAAGGACTAAAAACAAAATTTAAAAAGATTTAAGGACCATTCAAGGTCAAAAAAATATTTAAGGACTAAAAACAAAATTTAAAAAGATTTAAGGACCGTTCAAGGTCAAAAAAAGATTTAAGGACTAAATTCAAAACGAGGTCAACTTATAGGGACCAAAACCATAATTAAGCCTATAATTATTCATAAGAGAGAAATTCTTATTTTTTATTTGGACTCCTCCTAAGCAAGAATTTTTAAAGCTTAATGTTGATGACTCGTTTGGAAAGGGTACAAGAAATTCAGCATGTGGTGGTATTTTCCGTGATTCAGCCGGTAAATTCATGCATGGGTTTTATTATAACTTGGGGTCGTGTTCCTCAACCAAGGTTGAACTTTGGGCCCTCTTGTGGGGTCTTCGTTTGGCTAGAGACTTGCATTTTTCAACTTTAAAGGTGGAAATGGATTTGAAGGTGGTTGTTTCACTGGTTACAAGTCATTGTGCTTCTCACCATCATTGCTTCCCTGACCTATTGTCTGTGAGATGCTTGGATTGGATAATTTCTATTTCTCACATCTTCCGTAAGGTTAATCGGTGTGCGGATTTGTTAGTCAATCTAGGCTATCATAGTACTTTTACTGTTACTAATGTATTGTCCCCCTGTTTTATTTCCTCTTGTCTGTGAGGATGCTTACGGGATTGTTTTCCCGAGACTAGTGTAATGTTTTTCTTTTCCCGGCTTGTTAGCCCAGTTGATCATAAAAAAAATGTAATTATTCAATTTTATACTCCTATATAGTTTTCATTCGAGGTATCATTGTGTTTGCTCGTTTTGCACATAACATATTTAATTATACGTACGTAGGTGACAGAGGTATTGTAATAATTTTGCTATACTTAATTAATTAATTTGTGACACAATTATTAATAAAGAATAAAACGAATAAATAAAAATATATAATGTAACATGCCATTTTCAATCATCTAGCTAATAACTTTTAGATATTTCGATTGTTAATTTTGTCAAATAGTTCTTTTTTAAACAATTAACTAAATAGCTATAAGTGGGCATTTACAATTTTAAAACTTTCAGTTATTTTTACATATATATAAGTGTGTGCTTGGTATAGCTGCAGATAAAACGAGATTATGATTATTAATTTTTTTTCTATGATTATAGTATGATAAAATTATAATTTGTTAAAATTATAATCTGTTTATGTTTGGGTATCGTAGATCAAAAATGCATTTAAGTTGATTTATTTTATTTGGATAATGTAAAGAATATTATTTTTTATTAAGTAAATTATCAAAAAGGGTATGCTGTGATAATGAGATAGATAATGCGTTGGAGTGAAAATGGTAGAATAGAAAAATTAAATGAGTATAAAAAAAATAATCTTAAAAATAATCTCTAGTTACTATAAAGGAATTTTTAAATTTTGATTATTTTTCCAAGAACGTGTGGTTCAACAGTAGGGATTGATCCACGCTTAAACAAGGTCAGGTGTTTGAATCCTGCCTTGTGCATGCTGCAGCGTTAAATCTTGGGGCCATCTGTCTCACCCATTAGAGGTGTCTACAAGCCAGCGAGGAGATTAGTCACTGCGGTCGGCAGTGGACACTCCGATCACGTCGTACCAAAAAAGAATACTCCCTCCGTTTCAGAACATTAGGCCTTTTAGCCTTTTTTTCTTGTTTCATAACATTAGGTCTTTTACAATTCCAATACATAAACATATTTTTATTTCCAATTCTAACCTTTATTCAATCATTTCATTTTCTCTTCATTAATTCTATTTTTATCATCTCTCTCATCTCTAAACCACTATACATTAATTAATGGACACACTTACTAATAAACATTAAATACTACTACAATTTTCAATAAGGATTGATAGGGGCATTTTGGACAGTGCATAACACTTACAATAATTAACACTTTCTTAATCTGTGTGCCCAGGCCTAAAAGGCCTAATGTTCTGAAACGGAGGGAGTATAATCTAAGATTATAATCTTCATTGGAAAAAAATATGTTAAATTATTATTATTTTTGAAAAAAAAAACAAAACTATAACTTTCATCCAAAACAAACACGTTTTTTTAATTATTTAAGTTACAAGTTGTTGGTGATAAGAAAATTTTAACGAACAAACCTAACATCAGTAATTTTTTTTTAATTATTTTAGATTAGTAAGTGTTGAAATTTGCGAAAGAGAGTTTCTGTGAAGTTTAAAATCATAAACAACAAACAATGTACCAGCTTGAGGAGTGGCTGTTCACATGGCAGAAACTGTTAATTTTGGTATCCATCTACTTGAAGAACAGAATCAGAAGCTTAGAGAGAAAGAGAGTAAAACTGAATTGCTATCTCATTGAAAGTGTAAAATGAATTCTTAACTTACACATACTCAGCTCCAATGAGCTTATATACAATTCGATTAAGCTCTCTAGCACATTCTAGAAGCATCTCTTAATTGCAAGCTATTTACAGCTGTACTAACTAACTAACTCTCACTAACTAACTCTTAACCAAAATAGAAAAGCTGAATTCTAATTACAGTCAACTCCTCCTTTGACCTGTATCATCTACTTGTTGCTTGTGCTGCAAGTCTTCATTCTCAGTTGAGTTCAACACCCCCCCCCCCCCCAAGCTGGATTGCATATATCAAGCAATCCAAGCTTGGAATGAATAGAAATAATTGTACAATCCACCAGCTAAAGGTTTGGTAAGAATATCATCCAATTGAGACTTGGTATTAATAGGAAGCAAATGTACAATACCAGAGGATGCCTTTTCTCTAATACTATGACAATCTAACTCTATGTGCTTTGTTCTTTCATGAAAAACAGGATTATTGGTAATGTGCAGAGCTGATTTATTATCACAGTAAAGCACAACAGGATTTGGATGAGGAATTTGAAAAGCATTCAACATGTATAATAACCATTGAGCCACACAACCCCTATCAGCTAAGGCTCGATACTCAGCTTCAGAAGATGATCTTGCTATAGTCTTTACTGTTTGCTTCTCCAGGAGATAAGAGATGGACCAATAAAGAAACAGAATCATGTAATCGATTTTTGAGTATCCACACAACTACCCCAATCTGAATCTGTGAAGCCTTGCAATTTCAAATTGGAAATAGTAGGAAAGAGCAATCCCTGTGAAGGAGACTTTTTGATGTATCTGATAACCCTCAATGCAGCTTGGTGATGATGAACTGAAGTAGGTTTAGCAATGAAGCGACTGAGAACACTAACTAAATAAGATATATCAGGTCTGGTATGAGTTAGATACAATAATCGACCAAGTAATCTTCTGTAAGGGAAAGGAAAAGGATCAGGAAGCAAAACACCACTTGTAATTGATAATTTGACACTAGAATCCATAGGTGTGGAAGCTGGTTTTGATGCAAGTAAACCAGTATCATGCAGCAAGTCCATGGCATATTTTCTTTGATACATGACAATACCTTTGGCAGACCTGGCTATCTCAAAACCTAAGAAAAACTTCAAGTCACCAAGATCTTTAATAGTGAATTTGTCATCAAGGGTCTGCTTAATGTGTTCAATTTCTGTAATATCATCCCGTGCAAGCACTAAATCATCTACATATACCAAGATAACAGTAAAACCAGAAGGAGAGGATTTTGTGAACAGAGAATAATCAGCTTTACATTGCTTGTAACCTGAGTCTAACAAGACTTGAGTCAATTTTGCATTCCACTGCCTACTTGCTTGCTTCAAACCATAAAGAGACTTATTGAGCTTGCAAACTGCATTGGGAATAGATGAAGATATACCAGGAGGGAGCTTCATATAAATTTCAGTATCTATGTCCCCATGCAAAAAAGCTGTGTTGACATCTAGCTGATGAAGATGCCACTGTTTCTGTGCAGCTATAGCCAAAAGCATTCTCATTGTGGTCATTTTGACCACTGGACTGTAGGTCTCTAAATAGTCAATTCCCTCAGTCTGAGTAAATCCTTGTGCTACTAATCGTGCTTTATGTCTCTCGATTGAGCCATCTACTTTATGCTTAATTTTGAAAATCCATTTATGACCAATGGCTTCCTTATCAGAAGGCAAACTAGTAATTGTCCAAGTATTATTCTTTTCAAGTGCCAACAGTTCAGCTCTTATAGCATTTCTCCAACACTCATGCTTCACAGCTTCTCTATAACAGGTGGGTTCATTTGTGGTTGATATGGCTAATGCATGAGTTTTATGGTTGTTTGAAAAATTATGAAGAGAATGAAATTGAGATAAGGGATACCTGACTGAAGGTGAAGGGGTAGTTGTGGATGCCATATAACAGTGATAATCTTTCAAGTGAACTGGTGGCCCTTTGAGTCTCATAGATTGCCTTGGGACAAAAGGAACAGGTTGAGGAGCATGATTGACAGGAAGAGTAGGACTATTTGAAGAAGAATTTGACTCTGATGCAAAACTTGGAGTGTTTGATTGATTATTATGAAATTTAGGAAAAGGATCAAACAACTCAAATGCTGCAGGCAAATTGTTTACAGTATTACCATCATTTTGAGAGTTGGATTGCAAATTTTGAGCCAACTAATGATATGGAAAAATATGCTCATAAAATGCAACATTTCTAGACACAAAACATTCTCTGGTTTGCAGATCATATAGATTAAAACCTTTTGTTCCTTGCTTCAGACCAAGAAAAATGCACTTTCTAGATCTATGATCTAACTTATTTCTATGAGAAACCAGAGTTGTTGCATATGCCAAACAACCAAAAACCTTCAAGTCATCATAAGTAGGCAACTGGTTGTGAAAAACTTGATAAGGTGTCATATTTTTAAGATAAGATGATGGTAATTTGTTAATAATATGAACAGCATAGGCAACAACATAGTTCCAGAAATAATTAGGGATATTGGATTGAAAAATTAATGCTCTTGCAACAGTTAACAAGTGTTGATGTTTCCTTTCTACTATGCCATTTTGTTGAGGTGTTTCAACACAAACTTGTTGATGCACAATACCTTTACTAGCATAAAATTCAGTGAGATTAAATTCTAAGCCATTATCAGATCTAATGCATTTGACAGTTTTGTTGAATTGGTTTTCAATTAGAGCAATGAATGATTTTATATGAAAAGCACACTCAGATTTTAGTTTCATGAAATAAAGCCATGTGTTTCTAGATTTATCATCCACTATAGTAAGAAAATATTTGTGACCCGAGGTAGAAGGAATAGAAAGAGGACCCCATGTGTCTACATGAATAAGATCAAAAACAAAATCAACAATTGAGAAACTATTATTAAAAGGTAACTTCTTTTGCTTTGCCAAATGGCATACATCACATGGTTCAGTAACCTTATTACAATGAACAAAAGGAAAAACAGATTTCAATGCTAGAAGCTTATTGAGTGAAGGGTGGCCTAGTCTTAAGTGCCACAGATTACAAGGCAAACTAGAAGAACTCATAACAACTGAATTTACAGTATGACATTGTGCAACATGTAAACTTGGAGATATCACTAAATATAGGCCTTCTGTAGCTTCAGCTACACCAATCCTCTTCAAGGTAAGACATTCCTGTATCACACACTTGGTCTTTGAAAAAGTCAATTCACAATATAAAGATTTGGTTAATTTCGAAATTGAAATTAAATTGAATGTGAAGGCAGGTATATAGAGGACATCAGTTAGGTAAAAATTATTGGAAAAGATCACAGTGCCAGCAATGCAAGTATCAATTTGATTACCATTAGGAAGTTTAACAGATATAGGTCTAATTTTCTGATATGTTTGGAATTTAGACAATGAATAACACTCATGATCTGTGGCACCGATGTCTAAAATCCATGAATCATTTTTAGTTAGTAAAGCAGTTGTCATGCAAGTAATACCTGAGGGTTTATGACCCTGAATTTTAAAAACAGGTTTGGTGGTTATGTGATTTGTACTGTGATCTTGAGAAGTTTGTGCAGATGATTGCTGAATCAATGCCAATAGAGCCTTGTGTTGGTCAGCTGTAAAGAACAAACTTGAATTCATACCAGTTTCTTTCTGATTTTGGACCTGAATCTCTTCATCATCATCATTCTGATCCTCATAAGAATCATCACCATTAGCAGAATACTGATTCACATTTCCAGTTCGCCTATTCCAGCGAGTTGGAAAGCCATGCTTTCTGTAACAGGTATCAACAGTATGTCCAGTTCGATTACAATAAGTGCAAACGCGATTGTCCCTATTGTTTTGGCCTCTGCCAATTCCAGTATTATTTCTACCTGAATCAAATGCTCTTCCTCTACCTCTAGAACGACTTCTATCACCACTCATCAGATTAATAGCATTATTACTATGATCAGAATGCACAGACAAGTTCATTTGTCTTTCTTACTGAATGAGCAATGAGAAAACTCTATTAATGGAAGGAAAAAGATCCATTAGCATGATTTGTGACTTAACAGGAGCATACATTTCATTCAAGCCATCCAAAAATCTAATAACACAGTCATTCTATCTATATTGTTGAGTAATTGGAACAAACTCACAAGTAATTGTAAGATCTATGAAGAATGTTTTGATAAATGCCAAAAGGTTTTGAACAAGCTACAAATGTGTTGATCAAGTTCAAGCTCAACAAGCAACAACAAACATCAAGTTAAGAAGAGAGAGCCAACTCATGAAGACTTAGTTTGGTAGTTTGTGTTTTATTGTTTTATCTTTTTCCTCACAAGTCTTTTAGTTTATGAGTTTGGGTAGAGTATATAGAGGGTAGTGAATCTCTATCATAATCATGATTATATCATATTTTGAGTATTCACTTTGCCTAAAATCAATAGGTGGCTTAAAGGTTTGAAAGAAAAGGTTTAGTTTTTGAGAAAACAAGTTTTTAAGTGTTTTTTGAACTGCCTACTCGATTAGCCACTTGATTACTCGATTAGAATTTTCATGTCTTGCGCAAATACTCGATTAAGGGGCTGATTACTCGAGTAGAATTTTGAAGCCTTGCGTAAATACTCGAGTAGTAACTTAAATACTCGAGTAGTGAACAAGTTTTACACTGATTACTCGAGTAGTAACTTTGTTACTCGAGTAACACGAGCTGTAACTGTTTTTAAATGAGTTTTTCACTTTTCAAAAGCACTTCTAACCATTCCTAACTTTTGGGTATTCTATATAAACCTATTTCTAACCTTTGTGATCATATTCCATCATTTTGATATTCATTTTACAAAGAATCAAAGCCACTCTATTCTCTCTCACTTTCTCAAGATCAAAGCTTTAACTTTTACATTCTTTGATCAAGAATCTTGAATCTCTCATGTTGATCTTTTCATAGCTTTTGAAAGAGATTCATAGGATTGTTATTTTGTTTTCATTTGAGTTGTAATCTTTGCAAGAGGCAAGCTATCTATAACAATTGGAAGTCTTGGTTGTGAATCAAGCAAAGTTATATTGGAAGCCATGGTGTGGCATTTCATCAAGCACTTGGAAGCCTTGTTGTGTTAACAAGCAATTGGAAGTCTTGTAGTGAAGCAAGCATTGGAAGTCTTGTTGTGGGGTATCGGCAAGCAAGAGAAGAGGTTAGATTAGATATCAATAGGGTTACAAGGCAAGGGTGTGGTATCTCTTGTAGGCTAGCAAGAAGGGAGTCTTGTGAGGCATTTACTTGTAATTTGAGAACTCTAATTCCTCATAGTGAAGAATCTCTCTTGGTTGAAGAGGGGACTGGATGTAGCTTTCAAGCGGATGAAAGTGAACCAGGATAAATCACTGTGTCGTATCTCTAAACTCTCTACTCTTTACATTCTTGTTATTAATTGTGTTCTTGATTGAAAACCTAGAAAAAGTGATTTTTCATAATTGATTGAATTGAATCTTAATTGTGCAAAATTGATTTTGGGAAAATCATTTTCATAACCTAGGTAATCAATAAGAATATAGGTGTTAATTGTTTTCGCTGAATCTCTGGTTATACTTGTGAATTGATTGATTTTCGTATTTGATTGAAAAGTGATTTTTCAATATACAGAGGCATTAATCGATTAGTTCATGTTATTAATCGATTAAGGCTAAAGAATTTTCAAGAAAATCATTTGTTTTAATCGTTTTGATTTGTTTTTTGCTAATATCTTTCAAGGTTTCTTAAACACCTATTCAACCCCCCTTCTAGGTGTTCTCCTAGTGTCTCCTAGTTGTTTCACCCACCGATTGTAGGTTCTTACAATTGGTATCAGAGCTCGGTCGAAAGACACGAGCATAGAGCTTTTTTGTTAAGATCCTTGAGGAAACTACAATGGGTTCTACGAATCCTTTTGGTGGTGAAGGTGCTTCAATAAATCGCCCTCCTATGTTTGGTGGAGAGGGTTATGGTTATTGGAAAATTAGGATGAGAATCTTTATAGAAGCCATAGATGTGAACATTTGGGAAGCCATTGAAAATGGTCCTTATATTCCCTCAAAAGATGTAGAAGGTGTGCTTACACTTACTCCCAAAGATAAGTGGACCGATGATGATAAAAGGAAAATTCAATATGATTTAAAAGCAAAGAATATCATCACCTCCGCTTTATCTTATGATGAGTTCTTTAGAGTCTCCCAATGTCGTGATGCCAAAGAAATGTGGGACACCTTGCAAGTCACACATGAAGGCACTAGTGAAGTTAGGCGTGCTAGATTAAATTCTTTGATGCATGAATATGAATTGTTTCGTATGTTGCCTAATGAATCTATATGTTTTATGCAAAAACGTTTTACTCATATTGTTAATCATCTCATTGCTCTTGGTAAAACTTTCTTGAATTGTGAACTTGTTAACAAAGTTTTAAGATGTCTAAGTAGGGAATGGCAACCTAAGGTTACCGCAATTGTTGAATCAAAGGACTTGGACACCATGGACTTAGCAACACTTTTCAGAAAGTTACAAGAACATGAAATGGAGCTTGAACGTTTGCATATACATGAAGAGTCGGATAAGTACAAAGAGAGAAAAGGAATTGCTCTTAAAGTTCAAAGGTCATATAAAAAGGAAGAGAGTTCTGATGATGATGATGATAATGAAGATACCGATTCGGACATTGATGAAGAGGAGATGAAGCTTCTACTAAGAAATTTCAATAAGATTCTAAGGAGAAAAGGAAGGTTGAACAAGGACAAAAGTAAAGAGAAGAATTCCCCACACTACAAGACAAAGACTTCAAAAGAAGGTATAGTTTGCCATGAATGTGGAAAGCCCGGTCATCTCAAGTACTCATGCTCTAAGTATCTTAAGAAGAAGGAGAAAGAAAAGAAAACTAAAAGGGCATACATAGTTTGGAATAGTGATGATGAAAAAGACAAGAAAAGCACATTGAATAGTTCTTCGGATGACGAAGATGCCGCTTGTCTCAACTTGATAGCTCTAGTAAATGAAGAGGAAAGTTCAAATGATGAATCAAGTGAGCAAAGCTACGAAAGCGATGTAAGTGAAACTAAATCCGAAATTTCTTCTAAATATGAAATATTGTATAATGCTTATGAAGAAATGCATGAACAATTTAAGAAACTAGCTTTGAAAAACATTGAAAGGAAGAAGCTCATTTTGAAACATCAACAAGAGATTTTAGAACTTCAAAAACAAGTTGATGAGCTTAATCTTGAAAATGAAACTCTTGATCTTATATATGCTAGTTCTTCTTGTGATTGTGCTAGTAGATTGAATATTGTGGTTGATTGTGAGAATTGCAAGTTGCTTAAAGATGAAAATGCTATTTTGAAAAATAAGCTTGCAAGTTTCACAAATGGTGATATTAGATTGCGCACATTGTTAAATTTTCAAAGAGAAAATTCAAACAAGTTTGGTTTGAGTTATACTAATGCTAAAAGTATGTCTCATAGAAATGTTGTTGATTTTTCTAAAGTTGATTTTTCAAATGCACCAACATGTTTCTATTGTGGTACTCATGGACATACTTCAAATGTGTGTTATATTAAAGTGCATGGTATACCTAAAGGAGATTTTGTTTGGGTGAAAAAGGGTGAGAGTCCCTACACTAACAAAAATGGATCCAAAACCATTTGGATACCAAAAAGCAAAACATGATTGTTTTTGTAGGTATGATTGAAGAGCAAAAGGACTTTCATGTGATATTCATTCATTTGCTTCTTCAATTGGTATTAAGGAGAAAATCCTACAAATTGGTAACATTTGATATTATACAATTGGTATTTCAATTTGATATTGTTGGATATTGCTCATAGTTCTCTCAATTGGAATACTATTGGTATCAAATTCTTACAATTGTTTTTTCAATTGGTATCATGTTATTGGTATACAATTTGTTATAATTGATATCATTGAGTAATCATTAGATGATTATCATGCTTTGGTTGTTATATCTCATTAATCTCTCTATTTTGGCTTAGATCTTATATTTCAATTGGTATATATTTCTTTTTGATAATGCCAAAGGGGGAGAAATATGATGTTTTGAAAAAGGGGAGAAATATTATGTTTTGATCATTTTGTTTGGAGAAAGGTTTGTTTTGTTGTTTTTTTATGTAGGTTGAGCAAAGTTGTTGGAGATAGGGGGAGAATCAAGCTTAACTCAATTGGATTTCAAATGTTAAAAGCATTTATTGAGGGGGAGCAAGAGTCTCACCAAGTGATCAAATGGTTCAAGCATCAACAACTTTAATGAACTTCATAATTTCAAAACATGTTTGTCATTTTCAAAAAGAGGGAGATTGTAAGATCTATGAAGAATGTTTCGATAAATGGCAAAAGGTTTTGAACAAGCTACAAATGTGTTGATCAAGTTCAAGCTCAACAAGCAACAACAAACATCAAGTTAAGAAGAGAGAGCCAACTCATGAAGACTTAGTTTGGTAGTTTGTGTTTTATTGTTTTATCTTTTGCCTCACAAGTCTTTTAGTTTATGAGTTTGGGTAGAGTATATAGAGGGTAGTGAATCTCTATCATAGTCATGATTATATCATATTTTGAGTATTCACTTTGCCTAAAATCAATAGGTGGCTTAAAGGTTTGAAAGAAAAGGTTTAGTTTTTGAGAAAACAAGTTTTTAAGTGTTTTTTGAATTGCCTACTCGATTAGCCACTTGATTACTCGATTAGAATTTTCATGTCTTGCGCAAATACTCGATTAAGGGGCTGATTACTCGAGTAGAATTTTGAAGCCTTGCGTAAATACTCGAGTAGTAACTTAAATACTCGAGTAGTGAACAAGTTTTACACTGATTACTCGAGTAGTAACTTTGTTACTCGAGTAACCCGAGCTGTAACTGTTTTTAAATGAGTTTTTCACTTTTCAAAAGCACTTCTAACCATTCCTAACTTTTGGGTATTCTATATAAACCTATTTCTAACCTTTGTGATCATATTCCATCATTTTGATATTCATTTTACAAATAATCAAAGCCACTCTATTCTCTCTCACTTTCTCAAGATCAAAGCTTTAACTTTTACATTCTTTGATCAAGAATCTTGAATCTCTCATGTTGATCTTTTCATAGCTTTTGAAAGAGATTCATAGGATTGTTATTTTGTTTTTATTTGAGTTGTAATCTTTGCAAGAGGTAAGCTATCTACAACAATTGGAAGTCTTGGTTGTGAATCAAGCAAAGTTATATTGGAAGCCTTGGTGTGGCATTTCATCAAGCACTTGGAAGCCTTGTTGTGTTAACAAGCAATTGGAAGTCTTGTAGTGAAGCAAGCATTGGAAGTCTTGTTGTGGGGTATCGGCAAGCAAGAGAAGAGGTTAGATTAGATATCAATAGGGTTACAAGGCAAGAGTGTGGTATCTCTTGTAGGCTAGCAAGAAGGGAGTCTTGTGAGACATTTACTTGTAATTTGAGAACTCTAATTCCTCATAGTGAAGAATCTCTCTTGGTTGAAGAGGGGACTGGATGTAGCTTTCAAGCGGATGAAAGTGAACCAGGATAAATCACTGTGTCGTATCTCTAAACTCTCTACTCTTTACATTCTTGTTATTAATTGTGTTCTTGATTGAAAACCTAGAAAAAGTGATTTTTCATAATTGATTGAATTGAATCTTAATTGTGCAAAATTGATTTTGGGAAAATCATTTTCATAACCTAGGTAATCAATAAGAATATAGGTGTTGATTGTTTCCGCTGAATCTCTGGTTATACTTGTGAATTGATTGATTTTCGTATTTGATTGAAAAGTGATTTTTCAATATACAGACGCATTAATCGATTAGTTCATGTTATTAATCGATTAAGGCTAAAGAATTTTCAAGAAAATCATTTGTTTTAATCGTTTTGATTTGTTTCTTGCGAATATCTTTCAAGGTTTCTTAAACACCTATTCAACCCCCCCTTCTAGGTGTTCTCCTAGTGTCTCCTAGTTGTTTCACCCACCGATTGTAGGTTCTTACAGTAATTTCACACAAGCATGAAGGAATAGGCCTAAAATTTTCTAATTCTTGCCATATACCTTTCATCTGAGTAAAATAATCACTCACAGATAAATCTTCTTGTTTCATCATGTATAGTTCTTTCTGTAAAGCTGAAATTCGGAATATATCACCTTGATAGAACCTTCCATTGAGATCTTTCCAGATTTCAGCAGCTGACTCTATCCACAGCACACTTTGAACAATTGCAGGATCAATTGAATGATTTAACCAAGATATCACCAGCGTGTTGCATCTGTCCCAAGCCGCGAAGAGAGGATCAGTGCTTCTTGGCTTAGGAAGTGAACCATCAACAAAACACAGTTTATTCTTTGATTTCAATGCCATTGTCATTGCACGATGCCAAGAGTGATAATTGTTCCCTGTCAAAACTGTAGATACTAGATTTGCTCCTGGATTTTCATTAGGATGCAGATAGAAAACACTTGAAGGATCCATAATCGGATTCAATTGAGAGTTGTTCATCTTGTTCGATTATCTCCACCGAAAAACAACTTTGATTAATCAAAGAAGAAATTCGCAATATAGAACCACAAAACAACACCGAAACTTCACAAAAACTTCAGAAAACAGATGCAAGAGGATCACCGAAGAAAAATGAAAACAACAGAAATCAATCACGAGATTTTAATCGATCGTGAGAATAATGAGAAGAATCAGAGTGAAGAATGCGGAAGCGTATCAGAGACTCTCTATAGAGAGAGCTCTGATACCATGTTAATTTTGGTATCCATCTACTTGAAGAACAGAATCAGAAGCTTAGAGAGAAAGAGAGTAAAACTGAATTGCTATCTCATTGAAAGTGTAAAATGAATTCTTAACTTACACATACTCAGCTCCAATGAGCTTATACACAATTCGATTAAGCTCTCTAGCACATTCTAGAAGCATCTCTTAATTGCAAGCTATTTACAGTTGAACTAACTAACTAACTCTCACTAACTAACTCTTAATCAAAATAGAAAAACTGAATTCTAATTACAGTCAACTCCTCCTTTGACCCTTAACATGGTATCAGAGCCAGAGCCCAACTTCTTTCCGGTTGTTATGGGCCAAAAGTTGCCCTTTGTTATGGGTCAATAAATACTCTTTGCCTGGTCCGACATGCTTCGTTGGAGGTGGCATGATTTAAATACCTGTTGGGCTACTCCACTCATGGCCAATTGATTTTGAGATGGACCTTAACAAAAACCAAGGATCTTGGGCATGATCAAGCTATACAGACTCAAAAGTTTACAAGAACTTTTGTCATGCACCAGTTAGCGAGCATGCGTGTATCATCATCTGAGTGATGATCGATGCGAGTTAATTATATTTTTTATTTTTAATACTTTTTGTTTCGGCTACAAGTATCATTTTACATTAAACAATTTTATTCGAACAAGAAATATCACAATATAATGATTAATAGGTTGATTTTTTCAAAGGATATTTTTTTTAAAACTCAAATTTCTACATAAGGAAAAGCATGCATGTGATACATGAATCAATCACTTGTTACTTATATTTTAAAGGAAAATGATATTTTTAGATTATAGGATTGAATTTAAGGACTTAAAAAAAAGTAATTTATATTAAAAAAAAATATTGTATTTACTTGTACCGAAGACATTAGACTTATTTTTTCAAAAAATATTCATTTATTTTTTTTTAAATTTCTTATTTTCAACTTTAAAGATAAAGTTTAAGAGTTATGATAATTAAATAAGCCTACAAAATCAACCTAAAAACAAGTCTACATCATAACAAAGTGACATGTGTCACTTTTTGTTAATCAATCAATAATAAACAAATAACATATATTACTTCTTTCGTGGTAGTGTAAACTTATTTGTAGATTAATTTCAATATTTTTGAAAGTTTAAAGCAACCCTACATTTTTAATCCTATACAACTAACCAAAAGAAAAACTTGGGAGTTTGATGAGGACGATGACATATTCTTATTTTTTATTTTTTATTTTGGGGAAATAACATTCTTTATTTTTAATACAAAGAGAATCACGATCAAGCAAGCTAAGAAAACAATATAAGTTGTAGTTTTAATTTATTTGTTACAACTACAACAATAGGGATCTTGAAATTACATGACTTTCACGTTATAGAGATGATAAGAGAATATAATTACTAACCTCTATCCATTGCTATACTTGAGAGAGTTCTCCAACGTTCTTTGACCAAAAGCCAGGAAACAAGGTTTCTATTCCTTTGCCGTCTCTACTATTCTTTCTGTGTCGTTATGTGATGGTAAAAGAGAGAATACGTTATTAGCCAGGAACAGGACCTGTTTCTCATAAATAGGAAAAACCCTTATCTCTTATCCATTGGCTTCCATCAAGCTAATGGGTCTTTAGAAACAATCCCTTCTTATCTAAATATGATTTAGCCCATTAATATTTAATCATTTGTTTACTAAACACACATCAATACATGTCACATGCACATCACATGAGACATACTAAGATATAAAAAATCTTACATTCTCCCACTTGGCTCATGTGACATAATTCAACATTATGGTTTAATAAACAAAATAATTAAACAAACAATTAATGCGCATTTATATAGCTAAATCATTCTATAATTAGATACTCGATTAATCATAGTTAAAGATAGGAACTAATTCGGGTCATAGCGATTGTATGTCATTTGTTCGACATAATTCCTTCCATGTACCACAAAATAGTCTTTTCCTTAACACGATCTATAATTGGGAAATACATAATTGGTCCATAATGTCTTTATTCAAGACAATACTCGTTTACATTACTCTAATACAATAATGCATGCCGTTCTAGAGAACAGGTAATCAGAAACATATCAAACATATCATAAATGAGCTCAGCGTGTCAATTACATCATACATAAGGATGTCAACATCAAATTCAATTTTACTTAACAACAATAATGCCTATACTTTCAACATGTTCAATAAATGTTTAGGCAATAACCCTTCTTTCAAGGGATTAACAATCATAAGATTGGTGCTAATATGCTCTATTGACAATCTTTGTTTCTGATCTCATTCTTTAGAGACAAAGTACTTCATTCACATACTTTTAGCACCTTTATAGTACTTGTCATTGCTGCAAAACACCACAATACGTTTTCAGCGGCTAAGCAATATTGTCGACAGTTCTAAGCCCCGAAATAAAATTTTGCAGTCAATTAGTTTGAATTGTAACCTCAAAACTTGTTACAAATTCAACATTCTGATCACCTCAATGTGATCATTCATTACAGAAGTAAACATGTATTTATTCGTTCCATGCTAATACCTCAAGACTTTATAAGTATAGTTAATACTTCCTTAACGTAAATTTTATTCATTCTAAATCATTCTAGTACTTTAATGATATATGCTTTATGAGATAAGCCTAACAATTCATGTGACATATTCTAGAATATTCATTTTCTAATCACATGGCTCGATTCACCTATATCTTTCATTCAAAGTTACTAGAAAAAACTTCTTAGTCTAGTGTAAAAGACCAAGATAATAAGTTGCAAGCAAGATATAACAACATACAGAATCAACATAATAAACTCACTCCCACTGACCTTCAGATACTTACACAAGTTAAATCTAAAAAGAACAATAGTATCATTGACTATCTTTCAAATACTATTGGTGGGATGTTTGTTTAAATTTGTATATTAATTTCCTCAAATTTGCACATTATGTGTTCATTCTTTTCAATTGAGAACCACATTAGTGGGTCATCCATATAAACATCCTCCTCTAAAATTCATAAAGGTTGTTTTCACATTCTTCTACTGGAGTTCCAAATCATTACGGACTACATATGCCATGATGATAATATTGAATAAATTCTTTCAGGTAATTGGTCAAAATACCTCATTAATGGTCAATGCCAACTTTGCGAGGGAAATCATTGATAACAAATTTGGCCTTTTAACGTTCAAGGTTGTCACGAGAGTTATATTTGGTCCAAAAGACTCACTTACCCCCCAACTCTCGTGTAACCTTTAGGCAATTATACAAGGTCTCACATATAAAAATATTTATCAATATTATCACAACTTACGGCTTGTAAAACAACACATCGTTATCATTAATGACTAAGTCAAATTCATATTCTTGTAGATAAACCACTTAAAACATTCGAAATAGCAATTTCTTTTCCTTTTTTTTTAATACTATTTCTCGTGGTTCTTCTAAAGTAGAATCGTTGTGAATAGTGGATTCATTTCATACTTTATTGTTATACAATTCAACAATAAAAGAAACTATTGTTGAGGTAGAAGAACAAATTACAAATTACGGGAACTTGCACCCTAACTCCGTTAATTTCCACGTTATGTGGAACTATACTCCCACTAATTTCACAATTTTCAGTAAACCTGTCATTCACAATTTCAATGGTTCTTATACTATGGTTAGAACAATAAGGTCTATACCTTTTGATTTATATGGATAATCAGTGAAATACTCACTAATGTTTTATATCCATTTTCTTTTCTGGCGGATTGCAATCCTTGTTTCTGCCGACAACCTTAAACATGCAGGTGCCTTAAATTGGGTATCCTATAAACACAGTTCAAAATTGTCTTTGACACTGTCTTACTAGGAACCCTGTTCAATAGACAAATGGCAGTTTCAAGACATACATTCACAAAAGCGGGTAAAGACTAAATATCATACTCCTAACCATATTCATTACTGTTATGTTATGCCCTATATACACCATTTCGCTGCAGTGTAACTGGCATACACACAAATTATTCAATTCTTGAGGAGTTTAACGATCAATCACAGATGTTGCCCATTTTAATTAATTCTTTCATGTTAGTCATCATCTCTATCGTAATTGATAACATTCATCTATATGTACTTAACTTTCTACTATATTCAAGTAAATTTTCAAGACATAACTATAACATGAATAATTATCAATAAAGAGATCACATACCTTTTCCTTTCTAAAAAGAAAGTTAACATTAGAGGTCCACAAGTTTTGAAGAACACATTTTCAAGAAGCTGGATCCTTCTTGTGGCTCCTTTCTTTGTGTCTTTGGTTTTTCTTTTCTTTAATACAATCTGCACAAATAATTAGGCCAATAAAATCCAAATTTGGAAAGATTTTGTTCCTTATAAAGCTTTCCATTCTTTCCTTGGATTTATGACCCAAACACTTATGCCACAAATTAGCAAAAAATCATTTAAAATTCAATTTATATAACTATCACTAATATACAAATACCAATGTGATAATTATACTTAAATAAATTGAAACATCCATAACCAAACATAAAAGAGTATCTAGTAACATTAATCCTAGATAATAAACCAAACTCCTAGAAAAACTAGGTAACTAAAAGGTTTCCAATGAGTCTAGGTGATGCCCAATATCAAGGATTAAACATTAAATCCTGATAAGTTCTACTAGAACCTTCACTTTATTCCCACAAACACGTACTTTACATGTGGGTTTATGGTATGGATTAAACAAAATTCATTATGCTAGAAACATGTTTCGATTAATCCAAGATCAATCCACTAAATTTTATGTGGATCTTTGATTAAGTTTGACTCAAACATACATAAGCTTTAAACTTATCTTTTATAGAATCAAGATTTTCATTTTATGCACTTCTTCTGAATTCAACATTTTTTTTTTTTGCAAAAAATGACATTTATGATAATGAGATTCTTTCATATGAGTTTTCACATATGCCTCATTAATTCTAAGTGATCCTTTGCCCTTATCATGTTTCTTCACATATTTATTTCTAGCTCCTTAATGTCCTTAAAGGTTGGACCAAGAAACTTCTTATAATCTTAAGTCTAGTTTCCTCTTGAACTAACAAATTGTGCAATTCATGCACAACCCATTATATTTCATGGCATTATAGTTCATTCAAAAACAAGTCACACTCAATCAGTAATGAGGAGGATAAACTATACTAAGAAGTTCTCATCCACAACTATTCATAAGGACTTAAACTTAAATCTTGCTGCAATAATTCTCGTTTTAATTATACATTCATAAATAGTACACAAATCACCAAGCTTTATGGGGTTAGGGTACTCATTAATGTCCCAGAAAGAGACTCACAAAATTTGGCACTCTCACAAAATTCTTTTTATTTTTTTTTAATTACTTTCAATTTTGGAGAGAATTATCTTAATGTTATCTGCAACACTTATCCTCATGAACATAACATAAGTGTTTGCAAATCTTTCTAAAAAATTAATCAGATTTTATAATAAACTTTATCTTTATTGTTGCTAACACCATTAATAGCAACAAACTTTTCTTTAACTGATAAGAAAGACTTGCAAACTCTAGTCAGAAAGTTGAACAAATAACAGTGACACATACAAGTCATGAGAATGCAGAAAATTAAGAACATGTATTACATAAATGTTTTGAGACATAAGGTACATATTACTTAAACAATTAATGTGCACTAACGCTCTCCTTTGGGTTGCACATTAGCACACGACATTCAAACATAATGATGCTAATAAAATTAATAATCAATAATTGGCAATGATATATGTACCAATTAGTATTATTTATTCTCTTTGGATATATAAATAAACCAATAACACAAACATATTGCCTACAGTCATATCCATTAATTATAAGAACAACTAATCAAACCTTTGGGCGATCCATAAATGTCTTATAACAATGAACTACAATATACCCATAGAACATCAAACCATTATGTCATTCATATAGCATCAAATCTATGAGTAATTGAAAAAACATCATATGATTTGAAATTAATTTACTTACTGATTAGACCACTTTGGTGATTAACAAAATCAACATATAATTAACTTCAAATCAAATTCATTATTATAATAAAATTAGCCAATCGGAATTAATATCTTTATGATTTGACAACTTTAATGATGATCAAATCATCATACATTAATATCAAATCAAATCAATAATGGGTAATGCAACGTGCAAAAATTAAATATTTATTATCTTTGGAAATAAATAAAACAGTGATGCACATGCATTACCTTCAATCATGTTTATTAATCATAAGAACAACTAATCTACCTTTGGGTAATCCATAAATGCCTTATAACAATAAACTCAATGACTCATAGAACAACAAATCATCATGTTGTACGTTTATAGCATCATCTATGAATAATTGAAATTAACTATTATATGATTTAGAATTAATTTAACTTTTCAGGTTTGATCACTTTTGATTAACTAATCTATCATACATTAATTCAAATCAATCTGTGATATAATTTAATAATAAACTATTAAATTATCAATACATGATATCTAGAAAAATAAACTATTGCATTAGTATATACTATTCGGCGTGAACCCATTATCACGTTTTAGTATGGCTTGAACAGTGCGTTAGTATATATTGCAGAAATAGAATTATCATCTATTAATATAATACAATATAATGCCGTGACTTGAGTTCCAAATGTGACCAAAGTTTCAAATGGAAACAGTGCCGTACAGAGTACCAAATCAACTTCAATACGAAACCAAATGGATACTATTGATTTTCAATTCATGATTTCATATTACTGTTGATACACATATTAATTGGACAAATGAATATTTCTATCAGGTATGAAAATAACACTTTCGCGGAAACCATAATATCCCTAAATACAATAATTAGGGTTTATACTAAATTAAATCCCTAAATACAATAATTAGGGTTCATACCACATCACAAAATTTTAATTGGAAAATCATGAATTTCTCAACCTAATGCTCTGATACCACATATAAGTTGTAGTTTTAATTTATTCGTTACAACTACAACAATAGGGATCTTGAAATTACATGACTTTCACCTTATAGAGATGATAAGAGAATATAATTACTAACCTCTATCCATTGCTATACTTGAGAGAGTTCTCCAACATTCTTTGACCAAAAGCCAGGAAACAAGGTTTCTATTCCTTTGCCGTCTCTACTATTCTTTCTGTGTCGTTATGTGATGGTAAAAGAGAGAATACGTTATTAGCCAGGAACAGGACCTGTTTCTCATAAATAAGAAAAACCCTTATCTCTTATCCATTGGCTTCCATCAAGCTAATGGGTCTTTAGAAACAATCCCTTCTTATCTAAATATGATTTAGCCCATTAATATTTAATCATTTGTTTACTAAACACACATCAATACATGTCACATGCACATCACATGAGACATACTAAGATATAAAAAATCTTACAAACAAAGCAATTAATGTATCTCAACCCCCCCCCACACACACACATATATATATATATTCTTGGGATGGAAATCAGAAAATTGACCCCTTTACCTGGTTTGAACTGGCTATTACCTAGGTTGACCCTTTTTTCAAAATGTGCATAATCTTTATATGCAGGTAGGGCATAATTTATAGAATATTTTTCATATATATAAACTTGATTATTGTGGTGATCTATCTATACATAAGATCTTAGCCATTTACTATTTTATTCTTCAACTTTTCTTTGTACTATCGTAGTGTACAATCACATGGCCATGGCATAAAGATGTTAGCCATTTTAGGTACCTGCCACCATTTAACTCTCTCAAGTATCTTTCCTATGCAAACCTATATACCCTAGCTAGTCCTAGCTAGTACCCTACAAGTTAGCATCATCTTAAATGTAATTCAATTCGTCCAATGTGAAGCTCTCTTGGCAAGTTGCTATATACGTATTCTGGTGTTTGTCGATGCAATCTTAACATAAGACTGTTTTTTTGGTGAAAGCTAGATGTACTACGGTGATAATCCTCCGTTTCTTGTTATTTGTCGTTTTTTTTTAGAATTTTTTTGTTTTTTTTATCTGTCGTATTGAGGATTTCAAGAACGTACGTAATAAATGTTACTTTTTCATATTTGTTCTTATTTAATATGTCTTGGTTTATGTAAGTATTGAAAAAAAAATTAATGACGATTATAGAGAGAGAAAGAGTATAGTGGAAAAAAACATAATTAATGTATTGAAAATCTGAGTAATGATTAGATTTCTTAAATGATGTGTTTTGTTTAAAATATGATAGATAAATAAAAACGGATGAAGTATCATATTTCTTCACCAACATTCACAAGTGCTGTTATGGCATTAATTACTTAAGGAATCAAAGATAGAAACGTTGGTCTAAAGAAATGCTATATTTATTAAATATATGTAAAAATACTATCCTTTCTAGCTTACAATATAAACAAATCTAACTACTTTCACATTTATTAAGAATATTAGTTGATTGTATTTAATTTTCTCAAATTTATAAAAAATAGAGATGTTTTAAAAAAGTAGTATTGAGAATAAAATAAATTTAAATGAGAAAATGATTTTTTAGGTATATTTTAATAAAGTAGTATTGAGAATGAAATAAAATTTAAGAAGATTAGTTACTTTTGCTTATAGGTTAAACAAAATAAAATGTGTTTTTTGTTGCTTATATTTCAAGCCGAAGGGAGTACTAAAAGTTTTTATTCTTTATGTTTTTTTGGTTTGAAAAGAAAGGGAGGTAAGAAGTAAAATGAAAGAAAGATGAAAGAAAAGAGCTAGTAATAAAAATGAGATGTTTTTGTAATTGGTTAGTATAAAAAGGGGAAAGAATAGTTTGAATTAGAAAAGCCATCTCAATACACTTTTTTAAATTTCAAGGGATTTAGTGACAGTTATTATCAATTAATCATGGACAACACCATGATACATTTGCTGTCTCTAAGAACTAGCTTAATTGATAGAATTATAAGATATATATAGAGTGCAGAAACCTGGATTTAAATAATGATAAGTGATGACAAATGACTCAATTCTTTTAATATAACCTTGGCTACTAGGATGACTTTTTTAAGCTTGGTGAGTTTAGAAACAATTATACCATGAACAATTTTGCTATACTCTTTTTTTTCTTGGTGTATACCAATCGGTATTCGGATCTGGTTTACTCAGAATTCGACTCATTCGGTTCAACTCAACTGAGCTCGCACTAAGTGGTAAGGGCCTCCCAGCAGGGTTGCTCCATACCCAAGACTCAAACTCGAAACCAATTGATTAAGGAACCAAGTGAGCTACCACTTGACCAACCTCATCTTGGTAAAATTTTGCTATGCTCTTGTGATTGAAAAAGAGCAGCTATGCTCTTGGTTTTTTACCTTTTATTATAATAAGTTTATTTTGATGTTTTTTTTTCAAACTGAATAGGTAAAAGGGGGTAAGGCTCAAATACATGTAAAAGGAACCATGCATCGGTGCATGAGATGTTGGTAGCCCTATTGATTAGTGCTTGGTCAATCCCACATCTTCTTTTTTCAATGAAATCAATGGCTACCAACATCCCATGCACCGATGCGTGGTTGCTTTTACATGTATTTGAGCCTTACCCGGTAAAAGGATCAATTTGCAAACTCCATTTAGTCCCTAACTTGTCTTCCTTCTCATCTCTGTTGTTTCCGGCGAGCTTTGCTTATCCGATGACCACCACCGCGCGCAACACCCCTCCACTTCTTTGGTGATCACCACGCTTCTCTGCTTCTCCGGTTAACAACTTAACATGACCTTTTACAAAAAGTATGAGTGCAATTGTGCTCATCCCAGAACTGTATGTTATTCATAACAAATCCATGCTTTAACTACTACCAGTCATAGGCTTATAGCTAATGCTTTAACAGATAGTTACATGGTTTGTGGTTCCGGTTCCAGTATACGGTACATGGTCCGTATTGGTTTATCATTTTTTACATTATTTTTACGAGACATTTTTTTAACGAATCCGGTACATGATAAGTCAAATTTGGTATGTGATAAATAAGTTAAATAATGAGTGAAACATGTAACTATGATTTAACAACTCTGCCTTGGTAGTGAGGTCTCATTGAGGAAACATTGTATATAGCAATAGATGCTTAGAAATGTCATTTTCATTGTTTGGAAGGTAGGGGTAGGATTTCATGCGGTCATTGAAGTGACAAGAGAGAATCCATTTCCCAATATATCTTACTATCATATGTATGCGTCTTCGTATTTTGAAATTGTTTTTTGTCGATCTCCTTTTCCTTGTTTTGGTCTCGTAGGATACCAGTATAGTATACAATGTTCATGACAGAGAATTAATCCTCTCCATAGTTAAACATTTTAAAGCTTAGCAGGTTTCCAGATATGAGGCTGGCAGATTTGTGGGCTAAAATGACCTTCCTGCTTGATTTGTTCGTTATCAGGACCTTTAATAATCCCGCAAAGTTAATAAATGACCTCTCTGTGTTTGGAGTGGTGGTTGGTGATGAATGATCGGAAAGAATAAATAAGTAAAGGGTAAAATACTCCATGTCTTTTTTATTCAGTTTTATTCTCAACCATTCATTTACTCGATTTTTTTGAATTTATTTTCTTTCATCAATCTTTAATTATTACTTCCTTCAACTTGAAATATAAGCAACAAAAAAACATTTTTCATTTGGTTTAAAATATAAGCAAAAGTAACTAATCTTCTCAAATTACCAATGCAACGTTCCTAAAATACCTCTATTCTTTTATAAATTTGAGAAAATTAGTATTATTTTTACTTATAATTTGAGTCGGAGAATCTAGGTGATGTTGTAATTGGTGATTAAGTGATAATGCATGTTAGCATCGCATGTGGCAACAAACATTATCACATAGCTTGTTGACATACAAGAGTCATCCACGAATATAATTTTTATTCAATTTTTGTATGCTTTTTTTAATTCTTTTAAGTATTTAACTTAATCAAATGGAAAAAAATATTAAAAAATAATTATACTCAATATTTTTTTTGGTGTACATTAAGGATATTCTCCCGTCGACAGTTGAAGATTAATCCATTTCATAGAGATTATCAAAACGAGTTTTGTCTCTAATAACAAAATCTTCATTATACTCAATATTGTTGTGTTAAGTAATAAAAAAAGGGCAAAAATAGCAGCAATGTAACGACATGCGTTAATAGGAAATATACGTTATCACAACGGCTAAAACTAATAATAAAAATAGATTAAAATCATACCTCACATGGATGAAGATGTTGGCTAAAAAATAACAAATCTATTTGATATTTGAATGCAACATGTATTAATTGAATAATTAAGTCTACTTACAAACTGTTGTGCAAATAACATGTATAGCTTAATGAATTTGCAAAATATAAATCATATTAATGAATTTATTTAAATTTGTTCTTTGCATTTAAACATTTTTTATTAATAAGTAATATATAAAAATATCTATATATATACTATTTTTTTTAATTATCATCTATGCTATAAGTTTTTTCAAAATTAATTATTTTTAGAAATTCATAAATTCTAATTTCACTAAATTATCTCTGACGTATCAATTTATGAGAGTGTAAATCAGTTAATTTTTTTAATTAAAATATATCTGACTTAATGCATATAAATCAAATAACTAGGATTATACTGATCTTTGAGAGTGTAAATTAAATAATTTACCTATACCAAGGTTATTTTGCTGTTATGTGTAGTATAATTTATTTTTTCATTTTCAATATATTGGATTATTAAATCTACATTAAGCAAATAATTTTATAAAAATATAATTTTATATTATATTCTTGAAAAAATAATCAAAATCCAACATCTCATTCATATATCACGTAGATTATTTTTTGAAACCTGTGTAATTTTCTTATTCTACCCTTATCACTCCAACAACAATAACTAACTCCATACTTTTTTTTTATAATTTATTCAGTAAAAAAATCTTCTTTACATACACTATCCAAACAAAATAGATTAGCTTAAATTCATTTTTTAGCTGAGAGACTCAAATATAAACATATTATAATTTTAACATATTATAAGCTTACTAGATCATAATCATAGATAAAAATAATCTTAATTAATTTTGTTCAGCTATATCAAAATGCACTTAAATAACAATCACATGATTGGTTAATCCAGTAGACCATGATTTCTAATGTGAACTTATGTCAGAGCTCAACATCCCAAAATCATGGTTTATTAGATGTAGTCGTCAATCTATTACATACAATTTTCAATGTATTATAATTTTTTTATTAACTTTAATATTTGAATATCAATATTTATGGATAATATTATTTTCCTAAACGTAAGAGCTTAACTCCTTGCGATCATGCCCTTGGTGAGTTGTATCTGTCTTCCCATTAAAGGGTTAACCAGAAACTCATTCTCAGAAACTGGACACGTTTATCAATTTCTCCTTCACGAAGAAATCCACGGAAACGCTCAAAGATATCTTCTGTTATGGATCGGTATCACAGACAAATAATAACCGGTATCACGGACCAACAATCATCAATTCGGCATATCGGCAATTTAGCATGAATAGTCATCAATATGTAACCGACATAACGGTTCGTCATTATGCTACTAATGATGGCATTCATGGAACCGTTATTCTTCGGCCTTAATGCTCATTATGGCTCATCAATCAAAGGCCTCCTACTTACCCCAGTATAAACAAGGTAATAGCAAAGGTATGGAGGACACTCTTATCTATCTCATCTCACACAAACACACACCACTCCGAAGTAAAACGACAAGAGTGTGAGTATCTTGGTGTTCAAGGTGCTCACTTCACGTCTGATGTCAAGAGTGGGATTGCCGAATTCTTAGCCGGATTGACTAAGACCAGGGCCGGCCCTATAGGAGGCAAGTGGGGCCTAGGCCCAAGGCCCAGAGAATTAAGGGCCACAAAATTTTTTTTAATACCTATACATATATTATATATATATATATATATAATAGAAATATTTTTAAATTAGAAATTAGCATAAATTAATTTTTCAATTGTAGTATTGTATCTTAAATAATTATTTTTTGTTGTGATTGTACGGTTGTTTATCTCCTTTGTTTGCTTTTGACAAGTACCTTTTGCTTTGTATTATGCCATTTGTAATAATTGATGCTCAAGTATTAGGTGTTATTGATCACTTTCTAGTTTTGTTGTATTTTTTTCGAAGATAGTGTCTAGAAAATAGTTGCCTGGATGTGAAAGAAGGTAAAAAAAACTAGCAGACAAACTTGTAAAATTACATTAGGATCGCTCACTACATGGTAGCTAACGTTTTTTCTTATTTATTTCAGCATTAGGATTTGGGCAAATCATAAAGGATAGTCTACTTCTAGGTACCCATTTTGTTATTTTGTTTATTTATTTTTTTATAATATCATGCTATTAAGGTATTATATTTGTAGCCTACGTAATCTTGTTGATTGCATTTAATGACATAGACTTGTGAATATCGATAATATTTCATATTATAGAAAATTTACTTGAAATTCAGATTTTTTTTTATAAAAAATGGCCTTTTTTTTTATTTCGCCTAGGGCCCTTAAAATGTCAGGACTGGCCCTGACTAAGACTAGTAATCCTACGACAGAACACCTTCAAAATAAATAAAGGCTTAATTATGTCATAAGTCCCTAAAGTTTGGGATACTTTTGTCAAATACTCTTATTCTTTTTTTTTTCAATATCTGACTCCCCGAAGTTACTTCTGAGTTTGTCATATACCCCTACTACCAATTCTGGCCAATTTTGCTGACATGTAACATCGGAATCCTGATCAGATGCAGAAGGTTAAGTACTTGGTACCCCGTGGTCGAATATCTTTTTTTTTAAAACATTAAAAAAACAAAAAAACTTAATATTTTTATATTATTATTTAAATAAAAAAAAGAGAAAAAAAAATTGAAGAGAGAGGTCGTCTTCGTCCGTGTGACATTACTCGACACCATATGACTAACCTCCTTCGTCTGATCGGGATTTCGATGTTACATGTCGTTAAAATTGGTGAGATTTGGTAGTAAGGGTATATGACAAACTCAAAAGTAACTTTGGGAAGTCAGGCATTGGAAAAAAAAGAATAAGGGTATCTGGCAAAAGTACCTCAAACTTCAGAGACTTGTGACATAATTAAGCCATAAATAAAAAACCAAATTAACAACCAACGTGGGGTTGGTTAAGTGGTAGCTCACTTGATCCCTTAACCAACTGGTCTCGAGTTCGAGCCTTGGGTATGGAGCAACCCCCGCTGGGAAACTCCTACCGCTTAGTGTGAGCTCAGTTGGGTCGAACCGGATGAGTCGGATTCTGGGTAAACCAGATCCGGGTACCGGTTGGTGTAAAAAAAAAAAAATTAACAAAATATAAAGAACTCGAATCGATCTTAAGCATTACAAGTGTCTTGCATTTGCATATTTATGCAAGCATGCAGGAACCTAAGCAAGTAGTTGATACCATGAAGCAGAGAAGTGGGAAATAAAGGAGATTTGGGGAACAAACAAAAGCCCAGGTTAAAAACAAGTAGATCAAATTACAGGGCCTTATCCTACTATTCCCATCTAAACTTGAATGAAAGAAGATTACTACACAAACTACGACTTCCAATCTCAATGAGATATTGAAAAGAAAAAAGGTATAAACCTTTCAGATATTGTTAGTTTAGTTACCAATTCCATTCTAATAATCTATACATGTTTCCAAATGCAGCTATAGTCTGAATTGTCGATACAGAGGGCTTTATGACTATCCAAACAGAAGCATTATGACAATGACAATATTAATATAGAGATATAAGATAGCATAAGACCCAACCCAGAGGTTCGGTTCTGTGTGTCTGTGCATACGTGAATATTTTTACCTTGTTCATTTTTGAGAATGGACAATATCAATTAACAACATCCTGCAAAAGGACATTCACAACAGAGTTTAGAGAGTTTGGTGAAAAGTCTTAAGTTCAGATTTTTTTCCAGACTCTCTCAAGACTCTACTAATCTTCAAAATCTGATTGAGAGACTTAAGTCGAGTCTTTAAAATAATAGACTCAACTTAAGACTACGTGGGACTCGGTTTTTGTCTTTTTCTTTTTTTTTTACTTTATAATATCCAAATAAACAAATAATAATAATAATAATAATAATAAATAAATACTATTAACAGTAAATAAATAATAATAACAATAAATTAATAATAAATAATAATAATATTTTTTAAAAATAAAAATAATATTTTTAAATACATACTTTTTTCTCTTTTATTCTTAAATATATTGTCTTGTTATGAAAAAATAAATAAAAAAATAAAAATACATATCTTTATATTCAAATAAATAAATAAATAATTTGAAATCAATAGTCGTTTAAGGATATACATCCAAAATTATAGTCGACTTCGTAATCGCATACAACATTATCAATTGCAAACATATATAATGGAGCATTTGTGGCAACATTTAGTATGTATCATTAATTATTGTAATGTTAACTTTTATTTAATTTTAATATTTAAATATTATTTGAGATTATTTTTATAAATTCTACGTAATAAAATATTATTGAAATTGTATTACAAAAACATTATTGAAATAAAATTGTGTATAAAAGTACATGATGATGTAATGCTGATGCATGTTTGGTGAGTTTGATGTTAAGACTCTGCTGTGGTGGAAGATATGAAAAGTCTGAAGTTGAGTATGATAACAGAATGATGATGTAATGCTAATGTGTCAGAGTCTGGTGAGTCTTTGTCGTAGATGCCCTAAAATGAAGCATTGGTATCATTATATATCATCCTAAAACTCCAAGACAACATGTTAACTTATGGATTTTGAAGAAATAACGCATGGATTCCAACCCCAAATTACAATAATTATGAAAATTCATATCATAAATTGATTTTAACCATCCTTTTTAAGAGTTGCAAACTCATTATTGATAAATGAAAAGTATGAGGTCTAACATATAATATTCAAATACAATAATCCAAATTGAATGCAACCTAGTGAGAAAATGGAAAAGAAAAGATTAACAAATTAAGGAAGAACTAGGAAAATTGCCCGTGCGATGCACAGGTCTTAAATTTTGCTATCCTTTATTTTTTTTGAAGGGTTTTCCATTGTTAAAACATTAAATATTAATTTTATTTACATGTTAATTTTTTTAGCGGACAATAAATCTATCATTTTTTGGAATTATATTTTATATGGTATTTTTTTTAATTATTACAAATTTACATTGAAATTTATTTTTTTATGATCAGACAAATTTATGTAATCAAATCGGAATACAATACTTATAATTAGATAAAATGCGATAAAGATTTTGAAAAATATTTATAATATGTGAAACAATCATTTATACTTTAAAAATAGTTATGAATAACTGTTATTATTTTTTTTTCGTGTTTTTTGGTGGGACAATTATATAATATAAAATTGGTATAATATATAATACACAAACTTCTATCTATATATATTAAGCAAAATGTAAATATTTAAATATGTCTTTTGTCACACACTTATCATTATCAAGGAAAAATCATAGTTATTTGACACATGTTGAAGTGAAAAAATATATTTGTAATGACCAATAAAAACATGTTGAATTGAAAATTAAAAATGTAAATAAACAAAACAAAAACCAATTGTATTTCCAACTTCTAAAGTTTAGACACAGCTTAAGAACATCTATTTGGAAAGAACCATGAACGAACTTATATATGAGAAGCAAAATACTTAAAAGAGAAAAAGATCTTTATCCTTACATCACCGGCGAGAACACGTTACCTTTAGTTGCCTCAAACATTTTGAAGGCAGTCACCTTCATTAAATGTTTGTCTCCTTAATATTTCTTATTTTTGTGATTTTCTACCATCCTTGTGGTCGGGAGTATTTCCTCAATCGTTAAATGGGACAAAGGCCGGGAGTATTCCGTCAATCCTAAATCTAAAATCTTTATGAGAAATTTACATCCATCATGAAGGTAGGTTAATTTTGTTAGTAACATTGAAATTGTACAAATTTAATATACTTATTTGAAACTACCTCTAAAGATATTATTGACATTTTAAAAGGTGCTGACTTAATTGAAATATTTTTTAAAAGAAGTTTTTTTATAAGCGTTTTTTGGAAAAGGTAATTAAGTTTTATTAGAAATTGTAATGAGTTTATGCAAATTGGAAAAATAAAACTATAGATACAGATGACTGGATAAATATATAAGGATTAAATGATAATTTTTTATTTTAATATTTTGAATGAAACTTTTTAGTTGAAATTTCACACACATTGACAATTTCTTGCTAAATATTTTGGATATATATATATATTTTTATTAGACTTTTTTTTTACTATTTTTTTACCTATATTTTTTTTTATATTTTTATTAGTCTTGTTTAATGATAATGTGTAGTGCATTATATATATATATATATAGAAAATATTACTTTTTAAAAATAATTTTTTATTTAGATTTAATATTTTTTTACCCTTAACTAACAGGGTTTGGTTCAGTTGGTGTAAGACCTCAACTGAAATCTTGGGAATAGGACACGGGTGTTAGTAGCCCCGTGTTCGATTCCTACTAAAAACATCCAGTCACGCAGCTCGCTCAGGATTAGTCTCAAGGACTCCCTGGTATTAAGGGTGCTCTTGGGGATACCGGCGGTTCCGCAAGGAATACACAAATTTTTTTTTTTTTTACCCTTAATATTGATTGATAGCATTTTGTTTATAAATGTGTAGTAAAGAATACAATAATATATAGCAAAATATTTATTAATTTTTTTATAAGCAAATTTTGGAATGCGATAATAATTAAGTTTTATTATAAATTGAAATGAGCTCATGCAAATTAAACAAAAACTATAAATATAGATTCATTAACGAAAAAATTATAAATATAGATAGATAGATAAAGATGAATAATTAAAATGTTAATTTTTTATGTTAATATTTTGAATAAAACTTTTTAGTTGAGATTTCATATGTATTGATACTTTCTTGCTAAAATATTTCGGATGTATATATTTTTATTAGACTTTTCTTTTATTATTTTGTTTAATTTATATTTTTCTATCATTTTTATTAGTTTCGTTTAACGATATTGTGTAATGCATTATATATAAAGTATCTTTTTTTAAAAATATTTTTTTATTTAAATTTAACATTTTTTACCCTTAATATTGATTGAGCACATTTATTATAAATATGTAGTGAAGAGTACAATAATATATATATATATATATATATATATATATATATATATATATATAGAGAGAGAGAGAGAGAGAGAGAGAGAGAGAAATGAAAATATTAGAAATGATATGGACGGATGTGATTTACTTGCAATGAATGACTGCAATTAGAAAAGAAATTAAGAGGGAAAAAATATCATTTGGAGGGAAAGTAAGATTAACCCTCAACTTCTCTTATTTTATAATATGTTGATGATTATGTTGATGATGACTATTATTAATCATTAATATTGTGTTTCTAAGAAAACATGATGGGCGGTTATGATTTAATCTAATAAAATATGATGGACGACTAAGATTAAAAGATACAAATAAAACACACACTTAATGATGGATTTATGAGAGAAATACACCATTAAGAGAGAAAATAAGTGTTTTAGGAGAGAAATCTTTTTTCCCTTCTACTTCTCCAATTTTAATATACGTTGATACGTTGACTAGCGGTTTTCATCATAAACAAAAACCAGCAACCATGCGACTAACACTATTCAATGAGGTGTCAATACTAGCATTCAGAATAGGCAGAATCGGTAATATTTTTATTATCTCACCTGCTTCTTTCCCTGCTCTGAAAGTCCTAATTGAGTGAGCACATCTTTGATCTCTTTTATGCGGAAGTATGCCAAATTTTTTTTACAAGAGAATACATACCCCAGTTATTACTAATAACATATCAGTCCATAAAACTGATTAAACCTTCGATCATCAGGGATTTTGGTTAGCGATTTGATTATATTTTTTTTTTGTGATTAGGGTTTTGATTAGGGATTTAGAGTGAGAGAATGAGATTTCGATCAGGGATTAAAGATTAATAGCTTTTCATGAATGATTGAGAGAAGTGTTAAACTCACCTTCAATTCGATCCAAAAGTAAGAGCTTCGATGAATCGAATAAGAATGAATGATTAGAGAAAATGGAATGAAACGAAAATGAAAATGAAAAGGAAAACCCACCATGAAATAGAGAGATAGAGAGATAGAGAGACAGAAAGACAGAGTTGAACGAAGAACGAAGAGGATCGAAGGAGAAATGAAAGTGAGAAATCGACGAAGGAGAAATGCACAGAGGATGAGTGAGAATGCGAGTGAGTGTGGTATGTGGGAGTGGCACGTGGGAGTGGCACGTGGGAGGTTGCAAGTTGCGGCGGTTTATGGAATCGATGCAGAAATTAAATTTCAAACTGATGACCGACGACGGTTATAAAACCCCCGCAAATATTCTACCGTAAATACTGCATTTTCTTGTGGTGCGTTATCTTTTGTACTCCGAAATATTCTTCCCTTCTTGGTGCTTATCTTCTACGTTTTTAAACCAATCTTTTCCTCTTGGTGAGATATCCTCTCAGGTTGGGTCATACATTTCTTATTGAGCTTGTTACTCTTGGATCTTCTCGACCTATCAGAAAGGATATCTACTTCCTCTCGGTTGAACTAGAACACTTTCCATGCTAGAGTAAAATAAAGTAAATAACCTTATTAAGAACTTAACCTAAAACAAAGTAAATGACCTAATAAAGTAATTAGTAAATGACCTATTATGGGCACTTGTATGTGCTACAAAACCACGGTAATAAACTTATCCAGCAGATTTTGAGAAAATAATGGTAATAATATAAGTATTGGAAACAAAGTTTTGAGAGATTAGGTAAGATAGTGAGGATAAACAAAGGTGAGCATACTTGGTAGGTAATTAAGTTTTTTAAGCATAATATCAGAGGTTTGATCTCGGTCGCGCGTATAATAAAGGTGAAATTCATTTGAGTTATTTTTACATATTTATTGGAAGAGATTGATTTTCAACTATCAATAGGAGACCCAAAAATACCTTTTGATCCATAATAATAAGGTAAGAGAGGTGAGTTGCTAACTATACCAATCATGGTATATTTGTGAAGTTTTACTAAATTTTTATACTATTTGTTTGAAAATAACATGAACCCTAGTTAACACGACAAAATCATCAGTCAATTTAAATATACATTTATAGGCAATGAATCAATCTTTTTCAAGGTATGTGGTTGTTGTTCTTGATAAGTCACGATGTATTGCCATTAGGAATGAAGATATTGGATTGGACTTCTCAATCGATTCATAACTTTTCAAACACAAGCAATATCTATTCGAACGCCCTTTACTTGTAGGAATACATCTTGGATTGGCCGATTGTGTTATGGCAGGACTCCTACTCATGGCAACCTAGTGGAATTGGGGGAAGCTGTATGTATTATTGAGGGCCAATCTATTGGAGAACCGAGTACTCAACTAACATTAAGAACTTTTCATACTGGCGGCGTATTTACTTATTCATAGAGATCAAACCTTTTAAAAATACTATGTTTGTGAAGTCTTACTAAATTTTTAATCATTTTGTCTTAAAATGAGATGAAATCTACTTAACACGGGAAAATCAATAATCAAATTAAATATACAGTTATAGGCAATGAATTGATTTTTTTTGTGTGGGTGGTTGTCACTCCTGACAAATGTTGCTCGTACAAATCAAATTGAGTTATTTATGTATGATGTTAGAGGCCGGTTTGATTCCTGTTATGAGTATGAAAAAGACTTTGTTGGGAGGAGTTGTGACTATTTTGGTGATCTCTCAACTTCGAAAGAGATTAGTCTCTAGTTGCCGACTGAATAACACCCTTAATTCAAAAAAAAAAAAAAAAAACTTCTAAAATAACTATACATTCGACCAACGAACTGTTGGTGCAGTGGTGTCAAGGGCTGCACTAGGTAGGGCGAACCACGGTTCGATCCCCCGCAACAACGTTAGGAGAGGAATAAAACCTTAACCCCGAGACCCCCCTCGAACTGGATTAGTCGGCCCAATGGATCGGATACCACGATGCAAACCAAAAAAATAACTATACACCCGTGTGCAGGAGGGGCGGGAAATATTTCCCCCTTAACTTAGAGCATATATGTAGTTTACCTAAAATAAAAAGTTGACATTTATAAACGATCCATTTATAAAATTTATATAGGGCTTGGCAAAATTAATTTGTAGCTGTGAGCTTGTAACTTGTAACCATGAGCTTCTAGCTTGTAGCTGTTAAGCTAGTTAGGAGCTGTGAACTTATAGCCGAGAGCTTATAGCTATTTAACTGACTATTTGAAATAGTGCTGTTCGACAAAACTAGCTTTTGAAGTAGCTAAAAGTTATTAAATGACCAAAAAGGACATGCAACATTTCATTATTTTAAAATTTTCAAATTTTTTCTTTATTTATCAAATAGATAGTTAATTAATTAATTAAATAATAAAACATAAAATTATTAAAGTATAATTAATTAAATTCATTTTTTCTTAATTTATTAATTATGTAGTTAATTAGTTAATTAATTATTAAATTAAAATTAATAATTAATTAAAGGGTAGCAAAATAATTTTAAATTTTGTTTGAGGGTATAATTGATATATGAATTATTGAAAGCTAGTTTAGTTTCCTTTCTAAAAACTAGCTTTCAAAAGCTACAAGTTCATTCTAATTTGTGTTCACCGAACGAGATTAATAGCTTATTGACTAATTCTAAAAGTTCCTAACTAGTTAAAAAGCTTCTCGCTACCTTTGCTGAATAGAGCCATACAACAAAAAATTGTGTTTGCCAATTTCTAATATCAACTTCCTCTTTTTTATGAAATATTAAATTAAAATTATGCTAAATATTGGATATTAAGTAGTATTTAATATCATAATATTAAATTAATATCATAAATTCAATAGTTTAATTAAAAAATTAAAATATTTAATATTTTATTCAATATTTTTATTATTACATGAAAATTATCCTCTTGATTATATAAAAGAAGGCAAGCTTTAAATCATAATGGTAGTAAAAATATTGAATGCGTATCTTCGCAATATTTTTTGTTGTCCAATCAAATGAACTTATTATCGGTGTTATAATCTACTCTCTTCCTTTTTATTTATCTATTATATTTCAAACAAAAATATAGAATTTTAGAAATGTAATAATTATTTAAATTTTAAAAACTCAATTATGTTTTTCCTATTATTAGTATTTCCTCCGGTTTCAAATATAAGAAAAAAAAATACACTATATTAATAGTCTCAAAAAATAAACTAACTTGTCCACGTAAGACAGCCCAGTTGGTGGCTGCAAGGACACTTAGGATTTTTCCCTCCCCAGATCATGGGTTCTAGTTTCAGACCTCCCATATAAACCAAAAAAAAAAAAAACTAACTTTGTATTCCAAATATAAACATTCCATAAATACCCAAACAAAGTGATTGTAATATTTAATTTTTATTTCATTTTCAATACAAGTTTCTCAAAATAGAAAATTTTTATATTAATTAGAGAAAATTAAATACACTCAACCAACTTCCTTAATAAGTGTGAAGTTAGTTTTTTGCTTATACTCCCTTCAGTCCTTATTATATATAAGCCCATTTGACTAATTTTCACACCCTTTAAGAAACTTAGTTAATATTGTTAGTGGTATTGGAAATGTAAATATTTGGTATACTTTTTTCAAAAATATCCCTATGACTATTATTGAGAATCTAAAAAATGTTGAGTAAATATGAGTGTTTGTGGAAAAGAAGTAATTAATGTCATTGGAAGTTGGAAATAGGACTTATATCAAGGACAAAAAAAAGTCTTCAAATGAGACTTATATATAAAACCGGATGGAGTATTTAAGATTGGGGGGAGTACTTACGTAAATCAATACCCTATTAAATAAGAGTAAAAATAGAAAATAATATTTATTACACTATTAAAATCCTCAATAGGATAACAAAAATAAAAATTTCTCCAAAAAAGAACAAATGAAAACCATTTTTGATGCAAACAACACACATCTAGGGGACCATGTTTTGCATTCATGGATTTGATATACTGAGGATGTAAAAAAAAGTAATACAAACAAATGATGGATGGTGGATTAATGGTGTAAAAAACATTACACCGTCATAGCACATCCATTAATCTCTAACAAATTCTTTAAAATGATGTCTTATAATTAGGAATGAAGGAAATAGTAGTTCCTGGTATCAAATATAGGCAAAAGAAACTAACTTTACACTTATTAACGAAATTAGTTAAGTGTATTTAATTTTATCAAATTTATAAAAAAAATTAGACTAAAATAAGAAACTTACATTACAAATGAAATAAAAATTAAATGATACAATCCCGTTATAAATAATTTTAGGAATGATTATATTAAAAATATAAAGTTAATTAATTTTTACTTTTATTTAAAAATACTAATAAATTATTTTCCTTATATTTGAAATGGAAAGAAATATGATTTTGCATTGATTAATATGATTATATTTATTGGAAATTGAAATTCAATAATAGAATATTATTAATTTTGCATTTGTTGGTAGGATTTTATCAGAAAAAGTATCAATTTGGTGTTCGAAAGATTTTGGTTTCAGAAAAATTCATGTCCCTAAATATAAAGCATTTTTGGGGGTTTTACATCCATCACGAAAGTGAAATAATTTAGTTAATTATATTAGAAATGTGAACTTTTGATATGTAATTTCAAAATTACCCCTATTAATATTATCGGGAATCTAAAAAGTGTTAAATAAATAGGGGTGTTTGCGAAAAAAAATAATTAATGATCATTGAAAATTATTATAAGGCTATATAAATAAGAATAAAATAAAAATGTCAAAATGACTTTATATTTAGGGACGGAGGTAGTAAGTAACTATTTAAAAGGATTAATGTGGTGATTATGGGATACTAAATTGAAACTAAATTAGTGACCAGTGTAACTTTCGAGAACCCAAGCAACTATTAATTCTTACTTTAACTTTAGTTTGAAATAAATTTTTTTAACATTTTTTACAATCCTTGTGGGACATAGGAAGTACCATATTATCAGAAAATAATTAACTTTGTATTTATTTTTTTAGAAAGTTTGTTAATTTTATTTAATTTTTTCAAATTTATAAAAAAAAAGTATTTTAAGAAAATAATATTAAAAATGAAACAAAAGTTAAGCGAAACAATAACTTTATATAGATATTATTAAAAAATAATATTAAGAATAAAATAAAATTTAGGAGACTAATTAATACTATTTTGTTATATATGAGATCATTAATAGAATTATATTATATATATATATATATACACATTAAATTAATATATATAATTTTTTATATTATTGAAACCGGAGGAGTAACATTCCAATCCGATAACAACGACCCCCACCAATCCATATATGCACACAGTGAGTCAGTGACATGTCCTCCTTTGTAATAACCGACCCAAAAAGACAAAACTCGCCGTTCCCTCCGACCACTTCATATCCAATCCATGGGTAAAATGGTCAATTCTTAATTGTGAATATTTTCCTATTTCCTATGTGGTATATACCTTTGTCTCTCAATATAAATATTGCATCTCTCAATGAGAATCTTCACCTCACCGCATCTCACAACATAACTGTTTCTGCCAAATCCCAAAGTAACAGAACAGTAACCATTTTCATTTTCATCACACTACTTCACTCTCTTTCTCACTGTAACCTCGTTCAGATCCATTCACAGACAATTTCTCTGTTTCCTCACTCCTATAATACAAAGATTGTTCCGACAGGTATTAATTTTCTTTTTCACAATAAACAAACCAAAGTTCGATTCTTTTCCACCGATCACTTCCATTGCCTTCTGGGTTTCTTCAACAACCACTTATATTTGTTGCAATCCCAGTCAGAAGCCAGATGAATTCTGATATTTTTTTAATGGTTTTTTATCCTATGCATGATAAGAAAATATTAATGATAAAATTATATTGAAAAATTAAATAATTATTTTTTAATTTATTTAAGTGTATCGGTTTTTAAGAAATAATTTTTTTTAATGTTTTATTAACCTATGCACCTGCATATGTTAGAAAGACACTTTTTTTAATGAATATATATATATATATATATATATATATATATATTTTATGTGGCTATTTCTCTGGAACCAAAACAACACATGCTTTCATTGACTTTTTTTTAATGAGTCTTTTTGGCTACAATTCTGCATTCACAGTTGTCATCCTTTATCTCTTTCTGTTACTCTTAGGGTGTGTTTGTTTTGGGTGATTTTGGGAAAGGGATTTTGGGAGGAGAGTTCTCAAAACCAGTTTGGTTGGTTTCAATGCAAAGGCTATAGTTCAAAAAACCAATCTTTTATTATATAATAACAGTATAACACAGCTTTTTCATCTCCTGTTTTAACCCTTCATGAGACAACTTTTTGATTCGCTTTGACTTTTTTGTCTTTCATTCCTCCTTTTGGCTTTTTATGTTATTACAGTTTGGTGTTCACTCAAAGTTACAGTTGTGCTTCACTAATAGTAGCTGTTTGTTTGATGAGTTTTCATGAACTTGATTTTGGTGCTGGAATAATACTGTACCTCTCAAAAAGTTTGTTTGACAAATAAAACGAAAAAATAAATTTAAAAAAAAATCAGGGCCCACAGTTTTCATTGTAACTTCTTTTTCATTTGTTTCTTTTCTTTATGACTTGCCAATACGGTTATGTTCTTTCACTTTCTCCATCAATTTCCTTTGAATTTTGTTAAATTTCTTTGTTTTGGTCTTTCTAATGGTTCAAAGTACCCGCATAATGAGTATCTGTCCTGATTCTAGCATTTTTTTTTAAAGATTGAATCACTAGGAAAATAAATAAATAAGTTATAATTGAAAGCTACCTTTTGGCTTTATCCATTTTTTTCTTCTAAAGTTTGTTTATTTTTTATATTGGGGTCCATTTCTACAGTGCAATCTTGAGTCTAATACTCTTTGTCTTTTTCTGAATTAATTCCTCTATCTAAATTAACTATTGACCACATCCTTTTTCCCATATTGGACTAGCATTAGTTTATTGATGTAATAAAATAAGAATTCATAAGTGACCAATCATTTGTCTTGTTCTCTGAGTGCTCATTTCTTTATTTTTCTGTTTTCTGAAAAGCTTCAGCTTAAGGACTTCGAAGATGTTGGAGAAAGTGGAAGAGTTCAACATGGACAAGGTGATTGAGGAATTTGAGGCAGTGACAAAGGATGCTGAGAAGGTTCAGAGGGAAACACTGAAAAGGATTTTGGAAGAAAATGCATCAGCTGAATACTTGCTGAGTTTAGGACTCAATGGAAGGACTGACCCTGAGAGTTTCAAGGCATGTGTCCCTCTGGCCACTCACAAGGACTTGGAGCCTTATATCAACAGAATGATTGATGGAGATTACTCTTCTATTCTCACTGGAAAGCCCATCACATCCATGTCTTTAAGGTCCTCTCTTGTTTCATCTCAGTATAGTTTCATTTCCAATTCAAAAGTTTCTTGAGTTTTGACAAAGTGATAGTATGATGTTTCTTGCAGTTCTGGCACTACACATGGGAAGCCAAAATATGTGCCATGGAATGATGAGTTGTTTGTAACAACAGTGCAGATATATCAGACCTCTTTCTCCTATAGGAACAAGTACTGAATTTCATCCCTCTTGTTTCAAAATTTCAATCACATTGATCTTTTCTTGTTCTCAATTTTTTCTTTTTTATTTTTTTTTCTCACTCCGGTGTGGCCTAATCGAAGGTGAGCATTGTCGCAATGTTTAAAGTTGTTGCTATGTAACAACGAAGTCACCGGTTTTGAGTCATGAAATTAGCCTCTGACTCGGCCTGTGACCCCGTGCATAGTGGGAGCTTTATAGCACCAGGTTGCCCTTTTTTAAGGGTGGACAAATAAGGGGCCTTAGTTTGATTAACACTGCAACTAACCCTTAGTGGTAACACATTTATCTTTTCTTTTAATTGGAACTTAAACTGACTCAATTTTAATTTCTCAGAGAGTTCCCCATCGAAAATGGCAAGGCCTTAACCTTTATCTACAGCAGCAAGCAGTTCAAAACAAAAGGGGGTCTAGCAGCAGGAACTGCAACAACCAATGTGTTCCGCGACAGCCGGTACAAGAGCGCGATGGCGGCGCTTCAGTCACAATGCTGCAGCCCTGAGGAAGTGATATTCGGTGCTGATTTCCACCAGTCACTGTACTGCCACCTCTTGTGTGGCCTAATCTTCAGGGAACAAGTTCAGCTAGTATCTTCAACATTTGCACACAGCATTGTCCATGCTTTCAGGACATTTGAGCAAGTGTGGGAGGAGCTATGCAATGATATAAGGGAAGGTGTCCTAAGCAGCAGGGTCACAGTGCCTTCCATTAGGACTGCAATGTCTAAAATTCTCAAACCAGATCCTGAACTAGCAAACTTGATCCACAAGAAATGCACAGGGTTGAGCAACTGGTATGGTTTGATTCAAGAGCTTTTTCCAAATGCTAAGTATGTGTATGGGATCATGACTGGGTCAATGGAGCCTTATTTGAAAAAGTTGAGGCATTATGCTGGTGAGGTGCCTTTGGTGACTTCTGACTATGGATCTTCTGAAGGGTGGGTTGGAACAAATGTTAACCCAAAAGTGCCTCCTGAGTTGGCTACTTACACTGTGCTTCCTCAAATTGGTTACTTTGAATTCATTCCTCTGGCAGAGAATAGTTACCTCTGTGTGGATCCTAAGCCTGTGGGCCTCACTGAAGTTAGAGTTGGTGAGGAGTATGAGATTGTTATGACCACTCCAGGAGGTACTAATTTTTTTTCTCTAGCTATTTTATTTTTGCTTCTCTTTCAATTAATGAATGAATCTGGACTAAAGACTACCAAGTACCAACTACTACTTTCCTTCTTCCGTCATATCGGAAAATTTTGATACTTGCAGAATATTTCTAGACTCTTCATAATTGTTTGTTGTCCTATGTTTTGTTTTCTGTCTGGAGTCTGTCTGTCTAATAAAGAATAGTAAGGGTTATTTACACTCCAATTTATCTTCCATACTTCTTATCAACCAATTAATATTTGACAAAGAAAAAGTTAAAACATGATTAGTTAAAAATGCAAATTGGACCTCATAGTCTTATCTCGCATTCATTTTTTTCCCCAAAGTTTTGATGTTCATAAAACATTATTCCTTACCTCCTCATAACCTTTTATCTTTTCACTTCCCCCTTTAGAAATAACAACAATAGGAGATCTATCCCTACTGTGTTTATAAAATAAGTGTAAAAAAGGTATGAGAAATTGAGAATTCGTACCCTTTGGGTTTGGAAAGTTTTATTGGTGATTAGCATGAAAGAAAAAAAAGTTAAGAATATTATTCTTTATATATATTTGTAAATTTGTGGCTAAATCATGAAAGAGTATTATGGGGCCATTTCACTTACTGACAAAGCTTTTCGCTAAAATGGTTACTGGTTATTCAAAATAAACGCTAGGAATTGCTTAGTTATTTATTTTCACTTTTTGTGGGGCTGGGAGGTAGTAGGGAACAAGTGGCTGCTTTTCATGCTTGGTGATATGACCTGCATGGGACCAAGTTAAAGAAATTTCTTCTTACTGATTCCTAAAGGAACGTAATACATACCCAACCACATTAATGTACCACACATATATATATCATTACAAGATTGGTCTATTCTCTGGTTGTTGTCAACAAATTTGGGATTTACTTACTAGTCCTTGTTTCATGAAAATTATTGTCCGTACCTTTATCACCTTATCTGCATATTCATATTTACCTTGTACATATTCATATTTACCTTGTAGTATCATCATCAGGGATGGAGCTTTTAAGGAGCAGGTCCTCAAATTTTATAAATTTTTAATACATATACATAATATTATCAACTTCTAACATTACTTGTTCATATGCCTTAGCGGCGTGGCATTTGGTGCTTAAATGTCCAGGTCCCTGGCTTGAATCCTCTTGTGTCATATTTATGCTTTATTTTTAAGAAAAAGCTAAAATTTCCGTAACAAGAGGAAGGGTGGAATAGAACCCCAACTCTCTTAATTAGTTAAGACACACCTTACCAACAAGCCAACAAATTACAATGGGAAATATTATCAAATTTTTATATCTAAATATTAAACATATTGTGCACCCCCTAGATATTTCATCAAGCTCCGTCACTGGTCAGCATGACTTACCCTTTTTTAGGAATACAGATTAAGCTAATTCCTTTTTACTTTGATTACATTCCTTTACTTTTTTTTCTTTTTTGATTTTTTTTATTGAGTAGAATCATATAGTATACGACTCTATAGTTAATGTTCATACATATAATCTTTGAATATGGCATATTCTAACCTCATGCTTTCTCAGGTTTATTTATGCTATATACATTTTCTTGATAACAAAAGTTTGAAACAATTTCTCCTTAATTAATAGCTGAACCTTGAAGTATATAATCTGATTGGAATATAATTTTCTGCTACTGATATTTGTGCATCTCTAAATTTTAATATTTCTTTGTAATATGTACAGATTACTAATGCTGTAACTTGGCTAATTTTGCAGGGTTATACAGGTATAGGCTAGGGGATGTGGTCAAGGTAACAGGGTTCCATAACTCAACTCCACAGCTCAAATTCGTTCGCCGGAGCAGTCTTCTGCTTACTGTTAACATTGACAAGAATACAGAGAAGGATTTACAGCTAGCTGTGGAAGCAGCATCAAATTTGTTAGCAGAGGAGAAACTGGAAGTGGTTGACTACACTAGCCATGTTGACTTGTCCAAAGAGCCAGGGCACTATGTTATATTCTGGGAAATAAGTGGTGAAGCAAGTGAAGATGTACTTGGTGAATGCTGCAATTGTTTGGATAAGTCTTTTGTTGATGCTGGCTACACTAGCTCAAGGAAAGTCAACTGCATTGGGGCCCTCGAACTCCGAGTTGTTAGGAGAGGAACATTCCAGAAGATTCTTGAGCATTACCTAGGATTAGGGGCTGCAGTGAGTCAGTTCAAGACACCAAGGTGTGTAGGTCTTACCAACGCCAAAGTGTTGCACATATTGAATGACAATGTTGTGAAGAACTTTGTCAGCAATGCTTTCAATTGACCAAAAAAAAAGAAGAGAAAAACTTAGGTACAGCATTATAGCTAAATAAAAAAATAATAAGCAATGGTTTTTAGAATAATAGATCTTGTTCACCCGAGTTTGACACACCGTAGACACCATAATTTATGTGATTTAAGTTGGATAGTGTCCTATAGTAGTTGAAATCTAGAATTGGATGTAAGATATGGAAATGTTAGTGAAATGTCGTAATATGTGTCATATTTTGGGTGTTCAAATAATAAAATAATTATGGTTTTTGGCCAAGGACTAATGCATTTGCAACTTGCTATAAACCTCCTTTCAACTTTTTTTTTTTTGGTGCTTTGTTTTTTAAATTATGTTTCAAGATCCTGTCCAAAACTAAAAGTACATATCTCTTCTTCTCTTGGCATATGGTTCATATACTAGTCAACATATTCCTCTATGCCACCTTCATTCATCACTTCTGTTTCCCTCTCCATAATATTATAAGTATGGGTTAAGCATAAATGAATAATGGACACCCACATGTCCGTTGGTACGTTCTTTAATAATTTTTGGAGATGATGAAGTCCATGATTGTCGGGAAGAACCGAAGAAGAGTGGAAGAACATGTGATTATGGAACCTAAAAAAGAAAACATATAGACAATAAAATAAAAAGTGAAGAAACTAAAATAATTTAATAACCCGAATATGACATTTAGTTAAAAATAGAACTTCATGGATATTATAATATATACTTTGCCACCACTAAAGAAGGAAATGATGTATGCATGCAAATGCCAAAAATTTCATATTCTTCACATGGGATGAGTTAAGACAATTTTTTACCTCCCTTTTTTACTTTTGCAAGTTTTATGGTAATCTTTACAAGTCATTCTATATGAGGGATGTCACAATTTTAGCATGCATGAGAGTATATTATGAAAGAATATGCTCAATGCCTTGTTATTGTCATTGAATAACTAAAGTATAGTTAAGTGCAAAAGAAAATAGATTAAAAAAAATGACATACAAGTGTGTTTTCCAACTTCTTCATCTCAACCAAAGGTTGGATAATCGAAAGTGGGAGACAAAACTTGCTTGCTTATTCTAAATTAAACAAAGTGTAGCATTTGGTTGGCTTTAATTGTGGCTTAACACTAATAAGGCCACTGATGCACCAATTAGGATCCCCCTATGGTAACACGTGGCAATTCAATAAAAATAAAGGACAAATAAGATTTCCCCATCATCATCATCAATGTACCTTTCATGTCACTAAGACTAATTTACATTTACTGTGATTTCTTATTAGAAGGGGAAAAGTTAAAGAATCAGGACTTAAAGGTAGATTGATGGATCCTTAACAAGGAAATATGATGATAGTGGTGGCCTTGTGTAGTTGTGGTTGTCCTTATCAACAAAAGGAATTAACTGATTACTACTTTATTATATACTAGTTTTTTAAATGAATTAAATACATGAGAGAGTGTCCAAATTAAAACTCCAAAGACTTACTATTCGGTATGAGGCAAAAAGTTTTAAAAGAGTGAAGTCAACTTTATACTTTTTGGAATCAAGATAAGCATTAAGAACAATCTAGTTAGTGTTTTCCAGATATTCCATGTACTTTCTTGAAGCTCCTCCTTTTCCTTCGGAGATAGGATTGAGTTAGTATGATTGTATTCCACTAACCACTGGCAGGAAAACTAAAAGGTAACTCAATTTAGTATTTCAATTTCCGCCTTACACTAAGCCAAAGAGTTTCCGCCTTTACCGAGTCGGAATTTTCGCCTCTTCGTAAGCGAAAAATATATATTTATATTTGTTTCCGCCTATTAAAAGGCGGAATGTCAATTTCGCCTTTGAAGAATCGGAAGTTATAATTAATAAAAGGGCAGAATAGTCCATAAAAAAACGAAATGAGGGTCAAAAAGTTGTTTATGGGAGCCAAAAAGTAAAAGTCGTCTCTTATTATAATATCAACATCAATTCCATTTCCATTTCCTTCCAATAACAAAGACTGGGACAGGAAAAAAGTAGAGAAAACATTGCATATGCACAAACATGGACATCAAAGACTTCTAGTTTAGCATCATTACATATGCATAGCGCAGCTTATCTTCATTTTATTGCACTTAATCTCCATTTCCATTTTTCACGTGTGCATTCCCTAGAAAATATCTAGTCTCATATTGCTTATTTTTAGTTATCATTTAACCTTTATATATTATCATTCCTATATCACTAGTGAATATCTAATTGAATTTTTGAAGTTGTTTAGTAGTTGAGCTCAATAATCCAATGTGCGCACCACCTTTCCGGCGTGTAGGGCATAGGGTGTATGAGTCCTCTTTTCGAAAGGTCATTGATCAAACATCTTTTTGTACTTTTTGCATGTTTTCCTGTAATTAGCCATTGCAGATTTATTTCTTTCTAAGTAACTTCTTTGTGAGATTTCAAGTTCTTGCTCCCGAGTATACAGGTTTGTGAGTTGTTCTACTAACCTTGAAAACAAGACCATTGATATAATTGCTATGGCTATCTGACAATGTTGCTTTTAAGGCAGTGATGAATTTTTTCGCGACATAGTTATCATCGACATCATTTTCTAACGCACCTTGCATTTTTTTTAATTAATAAATCATTGACGGCCTAAAGAGTTGAGTGGTGTTACATGTATATCCAAAATTGGCATCTAGATGTACATCTTGATTTTATATGCAGAAACAATATAGGACAAGCAGATGTACATTCAAATATCAATTCTATATATATATATATATATATATATATATATATATATATATACACACACATCTAACATTATAGTAAAGAGTTCATAGCACTTACCCTAAATTGATAAAATAAAAGTCAAGGTTGAGAACACCTTTATTTATATATATATAATAGTATGCTAATAAAACGAGGAGTTTTAATTAAATCCTATCATGTGTGCTAGCTAGCAAAGTCTTGTTGATCGAAGAGAAATTGAAATGTATGCTCGCATAAGCATTTTAGCTCCATTTGGCTTAAATGCTTAGCAAATTGGCAAATATGAAAAGTGGATGAACAAAACGTTGTAACCCTCCACCTTCTTAGCTAGCATAGGGCAATTATGCTAATTATTGAAGCGTTAAGTTGCTTAAGAGAGTATGCTAAAAGAAATAATGACTCAACAAATAATATGGTGTGATGCTTTAATCTAGAAAAAAAAATTATAATATATGCATGGATTCTTTCTAATGTAAATAAATTTAATATTGTGACTATGCATCCTCACGAGTGACTGAATTTGGTACATGTTGGTAACCAGTAACACATTATTTAAATCAGTGGATCTGGCTTTTACTTGGACAAACTTGAGCCAATTATTGTATAGAGAACCCCTATTAGATGCAGATGCTTATATGATAATGTTAAGATCCTCAATTCATGATGCACATGTAATGTTAAGAACCTCAGATTTATTTCCCTAATAGCCATGGTATTTTATTTTGTTGCTAAGTACAGCTTTGTCAACATAACATAGAAGTGCATTTCAAAAAAAAAAAAAAAAAAAAAAAAAAAAAAAAAAACATAACATAGAAGTGAAAGACTTGGTCTTGTATGTTGGATCTTAGCCCTTGCAGAAGAGAACAAGGTAATGTTAATGTTGTAAAATTTGTTATTTTGTTATTATTTCAAAAATATTTTGTTATTAAACCATCATTTTGGTATGTGTTATGAAATTATTGTTAACTAAATGTTTAGTTTTAGTTTTATATCAACATTCAGATATCTATAGTTGTGCAGTTATGGTAACGTTTTATTTCTTTTGTGAACCATTGCATTGTTTTGCATATGCAGCTTTTCATGAACCATTGCATTGTCTTTGAGAAACGGCTTCTTTCATTCAGCAGTTATAATTGATTATAAATATAAGTGTTCTAACATTTTTAAAAGAGGATATAACATACAGAAACGTAGACAGAGAAACAAGTAGCCGAAGAGATCAAAACAACTTCAACAATTTGGCTTTTCTGGGCACACAGCGAAAATATATACTGTACAATTTTCTAGTTTTTTTTAAAAAAAAAATAAAAAATCATATGTAATATACTACCAGTTCTTTGATATTTATCATAAGGGTTTGTTAATTGCATCCTGATGAATCATTGCGGTGTACTAATAGATTTTTAAAAACAATGTTTTTGACAAGTCTCATATGATATTATATTTTGTTTTTGTTGTTTTACTCCAATTTTTCTAACAGGTAATGCAGGTCACTCTGTGAGGCAAAGTACCCTTAGACCAATCTTTGACCCCACCAGAAAAATCCAAGTAGCCAAATGAAAACAGCTTCTAAGAAATTTGAAGATGAGAAAGAGCAAGTAGTAGGAGCTTTTCCAATATGGGATTGTGGCAGCCCATTATATGACTCAAACGAATTGGTCTCAATTTCTGACAAGATTGAGAGACATATGAATGTGTGGCCATATTTTGGTGGACCAAAGCAGGTTATCACAAAGCTCTCTGATCCTCCTGATGAAGTCATGATTTCAATTTCAACCACAAATGCCAGAGGCTCTTCCAAGTTAAGGAGCTTGAGTGAATTTTTGAAGAAGATCATTTGGAAGAAGGGGAAGTATAAAAAGCACAAGAAAGCACAAGTTGGATTGTATGGTGTCTTTAATAATCGATTGGTTTGTGGAGGAAATAAAGTATCACATGAATAAATTAAGGTGATTGAGAATGTGTTTTACTCTTCATTTGTATTGCATCATTGAGCTTTGATCTTGTATTGCAAGTTGTTTAATTTGTCTCATCAACATAATTAAAAATAGGAGAAACTTGAGGGCAAAAAGATTTCCCTCCTAATCATATTTTTTCTCTCCTAAATAATCATTAATCTGAGCCGTTTATTTCATTTTGATCTAAGCCGTTGAAAAAGCTTCTTCCTTTCTCTCTTATTTCTCTCTTTCAATTACGATCATTCTTTCTCCTTCTCTTCATATCTCTTCTCTTTCTCTTCTCTTTGGTTAAAATCTTCAACACACAACATATTTTTTGTCATATCTCTCTCTTTCTCTCTCGCGCTCTCTAATCAATCACCAACACCCACTCAACCAGGAATTGCGGTTGCCACCAGCGACATCATCACTATTGACCGCTGATCGGGAATCACCGTTGATCGCGATTTGTATTTGGATGGATTTTGGCCCCCAACATCAATTTCATGTCTTCAAAAGATTTGGGATTCTAAGGTTTGAAGGATCCCCTTTCCTTCTTCTTTATTTAATTTTCATTTTCGTAGTATTTTTTTTAATCTCTCTGGTCTGTAACATTTTTTTGCCATGATATTTTTTCCATGGTTTTTTTTCCTCTTCAATTTGTTGAACAAAGGGAGAAGATGACCAAAGAAAATTTTTCCATAACATATGTTGCTTTGAGGTTGAGTGTTGTGTGATGATATTATTGTCTTTGTCTTTTCGGTTTCATTTTCATATCCTAAATCAAAGCATATGTTGCTTTGATGTTTGATTTGGGTTTTTTATATGATTTTAATATGATTTAGGTTTGTTGATTTGGGATAAAAAAAAGTAACCATAGATATAATAAGAAATGTAAGGAAATGTATAATATAGTTGTCTTTGTGTTGCTGATGTTGTTCTAATAACAAGTTTTGTATAGAAAATGGTACCCATAAAATGTTTGTGAAAAGTCCTGAGAGAAATTTTTTGTCCACTGCACATTATTTACATTATTTCTTAAGTTCCACCACCTGAGTATTGGAATAATTCTTGAGGGAGCATGTGAACTAATTATCAAGTTGCCAATTTTGTTGTGTATTATACCATTTTCTAAATATTTTTTATTTTGTCTATACAATAGGTATGCATGTCAATGTCACTATATAATTTTCTCTTTTCGATGTAAATGAGAATTTGCAGCGAAAAACGCTAATCATGTCAAAGATGAGTCATCTTCAACCTATCAGGTTAATGCATTATTATTATACTCAGCCAAAAATACCATTATTGTTGTGAAACCTATACTAATAGGAAGAAACAGAGGAGGTTTCGAAGAGAATCAAGAAGGTTTTGATTATGATATTATTCATTACTTTTTTAAAATATTGGACTTCTGAATTTTAGTTGAGAATCAAGAAGGTTTGAATTTTTTAATTTCTATATTCTTATAATGATTTAGCATAATATAATACATCATATTTTAGTAAGTTTTTTTTAATAAAATCCCGTTAATTAGTAACATGTAGATAACCACCCAAAAAACAAACGGATATATTAATGTTGTAATTTCAGATGTTCTAATACATGCAAGTTCTGATATAAGCAAATTAGTATTAATCATTTAAACAAAGTATCATTATGAAGAATAAATGTTGGTTAAAATGAAAAAACCGATATATAAATATTAAAGATGAGCTTTAATTTGGAGTAATGATTTAGCATAACAGAATCAAAAATTTATTCTGTCATTAATTCAATCTTTTTTAAAAAAAAATAGAAATTTATACCATATGTAGTAATTTTGATCGTGGAAAATAATGATACGTTATATGATACTCCCTTCGTTCCTAAACATAGGACATCTTTGAGAGATTTCACATCCATTAAGAAAATTAATTAATTTAGTTAATTATATTAGAAATGTAAACTTTTGATATATATTTTCAAAATTACCCCTAATAATATTATTGGTAATTTAAAATGTGTTAAATAAATAGGGATATTTGTGGAAAAAAGTAATTAATGATCATTGAAAATTAATATAAGGTCTTATAAATAAGGACAAAATAAAAGTATCAAAAGATCTTATATTTAGGGATAGAGGTAATACTTTAGACAATATATTTACTTACAATTACGAAATTATAATATAAGCAAGTAATTTTAAAGTTGGAATCTTTTTAATTTATATATTCTTATAATGATTTACCATAATATATAAAACATCATATTTTAGTAAATTAAAAAAAAACTCTGTCAATTTTAATTTGTACAACATGTAAATTTAAGCATGGAAAATAAACATGAATTATTTACTACTTTAGGCATCAAACTTAAAAAAGGGAAAAAATTTGAATTAAATATAGGCATAAAACATATAATAATGCCTAAACGAGCCGTCATCTAAGTATTAAACAGCAAAAAAAAAATGGATATAATGTTGTAATTTGAGAAATTCTAATACAAGCAAGTTCTAATATATAGGCAAATTGATATCAATCATTTAAAAAAAGCATCATTATGAAGAATAAATTATGCCTAAAACGGATATATAAGTATTAAAGATGAGCTATAATTTGGTACAATGAATTAGCATCATACAATCAAATATTTACTCCGTCATTAATTTAATTTTTTAAAAAATCCGAAAATTTATACAATATGTTGTAATTTTAATCGTGTAAAATAATGATGCGTTATTTGATACTTTAGACAATATACTTATTTACAATTATAAAGTTCTAACATAGGCAACTAATTTTAAAGTTGGAATCTTTTTAATTTCTATATTCTTATAATGATTTAGCATAATATAAAACATCATATTTTAGAAAAAAAATTTAAAAAATCCCGTAAATTTATACAACATGTAAATTTATACAGTGATAAAGTTTTAATATAAGCAAATAATTTAAAAGTTGCAATTTTATAATATTTCTATATTTTTTTCTTAATCTTCTCATTCTCTTCGACAATTTTAAAATTTTTCTATGAATTTAACCTTACACCCACAATTGTTTGTACTAAAACTAATTTCTATAACTAATACTAATATTGATAATTATAATCAAAATAATAATAAGTAATACTCTATCCATCCCTGTGTATAAGATTTCATGAACATATTTTATGTTCATTAAGAAAGATAATTAATTTAATTAATGATAGTGGAAATGTGAACATTTAATATGTATTTTCCAAACTACCCTTAAAATTGTTAAATAAATATGTGTATTTGTATAAAAAAATTAATGATTATTAAAAATTGGTAAAATGTCTAATAAATTGGTAAAACTAGAAAAAACGGAAATAATTGGAATTAAAAATAGGCAAAAAAAAAACGGGTATAATGTTGTAATTTGAGAAGTTCTAAAACAGATAAGTTCTAATATAGGTAAATTAGTATCAATCATTAAAAAATAGCATCATTATGAAGAGTAAATTTTGGCTAAAACGGAAAAAACGGATTTATAAGCAGGAATTAAAGATAAGCTATAATTTTGTATAATGATTTAGCATAATACAATCAAATATTTACTCCGTCATTAATTCAGTTTTTAAAAATCCGAAAATATATTCAATATATATGTTGTGATTTTGATCATGGAAAAAAATGATTCTTTATTTGATACTTTAGACAATATATTTATTTACAATTATGAAGTTATAATATAGGCAAATAATTTTAAAGTTGGATTTTTTTAAATTCCTAAATTCTTATAATACTTTCGCATAATATAAAACATCATATTTAAGTAAAATTTTTTAAAAAATCCCCTAAATATATAAAAAATGTAAATTTATATAATGACGAAGTTTTAATATAAGCAAATAATTTTAAAGTTGCAATTTTAGAATATTTCTATATTCTTTTCTATAACTAACACAAATATTAATAATTATAATCAAAATAACAATAAGTAATACTCCATCCATCCTTATATATAAGATTCCATTCACATATTTTATGTATATTAAACAAATTGATTAATTTAATCAATGATATTGAAAATGTGAACATTTAATATATATTTTCCAAATTACCCTATTAATATTATACTTATCATATTGCAAGAGAATGATGAATTTGGATTTCCAAAATTACTAGAAAATCTGCTCTTGAAAGATTATCTTTTTGTTGTTGATGTTAACCCATTTTTTTAATAATGAAAAACAATTAGATAAATACAACGTTAATTTCAATGTTACTAATTAATTTAATGAACTAAAAATTATACTTGATTTGATATTTATAGCAGGACAATTGTTTAGTTGAATCTCAAATTTAGAAATATGAAGACATCACTCCTACGTCTTCAACATTCAAGAAGAAAAAGTTCGCTGCAATGTTGATAATAATTTCTTAGGCATTGACGATATGGAAACTCCTCGATTTTCTACCTCCAAAACTAAAAGACGTACCAAGCAAAACTAAATCATTAGATTTTAAAAGGATATAATTTAAACTCACATTCATATTATCAAATTCTATTACAATACTAGTAAGCAAGCCCGTGCATGCACGGGCGAAAGAGGGAAGGGTATTATTTAGTAATTGAGTAACATATTAAATATTTATATTATATAAAAATTAAGAAAATTTTTATTAAATATTATTTGATAAAAAGCATGTTGTATATTTATTTATTAGTTGGGCTTTACCAAAAAAAAATTCATATAGGAAAGCTATCAAAAAAACTTCATAGACACATGTTGGGCTTTACCAAAAAAATTGTTTGCAATTACTATTACCTCTGCACAACTAAAAAAGAGGTAGACTTTGGTATGTCTTCATTCCCAATATTTTTAACCATCCACATAAGTTTTGGACATTCCGTTTCTTCAGTTAAAGTTGTTTAGTTAACGTAGTATACTGAACTTAGTTTCTGTTTGTACAGTATATCCATATCAAGTTAACATTGAATATGAATAACTAATTGAATTGCCAGCAAAGTAATTTCATACCCTTTACATTCATAAATTCATAATAATTTCATAAGTTGATAGCAAAACTTCAAATTAGGACATAAAAATCATAGTATTATGGTAAGAAAAACATAACTGAAACAATGTTTTTGATTAAGGTTAAATCTGCAATAGTGGTTGAAATGAATTAAGAAACCGAAAAATTTCAAACCAAACAATTCTTCTTGTCTCAAAATTATAGTTTTATTTCAGAGATGGCAGAGAGTGCTGAATTTTTTTGCTTGAACCTGCAAAGTGAATGATAATATTTGTTACATATATACCTTATTATATCTGAATTAAAATATACTATTCTATTGTATAACAATGGAAACTATTTGCTAAAAGCTTTGTATTATTTACCAAATCAAACACATTCATTATGCAACGAAAAATGCAGAATGATATAAGATATTGTAAACATATATATCTAACATGAATGAATTTAGTTTCTTAACTTTTGGTTTTATGATTGAAGATTAAAATATATTCTTTTAGTTTCTTAACTTTTCGTTTTTTAGGTTTTTTCTATTCAATATTTTTTTCATAGAAATCAGTTACTATAAAAAAAAATCAGTTACTAAGAGAAGAAAAAAATCAATTACAAATTAGTTACTAAAAGTATGAAAATATGGTGTGATTCATTAATTAATAGAAGATAAATTTTTAATAGAAGAGAATTTGATGGGATCATTGAGAAAAACGAAATTAATGACATTGAGAAGACCAAAATTAATGAGATTATTGAGAGCACAAATAGGAGAGAAATATTTACAATATTTAATACCGAAATTAATGGGATTATTGAGAAGACAAATAGGAGAGCGATGTCTCTAACATTTAACATCGAAATTAATGGGATCATTGAGAAGATAAATAGGTGATAAATATTTACAACATTTAAGGAATATTTTCAAGTTTATTATTATTAATTAATGGTTTTTGTTATGCATTGATGCATAAGTTACGAAAATTTGTATTTCATTAAAAAGTTTCAATTTTAGGTATTATATTATTTTTTGAATGTAATTATTTTATTCCAAATCTGAAGCAAATCTTTTTCAAACAAAAAAAACATAAAGAAATATATTAGGTAATTATTATGATTGAAGATTAAAATATATTTTTTTTAGTTTCTTAACTTTTGGTTTTTAAGGTTTTTTTTATTCAATATTTTTTTCATAGAAATAAGTTACTATAAACAAAAAAATCAGTTACTAATAGAAGAAAAAAAATCAATTGCTAATTAGTTACTAAAAGTATGAAAATATGGTGTGATTCATTAATTAATAGAAGAGAACTTAATGGGATCATTGAGAAGATCGAAATTAATGGCATTAAGAAGACCAAAATTAATGGGATTATTGGGAAGACAAATAGGAGAGAAATATTTACAAATATTTAATACCGAAATTAATGGGATTATTGAGAAGACAAATAGGAGAGCAATATCTCCAACATTTAAGAACGAACTTAATGGGATCATTGAGAAGACAAATAGGTGATAAATATTTACAACATTTAAGGAATATTTTCAAGTTGTTATTATTAATTAAAGGTTTTTGTTATGCATTGATGCATAAGTTACGAAAATTTGTATTTCATTAAAAATTTCAATTTTAGGTATTATATTATTCTTTTGAATATAATTATTTTATTCCAAATCTGATTCAAATCTTTTTCAAACAAAAAGACATGGAGAAATATATTAGGTAGTTATTATGATTGAAGATTAAAATATATTTTTTTTTAGTTTCTTATCTTTTGGTTTTTTAGGTTTTTTTATTCAATATTTTTTTCATAGAAATCAGTTACTATAAAACAAAAAAAAATCAGTTACTAATAGAAGAAAAAAAATCAATTACTAATTAGTTACTAAAAGTATGAAAATATGGTGTGATTCATTAATTAATAGAAGAGAACTTAATGGGATCATTGAGAAGACCGAAATTAATGGCATTCAGAAGACCAAAATTAATGGGATTATTGGGAAGACAAATAGGAGAGAAATATTTACAAATATTTAATACCGAAATTAATGGGATTATTGAGAAGACAAATAGGAGAGCAATATCTCCAACATTTAAGATCGAAATTAATGGGATCATTGAGAAGAAAAATAGGTGATAAATATTTACAACATTTAATGGCATTGAGAAGACCAAAATTAATGAGATTATTGGGAGCACAAATAGGAGAGAAATATTTACAATATTTAATACCGAAATTAATGGGATTATTGAGAAGACAAATAGGAGAGCAATATCTCTAACATTTAAGATCGAAATTAATGGCATTGAGAAGACCGAAATTAATGGGATCATTGAGAATATAAATAGGTGATAAATATTTACAACATTTAAGGAATATTTTCAAGTTGTTTATTATTAATTAATGGTTTTTGTTATGCATTGATGCATAAGTTACGAAAATTTGTATTTCAAAAAGTTTCAATTTTAGGTATTATATTATTTTTTTGAATGTAATTATTTTATTCCAAATCCGAAGCAAATCTTTTTCAAACAAAAAAACATAGAGAAATATATTAGTAGTTATTATGATTGAAGATTAAAATATATTTTTTTTTAGTTTCTTAATTTTGGTTTTTTTAGGTTTTTTTATTCAATATTTTTTTCATAGAAATAAGTTACTATAAACAAAAAAAATCAGTTACTAATAGAAAAAAAAATCAATTGCTAATTAGTTACTAAAAGTATGAAAATATGGTGTGATTCATTAATTAATAGAAGAGAACTTAATGGGATCATTGAGAAGACCGAAATTAATTTCATTGAGAAGACAAAAATTAATGGGATTATTGGGAATAAAATTAGGAGAGAAATATTTACAAATATTTAATACCGAAATTAATGGGATTGTTGAGAAGACAAATAGGAGAGCAATATCTCCAACATTTAAGATCGAAATTAATTGGATCATTGAGAAGATAAATAGGTGATAAATATTTACATTTAAGGAATATTTTCAAGTTGATTATTATTAATTAATGGTTTTTGTTATGCATTGATGCATAAGTTATTTTTTTGAATGTAATTATTTTATTCCAAATCTGAAGCAAAACTTTTTCAAAAAAAAAACATAGAAAAATATATTAGGTAGTTATTATGATTGAAGATTAAAATATATTTTTTTTAGTTTCTTAACTTTTGGTTTTTTAGGTTTTTTTTATTCAATATTTTTTTTCATAGAAATAAGTTACTATAAATAAAAAAATCAGTTACTAATAGAAGAAAAAAAATCAATTGCTAATTAGTTACTAAAAGTATGAAAATATGGTGTGATTCATTAATTAATAGAAGAGAACTTAATGGGATCATTGAGAAGACCGAAATTAATGGCATTCAGAAGACCAAAATTAATGGGATTATTGGGAAGACAAATAGGAGAGAAATATTTACAAATATTTAATACCGAAATTAATGGGATTATTGAGAAGACAAATAGGAGAGCAATATCTCCAACATTTAAGATCGAAATTAATGGGATCATTGAGAAGACAAATAGGTGATAAATATTTACAACATTTAATGGCATTGAGAAGACCAAAATTAATGAGATTATTGGGAGCACAAATAGGAGAGAAATATTTACAATATTTAATACCGAAATTAATGGGATTATTGAGAAGACAAATAAGAGAGCAATATCTCTAACATTTAAGATCGAAATTAATGGCATTGAGAAGACCGAAATTAATGGGATCATTGAGAATATAAATAGGTGATAAATATTTACAACATTTAAGGAATATTTTCAAGTTGTTTATTATTAATTAATGGTTTTTATTATGCATTGATGCATAAGTTACGAAAATTTGTATTTCATTAAAAAGTTTCAATTTTAGGTATTATATTATTTTTTTGAATGTAATTATTTTATTCCAAATCCGAAGCAAATCTTTTTCAAACAAAAAAACATAGAGAAATATATTAGTAGTTATTATGATTGAAGATTAATATATATATTTTTTTAGTTTCTTAATTTTGGTGTTTTTAGGTTTTTTTATTCAATATTTTTTCATAGAAATAAGTTACTATAAACAAAAAAAATCAGTTACTAATAGAAAAAAAAATCAATTGCTAATTAGTTACTAAAAGTATGAAAATATGGTGTGATTCATTAATTAATAGAAGAGAACTTAATGGGATCATTGAGAAGACCGAAATTAATTTCATTGAGAAGACCAAAATTAATGGGATTATTGGGAATAAAATTAGGAGAGAAATATTTACAAATATTTAATACCGAAATTAATGGGATTGTTGAGAAGACAAATAGGAGAGCAATATCTCCAACATTTAAGATCGAAATTAATTGGATCATTGAGAAGATAAATAGGTGATAAATATTTACATTTAAGGAATATTTTCAAGTTGATTATTATTAATTAATGGTTTTTGTTATGCATTGATGCATAAGTTATTTTTTTGAATGTAATTATTTTATTCCAAATCTGAAGCAAAACTTTTTCAAAAAAAAAAACATAGAAAAATATATTAGGTAGTTATTATGATTGAAGATTAAAATATATTTTTTTAGTTTCTTAACTTTTGGTTTTTTAGGTTTTTTTTATTCAATATTTTTTTTCATAGAAATAAGTTACTATAAATAAAAAAATCAGTTACTAATAGAAGAAAAAAAATCAATTGCTAATTAGTTACTAAAAGTATGAAAATATGGTGCGATTCATTAATTAATATAAGAGAACTTAATGAGATCATTGAGAAGATCGAAATTAATGGCATTAAGAAGACCAAAATTAATGGAATTATTGGGAAGACAAATAAGAGAGAAATATTTACAAAATTGATCAACCTTCCACCAAAATATTTACTAAGAACTTTGGTGTCAAATTGATCAACCTTAATTGGATTATCGTGAAAGGAAGTGCTTAATTGCTTAAAATTTTGAGTACTATTAATTACTAAACCTCTATTTTGATCTTTGAGTCCACTTTTTTCTTAAAATCAGACACAGACCCATCATTTCATTCAATTGAAATATTATTGATCTAACTTTTTTTCCCAAGTGCCCGCGTTATTGTTAGATATCATGTAGCTAAAAGGTTAATACAAAATAATGCAAAACCAAAAAATCTTTCCCGCCCACCATTTTTTTTCAGACAAAAGAATAAAAGAAAAGAGCAGATGACTCAGCCACATAATGTATTTCAAGATAACTATTCACTTCAATTGCAGTATATCGACATAACTAAAACGCCACCTGGAGTACATATTATCAGAGTATATTACAAAAGAGAAACTAAAACGACACCTGACAAACGAAGCTCAATGTTTTCATCATTACGAATTGGAGTTTTATTATTTTCCAGAATGGAGTTCCCAGATCGAAATTTCAGCACAGAGGTTGGAGTCACAAAGCCTTCTGCAATGTCAAGTTAATCAACTTTATAGAGAAAGAAATGTTGGAAATCAAAAATAAAGATGAGTTAAAAATAATGAGTTAAAAATAAAGATGAGTTAAAAGTAATGAGTTTATTACCAGAAACATCGCTATTGAGTATTGATTGAAAAGAGCTCCCATCAAAGTTTTCATCTCTATTTTTCTCTGCACCATCCCCATTTGATAGCTTGGAGATTTCACTGCCCATTTTCGATACTAAGAATTCAATCCCACCCTTTTTTCCCCATCCGATATATTTGGGAAAACAAATATATTTGGGCTTGAAGCCCACTAACTCAATAAACACTCACATAAACACTCACATAATAAATGCACTCTCTCTCATTAGACTTCTTAAGTCAAAATTGGCGGCTAAAATCATATTTTGGTCTCCTAATTGAAAACCATTATGGATTTGATTATAGTTATAAATAATGATAATAACTATAATTCCTCACGATTATTCATTCCATTTACTATGACAGATTTTTAAGTGAATTTAGTATTGGAAAAATGTATACAAGGAAGCAATATCGTGAAAGCAGAACTGTTAATTTTAGGTTTTAAATTTTGATTTACAAGGTTGTTATGTTAGACAATGTTTATTGCTATCTTTTTGGTGACTATTTAACATTGTTCAGTTTGAATATTTAAATAAATTATCATGTGAAACGTATTTTGTTTTGGAAAATTTACTATTCAATACTCAACAAGCAAGGAATCTTATCAAATAAAAGCTCTTACTCCAAAAAATTAATTCCTTACTCAACCTGTCAACACGACATAAATATTAGTTGGAAGAGCTCTTTAGTATAAACTACATATAAAACTTAAAATTGTTATCTTCTATGATAGTAAAGTTTATTTTTATGCAATTCAAAAAATAATTATAATTTATTTACATAATATAAAACATAAACTACACACTGGCTCGACATAATTTAATAACTAAGTAGTAATTTAACATTATACATTACAAATCCAAGATATTTTATTCAAACTTTGTCAAATGTAATTTTTCAAACAATACTAATATCTCAAATTAAACGATCCGTGCATTGCACGGGAATACTTACTAGTACATCATAAATGAGAGATTGGATTGCTATCAAGTTTTGTTTGTAAAATTGTGTTATACTGTATTTTTTATTTCATAAAGATTCACATGTTATGTTATTCAATCAAACATAAAGTGAGTACCATGGATACAGGGTTACTCTCTTCGTGCAATTTAACTATCACTTTAGAAATTTCACACAAATTAAGAAAATTATTTAATACTTCAATTTTCAAGAGAATTACTCCTTCCGTCCCACAAGGATGGTTAAAAAATTCAAAAGTAAAAAATTAAGGAGACATGCATTTAATAGTTTGTCTAACACATCAACGTAACCAATTATCAAACAACTAATTTAATACATTTTGCATGAATCAACCAATCACAATTTAAAGTTAAGTTAGGGACAAAAAATTTAACCATTTTTTACCAACCTTGTGGGATGGAGGGAGTATTAGATTACTTTACTATAATAATATCCTCTTTTGTACATTAATTATCACTCATTTCACATATTTCAACATATTAAATGCAAGGTTAAAGTTGGAAAAATCAATTAATATATCCTCGAATTCCTAAAGCGATAAATAATTTGAAACAATTTAAAAAAGCTAAAGTGACAAATAATGTGAAACGGAGGGAGTATAAGTTGGAATGCTTGTAAAAATATTTAGGCTAAATTACGTATTTGGTCTCTTACCTTATTTTTCAATTTCAAATTGGTCTTTACGTTTTTTTTAATCATATTGGTCTCTTATGTTTCTTTATCCTATGTGTTATCACCATATTGGTCCACATTTGCAATGTTGGAGAGTGAAATGACATGTGTGCGTATCTTATTGGTCCACATAGCATAAACAGTGATTCGGGGACCAAATTCATAATGAAAAGAAATGTGAGAGACCAATATGTGTCAAAAAAAATCAAGAGATCAATTTGAAATTGAAAAATAAGGTAAAGAACCAAATATGTAGTTTAGCCAAATATTAATATTACTTTAATTTCAGCCTTCAATTCAAATGACACTCTCCTCTTTTTTTTTTTTTTACTTTTTCTTTTTGACCCCCACCCATTACTCTTTGACCCCATTACTCTTTTCGCTTGAAACAAGGCGAAAACAAAATAAAACAATTTACGTCTTATGCAAGTCGTATTATCTCCCGCCTTTCCAAAGTCGTAAATAAAATAGAGTATTCCGCCTTTCGTCAGGCGGAAACATTAAAAATTTGTTATACTACAAAAATTGTCCCTCCGTTCATTTACGTACAAAAGAAGGTGGAGGGTTCACGGAGAGACATTTCTGGGATTTCAACATTTTAATTGTTCCGCTTCTTAAAAGGCGGGAGTATTTCCGCTTTTAAATAGTCGGTAATTCTTCTGCCTTATGCAAATCGGTAGTAAATTAAAATAGTTTCCACCTTTTGAAAATCGAAAAGAGCAAATGAAGGCCAAAGAGTAATGGGTGGGGGCAAAAGGAAAAAGTCTTTTTTTTTCTTTGTTTTTTCTTTGTTTTATGAGCTTTACTTTTTGAACCCCGTTGTTTACTCGCTGACCCCCATTTTTTCCGCCTTATACAAGGCGGAAGTACATTTTTCCGCCTTATACAAGGCGGCTGTAGTGTAAAATTATCATATTTTTTTCCGCCTTATACAAAGCGGACGTGCAAAATTACCATTTTTCCGCCTAGAAAGAGGCGGAAAAAACTGATAATTTACACTACCGCCTTGTATAAGACGAAAAAATGCACTACCGCCTTATATAAGGCGGAAAAAATGGAGGCCGGTGAGTAAAAACGGGGTTCAAAAAGTAAAACTCTATTTTATAAGCAAATGTTTACGTTATCAATAGGATCTCCTCCTGATGGGTTAATATCTTATGATTGAGTCTTGACTCGTTGGGATTCCTTAATTTTATTTTATTTTTTTTATTTTCAATGTATAAAGACAAAAATGGCACTCTCCCTAATATTTTCAGATCCTCATTTCCATATATCCCCAAAGCCAAGATGGTCCATGTATTTCAGATGAGTATGCTAGCTTTAATTTGGTTGTCTATGATAGCTCTGGATAATGATTTGATGTAGAAGGATTCGTATGATGATGATAAGTCATATCAAATTTGACTAATTAGCTACCATGATTTTGTGTTCTTGACACGAAAGATTGGATTGAATTGAGTTGTTTATTTCATAGTGAATTTGACATGTGGAAGTCACTATTTGAACAGTGGAAGTCACTATTTGAATAGTGGTCTGCAATGTGTTCTGTTCACCCATATGGGCGGAGGATATCAAAATAGACATGGATTTTGGACCTCATCAAAACCACACTTTGACAAATCCAAATTATGCCATCATGTGTTGTTCAACTTTTTTCTTTCACTTGTTTTCGGTGGCCAAATTTTAGATAGATTTGATATTTCTGAATTTATAGACTATTTCTAAAAAATTTTAATAATATGTATTAAAAAAAAGTAAGTGGCAAATAGTTAGCTAAAGTGGTCGACATGTGTCAGTCGTTGCTAACAAACGTGTATATCAACCGATAAAATATGTTGTTTTAACTTAATTAAAAATTTCGAGTTTGAATTTCTGAGAATGTAATTATAATTTGTGGAGGATGCTTATAGTTTTTAAAAAAAGTCAAGGGATAATTCAAGTGATATATGTCTTTTTTTTCCCTCAGGCAGCGATACAGATTAAAAAGTTAGTTCCACAATGTTGATACCCAAATATTTGATGGCACAAATTACAAGGCCCAAATCATGTGAGGGCACAAAAGTTGTCAAACAAAGATAAAGATACTGAGAAAGGCGCACCAACCTCGCTCTACTCAAACGCGGTCGTGCGACTAAAAGGGGTAGAGATGCGCCCTTATCAACGAAGGCGTCGCATGAAGCACGCCCTCACCGACGAAGGCGCCAGGTCGCAGAAAGTGGAGGCGCAGGAGCAAAGGCCCAGCCAACAAGTCCACGTAGAAGACGCCTCATATCGTCTGCACCATTAGCTAAGTACACGCAAATCCCGACTCGGTCTAATTTATTCGTATTCTGTTAAGTCTTTCCATGAATTTGGTAGATATGAATCATGACAAAATAAAAGATGTATTGTGCCTACTTGCATATAAGTCGTTGTATGTAGCTGTAACATGCTTGCTCTGTGCATCTATGCCTTGATACGCTTTTGGTAATGACGCTTTCGTATGATATCATGTTCTACGCCGTCAGCTTTATGTCTAAGATCATCCTGATAGCGAAAATTTAATTTCATTTTGACTAGAATAACACTATTACAGTATAGTCTGAATCTGAGTATGCCATGGCTAAAAATGGCACATGCATGATAATAATCATAAATGTCGTCGCTCTGATATGTATCGAATGTTCGACTAGAGAAAACAATGGCTAGACGAATCTGTGCATTCGAATAGAACTGAAATTAATATGTCATACTAGTCATTCTCGCCAATTTTTTCCTGGCTCAGCCATGGCATGATGAAAAGAAACTGTCTCCATCATCATCATTAAAAAAAAAACCTAAAGTTATAAGTTATATGATTGGAATGATGAAAAAGCATGCACTAGGAAGGCGTTGCATAAGAACATGACTCGGATAATGTTACATAGTGATGCATGATTAATTTTATACATGATTTGTTAGATACGGCTAACGAAACGGACATGCATGACATGAAAATATCTGGAAAATGAAAGTCGTTTGTGTAGGAACAAGAATGAATCGCTCTTTAAAATCTGAGAAGCCCTTTGGTGTGCTTTCAAAACCTCCGCACCTTGCCCGATGAAAGCAAGGCGGTCGAAAGTAAAGCATCAGCAAGCAAATGAGGGAACAAAAGCGAAAAGCGTCAAGAAAAGAGACGCAGTGCACGAATAGAAAATGGCAAAAAAAAAACCAAACAATGGGGAAGATTCCACAGAAGTGGGCGTACCCAGAGCAGATATTAAGAGACACGAGATCCGGAGCTAGAAGGCGAACACAAAGCCACCATAACAAGACGCATATAAACGCACATCCAGCGCAAACCAACTGATGAGAAGAGGCGAGAAAAGCAAGTGTGAATCGTAAAGCCCCATGAGAAGCTACGAAGACGAAACCCAAGGCGCACCAAAGGAAAATAAGCAGCGCTGAAGCTAGAAATCCTGAAGTAAACCGAAAGCAGAACGTTGCTAACGCTAGCCTCAAAGAAAAAGAGGATCTAAAAGCAAGCTACATCAGAAGCTGTGATCAAAGCTGACAATGAATTCAAATCGGAAAGACCAAGGCAACTTCAAAGCAAAAGTGTCCAAAAAGAGCGAAAGCCAGGGAGTCAAAAGAAAATCAATACAGATATCTGAGCGCAACAGCAAGACAAGATGAAAAGCAAACTTTGAAGGCGGCCGTGATCACAATCGCAAAGGCGTACGATCGCAAAGGCGTGCAACAGCAAGGCGTACATGAAAAGGCGTACATGCAACGTGAGGCACGAAATTATATACAAGAGCAAGGTGCAAGATGAAGGCAAGCCAGAGGGCGCGTAGATGGTTGACTCAAAGCTGTCACAAACATAACATAACCAAGGCGAACTCAGTTTACTTGGTGATTCGACAGCGAACAAAGTTAAAATGAAAAATTCGCTCCAGTCTGCTCTCATAAGCAAGCGGAAGCATCCTAACGCAAATAAAAATAATAGCAAAGCCCTGAAGCAAGACGCATCTGAGCTCATTCATGCATCAAGATGGAGGCAAGCGTGAGTCAAAATGATATGGAATTCCGAGTACCTACAAACCGATGATGTCAAAAAGAAGAAAATAAAAGTAACGCCCATGACAAGAGGTGTTACGAAGCACAAGCAACCAGAAATAAGTAAGCAATCAGAAGCAAGGAAGTGCCTATGACAAGAGGCACCAATGCTAAAAGCTCGAAGCGACGCTGATGACATGAGGTGTCCCCAGAAAGAGCTCGAAAGATACTGATGACATGAGGTATCACTGTAGAAAAACACCCTCAAACAGGGTCAGTAATGCCAGAACGCGAGGTTCAACACTTCAAAAAAAAAAAGGAAGAGAAGAAGAAAAAGGAAAAAGAAAAAGAATAGTGTTGAACCGTACCGCGGGCACAAGCGCCTTATCGCGGTACCCAGATAGACCTCCTGAAAAATTTTTGGGACAGACGCGGGCGAAGTACGCCATATCGCGAGACTAGAAAAGGTCCCGGGAAACAAGGGCGCTAGTCTTAAACACGGGCGGAAAAATCTGTAAAAGAGGTTGGCTAACGCAAGATCCAAAACGATCCGTTAGTTTACAAAGCCCCAATGTGGCAACTGAAAAAAAAAGCCCTAATGTGGCAACTGAAAAAAAAACCCCAATGTGGCAACTGAAAAAAAAAAGCCCCAATGTGGCAAACTGAAAAAAAAAAGCCCCAATGTGGCAACTGAAAAAAAAAAGCCCCAATGTGGCAACTAAAAAAAAAAGAAAGCCCCAATGTGGCAACTGAAAAAGAAGAGAAAAGAAAGAAAGCCCAAAAGCGGCAATTGAAAAGCCAAAGAAAGCAAGCAGAAAATCCAGAGCAACAAAAGAAGGGGTCCAAAGCGACAACATCTGTGAAACGTGCCCAATGTGTGCCTTAACAACAATCTTGGCACCAATAACATGAAGGGCCATTGAAATCTGCAAGCAAGTTTGCAGCGCCCAGAGCGCGCTCCAAAAAAAAAAAGTGGAGAGGGGAGGAAGGAAACCTTCCTTAGGTACCAATCCTAAAAAAAAAGAAGAAGAGTTGTGCTCTATCAGAACACTTGAAGAAAAGGCACCAAAACTGAGAAGTGCAACAAACGCGAGTGCAGCAGCAAGCAATTACAAAGCTATGAAGCCCAGACCACAACTGCCAAAGCGGCGAAACCAACAAAAGCGCACAAGAACAAAGGCGTAAAATCCAAATGCAAAATCTCAAGCGCAAGGCAAACAACAACAACAACAACAACAAAAATGATGATAAGGAGCAAAGACAAGATATGTATTCTCAACATAACAGCATTGTCAAGCATACAAAACAGAATCCAAGCTTGAGAAATACATACGAAAGGCATCATGAATCCCAAGATGCAAGTCAATAAAGCAACAAAAGCTAAGTTCGAGCAAAGTTATACAAGTCATAAACCAAATGAAAAAGCACAACCGAAAACCATAATCCGAAAGAGAAATGTCAAAGTAGCAGCATAAAGTGGCAAAACAATGCCTACATAAAGAAAAGAGAATTCAAGGAAGTAACCCTGCAGACTTCCTCATAAGAATACTTTTTGTCAGCCAAATCCCTGATCTCCTGATCAAGAGCCTCCAGTTCAGCGGTTGCTTGGTCAAGCTGAGAAGAAAGATCCTTGACACGAGACACCAAAGGAGCACGGCGCTCTTGCAAAGCACGCTCAGCGTCGGCCAACTCAGCGTCGTCGAACGGAGGGCGCAAACTTTCAAAACCAGCAATGGCATTTTCAAGCCAGGGACCAGAGTAATGTTGAAATTGAAGCGTGTACAAGCAATCCAAGATCTCAGCCTTCTCCTCCCACGGCAAGTCGTCTACGTCGACTGAGCGGACCAGATGCAACATCCGCAACAAAGTTTGAGAGCCGGACTCCCGGAAAAGGCGAGGAAGTGAAGTTGGAGGAGGAATCAAGAAAGCGTGAGCACGCATGAACGAATCGATCAAAGCTTGATCATCTGCAGGAAGTGAAGCTGCAAGAACACATAGCAGCACATGTAGAAATAATGAGACCAGAATTCAGAAAGAAAAGAAAAATTCTAGCTCAAGAAAAGAAATACTTACGAACTAAAGAAGAGCCTGGAGAGGCGGAGGCGTGACTTGCCCTCGCAGCAGGAGCCTTCCCCTTATCAGCTAAAGAAGCCAGGTTTGCAACGGCTTGACTCTCTGAGGGGGCAGGGGCATCAACTTCAGCACCTACCTCACCAAGCACATTTTCAGATCTTGGAATATCAGAAACAAGTTCATAGATAATATCAGCAGCAGCAATACCTGAAGGGGCCTTCGAAGGCGCACCCTTGGGAGAAACAGGGACACTCCTTGGAGTGCCAACAGGAGACGCTAAGTTGAAATCATCACTGGCAGCAGAATCAGAAGGGGTAACACCCCCACCAGTTGAAGGTTGACAAAAGAGATTCATAAAATCTTCATGATCAGAAGCAAGCGAAACAGCAGGAGCGTTCTCAGGAGACTGGGATGAAGGCGACGCTGATGAATGACAATCAGCACCACCTGCGCTCAAAAGGAAAAGAGAAAAGAGAATCAGTGACGTTATGAAAATTGTCCAAGCAAAACAAACTGAAAAGACTAGAAGAAAATAAGAGAGCAAGAAATGGAACCTGGAAAATGATCCCCGGCTCCACCGCTTTCAGCGGAAACACCACAAGACAAGAAAGAATCGCCAGAATTAGTTTCGGCAGTATCATCTTGAACCAAGTCCACATGGACTGGGGAAGAAGGAGCAATTCGGATGCCGGAGGTGCGAAGGCGACTAGATCGACGAGTAGGAACGGTCGCAGCTGCCTTCCTCCTTTTGCTAGAATTGGCGGCGCTACTACTACCGCCTCTTACAGAAGATCTGGAAATGGAAGAAGCTTTCCTTTTGCTTCGCCTGGGGGCAACGGAAGGAGACGCAGCGACTCTGCGGCTAGGCGAAACCCCTTCAGCTGAAAACAAAACCAAACAAGGTTGAGTGCAAAGCAAGAAAAGAAAAGCGACAAAAACGAAAAATGGTCAAGATACCTACCAATGGCCTTCTTCATAGAAGTGCAAAAATAAGGGTCGTTGTACACTATAGGCAGCAAGCTAAGGAAGGAATGGGATGCGAGGACGAGGCTTCAAAATCCCGAAGGTGTTGCAGAATGTCTTCATGAGAAACGAGCCAAGAACTCAAAACGCCTCCAATACGGGAGGGAGAAACATAAACAGGAGCAAAATCAGAAATTCCAGGAGCTGCATCAAAGAGAAGTGCTTTAACCAAGTCTTCTGCTGGGGCCTGCTCGATGTTGAGAACGCAAGGAGCCTGATCACGCCCAAACTGCCTGGCCACCCGATCAGGACGATACACACAAGGCCAAAGAGCTCCGCCGTGAGCACTCCTACTATCCAGGGGAACAAAACCAGGCAAGCAGCGAATAGAGAGAATCAGCTGCCATAAATCAAAGGCCCCTTCGAAAGGGGTGGCAGCATTGTTTCTTGTGGAAAAGGTATCTTCATCATAAAGAAGATGTGGGAGATCCGAGTAAGGGCGAAACAAGAATTCGCCCTCTGAATCAATGAGAGAAATGAGGGGTTCTCTTGGGGATCCTCTCGTCCAACACCATGAACGAGGGTCCAAGCCAGCAACACCGGTAGAAAGGGGAAGTTTGGCGGGGCCATAAGCGGGAAAACGCTCAAACAAGAAATACTGAAGAAATGTCAAGTCAATATAGGAATTGATCGGAAAGCGCCCGTGAGAAATGCGCATTTGAACTGATACCTGATCTAGGCGAGCGTACAAGCTGTTGGAAACCAACAAGCGGGCTTAGCAATTACTAGAGAGGGGGTGAATAGTAATATGGAAGCAACAATGACTAATTTTCGGTGCAATTAAAAGATAATTGATCAAAAGCTAGTTTTTCTGAAACTGGGCAATTTACTCGAGTGAATTTAGAAACACTCGCGTGAAAATGAAGAACACTCGAGTGAAATGCTACGAAATACTCATGTGATTTGGAAAACACTCGAGTGTTTTATGCAGAACAGAAAGGATCAGTTTCAGAGAAATTTAGCAAAATGGTTCAATATCTTAAAGACTAGTCAAGAGCAGATATTAATCAAAGTAGAGAGCAATTAAACTAAGTTAAAACAAGTTGAAGACAAGTTAATTGCAACCAATTTCTACTTGAATTATAAAAGCCCATTTCTAGAGAACTTAGGGTTTTGGTTTTTCTTGAAATCTAAGAAAGCTATAAAAGAGAGAGACAACACCAATTTTATCGTTGTTCACACTCAATATAGAGTGCTAATCCAGTCCCCCTAATCAACTTAGGAGTTTCTACTAGTGATCAAATTGTTAGAAATTACAAGGATAAATTGAGATTCCTCACTCAATCCTAACCCTTTTCAAGAGTGTACCAAACTCTTGAAATTTCTACCCCAACTTGATTTGGTGATGAAGAGTCCCTTCTTCTTAAGCTCCTTGGAACCTCCAAGAGCCCACCAAGCTAAGAATCCTCTTAGTCTTTGTGCTTGAGAACCTCTCAAGGCTTGAGAAACTTGGATACCTCACCAAGTACTTGGATACCTCACCAAGATTTTCTAAACAAGCTAAAGTGTTTGAGTGTTTGAGAATTTTACAACAAATAATTCTCTTACAATTGAAGCACACTCTCTTAACTCACTAAGACAAATAATAAAGATGAATGCTTGGTTGAGTTTAGAGAGAGAAATGATTTTCAACACTTGAGAGAGAATGAAATCAATTAAAGAGTGTAAGCTTGTTCCACCAAATAAAGTCCACTATTCAGAATATATGAAAGGGGACAAAAGGGAAGGAAAAACCAAGTTATTCTTCCTTTTTGTCCTCTTCTAACGTTTAAAAAATTTGCTGACAGACCTAAATCACTCGAGTCTTTTTGAAAACACTCGAGTGTTTTTGGTCAACTCTGATAGTGTTGCTTTTTACTTTATCCAACGGCTATATTACTGAAAGTTCATAAATCACTCGAGTGAATTGAGAATCACTCGAGTGAATTGCTCAATGTTGGAAAAAATTAAGTTTTTCTAACATTGTTTTCAATTCTCTTCTCAAGTCTAATTGGTTTTAATCTCAACCTTTCATGCATGATTATTATTTGACCTTATGTGAGAATAAAAACCTAAACTACCCACTCTCATAAATAAAATAAAATACATTAAAATTAAATGAGAATGAATAATTAACTAAGCACTTGATCTTCTTTAATGTTGGGCTTGCATTCTTCACTTTAAGTCCATAATTTAATTACATTGTCATCATCAAAATTAATCCGCCTTAATCGGAGACTTGATTTTACAATCTCCCCCTTTTTGATGATGACAAAATAATTAAACCTCTAGCACTTGAGAGCTCCCCCTCAATCTAGGAACCTTTTTAACCTGTACAATCCAGAAAATGCCAAGCACAACGTAATACAATAATAAACATAATCAAGTGCTCATTGGTATCAGAGCAAGAGCATATATCATCAGAGTGTAAGCAAGAAGGCGGAAAAAAATGCTCTCTTTCTCTTTAATCTCCTTTCTCCCCCTTTTTGTCATGATCAAAAAGATAACATTTTGGAAACCAAGGTGGAGAATGAAGGATACCAATAAGAAAACTTTCCCTTAAGAGTAAATAAGACACAAAATATGACTATGAAGCAATATTGAAAAACTTTAAAGAACATGAAAATCATGAAGAAAAACATGATTAATGCATAAATGTCATAAACCCATCATTCCAACACACCATAACTAGACCATAAAACATGAGTGTTAATCAAAGTACACCCAACTCCAAAAACAACAAAATACTCAAAAAGTTCAACATAGCTAAAAATAAAGACATAGTCATAAAAATAAGAAGTGCAAAGGAGCATCAGGACTCAGGCAGATGGTGGCTGCTGATCGTCATCGCGAGGATAGGGCTGAAGTCTCCCAAGAGCGGACAGAATCTGACTCAGATCGGAGCGCACATGGCCAAAGCTAGTATCCACACTAGCGGAGTGGGCATCAAGCCTACCATGAAGAGCAGAGTGCTGGAGGTCCATCTGAGCCCTCATGTCAAACAAGGTCGCCCTTTGCTCTTGAGCTTGAATTTCCAAAGCATCCAAGCGCCCATCTATCCGATCAACCCGACCCGTCATAAAATTCCTATACTCCTCAGCCTGATGTCCCATGGAGGCAAACCGTCCATCCTCTCATCCATATACACCCTGAACTCTGCAAATTGGGTGTTCCAGGACCCCGGTGTATCAAAGTTAATGTCATCAGTCGGATCACCATGGGGTACACTACCACTTCCTCCGGCCTGCTGGGCAAAAGCAGCCTGCTCCTCCTCTAGCTGCTGAGGGTCAACGCCCAGCTGATCTGCAGCCTGCTGAACATTGCCCTGACCCCTCAGAGCAGCTGCCTCATCAAAATATAAGCATCGATTACCGAAGTATTCGATGTCCATCTTACCCAAAGAGATGTCAGAAAAGGCATGGATTTTTGCAGGTAGACGTGTGGTGGACTCGGCCTGGCCGAGGTCCTTAAACCGCCTCGCCGAAGTCCTGAGGACCCTTCAGGAAGCCTTCTGAGCGCTCGGCCGAGCTCAATGCTCAACGGCCGAACAGATGCCAGAAACAGGCCGACCTCGTGTTCCCACTCAGTCCCGACATCCAGGTCCGACACCTCCCCGAGTCCGACATCTAGGACATGATGACGTCCCCCTACCTTATCCACAAGGACAGCTCATTACCTTATCCACAAGGACAGCTCACTACCTTATCCACAAGGACAGCTCATCCAACCTTATCCGCTCCTAGCTCAGTACAGGCTGGCCCTACTTGGGCCTAAAGCAAGCCCATTAGGGCAACCAGCTCCCCCCTATAAGTAGCTCAGTACTACATGGGGCTCAGGTACGTCCTCTAACCCTAATTGCCATCCTCACACACCAGTGATTAGGGTTGCTTCTTGGCTCTTTCCCTTAGCCATCTGAGGACTTCCCCCAAACATCACAGATCAACCCTAGATAGAGGTCCCTTTGAAGGTCATCTCCTACACCCTTGGAGGTCCTCACCGTCTAGGACATCACATTGGCGCCGTTTGTGGGGAGAGATAAATTTCAACCCCACTCAGAAGATTCCACCATGTCTGAAGAAGAGCAGCCGGTCCAGAGAAGGAGGAGGGGGCGTCCAAGAAGGGTGCCGTCGACTGAGGACCTGCACCTGCACCTGGAAGCCAACAGGGCAGCGAGGTCCTCACCACCACCGCCTCCTCCCCCGCCACCACCTCCTCCACCAGATTTCACTCATACCCATAGTGGACCCTACACCATCCACACTGAAGACACCGCAAACCAAACCCAGCTTCTTGGTGGAGGTCGGCGCGTGCAGTTACGCTCTGAGCTCGGAGAAACCAACACTCAATAGCACCGCCACCGCGGCGACCGTGCTCACTCAGTCAATACAACACACCGTTCAAACTCACGACAGTCTACGCTCTCACGGGATGCTGAACTCTTGTCTCTGATGAGACAGCAAATGAGAATCGTAGAGCAACAAGGTAAGGCTATTGCAGATCTCCAACAAGTTGCTATGCAACGATTAGCTGAACGAGCTTCTGTCCAAGCCCCGGCCCCGAACGAGTTCCCTCAACCACCCCCTCCCCCATCTCTTCCACCACAACACCCGTTAACTCCACAAACCTTTGCAACACCACACACGACTGTCACACAACTTACACCAACTCCCGACCAGCAACAACCTGAGCTGGACGATTCCCATCCTGGACATCCTTTCACCCCTGCCGTCATGTCCTATGAACCACCGCCTGGGTACCTAGGGCCCAGTAACATCCCCAGATATAATGGCCTTACTGACCCTCAGGAACATGTCCTTTCCTATGAAGGAGCCGTGAACTTTCACGGAGGAGGAGATCGGCTGAAATGCCGAGCTTTCTCTATGACCCTCCAGGCCCCAGTCCTTCGGTGGTATTCAACGCTTCCTAAAAACTCTGTCAACAACTGGGCAGAAATGAAGCGCGTCTTCCTCAACAGATACACTGCCAGCTGCGTGCAACCCAGATCGGACCACACGCTAGCGACAGTGACCCAGAAGCCAGATGAATCCTTACGTGCGTACTTGCACAGGTTTCACAGCGAGTCCAGTTCGGTCCCAAATTTGTCTCCCGAGGTGGCCGTCCTCCTTTTGACCCAGGGATTGGCCGAAGGAGGCTTCAAAGATTCACTTATTGGAAAGCCACCAAGGGACATGGCCGAACTGAGACAGAGATCAAACAAGTATATAAACCTTGAAGAATTCAGCAAGGGACAGTCGAGCAGACTGGAAAATGCTCAAGCCACCTCGCAGAACGCCCTGCCCCGAGGCCGTCCTTGGGGCAACAGGGATGAAAGAGGAGGAAGAGCAGATCAGGGAGACCGAGGCCGCTCTCAACAAGAGGACCGCCGACGTCCATATATCACCAAATATGACTCTTACACCCCCCTCACGGTCCCGAGGTCTCAAGTCTGCAGAGAGACCATGCAGACCGAACTAAGGAGTGTACCCCGCCTCCCCTTCCTTAGAAATCAAAACTATGTGAGAGACAAGTCCAAATACTGCAATTTTCATGACGGGTACGGCCACCATACCGACCAATGCACATGGCTTCGGGATGTCATCGAGGATATGGTAAGAAGAGGCAAGCTACAGCAGTATGTCCGAGAGGCAGTGGAAAGACGAGGTCGGAGAAGATCTCGCAGCCCGGACAATGATAAAGGAAAAGCTAAGGCCGACCCGTCCCCAGAGAAGAAGGAAGATGAGCCACCACGGGTAAACATGGTCGTGGTTCAGGACCTCGATAAGTCGCCAGAAAACTTCCGAGTAGAAACCATCGTGAGATGAGGGCGGGAAGAAAAAGGTACATCAACCAGGTTTTGGCAGTTCATCACAAACCCGTCCCCAAAAAGCCTTCTCGGAATATTCCCATCATCTTTTCCGACCAGGATATGGAAAACGTCATCCCAGATCACAATGATCCTATGGTGATAACGGCGTTGATTGGCAATTTTGAGGTCGCCCGAGTCTTCGTTGACCAAGGGAGTTCGGCCGACATCCTCTTTCTGCATACTTTCCAAGCTTTGAAGTTGAGGTCCGCCGACCTCGTAGGATTCGAAGGAAATCTCATTAGCTTCACAGGTGAAGCAATCCGCCCCCTGGGAGCCATTCATCTCCCGGTGACCCTAGGCAACCAGCCTTCGGCCCGAACGGAGATCATCAAATTTTTGGTTGTTGACTCCGATTCCCCGTACAATGTAATATTGGGACGAACTTGCCTACAAGATTTTGGGGCAGTAGTCTCAACAGTGCACTTGGCAATGAAGTTTGTTGGATCCGATGATAAAGTGGTTTCGGTAAAAGCTGACCAAGTGAAGGCCCGGCTCTGCTACAATGCGAGCCTACGGGAAGGAAAAAAGAAGCAAAAAGAGTTCCCCAATCCGACACTGTCCAAGGGAAGAGTCATATTGGCCGAACTCCAGTCTGAACGAAACACCTATGAAGAACGGGTGGTAATTCCCCCCTTCACCTCTCTCCTGAGCAAAGATGCTATCGCGAATGATAAACCCCTCCGAAAAATCCAAGATGCAGTCAAAGGAGATCCTCTCTCTCTTTCAGTCCTCTCATACTCCCTGCATGGGGAGAATTTGCTCTTTCATCTAGTTCTCACTAACCCCGCCCTTCACTCGGCACATCTCCGAATTAAGGGCCGAAGTGACTTTCTCGCCCATATCTTCAGCCGAGCTTTTCAGACCCCCAAGATCAGGTACTTCAAGATGGAAAGGTCCTCACTTTTCAACATTACCAACAGTCTCGGCAGCCTTTCCTATCAGCCCACCTCGGAGGACAATAACAAGGAAATCCGACAAGGCGCTCCTGGTCCGAAGAGGATAGCGATGAAAGAGCCAGCCGACAGCGACGAGAAAGGAAAGCAACCCGGGTCTTCTGAATCTGATCACCTCGTGCCCCGAGCATCGGACGTCGGACCTAACGGCCAGAAAAGCGGGAACTAACCCCGAGATCGATAACCCCCAGCAGAGGCGTTCTAGAAACATACTCTGGGTAATTACCGAACTCAAGGATTTCCAAAAACTTCAAAACACTGAGAACCTGTTCAAATAGGTTTACCTCAGGCATCTCAGCAGTCACCAGCACCCCCCCTGAGGGTTTTTATTTTAACTTTCTTTTATTTTCAATTTCCTTCCTGCTAATTATCGTTCATGTCTTTAGTTTTCATTGTGAGATATTCACCTTTCAAAAGAAAAAGCAATGTACCCATAATTTTATTCAATGAAAAGTACAAACTTGTTCATACTCAAGTGCCACAGTTTTATATACGTACGTACTAGCTTCTCATTTACCACTAGCCCCCTAAATGTTGCATGGCGCTATGCACAGCCAACATCTTCCAGATAAGATCGGCTCATATGCACAGTGTACAAGGGACACCCGATAAAGAACAGACTGCTGTGAAATGTTTATACATAGCTTCACTCAGCACTCTCTTTTACATCGGGGCCGAGGACACCCACCTCGGCTAAGGGGGGTAGATCCGAGTTCCCTACCGTATGCACTTATATACAGTACCTTTATTTAGAGGAAAACTTATAAGATTACTGCACTTACTGAGTCTTCTGATATTTCAAACACCAATGATTGGGTACAAGTTTTCCTAAGGTCCGATCAGGCCGAAATACAACAAGCCGGCAAAAGACTTGTAAAGTAGCTTTGTTTATAAAAAAGATCTCGGATGCAATATATATGCGACAAGTTAAAACAAGAACTTGCATAAAAAGTTTCAGCATGCAACAAGTTCCAAACACTTGCATCTTTTCCTAAAAATCTCCCTAGTGGCCACCTAATCAATCGAAGACCGAACCCGAGGTCGAACGAATAAACATGCAATAGCTCGCAACGAGTTCCCAAAATGCGGGCACAATTCCGACCTCGGACATCGGACGTATGCAACAAGTTAGTGTATGAACTTGCATAAATACGACGGCACGCAACAGGCTAAAACTGTTTGCTGTAAAATTAAAATATAATAAATTAAATAGATGTCAACATTGTCAGATATAAAAGGACATAGACAAAACATAAGCTGCCCAGCATAAGGGACTTACGCTGCATCTTCCTCAACATCAGAAAGGACGACCGTCCGCGGGTCGAACTCCTCATCCATCCTTTCCACCAGTGAGTTGGGCAGATTCTCCTCAGGCTGGTCCAAATCAACCTCGGCTCCACCATTTTCATAGTCAACCATCTTTCCATTCTCCACTCCGAATTCGGCAGATGCTCCGACGTACCGAATGCGGAGCCCCTGGTTCAGGTGAAGAACCTGCTCAACTGCGTTGGTGAAAACCTTGCCGACCACCCTTTCAAGGTCGAAGTCCGACTCCCGAGCCGCTACCTTATGCTTTAGAGCCTGGGCAGCCCTCTTCTTCAGAAGACCCCTAACCTTTTCCACTTCGGCCAGGCCCTCTTGTCGACCGACCTCTTTCGCATCTGCTTTGGCTTTCGCCAAGTCCTCTTCATGCCTTTTTCGGAGCTCTTCCATCCGTCGACGGTGCTCCTCCTCAGCCTCAGCCAATTTTTGTTCGGCTGACCTCTTGTTACTCTTCAGCTCTTCCACCTCCGCCGCCATAGCCAACCGAGCCTTTTTCTTAGTAGGAGAAAGACCGTCCGCCACATCATCAGCTACCTCGGCCAGCACATTAAACATAGTAGTGGCTCTCTTCAGCTGGCAAGCCATTTCCTCCGCTTTCTTCTTCCATTCCGCACCTGACATTTTGACAAGAGTGTCTTTGAGTGATGGTTTGGTGGGGGTAGCTGTCAGCCTTGATTGAGTTTCAGTGCTTGAAGGCGGCACATTTGCAACAAGGGCTACCTCAGTGCTGGGACTCGGCGAGGCAGGAGGAGGAGGAGCAATAATAACGGCAGGAGGGGTAGGATGGAGGGGACCAGAGTCGACCGATAGCGTATCCGTAGAAACCTCGGACGACACGGCGTCGGCAGAAGAAACCTCGGGCTTTTTCTTCCTCCGAGCTTCAAAAGCAGCTTTCAGCGCTCTGGAAGACATCTCAGACCAATGTTCTTCTGTAAAAAAAAATATATACATTAGTATAAGAGAATCGAAAGAAAACGCACAAGTGCAAGAGAAAAAGTAACTACCAATCTTTGTCAAGACTTCGTCGTCAAGACACCTTATGAAAACTCCAACATCAAGTTGGGCTTTCCGAGCGCGGTATTCCGTTTGAAAGTGATGGGCCATCACAGATTCGTCGGCATCTAGTGTTACACCCGACCACCTCTGCGGTGTACTGGAATGACGATTGAAGAACTCAGAGGTCCACTCCAGAGGGAACTTCGGTCCTGTCTCGGACCGAAACCAGGGCAGCCCCGTCCCAACATACTTGTATTTGAAGAATCTCGGTTTGAAGCGCTTCCAAGACTCAGAAAACATGCCAAACAGCCCACAATGAGCTCGGGCTTTGGCCGACACCCAAAGACGACCAGTAACCCCGTCTTTATTACTGATGAACGGGTTGTACATCCACAAAAATAATCGAACCGTACACACCAAACGCCTGGCACCGCAATACTTATGGAACGCTCGGAGGAATGACCAAGTATTAGGATGAAGTTGGGATGGAGCTAGTCCGAGCTCGTCTAAGACTCTCATTTCTAGGTCGGTGAAGGGGAGGGTCACGCCGAGATTGTGGATCAGATCGGCATAAAAGAAAAAAGAATTATTGTCAGTCTGGCTGCATATTCTGTCATTTGCCGAACAGGGGAGCACTTCGTAAGAAGTTCCGGTGGTGTCCCCTGGGCAAGGCAGCACGGCCTTCCTTACCTCGGCAAGCTTGTCCTCGGAGCAAAGATTGGACTGAATTCCTTTGGGCTCCACGTCCACCCATTCATACTGTTCGACGTCAAAAGGTGCAGGGTAAAGTTCAGGTCGACGGACGCAATTCCTGAGCGACATGGTACCTGTGGAAGAACAGGGAAGCTCGGTATTAGTCTTGCGGATTACGAAAAATAACCCCCCAGAGAACCCCCTCGAAGTAGTTCCGAGGGGCGAGCATCTCCCCTCTTCCACAGGTACCCCTCGTTCGTACATTCCCTCCTTCTCCATCCTCTCGAAATCGGCACGCTCCCTACCGTCAACAAACTCAGCCCAGGCGTACTGCCGTATCCACTCTCTTTTCTCCTCCTAGTCCCAAGGATAGACTACCTCGACGGGATCAACCTCCAGAACCCTCCTTTCGTACTTTTGCCTATACTCCCTTTGGCGACGGAGCGCCTCGTCTACCTCCATGGAGGAGCAGGACGAGGAGGAGGAGCCGTCCTCCTCATCATTATTGCTAGACGACAGGGACACTACCCCAGCCCATTTCCTAAACCATTCCCTACTCATACTGAACCCAATCCATTCCGTTGGATTTCTGAAAAATGAACAAAAAAAATGAATCAAAAGCTCTCCAAAAATCTCAAAACATGCCTAACCCGAAGAAGGCCAAAACCCCAGGAATCAAAACACCCAAATCCAGAAAAACCCCAAACCCCAGTGTTATTCCCCAAAATCAGAGCCAAAAACCTAAAGGAAAAAACCCACCGCCATGAAAATAGAAACCAGAAATAAAAATCAGAAATAAAACATTCCAATCCCCCACCGTATAAGTCATAGAGCAGCAAAGAGAGAAGTAAAAGCTAGAAAGAAGAAGGAAACAGACACGAAAAAGAAAAAAGCAAGTGTAACAGTACCTTAGTGAGAATGGGAGCAGAGGAAATCGTAAACTTGTAAAGTGAAAAAGTCAGTGCTGAAGAAGAAGACGGCGTTGGGCGGAGAAGAGGAATAGGGTTCAATGGGAGTGCTTTTGTGGAGAGATAAGGAAGGGGAAAGAGAATGATCGATAGAAAGAGAAAGAGAAGCAGTTTCCTGGGATAGAGGGGGAAGGAAAACCGCTCTCCCTCTCAAATTCGAAGTTTGGGCCTAGCCCCAAAAAGTCCAACCCAGCTTACAACTACACATATTAAAACACGTGGCGCACAGCAGAGAAAAGTGTGGACCTCGAGCAACGTCACAATGATGGTGACGCCTCGAGAATCGCGATTTCTGACGCGTGGAACGAACGTCGTTCCGGTACTGATAACTTGACAACTGTCAAACCGACTCTGTCATAATAAAAGGACATCAGAGACAGCTAGATCCAACTTACCGGCAACTCATCGTCCGAACTCCCTAGAACCTCGGAACAAGGCTCAGATAGCCTTGACCGAGCTGAGGGGCTTATGTGGTGGACTCGGCCCTTGTGAGGTGGACCTGGGAAAAGGACATAAACCAGAACCTCGGAACAAGGCTCAGATAGCCTTGACCGAGCTGGGGGGCTTATGTGGTGGACTCGGCCTGGCCGAGGTCCTTAAACCGCCTCGCCGAAGTCCTGAGGACCCTTCAGGAAGCCTTCTGAGCGCTCGGCCGAGCTCAATGCTCAACGGCCGAACAGATGCCAGAAACAGGCCGACCTCGTGTTCCCACTCAGTCCCGACATCCAGGTCCGACACCTCCCCGAGTCCGACATCTAGGACATGATGACGTCCCCCTACCTTATCCACAAGGACAGCTCATTACCTTATCCACAAGGACAGCTCACTACCTTATCCACAAGGACAGCTCATCCAACCTTATCCGCTCCTAGATCAGTACAGGCTGGCCCTACTTGGGCCTAAAGCAAGCCCATTAGGGTAACCAGCTCCCCCTTATAAGTAGCTCAGTACTACATGGGGCTCAGGTACGTCCTCTAACCCTAATTGCCATCCTCACACACCAGTGATTAGGGTTGCTTCTTGGCTCTTTCCCTTAGCCATCTGAGGACTTCCCCCAAACATCACAGATCAACCCTAGACAGAGGTCCCTTTGAAGGTCATCTCCTACACCCTTTGAGGTCCTCACCGTCTAGGACATCACAAGACGAACGACAGACTCTATTTCTGGAATTTGAACCTCGAAATGTTGAAGGAGTCTGCACACATGCATTGGGTAAGGGAGGTGCTTAGGTTTGGAGTCGGAGGCTTGTTTCATCTTAGCAAGGATAATGGAAGCCCAATTCAAAACATTACCATTTAAAATGGCATCCATAGCTCTAAGTTCAATTTGAATGGGGCGGGAGTAATTTGGAGAAGTTTGGGGCAACAAAATATGGCTAATGATATAGTGGAGGACTCTATTGTTGGCGGTCATGTGGTTTGCCTTCTTCTCGCCCTTGAGATATGCACGATCGGGGCGGAGTAAGTTACGAAAAATAGGGTCAACATCCCCTTTTGATGTTCCTTCGCCCGATCATGAAATCCCAAAGACTTGGAATAAAGCCTTGGGGGTAACCTCAAAACGATTTCCTAACACGGAGGTCTCATATGAATTCCCATTTTGCCTAAAGTTCACATAAAATTGTCTAACTAGCCTAATGTAAATAGGGCCATTAAACGATATGAAACCAATAAGCTTTTGAGTTTTGAGGGCATTGACAAAAGGGAATCCTCTACTATTGAGATAAGCTTCACTTACCCATGTTTGAGCAGCATAATCGTTGGAAGCAAACTTTCTCTCCCTCTCAATGCAATTAGCTCTTTGGTAGAAATCATCCTCCTCATCTTCAATGGGTTCCTCCATTCTAGGCTTTTTCCCTTTTCTTCTGATGTCCGATGATGAAGCCATTTGCACTTACAATTTGAACACTAGAAGAAATTTTGAGAATTTGGGGTTTTGGGAAGTTAGGGTTTTGGAAAGGGAATGATGAATTTGATGGTTAAAAATGTGGATTTGATGTGAAATAAGGATGGGAATGAGTTTAGAAGATGAAATCTTGTTGAAATATGAAAGAAATATTGATTTTGGGTGAAATATGTGATGAAAGGGATGAGAGAACAGAGAAAACGCAGGTATGGAGAGAGAAGAGTTTGTGCAGATCTGGGCAAAATCGCAGCAGCATCAGACTAAATCTGATGAATTCACTCGAGTGAATTTAAAAACACTCGCGTGTTTTTCATGAAACCTGAAAAACACTCGCGTGAATTTGAATTCACTCGCGTGTTGGCCGAAAATTGGATTTTCATAAAACTGCGATTCACTCGAGTGAAATGGGATTCACTCGAGTGTTGGCCGAAACACTCGAGTGATTTAGAAAACACTCGAGTATTTTCCATCAGACTTGCTCAAAAACTTTTTCAATTAAAACTGATTTAATTTTGAATTAAAATTACTCGAGTGATATTAGAAACACTCGAGTCTTTTTATCAGTGAAGCTTAAAAACACAGTTTTTAAAACACAAAACAGAAAATTCACCACATGTAATGAAGACAATAGATAGGAAACATAATCACACACAGCTAGAACATAATTTTTTAAGCTCTCAAGGCAAATTCAATCAAGTATCACTACACATTAAATTTAGACACATTTGGTGATTTTCAAATGGCACAAATCAATTAGTTTATACTAGACTCATCTAAAATACCAAGTTCACCTCTTATATGATAGAAGGTATCCCTTGGTAAGGGTTTTGTAAAAATGTCCGCTAATTGATTTGTGGTACTTACAAATTCAATTGTGCAATCACCCTTTTGAACATGATCTCTTAGGAAATGATGCCTAATTTCAATGTGTTAAGTCCTTGAGTGATACACCGGATTCTTAGTTAGGTTAATGGCACTCGTGTTGTCGCATTTTATGGGAACACTTTCTAATTTTAAACCAAAGTCCGATAATTGTTGTTTCATCCACAAGAGTTGAGCACAACAACTACCGGCGCGATATATTCCGCTTCGGCGGTGGAAAGAGCAACACAAGCTTGATTTTTAGAAAACCATGACACTAGTGAACTTCCCAATAAATGGCAAGTACCACTAGTGCTTTTGCGATCAAGCTTGCATCCAGCGAAGTCGGAATCCGAATAACCAACTAAACTAAGACTAGTATCACTAGGATACCATAGTCCGGTGTTAATTGTTCCTTTAAGATATTTAAAAATATGTTTAACCGCGGATAGGTGTGATTCTTTAGGATTTGCTTGAAAACGGGCACACATGCATACACTAAACATAATATCCGGTCTAGATGCGGTAAGATATAGAAGACTACCTATCATGCCTCTATATTTACTAACATCAACCGGTGTACCTTTGTCATCCTTGTCTAGGTAGCATGATGTGCTCATGGGAGTATATGCTTCTTTGCATTTGTCCATTCCGAATTTTCCAAGGAGCTCCTTGCAATATTTTCCTTGATGCACAAAAATCCCCTCCTTGACTTGCTTGATTTGAAGTCCTAGGAAGAACTTGAGCTCCCCCATCATGGACATTTCAAATTCCTTTTTCATCAAGTTAGAGAACTTTCTACACAAGGACACGTTAGTGGCACCAAAGATAATATCATCTACATATATTTGCACTAACAAAATGTCCTCTTTGGTTTTATAGATGAATAGGGTATTATCAACCTTTCCCCTTTGAAAGTCATTTTCTAATAAAAAGGTGCTTAATCGATCATACCAAGCTCTAGAAGCTTGTTTTAATCCATAAAGTGCCTTTTTCAATTTATAAACATGGTTTGGAAATTCATGACTTTCAAAACCGGGTGGTTGCTTAACATACACTTCTTCATTTATGAAACCATTCAAGAAAGCACTCTTGACATCCATTTGATAAAGAGTGAATTTCATTATTGATGCAAAGGCAAGCAAAATTCGGATTGCCTCAAAGCGTGCAACCGGAGCAAAGGTCTCATCATAATCAACACCTTCCTCTTGGTTGTACCCTTGGGCAACAAGTCTCGCTTTGTTTCTTATAATCAAACCGGATTCATCAAGCTTATTTCTATAAATCCATTTTACACCAATTATGGTATGATCATTGGGTGTAGGCACTAGTTCCCAAACATCATTTCTAATAAATTGATTTAGTTCTTCTTGCATGGCCATAACCCAATGTTCATCCTTAATTGCATCTTTAATTGAATTTGGTTCGATTTGAGAAACAAAGGAAACAAAATGACAAATATTTTGAATTGACCTACGAGTTAACATTCCCTTTGAAAGGTCTCCTATGACATTGTCAATAGGGTGAGCTTTCACCGTTTTCCAAGCCGGATCAAGTTCATCCTTGATTTCTCCTTCATCCTTTGATTTTTCCATCTCTTTGTCAACATTGGAAATCTCAAGTCCATCATCACTACCATCACATAAAACACTATCTTCTTTCGAAGACTCATTAAAAACAATGTGAATTGATTCTTCAATAGTCATAGTTCGTTTATTATAAACTCTAAAAGCTTTACTATGAGAAGAGTAACCCAAAAATATTCCCTCATCCGATTTAGAATCAAATTTTCCAAGTTGATCTTTTCCATTGTTTAAAATGTACACTTTGCATCCAAAAACATGGAAATGGGATATATTGGGTTTTCTACCTTTGTAAAGCTCATAGGGGGTTTTCTTTAACATGGGCCTAATAAAGATTCTATTCATTACATAACAAGCCGTATTAACGACATCGGCCCAAAAATAGTGAGGTACTTGAGAATCATTTAACATGGTTCTAGCAAGTTCCTCTAGCACCCTATTTTTCCTTTCAACAACTCCATTTTGTTCCGGAGTTCTTGGTGCCGAATATTGGTGCTCAATTCCATGCTTATCACAAAATCTATCAAATTTATAGTTTTCAAATTCACCTCCATGGTCGGTTCGAATAATAATCACCTTTTGGTTTACTTGGTTTTGGGCAAGTTTAATGTGGCGTTTAAAAGACTTGTAGGCCTCACTCTTAGCACTTAAAAATAATGTCCATGTAAATCTTGAAAAATCATCAACAATCACCAAGGCATAGTAGTTGCCACCAAAGCTTTTAACTTGAGAAGGTCCAAACAAGTCCATGTGGAGCATTTCCAATGGTCTTGTTGTGGACACATCATTTTTGGAACTAAAATGATTTTTAGTTTGTTTGCACTTCTTGCAAGGAGTGCAATCACCTTTTTGAAAATTGAGCTTTGGTAAACCAACTACTAAGTCTTTGGATTGAAGTTTCTTAAGTTGATTTACATTAATGTGAGCGTTCCTACGATGCCATAACCAAGTATCACTTTCTTTGCTAATTAAACACTTTGAAACTAAAGAAGTGATATTATTCAATTCAACCATGTAAGTGTTATTAGACCTTTTTCCAACAAATTTGATAGATTCATCTTTGTCACTTTTTATGAGACAATGAGTAGAGGTAAATAGTACATGGTTACCAATATCACACAATTGACTAATGCTCAAAAGATTATGCTCTAATCCTTGAACATAAAGTACATTATCAATAACCAAGTTGGAAGAATTACCAATTTTACCTATACCAAGTATTTTGCCTTTGTTGTTGTCTCCATAATTGACATATCCCTTTTCCTTAGGAGTAAGCTCAAAGAAGTGTCGCTTATCTCCCGTCATGTGCCTAGAACATCCACTATCAAGTATCCAAAGTTGCTTTCCGGTTCTAAGGCACACCTACAAGACATAATCATTTGCTCATTTTGGGTACCCAAATTATGTTGGGTCCCTTTTTGTTAGTCTTGGATGATTCTCCCTTCTTAATCCAAACATAAGTACCATTTTGAATTCCAAAAGATTTGATATGGCACTTATTGTTGGTATGTCCAAATTTTCCACAATAAAAGCAAGTTGGTTTCTTTGTAAAATCAATTTTTGAGAATGAACCAACTTCTTTATTTTTCTTTTTCTTGTGGACATATCCTAAACCGGTTTTGTTTGAATTGTGTCTAAGAGAACCAATCAATCGATCTAGGTTTCTATCACTTTTGTTAAAAGTGTTGAGTTTGATTTTCAAATCATTTACTTCCTTTTCAAGCTCACAACACTTTTCACAATGAGTGATGATATATGATGGATTTGCATTCTCACAAACATGACTAGAGTTAGCAAGTTCCAAAGATGCATTTTGGAGTTTCAAATCATTAATAGATTTTTCTAATTCATTGATTTCCTTTTGATACTCCAAAAGCTTCTTTCCTTTTTCTTTGTTAACTTTAGCAAGTCTTTCAAATTGAGTGAGCATTTCATTATATTCATTTAACAAATCATCATAAGAAATAGTATGAGAAGAGGTGTAAGAATAATTAGATGATACCTCATCCTCACTCTCATTGCCATTTCTTTCACTACTTGAGGAGGCTTCATTGTCATTCTTGGCCATGAGGCATAGCTTGGCTTCCTCATCATCCGAACTACTTGAGGATGACTTGGAATCCTTTTTCGGTTCATCCCAAACAATGTAAGCTCTTTTCCCCTTGTCATCTTGAGTCTTCCTCTCATTCTTTCTCAAGTAGGTGGGACATTCCATTTTTATGTGTCCTATCCCACCACACTCATGACACTTCACAATTTCACTTGAGCTTTTATTTCTTTGCTTGTTATCCTTGGATCTTTTGTCTTGAGGTCTCTTGTCCTTAGAGAATGATGAACTACCCTTTTTGCCTTTGAGGAATTTGTTGAACCTCTTGGCAAATAAACTAAAGTCTTCCTCATTTAGAGCACGATCGACGCCTTCACTTGAAGATTCATCTTCATCCTCTTTTGACATTTTGGTTGAGGCTTTTAGAGAGATGCTCTTCTTTTTCTTGTCCGAGTCTTCATTTAAGTGAAGTCTTGATAGTTCCATTTCATGTTCTTGGAGCTTCCCAAACAAGGTTGTCAAGTCCATAGATTTTACATCCTTAGCTTCCTTGATGGCGGTCACCTTAGGTTGCCATCTCCTATCAAGACATCTCAAGACTTTGTTAGTAGTTTCACCATCTCTAAATTCCTTTCCTAAGCCAATCAATTGGTTAACGATATGTGTGAACCTTGTTTGCATATCATTGATAGACTCATTAGGGAACATATGAAAGAACTCATATTCATGAGTTAAAGCATTTAATCTTGAGTCTCTAACTTCACTAGTTCCCTCATGAGTAATTTGCAAGGTATCCCACATTTCTTTAGCCGATTGACATTGTGAAATCCTATGAAATTCATTTTTGGACAAAGCGGAGAAGATGATATTTTTAGCTTTTAAATCATATGAAACTTTCTTTTTATCATCTTCATTCCAACTTGTCCTAGGAATAACAATGGCTTCACCATTAATCACCCTTCTAGGAATATAAGGACCTTTTTCAATTGCGTCCCAAATATCGGTGTCATTGCTTCTACAAAGACTCTCATTCTAATCTTCCAATAAGAATAATCTTCACCATTGAAGAATGGAGGTCGGTTAAGAGACATAGACCCTTCTTGTTGATTGCTAGAGCCCATTTGTTTCCAAAAGGATCTTTTTCGAAAAAGCTTTTACGCTCGATCTTTCGACCGAGCTCTGATACCACTTGTTGGAAACCAACAAGCGGGCTTAGCAATTACTAGAGGGGGGTGAATAGTAATATGGAAGCAACAATGAATAATTTTTGGTGCAATTAAAAGATAATCGATCAAAAGCTTGTTTTTCTGAAACTGGGCAATTTACTCGAGTGAATTTAGAAACACTCGCGTGTTTTTCAGAAAACCTGAAAAACACTCGCGTGAAAATGAAGAACACTCGAGTGAAATGCTACGAAATACTCGAGTGATTTGGAAAACACTCGAGTGTTTTATGCAGAACAGAAAGGATCAGTTTCAGAGAAATTTAGCAAAATGGTTCAATATCTTAAAGACTAGTCAAGAGCATATATTAATCAAAGTAGAGAGCAATTAAACTAAGTTAAAACAAGTTGAAGACAAGTTAATTGCAACCAATTTCTACTTGAATTATAAAAGCCCCTTTCTAGAGAACTTAGGGTTTTGGTTTTTCTTGAAATCTAAGAAAGCTATAAAAGAGAGAGACAACACCAATTTTATCCTGGTTCACACTCAATATAAAGTGCTAATCCAGTTCCCCTAATTAACTTAGGAGTTTCTACTAGTGATCAAATTGTTAGAAATTACAAGGATAAATTGAGATTCCTCACTCAATCCTAACCATTTTCAAGAGTGTACCAAACTCTTGAAATTTCTACCCCAACTTGATTTGGTGATGAAGAGTCCCTTCTTCTTAAGCTCCTTGGAACCTCCAAGAGCCCACCAAGCTAAGAATCCTCTTAGTCTTTGTGCTTGAGAACCTCTCATGGCTTGAGAAACTTGGATACCTCACCAAGTACTTGGATACCTCACCAAGATTTTCTAAACAAGCTAAAGTGTTTGAGTGTTTGAGAATTTTACATCAAATAATTCTCTTACAATTGAAGCACACTCTCTTAACTCACTAAGACAAATAATAAAGATGAATGCTTGGTTGAGTTTAGAGAGAGAAATGATTTTCAACACTTGAGAGAGAATGAAATCAATTAAAGAGTGTAAGCTTGTTCCATCAAATAAAGTCCACTATTCAGAATATATGAAAGGGGACAAAAGGGAAGGAAAAACCAAGTTATTCTTCCTTTTTGTCCTCTTCTAACGTTTAAAAAATTTGCTGACAGACCTAAATCACTCGAGTCTTTTTGAAAACACTCGAGTGTTTTTGGTCAACTCTGATAGTGTTGCTTTTTACTTTATCCAACGGCTATATTACTGAAAGTTCATAAATCACTCGAGTGAATTGAGAATCACTCGAGTGAATTGCTCAATGTTGGAAAAAATTAAGTTTTTCTAACATTGTTTTCAATTCTCTTCTCAAGTCTAATTGGTTTTAATCTCAACCTTTCATGCATGATTATTATTTGACCTTATGTGAGAATAAAAACCTAAACTACCCACTCTCATAAATAAAATAAAATACATTAAAATTAAATGAGAATGAATAATTAACTAAGCACTTGATCTTCTTTAATGTTGGGCTTGCATTCTTCACTTTAAGTCCATAATTTAATTACATTGTCATCATCAAAATTAATTCGCCTTAATCGGAGACTTGATTTTACACAAGCCGCCTAGGTAAAATGAAGCAAGAGGAAGGCGTGTACCTTCCGACAGGAGACAAGCAAAAAGAAAGACGCATGGGCTTACAGACTCCCATGGCGGTCCAGGAAACACATATCTGCTGAGCCAAAAAGCAACGAAGGCGGCACGGCAGAGGCGTGAATCGGTGACAGGTCCGGATTGGAATTTACCATCATGAAAATCGCCAAAGAAATAGCGAATCCAGCAAGCAAAGGTGTACTTGACAGAAGAGCGTTGACTTGCCCTTCGACTCTTAGGAACCAAGTTCCCAGTACCTCTCACCCGTTGAGAGGAGGAGCCCTTTGCATATGAGGCGCGCCTTCGTTTGAAAAGGTCCCGAGAATACTTGGCGCTTAGAGCCGAGGCGGCTTTCAGTTGCACGACAGTTCAGAAAAATGTTCATCAACATTCTCCACATCAAGGTCTGCATCTCCAAAAGCGGGAAGACCAAGAAGTATAATCATGTCTTCAAGTGTTGGGGTGAACTCTCCCCACGATGTCAAGAAGGTGTGGGTGGAAGAACACCAGCACTGCATCAACATCAACAAATCACTAGGCCTGCGGTTGGCACCAAGCCGAGGCGACGCCTTGACGGCGGCAACAATCCCTACCTTCTCCAGAATGGCCACGAAAGCGGCATCAGTAGCAAAAATGTGATCAACCCACTCTTGCCATCCAGCAGTGCCTCCCACGCGAACGTTGAAGTTCACATCTACCCAGGGGAACTCCGAGCGGCGAAGGCAGGAGCGGATCAAGGAAGAGCCCAGGGCGCAGTGGTCCTTACTGTAAGAAGGAGAAGAGATGAGTTCGGCGTCTTCCTCGGAAACCACCATGGCCTTGGAAGACGAGCCAGCAATAAAATCGCCGGAATCGGGACCGGAAGGCGAATCCGCCTTCACCTCCGTAGCCCAGCGGCGGTACCCCAGTTCGACAGGGTAGGAGAGGGGACAGGGAAGCTCCTGCATGAAGCAATAAGAGATGGGGCCCGGAAGTTGAATCTCCTCCTCAGAACTCGAGGAAGCGCTCTCAATCATGGGAGAAGCAACAGCTTTTGATTTTGACATGATGATGGCGAATGCAGGAGAAGAGGCAAACAGGGGAGAGCAGGAAAGCAGGAAACAAGGGAGTAACGGAGGAAAGTTTTTTTTTAGAGAAAGAAGTTTCAGACACAAGAGCACGAAGAAGAAAGAGAACGAGTGGAAGAAAAGGAGAAAAACTGAAAAGGCTTAAGGGAGTTTCGAAAGTAGGAGTGAAAAGGGGGGAACATGGGAAAACGTGCAAATATCAAAACTGAAGGATATTTGCCTCCTCCCCCTAACGACACGTGGAGCGCAACAGAAGAATGGAGGGAAGAAAACCAAAAGACTTACCAGTGAGGACCCGTTGAAAAGACCCCACTAAACGACGAAATTCAAAGCGGAAACTGCCAAGCGATCAGTAAGCCAAAAGAAATACGAAGGACACTCACGATGCAGAGGCGTCCCCTTATGCACGCCTTCCCCAGAAATCGAAGGCGGCGCCGAAAGAAATAACAAGAAGGCGGAGCACAAAGAATGGGGAATCAAGAAAAGAAGAAACAAGCGAGAATACACAAAAATAGGATTTGCACTGAGAATGAAATTCTTCCCCTCTCACTGCAAAGGGGGCAATTGTTGATACCCAAATATTTGATGGCCCAAATTACAAGGCCCAAATCATGTGAGGGCCCAAAAGTTGTCAAACAAAGATAAAGATACTGAGAAAGGCGCACCAACCCCAGGAATTGCCCAAGGCGATACACCCCAAGGCGACCAATCTCGATAAGACGTTCAGAACAAAGAGCAAGGCATGCTGATAACGATGAGCGCCATGTGCTATCTCAAAGCGTCCCAGATGCCACGAAAACCCGAAGAGAACATTGTAGTAAGTAAAGGCGATCCGGGAGTGGGAGCCAATGGAAGGCGCACTCATGACCAATCAAGGGCGGCATAGCTATCCAAAGCCCTAGCGGCTCACAGAGGAAGTCAAGAGAGAATCTTTTATTCACCCAAGACAAAGCTAAGGGGAGTAAGACTTGGAGTCCTCTCCTTCGTAATCATCAAAGGCCAAAGTCAGGAATGGTAAAGAAGACAAAGCCACTGAAAAGATGCTCTGGACACATGATGCAAGCGGTCATTAACCAGCAGACGAAGGGAAGCGAACAGAGACCACTGGTCCAAGAGACCACTATAAATAAAGAGGAAAAAGGAGGAGAGGCCCCGGAGGAGGGAGAGGGGAGAAAAAGAAAGGGGAAAAAGGTTAGCCAAGTCCCCAAAGAGCCAGAGGAATAATACCTTAAAGCGAGACCGTAGTTGCAATGCAATACACATAATATACACGAGAGACACAAAGCTCCTCCCTCCGAAAAACGGAGAAGTGTCATGAAGAAGCGAGAGGCAGAATAAACAACAAAGGAATAACAGAAAAGGAGGAAAAGCCAGAAGGCGTGCACCTCCAGCAACCACCGTAAAAGCCAAGACGAGGGGGTCAGAATACCCGAAATACCACGACCAACAACGGCTACAACACGGAGGGCGTACAATAAAGAGGAAGCTCCCTTCTGAAACTCGAGATTTAGCAATGTAAAAGGGGTGTAAAGCCGAAGCGCACACTCCTTTCTTTGTAAAAGAAACCACAAATGTGGGAGCCATTTCCTTGTATTCCTCCCCTCTGTACCTCGTCTTGATATAATGAAAGCCTAAAGCTTCACAAAGTTTACGAACCCACTATCTCTTTTAATTAAACAATCATTATCGCACAAAGCGGTCCGAAACACACAATATGAATATTTTAGATTCGAACAAAATTATCTCATATGGGCAGTAAAATCGAAGTGTAGAAAATACTAAAAAACATACTTGGCTTGAATTGAAACCTCGAAGTTAAGACAACAAACATAACATATAACCTGCTGTAATTAAAGTAAAGCCTGCCCCACGCTAGCATATAAGTTTGTGTTTGGCAGTTTTATAGCTTGAGGTATACAAACTGAGTTTTTTTGTTTTTTTTTTTAAAATTTATTTATAAGTCTCAAAATTGATTTTTGAGATCCTAAATTAGATTTTTTTCAAATATTTTTGACAACTCGTTTCATGAATGACGAGATGCGAAGCAGAGACGAAGTCAAAGGGTGACTAGCGGTTGACCGGTTGCCATGCATGGTCACCCCATTAAAAGCTTGTTTGAATAATGCCTTAAAAAATTCTTCACGGCACCCCTCACTAATCATTTTTTTGCCGATTTCTTTTTTCTTTTTGTTGATTTTTTTGGTTTGATGTCTTGCTTTTAATCTCGACCCCTCTTCAGATTGAAACCTGGCTTCGTCCCTGATGTGAAGTGTTTCAATAGGATAGATGTCCCACAGCCAAGGTGATTGATAAACTGACATGCTTAATATATGATCTTTGATAAAGATGTGTTACTTTAGGGTTTAGAAAACTAATTTTTCCCTTGCGATAAATGTGTTATTTATAGAGGGACTTTTGATTTATCATGTTTATATGTTAAGTTGGATTAAGATAATCACTAACTATGGATAAAATATTTAGCAAGAATAATCAAAATATTCCTAATATTCAATTAAGCTGTTGTTTATAGGAGAAATTTATTTCAATATTGCAAAAATGAATAAAGATTTTTGAAATCCGTCAGGTTGTTTCATATTTATGAAAATTTGTTTTTTTATTGTTGGAAAATCAGTTTGGCTCATATGACTTCTCAACGTTTATTTTTTTTTATATTGTAGATCCGTTTGGCCCAAACCAACTTCTTAACATAATTTTTTGGCTTATTTATGCTTTTGGTCCCTAATAATTCAGTGTGTTTTGGTTTTAGTCCCTATAAGTTATTTTGACCGGGACTGATCCTTAATTTTTCAAATATTTTGGTTTTGATCCACTCAATTATGAAAAAATTGTTATTTGCTGACGTGGCTAGCGGAACATTATATCAACAGTCACGTAGTAGTGTGAGAAGACGCCAAATAAGTGATATAACATGGATGATACAGATCCATGAACACAAAATGGTCTCATACGCAAAATGTGACACCCTTCCGGATTACCCAAATATAATATAGTATTTATGCTTTATATTGGATAATATAAGGACTTGTGAGCTAAGAAAATATGGTAAATAAAATTTTCTTTAAAGCGGGTGCACAATTCATCTAATGGAACTCTTGGAGAATAAATTCTAAAATCTTTTAAAACACTTGTATCGAGTTCGGCGATTTCTAAAACCTTTTCTCAAGCAGGATAACATTCGTTCTTTAGAAATTTCTTTACATTTTACAATCAATTGAAGCTACCCATACTTTGTTCAATAAAATTGATACCGTCAATTAATACTTATAGCCGAGCTCATTTATAAGTTAAATCAGAGTAAGCGGAAATTACTGGACTATACAACTGATATAATATAAACATAGATTTTCATATATACGAAAGAGTCATACATACATAGTCCATGAGAAAAGTCACCAAGTTCCAAAATATAACAAGTCCATATAAACAGATCTACATCACTATGATACTATAACCCTAGAGTAAAACATATGTACAATATATACATCATCAAAATACAACCCCAAGGATAGTCACGTAGATCCATCAGCATCAAATGCAGTAGTAGTAGCAGCAGTAGTCTCCCAAAACATAGGTAATAAAGTAGTAGCATCATCATCACAGCAGCAGCAGCACATCTCCTCCACACACCGGATCCTCGGATCCACGTCATACACCATACACATGTACCTAGGGATCATCGTCCCTCCAGTCACTCCCAGAAGAATGCACGACAGGCTCGCTCCCACTCTCGTCCTCCACCGGATCCTCCTCGATCTCATCCGAGGGAGAGTGTACCATACCACTGGGTACCGGGTCAGGTGATGGTGAAACCCTGACGGGGCTCCTCGGATAAGAAGGGGGAGTCTCCTCGCGGACAACTCTCGAAGTAAAAGGGTGAGAGCGGGTAGGTCGAAAATGAAAACTATGGTAAGAGCGAGCTGGTCGCATGGGAGGGGGTCCATGATAAGTATAAAACGGGGGTACATGCATAGTGTATATGATGGGAATCCTAAACCTACGAGGACGGAATCGCATCAGCGGGTTAGGGTGGTAGAATGTGAACTCTACCTCCCCCTCATACACCGCGCGATGGTCCTCATAGATCCATACGCCACTAGGAAGTGGCCGGATCTCGATGCAAGCAATGTAACGAGACATCACCTACAAGGGCATAGGGGTAAGCAATTCTACTCACATAATCAATAGAGAATAAATCATGCAACATATGAAAGATAATAATGCATCAATTAATAACAATCACATATAACACTTAGCAGTTAATGAATGCACATAGGATGCTCACACTTATTTCATTTATCACAATTAATTTAAATGAGTGGCATGATGCATGACTTTAGCTCTCAAGCCTATCTCCATCATACTATGTCACTCTCTGACGTCCATCCCTGACAACCCAGCACTCATCAGTGCGTTGTATTCCTAGGTATACAACAATTCGTACATTCACCTAGAATGTACACGACAAGCTTGGTATCCATGCCACCCGAGCATATCCCGTCATCCAAACGGACCGTCATCCAAACGATATAACCATATCGGCATCCACTCAGCCGACCACGTCAACGACGTGTCATCAAGCAAGCGTATTGGCACTCCCAGAGGCCCTCCACATGTTTACCAAAAACATGATATACGTCCTACCATCCAAACTCCAGTATGAATGCATTAACTTTACTTAAAAGGAATTGATTGATGTTTCGTCCTTTTATTAATACACTACGTGCCTCCCGAGCAACGTGTCATCATTATTCAAATGAAAATATCATAACATCAATCAGTTTCTTTTAAGTCCAGGATCACTTGGTTTATTGTCTTTTAAGAGTTACAAAATGACTTAGAATTGAAAATGGTATTTTTAAGTATCTGACTAAAAATACTCGAGTGTTTTCCAAAATACTCGAGTAATTTATCATTTTCCAGATTCTACTCGAGTGGTTCATAATTATACTCGAGTCGTTCATGTCTTTTTAGAGATTTAGGTTTTCAGGTCTTCATAAATATACTCGAGTAATTCATGAGATACTCGAGTATTCCATTATCCAGAATACTCGAGTAGTTCATACATTACTCGAGTGTTCAATCTGATTCCCAAATTGGTGCGCCAATTTTCACTCTGGTGCACCACGAAATACTCGAGTGTTAAGCCAAATACTCGAGTATATGCAGACAGAACAGAGTGAAACTTGGTTTTTACATACCATTTCAATTTCTAAACACTTTTAATCCAAACCAGTGATCACAGTAGTTCACATACCATATATTGAACATGTTGCTATACTCATTTCATATCAAATAACCAATTTGACAGAGAATCAACCATTTATGCATAATTTACACAATTTAGCAACTCAACACCTCAAATTTCAAAATAAGCATAACACTCATAAAACAATGGTCATTTAACCTTGCATGCATGGTATAAAACTTGCTCAACACAGTTTTAGAGCAAAACTTGGTCTCCAAACCAAAGTTCCTATTCAATCTAAGCCCTTAGAGCCTCTTGGTGGCTCTCTAACACAAATAATGGATTTCAAACTCTATCTAGTGAATATAATTACTTCCCCTTACCTCTCAGATGTGAATCAACAGAAAGAAATCCAAGAAAAGAGCTCCAACACCAGAAATCAACTTGAACTTCACATGCAGAGCAGTTTTGAGTGCATCACCAAAACCGAATTGGTTTACCCACAAAACAGAGATAAGAATTGGGGAAAATTAGATTTCTAGAATCTATACAACATCAACTAACTAAAGGAATTAAGTTTGAGACTCAGGGATTCACGAGCTTACCGAAACCGATGATCAAAGTAAGCTCCAAACACCAACTCAAGCAAGGACAGCTTCACTTCAAGCCTTCGATTCTCTCAACACACTCACTCAATCCTCACAATTTTGGTGTTTATACAAAGCTCATGATGTGAGCTTTGTATTCGTGTATCATTCGAATCCTAACACTCAGAATTGAAGGAGAATCGAAGAGCAAAACCCAGGAACCCTAACTGAAGCAACACACCCGAATTTGATCAAGAAGCTCAGCAATTTGGTGTTGATTGGCTTAAATAGAGTGGGGAAACACTCATGCAGGTCGACACGACTACTAGGGTGGTGGCAAGATGATGATTTCGTGTCAACGACACGGAATCGTTGGCGGTGACTCACCAAACGCACTCACTCGTGCAGTTTGACCCAGAATACTCGAGTTTTTCAGAAAATACTCGAGTATTTTTCCCAAATTTTGAAAAATAATTATTTTATTTACTTTCCCTCCAAAACCTTTCCTATAATTGCTTCTAGGTCCCAACCCAGGGACTTATATGCAAAACTCTTATTTTATGCATTGAAATAATTTCCACACATCAACTAGTTATATGAACACAAATTTTAATCAAGGATTAATTTAGAAACTATTAATTATAATTAAATTATAATTAACATTTCATTAATCGGGGATTAAAATTTTGGGGTGTTACACAAAATGGTCTCATACGCAGAATTTTGCGTTTATGGACCTAAATCATTCATTTCAAAATACTTATTTGGCGCTATCTCGCATCATGTAGCTATTGGCGTGAGTTTCCGTTAACCACGTCAAGAAATAATTGATTTTTTTTTAATAGATGGGACCAAAACCAAAATGTTTAAAAAATTAGGGACCAGTCACAGTCAAAATAACTTTTAGGGACTAAAACCAAAACACGTTGAACTTTTAGAATCAAAACCATAAATAAACCTAATTTTTTTATTAACTGTATGAAGATAATGTTAAAGGCATTGATTAAAGAAACAAAATAAGTGATTTTGAGTTGAAAAATGCCATGTATAACATATCTAGAAAGGCTAGACTTAGATTTCCAATACTTTCTACTTTCTTATTTTGTATTTTATAACAAGACCTATTGTATAATTATTTAATAACGGATTTTATTAATCTCAGCCTTTATGGCTAAAGATAAGAAGCTAATAGTGGATATGTTTTCTTGAAAAAATAAAAGTATAAATTTTTTATTTATTAAATTCATTATTTTCCATGAAACATGTCCATTTATAGGTATTTATTCCCAACCTTAATCCTAAAGCTGAGGTAAAGAAAATCCTTTAACAAGTTAAACTTCAGACTAACAATGCATACTTATTAAACTCTATAAAAATTGTATTAGTTGACATTATTCAAATAATTGACTATTGATGTTGGTGATTTTGGTAACTTTAAACCGATCTAAAACACAATTCACAAACCAACGGGGATTGGCTCAAGTGGTGCGATCTTGCCCACTTGAGAACTTGGGAATGAGGCATGAGATTAAGAATTCATTTCCCAGTTAACACATCCCACTGGGAGAGTTATAGGAACGCGACCTCGTGCAGAATTAGTTTCAAGGGTTCCTTTGGTATTAAAGGTGCTATTGGGAATACCTGTGGTACTGGCCAAATAGTACAAACAAAAAAAATAAAATAAAATACATTTCACAAATTTAAATTTAATTGACCAAATCCAAGTTTAGTGATAGTTTTATGATTGTCAATTGCTCGCAAGATTGGTTTTAAGTTTTTAACCATTGAGTTCAAAATTAATCAATCAAGTGGTTATCACTTTAATGTTGAAAGTTTAAAATGATCATCATTATATTTTTTTTTTTCAAAAATGATTGATAAACTTATAAAAAAAAATTAACATACAAATAGGTTTACATTATAAATGAAGTGACATTGCTTATTATTGATTGGTTAACAAGTAACATATGTTACTTTCTTGTAATGTACGCTTGTTTGTAGGTCAATTTATCGTAGTTTTTTTTTAGCTAGTGAATAATTGATAGTTTAAAATTAAGGATTTAATTTTGTACGACATGATTCATTTTAAACTTTCAATTTTTTTATTACGATAACAATTATTTTTAAAGGACGAACTTAGCGATCATTGAATACTCATACAAAAATGTTATTGGGACATCTGTATTTGACATAAGATGTAGACACCTGCTTCTTTTGGTAAATAGTGGTGGGTCTTGTAAGAAAGAGAAATTGCAGGACCCACCAGTTTTAACCTGAAAAGGCAGATGTCCTGTATAGATGTCAAATACAGATGTTTGAATAAGAGTTGATACTCTTATTTGAAAGACTAATACGAGGTTTTACTCAACTTAGATTTGCAAATTTGGCCAAAAGGTTTGGTCTTTGCTTTTCTGCTATGCATTTCCGGACTCTGTACTATGGCTTGCATCTAAACAAAGTTCCATTCTAGTTTCCATCTATCAGATCTTTTGAATTGAATTATTAAGCCTTCGTAGCATATAGAATTTCGGTTTCGCTAACTAAAAAACTCAAGAAAAAGAAAAATATGTATTGAAAAAGGAAAAATAATTTTCTCTAGAGGATCCTAACTCCTAAGAACTTGAATCACTCTGATCGCTCCAAAGGACCCTAACATGGCATGGGGCAATAAAACTTTTGAAGAACCCTTAGTTATTACACTTTGGTTGGTAATTCATAAATGGCATGCATGGACTGGTATACGTACATAGCATTATATTGATGTAACTCTGTACCTTTTATCACTCTCTCCTCAACAAACTTAATTTAAGGAATTAAGACAAACCATTTGAATTAAAATAATTATTTGATAATATATACACCCGAGTCATCAGGATATGTTTACACTTGGAAATAATTTTTTTATAGATTACGAAATTAATTAATTCAACCATTGAATTATATAATATCATCATGATTATTATATATACCAAATTTTATATCATTTAATAATTTATAAGTATGGTCCGGGTAAGACAGCCCAGTTGATGGCTGCAGGGACACTTAAGATTTCCCCCTCCCTCAGGTCATGGGTTCTAGTCTCAGACCTCCCATGTAAACCAAAAATTTATAAGTATGCAATTTAGTAATAATATATATTTACTTTATTTCAAATAATATATTATGTGTTGAAATAAAAGGGTGTGATGAAATATCAACTAAATATAAGATAAAAATTTGTAGACTTGTTCTCCTTGATTAAAATTAAACTGTGAATTTAAAGGTTGAATTGATTAATTTCGCCATCTATACAAAATTATTTAAAATACTTAGTATCAACAATGGATCCTGACTCTCTCTATGTATAAGAGTTATTTATTGAATGAATGTACAATATAATTTAACGGTTGATTTTATCTTACAATTTTTTTTTTAATAATCAACGGGGCACTAGCCCAGAAAGAACAAATTACACAATACTATGAGGGAATGCAATCCCGTAAGCATTCTCACAAATAATATTAAAAAGCTACGGAGGAATATCAGAAATGAGAGTGATCTTTAACTTTTATCTTTTATATAAGTACACATCTCAAACACAAATATAAAGAATACTTTTTAGTATCCACCAAATTTTACATAAAACATAATTATATATATATATATATATTTAACCGTAGCTTATACGCAAGTAATATATATTAGAAAAAAATGTGGGATTTAGCCTCATGTTTTGTGATGGCTTACAAAAACCTCAGAAGTCAAAGGCAAATAATAAAATGCATAAATTTTAACATTTATAGGAAACTACCTCCTTCCAAACCAATCTATCTAAGGCTGGAGAAGAAAACAAAGACCATAAGAAAAAAAGCAAACATGAGAGAGAAAGAAGAACTAGAAGCATTGAAGCAAAATCAAGCTATGATGAATTCATCAATATTGAAGGGAAAATCAGAAGAGGAAGAGGAAGAAGAAGAAGAAGTGGAAAAAACAAAGTCCATGTGGGATTGTGGCAGCCCATTATATGACTCATATGAATTGGTCTCCCTTGATCATGTTATTGACCGGAATCTTATGGCTTTCCCATCATCTCTCCATGGATCAAAGCCCATAATCACAACATTCAATAATCACCATTCTCATGATATGCTCTCTGTCTCTGGGGTGGTACACAAAGTTGTGTCCCCTGAGAAATCCAAAGGATCTTTCTTGGTCACCAGCTTCAGTAAATTAAGGATGAAGATAAGGAAGAAGACATTGAAGAAAAAAGAACATGAGAAGAGCCATATATAAATGGGTTAGTAGTTGATTGAATTACTTTGTGTTTGTGGAGGAAGCAGAAAACATACATGAATTGAACAAGACATGAGAATATAGAGTTCCTATTCTATCATGAATATATTATATTGCAATAAATTTTGATGTTATAATCTATAAGCTAAGAACTACTTTGCTTGTCATCTTCAAAGTATATGTTAATGTTATAATCGCCTGGTTGTAATTTAAATTTGTATGAATGAAGAAAAGTGATGGTTGCGTGTGTTACTATTTGTAACCCTTGATTTACACTATTAATGCTAATATTAATCTTAACTTAATATGGTAATCTTAAAGAATGTTAGTCAAGTTGTAACAATTCCACTCGTGTCTCACAAGGATGTATAAATTATAATTTCATCCCTTGCAAATTTAAGGATTTTATTGATGATAATCTATAAATGCCAAAAAAATTGTAAAGCCGCATCTCCCCCTATGATCAACCTTTTTAGGGTGGAGTTAAAACCAATTATTCTAACATGAAATTTGAATAAATAGTAATGACTTAAAAAAAAACAAAAAAACAAAAAAAAAACGCAATGTTGGGCTGCAAAGTGGTTGGTACCATTATTAACTTTATGTATTGAGATCCTCTCCACTTTCTTAAGAAAATAGACAAGATCTTAGTTGTTGAATAATTTAGCCATAAGTTAAAACATCAAGCAATATGATTAAAGGAAAAAACATGTACATGGATGGACACATGAATCTAACGCGTTAGGGTTTTTGATTAACACGTTATTTGTGTTTAGCTTGTGGATTTTGGCTTTGGCCCATTGGTTATATGTAAATTGAGATTTAGTCTACAAACCCCACACTTTAGGTCCATTGTTAATTCCTAAACCCCGTTTTTTCCGATGGGGTTCTATCGGAATATTTTTCGATACCCCCGAGTCGGAAAAATGCATTTTTCGACTTTAAAACCCCGTTTTTAATAAACGAGCATTCGGAAAAATTTATTTTTTCAATTCGGGGATATCGAAAAATATTCCGATAGAACCCCATCGGAAAAAACGGGGTTTGGGGCCTAAAGAGTGGGATTTGTAGACTACTACTCATGTAAATTTCCTTGGTAAGTGGGCTCCCTCATAGATAAAAATTGGTATCAGAGCCCATGGCTCCTTATGGCAGTTATTGGTGTATCTATATATGTGCAGGGGCTCCTTATGTCAAAAGTCTTTCTAGCGGTATACATACAAGATATGCAACAAGTTTTGTAGGAGATTAATGACAGTAAAAGTATGAAGAAGAGTATGTGTGGGCCACTAAATTATGGCAATTGAGTTGGGCTTATGGTAGTATCATCAAAATACTCGAAAGTCTTTCGCTCAAGATGAAGTGTGCTCTTGTGTAAGGGACTCGCACTTAAAGATGAGATTGTTAAGAATAAGTATGAGGGAGATAAGTCCCACATTAAGCAATAGTAAGTAAAGTTATCAACATATAAGTTGATAGGCTTAGTGGATTTTGGGTTGAGACGTGGTGTATGATTTGCTTTTTGTGGTTTTTAGTTTTGGTCTATTTTGACAATAGCTCTTAATTAACGGAAACTTTATCTCAGGACCAATTGCAAATGATCGATAACTATCGGGATTCAATCAAGGATAAAGTCGGGGGAAGACAACTCTGAATTCAGACCCTCCCTTCTTGCATACATTTTTTATAATTACTTTATATATATATATATATATATATATATATATATATATATATATGTTAAATCATAGTTGATAATAGAGACTAAAACGAGACAAAAAAGCAGAGATGAAAACCGAAAAAAAATAACATGTAAGAACTAATTTCAAATATGTCAATATTATAAGGACCAATTTGATATTTAAGCCTTTTTTAATAAAAATAAAATTATTTTAAAAATATTTATTGTGTGTGTCTCTCTCTCTCTCTCTCTCTCTATATATATATATATATATATATGTTTATGTGTAAGTTTTGTCATGCATTTTGTACAACTATAGTTACATACATGATACATATATATTATTTTTTCAATAAAAAACTTTTTAAAAAAATTGTCACACACATGTATACAATTTTTCTTATTTCGAACTGCTTCCTCCGAAAATTTCTGAATTGTCTCTAAATTCAATTACAAATATATATTTTTAGAGATCTGGACCAATAAAAAGTACTCCCATCCTCCGGTGTGTAATATAAGCAAAAACAAGACATATTTATCTTGGTCTCAAATATAAGAAAAAAGTTAACTAATTTATATTTTCAATACAATTATTCCTAAAATAATCCTAAAAATTAGTGGTTTTATTTAATTTTTGTTTCATCCCAATGTAATTTATTAAAGTAGCTATATTTTTTTTAAAATTTAAGAAAATTAAATATACTCGATTAAATTTTTTAATAAATATAATTTTGATTATTTTTTCTTATAATAGAAATGAGACAAAGTATAACATTTCACCAATTGCATATAGGGGATCGGATCATCAATATAACAATATGTTGTAGAAAATTAAAGCGATGGAGGATCTATATTTTATTCATCCATAATGGTGATAATGGTGTGATGCATGTTTAGCATCATTTTGTAACATAAAATGTATAGCAAAACATGCATATCATCACAACAAAACCTAAATCAAAGGACTATTTTGTGGTGGTAATGCTGGCCACTTTTCTATAATATCAAATTCCCTTGTAACTTGATTAAGGCCATATACACCTTCATATTTCACTTCCCAAAGGCATTCAGTTGGACATCTCTTACGATCTCTTTTTGCTCTATAAACGTCAAATTGGAGTTCAACGAGATCATCCCATTTTATATCACAGAAGAATAATGTTGTGTTGAAAATGTCGGGCTTAAAATGAAAACTATATTGGCCATGGTTGGGCACCATATGAATATCGAGATCATCATCTCCAGATTGACAATGAATTTTGAAAGGAAAATTATTTTTCAAGAGATTCGTTAAACGAACAGTGACTGTACTCCTACCTATCACTACAGGAGAAGCATCCCAAAATGCAATCAACAATGCAAGAAAGAAAACATGCTTCATTGGAAGAAACATGCCGCTAACAATATTTGTTGAATTTGGGAAAAATTTTGGAATGTACTCTCAGGAATTGTCTCTAAAACTGAAAAAACCTGATCCCTTTTAAAAAACTTGAATTGTCTCTACATGGTTTTCTTAAAAGGAAATTTGTTTTGAAAAATTAATTTGTTTTGATTGCTTTGATTTTCAGTAAATTATTTTTGTGTTTTCTTGTCATACACCTTCTCTTTGTAATTGTTATTTTTTCTTCACTACATATATAAATCAATACCTTATTAAATAGTGATAAATATGAAAAATAACATTTATATATTACACTATTGAAATTCTCAATAAAACAAATACAAAAAACAAAAATTCTCTAAAAAACAGATAAAAAGAAACAAAGGAAGTATATGGTTTTGTTAAAAGGAAATTTGTTTTGAAAAATTAATTGTATCATAAATGCATACTTACCACACATTTTATAGGATCAATGAAGCTAACAAATGCTCTTAGTGCACTTGTTAACATGTCAAATATAGTAAAAATTAATTAGAACATATACTTTTTTATATTTTCGAGCCATAGAATATTATTCACCTATCATTATTTTACTAATTTAGTAAATTTAGCAATGGATCTTGAAACGCTCGTTAACAATACCCTTTTTTAAAAAGGAAATTTGTTATGAAAAATTAATTGTCATAAATGCGTACTTTCCACACATTTTATAAGACCAATTAAGCGGGTTTTGTTAAAAGGAAATTTGTTTCAAAAAAATCAATTGCGTCAATTTTGAAAATATTAAATGCATGCTTTCCATACATAATTTTCTCTCTTGGTTTTTCAACCAATAATATTGCATTAAGTGTATTTTCAATATATATATATATATATATATATATATTGTGGTTTTCTAGGTATTCATCTACGCACGCACGATGATTAATCCTTTAAGTATGGTTCGATCCTTTCGGAGGTGACTCTCCCAACTGAAATTTTTTTACATTCGTAAGAGTTAGGAATCGAATCTCCAACCACTTGCTTAAATGACATAGCTCCACACAACTGTGCTAACCTCAGTTGGTATTTTCAATATATATATATAATTCAATTTTTACTCTCGATCTTGATTTCTCGAATATTGCATTAAGTTCCCTTGACTTTTTTTAATAAATAACTCTTTTTTTCAAAAATCTTATTTCAAAGTTTTAATTTGATTCTTTATTTTTAAAAGTAGTTAATTTAACCTTTATCAATTTCATTTTTAGGTCATAATTAGGTTTAGGCTCCGTTTGATAAAATTATCTTATAACTGTGAGTTTTTAACTGATAGCTATGAGCTTATAATTGATAACTGTGAACCTAACTTACAGCTGTGAGATTATTATAATTGAAAACTTATAGCTACAATTCTAACCACACATTTAAATATTACACATCAATTGCTCATATCATTATTGAGTAAACACATTCCACATCAATTGCTCATGCATATCATTATTGGTTTGGGTGTGGTGTGCGTGGACGTTGAATAAAATGATTCTAGGTTTTTGAGGGAAAATAGTAAAAAATTTGGTGGGTAATATTAATTTGGACCAGGATTTAAAAAAAATATAATTTAGTAAAAAAAAAAAAAGGTAAAGTTGAGATATGATTTATTGAAAGCTCAGATTTATTTATTTATTTTTTTTAAAAGCTACCTAGTATAGCTTTATAAAAGTTAGTTTTCAAAAGGTATAAGCTTTCTTTTTTGAAATCTGTAAACTTCTTTTATTTTTTTTCACCAAGCAGCTCTAAGCTAAAAGCAACCAGATAAGCTATAAGCTTGTCTTACAAAACACAACCTTAAATTAGAATTTCAATAGAATATACCGATTTTATCAGACATTTCTTCTTCCACCAAAATCTTCATTTTTTCGCTGAAATTTGCATTTTCCAACTATACTCTAATTGATAAAATGCCAATGTTGTTCTTTTTTTTTTTTTTTTGAAATTCCATCCCCATTTTAGATTTCTTTTTTTAAAATTGCAAATTTTGGTGTTCAATTTCGACAATATCAGTATAATTCAGTAATAATCTAACATCATCATAGCGAAATGATGATAAAATTGACAAACGTTATAAATATTGAAAACAAGAACTTACCATATTTGGACCCTATTATGAAAAATTATTGAAATTGAGGAAGCAGTGGGTTACTAACATTGTTTTTTTTAACAGTACTAACATTGTTATTTGCATTAAAATTGTAAATATTTGGTGTATGTTTTCAAAATTACTGGAAAAAGGCAAAGTGGAAAATGTATTTCCATTTCTCCGTGAGTAAACAAGGAGAATGATCGAAAATGGAAAATGTATTATGTTCATCAAAAGAGATTAATAATTTATTGACTGAATCTAAAAGGGTGTAACTAATCATATCGACACAACCTAATTTTCTTAAAAAAAATTCTTTCATTTATCTATATCTTTTCACAACAGCAAACTTTTTTAATAATTATTGCTGTTATTTAGAAAATAAAAAATTATATTTGGGAAAAGCTTGTAGAAACACGTGAGCGCTTTTTTAATTGCAATGTTAATTTGGTTTTTCAATTGGGTCGTTTTACAGTACCCATCCACTGGATGAGTACACATACTAATTGTTCTAACTTATTATATCCGGTTATTTCCAATTTTTTTTATTTTATTTTTGTTCCATTGCATCCTTCCACACATATTTTGACACATGCACCCATTGCACGTCTGCACGCAATGTACACTGCCAGTGCCATCCTCGTGAAAATAGGGAAATATATATTTTTTTTAAAATGGAGAAATGTTTAAGTTGTTTTATTGGAAATGTGTATATTTGATATTCCCTCCGTCTTAAAAAGTTAATAAATTTTTGAAAATTCAACAAAAATAAGGGACCATGCTATTAATGCATCGTCCCTAAATCAACCAATTACCAAAACAAATATTTAATGTGTGTTTCCTTAATTAACCAATCATAGAATATATAATACAATTTCAATTTTTTTATTCAGAATTTTGGCTTTAATCTGGGACAAAATTTTTCTATGTCTTTTACTAACTTTATGGGATGGAGGGAGTATGTATTTTTAAATCTACCCCTATTAATAGTATTGGAAATTTAAAAAGTGTTAAGTAAATAGGGGTATTTGTGGAAAGAAGTACTCTCTCCTTCCCATAAGTTATGTTCATTTAGGTTTTTAATTTTGTCTCATAAGTTATGTTCTTTTAGAAACCCAATATTCACTTATACTTCTTTTTTTTTTAGTATACCCTCATTTATTACATTCTTTTTTTCACCACCTATTTCTTCATCTCTCTTCAATATAATCTTCATACATTTTTTATTACTCTCTCTCTTGCTATTAATTGAGGGTAATTTAGTCAAAATATACCAAATTCTTATACTCTTATTTACTCATTTCTTAATTTATGTACAAGAGTCTAAAAGAACTTAACTTATGAGACAAGAAAATAATTAATTTTCATTGAAAATTAGTATACAGTATAGTCTTATAAATATGGACAAAATAAAAGCCACAAAAGGGTCTTATATATAGGGACAGAGGTAGTACCACTGCACTTTGAAATACTGATTGTTAGTGTTTCACGCGGATCATGTATTTTGACCTTTAGATTATTTCTTATCAATGAACAAAATTTCATCCATGTTTTTCACTAGGATCACCATTGTAGTGTCCTTGAACATTATGTGTCCTTAACCCTCTAAGTGCTCAAGATTATGGTAACCAGGAGCCCAAGAGAGGATCAAGTATTACTGTGTGACTTATGGTATTTCTGCAGTTCCAGTTGGGAAAAGCAGGGGCTCCCTAATCAACGTGTGTGTGCAGAGTGTCAACTTAGGGATGAGAGTACTTACCTGAAACCCTAGCTGTGATGAGCTATTTATAGGGTTTGGAGGAGGCTGATATGGGCCCTTTGGGCCTTGTATCAGAGTTGTGCTGAACCAGGATTCTGTTGAGATAATATCGGACGATTATGCTTCTAGAATCTGGATAGGATCAGCTGAAGATCTCATGTCTAGGCTGTTGCGAGAATCAAGGAGAGATTTGCGGAAGGGATAAGAAGCCTCGGCGAGCCTGAGCTTATCCACGAGTCGACGGTATGTCTCGGTCCTAGAGTCCCGAGCCTGATGGATGGGGGACCGATAGTAAGGCTCGGTTCCAACAGGTCCGAGCCTAGCCCTCTTGTATGCTCGGAGACCATGAGTCCGAGCGATGAACTTTTATGGTAGGTAAACCGAGTAAAGCACCCTTAGAGAATCCCTTTGGTAAGACTTGGGTCCGGATGTGGTCGGCAGACCCTACAACCATTAAATCAATATTTTTATTTTTAATCTTAAAACGATAATAATAAAAATATCTGGAATTTATACTTATTTTAATATTAATATTTTATTTTATTTTAATAATAAGATCCCATATTTTTTCTTTCATAATATTTATTAAATAATTGGTATATAATATTATCACATTATCACTAACGAATGACAGTGGGGTAAGGGAGGCAAAGGTACCTTAACATGTTACTAAAGAGAAACTAGCTAATAGACCCGTGCGATGCACGACTTAATTCTGAAAAATCTATTATCGAAACATGAATGTAAGATTACATATTACGTCATAAATCCTGTATTTTAAATATATAAATCTTATGTTGTAAAAATAAGTAACGGTGAAAAAATTTGTGGAAGGAAAGAAAATACATATAATAACTATTTATAAGTCCGACCAAATATCTAAGCAGCCAAAAAAGGAACAAAATCAAGCTGATAAAAGCTTCCATTACAAATGCACAACATAGAAAAACTATTAACAAACAGTGTCATAGTTTTTTAAGATTTCCCAGCAGTTGATGAAAAAAAGAAGTCCAAAACATGAATGAGATAGTTGGAAGTTAGATGTTGCTTGCCACCAAATAGACCTGTTAGTAGAAAATAAGATAATAATGTTAGATATATACTGAGTTAAACTACCCTAACATGTTACCTTCAACGTTAGAGTAAGAAAACGATAACTTAACATGTCACTAAATAGGGCAATGATACCCTAAATCCTAAAATCATATAACACTTTTTTTTGGATAAAATTTAACACTTTATTAATTAATATTATTATTATTTTTTAATATTATGTAAATTAAATAAAAAAAACTTCGGTCCAAAATAAAAAGGAAAAAAATTATCCATGCCAATACTAAAACCAACAATAATAGGATTATTGGCCCAGCCCACAGAAAATAAAAAATTTGGGTACAAAATAGACAAAAAAAATATATTACTATACCGTGCACTTGGTGTACTACATTGAATAAGTGACCCACGTAGCAGGTAGACAATCTTCAGCTTCCAACAATAACTAAACACCCTGGCCATAGATTCAACAATGAGTTTGTGTACTCATCCAACTGCATCCGAACCCTTTTCGAAAACAAAAATGTTATTTGAATATCTACATCTGATATTTAAATTTAATACTTACCAATTTTAGCAAAGAATAGTAGGTCCTTCAATTTATTTTTCTTATTATTTTTCATATTTTTACAAAAAATGATAAGTGTAAATTTAAATGTTAGTTGTGGATATCCAAATAACATTATTGTTTCAAAAATATAGTATGATTACTAAATCAATTAAATATTATTTATAATGGATTTTCTAACATGCATAAAGTGTTTTTTGAGTTAAAACACTTTAGCAATATATAACAAATTATTGTAAATAAAAGTACCCTTATGTATACCTAATTACTGAGGACGAAATAACCTCATACATTAAAAAGAATGTATTCTAATTAAGGATAGAAATATAATAATTTCAATTTTAAAAATTAAAAATATTAAAATAAAAAATCATAAACTCCCAAACCCATTCACAAACCAAAAGTCCCTCATTCCACTCTTTTAAAACTATTCTATCTCATTCCAAAGTTTCTCTCGACTCTCATTCAAGCACCGCCTACTTCTAAAGTGCTTTTAAAACTCTATAATGAGTTGAAGAGTTTTGTCAGAAGAGATAAGTTTGGAAAAAAAAATGGTTCACCGAAAAATATTAGATGCTTATTGGAGAAGATGACTGAAAACAAAAAAATTAATAGAAAGACCAATTGTATTTACGGAAGTAAATTTAAGGGATCACTTTCAAACAAAAAAAAAATTAAGAAATCACTTTAGAACAAAGGCTTAATTGCACTTTTGGTCTCCCAATTTTAACAATTTGGTGATTTTGGTCCCTCTACTTTCAATTTGGCCAACTTAATCCCTCAATTTTCAATTTGTGGTGATTTTGGTCCCTTCGTTTAGACTAACGTTAATAGTGCTGACTTGTCTAAAAAAAATACGTATTAGCACCCTGTTTTCGACGTGGATTATTTTTTTAATTAATAACTTAAAAAATAAAAAATAAAATAAAAGAACAGTAAACAAAAGAAGTTCTTTTACTATTCTTAAAAAAAAATTTCAAACCAGGGTGCTGTTATTTATTGTTATTTTATTTTTTAAAAATTATTAATTTAAAAAATAATTCACGTCAGAAAATAGGGTGTTAACATGTGTTCTTCCGTGAGATAAGTCAAGATCGTTAATGTCAGTATAAATAGAGGGACCAAAATCGCCACAATTTGGAAATTGAGGGATTAAATTGGCCAAATTGAAATTAAAGGAACCAAAATCACTAAATTATTAAAATTGGGGGACCAAAAATACAATTAAACCTAGAACAAATAAATAACTTAAGGAAAAAAAAAGTTTTGCCTTTATTCATTCATAATGGTGTGAATTATACAACCTTTTTTTAAGCATAGTATAGCAAAAAATGCATACTACTAAGTACTAACCTACACTATAAAATTATATATCATATGGAAGTAGTAGTATTTGCATGCATTGCATGTTCTTTTCCATTTTCATATGGCCACTCTATATAAATATTTGGGAGTAGTAGTTTACAAACCCCGCGCTTTAGGTCCAAAACTCCTTTTTTTTATGGGGTTTTATCAGAATATTTTCCAATACCACCGAGTCGAAAACCTATTTCCGCATGTTATTTTTTCTATTTCTTCCTTGACGGAAATTAACCTATTTCGGTCCCCACTGAGACGGAAGCAAAAAAATACACATCTCCGTCAACTGAAAGACGGAAATTGGTCCATCTACGGGCAGACAGAATAGTAAGGAAATAAAGAGAGCTCACAGGATTATCCACTTCAATGGCAACTGCGTAAACCTTCTTCATTATTCTCATTGCTGTTACTTTTTTGGACTTTTTCTTCTTTATATTTTATTCCGTTATCATCTTATCTACTTGTTTAAGGAAGATGGTATTAAAGTCCGTGTAAGACAGCCCAGTTGGTGGCTGCAAGGACACTTAGGATTTCCCCCTCCCCCAGGTCATGGGTTCTGGTCCCAGACCTCCCATGTAAACCAAAAAAAAAAAAGGAAGATGGTATTAAATGCTACCACACACAAATTTACAATAAAAGCCTAAGTAAAATAATTAATACCGTATGAGGAAGATGGAATTAAATCTCTCTATTTTCCTTACTAATCCGTCTGCCCATAGATGGATTATTTTTCGTCTTTCAGTTGACGAAAATGTGTATTTTTTTCTTTCGTCTCAGTGGGGACGGAAATAGGTTTCTGTCAAGGAAAAAATGGAAAAAATAACACGTGGAAAGACAATTTTGTCTGTAAAAATGTAAAATAGGGACCAAAATCTTAAATTTGGGGGCCAAAAATCAAAACTATAAATCTTTGTCTTTGGATTTGCAATTAACTGTGGCATTCAAACTCTCTTCCAAAAAATTTGTTACACGAGCGGTGGTAGTGATTGTTCTTCTTCTATCTGCTGCCACAGCAGGAGATGCTTCCCATAATAATGCAATCAACAGTATTGCTAGTAACATTATTTGTATTATTGATATTGAGAGAAACATGTTATAAACTAAAGTACGTATGTAGTTGAAATGAATTATTTGAGAAAAATGTAGTAGGAATGAAATATCGGGAAATTGATGATTTTTCTAATGAATATAAGCTAATATTATAATCTGTATTGCAAACAAACACATTAGCTTATGATTATTTCTGAAAAATAAGCTAAAAAAATAATTTTCAGCTCTACCAAACATTGAATTGTTATTCCCTACATTATAATATTTTTTGCTGAAAAAAATTGAATTGTTATTCCCTACAAAATAATCCTGCTTGAATGGGATGACATTTGTTGTTTATTTGTTCTATTTTGTGTGTCATAATGTATCACTCATTTTCATTAATAGATTAGCTTAAAAAGTTAATAACTAAAATAAAAAATTATATTTTTTTACTAATGAAAATGAATGACACATGATATGACACACAAAATAAGATATCAAATATCATCCCACCTAAATAATGATCAAATTTGAATTGAGAAAATGGAGAATGCACCGATGGTATAAAGGTTTTTTAAACCATCAGTACATCATCCACCATTCATCCGTTTATGGTTGTTGACTTTTAGATTAAAGTAATACAAATGAATGGTGGATGATGAATTGATGGTGTAAAAAACTTTACACCGTCAGTGCATTCTCCATTAATCTCATTTGAATTTAATTGATTAACATTTGAGCAAATTGTATAAATTTTGGCATTGCTTATTTAACATCATATTTATTAATAAAAATTCAAATTCGAGTCTTGCATATATAAAAAAATTAATATTGGAATAGCTAGCTCCATCATACTAGGAATTGGAAATTACGTAGAATTTTAATGTCCACTTGTTTTGAAACAAGTGGACACATCCACACATTTTTTGGACGGCTGTGATTTAACTTTTTTGATCAATGGCTTGGATTAGACTTGGCTACCTGGTTGACTGGTTTTATTGAGTTTATTTATAGGGTGTGGGCTGGAGCATTGTATGTGTTGTGGGGAAACCTTTATTTTTTTTGTCATAATCGTTTGTGTGGGCCGTGAATTATATGTGGGCCGAGTGTTTTTGTCACTCACTCTCCTTCGTCTCCTTCGTTCCTCCCTCTCCTTCGTCTCCGTCGTTCCTCCCTCTCCTTCGATAACAAGACCGTCGCCGCTCACCGCCGCAGCTCAACGTCGCTCAACGCCGCCAACAAATATGTCGCCGTCGCCTCTCTCCCTTGCCTAATCGGTGTGGTAAGATTTTTCTTCCCCAATTTTCAAACCCTAATTTGTTAAATCAACTCAATTTTAAAGTATGATCCCCATTGTATTTGTTTCGAACCTAATTTGTATGACCCATGTAGCTGCTTGTGTTTCTATGCTTTCAAATTTCAGAACTTACTATTCATGAATCTGCCTTTGTGGTTTCCCCTTGCTTGTGATAGCTTATAAGTAAAATAAATTCCAAGCAAAGGTTCTAATCAATTTTTAAGTATTCATGAATCTGCCTTATTGTAACCAAATCAAAATTGTGTGGATAAAATTCTGCAGAATGTTGAAACCCGAGACTTCTAGATGAAATTTGGCCAAGCAGGATATTATTAGGCTTAATGTCAACATTCTGCAGCATATTAAAACTTTCATTTGATATTTTTGTGTATGCTGCTACTGTAAATAGCACATTTACATTATGCTATAGTCTAAAGCAAAGAAAACACTTTTGTGATATTTGTTAGTACTTCCAGTTTCAAAAATGGCTCTTTACCTTCAAATATATAATGTCAGTAATGTGTTTTGAAATGGTTAATTTCCATTTGAAATGGAGACAGGCAACTACATAAGGTGTGTTTAATCCAACTAATGCTTTTACTTATTGAACCAAAAAACAAAAAAAAACTGCAACTGTTTTCAAGATTTGAACTCATGATCTCTAATTTCGAGAAACCAATAACCCCTTAATTATTTTAACTCCGTTAAATTTGTGTTGGACCAGGATTGAATTTATAGTCGATGCATGCTGGAAGGGCTAGACACAATCCTAGAATGATTAGTTTCTTGCCCACCACATAGTGTGATATTGCATTTTTGGTGGCTGTTTTTGGTCCTGATATTGGACTTTCGGTTTTTCCCTTTTAATTGCATCATTTCATTGATTATTAATTAGGTCATATATATGACATCACATGGTTGTTTATTATGAGACATTAGAAGGACTTGGACTTTTCTTATGTTCAACTCTATGATCCTTAGATATTCTCAAAACCTACAGAACAAAGAGAACTTGAACGAGTCCTATTCCTTGTGTTAGAGTTTACATGTTAAAGAACTATCAACATTACATTTTCATGCTTTCTGATAAAGTTTGATAACAATTCTTGTGGGTATTTAGTGCATGGTTGGTTCCTCCATGGAAAAATTTTCTGTAAAATAGCCCTTACAGTTCATGAAAGACAATCCTTGTTCTTATAAAGACCATTATATCACAAAATCACTTGCTGAATACATTTTGTGCTTGGATTGAGAAAGGTGGATGCTGATGATCTACAATTAGGTGCTAAAATTCATGCTAACCAATTTTCAAATGTTTCCCTTTAAAACCATTAGTTCATAAAATGGTTGTTGTTTGGTCAGCGACTCAACGTAGTTAAGTTTCTTCTAGTTCATAACATGGCAAGTGCTTTTACCCTGTTTTTCTGTTGGATTTGAATGTAACAATATACGTTTTAAAGTTTTTTGGTACACAATATACTTGTGTACCCATTTCATAGCAATTTTATGTTCCTAAGGATAGTGAGGTCTGCAGGATTAATCTTAAGCACCTATCTGTTTCTTTGGTTGTTCCAATTGCTTTTCGTGACAAGAAAGCATCCTTAGATATTCTTATGATCCTTAGATATTGTCAACAACTCTATGATCCTTAGATATTCTTATGTAGCCCCAAGTATATCTGAATTATCTTTGTTGGTATTTGTGGCATGAACTTTGAAGAAGAACATCCTTTTTTAAACTTAAATTCACATCATTTAGTTTTTAATAGGTTGTCTTTTGTTTTTGTAATTTTTAAGTTTAAATGGATCCCAAGGACGAGGAGATTGTTGATGTGCACAACTTGGATACCCTTCAAGTAAGTTTTCCGGACTACGGGAATTTTTTTTGCTGTGATCATACATTTCCATCCCGTGAGGTGATTGTGTCATTTGTTAAAAGGGTTGGTCTTGAGCAAGGTTTTGTTTTGAAGATCACTAGGTCCGACTCGGGGAGAAGAAATAGGGTAGAGTTTGGATGTGAAAGGGGTGGTTATTTGAAGAGTGGTAATATATCAAATGGGATAAATAGAATGCGATCAAAGAAATCCGGATGTCCCTTCAATATTCTTGCTACTGCAAGTGCAAAGGAGGCCCGAGATTGGACACTGGTGGTGAAGTGTGGAGTACACAACCATCTCCCGTACGAGTTCGGTGTGGAACCTGTAGATGCTGGGGCTTTTAAGTTCCATTGTGTTGGACTACCCCTCGTAGCGGAAGAGATTGGCAAGGTTGACAAGGAAGCTATTGCACAACCCCTCGTATCGGAAGAGTTTAGCAAGGTTGACAACAAAGACAAGTTGGATGATTCGTTGCATGAACAATTACGGGAAGATTCCCAACCATGCCTAGCTTCCCAAAATTCGAAGAAGAAACAACCGCTGACAAGGAGATCTCAGAAACGCACGTGGAGTAATACTGGGTTTGTCCCCCATAATGAGTTGGAGCCTTACATTGAGGAGGTGCATGACGTTGTGGGCGATGGCAATTGTGGCTTCCATTCCATATCAATGCATATGCACGGAACGGAGGATGCACATCATTTAATTCGTTTAGATTTAATGAACGAATTGAAAGATCATCCTGACTTGTACATTTCACTTTTGGGGGGAATCCGTGAGTATGATGCTACAATGAGTAAGCTTGATGTATCCATACGCTCTGTAGGAAAGGATAAGTGGTTTTTTTCCTGACATGGGATGCATTATTGCATCGAAGTACAATGTTGTTGTGGTTTATATTCCAAGTTTAACAACTGGTGCATGCATGACGTTTCTCCCGCACAACAGAGCGCCTCCTGCGAATGTTCGGGTATGGGGGATTGGACACAATGTAAGATACGATCATTTCGTGCAGGTACTTCACATTTAACATAATTATAACAGTTGATGTTGTTTATTAATATATATGTAAAAATTTATAAATATATGTATATACATATATACTGCTTTATATATATATATATATATATATATATATATATATATATCGTTAATCATTCAATTTCTTTCTTATTGCAATTGCTTATGGAACACAGGTGAAGCTACGAAAGGGATCGCCGTTACCTCCAGTGTACCAACTTTGGCACACACATTTTACAGATGGAGCAGGAGCTTGGGAGGCAGTAATGTTGGATAGGTTAACACTGTACACCCCTCTATTACCAGAGGCACGAGGAGAAGGAGAAACAATAGTTATTAGTTGAATTTTTTTTATGTGCAGAATTTTTTGCTATTGAATGTTATTAGGAGAAATAATAGTTATTACGGGAAACACTGTTGTTTTATTTTTGAGAAGGCAACGTGTTCTTAATATACTTGAATGTTCAGTAAACTTTTAACTACAATGTTTAGTTTGTTTAAATTATTGATTAATGGAAGTCATCGTATAAACTCGTGCTTTTAATTTTTTTAGCAGGACCGGTCCTATCATTTTTAATAGTCCAGGGGGGAAAAAATTTGAGGGCCCCTTAATATACCCAAAAACTTCTAATTATGTAAAAAAATTAGTAAAAAAAAGCTTCAAATAAAAAAAAAGACAAAGTTTTATTACATTAATTTTCTTATCTATGTTATTAATTCGTGAATTTGCTATTTTCCTTTTCATTAAACTTTGTTTTTATTTATAGGTACCTATTTGGAGAACTAAGAGAGAGTGACATTACTATTTAACATATATTAATAATTCGATCATGTTTAAATTATATTTTTAAAATAAAAAAAAACATTTTTGTAAAACTATCAAGATTAATATCAAGATCTATTTGATTAGTATCAAGATGTACTTGACAGAATTTAAAAAAAAAAACCCAACTATCAAGACATTACAGAAGCACTTTAACGAAAAAACAACTAAAACGAAAATTTGTCGTGGGACTAAATGCATAACATCAGCAGGTGTGAATTTACAAGTAAGCTACAGGTATCTTGTGTAAAATTTGTCCAATTAACAGTATATATTAGAGTATATAGTTAACTAAAAATAGATGATAATAACAAGCCCTATTAAAAAAATAATAATATTCGTTATTAAAATAGTGATAGATGTAGGATTAATATGCATTATGGCTGTTTTTTTTTAATATGCATGAAAACAAAGGTGCAATTTTGTTTTATTTCCGCCCTGTATTTTCCAACCATTTTTTTATATTCGACCCTTTTAGTAAGTAATAAAAATATTAAATAAATTACTTTATAATGCCATAATTAGTAAGTAATAAAAATAATAAATAAATAACTTTTTCTGACATTAAATTACTAACAAAATATAATAGCAACATTCACTGTTAAAAATAATAGAATTTGCTATTAAAATATTGATAGGGTTGTGTTGTATTTCCCCTTATATCTAGATGTACACACTTCACTCGCTCACTCTCCTTTCTCTCCTCTCCAGTTTTAGGGTTTCAATTTGTGCTGTTATTTTTCTGGTGAGTTTCAATTGCTCTCTTTGATTGTGTCATGTGTCCCATTTCAAGAATAGTTGGTTGGACATCGGCCACCTGGTCAGTGGGCCAGTGAGTTTAGGTGGTAGGGTCCACCTTTCTTGTGGATAGGCTCTCGGCTGATAATGATAAGCCCTGATAAAGTCTTTGACTTTGTATCAGCTGAATACCTATCCACAAGAGTGGGAAAAGCCACGGAAAGTTTTCTTTTTCTTCAAGTTGTAGAAAAGAAAACTTTTCGTGCCTATTTTCACTCTTGTGGATAGGCTTTCAGCTGATACAAAGTCAAAGACTTTATCAAGGCTTATCATTATCAGCCGAGAGCCTATCCACAAGAAAGGTGGACCCTACCACCTAAACTCACTGGCCCACTGACCAGGTGGCCGATGTCCAACCAACTATTCTTGAAATGGGACACATGACACAATCAAAGAGAGCAATTGAAACTCACCAGAAAAATAACAGCACAAATTGAAACCTTAAAACTGGTGAGGGAGAGAAAGGAGAGTGAGCGTGTGAAAGTGTGTGCAACTAAATCAAGGCGAAACAAAATCAACACAAAAGCCAAGATTCGTAAGAAAAGTTTGCATCATTACAATTTAATGAACAACCCAGAAGTAAAAATGATGCTTCAAAAATCAATCTTCATCCTTCAGTTTTTCCCTCTCATGAAGATGTTGTTTCACCGCGTCTGCACTTCCACCACCTAGTTCATATTCAACAAGCTCGCAATACATAGGACTTTCGGGTTCATGATCCACATCCATCCCCACTCGATGCTTCAAGGTATAGGTAGCCAAGTCAATTGCATCATCGTCCTTCGTACACTGCAGCAAACATCATTGCTTCAACAAACAAAAAAAGAAAAGTAAATGAGCAGAGAATCGTGCCCCCCTATTACAAAGAGGGAAGTAGAAAAATATATTGGACTCCTAAATTACAAGTGATTTTGCTATTTCAAGTTTCAATGCAGCGAAATTTGAAAAATTAATAGGCCCCTTGAAGAAGATATAAGATGTTTCCATGTTGAGCTATCAAGGCCAAAACATCATTCATAAAACAAGAACCGCATTAAAACAAAAAAACACACATAGACATAGAACACCAAATCCAACGTGATGAAGCATTTGAAAAAAAAACAAGAACCACATTAAAACAAAAAAACAGACATAGACATAGAACACCAAATCCAACGTGATGAAGCATTTGAAAAAAAAAAGAACCGCATTAAAACACAAAAACAAACATAGACATAGACATAGACAACCCCGAAAACGGGTTTCCTTAATCAAAACAGTTATATTATCATACAATTTAACAGGTAATCAAACAACAACAACAACAACAACAGTTAATTGAAAATTTCAATTAACTCCACTGAGAAAGATTCAATTCAGTTCAACAAACTCTTAATTTCATTGCTACTGGTAATTAACCGAATTCAATAATTAGACAACAAACCCTAATTTAGTAATCCTAAAATCGATCGATATGGTCCCCCAAGATGGCCACAACCTTTTAAACTTTTTCCAAAATTGTTCATTCGTGGTCCCTCATACCCCCACGATGGTCCCCCACGATGCCCATATTCCTTTTAAATACATACCTTCACACTGTCGGTCCACAGCTCCACGCGTAGAGAAGACAATGAGAGCTACCGTGAGAGAGTGAGAGCGACCGTTAGAGGCTGAGACCGAGCGTGATGAAACCGTGTGAATGAAGTGTGAGAGTGTGTATGAATCTGACGGTGAAGGTCACCGATTTGTGAATCTGTGGAGGTGGGTGAAGGTCTCTGAAGCGTGAACGATGGAGGAGGGTTAAACAATGAGTGTGTGGGTGAGGGCCTAAGGCAGTGAGGCATGAGGGGGATTGAAATTAAAGGATATGTTTTGGACGGTTGGATCTGGTCAAAGGAGATTGCAGCCACCACATGCAGCCAACCACGGGATGCCACGTGGCAACATGTCTCTCACTACTAGTCATATTCAGGTTGACTGGCTCGGTTTGGAACAAATCAGACCGGACCGAACCGATTGAAACCAAGGCCACACTTGCTTAAAACATGTGCAAAGCTCCAAGGACACTATGCCTAAGTTAAGCACAAAACTCAACACAGCTTTAAAGATAGTGTCAGCATATATTTTGCCCTTATTAGTAATAAAAGTTTACAACCAACTCACATGGGTTCCTGAATTGTTAAATGATTCAGTCAAAAGTCACTCTGCCAAGTAAAACAAAGTAGCTAACGCGCCTCTTTATAATGCATTTGTACTGGTTATTCATAGACTTTTTTGGTGATATGTGACAAGCCCTTATTTTGGTTAAGGACTTTTTTGGTGATTTTTGTTTAAAGTAAATGGGCTTCATCTACTGATATGTGGGCAACATTAGTTTAGGGTTGAAGTGTTGGTTTGTTATATCCTAATGCAATTGTAAGACTTAATTACACTGTGCATGTCAACTTTATCTTATATTGTCTTATATTGTGATGCTTTAATGATTTGTATTTATTTTAATTTTTTCATATGTAACTAGTATTTCGAAAAAAAAAAATTTATGGGCCTTACTGCAGTAATGCTAATTTTGTGGACTGTGGGCCTACACAAACCCTCCTTCAAAAAAGGTTCATTAGGTAGAACTAAATTCTTTCAATTTTAAAAAAAAATTATACATAACTTTTCTTCAACAATGATTAGTACCAGAGGCCCAAAGTAGATGACTTGCCAAAATATTTCAGACTTGGATTAAAACCGTTAATCACAAGTGTAGTAATACATAAATAATAAATAATTTGGGCCAATTTGGTACCCTCCTTAGAAAAAGGGTCATAAGGAAGAACTAAATTTTTTATTTTTATAAAAACAAAATTTATAACTAACTTTACTTAAAAAAAAAAAAACTAGTACTTTAGATCCCAAAGTACAGGACATCCCAAAGTATTTCAGACTTGGGAAGCCTTACCAACAAGTCTGAAATGACTCACATGCATCACATGACTCACATGTGCTGCATCAGCTGAAGACTTTTTGCAACATTCATGTTCCTCATCATTATTTTTTACCTATCCAAAATTGAGGACAAACACCATTAGGCCTCGAAAACAATTCAAAGTAGTTACTTAAATCATAGGGAACACTGGAAACTTGACATATAGCAGAAACAGTTTAAGTTGCAACAAAGAGTAAGATCTGTGAGCATCCACAAACGACATTCGGAAGCATAGAAAAAGAAGAACAAGACAGGAAAAAAAGAAAGCTCAAGACCCAAAACCAAATTGGAGAAATGTCCCTGCATTTACACCAAACTTTAAATGACCAACATTTACTGGGATTAAACAAGTAAAAAATGACCAAAATGAAGTTCTTGCTGTAATTTTCTCCCCTCACTTTCCTATTTATTCTCTCCACTCCGGTTAGTTGTAATTGTTGTTCACTAGCTGTAATTGTTCCCCTCTTTATTTTCTCCACTCCCACTAGCTGCTCCTCTTTGAACTTGAGATTATACAAGTATTCCACTGAACAAAAATTTAGTAACAATGTTGCATGGTAATCAGTTAATCAAGGCACACAACTAGCGACCATTACCGGTTTCCTGTAGGTCCAACATGCAGGCTAGGCTCTGGCTCAATCATACGCACTTTACCATTTACTAGACAAGTCAAGGTTCAGGCGCAATTTAAGATTTGAGCCCCCGTAAATCATGAATTGCTTAATATTGGGATCTCATTAAATTGAACTTGAGATTGTACTAATATTGGGCATATTGCAATGGAAAAACAAATAGCAACAATGATGCAGTTAATAAATTGAAATTCAGATGCACCTGAATAAACAATTATAGCCTTTCTGTTTTCTTGTCCAATATCTCTGTTTCTCGTCTGTATAAATTTTTTGAAGAATACTCTAAATCATCAGCAATTATTTTCTACAAACATTTCATAGTATAGGAGAAAGAACTTCAACTTCAAAATGTAGGCTGTTTGAATAACATACTACAATCCAGATTTTGCACTGACAAGAAATTACAAAAGTGCAAGAATCTTTGAATGAAAACTTCATTAGAATTATACATTGGACAACATGACAGAGGATGGCATTTTTGTAACATAAAATTTTTCCACATAACAACAACAGGTTAAAGCAAAATAGGTTCACTGAAAATAAACAATAATAACAGGATTCAGTCTTCATCTCCGGCACAAACACATACATTCAATATTCACTCCAAGCACACAAACCTGAAGCAAGTTAAAACTAAACATTATCAAGTAACTAACTTAATTCAATATTTTTAACTTCATACAATTATTTCAGATTCAAAACAGAAATTTCATTAAAAAAACAAAATTATACCTCTTTCGACGCCACATTATCCCGACATCGCATCAAACGAAGTCTCCGGACCACACTCATATTGTCTTTTTAACATATCCACTTGTGATGCAATTGGGCAACTATTCCTAGTATGGCCAACTATTCTACATATCCCACACTTTGTCACCCTCTTCTTTTTATAGTTGTTGCTTGTAGAACATGTAGCACCACAGTTTGTTTTACTCCTAATGACAGCTGGGTCCCTAGCCACATTTTCTTCGTTCTCATCCTCATCATCATGAAGAGAAACAACCTCATCATCATTACTCGCATTCTTACTTTCTAAGCATAAAACAGTTGCAGCAATAGCTTTCCTTTGGATTGTATAATCATCAACATTTCCACAAGCAGCTTTGCACAAACGCCTGCACCAATCCATGAGGCCACCAAACCGACAATATTTCAAAGTTTCCTCAGCCCATGGTACATTCTGGGTGGACAAATCAAAATTTAACTGGGCATTTTTTTTCCACCTATCCAACAATAAGCAATCTGGTAACTCATTGATGTCCAACGCAAACAACACTGCAATGATGTGAGCACAAGGTATACCAAAAGACTCCATCTTCATACAGGAACATCTAAAGGATACCTCATTTTCATTGTAACATACTAGCCACATACTCTCCTCCCGTTCGTACCTCACAACTTCATAAATCCTAAAAGAGGGCGTATCCTTGAATCCAGGGACTCTCATGTACATGGCATCAATGATATATGATCGAAACATGTAAAAAATCTCTCTTGTGAACACTTTGGCAGCATGCCTTTCCAAAGAGACCAAATGAGTCTGCATTACTGGTTCGCCGTTCAATGAATTAAAATCAGCCTCTAACTTAGTGTTTCTCATGGCATTTACTGCACGTTCAAAATGTTGTATGAGTTCAGTGAGATCATTCCTATGACAGATAAACTTGCCAAGTTGGGCATGGAAAGCCACACATCGGGATGTTGTCCTGAATCCCGCAAAAAATTTTCCCCTCATGTAAGCTGTAGCCCACATGTCTTTCGTCTTGATGATGGTTGAAACCCATGGGTGTTCCTCAAGCGAAAGTTGCTTAACCAACAACTTCCACTTCTGTTCAAATCTCCCAACCTCGTAATCACTAAGCATGCATTTTCTAAATAGGTGGGTGAAATGCGTATTCCCAACATTCACCGACGCATTACGGATTAGATGTCATGCGCAAAGCCGATGATGTGCTTCAGGAAAAACCAACCCAATCACATTTTTCATAGACAATGCAACATCAGTAATGACTGATTTTGGAGCCTTTCCATTCATAGCATCCATGAATGTGTTCAAAACCCATTCATAGGTGCTTTGAATCTCATCGCTTACAATGGCTGTAGCAAATACAACGGTCATATTATGATGGTTAACACCAGAAAATACAATAATGGGACAATTGTATTTGTTTTTGCCATATGTAGCATCAAACGCAAGAATATCTCCAAACACTTAGTAGTCATACCGAGAGCATGCATCGCACCAGAATAGTTTATCAATCCGACCATCCTCACTGATTGTGTGTCTCCAAAAAAACCCTGGTTCCTTTCTCTGCAACTCATTAAGATAAATTATAGCATTGCTTGTGTTGTCGTCTTTCGATTTCCTAAAAAGATGAATCTTGTTGTACATATCTCGTTTCCTATAACCAACTTTATCATATCCACCTAAAACCCTTGCACGCAACTCATACACATGAGGTGTGCTAATACCCACAGCTCGCATAGTCATAAACTCATCAACATCCACATCCGTCATACGCCTTTGAGATCGATGCAACACTCCAAATTTCCCACCAAGGAGTTCATGACTATGGTCATTGTTAAAATATTTAACACGCCATATTCCTATTCTCTTCTTCAACACAACACGCATTTAAGCTTTGCAGCCAAAACGAGTAACAGTTTTAGGCTCCCTCTTACGTTCATTGTTGTTTTGAAGATATTTTCCCTTTCGCTGACCTTCACCACTACACACAAAATAGATTCGACATACAACTCCTTCCTTATTTTTCTTAACCTTATTCTTACGGATACTAAAACCACAATGGGTAGCCAAAGATTTATAAAATTCATATGCCATATCCTGGTTGGAAAAACAGTACTTGGAAATGTCATCATCGCTGAGGTTTCCAAAATTTATGCAAGCTATATCACTAACTTCACCCACAAACCGAACAATGTCAGATGATTCTGCCACAACCTCATTACCTTCGTTATCCATTTCATTCATATCAAATCAGGACTGCATAAGTAATGCATATAAAATTTATTCAGCTACATAACTACTACATAAAGTATCTAATACAAGCAATAATTTACATTATTTCAGATATAAACGTCAAAAACACAACTAATACTGTCATGTCATGCAACTATCAATCCTACACACATTATTATCATATTTCACATTTAAGAGTAATGTAATGAGCCTAAAAGGGCAATATGGGAAAAATAATATAACTAAGTGTCATGTGCTTAGGGTGAAAGAAGGAGGTTAAAAGGCAACCTTGAGGGAGCAATTAGGTGTGAAGAATTTAGAAGAATGTCTACTCTCTCTCTATGGTTCCTTCTTCTTCTTCATCTCACTACTCTATGGTTACCATTTACTTTTAATCTACCACCAATAGAGCCCCCAGACCTATCTAAGGTATCTTGTTGGAGTTCTCCAACGTATTTGGCCAAAATGCAACTAGGGACCTTTCTTCCTTTGCCACCAAAGCCACCGGATCCGAGTTGTTACCTCATACTAGTGATTCTAAAGCTCTCAATTGGTGTTGACACCAACCTGCTTATGGTCAAGGACACCAGCAACCACTTTCATGAATTCACTGATGTTCTTATTTCACTGTTTTTGACTTCTAGACAATTCAATGGAGAAGTACAATTCATCATAACTGATAAGAGGCCTCGGTTGATTGCAAAGTACCAACCAATTCTTAACAAGCTCTCTAACTATGAGATTATGGACGTTGATAGAGAGGATGAAGTACATTGCTTCCCAAGAGTGAGTGTTGGTCTCAAAAGGTACCAAAAAGAGCTCTGCATCGACCCTAAAAAATATTCATACCCCATATACCCCATCATCCTTTCTTTACCTTCTACCCCACATACCCCATATACCCCATCATCCTTTCTTTACTTTTCCTAGTTTGAATTAAGTCTATTGTATTCATATTCTACAACAACTTATCATTTAATCATTCTATCATATCAGTACAGCATTATAACTATTGCTACTTATTGAGTGCACTGCTATTATCTTAGATCTAATTTGTGCATTTGTGAGTGATTTTGATTATTTACCTAGATGGAAGGATCAGCTTCGTTACGAGTTATTACTGGGCATTAAAATACAAATTCAAGTTTACAAAACCAAAAAATTGTCTTCTGCAAAACTGTGAAATTAGAAAGTAATTTTGTCAATTTCGTTTTATTTTAATGACATATAAACTCATGTCACACATAATTAACCAGGCAAGTGTATGTTTTCAGTACCAAATGAAGATCTGGAAATATCAAGTAAATAGGCTCTAAAAAAATAAACAAAAAGGTCATAACTCAGTTCATACTCTACTATAAGATTTGAGAATCTGTACAACATCCTAGCTGCATTGCACAAACGTCAGATCAGCAAAAGATCTTGCAAATTGGTGCTTAAAGAAACACTTACATGTCAGATCAGCATATAAAGAGAACGATGGACCGGACTTCTTCAGCTTCGGTGGGTCGCGGCGTACGGGACGGTTCTCTGCGAGGGAGGTGGCGTTCGTCGTGAGCTTCTTGGAGGTGAGGTGTGGACCGATGATTCGTGTAGAGGGAGGGAGATTCGAAGTAGACACTAGGGTAGATAGATCGAAGGGAAGGAGTAGATTTGAAGGTGGAATGGGGTGTTGGAGCAGACACTGTGCGGAGGAGGTTGTTGTTGCTCTTTCTGAGAAGATGAGTGGAAGGGGGAAGGGAGCAGAGGAAAAAAAAACATTAATAAATTCTCTTTCTAACTTCATTATAATTCAACCTCAAAATTTTCAATATTTACAAGTTTACCGGGTTCCAAAACAGTTTATCATAGGTTAAAAAAAAGGTGGATGGATCCACTTATAATAAAAAAGGTGGATATTAAAATCCTTCGGAAATTACTTGTGTATACATACATTTTATGTGGTGCTAGTAAAAATGGTTCCATTGGATGGATAGTAAAAGGCAACCTCCGGAAGGAGTTAGCGCTCACAACTAGCTGCAACTACAATGGGGGGAGACAACCTGGGTTACTGGGGAGAAGAAGAGAACACAATCGATATGATTTTAACTCTATCTCTGTAACTTTTTAAGTGAGCATAATAAAGCTTGCAAATATAACCTTCTAACAGGTAAGATTTGTGACTTGGTGCAGCTTCAGTGCTTCACCTATTGCAGTGGCTTAAAATATGGCGATTATCCAATAAAAAGGGGCCCACATCAAAAGTGTAGGATACTTGTTTGCTGCTAGCTGGAAAAACTAATATTGTGTTGCTTGTTTATTGGATACAGAATCCGGCTTATAATACTTATTACTTTCACGTTTATTAAGAAGATTAATTGATTGTATTATATTTAATTTTCTTAAATTTATAAAAAATATGGGTCTTGTTAACAAGTGTCTTAAGAACACTAGTTAAGGTTACTAAAGATGAAAAAATTGCATTAAATCAATATTATTTTTTCTCTCGAAAATCTCAAAAATTACATTTTTCAATACTTATATTTTATACTTGGTTGTTTAACAAATGCCCTTACTTGTTAGCATTTGCCAAAAAATATAGGTATTCTAGGAAAATAGTATTAAAAATGAAACAAAAATTAAATGATAAAACAATTTTTTAAATATATTTTAAAAAGTAACATTAGAAATGAATAAAATTCAAACAAATTATATTTCAAAATGTATTTTTTGTTATTTATATTTCTATTAGAACAAACCGCGTATCAATTGGAATTGGTAAGCTGCGTTGAAAGATTTAGGAGTTGCCACTTGCCATATTTTCCTGTATTTCACATTTTCACTGGGTATTATACGCGTGGCATTCATTTACACAAATTAATTTTAAATTTGATTTTTTTTTTTACACCAACCGGTACCCGGATCTGGTTTATCCAGAATTCGACTCATCCGGTCCAATCCAACTGAGCTCGCACTAAGCGGTAGGGGTCTCCCAGCGGGGTTGCTCCATACCCAAGACTCGAACTCGAGACCAATTGGTTAAAGGACTGAGTGAGCTACCACTTGACCAACCCAGGTTGTTATTAACAAAGTCGATTCGTATGAAATTTGTAATCTTAATTTAGTTTATTTGATTTTTATTACTATAAGTCACAATTTAAAAAAATTTATAATTTTTTAAAGTCATTTCGCAGTTGAAAAAAATAAAAATAAAAAGCATACTATACTTATACTAGTACTATAATAATTAAAAATAAATTTTTAATATTCTCATTTAGAAATTGGCTTTCACTCGGTTATCTTCACATATTGCATCCATTATTAACTATTGATTTAAGTTAAATTTAAAGGTTTATATCATTTCTTTGTCAAGATCAAGTGACTTATTTTTTCGTTATTTTTTATTTGATCATCAAGCTAGTTTACGAAACTAACGATTTAAAATATTCTTAAATTCAGCTTGTTTATCTAAAATGAACTCGAAGTTCAAAACATTTGATTCATAAACTTAGTTTTTTAAAGTAATAATAAATTGAGTTTCAAATTAATTTTAAATTGCTTAGTCATCATTCCCTCCATAAATGAGAGATGAGAAACCCCTACTAACATTGACCGTTAGAAAAAAGAATTAAAAGAGTGATGATATCTTCTACAAAAAAAGAAAAAAAAAAAAAAAAGAGTGATGATATCCTCTAAGTATACATGGATATGACACATGTAATAAAGTGATACTTTCTCTCTCCTTTAATCTAAGTGGTTTTTATCAAATTCACGCATATTAAAAAAATAATTATTACTTTCAATTTATCAAAAAATATGCTGCATTCCAAAGTTATCCCTATTTAAAACTTTACAACTCTATTCATTTATCTTTTTATTGTAATTATTACTCTATCACCCTTATGTAATTATGAGGGGTGTATTTGGAATAAACTCTTTAATGCTACCTAGATATTCCAAAACGACTTATAAAAAGGGACAAAAAATTTACCAAAATGGTGCCCTATATTAAGGGACAGAGGGAGTATTTTTCTTCATAATAATTGGTTTATGAGTGATTTATATTTTTTGAATTAGGATTCGTTGACATCAGGTGTAAAACTTGATCACTTACACCTTCACATAACTTTTTATATATTAAGAAATTTGTCAATTCAACCGTTGAATTATATGTTATTATCATGACGATCATATATACTAAATTTTAGATCATTCGGATATTCATATGTATGTAATCTAATAATGCATATTTACTCATATGTTAAATAACGTATTATCGTTAAAATAGAATAGTCAGATGAAGTATCAAACAATTTTTATATTTTATGAAATTTTCTAGACTTAATCTACTTGATAATAACATATAATTTAACGGTTGAATTGACAAATTTCATAATATATAAAAAATTATGTGAAAGTATAAGTGACCAGTTTTATTGCCGGTGTCAACGGATCGTAAGTCTATCTTTTTATACAAGTATAAAATGGTTTTTTCTGTCGAGAAATTCTTCATATACCAGAAAGACAATTATGTTCTAATCAATGTAAATTTATCACGAACGATAAAATTTTTCTTACCAAATTTTAATGCAAGTGTGTTATGACTTATGAATATAAAACTAAAACCTTTTATTAAACTAGAATAATTCTTCACAAGTTGATCAAGTATTTGTTGGCCGAATTGTCGAAGGATGTATCATTTTTTTAATGAAATTATAAAAAAATAAAATAAAAATCAAATGAATGAAAATGGATACTAGTAAACCACAAATGAAATCATTCCTCAAAACGACATCGTTTCACTTCCCTTTTCGGTTACACCAATTATTTGATTCTTCTCCTTGTCCCAACAAGCACCACTCCGTACAACCTTGGACAATGATATGTTCCTCTATTTACTGTTTTTACTCTCTCTCTCTCTCTCTCTCTCTCTCTCTCTCTCCAGAACACAATGCACAGTACATATAACAAAGTTTCAATTTTTCAGTCACTGTGGTAATTATGGAATGAAAAGAGTTCAATTTCACAGATTTCTAAGATTCCCAGAGGAAAATTTGTCCCTACTGAGCTTCCCCTTTTTGGGTTTTTGGTATATTTTGCTGTTTGGATTCTAAGAAAAAAGTCAAAAACCAAATAACCCAAAAAGCAAAAGCACAAAAGAGCTCTTTTTTACTAATTTCTCTCTCTCTTAATATTCACAGCTTCAGGTTCTGCAGTTGTTTAACGACCCCCACCCTCTCAACCTTCATTTTCTCACCTTGTTTGTTTTTCCAAAAGTCAAGGTTTCACTTTTTTCTTTTTTTTTTTTGGTGTGTGGATAGACCTCTCATTTCTCATGTGTATGTTAGTTAAATGAAAGTTCTAACTTAAAAAGGGTTTGTTTGGTTAATTAAGCAAATGGAGGAATCAGGGAAGGTAAGGTTGGTTAGGTGCCCCAAGTGTCAAAACCTTCTCCCTGAGCTTGCTGATTATTCTGTTTATGAATGTGGTGGTTGTGGTGCTGTTCTAAAAGGTACCCTTTTCTTCATACTTGCTTTCTTATAGTAATATGCTTCAGAAATTTTTATGTGTGGTAATGTAAAAATTAGACACTTTTATGGGACTAATTAATGGATCAAAGTTTACCTTTCCTTTTATTCCTTTATTTATTTTGATCGATTTATAAATAAAAGGTAAGAACTTGATGAATATAGTAATTATAATAATCATGGGGTTTAGTGAATTTAGGATCTTTTATAATAGAAGAACAAAGGCATGAAAAAGGGGTTGGTTATTCTGATTTCTAATTATTTTGGTTTCTATTTTGTTTGAATTTGCAGCAAAGCATGAAGGTTGCGGAGGTGGTAGTATGTGGGAAACTTCAGATGAGGGAGAGGAGGGTGGAGGAGATCATGCTAAATCGGGGAAGCCCTTGGGGAAAGGCGTGGTTGATATGAGTGATAATTCGGATGTTGATGTCAGGTCCAATGGTAGCTCATTAAGGTATGATGGAAGGGGTTCAGAGAAAGCAAAAAAGGGGCATGAGAGGTTTCTGACTCGGTCGGATGATGGCAATGAGAAAGGGGTTTTGGAGAATGCTTTTGATGTCAATGAAAATAAAGATGAAGGGAAGTCAATAGGAAGAGAACAGCAGGAGCAGAAGTACCAAATGGATCGTGAGAAAGGGTCCAAATTCTCTAGGAGAATGAATAATTGGCCAAATGAGGAGAGGGGTGAGATGGAAGGGTTTTGGAGAAAGTCACCAGCTGATATAGAAGGTGCGAGATTTTCCAATTTGAATTGTCCTGATGAGGGAACTTCAAATAGCTATTCCAGGTTTCCTTATAATTATGGGGAACAATGGAGGAATGATAAAGGCATGGATGGAATGAGCAGGGTTCAGCACCTTGAGCAAGATCGAGCCGAGCTTCTAAGGAAGCTGGACGAGCTAACGAACCAGCTGAACTACTCTTCTGAAGCAATTAATAATCCTAAAGAAAAGTTTTGTCCCGATGGAAGGACGGTTCCACCAGATCCTTATGGTTCCACCAATACTTGGTTTCCAGAAGGACCATCAGGGTTGAACAGGACTTCGAGGCAAATCTTTGGCCCTCCTAATAAACATGTGGCAGCTCCGCCGTATTTCAACTATCCTCACGATCCTTATGCTTATACAACTGGTCATGAAATGGCAATGCTCAACTTCCATCCTTCAATGCATAATCCAAATTACATTCCTGGATATGGGGATCCTTTTGCACCCCCAATGCTGAGGAGAGGTCCACATCAGTTCCCACAACAGCCGATGCATCCTTACTTTCCTGGTCGTTATGCTGATACTGGTCCAGAACCGTATGCACCTTATGCACATAATGCAATGCCTCACCCACCTTCTTGTTCCTGTTTTCATTGCAACAAACGAAGAGGTTCAGTGCCAGCACCACCTCCTGCATTTACTGACAGCAGATTCTCTGGTGCCCCTAATGATTCTATTTTATACCGTCAAGAGATCCCAGGGGCATTTGGTCCACACGTTCGTAATTCTGGAAATGCCATCCCTCCTGTGAGTTTTCATGAAAAACAATTGCATACGAGACGGCCAGGTGACTTCAACTCTGCCATGGGTGGCTTAGCCCAAAGCCGTCCTCAAAAAGTAATGCCAGCTAGTGGTGGTCGGCGTTGCTTTCCTATATCTGGTGGTTCTCCTTTCATCACATGCTGTGATTGCTTTGAGTTATTGCAACTGCCTAAAAAAGCATTGGTTGTGATGAAAAAGCATCAGCAGAAAGTGCGATGCGGGGCTTGTTCTTCAGAAATAACCTTAGCCATCATCGATAAGAAGCTAGTTGTTTCTCTTCATTCTGAAATGAAGGAATTTACCACAACGATTGATGATACCTCTAATGAGGTTATGAATAGTCACATATCACATTCCCATGGTCATGTAAATACGAGCGGTGTTAACTTCTCTTCTGATGACTATTCTGGTTATGATTTTCTCTCGGTAGACAAAGAGTCTCCTGCACTTGCTACAGACTTGAATGTGAACTCTGGAAAACTGCAGGATATGCAAAGTTTCCATTCTTCATCTCCAAGTACCTCTGAAGATGAAAATAGTCCAGAAGTTATGATAGCTCCAGGTGAAGCCACTAAGTTCGTTCATCAGCAAACTAAAGTCTCTCTATCTCCTCCACCTTCTGGTTCAACTCTTGAAGAACATTTTGACTATTCTAGTAATAACCATGAAGTAAATCGGTTCGGGAAAGGCAACCAAAGTAATCGCTTAGAACAAGAGAAGGCAAAAATAGACAAGATCACGTCAAGGCAAAATTCTTTGAAAGAGATAGTTCTTGCAACTGAATTGGATGTCCATGACTATCCCAACACTCGGGTCTCCCAGGAATCTGGTGATACAAGCCGAGAACATGATCATTCTAGATCGAACAAAGGGGGTGAATCGTTTCTCGTAAACATTATCAAGAAAGGCTTCCGAGATTTCTCCCAATCTAATGAAACAGATGATCATGGCAAAATTAAAGTTACTGTAAATGGACAGCCCTTATCAGATCGTGTGATTAAGAAGGCTGAAAAGCTAGCTGGACCAATCCGGCCTGGAAATTATTGGTTAGTTTACTTTTAAGTCAACTGAAATCTTTCATTTGTACCTGTTGCTATGATAGATTTAATTATAGATAAAAGGACTTTAATGACAGACAACTGCTGACAAGGTTCAAAATCAGTTGAAGAAGGCTCTTCTAAAATGAACTTGTCTATTAAGTGAGAAAGTAACGGTATACCCGCCCTTATTTTGATGAAGTGCATTGTTATCTTAACCCGCTAAATGATCTAAGGTTGATACAATGTTACTATTTCACTTTAGAAGAGCTTTTTCTATATCAATTTGACTTTTGAAAATGGGTCCTATGGCTTAAAATGTACCAAAGCTTTCTAAAATTAATTGTCTGACGGAAATTTCAAAATCTTGTATGCAGTTGACTCAGTTAAGTTCTTTACTTCTTATCATCAACATATTAAATTTCATATGTTAATATATTTTTCAAAAAATAACATTTCTAGATGAGTTATCACACCTTTGCATAAAGTTATTAATTATATACTTATTGCTTGTATAGCATAGTAATCGATTTGCCTTTTTATACTATTGCTTTATCAGGTATGATTTTCGCGCGGGATTTTGGGGTGCCATGGGTGGACCTTGTCTTGGAATAATTCCAGTAAGTTATACTACTCTGGCACACTCCATGTTGATATGCTTATAGTCTGATCATTATAAATGAGTAAGTTGATTTCTCTTGCAGTCATTCATAGAAGAGTTCAATTATCCCATGCCAGACAAATGTGCTGGTGGAGATACTGGTGTTTTTGTAAATGGTAGGGAACTTCATGAAAAGGATTTGAATTTGCTTTCTGGTAGAGGACTTCCTCATGATAGCAATCGATCTTATATCATTGAAATTTCTGGACGAGTCCTAGATGAAGACACAGGAGAAGAGCTAAACAGCCTTGGAAAACTTGCGCCTACGTAAGTACTAAATGTGCTTTGTTTCTGACAATTCTGTTCCATTTATCTAATAATTAATATCTGTTTTATTTTGATGACCTTGAGTATATCTATTAATTACTTGGAGATAACAAAATGTTGGCTACTTATTATTAAGCATTAACTCTTCTTATTAGCAGTCCACACTCCACATATTATATGTTGCATGTCATCTATGGCCGTAGATCCGGTGGAGTAGTTTTTCCAGAGTGCTAGTTTGGCGCTTTTAAATATTTTGAGCTGCCATTGAGGATTTCTTAGGAAGAAGACAGTGAACCTTTTGCAAAACAATATGGATTTATGAGAGCACGGTGCATGGTTTTGAACCTGGCAGCCAAAATGGTTATTGCTTTTTGCATCATTTTGTTTTTCTGTTAAAGGAAGAGAGTACACTTAGGTTGTTGTTTCTGCTATTCCATTCATGTGTTTTGGGGGACAAGTTTTTTAGAAAGATGATCTTCATACCTTTTTATTTTTAATGTTTTATCACATAATGATCGATCTGCCATGTACTAGTTATATCCGGTGCTTGCAGATGATCAACTATTAAATTTTACACGATTTCAATTAAGTGAAACATCAGAACTACATAATTCAGAATTACAATTGAAGGTTTAACAATTGTTCTGTGTGAGGGTTAAGAAGAGTTTATGCTTTATGCCTATTTCTTCATCGCCACTGAATTGCATTTGCTTTTCTGTTTCCTTAAGTTGTGTATGCCTATGACTACCTTATTTTAGTTGTTACTACACTCATTTTGTAAATATGCTTCTTCTATACTTTTCCGATTACATGGTTTATTAAGCTATAAGAATCTTCAGTTACGGTAGTTCTTATGTGAAGCTTGTCTTGACAATTTAACAGAGTGGAGAAAGCAAAGCATGGATTTGGCATGAAAGTGCCCAAAGCAGCTGCATAATCGAAGTGTAGAAACAAATATTCAGTTAAAGGTTTGAGAAGACGACTTTTGTTCCATCCTTCGGCAAATTCGTAAACATTATTTGGTACCAGATCACGGAAAACATTTTCAAAATTTGCAAGATTACTTGAGTTTCTTCAATCTGCTTCCCGGCAAAGTCCACGCGATTCTGCACAAGACTTGCATTTAGATTGTATAACACGCAAAAATTATTCATTCTTATATGGTTGGAAAAAAACAGCATCAAAAGTTTTGTAGTTGAATTGATCAAGTAGTTTTAAGCAATGTTTAAGTGATATGATATAGCAAGTGTTGCATCTAATCTGTAGAATTTGGTGTGAAAAACGTGTAATATATTCCTTGATCAGTTTATTGGTTATATACCAAAAGAAATTTATAAGGCATGTAATGAACTAATGATGCATTTGTAGTGAATCATTTTTTCATCAGTAGGTTATGGAGTTTGAAAATTACCCAAGCGATCACAAAGATCAATGATATTTACTATTTAGTGTTGCATCATAGATTTGCAAGCCATTCGCTTCTTAGGGCCAAGAGAACTATAATTGCCAAGAATCATGAATTATCACCCACTACAAGCCATTTCATTTTGCACGTATCTTTAATTGTTTTCAATGCTTACTCAGTGGTCCATACATAACTTATGCTCACATCACAAATCCTATTCAGATTTCAGTAAGAGACACTTGGTGCTAGTGGTCCTGTAAGCTATCATTCATTATTTCTGGCAACAAAAAGAAAAAAGGAATAGCAATGACAACAAACCAATTAGAGTTGGTAGTATTTAACTCAAGGGGCCAAGAGTTGAGAGGTGTCAAGTGAGTTTATTTTTCCTTTCCAAAGAGAGCTATTTGGTCACACCAATGATTGAGGAAATGAGGTACAAAAAGCACAAAGACAAGCAAGCAAGCTTCACTGGTTTTGAAACTTGGAGGGCCTTGCATGCAGTTTCATGTTTAGAAAGAAAGTTTAACCCTACAGAGCAGATGGCACCAAAAAAAAATGAAAAATAAAAAAAAAATTGGAGGGCCACTCTATGCCTTGTGACTGGGTGAGACTAACCTAAAAAAAAATATATTATCAAACCCTTTTCTTTTCCTCTTTTTTCTTTTTTCTAGCAACTTTTTATTTTCGTTATCAAAAAACTTTTACTTTGGAAACAACAATAACTAAATAATTAATAAAAAAAAAGTGCAAAAAATGTTATTACATGTCTAGTAGTGCTGTAGTGGTGGATTCCTGCTTCTGCTTTACTCTTAAGCCATTCCCCTTCTGGAAAGAAACATGCTCGTGAATCTATCTCCATGCCCTTTTTCTGTCTCCTTATTTGTCTAATTTACGAAACTTTTCACTATGTTAATTAAGTCGAACAATGACTCTTCTGGAGCTCCTTGGTACATTAATGCATCACACGGATGAGACATTCCTATCACACTATTAATTGTAATTATATCTTCACCCAAAAATTGTATACAATGTACATGCAAGCTTGATCAGATCAGGAAAAGTTAATGGTGTAAGTAATAATTAGACTTTCTCATATATCTAACACTTGTGACACTTTTAAAATGGATAAGCACCAGCATAACTTTATACGATGTTGTAACATTATGGTAAAATTGTCATGCTTTAATTTAAAGAGTGCAGATTTTGTAGGAGGCAAATTAAACAAATAACAGTATAATTAGAATTTTCCCATACTTCCTTCCTCCATATTCTAGTCTCAAAACAGGTTAGATAGAATTGAAGAGTCCAAACTCCAAAGGAAAAAAGAAAAGATGTCAGAAGGTGCCATGCATGCATGTTTTGAGAATCACACTAAATAAATGGGTAAAATAGAAAACGTTATATCTATGTGTAGGTGTGGATGCATTTGTCCGGCCTTTTCCTTTCTTTTTGTTTTATGAAGAATATTAATGATGAAAGGGATGTATGAGCTACTAGCTTTGAGTTTTAGTGGTTCACTATGGTTGATGATGCCTTTATGGAGTGCACGGCAGAGCAGAAGAAAATAAATGTGTATTCATTAGAGTTCTATCTCAATAAAAAGAAAAATGTTAGTTACACTTACTTGGATGCACATCAATTACATTTTTTGGCATATTATATAGTAGTAATAGGATGAAAGTGTGTAGAAGATTAAATGAGACCATCACTCCATCAGTTGTAACAAAGTGATGAAATCTTATCAAATACTGTATCAGGAGTTCAAGTGTGTGCGGATGATAGCTTCTCGAACAAGATAAGGTCATAAGCGCATAAGGCAAGGTGAGAAATATTTGGTCCCCATCAAAAGACTTAATCAAACTCAGGGCATTAATGTTAATCACATCAATACATCATACCAAACTCTTTAAAAGCTTGAAACCCACTAAATACTTTTTCAAGGTGTGGCTTGTAAAGTTTGAAATTTTGATTATCTATGACTAGTAATGTTATTTGAATATAGTTATTATAATATTCCTATTTTGATAGTAATATGAAAAATAATATTTCAATATTTTTTGTATCTTTAATATTTAAACAAGAAGAATATTGAGAATGTATGTGCAGAATAAAAAAAGTGCATCGGTGACCTTTTTTTGAATAGTATTTCTCAGTTTTGTTAATGTTGTCCTCAAACTTCTTGGTGAATTGTGATCGGTTTATTTGAAGAATTTTGGACGTAGTATCATTTTTCGTTTACTCCATGTATCGCATATAGAATTCATCATATTGCATATTAGGTTCATCTTAAAAAATATCTTGAAAAAATTACTTAAAAAATGACGAATTCAAGAAAAATTACATATCCAAATCAACACACAAATCATATATTATGTGACTTTGACTCTATGAGCTCATATATACTTGCCTAACTTGAAGCATAAATCAAATTTGAGGAAAAAAATTGAGACAACGTGTAATATATTATTAGAATTAGGCATGATTAACAGGGCACTTGCTGTTAAGGAGTATTTTGCTGATTTTTCATTGATAATGATCAAATATTCAAATACTTTCATTGGCTATTTAGATGCTCCGATCAGTCTTAAATAAGTTAACAAACAACTTTTATTATAAGTCTCCCTTATATATTTAAGTATCAGACAGGAGATTATCTTCAAAATACATGTATTTTAATCACTTGAAAAGTGTTTGACTGGGTTAAAGCTTACAAAATAAAGTTGTTCACGTCAAATAAATCTTAAAATGAGGTGGGAAACATTCTAGATGTCATTAGCACCGACACCCAAAGATCCCCAAAATTTCCTAAAAGCCAAATCATATAAAGAAAAAGATTACAACAGAGTGAAATACCTAGAGAATCTATTTTCCTATGCATATATATTATGTAGGGGGTCATTGATTGTTAGAGTAAAATTAGCCAGTCTCTTCTCTCTTGTATGTGGTTTACTTGAATCAAACAATGATCGATATTTTGTTAAGGTTAAATATATGTTACGATCTCAATTGCAAGAGAAAGTGATGAATTCTACTTGGAGTTCCACGTTGAAAGTAATGAATTCTAATGTGGGGTTTGTAAGAACCTGGGCTCTCCCAATACAATAGCTAGCTTTTATGGTATGGTTCTCCCAAGATCCTTATCAATATCCTTAAAAGTTGATCAAGTTTTGTCTTTGGTTCTTAATTTATTTTTGATCGATCTTGGTTTTTAAATGATTTTTTTTTTTTAAAGTTATCAAAATTTGATCAACTTTATAAAAAGAAAAAAACACACACAATTGTGCTTTTTTTCCCCTTCTTCTAACATGATGAGGATTTTATAAACTATAATAAGAAAAACAGAAGTACACAAGAAGTTTCCAAATCACCCAATAGCATTAGCATATAAATAAACTGTCAAACTTAAAAGGGTGAAAAGCTCATGTCTTTGAATAAAGTTGGTGTTTTCATTACATTACATTAATCATATGCACAGTCAATATATGCCTTTGATGTTACTCAACTAAAGACATGCAACATGCTTCAAACAAATAAATCAAGACAATGTTGGTAGCACACAACATCAAGGTGCTTTTGTAATCTCTGTTTTCTACAAGCATGTGTCTGTGAGAGAGAAGAGTCTACCATGTCCAACTAATCAAAGTTATTAAATACTGTAAATGATGAACTTGATTGTAAAAAAAAAAAAAAAATACTTTGTGAAATTCACCAAATCATAATTAAGAGTAAAAAAAACGTATAAACATAGAAATAAGCATTGTGTGGTACTTTCTTCGGTCTTATATGTAAGATTTTTTTGAGATTTTTCACTTTCATCAAGAAATACAGTTAAATTTGTTATTGATATTAAAAATGTGAAAATTTAATATACTTTTCGAAACTACCACTATAATTATCATTAAGACTAAAAAATATTGAGTAAATAAAAAATTTTGTAAAAAGAGATAATTAAATGATATTAGAAATTGAAATAAGGTGTTATAAATAAGATCAAAATAAAAGTTTAAAAAAGATCTTATACAAAGAAGAAAGATTTAAGTGGTAGACCAAATGACGCACATTCTTCTCTATCAAGGGAGGGTCACAGTCGGGGAGTAAGAACTTCCCGATTACATTTATATCGTTGAATATATTATTAATTAATTATAGGCTTATTTATGTTTTTAGTCCCTGAAAGTTAAGGGTGTTTTGGTTTTTATCCCTAGAAGTTTTTTTTGACCTTGATTCATCCTTAGTTGTTTTGAAAATTTGGTTTTAGTCATGTGGTTAAGAAAAATCCGTTAACTGTTTATGTGACTAACGAAATGACACATAAGCAGACACATATGCAAGTATTGTAAGCTACCGGTAGGATGACGTGAATGATCTGGACCCGCAAGAGCAAAAGGGCCAAAGCTCAACCCAAATGTGTTTGTGGAATGGGCTTTGGCCCTTTTGCTATAGCTGGCCCGAATCATTCTCCTCATTCTATTGGTGAGACGCAATACTCGCACACATGTCACATGTTTGCCGGCGTGACATTCTGCTAGTCACATCAACTGTTAACGGATTTTTCCTAAACTGCATGGACTAAAACCAAATTTTTAAAACAATTAAGGACGAGTCAAGGTCAAAAAAATTTATAGGAACCAAAACCAAAACACCCTCAAATTTCATGGACTAAATACATAAATAAGCATTAATTATATATATATATATATAATTAATGGTTTAGATGCGGGGATCACATAATAATTTCTCTCACACAACATTTTACACTTCTTCCCAAGTTTTTTTTTTAATAAAAAAAGCAACATACTTAAAATTTGGCTCTTGATAACAAGTGCACTAATCACACTTATTAAGGTTACTTTAATAGAAAAAAAATCATAAGTTAGTATTTATTTTTCCCTCCAAGATCTCAAAAAATGTATTTTTCAATACTTTTTCTCTACATTTAATTGCTTAACAAGACACCTATTATCATTTGCTTAAAATTTTACTTTCATAGACCATAGTCATATACTCTGTTTTTCATAATCCTCAAAACAGAGTCTAAATGCACACATGACTCTAACAACACAAGAATTCCTTTTTTAATTACAATCAATAACACCCCTTTTTATATATTAATAACTTAATGGCACCGTTTATATTGTTATGGAAAAGTAGTTAAGTTTCTTTTATTCTTTCTGCTTCCATCTTTGGTCACTCTCAAAGTTTAATTGCCTTGCTAACTGACTCTGCTGATACCAAATGGTGAAGAGGATGAGCACATTTTCAATGCAAAATCACAACCATGTGTGTATTAAGTTTGCAGCTTCATTTCTATTGGCGGGTCTTACTTTTCGCCTTCTCTTGTGGGATTCATTAAGCTCCTCATCAGTAGTTGTGGAGACGCCTCCTTCTCTTGCAGGGGAAAAAACAGAGTCCCCTGTTCTGGATTTTCCACTTCAGGATTCTGATTCTGTTGATTTTCAAGGAAACAACAACCAAAGCCAAACCTCTCACAATGGTAAGTAACATTTATGTGCTTGTTATCTATATATTAGATTTATCATTGGAGACATGCATGAAAGGAAGGTTATTCGGAACCATTTTGAATCTTTCAGATTATGATTCATTTTTAGTTTCTTGTCTATTAAAACATAAATTCTACTAATGTAACTTGTCCCTAACTTCCTATCCTACCTCCAAGTGGTAAGGGCTTAATTCTCCTTTAACAAGGTGTTTGATTCCAATATTGTGAATGAGGAAAAAAAAAAAGGAAAATAAACTGAGAGAATTTTACCACCTTAAATGGTCTTTGCTGCTAGGCTCGGATAATCCTATGTTACTTTTGATTATAAGTGTTTTGGAATGTAAAAAGAGAGAGAGAGAGAGAGTAGGGTTTATGGGTTAATGGAGAGTTTAAATGGTGAAAATTCCATAATACTAGTCTGATCAGATTTTATTTTATGATAATTGTCTATTCTGTATTTTTTATAGGATAAGTTGTTTTTTTAAACCATTGAAATATAAACAAGGGAATGTGAAGAGCAACCATGGTGTTCGAATTACATGGTCGCCCTTCACATATGCATTTAACACCTTCATGTATGGCAAGTTTTTTTTTTTCCACCCTTCAATCTTTTTTTTCTTAATAAACTTAAAACTGATGATAAGCTGCACAATATATCATCAAGTAACGTTACATGTTTCTTATGATATATACTATTTAACATGCATTACACAATTTTGGTTTCAGTAAAATGTGATATTTTCATTGGAGAATGGGTACCAGACCTATCAGGTCCAATATACACAAATGAGAGCTGCCATGAGATTGAACATCATCAAAATTGTATGAAGAATGGACGTCCTGATTCAGGGTACCTTTACTGGAGGTGGACCCCACGAGACTGTGAAATACCAAAGTTCAATCCTAACAAGTTTCTTGTTCTTATGAGAAATAAATCATGGGCCTTCATTGGTGATTCCATCTCCCGCAACCATGTGCAATCCTTACTTTGCATTCTCTCACAGGTAATGTGAGATTGAAATGAATTACTATGTCTCTTGCACTTTCTTTTTCTTGCTTAGCTTTGAAGGCACTAGTGTTTTCTCCTCTATACCATTGGCATGCAAATTTTGAAGAAATCGGTATGAAAATAACTTTCTTGGGGTTTTCTCTCCATTTTTTTTGGTGTTTCTCTCTGTTTAATTATAAGTTTATAACCAAGAGTTGAAAATTAGGCCATGTGAGTATATGATATGAAGTACTCCTAATCAGTTTCAGATATTGTTTGTAAGAGATTCTTATTCTTCCACTCCATCAATCGTGAAGCATGGTCTAAAATTTAATAAATATAAATATATAAAAAAAAAAAAAACTGTTTTAAAATGAGGCAATGTGAGCTGTGAGGCTGTGAGCATATGATATGAACTAACTGGTTGCACATAGTGTTTTTCTCTTTATTTAAAATATTGTGACAATTTACAACCAAGAATTTAAAATGAAGCGATGTGATTTGTATGGTATGAACTAATCCCTATGTTTCTTTTGAAACTTTTATTTTGTTTATATTTATAAAAAAATTTATCAATTTTTAATTAGAATTAATTATTTCTTTCCATAAATATATTTATTTATTTAAGAGTTTTTAGAGGTTTAAAAACATTTATAAGAGTAATGTTGAAAAAACATATCAACTATTCACATTTTTCATACAATTAACTAAATTAATCAACGTGAATTTTACCAAAAAAATTTTATATTTAGGAACAGAGGAAGTAATTAGTTGCAAATATTGTTCACAAGATTCTTCCACTCCAACAATCATGAAGCATGGTAAAAATAAATGAGAAAATAGTTTGTAGCCTGACAGTGTAATGGTTTTTTATATTATTAGCATATTATCCATCATCCAAGGGTTTATGGTTATTGACTTCTAAATAAAAGTAATGCAAATGAACGGTGGATGATGTACCGACAGTGTACTTTTACACTGTCGCACGCATATTAAACTCAAAATAAATAATCTAAATTTTAATAATAAAAAAAACAAGAATTTAAAATGAGACCATGTGATTATATGATACGAACTAATTAGTTGTACACTTGTACATATTGTTTATAGAGTTTCCAGTCCATTTATCTATCATGAAACACAAATAATGGCAAAATCAATCATGTATTAGTTGTATAAAAAAGCACTAGGGTTTAACAGCTTGCACTGCATGTCATTGTCATCTTATTGTGGATCCTAGCCATTTGTGGAAGACAGCTGGTTGCCTGGAGTTTGTATGGTTGTGGTTGGCTTGGTTCATTGCATTCACATTCAATGATTCAAATAGTGTAGTGTCTTTTCCCAAGCAGGTTTACCTACCTACATTTAAACACTTACACATACTCCGTTAACCAGATCTTCAAGATTAGCTTTGTACACACTAGGTTGAGTCTTTCACTAAATTACATAATGCAAGTGTTTCTTCCTCAATTTGTCATTGTCATAAATCATTTAATGTTTGTAATTTGAGACATGATCGATTCATGTAACCGATCTCACCTGACGAATCCTATTGTTGTCTCAACTTAACAAATCGATATTACCTTTTTTTTTTTTTTTGGTTTGCACCCTGGTATCCGGTCCACTGGGCCGACTAATCCAGTTCGAGGGGGGTCCCGGGGTTAAGGTTTTATTCCTCTCCCAACGTTGTTGCGGGGGATCGAACCGTGGTTCGCCCTACCAAGTGCAGCCCCTGACACCACTGCACCAACAGCTCGTTGGTGATATTACCTTTTTAAACTGAACTTAACTTGGTATTTCAATTTATTCTTTCAAGCATTGGATTGAATTGTATCTATTAGGACCATAAACTCTTCTTCATTTTCTCATCCTTCTTGTACGCAACATATAAGTTATTTTAGTAAATTTGCATTATTCTGTCTAGTATTCGTAGATTGATGCAGTGTATAGCATTTAACTTTTATGTGCATTAGTCATGAAACAGTTAACAATACCAAAAAAAAAAAAAAAAAAAGAAGAAAGAAAGTATCCTATTAATCAGCCATAAGTTTTGTCCCCACATACACACCTAGCTTATCTATTTGTGGCATTATGTATTGTTGGTTGTAAGCCATTAATTGTGTCCTACAAATTGGTTACTAAATCAAATTCCAATGATTTTATTCTGCAGGTGGAACCAGCTGTTGAGGTCTACCATGACAAGGTGTATAGATCAAAGATATGGAAATTTCCCTCTCACAACTTCACACTCTCAGTAATCTGGACCCCTTTCCTAATTGAAGCAGCCATGTTTGAGGACAAGACAGGAGTTGCATCTTCAGACATACACCTTCATCTTGACAAGCTTGACAACAAATGGACCAACCAATATAACAACTTTGACTATGTTGTAATTGGTGGTGGAAAATGGTTCCTCAAGACTGCTATATACCATGAAAACAACGCGGTCGTAGGCTGCCATTACTGCCCTGGAAAGAATTTAACAGAACTAGGATTCGAATACGCGTACCGCAAAGCGATGCAGCTAGTTCTTAACTTCTTTATGAACTCTAACCACAAAGAAACCGTTTTCTTCAGAACCACCACACCAGACCACTTTGAGAATGGAGAGTGGTTTAGTGGAGGTTATTGCAATAGAACAGTGCCATTCAAAGAGGGTGAGATAGATATGATAGATGTTGATTCTATCATGAGAGACATTGAACTTGAAGAGTTTGACAAGGTTTCATCTCTAGGATCTGATAAGGGTGTAAACTTGAAGCTTTTGGACACAACTATGCTCTCATTGTTGAGACCAGATGGACATCCTGGACCATACAGGGAGTTCCAGCCTTATGCTAAGGATAAGAATGGTAAAGTTCAAAATGATTGTCTGCATTGGTGCTTGCCAGGACCGATTGACTCGTGGAATGACATAGTAATGGAAATGATTGTCAATGCTTAATGATAATGTTAGCTGAGATTATTGACAACAATAATCTGTCTGCCATTGGATCACAAAGGTTTTGAAGCTGGTTTTACAACTATGATGATCATTTATAATTAAGGATTCTTATTAGTCGCGCAGTAGTTTCTTCCAATATTTTTTCTAATGGTTTGCAGCTAAATTATGCTCAGAACCATTATTCAATTAGGGTGAGCTTCATATTGTTACTATTGTACATTGAGCTGTATAGTGTAATCAAAGCTTGCAAAATACAAATGGCATGTAATCATTTTGTTGCAAAACAAGGATGTAAACCTTAACATTCAAATATATGTTCGTTTCATGTCCTTTTAAGTTTTCAGTATGATTTTCACAGTTTATGCCTATTTTCATTTTTACAGTACTCGGATAAAGAAACAAAGTACTCCAATGGCAGACAATTAGGATTGCTAATAGTTTATCCCTTGGCAGACTACTTAACTTAAGCTGTGTCATTAATAATCTCCGCACAAGAGTTTCAACAATCAATAAGAATCAAATTTTTCACGTGCAACATGCTTCCCACAAATAAATCAAGGCAATGTTGGTTGCCTAGATCATCAAGGTACTCTTATCTTTTCTCTATAAGCATGTGCGTGTGTGTAAGAGAGAGAAGAGAGTAACACGTCCAACGAATTAATGTTATAAAATAAATGAATGAACTTTATACATAAAAATGCATCGTAAAATTTTACCAAATCATAATCGAAGGTAGAAAATATATAAACATGCAAATAGAGCATTGTGGAAATAAAGGAAGTTTAGATTAGACCAAATAACACGCATTCTCTTCTCTGTCAATGGATTAGTGATTTCCCACACAACATGTTTCACGTCTTCCCACTTTCCTTTTTTTTTTTTTTTTTTTTAAATAATTTAAAACAAAAAAAATATTTAAAATTTCATGTCTTATGCCTTTTCACATGGTACATGTCATATACTCTGTTTTTGCATCACCCCAGAACAGAGTCTGAACGCACACATTATTTTCATAATCACAAATTCACAATTACGAGGAAAAAATTCCTTTTTTTTATTACTCCCCTCCGGTCCTATCTATAAGACCTTGTCCTATCTATAATACCTTTTTGGGTTTTTATTTTGATCTTATTTATAAAACTCCTTTTCAATTTTCAATAGCATTTAATTACTTTTTTCCACAAACACCCTTATAAAGTCAACACTTTTTAGAGTTCTAATAATAATTATAGGGGTAGTTTTGAAAAAGTATATCAAATTTTCACATTTTTAATGTCACTAACAAATTTATCCATTTTCTTTGGTGAGAGTGAAAAACCTCAAAAAAATCTTATAAATAGAATCGGAGGGATACAATCTATCAACCCATTTCTCCATATTAATACTCCCTCTGGTCTTATATATAGGGCATCTTCTAGAAGAAATTTTTGGTCCTATATATAAGACACTTTATATTTTCTATGCATCACTAATTGTTTTTTTTTTCATTTTTTGTCCTTATTAAATGTTTTGACTAACTATGTTTTTTTTGTTCATTAATAAATGTGAGTTTATCAAGTAAGTGGAGAGGGTAAAATTGTAATGTTCTAATAAAATTCACAAAACTAATAACTTTGCTTGACATAATTCGATTAAGTATTTCATATTTGCATGTAAGAAGTACAAGAGGGAGTAACTTAATACAACCGTTTTCTTTGTTTTGGAAAATTAGCTTAGTTATTTCTGCTTCCATCTTTAGCCGCCCCTCTCATAGGTTACGCTTCTTTGGTCACTCTGCAGCCTTATAGCAAATGGTGAAGAGAATGAGCCCATTTTCCATGAAAAAACACAACCAAGTGTGTGTTAAGTTTGCAGCTTCATTTATATTGGCGGGTCTTACTTTTCGCCTTCTCTTGTGGAATTCATTAAGCTTCTCGTCAGTAGTGATGGAGACACCTCCTCCTCTTGCAGGGGAAAAAACAGAGTCCCCTGTTTTGGATCTTCCACTTCAGGATTCTGATTCTACTGATTTTCAAAGAAGCAACAACCAGAGCCAAACCTTTCATAATGGTAAGTTATTTTTCTGTGCAGTAGACTAGATTTTTCAATGGAATAAATGAACTTTAACATGCATGGTAAGTTATTTTTCTGTGTGAGTTCTGTGATCAGGCAATTAGAGAATTTTAAGAATTAAGACTTACTCTTTCTGGCTCAACTCGGATTAATCACATTCCAAAGTAACTAAAATGAATCTGAACTTTCAAGAATGAAAATAAATGAACTTTCTCATTGATATGAGTAGCTCAAAGGAGCTTAAATTCATGAATAATGAGTTGCTCTGACACATGCACTTGACGTCAAAATAACTAACTATTAACCGTTATATGAACTAACTTACTTGTGCAACAAGTTAATTAAGAACTAGCTTACTTTTGTATTCTAACTCAACCATTAGCCTTCAATAGTAACCTCCAAATAAAATGGTCTTGGACCAAAAATTATGACATTTCCAAATAACTAGTTTTATAGGATTTTGTAATAGCAATACTCTATCCATATTTTTGCTTTGAAATGTTGAATCATAAACAAGGGGATGTGAAGAGAGATCAAAGTATATGCAATACATAGTTTTACCTTTATCAATAAAGAGTTGGTCCAGTGATGTAAAACTTCGCTGAATCCCCAAATATTATTCTTATTTATACTAGATCAAATGTCAAATATTCAATTTTTAAGAACGACACTTATTTAAGGGACAGTCACACATCCAAAAAGGATTAGTTCCTTGCTCATAAAATAAAGAAATACCTTTTTTTTTTTAAACACTTCTCAAAATCTTTGTCCTTATTCCATAGACACATTTAACACCTTCAATGTAGATGGCTAGTCAACTTGATTTTTTTTTTCCCACTCTTTCACCCTTGTTTTACTTAAACTTACAAGGCACAGTCATAAGTCATACTATAAACATTAAGTAATGTCAAATGTTTATTTTGATATTTGACTTGTAATAATAATGTACATTACACATATTTTGTGACAGAAAAATGTGATATATTCGTGGGAGAAATGGGTACCAGACCTATCAGGTCCAATGTACACAAATGAGAGCTGCCATGAGATTGAACATCATCAAAATTGTATGAAGAATGGACGTCCTGATTCAGGGTACCTTTACTGGAGGTGGACCCCACGAGACTGTGAAATACTCCCTCCGATCCTATATATAGGACATATTCTAGAAGCAATCTTTGGTCTTATATATAAGACATTTTGTATTTTCTATGCATCATTTATTGCTTTTTCTCTTTTTTGCCCTTATTAAATGCATGTGTTTTTTGTTGTTCATTAATGAGTATGAATTTTTCAAGAAAAATTGAGAGGGTAAAATTGTAATGTTACAATATATTCACATAGAATTCATAAAACTAACTACTTTTCTTGGTCCGAGGAATATGGTTAAGTATGTCCTATGTATAGGACCGGAGGGAGTACCAAAGTTCAATCCTTACAAGTTTCTTGTTCTTATGAGAAATAAATCATGGGCCTTCATTGGTGATTCCATCTCCCGCAACCATGTGCAATCCTTACTTTGCATTCTCTCACAGGTAAAACTGAATACTTATGAAATCTTACTTTGCATTCCATCAAGAATGCGATCTTATGTATAATTACCCAAACCTTTTCTACCTTAACATTTTAGTTTTCTATTGTGCTTGAAAGTTTATCAAGTACAAATAGTGTTTTCAATTCTCAAGTTTCTATTTCGACTTAGTATGTTATTTTTAAACATTAAGGAGACTTTTTGTGGCATGAATACTAGGAATCAAGCACATTAGTCTACACTATCCCTATCATAATTCACACACTACTCGTGTCAAGAGTAGTTTAACTACTTAAGTAAACTATGTACCAAAAACTACTTAAGAAAACTATGTGAATCTTGCAAAAAAGAGAAGATTCTCGGTTTTATGTTGAGAATTTGATGATGGTATGTTGTGATCTAAGTAAGTTCAGAATCTGAGACATGACCGAAAGATGTTCTTCTCATCATTCTTGGACTTGCTGTTAGGCTTTTCTCTGAATTAATCCTCATTGTTCGTCCACGAGGAGATATTTGTGGAGGTCTAGATGATCTGCTTCTTGGTGTACCTGCATTGAAAAAGACATGAAGATTTCAAGAAAAATATACCAAGGAAACCCATGCTACTCCAAATTACTGCCTATAGCATTGAAATAAATGTATGAATTTATTCAATATACATTTATTTTGGCTGATGAGTGTGAGAATTACACAGGCGCCAGGCGGTAAACCTCTCCCTTAAAACCCTTCTTCTTGGCTAAGCAAGGTTTCTAATTCAAGTCTTTGTGCTCATTAAAAATGAGTTTATATCAGTTGAGCTATCTAACTCATTCACTAAAAGTACTTATTGCTGATGTCAGCATTATTTGTTAGGTTTACTCGCCTCTCATATCAAAATGATGTCAGCAGGAAATGCAACCATTTTGATATCTAAGATATTTCTATAATTTAATCAGGTTCTTCCTAGCAAGCAATTTTGCATCCTTAGCATGATGGAATTTGCATTTCTATAAGTCAGCATTAGCTTCTTAAAAGAGTCACTAAATTATGTATTTAAAAATTCCCTGGATACAAAAGTTTGAAGGTAACCTGGTTGTTTGATGAGCTTCAAATCTAGCGATTTTCTGGAAGTAAGCCTCCTTTTCACCATATCAGTTACGACTAAAGATTTCCTTTCTGTTACGGAGGGAAATGGCTCATCCCCTGAGGTAACAAGTTCATCACCACATGCTGAAGCATCACTTCCAGAATCAGAGTTTTCCTTAGAGCATGTACTAATTTTCTCGCGCTCTATAACTCGGTATGCAAACATTTGAAATGGAATTTGTGATATTGGTGATGATTCAGAACTTGCCCAAGAAGGAAACTTCCTCAACAGTGCTGACTCTATATCACAGTAATCCACTGGTGGCAATGGTAGTTCTATCTGGCTATTGCGAACAGGATTCATTGCAAGAAACTTTTTAATGTAACGAAGAATTCTACATATGGTCGAGAAGCTTGGACGTTGATTCGGGTCAGTATGCCAACATCTCTTGGTCAAGTTGCTAACATGTTTTGCTGAGTTGAGTGGGAAAAGTGGCCTCTCTCCTGCCCTTATGTTTCTGCTCATTTTCTCCCCTTGAAGATGACTATCTTCAAAAGGGACTTTACCTGTTAGAAGCTCAAAGGAAACCATTCCAAAACTGTACACATCAGATTTCTCTGTGTACATGGAGTTTGCTTCACTTCCTCCTGATTGTTCTTGCTCTTCAAGTACTTCAGGAGAATACCATATGAATGGCAGAGTACCATTCTGATTATTTGAATTCCCTTTAATGTTCAAGTCCTTCACGGAAGATAGGCCAAATCCATACACCTTGGCATGCAAGTAACCTTCTCGTGAAGTTCCTCTTGGCTTAACAAGAATGTTTGAAGGGTTTAGTTCTCCGTGATATACTTTCCTCGAATGCATATATTCCATTCCTCTTGCAATTTGAAGCATAATATCAACTGCCACATGAAACAAGAACGGTATTCGCTTCCTTGGGCCATGTAACTCTTTGATGTGGCTGCTAAGGGTTTTGGTAACAAAAAGCATTCTTTCTTGTCCTCATCTATAAAACCACAAAGGTAGTCTGCGATATTAGGGTGGGAAAGAGATAAAAGTTCTGTAATCTCAGGTTCCAACACTTCAATGTCCCCAGAAATCTGCCTCATGACAAAGCTTTCATTTAACCATTGAATCTCCTTGTACTGGCTACCATTCCCCAATCTTCTCCTAACCTGGTAATCCTTAGACCCAACTAATATCGAGCTCGGGAAGAGCTTCCCTTCCGCTGATTCTGATCTGTCTACATTCCTCAGAAGAAAGTTCATTAATTCTTCTCATGCTTTGCTGCACCCGTCGTTTTCTTTTCATGAATCTTATTGAAAAGAAACCATCTATCTTCCTTCCAAACCGTGTCGTACCGGTTGCACAAGTCCTGAGTAATGAGGTACTGCTTCCCAAATTTCCACTGGAAAAGTTTCATATCCCTATATTCTTTCTTGTACTTGTTGGAGTTGATAAGCCTCTTCCTTTGCATCTCGTCCTGGTCCCACCCTGACGTTTCTGCAGCAGATTCAATAGCTTCAATTACAATCGGCACGCAACAAAGCAAATTGTGAACGTGAAACTCAACACAGTCTGTGTTGTGGCACAATGTAATGGCTTTAGCCCACCATTCCTTGGTTTCCAAGCAATGCCTAACATAAGCTTCTCCTTCTCTGAAAACTCTATGCATTTCTCTCAATGGTTGTTCGAGAACCTTCCATTTTACATTCCTCTCTTCAAATTTCAGATTTTATCTAATCTCGTCAGCAATAGAATTGTACGCAAAGCTGAAAACATCGAGAAGCAGACAACATTGCCTCTGATTGATTGGGATGTTCTCCCTGAATACCATCACAGCCTTCAAACTCCCAAGTGCCTCCCCTATCTGTCTAAATTGTCTAAATTATAATGACTCAGTATGCTTGTGGAGGCATTAATAAAGTATTCATACTTGTTGGTTTTTGTAAACTTAATTTTCAAAGCAGATCCAGGATTAGATTACTGCCACCCTTAATGCTCAATATCGAAAAAAAAATGTGTTGCATTTCTGTTCAATAAGCTTACTCAAACACTTTTATGCTTGAAGCTAAGTTCATCACATGCTCAAAACACAAATATAGAACCTTACTTGTGGATGAAATTATAAGCAAATTCCAATTGACTGGTCACATGCCTCATTAACTGATGATAATCTTATAAAACGTAAATTAAGCAATTTGAAGTATCAATAATATTACTCCCTTGGCACAATTAACTTTACAAGTCTTCTCTCTTAGTGATAGAACAGTCAATCAAAGCAATAAGGAAATAAAAAAGAGAGAGAGAGAGATTAGGCAAAATAATCCAAAAAGGCAAGCTTTAACTGTGAAGTGATAGGATAAAAGAAAAGGACATAGAAGATTAGAAAAGACATAGCACATTTGTAGTTGACATCATTGTACAAAAAGGACAAGTAGAGATCTCTGAAATGTGAATAAGTTTTCTAGAAATTTTGTATGTTAGATCTAGACTTGGATTCATGTTCCATAGTCAAGACTTCATTCACAATCTCAATATTATTATTAACTAAAGAGAGCATGTCTTGCAAAACATCATACAGAGCTCAAATCAAATTTCAGATGACACCCAGAATACAAACTTCTTTGGCATCTTTTCTCCTACTTGGTTGCAGGTTGATTTTCGTACTTCCTCTCATCGGGCTTAATGAATGGATCCTGTAAAGTACAGTGAAAGTAGTCAGTTACAACTTACAATCACCGTTTACCAAACATTTGAGTCTTCAAAAACAACAGCCAGCAAAACACAACAGAGACGAATATGAGAGACATTACTAGATCTTAAAACACTAGGAAATTATCCGTGGTTTTTACTTGATAAAAAATTAGGCTTTTGATAGAGTTCAGCAGCCTTGGTCGATCCATGTAAGCAACCTCACCAGTAGGATACACTCAGCGGTTATTGTTGTTGTCACGGCAAATTGGATAGCCCCTTATTTGGCCAATCACAAATTGAAATACAAATGTGTTTGAGAAGAAAATTTGTGGAAACAAAGCTCTGCTATGTACAAAATAAAGAACATCAACAATGAAATCAAACACGGTTCTCTTGTCTTCCAATGTTAGCGTAGAAGTCTAATATGTTAAGGAGAACAAAAAGCTTGGCCAAGCTAAGTGATACCACATCCAGGACATTAAACATCTCAGAACAAGCTCTTGATCAATAATCGAATCCAATATTTCTTAGCTTAATTAACTAACACTAAGGCTGTTACATTAATTATCTCAGCCACTTCAACAATCAATAAGAATCGATATTCTATTTCAAAATCCAATTATCAAGCTCAACAACAAGTATTGAAATTTGTTTAAACAGATTAACTTCAATAGTCCATGCAACGGTAAGGGGAAATTCGAAGTTTCAGACCCAAATTTTAGGTTCATTCAAAAATCAAAAAGAATCAAATGAAACATTAACCATAACTAAAAACAGATAACATAATATAAAGTTGCGAAATTTCATAAACAAATCTCAGAAATTTCCAAGAAATTGATTAAATTAATGAAGACCCAGATATTAAATCAGCATCTAAATCCATAAAAACAAATCAAAATGGCTCCTTTTGAACAAATCTAAAAAGGGGGGTGAGAAAGGAGAGGGATTTACGTTCTTGACGAAGATGAAATTAGCGGCGGCGACGACGGCTATGATGCCACCGTAGATAGTCGCAGGGCCTGTAAGGAGACTCCACTTCCGGTAAATCATCTTCTTCTTCTTCCGATTATTCTCTCAATGCACTTTCAGGTCCTCTTCTCTGTTTTTTTCTCCTCGAATGAAATAAAACACCAAAAAATAAACAACTTTTTTATGTTAAGGAAAAACTAATTCTTCGCTTCTCCAATATTATTTATAAGACCTTTTTGAGGTTTTTTATTAACATCTTTTTGAAGTTTTTCATTGACACCAAGAAAAATGGATAAATTTGTTAGCAGCGTTGGAAATGGGAAATTTGATATACTTTTCAAAACTATCCCTAAAATTATTGAGTTTATAAGAGTATTAGTGGAAAGAAATAATTAAATGTCATTAAAAATTGAAAAGGGGTCTTATAAATAGGACCAAAATAAAAACCCCAAAAAAATCTTAATATGAGCAAATATATTGAATATATTGAAACACCAACTTTGTCCATAATATTTTTTATTTTTCCTTAAAAAATTATAAATATTTTTTTTTACATTTTTTTTTTAAAACTGGGACATGTTAGTCCTTTTGTCCAATCCATAATCGTTTCCATCATCAACATTAAGGAACTTGCTTAGATGGATCTTAACATTGGGATGTGAACCTAAGGTGGGAGGCAAACAAAATGGACGATCAACTTGGTTCTCTCAAGATTTTCAAAAACACACATTTGATCTTTAAAATATTAAAAAAAAAATAATAATTTAGTCCTTAAACATTTGGAACATGAACTAAGTTAATCCTTGCATTAATGAAGTACCAATTAAGTTAATCAAAATGCATAAATCATTTCCTCTAAACCCAATTTGATCCACGAAAAATTTCATAGTGACCCAGCTTAATCCTAAAACCATTAGTAAGCCGGCCTTGCTTAATCTAAAGTACAAGGTTCTAAAGCTCAACCCAACCCAATGTGGAATTTTCCTTTCATAAGAACATCAAACTAGTATATGAAAAAAAACTATATCCATGATTATATTGAATTTTGTCATTCTATTTTGAAGGTGAAGATCTCATTCTTTGATCAGAAAAAGAAACAAGTGAAAGGTTTATACTTATTAGCGTCTCTTACTATCGTGCATGTTGATTCGTATTCTTATTATCATACACAAAATTTTAAAACAAAATAAGGCTCTAAAAGAATTAAAAAAAACTAAAGTATAAAAGAGAGATAAAGAGCACGGTAAGATATTAAAAAAAAATTTTAAAAAAAAAAAACCAAGATGAAGGATATATGCTAGAGCTGGCAATTCGGGCTACCTGGCCGGGTTCGGACCGGCCCGCTTCGGGCTCGGGCTTTGACCGGGCCGGGCTAAAAAAGTCCGGCTAAAATTCAGGCCTCTAAGTTCATGCCTAAGCCCGCCCTATGCGGGTAATGGGCCGGGCTCGGGCCGCCCGACAACTTTTTTTTTTTAATTTGTTTAAACAAAAAAAATTCTTACGGTAAAGACAAATTTTTTATTTTTTTTTAAAAAAAGAAGACTATATTCGGGCTACCCGGTAAACATTTCCAGCCATTGATCAAAGGTGGCACCAAATCAATGGCCACAAAGCCGGGTGGATAACTATGTGAAGTTGGCTAGAAAACTATAACGATTTTACTATCACTGGACCCCTTTATTTCTTTAACTTGTTATAGACTGTCATTTTGGGTTTTTTTTAAATTTAAATAAACATGTCTTAAGTGCATTTGGTATTATACTCATATATAAGGGTTGAGAGTGAAAGCAATTGGGATTAAATCATTCTTGAAGGAGGCCGCCGCTTGCTTCATGCTGTTGGTCAAGAAAGGCTTGAAGAACACGATCTGAGCAGTTTGTCGATGCACAAAGAGTCCTGAGCAGTTTGCTCCATTAGTTGCTCCTTGCAGCCGCAGTTTATTGCCTATTCTATATCACTTGCCTTGTTGAATTTCCTTTTTTTTACTTCGAGCTACCCGGACGGGTTTCGGGCCGGCCCACTTCGGGCTCGGGCCTTGATCGGGCCGGGCTAAAAAGGCCCAGGAATAATTCGGGCTCAAATTTTGTTACCTAAGCCCGGATTTAATGCTGGCTAATTCTGGTCGGGCCGGTTGGGCCGGGCCATTTTGCCGGCTCTAATATATACTATTGGAAGTTCTCCTTTGAGTGAGATAAATGGAGAATAAAAGGGTAAAGTGGTTTTGATGCAGTTTTATTTTTCATGTATAAATTATAGGTTTTAAAATTGTAATTTCTTTTTTTTTTTTTATAAAGGATATAGGTGGAAGAGGTTAATTTACACCAACCATCATAATTACCATTTGGTTAAAGAATATGATTTTTATTTTAAGGGATTTCTTATCAAGGGCTGAGGTTTAGCATTAAATAATTTGCTAATTTCAACACAAATTAATTACCCACTGTTACTATAATTAATATTGATTTACTTTTTATTATTTAATTTAGTTATTCAATTTCTTTATGCCTGTAATACCCTTTTACTAATAGCGCGAGTTCATTTCCTCTTCCCAAAATTAGCGCCAGTGATATCTTCCCTTCCATCTTCTACTCTTCTTTTCGCATAATAATATGGGTACTCCTCTACTCTTATACCAAGCCCTCATCTACTCAGCCCTCTTCTCTTCTACTCTTCTCATCTACTCAGCCCCCATCACCTTATCACTCCAACTAACAAAAGCCAAAATTGAATCTTCCATTGTTGTAATCAAAGGTATGAGCAATATCTCTCCTAAACCCCAAAATCTAATTCTTGTTCTTCCCCTATTTGGTTAGATCTGCGTTTTTTGCTAATTTTTTATGCTTTTTTTCATTTTTATTTTGCTTATGCGTCTTCTTCTATGCTGAATCTTATTTTGCTTTAGAATATTTTGCATCAAACTTCTTTCCTCGTTTTTTCTAATTTCATTTTTTCTAACTTTTCCTGGTCATCTCATCTTGTTGAATCTCGTTTTTTATTTTCTCGTTGCATCAAACTTCTTTCCTCGTTTTTTAATCTTTGCTTTGTTGTAGCTTTCCTCGTTTTTTTATATTGTAATTTTTGGCTGTTGAGTAGAATATAAAAATTTATTTTTACAAAAATTTTAACTTTATTTAAAGGTAGCTGTTTATTTTGAATTTTGAAATTGGAAATTTTGAACTGCAGAATTTTGATTTTTTTTTTATAAAAAATATGAATTTTATTATGTTCTTGCAAATGTACTGTAGAGTGGGTTGTTTTTCATTTACTTTACTACTCGGATGTTGCGGACTTGGCAGACTTGCGGTGGCTTGCAGCAATGTTCGTTGCGTTAATAATATTCAAATAAAAAGGGCTTAATTGGAATTGTAAATGATTAATTAATGACTGTGGAAGTAAGAATTAAATAAGGTACAAATCAATGTTAAGTTAATTATAGTAACAGTGGGTAATTAATTTGTGTTGAAATTAGCAGATTATTTAATGCTAAACCTCAACCCTAAGGGCCAAGGATAAGAAATCCCTTATTTTAATTATTTGTAAAAGATGTCATGAATTCCTATGACGACGCCTTTGTTGATATCATAATTCCTAAGTTTCTTTGCTCCTCGAGCCTAGACATAATTTAATGATTTAATGATTTTCTAACGTTGAAAACAATTGTAATGGGAATTTGTGGCAACTTCTTTGACAACCATTCGAATGAGATATTACATATACTAGTTTGATTACGTTGTGGATGAAAAGTCCCACATTTGATAAAGCTTTATTAATCTCGTATTTTGTATGGTTTACTTTGTTAGTGTGTCAAGGACCAGATCGAGTCACTTAAAAATTTTTAGGGACCAAATTAGGTTAAGGAAAAACAGTTTACGCATTTTCATTAACTTAAACGATGCTCCACTAATCCACAAGGGACTAGATTGGTTCATGTTTGAAATTTTTGGGGACTAAATTGTATTTTTCATATTTTTAAAGATCAAATTGGTATATCCAAAAATCTTGAGGAACCAAGTTAATATATCCATTCTATTTGTTTCTTATGTCAGGAGCCACGTCATACTGTTAACGGCCACGTAGGCATCTCCATTAATGTGGATGATGAAAACAACTAACAGATTGGATGGAGGAGGGATCAACGTGCCCGGTTAAACAATCTTAAAGGATTAAATGTGTAGTACTAAATTAATACAGAAAAAACACCATGGATAAAATTAGTACTTCACTAAAAATAAATAAACTCATATTGGATTTGATGTTTTTCTTGTCTGACCCAATAAAGACCTTGTTTTTACTTATCAATTGTTTCTTGCAACCAAAACAAAGCCCTGCCATCTTAATTTTGTTTTTAAGATCCAAAACAAAGGGGAATTAATTATTTTGGTTAATAATCAATACACCATCCGATTTAGAATATAAGCCCAAAAAAAAAAAAATCAAAATCAAAATCATGCTTATTAAAGACATTAATTGATTGTATTTACTTTTTTTTTTTCAAATTTATCAAAAATATGGGTATTTTAAGAAAGTAGCATTGAGAATGAAACACAAATTAATCGAGATAACAATTTTCTAAGTATCTTTTAGAAAAATAGCATCAAGAATGAAACAAAATTAAAAAAATTAGTTACTTTTGCTTATATTTGAAAAGGCTAAATTACTTATTTGGTCTGTTACCTTATTTTTCAATTTCAAATTGGTCCCTTACATTTTTTTTGTTTCACATATTGGTCCCTTATGTTTCTTTTTGCTGTCAATTTGGTCCCAGAATCGCTGTTCATCCTACGTGTCAATATCATATTGGTTCACGTATATATTGTTGGAGAAAAAAAGTGACACATGTCCATAACATATTGGTTCACATAAGATAAACAGTGATTTTGGGACCAAATTGACAATGAAAAGAAATATAAGGGGCCAATATGAAACCAAAAAAACGTAAGAGACAAATTTGAAAATGAAAAATAAGGTAAGAGACCAAATAAGTAGTTTAGCTTATTTTAAATCAAAAGAAATATTTTTTTTTCTTATATTTCAAACTGAATCTTATGTTTGATAAATAATGCAAAAATTAAATAATAGGCTATAAATCAGGGGTGAACAAAGGTTGGATCTTATCAAAATACTAATTCAATGAGTCGGGTGAAATTATTTTTATTAAAATATATAATTCAGTCCATCCTTAAAAAAACTAAGGTTAGATTGAATCGCTTCACTTTAAATCAATCAAAATAATGTATTATTCACTTTAAGGTTAAATCCGCTTTATGTTAAAAATAAAGACCATGTTTTAGTGCAATTAAAATGTTAAGGTTAAGACCACCATGCTATTGGTCTAGTGGCAACTCACTGGGTCCTTTAACCATGAGGTCTCGAGTTCGACACCAATAGGAACGGAGAGGCACACGTTGGGAGACCCCTGCCCACAAAGTGGAGTTCCGTAGGGTCGAGGTGGATTTAGTTGGGCCGCCAAAATGTGAAAGCCCAGACACCACTTGCGAAAGAAAAAAAATGAGATAATTGTCACTTTGGTCCCTGAAATTACATACCTCTTTCACTTTCGTCCCTCAAATTACGAAAATAGCTTTGAGATCCCTGAATTTGTAAAACGTGTGCACGTTAGTCTCTGGAGTTAACCTCTGTCAACGTCCGTTAACGGCGACGTGACATGCACTTTAAATAATTCACTATAGTCCTTGTAATCACTTTAAATAATTCACTATAGTCCCTACAATAATTTTAAGTTATTCATTATAGTCCCTGAAACTATACAATTTATTCACTTTAGTCCTTATATCAGTATAGTTCAAATTCCAGATTAACACAAACAATCAGTAAAGAATTAATCAAAACAAGTTATTCTTGTTTTTGCATATTTTAAAATCAAATAGTACTATTTACCAAAAAAAAAAATCAAATAGTGCAGTCAAACTAGTAAGAGGCTAAGAGCATCAGCACTCGTGAACGGGTTTTTTTCCCTAAATAGATCCTACGCATTATTTTATTATTTTTCACACTTTAGTATATTTTTAGGGGCAAACACATTTTTTCTTCATACCCATGAACTCACTTTTATCCTTAATATTTTATAACTTTTTTCCCACATATTACCTACACTCTTAATATTTTACAATAAATAAAAACTATCACTCACTAATATATTTTTTCCTACCCTACACTTTTTACTTTTTCTTTGTCTCTAAATTGGGACAGATGCTAATTAGAAACAAAAAAGTGCATCTCCACACCGGTGCTTTTCATTAGGGACTGTCACCAAAATTTTAAGAACATCCCAGTGTGGATGCTCTAAGAGCGAAGAAAATCATTAGTCCCAACCAAAATTCAAACATTTTCTATCACGAAGTGAAGAGTGAGGAGCTGAAAGAAAAATGCTATTGAGTTAATAGTCACATAGGTCTCCGAAAGATACCTGTGGAATCAGTTAGGTCCCTAAAAGATTTGTGGAATCTCTTAAACCTCTCAAAAATCATCTTGGCGTCACGTTAGTCCCCCATCCAATTTCGTCAAGAGGGACCTGACGGAATCCTACGTGACACATTAAATGTTTTGTTGGCCCCAATGCTATGTTGGAATGTTATTAAAGGTCCCTCATGGGGATTAACGTGATGCTAAATTGATCTTTAAGGGATTTAAGAGATTCCCCAAATCTTTCGGGGACCTAACTGATTCCAAAATGATTTTTGGAGGATTTAAGAGATTCCACAAATCTTTCAGGGACCTAACTGATTCCACAGGTATCTTTCGGAGACCTATGTGACTATTAACTCAATGCTATTTTGCACTAACAATATTTTTTTAGTGTCTACGAACGTTTTCATTGGATAACAATTTCAGTTAGTTGCCTCTCATTGACTTTTCAACATGCCTTGCTTTCCACCTGTCTCTCAAAATTATTGGTGGATTCTTATTTTGTGTTACTCCTTCCGTCTTGAATTATAAGCAATAAAAAATATACTATTTTTCTTGATTTAAAATATAAGCAAAATTAACTAACTTTATTAAATTTTGTTTCATTCTCAATGTCACTTTCCTAAAATATCTCTAGAAAATTGTAATTTTAATTAATTTTGTTTCATTCTCAATACTACTTTCCTAAAATACCTCTAATTTTTTTTATAAATTTGATAAAATTAAATACAATCAACTAACCTCCTTAATAAGCGTAAAAATGGTTATATTTACTTATAATTCGAGCCGGAGATAGTATGCCGTACAAAAAAATTGACCTACCAAATAGAATTGCTGATTTAGATAATCCCTCCGTCCCTAAATATAAGATCCTTTGGAGATTTCACGTTTATTAAGAAATTAGAATAATTTAGTTAATTGTATTGGAAAGTGAACTTTTGATATATAATTTCAAAATTACCCCTATTAATATTATTGAGAATCTAATAAGTGTTAAATAAATAAGGGTGTTTAATTTGTGGAAAAAAGTAATTAATGATTATTGAAAATTGGCAAAGGGTCTTATAAATAGGGACAAAATAAAGTGTCAAAAGAGTCTTATATTTAGGGATGGATGAAGTATTTTCTTTTTTTAATTTTTACTCCCTTTGTCCCTAATTATAAGGTTCTCATAGACATTTTTACGTCCACCAATGTTGTTGAATTCTATATTAAAATTGATATGTTCTTCCAAAAATACCCCTCTACCAATTATTAGAACATAATAAATTTTTTCATTTTTCAATAATTAATTTAATTCTTAGATACTCCATCATATATATTTAATGCAGTGAATCAATTTCCAAGTCATTTACAACATTAAACAAGCTCCATTTCATATTCCAATACAATTTTATTTATTTCTTCTCACAAAAACTTAGACCACAATGATTAGATGTAAGGGTAATTTTAGAAAAAATTACAAGAGGGTCTCATATTTATGACCAAATTTTTTTATTCAAGAGGGTTTTATAATTTGGAAGAGAGGGAGAAATAAAAAATTATGTCTATTGGGCGGGATGCATCAAAAATATATAGTTTTATTTATTAAAGGCTTTTTTTTGGTTTACGAGAGAAATCCCACCGTCATTGCCGCACATTAACGACTCTGATGGGCAACCCCGCCTCCAGGTCATAGCCTGCAAACTGCCCGGAGGAGACCAACCACTCCCGAAGGAGCGACAGGCTCATACCGCCGAGATGAGATTCGAACCCGTGTCCTTGCGGACCCAGGACAAAATCCCGAGTCAGGTGTGCCACACCTCGTTGGTTATTAAAGGCTTTTGCTTACTGTACTTTATTGATGCATTTTTTTTTATTTATTACCAAATTAAACAATTAAGGTGTGGAGTTGCTATGAACATTCCTACAATTATAACTTTTATATAAAGTGTGGAAAATTATTCCAATCTTGACAGGAAGTTTTTTTATTAGGATATTGAAATATAAGTTGTTCATTTTTCATCCAATAATTGTCAAAGTTATTAAAATCGTAAATTTTAAAAATCACACAATCCAAATCTATTTTACTATATATATTGATGTCAAATTTGATGGGTTAAAACTTAAAATATAGACTCATTTGCATTTTTTGTCCTTTAACTTTTGCTCATGTACAAATTTGTTCTTCTATATTATTCTTCTCAAACTTTTTTGATTTCGTGCCATTTGTTCCTTAGTCAAGTTCTACTCTAAAAACAGATAGGTATTGTATACGTAACTAACAACCATGTCATCATCTTCATTTCTTTAGTATTTGGATATACAAAGATATAAACATTACATAACTGAAAATGTTTGTGAACCAGGAAAAAAAAAACGATGGATGAATTTCACACATGCATAAATAAGAAGTCATAAAAGAAAAATTTATTTTTAAGCCTTAAATTTCCAGCAGTTATTTAATACATATGCACTGATCTTTACACTATCAGTGCATTATCTACCATCCATACGAATTATTTATAAGTTAACCATTGTTAACCCATCAACACAGGGCCGGTCCTAACCTAATTTGGGTTCTAGGGCGAAAAAAAAAATTTGGGATCCCTAATTCAAAAAAATAAAAATTATTAAAAGTAAATCAATTAAAAATTTAGTATATATACGAATAATCAATTAAAACAATAACAACAATCAATAATAGAATTAATTATGAAAAAATAAGATTTGAAATAATATAAAAAGTTATTTAGTAAAAAGGTAATAAAATACCTTTTTCATATTGGATTACAAAAATAAAATTCATTACTTCATATATTTTTAAATTAAGTGAGCAAATGAAAAAAACAAATTAAAATATTATGTTAAAAATCATTGATAGTTAAAAGATAAAAAGAACTTGCAATTATTAAAATTTTTTTCAAAAATAAATGTACCATTAAAAAAAATTATGGGTCCCTAAATTTTTTGATCCAGAGCGGCCGCCCTTGTCGCTCTCCCTTAGAGCAGGGCCTGTATCAACGGTGGATGATATCCTGACAATGTAAAAATCTTTATATTGTCAGTGCATATATTATTTTCTTTTAAAATAAATGATAGAAATTATTTTAATTTCCATCATGTATGTACTAGTTACGTTGCTATCTACTACTGTTTAGTCAAAGAAAGTATAACCAGTTTGATCTAACTAGCAAGTAGCAACCAAGCAACTACCTCCAAATAATTTTGTGGATCTAGAAACCTTTGTTGACCACATAAGCCTTACGTTTGCAATGACATTATCCAATTCCTGGCTTCTTAGTTCTTATTAAGATCTACCACACCCCTCTACTCTCTAAGCACATCGTTTTTCATCTATCTAGAATAATATATACCTCCCTCTCCTTCACAAAACTCCAAATATCTAGTCCCTCCTCCCTCTTTCCATCAGAACCCTCCTCCCATATAATTTCTACAGCCATTCCCTCTCACACAACAAAACAACCTAGTTAAATATTCTAATTAAGAGATGTCATATTTAAAAACTTAAAATACAAAACAACCTAGTAATTAAATAGTATTCTGATTATATGAGAGTCTATAAAAAAGTCTAAGTAAAAGATATGATATTTAAACCCTTAATAAAATACTCCTTCCGGTCTTATATATAGGACATACTTAACCATATTCTTCGGACCAAGAAAAGTAGTTAGTTTTATGAATTCTATGAGAATATATTGTAACATTACAATTTTACCCTCTCAACTTGTCTTGAAAAATTCACACTCATTAATGAACAACAAAAAACACATAAATAGTCAAAGCATTTAATAAGGGCAAAAAAGAGAAAAAACAATAAATAATGCATAGAAAATACAAAATATCTTATACATAGGTCCAAAGATTAATGAATTACTATTACAATCCCTGCTCTCCGCCGCCGAGACCACCAATAATGAATCAACCCAGCCGTCCAAAAGTTGTATATAAAATCCCTCAGCTCCCTTTTTCCCTTCATTGCTCTCACCAACATTTCCACTTGCAAAATTTGCATCCCAAAAACGCAACAACATACACATACACAACCTTATTATTATTATTCTTAGCTAACTTCCATGGAAGACCAAAAACAACCAACCATAGTGGCCATGATGCCAAGCCCGGGCATGGGACACCTCATTCCAATGATAGAATTCGCCAAGAGACTTGTCCTCCACCATAACCTCTCCGTCACCTTTATCATCCCCACCGATGCTCCTCCATCCAAGGCTCAAACCACCGTCCTCCGCTCCCTCCCCGCCGCCATCTCCCACGTCTTCCTCCCGCCCGTCGATCTCTCCGACCTCCCTCCCAATACCAAAATCGAACCCATCATCTCCCTCACCGTCCTCCGCTCCCTCCCCTCACTCCGCCATGCCCTCCACCGCAACATCGCCGCCCTCATTGTCGATATATTTGGCACTGACGCCTTCGATATCGCCGATGAGTTCGGCATCCCATATTATATCTTCTTCCCTTCCACCACTATGTACTTGTCCTTCTCCTTTTACCTCTCTCGATACCTTGACCAAAGTGTTCAATGCGAGTTCAGGGATCTTCCTGAACCGATTCACATTCCAGGATGTGTACCGGTTCATGGAAAAGATCTCTTGGACCCGGTTCAGGATCGGTCAAACGATGCTTATAAGTGGTTTGTCCACCATGCGAATCGGTACAAGTTGGCTCACGGGATGATAGAGAACAGTTTTTTAGAACTCGAACCGGAAGCAATTAAGGAATTGCAAAAAGAAGAACCGGGTAGGCCTCCGGTTTACCCGGTTGGACCCTTGATTAATATGGACCATGCTCAAACCGGGACTCATGATTGTATAAAGTGGCTAAATGAGCAGCCAGATGGCAGTGTTATATTCGTGTGTTTCGGTAGCGGTGGGACCCTCACAAGTGCACAAATGGATGAGATGGCACATGGGTTGGAAATGAGTGAGCAAAGATTCTTATGGGTTGTGAAGAGCCCCAATGACAAAGTTGCAAATGCGTCTTATTTCAATGCCGCTAGTCAAGCTGACCCTTTTGACTTTTTACCAAAAGGGTTTGTGGAGAGAACAAAAGGGAGGGGTTTTGTGGTGTCATCTTGGGCCCCACAGGCCCAAGTCTTGAGCCATGAATCAACTGGTGGGTTCTTGACCCATTGTGGTTGGAACTCAATCCTTGAGAGTGTGGTCAACGGGGTGCCATTGGTTGCATGGCCACTCTATGCTGAGCAAAAGATGAATGCTGTTTTGGTGAGTGAAGATGTGAAGGTGGCTTTGAGACCAAAGGTTGGTGAGAATGGGTTGGTGGAAAGGGGAGAAATTTCTAGTGTTGTGAGGAGGCTTATGGAAGGTGAAGAAGGGAAGGAGGTTCGTTATAGAATGAAGGAGCTCAAAAAGGCTGCTTCTAAAACTCTAGGTGAAGATGGATCCTCAACTAAGCATATCTCTGAGTTGGCTCTTAAGTGGCAAGGCAAAACAACAAATTAAAGTTGTTAATATTGTTAATTAATTAATTATTAGCTCAGCTCAAATTCTCATTTTTCATTTATTTCTCTCTACCTTCCTGCTTTTGTTTATGTTGTTTTTCTTTTTCTTTTTATAATGGTGTACGTGCATTCCACACATCAATATAATAATGTACACTATATATGCCTAGCTTAGCTTTTAGCAAAGCCACTTTGAGTTATAGGTGAAATTTTATCAATCCCTAGCCATACTAAATAATTGTGCAACTTTAAATTGCCTTCTAATTGTAATACTCTTTACTTGAGATATTGGATTCGTCGATTTCAATATCATCATACGAGCCATTAATTATATTATTTTATATTTGTTGTCCAATATCCTGGCATGTGGCCTGGTACTACGTATAGAGATCGATATTGGGTGTGCTGGAATTAGATCGATCAAGCATATTAATATGATGCTCGTCAAGCTTTGTTGCATTAGACTTAAGTCTTTGTTATTAAAAAAAAAAGGCTTATTTATGGTTTTGTTCTCTAAAAGTTCATTGTATTTTGATTTTAGTCCCTATAAGTTATTTTGACCAAGACTAATCCTTAATTTTTTAAACATTTTGGTTTTGGTCCCCTCCGTTACAAAAAAATCAGTTATTTACTGACATGGTTAACGAAAATCCATAACAGCTGCCACGAGGTGTGAGGTAGGGCCAAATAGGTGATGTGACATGAATGATTCAGGTCTATGAACTCAAAATTTTGCATACGGGACCATTTTGCGTCCGTGGATTTGTATCATCCACGTTATATCACCTATTTGGTTTCACTTCAGACCACATGAACTGCTAATATGATGTTCCGCTAGCTACACAAACAAATAACAAATTTTTACAAACGGAGGGACCAAAATCAAAATGTTTGAAAATTTAAGGACTAGTCCCGGTCAAAATAACTTCTAGGGACTAAAACCAAAACACGCTGAACTTTCAAGGACCAAAGACATAAATAAAAAAGAAAATAAAAAGTGGTACTATATGCTCAACCTTTGTTATTGTAACCTAATTAAAAATCACATGTCTATTGAGATATAATTTATATTATAAAAAAATTATATTAAACAATGTAATTTTTTAGATTTCTAAAAAAAAAAGGTGAGTTTTTGATATTATTTTTCATTTGTAGGAATCTTAATAATTACTTTAAGAAAGACCATAAAATAAAAAGAGTTTTAAATTTTGAACACTATAAAATTAGATCTAAACCCTATTTAAAATGTAAAAATTGTGAAAAATTCACAATTTAAAGCTTCCAAAATGGAGTCAAAGTTGAATGGGAATTTGAAGCTTCCAAAATGGAATAATATTTTGGTGCCTAATTTTGATTTACCGTCATTGCTTTTGCGTGCTACTCTAAGTTCCAAGTCCAACAAACTACTACTCCAGTGCTGTATAAGCTGCTAATTGTATTTGGAGGCCGCAATATTTATTCAGCTTCACCTACCTACTTAGACATCAAGAAACCCTCCATCCTTTTTGGTAGGGATAGTTATTAGCCTGTGAGGCTGTGTGTTTTATTTTTTTTAATTTTTTTTTAATATTAGAACTACCGGTCCGATTCGATTTTTATGATCTCAAAATTTGTGAGACCGTGAACCAGATCACGAGATCAGACCGGACTATATTTTTTGGTCTGGTGCGATCCGACCGATCTCGTGATCCGGGACCGGATCACTTATCCTTAGGTTTGGTTTGGTTAGCTGTTGACCTCTGCTTTGTATTTATTGGGAATTTTGCGGTTAAAAATCAAGAGATGGTCATACAGTGACCGATGAATAATAAAACCAACAACATACGTGTATCAGTGTACTAAATAAATCGGGGGAGGCTCCGGTGCATGTGAATTTTTTTTTTTTAATTTTTTTAATACAGATTTATTCAGAATAGTTTTTAACACAAGTTCGTATACAAATTTATTAGAATATGTAAATTTTGAATACAGTTTTACTCAGTACAGTTTTTTAAGAATACAGAGTAAAAAAAATAAATCCAAATTATAAAAATCACTTCATATCGGTAAAAAAGAAAACGCATATATACAATATTTTTTAATTGATTAAATTTTAAAAAAATAAATAAAAAAACCCCAAAAAAAAGCATGCATCGGTGCATGTCCTCTATTAACATGCACCTGAGCCTCCCAAATAAATCTCTATTTTCTGTTTCTTTCAAAAGAGTACCTCTACTGTACAGTGTACACAAACATTCAAACTATGAGCTATTTGATGTATGCTTTATAATTTTCAATTAAATTCACTATTGCAACAAAAAAAAAATGTTAATGCACATAAAAGATTATTTTTTTCCTAACCAACATTAAAAAAAAAATTACTTTTTTCCGATGTAGAAATCATTGAAGTGAATCAATTTTTTTCATAGAGCATGTAATATGGGCAAAGTGATGATCAATTTAATACATTTATTTTTAAATTTAATACTATATCCATCAAGTATCAATTAAATTGATGCGATTAACCGCAATTAATGATGTTACATATAGTGCTTATAATTATTAAGAATAATTCTCATTATTTCTTACAAAATTAATTTTCATTAACTTGATTATATTTAGGCCTCCAAAATACTAAATTACTAAATGTTTCTTCCTCCTTTTTATAAATAGTGCTTTGTAAGTTTTTTCTTTTTTATTTCATATGTATTATTCTTTTTTAAACTCTAATTATACTCTTATTTATTACAGTCACTTTTTTATCTACAATATCTTTTGCTCTGTAAAAAAATAATTACACAGAGATATTATAATTAATATATTCAAAATTCTTACATCTTTTAACCATTTTTTAAAAATTTATGCATAGCTTTAAAATACAACCTATGAAAGGGATGGAGTATTTCCAACATTGAACCACTGAACATGCTTAAAAAATCTTGTTATTTATTATAGGTAGACTTTGTTGATGCCTTACCTAGCTTTCATACTACCAACCTTTTTTTTTTTTTTTTCTAAATTATCATGTGCAATTAATACTCAAACCAATTTAACAAAGGCAAGCAGGTTTTCCTACTATTGAAGGCCATCAAGATGCGGACCAGTCATCAAGAAGAGTGTTGGGACATCTCGTGGAAGGATACAATATACAAAGTTTGCAAAAAGTCTAAGCTGTCTATCTTGTCATGCTTTTTAAATTCTCTACTTTTGTTAGAAGAAAATATCACGTTCAATACCGAAGACCAAACTTTTGGGCTAGAGTATATCTTGTTGTTCTAGGGTGGAAGTCCACGGACCTAGATTATTCAACAGGGTATCTAGTTTTTTACCCTTAATCCCCAAATATAATTTTTCTTTCAAAATTTCATTTTGATTAGTATATTTTATTATACACTTCGTGCAATGGAAAAATAGCTTACAAGTTTTAAAATTTTAACATACCACTTTACTAGATTACCAATATTTTTAGCTTAGTAATCCGGTATATTAACCCTAGCATATAAAATTAAAAAGAAAACATGTACGCTTATGGCCCAACACAGTTTTTTTTTTGTCCGTATTCCTTGTGGAACCACCGGTATCTCCAAGAGCACCCTTAATACAGGGAGCCCTTGAGACTAATCCGGAGCGAGCTGCGTGGCTGGCTCTCCCAGCGAGATGTTTTTAATGGGAATCGAACTCGGGGCTACTAGAACCCGTGTCCCATTCCCAAGATTTCAGTTGGGGCCTTACATCAACTGAACCAAGCCTCGTTGGTTTATGGCACAACACAGTTTATTGATCGAATAGGGAAATCTTTTTTTTTTTTTGACATGATTGACAAGCAAGAAAGTTAATAATCCCCAATTCCATTTGTTGAAGCCGAGCCACAATGTGTTTACGTTTTTTACGTTTTATACTTCCCTTGCTGATGCTTATTCTAAGGTTTTGTTGCCTCCGGAAAATTTTGACAAAGAAGCTGAAGATAGAAGAGTGTCCCTGACATAATTATTGTGCTTGAAAGGTGTGTGGGTGGATAGGTTGGAATGAGAGCATTCACAAGAGCTAGCTAGGTAACAGGTCAAGGATTAGATATAGTAGAAAAGAGTGTAGATGGCTATTATCGATTGGCATGGTTTTGTGGCGGTTGAAACCATAGACTTTGCTAATGACGAGGATGAAAAGTTGCCTCTACCTATGGCCATTTTGCATGGGTAAACAAATCTCACATTGGCTAATAATGGATAAATTAAAGTGTATATAAGTGATGAGATCCATAGATTCATTGTTTAAGATTTTGACCAAAATACGGTTTCAAATCTACTTATATGCTACTTCACATATGTTCAAGTAGTTGAGAAAATTGTTTGGATTCCAAGTGATAAGATCTATTGCATTAAAGTTTTGGATAAAAATATAGTGTCAAACTCATTTATGTCCTATTTAACTTAAATTCATTATTTCAAATTTGTTATTCAATTGAGCTCCCCCCATTCCTAACAAAAAGTTGCAAGGAGAAACAAAGGTGACACCTAGCTAAGAAGATCTTCAAATTTATATTCATGAGCATACATGATGTTATTGTTGCTTTTCTTTTTCAAATTCAAAATGCAAACACCAACTAGTGTTGGCTTGGCTGACTTTAAGGCCAGTATGAGATCTTATGAGTGGGACTTGAGATCTTATGACTTTAAGGCCAGTTTGATTCTTAGGATAAACTTTTTGTTAAGAGAGGCATTTACAAGTTCTCGCATGAGATTAGTCTATCAAGGACCTCTATTAATAGTGGTGGATTCTCACTTCATTCTCGGAGACAACCTAGTCAAGTGTGAAAAAAAAAAAAATTTCAACATATAAGCTATTAGCTTCACATTTGTAAAAAAATTCTCGGCGGAAGTGTATTAGACCAGAAATATTGATACTTTGAAAGTCATGTTAAAATTTTAGAACTACTTGTACATTACCCCTTAATATTGGAAGCGTAAAACCAAAAAAGAAAATATTCGCAAAAGGATATTTAAAAAAAAAGGGATTTAGTTTATTGACCCCCAATTAATTAGTTGACCCCTCATGTTAATGCGAAAAGTAAAAAAATACCCTTAAAAAAAGATTTTTCATTAGCTCTCTCAAGGGTCATCAGCGAGCTTGTAATTACAAAGCTCGCTGACCCCCCAGCTAGCTAGCGAAAAAAAGGATTTTTCACTAACTCTCTCGGGGGTCAGCTAGCTAGTAAAATTATAAGCTAGCTGACCCCTGAGAGGACTAGCATTAAAAATAGGATTTTTCACTAGCTCTCTTGGAGGTAAACCTTTTAAAAAAAAAGATTTTTCATTAATTCTCTCGGGGATCAGCTAGCTTATAATTTTTGCGAATATGGTATTTTGGTATGGCAAGAAGCCCAAACCATATATCAATTGGGCTTGGGTCGATGTGAAGAGTTAAATACCGATCAATTTTGGAAATTGCTTTTTGGCTCCCATTGTAGATTTTTTGACCCTCATTTTTATTTTGCAAGGACAAAAATATCCAAGCGTTTTAATCTTTCCGGTTCTACAATTTCGAAAAGGTAATTTTGGTACTACAAAGACGAAATGAAATTATTTCATATTTCCAGTTTTGCTAAAACGGAATATGATTTCCGACTTTGTGTAACCGAAAACTTTAATATATTCCGTCTCTGAAGAGAGGGAACAACTAAAATTCTTCAAACTTGAAAGCAACAATATCTTGAGGAGCTGGTGCCCTGAATATTCAATAATTAACTTTTCATATAACTATATGAACATGTGTGTGATTATTATATCTACATATTTTTATGTTAACTAAGATACGTTTTAAGCCACGATATTTTTGGGGGATAACTAAGATAATATAGCATAATACGCATTATTTATGAAGTACAGGTCTATGGAGGTTTTGAGTTTGCTAAAACCAGTGTGATTTATGAAGTGAGGTTGTTCCGTCTTTACGGAGACGGAATATATTAAAGTTTCCGATTCCACAAAGTCGGAAGCTTTCCGTTTTAGCAAAACCGAAAATATGAAATAAGTGTATTCCGTCGTTTTAATACCGAAATTATCTTTCCGAATTTGTAGAACCGAAAAAATTAAAATGCTTGGGGTATTTTTGTCCTTGGAAAATAAAAATGGAGGCCAAAAAATCTATAATGGGCCAAAAAGCAATTTCCATCAATTTTCTCTAACCCCCACCACCAATTTCCTAAAATATTTCATGATTTTTTTGGAACACTTCCAGAACATATTTTAATACTTCCAGAAACATATTTACTTAATGAGTGGTTGGGAGGGAAAGAAAAAAGTGGTGCCAAAAGAACCCACATCCTTTCTTTTTCCATTGTTGTTGTTATATATTGAATCACATTATCACATATGTGGGATGTGAACTAGTAAAGTAGAGAATGAGCAACATGTAGGGTTTGGTTGGATTACTTCAACTTTATTGCTAATGCGATTATTCAACAAATTATTTAATGAAAATTGTTATTAATTATATATATATATATATATATATATAGATAGATAAATATACACACACATATACATATATACAGGATGATCAAAATAGACATAAATCAACAAATGAGGAGTTGTTCGGTCTTAATAAGAGATATCAGACTTAAATCTTAAAAACACAACTGCATTAAAATTTGGTAAGGAGGGCTTTGCCACCCATAATGATCTTACCTTGCTCGAATATAATTATTGCCTTTAGTGGAGAAAATGGTTTAAATAAAAAACAAATTCTTAATGTTATCCCTAAGCGCTGAGGATAAAAACTCATAAATAAATATTTTTATTTAAAAATATACTTTGAAAAAATTAAAAGATTAGATATTTAATTTTTCAATAAGATATACTATCTATTTTGAAGTTCAGGTTGAGGTTAATAAAACTTTTAAAATATATAGTATGCATTTGGAATGGGAAAAAATATTTTTATTAAAATGTTTTTTGATTCCTTGAATTTTAATATAAAATTCAAGGATCTAATAATATTTGTATTTCTTATTGAAAAGTATGTCCTTTTATATTTTTATATAAAATATTTTACAAAGGAATTAAAAGCACATATGTCAAAATATATATCAATGAACCTTGGTGTAAAATATTTTCGATGATAATATATAGTACTTTATTTTTTTCTCAAGAGTGAGCTTAATTGATAAAATTGCGGTACATCAGACGTTGAAACCAGGGTTTAAATCCTGGTGACAATGTTTAAATGTTTGCCTATAAAAAAAATGTACAGTACTTTTTTTATTTATTAGGAATACTTTAACATTAAACAAGGAAAGAGTACAGAATGAAGAGTTGTCTATTTTACTTGAGTAAACCCCACCAGGCACCACTGCAGTACCAAACAAAACTCACAATTTTGCATCAAAGAAACCAAACTCACGTTTTCCCTATTTGCATAGTAAAAAATTATGTTTTGAACCGAAAATAATAAAAATAAAGATTTGCAATTTGAAAGTTGCTTTCATTAAGTCATTTTTAGGAGCTTGATATAACAAATTAAATACCTATCCTAACTAGGATTCAGATTAGTTAAGCACTAAGAAGATTAAGATTTTGGATCCATTATCATAATAAGTACAAAACTACACATCATCATTATTTGAGAGCCAGATCAATACAAATTTCTTTTAGTCTTTTAGTATTTGTTTGTTTGTGGGTTCTCAGAATTTTATTTACCCCTTCAAGTTGCGACTATGATGAATGATGCTTGTGGTGGCCCCTAGTCATCTCAAGAACCACTTTATACAATTGTTTTTTTGTCTATGAATACACAATCTATGAAGTATCCAAAATCTGTGAGTAATAACTATGAGGCTATTGATAATAATTCCTTTGTCTTTCAATTATTTGATGATATGATGAATTATTGATCGTTTTCATTATGGACTGCAAAGTACGGGGTTGCAATTCATTTATTTCATCGATAAGAGTTACACAGTGAAAAAAAATAGTACAAAAGATCACTAGTATAGCTACAAATTAAATTATTTTCATATTGAAGCCTAGGTACATGATCACTCTCTTAAGTCTTAACTAGCATGAGAGGGAAGTTTATTAGTTGTCTTCATTTGTGGACATAATCTTCATTCCCTTAGCTATGCTGCTAGTTATTAGGATCTACAAAACTCACCAGTACAGTTAATGTGCACACACTTTATGCTCTAACTAACTTGGAATTGGGCAAATTTTATCAAGAGAAAAATTCAGAGGTGTTGATAAGGAAATCAGTGTCAAAATCCACATTATTATCAAAGAAGAGATCCAACTCATCCAAGTTTACTATTGGAGAATTGGAGGTTGGAGTTGTGGCTGACACTATATCAGTGATATCAGATTCTGAGGTTTGCACACTTAAGCCTAGTCCACTACTGCTTCCAAATTGGCATGGTGAGAAACAGAAGATGTTTGATTCTGAAGGAGAAAAGCTTCCCAAGAAATGGTTTTCAATCATGGTGTCAGAGAATATGTTGTTGTTGTCATTGTTCTCATTTTCAGTTCCAATTGATGGAGAAGGGAAGCAGAATGATGGGAAGATATCTTTCTTGGTTTCCAAGTCTTCTTCTTTAACTTCAAGTTCTGATCCAAAAGTGAACATTGTCTCTTGAGGTTGTTCTATTTTCTTTCCTTGTGCTTCATTCTTTTGGTGTTTATTTTCTCCCAAACAAATCTTTGATTCTAATGAGCATGCCTTGTTTACATGACTAGCTTGATTGCATGTGTGTCTTCCTTTGTAAGTTATCTCATATGTTGTTGGGTCTTCATCTGATTTTTGCACTTGCTTTGTGGCTAGACACCCTTGTGCATGTCTATGTGTGCATCTGTAATATCCCCTGCAATACAAACCACTTTTTTTTAGCAAAACAAGTAAACAGCTTGCTTCTATATAAAAATCAGTTCAGCAAACACAACAATAAAAATGAATATTACTATGCAATGGGAACACCAAAACTAATATTAGACACTAAACAGCTTTTGTGGTCTTTTTGGTAGGTTTGAAAGTTGTTATTATAGACTTCAAGTTTATGTATGTCCGAAAATAAAGAATAACAAAAGTTTATTTAAGTGATAGACTTTTCTCTTCACTTATATTTTATAACAATTGGCCAAATAAATTAAATTGCTACATGTGCTACCAAACCAATGATATAGGACCAACATGACACTTTACTGACAAGTTCCTATACTTGATAAGATTGTCAAACTTTTCTAATGTACGGATGCATCCCTATTAGACACAACTCATGGAAGGAAAATATTCAGTTACATAATGTCATCATGATTTTGTAATCTGTATCATTGAATATAAAAGTAAATGATTCAAATTCAGATTTAAATTAAAATTAAAATATAATTTAAAATCTCAATCATCAAATTTTTATCCAGTGAATAAAAATAATAAAGTCACCCAAAATTCCAGAGTGAAAGTCCCTAAACAGTGACCTCTCACGGAACCACCATAGTACGGTAATTGAATGCATGAATGAGAAAGCTGCAATCGCACTTAATTGAATCTGGGTGAGATAGTCCTTTTAGATAAGTTTACATTGTCTTTTTTAAAAGCACTTTGTCTTTATTCATTAAAGGTTACAACACTATAGATGTACCACAAGTTATTTGATTATTTATTTTCCTCATTAGCTAATTTACCACAGACTTTTGAAAGAGGGGTATCTCCCTATATCAAAAACAGTTAGAGGCATCGGCCTTTGTTGAAATATATATTCTTATAAAAATTTGACCCTGTAAATAAAGTACACTTTTTTTATTTTACTTTCTCAGTAAAATTCATTAAACTCACCATTCTATCATATTCAATGCCAAAATTGAACAAACTTTCCTTCTGGAAAAACATATCAATCATACTTGTTTACTCAAAAAAAATAGAAAAACTTAGCTGAAAATGGTTTCTTACATACCTTGGAAACTTGGCTCCAAGAATATCCTTTTGTCCATATTTTCTCCAGCTACAACCATCATTCAGAGATACCTCAAGTGTTGTTCCTGAACATACCTTCACTTTTTTTGTCCAACTACACATGGTCTTTCTGCTTAGCACAAATTCAGAGAATATTATCTCATCAGACCATGAACCATAATAAAAATTCACCAAAATCACAAAAAAAGACAAGAATTTGGTAACTTTTGACATTACCTTTTCTTAGAGACATTTTTGTGCTTAACATCTTGGTCCAAGTCCAATACCTCACTTTTGTTGCTATCATTTGTAAAAGAACATGGGGAGTCTACCATGTTGCCATTGGTGATCTTATTAGTCTCCCCCACATTACCCAGCTTGGTGAATACTTTCTCATAGGTCAAAAGTATTTTCTCAAGTAAAACTCCTTTGGTTTCAAGAGATAATGATGATGATAACATGTTGTCATATAGCTCCTTTGCTAGCTCCTTTCCTTCCATTAGATCACTCATGAGATCAACTTGTTCCAACTTCAAATTCCCTTCCATTATTTTGTGAAGATGGAACTCTTACAATTGGAAGAGTTTGAAATAAGGCCTTGAGTTCTTACTAATAAAAGCACACAAAAAAGTGGCACAACAAATTATAAAATATGTCACCTTAATTAAATGGTATTAGCCATTCAAGGGGATGCAAGAGATTGTAGTAGCAATGATATATGAAAAAGGAATGTGTAGGGGAAGATATAGTAGTGTGTTAAAACAAAGGACTTATTATAAATAATAAGGTAAAAGAATATAGAGAGAAAGGAATTTGATGAATATCCAAGTGGAGTAGGACAAGTGGCAAGATGATATGAAATTAATGACAAATGGATCATACAAGAGATTCTAGCTAGGGAAGAGATGATGAGTGGAATTGGATTGTGAAATTGTTAGAAGAGATGGTGAGTTATATCTGTTGCCTAGTGGAGGAGATATGAAGCATAGATATGAAAGAGAGAGAGTGGTGTGTGTGTGTGTGTGTGAAATAGGCAAAGAGTGTTTGCTTTTCTTAGCCTAGAAGGTGAGGGGAAAGAGGGGGGTGGATGGATATAATAATAAGGGGTGAGAAAAGAGAAGGAAATGTAATTAGATTTGACTGGTCGAAACCAAGTTGAGTTTTCTACAATGTGGGTCCTTGTTGTGGGTCAATGTAACGACACCCTATATTCCATAATCACTCTATAGTCTATAAGGATAAATTAAGATGGCAAAAATTGCCAAAAAATGGGATATGATGATAAAAATATCATTTTAAAATCAACTTGATAAACTTTTTTAGGTAACGAGAGAGAAATTAAGAGGAGATTTGGAATCCCCAAAGGAAGCTGTATGTGCAAATAATAGCAATGATAACAGAAATCTCAGAAACATTGTAGTATATTTTTTTACATATTAGTGTCATTTTAAGTCAGAAAGGATGTCACATAAAAGAATAAACGAATCATTTTTCTATTGTATGCTTATGGATATTTCTTTTTTTGGTAGACTATGCTTATGGATATTCTGATGGGTAGTTGTTTAGGAATTAAAAAAAAAGTTAGTTTAGGATGTCATCTTGATTAAATGATTCCTTATGGATGCAAAAAATTTATGTCGGAAGACTCACCTGTCACAACGAGATACGCGCGATTCGAGACGGATCCAGATACACCGAGACAGTATCTGAAAACTGGGTAAACAACAAAAAAAAAAGTTAGTTTTCAATTGGAAGAGTCGTGTGAGATTGTTAATATCATTAAGGCTTAGATACTCTTTTGATTTTATATCTTATTTTTAGGTTTTAATTTGGTTTCTTATTTTAAAAAAAAATCAATTTTTCTATATTTCTAATGTATGTTAATTTCATCCTTCCATCGTAACAGTTTTAAAATTTCACTAGAATATATTGATTTTACGGGAATTTCCTTTTCAGATCAACAGAATTTGTATTTTGTTACTTGAATATGTAATTTTAACATACCAACAGGTTTTCTTTAATATGAATTATGAATGGACAGGAATCGAAAATGTCAATAAATTCACTCTTTGAGCCATGATTTTTTTTAAAATGATGTACTTATTATTTGACATATTTAATTTTTCATCAAATTTTAATTTTTTTTAAAAGGTTTTTTAATGTGTATCTTATGATATACTTCCTCCGTTTCATTATGTTTGGCCTTTTAGGTTTGGGTACACAAATTAAGAAATTATTAATTATTGTAAGTATTATGTATAGTTTGTTCAAAATGCTCCTATTTAATCCTTATTGAAAATTGTAGTAGTATTTAATTTTTATTAGTAAGTGTGTGCATTAATTAATGTATAGTGATTTAGAGATGAGAGAGATGATAAAATAATAATTAATTAAGAGTAAGAGAAATGACTAAATGAAAGGTTATAATTGAAAAAAAATGTTTGTGTATTAAAAATGTAAAAGATCAAATAATATGAATCAAGAAAAAAAAACTAAAAGATCAACGGAAGTAGTATGTTAAAATATTTATATTGAATAAATTTGTATTAAAAATTGATTCAATATAAATATTTTAACATGACAAAGGGACCCTATATTAGAAATATCAGTTATTTAATTCCTTAAGCTAGCCAATACCACCAATACGGCAATACACGCCCCCATGGAAAAACCGTTAAAACTAATTATTCCCTCCGCTTGAAATATAAGCAATAAAAAATATATTTTTTAAAAAAATATAAGCAAAACTAACCAATTTTCTTAAATTTAATTTCATTCTCAATGTCACTTTCCAAAAACATCCCTAGAAAATTGTTCTTATTTAATTTTTGTTTCATTCTTAATGCAACTTTCCTAAAATACCTCTATTTTTTTATAAATTTGAGAAAATTAAATACAATCAATTAACTTCCTTAATAAGCATAAAATTAGTTGATTTTACTTATATTTCGAACCGGAGGAAATATAATCTACAAATCACAATCCATGGTTTTGCAAATGCACCATCTAGAAATGCGTTAAATGTACGCTAAAAAAATCACAATCCATGAATTTGCTAATTGAATTATTGACCGTCTGAAAACAGGACAAAAATTAAAAAGGCTACTCAACCTCCCCAACCCCTTGGATGGGGTACGGTGTGAAATTGAGGCACACACGAGGAACTGAGTGAGCAACAACGTGGAAATTGGGCTGAAAATTCTTGGTTGCTACATCTCAAATTACCTAGCATTTTTTATACTATTTTAGTAATTTCCAATATTCAATATTCATAGTACCTTTTACTTTCGGATGAGCCCACACTCCTTTGTGATGATTATGATTATGATATGGAATGGCACTCAAAGACAATGAAAGTGACGCAGTGTTGTCGTAATGGGCAACACTTTTGCTTACGTTGATTTTGGTAATTATCCCATGTTAGTGTCTAATCTCATCATGCCTTTCTTGCTTTCATATAGAGTAAATAGTACTGTGAATCTGTGATACTGCACTCTCTCCCTTCTACTATAGCAATTTTAGAATAATGCACAAAAACCAAGAAATTACAGTACTTAAAGTAAAATTTTTACTACTGCTATATATATGTTGATTAAAAAACTTCATTTAATTAAGAGGGGAAAAATATTAGAAATGAAAAAAGAATTTTGATCATGTCTTAAAATCTTAAAATGACAAAAGTTTTGATTGACACAAAAATAAAATATCAAAACAACAAAAGGTATGGGACCGATTTAATTTGTTTGTTTATTTATTAATCTTCTTCATTTTCTCTATTTAGTTAATTAATTTTTACTTATTTATTTTATTTATTTAAAGAATCCATTTTTTTTACATGTTGGATGTAAGAAAAGGAATTATTAGTCAACTTTAACAATTTTAAAGTTTTTTAAAAATGAAAAATTAGACAAGTGTCATCAATTTAGTAAAAAAAAAACCAGGGTCAATCAGTCTGATCCAAATAAGGTCGATAAAAATGCTGGTTAAACTCTTAAAATATAACCTATATAGATTTTGGACCTTTTTAATTTGGCCGATTTTAATAAAGCATAAATTAAACCCATAGAATTTCAGATCAACCTAGCTACTAATATCACCTAAAATTTCGGCTCGACCTAGTTAAAAAAGTGGATCACTACTGAGTTTGGCTAAATTATTTTTTTTCCAAATTTCATTCTTCCCTTTGTGACCTGATCCGTTCGTGGCTCGAGTTTGATGCAGGTCGATCCAAACCCGATTGAATAATCTATATTATCACCTTTAAATTTAGGATGTTGGCCAAGTGTCGGTTAGGTGTCAAATAAAAAATATTTTTAAATTGGCAATTAAAGGATATCAGTGCCGGACAAATAGGGACAAACAAACACTTATGTAAGACGAAGAGGTATGGATGCTTTTTGTTTTAAATTTCTTATTATAAAGATGTAGGATGGTGTAAAAAATAGAGAAATATAAGAAAGACGAGAAGAAAAACAAAAGTTGATAAATATTCAATTGACAAATACAAAATGAGAAATCATATAATAGAAAACATTTCTTACGTCTTAGCTAATTAAAATTGATGATAGATGGTGTCAAATCTGTCAATGTGTCATACTTTATAAGGCAGTTGATGCCGTTCTCTATTTTGGAGAATGAACATCTGTATCTCACAAATATATGTTACTCTATGTATTAGTTTCCTCTTGTAGTGTGAAAGATATCACAATTTTGGTTTTTATTAAATGATTAATTGGTATAAGTGTATGTTTGATTCAGAAATTAAAGAAAATATCTGTCTATTTTCTGTACACTTATTATTTCATTTTTTTAATGAAAGGATTGTTGATACATAATTTTTTTTCCCGTGTCTAATCTTAAAAAGTAAAAAGGCTTTTATTTATAAAAGAAAAGGCATTTTTCCCAATTTTTTTAATAAGAAATAGTATTAGATTATTTTGAATATGATTACTTTATGCAAAAAAATTATGGCACCCCTCTTTTTTCAAGGGCAATATTACAAAAATGATTTGTTACATCATTTTTGTAATTTATTAAACCGTATTTTTCCATAATCAAATGAAAAACGTCATATTAAAATCACTTATCCACAAACATATCCAAACATAAAAAAAAAATAAAAAAAAATTAAATTACACTTGATCATAATCAAAATCGAATTTGTAATTTGATGTAGAAATCCAAGAACATACAAAATTGTCCCTCCCCCTGATTTTTTCCAATGTTATTAAGATTGGATCGAAATTGTTATTATAATTGTTATTGAAATTATATAAATGGTTAACGGGTAATTCTGAGTAAAAGTAATAAAATATTATTAAAAATTGAAATAAAGTCTTATAAATATAATAAAAAATGGTTTAATTATGTCATAAGTCCCCTCAAGTTTAGGATACTTTTGCCAAATACTCTTATTCTTATTTTTTCAATGTCTGACTTCCCGAAGTTACTTTTGGATTTGTCATATACCTCTACTACCAATTCTGACCAATTTTACTGACATGTAACGTCAGAATCCGGGTCAGACGCATGAGGTAAGGCATGTGGTGCCCCGTGGGCGAAAATCCTGCTTTTCTTTAAATAAAAAACTAAAAAACTTAATATTTTTATATTTTTAGTTAAATAAAAAAATAAAAAAAAAATTGATTGAAGAGAGAGATTCTCTTCACCCCTATGACATTACGCGACATCACATGACCAACCTCCTGGGTCTAACCAAGATTCTGCTGTTACATGTCAGCAAAATTGACCAGAATTGATAGTAGGGGTATATGACAAACCCAAAAGTAACTTCAGAGAGTCAGACATTAAAAAAGAATAAGAGTATCTAGCAAAAGTACCTCAAACTTCAGGGACTTATTACATAATTAAGCGAAAAAGTTTCAAGTCTTACATATATTACTAGAAGAAATATTAAAGAATAATTTTGTCCCGTTGTCTTCTCGAATAAATACAAATGATATGAAAGAAAACAGTTGTAAAATCCAATCCAACTTTTGAAAGATTTTCCACAAACGTTATCCAAATACATGACTTAAACATGTTAACCGTCTTGCAAGATAGATTTTGGAAGCTTGAAAGCTTTGTTTATAGTTTGTCGTTTTTTTAGGATAAGCAAATTAGCTGTATGTTTATCCTCTATGATGGGTGTTGAAAGTTTTTACGGATGGATTTGGTTTGATAACCTCTACATTTCTTTGTGATTCTCATTCTTCTGTGAGGGTTTAATGCTTTTTTTTTTTTTCGCAATGTTTAATGAATAAATTTCTTTACACCCTAAAAAAAAAAAAAGAATAGTAATGCAAAATAAATATGCATGAAGCTAGCTACTAGGTTATTCAGTGGAAATTGATAGAGGGTGCTATCTATCAAAGGTATATTGTCGCCTCTTTATCTCATAATGAAACCTATAAACGCGTTGGCTTTGGCCTTTGGCTTTTTTTGTCCGTAAGCTTCAGGATTCTTTATTACATTTTTTTTTTCCTCTCCGTTGTTCGTTTCTGGAGTTAAACAACTGGGTCAAGAAGCAAAAACAAAGGAATCTAGAAACTTTAGAAAATTGTTGAATATATACTACAGTGGTAATGTGGTATTATAGAAACCGGGCAAGTAGACCGTAGACATGTGGGGTTACATGGTCCCACGACCATAATTGTTGTTTATAGACAGATTGGTATAAAAAAAATAAAAAATAAAAATGTACGATCGGAGTGAACAAAGGTTTCAAATTTATTTTAGACATTTCCTAGTTACCAAATTCTTATTTCGAAAATTCAATTATTAAATTGTTAGCAAAATTTTATTAAAAATACTTTCATTAAATTCCTGCTGCCATTTTTTTATAATCTATTTAGCCAGATTTGTTAAATAGGGAGAAAAAACTTATTTTATTTTTCAATGAAGTGTTATAATTGATTTTCACTATTTATTACATTATTTTTTAATGGATATACAAACAAGGAATGCCTATGCTTGGCTACACAATCAGCAACTCTGTTAACTTCTTTGAAAACATGAATCCAAATGAATGTTCCAAGGACTTGAGTGGCCCAATCATGCGATGCGTGTGTATGTAAAATCCCAAAATTGAGGAATCTTATCGCTTTTTGGGAATCAGTTTCCACAATAATATGACTGTATATATCCTCTTTCGTTCGGTGGCTATCTAAAGACCATCAGCGTGTTTGGTTTTGAGATACCACACCACAACCGCAGAAGCTTGAGTTTACCGGCTTCGACAGAACCGTGCGAACGCGAAAACAAACGTGCTTCATGTAAAATTGGCCAAAGCTCGGTCTGCATTATTGGACATTGTCGAAGAAAGAGTCATTTGTGTTCAACTTAATGAAGGACTCTTCTGAACTTAAGAAAACAAATCAAGGTATATATCTTTATTCTCAAATCTCAAATGAGCAAAGCATAATGCCGATATGGATCCAATGGAGTATATCTATCCCCATATTTTAATTTTGTTTCTTCTTAAAGGCCATATTAAACTATCTAAAAACAAATGTTCAAAAAGAAAAACTATCTAAAACCAAGTGACTATGTGACCTTTTTTTAATTTTATTTTTATAGAGAGTGAGAGAACTGCAAATCAACGCCACTATCCAAGCCTCCAATGAAAAGATTAACTTATTCTCTCTCTCTGTGTACTAAAATATTGTGCTTTCACAGATATTGGTTGGGTTTCGTAGAAGTGATGTTAGAACGGACCCATCATAGACCGAACCCTAATATTTAATATCTAATTGCACTCTGTTCTTTAATTTTTTTTTTAAAATCAATTTGATCTGTCAAAAGGTATTGCACATCTAAACAACTTCATGCCAAGATTTTGCAGTTTGCGGTGTATGGCTAATGGCTCTCCAGAAAATGGACCCACAGCTTTTTAAAATCCAAATTTATAAGGGGGCATGACAACGACAATGTTTTCTATTTATTATTTTAAAAAAATAAATTTGACAAATGATTGTGTTGATATCATGAGGAAAATACACTTACATGGAAATATATTATTTTTATCTCTTTCATAACATTACAAATCATATTCCTATAAAGATGGTGTATGTATTGATCCTATTATTTGTGGATTGTTTCCTCGTTAATCTTGGAAAATAGTGTATGTGTAGCTTATTCGTTGTCGTTTACTAATCTTTTTCTTTTTCTTTTTTTATTTGAGTGCATCTTTATATGTGAGTTGAGCGTGCGTACTTTTATTTATTTTATTTTGTTTTATAGAAAGAAAAATATTCATATAAAAATATTCGGAGTTCTAAAAAAGTTGCTGGGCATTAAATTAGTAACTAACTTATACACGCGTACGCAAATGTAAAAAGGTGCTTGTTGTGGTTTTAGGATTGCTTGCAATATGTTCACATTGAACTATTTGTTTTCTATAAGAAGTGTAAAATGGAAAGTGGAAGGAAGTCACAGCAACCGTGTCTGCCCCTAACAAAGTTCAATGATTGTTACTGAAATGTCGTGGTTCATGCCATCTCTAGCTCCTCGGTGTTAACTTGAATAACTAAGTATTATATTAAGGTTTTTGTTAATCTTAGCTTTAAAATAAAAGACTAAATAAAATATGTTTATATTAAAAAATAAATAATTAGAAACTTCAAAATAGTGAAGCTACTTATTGAATATTTTTTTTTTACTATTATGTGACTTAAAATTAATGTTAAACAAACTCTTATTTTAATTAGGCTAAATTACTTATTTGGTCTCTTATCTTATTTTTTAATTTCAAATTGGTCTCTTACCTTTTTTTTGGTTTCATATTGATCCCTTATGTTTCTTTTCGTTGTCAATTTGGTCTCAGAATCACGATTCATCCTACGTGTCAATATCATATTGGTCCACATATATATTGTTTGAGAGAGAAAATGACACGTGTCCATAACATATTGGTCCACATAGGATGAACAATGATCTTGGGAGCAAATTGACATCGAAAAGAAACATAAGAGACCAATATAAAACCAAAAAAACGCAAGGAACCAATTTGAAATTAAAAAATAAGGTAAAGGACCAAATTAATGTCCAATAATTCTTGAAGATCAAAATTCCTCAGATCTCATAATAAAATCATCTATTATCTTGTTAACAATAATTCTTGAAGATCAAAATTCCTCAGATTACGTGCTAAGTATAATCGTCAAATATTTTTTTTCCCTAGACTACGTATACTTGCATTCATGAATCATGATGGTAATGAAAGTAATAAAGAAAGACTATTCGTACGTCACTACTCATCCCTACGAAAATAACTTCAAATTCAAGAGAGACATTTGAATTCACAAACATCACTCCACTGGTTGAAGTTGAACCTATATTGTTGGAATTTTGAACACCTGTTCAATAAAATTTAATGCAAAATGTCAAGTAGGATATGATCAAAATTTCCTCCAAACTTGAGTATAACTTTTTTTGCTTTATTCTTTCACCGTCATTATCTTGTGCCTTTCTACAAGATAATATTATTTCATTTTTGTTAAGAAAAACCTTGACTTTCAACAATCATTTTCTTTTAAACAATCTATATATAATGTAGAAAATGTATGCGTTTTTGTCCTTTTCTTATTTTGGCTTCTTGTGTAGTTATATTTACTTCGTGTGTAATCCCTCTATTTATAGGGGCCTCAGGGGATACTTTCCTCATGGTGAAGGAAGGATCGGGTGCCTCATACTAGGAGCATCTCCAATGCAAGTATGTCTCATATATGGTTAAAACTAATGATGTGAAAACCGAATTGGTTATTGAACCGGTAAGGTACTGATTCAAGATATAATGATCGGACCGTGATCAAACTGCTCGAACCGATCTTAGGCAAAAACCGTTCAGAGAAGGAACGGGCACGAACCAGTCAAACCAATTAAAAACCGTGAAAGACCAATGATCCATCGGTTTGGACCGGTTCGTAGTTGAATAAATGGTTTTTTTTATTCATACGCAAACGAATAATATGGTATGAACTATTTCTAGTTAAACGAATAAGATTTCATAAAAAGAAAAAGCAAATTATAATAATGAAGAAATTAGGTTCACAATGCCTTGAAAAAGCCTTGGCAACAATGTTGCATGAATACCAAAACAAAGTAAACATTAAGTTGAAATATTTCATTGCAATAATGTTAAACTAGCATGTCACTCATGAATTTTAAAAAGTTATCCTATCAAACCATTCTTCTTCCATGATGATTGGTTCATTTCTACAACAAAAGCTAACTTGGTATTCATCTACAAAGATATAATAATCAATGAGAATATACCCTACTTTCCTAATATTCAAAGCCAATAATCACTGCAACTTGAGTGTGTTGGGTTTACAAATCGGCATGGGCTTCTTTTTCAGAACCCTTTCTACTGTCTCTAGTCTCTATTCTGACATGTTTTTTACATAACAAACTCAGCAATAGTGTGGTGTTTGTTGCGCTCTACCAAGGCCTTCCTATCCCTCCAAGCCTGCGGGCCAACTCAATATCCTTTTTCACTGAAGCAGCAAAAAAGTAAATTTAAGGTTACCGAAGGAAAAACAGCATACAAGTTAATAAACCAGAGGAAATACAATGCTAACACAATTTTTTCTATAGCCCTAAAGACGCACTTACTGTTATCCTCCAAGGCAAATTCTATCATACAGATTGTAGAATATTGTTCTAAATTACTACTGTAAATGTAACAAGTTATTTCAGAATAAAAAAAGAGAGGAATAAACTTAAAAAGTTGTGTCCACTCACTGAGAGTAACACGCCTTGCATGAATTGCACAGAGCATTCCATCTTCAAACAAATGAACCAGAAGATCCTCAGCTGCCTGCAGGATTATCAAATAAAAACCCATAGAACAGTTGTTACATGTGAAATATGATGTTGTTATAAATCACACAATAGATGAAATAAAATTATTAATGCATTCCAAAATAATCCACAAAACAAAAATGAGTGCAACACTGCTGAATACAAACAAACAAGACAACTAGAAAAACCATAAGAGAAATAAGGATGTACTCCAGATTTGTCAATACTCAATAATATACCGCGATACCAAAATCCAGCAAATGGAACGTGTAAAAGGTGTGGATGATGGTCAAGACTCAAGAGCCTGTATCAGAATGAGAGGTAAATTGAGGAGGAAAGAAGATATATATGGGTTAAAAATAAATTCCCCTTGCCTGGGAGCTTATAAATTGATGGTCAAGACTCAACAGCTTGTATCAGAATGAGAGGTAAATTGAGGAGGAAAGAAGATATATATGGGTTGGGAACAAATTCCCCTTGCTTGGGAGCTTATAAATTTGTGAAAGATAAGGAACTGTAAGGGAACCTTGTCCCCTCAAACTCTCACTTTTTGTTCCCCTTTAATACACTATCAGTTTAGCTATTTGCACACCATTGATACACTGGGGACCAGATACATTAATTGAGGTGAAAATAACTGATAATTAACAGGTAAATAACTACTGGTGATCAGCTTGTATTATGCCGTGATTGAAAACATTAATCTAGCGTAAGCCACCACACAACAAATGCCAATCACTAATTATCAGCGTGTTGGTTGATGTCCCAAATCACCAGTTATTTGCACCTACATCACTGATGTGATGATGTATAAATGGTGAGTGAAAGAGTTGTGAGCGAAAAGAATTTTCCACATACAAAAAAAGGTATTTGTCATTTACTATTTACCTTATAAACAGAGTTACTTAAAAAAATTTATAATCAAAAAATAAATAAAAAAGTTTATAAGGTTGTATACAGAATTTACACTAGTAACCCTTCCCTTTCCCTTTTCCTCCCTCATTAACAATCCAAACACACGAAGGGCAACTCTTTCTTACTCATTCCATCCTTTTCATTTCCATTCTATCCCATCCCTTTCCATCCAAACATTGCCTAGGCAGTTAGTTGAACAATATTCTCAATTTGATTGCATAAATGGAATAAAAAGAGAACTGAAGCCTTAGCTGTACTATGTAAAGAAGCATCCATTGCACCACCACATTTTATGAACACTAGACTCTTTCATAATTGAGCAATTTAAATTTAAATATGAATACTGTGATACAGATCAGAAAGGAAAACAGGAGCTTCTGAATCAAGTCATTATTTTATCACTTGGAAATCTGAGCAGATCTTAAAAAGAAAGCTTCGGCATAATAATTAAGATAAATTGTATGATAACTCAAATGAGCATAGAAAAACTTAAATACCTCCTGAAGTGCCACCATTGCCTCAGGCGTCCAGTGAGAGACATTCCTAGATACATTGTTTGTAATCTGTTTGACCTACAGCAAAAGTAAAATAAAAAAATAAAAAATTAGAACAACAGAGAGAACACACTCGCAATCTTTAACTCTGCCAAATCCGTGACATGATGCCATGCCAGTAAGTAAACTTTAGCTTAATAACAAATTTTTTATTCTATAAAGGGCATGCGCTTCTATTCTATGAATGAAAAAGTGATAAAAGTTACAAAATATTCCCATGAAAAAGTAAACAAAATAGCAATTACATAACAATGCTTATCTTTACATAACAGCCAGTGTCAGACTTGCCAAAACAAGTTTTCCGACAAAATTTATTTCAAAAATAAGCGACAATGAGACATTTTGGATAGAAATTGCCAAAAGTTAGGGTAAAATCTAAGTAACAGTATCCTTCAGAATCCAGATTAACGTAAGTCCTAGTTCAGTCAGCACGATTCTCTTATTTCACTTCAGTATATAATGGCGGTTTAAACTTTAAAAGATTGGCATGTATGAAGAAGGTTCCAGTGGTCTCTATACTATAGATGAACACAAGAGTCTCTAAGAATTTTATTTTTCTTTCCATCCACTGAAGGATCTGTATGTGATATAAAAAATTCAGAAACAAAAAGAAATTAACTCACCAATCTTATAAAGGGGGCAGCTGGGATAAGTAGGTGGAAAGTCTTCTGAAACTGACGAATCTCACGAAGAGCCACTGATCCTGGCCTATAGCGCCTTTTCTTCCGACCCTCAGTCCCAGGTGATGCTGTAATTGGTATTTTTTTTTTTTTTTTTGAACAAATAATACATCATTCAAACAGAACATGTCAGCATAATTATGACCAAAACAAAACTTACTTAGAAAGAATAAAAATTTTGGATTTTCATGAAATTATGAACCCATACGCTGTGGTTCTCCTTCTTCAGCTCTCCTATTAGCAGGCTTCAGAATATTCAAATTCAAAGAACAGATGTATCATTGAATCAAAGTCGTTCCACCAAAAGAAAGGTACAATATACATTAAATTAAACTCTGCATAAAACTAAAACTGTGGATAAAGAAACCTATGAATTACTGAGAACATTACATAAGAAAGGTTTAAATATCAAATTGGTCTCTATCGCGTTAGGCCACTTCAACATTTTTCATCCATAGTTGACGGCGAAGACCAAAAGCAAAACGAGACAGAAAAATAGGGACCAAAACCTAAAAAAATAAAATGTAGAGACTAATTTCAAAGAGGTCTCTAAGAGATCCAATTTATAGAGACCAATTTGGTATTTAAGCCTATAAGAAATCCTCAATCCTAACAAGAACAGCTGGTTTGGCCCACATTGCTAAGTTGCACGTTCTAGATGCCTCTACCATTCTTAGGAGTTTGGACCAAAAGTTTAAAATATTTACTAATTACTAACAATAACGCTATGACCAAAACATCAAACCAAGGTTTTATATGGGATCCGCAACCGCAACCGCAATTGAGATCGCAACATTTAAGTTTTTCGGAGTCTCCGCTAACCGCATCACTACCGCTATTGTCACCGCATTTTCCCTCAATACTCCACAACACGATGGGTTAGCTAGTCTCCAAAACCACAACTGTAACTGCAATTTTTTTTTTTTTTGATGAACCAGGGTATCCACCCGCATAACTGGGTGACTAATCTCTCGCACCACCGTAACTGCAATTTAAAACCTCGAGACAAACTAAGGTGTTTTTCGGTAAATAACTTGATCAAGAACTCCAACAAGCTATTTTCATAAGCTGTTCTCATTAAACACTAAGATAGAGGAATTTTCAAAATCCTAAGTTTACCAAATGTTCAAAGGTCAAAGATAACTCACGAATAATACCTAGATCTTAGAAAAAAATTAAAAAAAAAAAAAACAGCATTAAAATTAATAAATTATAAATTATAAATAAAGTAAAAATCAAGCACTGCAGCACAGAGAACTAAACTTGAGCAAACAAGCATAATAATAAAAAGCTTCGGCTATTTTGCGAGAGGAGAGAGAAGGTTCTCACTGGTTGTGATTCAGATGCGGGAGTGGATGGAGCTTTCTTTCTCACTGTCAAATTTTGCATTAAAAAAACAAAATCAATTAAAAATGAGGTTTCAGTTTCAATTTCAATTTCAATTTCAATTTCGAAATACAAAAATTCACAACACAAACAAACACAGAGAGAAAGAAAGAAAGAAAGAGAGGAACATACAGCGTTTAGGTTTACGAGTAGCTGGAGTGTGCTTAACTCTTGCCATTGCAAAAAAAAAAAAAAAAAAAAATCGATTCTGGTTTTGATTTCAGAAACAGATTTTTCACTCTCTAATAGCAATATCAGCAGCTTTTTTTCATTTTCATTTTTCTGCTTCTATTTAGCGGTTTTTGTTTCGGATTCAACTCCAACGGTTATATTCCTTAGTTTACAAAAATGCCCCTGGTTTTGAGAGCTATTTACGGGACTACCAAACCGCACCCGGCGTTGCTATCTCTTTAGTCTTTTCTATGAGATGGAAGAACTTTTGTCGTAAATAGTTTTTAATAGTAAGAGTGTTTTTGTCAATTGGGCTTCCTCCACTTCCTTCCTTTACATCATCACCACGTCTCTAACACACTGTTTATTTCTAAAGAAAGTGGGAGGAGAGATTTTGGAGAGAAAACTTCATTTTTACTTGTTTGGTTTAGGAGAGAAAATGGAAAAAAGAGAAAAAAACACATGGGACCCAAAAAAAGTTTTCTCCCCCCAAATGAAGAGATTTTGGAGAGAAAACTATGATTGACATGTAAAAGTACTCATCTGTTTTTCACTTGTCCATTTTACTTCATCTTTTTTTTAATTTTTTAATCTAAAAAATACATTTTTATTTTAATAAAAAAAAATTTATAATATTTTGGATTCAAAAATTTTATTATGTAATAAAGAATTGAAGTAAAAAAAAATCTTTGACAATATGAAATATAAATATATATGAAAAATAAAAAAAATTATTTATATTTTTGAAAACAATGGTATAATTGTCTTTTGATAAATTTATTATTTTCTCTCCAACCAAACAAAAGGAAAGAAAACTCAACTTTTCTCCCTTTCCAATTTTTTCATATTTTCTCTCATACCAAACAACCATAAAATCTGTTCATTTTCTCTCCATAATTCATCTTCCTTATTTCTTTCTTCTCATTTTCTCTCTTCCTATTTTGTCTCCGTTAACCAAACAAAGCCTAACGACTCATTTTTTTGGGCATTCGAGCTGGACACCGTGACTTCACCCATGTTGTATCCCCACCTTTTGCTTTTTTTTTTTTTAACTATAGTGTCACCTTTTGTGTGTGATGAAATATGACCAAAGAAATAAATTAGAAAGTGAATAATGATATGCACATATTATAAGAAGGAGAAATATAAGAAAGAAGAAAAAAATTGAGATGATTCGAAAAAAATTGAGAAAGAACTTAAAAATAAGATTTAAATAAATAAAAACATTGAAGAAAAAATATAAATGTTGTTATAATATTAAATATCAATGTACGATGTTATTTCGTTTGCGATTATTTTTGGTTCGGTTCAAGGTTAAAAAAAATTCATTTGATCAATACATAAAAAAAATATTTATGGTTTGATTTTGTGTTGTTTGATTAAAGTATCAAATATGGTTTGATTTATTCTGTCAGTTTTTTTTTGTTATTAAAATAAAAACTTAATAATGTGAAATGATATATTAAACTTTTATTTACATAGGAAAAAATGGTGAATCCTTTTGTCGTAAATGAAAATAATACAAAAAAGCTCTAATCAATGATCTATTAAAAAAAAAAGCATTAACTTAAAAGTAAATGTAACCAGTGGAGGCTGGCACAAGTGGAAGGGGCTTGTGTCCCTTAAGCATGTGGTCGCGGGTTCGAGTCGTGCCCGAGGCACATGTGAATGGAGCAAGTCTTACTGGGAGCATCGCCCCCGAAAGGGCCCAACCGTGGTGCGAGGGATTAGTCACCCAGTTGCGCGAGTGGATACCTTGGTTCATCCAAAAAAAATTAGGTTCACCCAGTTGAGGAGATTTAGCACTCAACCCAACCAAAGTAAATTAGGTTGGGTTGTGCTTTATTTGACTGTCAAGACCGACCCAACCCATAAAAATGCGGGTTGGGTTGGTTAATCGGGTATTGTCCTAATTTCCATAAAATAAAATAAATAAATAAATCTGAATAAATATAAAAATAAAATTAAAAAAATCACAAACAATAATTAAATTTATTTTTTAATTGTGAACCAAATTATTCATAAACAAAGAGCATCCAAAGCAGTTCCTTCAACATTAAAGATTAACCATAACCTATATTAATAAAAAATAAATAAATAAATAATATATATTTAAATATGCGGTTGGGTCGGGTTGGATTGGGTTTTAAATAATAAACTCATGATCCAACCCGTACTTAATTGGGTTGCCTTTAAAAAAACCGACTCAACCCGTCAAATATGGGTTGGGTTGGGTCGGATTAATGTTCGCGGGTGAAATTTGACCCGCTTACACCCCTAGTTGGGAGTGTTTGGTTTTAGTCCCTGCCGTTAAGAAAAATTTGTTAACTGCTGATGTGGTTAACGGAACGTTACATCACCGTACATGTGTACAAGTGTTGAATGTCATCGATAGGATGACATGGATGATCTGGACCCGCAGGAGCAAAAAGGTCACGGTCCAATCAAAATGTGTTTGTGGATTGGGTTTTGGCCCTTTTGTTTTTGCGGGTCCGAATAATCCACGTGATCCTACCGATGACATTCCATACTTGCACACATGTATGTTGATGTGACGTTTCGTTAACCACATTAGTAGTTAACGGATTTTTCTTAACAACAATGACTAAAACCAAATTTTCATAACAATTAAGGATGAGTTAAGGTCAAAATCAAAACACTCCCAACTTTCAGGGACTAAAGACATAAATAAGTCTAAGCCAATTGAGGCTTGCACAGTTGGTTTTTGGTTGTGTCACTTAAACAAGTGGTTAGGGGTTCGACTCTTGCAAATAATAATTTCAGTTGGGAGAGTCATCCCAAAATGGGCGAATGTACTCGAAGGATTAATCACCATGGTCGTGTCGGTGGATACTTGATAAATAAAAAAAACCTCATACTAAGCATTGACGTTGCATCAACCGATACAAGGTAGAGGGATGGTGAAGATTGGTGCATCACATTTAATAGTACAATAATTGAATGAATGTAACATGTCCGGTTTAGTAATTTCAAACAGGATTTATAAAATGATTTTGAACTCCAAACTCAACCCATTTGTTCTTTAACAAGTCAATCTAGAGGGATCTAAACAATATTCATTTTTTATTGATTTAAGTTTTTTTGGATCAATTTGAGCGTGCACATTGTAGTTCGAAATAGTTTGGATGTGAACATCCTAATTGATATTTTGGGGTTTGTTTGGGTAACCCGACCAATTTGAATCAACGCAACCAAAAAGTTACAGTAAATATCTTCAAACTCAATCATGTATAGTTTGTGTCCAATGTACTAATATTAGAATTAGATTAGAATATAACCAAACAATAAACCTATTAGACCCGTGGTGTATCGTCATAGTCGGAGTGAAAATGAGATATAGAAAGTACTTTAAAAAGGAAATAGAAAACACTTTAAGTACAATGGAGAATACCAACATGAGCTGTGACGAGTGGTAAATAGCTCAATCTCGCTTAAACAAGACTAATCTCAAGCTTGACACATTGTGAATGCAAAATATTCATATTGAGAAACTCGCCTACCACAATCAGGCACGTGATCCGAATCAGATTAAAGTAATACCTGAGGAACCAATTGAACAACAAAACAAAAAAACAATGGAAAATGAAGATAGTATTGTCTCTTGAATATTATTCTCGATGGAGATTATGTTTTTTTTAAAGATATGGAGATGATGTTGAGTACCGTTATCAATTATAATAAAAATAGGGTTTTTCTAACCTATGCACCATCACCCCTTAAAAAGTAAGTATTTTTTGAAAATTGAAATATTGAATGAATTAAAAAATAATAGTTATTTAATTTTTCAATACATTATTTCCTATTTATATTCTTTTATCCTATGTATGGGATGCATATGATAAAAAAAAAAAAAAAAAAAAAAAAAAAAAAAAAACCCTTAAGACTAACTATGTATGTGAGGGTATAGACAGGTAGGATACTATAATACGATGCTGGTACCCATCCCAAATCAATTTTGTGAATATTATCCATCTCCATACCTATTCTCATATAATGAACCAGTTCCCTCTCCATTGTGGGTACGCATCTATTAGGTCTGCATGCAAACAATCCTTAACATACCTTTAAAAAATAATCCTAACATAAGCTTTACACCCAACAATTCCGAAGTCAAACGGTGCACACAAACGAAAACCAATTCTTTACCACATCCAAACTCCATGAATTACTACAAAGGCACATATAAAATCTTATTTGCTTAAACCAAAACTGAAAGATGTGATGTTACACTTACAATCCCAACATACATGACTACATAACTTGACAACTACCTCTACAACACATCCATCAATTACATATAGCGTACCTAAGTAGCTCAAATGGAATGATAATCATAACATACTATTAAGTTATAGAACTTGTGACAGGGATTTTATCTTCAACCCTTGATGCCAGGTAAAATTATAGATTTTATTATGACAAGATCACAGACTGTACAGCTCTTACATACTAGATATGTTGCTCAACAGATTTGCTTGCTATAGAATCCTGTCTTCATGATTTAAAGCAAGTGAAGCTCTAGGGCTGTGAAGGTGAGGGAGATGATGGAGGCTTGAAATCTGGATACTGCAATTCAAGAAGACATCAGCATAAGCATGTGCTTGAAGCACGCGATGTAAAGCACAGGATGGTCTTCACAAATTAACTTATTATTCAAAAGTGACATGTCATCTCTTACGCAACTTCACATTCTCCCAATCTCCCCTAATTTAATTCATTATTTCACCTAGAGGGGCGTATGTGTAAGTAAAAAATGTATCATTCAAAACAAAAAAAAAAAAAAAAAACCATGGAGTGACATTTATCAATGATAATACAATTAGTAATATAATTAAAAAGTTTTTCACGCCGACAACCAATCATACATTGTTGTCACATACTCGCATCATTAGAAATATTTGAATCTCAAAATAACTACCTAAAAACTCATACGAGACTGTGTATAATTGGTTGACACTGTAAAAATTTGTATCAAAATTAAACTCTCTCTCTCTCTATATGTAAGTCCCCTATATATATATACATATATGGAAAGATAAGTACCATATATCAGAAGTGAAAAAAATCATAGAGCAAGGAAATTAAGACATTACATATGGGTATGGTGAAAGTGGCTTTGGTTGCACAGGAAGTGAATCTGCCTTAACTTCTGCAGTGTTGGGCACCGAGTTTATTACGGGAGCAGGTTCTGCTACTGCATCTACTTTGGATTCAGAGACGGTATCAGGGGTAGCTTCTGCTTTCTGAACAGTGCTATCAGCTGTGGCAAGCTCTGGACTTGTTTGCGTTGGTGATGGAAGAGACTTATTATTGGTGGAAGCTGGTAGAAGAGCCTTCCCAATTTGCTAATGTTTCCAAGCCATTCCAATCAAATTCACATTTTAGGCAATTTAAGAAATAGATATAATTGGCAATATATATTCCAATATATATTAGATCATAATTACGGCTCATTTATCGGGATAAAAATAAAGAAAAATCGTAAGTACCTTTATTTCATCGGCAAGCTCTTTAGGGGCAACCTTGGTGTTCAAGAACTCATCAACTTGTTGTAGTGTTTTCTTTCGGTCCTGCCATCAAGTATATTAAATTTGAAAGGAAAAATATATCAATATGAGCTTTTGCCTTTATCTCTATATAAACTAATAATGAAAGTCATGACTAATGGAACTGGCTTAATTGTTAACCAATGCGGCAATGCCACAATAATATTCAGATTAAAATCCAAATGATGGTACTAACAAAACTTTATTAAAAAAAAAAAAAATTGTCCAAGATCATATTTTGACTGCTTAAAATGTCAAAATATTGGCTGAATTGTTTCGGTGCCCTTCCACTCCGCTGGTCTACTATTTCGATATACTTGAAGGAATAAATACAATTTACATTAACAAGGAGACTAATGATAATGGTACTCTCCAAGCGCATGAATGATATTTTCCTAGATACATGAATAGTGTACACATGAATCTGAATGTTAAAGGCTACAACTCCCAATACTATTAGTTTTGTCGATTCCTAGGCTAACAATAGGCAAAGTACAGTAGCATTATAGCAACACTAACATGGAACAACCATTTCTCCTTCACTTATTTATCTTGTATAAATGCTTATATTTTGATGGCTTCATAAAAAAAGAAGATATTGTTCACTCTGATAAGAAACATTTGATGCTGATTTAATGTCACAACAAACTAAACAGCATCATGAATTATAAAATTAATGCACACACATGCAGCAAAAGAACGATGGCCACATTAAGACAAAGGTGTATTGGTCAACAAATTTAACAATAATAAACAATATAAATGGAATACTCATGCATCCAGCATTGAAAAAATGTACATACCTCAGCAAATAGAAGCTTCTTGCTCGCAAACTGAACAATTGCGGCAGTTCCTAAAACTTCGAGAATTGTTTCTATCTAAGAAAGGAGTAATATCATTAACAGGTAATTTTATGTCAGAAGAGTCACACCATAAATTTTATTTTTTTTTTGGTAAAAAGGGATAGATAAATTGTAGGCAATAACTTATCAGACCAACCTCAGTAAAAGCTAATAGACCCAGACCAGTAGCTGCAGCAATCCCAAGAGTAACAGCCAAGCCATCAGAGGTGTCCTGCAATAAACTTTCCATTAATTAGAAACACAAAGAAATGATAAAACTTAAGATTATGAACAAAATCTATTTGTTTTAAGGACAGAACTTAGATACTAATCTGAGGTGCTTGTGTTTTCCCGTAAGAACAAACATGTTTGCTACAGAGGTTATATTTTTATTGGAAAACAAGCACCTAAATAATTGTACCTAAAAGTTTTCCCTTTTTGTCAAAGTTTAGCATGTAAAAATGGAGCAATCACCATATTTTTTAAAAAAATATTTCATCCTCGTATTGAACTTTTCTAATGAAAAGTTTCAGCTAAGAATGCATTATACATTGTTTCTGATTAGCCGTTTCCTCTCTTGCTGGGAACAAAATATCCTCAATTGCAAAAGCTAACATTTTATTTCTCTCCAAAACAATTTAAAGTTGAAAAACTTAACAGAAAGAACACGCCCTACTTCTGCAATCTGAAAAGAACATACTCCTATTGAAAATTACAATTGAAATTTGATGAAATTCCTATATACATACTCCTATGGAATCAGAAAATGCTTCTGCCAGACTGCCAAAATCCAAACTCAATCCTTTCTGTGGTGTTTTCCAAGGAAGACCACTACTCTGCAGAATTCCGGTCAGTGTTAGTGTTAGTATTAGTGTATTGATAAGCAGAGAAAAATAAATAGTTTAAATGCAAATATGATAAACATGAAACGAAAAAAATGGGAAGGGAAAGAAATACCGTCCATCCTCGCGGTCCTTCAGCACCATCCTTAATTGCATAAGCAGCTTTAAATCCATTAGTGGTGACCAACTCTGCAACCAGTTCAGAGTTCCCATCAAATCTGGCTTCCATCAACAAGTTCACTCAATCAGCTTAAGTATATTCTTTTGCCGAGTGCAAGAAGTGACAACAAACATAAGTAGTTTAAGCTCATTAAATGTTGTTATATCAGTTGATGCAGACTACAAAGATATCATCCAAAGAATTAATTTTCATGTTAATTCCCCAACATGGAACATGTGTGTCCTCTATGGTGATTGATTAACTTAACATTATTCATCAATTACGAATTTAAGTTATGGTTTGATGGTTAGATTATCCATCCAACCCTTGCTTGTGTAATCACTTCTAGACTTTCCCCTACACTTAAGTCGGATTGTTAAAATTCTCTTTGAGGATGGTTTGCACTCTGCAGTTTGCAACAAAAATTGTTATTTCATAACTGCTCTTTATTTTCTCTTCTAAGAGTAAGATATCATAGTTCGTATATGTTCTTTCCATTGATCTGAGTAAAGTTCATCAAAAAGAAGGAAAATTAATTTGTTTCTTATAAAATTTGGTAAATGCTGTAATTGTCTAATCTAGCTTTGAAATCATTCACAGTGGAAAAATAACTTATATATTTACGATGATTAGTCTGTTTTGCACTATCATTGGCAGAATTATATAAATCCATCCATGCGAGTTGGCCATTTGAATACATACTAAGTGACACAAAAGGCATTGAATGTTAGTGATTGAACTATCTCCCCACCCTACACTAATAGCCAAAATAAGATAACTAAATATACTATAGCATCAACATAAATCACAATGACAAAATAATAAAACTGCAAAGAAAACAGTTATATATTTTTCTTACTTGTCCAGAATGAACAATGTAGTTTCCTCAGGCTGACTGAACTTCAATGAAAGCTTCTTAAGAAACCCCGGCTTATCATCACCCTTATAAGCTATAGACACTTGTTTCTTCTTCAAACCCCCAACATCAGGTCTACCAGCTTGTCTAATCTCCTCTGTTGTTCTTATATCAAGCAACTGAGCATTCTCATCAGCACCAAGTTTCGCATATGCATTCTTAGCAGACTCAACACCCCATGGCTTAGGCTTGCTCAAAACCTGAGACACAAAAAGTGGCACTGCCACAACAGCAACACCACCAGCAACAATAACAGGGTTCTCTGTTGCAAAACTGATAACACTGTCCACAACACCATTTACATCAAAGTCACCACCACCAGAGCCAGTAGTCACAGATTGCTCCAATGCTTCTTCATAAGTAAGTGCTTTTGCAAGTTCACTGTTGACAAATGAAGCTGCAAGAACAAGACCACCACACAAGCAATCTTTCAATGATTGTTTCTTGCTACTAGAAATTGAAAAGTTTGAGGCTTTGCATGCAGTAATTGTTGGGAGTGATGAGAGTTTTCTGGGTTCTTTTCTTCTATCAGAAAGCACAGATAGAGGGGTCAAAGAAGCAGCATTGAGAGCCTCCATTAGAATAGAGACTTTGTGAGGTTACTAAATTCTATCAACTACTACCATATACGAGAATACAAGAAGCTCAAAAAGGGTTTTGGTTGTTGATTTTGTTTTTGTTGTTGGTGGAAGTGATCATGTTTTGGTGAGTGGAATAAACTGGAGAGAGAGACAAGTAGAAGGTTTCACAGTGCTGACGTGTAGAGGATATAAGAACACAGCCACTGGTTGCTTGACACGTGGATGAGTTGAGATGAGATTCAGCTGATGAGGATTGAATTGGGACTTCATCATCTTCGATTGCAATTGTGTGGCTTACAAGCATCTAGAAACTAGAAATGTTTGGAAAGTACTCCGACGTAGAAGAGAAGTACTACTTTTACTTTAGAGAGTGCAGTAGTACGATACCCGTCCTATTTATAAGACCTCATTTCAATTTTTAATAGTATTTAATTACTTTTTTCCACAAATACTCATATTAAGTCAACATTTTTTATATTTCCAATAATAATTTTAGGGATAGTTTTGAAAAAGTGCATCAAATTTTCACATTTTCAATGTCACTAACAACTTTAATCATTGTCCTTAGTGAAAGTGAAAAAAACTCCAAAAAATCCTATAAATAAGACAGGAGGGAGTAGTTGTTAATTAAATATGAAAAATAATATATAATTTTATCAAAATTAATCTAAAGTTTTTCTAATCTCATGTTCAAGCGACATGTTATAATATAATATAGTAGGTTTATTTAAGTTTTTATTGCTTAAACTTTGGAGTTTTTTCGGAATTGATTCTTGAATTTTTTTTAATGCTTTGAGTCTTTAAATTATGTTCAAATTTTTTAAAAATGATATTTTCATCATTCAAGTGATGATATGGTCGATGACACGTAACATCATCTTTGCTACATCGATGGGCAATGTGTCGCATGAATTTTTTAAATTAAAAAAAATCAAATTTATTAAAAATAATTATAAATTGTATTTTTTTAATAAAAAAATCGAACCTTTTGATAATTTAAAAAAAAATCATGTAATGTCATATGACGCTACACAGCACGTCACATGTTGGTGTTGTGAAAGTAACGTGACATATCGTTAGCCATGTAGTGACGAAATGATCATTCCAAAAGGGTTTGAGCGAAGTTCAAGTACGCAAAGTATAAAAAAAAATTTAAAAAAAAGTTCAAGGACCAATTCCAAAAAATTATCTAAGTTCAGGAAGTAAAACTTAATTAAGTCAAGATAGTATTTGGATCATTAATTATTTATCTCTAAAATAGCTTTAAACCCTATGCGATGCACGAATGAATGGTTAAATTTTTTTTGTCAAGATAGTATTTTGATCATTAATTATTTATCTCTAAAATAGCTTTAAACCCTGTGGATGCATGAATGAATGGTTTTTTTTTTTTTGTCGCTCATCTAGTTTCCCAAGTACTACCTAGATATATCCGAATCCAACCCGGGTCGTGTGTTTGACTATGGCATGTGAATCTCTCAACATGGATAAATGATCAATTAATTACCTTTGGATAATATAAGTACATATTATGATGTATTTATTAAATCAATTATTGACATTCTTTAAGTTGTATGATGGTTTAAGAATTATGATGATGATGATAATATAATTAGCAATAAAGATTAAATTTTTAATAGAATATCTAGGAATTTATGTGCAATTATTTAAATTAATACATGATATTTAATTTTTCATGTATTTTTCAATTATTGATAATGCAATATTTTTCAAGTATTGATATGAGACTTGAATTTAAAAAAGAATGTATGTGAAAAATATTTTTATATAACTTTTTATAATATAAAGAAGGTTAAGATACAAATATAAAGTTACGTATAAATGTATAATATTTCATTAACTATAATATTTAGTAAATATAATCATACTTATTATAATTTTTCATTAACTATCATATTTCAGTTAAGTACATTTAGTAAATATAAATTAAGTATATTTCAAACAAATAGTATTTTTTTGGCTTGCACCCTGGTATCCGGCCTACTGGGCCGACTAATCCAGTTCGAGGGGGGTCTCGGGGTTAAGGTTTTATTCCTCTCCCAACGTTGTTGCGGGGGATCGAACCGTGGTTCGCCCTACCAAGTGCAGCCCCTGGCACTACTGCACTAACAGCTCGTTGGTAAACAAATAGTATGATATATGGTTCTTTAGTTTAACCTTACAACCATAAAGTTCTTTTATTTGAATATAATAAAAATGGTATGTTAAGTGAATATGTTTAAATTTCAAAAGCAATCATCCAAAAAATTCATACATATACATATATATATATATATATATATATATATATATATAATGAAACACATATTTTTTTTTAGGCTTTTTTATGAAATTAGTCCCTATAAATATTGGTTGTTCTGAAATGAGTCCCTAAACTTTATTTTTTTTCGTTTTGGTCCCCAAACACTATTTACGTTTCGAAGTTGGTCCCTGTAAATATTGTTCATTCTGAAATGAGTCCCTAAACATTTTTTGTTTTTTTCGTTTTGGTCCCCAAATCGATAACGTAAAAAATGTTTGGGACCAAAACGAAAAAAAATAAAGTTTAGAGACTCATTTCAGAACGACCAATATTTACAGGGACCAATTTCATAAAAAAAAACCTTTTTTTTATTCATATTAACTAGAGATCCAGTCCGTAGACAAATATCAACAACATTAAAATGAAAGGATTTTGATTTTAGGATACGAGGATTCCTTTTGAGTAGCGCGATTTTTCAATGAATTTGAGAATAATCAAATAGTAATTACCAACACTTCACAACTTTAAAGAAAAGCAAATAGTGAATTCAATTATAGGTATTGTTGCGTTTTTCAATTTTCAATAACTAGGAAAATTGCCCGTGCGATGCACGGGTCTTAAATTTTGTTATCCTTTCCTTTTTTTTTTAAGGGCTTTCCATTAGTTCAAACATTAAACATTAATTTTATTTATATGTGATTGAATAAATTGAAATGATAAATTGAAAGGAAGACTTTCATGATAAACATATTATAAAAAAAGAAATATTGAGAAGAAATATTGTGTTAAAGATCAACACAATATTCAAAAGAAATATTATTATACACACACGTTTACAGTTATTTGGGCATTAAAGGAATAATTTAAAGCAAGAAAGAGGATTCGTGTCAGCATCCAGAATTGGGTAAAAATGCCAACAGCTTGCATGTTACAACTTACAACAACTTTTGTGAGGCAACTTGAAGTATTTTGATACCCAAAAAAAAAATAATAATAATAATTGAAATCATCAAGGTAATATGTTTAATCAAAAATTTAAATGATAAATTGGAAGGAAGACTTTCATGATCAGCATATTATAAAAAAATAAATATTGAGAAGAAATATTGTGTTGAAGATCAACACAATATTGAAAAGAATTTAACTTACTTCTTCACATTCTTTGATCTTCTTTTGTGCATCATCAAGTCTTAAGTCCATGTATTAAGAAATGTTTGAGCAAAATTCAAACACTTAAAAATACAAAAAAAAAATGAAAAAGCTTTCTAGCTACCAATTAAAAAAAAATAATACTAACTGTTCATATGCTTAATGTTTATGACAAATAAGGAAATAAAATATACTTAATAATAAGGAAATAATTTCAGTTGAAATGAAGGCTTTCCACCAATTTAAAAAATAAAAAATAAAAAAATATTAACTGTTCATATACTCAAACAACCAAGGTTTCCTTCTTTATACGTTTTTTTTTTTTGCAAGTGGCATTTTGATACCAAAAATTAAAAAAAAAATTCCCATTGAAAGACGAAAGGCCGGTAACAAATAAGCTTTAAATAGAAAACAAAATGACTAAGCATTATATATATATATATATATATATATATATATATATATATATATGCAGATTGTAGAGGCCTAGAGGGGCAGGAAATGTACGATGGTGCACATAGTAGCTTTGATAAAATAAAAAATTTGCATAATAATCTGATAGACTACCTTGTAAGTTTGGTCACCAAAGAAGTGAATTTCATTGAAATCATCAAGGTAATATGTTTAAACAAAAATTTAAATGATAAATTGAAAGGAAGACTTTCATGATCAACATATTATAAAAAAAGAAATATTGAGAAGAAATATTGTGTTAAAGATCAACGCAATATTGAAAAGAATTTCACTTACTTCTTCACATTCTTTGATCTTCTTTTGTGCACCATCAAGTCTCAAGTCTCTGTATTAAGAAATGTTTGAGCAAAATTCAAACACTTAAAAATACCAAAAAAAAAATGGAAAATATACTAAATGAAAGGAAGGCTTTCTACCAATTAAAAAAAAATTATTAACTGTTCATATGCTTAATGTAACCTTGTCACTTTTCAAGCTTTCCATTACTATCAATTGTAAGCGGTCAGAATAGCATTTGTTGCATCGCACATTGAAAGGAAATAATGAAAAATACTAACTGTTTCAATTGTAAGCAGTCATAAAATGAAAGGAAAATGAAAAGATTAAAAATATATGGACGGATGTGATTTACTTGCAATGGATGGCTAGGATTAGAATGAAATTTAGGAGGGATATGAACGGATGTGATTTATTTGCAATGGATGGCTAAGATTTGAAACAAATTTGGAGGGAAAACCTATCATGGAGGGAAAGTAAAAAAATACCCCTCAACTTCACCTATTTTAATATATGTTGAAAAGATAATACTCCCTATATCTCTTAATATAAGTCACTTTTGTCTAATTCACGCAGATTAAGAAAAGTAATTATTACTCTCAAATTTATCAAAAAATATGTTGTCATTCCAAAGTTACCCCTATTTAAAACTTTACAACTCTATTCATTTCTCTCTCTATTGCAATTATTACCCTATCATCTCTATACAATTATGAGGGATGTATTTGCAATAAACTCTTTAATACTACCTAGATATTCTAAAACGACTTATAAAAAGGGATATCAATTCTACCAAAATGGTGCGTATAATAAGGGACGGAGGGAGTCTTCAAGAATCCATATCAATTGGAATATAAAGGACCAAAGCGTTCGAGATAAGATTAAGCAAATAATGAAATACAAAAAACAATAAACAAACATTAATGACAAAATTGCTTATAGGGTTTGAATGATTTGAGGATTCAGGTAGAAAGGAATTGAGGCTAAAGAATGTTTGTTTTATATAAAGCTTCAAGAATTTAATTGCAAAATTTGTAGTTTGTATTAGTAACTAATTGATGATATTTATGTGTCATGCAAGCATATATGGCATTCTTTATTGGATCATACAACAATAATATAATAATATTTTTTAGGATGATAATATAACGAGGAAAAATTATTTGTTTTAACCTTCAATAAACACATCTACGGTCTTATTCTCCACAATTTGCCTCCTCTGTCTTACAATATTTTCATGGCATATGAAGCCGAACCCCTTTTCCAATCTTTGCACCAATCTTTCAAAGATACCTCAATCAATATACTAAACAATTATTCCTCTTTTCCTAACAGTTTAACTCACACTCATAATTCACTTATCTTCAACATTACAACATATTATCCAAAACATATATTACAGAGGATTAGTTCTCTGTTATGAAAATGTGATGTTAAAGTAAATATAAGCACAAAAGAATCCACTAATGAGCTGCAGCGGCTGGAACATGATGAGTTGAAGGAGGGGTTTGCAACGCCGTCGAAAAGACTACTTCGTCGGTTGGGCCAAAACAAAAGCACTACGAAATATATGAAGATTGAAAAAAATTACCCACATTGTTCTTTAATCTTCATCCGAAAAAATCATATACATCCATGTTGAGAAAATAAGAATCTGATCTTTATTTAGTGTCATCGCGTTATTTTCGAGGAATCCATTACCATTTTTCAACATATTTAAAAGTACTGTCTACATACTTAAATTTTTCATCTCTAACAACTTTTTCAATCGCAAGACAATCTAGATATGTATGCCAAAACTAAATTTCGGACATGCATCCGAAAAAAGTATCGAAGGAGGATAGGAGAATCTATTTTTGCATGCCTTTTTGAGGTAGGATGGTCAAAAGTATATTTAGGCCTACGGCAGATTGAAGGAAGATTTCTACTTTGTATTAAACTTTGTTTCTCACAAAGACCTTGTGATGATATGTTCATTGCAATTGAGTTTTTGTTGCTCACGAGGACTTTGTGAATATATAAGATCATGGTAATTGAGTTTGATTACATCTTATACTCGTACGATTTTAATACATTTCGACCTATTATTTTTTAATATTTATCTTTAAGATTTTTGGGATAAAAAAGTTACAAAGTTGAATTGTATAATTAATTTTGTTTTTTAATTTATGGTAAAGTCAGATCATTTTGTTGAGGCCTTGTTAGTCTAAGTTAAAGTGTCTATTCGGCAAAATTAACTTATAGATGTAAGTTTACAACAGATAGCTGTGAGCTTTTGACTGATAGTTGTGAACCTAGCTGAATGTTGTAGGATTGTGGCTAAAAGCTTATAGCTGTATAGCTAGCTAGCTTATTGAAATAAAAATGTTTGACAAAACTAGTTGTGCAACTATCTGAAATTTGTTAAATGACTTAAAAGACATAATCTGACCAAGAAATATAATTATAATTGGAATTAAAAAAATTGAGATATAATTTTTTGAAAGCTCTTTTTTTTTTCCTTCTGAAAAGCTACTTCATGTAGTTTTTTGAAAGTTAGCTTTCAAAAGCTATAAGCTTCCTTTTTTAATAAAGCTATAAGCTTCTATTATTTTTTGTTCACCAAACAATTCAAGTAGCTTATTGACTCATCAATAAGCTAAAAACTACTAGATAATCCGTAAGTTTGTTTTATCAAACACAACCAAAATTTTGTTAGTTTCAGTTTTGAAAAACTTCTTTACGTAAACAACACACTAACTAGAATTGTATTAAACATATTATTCTATCTAGAATCAACGATATGTGCATTTTGAAAAGATTCAAGTTTGTTAATGCCAACCAATTGAGCCTTCTAGCTTGGTGGTCTTAGACAAAGTCTAAGAATCTTACTACCAAGTCAAAGGTTCTATTCTTGGTACAAACAAGTTTGTTAATGTCAATTGGAAGTAAACAAATTTCACTACTTGTATAAATTGATATAAAACTTTCGATTTGAAGATAAATCTAATTTATAAATATTTAAGAAATCATTCTTAAGAAATATTCAAGGTTGCTTGTGACTATTTTTCTTCCTCAAAATCTCGCCGTGTTAATTATTTCTCAATACTAAATAAAAAATAAGAAAGCATCTTCATATTTAAAACAAAAAAATCATCTCTACGTGTAAGTATGGAAATGGTTCAATATATTGTGCATAAAAACTAGTAGAAAGTAATGTTGACGACAGTTGTGTCGTAAAAAAAAATTCATTGTCTTAAAAGCAAAATCACCAGATAACAATGGTGTAATTATATATATCACCGATCTTGGTCTTAAAGGTAGCACTGAAACAAACGAACTCGTCAACTCGGGATCAAAAACTTGAAATCTCGTCACAATGAAGAAAGTTTGCTAAAAAAAATTATTGAGAAGAATGACTTTTGTTTTATGTGTCTACCTCTAATTGACAAATGTGGCCTTTTATAGCCACAACCATTCCTACTTCAATAACCATAAGTTTATGGCTCTTTATTTGTCATCAAAACCAAAAAAATCGTTTACGCCATTAAACTGAATTCATTAATCAGAAACGGCCAAATGATGAAGCCTCAAATATGCAACGTCTAATTAAAAAAAATGCAAAAATATCAAAAGATGTTTGATCAGTGGCCTTCCCATATACCTTACAGTCATGCCCCGCCAGCCCGAATAGCGGTGTGCGTGTGTGTGGTTACTAGGGTCAACAAGCCCACTACAAAAACCCAATGTCAACTAAAAATAAGCAATACGTTGTTGGATATTGCCCTGAGAATGTCATTATTCCAATAAAAAGTCTCTCAAAGAGATATTACAATTGATTTAAATATCAAATTGGTCCCTATAAATATTGACTTGTTTTAAATTAGTCCTTGTATTTTATTTTTATGGGTTTTTGTCCCTATTTCCCCATTCCGCTTAAGTTTTGGTCATCGCAGTCAACTATGGTTTTGGATAATGCAAATGCGATTTTGCTTTTGGTGCCTATATTTTCATTATCCAAGAGGTTTTGGTCCTTGGTTTTTCCTTCTGTTTTGGTTTTGGTTCCTATCTTATTAATCAGATAAGCATTTTTCATCTATAGTTGATGATGTGGGTCATCAAAACTAAAACCGAAAGGAAAACATGGAACAAAACCCAAAAAAATAAAATGTAAAGACTAATTTCAAAAAAGACAACATTTATAGGAATCAATTTGATATTTAAGTCATTTCAATTTTATTATTATCAACAATTTCATCAAATTGACTTTTCATGAAAAATAGATTTTTCACGAAATTTTGATTCTACATCCATGTCAATAGCAAATTCTTAAATGAAAATCATAGCATTTTCGTACCATTCTTCATATATATATATATATATATATATATATATATTCAAGAAATGAAGATTTTTTAATGGTTTTATAGTAATTTTAATATCCATATCTTTTAATTCTACACCTCTATCCATTTGCATGACTCATCTAACTCCATACTATTAATAAGTTGCAAATGTGCTACGCGGATTTTGTGAATGTGTTATTTGGACAAACAACATGTTAAAGATTGTTATTAGTATTGGCAATTAGGGCCCAGGCCCGCGAGCGTGTCTGGCCCACCCGCAAAAAATGTGGGCAGAGCCTAGTTTTTTACCCCATTTTCTAATCAGGGTCGGGCATGCCCGCCTGTTTAATTTACGTGCATTTTAGGGCTGCCCGCAGGCGAGGAAAAAAAAGATAGAAAGTTTGGCCCAAAATGAAACTGACTCAAATTAAGGACTGCAGATGCTGAATTAGGTCAAGGCAAGTACTCCCAAGTTGCTACTCCCTCAGTCACGCAACCAAGACCCAATAGCCAACCCTATTTACACTTTTCACACTTCCTCTTCCTCTCACTGTGATTTCTGCCGCTGCCAAGGGCCAACGGCGCCGCTGGTTCGCTGCTACGGTGCTCGTGGCTCATTGCTCCAGTGCTGGTTCACTGCTACGGTGCTCGTGTTCATTGCTTCGATGCTGGTTCTGCTCGTGGTTCATTGCTTCGGTGCTGGTTCGCTGCTGCGGTGCTCGTGGTTCGCTGCTACGGTGCTCGTGGTTCACTGCTACAGTTCGCTACTACCTTGCTGGTTCGACTGCTGCAGCTCTGATCCTTGCTGGTTCACTACTGCGGTGATGAAAACCAAGACAAGGAGGAGTGGCGACGACGGTGCTTTTGGGACGACCACTAGGATTTTTTTTAATGTTGATTTTTTTTTTAAGTTTGAAAAAATGGGCTGCCCACATGCCCACCAGAAAAAAACATGGGCGGGCTGGGCATGGTTTTCCTGCCCTAAAATTAAAACGGACTTCCCACGTTCGCCCGTTTAAAATGTGGATGATTGCGGGCTTGGCCCATCCCCGCCCATTGGCCCTAATTGCCAATGCTAATTGTTATTCCCTTAAAAAAAACACAATTGTTGCGAGTAATGTCATTAAAAAAATCTTTTCCCCGCATATATTAAATCCTAGTTGTTGCAATTTTAATAGGTCATTAATGAGTAATTATTCATCTGTTTCAATATGTTCATTATATTTAATTATTATGTTTAAGGAGCCATTAATAAGTCATTATTCAATTGTATCAATACGGTCATTATTCTTGATTATTACGTTTAATGGGTCATTAATGGTTTGAAATAATGACATATATATTTGTCCATTGTTGTTCTAAATGACAAAAATGGTTTTCTAGAGTTTATGGAAATTTATTGCTAATTATGTTTTGGTCGCTACAAGTGTAATACCTTGCCCAATGTGAGAAAATTGTAGAATGATAACAAATTCCATGGCCTTCTATATTTTCTTTCTTTCTCTTGGTTGAGTAGACTAACTTTGTGAGAAACCAAGTTCCCTGCCTTGAGTGTGTAATACTCACTGGAATTAATCCCTAATTTAATAATATACTCCCTCCGGTTCAAAATATAAGCACCTTTTGTCCAAAAAATTTTGGTCCAAAATATAAGCACCTTTTCTAAAATTTTACTAAACTAACCCTATTTAATACTCCATTAACTATGTTTGTGGGAAAAAGTGTCATTTAAAAATGGGTGGGAAAAAATTTTGGATTAAAAATTTAAAAATCAAAAGGATAGATTGGTAAATATACCCTTAAAATTTACAATTCCAATACAAATAACTAACTTAACCTACTTTTCTTAAATGGAGAGCTTTTGGTCAAAAGGTGCTTATATTTTGGACCAGAGGGAGTAATTATTTATTTAGAAAGTAATTGAAATAAATTATGCTTTGGTCATGATTGGTATTTTGAAGTACTATAAGGGGAAAATGATCATTTTGCATCCTGAATATTTATTTAATATTTTGGTGGGAAGAGAATATAATATTATATTGGCTTAATTACATTTTTGGTTCTTTATTTTATTTTCAAGATTCACTTTGGTCCTTAACTTTTTTTTGGACTAATTTTGATCACTTATTTTTTTTTAAAAAAAAATCAATTTGATCCTTTTATCATAGCAGTATTAGTTTTATCAAAATATTCACACCCATAATGAAAAATGACAAATGTTGCTGAAATTTAGAAATGTTTCAGACCACCACCCAATAAGAATAGGAACAATGGTGATGTTTCGCAAATGAATGAGCAATTTGGCTCGCGATATGGTTGATTGATATGGATAAAAATGATAATGTGATAAAGATTTGAACGGAGATGACATTAGAAGTTTTATCGAGATAGAACCGCAGAAATATTTGTTAAGCTCTGTTAATGAAATGTAATAAGTGCGAATATCATGAGTGAAACCAACATTATTATTACGGAAGGATTCAATTTTTTGAAAAAAAGATAAAGGACCAAAATAAGTCAAAATAAAGATTAAGGACCAAAGTGAATCTTAAAAATAAGATAAAGGACCAAAAATGTAATTAAGTCTATTATATTTTGAATTTTTTTAACAAAGATAACCGGTTAACATAACTTATAGCGGTGAATTTTGCCCAGTCTGTACAATATTTAAGCCCGATAACCTATTATCAGAATGTAATAACGAATAAGAAATGGAATTCTCACCCCAACTATTATCCCCACACCCCAATTTAAACAATGGAATTTCGTTTTTACCCTTCATTAAATTTCCGACTCGGGACTCTCAGAATATTTTTCCGAGAGGTACCTCTCGGAAAAGTGAAGAATTTTCCAACAGATATCTCTCGGAATTTTAAAAAATTAGCAAAAAAGAGAAAAAAAAAAAAAAGAAGAGGTCAAATCTTTTCACCATTTGTAGTTATACCATCTGCACAAGTTTAGCATAGACTGAATTTATGCAATACTACTCTCATCAGTTTTGTGTTTTGGAATGGCTATGGGCACCAACTATGCATATATCTAGTATGCCACTTGGCGACTTCAAGTCGCTCGCGATGATAGTCCAGTATGAACAATCCCCTCAAAAGAGAAACAACTTCTTGGATTTTATTAATGATTCACACTGTTTATTATGAACCATGTGTTTGTCAATCAATATCATTTACTATGTTATATATATGCAACTAAATAAATATCATCAAGTGTATATGCAACAAGCAATAGACGCAGAATGTTAGGAAGAGACAAATCTATTTTAGTGATAAGTTTTCTATGAAAGATAAGCAAAAATTCTACCTGGCTATTGCATGCAATAAGTTTCTGTTTTGGCAACACTAGTGTCTGCCCATGTGGACATGTCTCTTTTTTGCTGAATTTTTCGAGAGGTACCTCTCGGAAAAATGTCCAAATTCCGAGAGATATCTCTCAAAAAAACACTTTAAAAAATATTCCGATAGTCTCGTGTTGAAAAAAATAATGGGCATTTTTATCATTTTATCGTTCAAATGGGGTATAAAAATTATATGTGGGATGAAGAATCTAAATCTCATAACCAATAACCAATTACCATAGTATAAAATTGCCCAAATTCATTGTCAATTCAAGCCCCATAAGCGGTAAACACTGATATTAACAAATTATATTGCAAATTTATGCATTAAGTTTCCAAATTCCAAGGCAATTATGAGAGTGAACGTTGGTTTTATCTTCTGGAAAGGCTACCTCACACTTGAATCAAGTTGCAAATATATATATATATATATATATATATATATATAATATAATATAATATAAGGGTCTTGCTTTGTTAAGGTTACTACATATGGAAAAAAAATCATAAGTCCACATTCACCACTCTCTCGAAAACATAAAAAATCACACTTTCCAATAATTTTTATCTATAATTACTCTCTTAACAAGTGCCCTAAGGGCAAACATTTTCCATAATATAATATAATATAAACTAGGTGCAAATAATCGATTTTGGCATTGAAATAGCACATGAGTATGATAAAATTAGAGGTTGATACTCAAAATAAGTCAAGATATAAGGTCGAAAGATTGATATTAACATTAAAATATAAATTCTAAGGCAAAAATTACATTATTGATATGATCCATATCTAAAATATATCTTAACATTCCATTTATAAGTACTCAGAAGTACAGTACGTGTACCGGTATCCAAGGTGTACCCGACACGGGTACGTCACCAATTTAGGAGTACCAATGTTTCACAGTTGAGAAGTAATCTCAAAAGAATAATTGGTCAGATTGGTCCTTGACTTTGAAGGCGTCGGTCAAGTTAGTCCATGACTTTATCGAAATAACATTTTAGTCCCTGAGATAGCATTTTAATTCATACACGTTTCTGTCTTTATTCCATTCTAACTTGATCGACGTTCTCTTATCTCAGAGACTAAATTGTTATGACTTTATCGAAATAACATTTTAGTCCCTGAGATAGCATTTTAATTCACACACGTTTCTGTCTTTATTCCATTCTAACTTGATCGACGTTCTCTTATCTCAGAGACTAAATTGTTATTTCGATAAAATTAGAGACTAACTTAACCGACGCTTATAAAGTCAGGGATCAATCTAACCAATTACTCAAACTCAAAATGAAATATTTTTTCCAATCTTATTTATATGTCATATTTAATTATATTATACGGATTAAATATGGTAGTTAAATCTCTTCAAACTTTAAAAAATACTTTAATATTATAATTTTATTGTTATGGACCAGGTAGACGGGACCGGCATGCCGAATCCGAATACAGGATTGAAGCCTAAGAGGCCCGTTAGGCCCAATTCCGGATTCGGGATAAGGAGGTCCATTGAGACCGGATACAAGGCCGGATTCAGGATTGAGATTGAGAAGTCCATTGGATCGGATCCGCATACAAAACCGCCGGATTGGCCCAAAAACCGGACTCGGCGTTAGGACTAAGAATGGCCCAATAAGCCGAATCCGGATACCGGAATGGCTTGGTTCGCGCCACCTGAACCAGAATTAGGCATGAAACGGTATCCTGAGCGGATCTTGGAGGCTTGATACGGATATGGACTCAAATAGTCTTCATTCCGTTATAACGATACGAATTCGGACACGTGCGCTGGGATACCTGGAGAATCTCACTATCCACACCAGCATAGGATTCCTGTCGTTTTAATACCAGCCATCATGTCAGAACCGTTGAGGAGAACCTTACCCGCCACATGAAAGCGGCCATCAATTCAGTATCACTGGTATGAGCCTATATTATCTGGTAAGATGACAGGTATGAACGAACTCAACTCACACAAGCACACACACCACCCCCCAAAGCTGAAAACGACAAGAGAGTGTGTATCTTTGTATTCAAGGTGCTCATTTCGTGTCTGACATCAAGAGTGAGATTGCTGGATTCTTAGACCGAATTGTCTAAGTACTGTAATCCTACGACAGAACATTGGCGACCACAGTGGGAGCGAGAAACTTATTCCCACCACTTTCTGAAGAAGTCCATGACAAATCAGTCGCATGAGGAACATACTGAACCCAGCCACCACAGTGTGCTGGACGCAACGAAAAATGGAGAACAAGCACCTTCCCGTCAAAGGGACCTCAGGGAACGATTGAGTGAGGGAAGGAGAAGAGCCGAAGAGGAGCGTTCGAGACAAGAAGAACCTTCTCGTCAAGAGCAGAAAAGATCGCGACAGAGGCCCCCCACTAGAGGAGAGAGCCCTTCGCATTCTCGACATGAGAGTAAGGGGTCATCCGGCGGATGTTCGCCGAGGAAAGCCAGCATGGAAACAGAACTGGCCCACTTGCGTAAGCGGTTGGATGAACAGGACAAGTTGCTGAAGGAATTGAGGAAAGGAACTGCCCAGTCTGGTGTGGTAAAAGGGAATGAGGTGGAACAGGTGGCGGAGCCTGAGGAAAAAGACCATCCGTTTTCGGAGAGCATCATGGCTTTCCCCATGCCCGAGAATCTCAAAGCTCCGGCCAACGTGGATCCTTACTTTGGGAATTCGGATCTGCATGAGCATATCGACAGCTTCCTGGTGGCAATGTCGTGCCAAGGAGCCAAGGATGCATACAAGTGCCGCACTTTCCCTTTGACTCTCAAGAAAGCTGCTTTGCGCTGGTATTCCAAATTGGAACCCGACTAGATAACAGGATGGAAAGACTTAGCCAGCAAATTTTTGGGACATTTTACCACAAGTAAGGCTCAGCCAAAATCAGAACACCATTTGTCTCAAATCAAGCAAGAGAAAGGAGAGTCGCTGAGAGATTTTCTTACTCGTTTCAACACCGAGTACCTATCAATCAGTGACATAGAGGCTTCGGTGGCTCTGCACCTTTTCATGCGTGCATTAAGACCAGGAGACTTCACAGATCATTTGGTGATGCACAGGATCAGAACCATGGATGAAGTCATGGAGAGAGCCGAAAAGTACATCAATTTAGAGGAATATCAGAAAGCACAAGACAAGTTTACAGGTGATGCATCTGGGAAAAAGAAGGAGGCCTTTTTCAACAAGGGGATAGGAAAGGGTCATAGAGAGGGAGACAAGAGCAGCAGGCATGATCTGGGGCCTAAAAAGCCCGAAGGTAAATATGACCATTATACGTCTTTAAATACTACTAGATCACAAATTCTGCATGAGATTATGAATGCAGAACTGATGGAAGTGGACCGCCCACCCCCATTGAGGAGGCCTCCGACGAAGGAGAATCAGAACAAGAGGTGTAGCTGGCATGACAGTTATGGACACACTGAAGATGAATGTGTCCAACTCAAGGATGCAGTAGAAACCTTGATAAGAAGAGGAAAGCTGAATCGTTATATCCGATCCTTCAGAGGAGGTCCCAATGAGCGTACCCCCACAAGAAGGGTCAGGAGTCCTGTCAGAAGAAGGACGGGAAGCCCGCCTAGAAGGAGATCTCGGAGACCACCAAGGAGAAGCAGAACTCCTAGGCGTGCAGCATCCAGAAACCCTCCAGAAAAGAAGGAGGATGCAGGTAAAAGTGGTAATGAGGACCTGGAATTAATTGGCACTATCGCAGGTGGTCTGACAGTGGAAGGGGAATCCATAACATCCCAGAGAAAGTAGTTGAGGCTGGCTACAATGGCGGTGGCCGTGTCAAACAGGCATAAGGAAGTACACCCTCCGATCACATTCACCGAAGCCGATTTGGAAGGAGTGATCCCCAACCACAATGACCCGCTGGTAGTAACCGGGATCATTGACAGATTTCGAGTTTGCCGCATGATGGTGGACCAGGGAAGTTCCTCAGACATCATGTTCACAGAGTTATTTGACCGTCTGAAATTGAAGTCAGCAGACCTGCACCCCTGTAAAAAGGAACTGATTGGATTCACGGGGGACACTATTAGGCCCAGAGGATACATTGATATCAGACTGACTTTAGGCACGCCCCCTCAGTGTCGAACGGAAAAGTTGCGTTTTCTGGTGGTGGATTGCCCCTCTGCCTATAATGCAATTTTGGGGCGGCCCACTTTGAAAGCTTTTCAGGCGATCACCTCCCCCTTGCATATGGCGATGAAGTTCCCAGACGAGAAAGGATCAGTCGTTACCATCCGGGCAGACCAGACGCAAGCTAAAACTTGTTACATTGCCAGTCTGAAAGCAACCAAAGAAAACGCTAAGAAACAGGTGCAGGCAAAGCGGGCTAAGGGAACAGCGTCATCCTCAAGGGTCATGATGGTGGATTTGGATATGAGAGACGACATTAAAGAAGAGAGACCTAAGCCGGAGGGGGAGTTAGAAAAAGTTCAAATTGGAAGTGAGCCAGAACAGTGGACACAGGTGGGGAAAGACCTAGAACCAGAAGAAAAGGTCAGGTTGGTGGAGCTCTTGAAGAAGAATAAGGACTTGTTCGCATGGACCGCAGCAGATATGCCGGGAATAGATCCAGACTTCATTTGTCACCGCCTATCGGTTGATCCCAAGTTTAGGCCAGTCTCACAAAGAAGAAGGAAGATGGGCGCTGAAAGACAGAAGGTGATCGCTGCGAATGTGGAAGAGCTCTTGCAAGCCGGTTTCATCAAGGAAGTCCCCTATACTACTTGGCTTTCTAATGTTGTTTTAGTCAAAAAATCCAACGGCAAATGGCGTATGTGTGTAGACTACACTGATTTAAACAAAGCGTGTCCAAAAGACACCTATCCTCTCCCCAATATTGATAAATTAGTTGATAATTCTGCTGGTTATCAGTTACTTTCCTTTATGGATGCCTATTCCGGTTATAACCAGATTCCCATGTTTGGTGATGATCAGGAGAAAACCGCTTTCATGACTGACAAAGCCGCATACTGCTATACAGTAATGCTGTTTGGTCTTAAGAATGCAGGTACAACCTACCAGAGGATGATGGACAAGGTTTTTGGAGAGCTGATAGGACCCACGTTGGAAGTTTATGTCGATGACATGATAGTGAAGTCGACAGAGACAATGAATCATGTGCAGGACTTGGAGGCAATTCTTGAAAAGGTACGTTTGCACAATATGCGTTTAAATCCGCTGAAGTGTGCTTTTGGTATCACAGCAGGAAAGTTTTTAGGTTTCATGCTTACTAGCAGAGGAATAGAGGCTAAGCCTGAAAAGTGTGATGCAATCACGCAGATGAGGAGCCCAAATTCCGTGAAGGAAGTGCAGCAACTGACAGGTCGCATAGCGGCATTGACTAGATTCCCGTCGAAGTCAGCATACAAATCTCTTCCATTATTCCAACTGCTCAAAAAGGACCAAGAGTTCAGATGGACGGAGGAATGCGAAGCGGCCTTTCAGGACTTTAAGCACTACCTCTCCAATCCCCCGATCCTGAGTAAACCTGAACCATATGAAATCCTCTATTTGTATCTGGCCGTAAATGATGAGGCAGTCAGTGCTGTTCTGGTCAGAGACTTGGCTGATGGTCAGAAACCGGTGTATTTTGTGAGTAAGGTATTACAAGATGCTGAGAAAAGATACCAAAAGATTGAGAAGATGGCGTTTACATTGGTGGTTACAGCGCGACGCCTCAGACAATATTTTCAGAGTCATCCAATCGTTGTCAGGACTGATCTGCCTATCCGGCAAGTCTTGCAAAAACCAGACCTGGCAGGTCGCATGATCGCCTGGTCGGTGGAATTGTCCGAGTATGGGATTACCTATGAAACAAGAACAGCAATCAAATCTCAAGTGTTGACAGACTTCATGGTAGAATTAGCACCAAAGAAGGATTCAGAAGTCTGGACCTTGTTTGTTGACGGCTCATCTAATCAAACAGGTGGGGGTGCAGGCGTGATTCTGGAGAATGCCCAAGGAGTGTCAGTGGAATACTCACCGAGGTTTGATTTTCCTACTTCTAACAACCAAGCTGAATATGAAGCCTGCCTGGCAGGGATGACGATGGCCAAGGATTTAGGAGCGCGTGCAATCATACTCTACAGTGATTCACAGTTGGTGATCTCGTAGATTAAAGGGAACTTCCAAGCCAAGGAGCCTTTACTTCAGAAGTATCTTACCAGATGTAAGGAATTGGCAGAAGGGTTTAACAGTGTAGACTTTCAACACATCCCAAGGGATCAAAATTCCAGAGCAGATGTTCTAAGCAAGCTAGCCAGCACCAAGAAACCAGGAAATCACAGGTTTGTGATTCAGCAAGCAATCTCTCACCCCAGTGCAACATTGGCAGTGGAGGATGAAGAGTCATGGGCTTCCCCAATCCTAACATTCCTAGCGCACGGGATCCTTCCGAGTGAGGACGATGCCACAAGAAAAATAAGGAAGATGGCTCCGCATTTTATTATCCAGGATGGTTTACTCTATCGAAGAGGATTTTCTTCCCCTCTTCTCAGATGTCTGACTGAGAGAGAGGCTGAATTGGCTCTGAAGGAAGTGCACGAGGGGAGATGCAGCCACCACCTTGGAGGAAGGAGTCTGGCGAAGAAGATATTGAGGGCAGGATTCTATTGGTCCAGCATTCAGTTGGATGCCATGAAGCACGTGAAAAGGTGCGATCGCTGTCAGAAACATGCTGATGTCCACTTGGCACCACCAGAAGAACTCCATTCCATATCAGCTCCATGGCCATTCTTTCAATGGGGAATGTATTTGTTAGGACCATTTCCGCAAGCAGCAGGTCAGGTGACTCATCTGGTGGTGGCGGTGGACTATTTTACAAAGTGGATCGAAGCTAAAGCAGTCGCTGTCACCACATCCACTCAAATAATAAAGTTTCTCAACAACCAGGTCATATCCCGGTTTGGGGTTCCAGCCGTGTTGATTACGGATAATGGCACTCAGTTTACAAGCAAAGCCTTCAAAGAGTTCCTTCAAAAATTAGGTATTAAGCAGCGTTTATCTTCGGTGGAGAATCCGCAGACCAACGGACAGGCCGAGGCTGCTAACAGATGCATTCTAAGAGGATTGAAGAGGAGGTTGGAGGATAGAAAAGGCAAGTGGGTGGATCATACAGACACAATTCTCTGGTCCTACAGAACCACTCCTCATTCCACCACTGGCGAGACACCATTCAAACTCACATACGGAAGTGAGGCGATGATTCCGCTGGAGGTTGGGTCCGCTAACATGAGATCAAGGTACTTCAATCCAGAAGCTAGCGTAAGGCTCATTAGGGAGAATCTGAACTTCTTGCAAGAATCAAGGGAAATGGCAACTGTTCGTATGGCAGCAATCTAGCAGCAGTCCGCCAAGCAATACAATTCTAAAGTGGTTCCCAGAACTTTCAATGAAGGTGATTTGGTGCTGAGAAGAGCTGACGTACATGGTACTGAACCTGCGCATGGGAAGTTGGCGGCTAATTGGGAAGGACCGTATCGAGTCCGATCAAAAACTGGAAAGGGAGCATACTTCCTGGAAACACTGACTGGTAGAGGCATCAAGAATCCATGGAATGCAGCTAAGCTTCGCATCTATTATAGTTAAATTCTGTTTTCTGTTGTTTGAATTCCAAGAAGGTCCTAAGACCATTGTCGTATGTTTAGTTTCTTTCTGGTTTCTTTCTGTTTGAATGAAAGGTCATTCATAGACCTCTGTTTGATTTAAGACGTAGCATTTGGTTTGTAATTATGTTCAATTTTAGTTTTCTGTTATATTAATGAGAATTATGAAGTTCCATAAGATACAGAAATTGAGTATAATACCCCAAGAGATGGTTTACGCAATTACAAATCTGGTATGAGGTATCAGAATTCCCAAAAAAAAAAGGGGGCGATCAAAGTAACTTGCATTCGGTATCAGGATTCTGTACAAACGAATCCGGTATCAGGATCCGAATTGAACAATGTAACTCGAATTCTACACAATGAATCCGTTATCCGTCCGGTATCAGGATCTGAATTGAGCAGTCCGAATTCTGCTTGTCCGAATTCTGCACAATGAGTTCTTATCTGTTAGAACACTTAGTGTTTTTGTCAGAATAAGAACCAACAATCTGATTTCCGAATCCCCAACCAGCATTTGGCATCCGAAGTTTTACACTTAGAAGAATTTAGTTACTTGAAAAATTCCTAAGTATCCAGTTATAGTTACACCACCTATTTGACTAGCCATCAGATAGGAAGTGAAATGGGAAAGTAGATGCTCTGTCTGAAAGTGAGCACCACCCATGTACATATGATGATCTCTGTTAGTTTCAAACTGATAAGGTAAATGGAAAACCATTCGCTGGCTAGAATAGGCTTCCATAGATCAATAAAAAAGTGGATACGCAAAGGAAATATAACACGAAGATTAAACCAAGTTCATTAATTAAAAAGTGCGGGAAATTAGAAATGAATACAACTAATGGAAAGTTCAAAGCAGAATTCAGAAAGGGAAAAAACAAAATGCAGAAACAACAATGTAACAGGAAACTTGAAAATTAAACTAGAACGCTAAACAAGCAGCATCTCTAAACGGCAGCGTCACCATCATCCTCATGTCCTCCAGCATCTTCTTCTTCGGATTCTTCGTCATCCATAGGGACTAGAGGATCAGGGCAGTCTTCATCAGCCAAATTGACAGACACTCTACTTCCATCCTGAAGGTACTTGTAAAGTACCCCATCTTCAACCTTGTGCAGAAAGTGCATGCCCGTGAAGAGAAGTCGTTGTTCAGGAAGTTAGCTTGTTCTACTGCGTTCATAAAAGAGGATTGGACTGATCCAATCCATTTCTCCTTGTACATATCCCTTTGCTGCTCAGCCTCATCCCTTTGCTGTTCGGCCTGATTGAGGGCATCCCTCAGCGTCTTCAAAGCAGCATCGTTAGCATCATTTACTTCTTTCAGCTTGTCATTCATTTTCTTCGCGTAGTCTTCCTCAGCTTGGGAAAGGGCTTGCTTGGTCCTCCTCAATTCGGCAGCTTGGGAAGCAATCTGTTCAGCCATTTCCGCTTCCTTTTGGACATAAGAAGCCAGGTCCACGACCTCTTGACCGACAAACAGAACCTTCTCCGCATTATCCTCTAAGAACTGGAGTGTGGAGGCAGCGCGGAGTTGTTGCTTCTTTAGGGACTTCATCAAGTTGACAAATTCACGACGAGTCATTCCTTGGAAGCGGCGAGAATCAGAGTCTGTGACCAGCATACGCCCAAAATGTTCACTCAAGTTTTCCTCCCACACCGAGGAGGTAAAACCAGAAGACCCCTGTCCGGCATCAAATTGCGATTGAGTGGGAGAGCCGGAGTGAAAAGCCTCTTGTTCCTTCCTCTTTCGGGCAATACCTTCGGGGCTATCCAGAATGATTGTGGCTGGTGGAGGACGGCTAACACCGGTTTTGCTGCGCTTCGGGGGTCTCCTTGGAGCATTTCCAATTGCAGCAGCAAGGGCAGCCAAATCTTGGGGGCTCGCCATTTTTTCTGCTTGAAGGGTCTACCTAAAGCATCAAGGTCTACATCCTCATAACCAGTAATTACAGCAGGAAGGATGAACTCCTCCGGGTTTGTTTCAGACCTCTTCTTTCCCATTTCGGATTCCTGAGAGGAAGCGTAGAAAGAAGACTTAGAAGGAGCGCTGGAGACTTCACTAAACATATCCCTAATGATCCATTTCTTTGCTAATTCGTCTAAAGCTTCCTTTTCTTGTTCAGAAAAAGGAGAGTTTTGAAGGCCACTAGGTTGACTAGTCGAAGTGCTGGGCTTGATAAAAAATGGTTTTGACGAATTAGAAGAAGAAGAGCATAGGGGTTTGTTGGGAGGAAGTGGCTCCATGATTGAAAGGAAGAAGTAAAGGATAAGAAATTATGTACCTGAATATGAAAGGAAAGGAAGAAGTGAAAGTTTGGTAGCAGAGAAGGAAGAATTCGTATGCAGCAGAAGTAGAATGGAGAAGTGAATTTTGGCATTAAGAACTCCTCTCCATTTATAGTGCAAATTCGGTTTCTTGAGGAGGTAAGTGAGAGGATACATTAAATCACCACTCAGTGCAAGTCATTACTCAGAAGACATGACAGTTGGAAGTAAGAAGTCATAATGCATGAAGTGAAAAGACAAGCCAGTTGAAGTGAAAGGTCATGACTGCCATAAAGCATCATACCTTTTCATCTTTCCAAGAAGTTGAAGAACAAGTCATTACACCTTTTCAGAAACCCAGGGGAGAGGGGAATCCGGATTTATGATAGAATTAGATATTGTGTAAAGAATAATTCGGTTTCCAACATGGTTCGGATTCCAACAAATTCTGGAGAAAGGCTGGTAGCTTAGACAAAATACAAGAATTAATAGCATTGTTTAGAGTACTGACTTGTGTCAGATAAGCCTGGGAAAGTGAAGCTTATGCCTTGGAAATCTAATCCTAGGGAGACGTGAAAGCCTGGGTAAAGCCAAATTCAAAATTTGAATTGGATAGTACATGTTCAAAAGCTGAATTCATCAACTTGAAGGATTAGGGACGTCACAGGTAGGAGAATCAGGAATTAGGAATCCGGAGTTCGGAATCCCGGAGAACTCATGAAGGAAGAGTACGTGGATGAAACCAGCGGTCCGGTTCGCTCAATCCGGCATGTCCAAATCCGGAAGAAGGGACTCGGAAACCTGGAATCCGGCAATACCATCTACATTGTGAATCCGAATTTGGATTGTTGAAAGCTGCTCAAAAACTCATGGCACATCGCATGAACCATGACTTGGGGGGCTACTGTTATGGACCAGGTAGACGGGACCGGCATGCCGAATCCGAATACAGGATTGAAGCCTAAGAGGCCCGTTAGGCCCAATTCCGGATTCGGGATAAGGAGGTCCATTGAGACCGGATACAAGGCCGAATTCAGGATTGAGATTGAGAAGTCCACTGGATCGAATCCGCATACAAAACCGCCGGATTGAGGCCGGATTGGCCCAAAAACCGGACTCGGCGTTAGGACTAAGAATGGCCCAATAAGCCGAATCCGGATACCGGAATGGCTTGGTTCGCGCCACCTGAACCAGAATTAGGCATGAAACGGTATCCTGAGCGGATCTTGGAGGCTTGATACGTATATGGACTCAAACAGTCTTCATTCCGTTATAACGATACGAATTCGGACACGTGCGCTGGGATACCTGGAGAATCTCACTTTCCACACCAGCATAGGATTCCTGTCGTTTTAATACCAGCCATCATGTCAGAACCGTTGAGGAGAATCTTACCCGCCGCATGAAAGCGGCCATCAATTCAGTATCACTGGTATGAGCCTATATTATTTGGTAAGATGACAGGTATGAACGAACTCAACTCACACAAGCACACACACCACCCCCCAAAGCTGAAAACGACAAGAGAGTGTGTATCTTGGTCTTCAAGGTGCTCATTTCGTGTCTGACATCAAGAGTGAGATTGCTGGATTCTTAGATCGAATTGTCTAAGTACTGTAATCCTACGATAGAACATTTATCTTTTTAACTTGTATTGAAAATTTTTTAAATATGTAATTGACTAATTTCACATTAATAAAGAAAGGACAAATAAGATAAAAAAAAACATTAAATACTTCTTACAAAATAAAAGGTGACTTATAAATAACACCATTTTTTTTTCTAAAATATGAGTTATATATAAGATTGAAAAAAGTAAAAACAAAAAATTGAAAAAAAAATCTAATAAGAACGAATTTTAAATCAAACTAACGAAAATACTCCTTCCGTCCATAAATATAAGATTCCTTTGGAAGATTTTACGTCCATTAAGAAAGTTGAAAAATTTAGTTAATTGTATTAGAAATGTGAACTTTTGAGATGTATTTTCAAAATTACCCCTATTAATATTGTTGGAAATCTAAAAAATGTTAAATAAATAAGAGCGTTTGTGAAAAAAAAAAGTAATTAAATCATTAAAAATTGATAAAAAATCATATAAATAAAGGCAAAATAAAAATGTTAAAAGGATATTAAGAAAAGAGAAAACGTATAATGCATTTCCGATGGGCGTAATCTTCTTCTTAGTAGACAGAGCGAGACGGCGTCGTATTGCAACCTGTGCATAGGGTTTTTCCCAGAAGCAAAATATCCTCCTCCTCCTCCTTCTTCTTCTCCATGTCCAATGCTTGCTCCACCTCAATTCTCAGCCATGGAACCTTATCTCTTTCTTCCTTCTCCCAAACCCTCTTGTTTCCCTCCTTCCCCACCATCATCATCATCCTCCAACAAGTTCCCTTTCCTTGCAAAATCAAACCTTTCTTCCAAACCCCATTGCTCCCTCTCACCCCCTTATTTACAAAAATCACATTTTTATGGGAAAGGTTTGGTTTTGTCACAGAAAAACGTTGATTTGGTCAACCTCAGAAATTTTCATGGCCCAATTTTCCACATAAGAGCAGCAGCAGCAGCAGTGAAGAGAGAGAAGAGAAGGAAAGAGAGTTCCTTTGACAATGTAATTCAAAGGGATAAAAAGATAAATTTTATTCTCAAGATGAGGAAGATTTTATTGAGACAACCTGATAGGACTTTGTCACTTAATGATTTGGATAGATATAGGAAACAATTGGGTCTGCATCGAAGCGGGCACCGTAAATTCGTTGCTTCGTTGAAGCGATTCCCTGCCGTGTTTCAGGTTATGGATGAGGGGGTTTACTCTCTCAAATTTAGAATGACGCCGCGAGCCGAGAAGCTTTTCTTGGAGGAATTGAGGATTAAGAGCAAAATGGAAGGGTTGCTTGTTGTTAGGCTTAGGAAATTGTTGATGATGTCGCTTGATAAGCGGATATTATTGAAGAAGATTACGCATCTGAGGTCTGATTTGGGACTCCCGCGAGATTTTGATGAGACAATTTGTCATGCTTACCCGCAATACTTCAAAGTTGTCGCGATGGTGCGAGGCCCTGCTTTGGAATTGACACATTGGGATCCTGAGCTTGCTGTTTCTGCGGCTGAGCTTTCTGGAGAGGGGAATCGGATTGACGAAGAAAATGATTTACTTGTTGACGTGCCTCAGAAATTTAAGAGAGTAAAGCTTCCGAAGGGTCTTAAGCTTTCTAAGGCTGAGATGAAGCGGATAATGCAGTTCAGAGATATGCCTTATATATCGCCATACTTGGATTTCTCGAGCATAAGGTTAGGAACAAGGGAGAAAGAGAAGCATGCTTGTGGAGTTGTTCATGAGATTTTGAGCCTCACTGTTGAGAAGCGATCTGCGGTTGATAACCTTGCTCAATTTCGAGAGGACTTCAGGTTCTCTGATCAGCTGAGGGGAATGCTGATTAGGCATCCTGATATGTTTTATGTCTCTTTGAAAGGAGAAAGGGATTGTGTGTTTCTGAGGGAAGCTTACCATGGTTCTGAGTTAAAAGAGAAGGACCCTTTGCTGACTATAAAGGAAAAGCTTCGTTCTATGATTGCCGTTCCGCGTCAAAAGGGAGACGATAGGAGAGATGGAGATGGCTTGGAAGAGGATGGAGAATGGTCAGATGCATATAATTTTATGAGTGATGACAGATTTGAAGACTATGGTAAAGATGATCACGATGACTGGAATGATGAAGACGATGATTCACCGCCAAATTTTTTTGATGATGTTGAAACATTGGAGATTGGAAAAGATGTACCGACTTTACAAGTTGAAGATTCAAAAAAGAATGATGGTCACCCTAGAGAACAATGGTAATTTCTACCAGAGCATGCATGTAATGTAACTTGGATTTTTAAGATTAGAATTTGTCACGCTAGAAGGTTAGGCTTTTGGCTTCAAATTTGATTTTGGACATGCTGATATGTAATCAATGCTTTTGGCAAATAAGTTTCACTTTTACTACCTTTGATGAATGTGCATTCTGTTACTAAAAAGAGAATCCGTCATTGACTATATGGTTCCGGTTCTGCCTTGTAAACAACAAATGCAGCTGATGTTGTGTCCAAAGTCCAAACCAGAAAGGAAGCTCAGCTGAGAACTTTGTTTAGATGACTAATATCTGTAACATTTTTACTGTATAGTATTTTGATATTTCTTAAGCAGTAGTATCTGTAAAACCTGTAAGTAGAGGGTAAAATGGAATGGATGAATGAAAAGTTTCATCCATAATGATACTATGAAATCCTTCGGAGATGTCTTATGAAGTCCAATGCTGTATGAATTCATTCTGTAAATTTATCTTCATTAAATTTTTGTGGACTTCCCGTTTTGTAAATTTATATTCAAGTGATATTAAGCTATAAAAATTTGTATGTTTTGTGAATTAAGTATATGATCGTGCGATTGTATGGAGTTGAACTGTGTTCGAAAAAATGGCGGGGAAGAAAGAAAGTTGATAGAAAATGCGAAACCTGATTACTGAAAATAGTGGTTACTGGTTATCATATTGTGGTCAAGAAATGACAAATAAAAACATTATTTCTAATGTGTTAGTATAATTTACCAGTCTTTGTGGCATTTTTACTGCAAAAAAGTCCTCCAATATTTTGCAGTATAGTTAATACGGGTTCATATCAGTGTAGCTTTATGCCTTTCTCTATTACACCCTTCTTATTTACGGTAAAACATTAACATTTCTTGTTCTGTTTTGGATGGAAGTTGGCTACCATCAACATCTTTTTCAATTTTCAACTAACAGCTATCATATGTAGTAGTATATTTTTTCAATGACCTGCAAATGTGCTTTCTTTTCAGATTCTAATTTGCTTGATTTTTTCAGTAGTTATTGAATTCAAGATATCAAGCATAGTCGTTTAATTTACTTGTTAGTCCTGGAATTTTGTTCGTCGACTAGGCCATTATTTGTGATGTTCTTGCATCCAACTAATCAAACTGTTCAATCTAAAATTCCATACAATATATGCCTGATAATACAGTAATATAATACTGTCTCTTCTTCAGCTCTATACAAGTACAAAAAACTAGGAATTTGAATGAGCAGAAAATTATTTGATGACCAACTTAGCTTAGAGATGCAAATGTGATTAATTAAATTAATCTAAGCAAGAGTTTCTATCAATCTGAAAGAGCATATATATCTTTGTTTTCATACAAATGACAAGAGAAATGTTATCAACACACTCTTTCCAATACTCCATTCAACATATTTTTTGTTATCAAGTGGAGTTCATGTTCGGCATACTAATTAGAGAGTGATCCGTGTGGTTTAGTAGATCTCACATGAAATTCACTAAATAATTAAGAGCTTGTTAAAAAAGTGTTAAAAAGTATGTGTTGTTAGACTCGCTCATGCTTGGAAAATTTATACTCTAGGTTCACCTGGTTAGTGTTATGTTAAGGTCCAGAGGAAGTAATAAGTAAAATATTATTTCAGCACTCCTTCATGAACACCTCTGTGCTCTATGCAGATCAATTACCATTTTTGTAGCATGTGATGAAGAGAAAGGATTATATACAAGTTACATATATGGTTTATCAAATTGAGGAAAATAGCCAATAGTTTAGGCTGAAAATTCCATCCATTAAGACTTCCAAAGATTAGAGAATGCAAAGGCAGTTAGTTCTGTTGATTTTTTTAGGCTTAATTATATCACAAGTCGTTGAAGTTTGGGGTACTTTTGTCAGATGTTTTTATTCTTTATTTTTCAATGTCTGACTCCCCGAAGTTACTTCTGGGTTTGTCATATATCCCTACCACCAATTTTGGTGACATGTAACATCGGAATCCTAGTCAGACGCAGACGCAGAAGGTTGGCCATGTGGTGTTGTGTGATGTCACACGGGCGAAGACGATCTCTCTCTTTAATCCTTTTTTCTTTAACTAAAAAATATAAAAATATTAAGTTTTTTAGTTTTTTAATTAAAAAAAAAAACGGGATCTTTGCCCATGTGGCACCACGTGCCTAAACTCTTGCGTCTGACTAGGATTCCGATGTTACATGTCAGCAAAACTGGTCAGAATTGGTGTAGGGGTACATGACAAACCCAGAAGTAACTTCGGGGAGTCAGACATTGGAAAATAAAAAATAAGAATATCTACAAAAGTATTCCAAACTTTAGGAACTTGTGAAATAATTAAGCCACTTTTTTACTCCATATACCTCACATGACACCTCCACTTTACCCTCCCTTCCTACTTGTTTTTTGAAAAACATTAAATTCCATTTCATATCTGGAGCTAGCTTTTAGGTTTTGTGTACGAGAGACTAACTTTCGGCATTCTTTTATTCATTTATTGATTAAGTTCCACAAAGACTATCACGCTTTTTCTGATGTGAAGTATTCTAGGAGTGTTTCAATAAAGAAATTCTGATTAAAGAACTAAAGAAAGGAGCAAGAGGAATATAAAACAATAGTTCTTTGGCAAAATAAGACAAAGTTTGATTTAAAAATCCAAGGTACGGTCATTTGTTTGTTTATGTTTTGATGTAAACTTCCCAACAGTATCACTGTTTCTCTTTCTCTATTGGACTTTGAGCTGTTTCAAGAATCAAAAGATGAAGAAAAAAGATGAGATGCGGCATTTCAGTTACCCCTTTCCACAAGGTGATGACTCCTTAGTCACCTTGCCTTCAATAAAATTAATGCTGAGTTTTGGCTTGGTGTGATGCTTAAGTAAGGACTTTGGAAAATGATGTGCGCACACACCATTTTTTGGTTAAGGAAATTATGGTCAGTAGCCAAGTTAGAGCATCAGCACCCATGAACGAGTTTTTTGTCCCTAAATGGATCCCACGCATTATTTTATTATTCTTCACACTTTCCTACATTTTTAGGGACAAACACATTTTTCTTCACACCCACAAACTCACTTTTGTCCTTAATATTTTACAACTTTTTTCCCACATATTATCCTACACTCTTAATATTTTACAATAAATAAAAACTATCACTCACTAATATATTTTTTCCTACCCCACACTTTTTACTTTTTCTTTGTCTCTAAATTGGGACAGATGCTAATTAGAGACAAAAAAGTACATCTCCATTGCTTTTCATTAGTACTGTCCCTAAAATTTTAAGAACATCCCGGTGTGGATGCTCTTATGCCGATGACCTTTGCTAATCTGTCTCTGTCAGAGACAATTATTGCTGTGTCATAGCTATTGGCCTATAAAGCACCTTTTATTAGTTTAAATTCGTTGTCTAAATCAGCTAACCAGGGACATTTTTTAAGTGTCACGAACTCATTCATAATAGAATTTCAACTGTGTACTAGTAGATTTGTTAAGAAAACTATTATATCCTCTTACAAATTCTCTTAATTACACGGTAAAGAAAATATTAAAGGACATGTGCATCTAATGTCTTGACTCTTGACAGTATAAAAATTAAGAGAAATGTTATATCCTTTTACAAATTCACTTAATTACTTGATAAAGAAAGTATTGAATGTTTTTTTTTTTTTATACTTTCAGGTTATCAGACGCACATATTTTCTTTATCAAATAATTGGGAGGATGTAACAAAACTCATAGGTACATGACATTAAATGGACCTGGATTGGCTACATTCATTTTTTTGATAAGAGATTAGCTACATTCATTAATCATTATAGTGCTGCAGTCATAAGATCTTGCCCTTCACTCTTTTTTAATTTTGTTTTTAGTTTTTAATTTGCTTTTAAATGGAAAATTTTAATGGCCAACCTTATTAGACATACATAGTCAAAGTTAGATTTCTAACAAGGATATACATACATGGTTTCAAATATGGGGCTTCACCATTTGAAAGAACCCTTGCTTGGATCGTATGTTCCTTGTGTGACACACCAGAATTTAGAAACCTCTCTTTGAATATTTATATTGAGTTATATATTCCTTCAGTTCCTTATTAAATGTTTTTTTTGGAGAAGTTTTTTTCCTTATTATTTGTTCTTTTGATGATTTCAAGATGATATATAATAAATATTAATTGTCATGTTTGCCTTTATTCAATGTTTTTGTTTAAGTAAGTAGTGAAGAAAATTAATGATTATAGAAAGAGAAAGTGTATAGTGAGAAAAAAACATAATTAATGTATTGAAAATCTGAGTAATAATTTTATTTTTCAAAGGTGTATCTTGTTTGAAATAAGACATATAAATAAAATATATTTTTGAAATTTCAATTGTAGGTATTTATAAAGTTAAAGCTTTCTCCGTAATATGGAAATGGACTGAGTTGAGAACTTGAGATGCTTCAATTACTTATGATCTGGTGCAAAATTATGCATCAAAAATGTTTGTTGAACATCATTATTTAACATCAAAGTCTAACACCTACCATATTGGGTAGGAATGATGAATTTTTCAAGAAAGAAAAATTGAAGGGTCCACTATTTTTTATCAAAAATGGTAAGTGTTTGCTTTTGATGTCCAATGTACAAATAACATCACTCATTATGCATTGATATGATATGGTTGAGTTACAAATGCAAGTGAGTATATTGCTCAATACACTAAAGTGATGCGTATAAAAGCTACTTTTTGCCGGTTCTAACCTAATTAATCGCTTAAGCTTTTAAACCACCAAGTTCTTTACATGCTATCAGTGCTTCTTGATGACCAAATAAGTTTTATAAAAATTGAATTTTAGTAAATAATTTTGTGCATTATTTATTATAATTGAAACTTAAAGGGCATAGAGATCATTATCACACGAACACATTAGATAGAAAAACAAATATTTATGAGTCTTTACCACAAAACTTATGTTTTTAAGTTAGTTATTAACAAGAAAAAATATTCAAAGTATTTGAATAGGGCAATGGTGATATCAAGTGCCTAAGATGGGGAACGGCACCACCTCCCCACTTTCATCTATGCTCCTGTGTTGTTTTTCTCTCCCCACAAAAATATCAACCTTATTTAGATACATGGCCTATACCCTATATATAAAGGTCTTACAACCTTTACATAACCCTTCAAGTATAGTAAAGGTCTCTATTGCAAGTAACCCTCGAAAGAAAACAATATTCCCCTAGAGGGTTGTTCCAAGAATGGTTTTCAATGCGCATGTTGTTCCCTCACCCTCAAAAGTTTCCACCTTCCTTTGCACTGCCAAGTGCATTCTTCACCATAACATGGTATGACAGTTAGCTGGAAGCTTGAGAGGTTGATGGAACAAGCTGCATGTTGCTTATCAAGTGTGAAAGATAAAGACTGCTCATTATTGTGTAACTTTTGATGACTTTGATGAAGACTACTCTTCCCAGTAATGTGTTTCCTTTCCTTCAGATAAATTTTCTTTCCATTGGAATTTTCTTGTGTAAGTGTGCTAGTTCATCTTTTTTCAAGCTCTCTTTGTGAGTTGGTTTTCTAAGAAGAAAAGGAAGAAAAGAGAATGCTTGAGAACTCTCACACGCGCATTTTATTTATGGGCTCTCAAGTTTTCTCTATCCTCTTTTTCTCTTCAAACACTATAGTTCTTCAAACTACTTACCATCTGTGCCAACATTCATTGATTTTCAAACACACTCTCAATGTGAATTAAACCTTATTAAAAAACATTGCTATAATTTTGACTTCAACGTCCATTGAAATTTGAAAGCAAATAATGGTTATTTTTGTTAGCAGGCTTATTTCCGGGTACTAAAAATAAAAAACTTATATATATATATATATATATATATATATATATATATATTTATATAAACCTTTTTTTTTTATTGTATAACTCATTTTCCACTGCATGAACTCACTGAATCCCACTTAACTATATGTATATGCAATTTATTCTTACTTAGTTATCATTCAAAGCTAGGTAACATAGATTTATCTGGGTAGATAAATTCTTGGTTGATCATATAGATCCACCCTAACATAAAGGAACCACGCTAACTTGAGGCATAAACCCTTGATTTTTTTTGCATCTGGATTTTATATATTTTTATACATCTACTTTGTTCCATCGTAATTATCCTTGATTATTAACTTCTACAATTTAGGGGATACTTCTCTTGATTATCTAGCTTCTTGTCTTCGTTTTTTTTTTTTTAAAGTTTCAATTGGATTAGCTTATAAATAGACTTCTCATATGTACATGTTTATGCAAAAATGAATTTCATGCAAGATTTTGTGCAGAAAAATCTCGAATCTCGACCAATCAAATATAACAAATTAGCAAAAAAATATTAAAATTCGTTTTTTTTTCCTTGTATTAATGAAATGGGATCTTTTTAATAAAAAAAGGTTAGGCACGAAAGCCTGATCGATGATATAATATTGACCAAGAACAAATAGTTTTTTTCCCTTCAAACAAATAAGTAAATTGATTTATAGTAAGAGTACGTAGGGCTACTATGAAAATTACTTTCTGAAAATTATTTCAGGTTTTATGGCAACGTTGTTATTTTATTTTGAATCAGATTTTAAGAAATAATTATCCCTATTATATAAAAACATATACTTTTGAAGCCTCCATATTTTTTCTTGGAAAATTTCTAGAAGAAGAGCAAAAGTAAGAAAAAAAAATGAAATCATAGGCTATAAATTAATTTGTTCGTACTTTTTAAAATTCTGAAATTTAAAATCTAAATTCAATTCTAAAAGGAGAAACTAGAAATCAATGTTTCGATTCATTACTCGTATTTTTTTTTTTGGTTTACACGGGAGGTCTGGGACTAGAACCCATGACCTGGGGAGGGGAAAATCCTAAGTGTCCCTGCAGCCACCAACTGAGCTGTCTTACGCGGACCATTACTCGTATTTTCAAATAATAAACAAACTAATTTGAATGATTTCAAATGAATAATTAATAAATAATCCAATAAAAAAATAATTAATAAATAATTAACAATAATATTTTTAAAATGTTTTCAAATGAATAATTTACCGGTACAATGCATGCCCTCAAAACTAGTTACATTGCAAAAGAATTTGTTAGCACATTATTATAATTATAATATTAAAGTACATTTTAAAAGGGACTTATTACTCGTATGTAACTATCATATTTTATAGAATTAACATCCGTTACAAATTTGATTGATTTTGTTGGTGATATTAGAAATGTGAATATTAAATGTATTTTTTTAAAACTATTCTTATAAGTATTATTGAAAATTTAAAATTGTTTAGTAAAAAAAGGTGTTGATGAAAAGAGGTAATTATAAGTAATTATAATGAAAGTAACATTTTCAAATTAAAAAAATCAAACATATTACTCCCTTCGTCTCATAATTTATGTTATTTTGAAGATTTCACACATATTAAGAAATGAGTAAATGATGTAAAAATTTGGTATAATTTGACTAAATTACCCTCATTTAATAAAAGGAGAGAAAATAATACTAAATGTATGAAAATTATATTGAACGAGTGATGAAAAAGAGAATGCAAGAAATAAAGGTATGTTGGAAAAAGAAGTATAAATGGGTCTTAGATTTCTAAATAATCATGACTTATGGAACAAATTTTTTTTTTCAAAAGATTATAACTTATGGGATGGAGGCAGGGAGTAGTAAATAACTACATTGATAATATTATTGGAATTGCACATACAGTGTGTTCACTTAACGGGGATACGTGGAAAAAAAATATAATTATAACCAAATAAATAATTATTATCTTCATTTTTTTTTTGATAAATTTTTGTTCTTTCTATAATTTCAGGAATGTAATACATTCTCCAACTTAGTAAAAGATAGAAGTACTTCCTCTGTTCCTAAATATAAAGCTTCTTTGGGAGATTTCACATTCATTAAGAAAGTTGAATAATTTAGTTAATTGTATTGGAAATGTGAATTTTTGATATGTAATTTCAAAATTACTTCTATTAATATTATCGGGAATCTAAAAAGTGTTAAATAAATAGAGGTGTTTGTGGAAAAAGTAATTAATGATCATTGAAAATTGGTATGAGGCTTTATAAATAGTGACAAAATAAAAGTGTAAAGACGACTTTATATTTAGGGATGGAGGGAGTATTTTCGGAGAGTAGCATTGAGAATGAAACAAAAATTAAATAATCAAAAAAATTTCTAGATATATTTTAAGAAATTAGCATTGAAAATGAAATAAAATTTAAGAAAATTAGTTACTTTTGCTTATATTTTAAACCAAATAAAATGTGTTTTTTGCTACTTATATTTCACGTCGGAAGTAATAGGGTATTAATCTACGTAAATAGTTGACAAAAAGTAATGACAAAGAGAAAAAAAATATAGTGGAAAAAATAATTAATATATTAGAAATCTAAATAATTACTCTATCTGTTTCATATGTAATGTTGTTTTAGTATTTGTATCATGTTTCATAAGTCTTGTTCATTTATAAACCCAATAAATAATTAATGTTATTTTTCCAAACACACCCTTATTTATTACACTTTCCTTTTCACTTCCAATATATTTTTCTTTCTTCAATAATGATTATATAGGGGTATTATAGTCAAAATACAACAAATACTTACCTCATTTAACCATTTCTTAAAATCCCTGCATAACCTTAAAACACACTACATATGAAACAGATGAAGTATTACATTTTTTAAAGCGTGTATTTTATTTAAAATAGAATAGATAACGAGTATTAGTTATAAGAGTCCTAGGTAGTTGCAGGGACACCTAGGTAGTTTAGGCCCCAGGTCCTGGGTTCTAGTCCCAGGTACCTCATTTGTAGTAAAAAAAAAAAAAGTCATAGTTGGGTTTGCTTAACATTTAACAATGAGATTTAGTTCCCAAACCCCAACTTTAGGCCAAAACCCCATTTTAATAGTGAAAAGTCAAAATTGTCCTTCTATCATTTTCCACCTTCCCACCTCAAACCACAAACCCCAAACCCCAAAATTTCCCACCTTCCCACCCCCAAACCCAAACCCCTCATCTTCCACCTTCATCCTTCTCCCAAATCTCAAACCTCAAATCCCTCTGAATCTATTTTTTTCTATTTCAACTCTTACTAGAACAGAAATTTGTCAGACTTTAATTAAAAAATCATGGTGGAAGTAAGTTTCTTTTTTCTTCTTCTTCCTTTTGAGATCGAGAATTTACAATATTTGTGATTTGTTTTATTTATTGGATCTTGGAACCTCTGCTTGAAATACGCAAGAACATACTGGTACTAGTACTAGTACCTTGTTAGCTGTCCATACACTTTGTTTCGCATTCATTAAACTTGTGCAAGTTTTGAAAAAAATAAATAAATAAATTGCCGCAAACCTTCATTAGTTGCTACTGTACTTACTGTGGCAAAGGTAAGAACTCTAAATACAAATGTATTTTCACTTAGAAAGTAGTAAAAATAATGAACACCATACACAATTCCGACGAACCAGTGTCGACAAGGGGTTCTCGGAAATTTGTTAAACTCAGAAAAAAACACAAAACAACTACGAAAACCCTAAACACATACCTGACAGAAAGAGCAGTAGTGGCGTCGTGGGGTGAGCAGCGGCGGTGGTGACTGATTGGCGGCGACTGGGGGAATGAAGGAGAGAGAGAGACAATGGAAGGGTGAGGGAGATGAAGAGAGTCATGGGGTTTCGCAAATGAAATTGAAGAGATGAGTTTGAAGTGCTAAGGTTATTAATGGAATAAATTAAAAAATGGGGTTTGGGGGCTAATGAGTGAAGTTTGAGAACTAAATCTCTTTAACAATGCTACTATTTAAAATCCTAGTTATAAATAGGAACAGTATATATGATGATACGTAATATTTTGTGCATTCAGCGTTCACTATCAGGACCGTTGATTAAAAATCACCTAAAACCAGCAGGTTGCCTTTCTCAATCATAACCATTAATCTATGGAATCTGTTTTTTTGTTAATGGTTAGGATTTCAAGAGTTGGTTTAGGTGCATCACACCATATCATTACCAACTCAACCAAAGGTGCATGAAAAGCAAAACACAAAAGTGCATTCTAGACCTTGCCGATGAACTATTCAGTTGTGAGTTGTGTCGTGGATAATAAACCTTATCCACAAAACTCCAAGTTCTTGCAGCGCACATTCATAGTAGCTCATGTTCTAACATACCCGCCACTACCAACCATTTAAATGTCCATGAAGATGAAATTAAGATATGGATAATTGATGTTTCACCCCCAACATTAAAAAGAAATTTTGTTTCTTTCCAATGACATTTTGCATTATGGATAAGCTATCTCCATTTCTTCATCTTAATAATCCTCATTCTATTCATACCCAAATTCCCCCTCCTAGAATCCATTCATCCGCCACTTCAATTCCTTTTGTTATGTCAGAAAGAAAGCTTTTTTCTTCAACTCCATTTTTGTCACCGAAGTTATCTCATTCTTTTCACTTTTTTGATTGCTTGGGTGAGTTAAGGACTTTGAGTTGTGTCAGAATTTTGCATGCCCACATGTTGAAAATGCCTAAAGATGGGAACTTTGCTGCAATGGATGAAAGCTTGATCAGATACTACTTGGAATTTGGTGATTTTGTGTCAGCAATCAAGGTATTCTTTGTTGGTTTTACTAGGAATTATCTTCTATGGAATCCTTTTCTTGAGGAGTTTGCTAGTTTTGGAGGTGATCCAAATGAGATTTTGAAGGTGTTTAATGAATTGCATCTGAATGGTGTTGACTTTGATAGCAAGGCTTTAACTGTTGTTTTGAAAATTTGCTTGGTTTTGATGGATTTGTGGGTTGGGTTGGAGATTCATGCTTGTTTGATCAAAAGAGGGTTTCATTTTGATGTGCATTTGAGTTGTGCATTGATTAATTTGTATGAGAAGTGTTGGAGTATAGATAAGGCAAATCAAGTATTTCATGAGACCCCATACCAAGAAGATTTCTTGTGGAATACTGTTGTTATGGCAAACTTGAGGAGTGAGAGGTGGTGGAATGCCTTGGAATTGTTCCGCGGCATGCAGTTTTCTTCTGCCAAAGCCACTGGTGGCACCATTGTGAAGATGCTGCAAGCATGTGGAAAATTGAGAGCTCTCAATGAAGGGAAGCAGATTCATGGGTATGTTTTGAGATTTGGACTAGTTTCGAATATTTCGATTTGCAATTCCCTAATTAGCATGTACTCTAGAAACAATAGGCTCGGACTAGCTAGAGCAGTTTTTGATTCAATGGATGATCATAACATATCATCCTGGAACTCGATAATTTCGAGTTATGCGGTCGATGGCTGTTTGGACGATGCTTGGGATATGTTCGAAGAAATGGAGTCTTCCAGCATTAAACCGGACATTATAACCTGGAATTCTCTCCTGTCAGGCCATCTTCTTCAGGGCTCATATGAAATGGTTCTCGCCAATTTCCGGAACCTGCAAAGGGCAGGATTCAAGCCAGATTCGTGCTCGGTAACCAGTGCTCTACAAGCAATTATTGAGTTGGGTTTGTTTAATTTAGGTAAAGAAATCCATGGTTACATAATGAGAAATAAGCTTGACTATGATGTCTATGTTTGTACTTCATTGGTGGATATGTATGTCAAGAATGATTGTTTAGATAAAGCTCAAACAGTGTTCCATCATACAAAGAACAAAAATGTTTGTGCTTGGAATTCTCTGATATCAGGGTACTGCTTCAAGGGCCAGTTTGACAAAGCTGAAACACTACTGAACCAGATGGAGGGGGAAGGGATAAAACCTGATTTGGTGACATGGAATAGTTTGGTTTCAGGTTATTCAATGTGGAGCCGTAGTGAGGAAGCTTTGGCTGTGATTAATCGGATGAAGAGCTTGGGATTTACGCCTAATGTGGTGTCCTGGACTGCTATGATATCAGGCTGTTCTCAGAATGAGAACTATGGGGATGCCCTACAGTTTTTCATCCAAATGCAAGCGGAAAATGTAAAACCTAACTCCACCACTATTTGCTGCTTACTTCGAGCGTGTGCAGGTCCGTCACTATTAAAGAAAGGAGAAGAAATACATTGCTTCAGTATAAGACATGGTTTTATTGATGACATATATTTAGCCACTGCCCTCATTGACATGTATAGTAAGGGAGGAAAATTGAAAGTAGCTTATGAGATTTTCAGGAGAATTCAAGAAAAAACACTACCCTGTTGGAATTGCTTGTTGATGGGATATGCCCTTCATGGCCATGGAGAAGAGGTAATGATTCTTTTTGACAACATGTGCAAGACAGGTATCAGACCTGACGCTATAACCTTCACGGCTCTTCTATCTGGCTGCAAAAATTCAGGTTTAGTTGAAGAAGGGTGGAAGTACTTTGACAGTATGAAGACGGATTACAACATTATTCCAACAATTGAGCACTACTCTTGCATGGTAGACCTTCTTGGAAAAGCTGGTTTTCTTGATGAGGCGATAGATTTCATACAAACTATGCCAATAAAGCCAGATGCCAGTATTTGGGGTGCTCTTCTTGCATGCTGCAGAATTCACAAAGACATTAAGCTAGCAGAGATTGCCGCGAGGAAACTTTTCAAGTTGGAACCATATAATTCGGCTAACTATGTGTTGATGATGAATATATATTCCAGTCTAAACCGATGGGACGATGTGGAGCGCCTTAGAGATTCAATGACTACCTTGGGGATGAAAAGCCCTCATGTCTGGAGTTGGATACAAGTTAATCAGTCTATTCATGTGTTCTCCACGGAAGGGAAACCTCATCCCGAAGAAGGAGAAATATATTTTGAGTTATATCAATTAATTTCTGAAATACGAAAGCTGGGATATGTACCTGATATTAATTGTGTTCATCAGAACATTGATGGCAATGAGAAGGAGAAGGTTCTGCTCAGCCACACTGACAAGTTGGCTATGGCATATGGACTGATGAAAACTAAAAGTGGATCACCTATCAGGGTTGTTAAGAACACAAGAATTTGTCACGACTGCCATACAGCAGCAAAGTACATTTCTTTGGCTCGAAATCGTGAGATTTTCTTCAGAGATGGCAGTCGTTTTCACCATTTTATGAATGGAAAATGCTCCTGCAATGATAGTTGGTATTAATAAACATTGGCAGATACCCTAAGCATTTCATCTATGTTCATTATGCTCTTGAATATGATGAAAGGAGTGTGTCCATGAAGGGAACGGGATGCTAAAGTACGGAACGACTGCGGTATTCTCCTCAATTTTTGGTACATGGAAATTAACTATTTTCCAAATTGCAATCTCTACTTGAAATTGTTTACTTTTTCTGCAAGTCATGTATGAAAAAGTTGGAAGTTGGAATACATATTTTACTGGGAACAGAGTTACCAACAATGTAACTTAGCTCACCCTATAAAGCATTCCAAGTTATCAGGAAAAATGTCATACAAGTTACTACACAGACTTTCTATGATATCTGTATGAGATGATAATTTGGAGCTTTGAGATATAATTCTGAGTTTCGCCATCGGCAAGCGTAGCATTTACTCTTCGAGGTTGGCGTAGTCAATGAATGAAATGTAAAGTCAATATTGTTTATAGCAAATAATTTGCAAGCTTAAGTCAACTAGCAATTCAGCTTGAACAAATAGTATATTATTTTCATGTTGTAGTTCATAGTTGTTTTGTGTATGAGATTATTATACCATTTTTGTTTCACATGGTCTATTCCTCTCCAACATCTTACGCAAAATTTCAGTGTCAGAAACACCACTTCATAAGCGTGCACATCCAAATAAAGTTACATGCATAAACTCTTAATGCAGCAGATAAAAAATGTAACCTGACCGGCACAAATTATAAAAACTCACCCTCAAATTACCGAGTGCAGTGATGCACATGGAAACTGGAATTGAGTGCGGGTTCGAGTTTCAGTTGAGTACACGAAATAGCAAATTCATTTCCACCACAAAGGCTTATACTCCCTCCGTTTCAGAACATTAGGCCTTTTAGCCTTTTTTTTCTTGTTTCATAACATTAGGCCTTTTACAATTCCAATACATAAACATATTTTTCTTTCCAATTCTAACCTTTATTCAATCATTTCATTCTCTCCTCATTAATTCTACTTTTATCATCTCTCTCATCTCTAAACCATATACATTAATTAATGGACACACTTACTAATAAACATTAAATACTACTACAATTTTCAATAAGGATTGATAGGGGCATTTTGGACAAATTATACATAACACTTACAATAATTAACCCTTTCTTAATTTGTGTGCCCAGACCTAAAAGGCCTAATGTTCTGAAACGGAGGGAGTAGCAAATTTGGATCTGCGGCCGGAAACGTGAAAGCTGTCCAAGGCAAGCTTTTCAGCAAACGGGCTTTTGGAGCCTCAAACGCGGAAACAAACAATCTCTTACAAAATTTACTAAACAAGTTTTGATTTTAGATTTTATCGTCTTATATATTATAAAATTTTGATTTTAATATCTAGCAATGATGCGACCAATTATGATGCTGATGCTTCATCGCCGATGAGACTAAAACCAAAACAGTAAATTTAAAGTAAGGAAAAAAGGTAAAAAAAAATTAAAAATTTGAAAAACTAAAATCAAAATTGACTATTTGCAAATACCAAAAACATATTTAAGCTTACCACAAATGTCTCCATTCACTTTTACATTATACTCCCTCCGGTCCCTAATATAAGCACCATTTGACCAATTTCACTCCCTTTAAGAAAGTTAGTTAATATTGTTAGTGGTATTGAAAATGTAAATATTTGGTATACATTTTCAAAAGTACCCCTATAATTATTATTGGAAATCTAAAAAGTGTTGAGTAAATAAGGATGTTTGTGGAAAAGAAGTAATTAATGCTATTGAAAATTGGAAATGAAGCTTATATTAAGGACAAAAAAAAAAGACTTCAAAATGTGTTTATTTATAGGACCGGAAGGAGTAGTACCTATTAACCACTTTTCCATGTTTTTTTCAAATCACTTTGTAACGCATAAATCTCGGATTTGGATCTTCTAACTCAATATTTGATGACTCTCTAATTCACAATTTTCAATCATTAGATATCTTTTGAACAAATGACAACCTTTAAATATCTCTAAAAAACATCTAATGATTAAAAATTGTGAATCAATCAGGGTCACCAAAAATTGAGTAAGAGAATCTAAATCTAGAAGTCTACCCCTTATTGTGCAAAAATTCAAAGTAAATATTGTGTAATAATACCAAGTTCAAAGGTGGTATGACTAACTGTTTGGCCAAATACATAACCCTTCCCATCCAGAGAAAGTTTACCCAATATACTTGCTAGAGAGTTTATTTTTCGTGCATGAATAAAATTACCAACAATGAAGAGGTTGAAATATTTGGGAACATCTCACTCCCTTGCAAATCTGTTAGTCTAATTGGGCGAACACACACACTTGGCTGTTTCAGACATCATCTTTATTCCCACACTCATCTCCTCTTGGATCTGTATTCACCAGTTGTTTTAGAAAAATACTAGTCAACAAGAATTTTTGGCAATCTTTTTAGAGTAATGATGTGATAAACTTGTTATCTCTTGAATAAATGAGTAAGTAATACTTACCACTTTATTCAATCTAACAACTCTTCTATTCTATCAAAATTCTGACAATTTTTTTAGACATGCACCAAGGATATCCTCGGGCTCTAGCTGATTTCTAGGCTTAAAGATAATCTCTTTCAAAGTGTAAATTCTGAAAGATAATATCCAAGTGAATTTGTTTTTGACAGCTTTTTCTTATGAGTTGCATATATCTTCCTCACAAAAGGGAAAAGGATGGATTCAATTTGAATGCACACACAATACATGGAGGAAAAAACAGCTTATTTTTCAGTTCATCAAAGCAAGGTGTATGATGCCTACCATTGACCAAAAGCATAATCAATTTGACTGAGTGTTCTAAACATAGTCCATAACAAGGAAATTGTGCAATATATAACTTACAAAAGAAGCTACACTACACATAAAGAAAGTAAACAAGGCAGTATCCACTATTAAAGGTCCTCTCCTGCCAGCACATAAATCTTGCTACTAAACATGAAATATAAAAGACTGCAGAAGTTGTCTTTTTTTCCCCAACAAAAATATATACAAATAACTTAAGTAACACATCAGCAACCACAAAACCAAGGAAGAATATGGCAGAGAAAAACAACTTCCCCCCTCCCATCCCTGCTTGGTCATGAAGCCCAGAAGAATCTCATCTTCACAAAAACTGAGTAAAGAGAAACTTTGTTGTTCAAGAGAGGAGAATACACAGCTGAAATTGCATGGAAGGATGGTAGGGGGAAGGTGTCCTCGATACAGAGAAAGAAAACATCCAAAACTTCTGGATCTTTGGAAGGAACTCTCCAACCAATCTCCACACTGACCTGGGATAAAAAAGCCACGGATCATATAATTGTATGAACCCATCTTCATTTTCCCTTTACACAAACGAACTTAAAGGTTAAGAGGGTCGGTACGACCCTGCACGGCCATCCTTTCTGAGACATCAGCTAAAGAGCTTAGGTTGCACCTGATCAAAGCTTCCACAAAGTAACAAGTTTCATCCTTGGTGTTACCATCAGGCACATCCACCACAAATGATTCAATCACCATTGTACCGGGTCTTCCGTCAATGACCTCTGGATGGACGGTGATCGTAGAAGAATAGTTCTGCAAATTCGGCATAACATGATTCAGTTAGCATGAATTTAAGCAAATGTAATAGGTTGGAAAACTAGGCCTAACATAATGCACGTTAATTTAATCAACCAAGGTTGTAAGTGCATTAAGAATTACAAACCCATCAGAGTAAATACCAACGCCAAATAGGAGACACTGTAGTCCATAATCCATTCAACCTATTCCTCTATACTGATATACATAAAGACGAGGGCAGGTCAAAGGCAAAATTATAGAAAAGACGAAGTTCCCTGAATGTATACCAATTAAACAACAGAAGCATGCAAGTGATGGTTTGGTCAATGTCCAACATTTATTCTTCAGTTTCACATCCTCATTATACCTATTAAGCTATTATTTCAAAACTCCAGATTACCAGAAAAGATTATTAGACTACAAAATTTCTTCGTTTGTATATGGAAGAATATTTCAGCTAATAACTCAACAAGATACTCATATTTAATATATCCAACCATGATTCACTTAGACGCTAACAAAAATTTGGTTATCAAAGGCTAGTAAGACAAACAAGTGTCATACCCTCAGCCTATGGTCACCTCCAACAATCCTGATGCCAAGAATGTGTTCCTCATCATCAAGTTGTTCCAACCTCTCAGTACTAGTTGTGGCTGGAAGACCAGATTTTACATTGACTTCTCTAACACTCCCAATGCCAAGGTCCCCTTGCATGATACACCTGCTAACAAATGGTTTGTATTTCTGGGGTTGATCAAATCTTCTAACCAGCGACCACACCTGACGGAGAGGAAAAAAAAAACCAATCAGATCAATCAATTATCAATCTCTTTTCCCTCTTTTGAAACAAAATTGACAAAATAATGAAACATGCCATCAAATAAAATTATGTCTTCAATTTGATGACACTGAACCTCAATTTGAGCATCATAGAGACATAGCATAAAAGTCAAATACAAATTAGTACTAAAAATAAGAATGTTTTGCAATGATTGGATAACTGAAGGAAAAAAGTCTGCAAGGTATGTGAAACTCAAATGAGCTTAGAAACTGTACAGCAGCTAAGAAATAAGCATTAAAATAAAGCCTTAAAATTTTCAGATTTCTTTCTTATTCAGCTGCACACTTTCTGTGACCAAAAGGATTGAATTGAAACATAAAACTTCCACAGCCATAGCCATATAAAAAACACAACAAAACAGAACCTCAAATTATATGACAGGTTTTTTCATCTTCAGAAATCAGACATGACACCAAAATTCAAATGAATCTATAAACAAATGAAGACGTGGACAACCGTTCCACATAACCAGATTTCATAATCATTGTCACACACACACACCAATCAAAACAAGCAACTCGAGCTAAAAAATCCAACTTTTGCAATAAACAAAAAAGAACCCAAAATCAAGAAAAATCATCCAAACCGAAGATAGAGTACAAAACCTTGGAACACCCAACAAGAAAAATGCCATAAATAACCCACCCAGATGGAGAAAAAGCATTGAAAACAAAAACAAAACACATAGAAGCAGCAAAATCACTGAGATCTTCAGAAGAAGGAGAAAAAAAAATCATTTTTTTAAAAGTCAAAGAGACCCAATTGAGTGGGGAAAGAAAACATGAAGAAGGATAATGAATGAATGAATGAATGAGGTAACTAACGATGTGAACAGGAGCCTTGATGTGTTTGACAAGTGCAGAAGTGCACTGATTGTCTCTAGGTTCATGCCTGTGATGCCTCCTTATGTACTGCGTCTCAATAGAACTTGCATCATCACCGTTCATCATTTCTTCTTCTTCTTCTTCTTCTCCTTATGTACTGTTTCTTCTCTATACAAAGACACACACACTTTCTATTGGGTTATTTTTGGATATAAATGAAGGGGAAGATATGGCTGAGGGAGCAACAAGTGGGGGAGGGAAGGAGGAATAAGCTTTGCTTTTGGTTTGGATGCAGAGAGAGAGAGAGAGAGAGAGAGAGAGAGAGAAAGAAAGAAAAAGAGTTGGTGAGGAAAAGTGACAACCTTAGCTTAGCTTGGCAGTCTAACAAAAATCCATGAATCCACCGACAAGGTTATTTGTTTAATGCTCTCTTCTTATAGGATACCACCGGTATAAATAAATAAATAAAAATTTATATATAAAAAAAAAAACAAACAAAAAAAACATAGAGTGTTATATTTTCATCCAGAATTCACATATCAATATATTTGTTTGTCTTACATGTAAAAATTATCGTTGATTTTGCATATAAGACAAATAAATATACATCTTGATATCGATTTTGGATGTACATATAAGACTAGTAATAATTTATGGGTTTTACTAACCAATATCCTAAAATTTAAGAAATATACCTCGATATTTTTAATTAAATATTTTTTAAGATAAAACTAATTTTTTATTTAATTATTGTTTACACTCTTTAATATTTTTCATAATTTATTTATGAGTATAATTTATGATATTACCTTTGACTTTATATATAACACATTTTTTAAACTTTTATTTTGTTCATATTTACAATATCCTGTATCAATTTTCAATGATAATTAATTACTTCTTTCCACAAACACTCCTATCTATTTAACACTTTTTAGATTCTCAATACTATTAATAGGGGTACTTTTAAAAATACATATCAAATATTCACATTTTCAATACCATTAACTAAATTAATTAACTTTCTTAATAAATGTGAAATCTACCAAAATGGTCTTATATATAAGGACGAAGGAAATATTTGTTAAGGTTTCCAAGAATAAAAACACGTTACAAGTCTCAAATCTTCTTCTTTCAAACATTTTTTTTAAAAAAAAAACTACACTTTTCAATAAACTTTTATTTCATTTAACTTTACTCATTAGCATTTCCCTTTGTTTATTTCACTAATTTTTTATAGGCAAAAAGAGCAATATTAATAAAAGATACTATGTAAGCGTCATTCTACACATACACCTCACCTTTTATGAAAGGTTTGCGATTTATTTCACTAATTAAAAAAAAGTGTTTTGTACTACTCTCATCCATCCTGATTAATATATATTGTGGGGTGTTACCTCACATGTATCGATAAGTCGGTTAGTTGACGACGATGGTGACAAGTTCTCAATTAATAACTCTACCAACCGAGTCAAGGTATTTGAGGTGGGGAGTGTGCCGTGTGAGTTGAGAGTTAGTTCATACCTTGACCACTACATGTATTTATAAGGTGATGTGAAGGAAACCTTGGGATAAATAATCATAATGAGCAATGATGACATGTCATTATTGTAGCAATAATGGATCATTTATGGCCGTCATAATTATAAGCAATCCTAGAAGTAACGGCTGAAGGCTTGATGATGTCATTATGAGCCATTATACTAGTTACTTGTAGTTAATCGGTGCTTATTAGTATGTGATACTAATACTCATAGATATATATCCGTGTTACTGGTACTTATTAGTCCGTGAAATCGGTTTATAACATTATGAATTAAGCAAGTTATTATATATATATATATATATAGAGAGAGAGATGTATACTATTGTTGTCTATTAGTGATATTCGAAAATATTAAAACTTGATATATTTTTATTGAAATTATTTTTATAATTACTAGTGAAATGGTAAAAAGTATTAAATAAGCACAAATATTTGTAAAAGAAAAGTATTAATATCATGGAAAATTAAAAAAAGTATTTATAAAATTATAAATAGATACAGGAAAAGTTTCGAGATATGATATGCCTTAAAGCTCTCTAAACATTTACCCTGTCTTTTTCCGTCTCGAATTATAACCAAAACTAATTAATTTTACGCTTATTAAAGAGGTTAGTTGATTGTATTTAATTTTGTCAAATTTATAAAAGAATAGAAGTATTTTAGGAAAGTTGTATTAGAATGAAACAAAAATTAAATAAGATAACAATTTTCTAGGGATATTTTAGGAAAATGACATTAGGAATGAAATAAAATTTAAAAAAGTTGACTAAGTTTGCTTATATTTTAAACCAAGAGATGTATGTTTTTTGTTACTTATATTCCAAGCCGGAGGGAGTGCTTACGAGATTCACCAATAATATTTTTACATCTACGATAAAATTTAGAGTTTAATACGTGTGCAGTGATAATATAAAGTTTTTTACACTGTCAGTACATCATCCACCGTTTATGTGCATTGCTTTTATTTAGAAGTCAATAACCATAAACCCTTTGATGATGTATGATGTGCTGACAATGTAAAAAACATTTATACTATCAATGTACAAACTATTTTTTCTAAAATTTAATCAAACAATTTTATTAATTATAAATCAATTCTTTAACAACTAAATTTACTCTCTTTTTTTTACACCAACCGCTACCTGGACCTGGTTTACTCAGAATCCGACTCACCTGGTCCGACCCAACTGAGCTCGTACAAAGCGGTCGGGGTCTCCCAGCAGGGATTGCTCCATACACAAGGCTCGAACTCGAAACCAATTAATTAAGGGACCAAGCGAGCTATCACTTGACCAACTCCACGTTAATCAAATAAAAATTTACTCTAGTTCGCAACAAGTCTTGCACTATTATTTGATCTAGTTTGTTTTCAAACTATTAAAAATATTTAATTCTCAAAGGCATTATAGAATAATATAATATATATATATAGAGAGAGAGAAAAAAATAGGTTATGTATGAGTAATATAAAGGTTTTTTATATTGTCAATATATTATTCATCATTTATGTACTTTTGATCATTAATCTTTAATTAAAAATAATGTAAATGAATGATAAATGATGAATAATATACTGACAATATAATAACATTTACACTATCGATACATATCAATTAACCTTATATATATATATATATATATATATATAAATACATTTATGTGTGTTCTCATTTGATGTTCCAATAAATATACACCCAAAATTAAATACTTCCTCCGTTACAGAAAATTTGGTCTTTTAGACTTTTTTTCTTGTTTCACATAGGTTGATCTTTTACATTTTCAATACACAAACATATTTATTTGGCTTAATTGCACTTTTGGTCCCCCAGTTTTCTTAATTTGGCGATTTTGGTCCCCCAATTTACGATTTGTGGTGATTTTGGTCCCTCCGTCAATTCCACCGTTAACGGTGCTGACGTGGCGTACCAAAGGGACACGTGTCAACAACTTAATTACACTTTTGGTTCCCCAATTTTCTCAATTTGGCGATTTTGGTCCCCCCAACTTTTAATTTGGCGATTTTGGTCCCCCAATTTACGATTTGAAGCGATTTTAGTCTCTCCGTCAATTCCACCATTAACGGTGCTGACGTGGCGTACCAGAGGGACACGTGTCAGCAGCTTATGGTCCTATATTTATTTATTAAAAATAATAATAAAATATATTTAAAAATGAAAAAAAAATAAAACCCACGAGTCTCATTGAGATCGCAGCGAAGATCTGAGAATGGCGGTGGCTTGGTGAGACTCGGCGAGACCGTTGCACACTGCTTCTTCCTTGAGAAACCATCGCTTGTTACAGCGATCATCAATCATCTCGATCTCGAGAGCGATGGTCTCTGATTCGAATTTGATTTTGAAACCACGGTGGAAGGGCATGAAGCAAGTAGGTGGCCATGGCGGATGTGGTAGGTGGTGGTTTGTGTGCCGGTACCGGCGTCGGTGTCGATGTTCGGTCAAGCACTGTGCCACAAAGAGGCAGTGAACAATTTCTATTGTTTGGGTTTTATTTTATTTTTTTTTCATTTTTAAATATATTTTATTATTATTATTATTTTTAATAAATAAATATAGGGCCATAAGCTGCTGACACGTGTCCCTCTAGTACGCCACGTCAGCACCGTTAACGGTGGAATTGACGAAGGGACCAAAATCGCTACAAATCGTAAATTGGGGGACCAAAATCACCAAATTAAAAGTTGGGACAAAAATCGCCAAATTGAGAAAATTGGGGGACCAAAAGTGCAATTAAGCTGTTGACACGTGTCCCTCTGGTACGCCACGTCAACACCGTTAAAGGTGGAATTGACGGAGGGACCAAAATCGCTACAAATCGTAAAATTGGGACCAAAATCGCCAAATTAAAAGTTGAGGGACCAAAATCGCCAAATTAAAAAATTGGGGGACCAAAAGTGCAATTAAGCCTATTTATTTTTCCAATTTTAACCTTTCATTCAATTATTTCTCTTACTCCTCGTTAATTCTACTTTTATCATCTCTCTCATCTCTAAACAACTATACATTAATTAATGGACACACTTAGTAATAAAAATTAAACACTACTACAATTTTCAATAAGGATTAAATAGGGACATTTTGGATAAATCATACATAATACTTACAATAATCAACACTTTCTTAATATGTGTGCCCAAACCTAAAAGGCCAAACTTTCTTTAAGATAGATTAACTTACACCGGTTGATTTTAAGAAAAAATGACCGCCTAGGTCCAGAGTAAAAAATGGTCCCAAAAAATAAGAAATTATTTTTCATTTTTTAATTTAAAATTTTTAATAGCCAATAATAATTGGATGAGAAAATAAAATACATTTTACAATATTATAATTTGCATGTACTCTTATATTTGTTTGAGTTTTGATATATGATTTTACAATATTTTTTTTATATGTTAAGGATTCTCATATTTATTTTTTTATTAGAACATCTTCGGTGGGAGGTGAACTTCATCCATTCACCTTTCACAAACCGTTTGTGAACGTGCGTTACCGTTGGAGCATCTCTGTATTCGTTTGTTCCTGTTTTAGTTGAGATGCTTTAATTAGGAACACGTTCATAAGATGAGGAGAGATTATTTTAATAAAAAAAATTTAAATATTCTTTCTTTTCTTATTTTTAAGTTAATTTTCATATCTTATTTATAAATCACTTGTATTTTTTAGGAGATATATTTTGATGATTTAATTTTTTAAATTTTTATAAAAAAAGTATTAAATAAAACGTAAGATAAACACGTTAGGAAGTCGATTTTGGCCATGACCAACTTCTCAACTTGGCGGGCTACTAAGTAAGAAGTCATTTAAAAGAGTAACGACCTCTCACTTACTACTTTTACTTTCTTTTATAGGCATTAAAAGTAATAAAAAAAATAGGAAATATAATCAAATATTAAAACCTTTTTTAAATATTTTTTTGGATTTATTTTTAAATTAATTTTCAAGTTCTATTTTTCGGCATTAAAAATTTGGTTAGTTGATGGTGATTTATATTTATTATAAAATACTAAAAGTGTTAGGTAAGTTGTGAGATTCATTTATGAACGAAAGTAGGTTTATTAGTGAAGCGAAAATATAATTGAGGTTCATAACATATAGAAAAGTGTGAAAAATAATAAATATTTTGTAAGGTTCATTTAAGAACAAAATTTTCTTTCATGGCTAAAAATGCTCTTACAATTTTCACTCACTCTCTAATTTGTAACTAAATTTTAGTGTAAAATTTCACGTACTTAAATTTTTTTTTATACATTGGGAAACCTCATATTTTTAATTTGCCTAAAACTAAATAAAGACTAGCCTTAATTGATCTATGTGTTTGTTGTGATAATTATTAAATAAATTTATGCTAATAATACATCAAAATTATTTTATTCCCAAATCCCTCTCGTATTGGCCCTTATTGGTCCTTTAAATAATGAAAAGACAAATGGGATCATCATCATTGACATTGTGTGAATTAATTGAATATTTTATAAACTAATGACAAAGTAGCTATAGTTTTAGGACAGGAAATATAATATTTTGCTAATAAAGACCTTTTATTTGTTAAGATAAGTAAAAAAACACATTCAAAGAAAAAAATTACTATTTATTTAATCTCTATTTAGTAATTTTTTATATTCATTAAAAACTAATTAATTTAACTTTCTCTTAATAAATATTTTAAGAAAACTTATTTTTAAAGTCCTAACTAAAAGTGTTTTGCTAGTGTAAATTTAGATGTTTTCTTCACGTACTTGTGGCATTATTTTTTACCATATGATTATAATATGTGTAACAACCGTTCCCACATACATAATAAATAAAGGCTTTTTTAAGCGATAGGTCCCTAAATTTAGGGGATGTTTTGGATTTAGTCCTTAATTTTTTTTTGTTGGATCTGGTCCCTAAACTTTAACGTCGTTTGGAACTAGTCATTCCGTTAACCCAAAGTTAACTCCGTTAGTGTCTTCCAATAAGATGTTGCCACGTGTCCCAACTTGCATTTTTTTTTTTGGCTTTTTTTTTTTTACTTTGAGGTCCCTAAACTTAGGGGAAGAATTGAATTTAGTCCCTATCCTTTTTTCCGTTGGATCAGGTCCCTAAACTCTGGACCATTTTGGATTAAGTCCTTCTGTTAGTTTTAATCTAACACCGTTACCCTGGGAAAATTTTTATGCCATGTGGACCAATAAATTAATGCCACATGGAATTTTTCTTTTAAAATTGAAAAATTACAAAAAATAAATAAAATTAAAAAAATGATTTTTTTATAACGATTGGAATAAAACGCGTTTGCGACGAGATGCATCATCGTCATGGTCGTGATGTCTCGAGCACTCACCACTGCCATCAGGGTAACGATTTGAGAAGCTTTCGCCACCGTCCTCAAGGTCGCGCCTCGATCTGAGTTTTGTGCTTGCTTCGGTTTACAGCGAAAATCACTGTCACAGTCACAAGTTCGCTTGATGGTGTGCGGCGGCGCTAGTTATAGCCAAAGCCCCTGCAACCTAGTTGCGGCGGCGACCCCGAAGATTCTCTTCGTTCTTCATCCTTCGCTTGGTCATCTTCTCTGCAAATCTGATGCGACACCAAAGGAGACCAGTCGCGCTTCCTTCACCATGCTGCAGCCTCGCAACTTCGAACCCTCAACAACCTCAGCGTCCTCTGCTTTCCAGCCTCCGCCCTCTTCTCCGCTTCCTCTGCCTTCTTCTTAGCGGTGCATCATATGTAGAGTTTGGAGGGAGGAAGAAACGCAACAAGTATATTTGATTGACACAGAAAAATCTCTTTTTTATTACTTTAGAGTTTGATGATAAAGGTTTGGTAGGTGTCTAACTCAGTTTTTATCACTTGACACTGTGTGTGTTCTTTTTTTTTTTTGTTTAGATCTTTATATTCTGAAAAACAATGCCACCCCCTAAAGCAAGGTGAAGAAACCATGATGTCAAGCCCTAACGAGACGATCGAGCACGACGAGGAACGAGAGGAAGATAGGGAAGGTGGTTCACATTCTGGCCTGAAAAATTTCTGTGGCATGGTGGATCTGTTAATGATGCTTGGTTCAGTTGTACTTCAAATCAGGTAATATTTGGCTTTTTTTTAATTTTATTTATTTTTTGTAATTTTTCAATTTTAAAAGAAAAATTCCATGTGGCATTAATTTATTGGTCCACATGTCATAAAAATTTTCTCAGGGTAACGGTCTTAGATTAAAGTTAACAGAAGGACTTAATCCAAAATGGTCCAGAGTTTAGGGACCTGATTCAACGAAAAAAAGGATAGGGACTAAATTCAATTCCTCCCCTAAGTTTAGGGACCTCAAAGTCAAAAAAGCCAAAAAAATGCAAGTTGGGACACGTGGCAACATCTTATTGGAAGACACTAACGGAGTTAACTTTGGGTTAACGGGAGGACTAATTCCAAACGACGTTAAAGTTTAGGGACCAGATCCAACAAAAAAAAAGATTAAGGACTAAATCCAAAACACCCCCTAAATTTAGGGACCTATCGCTTAAAAAAAATGTGATGATAAAAAAAAATAAATAAAAAATGTGGAAGGAAATGAAAGTAAAAAGGTTTGCAGTGCCACGGAGTGTGAGATTACGTGTCACTGCCTCACAGCCAATCGGATGTTGTCAATTTGGGAAAAGCGCGAGCAAAGCTGAAGTGGGAATAATGCAAAAAAATACTAAGAGGTTTGCTAAGAGGTTAAAGGAGTTAAAAACAAGGGTTTGCTAAGACAAGGGTTTGCTAAGAGGTTAAAAACAAGGGTTTGCTAAGAGGTTAAAAAATAGAAAAAGTGTATTGAAAATATAAATTTATTAAGTTATAAGTTTTAAATATTTAAGTTTTCAATGCAAAAAATACTTTATAAAGCCTCTTATCAACAAAGTACAACCTCCTTTCTTGATATATACAAAATAAATAAATAATTTATAACTACTAATATTCTTTTCGTCCGCGTAAGACAGTCCAGTTGGTGGCTGCAGAGACACTTAGGATTTCCCCCTCCATCAGGTCATGGGTTCTAGTCCCAGACCTCCCATGTAAACCAAAAAAAAAATATTCTCTCCAATTTATAGATCAGATTTAAAAAAAAATCCGATTTTATTTATGAGTTAATTATATTCTTTATGAGATATTTTTTATTTTTTTCTCTTATTTGCTTTTTTGTTTATTATTGCAAAATACGTAATACATTTGAGAAATTTTAAATAAAAATTAAAGGAGTAAAATTGTGATGTTAAAGTTTTTTTTTTAAATTTTAAGAAAAGTAAGTACCCCCTTAATCTTTGTAAAGTAGCCAAATGTTACCTATAAAAAAGATTAGAGGAAGTATTATTAATAATATTTAAATCGATAATATTTGATATATTTTTTCATAATTATTCTTATAATTATTATTAAAATTCTAAAAATTATCAAATAAATATGTGAATTTATATAAAAAAAATAAAGTAATTAATGCAAATGAAAATTAAAATAAAAATGACTAAACTATCACTCGGGTCTTACAATCAACATTCAATTTAGTTCCTAGAATTAAAAAAATTGCTTTTAAGTTCCTGGATTTGCAAAATGTTATGCACTTTTGTCCTTGACTGTCAGAGTCGTTAAAGGATGTTATTGGCAAAGATACGTGGCATATTAAGGGTTAAAAATGATGGGTTTTTTTTTCAAGAGAAAAAGTTTTGATTTAAAGTTGTCTTGAGGGAATTATGATTATTTAACCAGACAAAGTTAAATAGAACAACTCCAAGTAGGGGTGAGCAATGGATAGACTCGTCTAAAAATGGATAGACCCGTCCAGTAATAAGACGAATTCAGGTTTGCTGTCGGGTTACCCGACCCGTTTAGTTACAAGTCCCAAATATAAGATTTATAAATCCATCCCAAATTTGATACAAGAAAATGACCTCGCACGTTTTTCACCTTTCAAAAATCAAAGAGAGACTTCTAGGGTTCCTTCTCTCTTCTTCCTCATGGCACCCACCATGGCTCACACACCCACCATAACCCAGCCAAACACTACTACCATTATTCAGACACTGTTGTTGTCGCTCAAAAGCTACTTGTCGGTCATTGCAATGTTACTGCCCCTAATCTTTAAGACTTCAACTTGTAACTCGATAACTCCCTTCTTCCTTCAACTCTATAATTGTTTTTTTTATGGTTGGTCTTGGCCACTGACTCTCTATAGTGTCAAGTAGCGAGTGCTACTCTAATATATTTTATGCTCATTTCTTGGTTGACTAATGCCCATAACATCGAATGAATGTAATTTTGTGAATTCTTTTCTCTATTAATTTTTAGTGCTACTCTCTATTAAGTAGAGATTTAATGTGTTATAATTGCTCAAATTAGTTTTTTCAACTATTTTCATGATGACTTAACCTCTTCGTAAGACTGAATGTGTTATTGTTACAAACATTAAAAAAAATGAACAATTATACTAATTTATCCTCAAAATCCTATTTAATTAATTATATACATTTCTTTATTTTTTGTGTTGCAACTTTGTAATCGGGTATATCACAAAAAAAAAAAAAGGTTAGACCAACAAATATTAAGAATTTTGATCTTAGACGAACATGTCTTGAATTTCACTCATGCTCATTTTTCTTTTTACAAACTTTAGATTTAATGATAATAAAAATGAGAGGAACATTTTTTAAATTTATTTTTTATGTTATTCATCCTCGTCTCAGGTCAACTGTCCTTATTTGGACCCGTCTTTACATTTTCTAGCTCTAATAAGGGACGGGTTCGGATTCAAAATTGACTCGAGCAACATTTACAAACGGATAAGGGACAAGCACTACCCGTCCCATGCTCACCCCTAACTCTAAGAGGAATGGAGTGTCCAATTCAAATTGCAAAGAGTTAGAAATAATTTGGAAGGACATCAAATGTGAATGCTAAGGGGGCAAGTATCTAATAGTTGTTGGGTTTGATATCACTCTTAATTTAATGTTTGATTACTTTGGGTATATTTTAAATATTGTATTGGATGGGTTTAGGCTGCTTTACGGTTATTGATTTTGTTGTTGATTGTTCAATGTTGATATAAAGAGCTTTGCCCATCTCTCTGTGCTGCACTTGTCAATGATACCTCATAATTCAAATTATAAATAGCTTAATGTCTTTTTGACACTTTAAATGCTTAAAGTAGTATTTTGTCATAGAAAGACGTGATTTTTGGGATTTTCGAGAAAGTGATTAATGTCTATCTATGATTGTTTTACTACTTCTAGCAACCTTAACAAGTATCCTTATTAGCAAAATCCTACTCCATATATATATATATATATATATATATATATAAATGTATGTCTGATTATCTTCATCATCATCTCTTTATGTTGTTTCTTTTTTCTACTATTGTAATTGAATTAAATATTGAATGAGTGAAAAAGATTTATGTTTTTAACGTGTCATGTATCTTTGCAATTAATGTTTTTTAACAGAGTAATATGTCAGATTAGTCCCTGACTTTGTAAACGTCGGTCAAGTTAGTCCCTGACTTTATCGAAATAGCAATTTAGTCCCTGAGATTTCATTTTAGTTCGCATGCGTCCCTATCTTTATCCCATTTTAAAGCAAATACATCCTTGCGATAGTGACGGCAGGGACTAACTTGATCGATGTTCTCCTATCTCAGGGACTAAATTGCTATTTCGATAAAGTCAGGGACTAACTTGACCGACGCTGACAAAGTCAGAGACTAATCTGACATACTACTTGTTGAAAAAAGGTACGAGTAATGCGGATTTGAAAACATTTAGAGTGAAATAAGTAAATGTACATTTCAGAAAAAACTACTCCTACCTATATTAAAAAAAGAGTGTTTTTTCGGTGTCATTGTAAAAGAGTGGGTTTCGGTGCCGTTGGATCCTTAACCAATGAAAACACACCTTAAATAATTAGCCACGTCAAAATATTTTCTATTAAATAATTTAATTTTATCATATTGCATTTTAGTCCTTCACATTTTAAGTAACTTTTGATTAATCTAATCAATTTAAGTCAAATTAAATATTTCCTATTTTATTGAAAAAGATTAAAATAAAAAAAAAATAGGATTTGATTTTGAAAGAGTTTTTCATAACCTATCTTTTCATCACGTGTACCAGATTTCATCACGGCTTCATCACCATACATGCACAACATACACATTCATCAACGCTTAATAAAAATTATTAAGTTGCCTCATTCGTACATCACTTGGGTATAATTTAACTCATGAATTTCAATATTTGTTTCTGGCTTTTGGTAGCTGTTATCGACAGGAAATAGAATTATACCTTAATAAACCGGGTTGCCGGTAATTGAGGCCAAGTAAGGGTCCTAGACCTCGAGAATCGGTTTACCGGAATTAAAAGCCCTTTAAGGATCCAAGTCTTTACTAAGCTGGTTTATCAGTATAAAAGGCTCTTTAAATGGCCTACACCCCTTGAATTCGGATTACCGGTATAGGAGGCCCACTAATGGCCCAAATCCTCCACTTATCCGAATTCACAGAGGAGAGGCTTAGTAGTTGACAAACATAGAGAAAGAAGATTCTCTTTCCTCATGATACCGCTATAGCGGTTACAAAGCATATAAGGAGGTTGAGCCACTTCCTAGGATCCTTTTGGCTATGATAACAGCAATAATACTCATTTACCCGTTTATCATAGGATTCCCACGTTATTCCTGCCATTAACCACCTACCGTTAATGGGAAATCGGTGAAACCCATTGATGAGGAGGAAACACAACGGTAAGGATGGAGGCCTATATAAGAGGACTGGAGGTAACCAGGTATGTACCTTTCCCATCACACTAACACACACCACACCCAAGTAAACGACAATAGAGTTGGTATCCTGGTAATCAAAGTGTCATTCTTCAGTCTGAAAGCAACACGTAGAGGAATTGGACTCTTGACCATATAGCTCAAGTACCAAAGATTCTACAAAAGAACAGTAGCTTTGCTGCTGTAAAATTTTATAATATTGATAAAATTAGAATCATGTTGTTGCTTGCTGAATTAGAAGAAATTATCAGCTTCCTAGTTTCTCCATATTAATAAGAGAAATAGTCATCACAGGTTTAGTGAGCAGAGACTTAAAGTCAACAATTAACTCAACAAGCAACTCAATTTTTTATTAAGTGTTGATAAATGTATATGTTGTGCGTGTATGGCGATGAAGTCGTGATGAAGCATAGTGCAGGTGATGAACATATAGGTTATGATGAAACTTTCAAAATCAAATCCTAATTTTTTTTATTTTAATCTTTTTATTAAATAAAATAGGAAATATTTAATTTGATTTAAATTGAGATTAATCAAAAGTTACTTAAAATATGAAGGACTAAAATGCAATAAGATAAAATTAGATTCTTTAATAAAAAATAAGCTGACATGGCTAATTATATGATGTGACATGTTTTCATTAGTTAAGGGTTCGACAACACCGAAACCCATTTTTTGCGATGGTACTGGAGAAATTCTCTTAAAAAAATCACATTTTGAAAGATTCTAAACACATGTTGGACAGTTTGGCTTAATTATGTCACAAGTCCCTAAAGTTTGAGGTACTTTTGTCAGATACCCTTATTCTTATTTTTTCAATGTCTGACTTCCTGAAGTTACTTCTGAGTTTGTCATATACCCCTACTACCAATTCTGACCAATTTTGCTGACATGTAACATCGGAATCCTGATCCGACGCAGGAAGTTAGACACGTGGTGCCTCGTGGACAAAGATCATTTCTTTCTTTAAATTAAAAACCTAAAAAATTTAATATTTTTATATTTTAGTTAAGTAAAAAAAGAAAAAAAAAGATTGCAGGGAGAGGACTTCTTCGCCCATGTGACATCACGCGGCTAGTCAGGATTCCGATGTTACATGTCAGCAAAATTGGTCTGAATTGATAGCAGCGGTATATGACAAACCTAGAAATAATTTCAGGGAGTCAAACATTGCAAAAAAAAAAAAAACAAACTTCAAAAAATTGTGACATAATTAAGCCTTTCTACTTTATAACGCGTTTCCAAATATACCGGGCAGGGATACTGTGTTAGGCATTTACTCAGCTCGCTTATGATTGTGGGTGTGTAGCCGTGAAAAGTAGCCACTGCACCTAAAACAACCTTAAGCTATTCCTATTTATAGCGAAGTTGTAAACAAACTGCCTCTTTAATACAGTGACATTTGAATGACTCAGATTTACTTCTGTAACCTTAAATTTCTTAGATCAAGTTATCCTAATAATAATGGGCCATCACGATGATGCGTTTGGAAACTGCTTTGGATGAGGCTCAACTCTATCTCAATAGTAGTTGCAACTCTGCTTAAGAAATTAAACAATGTTTATTTAAGTTTTTAGTCTTTGAACTTAGGTGTTTTTTTGAAATGGGTCATTAAATTTTTTTCGATATTTTGAGTCCTTAAACTTTACTCAAATTTTGAAAATGGTCTTTTCATCACTTAAGTGGTGATATGACCGATGATATGCCACGTCACCTCGTCACATCGATCAATAATGTGTGAAGGTAATGTGCTAGATGATGCCACGTGATTTTTTTAAATTAAAAAAATTCAAATTTATTAAAAATAATTAAAAATTGTATTTTTTAAAGAAAATCGAATATTTTGATAATTTTTAAAAAAATATTTTTTAATAAAAAAACTCATGTGGTGTTTTGTGGCTCTACATAACACATCACTTGTGGATATTATGAAAGTGACCTGACATGTCGTGGGCTATATCACTACTTAAGCGATGAAATGGCCATTTCCAAAAATTAAACAAAGTTCAGGGACTTAAAACATGATAAAAAAAAGTTTAATAATTAATTTAAAAAAACACCTAAGTTCAAGGGTTAAAACGTTAATTAAGCCTTAAATGAACTCCAAATTAACCAACCTTTATGCCCGGCACAAAAGGTTTCTTTTTCAATATGCTAAGGCTTGTGGTTAGTTATTCAATTCGGTCCATGCCCTCATTAGCAAGAGACTTGTGAGTTAGGCGAGATTCTCGCATTAGGTGTCATGTTCCATCATCCATTTTGTCAATTAAATAAAAATAAAAATTCTAAGGAACCTTAATGAGAACCATTTGGGTGAACTACTCTCTTCTCGTGTCTCATCTAATTCGTTAATTTCTCTGACTCTTTCAAAGCAGAGAGTACATATTTAGACTTTTTCTTTTTAACCTTATTATTTATTTATTGGCCCTCACCGCTTGAAACAAGTTGGAAGATTCTTTCCGCTTGCAACAAGATGGAAACAAAATAAAATATTTTTCATCTTATGCAAGTCGTATTATATTCCGCATTTCCAAAGTCGTAAATAAAATAAAGTATTTCGCCTCTCATCAGGCGGAAAACATTAAAAATTTGTTATAATACCAAAATTCTCCCTCCGTTCATTCACGTACAAAACAATAAAAAGAAGGGAGGTGGAAGGTTTACGGAGGGGCATTTCTGGGATTTCAACATTTAATTGTTCCGCTTCTTAAAAAGCGGAAGTATTTCCGCTTTTAAGTAGTCGGTAATTCTTCCGCCTTATGCAAATCAGTAGCTTATCCAACTTGTTTCAGGCGATGGGGACCAATGAGTAAAGGATGTGGTTCAAAAAGAAAAAGTCCATATTCATACTATGAAATAGAGAGTACAATGAGCTGAGTCAATCTTAGTACCCGTTTGGATGAGCGTTCCTCCACCACAAACACAAAAGCTATAGAGTGGTGACTTATGCAGAACATGCGTTTGGACGCCATCCAAACGCTTAAACACACCTTTAGCATTATTCTTGATTTGCGATATAAAAATGTTTTTTTTTTTAATCTTAAAAATGTTGTTTAAGCTTAACTCATTTATTTAAATGAGCCAAATTTAAAGTTTGCGTTTGACTTGCCTATAAAGTATAGGATTTGGGTTAAGGTTGCTTATTAACTTATTCAAAACTTGATTATTTATATTTTTCAATTTAGTCCCAAATATTTTTTTATCAGTTTAATATTTAACAAACATATTTATACTTGATGATGAAATAAAAAAGTAATTTTTTTTATTATATATTCTTTAGTTTATGATGGCTAGGTAATCAACAAAATATGTATTAAATTATTAAATAGATAATTGATTGACTTGTTAAATAAAGCATGAAAATCAATGTTTAATTTTTCGCTATTGTAAAAAGAGTTATAAATTTCTAATGCTAAATAAAGTTTTTGTTTTTAAGTATAGGTATCCTTTATTTCCTGAGCAGATAGGACTTATATGTATGACAAAGTTCTCCATAACAAGTATTTCACATGGACTCGAACTTCAGACTTTTTTTTTATTTTTTATTATTATGCTATAACAACGTAACCCCTCACTAATTGATTAGCTTGCTTGTTGGACTAATGCTACATAAAGTTAAATATATTTTTCAATGAACATATAATTAATAAAAATAAAACTATTGAAATTATAATATGTGTGATAGTAAATGAATAAATAAATAAGTAAATGGTCATAACTCTACTAATAAATATATATACGAGACTGGGCAATTGACACTCTCAAATGATCATTAACGCTCTTTGTTAATCAATCATAAATTAGTAAAATGAAAAACATAAAATAAGATTGGTTGATTGAGAGTGTTAATAGCCATTTGAAAATGTTAGGCAAAACTGTTCATATGGTCCCCTAAGTTATTTATTTGTTCCAATCTGGTCCCCTAAGTCATTTTCGTTTGAAAGTGGTCCCCTAACTCATGTAACATTAGCATTGTTAATCCTTTCCGTCCATTACCACCTAACATCGTCTATTTAAGTTCACGTGCAGCCAGAGTGCCCAATGTAGGCGATCCACGTGTACCCTCCCTTTTACCACGGTAAAAGTTTAAAATGGTGGAGTCAAATGACGCCGTTTTGGTGCTTGAAGCCACTCACTTCATCTTCTCCTTTCTTCCATGAGAAGTCGTTATGAGCTAAGAGAGAAAAACACTAAACTTTGGAGGGAAAACAGAGGGTTGCTAGGGCATTTTCTAAGAGAGAACGAACTGCAACATTGTCATTGATTATGAGCGTGATAGGGAGTTCGTTCATGGACGGAAAGGACTAACAGTGCTAACGTTACATGAGTTAGGGGACCACTTTCAAACAAAAAAGACTTAGGGGACCAGATTGGAACAAAAAAATAACTTAGGGAACCAAACGAGTAGTTTTACCAAAATGTTAATAGCCTTACCCATATATACGAGCCTATAATTTTTTTTTTTTTTTAAATTTTAAACAAATGTATACAAGTTATTCAAGGGTTTCTAACACTGGGTTTGCACTCTTGATCTTGACTCGTTTAAATAATTAAATTTAACTTCCAAGTTAATCGATACCATATTTAATGAGAAGAACTCAAATAATTTATAAATAAATAAAATTGTTTAGCACATTCAGATATTTAACGCTAGCTTTGTGCTATAGCTAGGAAGACACATGTCCGATTCAGGATCATGGTTCTCAAACTTGAGTTACTTAAATTTGTGGAGATAATATAAATTTGATTCATAAATTCATGTGACTGTTAAAAAAATATATAATTAATAAATAACATATACTATAGCTTCCGTACATAATATAATAATCTATAATTAATATTTCAAATTTTGTTAACAGCAAACACATATTTTATTGATAAAGAGCATTAGGGGTACTCAAACCAATTTATACCATAGTTTTACAATGACAATTGAATACAAGGAATTGTGTTCATATGCCAATTACTATATGATATTGTTGAGCCACCCAAGTCATAAACCAATCCCATCTTCTTATTTTTATTGATTCCACTAGCTCCACCAAGTTAGGCTCCTCTCTTCCTTAAACACCTTTTTTTTAATTTTTTCAGCCAGATTAATATTTCAAATTGAAACTTCACAATAATAAAGAAAACAAAATATCCAATAAGGGCTTCAATCCGAGGAAGATTAGACAAAGAATGATATAGTAAAGCCGAGTCTGAGAAATAAGTTAACGTTTGATGTGGTGCCAACAAATACGGCACCACGAGTAGTGCCATATGTTTTATCCATTGATTTGAGAGATATACATCATGAATGGTTTAGATTGGTTCAGATTCAATAACATGCCACTTGTAATACAGGTTAAATATACAGTTTCGTATGTTTTTTTAAAAATAATTATGAAATTATGAAATTATTGAGTGCAATAGACTAACAGCAAATGGCTTCTTTTGCAGTTAACAATTATCAGGCAAGTTTCCAATTTTTTTTAGCATTCGCAAACCACTTTTTTTTTAAAAAAATTATATTAGGGTGTTGATACTTTTTAATTCCATAATTAAAAAACAAAAAGAACTCAATGGCATTAGGATTAGCCACCGTCATTATTAAGATTGCCATACCCGACCTTGCATAACATTCAAGAATTTTCACCATCGTTAAACAATCATTTCCATCTCGTAACCAACACGATAGTAGACGCTCTGTAAAGCGTTTCACCGTCGCAGTTAGAAGCCTTGCAACCAGGAGTTTGGATCTGTTGCAGGGACTGCCACAGTGATTGAAAATGTTCTTCGTTGCTGTTAGAAGCTTCTGACTTGGGGGAAAGAAATTGCCGTCGTGAACAACCTCCACCGAAACAATAGTTCAGTTTTGAAATCAAGGCGATAGAATTATTTTTTCAATATGAAATTAATCAGTGTTTATTTTTTAATGTGGTTGAAACTTTTCATTGTTGTATTATATAATCTTATCCAAGTCTTGCTCATTATTTGAGGTTGGGTATTACTCTGATTAAGAACTTGTTTTTGTATTTAATAAAAATTAGTAATATATTAAAATATATTGAAAAGAATAAAATGACCATGGTTGATTTAATAATTGAAGTGAGAGTAATACTAAATTTGTGATTAATTAAAACTTAGTTAAGTTGATGAGTTGTGAAACATATAATATAATTAAAACTTTACATATAAAAAATAATACATTTGTGAAGTTAATATTAAAAAAAATGAACAAATTGGTTGTGAAATAAAGGATGTGATAAATAAAAGTATGATTAAAAATAGTTAAAAAAAACAGTTGTTTTTGGTAAAATAATTAAAAAACAGTTTATAAAATATTGAGGATTAAATTAGAGATCAATATTTAATCAAAAATAAAATATTACAATTACTCGTTCACATGATTATTCAATAGGAATATTTAAGTACTCCTTCCATTCTTAAACATTTGGTCCTTTTAATATTTTTTTCTTAATATAAGTCTCATTTTCAATTTTCAGTAATATTAATTACTTTTTTTTACAAACACCTTTATATAGTCAACATTTTTTAGATTCACAATAATAATTATAGAGATATTTTTAAAAAAGTATACCAAATATTTATATTTTCAATATTATTAACAATACTAACTAACTTTTTTAAAGAGTATAAAAATTGATCAAACAAATTTATAATAAAGATCGGATTATGGACCGAAGTGAGTATTAAAAACTGACCAGCCCAGCTGGGAAACAATGACACTGACATGCCTGGCCGTGCACAACAAGTTAAAAGTGTCATTGATTTTTTTTTACCTGCAAAAATTGCTTATCAGCCATATTTGACTTCCTATAGAAAGTAAATAGTATGTTTTTACTGGTGCTACCGTAGGTCTATGGCACCACATTAAAACGCCCCGAGAAATAAGACACTTGTAAAGAAGACACAAAAAGCATTTGAGACTTTGGATTCATAAGATATGGATTGAAATGAGTGTTTTTTTTATTAATCTTGAAACATCTGAAGTGAATGTGGCAAATTAGTCCCACATCCCTTAGTTTGTGGGTGAATAGTACTTTAGAACTCAATAAATTAAGGTAATCCCTTAGTTGAAATGCATCCCAACAACAAGTATCCTCATAATTTTTAAGGCTTGTTGTTTTCTCTTCTCTCTCTATTGTAATACTTCTTTAGTGAAATATAATTTTGTAGTATCTGAGGACGTAGGCATAATTGGTCGAACCTCGTTAAATCCTGGTGTTCTTTCTCTTTGTTTTATCGGTTTAGTTTTCTTTTAAATTTGCTAGTCGCTTCCGCAACAACTGGTATCGGAGCTAGGTTGTAGGAAAAAAAATACTATGCTCTATGCGCCGTAGGTATACTACGGTCGGCACATCAGAAATTTTTTCCTACTTTCCGGATCTGTTGAGTAATTGCCATTTAGCAATTTTTTAAAGAAAACTATTCTTTAAAACACTCTTTTGGAAAAATCTTTGAATAATATATTGTCTTTAAGTAGCTAGAAAAATTCTTTCAAAATGGCGATTAGAGTCTAAGGAAATTGGTTTTTAACGGAGACCATTTGTGACTCGACCAATTACCTGGGAATTTATTCTGGTTTACGAAGAAAATCCATTCGGAACGAAGGCATCAACTTCTTCAAGCTTGTTTCAGAGAGCTGTTGGTGCAAATCCGAGATTGATAGTGGAAATTTTCGACGGTAAAGGTCATTTCGGCAAATGGCAAAGTGAGGTTCTAGATGCGCTATTTCAGCAAGGTCTAGACATTGCAATTGAAGGAAAGAAACCCGATAGTATGGGAGAGGAAGATTGGAAGACCCTCAATAGATTGACATGTGGTACAATCAGGTCATGCTTATCTAGAGAGCAGAAGTATGCATTTTGCAAAGAGACTTCTGCTAGTAAGTTGATGATGGCGTTGGAGGAAAAGTAGTCAGAATAAACTTCACATGAAGAAAAGGCTATTTCGATTCACTTACATTCCCGGTACCACAATAAATGATCACATTACCAGTTTTAATCAGCTTGTTGCTTATTTATTGAACTTGGATGTGACTTTTGAAGATGAGGATCTAGCCTTGATGCTGTTCGAATATCTTCCTGAGGAGTTTGAGTTTCTCGAAACAACAACCTTCCCAAACAACTCTACTCCATGGGAAGGTTGCTGTTTCTCTCAATAAAGTCTGTGGAGCCCTCTACAGCTATGAACTGAGGAGGAAGGACAAAAAGGACATTTCGGATAGAGCTATTGAAGCTTTGGTTGCAAGAGGACGTCCGGTGAGCCAATCGAAAGGAAAGAAAAAGCGATCAAAGTCGAAGGTTAAGATTAGCAAAGATGAATGTGCCTTTTGTGAGAAAAGGGGCATTGGAAGAAAGATTGTCCCAAGTTGAAAAATAAAGGCCAATCTAATAAAGGAAAGGTTGCTGCAGATTCAAATATAGCTGAGTATGATGATGACTCAGATTATTCACTTGTTGTTTCAACTAATTCTTCTAGTGCTTGGCTGCTTGATTCGGGATGTAGCAATCATATGTGTCCCAATCGAGAATGGTTTTATGAGTTCAAAGAACTAGAAGAAGGAGTAGTTTACACAACAAATGATTTCCCTCGCACCACACATGAGATTGGTTCCATTCGTTTGAAGAATCATGATGAAACAATCAGAACTTTGAAGGATGTTCGTTTTGTCCCGAGTTTCTGTGGGAGCCCTAAAAGAAAAAGGTTTCAAGGTGCACGTAGAAGGTGGAGTGATGAAGATAATCTTTGGAGCACTGGTGGTGATGAAAGGAGTTCGGAAAAATAATAGGTTGTACCATTACCAAGGTACTACTATTATTGGAACTACAGCAGCAACGTCAGTGATGAAAATGAGTTAGAAGCTGCCAAGCTATTGCATATGCGCTTGGGGCATGCTGGCGAAAGATCCTTGAATATACTCATGAAACAAGGATGATTGAAAGATATTCAGGCTTGCAAATTGGATTTTTGTGAGCATTGTGTCAAAGGGAAGAAGACAAGGGTGAAATTTGGAACATCAATCCATGATACTAGAGGTATTTTGGATTATGTTCTGATGTGTGGGGACCTTCCAAAACAGCATCTTTGGGAGGAAATCGCTACTATGTCACTTTTGTTGATGATTTTTCCCGGAGAATTTGGGTGTATGCAATGAAGACTAAGGATGAAGTGCTTAGAGTTTTCCTTAAGTGGAAAAAGAGGATGGAAACTCAGATGGGTCGAAATATCAAACATCTTCAAACAGACAATGATGGAGAATACAAGAGTGATCCATTCATGAAGGCCTGCCAAGAAAGTGGCATTGTCAGACACTTCACTGTCAAGCACACACCACAACAAAATTGAGTGGTAGAATGCATGAACCAGACATTGCTGGAGAGAGTTCGGTGTATGTTATCCAATGCTGGATTGGGCAAGCAGTTTTGGGTTAAAGCTGTTGTGTATGCGAGCCATCTCATCAATCGCCTGCCATCTAGTGCTATCGGTGGCAAAACACCACTAGAGAAATGGTCCAGGAAACCTGCTATGGATTATGATTCCTTACATGTATTTGGTTGCACTGCTTATTATCATGTTAATAAGGAGTCAAAATTGGATCCTCATGCATAGAAAGCAATTTTCATGGGGATTGCATCCGATGTGAGAGGATATCGTCTTTGGTACTTAGAGACCAAGAAGACAATCATTAGTAGGGATGTCACCTTTGATGAATCTACCATGTTGCGAAAGGTGACGACAAAACAGAAGGATGGTACTCCTAAAGACCTAAACAGGTGGAGTTTGAAAGGAAAATTGTTTTTCCAGCAAATGATGAAACATATGCAGAAACTCCTATGGTAGATGAGGAGTCAGATGGAGAAGAGGTTCAAACCCAAGAACCTCCACAGCAACTTGAACCAATTGCATTGAGAAAGACAAGGAGGACAACCAGAGTGCCTGCTCGCTATGTTTATATGGTGTCTTATGCATCTCCAATTGCAAGTAATGACATTCCTACCACTTATAATGAAGCAATTAGAAGTTCAGAAGAAGATAAGTGGAGGAGTGCCATGTTTGAAGAAATGCAATCCCTTCAAAAGAACCTTCAAAAGAACCAAACATGAAAGTTAGCCAATCTTCCAAAGGGAAAGAAAGCAATTGGGTGCAAATGGGTATATGCAAAGAAAGACGAATTTCCTGACAAGTTAGATGTACGCTACAAAGCAAGGCTAGTAGCCAAAGGCTAGGTTCAGACGGAGGGGATCGATTACAATGAGGTGTTTTCTCCAATTGTGAAACACTCTTCCATCCGTATTTTGTTGGCCTTGGTAGCACAATTGGATTTGGAACTGGTTCAAATGGATGTAAAAACGTCGACTTGGAGGAGGAAATCTATATGACCCAGCCTGAAGGATTCAAGGTTGCTGGAAAAGAACATATGGTTTGTAAACTTGAAAAATCGTTGTACGAATTGAAGCAATCTCCAAGACAATGGTGCAAACGATTTGACAAGTTTATGTCGAGGCAAATGTACACAAGAAGCAAATATGATTACTGTGTATATTTGCGCAAGCTGCATGATGGATCTTTTATATATATTCTTCTTTATGTTGATGATATGTTGATAGCTTCCAATAACAAAGGGGAAATTGAGAAGTTAAAAGCTCAATTAAATGGTGAATTCGAAATGAAGGATCTTGGTGAAGCAAAGAAGATTCTTGGCATGAAGATAAGCAGAGATAGGAAATCAGGAAAAACTTTGGTTAACTTAGCAGGAATATCTGAGAAGGTACTAAAACGTTTTGGCATGTATGATGAGTCAAAACCTGTTAGTACACCACTTGCTCCTCATTTCAAACTCAGTGCAGTTTTATCTCCGAAAGATGCAACAGAAAGAGCATGCATGTCTAAAGTTCCATATGCAAGTTTTGTTGGAAGCTTAATGTATGCTATGGTGTGTACAAGGCTTGACATTTCATATGCAGTTGGGGTTGTGAGCAGATATATGTATAATCCTGGAAAAGAGCATTGGCAAGCTGTGAAATGGATTCTGCGGTATATTTTGAACACTGTAAATATTGGTTTGGTATTTCAGCAAGAACAAGGTGGTCAACATGTAGTTGGATATTGTGATTCCAACTATGTTGGTGATATGGATAAACGTTGATCAACTACTGGTTATGTGTTTATTTTGGCAAAAGCACCGATATGTTGGAGGTCTACATTACAGTCAACCGTCGCTTTGTCTACAACAGAGGCAGAGTATATGGCTTTGACAAATGTTGTAAAGGAGGCAATCTGGCTTCAAGGTTGCTTGGTGAATTAGGGATTCGACAAGAGCATGTGAAGGTGCATTGTGATAGTCAGAGTGTTATCGTGTTGGCAAAGAATCAAGTTTACCATGCAAGGACAAAGCACATCGACGTTTGTTACTACTTCATACGAGAGGTTATCGAAGAAGGTGAAATTGTCATCCAGAAGATTCGGACCACCGAGAATCCAGCTGATATTTGACAAAGGCAGTAGATTCAATCAAGTTCCAACATTGCTTGGACTTGATCAATACTGTTAAAATTTGAAGACTGCATTTGAAGACATGTAATTTGCCAAGGTGGAGATTTGAAGTGAATGTGGCAAATTAGTCCCACATCCCTTAGTTTGTGGGTGAATAGTGCCTTAGAACTCTATAAATTAAGGCAACCCTTTAGTTTAAATGCATCCCAACAACAAGTCTCCTCATAATTTTTAAGGCTTGTTGTTTTCTCTTCTCTCTCTATTGTAATATTTCTTTAGTGAAATATAATTTGATAGTGTCCGAGGACGTAGGCATAATTGGTCGAACCTCGTTAAATCTTGGTGTTCTTTCTCTTTGTTTTATTGCTTTAGTTTTCTTTTAAATTTGTTAGTCACTTCTGCTACAACATAATCTTTTTAAGTATTTTATTCATGAAATGATGTTGGTTTGGGTCTTTAAAAAATGTGATTTGAGTGGATTGAGTGAATTAATAAACTCGCAGATTTATCCGTGTTTACCCGAATTCATCCAAATCCGAGTTTTCAAGTAATTTGATTTGATTGCACAACCTAAACTCGTACCTATTGATACCAAAGTTTAACAATCAGGAGAAGGACAATAATGAAAGATAAGAGAAGATTCGTGACTATTGAACTAGTGATGAGTTATTAGAACGTTATGAAAAAATTTCTTTCCAAGTGGTTGATTCCTTAACCAGTTCTGGTTTTGATGCTCATCTATAAATATATAGTGCCCCTTTCATCATATATGAAAAGAAAAAAGGAAAAGAACTTCAATAATATTTTGAAAGCTAGCTTTAATTTGTTCTAGTATTATTTTGTTCCAAAAGGGCTCAAACGCCTCCCCTCCCCTCCCCAGTCCCCCTGATGGAATGTTACGTTTCGATTAAGTAGAGGATGAAATCTACTAAGATCTTGTATGTGGAATTTCACAGGACCACGTCCTCACAAGATGGCTTTTAATTTATCTACTCGATCATTTTTATTAAATTCATTAATTTATTCAACTTCTAGAGTCCACCGACCAAAGCACCAAATTTTCTTTGTTTTTCTCTTCCAACCCATTTTGAAAAAAATGGAGTGAGCTTTCTATTCAATCGCTCAGGGGACAATTGTGGTCCAACCCCATGCTATTGGCACAAGTGGATAGAACGCGACAAATAATTGGGATAAACATATGAAATTGCTAATCACTTTAGTATTGTACCTAATTGTACAACTTAATTTTAAAACCATGTTGGATTATCAAAGTTACTACTAGTTTAGATACGATTCCAAATTTCGAATCAAAGTCGATCTTATCACATGCTACTGTTAAACAATTCTTAATTAGTGCGTAATATAAAATGTTAGATCTTCTTGCTCTTTCTATTAATATTTAATCTCCCCTACGTATACCCTTCTCGATCTTGAGATGCTATCCAGGTGTAATATATGAAAAACCTTTAACTTTTGTTTCATATATAGAATCAGTCCCATTGATCAATAGTCACGTGAAGCTGCCTTATTCCAATGAGAACATAGACCAACCACTTCTGTAAAATTGTGGTGCATGGGTACCATAGATTCTTATTTAGGCACCAGTTGGAATTTTCAGCTGGGTTTTAGGTTATATATATATATATATATATATATATATATATATATATATATATATATATATATATAAACATGGTGTGGTTACACAAGCTGATTCTTATTAGGGTTACGAAGGAGGAATAAAGACCCTCTATATTTTCTTCTTTCCATTTTTTATTCATTTCTAATATTGAATGATTATGATGTTTTTGATAATATTTAATTTAATATTTTAACTCACTGTTAAATTATTCAACAATTCTGATCTTATTCATCTATCAACATGGGTTATAATAACAAGTAGTAAGCGGTTCGGTATCGTTTAAACAATATTTCGAGTTTGATTTCTTGTGGATACAGAAAATTCATATTAGGAAACTTATTTATCGTAGTCAAGTACGCGATCCAGGTTAGATCCGAATATACATAGATAATACTTAGAGAATCGGGTGGCAGAAAAAAAAATTATCCATCTATACAATAATTATGCTGAACTTAGCAAATGAACAGTATTATCTTAGTCGTCTGATTGGGCTAAGATATTTTGAGCCATGTTCAATATTCCAATCCTATTGCCTACCGCCTAGGAAGCATTTTGATTTTCAGTTCCACAATGTTAAAGTGGTAATAAAGCCTATAGCATTTCAAATATCAAGCAAATAAAGCCTATAGCATTTCAGGTAATATTTTAAGGCAGTCACTAAGTTTGGTATAAATGGTGGGTCCAAATAAAACCTATTATGAATTCATAAAAGGACGGCTAAGAACCCGTCCCCCACCTCCAATAGATGGATTTATTTATTTATTTATTTATTTTTTTGAATAAATAGATGAATATTTAACGAAGAACTTGACATAAAGGGAATTTGCTTATCGTTTAAACATAGGGTGTTACTTCAATACCTTTTCAAAATAAACGGTTTTGGTACCCTCTCATATTTTTCCAATCAAATTATGACAAGTACAATATACTACCATGTCAATAAAGCTAATGAAATTTACATCGAGATATTTTTGGCACTCAATAAAGACCGAAGATTATATGTTAAGATGTTCTCCACCTTTTATATGTTTTTGGTGCTAAAAAATCTGCGCTAAATTTAGACGATAACATATATTCTTGTGTGCTGAAGATTATGTTTCAACTGCAGTAATACAATTTTTTAAGCTGATAAAAAAATACAGTGAAATGTTCTTATTCTCATTGTTATCTGGCAAGAAGATTGATAATAGTGGCATGATGTTGATGTTGCTAGCCCGAAGATGAATAAAAACTTGATATTAAGGTTTATGATTTGAGAATGGTTGTGAATTGATTTAGTTAAAAAAAATCTTGCAAATAAGATCATACATATTTGATTACAAAATTTTATTAAACTTATTCATTTATTTTCACATGCATGATAGTATATTGGAGTTGTCATAATTTGATTGAATAAATATGCGAGGGTACCAAAACCCTTTATTTTGAAAGGGTACCAGCCAAAGTATAAAACCCTTAAAAATATATTTTTATAACGATTGATTTTGCTATATACATAAGAGTGTGGAGTGTGCATGTAATAGATTAAATCCCAATAACCTTAGTTGATTATTGTGGGCGACACCGCAATATAAAGTATCAAAGTGTAGAGTGTGGAGTGTGCTTAGAAGTATTTTTTGAACTTCCTAACTTTTTTAATGAATTCTTTCTTATAAAAATAAAGAGTTTAAATTAAAAGGGGTTGTTTAACCTCAGTTTCTAAGGTTGATGATAAGATGTGAAAAAAAAATAAAAACATATCGAGAAGGTAAGTCCATTTTTTTCAAAATATTAAATTTTTATTTTTCTTCAATACAAAACTATTTTATTAAGCTTCTTATTTTCAGTTTTAAAGGTTGAAGTTAAGAAAATCATAAATTATGTTGGTGCAGTGGTGACAGGGGCTGCACTTGGTAGGGCGAACCACGGTTCGATCCCCCGCAACAACGTTGGGAGAGGAATAAAACCTTAACCCCGGGACCCCCCTCGAACTGGATTAGTCGGCTCAGTGGGCCGGATACCAGGGTGCAAACCAAAAAAAATACTAAAAGTATGTTTCAACCCTTTTTAACACTTTTAATATAGCATTTTTCATTTTTACTACAATTGTTAGCATTTTTTATATTATTATAATTGAGAAAATAAAACAGTGATGCGGTGAACAAGATAAAGTAAACGAAAGACTTTTCACTCGACTTTACTCCATGTTTGATACTTATACTTGATTTATTTTGTTAAAAATATTTATTGATGTGAATAGGGTCAATTTGATATGATATAATTATATATATATATATAGAAAGGTTTTTTTTCGCATTTTATATCACTTTAAATAATGCTAAAGTATTTTGCTAGATTAAAACAATTAACATGATATCAAATCACCAAGGAAAATTTAAAAAGAAAACGCAGCGGAATAAAAGGAGAGGACGTGAGGCAGAGATAAACCTCTTGTTATATCTCTTTGTAATTATTATTCACAATTCTCTTTCTTTTCATATGTTATATAAGAATGAAAGAACATAGACCTTTTTATACTGAAGGCTATGTTTAAAATTAGGATGAAACAATAATTTTCACAGATTGTAACAACACGGAATAGTTCTGCCTTTAACGGTTTGGTAAATATGTCAGCAATTTGATCTCCGGTGTGACAGTACTTGATCAACACTTCTTTATCTTCAACTAATTCACGAATCTTGTGAAAGCGAATATCTATGTGTTTGGATCGCCCGTGAAAAACTGGATTTTTGGATAGTGCTATAGCAGACTTGTTATCACAAAATATCTCATTAGGAGTATCCTGCTTCTGATGTAATATTTCGAGAATTCTTCTTAGCCAAACTGCTTGTGTTGCACAATTGGTTGCTGCTATGTATTCTGCTTCGGCCGTAGATAGTGCCACTATTGGTTGTTTCTTTGACGACCATGATATTGCGCCTGAACCGAGATGAAATATATATCCCAATGTGCTTTTCCTTGTATCTATATCTCCAGCCCAATCACCGTCGGTATAACCAATAAGCTTTACATCATTATTATTGCCATAAAAAATTCCATCAGCTAAGGTACCTTTGATGTATCGGAGGATTCTTTTAGCTCCTTGTAAATGACTTGTACGTGGTTCTTCCATGAATCTGCTTAGTAACCCTACTCCAAATACTATATCAGGTCTAGTTGCAGTTAGGTATCTAAGACTCCCGATCAAACTCTTGTAGTACGTTGAATCTATTCTTTTACCTTCATTTTCTCTCGTCAGTTTTAACTTTTCCTCTACTGGTGTGGAAATTGGTTTTGAATTTTCCATCTTAAATTTCTTTAAAATATCATTAGCATATTTATTTTGAGAAATAAATATTCCATCATTCCGTTGAACAATCTCGATGCCAAGAAAATAGGACATCAACCCTAAATCAGTCATTTCAAAAGATCGGATCATAGCCTCCCTGGATTCTGTTATCATGTTTGAATTATTCCCGGTAAAAATTAGGTCATCGACATAGAGACACACTATCAGAACATCTTCAGGCTTAACACATTTAATATATAAAGTGTGTTCATATGGGCATCTTTCAAACCCGTGCTCCACAAAATATGAATCAATCTTCTTATACCATGCTCTCGGTGCTTGTTTTAATCCATACAGTGCTTTATTTAATTTATAAAACTTTATTTTCATTTCCCTTTATCACGTAACCCTCAGGTTGCTCGACATATACTTCTTCTTCCAAGTTACCATTTAAAAAGGCAGATTTAACATCCATTTGATATATTTTCCAATTACGTTGAGCAGATAGTGAAATAATCATTCAAATAGTGTCAAGTCTAGCAACAGGAGCAAATACCTCGAAATAGTCAATACCTGGTTTTTGCTTATATCCTTTTGCAACCAACCTCGCTTTAAAACGATCAAAGTCGCCGTTGGGCTTGTACTTTGTTTTGTACACCCACTTTACTCCAATGGGCTTCTTGTCTCCAGGCAAATCTGTTAGCTTCCATGTATCATTCTTTTGAATAGAATGAATTTCCTCGTCCATAGCCTTTCTCCAATGCTGGTGATTAGTGGCTTCCTTAAATGTTAAAGGATCACAATCTGCAAACAAAGCAAAATTAATAATCTCCTCGTCGTCTGATGGATCATTATCATTCCCCAGAATGCAATCTTGAAGTCTGGCAGGTAATCGATGTTGCCGTTGTGGTCTTCCCGATGCTTCACCTTGAGGTTCGGGAAGCATTTGATTGTTATGTGCTGGATCATCATGATTATTGGGTGCTTGACCTTCTTCATTGTCTTCTGCTTCATGATCTTCTGGAATTGCCACTTGCTTCTTTTCTGATTTGGTGGTCCAATCCCATATGCCTTCTTCATTAAATGTTACATCTCGACTAATAATAATTTTCCTAGTTTCGGGATTATACAATTTATAAGCTTTTGAATTTGTACTATATCCAATAAAAATACATTTTTCACCTTTATCGTCTAACTTCTTCCTTAGTTGATCTGGTACTCGGGCATATGCAACACACCCAAAAACTTTTAGGTGTCGTTTTGATGGCTTCCTTCCGCTCCAAGCTTCTTCTGGAGTTTTACCACTGACGCTCTTCGTCGGGCACCTGTTTAAAATATATATAGCAACTACTTCTGCCCAAAATTCTTTAGGCATTTTCTTGGCTCTTAGCATGCATCGTACCATATCCATAATTGTCCTGTTCTTCCTTTCTGCTACTCCATTTTGTTGGGGTGTGTATCTAGTGGTCATTTGATGTTGAATTTCATGTTGCTCAAAGAAATCGGAACAAGTGAGATACTCTTGTCCTCTATCAGTTCTCAGTGCTTTAATCTTGCATCCACTTTGGTTTTCGACAAACGCTTTAAATGATTTGAAAGCATCACAAGCTTCCGATTTTTGCTTTAGAAAATAGACCCAAGCTTTTCTGCTATAATCATCAATGAAAGTAATAAAATACCTGCAGCCTCCATTTGTTGGAACCTCAACCATACATAAATCTGAGTGAACAATCTCCAATAGCTTCCTTGCTCGCCAAGACTTTCCAACTGGAAATGCATCCCGGTGCTTCTTTCCCAATTGGCAAGTCTCACATACACAATTAGGAACATTTACTATAGGCAAACCAGAAACAATCTCTTTCCTTGATAAATAATTTAATCCAGAGAAATGAAAATGTCCAAAACGCATGTGCCACAACCAATCATCATCAGGTATGACCGAATTTAAACATGAAATTTTTTCATGTTGTAATTTTAAGGGGAATAAATGGTTCGAGGTCATGTTTACTTTTGCTACAAATTTACCGTGTCTGTCAATTATCGTACAGAGACCATGGTGAATTTGCATGTTGAAACCTTTCTCTGACAACTGTCCCATGCTTAGGAGATTATAATGAAGTCCAGGAGCATAGAAAACATCAGAAATAAAATTTTGAGAACCGTCTTTTAGTTTAAAAGTAATTTGACCTTTCCCCAAAATTGGTATATTAGTATCATTGCCAAATTTCACCATCGAATTAATACTTTCATCTAATGTAGAAAATAACTCCTTCTTCCCACACATATGATTACTGCACCCAGTATCCAAATACCAAATATTCTCATCTTTTGCAAAAAAGTTACTTGCACAAAATAAACTTTCGTGGTTATATGAATTCTCACCAGTATCATGATTTTGATTTTCTGCCAGGTTTGCCTGATAATTATTCTGAAATCTAGATCGACAATCTGCCGCTCTGTGGCCATATTTTCCACATTGGAAACAAGTGAAATTACTTCCTTCTTGATTAAAATTACCTCGTCCTCTTCCACGGTTTGAGGGTCTAGAATTGTTTTCGCCTCGTCCTCAACCAGGAGGTCTATAGTTGTTGTCTCGCCATTGATTAAAAATGCTTCGTCCTCTTCCTCGAAAGTTTCCACGGCCTCTGCCTCTATAGTTACCTCTTCCTCCGTTATTATAATTTCGATCTCTGCCATATCTACTTTGGCTAGATTCTGCCATATTGACTTGGCTTTTTAAAGCCTCTTCTTTTGATCTTTCTGTCTTCTCTAAAATTCTGTTCACGTGGCTCTCCATACTCCCTTGCAATTCTGCTACCGTCATCGTGTTTGTATCATGGGACTCAATTATTGTAGTCACCACATGATCAAACTTAATAGGCATTTTGCGAAAGATCTTCTCTACCACCATACTTTCTGAAATATCTTCTCCATACAACCTCATTTTATTAACGAGGTCGGTAACTCGTGAGAAATATTGTTCAACACTTTCTGAATTAGACATCTCGTATCTTTCATATTCTCTACGCAATGACTGTAGCTTAGATTTTTGAGCTTTGTCCACTCCTTTGTATGATAATTTTAAGGTCTCCCATGCTTGCTTCGCAGTCTTGGCATTGGCTATTTTGCCAAATACCAAATAGTGAACTCCTTGGTGAATTTGCGTCAGCGCCAATTGGTCCCTCCTTTGAGCAATTTCATTAGCTTCTTCTTCAATCCCTGGTTCAATGAGACTCCAAAGGTTTTGAGCTTTTAAGTGTGTTATCATTAAAAGCTCCCAGTAATTATAATCAAGTTTCCCATCTAATTTAGGACCTGACCAAACAACATTAAAATTGTTTGACATTTTTTTACTTTGTATGTGTTTAAAAATAATAATATGAGAACACCCTTGTTTCTCACAAACACCTCTTTTTTTTTAAACCAGGCGCTGGATTAAGCCAGCTCTGATACCAATTTGATATCAAATCACCAAGGAAAATTTAAAAAGAAAACGCAGCGGAATAAAAGGAGAGGACGTGAGGCAGAGATAAACCTCTTGTTATATCTCTTTGTAATTATTATTTACAATTCTCTTTCTTTTCATATGTTATATAAGAATGAAAGAACATAGGCCTTTTTATACTGAAGGCTATGTTTAAAATTAGGATGAAACAATAATTTTCACAGATTGTAACAACACTAAAAAAACACGGGAAGTTAGGAGCATGAGTTGTTATTCAAATGAATTTAAAGTTGATTTACTATATATATATATATATATATATATATATATATATATATCACATAACATTTTCAAAATTCGATAACTTATAAGTTTTTATCAATTATCATATTTTTGTTACCATACCAATACAAGAACGGTGTTGATGCATATATAGTCAGTAAGTACTTTTGTAAACATTTTTTTTTTTGAACGTAAACATTTTTTTGAGTTTATAAGCCTATGTTAATCTTAACAAGTTTTCAAAACTCAATTCACCTAAACTTTGCTACATCACACGACACTTTTGGCACATAAAGTAATATAAAGCATGGAAAACGTTTTGTCTATATACAACGATCTTGAACTCCTGACAATTCAACTGCATTGGCACAAGTTTATTTGCCCATCTAGTAGGGTTGTGGGTTTGAAGTTGAGTAACTCTTAAATAATTCTCTTTTAAACTTAATAAAAGTAACTGCTATTATTGCCTTAATTACTCATACAAAGTTAAAGGGTGAATACTTCGGTACCCTTTAGTTTATGAAGGGTTTGATACCCTCTCTATGTGGATCACTTAGATGATGACAAATGTATATGGGTGCTGAGTCAAACTTATTTGGTTGAAAATGTCAATGTTTACAATTAAGTCTTTAAGTATTCAAATACAAAAATACAAAGTTATTGAAGGAAAAAAAAAGTGCTCAACGTGAAACTTTATCGTTTTGCAGCTTTGTTCTTCTTTTTTGACTACCGTATAGTATTTAGATTTCATGTTTGTAAATCCTAATTTCAACACTCAACTAATGAATTTTTAATTTTGCAACCCTGTTCATTTTTTTTACTACTGTTTCTTTCCTTTTCCTTTTTTACTTTTTAAATTCAAGTATCGACATGATAAATTATTGAAGTAATTCAGATGACGCTAACTAGTAACTGCATGAAACAACATATATATAATCATTGGTTCTGATGAATTGGTTTCAATTTGGTATCAATAAGAACTACTTTTAAATTATTCATACAGAAAGGGTACCAAACCCTTCATAAACCAAGGAGTACCGAAGTATTCACCTAGTTAAAGTTCATTCATAAAAGAATTTTTAATTGTAATAATATAATACGAACCTATTTAAAAATTATTTTGTTTTATAGTTAGTTTTTATTATTTTTTTTATAACGAGAAGCTTAATTGTACGAGAAGTACTCTTACAAAGAATAGACTAGAAAGAAATGAGAAAAGGGCAAAGTTCAATGAATAAATGGGGCAAACCGTTAACCACCAATTATATTTGTTTGATCCCACGAACTGATGTCGTGCACTTCTTAAATTTTCAAGGGTTTTTTAAACAAGTGGGGGATAAGTATTCGACACTAATTCCTCGTGTCTAAATATTAATATAGGATGTCTTTCTGAATTTTTTGTTTTTAATTTATAATATCTTGTTGCAATTTTTTATGATGTTTAATTAATTTTTTTTACAATTTTTTATTTTCTCAATATCTTTTAGAATCTCAATAATAATTAAAAAATTAATTTAAAAAATATATCAATTATTTATTATTTAATGTCATTAACAATATAATACTGATTAATTTAATTGGTGGACATAAATTTTACCAAAATAACCTAATATTAAAAAACAGAAGGAGCATATATATTAAAAAAAAAAGTTGTTGTATAGAAGGAACTTGCGGTACTTAGAGTACATGATTGTGTATTCATTTGCTAACCCTTTATAGAAGGTGGAGTTTTTGTGTACTATGATGCTCGGTAGTGTTTGTGGTGTGGAAATAAATTTTCTTTTTGTTGTTAAAATAAAAACCTTTATATATTTAGTTTATAAAAAGACCATTTATTATTATTTTCTTTAATCCTGACGCCGAAATTAATAAATTCCAATTTTTATTGTAAATTAAAAGGTTGATATGATTTAAGTTTCGGAAATTCATCAGGGGGCCAGAGAACAATAGTCACAAGTTGTGGCTTGTTCATGAACATAATCACCCGTGACCAGTCCTTCCTTCCCATAGCTCCAACTTTGAACTTTAGAGATTAACCGATTTGTCATTATTATTCCAAGCTTTTAGTTGCTAAATGCTGTTTTAATTATGTGGCCGAACCTTTTCCAAATCCGGGGCTGCATTTGGTGGCATGTCCCCAATATATAACTACAACATATATACTAGAAACTATGTTTAATTCCACAAAATTAATGATCCTGAAAAGATAATATCCTTTATACAATTAATGTTGTAACTACTACATACTAGCTTAATTAATTTGTAGTTCCTCCATTATATTGGAATGGATTAAATACAATTAAACACTTCCAAGTGCTCCAACAAGACTCAAGATAAAGTTATCATGTACATTGCTACCATGGTATCTGGTTCAATGTAATTGGACAATTCAAGTTCTATTGTTTGCGACAAACGAATGTTATATATAGTACGTCCGTTATATGAAATTATGAATCACTGGCCTAAACCAAAGTGGAAACACGTCCTTTATGTCACTGGCTCAAACCAACGTGGAAGCCAATTTTATTGGATCACATATAATGACCGAAGGAATTAATTGGAGGACAGAGGTAGGTTGAGGTTGAAAAGGTGTACGCATTCTTATCTCCTAGCATAAACCTTATTCAATAACTATGGTTTCATTACTTATTCAACTTTTAAACTGACGCCGATCTGACACCTACAAAAATGGTGATTTTTTACTTGAGGAGTTTCATTACTTATTCAACTTTTAAACTGACGCCGATCTGACACCTACAAAAATGGTGATTTTTTACTTGAGGAGTATTGATATATCAATTTTTGTCTTGGATTAAACTGTGAGGCAGATAAAATCATGAGACCAAGTCAAAAAATTAGGTTTGGTCTCGTTTGATACCTTGGTCCGGTCTTTAGTATTTTTAAACCATTATTTTTGTTTATTTATGTTATTTTCCTTAAAGTTCAGCGTGTTTTGGTTTTAATCCTTAAAAGTTATTTTGACCTAGATTAATCTTTAATTTTTCAAACATTTTGGTTTTGGTCTCATTCATTAGAAAAAATTAGTTATTTACTGACATGATTAACGAAAATTCACACTAGCAACCACATGATATGAGGTAGCGCCAAATAGGTGGTGTAATATAGATGATTCAGGCCAATGAATTCAAAATTTTGTTTGTGGAATCATTTTGCGTATCGGATCATTTTGCATCAGGGGATCTGTATCATCCACGTCATATCACCTATCTCGTGTCACCTCATACCACCGAGGATTGCTGATGTGGTATTCCGTTAACCACACAAACAAATAACATATTTTTCCTAACGTAGAGAACCAAACCAAAATGTTTGAAAAGTCCTGATCAAAATAACTTCTAGGGACTAAAACCAAAGCACGTCAAACTTTTGGGGACTAAAGACATAAATAAGCCCATTATTTTTAATGGTTTGATGTACGATTTCATAATTTTGGATAGGCAAAACTACTAGATTGGTCCTGTAAGTTATTTTTTGGTTGCGATTTCGTCCCTTAACTTTTTTCGTTTCAAATAAATCCGTAAGTTTGTAACTTGTTTCAAATAAATCCTTCCATCCAATTTTGTCTTAACACCGTTAATAGGAGCCTCCTATGTGGCAACCATTGGTCTTACGTGGTTAAAACTCAACGTTACATCCCCAAAATGGTTGCATTTGAGGCCAAAAGAGAAAACCAAAACAGTTAGGGATGACCCAATAAGCTTCTATTTTAGTCTCATACAACATCGTTTTGGGGTGTAACGTTGATTTTTAGCCTTGTAATAAGACCATTGGTTGTCACGTAGGAGTCTCCCATTAATGGTGTTAAAACATAATTCGACGGAAGGATTTATTTGAAACAAGTTACAAACTTCCGGATTTATTTGAAACGAAAAAAAGTTAAGGGACGAAATCGGAACCAAAAAATAACTTACAGGATCAATCTAATAGTTTTGTCTTTTCGATATTTTCAAGATCAAATCGGACTAGGTTGATTAGCCTTTTTTTTAATCATATAAAATTATTTTTTAAAAGTTGTATACTTATGGTGGGGCATAATTAAATTTTTATTTTCTAAAAAATGCTTAGTAAATGTAGTTGTTTGAATTATATGTTCAATGAATTTGCTGCTGGATGTGTTTAAATTATACTTGAATATGAAATTTCCATGCTTTTAAATTTTCAAATAAATTCAGCAAGTATATCATTAGATAGGATCAAACTAGAGCACTTATATTCAGTTTTGTTTAATTTAATCCAGTGTTTATGTGATGAATATTTCTGAATTATATTTTAAATTTAGTTTTATTGGTCTATTCTACAAGAGGAGGATCCATTTATACCAAGTTAAATTACACAAATTCTTACACAGCTCATAACTCTTACACCAACTCAAATCTAATCGAATCATCAATCGCTGCATTGAAAGTTCCTATCATATAGATCGTCTATATCAAATTTCACAAAAATTCAAAATCATTTAGCACTTCATTTATATATGTCAAAATTAACGAAATATATGTCTTAATTAAAAGTATATGAAAATAGAGCTATTTGAATATACATTTAATGATATTTAAATGTTCTCAAATTTGACACAAATGATTTAGATGACATATAGTTATTAATCAACGAATCGGTAGAATTAGTTAAATTCACATTATATAAAAAATTATAAACCCTGTCTGGTATAATTTAACTTGATGGATCGCTCCTCATTCTATAATATCCGCCAAAAATTTCTTTCATACAACAATTTGGACTCTTACATTTTTTTTTCATGAGATATTTTAGCTCTTAAAGTTTGGACCAAAATGAGTGAAATGAAAATTTTTCAAGCACCAACTTGTCACATAAAATAAATATTTAAGAACTATTCCTTAACTTTAATTTTGGAGGGACTGAATCTCACACCATTTGCTAACTTTACTTAGTTAGTACCAAATGTCCCGATGCATTGAACAAACTTTTTTAGTTACTGAATTGGTTTTTACTATTACAAGTTTATGTGTCTTTTCCTTAATGTACCAAAATAAAAAATAAGATTAAAAAAAGAGATTAATGGTTGTGCACTAACGGTTTAACGTTTTTTACACCATCAGGGCATCGTATACCATTCGTTTGTATTACTTTTATTTGAAAGTCAACGACCATAAGCGCATGAATAATAGATAACGATGCACTGATGTTGTAAAAAACATTTATACTGTCGATACATCATCTATTTTCTCTTAAAAAAAAGTCTCTCCTTTTTGTTTAAGAGTCTCAAATTGAGACGAATTGAAGCCCTTTTTATCTTTAATGTACATGTGCAGGATATTACTTTCACTCACCACAAGACGTTGCACCTACCAAACGGGACTCAAAGGATGTCCTCATGTCCAAATATGAAATTTAGAAAGAAAATAAAGCAAGTATATATATATATATATATATATATATATATATATATATATATGGTAGGGTAATGATATTGACATACATTCCAAAATCCGAATCGCGTCCTTTTACGCTCCATATTAATCAACCATTAGTCGTTTAATTTAAACTATTATGTTACAAAATTATCATTAGTTTATTAAGAGTGTGAATACATAATAATTAAGAGTAGTGTAGTGTCTTTATATGATGGTGATTTTTAAAATGTTACTCATCAAGGTTCTTGAGTACAGTGACTAGTGAGTTGGTTCATCCTCTAAATTTACATACACTTGGATTTTTATAGTTTTAATTACCTTCATTTGTCAACATCTTATAGCAAGAGTACTGATTTGATGAAAAGAAAGAAAAGGATGGTAGTGCATGCAGCCAAACTCATGCATGTGATGAGGTATAAGAAAAAATTCAAATAATCCTGGACTTTGACATTCTCAATCAACCTTTTGGATTAACATGAAAGTTTTTTTTTTCTTGGCAAATAATAAGGCTTAATTTGTTCTGAATTGAACACCAAAAAAAAAAAAAAAAACCTGCTTTTTGCCGCAGCCATGTTAGAGGAAAAAGATGAGGGTCGAGTAATTATAAGGGGTCGGGTGAGAAGACCAATAATTTTCAAGACAAAATTGAAGGGTCCCATTGCATGAAAAAAGTGTATGGTAAGAACTCAAATCCTTATCCTAACTGCAACACAAGCTGCTGGACCACTTCCTATGTTGTGTTTTATCTGCACTAGAGTAGCGAATATTTTATACGCACGTAACAACATAGGCACATCAATATATTAAACAAAAATAAAGGTGTTTGTTTTTCATTGGATGATTTTGCAAATCCGTAGTCAATTATATGAAATTTGGGTCCTTTTTTTTAAACTTTTTTGAGTGCATGCTTAGCTATCAAGGGTAATTCATCCTTGAGAGATTCCTAGCTAGCGTGCTGTGAGCTCGAGTTTGTTGTTTTTTCTTATTGCCATTAGAATTTGTTTCCACTAAAACAACCTAACTACCTTAAAGGGTGCGTAATAATTACTACTTTAGCTTTTTCAAGCTCTTGGATTTATCCATGGTAATGCTAAAAGTTTGACAGCGTTCAGCTTTTAAATCATAGTAGATGATTGTTCGTTGAATTAGATAATTAAGTGAGAATTATCATCATTTTTATTCCAAGAGTTCTTTTTTTTTATAGGCAATAATTTTTATTCAAGAGTAATGTCAATGGAAGAAAAATGTTACTCGTATAGTCGTATTTAGTTTTTTCATGATTCTTGGTAGGTCCCTATAACATAAATGTTGTTTGTCTTATCCAGAAATTTGAGTCAACAGAAAAAAGTTATCAGCAACCAAGAATTTGACTGAAGATAATATATATACCGACTAGAAAGCTTATCGATCTATTATGTAGTATGATAAAAATGGAAAAACTTATCTATAAGATCTTTAGAATAACACAGAGATATGACACTGACTTAGAGAAGAAATCTAAAGTTTCTGTCTAATGTTCAAAAGTAGTTATAGATTATTGGACTTCCCGTGGTCCTAAATTGTCATACCATTGACTGTTTCTGGTTACAAACTACCGCAACGTACAAATATCTGAGTGTGGATATTGCTTTATGAATATAATTAATATGCTTTGAGTGTGGATTTCTTAATGATAATAAAGAATTCCAAGAAAATATCATAAGCAAAGTGAACCAACTTTATTTCCTTAGCATCGTTTATCTAACCATTGAGCTGAGCACACAATCCCCAAATAAAGTTGATGAAACGAGTAAAGTAAAAGTAGTAGTTGTTTAAGAATTTTCTTTGATTAATTTAGCTAAACTAGCTAACTTATAAGTTAAATGACTAAATCCCGATAATTAAACAAATGAAGGTCTAAGGAGGAATTTTAATTTGTCCCTCAACTGAATTGAAGTAACTAATTAGAAATATAGCAACTATAAAAAGCAACAAATAATGCTAAGGCTAAAAGCTCAAAAATAGAGGGATTTTTTTTATTGGTTTAATTGTGGTTGTTGATTGTCACCTTTACAATAAGATTCTCCAAACTATTTTTAATTATCCACAAAACTTTTGCCATTTGTGTGTGGATTTATATATCCTATCTGCCAAGTTCTAAAGACAGAACACAACACATTTCAGCTAAGTGGCTAAATGCATATAGGCCTACTAATTTGCTAAAAAAAAGAATCCATATGTTAACCAAAAGACTAACCTATTGTCCTAAAATAAATCATTATTAGATCTAGAAGTTGAAGATGTAGCAACATTATCCAATTATTATCTTCTTCTTTATTTTCACACATTTTGCCCCTTAATTTCTTGATATGTATAAGGCATCTTTAAATCAGTTAATTACCAAAAGTTAGCATTGTTCTCTGATTCTAGAACTCTAGAATCTTTCTTACGGTAATACAAAGTTCTGGCGTGGCAATGTTTGCTACTTGGGGGATATGCTTTGTTGAGAAGAGCAATAGTTTTACGACATCAACTTCCTTCCACTCTCTAGCATCTTGGAACCTTATGCTTTTCGGTAACAGGGCTTTACTTTTGCCAAGAATAATAATAAGAGTGAAGGGACACTTTGGTTCCTCAAGTTTTTCGACAAGGACACTTTAGTCCCTCAAGAAATTTGATTCATTTTTAGTCCCCATGTTTTTCAAAAGTACCAATTTAGTCTCTCGTGTTTTCCAAAAGTACCAATTTAGTCCTGCAACGAAGTGGCTAACGGAAATAGGACAGTGACTAAATTAGTACTTTTGGAAAACTTTGGGAACTAAAAATGAATTAAATTTTTTGAGGGACTAAAGTGTCCCTGTCGAAAAACTTGAGGGACTAAAGTGTCCCTTCACTCTAATAATAATAATAATACTCTTAGAACTTTAGCTATCATGATATGAGATGCTTAGGACTGTTTTAGTTTGACTTTGAAGGCAATATGAGCTTTGATTTGATGATAGATGAATTAAAGTTTTCATATTTAATATTTGCTTAGGCTTTCAATTCTAGGCTAGTTTCACTTTGTTTTACTACTTGTTGAGCTTGTGCTAATTTTTTAGACTTTATTATTATACAATAGGTCGCAAGCCTGCAACATTGGACTCGGATCCTTGGAAAATTAGTGGGTCGTGAGGCCGTTTGGACATGGTTTATCTAAATCTCAAGAGAATGAGTTGTTGAATTTATATAGGGTTTTAATTTATTAACCCCCAATTTAATCAGTTGACCCCTTTTTTTTTGCCAAAATCCGAAATTGCCCTTTTTTTTCTGGGTTTATAACACATTCGCTGAGGCTTGAGCGAGAATTAGAAAAACGAAAAAAAATACAGCTCGCTGACCCCTCAGCGAGCTCTATTTTTTTTAATTTTTTCCCTTCTCGCTGCAGGGGTAGCGACATTGTTAAAACAACATATACATAACACAGATAAAAGGTTTCTCCTTCGCTCAATTTCTGCTTCAGATAAGTCTCTCACCTCACTAACCAGATCAATCTCATTAAGCCATGAGAGAGCTACCTCAATATTATCATCCAAAGAACCAAAGATGTAAAGTTAAAACTGTTCCACTTGTTTTCAACAAAAGACCTAAAGTCCTTATGCAAAAACCATAAATTATTAAGCTTGAAGGGAGTTGCACGAGATACATACTTCCCTTCTAAAAGCCCAAGTTGCTGATATTGGCCAACGGTCCATCCAGGCTTCGGAAACAAGTATTCAATTGGACACTGTGTCATGTACGTTGTTTTAACAATCTCGCTGCAGGGGCAGCGAGAAGGAAAAAAATTAGAAAAAAAATTAAAGTTCGCTGATGGGTCAGCGATCTGTGTAAAATAACATACTCGCTGACCCTGCAGCGAGAAGGTAAAAAAGAAAAAAAAACAAGCTCGTTGATGGGCCAGCGAGCAATGTAAAATACAAAGCTCGCTGACCCCTCAGCGAGCTGTACTTTTTTTTTTCGTTTTTCTAATTCTCGCTTAGGCCTTAGCGAGTGTGTTATAAACCAAGAAAAAAAAAGGGCAATTTCGGATTTTGGCAAAAAAAGGGGATCAACTGATTAAATTGGGGGGTTAATAAATTAAAACCCTTTATATAAGCCTCCATAATTTGAGATGCTTGCTTGTCCAAATAGTAACACAATTTCAGGCTCATAATAATACTCTAGTTTACACAGTTATACTTCCTCATAATCCACAAGATTCATGATCCTCTTTTTTTTTTTTTACACGAGGAAAATCTCACCATCATTGCCGACTCTGATGGGCAACCACGCCTCCAGGTCATACCCTGCAAACTGCCCAGAGGAGAACAACCACTCCCGAAGGAGCGACAGACTCATACCGCCGATGTGGGATTCGAACCAGTGTCCTTGCGGACCGAGGACAAAATCCCGAGTCATGTGTCACACCTCGTTGGTATGATCCTCTTATATTTTTTATTTTTTTTTAAATAGACAAAATTTAAAATGTTGAGTATAAAAAAAATAAGAGCATCATTTAAAATGTTGAGTATAATAATAAGTTAAAATATTAAATTAAATTTTATTAAAAGCATAATAATCGTTGGATGTAGAAAATGGACAAGAAATGCAAAGGATCTCAATTCATGTGGGAATTGTTGATTTCTAATAATTTTACTTCATAATCATAATTAAATGATAAATAAAGTGTAATGAGTCATGAAAAGGTAGATAGAGCTGCAAGACATATAATGTAAGCACTGATTCAAATTTTGATAATTCTCCATTTCTTCTCCTTTTTCCATCAAAACTTTACATGTAAAAAGTGAAATGATGGTGCTATAGACAATCTAATTTTTCTATGCACAATATTCATTAACCAATCACATATTCATAAACATAAATCAAATCCTTATTATTATAGAAATGTGTGAATAAAAGTTGAGAAAATAGTATATGCACTGATAGTGTAAAGATTTTTTATACAGTCAGGATATCATCCACCGTTGATGGGTTAGCATTGGTTGACTTATAAATAAAAGTAATTCATATGGATGGTGGATGATACATCGACAGTATAAAAAACAATGCATATATATTAAACTCATAAAAATTCGAGTATCAATAGCATCTTTTATAGATTTCATGTAAGAACATCAAATAATATGAATTAAAAATTGTGGGCTAAAAATCCCTTTCAAAAAAATTATGGGCTAAAAAATAGGCCCGATTATTTTCTAGCTGTTTTCTTGAAGATGGGCCTCCTGAAGTCCCAAGGCATTTTTCGTCAAAAAAGTCCGATTGTGTTTCAATCCATGATATAGGGCCATAAAGTGCAATCCCCAAAGATAAGAACGAAAAAATAATAATATAAAGGACTCAATAATCACAAACCTTATCATGAAAAAACTAATAAAATGACATTTTTGCTGCTGCATGTAATATTGCAATGAACCAACAACCAGTGATATTGCCTAACCTGAGATTCTTGGGGTTCCTTTATTTATTTTTTTCCACCTTATTGTTTGATTTAAATACATGTTTAATTACTTCTTTCATTACTAATTGTTTTTTTAGATGAAATTACATGCGACAAAAATGCTTCTGCTTTAACACAAAAGTTGTTAAGTCTAATTTTATTATTATTAATTTAAACCTCATCCGCCCAATGAAAGGCTCAAATATTTTTGGGGCAAAAACTAATGATTTATTTCGATTAAACTATTACTTTAGTCCCTCACTTTGTAAGGAGCTTTCACTTTAGCCCCTGATTTTTCAATAATTCCTTTTTAGTCCCTCACTTTGAAAAAAGTTACTCACGTTAGTCTCTGACAACGTTTTCCGTTCGTAGACGTTAACGTCGCCATTAATTTATAATATCGTGTTTCATTTTAGTCCCTAACTTAAAAATTTTTATTCACTTTAGTCTCTCACTATATTGTGTTACATTTTAGTCCCTAACTTAAAAATTTTATTTCACTTTAGTCCCTCACTATAATAACAATGATGCTTCTTTCGTTTTTCTCTCGTCGTGTGACTACCATAAAAGCATTGACTATTCTTCTTGCTATTCTCTATAAACTAAATAACTTTATAGTTTATATAAGCGCTGACTCTAAGCTTTGCACCTGAAGGTATCAATAGCAGAGTTTCTTCCGGATGAGCACTCCAAAGTACATTATTTCATTATGCATATAATTAATTAGTATGTTTTTCCTCTAAACTCTTTAATGTTTTAGTTTTTTTTTTATAAGCTCTTCATGTTTTAGTTATCTATCCATGTGTGAACTAACCGGAATCTTACGGATATCAAGTTAAGATATATGAAGAAGGGTCTTGCAACAACACAAAGCAACGTTTATGCTTGATAGACTTGTGTTTGACAAGGTATTCCATATCCATTTTACACTTATTAAATTTGCACATAATTTGGTTTCAAAACTTAAACATTGTTTGTATTGACAGACAAAACAAGCCCTAGGTGGACGAGTTTGTATCTTATTATCAGGAACTGCTCATTTACCTAGGCACGTGGAGGAATTTTTTAAGATAACTAGTGGATCTACATTATCACAAGGATATGGTATGACGTTTGAATATCATGCTAAACATATTGGGGGATTTTACAACATTTTGGTGATGACTCTTAAACACAGAACTCAATAGAATAATTTTGAATCAAAGCTATTGATACTTTCAGGTGCAAAGCTTAGAGTCAGTGCTTATATAAACTATAAAGTTATTTTACAGAATAGCAAGGAGAACAATCAATGTTTTTATAGTAGTCACACTACAAGAGAAAATCGAAAGAAGCATCATTATTATTATAGTGAGAGACTAAAGTGAATTAAAATTTTTAAGTTAGGGACTAAAATGTAACACAATATAGCGAGGGATTAAAGTGAATAAAATTTTTTAAGTTAGGGACTAAAATGAAACACGTATTATAAATTAACGGTGACGTTAATGTCTATGAATGGAAAACATTATCAGGGACTAACGTGAGTAACTTTTTTCAAAGTGAGGGACTAAAAATGAATTATTGAAAAATCAGGGACTAAAGTGAAAGCTCCTTACAAAGTGAGGGACTAAAGTGACAGTTTATTCGATTTATTTCACATGAACAACAACCATCAAAGACTTTAGGAAAAGGCAACTTGGGTGTTTTCTTTGTTAATTACCACCTTGTAAAAAAAAGGCCCAAAATACATCTTAGAGCATCTGCACGGGAAGGGTTAAGAACATTCCATTAGATTGAAGAATGTGCCAAGCCAATTTTTTTTCAATGGAGATGGTCTCACTTACTTAGTTATCCACGTAAACAATAAAAGCTACCTTCAATAACACGTGAACAAACTTCGGTGAAAGGGTATCAGGACGTGAGTGAGAGAGAGAAAATGTGTTTTTTTTAGTTATAGGAATACGAGGGGTTTGGGAAGTATGGGGTTTGAATATAGGAAGTTTCTGAAGTTACTTGGCAAGGAAGGTGAAAGGGTTTGAAATTTAGGGTTTGAATGGGAAGATGAGGGGGTTTGGGTTTGGAGGGAAAAATAAGAGGAAATGGTATTTTGATCATTTTGCATTTAAAATGGAGGTTGGGCCGGGGTTACAAAATCGGGACCATGGTACTAAAGCCTTGTTCTTTTTTTTTTTGGTCCATCCGATTCTCCAAGTACTACCTAGGTAGGTCCGGATCCGACCCGGGTCGCGTGTCTGTCTATGGCATGTGAGTCTCCCAATATGAATTTTCTGCATTCACTAGGAATCGAATCCGAGACATTCCTTAAACGAGACCGAGCCGCTTATCACTCGTCTCAACCCATGATGGTTGTTTTTATTTTGTTTAGAATGAAAAATGAGGTAAAAAAAGATGAGAAAGAATGGATGAAAGTGGTAATGATTGTTTTTTTAATTATAAAATATTAAAAACAAAAGTCAGTTCATGAATAAAAAAAATGAACGAGGTTTTTAATTAAAAATAGGGTGAAAATAATTAAATATTGTGTAAAACCTATCTAAACATAAAAAAAAGGAATTTCAGGGGTACATTCTCTTAATTGATGCATTACCCTTAGTTATTATTATATATACATATGAAAGGGGCACCCGACATGGAAGGATAGTCAAGGCTCTTCAAATAGATTAAGATCATTTTACTGTGTATGGTGCTTATGAACGTGGAGAGGACCTTGCATTTTCAGTTTTGTTGCACGAATAATGCTCTGACTCCCCCACGTTGATTTACAATGTTGGTAAAAGAAATACTGGTTGGCCAATAGTACCGTCTTCTTTTATCATCATCATCATCATCCTTTTTGTTTTGTCTTTGATTTTAAATGATATTTTGGATTCATTTTACATAAGTAATCAGTAATTCACCTAGAATCGCGAGTGTTAAATGGTATGACACCTTTTCAAGAATTGTTATATCAATATGAATAGGGTTTAATATATAGAATTTTGAGTTCATTTTGCACCATTACCAATGAAACAACTCATTTAGGTTGATGATATAGTCAATCTTGGCTCTCTTTGTTAGTCGAAAGTTAATTGAATTAGAGCTACTTAGGTTTTTTTTTGTTACACGAAAAAATGGGAAGAAAGAAATAAGGAAGATCAGGGAAATAGGGAAGATAGATTATGGTGATAAAATGATTAGATTTTGTGATTGTTTGGCATAAGAGAAAATGTGAAAAGACAAGGAAGAAAGAAAAATTGAGTTTTCCCATGTTTTGTTTTGTTGGAGAGAAAATGAGAAAAAAAAAATTTTCCTTCCTTTAATGTGAAAGTAGCATCACCTTTCTCTTTTCTCTCCATTCTCTCACCACCTGAGGGGAGAAATTTTTTTTGCGATTTTCTTTCCTCAAGTAAACGGGGAAAAACCCTAATTTCTCTTTCCCCAAACTTTCTTACCCCAAAATTCCCCAAACCAAACAAAGGTTGTCTGGGAGTTTTGAAGAGGATCAATGAAAAGCAAAAGGTTTTCATTCATTTTCATTTTATTGGCTCCATCTCAATTTGACAGATAAGGATTATATATTTTCCAAGGAGAAACTTTTCATTACATTATATTAGTTTTGCAACTTTTAAACAATGGAACGCCACTTTAATTATTTCCATTTCACTCCATTTTCCTCTACCTCATCCATCCAAAAATATAGCTTAATGAAATTAATTGAAAAATTAGCTAAAATTTGATTAAAAAATTCTGCAGTTTAGTTTGAGATTTATTAATGGCTTATTCAGGTTTTTAGTTCCTGAACTTAGGAGGTCTTTTGATATCAGTCCTTTTTTTTTTGTTCTCAGTCCTTAAACTTTAACCTCTACTAAAATAAGTCCTTCTGTCACGTGGTTAACGGAGTGCCACATCACACCAATTGTGGACGTGGTTAACGAAGTGCCACATCATACCAATTGTGCCCTGACACGTGGCACATCGTTTTTTTTTAATTTCGGCTTATTCAAGTTTTTAGTCCCTAAACTTATAAGGTCTTTTGAAATTAGTCATTTTCCTTTTTTTTGTTGTTCTCGGTCGTAAACCAATTTGTTACCAAGGGCCACCGAGAGCTAAGCCCTCCGCAATGTATAAGATATTTACCAAGGGCACAACCCTCTGTAATACATAAGATGATTACTCAGGAATTTGCCATTTGTAATGTGTACAGTTTGAACAACCACAATAATACCATTTACTTTTTATTTAAAAAATTGATAAACAACTTTTAAAATTATAAAAAATATATACAAATTAAAAAACCAAAATATATATAATAAGTATCAACATAAAATTAACATATACTTTAAAATCTATCATTCAAAAAAAGAGATTCAACCAATTCTTGCCAAAAAAAAATTATCCAACCAATTCTAACAAAAAAAAAAAACCCAACACAACAATATTTACCAATTTTTTTTATACAATCAACCTAGTTATTATTTGTACCAATTAAATAATATCCCATGTCGTCCGCGTAAGACAGCCCAGTTGGTGGCTGCAGGGACACTTAGGATTTCCCCTTCCCCCAGGTCATGGGATCTAGTCCCAGACCTCCATGTAAACCAAAAAAAATAAATAATATCTCATGTCTAATAATCATCGTCATACTGGACATCATCATTCTGCTGCTGATCCTCATGCTCATAGGGCTTCGGTTGGGGTAAAAGAGATAAAAACTGATGCATAAACAATTCCTCAACCTTAGCCAACCTATCTTTCAGATATTGATTCTCCTCAATCATCATAGTAATTTGTTCTTGTAATTCTAGAATCTCATGTGACTACTGGAAGGTAGCAGGTGCTAATATCTGCGAAAGAAGATTTTCACCCCGTAAAATATTAGGCGCGGTGACGTCTGTGCCATATACTTCCTCTTCTTCTTCCCCCAGCATCCTCCAACCAACATTGAGCCTTTAATGTATCTGTCGATCGACTGTCAGAGAAGAAACTAGAAGACTCGTATGATTGAGACAAAGCTTGCTGCAATCTCGCTTGACAGTCCTCCTATAGCACACTTGGTGAAATGTCAAGTTATAAATAAAACCAAAACAATACTACATTTAATTAAATATCAAATAGTCACACCAAGGAACTCAAAATAAAGTAAACCAAATATGTTATTCCAACCAATAAAATTGGGGACATCATAAGAAAACAAACTATCATCCTATCTTGGTTAAATCACCAAGAACCATCATCGAGTGAGGTTCAATTTAGGGATAAATAAACAAATGAATTAATTCAACATGTCAATATCACAATGGTTCAACTGAAAAAGAAAATGTCATATACACTTTTGATATCATGCTAAATGAACCCAAATTTAAGTAATGCCTATTATTTGATTATAATTAAGAAAATTAATGTCATGACTTAAATATAGAGAAATTGCATATTACCTGTGTGCACAACAAATAAGAATTACCCAAAGCTACTCAATCAATAACGAACTACAACAATGAGTTAGTGATTCTTATAACACCTACACAAATTAATATAAAGATTAACAATCAAGAAGAGCAAAATCAAAAAGTAGAGTACATAATACTCGTTCACCAATTAATATAAAGATTAACTATCAAGAAGAGCAAAATCAACACATTAGATTATCGAGGGTGTTTTAATTAATTTTTTCCAATTTTAACGAACCTTCATTTAAACATTTTGAGATATGTGAAATATATGATAATTAATGTAGTGCGATGATAATATAGTAAAATTGTCTTTTTTTTTTTGAAAATTTAAGTATTAAATAACTTTCTTAATCCATATTAAACTCGTAAAACGACAAATAATTTGGAACGAAAAAATTATTACTTTAGTATCAAATGATTTTCAATTAATGATACAGACAAAAATCAGAATGAAATGGATTCAAAATAAAGCTTATTGTGAAGAATTGGAACCATTATACTTATTAGAAACTAAAATATTTAAGACTATAATAATAATAATAATTAATAATAATCAGTGCTAAACCTTAAAAAAAAAAGGTGGGCTGGGCTTTTTCAAAAAAAGTTATTTTATGTGACAACAAAACCCATTACAAAAAATAAATATGTAATAAAAAGGACAAATTAAATCATACTCCTTCCTATCACAATTATAAGGATGAAAAAAATAACTTCATACATGTTAAGATGTTAGTTGATTATATTTAATCTATTTTTGTATTTTAACAATAAAATATTAAAAATAAAACAAAATTAATTTTTTTATATAGAAAATAAAAAAATTTAATTAAAACAACTAGTTTAAATATGATATTTAAAAATGATAATACTTAATAACTGAGAATTTAAAAAAATAAAATAAAATTGAGATACAGTACAATTTACTTATTTTCACAAATCCTACTACTATTATTTACCACATTTTCCCCTTCCCTGTTCTTTTCTTCTGTGCTACCTTTTTCATTGTGTCCCTTCAAAGATTCTATTACCACCCTCCTCCTATTAAGAGCTCCCTCAGTTTATGAATAATTTTTGCACATTACAAAATCAAAAACCCCTTAAATGCCCATAACATTTTAACCACAACCTCTCTCTCTCTCTTAACGCCGAACCTCTTTCTCCGTAGCCTCCTTCTCCTTCTTCTTCTTCTTCAATCCCTAATTTCACAAACTCCCCTCGTTCTACCCCTTTCTCTATTCTTCACCAAGACCCCTTTTTGATCGAACCCCATCTTTTCTTATCCCTTTGATTTGATGCTCAAGCATCTATTTTGTGCATTTCTATCTTCCCCCACTGCCCTCTCGATTCACCCTTTTTAATTAGGGTTTTTAATCTTATAAGCTCATCTATTCACTTTTTTTAATTAAAAAAGTGATTAATTGGGTTCTGCTTTATTTGCTTAAAAAAAATTGATTTTTATTTTATTTTCAGTTTTTTGGGATTTGTTTGGTAGTTGGTGGCACTTTGATATTGTGGGGTTCCATGTGTTTGTCTTATTTTTGAAAGGAAAAAAAAAAAAAAAATAACACCCACAATTTGTTAAGTGGATTTTTTTTTTTCATTTTTTGCTGTTTTTTGGAACTGCAGAGGGGAATAAATTCCTTATCTTGGTTTATTGTGCACTGGGGGAAGATTTTCCCCTGAGATAAAAGCTACTGTTACAAGCTTTTTATATTTGTGGCTTTTGTTAGTTTCAATAGTGGTTGTGGAGTTATCTGTGGTGGTGTGCTGTGGCTTGGGTTGATAGGGTTTAGTTGGAAGAGTTGATAGGGCTTGCATGGGAGAACATGAGGGGTGGGCACAGCCACCAAGTGGGCTATTGCCAAATGGCTTGTTGCCCAATGAGGCTGCTTCGGTGATTAAGGTGGTTGATTCGGAGCGGTGGATGAAAGCTGAAGAAAGGACTGCAGAGCTTATTGCCTGCATTCAGCCTAATCCACCCTCTGAAGAGCGCCGAAATGCAGTTGCAGACTATGTCCAGCGGCTGATCATGAGGTGCTTCCCTTGCCAGGTGAGTCTTATGTGTTGAAACATTCAAATGTAATATCTGTTTTAGATTGTGGATTATTCCTTGCTTAGGTACTTTAGATGTGTAACCGAGTAAGGCATGCATTATTTTAGATTCAATTATGCTATGATGTTTCAAGTATTAAAGGTTGTTAGGATGAATCACAGATATCATTATGGAACATTGTTAGCACATATTACACTATTATGTTGATAATTAGTTGTTAAAAAGTGTGTATATGGTGTGTTTGTTGAGGAGAATATTAAATCATAGTTTTGGTCATTAAATTATATTATCCTATGTTGTGAATAATTTTATCAGGTTTTTTTTTTTTTTTTTAATACGGAGATTATAGGTGTCATGGCTTTGTTTGGTTCATCCTAAAAGAGCATCTACAAGATTTGTAATTTTAACCTGTAGTTGTACTTCCACATTATTGTTCAAATGTTTGCTTGTGATTACAGGTGTTCACCTTTGGGTCGGTGCCCCTCAAAACTTATTTGCCTGATGGAGATATTGACTTGACTGCATTCAGTAAAAATCAAAATCTGAAGGATAATTGGGCACACCAGGTTCGTGACATGTTAGAGAATGAGGAGAAGAATGAGAATGCAGAGTTTCATGTCAAAGAAGTTCAATACATCCAGGCTGAAGTAAGTTCTCCAAGAGATAATCTTTATAATTATTTAACTATGTGCTTAAAATCTTGATTAATCATCTAATGAGTTTATATTAGTTGCTTTCTCAATTTGGTTGAGATTAGTTCCATGCTTAACTTTTGAATATCCTCAAGTCTTGTACTAATCTTCTGTGACAAATTCATTGAGGATAAACCTTACAATGTTTGAACTCTCCTACATTCAAGTAAAGAAACTTGGTGGGTAGATCTCTGGTTTAAAAAGGCACAGGGAGTACATGATTAATTTCTTCTTTTGCTTCCGGTGTTCCTTCACTCGTTGTGTTGGTTTCTGCATGCCTGTGCATGTGCTTCTTTGTTCTGTTGATTTACTCGATCCTTAGATTAATGCGAGTACTACTTTGTGAGGAAACAACAATAACATTAAACATAAAATACCAGGAGGAATAATTTTGTTGAGTAGTCAAGTTATGTCAAATAATATCAACGGTGCGTCATTCATTATGCATTATATGATACATAAAAGGTGAATGACAACATATGATTCCACATTGTAATTTTGTCTCTGCTTGCTTTCTCATCATGATTTGACCAAAGTGACAGGTTGGAATAACTAGTGCATTGTTAAATGTGTTCTGTTTTGGATTATTCAACTTCTATTCCATAAGAGCAGACACAGATTATCATATGCTCTATAATAATACCCACCTATCACTTTCATATCACTAGAGTGCCAGTTCATTGTGTGAGTTAAGGATCCTTTGTTACACTTACATAAGCTTAAGCTAATTGGACATTAGTTCTGTTCATGTATAGATTGTGGGCATCATCCATGTGATAAATCATAAATTAAACTTGCTAGGTATGTTGTTTAGACAAAAGATCGTTGCTTTATTACGAGTGAGGAAAGTGAATATTAACCATTGCCAAGGCATTTGAGTTTTTTTTAGTGGTTATGTGAGAATGTTGCATGAAGTAGTTAATCGCGCAGCTATAGTAGGCATTAGCGGATTCGCGGAGTGGTCGAGGGGGTCTCTGCTACGCTTTCTTATGGTGTGTTGCATTTTTGCTTTGTGGTTGTCACAGCCTACAATTGCTTGCGGCTTTCACGGCGGGACTCATCTCCTACATGGACAACGTGGTTAAAACCCTGCTTTGCCCCTTGATAGCCTTTTCGCTTTTTTAAAAACCAAATCTGTCATTTCGCCCCCACCTCAACCCTTATTCGAACAAAATGGTCTTGGGTGAGCAGCTCTCAACCAATTCAACCAAAACACAGCTCTCCATCCTTCTCTTCGATTACCCATATGGAGATTATAGTGTGATACATAAATAACCATGAAACAAAACTTTAAGAGTGCATTGCTCTGGTGAATGAACAAATACTAGCTAAACAATTGCTAGCTTGTGAAACACATTTTGTGCTGCTCTTTAAAGAATTGGTATTTCCTTTTTATTGTGTGCCTTAATCATTGTAGAATTTATATTGTTTTTCTTTATATTTGCAGGTGAAGATTATAAAGTGTCTTGTTGATAATATTGTAGTAGACATTTCATTTAACCAGCTTGGAGGGTTGTGTACCCTTTGTTTTCTTGAGGAGGTAATTTGGTACATCCTCACCATATCATCCCGTTTGAAATTATGATCTCAATACTAATTTTTCTTGGATTGACACACATGAATTTGCTGTAATAGGTTGATAATCTGATTAACCAAGATCATTTATTCAAGCGAAGCATTATACTGATAAAAGCTTGGTGTTACTATGAGAGCCGATTGCTTGGTGCCCACCATGGACTTATCTCAACTTATGCATTAGAAACCTTGGTTCTATACATATTTCATGTTTTCAACAATTCCTTTGCTGGGCCACTTGAGGTAACAGAAACTACATGCCTTTTATTTTAGAGGTTTTAGTGATTGATTTGACTTAGTATTTTCGTTACTTATGTAGGTATTGTTTCGATTTCTCGAGTTTTTTAGTAAGTTTGACTGGGATAATTTCTGTGTAAGTCTATGGGGTCCAGTTCCCATTAGTTCACTCCCAGATGTGACAGGTAATTACAGTCCGATTGAAGATTCCACTGTCAGTATTGATTTAGCTCCATCTCGCTTATTAATAATTTTCCTCCTTCCCTCACATTTTCTGCAGCTGAACCTCCTCGAAAAGATGGTGGAGATTTACTGCTCAGCAAGTTATTTCTTGAAGCATGTAGCTCAGTTTATGCAGTTTTCCCCAGTGGCCAAGAAAATCAGGGGCAACCTTTTGTTTCCAAGCATTTCAATGTTATTGATCCCTTGCGTGTAAACAATAACCTTGGTCGTAGTGTCAGCAAAGGTGTGCTCTAAAAATAGGATTTGGTTTATTATTATGCATTTGCGAAATTATTATGTGGACTGGGTTGGTTTTGTGTTAATCTGTCCATGTTTGCTAGTTTTAATGTGACAATTGCGTCCTTGATGAGTTGGAGTTATGATTATGTTAGGAGTCCCACATTGAGTGAAAAGTAAGCTCAATGTGGTACTTAAGTTATGAGGTTTTCCCATCTATTGGACTAGTCTTTTGGGTGGGCTCTTCTCATATGCTTAAGTCATAAAAGGTTTCCATCAAGATGATCTTTGTAAAGTAGGGGGAAATTTAAAAAAGATACATTGGAGTGATGATTGCCATTGTTGGATAAGTATGCATTTATTTTCTACTGTTGTGTAGTGTCTACATCTTTTTTCTCTATTCAGGAATTTATGCAATAGTTATGTAATGAAGAATGGGTTTCAAATGTATTTCATCATTTTCTTGATGATCAGTAATGCATCCCAACATGAATATATGTTTTGGACATTCCCATGCTTTCTTTATTTTCATAAGTGGTAATATCGAAATTTGGACCTGTTTTAGAAGATTGCTACATGTCTGTAGTTTTCAATAATTTTGGCGCCTATTGGTTGGGTTTTGAAAAATGAACAAATGAAGCTTTTACATGTTTATTTTATCAGAATAAAGGATGAAAATATGTCAAATTTTATGCATGCTGTTGTAGTTAAACTAGTATTATATTAGTATGCTATTAATTTTCTGGAAGTAATTTTTATCAATCTGGTTACTTTGCTGTCGACTGATATTTGCATATCTGGTACTTGTTAACCAGGTAATTTCTATAGGATTCGCAGTGCCTTTGCCTTGGGGGCCAAAAGGCTGGCTAGATTACTTGATTGTCCAGAGGAGGAATTGTTTTTGGAAGTAAACCAGTTCTTTTTGAACACTTGGAAGAGACATGTAAGTGGGCAACGTCCTGATGCTCCAAGCAATGACTTATCGCGTTTGAGGTTATCAAGTCATGATGAATTACAGAGGTCTGAAAATCTCCTGAACAATAACCACAAAATTGGCGGTGCCTCCAATCGCAAATTTCATGCTGAAGGTGAACATGTTTCACGAAGAGGTCTATCTCAGCATAGTAATTTATCATCCGAAAACTCATTAAAATGTAGTGATGTTTCTACAGTATTACATACACAGAATCAAAAGAGTCATGGAAACCAATATAATTCAAGGGCCTTCGATCAAGTCAGAAAGGAAACTAATTCTAATCATGGTGCTTATGTTGATAAAGGTCAGAGAAATATTAAAGCTGGGAACTCAATGAATGATTTTAATGGAAGGTTTCTATTTGCCAGAACGCATTCTAGCCCTGAGCTCACTGACTCATTCGGTGATGTTTCTTCCCAAGGAAGGCGTACAAGAGCACCTGAAAGTATTAAAGGACAAAATTCCTTTGCAAAGTTGGAGATTAATCGTAGGAAGAATCTTGAACCTGACATGACTGCAAATTACAGTGTTAGAATTGATGATTCATCTGCTAGGCGCAGTTCATCTAGTCAAGTTCTTGATAGTGCTGCCGAATCTGTTTCAAATAGCTATCACAATGAATCAGGCACCCATGTCGTGGGTGATGAGTTTGCATCTGTTACTGGAGCAGGTGAGATGCAGATGATGAATCAGGAAGAGCAAGACCTTTTGAATATGATGTCATCTCCTACAGCTCACGGTTTCAGTGGTCAGACTCATGTTCCGATGAATTTTGCTACAGGTCACATACCGTTTCCATTTCCACCTTCTATGCTTGCATCAATGGGATATGCTCAGAGAAATATGGGTAACATTCCCTTCATTGAGGCTCCTTGGGGTAATATGCAATTTCCTCCAGGTTTTGTCCCTTCTCATTTGGCTCCATATTTCCCTGGCATGGGATTTACCTCTAATACTCAAGATATAATTGAAACTGGCAATGAGAATTATAGTCATGTAGAAATGAACCCAGCAGAAGTTGATAATGACTTCTGGCATGAGCAGGAAAGGAATTCTGCTAGTGGGGTTGAAGTTGATAATGGAAATTTTGAAATGCTTCAAGATGATAAACAACAACAGACAACTTCAGGTAGTTATAACTACGCCCCACCGTCTCGGGTAGGCAGCTCTAGTAGTTCCACCAGAATTCAGCCAAAGTTTACTAAAGAAAACCAAGGATCAAAAAGGGAAGAACATATTGATAATTATCATTATCAAGATGCCCGAAGAAATGATGTTTATTTTGATGATAGGGTAGCAAATTCTCACTTGCCCGGTCCATCACCTTCAAGCTCCCTAAGGAGCAAGACCTCTTCTGAGAGCTCTTGGGAAGGATCATCAGCCAAATCCTCAAAATCAACTAGAGAGAAAAGAGGGAAGAAAAACACTCCCTCAGCTCCATCTGCGGTTTATGGGAAGGGTAAGAATGTCTCAGAACTTTCATCTAATCGAGTAGATGATGAAAACAGAGAGTGGGCTCCTGTGACAACTATGGAATCTGACATGTCAGAAAGAAGCACTAATGTCTCGGCTGTTGGTTCCATGCATATTCCAAGGCATCAAATACCTGCTTTTGAAGCTGCTCAGTCAAGTGGTTCGGATTCTCCATTACCCATAGCTCCTATGCTTTTAGGACCTGGTTCTCGCCAACGATCTGCTGATAATTCCGGGGTTGCTCCATTTACATTCTATCCTACAGGGCCGCCAGTACCTTTTGTTACAATGCTTCCTTTGTATAATTTTCCAACCGAGTCTTCTGACACATCAACAAGCAATTTCAATGTGGAAGAAGGGGCAGATAACAGTGATTCTGGTAACAATGTGGATTCATATGAGGGATATGACCAGCTTGAGGTTTCTAGTCCTTCCAATTCTGTGACAAGGGTGGCTATTGAGTCATCAGAGCCCAAGTCTGACATTCTTAATAGTGACTTTGTTAGCCATTGGCAAAATTTGCAATATGGGCGATTTTGTCAAAACACTCGTAATACTCCTTCAATGATCTATCCTTCACCTGTCATGGTGCCTCCGACTTATTTGCATGGTCGTTATCCTTGGGATGGTCCAGGAAGACCGGTTTCAGCCAACATGAATCTTTTCACTCAGCTTATGGGTTATGGGCCACGCCTAGTTCCTGTTGCTCCTCTCCAGCCGGTTACTAATAGACCTGCCACCAATATTTACCAACGTTTTGTTGATGATATGCCGCGGTATCGAAGTGGGACTGGAACCTACCTGCCAAATCCTGTATGATATGTTTCTATGAAACTTTGTACTTTTTTCTGCCTTGTGTTTTTTCCTTCCTAGATGCGTTTCAAAATAAAGTAGTAGTTCTGCTTCAAAATATGGTTAGTCTGCTATTGGTACTGCTGTACATAGTATTTTTACCACCTGTTTTTAAATTTATTTCAGAAGGTTTCTGCTCGGGATCGACATTCCACAAATAACAGAAGGGGAAATTACAACTATGATAGAAGTGACTACCATGGCGATAGAGAAGGGAATTGGAATATGAATTCTAAGTTTCGAGCAACTGGGCGTGGCCATAATCGCAACCAAACTGAGAAGCCTAGCTCAAAGCCAGAGCGGTTGGCAACCGGTGAGAACCGTGCTGAGAGACCGTGGGGTTCACATAGGCATGACTCATTGGCTTCTTCTCACCAAAATGGTCCAGTCCGCTCAAATTCCTCGCAGAACCATCCTGCCAATGTAGCTTATGGAATGTACCCTATACCAGGCATGAACCCAGCCGGGGTCTCATCAAATGGACCAACAATGCCATCTGTTGTTATGTTCTATCCTTATGATCATAATATGAGCTACAGTACACCAGCAGAACAGCTTGAGTTTGGGTCTCTGGGACCAATGGGTTTCTCGGGTGTCAACGAACTATCACAATCGCATGAGGGAAGTCGATCTGGTGGAGCATTTGAAGAGCAAAGGTTTCATGGTGGCTCTGCTCAACGATCCTCACCAGACCAGCCCTCTTCACCCCATGTCTCAAGGTAGTTGTCCCTTTCTGTCTCTATGCTACCGCTTCTGTTAGGATAATAAATGTATCTTGCAGCATACACCATCGAGGTAGTCATATTAGGCTTTGAATGGTTAGTACCCAAGTATCTAGCCTTACTCAAATTTTGTTGCATGCAATCTACTCACTCCCTCAATTTAAGGATGTATTATACTCAACACACATTTTCAATATTTAGCTCATTCCCCTGGTCATGAATCATCTTCGTTATTCTATATTGTGGAATGTTAACCTGGCTAAGGAAGTAAAGCAAGTAATTTTGTATCAGAAAATGATGTTTTTAACGTATCAAGAAGTATTAGGTTTTCCAATACTGATTTCTCATTTTGTATTCCCTTGACACTAGTTAAAAAGAGACTTATATTTTGTTGTAATTTTTGTTGTTGTTCTCATCATCATCATCATCATCATTATTATTATTATTTATACACATGGATTGTGTATTGATGTTATCTTCTGATTTTTAACAGGGGGCCTTGATTGTTCTGCCTGATCATGGTCATGAGTGGTGATGATCAATTGAAGGAGGAGTATTTTTCTCCTCTTCCCATTATACCAGGACCCGGCAGCACATGTAACCTGGGAAAAACTATAATGTGAAACTTGCTTATTTTAAAGCATTCCTGTTATCAACCCCCTCTTAAGCAGAAACAATCTAGGTATCAGTGATTGATTTGGATTGGTCCCTTGTTTTTTGCCTTGGCTCTTGCATGTACACTCACAGGTGAATAACCAACTTTGGTTACATTTTTCCATCTAAGACACTTGTTTGTTTAAGGATGAAGACAAAGTGGATGCAGGCCAGTGAAAAGAGAGGATTAAAGACTCAGTGACTAGACTTTTGTTGAAGACTTTTGTTGAAGAGGTTTAGACACAGTTGTAACCCTATCAGTGTAGAAAACTGGCTTAGGTTCAGAGTTTAGAATTTTTACCATGTTACAGATTTATCAACTTCTCGCTCTTTTTTTTTTTTTTTTTTTAAAAAAAATTTATGCAATGTAGTAGGGTGGTACTTATTTTAGAACATGCAGAAGATCCTCGTTTAACTTTTGAAAAATCTTACATGTTAGTAATAAAATTGTCGGTCAATAGTTTAGAATTTAGATGCCTATCTTTCTAGTAATCTACACCCTCTATACAAAATGATGAGTCCATTACATGGCTGTTAAGATTGCTATTAAACGTGTAGGATCATGTGTTTTTACTATTGATCTGAGAAGGTCGTGTTTTTATTGATACCTTAAACCTTTTCTTTCTCCATTTTTACCATTTCTTTTACATTTTTATGGGATTTAGTCTTTGGACGCCCCTAATTAGTGTTTTTTTTTTTGGTAAACTCCCCTAATTAGTTTTAGAGATTCAAAATAGTGAAAACTTTCCAAAATACCTTTATCTTTTCTTTCTCCTTTACATTCACTCATATTCTTCCTCTTCCACATCATTTTTTTTCCTGATAATCTCTTGCACATCATTTCACCCACTCTATTTTACCAACTCTCACATCCTCCATAGTTACTGTCACCGAAGGTTTGTTGCATGTCCAAAAGCATATCCGTAGTCCAACATCAATTTCAAAATTGGTATTCTAAGTTAGGAAAATATGTCACGACTCACAATTAACTAAATTCTTAGATGTCATGGCATAACTCTTTTAACCGCTATTAATAATGCATTATATTTATTTTGTAGTTAATGTTTCATTAGGTAGAAATTTTGAACCAGTGGAGGCTAACAAAGATGGTAAGAGATTTGTTGCTACTTAAACAAGTGGTTGGGGGTTCAATCTCTAGCTCTTGCAAATGTAAAAGGTCTCGCTGAGAGACTAGCCCCGAAAGGGCCCGACAAAAGGATTAATCATCTAGTTGTGCGGGTGGATACCTTGGAAGACAAAAAGAAAAGGTAGAAATTTTGAAAGTGATGAGTTACTTATTTATTTATTTTTATCAAGGAGAGTCTAGGAATGTAAACTAAACCCATGCATGATAGTATTTATTTCGTAGTCAATGTTTCATTAGGCAGAAATTTTGAAAGTCATTGGTGCACAGCAAAAGTTGGCACAGTAATAAGTATATCATGAGTTATTACTATTATTTTTTAATCAAGGAGACTCTTTTTTTATGTACACAAACCGGTACCCGGATCTGGTTTATCCAGAATCCGACTCATCCGGTCCGACCCAACCGAGCTCGCATTAAGCGGTAGGGGTCTCCCAGCGGGAGTTGCTCCATACCCAAGGCTCGAACTCAAGATCAGTTGGTTAAGGGACCAAGTGAGCTACCACTTGACCATGTATGATATTTATTTTGCAGTCAATGTTTCATTAGGCAGAAATTTTGAAATTCATTGGTGCACAACAAAAGTTGGCACACTAAAAGTACATCATGAGTTATTTTCAATCAAGGGTTTTGACCCACAAAAAGAAAAAAAAAATAAAGAGTCTTCGAATATAAATTCCATTTTTTATCCATGAATTATATTTTAAGTGTAAAAATTATAAAATGTCTTTTATTCATTTTTTTACTCATGGATGTTGGAAAATTTTGTCCAATACCTCCTATTCGAAAAAACAAGTGACCAATGTATTTTTTGACAGGAGGACCACGTCGAATTTTTTTTTTTCTATGGATACCTATCGAAAATAAATTTCATCTTTATCTGTGTATCTTTCGCGAGCCGCAAATACTTCAAAGTAAAAGAGGATTTTGTTGACATCAAAGTGAAAGCTAAGAAAAGAAGTAAGAAGAATGGGCAAAGATCAAATTGTTAGTTACTTCCTCCTTTCCTTATTATATGTTTTTTCAGAGAAATTTTGTTTTTTTTTTATTTGTCTTTTGAGAATTTTAATGGTGTAATAAATGCTATTTTTTATGTTTACTCTTATTAAATATGTCGTGATTTATGTAAATATTGGAGAAAAATTAATGATTACAGAGAGAAAGGGTATAATTGGAAAAAACATAATTAATGTATTGAAAATCTAAGTAATGATTAGATTTCTTAAAATGTATATGTTTTGCTTGAAATAGGACAAATAAATAAAAACAAGAGAGGACATAATAATAATGTACTTAAAGAAAGGGTTCTAGCAAATCAAGAAGAACCTCCAAAAGAGGCAATCGTAGGCTGTCATGTGGCACACTTTCAACGTAAGAGTGACCTTCTCATTTACTAACTCGGGTCTCAATTATAAGAAAAAAACTAATTTCATAGTATTTATTAAAGAAATTAGTTAAGTGCATTTAATTTTCTTGAAATAATAAAGAAATAGTCTACTTTAGGAAATATGTATTGAGAATGAAACAAAAATTAAATGATACTTCCTCCGTTTCACTTTAAGTGTCTTTTTAACATCAAAATTTTGTTTCAAAATAAGTGTCTTTCTACCAAATCTAGGCAACATTTAATACCGTTTTTCCTTATTTACCCTTACATTTAATGTTGTTTTAGTTTTGAAATTTGTAATACTAGTAATGATGCATTGACAAAATAAAAATATTAAATAGGGGTATTTTTGACAAAATACACATAAAACTTACAATAATCATCATAATCAACACTTTCTTAATCTATGTGCAAAAGTCCAAAAAGACACTTAAAGTGAAACGGAGGGAGACACAACCAATTTATTAAGTTATTTTAGGAATGATTATATTGAGAAAGAAAGTTAGTTAAATTTTGCTTATATTTGATACCACAAATGAGATGTTTTTAATTGCTTATACTTTATTCTTATACTTTATTTATTCTTATCTATAAGTCATTTTCAAATATTTTTCTCTTTCTAAATATAATTTACTCTAGAATATTTAGACATCATTAAATATTTTATATTAAGTATACTCCTAAAGTTATGAGATGGTAATTAATACAGGGGAAGGAATGAATAAGGTAGACGAACTTTAAACTAAAGATAATTTTGATATATTGACATTTTTTTTAATAAATTTATAAGTACTCCCTCCGGTCCTATATATAGGACATATTCTAGAAGCAATCTTTGGTCCTATATATAAGACATTTTGTATTTTCTATGCATCATTTATTGCTTTTTCTCTTTTTTGCCCTTATTAAATGCAAGTGTTTTTTGTTGTTTATTAATGAGTGTTAATTTTTCAAGAATAGTTGAGAGGGTAAAATTGTAATGTTACAATATATTCTCATAGAATTCATAAAACTAACTACTTTTCTTGGTCCGAGGAATATGGTTAAGTATGTCTTATATATAGGACCGGAGGGAGTAGTAATCAATTCTAACTAACTTTGTTAAGTTTGATGAGTGGGTTAAAAACGATACACAAACACATAGGGGTGGACGATTTTATGCTGGAATATTTCTTCATATCTTCTAATATTCTTATGCATGAATTGGTGTCTTATTTAAAGAAATTTGGGCGTTTGTTGCAAACTTTTGTCTGTTAGGCTTATGAAATGTAATCATGTCATAAATTTATTTTGCTGTATAATTGGATGTTGCATTCAATAGTCGAATTTTACCATATTATTCATGTTTTTACCTGTTTAAACTTTGACACATTGACAAATCTAATAGTATCGGATTAAAATAAGTTGGTGGAATTGGAATTGGTTATCGGCGTGTTATAACACTTTAATTATCTTTTACATGTTATTGCAACACTTTAATTATCTTTTACATATAATTGCGCTTTATCATTCATGTAACTTACTTGATTTGCAATTTCTTTAACTATTTAACATGCCGTTAGATTATGGTAAAATAAAGAGTGAGAATTTGTAATTAATTGTAAAAACTTGCTCTTGACCAATATATCCAGCTCAATCAAAATAACACCAACAATTATATGTCATCTTCGCCATTATACAATAGCGGTCCAACCACTCTTCCACCCTTTCCCACCATGACAGCGGTCCAGCCGTTCTCCCACCAGAGCAACTAGATAACAGATCTGTATATTCCCTTCCCCCGCCATTAGAGCCTTACCTTACAGGCACTCTCCTATCCGAGCAACCACATGATGTCAATATAGTAGCTTGTAGCGGAACTAACGGCAAATTAGCAACAACTTATCAATCAACAATATAGTGGTAGTGGTATGTGTATTGTGTTTATATAAGAGTTTTAATAATTTTTGGCTCCCACACATATCATTTTTCCTCTATAGATAAAAAAAGATATTTTTGTCCAAAAAAATTTGGAACGCTATTCTAACATTATCCATATAACCTATAATTGAACTCATGTTAGGAAACCCTATGATGAATGAGTATAAGTGTGGGCTCATGTTAGCAAAACTTATGTTTAATTTACTCGAATATCTTAAATAATATACTTAAAAAAACAATATAAAAAGCATCTCCAATACACAAATAATGTCTCTTATATATAATTAGTTCAACAATAATAAATCATGAGTGGTTATTCATAAGAAATGCGTGAGTTTGCATTAAATGATTGGAGATATATTGACACAGTAAATTTTGACACTAACTTCAAATCATTGTCCTTTATTTAATCATAACCTGATGCGTGAGCTCTAGCCCTTCTATTTCTTCTCATTGTTGGGATGTTGGCGTTCGTGTAAATTAGGGTTGAGCAACATCCGAAATGTCTCATTGATTCGCCCTGTCCCAAAACTCATTTTGATCGGGTTCAAGTTTTAGAAAATAGATCTAATGTGCTTTTGGGATGAGCTCAGGTCATGCTACAAATCATCCCAACTTGGCCTATTGTCCCATTATATGTATAAATTTTTGGCTTATTTAAGTTTTTAGTCCCTGAATTTAGGTGTTCTTTTGGAATTGGTCCTTAAACTTTTTTTTTATGCTTTGAGTCTCTAAACTTTGCTCAAATTTGGAAATGGTCCTTTCATAACTTAAGTGGTGATATGATCGAGGATATGTCATGTAACCTTTGTCACATTGATAGGTAACGTGTCAGATGATGCTACGTGATTTTTTTAAATTAAAAAAAAATCAAATTTATTAAAAATAATTAAAAATTGTATTTTTTTTTAAAAAAAAGAAAACCGAATCTTTTAATAAATTTTAAAAGAAATTATTTTTTAATAAAAAAATCATAAAAAAAATCATGTAGTGTCTCGTGGCTCTACATAACATGTCACTCGTCGATATTGTGAAAGTGACGTTACATGTCGTCAGCTATATCATCACTTAAGCGTCGAAAGGACCATTTCCAAAAAATTAAACAAAGTTCAGGAACCCAAAGCATCGAAAAAAAGTTTAAGGACCAATTCTAAAAGACGTACTACCTAAGTTCAAGACTAAAAGGTTAAATAAACCTAAAATTTTTAAGAAGTATTGTTAACTTAAATTTCTAGCCGTTTTGCAACATGTTAATGGTTCATGGGTTAGTACTTAGTAACATGCTTTTTCCCAATTATTAGAAAAAAAGAAGGAAAAAATCGGACAATTGTCACATTTTTAGTAGGCTGAGGAAACAACTTATCTCCTTCAACCAAAAGAATATGTTATTAATATTATTTACTTTTTAATATATAATATAAAATATATTTTAGTTTGAGTCCATTAATTCTTTAATTATATGATTTTGGTAACCATGATATTCACATTAATTCATTATGTTATTATCGAATAGATTCAATTCCATCGTGGATAGTATCAAGTCAAGCTCGAATTGGATTTGAATCCTAGAAAATGGCCCCTATCACACTGGCGGAGTGGCTAAGCTAAACTTGTTCCACCCGGCCAACCCATAAGCTCGGCAACAATAACGTCAAGTTATAAGAAAGAAACTATTCTCTCGTTGCATTGAAGAGGTCATACCCCAAAGGGTTGGAAAGAAGAGATCGCATTTGTGTTCAATTCTTTGATTTAGCAAGTGAATGTAGCTCACATGGTCATGTACCAAGTTTTAAGGCTTGGAAGTTAGAAGTCCCGGGATTCGATCTTGGGCATCACCATTTCGTGGATTTAAATTCCCTTCTCCTATCCCCGTAAAAAAAATAAATAAATAAAAATACTTTGGCTATAAAAAAAATTGCTGATTTATTTTACAAGATTTAATTTTTATATGTTTATTATGTATTTGAATGGAAATCTCACCGTGATATTACAATCAATGCAAGCGTTGAACAAATTTCATCTTGCCTTCGTACATGTATAACTATATACATACTTTCAATTTAATAACTCCATTGCCATTGTTATCATTAAGTTTTTCTTTGACCTTTTCTTTTTGAACCCCATTATCGACTTTTTGGCCCCCATTTCATTTTTTAATGGACCATTATGACTTTCAGCTAGTTATAACTTCTGTCTCTAAATCGTCGGAAGCAACCTTCCGATTTGATTAAGTCGGAAATTCCGACTTATGTACGTCGGAAACACTTCCGTCTTCTTGCCATCCGAAACTATTTCAAACATTCCGACTTTCCTTAGTCAAAAAAATTGACTATTAATTAATAACAATAACAATAACAACACGTTACATTCTGTATTCTAACACTGCAAAGGCAAGTAGAGCATTTGGGTGCTTTGCTGCTTTGCCAACTCCATTTATGAACCTCAGTGGATTGAACTCATTTGCATCTTCACCCCAGTATTCTTTGCTCCTATGAATCATTGTAATCGGGATTCCAAGATAGGTTCCTTTTGGAATCAACAGTTTTCCCAATTTCATGTCTTCTAAGGCCTCCCTCCGTAGTTCTATCGGGGGACAATACAATCTTAACGCTTCTAGCAATACCATATTAAGTTTAGAAAAAATTCATATCTGTAAAGATTGAATTGATTCTAATAGAGAGTTCTAGAATCTTACTATTTTAAGCTTTGATATCATATCTGCATTAGGAATTGGAGTGCAACAGTTCTGCGCGACCTCTTGTCTGAGTTTATCTTGCCATTCAATGTGTAAACTCAACAAGTAGACTGTCCAAGTAAGCAAGGTTGCAGTGGTTTCATGACCAGAAAGAAAAAAGTCTTGCATTCATCCAAGAAGAAGTGTTAGAATACAGAATGTAACGTGTTGTTATTGCTATTAATTAATAGTCAATTTTTCCGACTGAGAAAAGTCGAAATGTTTGAATTAGTTTCCGATGTACATAAGTCGGAATTTCCGACTTATTCAAATCGGAAGGTTGCTTCCGACGATTTAGAGACTGAAGTTATAACTAGCTGAAGGTCATAATGGTCCATTAAAAAACGAAATGGGGGCCAAAAAGTCGATAATGGGGTTCAAAAAGAAAAAGTCTTTTCTTTTTGTTTTTTGTTTGCAAACTAAGCCCATAATAGGGATGACAATTGGACCCGGATTCACACGTACCCGCGAATAATACTCGCAACGGGTTCAGGTCTGGGTCCAAAAAAGAAACCCGTGGGTTCAAAGAATGGACCCGTCTGGGTACCCGCTTTGAACGGGTCTGGGTCCGGATCTAAGATATCCAGATCCGTGGTATTCGAACCCGTCCATATTTACATATCTGCATTATATATATATATATATATATATATATATATATATATATAATTTTAGTATGTTTTTGTTTAACGAGAGAATTTCTTTGATGTCTGCGAGTGTTTAATGGTGATAGGGATTAACATTAAGTAGAGTGTGTAATAATGTATTAAGGTCTATAAAAAAACATAGAAATTAATTTAAAAAATAATTTTTTCTTTTAAAAAAATTGCTAATGGGTCCGCGTAAGACAGCCCAGTTGGTGGCTGCAGGGACATTTAGGATTTCCCCCTCCCCCAGGTCATGGGTTCTAGTCCCAGACCTCCCATGTAAACCAAAAAAAAATTGCTAATGGGTACCCGCAAAATCCGTCTGGGTACCCGAAGACCCGCCTACCCATTATGCAGCAGGTACCACGCGGGTCCGAGTGGATCTGGATCCAATAATTTATGAATAGGTCCAGGTCCGGATATCCCATTACCCGGATGGATTGCCATCCCTAACCCAGAAGTATTTCCTAAAGTTTAATTCCCTCATCACATTAATGAATTGCTACAAAGGTTCTGTTTTTGCGATTACAACAAACACGTGTCACTAGAAGACGAACAGTGGTTGCATAAGAATCCGTTCAAAATATTGTGGCTTGTGAAATCAGATTATTTTTTGCTGCCGATAAAATGTTCATTCTATTTAGACTTCTTTTATTCTCATTCATAAGTCATTTTCTAAAATGTTTTGCTCTTTTTAGTTTTAATTTACTTTAGAATATTTAGATATCAGTAAATATTTTATATTAAACATACCCATAAAGTAATGAAATGGTAATTAATAAAGAGGGAGAAGTGAATAAGGTCGATGAACTTTTGAATCGAGGTAATTTTGAAATGTTGACATTATTTTTGACATATTTAAAAGTAGTAATTAATTCTTACTAACGTTGTTTATTTTTATGAGTTGGTTAAAAGCGATACATAAAGAGAAATAGGAGTGATTTGAATTGGATGCAGTATGTGGATGTCGTATCTGTACTTATACAGTACTCATCCTCTGATACTCATTTTTTCATGAAGGGCTGAGATTGTGTCATCAGATGAATGGTTGAGATTGATGGATGAGAGTATGGTGTATGTATACACCTGGTTAAGTTGAGTGCACCATAGAAAATGGTCATCTGTAGGGTTTTTTTTCGGTAAACTGTTTTTTTAATGATAAATTCTCCTAAAAATAATGACCTTAAAAAATACACTGATCACAATTTTTTGAATACTTTTTTTGTCCTTAATATAGATCTCATTTCTAATTTTCAATGCAAAATTCTTGGCCCTTGTAGAAATTTTTTTTAAAATTTTTTTTAAATATCCTATGTATTTTTCTTTTCACAAATATACATTTTTTTGTTATTCAGATTTTTTTTTATTTTTATTATGTACTCCTGACAGAGGTTAATTTTTTTTCCTTTTTTTCAAATTTAGTCATTTCAAAAATATTCTATGTATTCTTCTTAGGCGATACGTACTCGTTTTTATGATTTGGATTAAATTTTTTTTTACTCTCTGCTCTGAAAAAACTATAGAGTAAAAATTGTATTCAAAATTGACATTCTAATAAATCCGTATATTAGTCTGTGTAAAAAAATATTTTGAGTAAATCTGTTAAATTTTTTTTAAAAAAAATCTCGTTATTTTTAGGAGAATTTATCATTTCTTAAAAAAAAGTTTTTTTTAAAAAAAAAACCACCAGAGGGCTATTTTCTGTAGTGCACTCAACTTAACCAGGTGTATACACACACCATGCTCTCATCCATCAATCTCAGCCGTCCACCTGATGGCACAATCTCAGCCCTCCATGAAGAAATGAGTATTAGTACTCATGGATGAGTATTGCATCCTTACCCCTTATTTTAAATTACTTTGACACAGATGTTGTTAATATAATTAAAAGAAGATACTGAAATTAGTTATTAGCTTCTTGTAACTTTATCGTTTATGTATCTCACATGACTTCGACGACTTTGGAGTTAAGGGTAAAAAATTTGCTCTTGAAATCATAATATCCCATTATCCCTACTCAATCAAAATAACAATAACAATAACTTTATGATATGTAATCATAAAATAATGCCTAAATGAGAATTCAATTGAAACTAAAGTTAATACGTACCGTAAATGATAACAACTAATGATATGTAATCACAAGATTATAGCAGACAAAAAGGAAAAAATATATATTGAATCGAAAATGAGATGTTTCAAGCCTTACAACGAAGGAAACATTTGAATTCAACAACATTCAATCTCTCACACAACTAATCAAAAAAGAATTGAATAAATAAACTATTTGGAACGTAAACCAGGGATATTTCTAAGTCCCATCTTGCCAAGAACAAGTTTTGGAATGGCAGGAGGGTTATCAAGCCCCATGCTTCTACTGAACTCGTTGGCAAGCTCCACTAGCCTATACTTGTCTTTCCCCACTTTCTTGTTGGAATTGTAGTAGCCAAGCCAAGCTTGATATGCTGCTTCTTTATTCTTCATCTCCACCTGAGAAAGAGCCCTTTCCACCTGTTCCACACCAAAATGTTGTTAATAGTATATCTACCTCCAAATCTATTCTATTATAAACTTGTCAAAGCATTGGTAGAATCTAAATACAGGCATTACCTTTTTCTTGGTGTCAGGATCAACAGAAGGTACTGGAGCTTTCTCGATAGGCAAATCTTTAGTAGTGGATAAAAAGAACTCTTCCCAGGGAGCCAGTAGCAATATGCCCTGCCCTTCTTTACCTCTCCGCCCTGTTCTTCCCAGTCTATGTATATACTGCTCTCTATCAGCCGGTAAACCAACCTGTGGAATTAAAATTTTAAGCATAAAATAATTATGAAAAATTGTTTATAGCATTCTCCCGAAAGTGAATTCGAATGCGTCAAAACGTAAAGCAAACAGGCCATAGATACACTCATGTAAGCCATTCTGGGAAGATGCCAGTTCTGCATTTCTTACCTGTATAACAAGAGTGACATCAGGATAATCAACTCCACGTGCAGAAACATCGGAAGTGACTAAAATAAGACCCTTTGACTTCCGAAATTCCTCAGAGACTCTGGTTCTATAACTTTGAGGCTTTCTTGAATGGATTTCTCTCACATTCAACTTCAACTCAGCAAGAAGTTCAGCAACCATTCTTGTGACCATAGCAGTTGTGCAGAAAACAAGAACCTGATAAAACAAAAGCTACATCACAAATACTTCCGAAACATGTGTCATATTAAAAGTTAAAAACCTTTGTTGTCAAGTCACAGTTTCAAAATCTAAGCAGAAATAGCCTAATCCAAAATATGATTTTCTTGTTTGTTTATGATCTTATGTCTGTCTTTGAAATTGAAACAACAAAAAGTAAAATAAAAAATCAATACAGCCAGTTGCAAATTGTAGATTAGGAAGCAAACCTTATATTCAACATCATCTGCAATGTGCTCCTTTAGAAGAGTATAGAGTAATGAGAAATGCTTGTCTAATGAGGCAACTAAATGCGTCTGGCGGACCTGAAATGATCCATAACTCCATATATCAAAGAACATAAACACAAAAGGCATTATATGCTGGCAAGTGCACTCTGACTATAAACAATTACCTGCGAATGTGTCTCCTCGCTACCCTCTTGAACTGTATTGATATATTCATGATCCCTTCTCAAAGCAATATGACAGACTTGACGGACCTTCACAACAATAATCATATCAGAATGAGCCTGGTACTCCGCATCATTTCTAAAGCATGAACCATATAACTACATGCTAAAAAGTGAGGGGGGGGGGGGGGGGGGGGGGGGGGGGAGCAAGAGAGACATACCTCTTCTGGAACAGTGGCAGAAAACATAAGTGTTTGTCGTTGTTTAGGGACTGCTGCAATTATCCTTTCAATGTCTTTGCGAAATCCCATGTCTAGTAAATGATCAGCTTCATCAAGCACCAAGACCTTCACACCCATTAGCCTAGTGGCAAAGCCAGCAGTATTCTCAACATGATCTCTAAGCCTTCCAGGTGTAGCAACAAGGATCTGTACAGTATGCAAAGTAATAATGTTCAGTCCATAAAACTTTTTGCTATAAGATGATCAAATGCACAAGCTAGCCTGAACCATAATTATATTTCATAATTACTGTTTGTCTCAAAAATAAAATATTAAAATGTCAGAATCCTTAAATCGAATTAATATATCAAAAATGTTGTAGGTTCAAGGCTTCCAGCTAAACAAGTGATCTTCAGAGTCATTTTCTATATCACTTTTAAACTCTCGAGTGTGTAAACTTGTTTCTCCTTGTTTGTTGATGTTTTATGGAAAAATAGTTTAGAAACTTATGATCGATGGTGAAAATAGATTCTAATATGTTCTACGAAAAGAAAAGGAAAAAATTCATATCCAAATAATTGTGATGGCTAAAATAGATAAGATCCAATCAGTTAACATAACATGTAGCATCTCCGGTTCAAGGCTGTTTAGTAATGTAGGGAAGATACACAAAATAAAAGTTATAAAACTTTGGCAGCGATGAGAGAAGGAGTTACCTGGCAAGGGTTTGCTTGCATGCGTTTCTGTTCTAAAGCAAGTCTTGTCCCTCCAATCACAACTTGAACACCAATGGTAGAGTGATATTTCAGCAGTTTATTGGCTTCTGTAGCAGCTTGACTTGCAAGCTCTCTAGTTGGGCATATGACAAGAACATGAATTGGTGGTCGCCTTTGATCACGATCACTTGGTGGTAATTTTGCAACAACTTCAATAGATGGAAGCTGAATAAAAACACAAAGAATAAGTACATTCAAAACTACGATTCATCGCTTACCGCATGTGCAATCACTTATTTTCCGGCTCAAAGATGTGTGCTATCATATTGACGTTCAAGTACAGATATGTCCAAAAAAAAAAAAAAAAAAAAAAACTAAAAAGAAGAATATAGAAAAAGAAATGCCACATATCATGACAAAATATACGATTTTGAAGCTCAGAGGAATCAAATAGAGAAGTCTAATTATGCAGTTTGCTCGTTCCAAATGTAGCTCAGTATCATCTGTACCCTACTTCATTTGTCGCTCATAAAAAAATTATGAACAAAAAATGCAAATGATAGAAAGGCCAAATACCAACCACTAATTTACTCAGGCAAACATAAGTTAAGAGACTTACCAAAAAGGCTACTGTTTTTCCAGTGCCTGTTCTAGCCTTGGCGAGGACATCCTTACCTATAAAGAATAGTTGATTGGAATAAGTACAACAATCATAAATAAACTCTAAACATATACAATAATAACGTCAAACACATGACCAAGTTGCTTGCTTGCATAATGTCATCAATTACGGATAGCACAATATTCAAAATACCGATTCTTCACATAGTTAAATGATAACACCCAAGTTATAAGCTCCACAGTAGAAGGATCTCAAAAGGATAGGTGACAGGGTATGTTGGAATCAGCTGACATCTGTTACAATCATACAAAACACAACCACAAAAAAAATGACATTATAGACAAGAAAAAAAAAGACAAACCTTTGAGTATCACCGGAAGAGTTGCTTCTTGGACAACAGTCATTTTCTCATATCCAGCATCCTTGACTGCTTTTAATGAAAGCGGGGAGACTGAACATTGATCGAATCTGTTGCATCATATCTCCAAAATCAGGCATAAAGAAGAGAAGAGAAATATAAAGTAATAAACTAGGATGAGAATGACCAATTATACATCAGAATTACAAGAGGCCAACAGCATGAATGATTGAATGCATAAGCACGAGACAAGACTCACCTTTCTCTCTATTTTAGTTATATTCCTATCCTTCTCTGCCAATAGAAGTCATTGGACTTTTAATATGTGCCCACCCTGGAAGTGTGCACAAAATCCCCCACCAATTTCAAAATTCACACCATAGAAAGCATGAAATTAAAAAAAAAAAAAAAAAAAAAAAGTAAAGTTGCATAATCCTATCCATCCAAGACCCTAATCAATTATAAATGCAACTAATTTCCATTCAAACCTAAAAAAAGGTATGCCAATCTAATCATTTGAAATAAGTTACATATATCATGATTCTTTAGTTCTAATTTCACGGTTTCGGACATGTACCAAGTACCAATTTCCTATCAGTTCAGTTCACCTAGTGTATGATGAAAGACCAATTTCCTATCATGGTGTTCTGTTCTCATTGGTTCCACCTCCACCCAAAATTTCCGACCTTTTAACCTTCATTTCCTATTCTGTTCAGTTGTTGTTACACTACATTTACCACTATTGCAGACAATGAAGGGTAACGTACCCATATCCGCAGCAATTGAAATTGCAAAGCAGTTGCAGAGACAGTAAAAACCACAATATTGCTTTAAGGAAAACAAACAAGACCCAAAAACAAAAAACAAAACATAAAAAATTAAATAACATAGATACCTGGATTCACTCAAATAAGACTCAGAAGCCCCAGGTGAAGAAGCTCTTGGAGTTGTAGCAGGTTTCTCCTTTCCAAACAAAGCAGTCTTACTCTTGTTCAAAATCTCATCTTCCTCACTCTCTTCATCTTCATCTTCATCCTCCCTAAGAAATGCATCAAATCCACCAGAATTGAACCTCTCTACCAACTCATCATCATCCTCCTCCTCGTCCTCATCCTCATCCTCATCCTCATCCTCATCCTCATCCTCATCACTCTTCAATTTGGATGATGAGGACATTCTAGTTGCATTCCTCAACTCCTCACCCCTCCTACTTCTCTTCCCCAACGCCGCGTCCCTACCACCATTCCTCGTAGACCGGAATTCCCCCTCCTTATCATCGAATTCGCGATCGAATCTACCTATAGCCCTAGAGTTCCTCCTCGAGAACGAGTCAAGCGGGTCACGAGTTTCCCTCCGAGTTGACTCACCCCTCAAATCCCTTCCTCCTCCCCTTCCACTTCCACTTCCACTGCCTCGGTTGCCATAATCAAATCCTCTCCCAAAATCCCTCCCCCTCCCCCTCCCCCTTCCATTTCCATTTCCACTCCCCCTACTCTCAAATTCAAACGAGTCACGACTCCCTCTCCGAGTCGACTCACCACCGATTCTCCCACCTCTCCCTCTCCCTCTTCCCCTCCCTCTACCCCTAAACGAGTCCCTGTCATCATCGTCATCGCTGGTGACTCGTCCTCGATGGGAATCGGTTCTCAACTCGGTAACCCAGTCGCTGAGCTCGGCCTCGTCATCGATCAAGCTCTTGGAGGCACGGAGCTTGGCTTCGCGGTGGGCCCGGGTGGATAGGGAGCGAGGGCGAAGCGGTGCGTTTTGGAGGACGAGGTGTTTGAGCTTGAAGGGGAAAATGATGCGAGAGAAAATGGGGAGTGGGGCCGGGCGCGAAGAAGAAAGAGGCTTCATGGAGAAGGTGAGGGAAGTGCGGAGTTGGGATAAGAGAACCTTGGTGGGCATAGCAGTTGCGGAAGGAGAAGGCGTAAAGAGTGTAAGAGGAGAGAAGAGTAACAGTAGTAGGAGCGTTATAGAGGAGAGGGTTTTTGCGGAGAAGAAGATAATAAGATATTTCCAAACAAGGAATTAGGGTTTAACAAAAACAAAAACAAAAAAAAAAAAAAAAAAACTTTTCATTTTCTTTTGAGTTAATTGTCACTTTGATCTCTGAAATTACATACCGCTTTCATTTTCGTCCCTCAAATTAGGAAAATAGCTTTGAGATCCTTGAATTTGTAAAAACGTGTGCACGTTAGTCCCTGAAGTTAACCTCCGTTAACGTCCGTTAACGGTGGTGTGACATACACTTTAAATAATTCACTATAGTCCCCGTAATCACATTAAATAATTCACTATAGTCCCTACAATAATTTTAAGTTATTCATTATAGTCCCTGAAACTATAGAATTTATTCACTTTAGCCCCTATATCGGTATAGTTCAAATTCCATATTAACTCAAACAATTAGTAAAAAATTAACCAAAAAGATTAAGAGGTATGAAATACCTTTGCATATTTGAGATAAAGTTTCATCTTTGCTCTTTTAAGGACAATGTTTAAGTAATTAAAAGTGTAAAGTCAATATTGAAAATTGTGTACCAAAAACAAAACATTGAAAACCTTCAAAATTTACTCTTAATATATTAAATATATAATTTCAGGGACGTAAGTTTTACATTTTTGGTTGCATAAATATTATATTTGGTACAATAAAGAGAAAAACTCAAACAGTGTTAATAAAAAAAACTCAAACATAACGGCACACAATTTGGAAAACATACACTTTGGTTAATACTGAAACTTCATCTCAAATACACAGAAGGTATTTCATACCCCTTAATCTTTTTGGTTAATTCTTTACTTATTGTTTGTGTTAATTTGGAATTTGAACTATACTGATATAGGGACTAAAGTGAATAAATTGTATAGTTTCAGGGACTATAATGAATAACTTAAGATTATTATAGGGACTATAGTGAATTATTTAAAGTGATTACAGGGACTATAGTGAATTATTTAAAGTGCATGTCACGCCTCCGTTAACGGACGTTGACGGAGGGACTAACGTGCACACGTTTTTACAAATCCAGGGACCTCAAAACTATTTTCGTAATTTTAGGGACGAAAGTGAAAGCGGTATGTAATTTCAGGGACCAAAGTGACAATTAACTCATTTTCTTTTACTCTTATTAGTATTTGTATCCGTGCTATGCACGAGACGAAGTTGTTTGGAAGGATAATTATTGATACGAATTTCTTGATCTCGGCTTATAGGGTTAAGGATAAATTCAAATATGGTTTTTTTTTTTTTACTATAAATGAATAACAAGTTTTTCGATTTTTTCAGAACAACACTTTTATACGAAATTTATCATTTCTTATATTAAAAAGATGTTTCACAACTTTTATCCGCATTAATCAAAACTTAAATATATATACTTTTCTCACAATTTTTATTGCCAGAAAAGAAAATTATAGTTATTTATTTTTTGCAACATATTGAAAATTAGCTGTGAATTTTCTTAAAAACCACAATTTCTATAAATATTTCAAGACTTTGAATGAAAATTGACCTAGACTTAAACAAATATCAAACACAACTCTAAAAAATTTTCAAAATTATCTCCATAAATATTCCAACCCCGTAAATGAATTGCTCCCTTAATGCAACCAAAATCATCCATAAAACTAACCTAATGTTTATTAAAAAAAAACAATATAGTAAATAATATATAAAATTTTTTTATTTATATATTCTTAAATTTGAAAGCATAAGTTGTATATATACTTACTATTACAGTTTTTCTTTTCATCAATTTCCAATTCGAAATATCTCAAATGCAAGGGATATTGCAAATTTTCAAACAATAAACAATACTATAAATAAATATTATTTATTAGGGTATTAGTGTATAATAAATTATAATTATTGGCAATTTTAAATATTTAAATAAAAGAATTCTTTTGCATGTGAAAGATCGCAATGTATCACAAGTAATCAACCCCCTCGAGCATGAGATCAACATGAGTTATTCAAATGAAACAACTTAATAAAACGGGATCAAATCCTAGACTTTCAACTCCCAAGCTTTAAAATTCAAGATTTAACCACGTGAATAAATCAACATTTATGCAACAAAAATTCAAGAAAACAATCTCGGTCTCCATCATCCTTAAACCTAATAAACAACCAAAATTACCTCTTGTTATGGACCGATATCACGGACATATAATAACCGGTATCACGGACCAATAAGCATCAATTCGGCATACCGGCAATTCAGCATCAATAGCCATCAATACGTAACCATTATAACGGTTAGTTATTATTGCTGCCCATCATGACATTCATGGAGCCGTTACAAACCGTCACCTTAATGGCTCATCATGAGACATCATACCCTTCACCCTATAAATAGAGGTAATGGCCAAGGTATGAACGAACACTCTCATTCCATTGTTTACACACGGCACACACATCACCCCCCAAAATATCCCGACTCGGTGACGGTGTTCTTTAACCGAGAACTCGTTATCATCGTCATATATCAATAAACCGGCAAAGCCGGTACATGTGGGATAACACCCCACAACATTGGCGACCACAGTGGGAGCAGCAAATCAATTCCCACCACCTTACCATCAACAATTCGAAGTCCTTAACATGAGAACCGGGTAAAAAAAGAACGAATTATATCAGAACCGGGTAAAAAGAAGGCACTATTCACAGCAAGATGCATTCAACAGAAAATCAAAAGTTATCTCCCCATCATCAACATCAGCCAACCGCATTAAAAAAAAAAAAGAGAATAGAATGAGAGAAGAAATACAACATTAGTTATGCTAGCACAAGACTGGATCTATGAATCGGAGACATCCTCTCATGGACACCCATCACCGGTCATAATCTAACCGTCTCTCGCCCGGATCGCGTCAGTTCTGGTCTCGACGGATTCATCAAAATCATCATGCATTCTTCATTCACGGATGGGAGGGAGGAAACAGAACGGCGCAAGTCCTCGAATAGCCGGAAGGGATGGCGGTTATGACCGTGGTTATGACCGGGTTTAGCGTCACCGGCAAGCATCCACGAACATGCGAGTGAACGAACCGAACGGTCGTCTCTGCTTCTCTGTCGTGCCATCAATCTCCTTGAAGGAGAAACACATCACAGAAGAATTTGGGGCAGCAAGCTCCAAGCCTAAGAGAAGAAGAAAGGAGATGGGTAACAGCCCACTCTACTAATTATAAAAAAAAAAAAGAGCTCTAAAGCCCAAACGGGTTCAAAAAAGAATTAAAAAAAAAAAACAAGAAAACCAAGCAGCACTGCTCACGCATATATCAGGGAAGTTATATTTTTTGAACCATTGCAATTCTATAGTACCATATATGTTATTCACTTATACGTGTATATAATAATGCATCGATCTCTTAATGATTATGCATCATACTACTATCATAATATTTTTATTGATATATAGCTTGCAATTAATAACAAAAATAATTTTGCTCCTTAACGTTACTATGTGATAATTATTATTTAATATTTTAATTGTTATTTTTTATTAAAAGGTACAAACATGATGCCTCAATTTTCTCAGGTTAGTCTAAAAAAGACTTCGGGATTCTCGTCAATGGACAATAAACTTTTCAAGAAGAGAATAAAAAATATTCCCCATCACGATTATTCTAGCCCATGAGGTTTCCTTACTCTGATATTTTCTTCAATATTCAATATGCTTCCAAAGATGAGGAACACGTTGCTATATTACCTTATCCGGACTCATTTGTTGACGGTGAGGAACCTTGTGTCGAGTTTCCCTATTCGCTTTAGGGGTCAGAATGAGAAGAACTTCATGTTGAATTCCCCTTCCCGGACTCTTGCCAAGAGTGAGGAACCCTCAATTGGGCTTCCCCCTTAGGTCTTGTATCCGGCAAGCAAGGAATCTTCATGCTAGATTTCTTCCTTCGAACTCACTAGACGACTCGAGAAACCTTGCACCGAGTTCCCCCCTTCAAACTCTGGTTCCGGACATTGAGAATATTGCATTGTTTTCCCTCCTTTGAAATCAATTGAAAGATTTGAAGAATTTATTCGGAGATAAGGATCTGTTTCATAGTCACAAAAAAATTCAACGCTTATACCGGTCTTTCCTATTCATGCATCGACGCTCCTCCTTACGTCACAACATCGAGCTGAGGGGCTACTGTTATGGACCGGTATCCAGGGACGGACCCAGAAATTTTCGAATGTGAGGGCGACATATTAAGGGGGTACTCAACCCATAATACATATTGTAAATTACCATATACCAAAATTTTATGATAAACTTGTATTACAATACTGAAATTTCAAAATAAAAGAACATACATACTAAATTTTATTATTGGTGTCTACGATATTGTTTATTCGTGTCAAGAATACTTAAATGTTTTTTTCCACACTAAAATTATTATTTTTTCATCATGAACTTTCCTAAACTTTAACCTACAACTTTATGAGGCAACTCATCATATTCATCGGTCACCAATTTATCGACTTCAAGACATGGACTTTAAAAATTAAAAACTCAAGGCCATTAAATTTTATTTCAAATGTAGAAATATATATACCTCCTCCGGTCCTAAATATAAGTTTCCTTTGGACTTTTTTTTTTTGTTTTTAATGTAAGTTCCTTTCCAATTTTCAATGGCATAAACGCTCCTATTTGCTCAACACTTTTTAGACTCCTAAGAATAATTATAAGAGTAATTTTGAAAAATTATATCAAATATTTACATTTTTAAAAATATTAATAATACTCCCTCCGACTCGAATTATAAGCAATTCCAACCACTTTTATGCTTATTAAGGAGGTTAGTTGATTGTATTTAATTTTCTCAAATTTATAAAAAATAGAGGTATGTTATGAAAGTAGTATTGAGAATGAAACAAAAATTAATTAAGATTACAATTTTCTAGAGATGTTTTAGGAAAGTGACATTGGGAATGAAACAAAATTTAATAAAGTTAGTTAATTTTGTTTATATTTTAAACCAAAAGAAGTGTGTTTTTTGTTGCTTATAATTCAAGCAGGAGGGAGTACTAACTAATATTCTTAAAAGACTTGTTTTTAGTAAAAAGAAACTTACATTTAATACGAGAAAAAATAATATATACTCCCTTCGTCCTTATATATAATACCGTTTTAGGAGATTTTACGTCCATTAAGAGAGTTAGTTAATTTAATTAATTGTATTGAAAATGTGAATATTTGATACGTATTTTCAAAATTTCCCCTATTAATAGTATTGAGAATCTAAATTTTTTTTTAGTAAATATAAGTGTTTATGGAAAGAAGTAATTAATTGTTATTAAAAATTGGTATAAGGTCTCATAAATATAGACAAAATAAAAGTCTCAAAAGTGTCTTATATACTGGGACGAAGATAATATATATATATATATATATATATTTGAAAAAAAAAATAAAAATTAGTGAGGGCAATTTGCCCTCACAATGAGCAACGTAGGTCCGTCCCTGCCGGTATCACGGACAAATAATAACCGGTATCACGGACCAACAAGCATCAATTCGGCATACCGGCAATTCAGCATCAATAACCATCAATACGTAACCATTATAACGGTTAGTTATTATTGCTGCCCATCATGACATTCATGGAGCCGTTACAAACCGCCACCTTAATGACTCATCATGAGACATCATACCCTTCACCCTATAAATAGAGGTAATGACCAAGGTATGAACTAACACTCTCATTCCGTTGTTTACACACGGCACGCACATCACCCCCCAAAATATCCCGACTCGGTGACGGTGTTCTTTAACCGAGAACTCGTTATCATCGTCGTATATCAATAAACCGGCAAAGCCGGTACATGTGAGATAACACCCCACGACACCTCTCAATGCATTCTAACCCCGCGAATGAATTGTACCCGCTGACATTTTTGCAACCAAAATCAATGTAGAGGTAGAAAATCGTCTCAATCAAATATAAAAAATTGTCAAATTATATCTCTAATATTTCCAACATCATCAATGAATTATACTCATAACATTTATGCAATTGAAATTCCAAAAAACTAATATAGGCTTTAAATAATCATCATTCACAAATCTAAAAAATAACTAAAGTTATCTCTCAAAAGATTCCAATCTCATCAATGAATTTCATCTCCAACATTTTTACAACCAAAATATTTAAGAAAACTAAATTAAGCTTAAACAACATGAAATACCAACAAAACTTCGCATAGTTGGTAGATAATTGAGTTGCTAGAGCATGATGTAAATTTTTTATTCCTGCCAAATGTATGAAAAAGAGTTCGTTGATACTGACAAATTTCATTTTGGTAATCTCCATACTTCAAAAAGGTCTTCAACTGTCAATTGAGAAATATTCTTGATGCAAAAAAAATTCTGTCAATAGTTGAATAAAGAGAATATGCATCATTATGAATTATTGTTAATATATAATTATTAATTGTAATTACTTACTTCGTCCCAGATACGTAATTTTGATATCTTGTCCTATATATTATGTAATTTTTTTTCAAACATATTCTTATTTATCACATGCATTCTTTTTTTCATTACCTATTTTTCCATTTTTTGTTAATATAGTTTTCATTCGCTTATTATTAATATCTCTCCAATTATTAAATAAAAATACTTTAGTTAAAATATATAAAATTATTACATCATTTAATCATTTCTTTATATGTACGATTAATAATCTTGACTGTTTAGCTTATGAAACAGAAGAAATATCAATAGGCATGTTCAATTACTGCTAAAATTGGGATTTCATTAAGAAAATAATGAATTTATCAAAATATGAGTAATTAACATTACAGAAGACTAATGTAATCAGGGACGGACCTATGTTGCTCATTGTGAGGGCAATTGCCCTCACTAATTTTTATTTTTTTTTCAAATATATATATATATATATATTATCTTCGTCCCAGTATATAAGACATTTTTGAGACTTTTATTTTGTCTATATTTATGAGACCTTATATCAATTTTTAATAACAATTAATTACTTCTTTCCATAAACACTTATATTTACTAAAAAAAATTTAGATTCTACTATTAATAGGGGCAATTTTGAAAATACATATCAAATATTCACATTTTCAATACAATTAATTAAATTAACTAATTCTCTTAATGGACGTAAAATCTCCTAAAACGGTATTATATATAAGGACGAAGGGAGTATATATTATTTTTTCTCGTATTAAATGTAAGTTTCTTTTTACTAAAAACAAGTCTTTTAAGAATATTAGTTAGTACTCCCTCCTGCTTGAATTATAAGCAACAAAAAACACACTTCTTTTGGTTTAAAATATAAACAAAATTAACTAACTTTATTAAATTTTGTTTCATTCCCAATGTCACTTTCCTAAAACATCTCTAGAAAATTGTAATCTTAATTAATTTTTGTTTCATTCTCAATACTACTTTCATAACATACCTCTATTTTTTATAAATTTGAGAAAATTAAATACAATCAACTAACCTCCTTAATAAGCATAAAAGTGGTTGGAATTGCTTATAATTCGAGCCGGAGGGAGTATTATTAATATTTTTAAAAATAAATATTTGATATAATTTTTCAAAATTACTCTTATAATTATTCTTAGGAGTTTAAAAAGTGTTGAGCAAATAGGAGTGTTTATGCCATTGAAAATTGGAAAGGAACTTACATTAAAAACAAAAAAAAAAGTCCAAAGGAAACTTATATTTAGGATCGGAGGAGGTATATATATTTCTACATTTGAAATAAAATTTAATGGCCTTGAGTTTTTAATTTTTAAAGTCCATGTCTTGAAGTCGATAAATTGGTGACCGATGAATATGATGAGTTGCCTCATAAAGTTGTAGGTTAAAGTTTAGGAAAGTTCATGATGAAAAAATAATAATTTTAGTGTGGAAAAAAACATTTAAGTATTCTTGACACGAATAAACAATATCGGAGACACCAATAATAAAATTTAGTATGCATGTTCTTTTATTTTGAAATTTCAGTATTGTAATACAAGTTTATCATAAAATTTTGGTATATGGTAATTTACAATATGTAATATGGGTTGAGTACCCCCTTAATATGTCGCCCTCACATTCGAAAATTTCTGGGTTCGTCCCTGAACGTAATACTGAAACATTTAGATCCCAGTTCGTATATGTACTTTCATTAATTGGTCCTTTATTTTGATAATTAGATAATGCGAATTCTATTAAAATTAATAAGCCTCTTCTTTATTTAAGAGGACTTTCACCAGATTTTAATTTATATTAGTATAAGAAAATGAAGGCACCGTTCCATATATAGCAGCAGTTCAGCTATTAATCTTGTTTGGCTTCATACAACCATAATAAGGAGGGGTTCTGTTTGGATGACAAATGCAAGAAAGGCTGAATCGATTATAAGGCACAATTGTGATTTATGTTGTTATTGTCTTTTGCAATATTGAACGAGAAATCAAAGCCTGTCTATCTTTTTGTGCAATTATTCTAAAGAAAGTGTTGAAAAGATGGTGATATGAATGTGTTAACACTTTTTCCTCAGCAGGTAACACGACATGAGAAATGTAAAAGCCACTTCTCTGTCATCCATTGGTAAAATAATATAATGGAACTGGAAAATCTTAGCAGCAGGAAATGCAGACATTAGCTAGAAGATTACTTCTAGCACAATTTTAATTGAATTTAAACTTTATATTATCTGGGGTAGATGTAACTTGATTAATCTTACGTAACTTTCTCAAGTTAAATTCTGCTAGTAAGTGTCATTAATTGTTTGCGGATTTAAAGTATAGGTGAGCTCAATCGAGGTCACTCACTCACTCTTGCTTGAGATCAGTTAGGGTCATGACCGATTCACAGTTTCTCTTAGAGCACAAGTATTGCAAATCTTGTTTTGATAGCAGACTTCCATGATGCAGTACCAATGTTTGGGTTCTAGCAAATGAGAAAATAGTGAAATCTATGTTTCCTTTTAAAATGTGTTTTGTTATTTAATCTATTATTGTACTTATTTTATTGTATTTGATTGTTCCATTCATAAGGATTTTGCTGTTATATATCTTTTGTTCTTGTTTTGATTCAGAGATGTCAAAGATTTAGATATTATCTTTTTAATTAAAAAAGTAAAATTTGGCAAACAAATAATGTCACAAGTTTGAAATATATAAAATTGTTTAGTAAAATAACATGATAATTAATTTTTTTTTAAAAATCGCAATGACAATACAATCACAATGACTATAGTTGTGGCAAAACACATGTTTATTATGATAACAGTGATATGTTATTGTGTTATACATGATTGTACCAATTCATTCTTTCATTTGTTGGTTGGCTTTGTGGAAAAGACTTCTAAAAAAAAGATCGATTAAGATGAAAATGACTATCACATATAACAAATGTTGTCAAGAAACCAATTGTCCAAAAGTTATTAAGCAAACATATCGTTTGTGCAATGATATTGAAGATCTTGATCATCTGTTTTCTTACTGGAAATGGTCTGAAGGTTTATCGGGGACAATGTTTGATTGAATTGGTAATAGTTATTTTCCAATAAATTATGCTAGTTGAACTACTTTTACAATGAGCAAAGACCAAGATTTGAGTTATGTGTATAGATAAAATCTCCACTAGAAAAAATAACCTTACTGTATTTTGGATGTTCCAAGCTCGAGCAGGATTATCTTCCATAAAAAATACCTATTGCTAGACAAAAAAACTAAGGCTTAGAGTATGACCTATAATATAGTACTCCAGTAATTAAGTATGGAAGGCTCATAAAAACTTTGTGTAATAGTTGTTTTACGGTTCAACTGTTGCTTACTAGTACACCTCAACCTATTTTTTTTCCTTGTTCAATCACGCAACTTTTATACACAAGCAGCACAAAACTTTATGCAAACCTCATTGAAGATGTTATTGTATCTTTATAGTTTTTTAATTAAGAATTTATTTTAATCACAGCTTTAAGGATTGGGGATGATTAAGAGGTTAAAAATGTAAATTTGCATTGAAAAAAATTAAATGTTTAATACTTATTGATAGTAGATTTAGCTTTCTAATAACCTTTTTTTTTTTAAAATTTTCTTATCTTCAACTATTAGGATTGAAATTAAGCAAATCTTTCTATTAATTAATTACCTACACCTCTTTTATTTTATTTTTTACTGTACAGTATATTGATAGGATGTTGGATCAAGTAATTGTTAAATGGGTTATTTGGTCCATTTGCAAAAAGGGGTAGGATAGTTATAATTAAGTAAATAAATAGTTTATTAAAATATTTAAAATAATTCTAGAATCTTCCTTTGCTAAGATGATGCCACTTGTGTGGTCTTTGTTACTCCTAGGATTTGTTATTTCATTATATAAAGCATTGTACTCCTTATTAAAGAATCAATGAAAAATGAATGAAGTTTATTATCTACTATTTGTTATTTGTTATTCTTTAGTTTTAATTTCTTAGTGTTCTTGGTAGGGTAGCTTATTGCTTCCTATCATATATATACTTATATTTTGAATTTGTCACATAAACAAATGGCAGAGATGTGGTATGCAGTTGAATCTGGGCCCATTTTGGCATCCAAACGAACCAAACTCGGCCCAATACCTGTCCTTAATTTGTTACTATGGGTTATAACTTAGAAGTAAAATATTAAAGGTTTCACCTAAGCAGATTGCAGACACGGATGGATGAAGGTGATTGAAGTTGATAGATTGTGGTCCTCCCAGTAATAATTTCCCTAAAGTTTGGTTCCCTTATAGTCTTCAAAGGCTCAAAATGCAAACGGGTACTCATTATTGGCACAACTAAAGTCTTACATTGATGTGTATCAATTCAACTTTTAGAATCTAAATGAGAATTAAATTTTGGACATTTGAGCTGTGTGAAGTTACAAGGTTTTGTTAGGTTGTCTCGTCCATGTGCACCAAAAGTTTCTGGTGCCATCCGTGATATGTCCAATACGTTGTCCTTTTAAGGCTATAATTGCTTATGGCTATTTCTCTATTATTGTCACCTAGATCACAATAATTTTTTGTGAATAAGACTAACTGATGTTTCAGACGACCTTGGCCCTTTTCTATTGGGGAGGGGGGGATCAATATGGTGCAAATATATTTTTTTTATTTATAACATGCCACAACACTTGGTGAATTAGATTTTTGGTATCATGTATGTCATGGGACATAATCAATGCGATATCAAATCTTTGATTAATTTTTTTTTTTGCGCATCAACCAGTACCCGGATTTGGTTTATCCAGAATCTGACTCATTCGGTCCGATCGACCCAACTGAGCTCGCACTAAACGGTAGGGGTTTCCCAGCGGGAGTTTCTCCATACCCAAATCTTTGATTATATTGTATGTTTGTACTTAATAAAAAAAACTTCTATATGTGATACGTAGAAGAGTTTGCAGTGTCATCAATAAACGAGGTAAACGAATGAGTTTTATTTCTAATTCAAGATCCTAAGATATCCGGTGCAAAGAATTGTGGGGAGCTGAGCTAGCAAATCCTGTGCTTATCCACTAGCAACTATATATGATCTCGTTTTCAACTTTTTTTTTTCTCTCATGCTTCAGTTTTCTTTATGATGTTACCAGGAATTTGGGACAACCGTTTTATTTCTTTAAAATCAAACGTTTAATTAAGGAATTGTGACTTTTTTTTTTTAAATTTATGCGGCTTAAGTTAAATCTGCAAGTTTTCTTACCTATATATGCAATACGACTAAACCAACTGGTAGCTCACTTGGTTCCTTAATCAACTGGTCTCGAGTTCGAGTCTTGTGTATGGAGCAACCCCACTGGGAGACCCCTACCGCTTAGTGTAAGCTCAGTTAAGTTGAACCGGATGAATCGAATTCTGGATAAACCAGATCCGAGTATTAGTTGGTGTACATAAAAAAAATATCAATACGACTAATATTTACTTTCATGCGGTACCCTTCTATTATTTGAGATGATGACAGTGGTATGATGGGAAAGTAAGCCAAACATGTATTGAAAATACATATTCATAATGGGGCACAAACAAACTAGGTTTAATTATGTCATAACTCCCTGAAGTTCAAGTTTATGGTACTTTTGCCAGATATCCTTATTCTTTTTTTTTCAATGTCTAACTCCCCGAAGTTATTTCTGAGTTTGTCATATACCGCTACTCCCAATTTTGGCCAATTTTGCTTACATGTAACATTCGAATCCTGATAAGATACATGAGGTTAAGCACCTGGTGCCCCGTGGTCGAAGATCATTTTTTAAACAAATTTAAAAAACTAAAAAACTTAATATTTTTATATTTTTAGTTAAATAAAAAAAGAGAAAAAAGAATTGAAGAGAGAAGTCGTATTCACACACGTGTGACATCACTCGACATCACATGACCAACCTCACCTCCTGCGTTTGATCAGGATTCCGATATTACGTGCCGGCAAAATTGGCCAGAATTGGTAGTAGAGATATTTGACAAACTAAGAAGTAATTTCAGGGAGTCAGACATTGGAAAAAAAAATAAAAATATCTGACAAAAGTATCTCAAACTTCAAAGACTTGTGACATAATTAACTCAATAAAATATATACACGATGAACATAAACAATACTGTAATGCAGGAAAATAAAGCACCAACAATAAATAAACACATATACATGTTTTACATATTTAAAGTAACTAGCCCCAACCCCGTGCGATGCACGGGAGAAATACGAAATTGATAAAGCATTTCTTAAGGTTGCAGTTAATATTATGTTAATGTATTGATAAAACATTTCACAAAATTATAATTAATATTAGTTTTAATTTATTATTGAATAGTTATGAAGAATTTTAATATGAGCACCAAAAACCAGTGCATGGTAGAAGCACTATTGTTTTATATTTTATTTGTTTGGACCATTACCTATGTCCGGAAGAATATAATAAAAAAAATTCAAATCCAAATAACAATAACATGTACATAAAAAGAACACAGAAAACCCATTCTCATATATTTTTTTTAATATATTAGATTTATTAAGTTAAAAAAAATAAAAAAAAGAGTCGGAGCACCAAAAACCGGTGCATGGTAGAAGCACCCTTGTTTTATATTTAACTTGTTTGGACAATTACTTGTGTTAGGAAGCGTATAATAAAAAAAATTTAAATCCAAATAACAAAAACATGCACATAAAAATAAAACAGAAACCCCGAAGCATATTTTTTTTAATATATTGGATTTATTAAAATTAAAAAAAAAAGAGTAGGAGCACCAAAAACCGATACATGATAAAAGTACCCTTGTACTGTTTGGACAGGAAAGTCAAAATAGGAGGGAGTAGTTTATAAGTTGTTACGGATAAGGAAATGGGGGATAATCTATCTATATATAAATTACCAATGATTCCCCCACCCACTCCACAATTCCCGCCCAATCCCTCCACTTTCTTTTTTTTTTAATTATCCCCCCATTTCCTTATATGTAACAATTCTCGCCGAATCCCTCCACTTTCTTTCTTTTTTTTTTAATTATCCCCCCATTTCCTTATCTGTAATAACAATTTATAAATGATTCCCCCACCCACTCCACAATTCTCGCCCAATCCATCCACTTTCTTTTTTTTTTTAATTATCCACCCAAAAAAGAAAGTGGAGGGATTGAGCGAGAATTGTGGAGTGGGTGGGGGGAATCATTTATAAATTGTTATTACATATAAGGAAATGGGGGGATAATTAAAAAAAAAGAAGTGGAGGGATTCGGCGGGAATTGTTACAGATAAGGAAATGGGGGATAATAATAATTAAAATTAAAAAAAAAAAGAAAGTAGAGGGATTGGACAGGAATTGTGGAGTGGGTGGGGGAATGATTGGTAATTTATATATAGATAGATGATCAGAATTTAGATGCCAAACATGTAGTGAAAATACAACTCATAAATTCAAGCCACACGTCACTGACAAAGCATATGATGCACTGAATTGAAACATAGACAACCAAAGCACAGACAATAAATAAATGTATACATGTATAATTTACATTTTCAAGGTGCAAATTAGTAACAGTACAAGATTTTTGGGTTTAGAAACATATACTCTCTCCTGCTCGAATTATAAGCAATTCTAACTATTTTTACGCTTATTAAGAAGGTTAGTTGATTGTATTTAATTTTCTCAAATTTATAAAAAATAGAGGTATTTTTGGAAAGTAGTATTGGGAATGAAACAAAAATTAATTAAGATTACAATTTTCTAGAGATGTTTTAGGAAAGTGGCATTGGAATGAAACAAAATTTAATAAAGATAGTTAGTTTTGCTTATATTTTAAACCAAGAGTAGTGTGTCTTTTTGTTACTTATAATTCGAGCCGGAAGGAGTATAGTATATTTCTACCAAAATGGCCAATAGTGCATTTTTGCACCTGTTGGTCACAGCGCTTGACAAGGAAGTTTAGGGTACTAATGTGAATATGTGATCTTGTATTTTGATAGTAGATATCAAACTATAGATATAGAATTAAGGGGTTAATGGATGTACAACGATTATGTAAAGTTTTTTACATCATCAGTCCATCATTTATTTGTATTATTTTTATCTAATAGTCAAAGATCATACACTCATGAATGATGAATACCGTATTGATGGTATAAAAAAATTTAAATTTTTTTTTTAAAAAAAAAACTTTACAATGTTCATGCATCGTTTATTTTCTCCAAAAATAATCGATTTGGGGTACATGGTTAGCTCACCTTAAAAATTAAATATTTGATATTTGATATGATATTTGAAAATCAAATACTGTAAAACCTTATATCATCATTAGACCAAATTTTTGTTCATAAACCGATTTTTTTTAATTATTTCAGATTAATTTTGCAAAAAAAAAATTAATTAGTTCGAGCAAGATTCATTCTATAAAGATTTGAATCAAACCACGCATATTAAATTTTAGAAAAGTAATGATTCAATTTGGTTTGATCTTTAAAAGATGTTATGGATGGAACCAATTAAAATAAAGCAATTTTGTTTAATTTGATTCAAACATATTTTAAGTATAAAAAACATCAATCGTCTCGTTCAGTCCATTGCAATAGTTTACTTGTGATATTTATTTAAAATTAATAATACTAATATAAAACTCATATTTTTTAATAAATTTTGATAAAAATACTGAAAATTTATTAGTATTTTCATTTGCTTTGATGGCTTTTTATCTTTCTAATTTATGCATCATAAGCTCGTGTTTATCTAATTACGACAGGTGAATCTTTCAATATAAATTTTTTGCATCCATGAAAAATCGAACTCGAAATCTTGCTTGACTTGTCTCAACCCATGTTAAAGGTGAGTCTTTCTTTTATTAATTTGATCAATCTAGTGCTTGTTTCGTATAGCTAGGAAAATTGATTATGCTTATTTTTATCTGTGATTATGATTCTACCGTAAAATTATAATATGTTTATGTTTGAATTTCTTAACTAAAAAATAAATTTAAACTGATCTATTTTGTTTGGATTGTCTAAAAGAATTATTTTTACTAAATATTTTTTTTAAAAAAAAGTATGAAGTGATAATCATAGTTATCGTTGTTGAAGTAATATCGGTATAATAGAAAAATAACGCTATAGTATCGTTAGAATTATGATGTGACATGCCTCCAAAATTTGGTAAGAATGAGTATCAAGAGTATATGGCAAACCTTAAAGTAACTTCAGGAAGTCAGAGATTGAAAATAAAAAGAATAAGGGCATGTGACAAAATGACCCTAAAGTTTAAGGAATATAAACACTGATCTTTAAACCAACAGGGGTTGACTCAAATGGTGTTATCCTGCCAACTTGAGAAATTTGAGAATGAGGTTTGAGACTAAGATGTCTCGGGTTCGATTCCAGGTTAACATAGCCCGCTGGGAGAGACATAGGAACGCGACCTCATACAGGATTATCCTCAAAGGTTCCTTAGTATTAAAGGTGCTTTTGGGGACACCTGTGGTACTGGTCAAAAAGTACAGAAAAAACCACCGATCCTTAAACTTTAGAGTCATTTTGTTACAGGTCCTTGTTCATTTTTTCAATGTCTAACTTCCCGAAATTATTTATGGGTTTGTCATATATTTTTACTACAAAATTTCGATGATATTTGATTGACATCTCATACGAAAATTTTAGCCAGACGCAGAAGATCAGGCAAGAGAGCAAATATATATATTTTTTATTAATTATTAATTATTAATTATATAAAAAATTTCATTTTCTCACGTTCCTTACTACTTTATGATGATTCATGATTTCATCAGAAGATCCAAATCATCCCTATTCCCTGCAAATTGTCACACATGAAAATGAAAGAGATTAGCACAGCCGCGGGGGAGAAAGGCGCCAAAGTAAGGAGACAACAATGTTAGCGGGAATTTTGAAAGTCGTTATTTTCCAGAAACCATTATTAAATGTGACGACATAAACCAATGCCATTGACGGCCATGCATTGGCCACGATCCTCCGCTAAATACATGACACGTGTACACCTGTCAACAATAATGTCCGGTATGGAGCAACCTTCCCTTTCATTGGTTGGCGAGTGCAACGAAACAATACCTCTCCTACGTGTATGTCTTTCATTGCTCTGCCTTTCGGTCTTCATAGGAGGAGTATTTATATTTAATACTGTAATCTCTTCTTTCATTGCTCGTTTATTTCTATTGCTTTTCTTATATTTTATCTTAAAGATAATGATTAAATAATTTAAAAATATAAATTAAAATTAAAAATTACAAAATACTCTGTAGATCTTAATTTTATTAAACTTAGGAGTATATTATTTTTTAGATAAATTTAACATTTTTAATTTCTTAAATAAAGTACAAGTAAAGCAATTAATATTCAATACTCCCCTTAAAAAAAAAAAAGCAATTAATACTCCGTAGCAAAATATAGGAGTATTCTTAGAAAATTAACGTCTTGAAACAACGGAAATCGTGAGCGACTAAGCGGCTCACACCCCACCACCCAGCTCTTTCATCCCTATGAAAAATAAGTTTTCATTTTCACGCTGAAACATGCCATTCGGGGGCTGAAGCAGTTCCGGATTGGAGATCGTTGGATTGAATCGAATCAGATTAAAAAAAGGCATAATTATGTCATAAGTTCTTGATGTTTGGGGTACTTTTTTTAGATATCCTTATTTTTTTTATGTCTGACTTCCCGAAGTTATTTATGAGTTTGTCATATACCCCTACTATCAATTCTGACCAATTTTGTTGGCATGTAACATCGGAATCCTGATAAGATGCAGGAGATTAAGCACCTGGTGCCCTTTGGTCGAATAATCTTTTTTTAAAAAAATTTAAAAAACTAAAAAACTTAATATTTTTATATTTTTGGTTAAATAAAAAAAGATAAAAAAAAATTTGAAGAGAGATATCGTCTTCACCCGTGTGACATCATTGGACACCACATGATCAACCTCCTACGTCTGATCCGAATTCCGATGTTATATGTCGGCAAAATTGGCCAGAATTGGTAGTGAGAGTATATGACAAACTCAGAAGTAACTTCGGGGAGTCGGACATTGGAAAAAAAAAAAGAATAAGAGTATCTGACAAAAGTACCTCAAATTTCAGGACTTGTAACATAATTAAGCCTTAAAAAAATATGGTTGGGTTTGATTTCATGATTTGGTTTGGTATCAATTTTCTTATATCATTATTTTATGGTGATCTCATAATTTTTAAGATTATTTAGATCGGACTAGACCAATTACTCAATTTTTTTAAGTGATGTTAGGTAGGAAGTATTGTTTTCAATTTTAATTTTATTTCCTAGTCAAATACAACATTTTCGTATAACGTTTGTAACAGCCCAACTCCAGCCAGCCGTACGGTACTAGGCACTAGGTCCCTGGCATCGCTACATGGATATTGTCCGCTTTGGGCATCCTTCACCCTCACGGTTTTGCTTTTGGTCTCACCGTGCCGTAGCGTAGTGAGTCACAAAACGCGCCCACATGAGGTAAGGTATCCACGTCCTATATAAGGCACGCTTCGTTCACCTTACCAGATATAAGGTACGCCCTAGTCCCACATCGGCTGGTAAGGTGAACGAAGCGTGCCTTATAGAGGGCGTGAATACCTTACCTCGCGTGGGCACATTTTGGGACTCACTACGCTACGACACGATGAGACCAAGAGCAAAACCGTGAGGGTGAAGGAGGCCCAAAATGGACAATATCCACGTGGCGGTGCCAGGGACCTAGTGCCCAGTACCCTGGGGCTGGTTGTTACAATGTTTCATTACAACATTTATCCAAAATTATTATTAAAAAAAATTATAAACAAATATTTTCATATTGGCAATTTGGTATACTAATATGAATTTTGCAAATTAAATTTGACATATTATTTGAAATTTCCCAAATTCAGTATCTATGAATTAGTTTTTTTTTTTCAAAACTAGGTAGTGTCTGGGTTTCACATTTTGTGACCCAACTAATCCACCTCGGATCCGCGAACTCTGCGAATCTTTGGCCCAATTTTAGTATTTTTAAGTGACATATTATTCCATTACGAAAGGTCGAATCGAGCAATTTGCGAGGCATGCTGGGTGTATCGGCGTTTGAAACTTCAAGTGATTAATACCAACAAATCCTAAGCACGTTGTTTGGGAGCTGAATGCAGGCCTTTCTGGCAACTAATGTGTACGTGCGATGTAACATCCTGAAAATTAATATTAAATAATACAATTTTAGTATATAAATATTTATTTAAGGATAGGATTAGGCCTTAGAAATTGTACAAGGTTAGAAGGGTAGTATGAGCATAGGCCGACCTAAGATGTAAGTATAGGACCTCGGTCCGATCTCGGCCGAGCTAGATGAGATTGTGTGCATATGAACCGAGCTGGATGAAAACCAAACGCGGAACCTGTTGTCCAGTCCGGACTAGCCGACCTTAGCATACCTCACCCTATTATCCGAGATGGAAGCTCGGACTACTACGATTCCTCCATACCGAGCCGACGTATCCTAGCCGACGTATCCTAGCCGACACGTCCTAGCTCCGCCGTGCCAGCTCATGTTGAGTTGGTAGCCCTGGAGTTTCGTACCATCCGTACGTTGTACCAACATCCACTTTATGTCATTATCACTGCTTTATGTCCTTTTCAATGTACTGTTCATAGCTTCCTCAAGAAGCCAATGAATCCTGTCCACATATTCAAGCTTCCTCAAGAAGCTTCCAATGAGAGCCACACAAATATCTTCCACATTTGAATAAAAGAAAATCCCAACACATAACCCATAACACTTCTCACTTTTATTCTTCTCTCTCTCTTCCCTACGTCTCTCTTTCCCTTTTCTCTCAAAGTCCAGCAACAACAACCCAACATATCTTCTTCCTCTCCTCTTCTCACGAACATTTTCCCTCTCTTCCACCAACCAGAGACCTCCTCCCCGCCGCCTTCTCTTCCGTCCCGGACGCCCCTGGACCGCCGTGGAGTTCGCGTGTAGATTGGTGGAGCTCGTGTGTAGCTTGGAGTAAGAAGGATTCAAGGGTGCTAAGATCAAGGACAAGCAACAAGGAACCATTCTCAAACTCTCAACTCTTATCTCACACGGTTTGAGGTAAGGAGTGAGTGTTACCTCTACTTGAGTTTGGGTTTCTAGGGTGTTCATAAAGGGTACTAAGAGTGGGTATTAGATTAGGGAATGAACATAGGTTAATGTTAGAAGAGAAATGGTAAAAAGGGTAAAAAGGGAATTAATGAATGAACTAGAAACATGGATTTTAGGTGAAGATGGAATATCACTTTTGATTACATGCTATATTTCATATGCTGCATTTTATATGATGGATTGACTAAATGTTTTGTTCATGTGGTTGTTGAGGTACAAATGTTTATGATGCTTTGATATTTGGTATTTGTATCTGTGGCCGAGCCGAGAGAGGGTGAGAATGGAGAATGAGAAGAATGGTAACCAGGGTGGATCGAAAAGACAAACTAATAAGTTATATAATGAGATAGGTAGATGAGGTAGATAATAGGGATAAGGGAAATCGGAAATGGGTAAAGGGTTGAGCCGAGATAGGCCGAGCTAAGTAAATAATGAGATTAATGCAAATAAGAATAAATTAAAGAGGTGAACTGAGGTGGGCCGAACTAAAAGTAATGGTTAATAAGATAAGGGGAATTAAAGAGAAATGGTTGTGTGGTCGGGTCATAGCAGACGCGTACTGGGTGCGTGCATTGATCGCGTAAGCCGAGCATTGTGGTGCTCGCGGCTGTAAGACGAGCATTGTGGTGCTCGCGGCTGTAAGACGAGCATTGTGGTGCTCGCAGTTATGACTCACACAAGGTTCCGAGAACGGAATCGGTGGGCAGTGTTCCTGGTCATAGAAGACGCGTACTGGGTGCGTGCATTGATCGCGTAAGCCGAGCATTGTGGTGCTCGCATCTGTAAGACGAGTATTGTGGTACTCACAGTTATGGATACTCCTTACTCCATAGAATGATCGGCGGTAGTGTTCCTGGTCATAGCAGACGCGTACTGGGTGCGTGCATTGATCGCGTAAGCCGAGCATTGGGGTGCTCGCAGCTGTAAGACGAGTATTGTGGTACTTGCAGTTATGGACACTCCAATATCCGACTTAAATGGTGTAAGACATGCACTAGGTGTATGCATCCGAGAAAAGTAAAAGATTGGAAGCCATGTAAAAGTGGAATAGTGAATAATGAATACGAGAAAAGAGATTAGTGGCCGAAATGAATCGAGGTAGACTTAATAGGTAATGGGTAAGCTGTTGTATGATGTGAACCGAGCTAAATGTTGATATATGCATGAGATACATGGGTTTGATTACTTGTGATTTATTTGCTAATTGACTATTTGTGTTTGGCTTGGTAGTTCGGTATGTCATTTTAGAAACTGCTTACTTAAGTTTTGTGTAATGCTCACCTCCTTACCATTTTTCAGGTACTGAGCCCGAGCAGACGCAGTCCCCGGCCGAGCAGGATCACTCTCCCTCACAGGGGGAGTAAGTTATTTAGAGTCAGATAGGTGGATGGGTCTCGGCCAGTTGGGCCGAGCTAAAACACTGATTGTATTTTGAATGCTCGAACTGAATGTATCTAAACTTATACTTTATGAATTTGATGCCTTTAAGTCTTCCGCTTATTAACTCTGATGTTGTTGATATTAATGAAAGGAAATATTACTTTGGCAAATATCATATCCATCTTAAAAGAAATTTTAAATCCAAATTTCGGGGTAATTAAGGGTAATTATTATGTAGGGTGTTACATTTTTGGTATCAGAGCAGTTTCTCCTCGGCCTATTGGAGTTGCTGAAAGAAACCGCAATTGGTGGTTGAAACAACTAAGGAACCCTAGGAACACACCTAGAAGGGGGTTGAATAGGTGTAAAAGAAACCTTGAAAGATTTTCGAAAGAAATGAATCGAAACAATTAAAACAAATGATTTTTTCAAATTCTACAGCATTTAATCGATTAACCTGCAATTTACTCGAGTATTAATCGATTAAATATATGCTTAATCGATTAAATCTGACAGAAAACAGAAAAATCAATTTTTCATTCGAATACGAAAATCAATCAATTAACACTTAAGATCAGAGATTCAGCGAAAACAATTAACACCTATATTCTTATTGATTATCCTAGTTATGAAAATGATTTTCCCCAAGTTAATTTGAACAATAAAGATTCAATTCAATCAATTATGAAAATCAATCTTTCTCTAGGTTTTCAACCAAGAACACAATGAACAACAAGAATGTAAAGAGTTAAGGGTTTAGAGATACGACACAGTGATTTATCCTGGTTCACTTTCATCCGCTTGAAAGCTACATCCAGTCCCCTCTTCAACCAAGAGAGATTCTTCACTATGAGGAATTAGAGTTCTCAAATTACAAGTAAGTGCCTCACAAGACTCCCTTCTTGCTAGCCTACAAGAGATACCACACCCTTGCCTTGTAATCCTATTGATCTTCTCTCTAATCTAACCTCTACCCCTTGTTGATAATCGACACAACAAGTCTTCTTTGCTTGATGATAATCCACACACCAAGGCTTCACTTTGCTTGATTCACAACCAAGACTTTCTTCTTCTTCAATTACTTTAATGAACTTGCTTGATGATAAACGACACACCAAGGCTTCTTGTTTGTTGTAGTTGGCTTGCCTTCTTGCAAAGATTACAACTCAATTAAAAACACAAATGACAATCCTATGAATCTCAATCAATAGCTATGACAATTCACACAAGAGATTCAAAGGTTCTTGATCAAAGAATATGAAAATAGAAAGCTTTGATCTTTGAAATTGAGAGAGAATAGAATGGCTTGATTCTTGTAAAATTGATTATGAAAGTGTTCTAATTAATCACAAAGATTAGGAAAAGGTTTATATAGAATACCCAAAAGTTGTAGCACTTGAAAACTGATTTTGAGAAGTGAAAATTGTATTTTAATAAACCAGTTCAGCAGTGTTTAATCGATTAAATCTTCACTTAATCGATTAGTAATCTATTAAATTCATCCTTAATCGATTAAATCCATACTGCACATTTTAGAAACTTGTTTTCTCAAAACTAAACCTTTCCTTTAAAACCTTTAAGCCACCTATTGATTCTAGGTTAAGTGAAAACTCAAATTATGATTTAATCATGACTATGATAGAGATTCACTACCCTCTAAATAAACTCTAACCAAATAAAAGACCTAAGAAGCTTGAGAGGCAAAAGATAAAACAATTACAATTACACTCAAACTAAGTCTTCATGAGCTTGTTTTCTCTCTTCTTCATTTGATGTTTGTTGTTGCTTGTTGAACTTGAACTTGATCAACACATGATAGCTTGTTCAAAACACTTTGTAACCTTTTGTCATTATCAAAACATTCACCATGGAACTAACAATCTCCCCCTTTTTGAAAATGACAAACCATGTTTTGAATTTGATTGAAGTTGTTGATGCTTTATACTTTGTTTTGATCACTTGGTGAGAAACTTGCTCCCCCTTAATCATTGTAATTGACATTTGAAATCCAATTGTTGATAGAAGCTTGATTCTCCCCCTATCTTCAACAACTTAGCTCAACCTACATAAAAACAACAAAACAACCTTTCTCCACAAAAACATATCATTTCTCTCATTTTTCAAAACATACCATTTCTCCCCCTTTGGCATTATCAAAAAGTAATATATATACCAATTGAAATATAAAATACTAAGCCAAAATAAGAGAAACAAAGAAATGATCATGATTTCTATATAACAAACATTTCTTCACAACATTGATACCAATTGAGATATAACAAGTACTATACTTTGAAATGTGATACCAATTGGCAAGAAAATATAACAATGAATTATGAACCAATAGAAATACTAAGAAGTCATAATACCAATTGAGATATCATCAATGTAAAGAAATATCACAACAATAATAGCATGATAATCATCTAATCATCAAAATTAGTAGCATTGAATGATCAATATCAATTATACCAATTGAACTTTAGAAAAGAAATTGAGGAGATACCAATTGAGAAGATACTATAATCATCAATATTCAACAATATCACTTGTACCAAATTTGTAGGACTTCTTTTGAGATGCAAAAGTGATACCAATTGAAGATGCAAATGTATGAATAACACTTGTAAGCCCTTTGCTCTTCAATCATACCTACAAAACAATCATGCTTTACTTTTTGGTATCCAAATGGTTTTGGATCCATTTTTGTTAGTGTAGGGACTTTCACCCTTTTTCATCCAAACAAAATCTCCTTTAGGTATACCATGCACTTTAATATAACACACATTTGAAGTATGTCCATGAGTACCACAATAGAAACATGTTGGTGCACTTGAGAAATCAACTTTAGAAAAATCAACAACATTTCTATGAGAATTACTCTTAGCATTAGTATAACCCAAACCAAACTTGTTTGAATTTTCTCTTTGAAAATTTAACAATGTGCACAATCTAATATCACCATTTGTGAAACTTGCAAGCTTATTTTTCAAAATAGCATTTTCATTTTTGAGCAACTTGCAATTCTCACAATCAACCACAATATTCACTCTACTAGCACAATCACAAGAAGAACTAGCATATATAAGATCAAGAGTTTCATTTTCAAGATTAAGCTCATCAACTTGTTTTTGAAGTTCTAAAATCTCTTTTTGATGTTTCAAAATGAGCTTCTTCCTTTCAATGTTTTTCAAAACTAGTTTTTCAAGTTGTTCATGCATTTCTTCATAAGCATTATATAACAATTCATATTTAGAAGAAATTTCGGATTTAGTATGACTTACATTGCTATCCTCGCTTTGATAACTTGATTCATCATTTGAACTTTCCTCTTCATCTACTTGAACAAGCAAGTTGAGATTAGCAACTTCTTCATCATCCGACGAACTACTCGATGTGCTTTTCTTGTTATCTTCATCACTATCCCAAACTATATATGCTCTTTTAGATTTAGAATTTTTCTTTTCTTTCTCCTTCTTCTTGAGATACCTAGAGCATGAGTACTTGAGATGACCGGGCTTTCCGCATTCATGGCAAACTACACCTTCTTTTGATGTCTTGGTCTTGTAGTGTGGAGAATCCTTCTATTTATCTTTGTCTTTGTTCAACCTTCCTTTTCTCCTTAGAAACTTGTCAAACTTCCTTAGTAAAAGTTTCATGTCTTTTTCATCAACATCCGAATCGGAATCTTCACTATCATCATCATCGGAACTCTCTTTCTTCTTGTATGATCTATTGACTTTAAGAGCAAGTCCCTTTCTTCCTTTGTTCTTATCCGACTCTTTATTGATACTTAATCGTCCAAGCTCCATTTCATGTTCTTGAAGCTTTCTGAAAAGTGTTGCTAGATCCATAGCATCCAAATTCTTAGATTCAACAATAGCCGTTACTTTTGGTTGCCAATTCCTGTCTAAACATCTCAACACTTTGTTAGAAAGTTCACCTTGTAAGAAAGTCTTACCAAGAGCAAGTAAATGGTTAATAATATGAGTAAAACGCTTTTGCATATCATTAATAGATTCATTTGGAAGCATTTGAAACAATTCATAATCACGCATTAAAGCATTCAATCTAGCTCTCCTAAACTCACTAGTTCCTTCATGAGTCACTTGTAAAGTGTCCCACATTTCCTTAGCACTAGAACATTGTGAAACTCTAAAGAACTCGTCATAGGATAAAGCGGAGGTAATGATATTCTTTGCTTTATAATCATATTGTACTTTCTTTCTATCATCATCCTTCCACTTATCCTCGGGGATCAATTGTTCTACACCTTCAACTAAACTAGAGGGGATATGAGGGCCTTTTTCTATATCTTTCCAAATTTCACTATTTATGGCTTGGATAAAGATTTTCATTCTAACTTTCCAATATGCATAGCCTTCTCCGGCAAACAATGGAGGACGATTTATTGAATAACCTTCACCACCAAAGGGTACGAATCCCATTGCGATTTTCTTAAAGGATCTTTACGAAAAAGCTCTTATGCTCGTGTCTTTCGACCGAGCTCTGATACCAATTGAAAGAAACCGCAATTGGTGGTTGAAACAACTAAGGAACCCTAGGAACACACCTAGAAGGGGGGGTTGAATAGGTGTAAAAGAAACCTTGAAAGATTTTCGAAAGAAATGAATCGAAACAATTAAAACAAATGATTTTTGCAAATTCTACAGCATTTAATCGATTAACCTGCAATTTACTCGAGTATTAATCGATTAAATATATGCTTAATCGATTAAATCTGACAGAAAACAGAAAAATCAATTTTTCATTCGAATACGAAAATCAATCAATTAACACTTAAGATCAGAGATTCAGCGAAAACAATTAACACCTATATTCTTATTGATTATCCTAGTTATGAAAATGATTTTCCCCAAGTTAATTTGAACAATAAAGATTCAATTCAATCAATTATGAAAATCAATCTTTCTCTAGGTTTTCAACCAAGAACACAATGAACAACAAGAATATAAAGAGTTAAGGGTTTAGAGATACGACACAGTGATTTATCCTGGTTCACTTTCATCTGCTTGAAAGATACATCCAGTCCCCTCTTCAACCAAGAGAGATTCTTCACTATGAGGAATTAGAGTTATCAAATTACAAGTAAGTGCCTCACAAGACTCCCTTCTTGCTAGCCTACAAGAGATACCACACCCTTGCCTTGTAATCCTATTGATCTTCTCTCTAATCTAACCTCTACCCCTTGTTGATAATCGACACAACAAGTCTTCTTTGCTTGATGATAATCCACACACCAAGGCTTCACTTTGCTTGATTCACAACCAAGACTTTCTTCTTCTTCAATTACTTTAATGAACTTGCTTGATGATAAACGACACACCAAGGCTTCTTGTTTGTTGTAGTTGGCTTGCCTTCTTGCAAAGATTACAACTCAATTAAAAACACAAATGACAATCCTATGAATCTCAATCAATAGCTATGACAATTCACACAAGAGATTCAAAGGTTCTTGATCAAAGAATATGAAAATAGAAAGCTTTGATCTTTGAAATTGAGAGAGAATAGAGTGGCTTGATTCTTGTAAAATTGATTATGAAAGTTTTCTAATTAATCACAAAGATTAGGAAAAGGTTTATATAGAATACCCAAAAGTTGTAGCACTTGAAAACTGATTTTGAGAAGTGAAAATTGTATTTTAAAAAACCAGTTCAGCAGTGTTTAATCGATTAAATCTTTACTTAATCGAGTAGTAATCGATTAAATTCATCCTTAATCGATTAAATCCATACTGCACATTTTAGAAACTTGTTTTCTCAAAACTAAACCTTTCCTTTAAAACCTTTAAGCCACCTATTGATTCTAGGTTAAGTGAAAACTCAAATTATTATTTAATCATGACTATGATAGAGATTCACTACCCTCTAAATAAACTCTAACCAAATAAAAGACCTAAGAAGCTTGAGAGGCAAAAGATAAAACAATTACAATTACACTCAAACTAAGTCTTCATGAGCTTGTTTTCTCTCTTCTTCATTTGATGTTTGTTGTTGCTTGTTGAACTTGAACTTGATCAACACATGATAGCTTGTTCAAAACACTTTGTAACCTTTTGTCATTATCAAAACATTCACCATGGAACTAACAGTTGCGAAAGACTCTAGTGGTTACTCACCAAGAGAGTGACAAATAAGTAAAGTCTAGAAGTCTAAGTTAGACAATAGAGCTCATAGGTATATATGTTTATATATATGCATTTACTTGATTAATCGGAAGTTAATTGGCTTTCTCTCCATGACCAAACAACATGGCTGGGAGACGAGCTGATAACGACCGAATTGCCACTGTGTTGGAAACCTTGGTTCAGCTACAGCAGAACCAAGCGCAGGCTCAGCAGAATCAGGCTGAGAACCTCGCTCAAAACATCGCCACGGCCGCAGCAGCTGCAGCTACAACCCTTCAGCCCCAACCTCCGGCTCCGGTCGAGATAGACTGGATGAGCCGATTTCGGAAGAACGAACCACCTCGGTTCGAAGGAGGATATAACCCAGATGGAGCTCAGAGATGGCTCCAGGATATTGAGAAGATTTTCCGATCTCTACAACCTCCCTATGAGTACAGGGTGAGGTTAGCTGAGTTTGTGCTGGCTAGTGAAGTCGAGCACTGGTGGGATCAACAAAGCCGAGGATTGGAAGCGGCAAATGAGGTCATCACTTGGGAATTGTTCCGAGCCCGCTTCCTCGGAAAGTACTTTCCCGAAGATGTCATGAGAGAGGGAAGGAGCTCGCTTTTCTCAAGCTGGAACAGAGGAACTCGAGCGTTGGGGAGTATGCCGCTCAGTTCGAGGATTTGATCCGCTATTCAGGAAGCTACAGAGATGCTGACGAACGCACCAAGTGCATCAAGTTTGAGTCTGGTCTCCGTGACGATATTCGGCTCGCATTCGAATATCAGAACGTGGCCAATCTCTCGCAATTGATAAACATGGCTAGCACTTATGAGAAGGGGCTCGAAAGGAAAGCTGATGGAAAGAGGAGCAGGTCGGCACAAAAAGGAGTGGGTCCGATCAGAGGAAAGGGAGCTGTCCAGAGATCTGCTCCCTATGTGAATCCGAACTCCAGAATGTCAACAGCTCCGAGGAGCGGTGGGCAGATGGTGGTTGTTCTTGGCCCGTAGCCGATCTGCCAACATTGTGGAAGACAGCACAGGGGAGAACGCTGGAGTCTGGATCCAAGCAAAGCGAGAGGATCTTGTTTCCGATGTGGCAAGCCTGGTCATTTTGCAGCTCGGTGTACCGAGAATATTGTGAAGGAAGAGGTCAATGTGACCAAGGCTCATCAGACTGGTGTTAACCGACCTATGCAAAGGGGCAAAGTTTACACTATTGATGGTGAAGAAGTGACTGATGCTGACGAACTGATCCGAGGTACTTGTCGGGTAAACAGTATTCCATGTGCCGTGCTATTTGACTACGGAGCCACACATTCTTTCATTTCCCTTGACTATATGAATAGACTAAAACTATCAACAGTAGAAATGCCTTACAAACTATCTATTTCTACCCCAACCAATTCTTCTGTAATCACTTCTAAAATGTGTCTAGAGTGTCCTATCCAAGTATTAGGTAGAGAATTTAAAGTCAATTTGATTTGTCTACCCTTAACCACGCTAAATGTTGATATATGCATGAGATACATGGGTTTGATTACTTGTGATTTATTTGCTAATTGACTATTTGTGTTTGGCTTGGTAGTTCGGTATGTCATTTTAGAAACTGCTTACTTAAGTTCTGTGTAATGCTCACCTCCTTACCATTTTTCAGGTACTGAGCCCGAGCAGACGCAGTCCCCGGCCTAGCAGGATCACTCTCCCTCACAGGGGGAGTAAGTTATTTAGAGTCAGATAGGTGGATGGGTCTCGGCCAGTTGGGCCGAGCTAAAACACTGATTGTATTTTGAATGCTCGAATTGAATGTATCTAAACTTATACTTTATGAATTTGATGCCTTTAAGTCTTCCGCTTATTAACTCTGATGTTGTTGATATTAATGAAAGGAAATATTACTTTGGCAAATATCATATCCATCTTAAAAGAAATTTTAAATCCAAATTTCGGGGTAATTAAGGGTAATTATTATGTAGGGTGTTACATGCGACTCGCCCGGGAAGCTGAACCATGATCAATCATTGGTTTGCATTTTCTCTATCCTTTAATTCTTTTATATTTCCGTTGCTATTATTTTAGTTGGTATTTATTGTTGTCATGCAATATAACTATTATTATTATTATTGATATATCTATTTTATTATTTTAATTAATTAACACGGATTAACGTTTTTTATTTTTATTCATTTAATTGTCTTCGCGCGTAAAAATTATCATCATCGTCATCATTTTATTATCTTCCAAACGCAATTGTTTTCAATAGTGTATTGTTTTTCGTTGCATATTTTGTGAGAAATATTTGAAAAAAATTAAAAAATTGTCAAAGATTTTATAACACCCAATTTACCCCCCTCTTGGGTGATGACTGCCAATTCCAACAACATGTCTTCATTCCAACTATGATTCGAACGAAACAAAAATTACTAAATAGATGCATAAACTAGGATCAAATGGAACTCAAAATCGTACGTACTCAGACTCTTAAACATCGCATAGACAAAGACTGAAGGGACCACCATAAACCTCAATAAACAAAAGCAAAACTGAAGTACAAATCGAGAATAGAAGTAGTAAAGTGTATACCTCTTTAATGAATAAAGGCTTAATGAAAGTGGTGATTACGGTGGTACTATAAATGAGAATCATGAACCGATTCGAGAATGAGATGGTGTGGTAGCAACAACTTCTTTTTTATCGGAGCCAGACGGCATGACGATGACAGTCATTGGGACATTGCGGTGGTGTGAGGGTATGTTAAAGGCTAGGGTTGGCAGTGGTTAAGGGTTTATATCGAAGGGGATCATGAGATAGAGGACGTGTGCAAGATTCACAGAAGCGAGAGAGAAGGATCCGAACAAAGAATTGAAGTTCCAATTAGTGTTGAGGGCTCCGACTAGAGTGCAGTGGTGGTTTCGAAGGGTTTCATGGTGGAAGGGAGGAGGTCGTAATGTTAAGGTAGATTTTGATTATGGGTATTGTTGTGATTTGAGGTGAGGTGGTAGTCGAGGTTTGGGAAGTGGAGGGAATTCGAAACAATGGAGTGAGGTCGAGGTGAAAACGATGGAGGCCTACTGTGGTACGAGGGAGAGAAGGGCCAGTTCAGGGACAACAATAGCAACAACAGTGTCGCTATCATCCCTTAAGGGTTTCCTCTTCTCCTCCTTTCTTTCCTTCTATTTTATTTTTTATTTCTTCTTTTTTTTATTGTCTCTTTCAGTATATCAATGTGGGTGAGTGAGGAGAGTGTGCCATGTATCTGTTAACGGAAAATCGAAATCGACAAAAGGGTGAGAATGTCGGATGTATAAGTGACGTCGACGGAAGTGTACTTAAACATTTTTGTTTAAAAGTGACTTCGAAGGAAGTGAATGTACAATCCGACAAAGGGTAGGTTTCGACGAAAAGGATGTGTGTCGACAACATAAGTGATGTCGAGGGAGGTGTACTTAAGTGGCATGACTTAAAAGTGACTTCGAAGGACGTGATCGTGTGTCGACAGAAGGAAGAGGCGGAAACAAGAGGCCCGCGTCGAAGGAATATTGGCGCAAGAAAAGAGGAGTCAGAAACATCATATCAACATTGGGAACGGAAGAGTAATTATGGAGGCATTTAATGCTACTTGTGGCTATAAAATCCTCACTTTTCACCGAGAAAAAGCCACGAGTTACAATGAGAAAACTTAAGGAATGCCTTCATGAATTCTGGAAAGAGGAAAAAAGGTTCATATTTCACATAAACATGAGTCAACCAAAGGCTAAACATGTAGGATTAAGGTGTTCGGATGAGGACAGGGAAATGAAGGAATGTCCACCCCGAATACCACCTTTATCCTCTTGAGTAGCGAAAGGCTAAACATGTGGGATTACATAGAACCCATTTCCGATGCGTCGGGTCACAGCAAAGAACTCCGAATTGGAGGAAGCAGTGAACCTGATAAATAAGCATTGGAAAGGTCTTTGTAATCCCATAGGCCAAGGTTTGTATCCTGCTAGGATCGACTACGGCCGCCTTTCCTATTAAAGAGTTAAACGAAACAAGTCCTTTGACGGCATTCTACTAGAAGTGTCGGGGGTATGTTTTTTGATTGAATGCTGGTGAAACAACGTTTAGTTGAATTACATGTCACCAATATCAATCGAATGCGTCTAAGGCCGACAACGGGTCGAAAGTCTATTTCGACGATAGGCCTGTCTGTCGAAAGGAGCTCGATGTCGGCTGACATCTCAGAACCTAGAGGCTGGAGCACAACAACGTCAAAGCTTCAAGCAACAAAGAGACTTAGACAAGAGTCAAAGGTTGCAGTCGAAGAGAAGTGCCAGTCGAAGAGGTCTCAGCAAAGATGTCACTACGGGATTCGACAGAAGTATCCACTAAGCCCAAACCACGACGTGGGCCGTTGCATCGTGGGGGATAGCGTAGTGGGTAGTTACAGATCGTGGGTTTTGCAGTTATTGCAAAACGTGCAAGTATGCTTTGTAAATAGTTTCGGATTCCTATGCCTATAAATAGGAAGTCCTTAGGTTGTAATCGGGGTCGGTTGCTAGGTTGACACACATAGGCCAAAATCCTAAACGTCTCACCGGAGCAGACAAACGGAGAAACGTCATTGTAAAGAACCTCAGCCTTCCACCCATTTAAATTTCAATGCAATATTTACTTTTCCTTGCACATTTTAATTATATGCAATTTACTTTCTCGCAAATTTTAATCGCTTTCCTTTCGATTCCGCGTCATTTACTTTACTGCACCGTCTAAATTTCGCCGCACCGTGTTCTTGGTACTTTTACTCGCATTTATTGTTACGCTGTTCAAACCCAAATACCCAGAAATACCAAAAAGACGGTCAAGTTCCTTTTACAAGATTACCACATAACCTGTCGTTACCCACACCCCACACATCACCGTCAGTTCGGCAGGCGTCGGACGAAAATCCCACGAACAAAAATTGGCACGCCCAGTGGGACAGGTTCAGAGTAACTTGTGCTTGTTTGTATGTGTTTGAGAAGTGGCATAACTTTGCCATCTTCGTCATCAATGGTTGTTACAAGTCAAGGTGGTCAACAGACCACCGTTATTTCAGAGATTATTACACCTAGCGTTTCGACAAGTTCTCCTCAAATGACTGGGGGAAGCGGTTCCGCCGTGGAATCAACTGTCGTAACCACAATTCAACGGCCAAATAATGGCCCAAATGGGGGAAACCTCACTAGTGGGTTTACTTTTGGTAGCAGTTCAAATAGTGGAGGACAAGTTCCTCCCTATGGTTTGCCACCTGGTTTTGTTCCAGGATCGACGCTGACATGGCCTTTGAGCAGTTTGATAGGCAGTACTAATGCGGCAACGGGGGCCACTAACATGGATTTTATGCGTTCTGCTACGAACATGGCTGGCACGAGTAACTGTTCAAGATACATGCCTATCAATCCCGTTACACATATCCGGCAACAAATCAAAGAGGCTAATGTTCAACTGGTTGATCAATTGACGGCTCAATTGGGTTCGGTTAACAACCCAGCGATGTTGGTGACAAATGAGACTTGTGGAAAAATTGCACAATACATGAAAAGGTTAAACCAAGTCTTAGGCGTCGACGACAACGAACATAGCGAGTCCGTCAATACTCCACATGTAGATAGAAATTTACCAAGGCCAATTTTGGTACAAAGTTACCCTAATGGTCAGGATGTGCGACACACTGCTCAAGTGTCGTCACCACAGCAAGATAGTAGAATCCCGACGACGTGGAATCATGTTCATACTAACCCGATGTTTAGTGCAGGTAATGCGATACCGGAAAACCAACAAATGGTCTTTCACCCAGGTGTCGAAGCACCTCAACATGTTCAAAATCCGGCGCAAGTTGCATTCATGCAAAGAGGATAGGATCTTCAAGCAGCACTAGCAAGGCAGAATTCTGCTCGACATTTGCTCCAACAAGGAAGAGAGACACAAGTCGAACCAGATGACATAAACCGGATAGTCGAACAGGCGCTGATTCGGATTGGGTTCAACGTTGGCATGGCTAACCAGCCAGGTTTCAATTCACCCTTTCCGGAGTGGGTACATTTGGCAGAAATCCCAAGAGGAACAAAGATGCCGAAATTGTTGAAATTCGCCGGCGAAGTGGGATAATCTACTGTCGAACATACTACTCGTTACACCATCGAACTGGGTGATTTGGCCGCTGATGAGGCAATCAAAATGCAGCTATTTCCTAGTTCTTTGATGAGAAATGCTTTTTCTTGGTTCTCAACCTTGCGATCTAATTCTATCCATGCTTGGGCCCAGTTAGAAAGGTCTTTTCACGAACAGTTCTATAGAGGCGAATTGAGGGTCGCCTTGACGAATTTGCTAAGTGTGAAAAGATTTGCTGGGGAGCCTATCGATGACTACTTGTCACGCTTCAGGCAGATGAGGAGTAGATGTTTTACTCCGATCCCTGAACCGGAAGTAGTTAAGATGGCTGTAACCGGACTTGAATATCACATTCGTAAGAAGTTAGTTACCCAACATTTATTAGATTTGGCTCAGTTAGCCGCATGTGTTCGGCAAATTGAAAATCTAAGGGATGAGAAAACGAAAGGGAGAGACCCTAAGGTTCCGAAAAGGGAACACATCCATTATGTCGATTCTCAGCCTTCTGACAGGGAGGCGTTCGACGATGGTTCGGAAGTGAATGTGATAGAATTAGGAAATGAGAAACCTTATTCATGTCCTGCCTTGAAACCATCCAAACCCGTTAGTGAAAATTTGTATAAGAAAACATACACTTTCGACGTTTCCAAAACTGAACATGTTTTTGATACGTTGTTAAAGGATAAACAAATTAAACTGCTGAAGGTCATAAATTGTTGAAAAAAGAAGAATTGAAAGGAAGAAAGTATTGCAAATATCATAATAATTGCACTCATAATACCAATGATTGCTTTGCTTTCAGGGACTTAATTCAACAAGGAATTGACAATGGGAAGTTGAAGTTCGTAGAAAAAGACATGAAGATCGATACAGATCCTTTTCAGAAGGAGGTCAACGAGGTCGAATCTCAAGGAGTGTTTTCCATTAGCACCCTTTCACTGGCCTATGACGCTGAAGTGTTTCCTGAGGTCGGAGAATCATTCCAACATTTCTGCAAGAGAAAGCAAGATGGAGATCTTCAAATTTGCCCGAGATGTCAAGTGGTCTATGATCGAAAGATTGCGGCAAAGAAAGATAGGGGATCCAAAAGGGAAGACTTGAGAAAGAAGATAAGAGCCAGGGTTCAGGAACGGGAACACATTCGACGGGAAATGTCTCGAGAGGCTCGATGCTCTCTGTCCAGTCGAAGGATTTATGGAGGACATCCTTCAAGGTCAGCTGCATATGATCGATTTATGCAAAAGAGACAGCAATCAGGATCGACATCTGGGTCGATCTACGAAGGATTGATACGAACTCAGAAAAGGAGGCTCCAAAGAATACGGAAGGCAGAAGCTGAAGGGGTCAACATTGATGAGTTTCCCACAAATGATCAAGGATGCCTAGTTGCAAGCATGAAGCCGAAAACGGCTAAAGGCCGACAAAGTGGCAGACAAAAGCAGAAGTGGGTGAAGAAGTCTGAAGGGTCAAACCAGATGAGTGAGTCGTACGAAGGGGACTCTGATGATAGCTTGGATATCATTGTCAATGATCAAGACATGATAGATGCTCAAAGTAAGAAGATCGGCAGCCTCTCAATCAACAATGTTGGTTTGCCTTTCGACATGCCAGGAGACCATGAACATGAAGAGGGAAATGAAAGTGATGATTCTGACGATTCGTATCTGAGTGACGAGGTGCCAGGGCTTCCTGAATGCCTTTTTCTCTTGGATTGACTCCATCTGGAGGTGGATATCGGACACATAGCTCAATTCGAACCGCTGGAGGAGAGCAAAAGAGAACACTTAAGGCCTTTACATATTAAGGCCATTGTTGAAGGGAAGCCTCTAAATCGAGTCTTGGTAGACGGAGGGGTAGCCGTCAATGTTTTACCTTGGAACGTATTCAAGAGAATGGGAAAAGCGGAGTCGGACCTAATTCCGACGAATGTGGTCGTGGTTGGTTTTACTGGGAAAATCGCTCAATCACATGGTGTGACGATGCTGAAAGTCGAGGTGGGCTCGGTCGCAAGAGATACTTTATTCGTGGTAGTTCCATCTAAGGCTAGCTACAACCTGTTGTTAGGCAGGGATTGGATTCATGCTGTGGGGGCCGTTCCGTCGATGGCCCATCAGAAATTAGTCTTGTGGAATCATGAGAACAAGGTGAAGGTGATTCCTGCAGATGACAGTCCGTGTTACATGCAACAAATGCACGTAGATTTTAAAGTCTACAATCCAAGCATCAAGTCGATCCGACTTGATGCTGAAAACTTTCAGAAACCCGAAGTGGATAGATACCTAATGGAAAACTATGGGATTTCAATTGTCGATATGGACAAGGCCGTTGAGCAGCGGCCTTCGACCAGCACTGATGGTTGATCGACAGCTGGAAAGACTGTCGGCTTACGTGGCCGATAGAATGCAATGTACCATTCAGACAAGTGCATTCCAGGATTGTATCGAAGATGATAGCCCTTTGGGATTCGAAAGAGGGTGGACAAATGAAGAATCTCGATTCATCAGTGAGGATCCCAGAGATGAAGTAAATTTGGGAACGGCTGAGAAGCCGAAACCAATTTACGTAAGTTCGTTGTTAAGGGAGGAATTTCGACAGAAGCTCATTGATCTCATCAGAAGGAACCAGGACTGTTTTGCTTGGGAATATGAAGACATGCCAGGACTCGACAGAGAGTTAGTCGAACATAGGCTGACTTTACGGTCTGACCACAAGCTAGTCAAACAAGCAGTTCGACGGTTCGCACCTGATGTAGTCCTTAAAATTAAAGATGAGATCGAAAGATTATTGAAAGCAAAATTCATCAGAACGGCGAGATACGTCGAGTGGATGGCAAATATAGTTCCCGTTGTAAAGAAGAATGGGAAAATGCGACTGTGTGTCGATTTCAGGGATCTAAATAGTGCCACACCAAAAGACGAATACCCAATGCCGATAGCTGACATGCTGGTGGATTCAGCGTCTTGTCATAAGGTAATGAGCTTATTGGATGCTTTTTCAGGTTACAATTAGATTTTTATTGCTGAAGGAGATGTGTCGAAGACCGCGTTCAGATGTCCAGGTACAATAGGAACTTTCGAATGGGTAATGATGCCGTTTGGACTCAAGAATGCTGGAGCGACATATCAAAGGGCAATGAATCTGATCTTCCACGACATGATTGGCAAGTTCTTGGAGGTGTACATCGATGATGTGGTGATCAAGTCAGACACTCAAGAAGAGCATTTGGAAAGCCTGGAAAAGGCGTTTCATAGAATGAGAAAGCACAATCTAAAGATGAACCCAATTAAATGCACCTTTGGAGTCACCGCTGGCCAGTTTTTGGGATTCCTTGTCCACAGAAACGACATTGAAGTTGACAAGAACAAAGCCAAGGCCATCATAGAAGCGTCTCCTCCGACCAACAAGAAAGAGGTTCAATCATTTCTTGGCAAGGTAAATTATTTGAGAAGATTTATATCAAACCTGTCGGGAAGAACCAGAGCCTTTGCGCCTCTCGTGAAGCTAAAACGAGAAGAAGATTTTAAATGGGGACCTGAACAACAAGCGGCGTTCGACGACTTGAAGCTGTATTTGTCGACACCACCAGTAATGATGCCGCCTCAGCCAGGTTTTCCTTTAAAATTGTATATATCAGCCTCTGATTACACTATAGGAAGTATGTTAGCCCAAGAGAATGAAAATGGTGTAGAGAGAGCTGTATTTTATTTAAGTAGAGTGTTGAATGATGCCGAAACACGGTATAGTGCAATAGAAAAATTATGTTTAGCTCTCTACTTTTCTTGTACAAAACTTAAACATTATATGAAAAGATTTTTAGAATTATTGATAGGATTGGCAGCCCACACCCAAGAGGGGGGGTGAATTGGGTGTTTAAGAAAACATTGGAAAATATTTGAATTAAATCGTTTTCAATAAACTTAAAGAAATTTTGCAGCGGAAAACAATATAATGTTGAAAACGGTTGCGCAGAAGCGAATACTATTAATAATAATAGAAAAACTAATATGCGCGGATACGAATTAAATGAGAACAACGAAAACCGTTACCGCGCTTATTATTTTAAATTCCCTTAAAATAGATTATTACGAAAATAGATGTTATGATGCACAACAAATAAATATAACAACAGAATATAAAAGAGATAGGGATAGAAGAGATTGCACCGGAGATTTTATCCTGGTTCGGCAAACCCGGCCTACTCCAGTCCCCAAGCGACCCGCTTGAGCTTTTCACTAAACCAAGACGCCACGCGTCCCCAAGTACAACCAGAGCGCCCCGCAAGCTACTAGGAACCTCCTTTCGCCAGGGACCTTGATACACAACTAGGAAAACCTTTCCTAGATTTCCAGATAGCCTAACTACTAGGTGACCCACCGTTCGTCTAGCACTACCCACACAACAAAGGGTTCCTCACCCTACAACCACGAACGCAGCACGTCCGCACTAGGAGTTTCACTCCCTAGTCACTAAGGGTTACACACCCCTTACAACACTGGTTATGGTATGAGTGATCGGGTACAAGACCTATAGTGCACTCTCAATAGTGCAGATACAAAAATATGAGGCCACTCTAACAAATATGTGTTCTAGATAACACAGATACAACAATATAGCACTAGGATAATGAAGTCAAATGAAAAACGTTACAAGGCCAACACAAGGTTTTGTTTTCTTAAAAAAGATGTGAACGTGAAAACCAAAGAATAATGGAGAAGAAGAGAAAGAGCGTGAATATCAGATTCTTGAAAGAATGTAGAAGTGTAGTGATTTTGAAAAACAAATAAATAGAGTTATTTTTGAAATCAAAACAAATAAAATAAAATAAAATAAAAGATTTAAGAATTAAAACCAAAGATTTGAAATATGAATTTTGAATTTGAAAAATAGAATCAGAATCAAATCAAAAACGATTTTGGAAATAAAATAATTTAAGTTTTAAAATCAAAACCAAATAAAAAAGATTTAGAAAATAAAACAAAGATTTGATTCTTAAAACGAAAAAGGAAATAATTCAAATTTAAAATCATTTTTCGAATTTTATAAAATAAATCAGAATCTTTTATATAAAAACAAATCAGGAAATAATCAAAATGATTCCGACACGTTTTTCAATAAAAGTTGAGGTAATCGATTACTTGAGGGAGGTAATCGATTATCCCTTTAAAAATAGAAACTTTGAAATTCATTTTAAAAACCAGTAATCGATTATCACATGCATGTAATCGATTACTTCACTTCTGTTTAATGTATGATGCAACACATATAATCGATTACCACTATTCTAATAATCGATTACAGAGCCTCTGATTTTTATATGATGCAACATCATGTAATCGATTATCTCAAAGCAATAATCGATTACTTTGTCTCAGGAAAATATATGATGCAACAATTATAATCGATTACTTGAGCCAGGTAATCGATTACTCTCATAAGAAAGTAATGGATTAGCAAAGTTCACTTAATCGATTACAAACACTCTGATTTTTCTATGATGCAACAAAGTTAATCGATTAACTTAGGCAAGTAATCGATTACTCTCTCTTGCATACATAAAAATATTCAGAGTTTTGTAACATCAATTACTTTCACCAAAACTAAGATATAAAAACTGATTTTCACAAAATTTCTTTTTCTTCTCCTTAATTATGAAAAATATATTTAGAAAAACTTATATTGGCCTTTTAACATAATATAAACCTTGACTTCATTACCTTACATGATGTCCTAAGGGAAAGGGCTAAAAGGACTTCAATTTGCTTGAGCCTTCAACTTCATTTGCTTGATTCTTCAACTTGAAGCTTGAACTTGAAGGTTGAAGAGCTTGTGATTGCACTTGATATGAACTTGAGAATCTTGAGTTTGTTATCATCAAAACCATATAGAATATTTGCACTTGAAGTCCTTGGGAAAGCTTGACTTCCAACAAAGTTTTCATGTTTTGGTTTTGTCGAAGTCTGACGTTATTAAATACATGCTATCCAAGCCAATCATTCATGGCAGGGTTGACAAATGGACATTAGAGTTAACTGAATTTTCACTTCAATATGCGCCATTGAAAGCCGTCAAAGGCCAAGTGGTAGCCGACTTTTTGGCAGAACACCCGTGTGTAGACATGGCTGTATCTGTTAATTTTGTCGGTTTAAGGCCTTGGACGATGTATTTTGATGGATCGTCGCATAAAAAAGGGGCAGGAGTTGGAATTCTACTCATATCCCCTTATGGAATTCCCACAGAATTTATGTTCAACCTTAAATACCAATGTTCAAATAATGAAGCTGAGTACGAGGCTATCTTAATTGGCCTTGAAATATTAACTTTCTTAAAGGCCAAAAATGTGGCCATTAAGGGAGATTCTCAGTTAGTCATTAAGCAATTGGTTGACGAGTATAAATGCCTAAGTCCAAAGTTGGCTAAGTATCGCAATATGGCACGAAAAATGATGTGCCAATTTGACGATGTTTCAGTCGAACATATATACCGGTGTCATAATCAAAAGGCCAATCATTTGGCTCAAATCGCATCTAGATACCGTATATCAAAGAAGACTTTGGATAACGCAACACGGATCGAAGAATTGTTATATCCCCCTCATGAGAGAGAAGTAATGGTAAACGCATTAGCATCCGATGATGATTGGAGGAAACCCATAGCCGACTATTTGGCGAATTCATCCCCCAATGTCGAACGAAAGTTAAAGCTGAAAGCCACCAAGTTCACGTTTTTAGGAGGTGATCTGTATCACAAGTCAGTTGACGGAAATTTGGAGGTATGTCTCGACAAGGAAGATGCTTTCATAGCTTTGGCGGAAGTTCATGAAGGGATATGTGGAGCACATCAAGCAGGAGAGAAGATGAAATGGGTACTCAGAAGACAAAGGGTTTTTTGGCCTACACTGATATCAGATTGCATGAGTTTTACAAAGTCATGTGAAGAATGCCAAAAACATGGCTACATTCAGAATGGGCATTCAATTATCAAGCCATGGCCTTTTAGAGGATGGGCATTAGATGCTATTGGAGAAATCGTCCCTCATTCTTCAAAGGGCCATTCAAGGATATTGGTGGGTGTTGATTATTTTACCAAATGGGTAGAAGCGATACCTTTGGTGAAGGTCGAACAAGAGCAAGTGATTGATTTTATTGAAGACCATATCGTTTGTCGATTTGGAATTCCCGAGACCATAACTACAGATCAAACATCCATTTTCTTGGGAAGCAAATTGAAAGGATATTTGGCATCAAGAAGAATCAAGTTACCAACTTCAACACCTTACTATGCACAAGCCAATGGACAAGCGGAAGCAGCCAACAAGTGGATTATAAATATCATCAAGAAGCAAATTAAAAATAAACCACGAAATTGGCATGAAGCATTGACACCAGCGTTATGGGCTATTCGGAATTCTCCAAACGAAGCAACGGATACAACTCATTATTTGTTAACATACGGCCATGAGTCCATGTTACCAGTCGAAATCAACTTGGAATCGATACGATTTCAAAGGCAACATGAAATGCCTACGAATGATTATTGGAATTCCATGTTCGACGAATTAAATGAGGTGCATGACAAAAGACTATTGGCGTTGGAGAATATCATGCGACAAAAGGAAAAAATTGCCAAATATTACGACGCCAAGGTTAAGTTTAAGTCATTCTTACCGGATGAATTAGTATGGAAAGTAATCTTACCCATCGACAAGCGTTCCAATGAATACGGCAAGTGGTCACCAAAATGAGAAGGACCATTTAAAGTATTAAAGGCTTATTTGGGAAACGCATACGAATTAGTCGAAGTCGAAACGGGAAAAAGATTAAAGCAATTAACGGCAAGTATTTGAAAAAGTACAAGCTAAGCCGACAATGACGGAAATAAAAATGCATTAAATTGAAATTGCAGAATCCATACGACAGAAGAAAAGTACAAGAAGCAAATACAACAAAGGAAAAACAAAATTCATCCAAAAAGGTTTCCAAAGGAACGTCATTCCCTGGTGAAAGCATCTCGACGTCGGAGTCCAGCCTTGTATTCTTGCAAGTGAGTACCCAAAACATCCGTAATCTGCTGATATGGAGTCACCAAAGCAGCAACCTTGGCAGCCAATTCTTGCCGAGTGGCTTTGATAGATTCCATATACTGGGTCATGTCCAATTGATCTTTCTCCCGACGGGCTAACTCATCCTTTAGTTCCCGAATTTTGGCTCCATTTTCTTCTAATCGCCGGAGTGTATCATCAGCCTTGGAAGAACAGTCTGCATCTTCTTTTTCCGAATCAATAAATTCGACCTCCATTTTGCCTTGATTTGCTTTGACATCTTCATAAAATTTGATGTCTTTTAAAATCTTTGGACTTTCAGTGGTCCAATTGTCCACAAATCTTTGCAACCCGGTCAATTTGGATTCAACATCTTCTGGAAAAGGATGCTACAAAAGCGAAGTAATGGTGGAAGACAAGAGTTCAAGAGTCGTGGAGTCGGCCAATAATTGATCAAAAGGCCGACAACAGATATTCTTCAAGGTCACTATCAACTGATCTGCGACCGGTTCGGCGTCTCTTAAGGGAGAATTCATGGCTGCTTCAACAGGTCGTGCTTTAGCCATTAATTCTCGAAGAGCAATGAAGGCAGTAGAAGGGGAAGCTTGAATCGAAGGAGCCATGGTGGTAGATGGAGGCGCACAAGAAGGAATCTCAATAGAAGGAATAACGGCGGAATCGGATGCACCAGGAATTGACAAGTTGCTGTCGAAATCCTCGAGTTGGACTGAGTTATTGGGGATTTAAGGAAAAACAAAAAGGAGGTTGGTAAGGATCTTTTAATGCTGCATAAAGGGTGAATGAGTAAATTTGCAAGTACCTCAAATGAAGGGCCACATGCAGTAGTGGTCTCAGGACCCACGACAGCAACAGGGGAGTCAACAACATGAGTGTCAATGTCAAGAGGCTCAGTGTCGACAACACCTTGATTAGATCCTTGAACGAAAACCTCAACTGCAGCTGAAGAAGAAGTGTCATCAAGACACCGTTGCATGGAAGCCTCAATGGAATGCAGCCTGTCGGTCTGGTCAAAGGCAACATCAACTTGAGGCTCATCCGAAGACAAGTCATCAAGAATCACTTGCCGACGTACAGGACGCCTTTGCAGTTGGATGCTGGTATCTTCGACCATATCTTCTTCAACAAATAGATTAAGTGTTGGAGTCGGAAGAAATTCACCAGCATGGGGGTCGTGACGGGAAACATCAACAAAAAGATCGGCCGCATCATCATGGATTCTCTGAGTAGTGACATGGGGAGACGGCTCTCTGATGACGATTCCTTTGGCCTTTGGACGTGGTTGTGATTGAGCTTTGGATGAAGGATTCGAAGAAGGACGGATAGGAGGAGCAGATGAAGCAGTAGACACTTGAAGCTTCTTTGAAAGAGGACGAACCAAGGAACTGTCAGTTCTTTCAGGATCAACATGAGGTTTGTCCGATGGTTGTTCAGTTCGTCCCTTGTGTTGTCTCTTAGCTTCAATGAAATCATCGATAGCATGGGAGTGGCGCCGTTTCTTGTGTTTCTTGGGCGACGAAGGGTCACCACCTTTCTTTTTCGACGCGTGAGCCTTGATTGCCGCAGAATAGTCAATAAGGTTCGGCTTGGCCACTGCAAAGAAGACGACAAATGAGAAGACCGAAAGGAAAGAAGTTTAAATAAAAAAAAGGGTTAAGTATTCTTACTAGTTTTGTCGGCTGCTACATCTGATGGAGTCCTTGCACTCATTCTATCGACAATGGTATCATAGTCCACGTGGTACGTGCTGAAGTACGACTTGAAGAAACCGCAATTGGTGGTTGAAACAACTAAGGAATCCTAGGGACACACCTAGAAGGGGGGACTGGATGTAGCTTTCAAGCGGATGAAAGTGAACCAGGATAAATCACTGTGTCGTATCTCTAAACCCTTAACTCTTTACATTCAAGTCATTGATTGTGTTCTTGGTTGAAAATCTAGAAAAGAGTGATTTTCAAAATTGATTGAATTGAATCTTTATTGTTCAAATTGATAAAGGGAAAATCATTTTCATAACTAGGAAATCAATAAGAATATAGGTGTTAATTGTTTTCGCTGAATCTCTGATCTTACATGTTGATTGATTGATTTTCGTATTCGATTGAAAAGTGATTTTTCAGTTTCTGATAGTTTTAATCGATTAAGTTTTCGTTTAATCGATTAATGACTTTTGAACTTTCAGGTTTAATCGATTAAATTGCAGGTTAATCGATTAAATTTCAGTTTAATCGATTAAGTGCTGTAGAATTTGCAAAAATCATTTGTTTTGATTGTTTCGATTTGTTTTGTTCGAAAATCTTTCAAGGTTTCTTTTACACCTATTCAACCCCCCCTTCTAGGTGTGTTCCTAGGATTCCTTAGTTGTTTCAACCACCAATTGTGGTTTCTTCAATTGGTATCAGAGCTCGGTCGAAAGACACGAGCATAAGAGCTTTTTCGTAAAGATCCTTTAAGAAAATCGCAATGGGTTCTACGAATCCATTTGGTGGTGAAGGTTATTCAATAAATCGTCCTCCACTCTTTAATGGTGAAGGCTATGCATATTGGAAAGTTAGAATGAAAATCTTTATCCAAGCCATAGATAGTGAAATTTGGAAAGTAGTTGAAAAAGGTCCTCATATCTCCTCTAGTTTAGTTGAAGGTGTAGAACAATTGGTCCCCGAGGATAAGTGGAAGGATGATGATAGAAAGAAAGTTCAATATGATTATAAAGCAAAGAATATCATTACCTCCTCTTTATCCTATGAAGAGTTCTTTAGAGTTTCTCAATGTTCTAGTGCTAAGGAAATGTGGGACACTTTACAAGTGACTCATGAAGGAACTAGTGAGGTTAGGAGAGCTAGATTGAATGCTTTAATGCGTGATTATGAATTGTTTCAAATGCTTCCAAATGAATCTATTAATGATATGCAAAAGCGTTTTACTCATATTATTAACCATTTACTTGCTCTTGGTAAGACTTTCTTACAAGGTGAACTTTCTAACAAAGTGTTGAGATGTTTAGACAGAAATTGGCAACCAAAAGTGACGGCTATTGTTGAATCTAAAAACTTGGATGCTATGGATCTAGCAACACTCTTTGGAAAGCTTCAAGAACATGAAATGGAGCTTGGACGTTTAAGTATCAATGAAGAGTCGGATAAGAACAAAGAAAGAAAGGGACTTGCTCTTAAAGTCAATAGATCATACAAAAAGAAAGAGTGTTCCGATGATGATGATGATAGTGAAGATTCCGATTCGGATGTTGATGAAAAAGACATGAAACTTTTGCTAAGGAAGTTTGACAAATTTCTAAGGAGAAAAGGAAGGTTGAACAAAGACAAAGGTAAAGAGAAGGATTCTCCACACTACAAGACCAAGACATCAAAAGAAGGTGTAGTTTGCCATGAATGCGGAAAACCTGATCATCTCAAGTATTCATGCTCTAAGTATCTCAAGAAGAAGGAGAAAGACAAGAAAAATTCTAAATCTAAAAGAGCATACATAGTTTGGGATAGTGATGAAGAGAAGAAAAGCACATCGAGTAGTTCGTCGGATGATGAAGAAGTTGCTAATCTCAACTTGCTTGTTCAAGTCAATGAAGAGGAAAGTTCAAATGATGAATCAAGTGAACAAAGCGAGGAAAGCGATGTAAGTCATACTAAATCCGAAATTTCTTCTAAATATGAATTGTTATATAATGCTTATGAAGAAATGCATGAACAACTTGAAAAACTAGCTTTGAAAAACATTGAAAGAAAGAAGCTCATTTTGAAACATCAAAAAGAGATTTTAGAACTTCAAAAACAAGTTGATGAGCTTAATCTTGAAAATGAAACTCTTGATCTTATATATGCTAGTTCTTCTTGTGATTGTGCTAGTAGAGTGAATATTGTGGTTGATTGTGAGAATTGCAAGTTGCTTAAGGATGAAAATGCTATTTTGAAAAAAAGCTTGCTAGTTTCACAAATGGTGATATTAGATTGCGCACATTGTTAAATTTTCAAAGAGAAAATTCAAACAAGTTTGGTTTGGGTTATACTAATGCTAAGAGTAATTCTCATAGAAATGTTGTTGATCTTTCTAAAGTTGATTTCTCAAATGCACCAACATGTTTCTATTGTGGTACTCATGGACATACTTCAAATGTGTGTTATATTAAAGTGCATGGTATACCTAAAGGAGATTTTGTTTGGGTGAAAAAGGGTGAAAGTCCCTACACTAACAAAAATGGATCCAAAACCATTTGGATACCAAAAAGCAAAGTATGATTGTTTTGTAGGTATGATTGAAGAGCAAAGGGCTTACAAGTATTATTCATACATTTGCATCTTCAATTGGTATTACATTTGCATCTCAAAAGAAGTCCTACAAATTTGGTACAAATGATATTGTTGAATATTGATGATTATAGTATCTTCTCAATTGGTATCTTCTCAATTTTTTTTTAGTTCAATTGATACTAATTTTGATGATTAGATGATTATCATGCTTTTTTTATTGAAGAAATATCACAATATATCTTATTTCTTTACATTTATGATATCTCAATTGGTTCATAATTCATTGTTATATTTTCTTGCCAATTGGTATCACATTTCAAAGTATAGTACTTGTTATATCTCAATTGGTATCAATGTTGTGAAGAAATGTTTGTTATAGAGAAATCATGATCATTTCTTTATTTCTTCTATTTTGGCTTAGTATTTTATATTTCAATTGGTATATATATTACTTTTTGATAATGCCAAAGGGGGAGAAATAGTATGTTTTGAAGAAACGATATTTTGGGAGAAATAGTATTTTTTGAAAAAATGGGAGAAATGATATGTTTCTGGGAGAAAGGTTGTTTTGTTGTTTTTATGTAGGTTGAGCTAAGTTGTTGAAGATAGGGGGAGAATCAAGTTTCTATCAATTGGATTTCAAATATCAAATGCATTGATTGAGGGGGAGCAAGTTTCTCACCAAGTGATCAAATTGTTAAAGCATCAACAACTTCAATCAAATTCAAAACATGGTTTGTCATTTTCAAAAAGGGGGAGATTGTAAGTTCCATGATGAATGTTTTGATAATGACAAAGTGTTTTGAACAAGCTATCATGTGTTGATCAAGTTTCAAGTTCAACAAGCAACAACAAACATCAAATGAAGAAGAGAGAAAGCAAGCTCATGAAGACTTAGTTTGAGTGTAATTGTAATTGTTTTATCTTTTGCCTCTCAAGCTTCTTAGGTCTTTTATTTGGGTAGAGTTAATAGAGGGTAGTGAATCTCTATCATAGTCATGATTAAATCATAATTTGAGTTTTCACTTAACCTAGAATCAATAGGTGGCTTAAAGGTTTGAAAGGAAAGGTTTGGTTTTGAGAAAACAAGTTTTAAACAAGTATCAGACATGTTTAATCGATTAAGAACATATTTAATCGATTAGTACTCGATTAAGTGTTGGTTTAATCGATTAAGTACTGCTGAACTGGTTTTTAAAATACGATTTTTACTTCTAAAAATCAGTTTTGAAGTGCTATAACTTTTGGGTATTCTATATAAACCTATTCCTAATCTTTGTGATTAAGAAGAATCACTTTCATAATCAATTTTACAAGAATCAAGCCATTCTATTCTCTCTCAATTTCAAAGATCAAAGCTTTCATATTTTCATATTCTTTGATCAAGAACCTTTGAATCTCTTATTGTGAATTGTCATAGCTATTGAATGAGATTCATAGGAGTGTTTTTGTGTTTTCTATTGTGTTGTAATCTTTGCAAGAATGCAAGCCAACTACAACAAACAAGAAGACTTGGTGTGTCGATTATCATCAAGCAAATCTCATTGGAGAAGAAGAAAGTCTTGGTTGTGAATCAAGCAAAGTGAAGCCTTGGTGTGTGGATTATCATCAAGCAATTGAAGACTTGTTGTGTCGATTATCAACAAGGGGTAGAGGTTAGATTAGAGAGAAGATCAATAGGATTACATGGCAAGGGTGTGGTATCTCTTGTAGGCTAGCAAGAAGGGAGTCTTGTGAGGCACTTACTTGTAATTTGAGAACTCTAATTCCTCATAGTGAAGAATCTCTCTTGGTTGAAGAGGGGACTGGATGTAGCTTTCAAGCGGATGAAAGTGAACCAGGATAAATCACTGTGTCGTATCTCTAAACCCTTAACTCTTTACATTCAAGTCATTGATTGTGTTCTTGGTTGAAAATCTAGAAAAGAGTGATTTTCAAAATTGATTGAATTGAATCTTTATTGTTCAAATTGATAAAGGGAAAATCATTTTCATAACTAGGAAATCAATAAGAATATAGGTGTTAATTGTTTTCGCTGAATCTCTGATCTTACATGTTGATTGATTGATTTTCGTATTCGATTGAAAAGTGATTTTTCAGTTTCTGATAGTTTTAATCGATTAAGTTTTCGTTTAATCGATTAAGGACTTTTGAACTTTCAGGTTTAATCGATTAAATTGCAGGTTAATCGATTAAATTTCAGTTTAATCGATTAAGTGTTGTAGAATTTGCAAAAATCATTTGTTTTGATTGTTTCGATTTGTTTTGTTCGAAAATCTTTCAAGGTTTCTTTTACACCTATTCAACCCCCCCCCCTTCTAGGTGTGTTCCTAGGATTCCTTAGTTGTTTCAACCACCAATTGCGGTTTCTTCACGACTCCCACCAACGCACGAAATTTGGACTAGCCAAGAAACAAGGAGTAAAGCCGACAGGATTGAAACGGCTAAGAGAGGCAAGGTTCTTCGACACGAACCTATTCAGCACCGATTTCCAAGAAGATTTGTAGTCCATTAACTGACCATGATGGAATTCCTGCGACACCGATGCAACCATGGGAGCAGGCAACCCTTGACAAAGGCCGAACTGCCTCGACACACAGTTGGGATAGTGCAAAAACACTTCCTTTTCTTCATAGGCAGTAGAATCGGGAAAACCACCAAAAAGAACCTGTTGGGTCAAGTAATGTCCCCTAAGGACATCATTTAACTGCCTCTCCTCAGCATTGGTACCAGGAAAAGGAAAACGAAACCATTCAGGTCCTACAGTTCTCTCAAAAAAAGGAGAAAAATCAATGTCCTCAGATGACATGGAAATATTGGCAAAAATCTTCATAAAATGAAGAAAAGTGTTGGTACGAGACGATAGCACAGGAACGTCATAATTCGCCGCCAAACAACCATAGTTGAACCGGAAACGACAAACGCTATTGTGTGTGGACACCATGTGGCGTTTCAGAATGGCATTCAGCCACAATTGCAAAAGCCAAGTTGGACCACCGACATTAGTCACTAGTTGCTCGTTGAATCTAATGGTGTCGGAGACATGGCTTATCGTCGAATACAGCTTTGTTAGAATAAGTTGGCTTAGAGCCACTTGTCTTTCTTCATGCAGGATCGTGGCTAAGGGCACTAAAGATTTATTGACTTGTCGAGATTTGGTGCAAAAGACGAAAGCACTAAGCCACACGGTTAAGAATTCGACATGCTCCTCGTTACTAACTGTCGGACTGTCTCTATAAGCATCTAAACGTGCTTCGACATAGTTGCTGAAGGCAAAAGACCCACCACTAATGTGCACAACATCGTTAGGCTTGCTTTCTACAATAAAGAGTTCTCCATCAGGACGAAGACTAGTTAAAGCAGCAACGTCAAAAAGTGTGGGAGTCATCATGCCATAACGAAAGTGGAAGCAATTGGTTCGACGACACCAAAAATAGCATGCAGCGCCGAAAAGTCCATCGTCGTAACGAAGACTAGAAGTTGTTAGGATAAGGTCTTCGAAACCGGCTCTCTTCCATGATTGACGCTTGTGAGGCCGAAGCCTGTCAAACCACTCCGTAAACTTGGGGAATGGTTTCACATTCCGTAGAACCCTGCGAGAGTGCTCCTTGTCGAAGTGACAAGTATAAACAGGGTTAAGAGTGGCCACGGGACGGATCTCATCAGGATTGGAAATCGGAAAGTTGGCACTCATAACAGGGTCTCGAGCCTCCGATGAAGTCATCAAAGGACCCAAGAAAGCAGGAGAAGGATTGACGGGTTCACCATTGGCAGGGATGAAAGAAGTTGCAGGAATGATTAAACTACGCTCATGATAGGGGACTTCTAAATCAATTTCGGGATCAAGAACTCCTTGGATCACCATGTTGAAAGAAGGGTTTTTTGAAAGGAAAAAGGGGTTTCGAGTCAAAGGGTGCAGTAGCAAGCAAGAAATGATAAAAGAGGGATAATGATAAGCGATCAAGTTTAAATAAGAAGTGAAAAGACGTGTAGGACCAACGCAATGGTCCAATGAGAGACGTCAGTTCAAAAGGATAAACTCGTCGTTTCAGAATCCTAATGCTGAAAGGATAGTTCAAAAAGATACAAATTTTGGCATCCTCCGAAAAGACGCATCGCATACCAAAACTTGGGGGGCCTCTGTTAACGGAAAATCGAAATCGACAAAAGGGTGAGAATGTCGGATGTATAAGTGACGTCGACGGAAGTGTACTTAAACATTTTTGTTTAAAAGTGACTTCGAAGGAAGTGAACGTACAATCCGACAAAGGGTAAGTTTCAACGAAAAGGATGTGTGTCGACAACATAAGTGATGTCGAGGGAGGTGTACTTAAGTGGCATGACTTAAAAGTGACTTCGAAGGACGTGAACGTGTGTCGAAAGAAGGAAGAGGCGGAAACAAGAGGCCTGCGTCGAAGGAATATTGGCGCAAGAAAAGAGGAGTCAGAAACATCATATCAACATTGGGAACGGAAGAGTAATTATGGAGGCATTTAATGCTACTTGTGGCTATAAAATCCTCACTTTTCACCAAGAAAAAGCCACGAGTTACAATGAGAAAACTTAAGGAATGCCTTCATGAATTCTGGAAAGAGGAAAAAAGGTTCATATTCCACATAAACATGAGTCAACCAAAGGCTAAACATGTGAGATTAAGGTGTTCGGATGAGGATAGGGAAATGAAGGAATGTCCACCCCGAATACCACCTTTATCCTCTTGAATAACGAAAGGCTAAACATGTGGGATTACATAGAACCCATTTCCGATGCGTCAGGTCACAGCAAAGAACTCCGAATTGGAGGAAGCAGTGAACCTGATAAATAAGCATTGGAAAGGTCTTTGTAATCCCATAGGCCAAGGTTTGTATCCTGCTAGGATCAACTACGGCCGCCTTTCCTATTAAAGAGTTAAAGGAAACAAGTCCTTTGACGACATTCTACTAGAAGTGTCGGGGGCATGTTTTTTGATTGAATGCTGGTGAAACAGCGTTTAGTTGAATTACATGTCACCAATATCAATCGAATGCGTCTAAGGCCGACAGCGGGTCGAAAGTCTATTTCGACGATAGGCCTGTCTGTCGAAAGGAGCTCGATGTCGGCTGACATCTCAGAACCTAGAGGCTGGAGCACAACAACGTCAAAGCTTCAAGCAACAAAGAGACTTAGACAAGAGTCAAAGGTTGCAGTCGAAGAGAAGTGCCAGTCGAAGAGGTCTCAACAAAGATGTCACCACGGGATTCGACAAAAGTATCCACTAAGCCCAAACCACGACGTGGGCAGTTGCATCGTGGGGGATAGCGTAGTGGGTAGTTACAGATCGTGGGTTTTGCAATTATTGCAAAACGTGCAAGTATGCTTTGTAAATAGTTTCGGATTCCTATGCCTATAAATAGGAAGTCCTTAGGTTGTAATCGGGGTCGGTTGCTAGGTTGACACACATAGGCCAAAATCCTAAACGTCTCACCGGAGCAGACAAACGGAGAAACGCCATTGTAAAGAACCTCAGCCTTCCACCCATTTAAATTTCAATGCAATCTTTACTTTTCCTTGCACATTTTAATTAAATGCAATTTACTTTCTCGCAAATTTTAATCTCTTTCCTTTCGATTCCGCGTCATTTACTTTACTGCACCATCTAAATTTCGCCGCACCGTGTTCTTGGTGTCGGTTTTACTTTTACTCGCATTTATTGTTACGCTGTTCAAACCCAAATACCCAGAAATACCAAAAAGACGGTCAAGCTCCTTTTACAAGATTACCACATAACCTGTCGTTACCCATACCCCACACATCACCGTCAGTTCGGCAGGCGTCGGACGAAAATCCCACGAACAATATCATAAGATATTCTAGAGATTTAGCGGAGTTCTTTTTACTTTTTCACTTGGACATTTTTACCGGAACAAAGTTTTTAAAAAAAAATACATTAGAGATCCTAAAAATCCGTCTCTAACATACTTAGATATATGAGATGGTAAAAATTCTCCTATGCCATTTTTCCTTAACAATGAATTATTTGTCATATCATCATACATGGATTCAGAGGTGAAATCTGAGAAGAAAAAAAATTAATGACAGACGTTTCCATCTCTATAATTTATTTAAATTCTTTGTCTCTAAATTTAAAAGTCCGTCTCAAAATCCATGTATACTAGATATAGTAAAATTTTTCCACCATTAAATTTCGTTGCTTAATCTAAATTTTCTAGTAGTGTAACCATAGTTGGGACTTAAATAAAGGTCTTAATAAATAAATGGTTAATAAACCCAACCGATGAATTAAAGCAACCCAAAAAAATGTGGCTTGGGGTAGTTTATATTGGTTGGGTCCATGAGACTCATATGCACCATCTTAAGTAGTAGTCATCCAATGTTTTTCCATCCATCAAACGCCCACTATGAGGGTGGAGGTGATCGGGAGTAGTGTTGGACCACTGCACGCACGAGGAAGCAGTGGGAGCACTAATTGGGATAGCCGTGAAATAGAATGAATAATATTTGTGATGGTGTCACAGCCAATGCGTAGGTCATAGGTAACTATAAAAACAACAATCAACAACTTGGGATTGTATTTAGAACTTCTGTCATTTTCTTTCTATAGATCTTCTAATTAGGGCAATCGATGTGACATTTGCGTGATAGCTTTTACACTTGCTTTCTTCTTTTTCATATTGTTGCAAATTGCAAATACAAAGCGCTTGAAAAAGGGCAGACTAAGAGTGTGTTTGTTATATTTGATTTTGCAATAATGTCACTAGTTTTTGACTTTCGCATGAAATATTGTTTTGACTTTTGTGTGTGAAAACTGAAAATGGTATTGATAAAGAAGACAGAAAATAAATTACCAAAAAAAAAGACAGAAAATAATCCTAAAATTATTCATGGTATAGTAGTATTCATTTGTCACATAACCCAAATGTGTAATGAGTAACGAGGGAAGGAATCAAGATTTATGTAGTGTCCTGGAACACTAGATGTCCTTAACCCTCCAAGTGCTCAAGACTATGGAATCAGGAGCCCTAGAGAGGATCAAGAGTTAATGTGTGACTTATGGTATTTCTGCAGTTCCAGTTGGGAAAAGCAGGTTCTCCCTAGTCAACGTGTGTGTGCAGAGTGTCAACTTAGGGATGAGAGTACGTCCCTGAAACCCTAGCTGTAGTGAGCTATTTATAGGGTTTGGAGGAGGCTGATATGGGCCGTCTAGGCCCTGTATCAGGGTTGAGCTGAACCAGGATTCTGTGAGATAATATCGGAGGATTATGCTCTTAGAATCTGGATAGGATCAGCTGAAGATCTCATGTCTAGGCTGTTGCGAGAATCTAGGAGTGATTTGCGGAAGGGATAAGAAGCCTCGGTGGGTCTGAGCTTATCCGCGAGCCGATGGTATATCTCGGCCTAGAGTCTCAATTTATCGATGGTATGTCAAATTGATACCAAGAAAATATTTCATATTTTCTTGGTATCTATATTAGCCTTGAGGTATTTCATATTTTCTTGGTATCAATTTGACAAAGGCCGAGAGACGGTTGTGTGACCGAGTTTGGGAATACCTCAAGGCTAATGGTCAAATTGATACCAAGAAAATATTGCTGAAAAGAACACGGGCCGAAGTGAAGGCCGAGCTGGGTATATATTTCCCACAGACGGCGCCATGTAGGGTCTGCCGACCAGACACGGATTCAAGCATTGTCAAAGGAATTCTCCAAGGGCACTTCCCTCGGTTCACTTAACATGAACGTCCCTCGTTTGGACTCATGGACTCTGAGCATCCCCAAAGGACCAGGCTCGGACTTGATGGAACCGAGCCTCATCATCGGTCCTCAATCCATCAGGCTTGAGACTCTAGGCCGAGACATACCATCGCTCGCGGATAAGCTCAGACCCACCGAGGCTTCTTATCCCTTCCGCAAATCACTCCTAGATTCTCGCAACAGCCTAGACATGAGATCTTCAGCTGATCCTATCCAGATTCTAAGAGCATAATCCTCCGATATTATCTCACAGAATCCTGGTTCAGCTCAACCCTGATACAGGGCCCAGACGGCCCATATCAGCCTCTTCCAAACCCTATAAATAGCTCACTACAGCTAGGGTTTCAGGGACGTACTCTCATCCCTAAGTTGACACTCTGCACACACACGTTGACTAGGGAGAACCTGCTTTTCCCAACTGGAACTGCAAAAATACCATAAGTCACACATTAACTCTTGATCCTCTCTAGGGCTCCTGATTCCATAGTCTTGAGCACTTGGATGGTTAAGGACATCTAGTGTTCCAGGACACTACATTGGCGCCGTCTGTGGGGATCGTCTAACCAGTTTTCCCATAACCACTGTTCTCATGGCAAACGATAACCATGACAATAACCAGGGGGATCTCCACCGTCGCATCCGGGGAAGGCCGCCTAAGAGTGGGGGAAGAGGAAACGTTAGGGACAGAATTGCTCCGGGAAGACCTACTGGAGGCGATCATGCTAATACCCCACCCGTTCCTTAGGTGGATCAGCCGGTTGCTCCGCCAGTTCCTCCAGTTCAGGCTAACGTTCCTCCAGTCCCTCCAGTTGTTCAAGCACAAGTAACAGTTCCTCCTCGTGTTGAAGGCGGCGGAGGACGATCCAACCCTCATACTATTCCTGATGGCCATGTTTCAAAATGGCATGACACTGCAGATTCTGTACCACGTCAATCTCGGAGGGCCCCAGCTGGGTCACGAACTGGTGAGGATCGGCGAGTTGAGCGTTCCGCTCGTCGTGACCACTCCCGTGCCGAGCGATCCAACAGGGAAGTCCTTCAATTTACCAGGGGTCGTTTTGGAACACTTCAAGGTGGTGAACGTTCCGAAACACAAGGTAGGTCTTACATGACTACTTCGTCGGCCCGTAGGAGAGAGGAATCAATCATGGAGATCTTGAGGACTCAAACTTCTTTGATTGAAAAGCAGAATCAGGCTATCGCTGCTCTTCAGCAGCAAAGCATGGCAAGAATAGCCGAGTAAGGCCCTCACGTGGCTCTCGGCAACCCTAATAACCTTCCTCCACCCCCACCCCTTAATTCGGGAATGGTTCCTGGGCGTGTTACTAGGGAACCCCATCCTGCACATCCTTTCATAGCTGAGATAATGGCATTTCAAACCCCGCAGACTTATGTGGGTCATCAGAATATCCCTCGGTATAATGGGACGACTGATCCGATGGACCACATCGCGGCTTACGAATCCTCCATGATGTTTTATGGAGGAGGGGATTTCATGAAGTGCCGAGCATTCTCAATGACTCTGGGATCGACACCTTTGAGATGGTTCAATTCCCTACCTGCCAACTCGATTCACTCATGGGTCGAGCTAAGGACAGCATTTTTGAACCGATATACAGCCAGTATATCACAACCCAAGTCGGACCATTCATTGGCTGGAGTCGCACAGAGACCTGACGAGTCTCTTCGCGATTACCTGGCTCGGTATCAACAAGAAGCTAGTGGCATATCAGGCCTGCAATCGGGAGTATCTCTCCTCTTACTCACTCAAGGGTTGCGAGATGGTGATTTCAAGGATTGTCTGATTGGAGAATCACCGAGGGACATGGCCGAACTCAGGGAAAGATCTAGGAAATTTGTTAATTTGGAGGAATTCCATAGAATCAGTACCGCGGCTCTGGGTCAGGAACAGCGCCCTCGTCAGAATGATTCCCGTCAAACTGATCGTTTTCGAGAGAATAGGGGGAGGAAGGACAAGAGGGAGAGAGGAGAAAGAGACAAACTGCCTCCCAAAGGCAAGTATGATGTATACACTGAGCTTACAGTCCCGAGGATTCAAATCCTCCGAGAGACTATGCACACTGAAATGCGCAACATTACTCGGCCTCCAGCTTTGAGAAAAGCTGCCCAGAGGGACAGGACGAAGTACTGTGACCATCATGGTGGATGGGGGCATACGACTGATCAGTGTACGATGCTGAAGGATTTGATTGAAGAAATGGTTAGGGATGGGAAGCTTCAACAATACATCGGGGAAGCGATGTTGAAGCGTTCAAGGAGAAGAAGTCATTCACCACCCAAAACCGAAGAAAAAAGGAATAAAAGCCCTACACCACCTGTAGGGGGAGCCTCCGCCCTACCGTCCGAGCAGGATAAGGGTCGAGAGTCGTTTCTGATCAACACCATTGCTGGTGGATTTGCGGGTGGTGGGGAAAAAAGAAGTGATCGAAAAAAGTATGTGGGACAGATCCTTTCGGTGGCTAGCCGACCGATCCAAAAGCCCAAAAAGAAGAACATTGTCATCAGTTTCAGTGACGATGACTTTGCTGATATTATTCAGGACCACAATGATCCAATGGTAGTTACAGCCAGACTCGGTAATTACGAAGTGAAAAGGATTCTCGTCGGTCAGGGGAGTTCAGCAGACATTATGTTTTTGGATCTGTTCGAGAGGCTGAAGTTGAAAAGATCTGACCTAACTCCATTTGAGGGCAGTTTGATTGGCTTTACGGGGCATTCCATTGTTCCCTTAGGCCACATTCATCTCCCAGTGACCATGGGTGAACAACCGTCTGCTCGAACCGAGATGGTAAAGTGGCTAGTTGTCCAAGCACCGTCGGCATACAACGCCATCCTTGGCCGTACAGCACTCCAATCATTTGGTGCCGTTGTATCAACCGTTCACTTGGCCATGAAGTTTCCAGGGTCCGATGACCAGGTGGTAACGGTACGGTCCGAACAAGAGTTGGCTCTGAAATGTTACAATATTAGCTTGGGAAAACTGAAGTTGGATGACGATGAGAAGATCATGAAGGAGCCACTCAACAAAGGAAGTGTTAACTTGGCAGATCTCGACGTACGGGAAGAGGATGAAACTAGGCCAACCCCTCAGGGGGACTTCAAAAAGGTAATTCTGGGTCCCGAGCCGTCCCGTTGTGTCAAGATTGGTGTCGGCCTTGCTGAGGAATTAGAAAGAGATTTGACGGAACTGCTGATAGAAAACAAAGACTTATTTGCTTGGACTTCGACAGACATGTCGGGGATCGATCCGAATTTTATCTGCCATAAGTTAAGTGTGTATCCTGGCGCCAAGCCAGTGTGTTAGAAGAAAAGGCGGGTCGGAACCGAGAAGGCACAAGCAACTGAAGAAAAGGTGTCCGAGCTACTAGAGGCGGGGTTTATCAGGGAGGTCGTGTACACTGATTGGTTGGCTAATCCCGTGCTAGTCAAGAAATCCAATGGAAAATGGAGGATGTGCGTAGATTACACAGACCTGAACAAAGTCTGCCCCAAGGATCAATACCCACTTCCCTGCATAGACAAACTCGTAGATAGCTCGGCAGGGTATCAAAGGTTATCCTTCATGGATGCTTATTCGGGGTACAATCAGATCCCTATGTATCCCCCAGATCAGGTGAAGAATTCGTTCGTCACAGAAAATGCTACATATTGTTGCAATGTCATGCCGTTCGGACTGAAGAACGCTGGGGCGACTTACCGGCGAATGATGAACAAGGTGTTCGGTCCACTCATTGGGCCGAAAATGGAAGTATACATCGACGATATGATTGCAAAAAGTCTGAAGGAGGAGCACCATGCTAAGGATTTGAAGGTTATCCTTGATAGGATTCGGCAGTTTGACATGAGGTTAAACCCAGAAAAATGCACTTTTGGGGTTCTTGCTGGTTCGTTCCTCGGGTTCATGCTCACCGAACAAGGAATTGAGGCAAACCCAGAGAAGTGCCGAGCTATCCTTGAGATGAAGAGCCCTTCCGACATCAAGGGAGTACAGCAGCTAGCAGGTCGGGTAGCAGCTCTCTCCAGGTTTCTATCTCAGTCAGCTCGGAAGGCCTTGCCATGGTACCAACTGCTGAGGAAGGAAAAATAAAAGACGTTCGAGTGGAACGAGGCATGTGAAAAGGCCTTTACTGACCTTAAGCAATACCTAGCCTCTCCTCCAATCTTATCTAGTCCGGCACCAGGAGAGGTTTTGTTCCTGTACTTATCAGTGGGGGATTCGGTGGTCAGTTCGGTTCTGGTTCGGGAAGAATCAGGCAAAAAATCTCCTGTTTACTTCGTCAGCCGAGCACTTCAGGGACCAGAGCTGAGGTATCAGAAGGTTGAAAAGTTGGCGTTTTGTTTGGTTGTTACGGCTAGGAGGCTGCGTCAATACTTCCAAAGCCACCATATCGCGGTCAGAACTGCTCAGCCAATCCGACAGATAATTCAAAAAAACCCGACTTGGCAGGCAGAATGGTGACTTGGGCTATTGAACTTTCTGAGTTCGACATCACTTTCGAACCTCGAAAAGCAATGAAGTCTCAGGTCTTAGCTGATTTTCTCACCGAGTTTACTGAGCCATTGACGAGCTCAAACTTGGATTGGAGCATTTACGTCGATGGGTCAAGCAACAAGCTCGGAGCAGGAGCGGGAATAATCCTGGAGAACTCCGAGGGAGTTACCCTTGAATATTCATTGAAGTTCGGCTTTCCCACGTCAAATAATCAGGCCGAGTATGAAGTCGTAATGGCTGGATTAAGGATGGCAAAAGAAGTAGGAGCCCGAGAAGTGAAGATTTTCAGCGATTCTCAGTTGGTGGTTTCGCAAATTAAAGGTGATTATCAAGCTAAGGAACCCATCCTCCAAAAGTATCTAGAGAAGGTGAAGTTACTATCTTCAGAGTTTGCCAAGGTCGAATTCTGTCACATCCCGAGGGAAGTGCCCTTGGAGAATTCCTTTGACAAGGCTTGAATCCGTGTCTGGTCGGCAGACCCTACAATTTCAATGTAGGGGGGCCAAAAATAAATAATACGTAATTATAAAAAATAAGAATTTAAATACCAAATGTACACATATGAAACAATCAAATTAGATAATAATTGACACAATACAATAAAATTAGTTTATTTATGTCTTTAGTTCATAAAAATTATGAGTGTTTTGGTTTTGGTTCTTGAAATTTTTTTTGATCCTGACTCATCCTTAATTGTTTTGAAAATTTGGGTTTAATCTATGTCATTAGAAAAATCTATTAGCGGTTGATGTGGCTAACGAAATGCCACATCAGTATACAGGTGTGCGAGTATTGCGTACGATGTCGATGATGTGAACTTGCAAAAGCAAAAGGGTCAAAGCCCAATACACAAACACATTTGGGTTGGGCTTTGACCTTTTTGCTCTTGCGCTTCTAGATTGTCTACGTTATCTTACTAGTGACATGCAATACTTGCACACGTGTATGCTAATGTGTCATTTCATTAAGTAGTTAACGGATTTTTTCTAATGACATAAATTAACATCAAAGTTTCAAAACAATTAAGGATGAATTAATGTAAAAAAAAACTTATAGGGACCTAAATTAAAATACCCCAACTTTCAGGATTAAAGACATAAATAAGTCATAAAAATTATTTCAACACATTTATAACTAACGACTCTATTAAATATATTACAAAATTAAACATGTACGAAACAAACTAGTTTATACCGTTAAGTTACCAATTTTGAGTTATCTTTTCTTTTTAAAGTTGCGTTCCTGCATTGTTTTTGTTTTTCTAATAAATGCATAAAGTCCAAAAATTATAAGAAGCAAGTCACAACTCACATGTTATAAACATTGCATTTTTTATAATAAAATATACCCGAGTATAAATTATTAAAACTCAACCAACGAGACTTGGTTCAGTTGGTGTAAGGTCTCAACTGAAATCTTGGAAATGAGACACGGGTGTCAGTAGCCCCGGGTTTGATTCCCACTATAAACATCTCGCTGGAAGAGCCAGCCACGCAGCTCGTTCCGTATTAGTCTCAAGGGCTCCCTGGTATTAAGGGTGCTCTTGAGGATACCGGTAGTTCCGCAAGGAATACAAAAAAAAAATTATTAAAACTCAAACATTTAGCAAAATAGCTAGAGAGTGGGTGCCATATATAAATAATAATAGATGTATATAAAAGAATTTCAGAAATTTTGGGATAACCATGACATCTACATGTCATCCCTTAGCTCCGATCCGCTCCAGGGTGTATTAATATCGAAAGTTCGTCAATTGCATGCAACATGTTACCGTGTGTGTCTATAAGTTAAAATATGAGTTAATACGGAGCAAAGTTCGTAAATTGATTAATGGGTGTGAATTGACGGTGTAAAGTTTTTTACATTATCGGTTTATTATCCACTATTTATCTGTTTTACTTTTAATCAAGAGTCAATGCTCAATAACACATGAATGGTGGATGATGTATTGACGGTGTAAAAATGTTTTATACTGTCGATGCACCATCTATTTTCTCTCTATATATATATATATATATATATAAGAATAAATAGTAACACTATTTTTTTTATATTTAATTAAAGTAAATCGAAATGTCTTTTTTTCCACCTACTACTACTACTATTATTATTATTATTATTATTATTATTATTATTATTATTATTATTATTATTATTATTATTATTATTATTATGTTGTTGTTGTTGTTGTTGTAATGGATCATAAGTGACTAGTCGAGTCTATTCCACATAGCCGACCAATAGATTTTTATTGTTTTTTAATTTTATTTTTTATAAGCATCAAATAACTACACAATAAAATATTCTGAATACTCCCCTTCATATTGTTTAAATTTGTCTATCGGGTCTAACCCACTTAAATTAGGTCAAGCAATCCCCCCTATAATATATCGCTTATCACAGGGGTTAAGTATGTTTTCTTTGAACCTACTATTTCTTAAAAATTATGCGTGCCTTAATTCTCTTTTCGCTGAGATATGTAAGACAGATGTCACCATTGTTAAGTACAACAACCCATTAACATATCGTGATGTTAGATCGATAACCGATCGATCCTCATGTTATTTTACACTTTGGATATCGACAATATTAATAATATGCCACGATCATCAATAGGATTTTTCCTTCTGGCTTAAATATGAAAATGGTCCTTATAAATATTGACTTTTTTGAAATTGATCCTTGTAAAAAAAAATTGGTTTTGGTCCCTGCACTTACAAAACTTTTTGGTTTTAGCCCCTCATATTAAATTTTGGTTCCCATAATTATGTTGGTAGTTTGTTTTGGTTCATCTATTATTTAGATTCAATTGGTTTTGGTCCCTCTAGTATCATGGTTTTTGAACTGGTATTTTTATTTAATGTAAGTTGTCTGCTTACCCTTGAGAATTAATGGAAAAATATCATCCTTAATAAGTCATAGAATATAATATATTATATTTTCGACATTTTCCATCCACATATAACAGGAGAGACCAAAACCAAAACATTTTATAAATATTGGGACCAAAACCAAAAGAAAATTTTTACAAGAACCAATTTAAAAAAAAATCAATATTTATAAGGACCATTTTGATATTTAAACTTTTCCTTCTGCTTCGCAACCATTGACACATGTTTTAGTATTAACTTGCTAAATTATTTTCATGTGACTTATTCGAAAAAATGAGCGAGATGTTGAATTAGGAATCGTGTCAGGTGGGGCGAATAATGCCAACCCCTTATATTTGTCGTTGGTTGTGGGAGGAATTCATTTTTCAAGGAGGATAAGTAGTATATTACTCATTCAGTTCTAATTTACCTATCAATTTGGTAGTTTCACTAAATTAAGAAAATCATTTACTTCTTCGGTTCCATTTTTTCTGTCACTTTAATATTTTTAATTTATTTCAAAATATTTGTCGCTTTAAAAATTCAATGGTGTATTAATTGATTTTTTTTCCAACTTTAACCTTGCATTTAATGAATTGAAATATGTGAAATGTGTGATAATTAATGTACTGTAAGAATATTATAATAAAGTTATCTAGTAATAATTATCTTGAAAATTGAAGCACTGAATATTTGAATGACTTTCTTAATCCGTGTGAAATTTCTAAAGTGACAATTAAATTGGGAGGGAGTAATATTTTAATTTTCAAGAAAGGAATAAGACAACTTTATTGTATTATCCTCACACGACATTAATTATCACACATTTTACATATTTCGAAATCAAAGTTAAAGTTTGAAAAAAATTAATTAATGCATCATCAAATTTCTAAAATAACAAATAATTTATAAAACAAGTAACACAACATTTGAAAATATACATGAATATAGAATAAAATAATAAATCAACTTTAAACAAATATTTTTTTTTTGTCAATACTCTTTGGCCAGTACCACAGGTGTTCCCAAGAGCACCCTTGATACCAGGAAACCCTTGAGACTAATCCTGCACGAGGTCGCGTTCCTATGCATCTCCCAGCGGGGCATGTTAACCGGGAATCAAACCTTAGACTTCTTAGTTTCAGATCTCATTCCAAGTTCTCAAGTTGGAAGGATCGCACAACTTGAACCAACCCTCATTGGTAAATTAAACAAATATTTTGAAATAAATAAATAAAATAATAATTTTTTCTGACAATCCCCACTTATTTCAAAATATTTGAAGATAAACATATATAAGAAAAATTTCGAGTTAACATAACAGGTGTAATAATGCATCGTATTTGGTGTTTTATGGACCATGAATCGGACTTAAAAATAGGGGTGTAACGGTCCGATCCGATCTTTAATGGACTTTAGGAATCAGAACAATTAAATTAATGTGGTCCGGTTCGGTCCGATCTCGATGTTTGCCATTTGCAAAGATCGGATCAGACCGTATCGGTCCGGACCGTATCAGTCCGGTCTATTTAGACCATAATTAATTACTTGGTAGTTTGAAAAAAAAATTAGAAAAAATGTGCCAAAAATACTGAAGTGAACTATGAATAAGGGTTCCCTCTCCTTCTCCGAGCAGCAGCTACTTGCTGCTAAAGCGACGGCGGCGGAAGTCGGTGCAGGGCCGGCAAGGAAGAAGAGCTTACGGGGGTCGTGGCTGAGGACGGTGGGAGTAGAAGAGGATGATGGCGGTGGCGAGGGGTAGGCTGGTCCCTTCGTGCAGAGGTGGTGGTGGTGAGGAGCCTCGCGATCGAGGGACTCGAAGAAACCACCGGAGGACCTTAGCCATGGGATCGTCGCAAAGAAGGTAGGGACGGAGATCGGTGAGAGAGAATGGAGGGAGAGAGAGAACCGACGGGTGAGGGAGAGAGAGAACCGGAGAAGATGAAGGAGGAGAAGGCAGAGCAGATGGAGGTGCGAGCACTAGAAACGCCATTGGTTCTGGAAGATGACCTATCAGAACCACCATGAACGCATTTGTAAGGGCTGAAACCACCGCATTTGCGATCTCCCTCCATGAACGGTGCTGTTCTCAGACGCTGCGCCTCCTTCATCGGTGTTGTTGGTGCTGTTCGAGGCTGAGAAGGAAAGGAAGTGGGTATGATTAGGTTTATGTTTTTCAAGAGTTTTACCCACCTTTTTTCCCTTTTCCATTTTTTTCTAAATATTTAAGCTAATCAGTCCGGATCGATCTTTACGGTCCGAAAAATAGCTGGATTGTGGACCAGACCATTATAGAACAGTCCACATATTTTGAGATCGGACGAGACCGAATCGTGGGACCATTTGGATCGCATTTTTGGTCCGGTCCAGTCTGGTCTGACCGATCTTGCGATCCCAGATCGGATCACTTACACCCCTACTTAAAAAGATAATTTGACATACAATGCGCTGGTGAGGCTAGTCTTTACTAAAAATGACATACATATGCAACCAAGAATCTGACTAGTCACACCATATCCAATCGTTCCTGTTGTTGTCGCGGTTTTGCTTTAATACGACCATGCACCTGCCTTTGTATATATTCGTGAGTGCTCTAAATTTTGCGTCACCGATTTCATTTGAGCAGTTCCACTCCACACTCACATAGGTAATTTCATCAAATGTATGCTACAGTTCAAACACATTCCTAGATGCTCCCTCCGGTCATTATTATATGTTACATTCTAGAAAGTTTTCTTGGTCCTAATTATAAGTCACTTTATATTTCTTATGCATCATTTATTGATTTTTCTCTTTTTTGCCCTTATTAAATGTTTTGACTATCTATGTGTTTTTTGTTGGTCATTAATGAGTGTGAATTTTCCAAGAAAAGTTGAGGGGGTTAAATTGTAAATGTTACAATATATTCTTATAGAATTCATAAAATCAACCAGTTTCTTTGATACGTGTAATTCGGTTAAGTGTGCCCTATAATAAGGACAAGAGGGAGTAACATGAATTTCATTAAAAACTTTTAAACTAAAAATCTCTTAAACGATGTACTCCATCCGGTCTCATTTATAAGAAAAAAGACACTACACTGATATAAGCAAAAATTAATTAACTTTCTATTCTCAATGCAATCATTCCTAAAATATTCTCACAATGTGGTTGAGTCGTTTAATTTTTGTTTCATCCTCAGTATAAATTTACTAAAATAGTCTATTCCAACCATTTTGGAATATAAGAAAAAACATATTTTCCTTGGTTTAAAATATAAGCAAAATTAACAAACTTTCTTAAATTTTATTTAATTCTTCATGATACTTTCCTAAAACATATTTAGAAAATTGTTATCTTATTTAATTTTTATTTCATTCTCAATGCAACTTTCCTAAAATACATATATTCTTTTATAAATTTGAGAAAATTAAATATAATCAACTAACATTCTCAATAAGCGTAAAATTAATTATTTTTGCTTATAATTTGAGTCGAAAGGAGGGGTTTTTTTTTAATGAATTTGAGAAGATTATATACAATCAACTAACTTCTTTAATATGTGTGAATTGATTATTTTTTGTTAAAAATGAGACCGGAGGAAGTAGCACAACTTTACATCATAAAAAAATGGTATCGCTAACAAGGGCACTTTACTAAAGGTGGACAAAACACAATAAGTCAACATTATATTCTCTCTAGAAAACCCCAAAAGTTACATTTTCTAATACTTATATACTATACTTGATTGCTTAAGAAGTATAACACTTGTTAGCATTTGCCTTTAAAAAAAATAATAATGCTAAGTTGCTATATAAATTACTCCCTCCGGTCCTATATATAGGACATATTCTAGAAGCAATCTTTGGTCCTATATATAAGACATTTTGTATTTTCTATGCATCGCTTTTTCTCTTTTTTGCCCTTATTAAATGCTTTGACTATTTATGTGTTTTTTGTTGTTCATTAATGAGTGTGAATTTTTCAAGAAAAGTTGAGAGGGTAAAATTGTAATGTTACAATATATTCTCATAGAATTCATAAAACTAACTACTTTTCTTGGTCCGAGGAATATGGTTAAGTATGTCCTATATATAAGACCGGAGGGAGTAACTTTTTGAACTTACCCTCTCCCCACATTAAACTTATGGTCATTTGCAAAATCACTTTATGGCGTGTGAATAAGTCCTTAACGGCCGTTATTAACGGCCCTGGGTTTAGCGTGTGAAAAAATCTTAAGTTTACGTTGGATTATGGTCATTTGCATATTTGTTCACCCGAAGAACCTTATTTTCTTTCCGCAATCAACTTTGATATTTTCAAAAATTAAAAATTAAAAATTAATTAACTTATTTTTCGAAAAGGGTTTACCTCCATTAACTGTGTGGTTGATCTCTTTTGCTCCCTCTTTGCCTTATTATATGTCACTTCTACTTAATTCATGCAGATTAAGAAAAATAATTATTACTTTTAAATTTATCAAAAAATATGTTGTCATTCCATAGTTATCTCTATTTAAAACTTTACAAATATATTCATTTCTCTATCTAGTCTTTATTGTAATTATTATCCTATCACCCCTATGTAATTATAAAGGGTGTATTTGGAATAAACTCTTTAATATTACCTGGATATTCTAAAACGATTTATAAAAAAGGATACCAATTGTACCAAAATGATGCCCTATAATAAGGGATAGAAGGAGTACAGTTTTACAGTAGTAGTAGTACTAAGTTTTAAAAATTGTTAAGGGTAGTTCAAAAAAAAAAGTTTTAAAAATTGTTTTTAAGCAAATGTTAAGGGTAGTTGATAAACAATTAAATGTCAATACTCCCTCTAGTCCTATTTATAGGGCATACTTAACCATATCACACGGATCAAGGAGGGTAGTTAGCTTTCTTGAAACTTTAAAAAAATACTTTAATATTACAATTTTACCCTCTTAACTTACATTGGGAATTTCACAATGTATTATTTCACATTAATGAACAAAAGGCAAATAAGAAAATTGCAATAAATGCTTCCTAGAAAATACAAAGTGACTTATATATAGGACCAAATTTTTTTTCTAGAATGTGACCTATAAATAAGACCGAAAAGAGTAAAAAGTATTGAAAAATGTATTTTATGAGTTCTTGAAAAAAATAATAAATGTTAATTTATGATTGTTTTACTCTTAAGATAACTTTAACAAGTGACATTATTTAAAGATACTTGTTAACAAGATACTTGTTTTTCGTATGTGAAAAAAAAAAGTGTCACAAATTCCAATAATTAGTGTGAAAGTAATTTTGAACAATATTTTATTCCTGTTTTTTAATAAGTATAAAATTAATTATTTCGTAATTTCTTTACCTTATTTATCACACCCAATTGCACTTTTTAATACAAAATTACTTATTTTAGTAACACACATCTTTATTTACGCAACACTATTTAGATTTTTATTGATAATTATAGGAGTAGTTTTGTAAAAGTATATCAAATAAAAAAACTTATGCAGTATTAGGGATTGAGGGACGATAAGATGTGATACATGAAAGATCAATGGTGAAGCTTATAATGTAAGATGATAGATAGGAGATGAAAATGAATAATGACATATGAATAATATGACATTTTTTTTAAGGAAAATGAGAGACTCAAGTTTTTCCTATTTTACATTATGTAGATTATAATTATTCCCTCCGGATCAAATTATAAGTAACAAAAAAAACATATTTCTCTTGGTTTAAAATATAAGCAAAATTAACTAGCTTTATTAAGTTTTGTTTCATTCCCAATGTCACTTTCCTAAAATATCTCTAGAAAATTGTTATCTTATTTAATTTTTGTTTTCATTCTCAATACTACTTTCCTAAAATACCTCTATTTTTTTTAGAAAATTAAATACAATCAACTAACCTCCTTAATAAGCACAAAAATGGTTGGATTTGCTTATAATTCGAGCCGCAAGAAGTATAACATGAGATGACTAGTGCAAGATGAAGTTGATGAAAATGAATATTACATATGAATGATGTGATATTTTTTGGAAGGAAAAATGAGAGATTCAAGTTTTTCTATTTTATACGGTGCAGATTAATTATTTGACTTGATGCATTTGAATTTTATTTTCATAAAAATCTTGTATCAAAGCCATAACAGAGATTCATTTTTCTCATAAACACTTCCAACTTCCAATTTCATTCTAAAATTTTCTTGACCTCAACCCTTAAGATCAAAGATAAGGGTTAAAGTTAAGAAATTAAAACCCTTAATTATATTTGTTGGCATCAACCTAACAAAGCAAGCAAGATTATAATAGAGATTTAATTATAATTATAATTATAATGTAAGATGAATGGTGCAAGATTATAATTATAATAGAAATTTTACATTATGTAGATTATAATTATAATTATAATGTAAGATGAATGGTGCAAGATGAAGTTGATGAAAATGAATATTACATATGAATGATGTGATATTTTTTGGAAGGAAAATGAGAGATTCAAGTTTTTCTATTTTATACGGCGCAGATTAATTATTTGACTAGATGAATTTGAATTTTCTTTTCATAAGAATCTTGTATCAAAGCCATAATATAGATTCATTTTTCTCATAAACACTTCCAAATTCCAATTTCATTCTAAATTTTTTTTAACCTCAACCCTTAAAATCAAAGATAAGGACTAAAGTTAAGAAATTAAAACCCTTAATTATATTTGTTGGCATCAACCTAACAAAGCAAGCAAGAAAGAGAATCCATGGAAATAAGACCATAGTTGGCGGCGACTGGCAACTCGGTAGTGGTGTAAGTGGTCCGATCCGAGATCGCGAGATCACTCGGATTGGACCGGATCGGACCGAAAAATGTGGTCTGGTCCGGTCTCACGGTCCGATCCGGTCCCAAAAAATTGAGACCAAACTTGAACGGTCCGGTCCACGGTCTCACATATTATTAGATCGCTGGGACCGGACCAGACCGATAGGATTTAATAATTTAAAAAAAAAAATTACAAAACCTAACAAATAACAATATATACTAACCTAATATATACTAAGTTACTAACCTAATATATACTAAGTACTAAGTAGCACTGCACACATCCAGTAGTAGCGGCACAACATCCTCCCCTTCATGCTTAATATATGCATACTGTTGTTTTCCTCGGTGATTTGGTTCTAATTTTTTATTTATTTATTTTAATCCAGTAATTTTCTAATTAGCTAAATAGATCAGACCGGACCGGACTGGACCATTCATGAACGGTCCAATCCGATTCGGTCTTTGATGATAAATAATATTGGGACCGGATCGGACCAGACCATACTAAACTGAACGGTCCGATCTATAATATGGCTCAGAGACCGAACCGGACCGGACCGTTACACCCCTACAACTCAGTTCAGCTTACAAACGGCGCCGTTATGACCAAAGCCGAGAAACAAGCCGTTGGAGCTGTGTCGGACACACACCTCTTTATTTTTTTCATAAACTTAATTTTCATTTTCCCAATAAACTTTCTCATAGAGAGAGAGAGGAAAGAAAAAACAAGGTAGAAGAAAAGTACAAATCCCACATGACTAGGAGAGGAGTCACTATCCCAATTAATAAGATATTTTTATTTTTATTAGAAATTAGAAATAATATATTTTTTTAAACAAAAAAAAATTTCATGACAAGAAATAACGTGTTATTGGCAAGTTAATCATTCGTATTAGTTTGTAATCCATATCATTTGTTTATAGGATTAAGAGAATTTTAGACTGATTTTATTTAGATGTTAATATCTATGTTTTCTATTATCTATTTTTTTGAATTCTTTTTTTTTTGTTTATTTAAAAATTTAATAGTCTAATATACTGTTTTAATGCTTATTCTTATTTAAAAATGTATTGATTTAAGTAAACAGTGGAAAAAAGTAATGATTACATTAAAAAAATATATTAGAGAAAAACATAATTAATTTATTGAAAATAAAAATAATCGTTATATTTTTTAAAGATTATGTTTTATTTTTTAAATTGGCAAGATAAATAAAACACGAGTATAACACTATTTTATTTTTATTTATTTCTCATTATAATTATTAATTACTAAATTATTATAATTTCCCCTCATATTCTTCACCCTATGTAATTTTAGTTTTAATTTTAATAATTTCATAATATGCAGTACTAATAAAGTATATCATTCAAAAATATCTTTCCTTAAACCTCTCATTCATTCATTCAATTCCATGGACAATTTTCTCTCTTTCAACTTCACTCTTCTATTTTTCAACCTTCACTTTTCATCAATTCTTCCCAAATTTTCATTCTTTCTCTAATTTTAGCTTCAACCACTTGTAGGGGGTTTCATTAATTCGTCGATAAAAATAACATTTTCCCCTGCTTTTTCTCTTCCAGATTCAGGAACTTGGTGTGAGGTAATGTTTTTTTTGCTTAGATCTTCACTACCCTTTTTTCTTCATGGAGTTATGGATTTTGGGTCTAAGCATTGGAGTTCTATATTGTCTTCTAGTTCATAAAGTTTGCTCCTTTTTTTTTCAGAGTTTTTATTTGCTTGAATAATAGTGTTTCACTATAACTTTAACTTCTCAGCTGCTTATTAACAATTGAGATCTGGTTTATTAAAAATTAGTTTATTCAGTTCCTTTTTTTTTCTTTGAGATTTTAAAATAAAGTTTTTTTTGTCTATCATTTGAATTCATTGGTTCAAGACCTTGTTTCATGGATAGCCACGTTTCTGTTGCTTCAGCTTTCATATATTTTTTTTCTATGCCGTGGTTTCTAAAAGTGAGATATTGATGCTTGCTCTTATGGAGAAGCAGAACAAACTTTGAATTTTTTTCCTTGCTGGAGATATTTTTAAAGTCATGTTAGAACAAATGAACATGTGATTATTATCCTTTCAAAAGAAATGTTGGACTTTCTAAGTTTTTTACTTAAACAAAGCTAATGGAGATATGTTTTTTTTTTTAAAAAAAAAAAAAATCTCAAACTTGCTGTGCTAATCTGCATATGTCTACCTAACTTTAGTAATAAATGTAAGTGTAATTGTTATCCTTTCTTTCTGATAAACTTTTGGATGTACAATTAATGAGCCTTTTGCTTTTCCCATTTTTGAAACAACATAAGCTACCACATTTTTTATTACCATATGAGGGATCTCTCTGATTTAAAGGATACTATTTTTTATTTTTTGTTTAAGTGTGTTTTTAAGACAGATTTGGACTTCTTTGTAAGTGGTTTTGTTGACATAAACAACGATATACTTGTTGAAGCGGTAAGGTTTACAATTCTATCATTGTTTTTCTTGTTTCAGATGATAGCTACTTTGATTTGAGGGTGTCATAGACATATATGCAGAATCTCTTGAATGCAAAGGCGGTCCGTGACTATTTAAATTCCCGAAAGATATGCAGTCAGCTTTTTTTCAGCTGAAATGAAGAACTTGCAGGTTCTTGAATTGTATTTTTTTTAATGTTAACATTTAGTTTGGTTTTCCTGTCTCATTGACTTTCTGGATCTACTGCATGTCTGGATGTCACATGTCACATATTGGCTGACAATATTAAGCATATGACTGCAAAATGTGATTATAACTAACCATAGTAGTTAGTATCTATTGTATCTATCGATTCATATCTCGATTCGATACAAATGCAACCCCTAACGGTACGAATCTCTTGACGTATCTTAAAATCTGCTTGTATCTTGCCGCAATCATGATTCGGTTCGCAGAATTCGGGTTTGCGTGTCAAAAACTGGGTTTCATGTTTAACCGGGTCAGATCATTTGGGTTTTTTCGGATTAATTAGAGTTGTGTTGACTTGAATTTGGAGGTTTTTGTTTTATTTTATTTGTTAACAATGAATCCTTTGACATGAAAATGCTTATATCTATTATATATTTATATAATATATATTTTATGCTACTTTTATTATCAATTATGTATCTTACGATTCAAGATTCGATTTGATTCGTGATTCAGAAAATCGATCTTCCAATACACGATGCGAATCTCGATTCGATAACCATAAACTAACAACTTGCATGCTTGTCGTGCTGTTTGCTTTCAAAAGGACTTATAATTTACCCTTATTAAACTACTTAAATCAATCAATAAGAGCATAAATTTTTCTGGGATTAGATGGACTTGTAACATAAAAAATGTAAGTTGTTACTATTTGTTTGTTAACCCATGTGTTAAGTTGAAGAGCTGTGAAGCTTCCAATTAACGGCTTAAGTTGAAGAGTTGTGAACTTTCAATTTTTTATTATCGGTAGTTCTACAATTAACTGCAAAGTGCACATTATTATGTTTTTATTTTTCCCTCCATCCATTGTTAATAGAGTTTACCTGGGAGTTTCCTCTATATAATAGCTTTTTTAGTTATGGGTGGACGTCATATGGTTTGACTGGAGGTAGGTAGAATGATTTTGTTTGCATGTATGAAGTAGTAAATTTGGTTGATTGGTTGACAACCATAATGTGATCTGAACTTGTGGATCAACAAGGTTTGATACTTGGTATGTGAACACTTAGTTATAATAAAGAGTCTTAGAGTAATACCTAGTGATCATGATTTTTATTTTGAAGAAATGGAGGTTTGAAAGGTGGTTTGTTATCTGTCACTGATGTGCCAGTTTGAGTGATAGAAGCAATCTGAAATCTGAATCCCAATGTCACAGAGTTGGAAGCAACCTGGATAATGTTTGGCATGAAGGTTGACTTTTTTTTATTGAAGTTGTGATATAATTCTATTCACTAGAGTCTAGGATGGAGGTTAATGAGAGACAAAATTCACCATTTCTGTGCTAGTTCAATTTGTATAATTTATAGTAATACTTTGTTGAGCAAACTAATGTTGGGCATATTTAATGCTCTACAAGAATAGCGAGCTTTGAGCTTGCTATATTCTATATTAAAGAATATTTTTATGCTTTCTACTCCTATTGTGATGCAGTTATTGCCCTCTCTTCTACATTTGTCTCATAAAACTTAATGCTGCTTGATTGTATATAACAAAACCAAATAGTCCCTTTTTGGATTTGTAGAGCACAGAAGAATTACAGTCATCAACTCAAGCTTCTAATGAGCCCAAGAGTGAACCACTGAATAATCACACAAATGATGCTCCTGTGACAGACTCAGGTTCCGCAGCATCTGCCTCAAGCAATGATAGCAAAAAAGTTTCACGGCAGGATATTGAGCTTGTAAGGATATCTATCGTTTACTACTATTTTTGTGTAATTCTTTACTTTTCCTTGCTTTGATATGTATCTTGTGGATTGATTTTTCTGTCACTTATGAATTAAATGTCGTAATGATTTTGTAGGTCCAGAATTTAATCGAAAGGTGCCTACAATTATATATGAACAAAGATGAAGTGGTTAAAACACTATTGACTCGGGCAAAGATAGATCCTGGATTTACAACTCTGGGTAGGCATCTGTGGCCTCTGTCATGCCATTTATATATTGCATTCTAATAATAATAATACTAATAATAGTCTATTGTATACTTTGTTTGTAGATAATTTTTTGTATGCTTATCAATTATTTTTATGTTTTACTTAAATAGTGTTATCTGGTCCATGACTTAAATGTAAGAAAATCAAAATAATTTGTTAAACTGAGATATTGGTGGTTAAAAAATTGTATTGCCTGCACTTTCATATATTTTTCTTTGAAAGCAGTTATCCTTATGTCCCATTTCTCTCTAATTGTTGCTTTTTATTGGTTCAGTATGGCAGAAGTTGGAAGAAGAGAATGCTGATTTCTTTAGGGCGTACTATATCAGGCTTAAATTGAAAAAGCAAATACTTTTGTTTAATCATTTACTTGAACATCAATATCATCTGATGAAGTGTCCCATGCCCCCAAAGGTTCCATTGGCTCCGATACAGAATGGAATCCATCCAATGCCTGGTAAATTCTTGCCCTCTTGTCAATGTGTGTATTAACTCAAATTATCTTATCTTTTTTTAAAAGTAATCTAATTGTGTTAATTTTTAATTTTTTTGGGTGCAAACAAAGTAAAATGTGAGTTGAGACTTGAGGTATAGCACTTCAATTTCATTTCTTATGGTATGCAAGTTATGCTCAATAAATGATTATCATTGTCACTGTACTGTTAACTTCCTACCCTTTGGTGAGAGAAAAAAAACAGGATCACTCAGGGTTCATAGGACCTCTTCAAAACTTGAGACTTGATGAGTTCTAATATCACTGATATGTATTCAGCAGCCCAACTAGTATTTATTATGTAAAAAGCAGGATATATCATATTGATCACCATTGGAAAGTGGAGTTAAAGTTCAGCATGGCCAATTATTAATCTTATGACTAGATTTTTGTTATGGTTGTTACTGGAAAGTTTCTTTACACAGAAGTAAAAAGAACGGGAAACCCCAGTACTAATTACGGTGTTGTATTACCTGAAGTCGAGTAGACCTTTTTATATGTTTCTTGATAGAATGTTGATTTTGATGGATTTGTGGGATTTATTGCATAATAATGCTTGTAAATATCTTTTTACTGAGATTATTTTGAGTCTTTTGCTTATACTTTTTATTTTAATTGCTGAAATACCTTTTTGTCTTTAGAAGAAGATGGTAGCGTATCTTTAACTCTTTTATCCCATTATTCTTTAACATCATTTGTTTGCAGTGCAGTCAACAACTTACCTATGGGATACCCGGTACTACAACAGCCACCCATGCCAGCAGCAGGTCAACCTCATATTGACTCCATGGGTTGTGGCATATCAATGGGCCATGTGGTTAATGGAGTCCCTGCACCAAGCAATTTTCATCCCATTCGGATGAATTCTGGGAATGAGTGAGAACTTGTCCAAATACTCATAATTCCTTTATGTTGTGCATATATTTGACAAAATTACAATGAAGTTTTTTTCTGGATGGTCTTGCATTGCTACATTTTGTATTTCAGTTTTCTGAAATGCGTAAATGGGTGTTTTGTGGTTCAGAAGTAATAAATGATTTCATCAGTGAGCTATTTAGTAGTTTGACTGACAATGTGCTTCTAACTTTTTGTTAAATTGATATATCATGTTGGTAGGCATTTTAATCTTTATATTGTGTTTACCACGCAGTATCCAACAAAAGATATTTTCCATGTAAAGTACAATTAGCTCAAACAATTGTGTCCCCTTTGTGTGTTTCCTCATCACACGCATTTTATGATCGGATTGTTGTGGCTGTCATGCACTTTAATATTAGTTGAAGTGTTGGAATATGGAGGGACCTTCTTCAGACATATTTAGAATGGACTATTTTTCTAAAGCCCTCATGGAGATTTCGATTACAAGATGCTTTGAATACTAAATAAGCTAATCCAAAAATACACTTTTGTCTCTTTTTTATGTAATTTGCTCGATAGAAATTCTGCTAATGTAGCTGATTTTGTCCTTGTTGAAGTATGGTGATGGACCACAGTGCTCCTGACATGGCTCCTGTTATTCCTCCGAATAGTGGAATGTCATCGGTGTCAGATATGCCAGTGAGTCCGACATCAGTAGCATCCAGTGGCCATTTCCCCTTCACTGCATCAGAAATATCAGGAATGGGTGCAGATGCATCAGCTCTTGACACAGCATTTACATCTGATGTGGTTAGTTCGGTAGGACTACAACTTGCGCCAGATGGTGGCAATGGAATTTCCAGATCGCTAGATCAAATTCAGTGGAATTTTAGCCTATCTGATCTAACAGCAGATTTGCCAAACTTGGGAGGTAATGTCTTATTTGACTCTGACCCACTTTTAGATACGTAGTTAAGGATAGTTAACTGTTTGTATGAGATGTACAACTTCTGTTGAGATTCGGGTTCTGTTGTATCTCTGATGCATCCAAAGTTATCTATATTCTACATATTTGTAAATATAAAAGGTGAAAAACTGTTGGAAGATAATAAGTTTCAAGAAGTGCAGCAAAGAAGCAAGGAGCATTCATTGTCAGTTTGAGTTTGAGTCAAAGTAGACTTTGAGTTGGTCTCTTTGTTTCCTCTTTTGTGGAGATTTATTTTTGTTATTTGAATCCTGAAGGTCATGCCTCATGTGACCTTTAAGTATCATAAGATGTGGAATGACCCAAGTGCTATGAATTCCAAGTAAATGGATGGATAGTCACTTTGAAGATCACTAAATGCAATCAAGGGTTATGCTTAAGATTTTTTATCTGCACCCATTGAGGACATTTTCGTACCTTGTTTTTGAATCATCTTGAATTTTTGCAGATCTCGGAGCTTTGGGAAACTATCCTGGTTCACCATTTTTACCATCCGATTCAGACATTTTGCTTAAATCTCCGGATCAACAGGATATAGGTAACATTATATCCACATATACTTTTCTTTTTCTCAAAATATTGATGAATAATAGTGGCCTAACATTTATAGAATATTCAATATTATATACTACAACTACAAAGCCTGGTTTAACAATGTTACATATTTTTTATATTTCAGTGGATGACTTCTTTGTTAATTCAGAGCCCACATGCTCCCAATCAGATGAGGAGAAATCTTAATGGAAGGTGAGGCAAGTCTTGTGATTCACACCAAAATTGTTAGGTTAGGGAAAATTTAGGATTAATAAATGTCACCTAGCTTACATGGTATACAGGCTTACTGTTTACCTTAAGAGTAGGCAGCCTGATCTACAAGATCATCAGCACGAAGATAGAATATGTCCATTGTTGCCAGTAGTTGTAATCTTTTGTATTCTTTTAAGAGATATGTTATCAGGATGTAATTGATTTGATGCATTTGGGGATATGTATTGCTTGGAACCTTGTCAATGCCAAGGTTGATGTTATTTTTACTGCCAAGTTTCACATTACATATAAATGTAGCAACATCTTATTTCCTTGAATTATCATTGATGCCTAATGACATGACATAATTAGTATAACTTGTGAGTTCATCAAATAAAAGCAGTTGCTTTAAGATTGCAAAAATATCCAATGTAATTTCATGTTCGCTTTGGTTTTTGAAAACTTGTGTTTTGGTTTTAGTTTTAGTTTTATTTTCTTTTTTGGGGGCTTTCATGTGTTACAAAATTTTGGTTTAAGTTTTGTGAATAATGTGTTAACATCATAATTGGTTAAGTCAATAATTATATTTTATAGTGCGAGTATGACATGTATTACATTTAGAGTCAACAAAATCGATGTAAAAAGTTATAGGCGTTATAACCAAAGGTCAATAAGTTTTCAGTGCTCAAAAATATATTTACATCTTTTAAGTTTGCAATAGTATATTATTATATGTACAATTCTACGTGACATCTCATGACATTGTTTTAGTATATTTTGTTCTAAAGTCAAAGTTGTTCCAAAGTTATTCCGTATGGATAACATTTTTGTTAAGTTTGTGCTGTGCTGTGCTTTGAAGATTGCTGGATAAAAGGAATCAAATGATCAAAATCAAATCTTAATGAAGTTATAGCATATGGTGTAATAGTCAGGAGCCACCTTGCTGCGCTTGTTTTGTGTTAGGTTAGGCTGATATTGGTCATTGGTCATACATTGAATAGCAATTCCAAAGCAATCACATGGAAGTTAACTTTTTCATCATACAAGTTAACTCATTTTTATTGTACGGAGTATTACTTAACGGCTTATTAATTCAGTTATATATACTTGTTACTTGCCAAGTGTTATTTATCAGCTTATTAATTCGTAAGCACTTAATATGAACTTTTTTTTTTTTTTTGAAGGGATACTTAAGATGAACTTAAAACCTAGAATAATGCATAAAAGGTTTAGCAGCCAATATGCATACCATCATTTCAACAAGTTGCATACAACATTAATTTGTAGTCATCTTAAATATTTTTAAGCATGGAAAATTATGATATTTTAAAAGAATTACTAACATATTTCAAGAAATGGAGTTATTATGTTTCAAAATTGACTTTTTTTAAAACATTTAATGTCGTTATAAATCATATGATTTCTTTTGCATAAAGAAGATGGTGAAAAAAATGCATATACTACACCAAAAAACTTGTCTCTACTTGATTATAGAAGAAGAGATTCGCATGATGAAATATTATTTACTTAATTCTGTCCATTTAATTAAATTTGTTCGGATTCATTGGGTTTCACATATTCGTATCAAATTTAAGCTACAATAACTTTTAATGCTTTTTTTTTTTGGTTCAATGCTTATTTTAATATAATAAAGCAAATCATTAAATATTTTAAAAATTATGCGATGCACAAGCATGATTACTACTTCCTCTAAAAATAATCGAAATCACACTTGTTAAGAAAGTTAGTTGAATATATTTAATTTTTTTAAATTAAAAAACAAAAATGGAGCTACTTTAGAAAAGTTGTATTTTTTTTTTGGGTCCGTATTCCTTGCGGAACCACCAGTATCCCCAAGAGCACCCTTAATACCAGGGAGTCTTTGAGACTAATCCGGAGCAAGCTGCGTGGCTGGCTCTCCCAGCGAGATGTTTTTGGTGGGAATCGAACCCGGGACTACTAGCACCCGTGTCCCATTCCCAAGATTTCAGTTGGGGCCTTACACCAACTGAACCAAGCCCTGTTGGTTTAGAAAAGTTGTATTGAGAATAAAACAAAAATTAAATAAAATCATTACTTTTTACAAATATTTTAAGAATATTTGTACTTGGAATAGAAAGTTAGTTAATTTTTTTTACATTTAAAACCAAGATAAATATATTTATTTTTCTTATATTAGAGACCGAGAAAAGACCGAAAAAAAGTGTAATACCCGCAATTTTTTTACCCATTTTAATAAAGTGATATTTGAGAATTTCTGATTGGTCGATTCTTTTTGAATTCAGATAAAAATATTATTTGATTTATAATTATACCGGAAAATGAGGAAATTATTTTAATTTGATTAAATACTTGATTCTTGTGATTTATTGATTTAAAGGATTTATTTTGTAGTGATAAATCATTTTATATTGTGTTTTGGAGAAATGGTTATGAATTGATTTCTTTGATTTATTTAACTTTAAAAATTCATAACTTTTAATATGTAAATCCGAATTTAACGAATTTACAGTCAAAACGATCGTATTGAAATATGAAATTTATTTTTGTACAGTTTGGAAATTTGTAATGTTCACAAATTTTTATTTGTTTTGAGAGGAATTATAATGTTTTGTTATTTAAAGAAAATTGGAAGTATGATTTTTAAATGTTATTGACTGTATTGGAAAAATATTATTTTTACCTGTATGAGTGTTATACAGTTTTGGGATATTTTTTTTTGTGCATTTTGAAATTTGAATTGTTTGACATCCATTTATTAGTGTACAAGATCCTAGGGTAACCCAATTAAATTTAATGAATCTTTGATTTTGATTTTGAAAAAGAAGTTTAGATCTTTCATGTTATTCTTGTTTATTTTTTGGTTTATGTATGTTGATTTGTGAAATAAATTTTTGATTAGTGTTAGAAGTTGATGCATGCTAAGGATTTAGCTTGATCTTTGATTTTTAAGCACATGCATGATGATTCCTTGTTTTAAATGATTATTTTTAATTTTCTTGGAAAGAAATGGTTGAAATTACTTATTTTGTTTCTTGATCTTTTTCGGTTTAAATAGGAAGATTAATTTTTGGACTATTGCTTGTTGTATGTTAGCAAATGAATGATTATTTCTTGCTTAGATAATTCGGCCAAGTCTAGAAAATAAGGATATAGAATCTTGATAATTATTTTAAGTACATGCATGTTGATTTTATGCTTGATTTGTAAGATCCAAGTACATGCATGTTGATGTTTGGTCTTGAAATGTTATTTTGATGTTTCTTTGAAAAATAAGTTGAAAATGTTTAACTTGATTTTGATTATTTTTGGTTTTGCATGTTTAATTAAGAAAGCTAAGATCTTGATTATTGCTAAAATAGGTTAGTGTTTGTTTGATAAAAATGAATTCTTGATGATATTTATCTCATGCATGTTAGTATTTAAAAAGTAATTAGTCTTGCATGCATGTGATTATATGTAAATCATGATTTTTAAGTGTTAATCAAGTGCCTAATTTTCATGCATATAATTGATTATAGAACCTTAGACTAAATAATTGTTTTTTAGTACATGCATGTTAATATCCTTGATTTATTTATTGACTTAAGTAATGAAAAATTAATTAGCAAATTTGTATTATTTTCTTTATTTGATTCGGTTTTGAAGGACAAAAAAATAGAAAAAATTGGTTTGTTTATTTTTATGTCTATGATTTGGTCTTTGTGAGTTAAATATGGTAGATTAATTTTGTCAAGTGAAAATTATCATTTTTCAGGAAGTGATTATATTTAAGGAATTTTTTTATGATGATTGGTTGTGATAAATTTGATTATGAGTATGAAAGTGTGGTTATGATGATTAATTTGAAGTGTTATTTGTTTAGTTATGTTTGTTTAGTGTGAATGCGTGATTTTTGGTGTTTGTAATTGTAATATATTATATGAAATTTTTAGATGAAGAGAAATGATTTTTAGAAGTGTTTAAGTATATTTAATTGATGTTATAGGCTAGGAGCTTTTTAGCTATCTAGGAGCTTTTAGATTCAGTCAATAAGCTACTAGCCTCGTTCGGTGAAATACAAATTAAAAGGAGCTTGTAGCTTTTGAAAGCTAGCTTTTAGAAAGCTACTCAAGTAGCTTTCTAGAAACTAAATTAGCTTTCAATAATTCATATACCAATTATACCCTCAAACAAAATTTAAAATTATTTTACTACCCTTTAATTAATTATTAATTATAATTTAATAATTTTGTTATAATTAATTAATTAATTAATTAACTACATAATTAATAAATTAATAAAAAATGAATTAAATTAATTATAATTTAATAATTTTTATATTTAATTAATTAATTAATTAACTATCTATTTAATAAATAAAGAAAAAATTTGAAAAATATAAAATAATAAAAATGTTGCATGTCCTTTTTGGTCATTTAATAACTTTTAGCTACTTCAAAAGCTAGTTTTGCCGAACAACACTATTTTAAATAGTCAGTTAAACAGTTATAAGCTCTCAGCTAAAAGCTCATAGCTCCTAGCTAGCTTAACAGCTACAAGCTAGAAGCTCATAGCTACAAGTTACAAGCTCACAGCTACAAGTTAGTTTTGCCGAACAGACCCATAATGTATGTGTATAATGTTGTCCTAGATTATTTGTTGTGATAAATTAGTTAAAATTATCTAAGTTAAGCATGTTTGTATAAGAAAATGTTTTGTTTGATAATATGGTAGTTTAAGGACTTAATTTAATTAATTATATGATTTTGAGAGAAAGTATATGATGTTGTTCAACTTCTAATTTTATGGCATCAAGGTTTGAAAATGTTAGTTAAGTGCATTACTTTAAGGATTTTTAATATAAGACTTATATGTGTTTTCTTGTAAATTTAAAATGTGAAAAATGGTTTTTGGGATTTACTTAGATGTTGTCCAGAATCTTTAATTAAAGTATTTTCATTTTAAAAAGTGTTTTAAGTATTTTAAAAAAAAAGTGTTTTAAGTGATTTAAAACTTAAGTTTTAAATATTATATGACATAGTAAAAGTTAGATTGAAAAATGGAAATTTTTCGGTGTTTTCGAATTTAAAGGAGTTGCTGTCCAGACTGGACCAGCAACCAAATCAATTGATTTAGTTTACTTTATTGGTTAATTCTTAATGGTTTTGAAGTATTTAAAGTATTGTAAAAAGATGGATTTAATTTGAGAAAGCAATTACGTTTTACGTTACCCAACAAGAAATAAAATAAGTTTTCGGAAAAATGTTTTGATACTAAAGGTAACATTCATTTATATAGATTTGTAATATAAATGTATTTTGTTTAATACGAGGAATTAAAAAAGGGAGATTGGAGCAGCTGTCGACAGCAAGGACCCACGACGATCTTGGTCATTTATTTGCCGACATTAGAGGTGAGAGAGAAGCTTCCCTTAGACTGTAACGATTTGAATTTCTTAATCTAATAATTATATTTATGTATATTTTTAATTATATGAAAGTGAGGTATGGATAATGATTTATAACTATTTTCTTAGTATATATATATATATATATGTATATAGTTATGTTGAGCTAATATATATATATATATATATATATATATATATATGCATGCATGCATGCATAAGTATTTATAATTATTTTCCTAGTGTATGTGCATGTGTGTATATATATATAGTATATTTGAACGAATGTATGTGATTTTATTATATGAAGCAATTGGTAAATGTATTTTGTGGTCGATGGATGTGCTTGATGTGTATGTGAGCTAGGCTTTAAATATTTTGATGAGCGACTGAGCGTATCGGTGGTAATTGCTCGACTAGAGTTGTTGTTTGTGTTTGAATGCTTTGGATGTGTGTGTGGTTGTGAATGCGATTAGGAATTTGTGTCAGGCATTTGAGTGTCGTGGTTCCGTGTAGGCGTTCTTCGTGTCTTGATCTCGGTTGGGGAATCGGTTAGAGAATTCTATGAATAAGTTCGAGTGCAAGAGTTGGCCTTTAGTATTTGCACTCGGAGAATTCCTTCGAAATCGGGTTTCGACGGAGTTCCGGATAAGTGTTAGGCTTTAGGAGGCATTTGGAATGTCATCCGACTGATCGGTTATGCCTCGAGAGTTGCCTTAAGTCGTTTGGGTTAGAACGAGAGTTAGGAAATGGTTGAGTCAAGAGTTTTGTTTATAGTTTTGTTTGATTCTCGTGTTTTAATAATTATGTGTTTGATATTTTAAAAATATGATTTTGATGTTTGGAAATGTATTTTAATGTTGTGCATGTTTGGTTTAGTGTTAGGGAGGATTAGGAACCTTTGAATCGGATTAAAAAGCGCGGAAATCGGATTTTTTGTTCTTTTCAGTTACAATGAACTTTTTCTGCTATTGCATCGATGCATATCTATAATCATAATTATTCAGTAATTTGTTTTTCGGCTACTTTCTTCGTATAGTTGTTTCTGAAAATTTGGTTGGACAACTTACTTCCTTTGTTATTGAATACTACCACGGAGGAAAAAAAAAAAAAACAGGATGACTAGATTTGCTTATATTTAAAAGTGGTTTTCAGATAGGAAAAAGTGGTGGAGAGTGGAGGCCACTCATAAATCCAAAGAGTAAATGAGCATATGCCAATTGATTCCGGTTCCCATTTGGCGAAACTAATTCTGCCTGAGTAGTCCTAACTCTATTTTCTTTGAATTGGTTGATTACTCCTGAATCATGGGTTGTTTGACTGGAGCAGTTTAAATTTCTTCTTTCCCATGCTCATGTTGTGCCATAAGTATTACTTCCACTATCATGTGCACATTATTTACAACTTTATATATAATTGACCTCCTTGAATTTTTGCAACCTCGTCCAAGAATTGAAGCCTGCTTTCAAATCTTAAATTTTTAACTTTGTCATATATTTTTTTTTGTTAAAAAAAGAAAAACGGAATTAAAAGGAAAAGTTCTCATTGAGAATCTTTTTTCCCGTGTCTCTCCTTCATAGCAACAATGACCATTCTAGACTTCCTGTATCCTCTTCTCCAGACAAGTAACATTGTGCATGGTCAGTGGCCATGCACTCCAAAGTCCAATGCAACAGGAAGCTAGTAATATTCTGCACATTAATTATACATGGTTTTTGTTCCTGGTTGCATATGCTTAAACATTATATCTTCTTAACTTAGTACTTCATTGAGTTCACTGGCTGGATTTAATTTTGAATGGTTGTATCTCTTGCAGATTGTAATTCTGCCAAGGGTAGGTGGGTTGCAGGCAGCAGGAGGCCATTGTATTCTGGGTTCGGCTGTAAGCAATGGTTATCCGCAATGTGGTCATGTAGAATGACAGAACGGCCAGATTTTTCATTTGAGGGATATCGCTGGTGGCCAGAAAGAGTGTGATATGCCAGATTTTGATCGGTCTGCATTCTTGAGAAAGTAGGTATAGTCCTTTCTTTTACTTTGATCTAGTTGTTAGTAACACATTCAAAAAAGATTACTATCTGTTTGCTAAATGGCTTATCTGTAACGTTGCTAAAAAGTTTTCTCATTTGATTATATAACTTGCTTTCTCTGTCATTTCCTATTAAGATAAATTACTACTCCCCTCCCTCTGGTCCTATTTATAGGGCATACTTAACCATATCACATAGACCAAGGAGGGTAGTTAGGTTTCTTGAAACTTTAAAAAAATACTTCAACATTACAATCTTACCCTCTTAAATTGCATTGGGAATTTCACAATGTATTACTTCACATTAATGGGCAAAGGGCAAATAAGAGAAAATAACAATAAATACCTCCTAGAAAATACAAAGTAACTTATAAATAGGATCAAAGAATTCTTTTAAAATGTGACTTATAAATAGGACCGGAGGGAGTACCTCTTTTTGTTTGCATTTTTTTATACATATTATTCGGACAACTAAGATTAGAATCTGTTAATTGTAACTTTTCGTATTTTGTCGTTAAATCAGAATTTGGGTGGTGTTTAATGTTAACATGGAATCTAGGATGCAGGACAAAACAATTGCATTCATTGGAGATTCTTTGGGCCGGCAACAATTTCAATCTCTGAGGTGTATGGTCACTGGTGGAGAAGAGAGTTCAGAAGTTGTAAACGTGGGATGAGAATATGGTCTAGTAAAACACAGTGGAGCTATTCGTCCTGATGGCTGGACTTACAGATTTCCCAAGACCGTTACAACCATCTTGTACTATTTAATAGCTAGCTTATGTGATCTGCAAACTCTATATTCTTAATGTATAGTAGTGGGTCTTTTGTTTCATTGTGCATAGTGTTGTCTCTCTCTCTATATATATATATACTTGTCTTGATCAAACTAGTAGATATGCATTTAAGGTGGTTTTTATAATATAATTTTAGCATCTAGTTATGTCTTCGCTATTATTATTTATTAGTTTTATTATTCATGTGTCTTTTTAATTGAGACTAGTTCAAAACATCAAAAGAGACTGGTTCAAAACACCAAAAGAGACTTGTTTATATTTTAAACGAGACCGGTTCAAAACACCAAAAGAGACTGGTTTATATTTTAAACGAGACCGGTTCAAAACACTAAACGAGACTAATTCATATTTTAATTGAGACTGGTTCAAAACACTAAACGAGACTGATTCATATTTTAAATGAGACCGGTTCCACTTTAATTTTCAGACTGGTTCTGAACCAGTCTCTTTATTTCCAAACGAGACCAGTTCGGAACCAGTCTCGTTTAAACAAAAGAAACAAGGCCACCAGTTTTAAGACTGGTTCGGAACCAGTCTCATTTGCTGTGCGGAACCGATCTGAAATGGTCAATATGTACCAGTGAGTGTTTGGTTATGTAACTAGCTTTTGAGAAATTAATTGATTTTGAGTTGGCTTGGTTTAATTTAATTGAAAATATTGGGGATGTGTAGCGGCTGTCCAAGTTTTGTTTTTGGTGTTAAAGCTTGAAAAATGAAATGTTTAAGTGTTTATTTTGTGACAAAGTGCTATATGAATTGAAGTGTGACTTTACGATATTTTCGGATTTTATAAAAGTGATTTATGGACTTGTACATTTGCTGTCTAGAATTTATTTAACTTGTTTTTGTAATTCTAAAAATGTGTTTGATTGGTATAAAGTTTAAGTTTTAAGTGGTATTTGATTTAGGAAAAAGAGGAATTGAAAAGTTAAGTTTTTCGGTGTTTTTGGGTGCGAATAGGTTGTTGTCCGAGGTGGACCAACAACTAATTCATTTGTTTAAGATTATTTTGTTGATTGTTTTATGATGATTTTAAGGTATTTAAAGTGTTATAGAGTTTTGAAATGAATTTGAGAAGAAAAAAAAGATTTGTGCTTTGGTTTTACCCGAGGGAATTTAATCTAAGTTTTCGAAGATTAATTTTTTAATGAATTTAATGCTTGATTTGGGTTATGATATTAATGTGTGATGTCTGTCACGAGGAACTTAAAGTGTGTCAGCTGTGGACTTGTGTCGAAGGATTGTACCTGTGAGGACTTTTTGGGACTTCTGTCAGCAATTAAGGTGAGAGATCAGTTTTCCTAAGACACAGTGATGTGTAGGTAATGTATTAAGAGGTTCCTGGCCATCTCAAAAGACGGAACGTAGGGGTATGTGAGTCATTCGTATGATGGCAATTGGTTGTGTGTATGGCCATCTATACGCATGACTAAGACATCCCTTTTTTTGTTGCAAGATTATGACATGATGCTATATATTTATGATGATGAGATGCCTTGATATGTTACTTTATATCTGCTGAACTTTTATCTGAAATTGAAAGTAATTATGCTCTATAATATACTTGCCCTGTTTTAATTGCTAAGTGAAATAATGATGCCGATGAAAATAATGCAATAATATTGAAAGTATTTAATGAACAATTTGCAACGAATCCTAATATATTTATGATAATGGCAAGATTTGACTATGATAGAAAAGATTGAGGATTTGTGACGTAACGAAAAGTGAAAGTGTAAAGAAAGGAATGATTGTGATTTGGACTCAATGGATGAGGATGATTTAGCTTGTGATGGATTGAACTCCCTGATGTGCTCGACTGCTTAGACGTGCTTTCCAGGTTGAGAATGGTGCTGGTTGCGTGAGCTTTATGTCGTGGTTTCGAGCCCTCCGTCATGATGATAAAGTGTTTGATGGGAAAGTAATGATGTGAAAGATTGAACTAGAGGTCGATGTTCACTGAAGGGATGTACAAGAGTGAATCGACCAAACCTTTAGGTTTAATAAAACATTAATAAGACATTAAAAGACATTGACAAACACGGTGAGTTGAGTGTGAAGTAGTGGAAAGGAAGATATCCTGTTTATCTGCGGATACTCAGATGTGTGATTGTGATAGGTGAGGGTGATGACAGTGAAACATCAAGAAACCTTGAGTACTTTTCTAGACAGAACTAGTCTATATGTGATCGAGGCTTAAGACCTAGGGGATCGTAGCGTGTTCTACACAACTAACTAGAAAAGTATTGTCACCCCCTTGATCAATTTCGAAACGGTGAGAGGGAATCTGAACGAGGCGGGCAGTTCAATCGGTTTTGGGCCCCCACGATATCGCACTGTGATGAATTAATGATTATGATGATTATGTTATTGTGGCTGACCCTGAGTGGTTGCAACATTTGTGTTCTCGGCTGTTCGACCAACGTGTATTAAGGTTCCTGCACTTTCCGTTTGTTTCTGTTTAGGCTCGGGAGGATTGGAGGAGATGTAAATGTGTGCTAACTTATCCTCGACGACGTTCCCTTATACCCTTGTTATCGATGGATGTGACTCAAAAAAACTTAATAAGAAAAGTTTAAGAATATGACAAGCCATAATGCTTAGAGTTAAGAAAAGAATTGTGGGAATGTGATGACCCTTTGGGCATGGAGATAACTTTGGATAATGACAATAAAAGATTTGGAAATAATGTTTGGATATCAATGATAAGGATAAATTATGAAGATGATAATTTACAATAATGAAAATGATATGACTTTGTGCATGATATGTGTATTGTTTTGTTATTTCATCTTGATATGATGCCTATTGTAATCCAACATCGTCGGCTTATCCGCCCGGAAAAGCTGACTCTCTCTCTATCTCTCTTGGATGTATGTGTGATACCCTTAGAAATAATGCCCTTAAATCTTGATTAGTTAATTGGTTACTTGAAAATTAGTTGGTTACTTTATTTACTTATAAAAATTCTCCGTAAAATTCGACGGAGTTTTCTTTGTTTTTCGGACTTTTCAAAAATAAATTTTTTTCCTGTTTAACCTGTAACAGCACATATTTATATAGACAGAATAGCCAGCAAGGCATATAGCATCTTAATGCATCACCAATAACAGGTTTCCAAAATATAACAAGTAGCGGAATAGTTTACTTCCCAAAATCACTCTTTTCCCAAAAGGAGGAATCCTGGGCCACCCATGTGCTATCTACTAAGCACCAAAACCCCTATATACAAGTTTAGCAAAAGAACATATACACCGTAAACCCACACTATGGCCCAGGACATGCATCATTTCCTACTACTAGCTACTTACTCTCCTCGAGGGGGAGAGTACTCCTGCTCGACCTGCTAAGGTGTAAGCTCAGTCTCGGTACCTGTGTAAAAACAGCAAGGAGGTGAGCATTACACAATACTTAGAAAATACATTCTATAAAGACATAAAGATACACTAAGTCAAACACAATTATAGCAAATAATTTCATCACATCATGTTCACGCAGTTTCATAAACAATCAACTCATAAATCTGCACTTGATTTCTACTTTCTATTCACACTTTTAAATTCTCATTTTATTTTCCTTGAATTATTTTCCCTTATTCTTTTAATTTTCCATTGTATTTTATCCATTAATTTGCACCATTAGGATTTAGTGCACCTGTTAGGCAATTTTTCACCCATTAGGACTTGTCACCCTGCTCAGGCAATTTACACCCTGTAGGCCATATAACACCCGTTAGGGCCTTTTTCCATTTTTATTTTCCACACTATAAAGAGGGTCCATTATACATTTAGTTTAGTTTTCGTTGTCCTTTGTCCCTGTTTAGTTTTAATTTGGATTACAATGCAACATATTGATCCCTTGAGGACACAGGCACCTAACGGGCAATTTGGGCCTACAGGAAATTTTCACATGAATGGGCAATTTATCATCTAATAGAGCACCTAATGGGTCTGTATTCCTCATGGATCAATAAGCTGCGCCTTTTGTTACTTTTCAATTTTTTTTATCATTCTTTAATTGAGTTAATCAATTCCCATGTACACATAACAAATCAACAAACACAATGAATTCACAATCATCAACCAGATATCCAACTAACATACAACATAACCATATATTTTTACAATCATCATCTATCTCATAAACATATATTTTCACAAGTATGAAAACAGGTTTCTCTTCGTTATTTAACTATTCCACTTTTTAGTAATATCAACTACCCTAAGGTTCATTATTCTACTTATTCATCTACCCTTAGCTATCACTATATTCGATCTAGAACCTATTCCCTAAGCAAAGGTAATATGCCCTCCTTACCTCAAATAGAGAGAGAAAGAGATAAACCTCAAACCCTTAGTGTTTCTCCTTGCCTTAGAGCTCTAAAACTTGAACCTCCTTAGTTTTTCTTGAAACCGGATGAGAGCTACCAAATAGTGAGTGAGTATAGTGTCCAAAGGTGAGGTTGATGGAGGAAGATGCTTCACTTGCACTTCTTGAGAGTTATGTGGCATGAGAGAGAAAGTGAAGCCATTGATGGTGGAACAAGAGAAGGAAAGCTTAGTAGTGATGGGGAAGAGAAGGAGAGAGCTTGGGAGTGGTGATTCTTGCACTTAGAGAATTGGGTTATGACTATGGAATGAAACTTGTTGAGGAAGATGGGTTTTCATAACTTGGGGAAGAAGAATGGGGCATTCACGTGCCCCTCACACCTTTTATTTTTTTTTTCAGATCTGCTGGCACGAGCTAATCGATTAGCCAGATGACTAATCGATTAGCTGGGTGATTTTGAATTTATTTTAGTCGTTTTGCATGAACTAATCAATTAGTTTGCTGACTAATCGATTAGTCATTGTAAGTTTTCATTCTTTTTTCATTCTAAGTGTCATATCTCATTTGTTAACCGTTGGATCTTGCTCAGATTTGAAAGCAAACTTACCTACATACTAAACTTCACATCCAACGGTGGAATTCATGTTTTAAGTTGTAAATCTTTTATTATTAATTTCCTAATATAGGATGTTTCTAACACCGAAAACACTGTTTCCTACACTCGTTTGCTCATCTTTCAACCTCCTATCCGATGTTAATGCTTCCTAACTCCTTCATGGCACTAAAAGAGATCCCAATTCATCACCTTGACTCTTCTTTAGAATAATTATCATTCTTCTAATCCTATTATTATTCTAATTATTCTTGGAATTAAAATTCGGGATGTTACAGTATGTGTTTTTATCGGTCCTTTGTCAACCAATTAGACGGTGGATCTACGGATTGAAGAAGGACTCGAGTGAAGGATCATCTCCAAAGGAAGCATTGACAGCAGTTTCCGGCGACGAGGGTCATTAGTATCTTTAATCTATGTGGTGTTTCTACTCGGGTCTTGCATCTTTTTCAGGTAGACTCTGATAACTATGTTCGGATACCATGTAACTCCCGTATTGCAATATTGTTTTTCAGACTTTATAATTGAGACGAGAACTTGATGATTTTTAAGGTAAATTGGGTTTCAAAGCGCGATGTTGGTAATATCTCGATTTGGAACTTGATGGATGACGTGGGACATGAATGACTTAATTTTATAATTGTAAATATTTTTGAAAGGTAATGTTTTATGAAAACGAACCCATGTTCATGTCATCAATGAAAAAAAAATTACACGTATTTTTCATGAATTAATAAAAAGAATATTTCCAGGTTTCTAAATCGGGGTGTTACAGATGCGCCTATGGAACAATGCTTGTACCAAGCAACTTCTTGAGGAACACCTATGAGGCTAGGAATGTAAGTCAGCCATGCGAGCTATTCGATGGTCGTGGTGCCAAACGGAACACCTGTGAGGCTAGGACTTTAAGTCAGCCATGCGAGCTATTCGATGGCCGAGGTGCCGAACGGCTGCTGGAACTCGAAGCCTTGTATAACGCTATTGTTGGGGAAAAGAAAAGAAGCTGTTAGTGGTCGGGACTTGTTGAAGTGATGAGCTAAGGATTAGTCGACCCATAGGATTAAGCAATTGATTAACTAAGCTAATTAAAATCTTAATAAGACTTTAAAAGACATTGACTAACGCGGTGAGTACGAGTGAGAAGAAGTGGAGAGGAAGAGACCCTGTGTTATCTGCGGATACTCAAGAGATGATTGCATTAGGGGAGGGCAAAGACGGTGAAACATCAAGAAGCCTTGAGTGCTTTTCTAGGCGGGATGAATTCCATATGTGGCTAAGGGCAAGCCGGACCCGATTAGTCGTGGTAAGTCCTGCACTCGAGACTAGAAATAGTACTGCCATCCCCTTTGGCAATTCGAGAACAGTGGAGAGGGAACCGGAACGAGGTGGCTGTCGCCGTTGCTGTTGGGCCCCAATGATATTCATTATGAAGTATCCAATCAGTATATAATGCGCAATTCAATGACAATTCTAGCACATGCTTATGATGTATCTCGGCAGCCAGCTTGCGTGGGGAAGGTCCTGTTCTCCTGTTTGCTTCCGACCTAAGATTGGATGGATATGAAGGAGATGTAACCGTGTGTGCTAACCAAGTTCCTCAATGATGACCAATTCCCCGCATCATTGAAGGTTACGAATTCATAATACGTCCTTGAGAAAAGATAAATGATATTGAAGAGGACCTAATATAATCAATGTTGTTGAGAAATAAACTTGCGAAAAGAGATTGATGATATTGACATGTGAAAGTAAGCTTGAACTTGTGAATTATTATTGATGATGATGATGATCCTGAATACTGTGCTGTACATATGCTATTTTGTTATGTTTGAATTGTCTTGATACATTACCTATTGTAAAGCCACACCGTCGACGATTACTACTTCGGGATGCTTACTCTCTATCTTTCCCTTTCCCTTGTGGGCTTCGATAATGATGTCCACAGTTTACAGAGTATGTAGATTCTCTTGTGCTGACTCTTCAAGGGGTGGACTACGAAGATAAGTTCGAATTGGAGTCTCGAAAGAGAAGAAGGTCAAGCTCTGTTCGAGGAGTCGATAATTGATGATTTGACCATTCTGAGGAAGTGTATTGTCTATGGTGGACAAAGGTCTATAGTTAGGGTGTTTATGTTCAAGTATTGTTCTCCTTCTTAAGGAAACTAAGATTATGTTGCTCTCCATTTATGTAACCCCATTTGTCTAAGCATTATCTTTTGTTATTGTACAATGTGAATGCCCCATGAGATTTTGAGAAAAGACTTCATTTGCAAACGAAGAATGGTTTCTTGTGATAAAAAAAAATATTATCTGAGTTTTGGAAAAGGGTTTCAAAATGCGATGTTGGTAACATCTCGATTTGGAATTCGATTGATGACGTGTGACATGACGAATTAATTTTAGTAACACAAATGTTTGAGATTAAAATGGTATGGAGATAAATAATGTCATGTCCATGTTATCATATATAAAAAAAAAAATCACCTAGATTTTCAGGACATTTTAATTAAGTAAATATAGTTTTCGAGTTATAAAAATCGGGGTGTTACATTGCTTGTGGAAAAAGATAGGTTAGAAAGCTTGTCAATGAGTCCATTCACCACCTTGGTATATATGCGCATCATACTTAGCGTTCATGGTGGTAGCATGAGAGAAAGAAGCAAAAGCCTCTTCAGGGGAGGAGGATTAATGGGTTTAGGAGGCATATGGTTAGATGAAAGCACCAATGATAGGATTTTAGACCTATATATCTAGGTTAAGAGAATAGGATCAATCAGAGAGCTAAAGAACAGTAGAGAGGAGATTGGTGAGCAATACTCTATTTTCTTCTTCTTAATTTTTATTGAAGAAAAAACAATAATTAAATATAAAAGTAGGAAACCCTAAACTTAAAAGTAGGAAACTTTAAACTTAATTTTAAAGAGATACAATTGAATTAATTAAAGATTAATTAAAATATAACTTGATATTTTAATAAAATATCTTATCCTATTCATATTCTAATGGACCTAACAACTAATATATAGCCTATCATTACTATATCATTCGAAATCAACCTTGTCGTCAAGGTTGAACTCATTGAGTTGATGAATAATTATACTGTGCCAGAAAAGAACTTGGTCAATATCTGCTTCGGAAAGTACAAGTTGAAGAGTTTGGTCATCAAATTTGGCCATGTTATAACGAAGGAAATGTCATGCTTGATGAGTTGAAGAGTGTATTTTCACAAACAGATGTTGGCCAAGTTCTTTTTTGGCATGACATAATTATTTCTCAACTCAATGAATTCAACCTTGAGGATAAGGTTAATTTCGAAGGGTATGGTAATGATAGGTTGTTAGTTGCTAGGTCCATTAATTAGAAAAGGAATAGGATAATATATTTTATTATAATATCAAGTTATATTTTATTAAATTTTTAATTGATTCAGTTGTATCTCTTTTAAATTAAGTTTAGAGTTTTATATTTTTAGGATTATGATTTCCTTCCTTTGTATTTAAATATCGCTTTTCTTGAATTAAAATAATAAGAAGAAGAAAATAGAGCATTGCTTACCAGTCTCCTCTCTGTTGTTCTCTAATTCTCTGTTTAATCTTATTCTCTTAACCTAGATAAGTTTAAAATCCTATATATCAGGATGGTGTCTTATTTCTTTTTTGTCTATACTCTTTGGCCAGTACCACAAGTGTCCCCAAGAGCACCTTTAATACCAAGGAACCTTCGAGACTAATCCTACGTGAGGTCGCGTTCCTATGCCTCTTCCAGCGGGGTGTGTTAACCGGGAATCGAATCATGTCTTATTTTTATTACTATTGATTTTGTTTTTGAAAAATATACTCCTATGCTTTATTTTAAGATAAGAAAGAGAAGAGAAAAATGATTCATGATATAATACGAAAGAAAGAAAATAAAAAGGAAAAAGAAATAATTAAGAATATAAGAAACATTGTAAGAATACAATGATAGTTCATTTTCTATTTTTTTTTTTATGTATTGTGTTAATTTAGAAAAGGCTTATTTAATTTTTTTCCCTGAATTTAAGTGCTCTTTTGGAATTGGTCCTTAAATTTTTTTTCGATATTTTGAATCCCTAAACTTTGCTCAAATTTTGGAATGGTCATTTCATCACTTAAGTGGTGATATGTCCGGGATTATGCCACGTCATCTTCACTACATCGATAGATAATGTGTCAGATGATGACATGTGAATTTTTTAAATTAAAAAATTTCAAATTTATTAAAAATAATTAAAAATTGTATTTTTTTTAAAGAAAATCGAATCTTTAAATAAATTTTTTAAAAAATATTTTTTAATAAAAAGAAATTATGTAGTGTCCCGTGGCTCTACATAATATGTCACGATGTGACATGTCGTCAGCTATATCATCACTTAAGTGACGAAAAGACTATTTCCAAAATTCTAAAAAGTTTAAGGACCAATTTTAAAAAAACACCTAAATTCAGGAACTAAAATATTAAATAAACCTTTAAAAAATAACTGTAACCTTAGATGTAGCGTTGGTACGATGATCCTGGTTATACATTGAATAGCAAAGAGGCTACTTTCCGTAATGAGTTGTTAGTTGACCGCTAAGTAAACCAACTTTATTTCCCAAGCAACCACATGAAATAAAAGTTATTATGCAAAGTTAAATCATTTTATTTGTAGTATTCAACAGCTTATTAATGATTTAGATAGAGCATCTCCATCAAAATTTCGTTTTCAAATGGATTATGTATTATTTTATTATTTTTATATTTTTTTATACTTATGAATTTTAATCATGGTTTTGAAAACCGGATCGGACCGACCGGTTCAACCGATTCAACCGGTGAATCGATGGAGGTGTCGGTCCGGAATAAGCCAAAAATCGCTCTGCAAAAAAACCGGGATTGAACTGGCTGAACCGGTATTAAACCGCCAAAACCAGTGGAAAACCGGTTTGACCCGCTTTGAATTTGGAAGCCCAAATTCAAAGAAAATTTGGGTTTTTTTTTTTTTAAATTTTTTTTAAGTAACGAAATCCTATATGCTGGAAACTCAAACGACACCAATATGAGTCTCAATTACGCGTTTGCTCTCTTCTCAACGAGAAAAAATATTAAAACTTTAGATTTTAAAACTTCGAAAAATCAAAAATTAAAAAGCCAAAGAGGCAAAGAAGTGAAGTGAAAGAAGAAATAACAGTGAGTGACATACAAGAAGGCAGTATCAATAATCAACAGAGAAAAAACAAAAAGTACTAAATTATATGATCATATACTATACACACGCCTACATTAAGACCGGTTGGACCACGGTTAAATTACGGTCCAACCATTGAACCTTGAACCAATACCTTGATCGCTTCAATAACCGGTTTGGTTTTCAAAACATTGATTTTAATTATTTTTTAACTTATTTCATGAACCTATTTTTCGTTTATAAATAAATCCGGTTACTTATCCCACAATCCTAATATTTCACATCCCATCCCTCACTTCTCTTCTTCTCCAATTTTTTAAATTATTTTAATCATTACGAACATTCCTAATTAGATTATGATAGTGAAATAGGAACGTAAAATTTTTGTTCAACGGTGAACAAGAGTATAAATATTCCCTATTTGACAGTGAATGGAAAAATGAACATTACTAGAGATACTATTACTTGCCCTAACTATATACTCCTCGTAAGTTCTTAATATAAACTTAGAATAATGCATAAAAGGTTTAGCCGAGAAGCCAATACATACCCATTGAAAGTGAAAGCCTTTCTTTTTCTAACTTGTCCATTATTATCATATATTCCTTCTTTCCGATTTTATTTATAGGTTGTATTCTAATTTTTTTTTATTTATAAACAGTGACGGATTTTGACTAAAAATTCAAGGGGTATAGTTAAGTTTAATTGAAATATTATAACCAAAATTCATTAGATAATAAAATAAATATGGTGGAAAAAATTTTCAATTTTAAATATATTAATTTGCATTACTTTAAATAAAAAATGTTTTGTTTTGGTGGTATGATGTCACAATTAAACTTGAAACCCCAAGTTCAAATCCTAATCCATACATTATTGTTGTCAATTTTAGGCTTAAAAAAAACTGTTTTTTTTTTTTTATAAGAAAAATTTATTAAAAAAGACCCGAAGGAAAACAAGTATGAGAAATACTTGAAAATCCCAGGCAACAGAACAACAGTTACATCTTTTACAGCTCAATGAAAAAACAAAAACCATAAAAGAGCTATTATTAAACCTACCCACCACAACATGCCACCAACAGATACCAGAATAAGAAAAACCATCCCAAAGCGAAACTACGCAGAGGGAACCTCAGAAAAACATTCTCACAGCATAAAAAAAAAAAAACTGTTAATGCAAGTAAAAATTTGTGATAGGAAACACTTGATCTACAACAATAGCAAATCATTGTTGATATGTGGTACTCATGTATACATGTATGTTTCCATCGGCTTCATTCAGATTTATTACTGTTTATAAGTTATTTTGTATTTTTTATAATGCATTTATTATTGCTATTTTTCTTTAATTGCTCTTTGTTTATTAACGTAAAACGAATACATTTGTAAAATTTTTAATAAAATTTAAAAATGTTTAAGTATGTTTTTTAAAAAATATATACTTTTCTTTCTTTCAAGAGTAATTAAGTGTTATATATAATAAGAACCAGCGGAAGTATAATCACGCTGAAATCAGACTATTTGTTATGACATGACATCATATAATTATCAACAGCTGATGACAGCATGTAATTTCGTAATCCTTGTTCAAAGCTTACAAAGATTTCATGACTTTTTGATCATAATGTCGATCTTTGCTGCTTTTTCTTTCTGTCTTTATGTGTCTCCTTTTTCCTTCTTTCTTTCTAGTACAGGAAAGCAGAGGAGTGCAATATCCGGATTCCAAAAAATATATAATGACTTATAATTAGAATGAAATTTTAGTTTTAAATGTGACCTATAATAAAAATCGGGGGAAGTATAAACCACAACAGCAATATGATTGATAATGACTCAGCATGATTAAAAAAAAGTAGTGCAAAGGAAACATGCATGTAGCAGAAGGAGAGTGGTGCTTCTCAACTTTCCAATGGGCCATCGGAGGACACTGAAAGCTAAAGCACTTATTGCGTGCTACTTTGTTGAACTATACTAATTATTCACCTCCTTAACTCTCAAGGTGATATTTTTGTTTGATTATTAAGGGATAATGCCTTATGTTTATTATTGATTTTATGTTTTTAATGACCTTACATAATTATTAAGTCCATATATATATATATACACACTCCCTTCGACTCGAATTATAAGCAAATTTAACTATTTTTTCGTTTATTAAGGAGGTTAATTGATTGTATTTAATTAAATAAGATCACAATTTTCTATAGATGTTTTAAGAAAGTGGTATTGGGAATGTAACAAAATTTAATAAATTTAGTTAATTTTGCTTATATTTTAAACAAAAAAATGTATTTTTTTATTGCTTATATTTCGAGTCAAAGGGAGTGTGTATATATATATATATATAATTTCGAGCCGGGGAGTGTGTATATATATATATATATATATATATATATATATATATATATATATAACTATGAGGAGGGATTCGTTTACACCAAGTTAAATTACACCAATTCTTACACCGCTCATAACTCTTACATCAAGTCAAATTTAATAGAATGAACCATTGGATTGAAAGTTTCTATCTTGTAGATCATCTATGTAAAATTTTATAAAAATCTAAAATCATTTAGTACTTCAATTATATACGTCAAAATTAACGAAATATATGTCTTAAAAATATATGAAAATGGAGCTATTTGAATATATATTCAATGATGTTCAAATTTTCTCAAATTTAACACAAATGATCTAGATGACATATAGTTATTATTCAACGGATGGATTAGTGAAATTCACGTTATATAAAAAGTTATGAGCGGTGTAAAAGTTGGTGTAATTTAACATGGTGTAAACGGATCCCTCCTCATATAATATATATATATATTAATTCCGATATTAGTTACTTGTATGAGAGGAATTCTCTCATTATATATCTTATAACCTAAACTCAACACCTGTTGTCTAGAATTGACACTATTATATTCTAGCTTGCAGATGTTGGATGCAAAGAATATAATTTGAAGAGATTGAATTCATCAAGCGCTGCTCGGCAGGATTCAGAACCCGTTTCTACATCTTGTAATCAGCTGATTGATTATTAGACAAATCTCGGTGTTGCTTGACAAACCAAAAGGCAAATTCGTTAAGAGATAACATGCACCGGTGCATGTGCAAATTATTTTTTTGCTTTTTAAATTTTTTTAATACAGATTTATTCAGAATATTTTTTAACACAAGATCGTATACAGATTTATTAGAATATGTAAATTTTGAATACAATTTTACTCAATACAGTTTTTTAAGAACACAGAGTAAAAAAAAAAAGTTCATATTATAAAAATCACTTCATATCGGTAAAAAAAACGCATAGAATATTTTTTAATTGATTAAATTTTATAAAAATAAATAAAAAAACCCAAAAAAAAAAGGCATGCAACCATGCATGGGAATAATGAACAGAGAACAATATCAACAATTGGGAACTAAGTGGAGCCAAAAAAAATGCACCAACAGTCAGCGGGGACACACTAGAGGAGGAACCACATGCAGTGGATGATTGAGTGGAGATAAAAGAAAGGGTGAAACCTGGCGTGAGAGTGAAACGATAATGTTTCTTGATATGGATTTAGGAGCTCAAAAGGTTTTGGAAGAAGATCGAAGAATGATGAACAACGTTAGTGAAGAAGAACACAGGGAAATAAATAGGAGTAGCAATTAGGATTTTATTTTAATTTTAATAATCCATAACTTGATTAATAATTTATGTGGTAAAAGAATTGATATGACAAATAATGATTGAATGTGTATGTAAATAATGTTTACATTTTCGGTGTATAGTCGATATTAATCCCATAAAGCATTATGTTTATTTGTTAATTCATGTATCCAGAAAAAGATTAGTTCTTATCATAGGATGATGAATATCATTGGTAAAAAAAAAAAAAAAAAAAAAAAAAGCTAAATTGTTAATTTGATCATTTATCTTATTTTTCATTGTCATCAAATTGTTTTCTCACATTTGTTTGATATCATATTTGTCCCTCACATCTCAGTTACACTCTTCATCCTATATGTTCCTGTCATATTGATCCATGTTGTAGAAAGAAATAACACATATGAATATACATTAGTCCATGTAGGATGTATTCATCGTAAACAAAAGATTAATGTTTTAAGAGATAGTGAACTTAGAGTTCCAATACATTTATTCTATTTTTGAACCTCTTATTCTCGCCAAGGATTGAGATTAAGGAAAAAAAATCAATAAATTTCTTTCAACTAAACAAATTAAAAAAACCATCATTTTTTCAACATAGTTTCGTGATTTTTATTTCCAACAAACCCAAGTCAAGGGTGAGTCACGCACTAGTTAATTAATATAAGAAAATATTAAAGTGTGAGACCTGCCTTTTTGAATGTTTGATTTTAACAAACCGGTCATAATTATTATTTTTGAATTTAGTTGAATTCCGTAAAAGTTTGAGGCATTTTTGTGTGTAGTAGTAACTAAAAAATTAAAATATTATCCGCATAAGGATTATTATTTATTCGATTTGGGATTTCCATTATTGGTATGTATAGCATTACACTGCATGGAACTGACTAACAAGGATTTATTTGCCGACTAGACTCTCTTATCACACACCCTTTCTCTCTTTCTCTTGTTGTTGTTGTTGTTGTTCTTCTTCTTCTTTTATCACCACAAAAGTCACTATGAAGCTAAGGCTACTTTTACTCTTTGGAAATAAAAGCTCTCTAGCTCTCAAGTTTATTGTATAACTCTGGTTTATAGGAAATTGGTTCTGTGTGAGTGCTTATAAAATTGTGAGGCCTTTGCTCTATCCCTTCTGAGCCAACCCAATAATTCAAGTTAACTTTCCTTTACCAAGAAAAAAAAAGGTTCTAAGAACACTGCATAACATATCTCTGCTTTTGCTTCCTTTCCTTTACTGAGAAGAAGGGACTTTACACTTATCAAGCAACATTGGAATATATAGTTAAGCTAAGATTGGTGTATGTTTCTTCTTTTTTCTTATACTGCTTGGCAATTTCTTTTACGTTACCTAAACGTAGCAAGTTATTTAAAGATTTTTATGCTTCTTCCACGTATCTTTTTACTTTCATAGAAACCAATATTCAAAGGCCATGTTAGCTTACAAGTTTCAGAGTTTGGCTTATTGTTCTTCCCCTGTCTTTCAAAATGAGAAAACGTAACTCATAAGTTAAATGTTTAGGATCGAGGTTTTTTTTTTTGGGTTCTTATGTATGCCTTTGTCTGTGCTAAATTACAATTCCTTCTTATTTATTATTAATAATTATACTTTGGTTTATATTATCCTATATTAGTTACTAGTCATTCTATTATTTAATCTTCATCAAAGCTCCATTTATATTTATCAATTCCATCCCACTATTTATTAATTTATTTTCACTAAGGTTGTTGACTTGGTTTGACTTGATAATTTAAACAAATATTGAAGTTGTTGATAACTTCTTGCTTCTGATTATTTTTACATTTTTGCTACCTTTACGGCTTTACCTTTGTTACAAAGTTATTAAAGAAAACGATTTAGAAAATGATTTAATACTTATAGCCTAGTATCATGTACTGATGTACTGAATTTTGAGGCTAGGGGAAGTATTTTGAAACCTTTTTTTTTTTTTTTTTGTGCTGTTTTAGATTTTTTCAAGAAATGAAAATTTGTAATTTAAGTTGAATTTTGCAGACTGAATCTTCTGTTGTCTGTGTAGACTGTTTTTCTTCTATTGAAAAGCTTAATATTCTCTCACTGGATCCGGAAATAGCTTGATCATGAATGAAGAGGGACATAAATTTGTGAGGTTTGTTTGCTCAAGCCTGGTTTTGCTACACATTTCTGATGTTCTATTTATTTAAATTTTGCATTTTTAATTTTTGAAACTATGCTTTTACTTTGGAGGATCTTTTGTAGCATACCATGAATCATCTTTAGTATACATAACCATAATAGTTACCTTAGTATAAGATACTCTCTGATTATAATTGCCTCATATCCCAGATAGCATTAGTAAAATCAACCATTAGATATTTTTTTTCTTATCACAATTTTGTCATCTCCCAAGCATAAGTAATGTTGAACCACATCATTACTATAGGAACCAATCTACTTCTCTAAATCAAAGTATAAAATTGATTCTTACATCAAACTACTTACCAAGTTTATGTTTCTATGCAGGTTTCAGGATTGGAGATCAGAATCATCTTTATCTTTTTGTTCCGAGTTTAATGATCGTGCAAGTAACGGATTCCGGGAAGGTAAAGTTAAATCAAGTCCTATAAGTGATGGAGCAACCAAAAATATAGCTTCCAAGAGGAAAGTTCTTGATCCACAAGGGCCATTGCTTCAGAAATGGAACAAAATTTTTGTGATCACATGTTTCTTGGCCATCTCGGTGGACCCGCTGTTCTTTTACATACCAGTGATAAATGAACAGAGAAAATGCCTTGGTTTGGATGGACCTGCGCTGAAGATTATTGCTTGTGTTCTTCGCACATTCTTTGATATTTTCTACATTATTCGCATCATTTTTCAGTTTCGAACCGGCTTTATCGCCCCTTCTTCTCGTGTATTTGGAAGAGGCGAATTGGTTGATGATATCAGAGCCATAGTGAAGAGATACTTGTGCTCTTGCTTCATCATTGATATTCTGTCCATCATTCCACTTCCACAGGCATCCCCTCTTTTTCACATTCTCAAGTTACAAGTGCTTATTTATTTATTTATTTATGATTAGCCATAGTTTGTATTAGTCTAAATAGCTATTAATGATTGTTTAGAATAAACCTTTATGTATATAATTTCTTATGAATAAGTATCATGGTATCATAATGAAGACATTTATACGATAATAATAGTATTTTTTTTTAATTCAGACATTATTCGATATCTGATATTTTAACACACTTTTTTGAATTTGTTCCTTAGATGATCCTTCTAGCTGCCATTTATATCCCAAAATGGTCAGCTCCAAATGTAGCAAAGAATTTGTTGAAGTTCATAGTATTAGCACAGTATGTACCAAGATCTCTGCGGATCTATCCGTTATACACAGAAGTAACAAGCACTTCTGGCATTTTAACTGAGACAGCATGGGCTGGAGCTGCTTTTAATCTTTTTCTCTATATACTAGCAAGTCATGTAAGCTGATTTTATTATTTATTCAGACTAACTCATCTTTATTTCTTATTATTCTGCTAAGTTTTAGAATCTTGATATTTGTTATTTGTACATCTGTGCGTGACATCGTAACTTCGATGTTTATAGCACAGAGTATGGGTATGCTATGTTATAAATCTCAAAGTTGTAGCGAATAGACGTACTAGAAACATTACTGTTTCGTGATCACCAAATACGTGTAACATAACAGGTGGTTGGATCTTTCTGGTATTTGTTTGCGCTTGAATCAGAGGTTCGGTGCTGGCACCGACAGTTGAAGAACACTACATTCTCTCACGATTCCTTCCTTAGCTGCGGAGCAGTAGACAACCCAACTGTTTTATCGATTCTTAATAGACCTACTTCTTGCCCTCACAAAGATCCTGATGACACCACAGATCCTACAAGTTTCAAATTTGGAATATTTGCAGATGCTCTGAAGGATGGTATAGTGTACTCAAAAACAGATTTTACCGAAAAGATCAACTATAGCTTTTGGTGGGGTTTGCGCAGTGTAAGGTTGTTGAATAATCTTCCTTGTTCCTGATTTAACTTGCATGATCAACATTTCATGTAATTTGGAACTTTTAAATCCTTGTCTCTGTAACTTTGTTTGCAATGTCTCTATGAATTTACTCATTTATTAGTGTTTGTAACATCTTAACAAGGAAAACTTAGTTAGTAGACTTTGTTATAAGATGGAAGCTAAAAGCATTCTAATGGTCAAAATTATTGTTATTTTTTTTGTAGTTCTGTTGGGCAAAACCTACAGACAAGTGCTTATGGTTGGGAGATAACCTTTGCTACCTTCATTTCCATCTCAGGATTGGTTCTATTCGCATCACTTATCGGAAACATGCAGGTAATTAATGGCCAAGACTTAGGAGTTAGGACTATATATGATTTTATGAAACAAGAACATAGACAAGATTAGGGTCTTACAAATAGTTGTGTCATTAAGGCACATCCCTAGTTGAAACCAGCTCATTAATTTCATGAATTGGTGATGAGTTGTACTGAATAATTTTACAGAGATATCTACAATCTACAACTGTTAAAGTTGAAGAGATGAGAATCAGAAGGAGGGATGCAGAACACTGGATGTCCCACCGTATGCTGCCCGACTACTTGAAGGAAAGAGTTAGACGGTACGAACAATACAAATGGCAAGAAAATAGAGGTGTCGAGGAGGAGACATTAATTCGAAATCTCCCGAAAGATCTTAGAAGGGATATTAAGCGTCATCTTTGTTTAAATTTGCTAAAAAAAGTAGGTATCACCCATAATCATATCATCTAGTTATTATTATTTCTTTATTCCGTACAAACTTATACTAGTGCATTGAACATTTTACTTTCTTATTGCTCTAGGTGCCGATGTTTAAGGACATGAATAAACAATTATTGGATGCAATGTGTGATAGACTGAAGCCAGTTCTTTATACAGAGAAGAGTTGCATTTTTCTTGAAGGAGATCCAGTTGATGAAATGCTCTTCATTATGCGTGGAACTCTTGCTACTGCCACAACGAATGGTGGAAGAACTGGTTTCTTCAACTCCTTTGTGCTCAAGGCTGGTGATTTCTGTGGAGAAGAGCTACTAACATGGGCCTTAGATCCCAACACATCCCCAAATCTACCAATTTCAACTAGAACTGTGCAAACTATATCAGAAGTTGAAGCCTTTGCTCTCACTGCTGATGACTTGAAGTTTGTTGCTTCCCAATTTCGACGTATTATAAACAGCAAACAACTTCAACAGACTTTCAGGCAAGACTTTGATATATATATATATATATATATATATATATATATATATATATTCATTTTCTTTTCTCCTTAATAGTCAACAAGGTGAAGTCATAATCAAAAGCCACGAGTTTTGTTTAGACTAGGAGTAGTTTTGCTTAGATCATCCGATCAAATTCATTTTATCAACATCAAATTGGATATAAAATTGTAGTAGTTAACCTTCCTATTAGATTACTCTTTGGTGGATGAGGTATTATGTAAAGGATATTAGAATCAATTCCACCTTCAACATGAAAATGAAAGAAACAAAATATGATCCAACGTTTCATTCAACATTATGTTTCTCTAGGTTCTACTCCCTGCAATGGAGGACATGGGCAGCATGTTTCATACAAGCAGCGTGGCGTCGATACTTGAAGAAGAAGACTAAGAGGTCGTTACGTGAAGCAGAAGAAAGGTTGCGTGCTCTTGCAAGTGAGGAGGGATCCTCGCTAAGCATTGGTGCCATGGTATATGCGTCAAGGTTCTCATCCAATCTATTACGATCCCTGCGAAGAAGGAAGCGCAATAGAATGCCACAACCACACAGATTACTACCCTTGCTGCCTCAAAAGCCAGCTGAGCCAGATTTCACTAGTCCAAAAAACTAGGAATGTTGTCATTTTAATACTTTGTTGTTTTTTTTTTGCATGTTAAATTTTTCTTTTATCAAGCTAAAGTTTGAGAATGTGTGCATATTTGACATTTTCATAGCAATTGTTTGTGCATATTTGACATTTTTGTTTGTTATAAAGAGGGTAGTATGTGAAACTAAATAGTTTTTAAGGACCATTTTGTTGTGTGATCTCTAACTAAATAATTTTTATACCTTTAATATTTTGAGAAATGTTGAATTTTGTGTTTCTAATGCTCTTTTGTTTTTCCTTCCTCGATCAGTGTCCTTAGAGCATTCGTTAGCAAAATTCTTTTTTTTTTGTTCAACCAGAATAATATCACAGATTTAATTCATCATCGTTTTGTGAAGTTAATGTACGACCAAAATTGATTATAGTTGAGATCCTAGTAGGTTATCATTTGTTCAATTGTTAATTTTTTGTTGACTAAAACAACACCATAAATCGGTTGCAGAAATGGTTTAAAAAAATTGGTAGAGAAATTAGTTTTATTTTTGGTGAAGAAACACTATCGCCTCACTGTCACGCCATCCCTTTATTCTATCTCGACTCAGTCATTCACTATGGTTCCTCCTCTTGGTACACCCCCGCTGACTGATGGTGCATTTGTTCAGTTTCACTTAGTTCCCAATAGTTGACGTTGTTCTCTATTCATTATTTACATGGTGCTAATTCTATGTTTTCTCTATGCTAATTGTTTTGACATGGTTCTTGCCAAAAACTACGTCCTGGATTGTATCGAGCAACACCAAGATTTGTCTGCTAATCAATAAGCTGATTACAAAATGTAGAATCTTGCTATTGATGGACACAATTACTAATAAAAATTAAATACTACTACAATTTTCAATAAGAATTAAATATGATCATTTTGGACAAATTATATATAATAACGACAATAATTAATATTTTCTTAATCTATGTGGCCAAGTACAAAAGACAAATATTATGAAATGTAGGGAGTACTAATCTTTGAGTCCAACCTCTATAAGCTAAACACACCTGAAACGGTAAATAAGAGCATCTACACCCGCGAATGAGTTTTTCGTTCTTAAATGGATCTCACACATTATTTTATTATTTTTTACATTTTTCCATACTTTAAGAACGGTTAAGAACCTCAACCACATTTTCTCTCAACCCATAAACCTACTTTTCGTTCATAAATGGATCCCACTACACACCCTACTATCCTAATATTTTATTATAAACATAACCATCTTCAACTAACCAATATTTTTTACCGAAAAAAAATACCCCCAAATATTCAACTCCCCCTCGCCATTTAACTATCTCCACGGTTAAGTTAAAAAAGGAAAAACTATCTTCACGGTTCACTCTCTCTTATCCTATTCATTTTCTTCATCCACCCTCATTCTTCAACTCCCTCTCTCAGTCATCATCTCTTCAACCCCCAAATACACCCACTCCAAATCTATTTCGTCTCCCAGTCCCCATCGCCCTCTCCTCCGATTTCTCTTTCCACCGCGCGCCCTCCGTTCACAGCCCCATGCCCCTCTATCTGAATCTCATATTTGTCCCAATCACTCAAGACAACAGCATCACCGATTTGGAACGGTGACAACGCACGGTGGTGCCACATGCAATGGTATCTGGAATTGTTTTAATTTTTATTGTTATTTGATTGGGGGTTTTTAAACCCTCAAGGATAGATCAGATTAATTTTTGTTGATATTTTTATGTAATTTTTGTTCACTTCTTCTATTGGGTTCAACCTGCTTATGTTTTGTATGAGACATTTGGTTTAATTTGTTCTTCAACAATATAGCCGTTGTCGTGTTCAGTTGCTGTGTTCAATGCATCTCACCTCCTCATCCTATTTTTCCCATTATTTTATTCTGGCAAAAAAGCAACGAACGAGTTGCTAATTAAAGCATACTGGTGAAAGTAGAACGAACGTGAACTTGCTCCACCGGTGATGAACGGCGACGAACGTTCATAAACTTATGAACGACCGAAAATAAAGGCCGTTGGAGATGCTCTAATATTGTCAATTCTAATTTTCGAAAAGAAAAATGCTTATTTATGTTTTTGATTCTACTCCGGTCAAAAAAAATTTATGAACTAAAACCAAAGTACACTAAAATCTTAGGGATCAAAGATATAAATAAGTCAAAGAAAAATGTCAATTATTTAAGTCGAGGTTACAAGAGAACGAGAGAATTTCTCTTGTACGAGAAACTAATACGGAATATATATATATATATATATATATGGGATTAATAAAAAATATTGTGTTAGAAAATTTAAATTCTATCATTCAACTAAATTGTGTTAGAATTTTCTTTGATGATCTTTGGTTCAAATTTTTATTAATAAACACTCCATTTTTTCTATTTTAGTAATCGATTTAGGAATTTCACACATATTAAGAAAGTTATTTAATACTCCAATTTTCAAGAGAAGAATAAGACAATTATTTTACTATATTATCCTCACATTACATTAATTATCATATATTTCACATGATTCAAAATATTTAAAAGCAAAGTTAAAATTGGAAAAAATTAATTAATGCATCCTCGAATTATTCCTAAAACAACAAATAATTTGAAACAAATTAAAAATATTAAAATGACAGATAAATTGAAATCAAGAAAGTATTATAGTGTGTATATATATAGAACTTATTTATCTAAGGTCATTAAAAACATAAAATCAATAATAAACATAAGACATTATCCCTTAATAATCAACCAAAAATAATTAAAATATCACCTTAAGAGTTGAGAGAGGGAATAATGACTGGTGCAGCAAAGTAGCACGCATTAAGTGCTTTAGCTTTCATCAGTGGGCCATCGGAAAGTTGAGAAGCACCACTCTCCTTCTGCTAAATGCATGTGTTTCCTTTGCATTGCTTTTTTTAATCATGCTGAGTCATCATCAATCATATTATATTGTTGTCGTTTACGAGTATATTATTATACTCCTTCCGTCCCTAAATATAAGACCTTTTGAAAATTTCACGTCCATTAAAAAAGTTGAATAATTTAGTTAATTGTATGGGAAATGTAAAATTTGATATGTATTTTCAAAATTACCCCTATTAATATTTTATTTTAAAATAAAAAAAAGGAAAAAGAAATAATTGATGGTATAATGCGAAAGAAAAAAAATGAAAAGAAAAAGATATAATTAAGAATGTAAGAAAAATTGTAACGTAAGCATTAAATAATTTCCTCTTTTCACTTATTCTAACAACAACATTTATTAGTATTAATTGAGATTAATTAAAAATATATCTTTTGTATTTATTACCTCTAATTCTTCTCACTTGATATTTTTTACAATGTCTTTTATATCATTTTCTCTTTTATCTTTTCTTTTTTAAAATTTTGCTTAAAAAAAAAAACTTGTTTTGCTTTTTATAGAACAAAACTTGTAAAAAAAAAAAAAACAAAAACCTACAATTGAACAAAAGAAGAATGGAGGGGTACGTAAGAAGCCACCTTCTTCACCTATATTTTAAGGAAAATGTTAACAAGTGCACTTAACACGTAGTATATTGTTATACTTTAAAAAACTAAAACTACTATATTGTTATAGGAAGATGTGATTTTTGGGTTTAGGAGAGAGTGATTAATTCAACTTGTTATTATTTTACTATTTTTAATAACCTTAGTAAGACTCGTATTTTAATCTTTGTGCCTCTTATTATTTGAAACTTTATTTTTAAAACCACAAGACAAAATATATTACCCTGTTTAGAGAAAAACCCTTTGTTAAGGCCCCGTTCGGGGTGGTTGTCAGTTTCTAGTTTTTGGTTTCGAAAGTATATTTTCAAAACAAAACCTGTTCGGCAAAATTTGAGCTGAAATGATTTTTTACTCATTTTCAGAACAATTTCACCTCTGTTTTAAAAACTACAAATAATGGTTTCGTAATTTCAGTTTTGAGTTACAAACTTATATCACCTTATCATCTTTTGCATCATTCAATCACCACCACCACCATTATCACTCATTCATTCAACCACCACCATCACCACTGTCATCATCACTCCTCCCACTACCATAACCGTTATGGTCACTGCTACCGCTATGACTGTCATCCAACTAACACCATTGTAACCGTCTATACCCCAACTACCACCCTGACCCTTATAACCACCCCAACCATAACTACATTCTCATCTGCTATCATTGTCCTTCCTTGTACCACCATCATCACTATTCGGACAACCACCACCCAACAACTATCATCACCACTCAGACCACCACCATAATAACCACCCCAATCACCATTGCCCTCGCATGACCACCACCACCATCGCAACATCACTACCACCTCAACCACCACCACCACCTCCATGTCCATCGCAACTATCACCTTTTAACACCATCACCACATCCTCACCCCCATCCCCCACCATCTCTCCTTCAAACAGCACCACAAAAGTTACTACTCAAAAATGCAATCACTATAACAACGACCACCGCCTTCAACTAGTAATAACAACAACCACGCAGAAGTTGTTATTAAATTATTGAAGTAGTATACAAGATGATGGTGTATAACATAGTATGAGCGCTATAAAAATTATAAATTTGAAATTAATTTTGAAAACTGAAAACCAAAAAATTTGAAACCGACATTATAAAACTAGAAACTAGTTTTAGTTTTTTAAAATTTTAAAACTCAAAACTTAAAACCACCCCGAACGGGCCTAAGCTATAGGTTGGTATTTTTATAAGTTTTTTTTTTTAACAAGCAAAACTTAAAAACAAAAAACAAAAAAAAAGAAAAGAGAAAAGAATACGAAAGGCATTGTAAAAAATATCAAATCATCAAAATTAAAAATAGTAAATAAAAAAGATATATTTTTAGTTAATCGTAATTAATACTAATAAATATTTTTTATAAGGGAATAAATGTTTTCGTTGAAATTAGGGAAAATAGCAAACTATTTAATTCTTAAATTCGCGGAGTAGTATATCAAAACCGTTTTTTATGTATTGTGTTAATTTAGAAAATAACTGTAACCTTAGATGTAGCGTTGGTATGATGATCCTGGATTCCTGGTTATGCATTGAATAGCAACGAGGCAACTTTCCGTAATGAGTTGTTAGTTGACCGCTAAGTAAACCAACTTTATTTCCCAAGCAACCACATGAAATAAAAGTTATCATACAAAGTTAAATCATTTAATTGTAGTATACTCAACAGCTTATTAATGATTTAGTAAAAGTTTTCCATGAATGAAAATTTCGTTTTTAAATGGACGTGATGTATTATTTATTTATTTTTTTGGATGAACCAGGGTATTCACCCGCGCAACTGGGTGACTAATCCCTTGCACCACAGTCGGGTCCTTTCGGGGGCGATGCTCCCAGTAAGGCTTGCTCCATTCACATGCGCCTCGGGAATGACTCGAACCCGCGACCTCATGCTTAAGGGACACAAGCCCCTTCTACTTGTACCAGCCTCCACTGGTTGTATTATTTATTATTTTTTAGATTTTTTTTTATATGTTATGAATTTCAATTATTTTTTTACTCTATATCCATGAATCTACTTTTCATTATATCCATGAATCTACTTTTCATTTATAAATAAGTCTTGTTATTTAATTATCCCACATTCCTAATATTTCATATCCCATCCCACACTTCTTTTCTCCTTCAATTTTTTAAATTATTTTAATCATTATAAACATTCTTAGTTAGATTATGACAGTGAAATAGGAACGAATGAAAATTTTTGTTCAACGGTGAACATGAGTATAAATATTGCCTATTTGACAGTGAATGGAAAAATGAACATTACTAGAGATGCTATTACTTGCCCTACCTATATACTCTTCGTTCTTAATATAAACTTAGAATAATAAAAGGTTTAGCAGAGAAGCCAATACATACCACCCACTGAAAAGCGAAAGCCTTTCTTTTTCTAACTTGTCCATTATTATCATATATTCCTTCCTTCCCATTCTAGTTATAGGTTGTATTCTATAATATTTTTTTTATTTATAAACTGTAACTGATTTTGACTAAAAATTCAAGGTATTTAGTTAAATTTAATTAAAATATTATAATCAAAATTCATTAGATAGTAGAAAAAAATATGGTGGAAAAAAATTTGAATTTTAAATATATTAATTTGCAGGAAGCAGTTAACATACGTACCAGCCATTTGTTCATACCAGTACGAACTGCATGTAACCGGGTGCAAGCAGTTCCATTTTATTTATTAAATAGATAAAGATTTTTTATATTTATTCTTTAATACCTGTGTTCTTTTATTTTTCAGTACATGTGTACCAAATGACAAAGTGGTTTAATATATATTTTTTTTCAAATTCATTTTTCAAAAATAATCATAATAAATTGATGTGTTTGTTTGCAATACATATTATAATTTTAGCTTATATTCTTGAAAAAATAATAAAAATTTATAAGTAATTTTCTTATTCAACTCTTATCACTCCTTCACATTAACTAATCCACTTGTCACATCATAACCTTTTTTTGTAATTTACTTAGTAAAAAATAATTTTCTTTACACTATCCAAACAAAACAGATTAGTTTAATTTCATTTTTCCAGTTAAATACTCAAACTTAAATAAATTTTAATCTTACCAAATTATTATAATCAGATAAAAATAATCATAATCTCATTTTTATCAGCTATACCAAACACGCATTTTAATTTACTTAAAAACTTGAAGGAACTTTATATATATATATATATATATATATTAAAAACATGTATATGAAGCTTGGTTAAAAATTTATTTCCTTCAAAAACATGTATATTTGTGTAACCAATTTGAGGAAATATATAGAAAACAATAATCATATTCAGGGAAGAAAATACTTTGCAATTTGCATAATAAGGAAGGCCCCAAAGCTTATGACGATTCTCACTTTAGAGTCTTGTGCTATAGAACACAGGAAATACAACTTGTAAAGCACCAATAATCTAAAGAGAAATAAAATAATGAAATGAAAGATCACATTTAATCAAACGGAAGCGGTTAACATACGTACTGGTCATTGGTTTGGACCAGTACGAACCGCTAAAAACCGGGTGCAGACAGTTTTATTTTATTTATTAAATAAATAAAGACTTGCTATATTTACTGTTTAGTACCTCAGCTCTTTTATTATTTTTTTTTTACAACTTTACCAAATGACAAATACTATTTTCGGCTTGAAATATAAGCAACAAAAAACATATCTCTCTTGGTTTAAAATATAAGCAAAATTAATCAACTTTATTAAATTTTACTATTTCATTCACAATGACACTTTCCTAAAACATCCCTAGAAAATTGTCATCTTATTTAATTTTTGTTTTATTTCTAATGCAACTTTCCTAAAATACCTTATTCTTTTATAAATTTGAGAAAATTAAATACAATCAACTAATCTCATTCCCAGGATTTCAGTTGGGGCCTTACACCAACTGAACCAAGCCCCGTTGGTGGATTGAACTTTTTTTTTTATCCTATTTGTAATATTTTATTTTTGAAAAATATTTAATTACTCTCTCGGTCTTATATATAAATCCTATTTGAATTAATTAGTCAACATCCGCTGTCTTATTTTTTGTGTCATCACTCATTTTCATTTATTAACTTGCTTAAAAAATTAATACTCCCTCTGGTCCTTATTATAAGTCTCCTTGACCAATTTTCATATCCTTTAAGAAAGTTAGTTAATATGGTTAGTGGTATTGGAAATATAAATATTTGTTATATGTTTTCAAAAGTACCACTATAATTATTATTGGAAATCTAAAGAGTATTGAGTATGAGTTTTTGTGAAAAAGAAATAATTAATGCTATTGAAAATTTGAAACGGGGCTTATATTAAGGGTAAAAAATTCTTCAAAAAAGATTTATATTTAGGGTCAAAGGGAGTATTAAAATGGAAAATGATATTTTATTTTCTCAATGAGAATAAGTGGCATATTGTGTGAAACACAACATGATGTGACAATTTTTGTCAAATAATTAATAGAATTTACTTAAACTCAACCTTAAGAGTTAATAATAAGAATTAAAAAATGATTAAGTTTTATAAAGAATGTGTATCTAAGAGACATAAAATTTTATATTCTCTTTTATTCTATATATAAGACTCTTTTGGAGTTGTAAGATTATATTTCAATTTTCAATAGTATTTAATTTTTTTTCCATAAACACCTTTATTAACTTATCACTTTTTAGAGTTTCAATGATGATTATAGGGGTAATTTTGAAAAGGCTTAATTATGTCACAAGTCCCTAAAGTTTGAGGTACTTTTTGTCAGATACCCTTATTCTTTTTTTTCCAATGTCTGACTCCCCGAAATTACTTCTGGGTCATATACCCCTACTACCAATTCTGGCCAATTCTGTTAACATGTAACATCAGAATCCTAGTTAGGCGCAGGAGGTTGGCCATGTGGTGTCGCGTGATGTCATACGGGCGAAGACGACCTCTCTCTTCAATCATTTTTTCTTTTTTTATTTAACTAAAAATATAAATATTAAGTTTTTTAGTTTTTAATTTTTTTAAAAATGGGATCTTCGCCAACGTGGCACCATGTGCCTAACTACCTGCGTCTGATTAGGATTCCGATGTTTCATGTCAGCAAAATTGGTCAGAATTAGTAGTAGGGGTATACGACAAACCCAGAAGTAAACTTCGGGGAGTCAAACATTGAAGAAAAAAAGAATAAGGATATCTGGCAAAAGTACCCCCATACTTCAGGGACTTGTGACATAATTAAGCCTTTTGAAAAAATATATCAAATTTTCATATTTTCAATATCATTAACAAATTTAACTAACTTTTTTAGTGAAAGAGAAAAATCCCAAAATAAAATTTACAAATAGAATCGGAGGGAGTATCTTTATTTATTTTTTTAAAGAAAATATGTCTTGTTTAAAATGTTTATCATCATCTCTAAGAGTTAATGTTAAGAAAAGTACCCTTAAAAAAAATGTTAAGAAAAATAAAATTCCAACCTTTGATTTTAGTACCACGTTAAAAAATAAACTTTGAATTTTCACAAATAATATTCTTTCCGCTTCCTAATATAAGCATTATTTGACCAATTTCACTCCTTTAATAAAGTTAGTTAATATTGTTAGTGATATTGAAAATAGAAATATTTGGTATACTTTTTCAAAAGTATCCCTATAATTATTATTAGAAATATAAAAAGTGTTGAATAAATAAGGGTGTTTGTGGAAAAGAAGTAATTAATGCTATTAGAAATTGGAAATGAGACTTGTATTAAGAAAAAAAAAGTCTTCAAAATGTGCTTGTATATAGAACCGGAGGGAGTATATTTTTGTTTGAATACGTCTTATAGTTACCAAGGAAAAATAATTGTTAGGGCTGTGATTGCATGCAACGCAAACCATAAGGTCAAGTTCCCGATCTAAAATCATGTACATTCATTGCTTTCCACTGCTTATATTAAATCTGTGCCATTCAACAAGGAGTTCGTTTCTGTACCTACTTTTGCCCGGTACGTAGGTTAACCGTACCCTAATTTGCATTACTTTAAATAAAAAATGTTTTGTTTTGGTGGTATGTGATGTCACAATTAAACTTGAAAGCCCAAGTTCAAATCCTAATCTGTACATTGTTGTTAATTTTCGACTTTAAAAAAAAAAAAAAACTGTTAATGGAAGCAAAAATTTGTGATAGGACTCAAACAAGATCTACAACAATAGCAAATCATTGTAGACATGTGGTATTCATGTATGTATATGTATATGTATACATCGTATGTTTCGAACTTCCACAAGTTCCATTAATATTCATCTCTGTTTATAAGTTATTTTATTTTTTTTTGAACTATTTCGTATTTTTTATAATGCATTTATTATTGCTCTTTTTCTTTAATTACTCTTTGTTTATTAATGTAAAACGATAGTACATTTATAAAATTTTTAATAAAAATTGAGAATGTAAAATTATAAAGTTAAAGTACAATTTTTAAAGTTTTTAAAAAAATATCTATCTATCTTTTTTTTTAGAATAATTAAATATGATACTCTCTCCGTCCCTAATTATAAGGTCCTCTTAACACTTTTATTTTGTTCCTATTTATAAGGTCCTTTACCAATTTTCAATGAACATTAATTATTTTTTTTCCACAAACAGTCTTATTTATTTAACACTTTTTAGATTCCCAATAATATTAATACGGGTAATTTTGAAAATATATATCAAAATTTCACATTTCCAATACAATTAATTAAATTATTCCACTTTCTTAATAAACATAAAATCTCCCAAGAAGGTCTTATAATTAGGTACAAAGGTAGTATATAATAAGAACCCGAGGTAATATAATATAATCACGCTGAAATCACGTGATGTTAAAATTATTTGTTATGGCATGGCATCATATAGTTATCCACAGCTGATGTCAGCATGTAATTTCATAATCCTCTTGTTCAAAAGCTTACAAAGATTTCACGACTTTTGATCATAATGTCATCTTTGCTGCTTTTTCTTTCTGTCCTTATGTGTCTCCTTTTTCCATCTTCCTTTCTCGTATAGGAAACTAGAGTGCAATTTCCGGATTAAAAAAATATAAAATATGTCCACGTAAGACAGTTCAGTTGGTGGTTGCAGGGATACTTAAAATTTTTTTCTCCTTCAGGTCATGGGTTCTAGTCCCAGACCTCCCATGTAAAAAAAAAAAAATATTTATAATTAGAATATTTTTTTTAATGTGACTTATAATAGAAGGGTCATGTTATTGTAGTTATCCACTTTGGATGAGTACACATACAGATCGTACTGACTTATTACACCCGATAGTTTTTTTTCCCACCGCACCCTGCCACATAAATTGTGACACTCGTACACCTGTACCACTGGCCACCGCACCCATTGCGCATGCACACTGCCAGCTGCGTAAAAATATGGAAATGTTTTCTCCCTCCGTACTTTATTATACTTTTGGTTTTATTTTTAAGCAAAAATAACCAATTTTACACTTGTTAAAAATTTAGTTGAATGTATTTAATTTACTCAAATTCATATAAAAAATAGATTAATTTAATATATTTTCATTAAGAATGAAACAAAAATTAAATGACTCAACCACATTATGAGTATGTTTTTAAACCAAAAAATTATGTTTTTTTTCTTATATTTTAAATCGGAGGAGGGACTACAAACTATGATTAATTTTGCTTATATTTTAAAGCAAATGAAATATGTTTTTTCTTATATTTTAAACCGGAGGAGGGACTACAAACCAAAAAAATATATCTTTTATTTTTTTTGTCAATGTTACATTTTTATTTATTCTTGTCGCTGTTACTTTTTATTTTTAAAGCTTTTTTGTTTTTTTTTATTTAAAAATATTTACGCAAACAGTAGCATGGAATAATCTCTAACAAATATGATTACATTTTACGGTCTTACATAATTTTCAGTATTATATGACACTTTATTTTTATTTTAAAATAATTAAATGTTTTTTCACAATGGACTAATGTCTTACAAATAGGATTAAAATTTTCGGTGTTACATACTCCCTTCATCCCACAAGAATGGTAAAAAATGGCTAAATTTTTTGTCCCAAACTATACTTAAAAAATTTTATGTAAAGTTTTATGTAAAAAATTTTATGTTAATTTGTAAACTTTAAATTGTGATTGGTTGATCTATGCAAAATACATTAAATTACTTTTTGATAAACGGTTGATGTGTTAGACAAACCATTAAATACATGTCTTCTTAATTTTTTGACTTTTGAATTTTTTTAACCATCCTAATTGTAACACGGATGGAGTATTATAAATAATTATATATGACACTTTATTTTTAATTTTATAAAATGAAACAAACACAAACACTAATGCCATCCAAAAAAAATTGCAGAAAAAAATAATAACCATGGATCATTTTTGTAAGCAGATGTAGACGCCCACATTCGGAAAAAAAAAAAATAACACTGCAAGGAGTGCAGCGGAAGAGGCCCAGATTAGGAAAAAAAACATAGGAGGAGGAAAGCGTCTATGGTGCGCCTGCTCTATCAGGGTGGACATTACATCAGGTAACAAGTCATTCATCATAGCCACTCATTAACAACTAAAGTTCTCAGCCATTGGTTCAACGGTTAGTATAGAAACTCATCACCTTTTGATGAGTACCACATACAGACCCATAATAAAAATTGAGAATTATAAACGACAACGGCAATATGATTGATAATGACTCAGCATGATTAAAAAAGGCTTATTTAAGTTTTTGGTACTCGAAAGTTGATTGAGTTTTGGTTTTAGTCCCTATCTTTTTATTTGATCGGTCCTGATCTTTAAAAGTTTAAAAATTTTGGTTTTACTCCCTGCTGTTAGGGATCTACCGTTAATTAATGACGTGACTAACGGAGTGTCACGTCAGCATGTCACGTGTCTTTTTTTTTTTAAAGTAAAAGGTCCCTAAAAGTTGACCGAATTTTGGTTTTAGTCCCTATCTTTTTTTTAACCAGTCAAGGTCCTTAAAAATTTAAAAATTTTGGATTTGTTCTTGTCGTTAATAAAATACTGTTAATTAGTGACATGACTAACGGATTGCCATACATCATGCCATGTATCTGCATAATAAGGAGTTGTTGTCACCTTTTTGCAAATAACATGTAAGAACAGTAGACATGTATTAACAGAGTAACAATATAGAATAAGACATGATTTCTATCATGTATTTGGTTTATTATATAAACAGAAAATGTGAAAGACTAAAAATTATAATATTTTAGTTTATCTGAAATCCTACATATTGAATGTTATATACTTGTATGATGTTCGTGAGTTTGTTTAAGTTATTGAGTTCGTGTAAGTTAGGCAATCTTGGGCCAACCGTGGCTAGAGTTCTGCATGCATTGCTGAGTTATCCATGTCATCTATCAACGTGGCAACAACTCATTATTGTGCAGACACATGACATGTTGATGTGACAATCCATTAGCCATGTTAACAATTAACGGTATTTTACTAACGACAATTACCAAAACAATAAATTTTAAACTTTCAAGAATCTTGACCGATAAAAAAAAGATATGGACTAAAACCAAAATTTGATCAACTTTCAGGGACCTTTTACTTTAAAAAAAAAAAGATACGTGACATGCTGACGTGGCACTCCGTTAGTCACGTCATCGATTAACTGTGGATCCCTAACAACTGGGAGTAAAACCAAAAATTTAAATTTTTTAATGATCAACTTCAGTCAAATAAAAAGATAAAAACTAAAACTAAAACTCGATTAATTTTCGAGAACCAAAAACTTAAATAAGTCATAAATAAAAAAGTAGTGCAAAGGAAACATGCATTTAGCAGACTTAGAGTGGTGCTTCTCAACTTTCCAATGGGCCATCGGAGGACACTGAAAGCTAAAGCACTTAATGCGTGCTACTTTGCTGCACTACTCATTATTCACTCCCTCAACTCTCAAGGTGATATTTTTGTTTGATTATTAAGGGATACAATGTCTTATGTTTATTATTGATTTTATGTTTTTAATGACCTTACATAATTATGGGAATGACTCAAATGCATGGAAATATGAAACATGCATCGGTGTATGTGATAATTTTATTTTTGTTTTTTAAATTTTTTTAATATAGATTTATTCAGAATATTTTTTAACACAAGTTCGTATACAGATTTATCAGAATATGTAAGTGATTTTTATAATTTGGATTTATTTTTTTCTTTACTCTGTGTTCTTAAAAAACTGTACTGAGTAAAACTGTATTCAAAATTTACATATTCTGATAAATCTGTATACGAACTTGTGTTAAAAAATATTCTGAATAAATCTATATTAAAAAAATTTAAAAAACAAAAATAAAATTATCACATGCATTGCATATTTCCATGCATTTGAGCCATTCCCCATAATTATTAAGTCCATATATATATATATATATATATATATATATATATATATATATATTCATTATTATTCCGAAAAATTTGAACCAATTATCTTCAAAGAAGTTTCTAACACAATTTGGTTGAATGACAGGATTTAAATCCTGTAACTCAGTAATTTAATTCCGATATTAGTTACTTGTATGAGAGGAATTCTCTCATTATATATCTTATAACTAAACTCAAGACCTGTTGTCTAGAATTGACACATTTTTTTTTTTAATTTTAGAATTGACACTATTATTTCACGTGAGTTTAGCTTGCAGATGTTGGATGCAAAGAATATAATTTGAAGAGATTGAATTCAAGCGCTACGATACTCGGCAAGATCAGAACGAACCCGTTTCTACATCTTGTAATAAGCTGATTGATTATCAGACAAATCTCGGTGTTGCTTGATACAGGCTAGGTCGTAGTTTTCGATAAGAACCATGTCAAAACAATTAGCAGAGGATGACAAACCAAAAACAATTAGCACCATGTGAATAATGAATAGAGAACAACATCAACTATTGGGAACAAGGTGGAGCCAAAAAAAATGCACCAACAGTCAGCTGGGACACACTAGAGGAGGAACCACATGCATTGGATGATTGAGTGGAGATAAAAGAAAGGGTGAAACCTGGCGTGAGACTTTTCAAAAACAGACTTCTGGAGGAAAATTAAATATTACTACTTCAAATATGAGTATTTTAGATAAAATATGTACTCCCTCTGTACATAAAACAACCTTTATCAGACTTTCATTTTGGTCTTATTTATAATATTTTATTTTAATTTTCAATAATATTTAATTACTTTTACTCACAAACACCCCTACTTATTCAACAATTTTTATATTCCGAAAAATAATTATAGGGATAGTTTTAAAAAAAATATATCAAATTTTTACATTTCCAATATCACTAACAAATTTGACTACTTTATTTGGTAGAAATAAAAAATCCCAAAAGACTTTTACATATTCTTAACATGTGCAATATATACTTGAAAACAAAAATTAAGTAATGGGAGTGATAGAAATAAGAATCTTTATAGATTAACCAAATCTTAAAAATAATAAATATTAAATAAAAATTGTGACATTTAATAAATTAAAAATAATTATTTAATTCTTTAATACAATTTTATAATTATGTTGGCAGCCCATGCATACCATAAAAGAAACCCTAGATAAGTCATGATTTGGACCAACAAGGTCCAGCACAGTTGGTAGATAGTTGAGTTCCTTAACCATGATGTCAGGGGTTCAATTCCTGCCGTGGGTATGAAAAAAACTTTGTTGGTAGAGACAAAACTCACTTCGGTGATCTCTACGCCTCAAAGAAAATTAGTCTTCAATTATTGGTTAGGTATTAAAAAAAAAAGTCATGATTTGGAACGTTGACGCTGAACGTTCAACTAAAATGAGTCGAGGTTAAAGTAAAGGAAAGCAAGAAATAATTTACTCACTTTTTTTTCTTTTCTCGTTATGTGCGCTCAGTGAAGTACAGTAATTTTTTTAATTTTAAATATAAAAATAAGTAATTTCATACTCATTGAAAAAGGTTAAATGAATGTATTTAATTATTTTAAATTAAAAAAAGTAAACTATTTTAAAAAAATAAATTGATACCTCACGTTTTTTGGGTATCATATTAGTTACTCACGTTTATTTTCGCTATCAAATTGGTTTTTGAATCATTATTCATCCTATACGTCAATATCATATTGATCCACATTTGCATCGTGAGAAAAAAAATGATACATGGTCGTATTGTATTGGTCCATGTAGGATGAACAATGACAAAAAAACCAAATATATAGCAAAAAAAATGAAGGATCAATATAATATGATAAAAAAACATGGGACCAATTTGATAAAAAAAAAAAAAAAAAGTTAAAGAACAAACTATAGCCATTTATGTAATATCCAAAGCAATACCACCTTTGAAAATTGAAATTCTATCTATACAGCATACACAAACATAAGGAATCTTGTCTGATTATATTGCCTTTTAAAAATGGCTTCATGTAGCAATATTCTTGATCCACGAACGCCTCTGCTTCGGAGATGGAACAAATTTCTTATAATAACTTGTGTGATGGCTATCTCTGTGGACCCTTTGTTCTTTTACATCCCAATGATCAATGGCCAGAGAAAATGCATTGATTTTGATGGAGCATGGAAAGTAATTGCATGTGTTCTTCGAACATTCTTTGATGTTTTCTACATTCTTCGCATCATCTTTCAGTTTCGAACCGGCTTTATCGCCCCTTCTTCTCGTGTATTTGGAAGAGGCGAATTGGTTGATGATTCTATGGCCATAGGGAAGAGATACTTGAGTTCATACTTCATCATTGATGTTCTATCCATCATTCCCCTTCCACAGGTATCAAAATGAAGATACGATACTATAACAATATTTTTCAGTTCAAACGTTAACATACTATTTGATATGTTTGTTTTTTATTTAACACTTTTAATTTGTTCCTTAGATGGCCACTTTAGCAATCATTCGAAACCCAGAATTCTCGGTTTCATATGTGGCTAAGGGTGTGTTGAAGTACACAGTAATAGCTCAGTATGTCCCAAGACTTGTGAGGATATATCCATTGTTCAAACAAGTAACAAGCAAATTTGGCATATTGACTGAGACAGCATGGGCTGGTGCTGTTTATAATCTTTTTCTCTATATGCTAGCAAGCCATGTAAGCTGATCTTATTACTTACTATTCAGAACACTTCATCTATGTTACTACTACTACTTATGCTAAATTTCATTATACATACCAGGTGGTTGGAGCTTTCTGGTATTTGCTTTCGCTTGAATCAGAGGTTCGGTGCTGGCGCCAACAGTTGAAGAACACTTCATTTTATCACCATTACTTCTTGAGCTGTGGACCGGAAGACAATCCAAATGTTATATCACTTCTCAATAGACCTACTTCTTGCCCTCACAAAGATCCTGATGATCCCGCAGACCCCACAGTTTTCAATTTTGGAATGTTCATGGAAGCTCTAAAGTTTGGTGTGGTAGAATCCACTACAAGTTTTAGCCAGAAATTCTTCTACTCCTTTTGGTGGGGGTTGCGCAATGTAAGGTGTGTGAATAATACTCTTCTTCTCTGGTCTTGGTTCCTTATACTAGATTAGGATCTGTGTTTTGCTTTGCCAAAACATTCATGTTTTTATTTTAAAAAACTATTAATAATTATAGTTATAATCTGTGTTTTTATTTAAGTTTTTGTTAATTACGAATATAATAACCCCGCATTTTCATTTCATTTCCTAGTTTCAAAATTTTGTATAGTAAACAATAAAAATTTGTTTTCATTATTTCCTTTATAAAAACAAAAAACAGAATGAAAACGTGAAATCACATTCGTAATTAATAAAAATTATTTTAAAGTAAACATTGAGTTATAGTATAATTATCAATGGTTTTTATAAATAAAAATAGAAAACATTTTTGCAAAGCAAACATACCTTAACATCATATCTTATATTGTTGTCTTCTTGAAACATCTTATCAAGAAAAACTTGGAACAATCTATTTGAAGACATGGGCTAAAAGCATTCCAAAAGTCATAATTTTTGTTCTTTTTTGCAGTTCTGCTGGGCAAAATCTCCAAACAAGTACTCATGTTGGGGAGATAATCTTTGCTATCTTCATTTCCATCTCTGGATTGGTTCTATTCTCGTTACTTATTGGAAACGTGCAGGTAATTCTTGATCAGGACTACGACTCTATAAGACGAGAACAAAGACATGAAAGATGTTGCTCATGTTTGTGTCATTAATACACAACCCTGTTGGTTGAGAATCATCAACATCCTCATTTAATGAATCCATGGGTTTTGTTGAATATTGTTACAGAAATATCTAAAATATACAACTCTAACTTCAACAGTTAGAGTTGAAGAGATGAGAGTCAAAAAAATGGATATAGAACACTGGATGTCCCGCCGCAGGCTACCCCGTCACTTGAAGGAAAGAGTTAGACGGTGCGAACAATACAAATGGCAAGAAAATAGAGGTGTTGAGGAGGAGACATTAATTCGAAACCTCCCGAAAGATCTTAGAAGGGATATTATGCGTCATCTTTGTTTAGATTCGCTAAAAAGAGTAGGTATCACCCATAATCATATCACCTGGTTATTATTAATTTTTATTCCCTACAAACTTATACTAGTGCATTGAACATTTTACTTTCTTATTGCTCTAGGTGCCGATGTTCGAGGACATGAATAAACAATTATTGGATGCAATGTGTGATAGACTGAAGCCAGTTCTTCATACAGAGAAGAGTTACATTTTTCTTGAAGGAGATCCAGTTGAAGAAATGCTCTTCATTATGCGTGGAACTCTTGCTACTGCCACAACGAATGCTGGAAGAACTGGTTTCTTCTACTCCTTTGTGCTCAAGGCTGGTGATTTCTGTGGAGAAGAGCTACTAACATGGGCCTTAGATCCCAACACATCCCCAAATCTACCAATTTCAACTAGAACTGTGCAAACTATATCAGAAGTTGAAGCCTTTGCTCTCACTGCTGATGACTTGAAGTTTGTTGCTTCCCAATTTCGACGTATTATAAACAGCAAACAACTTCAACATACTTTCAGGCAAGACTTTGATATATATATATATATATATATATATATATATATTCCATCTATATAAACTTTGTCAAATCTTTATGATATGAATCAACGATGTTCTTATGGCGTCGTTTAATCCATATTCCCGACCCCACCTAGTGGGACAAAGGCTTGGAGGATCAGGAGTTAACAAGGTGAAGTCATAATCAAAAGGCACGAGTTTTGTTTAGACTAGGAGTAGTTTTTCTTAGATCATCCAATCAAATTCATTTTATCAACATCAAATTGGATATAAAATTGTAGTAGTTAACCTTCCTATTAGCTTACTCTTAATTTGGTGGATGAGGTATTGTATTAAGGATATTAGAATCAATTCCACCTTCAACATGAATGAAAGAAACAAAATATGATCCAACATTTCATTCAACATTATGTTTCTCTAGGTTCTACTCCCTGCAATGGAGGACATGGGCAGCATGTTTCATACAAGCAGCGTGGCGTCGATACTTGAAGAAGCAGACTAAGAGGTCACTACGTGGAGCAGAAGAAAGGTTGCGTGCTCTTGCAAGTGAGGAGGGATCCTCGCTAAGCATTGGTGCCACCGTATATGCGTCAAGGTTCTCATCCAATCTATTACGATCCCTGCGAAGAGGGAAGCGCAATAGAATGCCACAACCACACAGATTACTACCCTTGCTGCCTCAGAAGCCAGTTGAGCCAGATTTCACTAGTCCAAAAAACTAGGAATGTGAATGTTGTCATTTTAATACTTTGTCATTTTTTTTTTGCATGTTAAATTTTTCTTTTATCAAGCTAAAGTTTGAGAATGTGTGCATATTTGACATTTTCATAGCAATTGTTTGTGCATATTTGACATTTTTGTTTGTTAAAAACAGGGTAGTATGTGAAACTAAATAGTTTTTAAGGACCATTTTGCTGTGTGATCCTTTAACTAAATAATTTTTATGCGTTTAATATTTTGAGAAATGTTGAATTTTGTGTTTCTAATGCTCCCTTACTTGTTTTGCCTTCCTCGATCAGGTGCCCTTAGAGGATTCGTTGGCAAAATCCTTTTTTTTGTTCAACCAGAATAATATCATAGATTCAATTCATCATCTTTTTGTGAAGTTAATGTACAACCAAAATTGATTATAGTTGAGATTCTAGTAGGTTATCATTTGTTCAATTGTTAATTTTTTGTTGACTAAAAACAACACCATAAATTGGTTGCAGAAATGGTTTAAAAAAAGGGATTTAACTTATTAACCCCCATTTTACTTAGTTGACCCCCCTTGTAGATGGAAAATCCAAAAACACCCTTAGTAAAATTTTATTCCCTAAACTACCCTCAACCTAATGAATACCCTAACCCACCCAAAGTCCCAAACCCACCGTAAATCCCTTCCCTTCTTCTTCAACTTCTTTCTTCTTCAATTTCTTCTCCCTTCAACTCTCTTCTTCCACTTTAACTTCTCTCCACAACACATTCTCCTTTATCAAACTAAGGTATTTCTTTCTTCTTTTCCTTTCTCTATTTTTGTTTTTTTGTTCTATTCGTTTCTCTTCTTTGCCTCGTTTTCTGTCTTAAAGATTTTTTTTTTGTTTTGCTCGCTGGGGGAGGGGAGATCTTGGGGTAGGGTATAGATTTAGGGGTTAATAGTTGTAGGGTTTTGCTATTCATGTGTTTTATAATGCAATTTATTCTATGTATGTTGGCTGCATTTTCATTTTGCGATTGCTGTGTTTTTTTTTTCTGCATTTTCTTCGTTTTCGTTCTGTTGTGTTCGTGTTTTTGTTCTGCATTTTTTTATGTGTTTAGGGATGGATACTGAATCATTTCCCATCGATCGGTCCGTGTGCTATGCTAAATGATGTATATGAAGAGGATATGCCAAGGGTCGCTAAGTGGATTCCTCAACAATCGGTATCCAACTCTGAGTATCACTATCGGATGTTTCTTGAGAGGTTGACGGCTGAGCAAGTCATATGGCAACCTTATGATCCAGATCACCGAGATGCTAGGCCATTCGATGAAGTCTCCCTTTATTGTGGCTACCTGAGATGTGGTATGATGAGGAGGATTTATCTTCCTCAAAGAGTGTTGCGGCAGTTTGGATACATTCAAACTATCCCTGCTGATCCACCCATTGGAGTTCCCCTGGCCTCGGCCATTGATGAAAGTTTTGGAGAATGGCACTTGCATGTTCTTGATGATGCCACTAGAGGAGATCCCGTGACCTACAACGGTCAGTGCGTAGATGGATATATCGATTGGGTGCACAGGGTGTCACATCCCTTTCTCTTACACACCTCGGTAAGAGTTGATCGTCCGGAGGCTACATTACTAGTAAGTGTTGTCATCCCTCTCTATTACACACATTATTTTAATTGATAACGTATTGGTTAATAGTTATGAACTTTTTATTTTCTTTGTAGACTCGCGCTCTTCAATGATTGCAGCTGATTGATGGATATGTGGAACCATTGATGGATGAGGCCGATAATCCTTACTTAGATGCTTTCAATGGTATACGTCGGTTGACATTGACACCAATCACTGAAGAGGTTACAGAGCCTGCGGAGAGAAGAAGGGGTGGGGGTAGAAGAGGTAGGGGTGGGGGTAGGCGTAGACATGAGTAGCTTCTTGATGTATTAGATTTATGAATTGTGGTTTGACTATTTAAATTTACGTATTAGACAATGTGTTTGATTTATGTATTTAAATTTATGGTTTGACTTGCATTTCTATCATTTTTTTTCTATGTTTCTGTTTGAGATTTGAGTTTTGTGTTCTAAGACTTGGCAGAATACAAATGTTTCTTTTCTAAGATTTGAGATTTGTTTTTTCTATGTCAGCAGGTTTTGGAAGAATAAACATACCTTGTTTATTGGTTTCAAAAAAATAGTGCTCGTTGACCCCTAAGGGAGCTGTGTAAATTTCATAACTCGCTGACCCACGAGCGAGTTTATGAAATAAGAAAAAAAATTTAGCTCGCTGAAGGATCAGCGAGCAGTGCAAAATTTCAAACTCGCTGACCCATGAGTGAGCTAATAAAAAATTTTAAAAAAATAAAGCTCGCTGAAGGATCAATAAGCAGTGCAAAATTTCAAACTCGCTGACCCATGAGCGGGCTAATAAAAAAATTTTAAAAAATAAAACTCGCTGAAGGATCAACGAGCAGTGTAAAATTTCAAACTCGTTGACCCATGAGCGAGCTAATAAAAAATTTTAAAAAAATAAAGCTCGCTAAAGGACCAGCGAGCAGTGTAAAATTTCAAACTCGCTGACCCATGAGCGAGCTATTATAAAAAAAAAACATAGCATGTAATAAATTTTGCACGTAAACCCAAAATCAACATAGCATGTAATAAAAAAGTATCTATTATAAATTTTACACATAAACCCAAAATCAACATAGCATGTAATAAATTTTGTACATAAACCTAAATAAAAAAGAAAAAAAAATTGCACGTAAACCCAAAATCAACATAGCATGTAATAAATTTTGCACATAAATTTAAATTCATCAAAATTTTGCACATAAAAGTGTGGCATTACATAACATTAAAATAATAGTCACTCTCAATATCATATACAAGACTATCTGTAGTCGCAGGAGATATTAATTCTCTAAATAATGCAATACGATCCATAAATGTGCCACCCCAAAGCGCTCCTTCCTCATTGAAATAATGTTGCCAAGAAGGATGCACCATTGGTAAAGGTGACCCTTCCTTCAAAATAACGATTCATATTTATCATGGTTGTGGGTGCCACAAGACACCCTCACTATCCACCCTCCGAGGGATGCCGATGGTCGACCATGTACTTTGAAAGGACAGTTGGACTTCTTTGACCCGATAATATAGTTTAGATCCTCTTTTTTTGGCTTGTAAAGACCATATCTTTCGCATGAGATGGTGATCCTTTCTTTCTTGCCAACTCCTCCTCTATCCGACCTAAGGATCCTAAGAACAAATCCTTGAGAGTAGGCAATTTCACGAACCCATTTCTCTAGAGATTCACAATCAGGAAAAACTCTTCCGGTCTCAAAAGCACTTCTGTAATCCGGAAACTCAATAGGAACTAATTCAACATCCTCAATCTTACGAGGGCCACCATCATTCATCTCATGATTGCTCTCACCATCGTTTGCTTGCATGTTTAAATATCTGCAGATAAACGTAATAACTTACATTAATTTATTTTTTTTTTTAAAAAATCAGTTTGCTCGCTTAGGGTACAGTGAGTGTGTTACTTTTACACACACGCTGACCCAGGCACGAGCTAACGCAAAAATTTATTAGCTCGCTAAAGGGTCAGCGAGAGGCTAAAATTTACACACACGCTGACACAAAAGCGAGCAACTGATTTTTCATTATGTAAGTTGAACTCGTTGCTGGGTAAGCGTGTGTTTAAATTTTAGCCTCTCGCTTAGGGTACAACGAGTGTGTTACTTTAAGACACACGCTTACCCCAGAGCGAGATGTTGATTTTTCATTATCTAAGTTTAACTCGCTGCTGGGTACGCGTATGTGTAAAATTAAGCCTCTCGCTTAAGGTACAACGAGTGTGTTACTTTTACACCCACCCTGACCCCAGAGCGAGCAATTGTTTTTTTTTATTATGTAAGTTTAGCATCTTGCAAATGGTACAGCGAGCGTGTTACTTTTACACACACGCTCACCTAGCAGCGAGGTATACTTAAATTATGAAAAATCAACGGCTCGCTTACCCCTAAGCGAGCTAATGAAATTTGGCCAGCTCGCTTACCCCTACGCGTACGATAGTATGAACAGTAAAAAAATACGAAAAATACGAAAAAAGTACGTAAATTATGAAAAAAAAGGTACCTTTATGATTATGCAATGCTTACACGATGATGGGGTGCTAAAATATGATTGATTAAAGAAGTGTTTTTTCTTGATATGTTGTAGAAGTAGAAGGTGAAAAGTTGGTGAAGATGAAGAAGAAGAAAAAAGAGAAGATGAAGGGTTTAAGTGTTGCATGGGGTTTAAGTGTTGCATGGGGTTTAAGGGAGGAAAAGATTGATGGGTTTTAGAAGGTGGAAGGAAGGAGAAAGTGGGGAAGGGTAATTAAGGAAACTCAGTTTTTAGCAAGGGTGTTTTTGGGTTTTTAGAAAAAAAGGGGTCAAGTAATTAAAAAGGGGTTAATAAATTAAATCCCTAAAAAAATTGGTGGAGAAATTAGTTTTATTTTTTGGTGAAGAAACACTATCGCCTCACTGTCGCGCCATCCCTTTATTCTACCACCCACTGAAAAGCGAAAGCCTTTCTTTTTCTAACTTGTCCAATTATTATCATATATTCCTTCCTTCCCATTCTAGTTATAGGTTGTATTCTATAAATTTTTTTTTTATTTATAAACTGTAACTGATTTTGACTAAAAATTCAAGGGATTTAGTTAGATTTAATTAAAATATCATAATCAAAATTCATTAGATAGTAGAAAAAAAATATGGTGGAAAAAAATTTGAATTTTAAAATATTAATTTGCATTACTTTAAATAAAAAATGTTTTGTTTTGGTGGTATGTGATGTCACAATTAAACTTGAAAGCCCAAGTTCAAATCCTAATCTGTTACATTGTTGTTAATTTTCGACTTAAAAAAAAAAAAACTGTTAATGGAAGCAAAAATTTGTGATAGGACTCAAACACAAGATCTACAACAATAGCAAATCATTGTTGACATGTGGTATTCATGTATGTATATGTATACATCGTATGTTTGGAACTTCCACCAGTTTCATTAATGTTCATCACTCTTTATAAGTTATTTTGTATTTTTTATAATGCATTTATTATTGCTCTCTTTCTTTAATTGCTCTTTGTTTATTAATATAAAACGATGATACATTTATAAAATTTTTAATAAAAATTGAGAATGTAAAATTATAAAGTTAAAATACAATTTTTAAAGTTTTTAAAAAAATATCTATCTTTCTTTTTTTTTAGAATAATTAAATGTGATATATAATAAAAACCCGAGGTAATATAATATAATCACGCTGAAATCACGTGACATGACATCATATAGTTATCAACAGCTGATGTCAGCATGTAATTTCGTAATCCTCTTGTTCAAAAGCTTGCAAAGATTTCACGACTTTTGATCATAATGTCATCTTTGCTGCTTTTTCTTTCTGTCTTTATGTGTCTCCTTTTTCCATCTTCCTTTCTCGTATAGGAAACTAGAGTGCAATTTTTTCCTTCTTCCTTTCTCGTACAGGAAACTAGAGTGCAATTTTCGGATTAAAAAAATATAAAATGATTTATAATTATAATAAAATTTTTGTTTTGAATGTGACTTATAATAAAAGGGTCGTGTTATTGATGAGTACACATACAGATCGTACTCACTTATTATACCCGGTATTTTTTTAAAAAAAAACAATTTTCCACTGTACCCCGTCATACAAATTGTGACACGCGTACACTTGTACTCATTGGCCACTGTACCCACTGCGCATGCACACTGCCACATAGGGGTGAGCATGACTCGGCCCTATCCGAAGACCCGTCCCAATCCGGCGGGTTCGGGTCGGGTCAAACTCGTCTTCAATTATTCAAAGGAACAAATCCGAGTGAGAAAAGGACAGACCCGATCTTACTAAGGACGAATTCGAGTTCATGCCCGGGTCACCCGGACCCGGCCCAGACTTATAATTAATTAATTAATTATATATATATATATATATATATATATATAAATTATAATTATTATTCTTATTTCTAAAAACTAAAACATGAATAAAAAATATAAAACACTAAAGTTTTACTACGGTGTGTGTGAGATACATACATACTGTATGAACTTGCCGAGTTATTAGAAGGTTCTATTTGTTATACATGAGTTCCTTATACTTATTGGAAAAGGATGGGCGGAATATGGATGGTGCAGTATCAACAAAGGCGAATTCTTCTCTTCTGTGAGTAACGAATTATAGAATTATACTTTGTTGTTGTTGAATGAATTATATTAGTATTAGTATACTTCTTGTGGTTAGTTATAGAATTCTAAAAAGATTATGCAAATTTCAAAATTTTAATGGTTTGAATTTTTTTTAATGTTATTCATTCGTGTCCCGGGTGAACCCGAACCCGTCCCTATGAGGACCCGTCCTATTTTAGACTCGTCCTTACCTTGTCCCTCTCTAATTAGGGACGAGTTCGGGTTGAAAAATTGACCCGTGCAACATTTCGGGATGGGTAAGGGTCAAGCCCAACCCGTCCCAACCCGTCCCATGCTCACCCCTAACTGCCACCTGCGTAAAAATATGGAAATGTTTACTTCCTCCGTACTTTATTATATTTATGGTCTTATTTTTAAGCAAAAATAACCAACTTCACACCTATTAAAAATTTAGTTGAATGTATTTAATTTACTCAAATTCATAAAAAAAATAGATTAATTTAATATATTTACATTAAGAATGAAACAAAAATTAAATGACTCAACCACATTATGAGTATGTTTTTAAACCAAAAGAAGTATGTTTTCTTTCTTATATTTTAAATCAGAGGAGGGACTACAAACTATGGTTAGTTTTGCTTATATTTTAAAGCAAAGGAAGAATATTTTTTTCTTATATTTTAAACCGGAGGAGGGACTACAAACCCAAAAAAAATATCTTTTATTTTTTTCGTCACTGTTACATTTTTATTTATTCTCGTCGCTGTTACTTTTTTTTAAACCTTTTTTGTTCTTTTTTTTACTTAAAAATATTTACGCAAACAGTGGCATGAAATAATCTCTAACAAATATGATTACATTTTTCGGTCTTACATAATTTTCAGTATTATATGACACTTTATTTTTATTTTAAATAATTAAATATTTTTTCACAATGGACTAATGTCTTACAAATGTGATTAAAATTTTCGGTGTTACATACTCCTTTCATCTTACAAGGATGATAAAAAATGGCTAAATTTTTGGTTCCAAACTAAACTTAAAAAAGAATTATGTAAAGTTTACAAATTGTAAACTTTAAATTGTGATTGGTTGATCTATGCAAAAAACATTAAATTACTTTTTGATAAATGATTGATGTGTTAAACAAACCATTAAATGCATGTCTTCTTAGTTTTTTGACTTTTGAATATTTTTAACCATCCTAATTGTAACACGGATGGAGTATTATAAATAATTATATATGACACTTTATTTTTATTTTCATTTATTTTTAATTTTAATTTCATAAAATGAAACAAACACAATCACTAATGCCAACAAAAAAAAAAGGTGCAAAGAAAATAATAACCATGGATCGTTTTTGTAAGCAGATGTAGAGGCCCACATTCGGAAAAAAAAAATTAACACTGCAAGGAGTGCAGCGGAAGAGGCCTAGATTAGAAAAAAAAACATAGGAGGAGGAAAGCGTCTATGATGCGCCTGCTCTATCAGGGTAGACATTACATCACGTAACAAGTCATTCATCATAGCCACCCATTAACAACTAAAGTTCTCCCATTGATTCAACGGTTAGTATAGAAACTCATCACCTTTCGATGAGTACCACATACAGACCCATAATAAAAATTGGGAAGTATAAACGACAACAACAATATGATTGATAATGACTTAGCATGATTAAAAAAGGCTTATTTAAGTTTTTGGTCTCCGAAAGTTGATTGAGTTTTGGTTTTAGTCCCTATCTTTTTACTTGACCGGTCTTGATCCTTAAAAGTTTAAAAATTTTGGTTTTAATCCCTTCTGTTACGGATCCACCGTTAATTGATGACGTGGCTAACAGAGTGTCACGTCAGCATGTCACGTGTCTTTTTTTTTAAGTAAAAGGTCTTTAAAAGTTGATCGAATTTTGGTTTTAGTCTCTATCTTTTTTTTTCGACCAGTCAAGGTCCTTAAAAGTTTAAAATTTTTGAATTTGTCCTTGTCGTTAATAAAATACTGTTAATTAGTGACATGACTAACGGATTGCCATATCATCATGCCATGTGTTTGCATAATAATGAGCTTTTGTCACCTTTTTGCATATAACATGTAAGAACAATAATAGGCATGTATTAACAGAATAACAGTATAGAATAAGACATGATTTCTATCATGTATTTGGTTTATTATATAAACAAAAAAGGCGAAAGACTAAAAATTATAATATTTTAGTTCATCTGAAATCTTACATATTGAATGTTATATACTTGTATGATGTTCATGGGTTTGTTTAAGTTATTGGGTTCGTGTAAGTTAGGCAATCTTGGGCCAACCGTGGCTAGAGTTCTGCATGCATTGCTGAGTTATCCATGTCATCTATCAACGTGACAACAACTCATTATTGTGCAGACACATGACATGCTGATGTGGCAATCCATTAGCCATGTAAACAATTAACGGTATTTTCCTGACGGCAATTACCAAAACAACAAATTTTAAACTTTCAAGGACCTTGACCGATAAAAAAAAGATATGGACTAAAACCAAAATTTGATCAACTTTCAGGGACCTTTTACTTTTAAAAAAAAAAGACTCATGACATGCTGACGTGACATTTCATTAGTCATGTCATCGATTAATGGTGGATCCCTAACGGCGAGGAGTAAAACCAAAATTTTAAACTTTTAATAATCAAGACCGGTCAAATAAAAAAATAAAGACTAAAACCAAAACTCTGTCAATTTTCAGGGACAAAAACTTAAATAAACCATTAAAAAAAGTAGTGCAAAGGAAACATGCATTTAGCATACTTAGAGTGGTGCTTCTCAACTTTTCGATGGGCCATCGAAGGACACTGAAAGCTAAAGCACTTAATGCGTGTTACTTTGCTGCACTACTCATTATTCACTCCCTAAATTCTCAAAGTGATAATTTTGTTTTTTTGGATGAACCAGGGTATCCACCCGCGCAACTGGGTGACTAATCCCTCGCACCGCGGTCGGGCCCTTTCGGGAGCGATGCTCCTAGTAAGGCTTGCTCCATTCACATGCGCCTCGGGTACGACTCGAACCCGCGATCACATGCTTAAGGGACACAAACCCCTTTCACTTGTGCCAACCTCCACCGGTAGGTGATAATTTGTTTGATTATTAAGGGATACAATGTCTTATATATGTTTATTATTGATTTTATGTTTTTAATGACCATACATAATTATTAAGTCCATATTAAAACACTTTACAAAGGGAGAAGTTTCAACCCCACTGTTCATTCTACTGTTTTTACACATGTCGCTTTGTGGGGTGTCCACGTCTTTTGGTGTATTTTAGTAAATACGTGCTAACTTGAGTGCCATTTGTTATTGGGGGAGGTTCATGCACTTGGTGTTGGCTTCTCATAAACGCTTCTTGCGTCTATCCCTTGGCTTACGAGGTAAGTTATGGTTGAATGTTTAGCTCAGTCAGAAATAAAGTGAGGAACTTCCTATTCCACTCATCTTTGAATGCTCTTGCCAAATGCCACGTCCAGTAGTCGCGGTTGTGCTCCTCGGATTTGCGTTTGTTGTCGGCCCTCTTCCTCGGCCTTGGTCCAGCAAGTTGGTATATGTTGTTGGTGACATTGCCGTTGAGTTGCAGCTGAGGGATATGAGAAGCAGAACTGTGTTCATTTGATTCTACGGCATCGAAATTGAAACTATAGGTGTCGTTATTTTTTATTAAATAAGCATTTTAAGATTTTCTTTTTCATTATCTTTCTTATATTTGCGTCCATTGAAAATGAAATTCAGGTGTTAGTGTGTGGGTTGATGTCCATCCAAAAAGATTGAGGCATGATGCATTGTCATTTGGTTAATGGAACATAAAGTTCACGTAGGAAAAGGAAGTAAAGTATGCTTTGATTTATTCCTTTGTTGAGTGAAGTGGTACTTAATATAAGTTGTAGTTTGATTTATTCGTTACAACTACAATAATAAGGATCTTGAAATTACGTGACTTTCACACGTTATAGAGACAGAAGGAATACAATTACTAACTTCTATCCATTGCTAGAGTTGTTGGAGTTAGAAAGAAGAAAGTTCTCCAAATGTCCTTTGACCAAAAGCCACGAAACCCAGTTTCTATTCCTTTGTCTCCTCTACTATTCTTTTCTATGTTATTTGTTTAGTTTAGCCGTTCTGTGATGGGGAGAGAAAAGAATACCTTATGGCCAGGAACAGGACCTGTTTCTTATAAAGAGTAAAAACCCTAACTATTACCCATTGACTTCCATCAAGCTAACGGGCCTTTAGAAACAATCTCCTTCTTATCTAAATATGATTTAGCCCATTAATATTTAATCATTTATTTACTAAACACACATCAATACATGTCACATGCACATCACATGAGACATACTAAGATATTAAAATCTTACATTCTCCCACTTGGCTCATGTGACACAATTCAACATTATGGTCTAATAAACAAAATAATTAAATAAACAATTAATGCGCATTTACATTGCTAAATCATTTTATACTTAGATGCTCTATTAATCATGATTAAAGATAGGAACTAATTCGAGTCATGGCGGTTGTACATCATTTGTTCGACATAATTCCTTCCATGTACCACAAAATAGTCTTTTCCTTAACACGATCTATAATTGGGAAATACATAATTGGTCCATAATGTCTTTATTCAAGACAATACATGTTTACATTACTCTAATACGATAATGCATGCCGTTCTAGAGAATAGGTAATCAGAAACATATCAAACATATCATAAATGAGCTCAGCGTGTCAATTACATCATACATAAGGATGTCAACATCAAATTCAATTTTACTTAACAACAGTAATGCATATACTTTCAACATGTTCAATAAATGTTTAGACAATAACCCTTCTTTCAAGGGATTAACAATCATAAGATTTGTGCTAATATGCTCTATTGACAATCTTTGTTTCTGATCTCATTCTTTAGAGACAAAGTACTTCATTCACATACTTTTAGCACCTTTATAGTACTTGTCATTGCTGCAAAACACCACAGTATGTTTTCAGCGGCTAAGCAATATTGTCGACAGTTCTAAGCCCCGAAATAAAATTTTGCAGTCAATTAGTTTGAATTGTAACCTCAAAACTTGTTACAAATTCAACATTCTAATCACCTCAATGTGATCATTCATTATAGAAGTAAGCATGTATTTATTCGTTCCATGCTAATACCTCAAGACTTTATGAGTATAGTTAATATTTCCTTAACGTAAATTTTATTCATTCTAAATCATTCTAGTACTTTAATGATATATGCTTTCCGAGATAAGCCTAACAATTCATGTGACATATTCTAGAATATTCATTTTCTAATCAAATGGCTTGACTCACCTATATCTTTCATTCAAAGTTACTAGAAAAAACTTCTTAGTCTAGTGTAAAAGACCAAGATAATAAGTTGCAAGCAAGATATAATCAACATACAAAATCAACATAATAAACTCACTCCCACTGACCTTCAGATACTTACACAAGTTAATTGTGTTTCCTTAAATCTAAAAAGAACAATAGTATCATTGACTATCTTTCAGATACTATTGGTGGGATGTTTGTTTAAATTTGTATATTAATTTCCTCAAATTTGCACATTATGTGTTCATTCTTTTCAATTGAGAACCACATTAGTGGGTCATCCATATAAACATCCTCCTCTAAAATTCATAAAGGTTGTTTTCACATTCTTCTACTGGAGTTCCAAATCATTACGGACTACATATGTCATGATGATAATATTGAATAAATTCTTTCAGGTAATTGGTCAAAATACCTCATTAATGGTCAATGCCAACTTTGCGAGGGAAATCATTGATAACAAATTTGGCCTTGTAACGTTCAAGGTTGTCACGAGAGTTATATTTGGTCCAAAAGACTCACTTACCCCCCAACTCTCGTGTAACCTTTAGGCAATTCTACAAGGTCTCACATATAAAAATATTTATCAATATTATCACAACTTACGGCTTGTAAAACAACACATCGTTATCATTAATGACTAAGTCAAATTCATATTCTTGTAGATAAACCACTTAAAACATTCGAAATAGCAATTTCTTTTCCTTTTTTTTAATACTATTTCTCGTGGTTCTTCTAAAGTAGAATCGTTGTGAATAGTGGATTCATTTCATACTTTATTGTTATACAATTCAACAATAAAAGAAACTATTGTTGAGGTAGAAGAACAAATTACAAATTACAGGAACTTGCACCCTAACTCCGTTAATTTCCACGTTATGTGGAACTATACTCCCACTAATTTCACAATTCTCAGTAAACCTGTCATTCACAATTTCAATGGTTCTTATACTATGGTTAGAACAATAAGGTCTATACCTTTTGATTTATATGGATAATCAGTGAAATACTCATTAATGTTTTATATCCATTTTCTTTTCTGGCAGATTGCAATCCTTGTTTCTGCTGACAACCTTAAACATGCAAGTGCCTTAAATTGGGTATCTTATAAACACAGTTCAAAATTGTCTTTGACACTGTCTTACTAGGAACCCTGTTCAATAGACAAAAGGCAGTTTCAGGACATACATTCACAAATGCAGGTAAAGATTAAATATCATACTCCTAACCAAATTCATTACTGTTCTGTTATGCCCTATATACACCATTTCGTTGTAGTGTAACTGGCATACACACAAATTACTCAATTCTTGAGGAGTTTAACGAATAGTCACAGATGTTGCCCATTTTAATTAATTCTTTCATGTTAGTCATCATCTCTATCGTAATTGATAACATTCATCTATATGTACTTAACTTTCTACTTTATTCAAGTAAAAATTTTCAAAACATAACTATAACATGAATAGTTATCAATAAAGATGATCACATACCTTTTCCTTTCTAAAAAGAAAGTTAACATCAGAGGTCCACAAGTTTTGAAGAACACATTTTCAAGAAGTTGGATCCTTCTTGTGGCTCCTTTCTTTGTGTCTTTGATTTTTCTTTCCTTTAATACAATCTGCACAAATAATTAGGCCAATAAAATCCAAATCTGGAAAGATTTTAATTTGTTCCTTATAAAGCTTTCCATTCTTTCCTTGGATTTATGACCCAAACACTTATGCCACAAATTAGCAAAAAATCATTTAAAATTCAATTTATATAACTATCACTATTATACAAATACCAACGTGATAATTATACTTAAATAAATTGAAACATCCATAACCAAACATAAAAGAGTATCTAGTAACATTAATCCTAGATAATAAATCAAACTCCTAGAAAAACTAGGTACCTAAAAGGTTTCCAATGAGTCTAGGTGATGCCCAATATCAATGATTAAACATTAAATCCTGACAAGTTCTACTAGAACCTTCACTTTATTCCCACAAACACATACTTTACATGTGGGTTTATGGCATGGATTAAACAAAATTCATTATGCTAGAAACATGTTCCGATTCATCCAGAATCAATCCACCAAATTTATGTGGATTTTTGATTAAGTTTGACTCAAACATACATAAGCTTTAAACTTATCTTTCATAGAATCAAGATTTTCATTTTATGCACTTCTTCTGAATTCAACATTTTTGCACAAAATGACATTTATGATAATGAGGTTCTTTCATATGAGTTTTCACATATGCCTCATTAATTCTAAGTGATCCTTTGCCCTTATCATGTTTCTTCACACATTTATTTCCAGCTCCTTAATGTCCTTAAAAGTTGGATAAAGAGATTTCTTATATTCTTAAGTATTGTTTTCTCTTAAACTAAGATATTGTGCAATTTACTGCACAACCCATTATCTTTCATGGCGTTATAGCTCATTCAAAAACAAGTAACACTCAATCGGTAATGAGCAAGCATAAACTATAATAAGAAGTTCTCATCCACAACTATTCCTAAGGACTTAAACTTAAATCTTGCTGCAATAATTTTTCTTTTAATTATACATTCATAAATAGTACACAAATCACCAAGCTTAGGGTACTCATTAATGTCCCAGAAAGAGACTCACAAAATATTGGGTACTCTCACAAAATTCACTTATTATTTTTTTTTAATTACTTTCAATTTTGGAGAGAATTATCTTAATGTTATCTGCAACACTTATCCTCATGAACATAACATAAGTGCTTGTCAAATCTTTCTAAAAATTACTCAGATTTTATAATAAACTTTATCTTTATTGTTGCTAACACCATTAATAGCAACAAACTTTTCTTTAACCGATAAGAAACACTTGCAAACTCTAGTCAGAAAGTTGAACAAATAACACTGACACATAAAAGTCATGAGAATGCAGAAAATTAAGAACATGTACTACATAAATGTTTTGAGACATAAGGTACATATTACTTAAACAATTAATGTGCACTAATGCTCTCCTTTGGGTTGCACATTAGCACACGACATTCAAACATAATGATGCTAATAAAATTAATAATCAATAATTGGCAATGATATATGTACCAATTAGTATTATTTATTGTCTTTGGATATATAAATAAACCAATAGCACAAACATATTGCCTACAGTCATGTCCATTAATTATAAGAACAACTAATCAAACCTTTGGGCGATCCATAAATGCCTTATAACAATGAACTACAATATACCCATAGAACATCGAACCATTAAGTCATTCATATAGCATCAAATCTATGAGTTATTGAAAAATCATCATATGATTTGAAATTAATTTACTTACTGATTTGACCACTTTGGTGATTAACAAAATCAACTTACAATTAACTTCAAATCAAATTCATTATTATAATAAAATTATACAATCGGAATTAATATCTTTATGATTTGACAGCTTTAATGATGATCAAATCATCATACATTAATATCAAATCAATCAATGCCAATTCAAAAAATTTCTTTTGCTAATAAAAAACTCAAATTAATCACAAATATATATATATAAACGTAAATTGTCCATGACATACTGAACTTGTTATATATATTCATTATTATGAAAAAGGAATATATAGTTATTCGTCATTCACTGTAATGTGCTTTTATACAGTAAAACGAAACATAAATAGTGATGAAAGCAATACCTAATGCTTTTCACATATATCAATTAATAGTTTTACCCCAATTAAAAAAAAGCTTGATGAACTTTAAAAAATATATAATTGAAACACTGGGTATACGTTATACCCAATTGGAAATCAACTTTGATGGGTAAAACAAATCGATAAACAATCAATTTTCAAATAATCCTAATATTTCATTTAACAATAATGCGGAAGCGTAAAGATCCTAAATTCATAATTAGGATTCAGCAAAATTAATCCCTAAACGCCATAATTGGGATTCAATTCATACCAAAACAAAACAAAGTCCTAAATTTCATAATTAGGATTCAAAGAAATTAAATTTCATAATTTGGATTTATGCAAAAATTCGTTCCCTAAACACCATAATTAGGATTCAATCCAAATCCTAAATCTTAATTGGAAAGTCATGAATTTCTTAACGTGGCTCTGATACCACATATAAGTTGTAGTTTAATTTATTCGTTACAACTACAATAATAAGGATCTTGAAAATACATGACTTTCACACGTTATAGAGACAAGGAATACAATTACTAACCTCTATCCATTGCTAGAGTTGTTGGAGTTAGAAGGAAGAAAGTTCTCCAAATGTCCTTTGACCAAAAGCCACGAAACCCAGTTTCTATTCATTTGCCTCCTCTACTATTCTTTTCTATGCTATTTGTTTAGTTTAGCCGTTCTGTGATGAAGAGAGAAAAGAATACCTTATGGCCAGGAACAAGACCTGTTTCTTATAAAGAGTAAAAACCCTAACTATTATCCATTGGCATCCATCAAGCTAACGAGCCTTTAGAAACAATCCTCTTCTTATCTAAATATGATTTAGCCCATTAATATTTAATCATTTATTTACTAAACACACATCAATACATGTCACATGCACATCACATGAGACATACTAAGATATTAAAATCTTACACTTAATGCTAAAAATTTCTTGACAGGTACCAATATAACAAATGAAAATAACCTACACATTGCTTTTTCTTTTGGAGCAGAGAGGTATAAAGACTAGAGGGCCATTTCATCTTAACTGTGCCTTTATGTATTTTATAAGCAACTGAAAGTCTCTTACACAATACTATATTATTGAACTTGTCTCCCATAGTATTGTTTATCCTTATTATTAGTTGCTTTAACTATATTTTTATTATTAAAATCAAGAGACCTCGAAATCTATTTTTCTTAGCTTCCTGTTAGCTTTTGCCTGACATGTCTGCCATAAACTTTGAATCCAAGGTGTCGCAAGTGTGTTTTTATGACGAAGCTGTTAAGAACTTGAATGTAGAAGTGGCAAGGGAAGCAAAACTTGTGTGGTCTAAAAGGAGCTGCAGCTGCTTTATACTATGTTAAATCTTGCATAAGATCCCCTTCTTCACCATCTGCTTCTAATTTCAGATTTTTGTACTACGAAAAGAAATATACTTTTAACTGTTTGCTCTTTTATTTTTCCTCGAGTTTAATCAACATGATGAACTATAGCGCAATTCAATTGATAAGAATGTTGTTATACGTGAGACAACTTATAGCTGAGCATGCCATACCATAATTTAAATTAATGATGTTGCTATATGTATTAGTTCTATTTGTTGAAGCATAGGCATAAAGGTAGAGCTTATTGAATCACTTTTGGCTTTTTTATTTAGTTTTATTATTGCTATTATCAGTCATTAAAGTTTGCATATATATATATATAAACTATGTCCTTGACTCCTTTCTTATTTATTTTTTCAATTACACATCTAATTCCTCTTTCCACATCTTTCCAACTAATTTCGCTAATCTATTTCTCTTAAGTTTAGATAAATAAAATGGTATATTAGTGGCTATGGCATAGAACAATAAATCAGTGTGAGCTAAAAGAAGACTTAAACTCCACAGGGTTTGCGAATGAGAAGGAAGTTAGCAAAAATAAGGGGAAAAAAGTTCAGACAAATAGAGAAATATCCACCAAACGTAACCTCGCCATACGAATTAACCAATTTGCAGCATTTTTTTTCCAACGGTTATTCAATTGAGCAGTCATTCAAAACAAATGTGGCAGAGTCAGCTTCAGAAGCAACCATAACTGGTATTTTGTACCTGTGCATAATGGACCAAACTGTAGGTTTATTCCTCTATAAAATGTAAATTTATGTAATGTAAAGTGAATGAAGAGGTAGCAGGCGCAGAAGTATCATGATTTTTTTTTTGGTTTACATGGGAGGTCTGGGACTAGAACCCATGACCTGGGAGAGGGGGAAATCCTAAGTGTCCCTGCAGCCATCAACTGGGCTGTCTTACGCGGACGCAGAAGTATCATGATTGATTTGGTTATTAGAAGGTGATTAAATATTATATATGACCTTGGGTTATGTCTGTGACTTAGAGAGAGCAAGAGGTGCAACAATACAATCATTGTGAGTTGTTAGCTACTTTAGACAACCACAAGAAGGGTACCACCAAGCAGATTCTTGCTCAATTGACATAATGCAGCCAATTACTATGAAAAGCCCATCCTAATAGCAGGTAGAAAGAGCAAAACAATATTTTTAGTATTCTTGGAATGTCAATTTGTTATTAAAATAACAATTCCCTACCTTCAGAATGTTGTGCAGGGTAGCGGGAGAAAAAAGGATATTCAATTTAAATGTGATCAAAAGCTGGTGAAAATGCCAAAGAAATACACACAAAAAAAGTAATGCACAACTAAGTTCAAGTTTGCATACCCATTCTTGAAGTTATTTAATTCAGGGGTGTTGGGGTTGATTGGTGACCGAGTTATGTGATTGGCACATACTACTAAAACATGGGAAAAACGGGATGAGTAGAACCCCAAATATCATATGAGAGCAGCTTTGTGGAAAAAAAACAATCAACAATAAAAATCACAATTACCAAGCAATAAAAATGCAAAAACTATAGGGCAAGTGCAAAATCACAATTACCTCTCCCATGATTTGGCTTTGCAATTTGAAGAACCAATATAGGAATATCTAATCCACAGCAAGCTAGGTAAGCGTTTATCTGGTCAGCAATATCGTCATTAAAAATACAAGCTGCAATACATGACCACAATTAACACAAACTTAGAAATTTGTTTTTATTAGGTATATGGAAACAATAAATCACGCAAAATAAAACAAACCGACAATCAGCTCACTTCCTGTCACTCAATTCCAGTCTTAGATCTGTAGTTACTTTCCCATTATTGCCAAGAGCAACAAACTTGGATGCTGCGGTAATCAAGCCAATAATATCTAGAGATGAACATGTTAAAAGTTATTAGGCCAAGTTAAAGGTAACAAATTCAAAAGTGGAAGGTTAACTCCGGAATATTTTTTTTTTGGAGCCAATGACTAAAGGATGACTACAAAATTCAAAAAAGACAATTACTATCAAATCGTTATGATGATAACCAGCATCCATTGCCTCGTGTATGGGAGTCAGGGAAAGTGCATAAGGGGGAATGCTTTTGGTTTCAGAAGCGATAACTTTCGACCCATCATATAAGATCAACTTGTTTTTGTGCAAGCTTGGACGGTTCGACTACTATTAGCCACTGTGATGTAGTTATATTATATAAAGAACCCTCTCTTATGCAATCATAACCAACCAGAGTATATTCATTCAACTTGTTTGTTGGCTTATGAAATTCCAGTGAATGCCAAAAGATTAGAAAAGAAGTGTTAATGCAGCAGACTATTTCACTTAGACCACTTTAGGTTACCAAATCAAGAGTATTTTACACTTCAATACGTGTTTTGAACTATACACCGGATGAGTATTGGATGATCTATAATTAGCAATGAATGAGAAAAGATTTGGATTATTTATAAGAATGAAAGATCGTCAATATAGAGAGCATACATATATAATTAAGAATGCAGTTCAAAATCAGTAAGGTTTACTCACAATTACTCAAGAAGGACTTTTTGACCAACTCAGTTCTCTTTTTCTTTTTGAAGAGGGCATCCCTTTTCTGCTTACATATATGTGAACATATCAAATTAATGAGTCTGATGGACAAGGCAAATGACAAAATAGTGACAATACTCTTTCCCACTATACAAATGTTGATCATTATGATATTATCGTGTAGGACGAATAGTGACTCAAAGATCATTTTGATAGCAAAAATAAACGTGAGAGATTAATATGATACAAAAAATATGAAGTATCAATTTAAGAATGAAAAATAAAGTAAAGGAACAAATGAACAATTTAACTTAAATAAATCGTTCTTATCAATATTAGTGATTTCAAAAATAAATAAAATTTAATTACCTTTATATTTTTAATACAATTATTCCTTAAAAAATCTTTACAAAATTGTTGTGCTCATTTATAAAGGCTAAATTACTGTACTTCACCATGCACACGTAACGAGAAAAGAAAAAAGAGTATCAAGTAAGAGTATCACGACCCTAAATCCACTCTCTGTTTATAAATGGGTCCCACGTATTATCTTATGATTTTTTACACTTCCCCAAAAATAAAGAACTCTATCAACTTTTTTCCTCCAACCCCAAATCCAACTTTCATTCTTAAATGAGACCCATAACCTACCCCACACTTTGAAATGCTCCAACCTTTTTTTTTTCATTTCAAATGTCAGTTAATTAAAAAATATTCTATGTATTTTCCTTTTCACAAATATATATATTTTTGTTATTCGGATTTAATTTTTTTTTATTATATCTTCTCTGACAGAAGTTAAAATTTTTTTTCCTTGTTTTCAAATTTAGTTAATTGAAAAATATTCTATGTGTATACTCGTTTTTATGATTTGAATTAATTTTTTTTTACTCTCTGTTCTTAAAAAACTATATTGAATTAAAACTGTATTCAAAATTGACATATTCTAATAAATCTATACCCGAATCTGTGTAAAAAAATATTCTGAGTAAATCCGTAGTAAAAAAAGTAAAAAAAAAATAAAAATACATATGGATCCCTATGCTCCTCCCATGAATCAGTTCACTTGGATGACCCAATTCGTCCCAATGTATTCCCCCAACCCTGAACTTTGACTTTTTTGGTTTGTTCATTGCACGGACGGGGGAAGAACTCCCTGTTGCTGATGCTCTAAATTATTTCTTGCACTTTAACCATGACTCATTTTTTTTTACGGGAAAATAAAACTTCAAGGAGTACAAATATAACACACAATAATAAAGACAAGTACATAGTGATCTCAGGAAAAACAGCAAAAAGAACAAAGTACACTGCATTAACAACCTTCCAAAAGCGGACATGCATCATCTTCCAAAAATGGACTCGACCACGAGATTCAAGAGCATTTAGCTTCAAGATAATAATCTCATCAATTTTGGGAGTAAGCATATATTGGTGATAAGGAACCTCAAAGATGTGGGGATAGAGCCGATGAGCAAAAAATAAAACATAAACCTGCAAGGAAAAAGTTGTCACTACTATCACACTTCCAATTTTTTAAAAGGGAGAAGGATCATCAAAACTGGAAGGTAGAACAAACACAGGCCTCCAACACCAACAAAAACACTCAAAACAACTAAAAAAACAACTTATTTATAAAACACAACTTGCACAAATGCAAGAGAAAGATCCAGAAAAACTTGGATTGAAAACCCACACACCAATCAAAGGAAGGGGAGGAAAATCAGTCTCTCCCACTCTCTTACTCTCAATCTATGAAGCCCCAATACGTAGTATGACACATACGATAGACACGGATACGGGGATACGAATTTTTTTGAAAATTCAAGATACGATATGACATAGAATACGTGAACACAAATTTATTTATATATATATACCAAAAATTTAAAAGAGAGATTGTACATAGATAATTTTCATTCATATTGTCATTAGTTCAAAATAACATTAGTACATAACTATAATGATCACAATTTAGAGAAAATAGATAGTGCATCGACAATGTAAAGTTTTTTTTTACACCATTTGTTCATCATCCACACCATTCATTTGTATTACTTTTATCTAAAAGTTAACAACCATAAACACATAAATGGTGGATGATGACCTAATGGTATAAAAAACTTTACGCCGTTAATGCAGACATATTAATCTCCACAATTTAAATGACTTAAAAAAAAGGGTTATTTAATTTTATTAAAAATTCTAATTAAAAAGTTACTTTTAAAAAAATAATTATTAAAAAATTCAAAATAGAGTCAAACAAGTATCGAGGGGTATCGGGAAGTATCCTAAAAGTTTTTTTTTTAAAAAAAAATAATTAAAATTAAATAAAAAAAATAATTGGATACTTTTGAAACACGTATCGGGAAGTATCACACACGTATCGGTATAAGACACGAATACGACACAGATACTTTTCTATTTTTGAAGTATTTAGGCTTCATAACTCTCAATGATGAAGAAAAAACCAGCACAAGCAGATGAAAACAGGAGCAAGGAAAGGGGAGGGAAGAAACAGCAGAAAGCAGAGAGAAGCGGCTAACTCTCTGCCTTATTTCTGTAAAGTATTAAATGTTAGTATTAACCTGGACTCATTTTTGTTGAATGTTGAGCGTCAACTTTCCAAATCATGACTTATCTATGGTTTTTTTTTTTTTTTTTTTTATATGGTAGGTCTGAGACTATAACCCATGATCTGAGGAGGGGAAAATCTTAAGTGTCCCTGCAGTCACCAACTGGGCTGTCTTACGCGGATTATGATTTTTTTTAATGGTATGCATGGGTGCCAACATAAATATAAAATTGTATTGAAGAATTAATTAATTATTTTTAATTTATTAATGTCACAATTTTTAATTAATATTTGATTCTTATTTTTATTACTCCCGCTGCTTAATTTTTGTTTTCAAGTATATTGCACATACATATCAAGAATATGTTAATTGTCGTAAATTTTATATTTTTTCTGTCCTATATGTAAGAGTTTTTTTTGGGATTTTTCACTACTATTAAATAATTTAGTCAAATTTGTTAGTGACATTAGAAATGTAAAAATTTGATATACTTTTCTAAAACCACACCTATATTATTTTTTGGAATCTAAAAAATGTTGAATAAGTAGGAGTGTTTGCGAATAGAAGTAATTAAATATTATTGAAAATTAAAATAAGGTCTTATAAGTAAGACCAAAATGAAAGTCTCAAAAATGCTTATATAGAGGAAGTATGTATTTTATCTAAAATACTCATATTTAATCCTTATTAAAAATTGTAATAATATTTAATTTTCATTAAGAATTGTGTTTATTAATTAACTTATAGTAGTTTAGGGATAAGAGAGAAATAAAAATAAAATTGATGAAAAAATGATTGAATGAATAGTTAAAATTTTAAAAAATATGTTTGTGCTTTAAAATTATAAGAAAACAAAAATTATGGAATAAAAAAATAATTAAAAATCAAAAATTAAGAAATGAAGGGAGTATTACATTAAAGTGAATGTTGCTCATCGTTTTGAATGGGGCATATTGATATTCCAATTGTTGAATAACAAATAAAGATTTAATGATCTTTGATAAACTATATTATGGTAAATATTTTTGGATGATTAAATTAGTGGCATAATTTATTTTTGAGAGATTATATTAGTGACAAATATTTTTGAGGGACCAAATTGATGACAATGTAATTTTCGGAGGAACAAATTGACTATTTATTCTAATAAGAACTACGGGGGATGATTTGGTAATTATATATATATTTTAATTATCATGTTTTTATATAGGATTTTCTTAATCTGAGTGTTGAGGATAATGAACTATAAATGACATGTTTTCATTGAAAAAATAAAGACTTAATAATTATGAGTTAAAAAACTTCGGTTTCAACGAGATTTTACTACTTTTTAACCTCTTGTTTAGGGTTGAGGTTAAGTAAACCCTTTTAACATATTTGCTACTTATTTGTTGATTAGGATTATCAAATGATGAAGAAATATTCTTATAACCCAAGTGGATTATTGTCCTAGTGGAAACTGACTGAGCGCTTAGGAACTTCAGGGTCAAAGGCACGAGCCTCAACGAGGCAACTAACAATTTCTGGAGAGGATCCATGATATTTGTGTTTCAAAGACTCGCACAGTTCGCGGATTCGAAGTAGATTAGTTGGGCCAAAAAATGTGAAGCTCAAACACTACCTGATTTAAAAAAAAAAAGAAATATTCTTAAAAAAAAAATTGAAGTATTTGTTTGCCTGGTCATTCATTCAATTTTAATTTTTTTTTTTATTAATTTCCTTGAGATTCACCTCACCTACCTACCAGTTTGATAACCGATATTGCCTTGAAACGAATAAGGTATGTTCTATGGTGCATGTTGGTTGACATGAATAATATATGTTGCTCCCAAAAAGCGCAGAGCCTCGTGATAAAGAAAGAATATGACCAAATAAAATCAAATATAATATACTCCTAAACGACAACAATATGATTGATCATGACTCAGCATAATTAAAAAAAGCAGTGCAAAGGAAACATACATTTAGCGGAAGGAGAGTGGTGCTTCCCAACTTTCCAATGGCCGGGCCATCGGAGTACACTAATGAAAGCTAAAGCACTTAAATTATCAAAAAAGCTAAAGCACTTTATGCATGCTACTTTGCTGCACCACTCATTATTCCCTCTCTCAACTCTTAAGGTGATATTTTAATTATTTTTTGGTTGATTATTAAGGGATAATGTCTTATGTTTATTATTGATTTTATGTTTTTAATGACCTTACATTAATAAGTTCTTTATATATATATATATATATATATATATATATATATATAGTATAATACTTTCTTCGTTTCAATTTAGCTGTCATTTTAATATTTTTAACTTGTTTCAAATTATTTGTCGTTTTAGGAATTCGGAGATGCATTAACTAATTTTTTCCAATTTTAACCTTGCTTTTAAATATTTTGAATCATGTGAAATGTATGATAATTAATGTAATGTGAGGATAATATAGTAAAATAATAGTCTTATTCTTCTCTTGAAAGTTGAAGTATCAAATGACTTTCTTAATATGTGTGAAATTCCTAAAGCGATAGCTAAATTTGAAAAAATGGAGTGTTTATTACGAAAAATTTGAACCAAAGATCTTCAAAGAAAATTCTAACACAATTTAGTTGAATGATTGAATTTAAATTTTCTAACACATAAATTTTTTATTAATCCCATATATATATATGAATTCCGATATTAGTTTCTCGTACAAGAGGAATTCTCTCATTCTCTTGTAACCTCGACTTAAACGTATTGTGTTGTTTAGAATCGACATTTTTTTTTGGCTTATTTATATCTTTGGTCCCTAAAATTTCAATGTATTTTAATTTTAGTCAATGAAAATTTTTTTTGACCGAGACTGAAATCAAAAACATAAATAAGCTTTTTTCTTTTTGAAAATTAGAATTGACACTATTATTCACTGTTTCACGTGAGTTTTTTTTTTTTTTTTTTTTTTTCACGTGAGTTTTGCTTGTAGAGGTTGGACTCAAAAAATAGCATAATTTTAAGAGATTGAGTTCAAATGGTACTCGGCAATAGCAAGATTCTACATTTTGTAATCAGCTTATTGATTAGTAGACAAATCTTGGTGTTGCTCGACACAGGCCAGGACGTAGTTTTTGGCAAGAACCATGTCAAAACAATTAGCATAGAGAAAACATAGAATTAGCACCATGTAAATAATGAATAGAGAACAACATCAACTATTGGGAACTAAGTGAAACTGAACAAATGCACCATCAGTCAGCGGGGGTGTACCAAGAGGAGGAACCATAGTGAATGACTGAGTCGAGATAGAATAAAGGGATGGCGTGACAGTGAGGCGATAGTGTTTCTTGTGTTTCTTCACCAAAAATAAAACTAATTTCTCCACCAATTTTTTTAAACCATTTCTGCAACCGATTTATGGTGTTGTTTTAGTCAACAAAAAATTAACAAATGAACAAATGATAATCTACTAGGATCTCAACAATAATCAATTTTGGTTGTACATTAACTTCACAAAACGATGATGAATTGAATCTGTGATATTATTCTGGTTGGAAAAAAAAAAAGGATTTTGCTAACGCAAAACAGGCAAGGAGCATTAGAAACACAAAATTCAACATTTCTCAAAATATTAAACGCATAAAAATTATTTAGTTAGAGATCACACAGCAAAATAGTCCATATAAACTATTTAGTTTCACATACTACCCTATTAATAACAAGGGACTTACTAACATTAATCCAAAATTGGATGATTGCTATGAAACCTTTTCTTAAACCAATAAGAAGTTGCCACCTATGCTATGTCATTATTTGAAGTAGTTAAATTAGTTTTTTGCAATTTAGTCCAATATAAAAAGTAAATTAAAAATTTAGTCTTTTGTACATATAGACAAATTATACAAACAACTTTAATTTTTTTTTTAAATTAAGAGTTATAATTTGTCTATAGGTACAAAGGACTAAATTTTTAATTTACTTTTTATATTGAACTAAATTGCAAAAAACTAATTTTAACTAATTAATGACATGACATAGGTGACAACTTCTTATTGATTTAAAAAAAGATTGCATAGCAACCATTGGATTGCAGGATAGAAATATATTAATACCAAACAAAAATGTCAAATATGCACAGACAATTCCTAGTTTAATGTCAAATATGCACACATTCTCAAACTTTAGCTTGATAAAAGAAAAATTAAACATGCAAAAAAAACAACGAAGTATTAAAATGACAACATTCCTAGTTTTTTGGACTAGTGAAATCTGGCTCCGCTGGCTTCTGAGGCAGCAAGGATAGTAATCTGTCTGGCTGTGGCATTCTATTGCACTTCCCTCTTCGCAGCGATCGTAATAGATTGGATGAGAATCTTGATGCATATACGGTGGCACCAATGCTTAGCGAGGATCCCTCCTCATTTGCAAGAGCACGCAGCCTTTCTTCTACTTCACATAGTGAAATCTTAGTCTTCTTCTTCAAGTATCGACGCCATGCTACTTGTATGAAACATGCTGCCCATGTCCTCCATTGCACGGAATAGAACCTAAAGAAACATAATGTTGAATGAAATGTTGGATCATATTTTGTTTCTTTCATTTTCATGTTGAAGGTGGAATTGATTCTAATATCCTTAACACAATACCTCATCCACCAAAGAGTAATCTAATAGGAAGGTTAACTACTACAATTTTATATTCAATTTGATGTTGATAAAATGAATTTGATCGGATGATCTAAGCAAAACTACTCCTAGTCTAAACAAAAGTCATGGCTTTTGATTATGACTTCACCTTGTTGACTCCTGATCCTCAAAGCCTTTGTCCCACTAGGCGGGGTCGGCAATATGGATCAAACGACGCCATAAGAACATCGTTGATCCATATCATAAAGATTTGATAAAGTTTATATAGGTGGAATATATATATATATATATATATATATATATATATATATATCAAAGTCTTGCCTGAAAGTCTGTTGAAGTTGTTTGCTGTTTATAAGACGTCGAAATTGGGAAGCAACAAACTTCAAGTCATCAGCAGTGATAGCAAAGGCTTCAACTTCTGATATAGTTTGCACAGTTCTAGTTGAAATTGGTAGATATGGAGATGTGTCGGAATCTAAGACCCATGTTAGTAGCTCTTCTCCACAGAAATCACCAGCCTTGAGCACAAAGGAGTTGAAGAAACCAGTTCTTCCAGCATTCGTTGTGGCAGTAGCAAGAGTTCCACGCATAATGAAGAGCATTTCTTCAACTGGATCTCCTTCAAGAAAAATGTAACTCTTCTCTGTATGAAGAACTGGCTTCAGTCTATCACACATTGCATCCAATAATTGTTTATTCATGTCCTTGAACATCGGCACCTAGAGCAATAAGAAAGTAAAATGTTCAATGCACTAGTATAAGTTTGTAGGGAATAAAAATTAATAATAACCAGATGATATGATTATGGGTGATACCTACTTTTTTTAGCGAATCTAAACAAAGATGACGCATAATATCCCTTCTAAGATCTTTCGGGAGGTTTCGAATTAATGTCTCCTCCTCAACACCTCTATTTTCTTGCCATTTGTATTGTTCGCACCGTCTAACTCTTTCCTTCAAGTGACGGGGTAGCCTGCGGCGGGACATCCAGTGTTCTCTATCCATTTTTTTGACTCTCATCTCTTCAACTCTAACTGTTGAAGTTAGAGTTGTATATTTTAGATATTTCTGTAACAATATTCAACAAAACCCATGGATTCATTAAATGAGGATGTTGATGATTCTCAACCAACAGGGTTGTGTATTAATGACACAAACATGAGCAACATCTTTCATGTCTTTGTTCTCATCTTATAGAGTTGTAGTCCTGATCAAGAATTACCTGCACGTTTCCAATAAGTAACGAGAATAGAACCAATCCAGAGATGGAAATGAAGATAGCAAAGATTATCTCCCCAACATGAGTACTTGTTTGGAGATTTTGCCCAGCAGAACTGCAAAAAAGAACAAAAATTATGACTTTTGGAATGCTTTTAGCCCATGTCTTCAAATAGATTGTTCCAAGTTTTTCTTGATAAGATGTTTCAAGAAGACAACAATATAAGATATGATGTTAAGGTATGTTTGCTTTGCAAAAATGTTTTCTATTTTTATTTATAAAAACCATTGATAATTATACTATAACTCAATGTTTACTTTAAAATAATTTTTATTAATTACGAATGTGATTTCACGTTTTCATTCTGTTTTTTGTTTTTATAAAGGAAATAATGAAAACAAATTTTTATTGTTTACTATACAAAATTTTGAAACTAGGAAATGAAATGAAAATGCGAGGTTATTATATTCGTAATTAACAAAAACTTAAATAAAAACACAGATTATAACTATAATTATTAATAGTTTTTTAAAATAAAAACATGAATGTTTTGGCAAAGCAAAACACAGATCCTAATCTAGTATAAGGAACCAAGACCAGAGAAGAAGAGTATTATTCACACACCTTACATTGCGCAACCCCCACCAAAAGGAGTAGAAGAATTTCTGGCTAAAACTTGTAGTGGATTCTACCACACCAAACTTTAGAGCTTCCATGTACATTCCAAAATTGAAAACTGTGGGGTCTGCGGGATCATCAGGATCTTTGTGAGGGCAAGAAGTAGGTCTATTGAGAAGTGATAGAACATTTGGATTGTCTTCCGGTCCACAGCTCAAGAAGTAATGGTGATAAAATGAAGTGTTCTTCAACTGTTGGCGCCAGCACCGAACCTCTGATTCAAGCGAAAGCAAATACCAGAAAGCTCCAACCACCTGGTATGTATAATGAAATTTAGCATAAGTAGTAGTAGTAACATAGATGAAGTGTTCTGAATAGTAAGTAATAAGATCAGCTTACATGGCTTGCTAGCATATAGAGAAAAAGATTATAAACAGCACCAGCCCATGCTGTCTCAGTCAATATGCCAAATTTGCTTGTTACTTGTTTGAACAATGGATATATCCTCACAAGTCGTGGGACATACTGAGCTATTACTGTGTACTTCAACACACCCTTAGCCACATATGAAACCGAGAATTCTGGGTTTCGAATGATTGCTAAAGTGGCCATCTAAGGAACAAATTAAAAGTGTTAAATAAAAAACAAACATCAAATAGTATGTTTGAACTGAAAAATACTGTTATAGTATCTTATCTTCATTTTGATACCTGTGGAAGGGGAATGATGGATAGAACATCAATGATGAAGTATGAACTCAAGTATCTCTTCCCTATGGCCATAGAATCATCAACCAATTCATCCATTCCGAATACAGGAGGGATAAAGCCGGTTCGAAACTGAAAGATGATGCGAAGAATGTAGAAAACATCAAAGAATGTTCGAAGAACACATGCAATTACTTTCCATGCTCCATCAAAATCAATGCATTTTCTCTGGCCATTGATCATTGGGATGTAAAAGAACAAAGGGTCCACAGAGATAGCCATCACACAAGTTATTATAAGAAATTTGTTCCATCTCCGAAGCAGAGGCGTTCGTGGATCAAGAACATTGCTACATGAAGCCATTTTTAAAAGGCAATATAATCAGACAGGATTCCTTATGTTTGTGTATGCTGTATAGATAGAATTTCAATTTTCAAAGGTGGTATTGCTTTGGATATTACATAAATGGCTATCGTTTGTTCTTTAACTTTTTTTTTTTAAATCAAATCATGTTTTTTTTTATCATACTAGTAATTTTACCCGTAGTTAATATGAAATTTTTATAAAAATGATTTACCTGTATTTAGAAATGAATAGTCATAAACATTAACCTTTAAATCTAGTTTCAGCTACCAACTTTTTCATTAATAAAAATTAACTAATAATGTATCAACTATGCGGTTTCTAATTTTAATTAACAACATAATTTCTTATATTAAAAAAGAAATCCAACTCATTTTGATTTTTGTTTTATTTAATCCATCATTCCAACTGCATTTTGTTAGTAATTTGTTTTGCAAGTCCAAATGTAGCTATTTTTTTTTTTACAATATATATCATCATCATCGTTATTATTATTATTATTACATCTGTCCCAAAATATAAGACATGTTTTCACACTTTTAATTAATTCGTGTTTATAAGATTCGAACTTTCAAATTACTTGCTTGTATTAGAACTTCATAATTGTAAATAAGTATATTGTCTAAAGTATAAAATAACGCATCATTATTTTTCACAATTTAAATTGCAACATATTGTATAAATTTTTGGATTTTTTTAAATTTGAATTCATGACTGAGTAAATATTTGATTGTATTAAGCTAAATCATTATACCAAATTATAGTTCATCTTTAATACTTATATATCCGTTTTTTCCGTTGTACCCAAAATTTATTATTCATAATGATGCTTTGTTTAAATGTTTAATACAAATTTGCCTATATTATGACTTGTTTGTATTAGAATTTCTGAAATTACATTATATTCGTTTTTTTTTCTGGTTAATTATGATATGATGGGTCGTTTAGGCATTATATATTTTTTATGTCAATATTTGATTCAAATTATTTCCTTTTGAAAAGATCATTAATAACCCGTGTAAATTGTAATAATATCGAAATGCAAATTGTATGTTTGCGGGCAATTTTTATATTTATGTGTAATCCAAATTGTACTAATAAAAATTTACTAAAAATAACTTAAGATAAATATTTATTCACGTGCGATGCACGGACAAACAAATTTGGAGGGAAAAGCAAGGATGAAAGAGGGAAAATGAAAATGACAAAAATGTCTTCAACTTCTCCTATTTTATAATATGTTGATTATATTGATCCTTCATTTTTTTTTTGCTATATATTTAGTTTTTTGGTCATTGTTCATCCTACATGGACCAATACAATACGACCACGTGTGATTTTTTTCTCCCACGATAAAAATGTGGATCAATATGTAAAAGAACAAAGGGTCCACAGAGATAGCCATCACGCCAGGTTTCACCCTTTCTTTTATCTCCACTCAATCATCCACTGCATGTGGTTCCTCCTCTAGAGTGTCCCCGCTGACTGTTGGTACATTTTTTTTTGGCTCCGATCCACTTAGTTCCCATTTCCCAATATAGTTGATGTTGTTCTCTATTCATTATTCGCATGGTGCTAATTGTTTTTGGTTTGTCAAGCAACACCGAGATTTGTCTAATAATCAATCAGCTGATTACAAGATGTAGAAACGGGTTCTGATCTTGCCGAGTAGCGCTTGAATTCAATCTCTTCAAATTATATTCTTTGCATCCAACATCTGCAAGCTAAACTCACGTGCAATAGTGAATAATAGTGTCAATTCTATTATTAAAAAAAATGTGTCAATTCTAGACAACAGGTCTTGAGTTTAGTTATAAGATATATAATGAGAGAATTCCTCTCATACAAGTAACTAATATCGGAATTAAATTACTGAGTTACAGGATTATTTAAATCCTGTCATTCAACCAAATTGTGTTAGAAACTTCTTTGAAGATAATTGGTTCAAATTTTTCGGAATAATATAATACACTAGTGTACCAAGCCCGGGCTATGCCCAGGTGGAAATGATTTTAACTCAATCACACGTAATATGTTGATAGGAGCAAATGTGACCAGGACATGATTATTAGGTTGTGGTGGAAGGTTTTTTTTTTTTTTTTTTATAAATGTGACCATGGTAAGCAAGGATAATACAGAAATAAACTTGCATAGCTATGTCCACCTGACGGATAGATATTAAATAAAGAACTACAAAATACAATAATCAAGGTTTGGGTACACCACATTATAGCCGAATTAGTTGTTCAGAACAATGAAAAGCTCCATATGAAATATAGAGTTTAATCCAAGCCATAGTATAAACAGAAAAGTTTCCAAAAGTAAAAGCCTAGTGGCTATGGCATAGAACAATAAATCAGTGTGAGCTAAAAGAAGACTTAGCACTGGCCAACATGGCAGCAGCCGTATCATTGGCATAGGCATTAGCTAGTTTTCTCTTTATTCCAGTGAACTTGTTTTCTCTTGGTAAGTGGATTCAAAAATGGATCGCCATTGATGGATGTATCTAAATCATCATCTGTACAGTAATGGCATCAACATACCATCAAAGAAGTGGTAGAGTAACAATCATTCTCATATTTTAGAACAATATTTGCATCATCACAAACTGTGAATATTTTGTATTCCATGTTCTTGGATGATGTACATGCATCAATAACAAAAACTTTGAACAGCAGCTTCATAGAATTAAACTCCACAGGGTTTGCGAATGAGAAGGAAGTTAGCAAAAATAAGGGGAAAAAAGTTCAGACAAATAGAGAAATATCCACCAAATGTAACCTCGCCATACGAATTAACCAATTTGCGACATTTTTTTTCCAACGGTTATTCAGTTGAGCAATCATTCAAAACAAATGTGACAGAGTCAGCTTCAGAAGCAACCTTAACTGGTATTTTGTACCTGTGCATAATGGACCAAACTGTAGGTTTATTCCTCTATAAAATGTAAATTTATGTAATGTAAAGTGAATGAAGAGGTAGCAGGCGCAGAAGTATCATGATTGATTTGGTTATTGGAAGCTGATTGAAGAAGGGGATTAGTCTACACACCCCAGTGTTTATCCTACAAACCCCATTTTAATGGGGAAATGTCCAGTTTACCCTTATAAATTCAAAAAAAAAAAAAAGAAAAACCACAAACCCCAAAACCTTGTACCTTCACAAACCCCAAACCCCAAACCCCCCCTCCACCACCTTTTCACCTTCTTTCACCCAAAAAAAAAACGTAAACCCTAAAAATGGGGTGTGTGCCGCTGTCACCCCTCTCCCTTTGGCTTTCTTCTTCATTTTGAATTTGATGGAACTCTCTCTCTTTCTCTCTCCCTATTGCTCTTTCTCTCTCTTTCTCTGGTCGCCGTTCCCTCTCGCTCTTCCAGCCACAGAATCGCGCCGCGCCACCCAGGACGGACGCCTCGCGGGTTCATCACCCACGTTCGTCGTGTTTTCCTCTTCCCCTGAAACCCGCACCGTCGCGATCGCTGCCCTTCCTGGGTTATCACCATCGCGTCGCTAAAGCCTCCGTCCATCGCGATCTCCGCCCTGGGTCCGGGTTCAACTGAACCGTTGCCGCTTCTTCTTTCAGGAGCTCGTCGCCGCCGCCGTCTGGGATGGGTTGTGTCGCCGTGGATTTATAATGTAAGATAGAGTAGTAACATTTAATGTTATTTTTACCAACAACTATTGATTTTGAAGCTATGTTGTGTGTTTTTTCCATGGTATTTGTATGCTTAACCCTGTATAAGTCTATGTTGTTAAATTTGTTTGAATGAAAATCTGATATTTGTTCCACAAATTAGGCTCAGTTTTATGAAACCTAATTGATTGCAGGTATTCAGAGGATATGGTTTATGATAATCATGTGTTGCTTATTATCCTATGACTTGACTTTTCATGCCAAAGTTGGTGGAGAAGGTTGGGGAAGGGAATATGAAAGGCTGGGGAAGGGAATATGAGTTTGGGGTTTGTGGTTTAGAAGTTAAAGAGATGAAATGGAGGGAAGTTATAAGAAGGGTAATTTTGGAATATTTTGAAAAATTGGGGTTTGTAGGATAAACATTGGGGTTTGTAGACTAAACCCCATTAAATATATATTATATATGACCTTTTGGGTTATGTCTGTGACTTAGCGAGAACAAGAGGTGCAGCAATACAATCATTGTGAGTTGTTAGCTACTTTAGACAACCACAAGAAGGGTACCGCCAAGCAGATCCTTGCTCAAGTGACATAATGCAGCCAATTACTATGAAAAGCCCATCCTAATAGCAGGTAGAAAGAGCAAAACAATATTTTTAGTATTCTTGGAATGTCAATTTGTTATTAAAATAACAATTCCCTACCTTCAAAATGTTGTGCAGGGTAGCGGGAGAAAAAAAGGATATTCAATTTAAATGTGGTCAAAAGCTTGTGAAAATGCCAAAGAATACACAAAAAAAAGAGTAATGCACAACCAAGTTCAAGTTTGCATACCCAATCTTGAAGTTATTTAATTCAGGGGTGTTGGGGTTGATTGGTGACCGAGTTATGTGATTGGCACATACTACTAAAACATGGGAAAAATGGGATGAGTAGAACCCCAAATATCATATGAGAGCAGCTTTGTGGAAAAAAAACAATCAACAATAAAAATCACAATTACCAAGCAATAAAAATGCAAAAACTATAGGGCAAGTGCAAAATCACAATTACCTCTCCCATGATTTGGCTTTGCAATTTGAAGAACCAATATAGGAATATCTAATCCACAGCAAGCTAGGTAAGCGTTTATCTGGTCAGCAATATCGTCATTAAAAATACAAGCTGCAATACATGACCACAATTAACACAAACTTAGAAATTTGTTTTTATTAGGTATATGGAAACAATAAATCACGCAAAATAAAACAAACCGACAATCAGCTCACTTCCTGTCACTCAATTCCAGTCTTAGATCTGTAGTTACTTTCCCATTATTGCCAAGAGCAACAAACTTGGATGCTGCGGTAATCAAACCAATAATATCTAGAGATGAACATGTTAAAAGTTATTAGGCCAAGTTAAAGGTAACAAAATTCAAAAGTGGAAGGTTAACTCCGGAATATTTTTTTTTTGGAGCCAATGACTAAAGGATGACTACAAAATTCAAAAAAGACAACTACTATCAAATCGTTATGATGATAACCAACATCCATTGCCTCGTGTATGGGAGTCAGGGAAAGTGCATGTCGCGGCCGGGGTCCCGGGTCGCCCTCGGGCCCTCGTCTACGAGTGGGGTTGGTTGACCGAATTTGGAGTCGCCACCGCATTTTGTTGCAAAAACGCGGAAAAGTAACAATTAATTAAAACGGATAAAGCATGGTCTCGAACTAGATAGATTTCAAGTTCGGGAGTCGGTTACGAGCCGGGGAAGGTATTAGCACCCCGTTCGCCCATTCGAAAATGGTACATTTGATTGATTTTAATTAAAAGACCTAAATAATTGGTTTGCCAAAAAAATATTTGTTTTTTTATTGTTATGCCTGACAAGATTGCCCTTGGTCCTACGTATCCTCATAAAATGAGGAATCAAGGCTACGTAGTTCTTAATTAACTTTTAATGTTTTTTAATTTTATTACAAAAATGTTTGATGCAGAGAGGAAATATGCACAAGATCTTGTCATTTAAGCAAGAAAATATGGATTTCCAAAACACATTTTGTCAAAACTTAATTAATAAAATCTATTTAATTTTTATCTAAAAAAACATTTTTTTCTTCTAATTTTTATAATTTATTTATATAAAAAATTATTTTTTATGTATACATATTTTTGTGCGGAGAGACAACCCGAAAGATCTCTCCACTGAATTTGGGAAAGAAAAATCGACTTACCAAACCGCAACAAATTTTAGAAAAACAATTAAAAAGAATCTACATTTTTAATTTATTATTATTGTAAATAAATTATTTTTATATATTTATTTTTGGTGCGAAGAAGAAGTCCAAAAGATCTCACCACAAATATTAAAGTTGGGTGAGAAAAATTGAGTCACTAAAACACAACCAATTTTAGATAACAATAGAAAAAAAGACTACACTTTAAATTATTACTATTTAATTATTTTTAAATAAAAATATAAATTTTGAAGGAAAAAGAAAGATTAATAAATAAATAAAAATAAAAAACAAACAAACCTTATGCTGCAACGGAGGGAGTTGTGCAGTAGACTTTGAATTTGAGTGCTTAGCACGGAAACCGAAAGAAGGGAAAAACAAAACAAAACAAACCGGACGCGACGGAAATGGAGTACCACGTACGATTTTCACTGAGCACAAGTGTTTTTAATTTATGTGCACCTCTCGCCCAATTTTTGTATTTTTCTGTGCACCTCCCTTCAAAAAAATTTTTCTTCCTCGCCAAAGTGAAGAAAGGCTTCTATTTATAGTAGGAAGTTAAGTTAAGAAAAAATCGTTAAAAATAAATTTCAAATCTTTTCAAAATAATGATAATATCTTTTCAAATATTTTTGATTTTAAAGAAAATCCTCGATTAAATCAAATTGATTCTCAAATAAAAAAATGAATTGATTTTCAATCTTTTGAATTGATTGTCAAATTTGAATTGATTTTAATCATTTCAAAAAGAGGATAATCCTTTCCAAAGAATTTTTGATTTGAATAAAAAAATGCAATCGAAAAAAAATATTCTCAACTCAATCAAATTGATTCTCAATCCTCTTTAATTGATTTAAAAAATTTACTTGATTTGCAATCGATTCTCAATTTATTTTAGAATTAATTTTCAATCTTTTCAAAAAAAAAAAAAAGAAGTTGATAACTCCTTCCAAATAAAACATATCATCAACTAGATTCAAATTGATTTCAATCAAAAAAATTTTAATTTGTCAAAAATCAATTGTAATCTTTTTTCAAATATTTATGATTAAAAAAAGAACCTTTAATAATTAAATCAAATTGATTCTCAATTTCTCAAATTGATTTTCAAATGATTCTTAAAATTTTCTAAATTGATTTTTAATTAATTATCAAAATCTTTCTCTTTTTAAAAATAATTGATTTTCAATCTTTTGAATTGATTTTGTAAAAATTTTGGACACAATCTTTTCAATTAATTTTCTTCTCAAAAATTTTCAATGCAATTTTTATTTTGTTTATTTTTTTTAAAAAAATCCCAAAAATAACTTAATACACATCAATTAGAAAATAATGGGTCCAAACAAACCCTTTTTTTTATTTTATTTATAAAATTCAATTATAAAAACTTGAGGATAAAAATCTTGCCCAAACAAAATATTTATGAAAATATAATTTTGAACCCGGACAAAATTGGGTGGCTACAGTGTATAAAGGGGAATGCTTTTGGTTTCAGAAGCGGTAACTTTCGACCCATCATGTAAGATCAACTTGTTTTTGTGCAAGCTTGGACGGTTCGACTACTATTAGCCACTGTGATGTAGTTATATTATATAAAGAACCCTCTCTTATGTAATCATAACCAACCAGAGTATATTCATTCAACTTGTTTGTTGGCTTCTGAAATTCCAGTGAATGCCAAAAGATTAGAAAAGAAGTGTTAATGCAGCAGGCTATTTCACTTAGACCACTTTAGGTTACCAAATCAACAGTATTTTACACTTCATTACGTGTTTTGAACTATACACTGGGTGAGTATTGGATGATCTATAATTAGCAATGGATGAGAAAAGATTTGGATTATCTATAAGAATGAAAGATCGTCAATATAGAGAGCATACATATATAATTAAGAATGCAGTTCAAAATCAGTAAGGTTTACTCACAATTACTCAAGAAGGACTTTTTGACCAACTCAGTTCTCTTTTTCTTTTTGAAGAGGGCATCCCTTTTCTGCTTACATATCTGTGAACATATCAAATTAATGAGTCTGATGGACAAGGCAAAGGACAAAATAGTGACAATAATATACCATTTTATTTATCTAAACTTAAGAGAAATAGATTAGCGAAATTAGTTGGAAAGATGTGGAAAGAGGAATTAGATGTGTAATTGAAAAAATAAATAAGAAAGGAGTCAAGGACATAACATAGTTTATATATATATATATATAATATATATATATATATATATATATATATATGCAAACTTTAATGACTAATAATAGCAATAATAAAACTAAATAAAAAAGCCAAAAGTGATTCAAGAAGCTCGTCCTTTCTGCCTATGCTTCAACAAATAGAACTAATACATATAGCAACATCCTTAATTTAAATTATGGTATGGCATGCTCAGCTATAAGTTGTCTCACATATAACAACATCCTTATCAATTGAATTGCGCTATAGTTCATCATGTTGATTAAACTCGAGGAAAAATAAAAGAGCAAACAGTTAAAAGTATATTTCTTTTCATAGCACAAAAATCTGAAATTAGAAGCAGATGATGAAGAAGGGGATCTTATGCAAGATTTAACATAGTATAGAGCAGCTGCAGCTCCTTTTAGACCACACAAGTTTTGCTTCCCTTGCCACTTCTACATTCAAGTTCTTAACAGCTTCGTCATAAAAACACACTTGTGACACCTTGGATTCAAAGTTTATGGCAGACATGTCAGGCAAAAGCTAACAGGAAGCTAAGAAAAATAGATTTCGAGGTCTCTTGATTTTAATAATAAAAATATAGTTAAAGCAACTAATAATAATAAGGATAAACAATACTATGGGAGACAAGTTCAATAATATAGTATTGTGTAAGAGACTTTCAGTTGCTTATAAAATACATAAAGGCACAGTTAAGATGAAATGACCCTTTAGTCTTTATACCTGTTTGCTCCAAAAGAAAAAGCAATGTGTAGATTATTTTCATTTGTTATATTGGTACGTGTCAAGAAATTTTTAGCATTAAGTACCACTTCACTCAACAAAGGAATAAATGAAAGCATACCTTACTTCCTTTTCCTACGTGAACTTTATGTTCCACCAACCAAATGACAATGCATCATGCCTCAATCTTTTTGGATGGACATCAACCCACACACTGACCTGAATTTCGTTTTCAATGGACGCAAATATAAGAAAGATAATGAAAAAGAAAATCTTAAAATGTGTATTTAATAAAAAATAACAACACCTACAGTTTCAATTTCGATGTCGTAGAATCAAACGAACACAGTTCTGCTTCTCATATACAACCCAACGACAATGTCACCAACAACATATACCAACTTGCTGGACCATGGCCGAGAAAGAGGGCCGACAACAAACGCAAATCCGAGGAGCACAACCGCGACTACTGGACGTGGCATTTGGCAAGAGCATTCAAAGATGAGTGGAATAGGAAGTTCCTCACTTTATTTCTGATTGAGCTAAACATTCAACCATAACTTATCTCGTAAGCCAAGGGATAGACGCAGGAAGCGTTTATGAGAAGCCAACACCAAGTGCATGAACCTCCCCCAATAACAAATGGCACCCAAGTTAGCACGTATTTACTAAAATACACCAAAAGATGTGGACACCCCACAAAGCGACACGTGTAGAAACAGTAGAATGAACAGTGGGGTTGGAACTTCTCCCTTTGTAAAGTGTTTTAATATCAAAAGCAATACCACCTTTGAAATTCTATCTATACAGAGTACACAAAGGAATATTGTCTGATTATGTTGCCCTTTTTAAAATGGCTTCATGGAGCAATGTTCTTGATCTACGAAGGCCTTTGCTTCGGTGATGGAACAAATCTACTATATACTTATATAAAAACATTCCTTTTCGAGGCAGCACGTTTGTCGGAGAAATTTTCGAGGCACCATGTTTGTTCGCTTAAGGAATACTAGCACTAGAGCATTTGTAGGTAGATAACATCGTCTTTAATCAAAATAATAATTTAAAATTAAATAAATTATCTGTCCAAAATTAATATTTAAAATTAAATAAATTATCTATATGTGGAATATGTTGAATCATTATCCTCATTTTGTTAAAAAAAAATCATTATCCTCAAAAAGATCGATAAACCCAAAGAGATGATATTTGAGTTCATGATAAACCCAAATATCTTTTTAGTTATCACATATTTCAAACTATAAATATGATGATTTCTCAAGTCATGAAAGTCACCTTCTTCATCATTCTCCTCTCTTTTTTATTGTTTATGAACCATCGTCTCTTCCAATGTGTCACCATATAAGTTGCAATCCCACTGCACGCATTCATCACCATTGTCATTTTGCATTGGCAGAAGTTTCATCAATAGCAATGAATGTATAAGAAAAAGGTAAGTATTATTACATTGATAAATATTATCTTTCTTAAAAAATAATTCATTATTTTTAAAGGTCATCTCAGTATATCATTGTTCACTGTCGTCAACACAATATTGTCTAATTAAATTTTCATAAAATCTTAAATGATGACCGCATAATTACAAAGTTCTACAATACTTGCTTTAATAGTAAGGACCACTCTATTCAAAACATGGTATCTAACTGAGTTACACTGCAAAAATAACCAAAGCATGTACTATTATTAATGTGATATGCGATGATAAATACAAATAAGCAAATGCCTCTCACCGTTAGAAATTTGGGGAAAATTAAGTTAAATAAATTATTCAAATTTTCCAAATCATTATTCCAACAACATTAAAATTTCATCATTAATTATATTTAATAAATAAATTAAAATTAAAATCCTATAAATAAATCCCATAATATATTAAAAGATAACAACAACATTAAAAAAAAAGATACAAACTACATATCCAAAGATAAAAACAGCTAAACTCAATCTAAATCTCTTCTTACTTTTTTTTGTAACCACTTTATCTGAATGTATTATCGAGATAAATTTATTTTTTTATCACAATAATTATGAAAAAATAATAATTAATATAAAAAGTTTTATATTAAAAAACGGAGGGATTAATCTATAAAAAAAAGTTAGGGATTATTTGGTTAGGATATTCTTTAATAAAAATTTTTGATGCTATCCAAAAATTAAAAATAGGAGATAGATTCAATACCTATAAAACATATAAGAAAAAAATTTGCATGTCTCATCTAGAAATTTCCACGTAATCCATGAAGATATTATAAATCTGTACAGGTTGATGGGAGAGATCATAAATCTATACAGGTTGATGAGTTTGGAGTATACATCATAGCTCACAAAATTCCCTTAATATTTGGCACAGAATGTCAACTCTAAAACTAAACTAAAAAAAACATATATTTAAAATTTAAATGATAATTATAATAAAAAAAATATAATAAAGGTAGAATATATTATAAAAATGACAAACTTTTTTTACATAATTTTATATTATTTTATTCCAATATTTTTTTAAAAAGTAAAACAAATTATATACTAATAAAGTATAGATTTTTTCAAACATTACAAATAATATGGATATATGATTAAATATAATGATTATCATTTTGTAAAAAGTTTACAATGGATAAATACTTTAGTTGTTATAATCTCTAAAAAAAATGTAACAAATTAAAAACAAAGGTACATACATTTCAAAAATTGAAAAAAAAAATTCATGATGATTAGAACAATTAGGATAAAGATTTTTTAGAATCAAATCTTATGATTAACTTGAGATAAGATAAACGATGAAAAATATCAAAATATTTAAATATGAATAATAATAATAATAATAAATGTGATAATCATATTAAAAAGATGATAATTTATATTAAAAAAATACTAAACTATCATGTCCCATGAAATAGAAAATATTTTGATTTAGCCTTAAATATACTCATAATACAACATCAAACAAAAAATATAAAAAAAAATTTAATTTTGATTCCACTCAAATTAATCATAATATCATAATAAACGTAATAATGATATATAAAAACGTGTTACTTCATCGATCAACTAAATAAGAAATACATTAATTTAATACTCATCTATACATAAACAAATATAATATTAAAAATATATAAAAAAAGCAGCAGTCATTATATTCCTTATAAAATGCAATGTGTTAATCAAGACAGTCAAGAATAACAAGTTCAATGTCGTCTTCATGTCCTCTGAAATACTGAATATTCTACTTTATCCTTAAATTTACTCATAATACCACCAAACAAAAAAAGATGAAAAGATTTAAATATGATTTATTTTTGATTCTTCAAAATAAAGTTCATAATCATATGAAAATGTTAATTTATTGATTAAATAAATACGGAAAATATCAGATAAAAAGTGTTACTTTTTATTTATCTAAGAAAGTACAAAATTTCTCAACAAACTCATTTAAACTATTTTTTTTAAGTGTAGGGTTTGATTTGAGTCTATGCCTTTTTGTATAATTTTTTGTTATTGTTGTGTAATAATAATCTTTACTTTAAAATTAAAAAAAAAATTTACTTTAAAATATTTAATATAAAAAAATTAAAATATCAATAAGCGTGCATTTCACAGGTGAGAGCTAGTTTATGATAATAACAAGTGTGATGGCTATCTCTGTGGACCCTTTGTTTTTTTTACATCCCAATGATCAATGGCCAGAGAAAATGCATTGATTTTGATGGAGCATGGAAGGTTATTCCCTGTGTTCTTCGAACATTCTTTGATGTTTTCTACATTCTTCGCATCATCTTTCAGTTTCGAACCGGCTTTATCCCTCCTATATTCGGAATGGATGAATTGGTTGATGATTCTATGGCCATAGGGAAGAGATACTTGAGTTCATACTTCATCATTGATGTTCTATCCATCATTCCCCTTCCACAGGTATCAAAATGAAGATAAGATACTATAACAGTATTTTTCAGTTCAAACATACTATTTGATGTTTGTTTTTTATTTAACACTTTTAATTTGTTCCTTAGATGGCCACTTTAGCAATCATTCGAAACCCAGAATTCTCGGTTTCATATGTGGCTAAGGGTGTGTTGAAGTACACAGTAATAGCTCAGTATGTCCCAAGACTTGTGAGGATATATCCATTGTTCAAACAAGTAACAAGCAAATTTGGCATATTGACTGAGACAGCATGGGCTGGTGCTGTTTATAATCTTTTTCTCTATATGCTAGCAAGCCATGTAAGCTGATCTTATTACTTACTATTCAGAACACTTCATCTATGTTACTACTACTACTTATGCTAAATTTCATTATACATACCAGGTGGTTGGAGCTTTCTGGTATTTGCTTTCGCTTGAATCAGAGGTTCGGTGCTGGCGCCAACAGTTGAAGAACACTTCATTTTATCACCATTACTTCTTGAGCTGTGGACCGGAAGACAATCCAAATGTTCTATCACTTCTCAATAGACCTACTTCTTGCCCTCACAAAGATCCTGATGATCCCGCAGACCCCACAGTTTTCAATTTTGGAATGTTCATGGAAGCTCTAAAGTTTGGTGTGGTAGAATCCACTACAAGTTTTAGCCAGAAATTCTTCTACTCCTTTTGGTGGGGGTTGCGCAATGTAAGGTTTGTGAATAATACTCTTCTCTGTTCTTGGTTCCTTATGCTAGATTAGGATTTGTTTGCTTTGGGAAAACAATTCATATTTTCATTTTAAAAAACTATTGATAATTATAGTTATGATAATTCTGTGTTTTTATTTAAGTTTTTGTTAATTATAAATATAACCACGCATTTCTATTTCATTTCCTAGTTTCAAAATTTTGTATAATAAACAACAAAAACAATAAAAATTTGTTTTTCATTATTTGCTTTATAAATATTTGAAAACAATGAAAACGCGAGATCATATTCGTAATTAATAAAAATATTTTTAAAGTAAACATTGAGTTATAGTATAATTATGAATAGTCTTTAAAAATTAAAATAGAAAACAATTTGGCAAAGGAAACATACCCTTAACATCTTATCTTATATTGTTGTCTTCTTGAAACATCTTATCAAGAAAAACTTGGAATAATCTATTTGAAGACATGGGCTAAAAGCATTCCACAGGTCATAATTTTTGTTCTTTTTTGCAGTTCTGCTTGGCAAAATCTCCAAACAAGTACTCATGTTGGGAAGATAATCTTTGCTATCTTCATTTCCATCTCTGGATTGGTTCTATTCTCGTTACTTATTGGAAACGTGCAGGTAATTCTTGATCAGGACTACGACTCTATAAGACGAGAACAAAGACATGAAAGATGCTGCTTATGTTTGTGCCATTAATACACAACCTTGCTGGTTGAGAATCATCCTCATCCTCATTTAATGAATCCATGGGTTTTGTTGAATATTGTTACAGAAATATCTAAAATCTACAACTCTAACTTCAAATGTTAGAGTTGAAGAGATGAGAGTCAAAAATATGGATACAGAACACTCGATGTCCCATCAAATGCTACCTGACTACTTGAAAGAAAGAGTTAGACGGTACAAACAATATCAATGGCAAGAGAATAGAGGTGTTGAGGAGGAGACATTAATTCAACACCTCCCTAAAGATCTCAGAAGGGATATTAAGCGTCATCTTTGCTTAAGTTTACTTCGAAGAATGCGTATCAACCATGATCACCATATCCCCATCCAGTTATTATTTGGTTTTTTTCCTCGCATATTCTTATACATGTGTAATGAAATGTTTTATATATGTTTTTATTGCTCTAGGTGCCTAATTTTGAGAAGATGGACGAAAGGTTGATGGATGTAATGTGTGAGCGATTGAAGCCAGTCCTTCATATACGGGACGGTTACATACATTGTTCGGGAAGGAGATCCAGTTGAGGAAATGCTCTTCTTTATTCGGGGAACTCTTGAATCTATGACAAAAATGGTGGACAAACTGGTTTTTTCAACTCCTTTGTGCTCAAGGCTGGTGACTTATGTGGAGAAGAGCTTCTAACATGGGCCTTAGATCCCAACTCCTTAACTCTACCTATTTCAACAAGAACGGTAAAACCTATATCAGAAGTCGAAGCCTTTGCTCTCTTGAATTGGCGATGACTTGAAGTATGTCGTTTCTCAATTTCGACGCCTTTTGAACAGCAAACAACTCCAGCACACTTTCAGGCAAGGCTCGATGTGTTTTCCATCCTTTTAATTGTTTCCTCCTCCATGTTGTATCATCATTACATTTGTACAGAAAACTTTTTACACGCACCACCAGAAACAAGGTGCAAAAGTTATCTAAAACCCCTCACGTCTATATATATTTAGAGAGTAGTTTTGCTTAGGTCATCCCTTCAAAATTCATTTTAACATCTACAATCATGGTAAATTCTAGTTAGTAACATTGGTGGCACAAGGTCAATGATGGCTAGGGTGCATTGTTGGTATAGTAAGTGTTTATGGAACCTAGAGGTTTGCTCTAACCCTAGGATGTGTGTGGCTCTCAACAATTGTTGCTCTAACCTAATTTTTTCTACCAAAAACTATAGGCTTATTTATGGTATTGCTCCCTAAAAGTTTAGTGTGTGTTGGTTTTAGTCCCTAAAAGTTATTTTGACCGTGACTGCTCCTTAATTTTTCATTTTGGTTCCATCTGTTAGAAAAAATTAACTATTTGTTGACGCGGTTAACGAAAACTCACGCCAACAACTACGTGGTGTGAGATAGCGCCAAATAAGTATTGTGAAATGGATGATTCAGGTCCATAAACGCAAAATTCTGCGTATGAAACCATTTTGCGTATGAGACCATTTTGTGTCCATGGATCTGTATCATCCATGTCATATCACTTATCTGGTGTCTTCTCACACTACGTGGTGACTACTGATATGGTGTTCCGCTAGCCACGTCAGCAAATAACAGTTTTTTCATAATGGAGTGGATCAAAACCAAAATATTTGAAAAATTAAGGACCAGTCCCGCTCAAAATAACTTATAGAGACTAAAACCAAAACACGCTGAACTTTTAGGGACCAAAAGCATAAATAAGACAAAACTACAATACTATTTGAATACTTTCTTATATTAGTAGCCATCCTTCATGTATGATTATTGCTTGCACTTATGCTCAGAGGAATGTGGTATTATGTCAATAGATCTTAGAATCAATGGCACATTAGACATGAAGATAGTCTTATTCAACACATTGTTTTTCTAGATCCTGTTCCCAGAAATGGAGGACACGGGCAGCCTGGCGTAGATATTGGAAAAAGAAGACTGAGAGATCACTATGTGAAGCAGAAGATATGCTGTATGCTTTTGCAAATGAGGATGGATCCTCCCCAAGCTTTGGTGCCATTGAACAAGCATCAAGGTTTGAATCCAATGTACTACGACCGTTGCGGAGTGGTAAGCGCAACATAATGCCACGGACACGCATATTACTGCCTCCGCTGCCTAAACCAGCTGAGCCTGGTTTCACTGCTGAAGAAAAAAAGTATGGGGACTGTAACTGCAAGAAAAATTTATAATTAAGCTCATCTTAGATATGTTACTAGAGGTAGCTTAAAAAAGCTTATGTTATTTTACATCTATCAATTAGTTACACTTAATTTTGCGGGGAAATTGCACTCACTTCTCCTAAGGTTTGCACTAATGACACAGACACCTCATCTATTTTGGAAAATGACACTCACCTCTCCTCTTTAGTAATCAATATTGCACTTACATCCCCTTCTTATAATAAATAACTATTTTATTAACGAAAATGTTATGCTTAGGATTAGAAAAGACATTATACCCTCAAAGGACTCAGAGAGCGCCTCATACAAATTTCAAGTGTATTTCATGCATTTTTTCTTTATAACAATAATACGATAAAATTATTTTTTTACATGAAAATATAATAATTTTTTATGATATTTTTTTACTAAAACACATAACCTTGTATACAAATTTTATTCAAATGATTTTAGAATAATGCAGAAGACCTAATATCATTATTGAAATACAAACTTTATATAAAGATTAAATCTGTTATATTCATATCCATATATCAAAAGAACAATAACAAAATTAAAACATATTATATTCATACATTTTCTTGCAGAAGTGGCTTGGTTGGTCGTCATTGCATTATTTTCTTGTAAAAAAATTAATTTTATCATATTATCCTTAAAAATGCACAAAATACATTTAAAATTTGTATGAAATACCTCTTGAGGGTATAAAAGTCTCTTTTAATCCTAAGCATGACATTTTCGTTGATAACCTGACCATTTATTACAAGAAGAGAGTGTAAGTGCAATGTTGATTATTAATGAGGAGAGGTAAGTGTCATTTTCCTAATTAGAAAGGTGTCTATGTCATTAGTGCAAATCTCAGGGGAGTGAGTGCAATTTCCCCTAATTTTATTAAACAACTCTTATTCAATCAACTACAATAAGTTATTGGTTTTAACTAATGATTTATAAGCTTTCAACAAATTCATTGGCTAGTTGTCCCTGTTGAGCACTTAACGGATTTTTCCTAACGATAAACATTAAAACCAAATTTTCAAAACAAATTAAGGATGAGTTAATGTCAAAAAAAAAAAAACTTTCAGAGACCAAAACCAAAACACTCCCAACTTTTAGACACTAAAGACATAAATAAGCCTTTTGTTTCAACTATAGTCTTTACTTTTAATTTTGTTTGTAAAATAATTTTCTCTCATCTAATTATTTCATTGTAAGAACATTTCTAAAATATTTGCATGTTTGTGCAAATGAATCATGCGCTCCCCCTATACCCAAAAATTAAACATACATTGGGTCAACATACAGGACAAAAAATTGATTTTTTTTTTATATGCTATTGGATTTGCGTATGTGAAAAAGTTACACATGACTCCCTAGCGCACTGAGCAAAAATATTAGTACTCCAAAGGAGTGAGTGTATGTGTAATTTTAAAATTCGTACATCAATCTCTCAGCATACGAAACGTAAAAAAGAAAAAATATACATATATATATACACACACACATACATGACGGTATTTTAGGAAAAAAATTTATTTTCGAGGATCAAGTATTAACTAGAGGGTCAAAAAACTAGATCCCTTTCTGCATCCTCCAATAAGAAAATGCCAACTTGAATAGATGTTGTACACTCAGCAATGTTGACGTGGCACAATGTTAGCCATGTCATCATTTAATAGTGGATATCTAGCGGCAGGCACCAAACCAAACTATTTAACCATTTAAGGACTTAGATCAATGAAAAAAAATAGGAACTAAAACCAAAAAACGATCATCTTTCCGAATCAACAATGTTGGAATATCAATATGCCTAATTCAAAACGTTGAGCAACGTTCACTTTAATATAATAATAGTAAAAATGTCATGATTTGGAACCTTGCTGCTCAGCTTTCAAGTAACTTAAAATGTGTCCTGATTAAAATAAAAAAAAAAAGAATGAAATAATTTACTCTTTTCTTTTCTAGTTACGTGTGCATAGTGAAGTAAGAAATGATTTAATACCAAAAGCAATTCCACCTTTGAATTCTAGCTATAGCATACATAAACATAAGGATTTGACCTTAGCATACAATTCTGTCTGATTACATTGCTGTCTCTTAAATGGCTTCCATGAGCAATGTTCTTGATCCACAAAGGCCACTGATTCAGAAATGGAACAAATTTTTTATAATCACATGCGTGATGGCTATCTCTGTGGATCCATTGTTCTTTTACATCCCAATGATCAATGGCCAGAGAAAATGCATTGATTTCGATGGAGCATTGAAGGTAACTGCTTGTGTTCTTCGCACATTCTTGGATGTTTTCTACATTCTTCGCATCATCTTTCAGTTTCGAACTGGTTTTATTGCGCCTACTCGAGTATTCGGAAGGGGTGAATTGGTTGATGATTCTATGGCCATAGTGAAGAGATACTTAAGTTCAAACTTCATCATTGATATTTTATCCATCATTCCCCTTCCACAGGTATCAAAATGAAGATATAACCATCATAATCTAATATTTTTCAGTTCAAACATAATATGATGTTGTTTTAACACTTTTAATTTGTTACTTAGATGGCCACCTTAGCTATCATTCGAATCCCAAAATTCTCGGTTTCGTATGTGGCGAAGGATTTGTTGAAGTACACAGTAATAGCCCAGTATGTACCAAGACTTCTGAGGATATATCCATTGTTCAAAGAAATAAAAAGCAATTTTGGCACATTAACTGAGACAGTATGGGCGGGAGCTGTTTTTAATCTTTTTCTATACATGCTAGCAAGTCATGTAAGTTGATTTCGACATAAGCTGATCTTATTACTTATTCGGAACAACTCATCTATGTTACTACTTAACCAGGACAAAGCGGATTTTATTCATTCCACAACAGTACAAGCATTTTTTTACATGGGAGCACATCCAATGAGAAGCTCACACACACAGAGACAAACCAGCTAAACAACTAAATACAACATTACAAAAGAAATATATCAACATGAAACATATGATGCTAAGTTTTACTTGTGGTATACCAGGTGATTGGAGCTTTCTGGTATTTGCTTTCGGTTGAATCAGAGGTTCAGTGCTGGCGCCGACAGTTGAAGAATACTTCATTTTATCACGATTACTTCCTGAGCTGTGGACTGGTAGACAATCCCACTGTTTTATCACTTCTCAATAGACCTACTTCTTGCCCTCACAAAGATCCTGATGACCCTACAGACCCCACAGTTTTCAATTTTGGAATGTTCATGGAAGCTCTAAAGTTTGGTGTGGTGGAATCGACTACAAATTTTCGGCAGAAATTCTTCTACTCCTTTTGGTGGGGTTTGCGCAATGTAAGGTTTGTGAATAATACTCTCCTTTGTTCTTGGTTCCAAATGCAAGATTAACATTTTATCGTATATCGTTGTCTTCTTGAAACATCTTATCAAGAAAAAATTGGTACAATCTATTTGGGGGGGGGGGGGGGGGGGGGGGGGCAAAGAGCATTCAAAAAGTCATAATATTTTGTTCTTTTTTTGCAGTTCTGCTGGGCAAAATCTCCAGACAAGTACTCATGTTGGGGAGATAATCTTTGCTATCTTCATTTCCATCTCTGGATTGGTTCTATTCTCATTACTTATTGGAAACGTGCAGGTAATTCTTCATCAGGACTATGACTCTATAAGATGAGAACATAGACATGACAAGGCGTTGCTCATGTTTGTGTCGTAAATACACAACCTGCTGGTTGAGAATCATCCTCATCCTCATTTAATGAATCCATGGGTTTTGTTGAATATTGTTACAGAAATATCTGCGATCTACAACTCTAACTTCAACTGTTAGAGTTGAAGAGATGAGATTCAAAAAGATGGATACAGAACATTGGATGTCTCGCCGTCTCCTACCTTTAGAATTGAAGGAGAGAATTAGACAGTATGAACAATACATATGGAAAGAAAATAGAGGTGTTGAGGAGGAGACATTGATTAGACACCTTCCTAAAGATCTTAGAAGGGACATTAAGCGCCATCTTTGTTTAGGCGTACTTCTAAGAGTGCGTATCATTCATGATCATATCCTCATCCTATTATAACTATATTTTTATTCCCTGCCTATTCTTATACACAATTAATGAACATTTTATGTTCTTATTGTTCTAGGTGCCTATGTTTGAGATCATGGACGAGAGGTTGATGGATGAAATGTGTGAGAGAATGAAGCCAGTCCTTCACACAAGGTACACTTACATTGTTCGTGAAGGAGATCCAGTTGATGAAATGCTCTTCTTTATTCATGGAAACCTTGAGTCTGTTACAACAAATGGTGTAAGAAGTGGCTTCTTCAACCGCTCTATAATCAAGGCAGGTAACGTCTATGGAGAAGAGCTTCTAACATGGGCCTTGGATCCCAACACCTTAACTCTACCGATTTCAACAAAAACTGTAAAAACTATATCAGAAGTCGAAGCCTTTGCTCTCATGGCAGATGACTTGAAGTTTGCCGCTTCTCAATTTCGACGTCTTTTAAACAGCGAACAACTCCAGCACGCTTTCAGGCAAGGCGGGATATGTTTTCCATCTTTTTTTTTTCATGTCCACAATGTATCAACATTACATTTGTGCGGAAAACTTTTTAGACCACCAGAAAGAAGGTGCATAAGTTATCTAAAACCCCTCACTTCTGCCTAGATTTAGAGAGTGGTTTTGCTTTGATCATCCCGTCAAAATTCATTTTAACAACATATATTAAATTGGATATACAATCATGTAAAACACTAATTAGTAACATTGGTGGCACAAGGGCAACGATGGCTAGGGTAGTAGGGTGCATTGTTGGTATAGTAAGTGTTTATGGAACCTAGAGGTTTGCTCTGACCCAAGGATGGGTGTGGCTCTCATTGAGTCTGAAGGTTTGACCCTAGATCAAGGTAGCTAGCCACTCGTCAACCTAAATTTTTTTTCTACCAAAAAATATAATACTATCTGAATACTAATCTTATATTAGTAGCCATCCTTCATATATGATTGATTGCACTTATGCCGAGAGGAATGTTGTTCTATGTTAATAGATCCTAGAATCAATGCAACATTAAACATGAAGATAGTCTTATTCAACACAATGTTTCTCTAGGTTCTATTCCCAGCAATGGAGGACATGGGCAGCCTATTTCATACAAGCAGTGTGGCGTAGATATTGGAAGAAGAAGACTGAGAGATCACAGTGTGAAGCAGAAGATATGATGCATGCTTTGCCAAATGAGGATGGATCCTCTTCAAGCTTTGGTGCCACTGAACAAGCATCTAGGTTTGAATCCAATGTACTACGACCCTTGCGGAGTGGTAAGTGCAACATAATGCCACAGACACGCATATTACTACCTCTGCTGCCTAAACCAGCTGAGCCTGATTTCACTACTGAAGAAAAAAAATACGGGCGCTGTAACTTTAAGAAAAAATTATAATTAAGCTCATATTTGATATGTTACTTGAGGTAGCTTAAGAAAGCTTATGTTATTTTACACAATTTTATCAAAGAAACTTTATTCAAACAGCTAATTTATTGGTTTTAACTAATGATTTATAAGCTTTCAACAAATTCATCGGCTAGTTGTGCCAAACATAATCTAGATATGTATTTATGCCATGTTATCCATTTTTTCATTCACACTTTCTTTATACCTCAGCAACTTGTGCATGCCTTCAATACTCATTACTGGCATTTCATTACACAACAAAATCTATAAAAAAAATTCAATAGTACATTACTTAATTAAGCTTCAAAGGCTGTTCACGTAAGAATTATTAATGCACAAAGAAATTTATCCATTAAGTTAGTAATTTTATTGATTTGTTTACTAGGTAACTGTAAATTTACCAGAAGTACATTGAATCAGATTCATGAAAATGATGCTTTATTTTATTTTTTTCCTCTCAGTAAAACAGTGATGGAGGTTCCTTCCCTAATAACTAAATCAACAACATTCAGCACATAAATTAAATCATTTTTCCATTAGAGTTCAGGATGACACCTGATTTTCTATTGCCATGGATTGGTTTGTTTTCAGTGGTGTTGATCAGTTGATGTTGGCCCCTGCTGATTCTCTGTTACTGACTTCCATGTCACCTTTGAAACAGAACAAGTTTCAAAGAAAAGAAATAGCATCAAAGAAATTATTCTAAATTTTGCATGCAAGGGATTGGATTAGAGTTAAAGCTAGTACATGTGGTGTACATAACATAACTACTAAAAAGTTGGTAAAAGAAAGTAATCTAGCAAGTAAATCACTAACTAGTGTAGTAAAAGAAATGAAAGGCAAAACTACTCATTTGGTTTCTTATCTTATTTTTTACTATCAATTTGGTCCCTTGTGTTTTCTTTGTATCATATTGGTTCCTCGCGTTTCTTTTTGCTATGAAATTGGTCTCTGAGTCACTGTTCATCGTACGTGTCAATATCATATTTGGTTTATATTGGTTCACGTGTCGTATCATATTGATCCACTCAGGATGAATAATGACTCACAAACCAAATTGACACTGAAAAGAAACTTGAGGGACCATTTTAATAGCGAAAAATAAGAAAAGGGACCAAATCAGTAGTAGTTTAGCCTAAATCAAAATAACAAGAACAAATTCACATTCACATATATGGGCAAACAATCTCAAACAGTCATTCCCTCCCATTATCATACCGCCGCGAGTGAGTCATGAGGGTAAGCACAACAACAGCATAAATGGAGTAGTTATAAACAATGAGTAATTGGTCAGATTGGTCCCCGACTTTGAAAGCGTTGATCAAGTTAGTCCCCGATTTTATCGAAATAACAATTTAGTCCGTGGGATAGGAGAACGTCGATCAAGTTAGTCCCAGCCATCATTATTGTAGGGATGTATTTGCTTTAAAATGAGATTTGCTTTAAAATGAGATAAAGACAGAGACGTATGTAAATTAAAATGCTATCTCAGATACTAAAATGTTATTTCGATAAAGTCTAGGACTAACTTGACGGAGACCTACAAAGTCGGTACCAATTTGCCCAATTACTCTATAAACAATTGATTAAAGCTGACCCTCTAAAACAGAACAAATGGTGTAAGATAGATGGATCCATTCAGCCCCATTTCGAGTGTCCTGGTGGTGTGAGTGTCAGCAATCAGCATGCTCTTCAACTTGTCACTTGAAGAAGAAGAAGAAGACCCAAAGAGTGGTGTTTGGATTGATTTGTATGCCATGTGGAATAGAGTGGAACAAATCTAATTAAATTTCATTATTTTACGAGGAAGGAGTGGAATAGAATTTACATGTCCATCCAACCCCATTCAATTTTTTCTGAGTATTTAAGTTAGATTTTAAGGTAAATTAAGAAAGTTAGTTATAATAATATTTTATATATTTTTAAAAATTATTCTTATAATTATATTAAAATTTTAAAAAATGTTGATTAATTATATTTTTTTCTCTATTTATAGGATCATTTTGGAAGATTTCACGTCCATTAAGAAAGTAGATTAATTTAGTAATTTAGTTAATTGTATTGGAAATGTGAACTTTTGATAGTACCTCTGTCCTTAAATATAAGAATCTTTTGACACTTTTATTTTGTCCCTATTTATAAGACTATATACCAATTTTTAATGATAATTAGTAATTACTTTTTTTCACAAACACCCATATTTATTTAACACTTTTTTATATTTCCAATAGTATTAATAATGATCATTTTGAAAATACATATCAAAAGTTCATATTTCTAATACAATTAACTAAATTAATCAATTTTCCTGATGGACGTAAAATCCCCAAAGAGGTCGTATATATAGGAACGGAGGGAGTATGTATTTTCAAAATTACACATATTAATATTATTAGAAATCTAAAAATTGTTAAATAAATAGGGGTGTTCGTGGAAAAAAGTAATTAATGGTCATTGAAAATTGGTAAAGGTCCTATATATAGGGACAAAATAAAAGTGTCAAAAAGGTCTTATATTTAGTGACGGAGGGAGTAAATGTTTGTGAAAAACAAGTAATTAATGTCATTGAGAATTGAGATAATGGCTTATGGAGTATTTAGAAACAAGAAAAATTTCCTATATAAAGCTTATATTTATAAAAAAAAAATGGGAGTACTTTATAATCTATTTACTTTCATTCCATCCCAAAATATTCAAACAATAACATGGTAAAATAATAAAATATTGCTACATTCTACTCCACCTCATTCTACTTTATCCTACTCCACTGTCCACTCCATCCAAGATCGAATATCCAAAAACACCTTAAGGATATGTTTGGTTCAAACATGAGGAGTGAGCGGAGAGATTTTAGTGGAAAGAAGTAATAAGGATTTAATAATTTATGTTGTGTTTGGTTGATAGAGGGAAATTATTTGATAATAATATTTTGTTTATTTGGTTTGCAAACCCATTTACTTTTATACCTTTGTACACGGTAAGTTCATTGCTCATGATGAAAATATAATTTGAATATATTTTTAGCGTAAATAAGAAGCCCGACACATGAATAAAGAAAATATTACTCAAATGAGGTTTTCTTGAGGCTTTGTGTTTTGTGCTTTGTGAAAAAGGATTAACGAGGTTAAAATGTTACGGGATATATTTGGATGTTTACCAATTAATTTGGGACATTTAATGCAAGAAAAAAAATCCCTCCCCCAATTTTGGAGGGGAGCGAAAGTAAAGGTAGAAAGGTTTTTGAATCCTTTTCTTCCCTTTGCCTCACTTACCCCAACCAAACATATCCTAAAGATGTCCTCCAATTTTCGAACTACGATTTAAGATTTAAGGTTCACAAAAGTATGGGTATAACCATAATTTTATTATTTTGGAACAAAATAAAAAAAAAACGAAGGTATCAAATACAAATATGGGTTAATTGGATAAAAGCGTAATGGAGTTTAATGTAGGATAAGGCAATGGTGTCAATTAGAGTTGTCAAAATGGGCTACCCTGATGTATTCAAGCGGGCCCTTGTAAGGCTCAGGCTAGAAAGCCTAACTGCATTTTATGCATATAAGGATTTGGCTCCTCTGTAGTTGTGGCGGAAACTGCGGCCTGTTGTTGCTTGCTTTTGGGCAGTTGGATCAATCCAACGGCCCAAATTTTACACGTGTTCAAACCTGAAATTAATAATAAAAAAATTAAAACCCCAATTTTTCTTCTATGGTTTCTTTTGTTATGCCATTCTTCTTCTCCAAGCTCCCTCCTCTTATTCCCCTTCTCCCATTTCTTTTCATTCACCCATAATCCTTCCGGCCACCACCGCACCGTCGTGTGCCATTCTCTATCACCATAGTACCGCCATCGTAGTTGGTCTCCAGCCTCCACCATAGCAACCGTCGTGAGCCACATATTGTCCAGCTACCTCCTCTATGTGCTATAAATTTCATCTTCTCTCAAAGCCCCCACATAACAGTAAAAGCATATATGATATGTAAACCCAAATGCAATAGTTATTGATAAAAAAAGATAAGCAAGGTAACATGGGGCACTAATGAACAGGGGTAGGAGGAGGGACGGGTTGTCGGCGATGGCGATTAACGGTGGTGCGACGACAACCAGTCGTTGGAGATGGGGTTTATGGAGTTGGGGTTTTGGTTGAAGTATTTTTGTTGAGGAAGGAAATCACGTTGGAGAGAGGAAAGTTTGTATGAAATGTTACAGGGGTTTTTGTTTTTTTTTATTTGTTTCAGGTTTGAATACGTGTCAAAATTTGGGTCGTTGGATCCAAAGCCCAGATGCAAGCAACAACATGCTGCAGTTCCCTCCACAACTACAAAGGAACTAGATCCTTGTGTGCATAAAATGCAGTTAGGCTCTCTAGCCTGAGCCTTACAAGGGCCTGCTTGAATACATCAGGGTAGCCCATTTTGACAACTCTAATTGACACCATTGCCTTATCCTACATTAAACTGCATTACGTAATTTTAGGATTGTCAGACTCATGCGTAACAAAGACACTAAAGTGCTTGTTGCCATGAAATTCACTGAACGTAGTTACAAGGTTCTTCCTCCATTTTGATTTCACTAACTATTTAAAATTGAAATTACGTACAAGAAAATAAAAATGGGTAAGAGATAGCTGAATATGAGATGGTGAGTGATTTTGTTTGACTGGGAGCAAGGTGGATTTCACCTAATTTGTTGTGAGAGAGTTAAGAATAGCAAAATTGTTGAGAGCATGGTGAGTAATGGCCATGAGAGAAAAATTGAGAAGGGAGGGTGACGACATGAGGTTAGGGTGGTGAGTGTGGGTGATGGCTTTGTGTACTTTTTTAGTCAAAAATTGAGAAGGGAAGGTGACGACATGAGGTTAGGGTGGTGAGTGTGGGTGATGGCTTTGTGTACTTTTTTAGTCAAACATGCTTTTTTTTTTAATTTTTTATGATGTAGGTCTATTTATATATTAATTTTGTAGGTTTATTAATATTTTTGTTTTTCTTTTATTTATAATATACCAAACTCATACATAAATTATGAACTTAGGAAAAAATCAATATTTGTTATGAAACGTATGAAAATAAGGAAGAAGAGAAGAAGAGGGGAAACAATATATTGTAATATATTCAGTGTACATTTTACATCATAGTTGAGTACTCTTTATAGGGAGATAGGAAACCCTAATATGGAGTGATATCAACTAAATATAAACACAATCCAATAGATAGTCATCCACTAATTAGATAGATATGAATTGTTTATAACACTCCCCCTTGGATGACTATTAAGAGAATATGTCTCTTTAAAAACATTCATAAGAAAATCCCTATTAGAAAAATTAGCGAAGGAAAAAGAGTACACAATACTTCTTACGCAATTGGATGCTGCCTCATTAAAAACCTTGCCAGGAAAACCCATCGGGAAAAAACCGTGACTAAGGGAAAAAGAGTGCAGTACGTATTTATATCTCCCCCGATGCGAACAATTATCTCTGAGATATTGCACTATTACCTTCGCAGCATAGGTTTCATGATGTACCAAAATTTCATTACATATTCCATTTGTAATTCAAAACAAAATTTTGTTCTTTCCAAATCTTTCGTTTCAAATTCTTTCTTTAAGCAATATACAACATTTGAAAGCTCTTTAGGAATTCTAATAATATTCAATTTATCATACTAAAATGTGTGTTTAGCTTCATTCCAACATCTTCCTGTGAATGAATAACAATATCTGGCTAATAAATTAATATCAGATGACATATTAAGTCACGTATGACATTTAATAATCTTATAGATATTATCATATAAATTAGTTGTTATTTATCAAAGCAACTCACTTTAGAAGTTGTTTTCTCCAACTTGATAGGCACAAATTTAATTTACTAAATGCTCGATCCTCATGCCGAGGTATTTCCTTTTGAAATGTTTCCTTTAACTTTAAGTAATTCAAACAATATTAAAATAAAACTACATAAATACTAAAATAAATACATAACATGAACCATAATCATATAAGTATTCTCAAACAATTGCCATAAACATATCCATGATTGCATGACATGACATCATATATATAAGTCAAACAATATATAACTAAAAAAACATAAATTATTAGCTAAATCTAAATAGAAATATACATGTATATATCAATATCCTTAATTCTTCTGAAATTTCTCATATTGATATAATGATATTATTCTCGAATGAACCATGATAATAGCTGCAAACATATAATGCATTTTATGTTTGCTAGAATTATAACTTCGAGTCTATTAAAATTCTCTTGGAGTTTGAACTATAAGTTCAAAATTATTGCATTTTGCAATTTAACTAATTAAAGTGCATGTGTCGACATATTACACTTTATGCTTCAAACATTTTAATTATCCATGAATATGGTTCAACCATATTAAATAGTTCAAGCATATGCTTCGAGCATATTGAGTCTTTAAGGGGTATTCATATATATGTTATTAATCAAGTCACCCATAAAAATCTGCTATAAAATCATTTGACACAATTTGAATCCTTTATATATTGCCAGACTAATCAAGTATTGAAAAATACTTGCATCCACCACAGGGAAGCATTATTCCTCATAATCAATGTCAGGTCTTTGTGAAATTCTTTGGGCTATCAATCTTACTTTATATCTCATAATTTCTTATTTCGCTTATGTACAAAAACACATTTGTATCCATCTGACTTTACACCTTTAGGTGTACGGACTATAGGTCCAAATACCTATCGCTTTTCAAGCGAATTCAATTATGGCTCAATTGTGTCTTTCCATTTTGGCTAATCATTTCTTTATCTATATTCCTTAATAGACTTTGATGCATGATCCTCATCTTTATATCATTTAAGCGCTATATCATATGTAAAAGCATCGTCAACGTTGACTTCATTTCGGTTCCATTGTATTTCAGTGATGACATAATTTATTGAGATCTCTTTGTTTTCACACTTTTCAGGTACCTGAGTTTCTTATTGAACTGAACTATTAATTATGTCTAAGGACTCTTCAGGAGTCTCTACATCCTCGAATTGACCATCTTATTTTTTTGCTCCTTTTCTTTTTCGAGGATTTTTTGTATATTTTTTAAATTTTTTTTTGGAACGATAGATTTATCACGCTTCAAGCGTGCCTCATACTCATTTGCAATTTTAATTTGTCCAAGAGGGACATCAATTTCATTGGAGTATTAGCAGCTGAAATATGTGACTTAGTCACTCTTTTTAGGTCAGTAAATGCGTCTGGCAATTGGTTATCTAAATTTTGCAAATGAATTATCTTTTGAACTTAAGTTCAAATCGTTTTGTTCGAGGATCAAGATAATATAAGGATAACCCTTTCGAAATTATTTCTTTTTCCAACTGCTTATTTTCTCCCCCTAATGTTGGGAAACAAATTCATCAAAGCGATGATCGAAAATCGATCTATGAATGACTCTCTTATCGTTGGTTTGAGTTATTTTATCATGGATGAGGATTCATATCCAACATATATTCCCAACCTTCTTTGAGGTCCTATCTTAGTGCGTTGTGGTGGAAAATATACCGCACATCCAAAAGTTCTTAGATGGGAAATATTAGGTTTCTGACCAAAAACCATTTGTAAAAGGGGAAACTCATGATAATTTTAATGGCTTGATGCGAATCAGTGTCATACATGTTCCCAATTAGTAATGGCAATAGACATACAATAGTTAATAATAGATTTTGGTTAATTCAATTGCACAAGTAATCTCACAATCTTCAGGTTGTGAATTGCCAATGAACAATCATGTGACCATTCAGTTGATGCATCAATTAAAAATATAAAATACCTAAATAATCCACATGATGAAAGTAATGACACATAAATATCACATTGTATTCATGTCAGATTCAATCCAAATTTTATGGTGATGGCTGAACAAACTTTCTTTGGAACAATTATTAGCACATTGAGATAATCAGATTGAAGAAACTTCGATTTCTTCATTGGATGTCAACATAAGTTTTAATTTTTTTTTCGCATCATATAGTTGATCTGGGATGGTCTAACCAGTCAAGCCAAACAAAAAAAATTATATTATTATTTATAAACTTCTAGTTTATAAACTTTTGATTTTACGATATGAGGTATTTCAACTATATACTGAAAAATTTTCCAATAGCTTTGGATAACAAATCTTTTAGATCTCCAAATTATCATCGTATACAAATATAGTGTTACCAACGGTTTCTAGCAATACTAAATAGAAGAAAATTTTTGTATAACTAGTGTTACCAACGGTTTCTAGCAATACTTCTAGTTTTAAATGTGCTAACATTTAAAACTAATAATTTATGACACATGAGCAATATCATTGATACATCAAATAATGATTACCATTACCAAAGAAATATTTGCATTAAAATTAGAACATGTCGATATAATATTGAAATGACCCAATTTAATAAAATGATATTAAATATTGATTTCATCAATAAAGGCACAACAACCTGGTGCGATTGGAATGACCCGTGGGATCCCGAGTACAATACTCGGTGAAAACAACAAATTTTTTTTAAATAAAAATTTTATTAATTCAATAAGACAATCAGCCCAAATGGTTGGAGTTGCACAATGATAAGTGCCAGTGTGTGTTCAAATTTCAATGATGTATTTACTCTTTAAACTCTCTAGCAATACTTGAAATCCTTAGCACTAGACATGATTATGCACATCTTGGTTCGATGTGTATTCTTCATTTTGTGAAATTTGCACACAGTTGAAGCAAGAGTTAGACATTACAAATTGGAGATGAAGAATGAATACAAGTCCCTCGATTGCTTTAAGAAGTTGTCACCATTAATAGTAAGATTTGGGCAATGAGAAGAAGTTGTCACCATTAATAGTAAGATTTGGGCACTGAGAACCTTGCCATAGTATTAAATAGATTGAAACTCCTCATTGACATAGTATTAAATAGATTGTAACTCCTTGGACTGGTGGAACAAACCAAGTCCCACACCGGGTTCTATAGATTCCAATCTTAGAAAAATTTTGCTATTTTATTTTTCGATCATTCTTTGGAAAATATATAAAATAGAATTCAAGGATCAGTCTTGAACCCATGACTTGCCATACTTGCAGTGATTATTGCTACCAATATGCCAACTGCTTGGCACGAAATGCAAACATAATATATATAAATACCACGGTTATTGCAGAGCTATAAATTGCTTCTGCCTTGTTTGCATCGATGAGTTCTCCTTTTCAAACCAATCAACACTTTTTCTGTTTGCATCTTTTCAAATCTGTTTCGATTTGCATCTTTCTTTCTTTCTTTTTTAAATGATGGACATGATAAATGCTATAATTCTCAAGAACTTGTATCTCTTATAAAATGTTCATGTCCATATAATATTGGTACTTTGGGATCAATATATAATATATAAAAAAATGAATAAAAAAATAAAACATTAATAATATTAAATTTACCTTGCTTCAATACTCTTTGATGTATAAGCTTCAACACACCTTTTGGTTAGAGTTTCGTGCCGATAACGTGTTATGAAACGTATGAAAATAAGGAAGAAGAGAAGAAGAGAGGAAACAATATATTGTAATATATTAAGTGTACATTTTACATCATAATTGAGTCCTATTTATAGGGAGATAGAAAACCCTAATATAGAGTGATATCAACTAAATATAAACACAATTCACAATTCAATAGATAGTCCTCCACTGATTAATTAAATATGAATCGTTTATAACAATATTCAAATTATTAATCTTTTATTATGTTGGTAATAGAGGGGAAGATATGGTGGAAAAAAAAGATATAACCCCTCCCTTCTCCTTCCTTAACATTTAATCACTCTCTCTTTCTTTTCTGCTTTTATTCTCATTCTCATTCATTCAATTCATCAATTCTCAATCAAATCAATTTGACCATGTCACTTGTCTTCCTCATCCTTTTTTCACTCATCTCTGCCATCCTTCTCCGTCTTTCATTCACCCTCATCAATCGCCGTCGGAGCCGGAAGAAAGCCGTCGGATTCTTCCACCCATACACCAACGACGGTGGCGGCGGTGAAAGGGTGCTGTGGTGCGCCGTCAGAGCCATCCAAGACGAAAGTCCCGACCTTGATTGCCTTGTCTACACCGGCGATCACGAAGCCACCCCTCACTCGCTCAACGCGCGTGCCATTGATCGATTTGGAGTCACCCTTCTCTCTCCTCCTAAGGTTTTTCATTCTCTCTTCCCTTCACCAAAAAAAAAAAAAAAGTCTTTTCTCATTTTTATTTTTATTATTTATTTATGTTTATAACTTTGATCGCATACTTTATCAGCATTTACCATAATAGTAATGATTAGAGGATAGATTGTAAGGAGGGAGGATGGAATTTGTTAGATTTCTAGTATCTTAATATTTCGCATAGGTGACACTATTCTTTATTTGTACAACTAAAATCGACACTCGTGTAGGGGACACCCCATAGTTATATTATGGCAATGCAATGCCTGTTGTTTGTCTAAGTGGCAAGGAGCTCGAACTCGGGTTCCAATATTATGAATGGAATAAATACGCGGCGGGATAACTTTTCCCACTTAAACGGGTCTTGCCTGCTTGATTCGATATCGTTGGAGTCTAAAGTGGTTTCTGGATGTTGAGGGTCTCGGTCAAAAGAAAAAAGGTGTATGGCTATATCAACATTTACCCGAATGTGTTGCAGTTTTTATAGAAGCATATTTAGCGCCTGTTACATTACTATGTAGTGCTAATACTTCAAAACGGTAGTCATACCGGTATTTGGTTATTATTGTATTGGATACTTTGATACGTTATAGATACTTTTTGTCCATATATCTATCAGTTACTTTATGAAGTTTCTCTGTATCAACATATCCGTATCGTGTCGTACACATGTCCAATTTATGCATCCATGCTTCCTAGGTTTAACTGTAGACGGCTAACAGGCGGGGAAACGGGATGTTTAGTGCTGTGGCCTGGTAAAGAACAAAAATTTGATGATGTTTGCCCATTTGACAAGATTAAAGGGATGCTTATGGGAAGTAATTCAATATGGTTGCAATGATAAATAGCACTTTTTCATGCTAAAATCTATTTGGTATGTCAAAAAGATTGGTAACCTCTGCCTTTTTTGTTATCCGCAATTCTCAGGTGGTTCATTTGTACAAGAGAAAGTGGATTGAAGAAGCCACTTATCCACACTTTACTATGATTGGTCAAAGTCTGGGTTCTGTGTATCTTGCATGGGAGGCTTTGTGCAAGTTTACCCCTTTATATTTTTTTGACACAAGTGGATATGCTTTTACATATCCGCTTGCCCGGTTGTTTGGATGCAAAGTTATTTGCTATACACATTACCCTACTATCAGTACAGACATGCTATCACGTGTTCGTCAGCGCAGCTTGATGTACAATAATGATGCCTTAGTTGCAAAAAGGTTGGATTTCACATTTATTTGCCACCTATAACTTAAGTCCTACTTCATGAGTTTTTCCCACCCTCTTTCCTAATCTTGGATAATGATGGGGTTGGTCCTTTCTCATCAGTTTTTCTTAAATTTAAATATTTTTGTTTATCTAGATTGTTTAAAGGGTGAGTGGATATGGGAAGGGAGGTTCTCTAAAGTAGCTGCATCTTATGATCCTTATTTGTATTTTATTTTTATATAATTTTTTGGTATATAACTATATATATTATCAAAGTTGAAGTTTTTTTTTTTTCAGTTGAAGTTCACCTTTTCTACTGACTGGTTCCTTTAGCATACTTTCCATTACCCAGTAACCCTTCAATGCATACGTATTTCTATGCTGTAACATGCACTAAGTTCACAGAATTTTTACAGATTGTGTGTTTCAGAAACCTCATGGTCCACCTTTATACTTTTACTGTAGCTGTTCTGAGCTAAAATAAAATTCAGACGTTTTGTATAATTCCTGTGAATGTATAATCTTTAATTATTTGTGAAATTGCAACACGTTTATTTTACCTGTTTTCCTCATCTAAGGAGCCTGACAATTATTTTCTGGCAGTGTTTGGCTTTCCTGGTGCAAAATAATCTATTATACAATCTTCAGCTGCTTGTATGGGATTGTAGGTTCTTGTACACACCTTGCCATGGTCAATTCATCTTGGACCAAATCCCATATTGAAAAGCTTTGGGGAGTTCCTGACCGTATTAAGCGAGTCTATCCTCCTTGTGATACTTCAGGACTCCAGGTTTGCAATATGTGCTTTATTGTCTTGCAATTGTTCTTTGTATTTAGTCAATTCCTTTACTTTCATGTCTCTTTTGGTCAGTTAGGTCCTTGATTGCCTGTTGCTTTGTAGCATTGTCAGCTCTCACGGTCCCTTTTTGTCTTTGGGTCCCCCCCCCCTGAGTTTTATATTGACCAAATGTTAAAGGCTTTATCCATGCATCATTAGTTAAATCTTTAATAGCACTCGGGAACTTTTACTATTTCACTTGTCCTTCAATACCAATTAATGTGTTTGATACTAGTTAGCTATTCTAGTAACTTCATCTCAACAGATTTATATGTAGTATTATTGTCATCCATACACGTGCTTTACCTACTGTGGTATTCATCGGATGATTCTAACAGGTAAGCAATATGGGCAGGTGCTTCCTTTGGAAAGATCAGTTGAAAATCCTACAATAATATCTGTTGCTCAATTTCGACCAGAGAAGGTGGGCAGATGACTCCTATCGATCTTGTCAACGGGAGGTACAACCGTTTCTGTTGGCTCATTTGAGCCTTTGTTGTTTATACCAAATTAACATGTTTCTTTCAATTGAAGGCTCACAGTCTCCAACTTGAGGCATTTTCAGCTGCCTTTAAGAGATTGGATTCTCACTTGCCAAAACCCAAGCTCCAATTTGTGGGTAGCTGTAGAAATAAATCAGATGAGGAAAGGCTTGAAATGTTAAAAAAGAAAGCAATTGAGCTGAATGTGAATGAACAAGTGGAGTTTCACAAGAATATAACATACAGGTTAGTACCAGTGGCTTTACATAAGATATCCTCTTAGTCCAAGAAAACACTTTCTCCGCAAAATAGTTCTGTAGAATGCATACCTTTTGCTGCTGAGTTAAATGATTACTGTAATTGTCAGTCCATCTGGTGTTGACAGTGATAATTAAGAGTATGATCATTTGGTTGTGGTTATTATTATACTTTGGTTGTCAAATTTGAAATTTCAATCTCTCAACTTGCTTGGCTCCCAAACTTATGTACATCAGGTCTAGGCGTCTAACTACTATTTATTAGTTTATGTATAAGCTTGTGCATGCCATTGACAGCTAGTTTAGGCATCTTTGTTGACGAATGGCACTTTTCTTGAACTGCTTATGGTGGGATATGGCACCCCTAAAGTACGCTCATCATACATTATCAACATCATTAGCCTATTTTAAAGGCTGCAAAGACTTTCCTTGTAAATCCTCTAGTCATTGTGTTGATGAACCTTTGATTGGTTTGAGGTGTACTAGTCTAGATACATGTAACTTGGCTCAGAGACCACTTGACTGCCATAGAAGAAAATTGAAGTCTGTAACATGATTTGTTATTTGGGATTTGAATTAAATATTAATTAAGATCGCTTTTATCACATGAGTTCATTTTAGCAGTCTATCGTTTTAGGCTATATTTGTGCTTCGAGAACCGTAATTCTAAATACTATGTTAATATTATAGTAATACATTATTACCTTAACTGCAGAGACTTGGTGGGACTTTTAGGAGGTGCCGTTGCCGGCATCCATTCCATGACAGATGAGCATTTTGGCATAAGTGTTGTAGAATATATGGCTGCTGGTGCCATCCCAATTGGTGGGTATCATATGCAAGTTAAATATGCTTCATTTTCTCTATCTTGGATGCTTTTACATGCATTACTTATTCTGGCAATGTTTGCTCTTCAGCGCATAATTCCGCTGGCCCGAAAATGGACATTGTATTGGATGAAGATGGACAGCAAACAGGATTTCTTGCCTGCACTATTGAAGAATATGCAGACGCGATTTTGAGAATAATAGGGATGACAGAGATGGAGAGACTTGAGATGGCTGCTGCTGCGAGGAAACGAGCAAGGAGGTTTTCTGAGCAGAGGTTTTACGATGACTTCAAAGCTGCAGTACGTCCTATTCTCTGTCATGTTTCTAAATGATGGTCTATCAACTAATCATCATCATTGTAACATAACGTGGAGAGCTTCACTGTTCTCTTTTCTGGCAGCCTAACTATAGGGAAAGAATTTTGTTACTGAAAAAGTTATACGTTTGTTTTCCCTAGACTTTTGTAATTGTCTAATTGATGTTATCTCCATACCATTGTACCAAATGTTAAATGTTTCTACTTGTACAGAAGATTATGGATTTTTTTTTCCTTCTGAAGGAGAAGACTTTGGAAGTTGGGTTGTGATGATACTCTCCCCCTAATATATGAACTCTTCATTTGAAAAATTATTTTATACTAGTATGACCTGGATTACATTTTATGGAATGGTAGGTGGTCTTGGTCAGGGATATAGGAAATGGCAAGCGTGCTTATATATATGCATGCATGCATTGAAATTTGAAAGGAGTGGTTCAAATGGTAAATATTAGAATAAACCACTATGGCATGTATCCCTCTAGCAAGCTATACACAGCAATAAGCAACCATGTATTGGCCATGGATTCAAACAATAGTTGACAGCAGTCATATTTTGATTTCTCTCGTTATTACTGTTTGGGATTGACTATTCGCGAAATAAGAAAGTAATACAAAAAAGTTTGATAACCTGGGCACCTTCAATGACTTGGATGATTACTCAGATAAAAGGAAATAGCTGCAACTGTGTAGTCGAAAACAACTAGATAAACTGGTACTAAACGTGGATTTACCATGAGAGAACCCTCACACCACCAGACAGAAAACCTACAGAAAAAGAAGGGACTATACACACAAGTCCCTCCTGTTGAATTATGGATACGTACCAAAAATCTCATCAGGTAGATAATGAAAGTAGAGCATCGATTCACAAGGAATAAGTGAACTTCTATTAATTTCTTAGTTATAGAGCTTGTTAAGTATATGTACAAAAAGATTGATTGTTGTTGGTATTTGTTAGGAATAAGAATTAAATATAAAATAATAAAAAAAGTAATTAAACTTTAATTAAAAGGAAAGTTAGGAATGAATTTCACCAATCTTACTCTATACAACTAGTCCATAGGCTTCGTTTTTTTATTTAAATTTCAATATTGGGAGTAGATGCTATTGAATCATTGCGAGCTTCATTGTGTTTCTATACAACTAGTTCATAGGCTTCCAAATCCAATCCTCTCTTTCTTCAAATATTTTCGCTGCAGTTGGCTACTAAAAACATTTTTCACGGTCAAACTTTGTATTGAAGAACCTTTGATCATTACTCACGTAGGCTGCCATAAGCTTTTAGGTGGTTGTGTTCCAAAATGGTGTGCGTCCACTTGTTTCCTAACTAGAATTTCATGATCTTTTATATTTCATATTGGCCATTCAAAAATGATAATGTGTGTACATGCATGTATATTTTCAAATTATTGGATGACCCACGCTTTGTCTTGTAGTTAATTCAATCATTCAAGTGAGAATTAGAATTCTCAAATCATTTGTACTTATAAGTTGTAACTACTTCACGTGAGAACTTTGAGTTTTAATGATTTCAAATTGCTAAAAAATATCAACATCTCCTTGTGATGCTTCTTTAATTATCAGTTGTATCTTTAGCTTTGCATCTTTTTCAATACTTTTAATATCGATTAATCTACAAAATAAAAAATTCAAATAATAAAATTAGATCAATCAAAAATAATAATAAAGATTAAAAAAAACTTAATAAATTTAAAGATATAATGTATACAAATATCATTTTAATTCATCAAATACCTTAAACTCGTGAATTATATTAAAACAATAGAGAATGAGTGTCATTTGAAATTATAGTGTATATAAAAATACTCAAATTATATCCAATTAAATAGTTATATTTGACATTCATCACCTCCCCACCTCTCTCAGACACAAAGAGAAGGAACGTTCGAAGAAAAGAAGAAGAGCTAAGAGAAGAGAGAAGCTGCTCTCTCTTTCTAAAAAGTGTCAACATCGTCCAATGTTTTTTTATAATAATGTTCACAATATTTGTACTCACATGCATAATATTTTGAATAGTAAACAACAATTCAAAACTGTTTATTAGTGCATCAATTGCATAGGTTAAAATGAGTGGTTAGAAATACTTGACCATATTTTTTGACTTACTATACTATAACTATAGCATAGACAATCATAAGGATAGTGTACCTTAGGATATGATATGATACTGTCTGAAAGTAAGTAAGTAAGTAATTGCCTCTTAAATGGCTTCTAAGAGCAAAGTTCTTGATCCACGAGGTCCACTAATTCAACAATGGAACAAAATTTTTGTGATCATATGTGTCATGGGTTTATCTGTTGACCCATTGTTCTTTTACGTCCCAGTGATCAATATCCAGAGAAAATGCTTTGATTTGGATAGAGCATGGAAGATTACAGCTTGTGTTCTTCGCACATTCTTTGATCTTTTCTACATCATACGCATCATGTTTCAGTTTAGAACCAGCTTTATTGCCCCTTCTTCTCTTGAATTAGGAGTGGAGGTATTTGTTGATGACACGGAGGTCATAAGGAAGAGATACTTAAGGTCACTATACTTCTTCATTGATATTCTATCTGTCATTCCACTTCCACAGGTAGCTAGCTAGCTCTCTCCCTCTTATTCACATTCTCAAATCTGTTCTCTTTTAATATATATATGTCATTAGTTTGACTAGCTAGCCATGAATATAATGGTTAATTGGTTATAACTAACCTCTCACCATCCAATTATAACCGACTAAACTGTTGTTTTGATCTCTGATTTTAAATACAACATTCATTCTGGTTCTTAAAATTAAAGAAAATATTTTTTAGTCCCTCAATTTCTAAATGGTCAGTCATTTTAATCCCTTGATTATTTTACTGTTAGCGAAAGATTAAGTGGCCCATTAAATATCAAGATGATGCCATTTTGATTAATTAAAAAAATTTAAACATTAAAAAGTTAAAAATAATTTAGATCTTATTTTTACAATTTACAAAAAATTGGGGACTAAAAAGCATTTTTTTAAAAAATTTTGAGGACCAAAGTGGATGTTGTGTGAAAATTTAGAGAGCAAAGTCACAGTTTAGTCAATTATAATCACATGGAATGATTTTAATGCCCCGAAAAAAAAAAAAATTCCTATGACAAGTAGTTCCGACATAACTTGATGTTGTTGTTTTAACAGTTTTAATGTGTTCTTTAGATGGCTACTCTAGCTATCATTCCATTCCATGGAGTTTCATATGTTGGAAAGGTTTTGTTGAAATATACAGTAATAGCCCAGTTCTTACCAAGACTTCTGAGGACCTCTCTGCTATTTAAGGAAGTTACAAGCAAATCGGGTTTTTTGAGTCAGACAGTATGGGCTAGAGCTGCTTATAACTTTTTTCTTTATCTGCTAGCAAGTCATGTAAGATGATTTTATTACGTATAGTATTTAATTTAGAACACCACATCTGTCATCTATGTTCCCATCCTGTATGTTATCATATCATGCTAATGCAAAGTTTTACATGTGGCATACATGCATACATGCATACATACATACATACATACATACCAGTTGGTTGGAGCTTTCTGGTATCTGCTTTCGGTTGAATCAGAGGTTCAATGCTGGCGGCAACTGTTGAAGAACACTACATTTGCTCATTATTCCATCCTAAGCTGTGGACTGGTAGACAATCCAGCTGTTATATCACTTCTCAATAGACCTACTTCTTGCCCTCACAAAGATCATGATGACCCCACAGACCCTGAGGTTTTCAATTTTGGAATATGCTTGGAAGCTCTAAAGTATGGTATCGTACAATCAACCACAAAGTTTCGTTATAAGTTCTTCTACTCCTTTTGGTGGGGTTTGCGAAGTATAAGGTTGGTGAATAGCCTTCTCTTCAGTCTTCACTTTATTCGATTTTGCAAGCCGATTAGCATTATATTTATTAGAAATGTGGTACGATCTATTTGAAGATGGGGGACTAAAAAATCATTCTAGAAGTCATCATTTTTGTTCTCTTTTGCAGTTCTGCTGGGCAAAATCTCCAAACAAGTACTCGTGTTGGGGAGATAATATTTTCTATCTTAATTTCCATCTTTGGAGTGGTTCTATTCTCATTACTTATTGGAAACGTGCAGGTAATGTTGTTCAAGACTATGACTCTAAAAGATGAGAACATATACATGACGGCAGTGGTCTTATGTACATTTGTGACATCAATACTTAGCTACTTGAAACTAGCTCATTTAATGAATTCATGTCTTGTCCTTGTTACAGAAATGTCTGCAATCTACAACTCTAACTACAACTGTTAGAGATGAAGAGATTAGACTCAAAAAGATGGATAAAGAACACTGGATGTTTCGCCGTTTGCTACCTGAGTCCTTGAAGGAAAGAATCAGGCGGTATGAACATTACAAATGGCAAATGAATAGGGGTGTCGATGAGGAGGCATTAATTCAAGAGCTCCCTAAAGATATCAGAAGGGACATCAAGCTCCATCTCTGTATAAATTTAGTTAAAAGAGTGGGTATCATCAACATATCCCCATCCTGTTATTATTATTTTTAATTCTCAAGCTTTATACTCATATACATGTATAAGAAACTCAAAACATTCTATGTTCTTAATGCTCCAGGTGCCATTGTTTGAATCCATGGATAATGAGTTGTTGGAGGCAATGTGTGAGAGACTAAAGCCGGTCCTTCATATGGAGAACAGTTACATTATTCGCGAAGGACATCCAGTTGATGAAATGCTCTTCCTAACGCGTGGAAAGGTTGAGTCTTTTACAACAAGTGGTAGAATAAATGGGTTCCCCAAGAGCTATCTACTCATGGCAGGTGACTTTTGTGGAGAAGAGCTTCTTACATGGGCTTTGGATTCCGACAGCTCGTCAAATCTACCCCTATCAACAACTACTGTAAAAACTTTATTAGAAGTCGAAGCCTTTGCTCTCATGGTTGATGACTTAAAGTTTATTGCTTCCCAATTTCGAAGTCGTGCAAATAGCAAACAACTCCAGTGCACTTTCAGGCAAGGCAATGTCTTCCAACCTTTTTTTTTCCCATCAAATGAATAATTACATATTTGCGGAAAAAAATTACACATTAAGAAACAATTCATCTAAAAGACTAAAACCATAACTTTTTCTATAGATTAGATTCTACAAATGGAAGGGGCAATTGTGACCAGGGTTCGGATTTTGCCAAGGTTTATTGTTTGTAGTGCTTATTGATCCTAGAGGTTTGCCTTGGTCCTAGGATATATCACTCTTATTGTGTCTGAAAGCATGCCTTCACCCTAGAACGAGGCAAGGCAACCACCTTTCTTCCTAACTTTTTTTTTTCTACAAAAGTAAACTATGAGAACTAACCTGCAGTAGTCATCCTTCATATATAATTGCACTTCTGCTGAGGGGAATTATGGTATTATGTTATAGAATATGTTAAAAATATGGTATTATGCTAAAGATATGTTAAAGATCTTAGAATCAATGTCATCTTAGAGATGAAGATAGAAGAAAAAAAGGTATTGCTTCATAGTCTGATTCAATACAATGTTTCTCTAGGTTCTATTCCCAGAAATGGAGGACGTGGGCAGCCTGTTTCATACAAGCAGCTTGGCGTCGATACTGGAAGAAGAAGATCGAGAGGTCACTATATGAAGCAGAAGATAGCCTACATGCTTTTGCAAATGATGATGGGTCCTTACCAAGCTTTGGAGCCATCATACAAGCATCAAGGTTTGAATCCAATGTACTGCGACCCTTGCGAACTGGCGGCCATAACAAAATGATACGGATACATACATTACCACCCCTTCCGCTTCAAAAGCCATTTGAGCCGGATTTCACTTCTAAAAGTTTCTAGAGGTGTCTTAACAAAAACCATTGTAAGTTTAATATTTTATTAAAACTAAACTTGAGAATGCGTTCATGTTTAACATTTTCATGGCAATTGTGTATGCACCGGCACAAGTAACTAGCCAGTGTTCAACTAGTACCTGTACAGCAAACACAGTTGTATGTAAAATTATGTAGTGATGGTTTTCTGTACATTGGTAGAAAACCAAATTTATGCAAACTCAATGATGGTTTTGAGATCTGATGCCACAAAGCCCCCCGAATCCGAATACGGAGACGAAAAAAATGTGTATGGATATCAGCATTTACTTGAACGAGAAGCAATTTTTTTCTAGTAGCATATTTTTCACCTGTTAGATTATTAGTCAACTATAGTTGGATTTTTTCTAGTAACAAAGATTTGGATGACATTTACCCATGGGTTAAGATAAATAGGATGATGTATTTGATTAAGGGAAGTAATTCATTATTGCTCCAATGGTAAATAATACTTATTCTGTGCCAGAATCCAATTGATTTGCTAAAAACACTAATAACCTCTGCGTCAAGAAAATCTGCCTCACTGAATACATCTGGCCTACCCTTCCAAGCATTAAACACAGGCTTCACACAACACCCCTACTGAAATATATGTATAAAAACAGTTCAACTTGGAAATGCATTCAAATAGAAAGAAGACCATGATTTAATTTTCCTAAGGTTTGAACTTTGAACAACATTTTTCAGTCCGTGTAGATTTCTTTTATCAATTTAAGTTTTGGTCCTCAGTTATTCTTTTTGTGTTGGTTTTTATAATTTGACTAATCTAGATTTTTTTCCCTTAATATTAATAAATTGGTTCATATATTTTTATTTATTTGGTAAAAATAAATAAATTTCTATGAACTCTTGCCAGAGGTTTGTATAAGCAACTCATGTCAAACTAAGCTTACAATAACCATGAAATCGTCTGAGAAATGGTTGTACAACTCTATGCATTCTTAGTGTAACTTCCAATTGTAGTTGCTCTTCATAATTTTTTAGCACATATACTTTAATTCTATCACAAGAAAAGAAAAGAAAAAAGATTTCCTATTGAATCAAGGGTTGCTGGACATGACATGGGCAGGAGAAGGGGCGGGAGAGTTGCGGCAAACGGGGCATGTGGTGTTCATTCGAAGCCACTCATCAATGCAGTCAGCATGGTAACAATGCTTGCATTCAGGAATGCATCTGATTGTCTCATTGCTATTGTACTCTGACAAGCAGATGCAGCATGATCCACCGTTCGGTCCGGGCACCCGCCGACTCTCCCCTAGTACTAGCTTCTCATAAGATTCAATGGTAGATTCATCCAAACCCGTAGGACCAGGAATGGCAGCAGGTTGTGCTGCTATGGCAGCTGCTGCAGACCTCTGGATAGCAACATTGAGGAGAGCATTGGATATTCTGTCTTTGTAGCACACGTAGCATGCTATTACAATAGAACATAATACAGCTGGTCCAACGATGACTAATGTGATGATTCTAAATGTCATAAGACCTTGTTGTGATTTACCTGCAAATTGAAGCCAATATATAAGATTGTCTGAGCTAGAGTGTCCTTATTTTTGGAGAAATTATATTGATGTCCCTTCTCGATTACATTCGGCACTTCTTTTATTTCAGAAATTATATTAATCTCCTTTGAGGTTTATGTTGTAGAGGATGGGAGTATAATACAACATAAACATAAACCTCAAGGGGTAAGTGCAATTAATGATAACAGAAACCTCAAGAAAGAAAATAAATAATAATGTAAACTTCAAGGAACCTTGGTGTAATTTCGAGAACAAGAAAACTACTGACTGTAATTAAGCCAATTTTTGGTTACATCTGCTTACTTTGACATTTATTTTATTAATATGGTTATGGCATCTGTAAAAGGGATAAAATAGGACAAAGAAAGGACATTGTTTATTAGGAAAATAAGCAAAGCAAGATGGTTAAGAGATGCAGCCAAGTTGGACAAGAGAGTTTACTTTTAATCAGATTTTGATATTAAAAACTAAAAGAGATAATGAGTATTTGAGTGAAATAGGATTGGCAAAACTAATCAACATCTGACCTAATATTATAACTGTGGATAAATAGGATTTGACTTTTGGCTTTGTCAAGGCACTTATCTTGCATTATTTTTCATTTAAGATAATGCCGACATGCAATTATCAAATCCTGAAGTCAATTGGTATAGCAAAACAAATATTCCCATGGTTATCATTACTGAGGTAAAACCATTGACCTACATTTTTGTAGTAATTCCTTGCAACTTAAGCATGTGGCCACCTAAGATTGACAGGTACAGTGATGAAATCACCAAATTAGTAGATCTCTCTAGTTTCTTAATATTGTAAAAAAATTAAAAAAAAAAAAACTAAAAAAAAAACCTTATAGTTAGTAGATCTCTCTAGTTTTTTAATATAGTAAAAAAAAAAAAACTTACACATTTTTACCTGTTCTGTTATCAGGGGAACAAATAACTTGACTGCTGTTGCTGCTCTCAAATCCACACATTAGCCCTTGTGATTCGCAATCTCTGCAGTCAGGTTTGTCCCATGTTAATCGAAGATCGTCACTGAGATTTTCCTCATACATTCCAAGCCTTGCAATCGGAACTGAAAGCCTTGTAATAACATGGCAAGACTCTGGCAACGATGAATTGGCCACATTCACCGAAGGAATAGCTGATACAAAATTTGTGGAATTGCTAAGGCACTCGATGGGAACGAAGTGCGACCCTGTGTTCTGATATGAGCAGCTGAAGAAGGTGTAGTTACGATGAAAAATGGTAGTGAAGGGAGAACCTGACAAATTGAGGCTTAGAACACGTTTAGGAAGGCAATCATCAGCGTCGTAGACTTGTATCTCTTGAGTGAGATAGTTTATTTTGCGTACATAAAATTCTCCAGAGTATGGAAGTTTTAGAACTGTTTTGCTATCATTTGTACAACTTAGTTTGAAGCCAGGATAGCCACAATAAGGAATTTTCTCGCCTTCAAGTTGAAAAGGGAAACGAATGAGGTTCATATCGTCGCCACACACAGAAAATGGGCATTCATTTGAGGCATATATGACAGGAAATATGAAGAAGTGAAAAAGGACCTTGATGTTGCCCATTACTTCTCAGATATACAAATCCGTGGTACGAATGAAGCAGCTTATGAGAAAGAAGAAGAAACATTATTTTATATGCCATTCTATTTTTAAAAGCAACACTGAAAGTCAAATTATATTATTTATTGGTATGGTAAAATAGATAGAGGTATATAAAAAGGCATGACTTGTGTATATAAAAAAAATAGAAGGCATGACTTAATCTGCAGAGTTTTTTTATTAATTTAATATCAATCTAATGTATTTCAATGTCACACTTATCTGCTTGCAGAATCTTTCTCCATTTAGAAGTTACATGTACTTTTGTATCTACCTAACTGCCAGATTTTATGCAACAAAGAGATCATTGCTTTATCATTCCTTTTTTGTCATATCAAGACTATTTTGTTCTACTCTTTACCATTCATTAGTTTAACTCCAGCATACTGCTTCTTTTTCAGGGAAGCAGGTGTATCAGGATCTATAGAAATTTTTCTATACTTTCTTACAAAGGAATGATTTTTCATTACCATTTTGCAACTTTTCATGTGGAAGTATCTATTGTAATCAATTAATGCTTAAAACCTTAAAACCAAAGGCTACATGTTAGGATATTAATAATTGATTGCACAATAATTGTTTTCAGGTATGAGAGCAGTGACAGAACTAGGCTATAACAATTGTACCCAGAAAAAGTAAACTTGTATTGGAAAGCTAAAACGTTATGCTTTGATCCATTAGGTATACCATTTCCTTGTTAATATATTTTCAACTTTTTTAATCATACACGCGTTGCATAAGTTAAAAAAAACCCTATCAAGAAATTGGTTCTTATGTTCATTATTCATTAAGGTATTGTTCCCTTTCTTTGTAGTGGTTTAGTCCCTGAAATTTATGGTAATTAAGATATTAGTTCACTACGAGACCAAAACTCAAATAATTGAGAATATTAGGATTACTATCTAAACAAATAATTTTTGGAGACTGTAATTCGAATGAGTGAAAACTAATGCGACCAAAATCTTATTCAAATCCTTTCTTCAAATCAATCTTAACCAACCTACATGTAAGGGTGTGGCTTCGTTAAAGTACATTTTGCTTAAAGTGCAGAATAATCTATTATACACTCTTCAGCTGCTTGTGTGGGATTGTACTATTGTAGGTTCTTGTGCACACCTAGGCATTGTCAATTCATCTTGGACCAAATCCCATATTTAAAAAATGTTTTGTTGCTCCGTTAAATGATAATTGTCATTCCATCTAGTGTTGAGTGTGAATTGAGAGATTGATCATTTGGTTTTGTTTTATTATTTATACTTAGGTAGTCAATTGAATTATGCACTGATGAATTAAACCTCAGAGGAATTTCAGAGTGTTTCACCTTTCTAGTCTCGACTTTCTTGGCTCCCAAGCTAATGTGCATCAGGTTTAGTGTCTAGATACTATTGATTAGTTTATGTATAAGCATATACATGGCATTGACGACTAGTTTAGGCATAATATTTGTTGATGACTGTTACTTTTCTTCAACTGCTTATGGGGGAATATGGTTCCTCTAAAGCGCTCTCATTCAACCTTAGCTGATCAAGATCATTAGCCTATTTGACAAGCTGCAAGGACTTTCTATGCACGCAACTCTTACTAGCAACTCTTACTAGCGTAAGAGATGCATGTGTAAGCAGCTCATGTCTTATGAAGTTTGCATCAACAATGCAATTGTTAAAGAATGGTTGCACAACTCTATGCAATCATAGAGAAACTTCCAATTAAAGATGCTCTTATCACTACTGAAATTGCACCAAAGATAATGTAATAAGCATGTTACTTTATGAATTAAGGGTCACCGGACATAACTTGAACAGAAGAAGAGGAGGGAGAGTTGCGGCAAACCGGGCATGTGCCATTCATTCGAAGCCACTCATCTATGCAGCCAGCATGAAAACAATGTTTGCATTCAGGAATGCATCTGATTGTCTCTTTGCTATTGTACTCTAACAACCATATCCAGCAAGATCCATGGTTGGGGCCTGGCACCCGTAGACTCTCCCCTAGTACAAGCTGCTCATCATAAGATTCAATGGCAGATTCATCCGAACCTATAGGACTAGCAATGGCAGCAGGTTGTTGAGATTACTGGCTATTCTGTCCTTGAAGCAGACGCAGCATGCTATCACAACAGCACAGACAACAGCTGGTCCAACAATGATTAATGCGAAGTTTCGAAATGTTACATGTCCATGTTGTGATTTGCCTGAAACTTGTAGCCAGTATATAAGATTGTCTTAGCAGAGTCCTTTTTTTTCTGAGAAATTATATTGATGTCCCTTCTTGATTACATTTGCCACTTTTTGTTTCAGAAATTATATTCATCTTGCCTGAGGTGTAAGTCGTAAAGGATACAAGTGTCATGATAATATAAACATAAACTTCAAAAAGGTAAGTGCAATGATAACATAAACCTCAAGGAAGTAAATAATAAAATGACAACATAAACTTTAAGGGACATTGGCGTAATTTCAAAAACAAGAAAACTAGAGTGTAATTAAGTCAATTTTAGGAATATCTTACATACTTTCTTATTCATTTTATTAATATGGTTATGGCCTCTATAAAAAGGGATAAAATGGTAGAAACAAAGGGACCTTGTTTATATGGAAAAATCTATCAAAAGGAGAAAAGCAAGATGGTTCAGTCATGCTGCCAAGTTTATTTTTGGCAAGATAAGCAACTACCTAAATAATAATAAACTCACTTCAAGTTCAAGGTCTTGACCGGTTGGCAGCTGTGTTATTGCTGCATAAGAATGGCAAAACCAATCAACATCTGCCAATATATTTTAAGTATGGATAAATAGTATTTGACTTTTGGCTTTGTCATGGCACTTATCTTGCATTGTTTTTCATTACTTTAATGCCAACATGCAAATATAAAATCCTGAAGTCAATAGGTATAACAAAACAAATACTATTCCCATGGTTATCATTACTGATGAGGTAAAATCATTGACCTACATATTTTCCAGTAATTGCTTGTAACTTAAGCATGTGATCACCTAAGATTGATAGGTTCAGTGATGAAATCACCTAGTATATCCTTCTAGTTTCTTAATATAGTAAGAAAAAAACTTACGAAAACATCTTTACCTGTCTGATGATCAGGGAAACAAAGAACTCGACTGCTGTTACTGCTCTCAAATCCACACAAAAAACTCTTGAAATTCGCAATCTCTGCAGGCAGGTTTATCCCATGTTAATCAAAGAGCAACACTGAGGTTTTCCTCATACAGTCCTATCCTTGCAACTGGTACTGAAATCCTTGTAAATTGTAATAACATGGCATGACTCTGGTAACAATGAATCGGCCAAGTTCACTGAAGGAATAGCTTATACAAAATTTGTGACATTGCTAAGGCACTCCACGGGAATAAACTGTGACCCTGCTTTCTGATATGGGCAGGCAATCATCAGGGTCGTAGACTTGTATATGTTGCGTGAGATAGTCTATGTTGAGTAAATAAAATTCTTCAGAATTATTTTGCTATCATTGGTACAACTTAATTTGAAGCAAGGATATCCACAATAAGGATATTGATAGGAAAATAAACTCTTAGAGATTTATATTGAATTAAATAAATTAATGTACTAAATGTATTAGGTAGTTATCAGTGGTTACTGCATTAGGAAGTTATGAGTAGTTATTGTTTGATAGTTATATTATTATGTTTAAATATGTGGTGTGGAGGGTTGAAACTATTTTCATTCAGGGGATTTGTCATTTGTTAAAGGTTGAAGGAGGAGACTCTTTGTTAGGGGGAAACCCTGTGTATGTAGTAGGAGACCTAGGTCTCTGGGACAACATCTGTTGTATTTTCTTTGTATTCTTGTCTTTCTAATCTCAATATCCAGTGGTTTTCTATCAATTGGTCCGACCTGCCGGATCCAAAAGGAGGAGATTTGTGAGACCAGCGAATTCAAGTATTAATCATGGCAAGAGTATCAGAAAGAGTCGATTTGTTGGAGGAGAAGATTGAAGGAATGGGGGAGAGATTGGCCGGCATTGAGGAGAAGGTGACTGGTTTAGAAATTAACTTAAAGGAGAGCATCTTATCCGAAATCAGAAAGATCATGGGAAAGAACGTGGAAGAAGAGGAGAGTTTCAACCAAAGGGAGAAAGGTGTCACTGAAAATGACAAGAATTCTGAAGATAATTCGGATGTGCTTAACAAGACTTTAAAATCAGTTGAAATGCCCAATTTCGGTGGTTCTGATCCCATTGGGTGGGTAGCCAAGGCAGAGAAATTTTTTGAAATTCAAAACACTAGCCAGGAAGAAAAGGTACCCTTGGCGTTTGTGTGCATGGATGGTTCTGCAGTGCATTGGTTCCGATGCCTAAAAAAAAGGATGCCTGACATGTCTTGGGACATTTTGAAGGAAGAACTGTTTAAGAGGTTTTCTAGTGGTGGTGCAGGGAATCTTTATGAGCAGTTAGCAGCCTTGAAGCAAATGGGTTGTGTAGAAGAATTTGTCCAACAATTCGAGATGATGCTAGCACAATTACCAGAGATACCGGAAGCTCTCGCCTTGGGATTCTTCATGAATGGATTGAGTGATGTGATCAGATTGAAGGTTAGAACACATGACCCACAGAATGTACCCAAGGCGATTCACTTAGCCCGTTTAATTGAGGATGAATTGTTTGGAGAAAGAATAGGCATTGTTGCTAATAAAGGAACAAAGAGTTCTATTTTTAATTCTGTGCCATCTGGTCTTGAGGGAGCAGTCAGAGAGCGATTTAAAAGTGATAATTCTGGGTATGAAGGAACTTCAAATTCGGGATATAAACCAGGAAATTCGAGTCTGCCTAAAGTCCCAGAATCACATTCTAGCCCTTCACAGGTTGCAAAATCCGGGGAGATCAATGTTACTTCTAATTGGGACTCTGGTGCCCACACTGCGCAAACTTCTCAGTTCAAAAACAGGGGAACCCGACACTTGCCTTATCAAGAATATGTTAGGAGAAGAAAAGAGGGTCATTGTTTTCAATGTGGCCAACCATTTGGACCACTCCATAGGTGTCCGGAAGGAAAGCTAAGACTACTCATTTTGGGAGAAGACGAGTAAGGGATTGAAGAGGGAGAGTTTGAGGTGGCTGAATTGGTGGACCCAAATTCAAGCAATGGTTAACAAGGGGCAATGGTTTCTTCGGTCAGCCTTGAGGACAAGGCTGCTTCTGTAACAGGAGGCATTGATAGGAAAATAAGTTCTTAGAGATTTATATTGAATTAAATAAATTAATGTACTAAATGTATTAGGTAGTTATCAGTGATTACTGCATTAGGAAGTTATGAGTAGTTATTGTTTGATAGTTATATTATTATGTTTAAATATGTGGTGTGGAGGGTTGAAACTATTTTCATTTAGGGGATTTGTCATTTGTTAAAGGTTGAAGGAGGAGACTCCTTGTTAGGGGGAAACCCTGTGTATGTAGTAGGAGGCCTAGGTCTCTGGGACTGCTGTATTTTTTTTGTATTCTTGTCTTTCTAATCTCAATATCCAGTGGTTTTCTATCAGATATTGCCCACCTTCTAGTTGAAAGGGGAAACGAATAAGGATCCTATTGTTGCCGCATCAGAAAATGGGCAACCATTTGAGGCATATATGACAGGAAAGATGAAGAAGTGAAGAAGGAACTTCAAGATGCCCATTACTCTTCAGACATAGAATCTGAGGTACAAAGAAAGCATCTTATACGAAGAAGGAACAGTATTTTAAACGCCTTCTAATTTTGAAAGCATTACTGAATGTCAAATTATATTATATATTGGTATTGTGGGTAATGGAATAATAGAAACATATGAAAGGCAAGACTTAATCTGCTGAAAATTTATTTATTTAATATCAACCTAAGGTATTTCCATGCGCACTTATCTGCCTTTAGAATCTTTCTCCATCTAGTATTTACATTTACTTCTTGGATCTACCAAACTATCAGATTTTATGCTGCAAAAATATCATGTTAGAGACTATTTTGCTCTACTCTTTGGCATTTAGTTCCAACATACTGCTTCAATTTCAGGAAAGCAGACGCATCAAGATCTACAAGAAATTTCCTACACTTTCATACAATGGAATGCTTTTTCATTACCATTTTGCAACTTTTCATTTGGAAGTATCTATCGTAATCCTTCAATGGTTAAAGCCTTAAACTAAGCCTACATATAAGGATGTAAATGAATTGCTTCTTATATTTTGTTCTGATTTAGATTTTGGTCTCTATTATAAAAAAAAATTGGTCCTTATGTGTTTTATTATATTGTTCTCTATTCTTTGTAAAGGATTGGTACTAAAAGTTTTTGGTAATTAAGATATTAGTCCCCTGAGGTACCAAAACTCAAATAAATGAGAATATAAGGATTAGCATCTAAATACAAAAATTATAGAGACCAGAATTTGAATGGGTGAAAACTATAGACCAAAATCTTTAGCAATATTTTGCTTATTTTGAAATGGACTATTTTGTCTTTAGGAATAAATTATTTTAATTATAAGCAAAAATATCAGTTTTTGATGAAAATATTATGATTGCAAGTCATAACCATAGCTAGACTTTTATTCATTATTTTTTTGAACCAACACTTTATTTCTTATACATGTGCAAGAAAAGTAAGTGTAATTAGCACTTTTCTTGAGAGCAGTTTTAAATGTTCACTCAGGATGGACGCTTCAGACAACACCTTTCAGGTTTATTGCACAAGGTATCGTGTGATAAATCTGAAATGCAGTGAAAGTGTCATTGCCTGATCTATGCAAAACATCTTCGTTTCCCTAATCAATCAAGGGATAATTGAAAAACTTCAAACGGGAGAAGGGTTGCGGCAAACTGGGCATGTGCTATGCATGCGAAGCCACTCATCAATGCAGTCAGCATGGAAACAATGTTTGCATTCCGGAATGCATCTGATTGTCTCATTGCTATTATACTCCGACAAGCATATCCAACATGATCCGTCATTGGGTCCTGGCACCCGTAGACTCTTCCCTAGTACTAGCTTTTCATAAGATTCAATGGTAGATTCATCTAAACCCGTAGGACTAGCAACGGCTGCAACAGGTTCCGGTGCTATGGCAGCAGCTGTTGCAAACCTCTGTCCAGCAGAATTGTATCCTTGCCATACACGTAGCATGCTAGCACAACAACACAGACAATAGCTGGTCCAATAATGATTAATGTGATGAATCTAAATGTTGCAAGTCCATGTTGTGAATTACCTGGAAATTGAAGCCAATGTATAAGATTTTGTTGGTATAAAAAATGGAGCGAGATAATAATTTTTGTTATTTTATTACTATGGTTATGGCATCCACAAAACCGATAAATTTGGACAAGAAACAGAAGGAACTAGTAGATGCTGCGAGTTTACTATATGTTTACCAAGATAAGCAACATAAAATAATAGTAAACTCATTTCAAGTGACTATACCATATTACTGCTGCTTTGGTTAAGACTAGAGTTATGCTGGGGAGTTATAACTTTTAATCAGACTTTGATATTAAAAAATAAAAAGGGTTTCAAGTAGTTGAGAGAACAGGATTGGCAAAACCAATAAACATCTTCCCTTATATCATAATTACAAGTGTGGACAAAAAGGATTTGACTTTTGGCTTAGTCATGATACTTACTTTGCATTGTTTTTCATTAATGTAATGCCAACATGCAAATCAAATCATGAAGTCAATAGCTAAACTAGAATTCCCATGATTATCAGTACTAGGTAATACCATTGACCTATTTTTCATTATAAGCATGTTGGCCTTATGAAATCACCGAGTTAGTATATTTTTCTTGTTTTTTAATACAGTAATAAACCTTATGTAAGATTTATACCTGTTCGGTAATCAGGGAAACAAAGAACTCGACTGCTGTTACTGCTCTCAAACCCACACAATAGACCTTGAGATTCGCAATCTCTGCAGTCAGGTTTATCCCATGTTAATAGAAGATCTTCAATGAGATTATCTGTGAGATTTTTCTCATACAATGCCCTTGAAACTGGAACTGAAAGCCTCCTAAGAACATAGCATGACTCTGGCAACGAATTGGCCAAGTTCAATGAAGGTATAGCTGATAGAAAATTTGTAGAATTGCTAAGGCAATCAATGGGAATTAACTGTGACCCTGCATTCTGATATGGGCAGCTTACGAATGTATAGTTATGATGAAAAATGGCAATGAAGGGAGAACCTGAAAAATTGAGGCTTAGAACACGATTGGGAAGGCAGTTATCAGGGTCGTAGACTTGTATCTCCTGTGTTTGATAGTTTATGTTGCGTACATAAAATTCTCTAGAGTAAGGAAGTTTTAGAACTGTTTTGCTATCATTGGTGCAACTTAATTTGAAGCCAGGATAGCCACAATCAGGATTTTTCTCACCTTCTAGTTGAAAAGGGAAACGAATAAGGATCCTATTGTTGCCACACACAGAAAATTGACAATTATTTGAGGCATATATGACTGGAAAAATGAAGAAGTGAAAAAGGACCTTCATGATGGCCATTAGACATACAACTCTGAGGTAGGAAGGAACGAGCTTATAAGAAGAAGCCGAAAATTTAAACTCCATCCACTTTCAAAAACAATACTGAGTCAAGTTATATTATGTATAGGTTCAGTGTAACATACTAACAACTTGTTATTAAAAAGATACATAAAAAAGGCATGACTTAATCTGCTTATTTTTTATTTACACTATGACTCACTTGTCTGCTTGCAGAGTGTTTCTAGATAATTACACTTGTTACATGTACTTCTTGGATCATTCTAACTCCCAGGTTTTATGAAACAAAGAGAGCATGATCTCATGATTTCGTTTTAGTCATATCTGACTATTTTGCGCTACTCTTTTTTAGCTTTTATTCATTAGTTTAATTACAGTGCACTACTTCGATTTCAGGGGAGCAGTGTCAACTTCTACATGAAATTTTCTATTCATAAAATGCTTCTTCATTACCATTTGAAACTTTTCACTTGAAAGTATCTATTCTCATCCTTCGATATTAAATCAATGCTACACATTGGGAAATTGATGAATGGGGGGTACAATAACTGTTTTAGGTATAAGAGTGTCTTGAATAAAAATATCATGTAAGTGTCTTAAAAGCTAGAAAATGTAGTCTCCTCTCAGTGACGGGTCAGAAATGAATTAAAGCAGCTGCTGAGAGATTCTAATGGAAACAACTTCTCCATCAGCTCCTGCCCTCATAGCATGGTATTTCACATGAAGACCTGCTAGTATTTAAAAAATGGAAAATCACAAGAGAAGCAAGGTAATTATATAAAGAAAATCAAATGTAATTGAACTTCAAGTACTTTAATTTTCTTTGGGATGCAGAAATGAGGTTAACTACAGTAGCCAATGAAATTGCCAAGAACAGTCCAAACACGAAATCTAAGATTTTAAGTTTGCTGAGATTTATTTCAGTGATGGATTGATATAGGACCATGAAAGCTGTAAAGAAGAAAGCATCATACCTTCATTTTCTTGTAAATTAGTGTTCACAGCCACTGCATGGAAAGCAATCATGGCCTTGGGTTGCCAGTCATTGGGTTTCCCAATCCATGACTTGTAATCAAACACCGCTGCCATTTAATTTGAAAAAGGAAACAGATTGAACATGTTAATGCGATGGAATCTTCTATAAAATTGTACTCAATAAAAAAGGATCAGACATGAAGTAAGTTACTCAAATACAATACATATTCCCTAGATCAAGTCGTTCTGAGGCACAATAATCTTATTAAAGTATGTGTGTGGATTATCTATGAATTCACTCTCCAATATGTAATTGAAACTACTTACTGAGCAGAATTTCCAATTATTTTTTGGTTCTATCTTTTAAAACTGGAAGTTGGCTCAAAGTAGCATGAGTTACCAGATGTGGAAGAATCCTGCAGGTGTTTGAGGTCAAAAATGGCACCAGCAGCCCCATCAGCTCTTTTTTTGACATCGTGAGATCCTACAAGTTCGTATTTCCAGCTCTCATTGTGGTAGCCTTCATAAAGGAATAGCTCGATATGCCTTGCATCTAATGTCTGCATTGTTCCTATACAAGTAAGAAAAAGCTGTTGAATAAGTTTAATCTAGCTAGCCTCACTCTATGGACAAACCCTTGGGGCAACAGTATTATTGGCAACAGTTTTAATTGTCTTGTCCAAATTAGAAGGTAAAATAGTAATACATTGGGATATGCATGGCTTGTAGGATTATATTCAATATACAATTTACCATCACACGTATTGAGGTCACAAACTGGGCATCGTACAAGCTGCAGGTCTGAAAATTAACGAATTAACAATTTAGCTAGTTAATTAATTACAGCTGAGACAATATGCTTGATTTGATTCATTTCAAAGATAATCCTTTGGGAGTTAACTTGGGAGTTACCAGCAATCCAGATTCCAGGCTTAACATTGTCTAGCACGCAACCACCTTGAGACTGCAACATCTTTTCCATGGCTTCTCTTGTCTGTGTCTTTTCCGGAAAGGCCAATCTCTCTGCCAGGATGGCTTCAGAAGAACCGAAAGAAAAAGCGCCAATTCGCATCCAATCTGATAGTACATTTAAAAGTTAGTCACGATTCACGAGTGCATATTATAAGTTATAGTCACAACTTCAACAATCTTCCTAGTCTACTATGTTAAAGATGCCCATACACAGAAATCATAATGCAACACATTTTTCAGTTGTGGTTGGCCTTGTTTTAGTTCAACAGTATACGACTATAGGTGCACTATAAGAATGAATCAGTTAGTTTTTGTATAAATTTGAATATCAAGAATTTATATAATATTAATACCAAACTTTTTGTATCTGTGTACATAAGTATACAATATATAGTTGATTTAAATTTTACATGTTGTATAAAATAGTATTTAGCCAAATTCACATTAAATTAGTGTCCCATATTGTATTTGTGTTATAAATTCTAAAAGATGTTCACCGTGAATTTGCAGCACAAATAAGAATTGATCAGTTGATTCAGTCCAAGGGATTCACGGAGAATTTTTTCTGAGTGTATGTGACAAAATTTCCATCCAGTTAAGAGAATTCAAACATCTACTCACCAATGTGTTTCTCCTTCTGGCGGAACATGTAGGAGTGGCTTCCATCTGAAGTTTCATTGCAAAATCGAAGTTAGTGGGAGTGTGGGACAAGTTTTTATCGTATAGACAACACATTTTTCACGTTTATTTTTTACTTATTTTTATTTTAGGATCAAGAATAAAAGGTTAAACAAAATATTGTTTCGTATAAAAATTAAGTATTGATTGATAATGAACATATATTTTCAAGTTTTTATTAGCACATTTGAAATTTTAAAAACTAAAATTAAGTAAATCCTTTATTTTATATAATACAGTACAAATTTCCAAAATACAGACATCCTAAAAGGTTAAAATACAACGGCAAAACAAAATTTGTTGTACATAAAACATAGAGGTTAATGAGTGTATATTTGTGGTGTAAAGTTTTTTACATTGTTGGTCAATCATTTACCATTCATTAATATTATTTTTAATTAAAAGTCAATGACCATAAATTAACATGTGAGAATAGTAGATGATGTACTGATTGTGCAAAAAAACTTTACTCCCTTCGGTCCTATATATAGGACATACTTAACCATATTCCTCGGACCAAGAAAAGTAGTTAGTTTTATGAATTATATGAGAATATATTGTAACATTACAATTTTACCCTCTCAACTTTTCTTGAAAAATTCACACTCATTAACGAACAACAAAAAACACATGCATTTAATAAGGGCAAAAAATAGAAAAAACAATAAATGATGCATAGAAAATACAAAATGTCTTATATATAGGATCAAAGATTGCTTCTAGAATATGTCCTATATATAGGACCGGAGGGAGTACATCATCAATGCACCAACTATTTTATCTAAAACATTTTCTAATTGTACTTAAAGTATATTTATTTTATGAGTCATGCTAACAAGTGCTCTAAAATTCCATTAATAAAAAAACATCACAAGTCCTTGTTTATTCTTTTTTTAAAAACATCAAAAACTACACTTTCGAATAATCTTTTACCATAACTCTTTAACAAATACCCTTATCATTTTCCTTGTTATACTCCCTCCGTTTTAGAACATTAGGTTTTTTAGGTCTGGGCACACAGATTAAGAAAGTGTTAATTATTGTAAGTTTTATGTATAATTTGTCCAAAATGCCTCTATCAATCCTTATTGAAAATTGTAGTAGTATTTAATGTTTATTAGTAAGTGTGTCCATTAATTAATGTATGGTGGTTTAGAGATGAGAGAGATGATAAAAGTAGAATTAATGAAGAGAGAATGAAATGATTGAATAAAGGTTAGAATTGGAAATAAAAATATGTTTATGTATTGGAATTGTAAAAGGCCTAATGTTATGAAACAAGAAAAAAAGGTTAAAAGACCTAATGTTCTTAAACGGATGGAGTATATAACTAGTGTGCTTTCAGTATTGATAAATCTTATTGTATCATTAAAAAAAAAAATAATAATAATAATAAATAAATTCTTATGGCATCATTAAATCATCCTATTAATCTTTTTATAACTTTTCTCTTGTTCACCAAAGAATTGACAGCATCATATGCTATATTTATAAATTCTTAATTAATCTTGTTTTCTAAAAACATTTTTTTAATTAGAAAATTTATAAAAAATAATCTTAAATATAAGAAAAACTACTAAAACTTATTAAGAAATGTATTTTAGAAAAATACCTTTTTAAATTTTTAATTTTATTATCTAAATTATCCTTAATAACATTAGCAATTAGTAAAGCAAATAAAGGAAACTTGTTTGAAGATTAATACTCCCTCTGATCCTATATATAGGTCACATTCTAGAAAGTTTTTTTGGTCCTAATTATAAGTCACTTTATATTTTCCATGCATCATTTATTAATTTTTCTCTTTTTTGCCCTTATTAAATGTTTTGACTATCTATGTGTTTTTTGTTGTTTATTAATGAGTGCGAATTTTCCAAGAAAAGTTAAGGGGGTAAAATTGTAATGTTACAATATATTCTCATAGAATCCATAAAACCAACCACTTTCCTTGATATGTGTAATTCGGTTAAGTATGCCCTATAATAAGGGGAGGGGTAAAAACTACATAGATAATACTCCTACATTGGAAACAAAATATAAATTAAATGAATTGTATCTTAGAAATGACAAAATTTGATAACATAAAATTAATTAAAATTTATTTATATTTTAAATCACCACAAACAAGAACGGATTAAGGGGTAAGCATGGGCTCCGACCCTTCCTCAACAATTATTTACTTTTTCTTAAGCTCCATAAACAATTACTTCCTCCGGTTCGAATTATAAGAAAAACAAACATATTTTTCTTGGTTTAAAATATAAACAAAATCAACTAACTTTATTGAATTTTGTTTCATTCTTAATATCACTTTGCTACATCTCTAGAAAATTGTAATCTTAATTAATTTTTGTTTCATTTTCAATACTACTTTCCTAAAATACTTCTATTTTTTACAAATTTGATAAAATTAAACAAAATCAATTAATCTCCTTAATAAGCGTAAAAGTAATTGGATTTGCTTATAATTCGAGCCGGATGAAGTATTTATTACTTCCTCTTACTCTCTAGTCTCTATTGATTTTCCATTTCCCTATTACAGTATTACCTTAACTCAAGCAAATGAGAGTGAGTGAGGCTCTAAAATAAAATTCACTACAAAGTTTCAAATCTCTAAATATTAATGCAGCATTTTCGTAACTAATATTTCATCATCATCAAACATTACTATTCGGATTCATATCAAATCTTTGTTTTCTGGTGCAAGTATTTCACCTTCTTTCAATTTTTTTTATTTTTTTTGCATTTTTCAGTTTATATTAATATTTTAATTTATCATGTTATAAAAGCTTTTTCATATCCCCTTAAACGATTTTCGGGATACATCCCTCACCACACATGATTTAATTATTACTCCCTGTGTTTTTTATTATCTGTCGTTTTTTGGAGAAATTTTTTGTTTCTTTTTATCTGTCCTATTGAGGATTTCAAGAGTGTAATAAATGTTATTTTTCATGTTTACCCCTATTTAATATGTCTTGGTTTGTGTAAGGTAATTTTTTTTATTTTTTAATATTCAAGATCAGAGGAGGAGTACATAACATTCCGTTGTGCTGTTAGTACTGTATTACCGAAGGCTGAAGTGTAGAGCTGGTTCCACTTGAATGCCACGCGTGGAGGGGGTGGGACCTGAAGGTCACGCAGGCACACGAACTTCCATACAGCGTCATCCATCATAGCCCGGCGGAACCATCGGTTTGTGGCTGCCAGCATCACCAATGATTTTCCGTCCAGAAATTTTGCTATCTCTGTCCACATGTCCTCTTCGTACCTACAACCACAATTATTCCACATTGTTCCCACAAAAATTTAAATTAGTAGTAATAATTTAATTTAATTTAATCATAATAATATATTAATATTATTATTATCAAACCTACAGAAAACGACGATTTGAACCTTTTAAAAACCTTCCAACTAGATACGAAAAGGAAAAAACCAGAGTTGCATCTATTAATATTATTATCAATTATCAATTATCAATTATCAACAATTCAACACGAACATAGCGATTTGAACATTTTGAACAGTTTCTATTTATGAAGAACTACAGAAACTAAACTCGTCAGAACACAGAACCGAATCGGAAGAGTATTCAAGCTGTTGTGTAGTTCAATTTTGAAATGGCGGGAACCGCAATCGAGCTAAACGTTAGGAATCACAGTTCACAAATCAGAAGCTGATTCAGCTTTTTAATTTCCTCTTTAGTCGAAAAAAGAATCTCGTTAAACAAGTTTCAGGAAGCGAGCGATTGAAATTTTTTGAGCTACTTTTCCAGAATCGTATTCGAAGTTCATCGATAAGAAATTGCATAAGATCGCACTCGAATGCTTTTTTTTTTTCGAGCGACTCAAATTTTCGAACTAGCTTTTCAAATTCATATTCAAATTTCAAAGTTCTTCAACAACGAGAAATCCTATAACATCGTAATCAGAATATCAGATTCATATTCAAAAACACGGAAACAGAGATCTCAAACTAAACGCATAGATTACTCACACGAAATATTGTGAGTTCAGAACAAGCATCGATTCAAGTTCTTCGTTCTAGTACAAACTCAAATCAGAGAGAAATAGGTAAATTAAAAGAATCTAATAGAGCGAAATTCAAAATCATAAACAGCTTCAGATCTAAACGATAATCTAGAGTTCTAGACCGAGCTCTGATCTGCTACTCATAATCTCATACTAATTACTAAACATACAATAGAATCAGGTTTTAATGGAACGAAACATTATTATTATTATTATTATTATTATTATTATAATTTTCGAAGTTCTTAGAATTGAAATCGATTTAGAAAGTTCAGAGAGAGAGAGAGAGAACCATGAGAAAGTGGAATGAGCGGAGAGGAAGGGAGGACGAGGAGAGGTGCAGGAGCAGATGGCCTTGCTCCGGCGGATTCGCTTTCCCGGCGGCGGCTGGTTCTCTCCGGCAGAGGAAGTAGCGTCGTGCAAGCGCTTCCTCATGCTGCCTCACAAATTTGAAATTCAGAAGCCGAAGCTCTGAAATGAACTAACTCTGAAACTAAACGCTTCTCGTGTGTTTCCCACTATATATATGCGCGCCAGAGCTCCATTTTCAAATTTTTAAATAATTTAAATATAAAATAGTGCTATAACAATAAATTAAACTAGGCCTTGTTTCTGTCTAATTAGTAATTGTTGCTGCCCCAATTAATTAATCATATTTTAAATAAATTGCTACATTAAATTTAAAATAAAATGATGCCTAAAAATGATCAATTGATCATATTTAAATTTTGTGCTTATAATGCATTTAAAAAAACCTTATCAAACTAATGTTGAATGACACATTATTTGTTTTTGCTTAAAATTATGTTTGTAGCTTATTTTTCAAAAATACTCATAATTTAATGTGTTTGTTTGACAATGTTGATAATAATTTTAGATTATATTCATGGAAAAATAATTAAAATCTAACATCTCACTTATTGGAGCTGTAGATTTTTTTTTTTAAGATTATTTTTTTAGACTCATGTAATTTTTTATTCTATCATTATCACTTCAACACATTAACTAAACCCTTTTTCACTTCATACCCCTTTTATGTAATTTATTCAGTAAAAATAATCTTTTTACACTATCTAAACAAAACGGATTAGATTAAATTCATTTTTCAGCTAAGAGACTCAAACATAAACAGATTATAATCAAAAAAAAAAAATTATAATATAATTTTACCTACTATATCAAACACGCAGTACATATAAAAGTTATTCAATCACAACCTCCATCTTGCCATTTAAAGTTGAGCTTCATTAATTATTGTTACAAATATTGATTAACCACGGTACATTTTTAGAAGCAAATAAAAGTTATACAATTCAAAATCTTGAATAGATATCATATTCTGATGCGGATACAAGTGAATATCATCACATACTGTATAAAAAATAAAAAAAATAAGAAGTTTCATATATAAACGTTAGTAAAAAAAGGGTTCATATATCAACGTGAGTAAAAATCATATTTTATCTTTTTAAGTGTTCAAAGAACAAAAGATATGCACACGTGTTCAATCCCAAAAACACTTTCAAGAGATTATTTGTATGCACGATGAATTGTAAGTATGAGTTCAAATTCAAACCCCCAATACAATTCCGTCCCCTTTCCAATCCCTTCTCCCCTCTAAATAAACATAAAGATTTATTACTTCTATCAAACACAAGCAGTATAAATCAGCACAAGCAAAACAATCTTATTAACTGATTAAACAAATTTAACTGACTTAGATCTTTGTCCATTTCCATCACCAAAACCACCTTTAAACCTGACTGATGAACTCCAACCGAATATAATATTTTCATATTGTGAAGGCCTAATAAAAAATGCAAAAGGTGTGATCGTAAGAATTTCCATGCAAACCCTGAAATGTACTAAATAATATCTGTGACGTTTTTTTGGTATATTTAATAAAGCAAACTGCTTAAAGAATTTGGATGTATGTACAACAATCATGTGGCAAGTTACAAAAATGCCTCCGGATTGCTCAAAAACTGAGAATTTTGTTGTGTGACAAAATGATATACAAGTTATACTGAACTTTCAAAAAAATATATTGCATCCGGTCAATGGACGAATTTCTACGCTACGGTTAGGTTATAATCCCTCAAGGAACATAAAATAATGTGAAACCTAGTTCATAAATTTTCTACAATTAGGAGCTTTGCAAAGGCAGGGAACCTTCAGTTCATCCGGCTCATCTGGATCGAACAAGTAATCATACCTGTAGCAATATCAGAGATAAATAAATGTTATTCAGGTCAGCCTAATCAATAAAAATTCATGCACAAGCAAGAAAACCACCAGCATACCATATCCTAAATAAGCATGCTTGCATGATCAAGCATGATCATACAATAAAAAGATATACTGTATAAACACAATAAAACGCACGTGAGTTCTTCCCCGGCAGAAACATTAGTTTTGGCAATAAGAACGATCCGGCTGTCATGATCACCTGAAGTCACAATCCTGGAATAGCAGTTTGGCATGCACTGCAGCAAGAGAGACAGAACATCAGTATTCTCTTTTCCTTTTTCCGCCAGTATTATAGCATTTACTTATTTAAAACCACATGATATATGACTTTCTACTAATCATAAAATATTCAGATTCACACAATAAGCACAGCCTGTGTCACATTTTTCTTATTTCTTTTGGCATCATGGACGAACTGAAGTACAAGGAGACGACCTACTGCCTAGGTTCTAAATTTAAAAGCCCAACTTGATTAAAAGCCTAATGCAATCTAAATTTTGATTAAAAGCCCAACTTGATGAGAACAATAACCATCCCAACCCCTTCCCCCTTACTCTTTTATGCCCGAAAAACTGTTAAGCAACTTCATGAGGCATGCCATAAATAAAGAATAACAAAGATAAGATTCATTAAGCTGCAGCATGATCAAATAACTTACAGAATGGTTGATCAAGCGTGCTATATTTCCCTTGTGTGTTGCGTCGATTACCACTTCCTCACTGATCTTGAACAGCTGCATAATTTATTTTGTCTAGGGTTAAGATTGGGAATAAATGAACTCTAATGTTAACACCAATCATGCACTTGGCTAAAACAGGCATTTAAACCAGAGCACAAATGAAACATGATACTAGTTTACTTGACTATAAAATAACCTTCACCATGTTAAGAAAAAACGGTATAGATAAGATGTCCAGAAAAAAAACTTAAACCAGAGACTCACATAGCAATCTTTGCCTTCTGAACGGTATTTTGCTTCCCTCAGATCAGCAACACTACGCCTTATCCACTCACCCCGATACTCAACAACCTGAAGAGAAATATAACAAGAATGAACTCAATGCCTTCAAGAAACTGCACAAGTTATTTATCTTACACTTCAGAAACTGTCTCAAATGAGCATAGAAAGTTACCATTTCTCCTTCTTGTATATCTCTTCGAGCAAAGAGACCCCATCCATGAATACCGGATTTTCCAAAGCAAATTCTAAGCTTTTCCTTCTTCTGAAAAATAAAATAAAATAAAATAAAGTTCAAACTGGGAAAAAAAAGGGGGGGGGGGGGGGGGGGGGGGGGGGGGGGGGATGTAATTTAAAGTTTCTTTAAAAATGTAACCTGACAAGCAATGAAGTAATTAACTGTAGCACATGAAAAGACGAGTTACCTGTAAATGATGAAGACGTTCCTTGAAAGAAGTAAATACTTTGGAATCTTCAGCAGTCTATCACAAAGCAAGGTTATAAGATATAAGTGAATTTTATTTTCACATATTACTATCAAAAACTCAGCAAGACTAGGCTATGTAATGCAAAAACAAGAGGTCTAACATATATCGTTAAAAACACTCGGGTGCGAAGATTACCTTATAGTTGTTCAATTGAGTTATTGCACTTAAAGAATGAAGGCTGGGTCCCCTCAGCAAGTGAATTATTGGCATATCAGCTCTCTGCCAATATAGGACAAAATGTATTTAAAGGGATAAAATTGAAAACATAGATAATGTAGGTAATTAATGTGAGTATTGACATTTAGCATTAATGAAGGAATAGCATATGATGTTACTAGAATTAGAAAATCAATCAAAATCAATCATAACTCATAAGTACATGTTACCCCACATCACGAGAATAAAAAAAATACATTTTCCAACAACTTTCCATTACATTTGGCTCATTAACTAGTGCACTTGTTAGCATTTGCCACAAAAAAAATAAATAAAAAACGAAGCCAAATAAGACCATAAGACTACAGAAGTTAATATACTACTATGTTAGAATCTTCACCTTATTAGGAGACCTTCGGTACACACGACATCGAGCAGCGGGCAGTTGCTCAACCATGTTACTTTCAGAGGTTGAAGATTCATTAAGCTCAACATTCTTTGATGAAACCAGCCTTGATCCCCTTAAGGAACCCTTATGATTTTGTAGTGAAGTTCTGGGAGAGAAAACCCCCATGGGTGTATGCATAACCATTACTGAATCTGGATATGCGAACCTAAAATGGAATTAACATACAAACTGTAACACTTAAAAAACGAATAAAAACAAATATAATCAAATCACTTGGGCTCAAACCTGTGAACTGCACAGTATATTAGCTTCTTTGTTATTTGAGTCCCATTCTTCTCCATGGAATGCAACTGTAAGTTTTGGAACAATATTAACATATTTTCCCAGCTCTTGCAACTCTCATATGATTAAACTCAAACTGACATCGGAATTGTTTATTCACGGTAAAAGCATAAAGGATGCATCTGCTCTCCAAAAGAGACAACAGAAAGAAAAAAGAAGAAATAATAACAGTTTCAGATAAACCTATTCATCTTAGAAGAAGCATCAAACTTACTTCCATGCTATATCCTGCTCTTGCAGCACACATCACATGAAAATGAGTAGCACACTTGACACAACTTGCACAGGAGCCATGGCTTTGTTTACAGATCACGCAAGTCTGCATTCACATGGACAAGAAACAGTTACACAAATTTATGATTTATATATAAATAAATAGAAATAATAATAATAAATCCATTTTATTATTATACAATTATCCATAGTGATTACGATAAAAACAATAAAAAGGGGCTAATCTTTATTCTGATATACAATTTGTATTCAAATAGGATAGCCATCATGACTGGCTATGCTCTGGGACGGAAGGATTCGAACCTCCGAATAGCGGGCCCAGATCGTTACGCCTTTCGTGCGGGTCGGAACTTACCCGACAAGGAATTTCGCTACCTTAGGACCGTTATAGTTACGGCCGCCGTTCACCGGGGCTTCGGTCGCCGGCTCCCCTGTCATCAGGTCACCAACTTCCTTGACCTTCCGGCACTGGGCAGGCGTCAGCCCCCATACATGGTCATAGCCACACTAACATAACGATTAAAGGAAGAGCCAACTGATAACGTATCAATCTCACCACTATATTACTGAACAATATAAAATAGTCATAATTGAAGGTGGAAGACTATGTAGTGCTAGTGCATGTTTGGTAATTAGAGAGAATTATTTTTTAGCAGAAAGTATCTTGAAAGAATGAGTTTTAGGTTGAGAATATTCATGCAAAAATAATTTGGAAATAACAAATTTTGATTAGATGCGGTAAGTAAATATAATTGCACTTTGTATTGAGTGTAATAGAGAAAGTCAGTAAATTATACCCAAAGTACATTATGGTGCATTCGGCTTTTCAGCCAAATATAATTTAGAATCCCCTAGGATGCTTTCTGGGTAACATTATACTCGAAACCAAAATGATGACAAACGCCAAGATCACTAAGCCCAGCACACTTTACCTTCACAAAGGTGTTTGGAGGAATCCGAAGGATTCCTAAAGCAGGTTCCATGGCCTCAGGGTTTTGGAAAGCAACCTCAGGTTTAAACCAAGCACAAGTAACATGAACCCACAGCGTCTCGACATCAGTTGGTTTTAAAGCACCACCTACAAAGCATTCTCCATTTAGTAGAAGCAAATTAGCACAGAACTGACCATGGAATATAAATATAAGGAGGGGGAGGAAAGAATAAAGGCATGTGCAAATGGCTAATTCACAACATTAGGACTTTTACATAATTAAAATTACATTTGCATGAGTTTTATGAGAGAAGTTTGCTTCACTATAAAAAAAGGAGAAAGCGGTTGTGTTAGAGATTTGATGATCAACCAAAGTAAAGCAAACTTTTTGAATATTAGAAAGATGGTCAATTATTTATATGAATGAAAAAGGACTACTTTCTTGGCAGAGAATTAGAGAGATGGATCCACACACTTAACAGCCTAGGATATGAACATAAGAACAAAGAGTTTAGACGGCAAAAATTACTAATGTGACGTGCCTTTTACTGGACAGAGGCAACAATCTCTCTCAACATCAGGAGTTTCGCATACTCTACAAACCCAAGAAGCAAAATCCTGAACATTCTTTGCCCCATAGCATTCTTGGTGGACTGCTATTTGGCACCTGAACAATAAAAACCAGTAGGCATATATTAATCGACGCTTCTACCTTTAAAACAGTGTGTATTAGAAATAAACGATAAACATCCCCCATTATTCTACAATTTAGGGGCAAAGGTCGTGAACGAATATGAAAACACCTGTTACAGATAATCATTTTGTTATCTTCCCAGTCTTCAACCCATCTGCAAACGGCACATCTTTCTGTTGTCCATTTTGCATGAACTGGCTCATATTTCTCTGTGACAAATAGGGTTAAATTTAAAGGGCAATAAAAAAACTCCTCCTATCAAAATACTATAATTAATAAAAAGCAAGTGTCTGCAATGTGCACATTTACCTTGCAAAAAGGCAAGCACCTGCTGCTGATCTAACTGCTGGGGAGGAACTCCATCTTCTGAAATGTGTTCTGTGATCTGGAGTAAATTTATATTAAGTGAGGAATTCGAGAAAGAAATACAAAAGAATAAGTGAAATGCAAAAAAAAGGCACAATAATAAAAAGACAACACATTTAGGGAGATATTTGGAAACAAAAATTGTGGAGGCAATACTCAAGAAATCCAAGTGACAGAACTCATACTTTACAACTGTTAATTCGAAAAACCAACCCACCATATCCAACAGAAAGATTTGGCATGCCTCTAATATAGTAATCAGCAAGAACAAATACAAACCCATTTTTCTAGTGGTAGCATTGTGCTTTTCACTTTCACACTATGTTTCCATTTTTTGGCTCTGCAACCTGTATGCTTTTCCCATTCACTCAGTGTCTGCTTCCTTGAACCACAAGCGCCACAGTTGCACATAACCCTGCAAGAAAATGCAAATCACAAGCAGCTGAATGAAATCTTCTAGAATCCAACATAATTTGCATAGGCCTAAGGTTTAATTGTTCTCATAAGTCAGAACAGAAACTGTTTTTTGCTATAGAACCTAGTCAGATTGATACACAAATCTAGATTGAATGTAGTTTCCTTTTTAAGATTGTACTGGATAAATCTCAATGTATTTGTCAGCTAAAACAAAAACCATAAATCATAAATAAAACGTATGCCTATGCATTAATTAGAGGGAAGGAAGGCAACAGCCAGCAATGGAATGATGGAAGGGGAGCATCTCCAGAAATATGAATTCAAGACAAGAGAGAATTTAAAAAAAAAATAAATAAATTATTTGCACCTAAAATAGGAAGTCAAAATATTTAAATCAGAATATAAATCCCAATATATGAAGAGGAAAAAAATGAGCTTAAGGCTTACAAATGAAGCTTTGGGATGTAAGTTCCTTCCATGCCATTGCACACCACTGTTACCGTGTCACATATCCCAGGTGTTTGGATATTCTCTATTGATCTGTCTCAAAAGATGTCACATCATAAGATTCAAAGAATAAGAAAAATGCTGAATACCACCAAATAGAAGAGGGGTGGGGGGAGAAGAACCTGATTTCTCTCTTATATGTCTGTGATGCCGGTAATTTACAGTTGAATTTTCCTTTGCAATCTGGGCAATAGTAATCTGTATTTTCCAAATCCTGCAATCAGAAACTAGTCATTTATCTTCTGTCACAGTGAACAAGGAAAAAAAATGAGAAGAAAATGATGGCATATTAATCACGATATAGCACCTTAAAAAGTTTGGTAGAGATCTTTGCACACTCAGCATGCACCCAAACGTTACAACCATCACAGCATACCTAATTCGAATAGTCCAGCACCAGAAGATATCAAAATATTGTTGACGAAGCAAACGTAAATTAAATTAAAGAACAGAAACCTAATTGACCAAACAGAATCTCACCCAATTCCCACCATCTGAATGGTGCCAAATCTTTTTGCAAATGCCACAGTACTGTTTTGATTTTCGTAACTGAAATAATAGAACAAAATATTTTGAAAATCAGATTCTGCTTTAAAATTATTTAGTGGAAATTTTGAAAGCATTCCAATTTCCAAGTGAGCTGCATAACCTTTGCACAATGTTTGCAATAAAATTGAGGTTCACAACTTGGATTCTTAATCTTCTTCATTGTTTTTCCTGATGACATAAAACCGCATCCAGCACAAGATCTCGTATCCTGCATAATAATTCACTTGGATAAAAATATACAAATAGCCAGTGGTAGGGCTTGGACAAAATTATAGGGGGAGAAAAAATTCAAACATCATTTAATAGTAAGTATACTGTTTAAACCTTTTTAAGCACAACATCATAAATAATTTGGTGGAATAACAGTTTTCATTAAGACTGAAGGAAAAGAAACACACTACTGGGCTAAGAGGGATATCTGGATCAATAGTATCATGATATAATATATAAACACCAAGTTGATCTGAAATTCATCTTTAGAGACTATATCGAATTCAACTTACAAAATATGTCAGTCTGCCAGAATTTGAAACGGGAATCATTTTGAAGTATCTTAACCAAGTCAACCCCAATACCATGCAAATTAAAGACAAAAGCCTTACAAGTCAGCTGTGCACTGGGAAAAAAAGAAAATTCTGAAACTTATTTTAACTCACTTTTTCTCGACAAATTCATATCCTAAACTTACTAGAATGAATAAGCATAATGCTCAGACAAATAGGCAGAGCAGCATGTCGGTACATGTCACTATATCAATGACATATTAGTGCAGTCCACATGAGAAATTTATACAAATAAATAAATAAGTAGGAAGAAGGTGAGCCTTGGCACTCCAGTAAGGTTCCTATGTTTGCACAACCCAAAGTTTTATTATAGATGCATCTTTAGCTAAAGAGTATTTATCATTGGCACTCTTATGACTAAACAACTAAGCATGACTAAAACCTTTCTCTTCTGCATAAGGAATGCTATAAATGCTCTATTTTCATCATTAAGGTATAAAGTACAAAGTGGAGGGAAAAAAAAAAGTAATCTCACCTGATCCTGGTAGTAATATTCACCATCAAGACATGAACCTGTGGCCTCTGTAAGTCCCACGGAATGAGCATTTACATTACTTACTTCCTCTACTCCCGATTGTGAGTCCAGAAGACCATCTTGTGCCAACATTGCCTCCTCCAATGCCATGCGAAAGTCACTAGGTTTGCTCTTGAACAACCGAGTCTGCCCCTGAAATCTGAACGAGGATAATTTTTTAATGAATAAATAGCTAAATGCCCAATATTCTTACATAAAGAACCGCATCCAATATCATTTAACATTTTTACTACACACCTGTCCATGAATCTCGCGAAGGGGAATATCATTCCCTGCTTCACCCATGCATAATCCTGCCCATCATCAACATTAATTCAAATTTCAAAACCAAAACCCATAATTAGTTGCTAAAATTAACAATCACGCATAATACTAGTAGAGAATTTTACCCTCTGTGTTCCATTTTTCGAATAACCAAAAAACATGACACAAAGTGCACCAGGAACACAACAGCTGAGCACAGAATTGGGAGCTTGCAATAAAGGATCAATCACTACAGCAGGCCAAGTCGGATATCTCTTCCCGCATTTCGCCCAAACTATATCACCCAATGCAAAATCCTGCGGCTTATAAATCTCTTTCCTCTTTCCACCATTCCCATTAGGCATTTGATCAACACCCTCAAAACTAAGCCCAGAGGTATTACTCTCAGTTTTAACAGTCCTTCTACCGATACTCAACGAATCAGCACGCTCCCTTTCGTCATCTAATTCCATTCCATCATCCTTCACTCCAGAACAACATCGAGAGTTTCTCGAACCATATTCATCACAATCACTAATGCCTACCCCCTCTTCCACTAAACACGTACTATTATTACCATCTTCGCCTCCTCGATCCTTCCATGTATCGAGAATTGAGTCACTGAACCTCGATGGCAGCGTCTGAACGCGGCCACGCAAGGATCGTAACAACGGAGGCCGAGTCATCGAATTTGAATTGGACTGAACCTCGGCACCACCACCATAGGACCCCTCACTACACCAAGAGCCAGAACCACTGCTGAAATCATCGTCATCACCCAGCATACCTAAAGAGTAAACCCCATTCGCCTTAGGCTTCTTCCGAATCGCGGAACACTCATAATCTTCCGAATTCGCCTCCTCTAACTTACAACGCTTCAATTTCGGCATTTCAGTTTTCCTTATCCGATTGAATATCATGTTGTAACCATCCCTCAAAACTGTGACTCCAAAGCAAAACAAAAAATCACCCTAAAACCCTAATTTCAAACCGTAGCCAATACGAATCCCAATATAAATTAACGACCGAATGAACCTCCAAGGAGGCCTGTGCAATGTTCCACAACGACGTTCAAACCACGCAAAACTCTTCGAACCCCGAAATCAACAAGAAGACGTTGAATTTCGATGTCGAAACCCCTGAATCGAACAATGATGGAAGTAACGGAAGAAACGTTAAGAATTTGAAGTGAATTTGCAAATTTAAGGAGAAAATAAAGAAGAGGAGATGAATGAAAAGAATCTGAGGGAGAATGAAACGAAGATTTCGATCGCAGAAAAGAGTAGCGAAGAAGCGAGAAGAAAAAAAGAAAGAAACGGATTGAGAATTATGAACGAGAAACGAGCAATTTGAATTGGCGATGAGGAAAAACAAAAGAAGGAGAAGCTTTATATATATTTGTGTTTGTGTATAACACAACGGGTCCGTCCAAAACAAAATTAAAAAAAAAAAAAAAGGTGTGAGTGGAGATTAATAATGATTTATTTATACTGAAAATAAAATAAAATAAATAAGTACAAATAATAATAATAAATAATTGCTTTTTATCATTGGGTTTTCATAACTCCCTTTCCAATTTTTTTTATCAAAAAAATATTATTATAACACAAAGGATTTGCATAAACATCATTATACATGTGTACACATGAATTTCATTTTTTATTCGGGGTCTGAAGATAGGTACATAATCATGTGCAAAATACACTTACTACAAAAATTTACCTTTATGTTTTTTACAAGATCAAAGTACTTTTAGAAATCCCTGAAATTAAGTGCATGTTTGTACGTTTGTTACATTATCCTGGAATTGATTATGGAAAATAGAAATTAATCACTTCACATCCGACATGAATTTAAGAATTAATGTGATTTTCCACCATCAAATTAAATATACACTAAACCACTTCGAGATCACGAGGTGCCTCTTTCAATTTTCCCTCATGATGTTTTAACAAGTATCCAGGGATACTCATTTGTTAAAAATTTAAATATATTAATAAATTATTGAAATAAAATCATGTGCATTTATCATTAATTTTTTTATTGTAGAAACATAACTTTAATATTAGCAAAACTTATAAGTTATTCACTTTGTCTCCAAATATAGGTATAGTTAGATAAAGTAATTTTCTTTTTTCTAAATATAAGCACCTATTTCAATTTTCAATTTCATTAATTATTTATTTTCTGCAAATACAATTATTTAGTCAATACTTTTTAAAGTTCCAATGATATTTATATTTATAAGAGTAATTTCGAAAAAAATATAAAAAATATTACCATTTTCAATATCAATAACAATATTAACTAATTTTCTTAATAAAAAAAATTCTACTTCAAGTGCTATATTCACGAAAAATGGAGTAAAACCCATTCTTGATGCCAAAAGGATATTCAGAGAAACTTTTTTCTTTTTTCTTTTTTCTTTTTTTTTAAAAAAAGATTTAATCATTTTTTTATGGGTGTAATAACTTACGGTGTATATGAACTGTTTGTTTTTAGTTTAGTTTTATACTGTACAGTATAATGATGGTTTGAGAACAATTTCAATCATCGGAGGATATTATTGGTGAAAAAAAAAAAAGCAAAAATAAGCTTGGGAAAAGCAACCAAACGAATTTTTTTTTTTTTGGTGTTGGATAATCCAGAGATTGAGGAGGAATGCGAGTGATTTGGCAGTGAAAGATTTTGAGAGGGGAGACGACGATTTTGTGTTTTTCAATTTAGAGCGCGAATAGTTGAAAAAGTTTTGGCGGTAGCATACTAGCATTCAATCAATTCTTTGGGCTACACTTCCAAATTCCAACTGGGTATCCATTTAATAGGTTTTTTTAGGGGATTTTATTTTGCCACCCCAATGTCTATGAATGTCACCCCAATTTTTAAAATAATATCCATTTTGTCCTTTTAAAAAAACAAGAATTTTACACGGGTCGTAGGAGGTACTTACGACCTGCAGGTCGTAGCACCCCCTTACGACCCTTTAAAAAACTAAGTTTTGACACGGGTCGTAAGCAGATGCTACGACCTCAGGTCCTCAGGTCGTAACATCCTCTTACGACCTATCTTAAAACATTGTTTTTTAAAGGGTCGTAAGGGGGTGTTACGACCTGAGGTCGTAGCACCTACTTACGACTAGACACTTTTTGTTTTTTTTTTAAATTATGCTGCAAATTTTGTGACCGAAGAAGAGTTTCAAAACCTTGTCGTACTCAACGAGATCAGCGCGTGAGGCGCAGTTGATGCACCTTCCCACACCTGATTTCACTACCTGCCGCACCTGTTGCTCTAACCCACCTGCGAAGAAAAAGAACATCGTTTCCTCCTTCTCTAAATTTCTTTCACTAATGAATGAATGTTGTTAATAATAATGGGTTATGATTTAATTATTATAAGCAAGCTCATTAACTAACTATGCTATGCGAGAATGGTAGAATAGAATCAAATCTTCTTTTTCCCTTTCTTTCTCTCTGTTTTGGTTCTGTGTGTTAGTACTTTTAAAAAAAAAATTAAAAAAAAAACAAAAAAGGCCTGGTCGTAAGCAGGTGCTACGACCTCAGGTCGTAACACCCCCTTACGACCCTTTAAAAAAGCATGTTTTAAGACAAGTCGTAAGAGGGTGTTACGACCTGAGGTCGTAGCACCTGCTTACGATCTGTGTCAAAACTTAGTTTTTTAAAGGGTCGTAAGGGGGTGCTACGACCTGCAGGTCGTAAGTACCCCCTACGACCCGTGTAAAATTCTTGTTTTTTTAAAAGGGCATAATGGATATTATTTTAAGAATTGGGGTGGCATCCATAGACATTGGGGTGGCAAAATAAAAACCCTTTTTTAGATGGGAAGTCTGGGACTAGAACTCATGACCTGACGAGGGGGAAATCCTAAGTGTCCCTGCAGCCACAAACTGGACTGTCTTACGTGGATCATTTAATAGTATTTTAATACTAAGCATCACAGGAGTATTTGCTCCGTTTTATAGACAGTGTTGTTAGGATATAACGAATTTTAAGAAATAGTTTATTGATGTAAAAATTTAGAGTATTTTGATTCTAATGCTCTTATATAGTAATCATTATTGAAGAGAGAGAAAAATATTGAAAGTGAAAAAAACTTGTAATAAATAGGGATGTGTTGGAAAAAGTAACATTAATTATGTATTGAGTTTTGTAAAAAAACAATACATATGAAATATAGGATAAAAATTATGTGAACACAAAACATGGGGTATATTTTACTCCTAATATAAAACAGTACTAGTAGTTTACCAAAAAAAAATAAAAAAAAATAAAACAGTACTAGTAGTGTAAGTTGAAAAATAGTGTATAATAGTGCTCTCTCCCATTCTATTTATAGAGCATATTCTATAAAAAAAATTTGGTCATATTTATAAGTCATTTTGAATTTTCTAGGAAGCATTTATTGTCATTTTTTCTTGTTTGCTCTTTATCTATTAATGTGAAATAAAATATTATAAAATTCCTAATACAAAATAAAAGGGTAAAATTGTAATGTTAAAGTATTTTTTTAAAGTTTCAAAAAACTTAATTACTTTCCTTAATCCATGTGATATGAATAAGTATGTTCTATAAATAGGATAAATAGGAGTATCTTCTTTTCCGTGTACAAGAAACTGATTACTGATCCATTACAAGATATGTGGTGTCACTTGTAACAATTGTCACTCGCCATATTACCAAAAAATAAAATAAAATATTAGTAGTACTTTACACCCTTGATTAACATCAAAAGATAAGTAACAAACGTTATAAACATTACTTCTTCCAGTCTTTATTATAGGTCTCATTTAATCGAATTACGCATATCAAGAAAAGTTATTAGTTTTATGAATTTTATGAGAATATATTGTAACGTTACAATTTTATCCTCTCAACTTTTCTTAAAAAATTCAAACTCATTAATGAACAACAAAAAATACATAGATAATCAAAACATTTAATAAGGGTAAAAAAAGAAAGAAAAACGATGCATAGGAAATATAAAATGACTTATAATTAAGACAAAAAAAATATTCTAAAATATGACTTATAATAAACACAGAGGGAGTATTTGTGTTGATGCAGAGGAAGCATATGTTTTAGTATTAGATAAAGGAGATGGCAAGTTCAGGTCGGATGCATGCCTTGGACAAAAGAGATTTGTGGCAGGGGATGATGTTCCTTTTGAAGGGAAATTGAATCCATTTCTTTCCGTGCAAATGTATTTCAAATACAAGTTTGGGGCCTATATCTGATTTTGTATGAGTATTAAATCTTGGCCTTCAATACTGGAATTTTTGTCCCCATTTCATATTTTTATGGACAAAAATATTCTTGTGTGTTATTTTTTCCGTCTCGTATCATTGATGGAAAATTTCCATCTACCGAGAGACGAAAAATTTTCATCTATCCCATGATGAAAAAAATTTCATCTACCGAGAGACGAAAAATTTTCATCTATCCCATGATGAAAAAAATTTCATCTACCGAGAGACGAAAAATTTCCAACTCTAGAGAGACGGAAGAACTTGCTAATAGCAGTGAATTACTGAAACGCACTCGTATAGGTAATACAATATAAGTAAAAAGCTCTTGCTAGCCAATCCCCCAAGTTATAATAAATCTTTGACGTGAAACTAACTTGAGCTTCATCTTATTTTACAAGAACAAATAAACTACATTTTGTTGGTAATTGCTGGTGAACTTCATTGGAAATTTGTTTTTGTTTATATACATAGAACAGGGCATTATAGATATTTCTTCCGTCTCTCTAGAGATGGAATTTTTCCGTCTCTCGGTAGATGGAAATTTTTCGTCTCTCGGTAAATGAAAATTTTTCATCACGGAATAGATGAAAATCTTCGGTCTCTCGGTATATGGAAATTTTCCATCAAGGGATAGATGGAAATTTTCCGTCTCGTTAGGGACGAAAAAAATAACACACAAAAAGATATTTTTGTCCATGAAAATATGAAATGGGGGCTAAAATTTCAAACTCTTTTGTATTTGGACTTTCTGGAACTTCTTGTCAATAACACTTTTGTTTTTTTTTTTTATAAAAAAAATACACATTTATTCAAAAAGAGAGGATAAGATGGCCATGGTTTTGTTTTATTTTTTCTTTTTAAATCTACGATATCCACTTACGTAAATAATTTATTCGCATATTGATCGAGTCTTTTCGAGAGTGGCGTTCTTAATAATACAGTCTTCATTCATATGAGTCGGAAATTGAACATGTGACCACATGTTTAAGAAACACAAATCATATCCATCTATGTTAGCTTCCACTAATCTAAGGTTTTGCTTCTATGAACCTACATTAAACTCAAAACAGCGTGTCAATGCCCTCATGATGTGGCACCAGTAATTTAAATAAAAAATAAATAAAGGGTATAGATTTAAATGAGGTAAGAAAATAAGTTTTATCATGAATGATGTGGCAGTATTATCTTTCGGGTTTTACTTCGGTAACCTTTCAAAATAAAGGGTTTTGATACCCTCTCATATTTTTCCAATCAAATCATGACAAGTACAATATACTACCTTGTTAAAAAACATCGAGATATTCTTGTCACTCAATAAAGACTGAAAATTATATGTTAAGATGTTCTCCATTTTTTATATTTTTTTGTGTTCAAAAATCTACGCTAAATTTAGTTAGACGAAAACATATGTTCTTGTGTGCTGAAGATTATATCTCAACTGCAGCAATACAATTTTTTAAGCTGATCAGAAAAAAAAAATACAGTGAAGTGTTTTTTTTCATCGTTATCTAGCAAGAAAATTGATATCAGTGGCAAGATGTTGAGGTTGCTGGCCCAATATGAATAAAAACTCGATATTAAGGTTCATGATTTGGGAGTGGTTGTGAATTGATTTAGTTAAAAAATCTTGCCAATAAGAACACACAGATTTGATTGCAAAATTCTATTAAACATACACTTTTTTCACATGTAGTATATTGCAGTTGTGATAATTTGATTGGATAAATATGAGAGGTAGGGGTGAGCATGGGACGGGTTTGGCTTGGCCCGTACCCGTCCCGAAATGTTGCTCGGGTCAAATTTTTAACCCGAACCCGTCCCTAATTATAGAGGGACAAGGTAAGGACGGGTCCAAAATAGGACGAGTCCAAATAGGGACGGGTCCGGGTTCACCTGGGACGGATGAATAACATTTAAAAAAAAAGTCGGGTTTACCATATAAAAAAGTAAGGTATTCGTTAAAATATAGAAGTGTAAAAAGTCATTGCAAATGTTATTGTATTTCTGACCTCCATTCTTTTGGTATTTGTTGTTACACACTAAAGAGTCTCAGAGTCTTACACTCTCAGTTTTTTTTTATCAGCAAACAAAAAATTTATTAAAAAAAAAACAGAGTATAAGCCATACTCTAAAAATATACATCAAATTATATACTCCAAGCCAAAATTACATGCTGAAGAGGTGCAGTATAAAATTAAAAGCAAAGAAGCAAAGCATCAACATCTGTTCCTAAGCATGTATTAACTAAGTAGAAACAAAATCAAGTTTTGCAGGACACAAATCAAAACTATCGCATGAATACAATTAGCGGACACATAACAGAAGATCCTAAACATGTGTGAAAGCACAATGCACAGCAGCAAGTTATAATTTTTCTCAGTTATCTTTGTTTAATTTTTTTTATTTACGGGTTTTATTTTCACTGTTTTAGTTTTTAGAAGTTATAATAATAATAATAATAATAATTATTGTAAATTTATAATTAATTTTGTATATATATATATATATATAAATTAATATGTCCGGGCCTGGTCCGGGTGACCCGGGCATGGACCCGAACCCGTCCTTAATAGGATCGGGTCTAGCCTCTTCAGGGACGAGTTTGTCCATTCACTTGTTCAATGACGAGGTTGACCCGGCCCGAACCCGTCGGGTTGGGACGGGTCTCCGGATAGGGCCGGGTCATGCTCACCCCTGATGAGAGGTACCAAAACCCTTTATTTTGAAAGGGTACCGAAGTAAAACCCTTATCTTTTACCCATTCTTCGTCATTGTTCAATTGTCCACCATCCAACCTAGAGCCGGCAAAAAAGCACGACACAACCGGGCCGACCCGAATAAGGACGGCAAAATACCGGGCTTGGACAACAATTTTGAAGCACGAATTTTACCCGTGTTTTTTTAGCACGACCCACAAAAGCACGAAACACGACCGGGCTTTTGCCGGGTTAACACGACACGACACGCCAACCGGATTTATTTTATTTTTTTATTTTTATTTTTAATTTGCTTAAGTTTTTTACTGAAACTGGAAAGAAAAGGAAAGGATCTACTGATCCACTGCACTATACAATGCTTATTTACTTACTCCCTCCGTTTCACTTTAAGTGTCTTTTTAACATCAAAATTTTGTTTCAAAATAAGTGTCTTTCTACCAAATCTAGGCAACATTTAATACTGTTTTTCCTTATTTACCCTTACATTTAATGTTGTTTTAGCTTTGAAATTTGTAATACTAGTAATGATGCATTGACAAAATAAAAATATTAAATAGGGGTATTTTTGACAAAATACACATAAAACTTACAATAATCATCATAATCAACACTTTCTTAATCTATGTGCAAAAGTCCAAAAAGACACTTAAAGTGAAACGGAGGGAGTATTTACTAATAAGTATACGTCATTTAATACATATAACTAGTGTTATTACCAATTATCAGATATTATCATATATATATATATATATATATATATATATTTTAAATGTTTGCCGGGTAGCACGCAAAAGCACGAAACACGCACGGTACGGGCCTAAAGACCATTTTTGAAGCACGATTTTAATCCGTGAATTTTAGACACGACACGGTCAAAGCCCGAACCCGAACCGGGCGAACACGATCACGGTCGGGTAGCACGAATTGCCACCTCTAATCCAACCCACTACCTTGCCCACCACCTCCGCGTTAGCCCTTTTGCACCATCTTCAAAACCAGCCACACCACGTCTCCTTTCAAGCCTCGCAAACGACATTGTTGATCGCAATCTATAGATCCTATACCTTTATCTTGACTTTATCGGCATATCTTTGTAAAGACAATAGTCACAACCTTTATCATTATTTATATCCTTAGTTCGGGTTGAGTTGGTGATGATATTGTTGCAAGTGGATGGAAGGAGTTAGGATTATAGTGGGCAGCTGTCATAGAATTGGTTGTTGGCGGAGAAGTGAGGTGGCTATGAGGTTGGAAAAAGAGTTGTGAAAGACAAGTGTGAAATTTGGATTTTACAAAGAAAAAATAATTATTAAATTAAATATTCAAAGTGCATCCATGCACTATTTTGAGTTTAATGTAATGAAGAACGTTTCATTTTTCATACACATAACAAATATTAAACATTTTATATTGTGTTTAAAGAATTAAAATATTTATTTTTGTGCCACATATAATTTTCTTTCGAGTCACATGTTTTAGTCAAAAAGATGACCAAATCACATGTTTTAGCCGTTAATATATTGTGACTCCCAAAGGGTTACCAAACATATTATAATATTTAAATTTCAGAAAAAAGTCAGATAGATGTAGAAGAAGAAATTTCACTTGTTGAGTTGGAAGAGACTAGATGTTCCAAAGAAGGATGGAGGTATTGGTTTCAGGCAATTCTCAGCTTTTAACAAGGCAATGTTGACAAAGCAACGGTGGAGGCTAAAAATAAATGACAACTCTTTATTCTATAGAGTTCTAAAGGGTAAGTATTTCCCTCATTCTTCACTTGTTGCGGCTCAAAAGGGTGTTGGTGCTAGTTTTGATTGGCAAAGTATTATTGAAACAAAGACATTTGTGGAGCAAGGATCTATATGGAGGGTTGGGAATGGACTTAGCATACACATATGGGATGATAGCTGGGTTCCGGGTCTGACAACGACCTATCTTCAAACTGGACAAGCTTGGAATGGTAACTATGTGTGGGTTCATGACTTACTCACTGTTAGCATTGGCAATTTGGGCGGGCGGGCATGCTCGCCAATGCCCGCGATTTTAAAATTTCGTGGGCGAAAAATTGAGGCCCTGATCGCGGGCGGGCTTGTGGATGGTCCGCTTTAATTAAAAAAAATTTAAAAATTTAAAAAAAACCATAAAGAGGTCAAAAATTGAAAAATGCTAACGGTACATAACTAATGTAAGATTGTAAATTATTCAAAATACTCGAAAAACACGTAAAAACAATCAATCAAAGGCTGAAAGTAAAAAAATCGGTCAAACAGTTAAATAAAAATTGAGCAATCAATTAAAATTTGTACTGGATCAGAATAACAATCAATTTTTTTTAAAGTAATCGATACTTAGAAATTAGGAAACATATAACATATGTTTTTTTTTTTATTTTTAAATTAATGGACGGCCCATGGCCCGCCCGCCGCCCACCCGACAATGGCCGCTAAAAAAATGGGCAGGGCGGGCGGGCATTTTTTTTGTTAGACTTAAAATCAATGCCCTGCCCGCAAAAAATTGCGGGCGGACGGGCGGACCCCATGGGCATCCGCCTTAATTATTGCCAATGCTACTCACTGTCAGTGGAGTATGAAACAACATCTTCTCTGGACATGAGGCAGAAGCAAGCATACTGCAAATGGCGAGTATACTGTGAAGTCTGGTTACAACCTCCTTTTAGCTCCTACAATTGCATCACTATCAAATTCTAGGGGCGAGAACAATGTTTGGAAGAAAATTTGGAAGACGAATTCTATTCCAAGAGTGCGCGAATTCACCTGGAGAGCAGCCAAAGATATTGTACTAGTTTGTAACATATTGTGGCAAAAAGGTATTATTGATGATCCTCACTGTTCTCTTTGTGGTGATGAAGAGGAAACTATAGAACATGCCTTGCTATATTGCTCAATGGTTCGCCCAATTTGGTTTGCATCTCCCCTAACCATTCGCCTCTATGATGATATAAATATTCCCTTTGTAATTTGGCTTAGTTCTTTGCTGGAGAAAGCCAATAAAATTAGCTGGGTCTGATTCTTGATTTGTTATTTGCGATTTGGTGCCGTAGAAATAAATGGGTTCATGACAGTTTTTTTGTAGAATATTTCAAGCACCCTTCATTATGCAGATAGTTTAGCTCTCTATGACTCCACCAAAAAGCGTGTTACTCCACAGCAACATGAAAATGATAATGAAATCCATGGAGTTTTGCATGTAGCCTGTGATGCCTCTCTGAAACCAGGAATTGGAACTGGTGTTGGTTTTGTAATTCACAATGAGGATGGTGACTTTATGGCTGCTGCTACTGATACTTTTGATGCAGCAGCTGATGCAACTTTGGCAGAAGCACTGATGCTACGTTGGACTTTGGAAAGGCTTGTTGATCTTGATGTCACACATGCGACTATTTTCAGTGATTGTCAACGCATTACAACAGCATGGAAGAGCAGGTCGACTAATATTCTTATCTGGAGGAAATTATTTTTGATTATAGGAGTATAGCTAGCAATTTTTCCTATGTTGAAGTTTTGTATAGAAGTCGTTCTTTGAATGTATTAGCACATACTTTAGCTAAGAAAGCGTTTCTGGTTCAAAAACAGCTATGGTTAGTTGATGTACCACACTTTCTTAGGACCAGACACTTGCTTGGTCTCATCTAATAATTAATACATTCAGTTTTTCCCTAAAAAAAAAGATAGATGAAATTTTTATAGACATGAAATTTTTGGACATGTAATATGCAGAGTTGAAGGTGCAAAACCAATTGAATACAAATGAACAAAATGAGAAAGTTGAAATCGGGTAGAACTGTCAAAACGGGCTATAAGGCCGGGTTCGGGCCGATCAGCTTCGGGTTCGGGCCAAATTAGGCTTAGGTCAAAAAGCCTGGTTGTAAATTGAGTACCTTAGTATGAAACTCAAACCCGTCCTGCGTGAGCTTCGGGCCTTTTTTTTTTTTTTTTTTTAATAATTTGTACAATTCAACCACTTCACAGGTATAGTTTAACATACCAAAAATTTCTACAATTCAACCACTCCAAATACATAGTTTAATATACCGAAATTTTCTACAATTCCTATTTATTTATTTTTAAATTTCAACCGTCCAAACTTCTTTATTTATTTTTTATTTTTTTATTTCTACGGTTCCAATTTATTTTTTTAGCACTAAAAATTGATAGTTTACAAAAATATCAGCAATGAGTACAAGAAAATTGGATTCCTTTATCCAACCATATTCAGACAACATGTTTCGGTTCAATTTTTTTTATTTGGAGGTTGATTGGTTCAATATTTGCAAGTGATATATATATATATATATATATATATATATATATATACATATAATAAATTTTTAAGTGGTGCATTATTTATTAGTTTTTCTATTTTTTTTCCATTCCGTACTATATACTCATAGGGATTGAAGTCTTAGGATTGATGTCACTAACAACTTATATATATATATATATATATATATATTTTTTTAAATTAATGAATAAACTTCCTTTATGTATACACATGTTTTTTTAATCAATAACAAGTTTTTTTCCTTTTATAATGAACACATGCACATGTAAAGTTAAGAAAATGTGGAATTTTTTTTTTGGGCCGGCGGGCCGGCACGAACCCGATTCTGATGGGACAGGGCTAAATAGTCCGGGTTAAATAAATATGCTATATTAAAAAGCCTGAGCCCTATGATTTTTCGGATTTTTTGACCCGGTCCGACCCATTTTGGCAGCTCTAAAATGGGGTGATCAAAAACACGACTTGTTGCTTAAGGTTTTAGATGGCAAAAACTTGACATTAATTTTGAAAAGATATATTCTCATGTGATGTATGAAAGTATTTTTTGAAACTTAATTAGTTTGACAATATGCTTTGATTTGCATCTAATTGATGTTGCTCACATAATAATGACAATTGTAATGAATATTCTTAGGGTCTGTTTGACACATGGAATTGAGCATAGAATTGGGAGTTGGAATTGGAATTGGAGCTTGGAATTGAAATTCTGGTGTTTGGTTTTGCACTTGGAATGTAATTACAATTCCAAAGTCAATTCTATGAAATTGGATTATAACTAAAAATGCAGAAACTAAGGGGCGGTTTGATTACTGTTTTGAAAACGGTTTTTTTGTTCCTAAGAATTAAAAAACAATAAAACTTGTATGGTACACTTGTTTTGGAAGAAATTGTTTCCAAAACAATTTTCTAGTTTTTGTTCTAAAAACAAAAAAATCAGAACAGGCTTAAGATGTTTTTATTCTGTTTTGGCCCATAAATTTTGAGAACAAGAAAATACACGGGAAACAACCATTTTCATTAATGGCATATTTGTAATTATTGACAACTCTTTTCCAATCTTAATTCTTCTCTGCTAGTCTTGTGCCGCCTCCGTCCTCGAAAAATTATTAGTTGGTCCTGAACCATGGTGGTCCGGACTCATCTCAACCGTTCAACATGTTACAAAATTTTAAAAATAAATAATAAATGGTAGTGATTGTCCTAAACCATGAAGTCCCGGACCACCTAATAATTTCTCCTCCCTCCTCTCTTTATGCTACTCTCTCTTGCGAGCTGCTTCTCCTCTCTCTCTCTCTCTCTCTCTCTCTCGATGTTGGTGGCTTCTCTTCTCTCTCGCGAGATGCTTCTCTCTCGCGAAGCTTTCTCTCACGCTGCTTTGTCTCTCATTGATCCACTCTCGCAGATTCTATTCTTCTCCTTCGTCTTCTCAGATACTTCACCATTTTTTCAATTTTTGATTCTGCGATTTTTTTCCAAATATTGTTGCAATTTGTGAATTTAAATGTGTTGAATTGAACTCCGTTTGTTTTGTAATTTATGTATTTTATGTGTGTATATCTTGGATGTGAAGAACCTTTGATGGGTTTTATGTAATTTGTGTATTTTGGATATTTGAACTTGTAGTTGGTACCATACTTTCTATTTTGATTATTATCTTGATGTAATCCAGTGATATGATTGAATGTGATGATTGATTTTGCGAGGTGGTACTCTGTGTTTGTTTTTTTTTTTCTTCTTCGTGAGTGAACAGGGATGTAATTGAATTCCATGGTTGGCTTTTTTTGGAAAATCCATGTCAAACACACCATGGATTTTATATAATACTAAGCTCTTAGAAAATCAATATGCGGATTTTATATAGTAATAATTTCTGAATTGCAAAGTGCTTCAACATTAGTTCCTACCAGATATTCAACGTGCATGTGTACATTTATGTATGCATTAACTAATAACTAGGGGTGTCAAAATTATCCATTATCCATGGATTATCCTAATCCAATTTATTTTACATCTATCCAATCCATCCATTTAAAACAATAGATTTAGATGGTTGTGATCCATTAGATTACTTTAAAATTGGATGGATGATAATCCATCCTAGATATCCAATGGATATCCAAATCATCCATCCAAACAGATGGATATCCAATCCATCCAATTTTTTTTTAAAAAAATTATCAAATTACATTTTTTAAAAAAATTTATAAAAAAAGATTTTAATAAACTATTTTTTTTACAATAAAAATAATAATTATTTCACTCTCTCACTATATCTCTCTCCACACATAATCGCTATAGCTCTCTCCACACATAATCGTTCACACTCGTCTTTCTCCACCTCCGAATCTCTCTCTCTCTCTCTCCCTCGAATCGTGCTCTCTCTTTTCCCCCCGAATCGCTCTCTATCACTGTCGCGCTCTCTCCCTCTCGCCATTTCTCACTATCGCGTTCTCTCTCTCTCCGTTTAGTGTTTTGAGTGCTTGTATTTAGATGTAATTTTATTAGTCTTTGTGTGGTAATATGCTAAAAGTGGTACAATGTTCAAGGCGTAGTATTAAGTTGGTTATGTTGGGTGTATTTGTTATATGAATTTTTTTCAACACTGAGATTTGAGAAATTGGAGCCTTGAAATTCACAATATGTTTGTATGCTTGTGCAGCAACTGTATTGAATTATTTGTTGTTTAATATTAAAAAAACACATTAAAAAAACGGGAATGGTAAAAAAATTTATTTTTTTAAGAAAATAAATTTATAATTTATATAAAAAAAAGGAGTGGAAAAAAAAAAGATTTATTCTAAAAAAATTTTATAAAAAAAAACCAAATGGATTGGGACATCCAATCCATCCAAATGGATGAATGGATGGATGAAAATTCATCCATTATGTTTGAATATGGATGGATTTGAATAACTTTATATAGGATGGAATGGATTTAGATAGGTTATTGGATATTTTTAAATCCATCCATAAGAATCCAAATCCATATCCATCTAATCCATTCATTTGACACCCCTACTAATAACCATAGGCACTTAGACCCATGAGGAACATACCTACTACAAAAAGTCCTTATTAGGTATATTAGCTCTTATAATCCTTACAGACAGATTTCAATGTTTTCCATTTTAATAAAATTGAACTAAAAACAAGTTCCCCTATGGATTTCTATGATCAAATGCATTTTTGCATTACCGTCACAACACTGATAAGCCTCCATGTCATGCATATCTTTCTCTTTGTTCTTCTTTGCCTCCTGTTCATTTTAAAAGTAATAACTAATAAGTAATAACAACTAAGAAATGGTACAATCACATTGAGAAGAGAGCAAAGGTGCAAACTTCAAAATCTTCATATGGTGGTTGTGTAGCATTGCTCAAATAAGTAGATTGAAACAAGCTTCATGGCAACAGAATCATTTCAATTTAGAAAATTTTTATGTCATAGAAAATTTGTGCATCAGGACTTGTATCAGTTTTAATTGTCCCTCCCAGCCTTATATCTAAAGGATTGCATCATTGATTGGGATTTTGCTATTAGTGATGCATGGCCTGGAGGCACCCGTTCAACATTCTTTCTACTTGTTCTTTTTAATCTCATTAAGTAACGTATCTCATATGCTAATGATGTTCTAAAACACTATTTATTGTGTTACTAAATGTGACAAGTTCTGATGAGCATAGCTGATCTGAGCAGAGCCAGAATTGTATAGGTTCATTAGTGCAAAATTGACTCCAAGTGGATGACACTTGAGCGTAAAAAACATTGACTTGCTCAAGAAATCAATTACTATCCCATTTAAAAGACACATAAAAGAAACTAATGCTACTAACCTACTACTACTACATTCTCTATATCATTCACAGTGAAATATTTCTTGTGCTGATATGATCAAAGGCTGTCGTTTCTTTAATATGTTCAATGCTCACAGATTCAGAGACTCAAAATGGTGTTTTAGTCTTAATAATATGTACCGGTTCTGAGATTTTAGTTTTAGTGACTTGAGCATGTAATTAGTAGTTTAAGGACTGAACTGCTAGTGTAGAATGATCCAACGAGGCAATGACTATGTTGCTAGTTACTAATTTAAGTTTTGATCTAATGGTTCTTGAAAAAGGTTTCAATGAATTGTTTGGATTTATGTTTTGCGGATCAAAACTCTGATTTTTCGACTACTAGTAGTAGCTGAAAATCAGCTCTGTTTTTCTGACATGACTGGTTTTGATAAATTTTTTTGGTTTCTATCTGTTTTTTCCTTAATTCTGATATAGCATAAACACATATTTGCTAGTCTTACAAAGAAGAATGTGGACAATAACAAGTGGTAATGAGGTGGATCTTGAACAGTTAGAGACTGAGGGAAACTTCTCGCACAGAGGTACAAGTTCAAGCAGTGACAAGATTATCTAATGATGGTACAACAAAAATGACAGCATGTCGTGATCGTATTGCAAATAGAATGTGGGTAGCACATAACAATTCTACAGTTTAGCTTATTAAATTAGACTTCATAATTGTACTTGCTTTAACTTTTAGTTTGTATCTAGAGTGTTTATTATATGGTATAATTGTAATAGTTGGTTAGGAACTCAAGTGACATTATCAAGTAGTTATTTGGTTATTTTTATAGACTATATTATATAGTTTGTACCTAGAGTGTTTATATGGTATAATTGTAATAGTTGGTTAGGAGCTCAAGTGACATTATCAAGTAGTTATTTGGTTATTTTTATAGACTATTTATATATACAGGTGAATTTTTACTTATAGTGAATAACATGATTTTCTAAGAATCTCAATATGTTGAACGTGATTTAATATTATTTTGATTAATATTAGGTTCTTTAACATTATCAAAGAAAGTATAAAATGAGATAAAAAAAATAAAAAATTACAAACCAAACGAATTTTCTGTTTTTTTTTTTTTAAAAACATGTTTTTAGAACACATTTACCAAACGAATTTTTTTGTTCTTTAGTTTTTAAAATTGTTTTCAAAATAGTATTACCAAACATAAATTTTTGTTTTTTTTTATTCTGGAAAACAATTCTTAAAAACAACATTACAAAATAGTTTCAAAAACAAAAAAAATTAGAACACAATCAAACAGGCTCTTAATTCTCACCTCTAAGCTTCGGAATTACAATTTCATACTTTATAAAATTGAGTATCATGGGTATAGAAAAAAACATGCGACATCTCTACCGGACTACCATAGATATGTCAATGAGGGCTACCCAATCGGGTTTGGGCTCGGACCATGATCACGTTAGGCCAAAAAGGCCCAAATGAAATATAGGCCAAAAAAGGCCCAGAAGGAATATGAGCCAAAAATCATTTAGCTCAACCCGGTAGCGAACCATCTTTTTAACTATATTGAGCAAAATTTTTAGGTGATATTATGAGGTCGACTCAGAATTTGGCTGGTTTTGATTTTATTAAAGCTACACAGAAAGGCCCGAGATCTGTTTGAGTATTGTTTTAAGAGTCTAAACTCGTCTATTTATCGGGCTTGTGCAGGCCGACCCGATTGGTTCGGGCTTTTTTATCGTTTCTGGTCCACCCCAATATTTCATCTTCCCCTCTTCTTCACTCTAGGAATTTTCTCATATTCATGACTATCCTTTACCCTCCCCTTCATTATCCACCACCACTAGAATATATGATTTCTTGATAACAAACCACCACAATGTCTCCATGACACAAGCTATGGTTGTGACACAAAAAATGTTGATGCTGCGAACCACAGAAATGACGATGACGCGAGACACAAAAATAAACTATAATTAATTTAATTTTTTGAATTTATATCTTATGGCCAAACAATGGAATTAGATATTGAATTTGGAATTCCAATTCTACATTATAATTCTTTATTCAACCCAAACATAAAATCATAATTCTAACTCAATTCCAATTCGATCGGAATTACAATTTCAAACTGCAATTTCAATTTCGCACGCCAATCGAACACACACTTAGAGAACTTAATGTCTCAAGCATAACATTGAAGAACTTAAAATGTACTCTATGAAGCACATTCAGGCAACAATTAAGATGTTCAAAGTATACGATATAAAATATCGACAAATGCACTTTATTAAATTATAAAATGAAAGAATTTTGAATTTGTTTTTAAGTCTCGAAATAGGTTTTAATAAACATAAAATCATGTTAATAAAAAGTGTAAATGTATTGATGTAAAATAGCAGTTATTATGGTTGACTTGTGAAGGATATCAGCCTAAGAAATCTTAAAAGCATTTAGGATATTAAAAGAAATATTCATAACTTTTTTATGCAATTAATGATTTATACACGTGATGCTATCTTATATTGCGAATAAATTTGTTTTAGTTATTTGATGTTTTATTTTCGGCTTAATTATGTTTTCAATCCTTGAACTTTGGGGTCGTCGTTTTGTTACATATTTTTGTTCTTTTTTTTTTAATTAATGTCTAACTCCACCAAGTTATTTTTGGGGTTTGAAATATACCTCTCTTATCAATTTGGGCCAAATTTTGCTAACATGTCACACCGAAATCCTAATCAGACGAAAGAGGTTACTCATGTGATACCACATAATGCCACGTGAACGAAGATTTTTTTTTTAAATTAAAAAACTAAAAAAAAATTAACATTTCTATATTTTTAGTTTAAAAAAAAAATTAAAGAGCGATCGTATTCACTCATGTAGCACCTCGTGGCTAACATCCTGCGTTTGATTAGGATTCTGTCATGATATGTCAGCAAAATTTTGCTGAAATTTGTAGAAGAGATGTATAGCAAACCCAGAAGTACTTCAGAAGTTAGACATTAAAAAAAAAAAAGAAACAATGTTCTGTGACAAAATAACCCTAAAATTCAAGACTTGAGACATAATTAAACCTTTATTTTCTTAAGTCTATGTGAAATTCATATATATTTTTAATTTAACTTCTATGAATTTTATTATTTCAATATTATTTGAATAATCTAAATCGCTTTAAATTATAAAAAATGTGAAGAAATATTGTAGGAGGAAAAAGTTGATTCAGAAGATGGAGCTTTAGCAAATTGATTTTTTGAATTGATTTATATCGATAGATAACAACTATTTTATAGTTAGGTTGAAGAATGCAAAAGACAAAAATATATAATTCAAAGCCTTTTGTTTTAAAGACGTTACATTGTTATTTGTGCCAAAAAAGTAGGTTAACTTCCTTTTCTTCTATTCGCTATATTTCAAATACAAAGAATTACTTGGTGCATGTTTGGAACAAATTTAGGCTACGTTTGGTTTCAATTTTGGCCACCGCCAACGAGCGCTGGTGCCTCCTAAACGTGATTTCATAATGTTTGGATTGGGCATTGAGAAATCGATTCAACACTCCAAATTGATTCGAAGGCGAAGCAACTCCATATCACTTTTGCATCAAAAGGTAATTGATTCGAGGGTATTTGAGCAGGTATATTCCGATTGTTCTCATAATTGCCCTCCTTGCCAATTTGCTATGTTCTTCTCCTTCTCCCTTCTGCAGACTTGTGATATACATGCATGTGATTTGTCTTTTCTCTTTCAATTCAGTGCCGCCAATTTCCACCATCAAGGGGATATTTATGGTGATCACCTAACAATTTCCATCGTCGAAGGGATATTATGAATCTTGTTCATGGTTGTTGTCTCTATCACTTTCTTTCTAGCAATGCCTCTGTTATGAACTGATGATATTGGTAGTACAGTAAGATGCTTTGTGAGAGTATAATTACCCAGTTCACATAGCTTGTCTATTTAATGTTTATTCATGGATATACTACATCCTTAATTTAGGCTTGACAATTGAACCCGGGCCCGCGAGTAATACCCGCAGCAGGTTCGGATCCAAAAAAATGGACCCGCGGGTAAAAAACGTGGCTGTCTGGGTTTTGTTGTTGAACGGGGTGGGTGGGTCCAGGTAATGGGGTACCCGGGCCCATAGAAAATTACACTAATACCTCATATATATATATATATATATATATATATATATATGGCATGAAAACCTAATTTCTCACCCTAGCTGATGGCTGCGGCTCTTCTCTCCTCCTATCTTCTTCAGTTCTTCGGTTCTTATCAACAAATCCATCACTGGTGCTGCTCTCTCTACCGCACCCAGTCCTTCACCCTATCCTCCTCTCTCTTGCTGGCGCTGCTGCAATTCACGCCAACCCCATCATTACTGCTGTGCTACAGTTCACGGCTTCACGGCTCACGTCAAACCCTTGCTGTAGTTCGACGTCCCACCGCTACAACCGTCATGCCTCCGCTCCAGCTACTGTTCTCCCTCTGCTCCAGCAGCCGCAAAAAAAAAAGCTAAGAAATTTAGTTTTTTTATTTTATTTTTAAAAAGACAATGGGTATCCACATACCCGTTTGGGCACCCGAAGACCCGCTGCCCCGCTGCACAGCGGGTACACGAGCGGGTCCGGGCAAGTCTGGGTCTGGGTATGAATGCTTGAGACGGGTCTGGGTAATGGGGCACCCAGACTCATTGCCATCCCTACTTAATTGCATCTTATGCTAATGTCATCCAGCAGTAAATACTAAGAGACTGCTTGAAATTGGCCACTAACACTATGAATTTTTTTTCCAGGGGTGCATATGATAACACAACATTAAAATAGACACATTCAAATATTTGTTAGTTAGTGATAATTTTTTTTAAAATGCTTACCATGTGCATGTTTGGTGGTTTTGTTATTTTTACTATTTAAGTAGTTAGTAATGCTTACCATGAAAGTCACTCTCTTACTCTTTCACAGATCACTCTCATTTGTTAACAAGGTGAAACAGCTCCTGCATCCCTAGGTAAGTTATCCCTGGCTAATATTTCAAGTGCTGAAAATTTCTAATCTGACGCACTTTTTGGTTTTATACTAGTTATTATACTTTCTTGAATCACAGTTTTGTGCAATCCTGTAATTCTTCTACTGATAATTTGATTTGTTGAATCACTCTTTGTATGGTTTTGAATATGATTTTGGGTCTCAATAAAATGTATTTCAGGTGTGGCTTCCAGGTTTGGCATTGCAGATGAGATGTGGCTTCTAGGTGTTTCAACAATTTTGCAGGTTTTAGTCTCAATACACGGTTTGATATTGAATACAAAGCCTTACTTTGTATGGTTTTTTTCTAAAGTATTATATTAGTAGGAAATGAATGTAGAATATATACTGTCATTATTCTATAGTTGGCATCTCATCATTGTCCATTGTTTACATGATTTAGCCGCATTAATCAAGATCTGTTACAAATCAGTTAAACATACATACCGAATCATTGCATAACTTTTGTTTGTTAGTTTGTTACTTTCTCATAAGTCAAAGTAACAAACTATGTCAGTAAAAGTTGTGCAAAGATTCAGTATGTTTAACTGATCTGTAACAGATCTTGATTAATGCAACTAAATCATGTAGACAATGGTTAATGGTGAGTTGTCAACTATATAGAATAATTAAAGTATATATTCTACAATCATTTCCTACTAATATAATACTTAAGAAAAAACTATTTAAAGTATGGCTTTGCATTCAAGACCAGACCTTGTATTGACACCAAAACCTGTAGAATTGTTGAAACACCTAGAAGCCACATCTCATTCGCATTGCCAGACCTGGAAGCCACATCGGAAGACCTTTTATTGAGATTTGACACCCAAAATCATATTCAAAACCATACACAGAGTGATTCAGCAAATCAAATTATCAGTGGATGAATTGTAGAAATGCACAAAACTGTGATCCAAGAAAATATAATAATTAGTATAAAACCGAAAAGTGTGTCTGATTAGAAATTTTCAACACCTGAAATATCAGTCAGGGATAACTTACCTTGGGATACAAAAGCTGTTTCACCTTGGTAACAAAAGAAAGTGATCTATGAAAGAGTAAGAGAGTGACTTTCATGGTAAGCATTACTAACTACTTAAATACTAAAAATAACAAAACCACAAAACATGCACATGGTAAGCATTTAAAAAAAAAATCACTAACTAACAAATATTTGAATGTGTCTATTTTAATGTTGTGTTATCATATGCACCCCTGGAATACAAATTCATAGTGTGTGTGGCCTATTTCAAGCAGTCTCGTAGTATTTACTGGACGACATTAGCATAAGATGCAATTAAGGATGTAGTATATTCATGAATAAACATCAAATAGACAAGCTATCTGAACTATGTAATTCTACTTTCACAAAGCATCTTCCTATACTACCAATATCATCGGTTCATAACAGAGGCATTTCTAAAAAGGAAGTAACAGAGACAACAACCATGAAATAGTAGCATGGAAGCTGAATTTAAGGAACAGAGAAAAAAGAAGGTAGTTGTTGATGAAAGGGAAGGTAAAATGATGAAATCACGTTGGTATTTTTAAATTGTGCAATTTCATTTTGTTAGTTTCATTCGATGTTGCATATTTTGTTGAGAATTTTGTTCTTAACTCTATCCTTTGTCCTCTTGTAGGGAATTTGATTGTCAAAGCAAGGTAGGATGTTACACTCAAAATATTCGAGTATTGTGTCATTGTCCAATTGTTGATATTATTTCACATTATTGATTTATAAGCATGTACATAGAAAATATGTTTTTTGTGTCATATGATGTAAAATAGGACTTTAGAATTTTGCCGCACTAAATATGTTTTACAAGTTTTGTGATTTAGGTATGGTATGGCATTTGCGACTATGTGTTTTGATTTTGAGCAGTGATTTAGAGACACTAAATATTTCACACCACATGTTTGATAAAAATTCTCATTAATTTGAATCCCTTAATGAAAGTTGTAGGCAAAATATTATATCATCATCTTTATTTCCCAGATATTTGACCATAAACACTTTTCCTTTGAGGTAATATCTGCTATAATTATTTTCTTTATAACATACTATAAGGTAATTAATTCTATTTTAAAAAAATATATATTTTCAATGTGCTTTTTTGATTGTTCCCTCTCAAACCTCAACCTTTGCTACAATTGGTCCTTTTTAATTGGTCTTTTTAGTTTGTCTCCTTCGAATAATTTGATTTCATTACATCTGCTTTGCTGGCTTATTTTTCAGATTTATATTCGATAACATGAGTTCCTCAGTGCATAAAATTCCAAGATCTGGTAGGCAGTCATTATTTTTGCAGGATTTAGCTTCACCTATTTCTGCCTGGTGATAAGTGCATAGTTTTAGTAAATATCCTTGTGTAAATTGGGCACTTATTGTTAGATCCAGTGAGAATGTTTTGATAATGACAAAGGTTTTGAACAAGCTACAAGTGTTTGTGATCAAGCTCAAGTATGAAGAAATTCATCAATCAACAACAAACAACAAATGATGAAGAAAGAGCAAGCTCATGAAGATTCAATTTGTGTTTAATTGTAATATCTTTAATTTGAGTCTTTTATTTTAATGAGTTTGGGTAGAATCTTTAGAGGGTAGTGAATCTCTATCAAGGTCATGATTATATCATAATTTGAGTATTCACTTAACCTAAAAACAATAGGTGGCTTAAAGGTTTGAAAGAAAAGGTTTAGTTTTGAGAAAACAAGTTTTTAATTGACTTTAGCAGTGGTTAATCGATTAAGAGGAGTGGTTAATCGATTAACATGTTTTTAACAGTGTTTAATCGATTAACAAGATGAGTTAATCGATTAACACCTGCAGTACTGGTTTTTAAAATACGTTTTTCACTTCTCAAAATCAGTTTTTAATGTTACTAACTTTTGGGTATTCTATATAAATCTTTTCCTAACCTTTGAGAATCATTAGAACACATTAGAACAATTTTCATATCAATTTTACAAAGATCAAAGCCACACTATTCTCTCTCACTTTCATAGATCAAAGCTTTCACTTTTACATTCTTTGATCAAGTGTCTTTGAATCTCTTATGTTGATATTTTCATAGCTATTGAAAGAGATTCATAGGATTGTTATTGTTTTCATTTGAGTTGTAATCATTGCAAAGAAGGCAAGCTATCTACAACAAAGGAAGACTTGGTGGTTGTTCATCAAGCAAAGTTATCTTGGAAGTCTTGTTGTGTTAACAAGCAATTGGAAGTCTTGGTGTAAGGCATCATCAAGCAAGTGGAAGTCTTTGAAGCATCTCAAAGCAAATTGGAAGACTTGTTGTGGGGATATCGGCAAGTAAGGGAAGAGGTTAGATTAGATTCAATAGGGTTGCAAGACAAGAGTGTGGTATCTCTTGGAGGCTATCAAGAAGGGAGTCTTGAGAGGCATTTGCTTGTAATTTGAGAACTCTAATTCCTCATAGTGAAGAATCTCTCTTGGTTGAAGAGGGGACTGGATGTAGCTTTCAAGCGGATGAAAGTGAACCAGGATAAATCTCTTTGTCGTATCTCTATTCCTTTAACTCTTTACATTGAAGTCATTTCAATATTGTTCTTGATTGAAAACCTAGAAAAGATTGATTTTCATAATTGATTGAATTGAATCTTAATTGTGCAAATTGATTTGGGGAAAATCATTTTCATAACCTAGGTAATCAATAAGAATATTGGTGTTAATCAATTCCGCTTTATCTCTGATCATATGTGTTAATTGATTGATTTTCGTATTTGAGTGAAAAGTGATTTTTCAGTTTTAATAGTGATTAATCGATTAACTAAAAGTGTTAATCGATTAACTAAAATCAAGCTTTCGTAAATAATCGATTAACCTATTTGATTAATCGATTATACAAGTGTTTTTAAAGGGTTAATCGATTAATAAGCTTTGTTAATCGATTAAGTGCTGAGGTTTTTGTAAAAATCATTTGTTTTAATCGTTTCGATTCGTTTCTTTCGAAAATCTTTCAAGGTTTCTCTAACACATATTCAACCCCCCTTCTAGCTGTTCTCCTAGTGTCTCCTAGTTATTTCACCCACCGATTATAGTTCTTACAATTGGTATCAGAGCTCGGTCGAAAGACACGAGCATAGAGCTTTTTCGTAAAGATCCTTGAGGAAACTGCAATGGGTTCTACGAATCTCTTTGGTGGTGAAGGTGCTTAAATTAGCCGCCCTCCTATGTTTGGTGGAGAGGGTTATGCTTATTGGAAAGTTAGAATGAGAATTTTTATAGAAGCTATAGATATGAACATTTGGGAAGCCATTGAGAATGGTCCTCATATTCCCTCAAAACAAGTAGAATGTGTATCTCAACTTACCCCCAAAGATAAGTGGGCCGATGATGATAAAAGGAAAATTCAATATGATTTAAAAGCAACGAATATCATCACCTCCGCTCTATCTTATGATGAGTTCTTTAGAGTCTTCCAATGTCAGAATGCCAAACAAATGTGGGACACCTTGCAAGTCACACATGAAGGCACTAGTGAAGTTAGGCGTGCTAGATTAAATTCTTTGATGCATGAATATGAATTGTTTCGTATGTTGCCTAATGAATCTATATGTATTATGCAAAAACGTTTTACTCATATTATTAATCATCTCATTGCTCTTGGAAAAACTTTCATGAATTGTGAACTTGTTAACAAAGTTTTAAGATATCTAAGTAGGGAATGACAACCTAAGGTTACCGCAATTGTTGAATCAAAGGACTTGGACACCATGGACTTAGCTACACTTTTCGGAAGCTTCAAGAACATGAAATGGAGCTTGGACGTTTGCATATGCATGAAGAGTCGGATAAGTACAAGGAAAGAAAAGGAATTGCTCTTAAAGTCAAAAGTTCATATAAAAAGGAAGAGAGTTCCGATAGTAATGATAATGAAGATTCCGATTCGGACATTGATGAAGAAGAGATGAAACTTCTACTAAGAAATTTTAGCAAGCTTCTAAGGAGAAAAGGAAGGTTGAACAAAGACAAAAGTAAAGAGAAGAATTCCCCACACTACAAGACCAAGACAACAAAAGAAGGAGTAGTTTGCCATGAATGTGGAAAGCCCGGTCATCTCAAGTATTCGTGCTCTAAGTATCTCAAGAAGAAGGAGAAAAAGAAGAAAAATGCAAAACACAAAAGGGCATACATAGTTTGGAATAGTGATGATGAAGAAGACAAGAAAAGCTTAACTAGTAGTTCTTCGGATGATGAAGAAGCCGCTTGTCTCAACTTGATAGCTCTAGTAGATGAAGAAGAAAGTTCAAATGATGAATCAAGTGAACAAAGCGACGAAAGCGATGTAAGTGAAACTAAATCCGAAATTTCTTCCAAATATGAAATTTTATATAATGCTTATGAAGAAATGCATGAACATGTTAAGAAACTAGCTTTGAAAAACATAGAAAGGAAGAAGCTCATTTTGAAACATCAACAAGAGATTTAAGAACTTCAAAAACAAGTTGATGAGCTTAATCTTCAAAATGAAACTCTTGATCTTATATATGCTAGTTATTCTTGTGATTGTGCTAGTAGGTTGAATATTGTGGTTGATTGTGAAAATTGCAAGTTGCTTAAAGATGAAAATGCTATTTTGAAAAATAAGCTTGCAAGTTTCACAAGTGGTGATATTAGATTGCGCACATTGTTAAATTTTCAAAGAGAAAATTCAAACAAGTTTGGTTTGGGTTATACTAATGCTAAGAGTAAGTCTCATAGAAATGTTGTTGATTTTTCTAAAGTTGATTTTTCAAATGCACCAACATGTTTCTATTGTGGCACTCATGGACATACTTCAAATGTGTGTTATATTAAAGTGCATGGTATACCTAAAGGAAATTTTGTTTGGGTTAAGAAGGGTGAGAGTCCCTTAACTAACAAAAATGGATCCAAGACTATTTGGATACCAAAAGGCAAAGCATGATTGTTTTGTAGGTGTGATTGAAGAGCAAAAGGCTTACAAGTGTTATTCATTATTTGCTTCTTCGAATCTCAAGTGAAGCTCCTACATTTTGGTACAATTGATATGGTTGGATATTCACAATTGGTATCAAGTGAATTTCTTACAAGAGATAGCAAGTATTCACAATTGGACTTACATTTGGTATATTCTAATCTTGCTATTAGTCTTTGACAATTGCTATTGAAAATGTACAATTGGTATTACTTCTACAAAAGTTCAATTGATATCATTGTGTGATTATTATATGATTCTCATGCTATTGTGATCTATTGTGATATTTCTTTACAATTGATATCTTTCTTTGTTAAGTGATATTATGACTTTTTAGTTACAATTGGTATTATATTTCATTGTCACATTTCTTGCCAATTGGTATCACATTTCAAAGTATGTTTCATTAGTTTTACATTTGGTATCATTGATTAATTGGTATCAATGTTGTGAAGAAATGAATGTTATAATTTCTCTATTTTGGCTTAGTATTTTATATTTCAATTGGTATATATTACTTTTTGATAATGCCAAAAGGGGGAGAAGAGGTTGTTTTGTTGTTTTTATATAGGTTGAGCAAAGTTGTTGAAGATAGGGGGAGAATCAAGCTTATCTAAATTGGATTTCAAATGTCAAAAACATTTATTGAGGGGGAGCAAAAGTCTCACCAAGTGATCAAATGGTTCAAGAATCAACAACTTCAAACAAATTCAAAAACGTGTTTGTCATTTTCAAAAAGGGGGAGATTGTTAGATCCAGTGAGAATGTTTTGATAATGACAAAAGTTTTGAACAAGCTACAAGTGTTTGTGATCAAGCTCAAGTATGAAGAAGTTCATCAATCAACAACAAACAACAAATGATGAAGAGAGAGCAAGCTCATGAAGATTCAATTTCTGTTTAATTGTAATATCTTTAATTTGAGTCTTTTATTTTAATGAGTTTGGGTAGAATCTTTAGAGGGTAGTGAATCTCTATCAAGGTCATGATTATATCATAATTTGAGTATTCACTTAACCTAAAAACAATAGGTGGCTTAAAGGTTTGAAAGAAAAGGTTTAGTTTTGAGAAAACAAGTTTTTAATTGACTTTAGCAGTGGTTAATCGATTAAGAGGAGTGGTTAATCGATTAACATGTTTTTAACAGTGTTTAATCGATTAACAAGATGAGTTAATCGATTAACACCTGCAGTACTGGTTTTTAAAATACGTTTTTCACTTCTCAAAATCAGTTTTTAATGTTACTAACTTTTGGGTATTCTATATAAATCTTTTCCTAACCATTGAGAATCATTAGAACACATTAGAACAATTTTCATATCAATTTTACAAAGATCAAAGCCACACTATTCTCTCTCACTTTCATAGATCAAAACTTTCACTTTTACATTCTTTGATCAAGTATCTTTGAATCTCTTATGTTGATATTTTCATAGCTATTGAAAGAGATTCATAGGATTGTTATTGTTTTCATTTGAGTTGTAATCATTGCAAAGAAGGCAAGCTATCTACAACAAAGGAAGACTTGGTGGTTGTTCATCAAGCAAAGTTATCTTGGAAGTCTTGTTGTGTTAACAAGCAATTGGAAGTCTTGGTGTGAGGCATCATCAAGCAAGTGGAAGTCTTTGAAGCATCTCAAAGCAAATTGGAAGACTTGTTCTGGGGATATCGGCAAGCAAGGGAAGAGGTTAGATTAGATTCAATAGGGTTGCAAGACAAGAGTGTGGTATCTCTTGGAGGCTATCAAGAAGGGAGTCTTGAGAGGCATTTGCTTGTAATTTGAGAACTCTAATTCCTCATAGTGAAGAATCTCTCTTGGTTGAAGAGGGGACTGGATGTAGCTTTCAAGCGGATGAAAGTGAACCAGGATAAATCTCTGTGTCGTATCTCTATTCCTTTAACTCTTTACATTCAGGTCATTTCAATATTGTTCTTGATTGAAAACCTAGAAAAGATTGATTTTCATAATTGATTGAATTGAATCTTAATTGTGCAAATTGATTTGGGGAAAATCATTTTCATAACCTAGGTAATCAATAAGAATATTGGTGTTAATCAATTCTGCTTTATCTCTGATCATATGTGTTAATTGATTGATTTTCCTATTTGAGTGAAAAGTGATTTTTCAGTTTTAACAGTGATTAATCGATTAACTAAAAGTGTTAATCGATTAACCAAAATCAAGCTTTCGTAAATAATCGATTAACCTGTTTGATTAATCGATTAACTAAGTGTTTTTAAAGGGTTAATCGATTAATAAGCTTTGTTAATCGATTAAGTGCTGAGGTTTTTGTAAAAATCATTTGTTTTAATCGTTTCGATTCGTTTCTTTCGAAAATCTTTCAAGGTTTCTCTAACACCTATTCAACCCCCCCTTCTAGGGTGTTCTCCTAATGTCTCCTAGTTATTTCACCCACCGATTGTAGTTCTTACACTTATTGTACTTTTTAGTGTGAAAATCTTGTGGAAATCCCCAATTTTAGAGCTTGTAACCTTCAATTGTAAATAATTGTATATTTGGGTTTTGTTTGGTTCTAATTCCGAATTCCTCCCATTTCAGTGAAAAGTGCATAAAATGCAGCATTGGAGCAAGGTGTAAAGGAAACTTTGGAAAAGAAGATCATGTTTTGGTTCCGGATCCCTTGGAGGGCATTTTTGGCGTGAAGTTGAAAAGTTGACCTTGACCATTTCGCTTAAGCGAAAATGACAGAGTTCATCACTGTTGCCATTTCGCTTAAGCGAAAATAATTCGCTTAAGCGAAAATTCCAGACTCTGATGTTATTAATTAGGTTTTTCAGATCTGTTTTGGAGGGGGAAGAATAGAGGAGAGAGAAGCTCCGGTTTGTAGAGAGAGAAACAAGAGAAAAACACTTATTCTTCATCATTATTCATCTTCATCTCTTGTATTTCTCATTATCATGGATGCCATGAGTGGCTAATCTCTCCATTTGGGGTTGAACACCATCAAACTCAAAGTACTTGGTGATGTAAATGTATCTTTATTCATTTATATAGTTATTGGTAGTTCTACTCTATCCTTAATGTTTGTGATTATTTGACCAATAGTTACATAATCTTGATTTTTAGCTTTGACTGTAAAGTATGGCTTTAGGTCTGAAATGGGTAGAACTACATGATGTGTCGTTATGCTAGGAATAGATAGCAATATGTCATTTGCTTTTGATGCTTGTTATTAAAGCTGGGCGTCTTGCTAAATAGTCTAGGAATGGATATTTAGGGAGATTACCTTAGTATTTTATATGCGAGGGATCGCTATAAATGATTTTAGTGCATCTCATCAATAACTATATAAGTGGATAATTTACATATCACCGCGGTACTGACAAGTGCGATAGGTAAGTTCAATCCCAGCTTTCTCCACCGGTTATTTTATAGTTTTATTGCTTACTTTTATCTTCAAGTCATTTTCATAATATTGCAATGTTCTCAACAAACAAAATTCCAAGCTTTTGTACATATGCTTAACAAAACTAATTAGTAAAGGATAAATAAGAATAGCCACCTCCCTGTGGTTCGATACTCACTTTCTCTATCTACAAGGTGTTTGCTCCGGAGTTTAATCCGGGCGGCATCAAGTATTTTGGCGCCGTTGCCGGGGAGGAAGCGCTAATTTTATTTTATTTTTTTTTGGTAGACCTAATTTTATTTATTATTGAACATTAGTTTTTTAAGCAATTGTAACATTATCATTATTTTTGTGAATAATAGTTAGTTATTTTTATACTCACCTTGTTTTTATCTGTGTCTTAGTGCTTTTCAATTTATGTTATTGCGAGGTCAGGTGGATATTGAAAATTTGGAATTTGACCGAGATTGAAAAGACAGCTAGGGAAAATAGAAGAAAAACAAGAGAAGAAAGACGAAGGTCTCAACAAGGAACTACAAGCTCTTTACATAGTCAATTTGAAACATTCTTAGCTGGTGATCCTAAAGATATGGCAGGAAGAGATAATGATGGAAGACAAGGAAATCCTCCTGTGAGGAGAACACTTGGTGATTATAATATGCATCAAGGACAAGGTCCAAGACATTTTTCAAGCATTATCATTCCACAGACATATAGGGGTGTTGAAATCAAAGGGCATTATCTTAACTTGATAAGTGGAAAACCAGTTGCTGGCTTAGATCATGAAGACCCTTACAATCACTTATCAACCTTCTATGAGCTATGTGGAACAATGGGCTTTTCTGAAGAGGAACAAGAAGCAGATTATCTGAAATTGTTTCCCTTCTCATTAATTAGGGAAGCAAAGGAGTGGCTAACTTCTCATCCTAATCACAGTTTGGCAAGCTGGGAAGATGTTGAGGAAAAGTTCTTGATCCTATTTTTTTCCACCAACTAGGTTTATCAGTGCCAAGGCAGATATCTCTTCATTCAGACAAGGTTCAGAGGAGTCATTCTATGAAGCATGGGAAAGGTTCAAGTCTTTGCTCAGAAAGTGCCCGAACCATGGTTTTGAGGATGTTGATCAACTGAACATATTTTGCAATGGTCTGAGGCCTGATTCTAAAATGATAGTTGATGCGGCAGCTGGGGGAACAATCATGTCTGTGGATGCTGACAGGGCCACTTTGATTATTGATTCTTTATCTGTTACAGATCGGCAAGCTCAACATAATAGGAGAGCAGCTCAAAAGAAAGGAATTATGGAACTTGCTACTTCTGATGCAATTCTGGCATAGAACAAGCTCCTAACTAAACAGATTGAAGCTCTCACAACACAGATTACAAAGCTTCCTCAGCAGTTGAATGCAGTTAATTCCAATCTTGCACCACAAGTACCTAAATGTGAATTTTGTGGATGTGACCACCCTACCGGTGATTGTTCTCAACCTGGTACTTCTCAATTGGAAGATGTTCAATTTGTAAACAATCAAGGTCGACAAGGCGACCCTTCCAACAATGCACCAAGTGGTAATTTTCAGCAGGGATAGAGATCTAATCAGAATTAGAATTATGGGTGGAAGCAAGAGGGATCTTCTAGCAAACAACCTCCATTTCAACAAAGTTATCCTCCTGCTCCAGATAGAACATCAAAGTTAGAGGAAACTTTTTGAGAAATTCATGCAAGCTTCAATGGCAAATAAGAAGAACAATGATGCTTCAATAAGGAACTTGGAGACTCAGATGGGACAGTTGGCGAAGCAATTGGCGGAGCAGAATCAGAATCAAGCCCAATTTTCAGCCAATACTCAAACCAACCCAAAGGAGCATTGCAAGTCTATCACCACCAGGAGTGATAAAGAAATTGGCAAGGGGATAGGAGATTTTTTGCATGGTGAGAGTGTTGAGAGTGAAAAACAAAGTGAGAATGAGCAACAAAAAGAGCAAGAGAGCGAGAAAGAAAAAGAGATTGAAAAACAAAGAGAGAACAAAAAGAATGACCATGAGAGGAAGAAGGAGGGGGATAGTGTTCCTCAAATGAAAAATGTTCCTTACCCCAAAAATCCTTCAAAGAGAGACACAGAGAGGCAGTATGCAAGATTCATGGACATCTTTAAAAGACTGCAGATTAACATTCCTTTCATGGAGGCGATGGAGCAAATGCCTACTTATGCAAAATTCATGAAAGAGCTCCTCACCAAAAAGAGAAGATTTCCAGAGGAAACAGTGGAACTTGAAGCAGGATGCAATGCCATTATTCAGAAGTCTATGCCTCAGAAATCCAAAGATCCTGGTAGTTTCACTATTCCTGTGACCATCGGTACTTTGCCAGTGGGCAAGGCGTTGCTTGATCTTGGAGCAAGTATTAATTTGATGTCGTTAGCTATGCTCAAAAGGATTGGTAGCTTGGAGGTTCGTCCTACAAGAATGACATTGCAGCTGGCTGACAGGTCTTTGAAATTCCCCTATGGTGTTGCTGAAGATGTGCTTGTAAAAGTTGATAAATTTGTATTTCCCGTGGACTTTGTTGTCATGGATATTGAGGAGGATGCGGAAGTACCTCTCATTCTTGGAAGACCATTCATGAAAACAGCTAAGGTCATTATTGATGTTGATGAGGGCAAGCTGAAAATGAGGGTCCAAAATGATGAGATCAACTTTGATGTATTTGAAGCAATGAACCATCCAAAAGAGAAGCAACAATGTTACCGCATGGATGTTATTGATGAAGTTTCTCTTTCGGCAAGGAAACAATTGTTCAAAGCAACTCCGTTAGAGAAAGCTTTAATTGATGCTTGTGATGATCTAAATGAAGAGGAAGTGAAGAAAATTGATGAATGCCTCAAGGATTTAGATGCTTCAAAAGAGCTTTTGTCACAAGAAACTCAACTTGAAAAGCTACCACAGGATCTCAAAACCGAAGATCAGAAATTGGAATTGAAAGTTTTGCCTTCACACTTGAAATATGTATTCCTTTCTGATGGAGGCAGCAAACCTGTTGTTATTAGTAGTTCCTTGTCCACTCTTGAAGAAGCAAAACTGATTTCAGTTCTAAAAGCAAATGAGGGAGCTATTGGCTGGACTTTATCCGATCTCAAGGGTATTAGTCCATCCTATTGCATGCACAAGATTCATATGGAGCAGGATTTCAAGCCTGTAGCCCAACCTCAGCGAAGACTGAATCCAACTATGAAAGAGGTGGTCAAGAAAGAGGTCATGAAGCTTTTGGAAGCAGGAATGATTTATCCGATATCTGACAGTGCTTGGGTAAGCCCAGTCCAGGTGGTACCAAAGAAAGGTGGGATGACCGTGATCAGGAATGAAAAGAATGAATTGATTCCCACTAGGACTGTCACAGGTTGGCGGATGTGTATAGACTACCAGAAGCTCAACCAAGCTACCAGAAAGGATCACTTCCCACTGCCCTTCATGGATCAAATGTTGGAGAGACTAGCTGCACAAGCTTACTATTGCTTTCTGGATGGTTACTTAGGATACAATCAGATTGCTGTAGATCCAAATGACCAGGAAAAGACGGCTTTCACATGTCCTTTTGGTGTGTTCGCTTATAGGAAGATGCCTTTTGGATTGTGTAATGCACCGGCTACTTTTCAGAGGTGTATGCTTGCCATCTTTGCAGATCTTGTGGAGCAGTGCATTGAGGTGTTCATGGATGACTTTTCCGTCTTTGGACAATCATTTGATCATTGCTTAGAGAATTTGGACACCGTATTGAAGCGGTGTGTGGATACAAATTTAGTCTTAAATTGGGAAAAATGCCACTTCATGGTGACAGAAGGAATTGTGCTTGGCCACAGAATTTCATCCAAGGGGATTGAGGTTGACAAAGCAAAAGTGGAAGTTATTGAGAAGCTGCCTCCACCAACCAATGTCAAGGGAATCAGGAGTTTCCTTGGCCATGCAAGTTTCTATAGGCGGTTCATCAAAGACTTCTCAAAGATTTCCAAATCCCTTAGTAATTTGCTTGGTAAAGATGTGGTATTTCATTTTGATTCTGATTGTTTACATGCATTTAATCTTTTGAAACAAAAGCTAATTTCAGCTCCTGTGATTGTTGCACCCGACTGGCATCTTGAATTTGAACTCATGTGTGATGCTAGTGACTATGCAGTCGGGGCCGTGCTAGGACAGCGTAAGTCTAAAGTTTTCCATGCAATACACTATGCTAGCAGGGTTTTGAATGAAGCACAAATCAATTATGCAACTACTGAAAAAGAGTTGCTAGCAATTGTGTATGCCTTGGAAAAATTTAGATCTTACTTGATTGGTTCTAAGGTCATTGTTTATACTGATCACGCTGTCATTAAGTATTTGTTGGCTAAACCGGATTCTAAACCCCGACTCATTCGTTGGGTATTGTTATTGCAAGAATTCAATTTAACCATCAAAGACAAGAAGGTCAGCAAAAATTTTGTTGCTGACCACCTTTCAAGATTGATTAACAGGGAAGTAACAGGAAAAGAGAAAGAAATTCAAGAGCAATTCCCTGATGAAAGGCTGTTACTAGTTCAGGAGAGGCCTTGGTTTGCTGACATGACAAATTTCAAAGCTGCAGGTGTCATTCCTGATGATTTAAATTGGCATCAAAGGAAGAAATTCTTTAGAGATGCAAATCATTATGTTTGGGATGACCCTCACCTCTTCAAAATCGGAGTTGATGGTTTATTGAGGAGAGATGTGTAACATCAGATGAAGCTAAGAGCATCTTGTGGCATTGTCACAATTCTCCCTATGGTGTACATTTCAATGGGGAAAGGACTGCTGCTAAGGTCCTCCAATCTGGCTTCTATTGGCCATCACTTTTCAAGGATGCTCACCTTCATGTGCAACAATGCAACAATTGCCAAAAAGCCGGAGGAATATCAAAAAGGAATGAAATGCCCCTAAATAGCATTCAAGAAATTGAAGTTTTTGATTGTTGGGGAATTGATTTTGTTGGTCCGCTACCAAGTTCATATTCAAATGAGTACATCCTAGTAGCGGTGGACTATGTTTCAAAATGGGTTGAAGCTATGGCTGCACAGAAGGCGGATGCCAAAACTGTGATCCGGTTCCTCAAAAAGAACATATTCTGTAGATTTGGCACTCCCAGAGTCCTTATCAGTGACGGAGGATCACACTTCTGCAACAGTCAGCTCAAGAAAACCTTGCAGCACTATGGTGTCAAACACAAAGTTGCATCACCCTATCATCCGCAAACCAATGGTCAAGCGGAAGTCTCAAATAGGGAAATCAAAAGAATCCTTGAGAAGACTGTCTCACTCTCAAGGAAGGATTGGTCTCAAAAGTTAGATGATGCACTTTGGGCCTACAGGACTACATACAAATCACCAACAGGTTTATCCCCTTTCCAGCTTGTTTATGGCAAGGCATGTCATCTGCCTGTGGAGCTGGAACATAAAACATTTTGGGCTTTGAGGTTCTTTAACATGGATGATGCAGCTGCTGGAGAAAAGAGAAAATTGCAGTTGCATGGGTTGGAGGAAATGCGCAACAATGCTTATGAATCTTCAAAACTGTACAAAGCCAAGGCTAAGGCCTATCATGACAAGAAGATCCTCAAAAGAGAATTCCAACAAGGCCAATCGGTTTTATAGTTCAATTCCAGGTTGAGGTTATTCCCTGGAAAGTTGATATCAAAATGGTCTGGCCCATTTGTTGTTAAGGAAGTGAAGCCCTATGGAGCTATTGAGATAGCAGACCCAAGCACTGGCAGGCAATTCACTGTCAATGGGCAAAGGTTGAAGCACTACTTGGGAGGTGACATTGACAATGTCACCACCATTGTTCACTTGACAGAGGCATAACCATGACCAGGCGTCGAGCTAATGACGTTAAACAAGCGCTACTGGGAGGCACCCCAGGATTTGAGTCATATTTCATTGATTTTCTATTTAGTTGTGTTTAGTTTTTTCATGTTTGTTTGATTTTAAACTTTTGATGTTTGTTGCATTTTTAGTGCGTAGTTGTACAAATGTGTTAGTTAGGGTGTTTTTGTTTTGTGTGATCAAACTGTTAGAGCTTAAGTGATTGAGTGTCGAATTCAGGCAATGAATGATGTCAAATTGTGATTTTGGTGCTTGGTTTGATGCAAAACTGCTCTTTTCTACAAAATATGTTTCTGCATAATTTCGCTTAAGCCAAATCACTCCAGTGGCAAATTTTCCCAATTTCGCTTAAGCGCAAATTTTCGCTTAAGCGAAAACCAGTTCACCATCAGACCCTGCCAGTTCGCTTAAGAGAAATATTTCGCTTAAGCGAAACCCTCACAGTGAGCAATTTTTACAGTTTCGCTTAAGCGAAAATCTGTTCGCTGGGCTTTTAAGCTGTCGAGCAAGGGGGGGCTGTTCAACTCACACACACTCTCCACGACTTGCTCTTCCCCTTTCACTACTCCTCTACTTCAAATCACTTACAATCACTCAAAATCACTCAAATCTTCCAAGTTACCACTCAATCACTCAAGGTAACCACTCTAACTCTCATTCTCTCTTAATTTCTTTCTCTCATTCCTCTTGTAAATTCGGTTTTCCCCTTTCCAAACCCTAGGTTTCCAAATTTTTTGAGTTTTGTTACTTGATTATACTTAGAAACCTTAGGTTTGGTTGTTATTTTGAATGTTTACACTGTTTTTAGGGGATTTCCTTTTGCAAATTAGTGTTGGTTTGGTTAGGATTTTATGTGAATACCAAGTGTTTGATGAAATGTTTTGACACACAATCTTCCAAATCAACACTAATTTTGACTCCTTTGTGCCTTGTACATAATGTGTGATACTTTTAGGGCACTTTTTGTTTGAATTGGATAATGAAATATACATGCACACCATGTGTTCAATAATTGTTCTCTTAGAAAATTCTAATGTGTGCATTGTGTATTTTCTCTGTTTTGCAGATGGCACCCAAAACAAGAACTCTCGCAGAAATGAACGCCTCAAAAAGGGGGCGTAATGAGGCTTCAAGTTCTCAAGCTGCAGTGCCACGCCCGCCAGCTCTGAAAAATGCCACCTCCCACAAAATTTATGACATGATTAGCCAATGGTTACTGGTGGTCGAGAGGACGGTGAGCCTCGGGGAAGGCGAGTACCTCGAGTTCATGCAGGAGATTGAAAGAAGAGCTTGGGCGCGTGTGGCAACTCCAGGCACAACATTCGATAGGAAGCTGGTACTTGAATTCTATGCCAATGCTTGGCCGCTCGATGAGGAAGTTGACGACGAAGATGGCGAGGCACATGGCAGGGAAAGAAGGGTCAGAGTCCGAGGTGTCTGGGTGAGCTACGGCAGAGATGCTATTCATGCCCACATAGGACACCCTCATATTCCACAGGGTTTGCGCCGCAACGATGGATTCCCTTCTGACCAAGTGGCCCAGCTTATCTGTCGACCCGGAAGAGACTGGGCAAGGAACCGTAATGGTCAAGTGCAGCTCATCAAACGAGCGCACATGATGCAGCTTGCGAGTATCTGGACGGGGTTCATGCTCGCCAACCTTTGGCCAAACATGCACACCTCCGATCTCAATGTACCAAAATGCAACTTCCTTTTCAGCATCCTGCAGGGCAACAGGATTGACATTGCTGAGGTTCTGTCCGACCACATAGCAAATATCATCAAGGAGGACATTAACCCAGATAGGCTAGCCAAAAAGAAGCACTTGGGCTTCCCCGCACTCATCACAACATTATGCAAAAATGCGGGAGTCCAAGTAAACGCCACTGAGCCAGTCAAAGCACTTGATAGGGGGTACATCCAGACGTGGTGCAACCCAAGAGGTCAGCCACCAGCTTCGCCGCCTGCGCAGCACCCTCCAGCACAAGAGGCCGATCCGTATGAGCAAATGGACTTCAATGAACCTCACCATCCACCTCCAGCTCAGCAGGACACCCAGCAGCCGCCTCTTTGGGCTTCATCTCTTCACCTCAAGATGGATTCTATCCATCGAGGGCAAGTGGAGATGCATAGATTCCAGCAGTTGCTTCATCCACAGATTTACCGGACTCCGGAGGATTTTGCTGCTTATCTAGCATGGCCTGGGGACAGTCCTATGTTCCCAGGGGGGCAGGGCCATCTGGCGCGGGTGATGCTTATGCGGGAGGCGATGTTGATCAAGAGATGGATGATGGCGAGGATGAGTAGAAGGAGCTCGCATGGATCGAAGTGAAAGAGTGAAACCCAATGAACTTCATGGAAAAATAAAACAAATGGGTTCTATCATTCATTTTTTTTTTGCAAAGTAGTTTTATTTTCAGTTAGTTTTAGTTTCTGTTAGTAGTTTATGAATTTTGGTAGCTAAGTTAGTTAGTTTTGTTTTAGCTTTTGTTTAGATCTTTTGTGGATGTTGTTAGTGTCGGCTTTAGTGCCTTCCTGAGTTTCTGGCCTTTGTAGGGAGATGTTTATAGTGTCGGCCAACAAAAATATTTTTTTTAAAGAAAACCAAGTCATCAATTTTGATGTTTTTGATTTCTCTTTTTGGTTTCAATTTTGCTAGCATATTTTCATTTCACACTTTGGCATAATTGTGTCTTTTCCTTTGTTTAGAAATTTATCCTTTTAGCTAGTTCTTAATCTCTTTTTTTAAGCAGATTTTATACCCTTGATGTCTATACCACATGTGTGATTGATTTGCTGTTGGTAATGATGATTTGGTTGAACTTGTGGGAAGCCTTGGTTCATACCTTGGTGAGATTTTGGACTTTCAGAGTCATATCTTTTTATGAGTGCTCACCATTGAATTTTTGCATTAGGATTTGATTAATTCTTTCTTGACTTTCACAATGTGCATGTGCATAAAAATGATAAGGGCATTTCTTTTTGTTAAACCACTTTGGCCAAACAATCCTCCCTTGCAATTATTCCCCTTGTTAGCCCCTTTGAGCCTTTAAAATACTTCCAATCTTTCAAATCGACCTTGCAAGCTAAAAGCCTTAAATGTTAAACAATGCTTCACTTTTGACCTTAGGGAATAGTTGAGCATTGATTGTGAACTTGGAGCTTAGCTTAGGTTGGGGGGAAAACAAAGTTGGGGAATATGGTTACTTGCAAAAAAAAAACCACTGGCTTAGGTACAATATCCTTGCCAATTCAAAAATTTGATTCAAATAATTTGTAATGTGTGTTGGGTTGATATGGTTCAAAGATGGGTTGTCAAAATGTGAGATGGGTTGATATGGTTTAAAATGGGTTGTTTTGGGTACTTTCAATGCTCATTCATTCCCCTAGGACTTTTAGCCCTCTTTCCCCAAATTATCCCACCAATTAAACCCGGGCCACGTTACAACCTTAAATAAAGACCCTTTGATTTGTGCATGTTGTTCATTTGTGGATGTTGAAGTTAGATGAGGATCAAATTCAAAGTGCATGGTTCAATTGTGTGAATTTGAGGGATACACTTTAGCCCATACACTTGAGTGGGTGTGAGGTAATTTGAGATCAATTGGCATCATTTCAAGTGCTTATGTGTGGAGTGACCCCCTTGAGAAGAGCCAAAGCTTCCGCATGATTCAACCTCATTCTGAGTTGGCCTTGTGAATTGATTATCAAATGTGGATATGCATCTTGGCTATGATTTTTGCTTTTGATAAATTTTGGTTTTGAGCTATCTACCTGAGATGTTTCTAGATTTAGGAAAACCCTTTAGGTCATTGTTGTGCATTGTTTTGATGTTGGCTTGGTTGAAACTTTTAGGAGTGAATCTGAGCATCATTTTGCATGACTTGGTTGTTGTTTTCGTTCTGTTTATTTAGTTAGTTTTGTTAGGTTTTGGTTACCTTTGCTTGAGGGCAAGCAAGATTCTAGGTTGGGGGAGTTGATAAGTGCCTAGTTTTAGTAAATATCCTTGTGTAAATTGGGCACTTATTGTACTTTTTAGTGTGAAAATCTTGTGGAAATCCCCAATTTTAGAGCTTGTTACCTTCAATTGTAAATAATTGTATATTTGGGTTTTGTTTGGTTCTAATTCCGAATTCCTCCCATTTCAGTGAAAAGTGCATAAAATGCAGCATTGTAGCAAGGTGTAAAGGAAACTTTGGAAAAGAAGATCATGTTTTGGTTCCGGATCCCTTGGAGGGCATTTTTGGCGTGAAGTTGAAAAGTTGACCTTGACCATTTCGCTTAAGCGAAAATGACAGAGTTCATCACTGTTGTTATTTCGCTTAAGCGAAAATAATTCGCTTAAGCAAAAATTCCCGACTCTGATGTTATTAATTAGGTTTTTCAGATCTGTTTTGGAGGGGGAAGAATAGAGGAGAGAGAAGCTTCGGTTTGTAGAGAGAGAAACAAGAGAAAAACACTTATTCTTCATCATTATTCATCTTCATCTCTTGTATTTCTCATTATCATGGATGCCATGAGTGGCTAATCTCTCCATTTGGGGTTGAACACCATCAAACTCAAAGTACTTGGTGATGTAAATGTATCTTTATTCATTTATATAGTTATTGGTAGTTCTACTCTATCCTTAATGTTTGTGATTATTTGACCAATAATTACATAATCTTGATTTTTAGCTTTGACTGTAAAGTATGGCTTTAGGTCTGAAATGGGTAGAACTACATGATGTGTCGTTATGCTAGAAATAGATAGCAATATGTCATTTGCTTTTGATGCTTGTTATTAAAGTTGGGTGTCTTGCTAAATAGTTTAGGAATGGATATTTAGGGAGATTACCTTAGTATTTTATATGCGAGGGATCGCTATAAATGATTTTAGTGCATCGCATCAATAACTATATAAGTGGATAATTTACATATCACCGCGGTACTGACGAGTGCGATAGGTAGGTTCAATCCCAGCTTTCTCCATCGGTTATTTTATAGTTTTATTGCTTACTTTTATCTTCAAGTCATTTTCATAATATTGCAATGTTCTCAACAAACAAAATTCCAAGCTTTTGTACATATGCTTAACAAAACTAATTAGTAAAGGATAAATAAGAATAGTCACCTCCCTGTGGTTCGATACTCACTTTCTCTATCTACAAGGTGTTTGCTCCGGATTTTAATCCGGGCGACATCACCTGGAGAGGAAAGTTTTCGAGTCCTGGTCAGGCAGCGCCAGTATCTACCCCATGATGTGAGAACTTTAGTGGTTCGGACCTTCCACCACCTCCTTGTTACACCTTGGAAGACAGATCAAACTTTTCAACTGAATCGGGTATACCGTATTACCAAATATCCCCAGAGACTAAGTTAGACCCTAGGACTCCAATCCAATCTTCAAACAGGGAATTTTCAACTCCATTGAAAAGCAAATCAGAGGCCAACACGTCTTATGCTTTAAGAGGGGTGCAGCAAAACCAACAGAACTCACCGGGTTTGAATTGGTAGTCACCTACAACTTCAAAGAGTGATGGTGAACAAGATGATAAGGGAAAGAGTTCGCCAGTTGAGGGTGTGGTTAAACCTAACGCTTTGATAAAGAAGGGTGAACTACTTTTGGGTTGGGAATGACACCCCAATTTGGGTTCAATCAACCACTGAGTAAAGAAAGGTGAACTATTTTTGGATAATAACAATATAATCAACATAATGTAAAATATGAGAAGTTGAGGGCAAATTTGATTTCCCTGCTAAAACCCATTCATTTTCCCTCCTAAACATGTATTCCCCTCCTAAGTACATCATTAATGATGAGCTAAAACAGAAGGGTAATTTCGTATTTTCCACAATGAAACTTCTTTAAGAAGTTTTGTTGATGGGTGAAGACTTTCTCTATTTTTTTAAACATTTTTTTTACACAAATGCTTCGGTTTTTTGAATTTGAGGTTTGCTATTTTTTTTAATGGTTTTTTTTCAAACAGATATTTTTATGTCAAAAAAAAAGTTTAAATTAAGAATAAAATTTTGTAGGGTATGTGATTATGTAACAGTTGGTAATCATGTAGAATTGTTATTAGGTGATGAGGATTGTATCATTGTAGGTTGGAGGGTCTACTCCTTATGCAATAGGTTTAGGATTCTTTTGAATCTACCTCAGGCCTATGATGGATTATATAAGTCTATGTTGAATCACAGTAAATCACCCATTACACTTTCTTATGTAGCTTTTAGTGATATTCTCTAAATAACCCTTTATGTTGAAGCATGGTCTTTTTTTTTCGTGCCTTGATTATGTATTGTTCACACCATAGTGTAATGAAAAGCTCCAGGTTCTTGAATTTTCTCTTTGACGAAATTTATTTATGATTTCAACCTTTACATTATTTGTTGTTGGATTTATTTTAACCTTGCTCTGCGTTGTCTTCTAGCAATGAGTAAGATCAAAATTTGAAAGAATTTGATTATAAAGCTAAATTATGAGGTGAGGTGAGATTATTTGAAGGAGTGCAGATGTTGCTGATAAGAGGTGAGTCAATGAGAAACAATGAGATTAAGAGATTTCTTTTATTTATTGTTTCTTTTATATTGGTCATGACGATGATTGTACTATCATGGATGCAATTTGTACATGCATTTCATATGCATCCTTTCTTATGGAGAGCTTTGAGGATAACTTACTATCTAGAGCATTTTGCTAAGTTGCTTGCAACAATATTACTACTCAAATAAAATACATGTCATTCATCATTAAAAAAAGTCAATAATAATTTATCATCTAAAAAACACATTTTCAAAATCTATACTCAAATCAAATGCACGGGAAAATTTACTAGTGCTACTAATGAGCCGAATTCTCCATCTAAGGCTACCAATTCTCTCTAGAAAGCTTGATAATTTAATTATCAGTTTATGACTTAATTTTATTCCTTATGTTAATATAAACTTTTCGGGTCACGTAGAGATATTATGTTTCAAATTGCATTTATCAACTTATTGATTCATTTTTTGATTACTTATCATGCATATAAACTTATCATTATAGCTATTGATATAGGCATTGGGAAAAAAACATATCATGGTCATTTTAAGCATTGCCTATACCTGCTGTTGATGAAATAAGCATAGTTAATGATGGACACATTTTAATTTGGGAGATGTTATTTACACCCTTGTCATTACTCTACACACTCAACTTTTATAATTTTTTGCATCAAGTTTCCAACATTACCCTCCTTCTAAAAAACTAAACCTTCTTTTCATTTTTACTTACACCCAATACTATTAAACTTTACATTTCCCTTCCACACCCACTTCATTCAAACACTAAATCACTGCCTCCTCCTCTTCTTCTTCATTGCTGCCTCCTCTTCTTCATCGCTGCCTCCTCTTGTTTTTCATCCTTTCCTTCAACATTTTTTAACTTCTTCTCTCTTAAAGGTTTACTCACCAGAAATCTCTACAATTGCAGTTCCGTTCTTAAAATGATGAAATCGACTTGCATCTCTTACTGTTATCTCCCTCTTTGTTATAAGAGTCATAAATTTTATTGCAGTATGGCAGTCAACACATATCCGAAGATTCTTTGTAACTAGAATTGGGTTGGTGGGGCTGATATTAAGAATTCCAAATGCAATTGCTATTTTTCACTATGATAAAGGAGAATTTGTTCCTTCTCCTCTTCTTCAACGTCATGGAGAACGAAATTAGAATATGCGTGATATCCCAATTTTTTCATCTGCACCAGCAGTTCCTGTAACTTGTTATTTATGGATGCTGATTGTGGATGGGATTGATCTCCACCAATAAATCCATGCATTACCCCAGAGATCTCAACCCAACTGGACCCCGGGATTTTCTTGTACGGATTAATCATCTGTCTCATCCGTTTACTTTAGTTCGGATCCTTTGTCCGTTGTTATTGACGGATTATGCATCCGTGTATTTGTTATGGATTGTTCATCCGTTTTATGGACAGATCCGGAATCCGATTTGTTTATTTTGCGTCTGCATCTTTCACGAATTGGGACAAGAAGAAATTACCTTTGATTAAAAACAACACATCAACAAAATTCACGATAATGTTTTGAATGATTAAAAAGGTATGCAAGGCTTTGAGTGAGCAAAGTGGGAACATGGTTTTTATGGAGAAGAGAAGAGGATCTGTATGGAGAAGAAGAAGAAGAAGAAGAAGTTGGGTGTAAGCAGTAAGGTGTGAGTATTATATATATATAGGTTTTTAGGATTAGGGTGTAAATATTAGTGATGGATGTAAATAATAGATGTATGAGTGTGAGTAGTAATGATTACGGTAATATTGAAAACTTGGTGCAAAAAATTATAAAAGTTGGGTGTATGGAGTAATGACAAGGGTGCAAATAACATCTCCCTTTTAATTTATCTTATTAGTACCATAACGTATGGGCTTCATGCATGGCATGGGTTGGTTACTATTGGTTAGTAATGAACAACTGATCAAGTACTCCTTCTGTTCCTAAATATAAAATCCTCTTGAAATTTTTATTTTATTCCTATTTATAAGACTTTTTGCCAATTTTCAATGATCATTAATTATTTTTTTGCACAAACACCCCTATTTATTTAACACTTTTTAGATTTCCAATAATATTAATAGGGGTAATTTTGAAATTACATATCAAAAATTCACATTTTCAATACAATTAATTGAATTATTCAACTTTCTTAATCGACGTGAAATCCTCAAAGGAGGGAAGGAGTATAGCATTAGATATTGGAGTGTTTGGTATTCAAGAATCCAAGTCATGCATAGCAGTAAAATATTAGCGGTTAGTACGGTATTTAACACTCCCTCTGTCTTTTTGGAAAATTCCACGTACATTAATAAAAGTAAAATAATTTAGTTAATTGTATTAGAAATGTGAACTATTGATATGTATTTTTAAAATTATCCCTATTAATATTATTGGAAATCTAAAAAGTGGTAAATAAATAGGGGTGTTTGTGGAAAAAAGTAATTAATAATTATTGAAAATTGGTAAAGTGTGTTATAAATAGGGACAAAATAAAATTGTCAAAAAGGTCTTATATATAAGGACGAAGGGAGTATAAGTTTTTTTATGGGAAATTTTTTTAGTTTTTTTTTGTTCGTATTCCTTGCGGAACCACCGGTATCCCCAAGAGCACCCTTAATATCAGGGAGCCCTTGAGACTAATCCGGAGCGAGTTGCGTGGCTGGCTCTCTCATCGAGTTGTTTTTAGTGGGAATCGAACCCGGGACTACTAGCACCCGTGTCCCATTCCCAAAATTTCAGTTAGGGTCTTACAGCAACTGAGCCAAGCCTAGTTGGTGGAAATTTTTTTAGTTTAAAAGATCTCGTTTTATTTTTCGATAATTTTATTACTTTTTTATGATCGTTATGTTGACACCTGTATTTACTAACACTTTTTAAAATCACAATAATAATTGCACGAATAGGCTTAAAAAATATGTGAAATATTTATGTTTCTAATACATCCAACAATACAAATTAATTCACTTCCTCGTTGAACCCGAATTCTTCTAAAATAATTTTATTCTCTCTGTTCTTAATTACAGGTGATGTTTAATTACATCAAAAAGATAAAAAAAGTTACTCCCTCCGGTCCTATATATAGGTCACATTCTAGAAAAAAAAATTTTGGTCCTATTTATAAGTCACTTTATATTTTTTATGCATCATTTATTGATTTTTCTCTTTTTTGCCCTTATTAAATGTTTTGACTATCTATGCGTTTTTTGTTGTTCATTGATGAGTGTGAATTTTCCAAGAAAAGTTAAGGGGGTAAAATTGTAATGTTACAATATATTCTCATAGAATTCATAAAACCAACCACTTTCCTTAGTATGTGTAATTCGGTTAAGTATGCCATATAATAAAAACCGGAGGATGTAGTTATATTTCTTGAAACTTTAAAAATATATTTTAACATTAAAAATTTACCCTTTTAACTTGCAATATAAATTTCACAAATATATTATTTTACATTAATTAAAAAAACAAATAAAAGGACAAAAACAATAAATATATCCTTAAAAAAAAAACAAAGTTAATATTAGAACAAAGAATCCTTATTGATAGAGTGTATTGCGGCCGGAAGCAGAAATAGCAAATATAATAGAAGCAAACACCAAGGAATAGAAATAAGTAATATTGCTGCTTTCCTAGTGTCTTGTTGGTTTGGAGCATGGCTTTCAACCTTCAAGATACTGGTTCGAAATCAGCATACAACAGAAGCAAGAAATAAGTAATATTACTTTAATATTAATAATGTTATTATTATTATTAGTTTAAGCAAAAGAACAGAAACAAGTAATATTTCACAGAATCGGTCACACGGAGTCAGCGGGGCTACACTTGTAGTAACATCCCCATCTACACGGCAAGGACCCGAGTGAAATGGCGCACCACATTCATAGCAAGAAATGGCCCTGCATCTGCATTATTCCACAACAAACAACATCACATGCATCCACATTCACATTTCAAAACAAAGGTAGATAAAGCAAAGCAACAAGGTAATACTCCTTCTTGTTCGGTTCTGTTTATAGGCCACATTTTAGAAGAATTATTTGGTCTATTTATAAGTCACTTTGTATTCATTTTTATTTTCTCTTATTTATCCTTTGGCCATAAATGTGAAATATTACATTGTGAAATTTTTAATGCAAGTTAAGAGGGTAAGATTGTAATGTTAAAATATTTTTTAAAAGTTTCAAGAAACCTAACTATCTCCGTAGTCCGTGTGATATGGTTAAATATGACCTATAAATAGTACCGGAGTGAGTAACTAATACTAACAACCTAACCTGCATTGAATCGATCTGCAGCCTCTGGTACGCTCAACACATTGACCGCATTTATAGCATCTGCACCATTTTTGTCTTTCCATCAGTTCTCCAAACAGAACATCATTCATATCCCTTAGTTGTCCACTCTCTTCACACCTATATCCTGCATGCCACGGAATCTGGCACTTGAAGCAGAAGTAGCTCTTGCAATTGGGGCACTTCACTTTCTTGGCATTACCTTTGCATTCGTTGATAACCAAGGCCGAGCAGCATCGATTCGGGCAATATGAGCGGCGGTGATGTTCGTGGTTTAAAATCATGGAAGTGCAAAGAGTGTCACACCATTTTTCAAACAATTGTTTGGAGATGAATTTCCTACAAAACAAAGGGTCTAACAGTTGCTTGCAGTTCAAGGAAGGACAAGGGACGTTCCCTATGTTATCGTCCACCTTCGCTTCTATGTATTTAGGAATGCAATCCAAGCAAAAGGGGTGCGCGCACTGGTTATTGTTGTTGAAAACATTGTCAGGGGTTAAGGGCTCAATGCAAATTTCGCATGTCGCAGGCAATGTAACTTGGTTTCGAGCGGCAGCGGCCTCATTCACCTCCCTATGTTTGTGGAGTTGCAGCGAGTTACCCATGAAACCAAACTAAAAATCTTGTTTTAAATTCCGAACTGCAAGAAGAGAGTAAAATATGTTGTAAATCAAATATCTGATATAAAATTATCTAATGAAACTTTTTGAAAGCACTAAAACTGAGCCATTCTTCATAACCATTGCACAATATTAACAGTAAAATTGAGATGCACAAACCTGAATCCTTAATCAAACCACTATCTGCTTAGGATCTTGAATCCTACACTAGACTAAATATTCAGTGCATGAAAATATGCCACAGACTATATTCTATAAACTTGATTATTATCCAACTCTGATTTTAAGAGAAACTGTCACACAGATGATAAAATGACATCACAAGAAAGACAGTTTGTAGAAAGGCAAATTTGTAGTGCACTAGAAGTCTTGAACAATGAAAATTTTGCACCCCTATTTCAATTCAGTTTTTAATCTCTACAAATTTATATCCTAAACTTACTAAAATGAAATAGGCATTGTGGCATGTCAGTATAAAATACAGATATCTTTACACAGCAGCAGCAAACCCGTGTAGCCCACATGAGAAATTTTTTTTAGGGTGTGTTTTAATTTGGATAAAGGATATTTGTGTTCCTCGGAATTTAAAACATTTCAAGATAAGGAGCATGGAGGCAAAGTACAAAGAAAAGATTTGAAGAGTGTTGAAATTAAGGGTTGAGAGAGGATTTCAAAATTCCATAGTAGAAAGGGAAATTTTGAAATCTTCCATTCATCTATATGTGATCTCAACATGTTCCAAATGCTTTAAAATCCTGAAAATTTAAAACCCCTTATCTAAATGTACCCTTAATTTACTTTTTTAAAGAATCTTTGAAGAAAAACAAAAGGAGAGCTACACTACACATGTTCTAAACCCAACTTCAAGTTTCTTCTATTTTGAACTTTTCAGGATAAAAAATTTGTTTTAAAACAAATGAATTGATTATTTTAGAAGATCCAAACCCAAGTTCAAGATCTTTTACTGTTCATATAAAAAGAGGGTTTTTTTTTTAAAAAAAATAAAATTTAAATTTAAAGCTACATGATATACCATGATCCCAAATGCAAACTATTTGATTTGTAGACAATTGAAAAAGAAAAATTAACACAAGTAGTTTGTTTTAAATATTTACCTTTTTTTTTTTAATAAATAAACCAAACTCACTATGCTGACAAAAGTAAAGTCTTATCTTGGGTGAACACAAAAGTAACATATTCAAGCATAATAGACATAGGCTTATTAGCAAAATATATGCAAAAGAAAAGAAGGTCCAAAAACAAAAAGAAGAGAACCTTACCAAGGAAGTAACACTAGAAGGGTTGTTGCCTGTTGGTGGTGGTGGATGACTTACAATGAGTTTGAGTTGATTTTAAAGAATTGGAGAATGGCACTTGTGAGTTGTTTCCAGGAAAATAAAAATGAAGATTATAGGAAGATGAACGATTATGGAATCTTGTCTTAAAATGAAATTAAATAAAGATCAGAACTTTTAGAAGCTATTATCTCTTTATAGCATATTGTATACTAGTTTTGTACATGACTATTACAAAGTCTTTAATGAAGCCACACACACATTGCTGAACCAATTCTAGGAAAAGGTTACCTCAGTTTCCCCTTTGAGATTAATTAATTAAGCTAAGGTAACCAAAATATCAAATGCTGAATTCTCAACCACCTATCAAAGTACGAAGCATTTTTATTTTTACTATATCAGCCATATTGCACAAGGTAAATAGGATCGAGTGGGGGTAGTGATAAATATGGCATGGAAAGCAACTTCCCCGCAACTTCCCTCATTCCTTCATCAGTCATCACTTAGTATATATCCATGCGGAAGGAGAGCCAAGGTTATGAAACACCAACACACTTTCCTTTACATAAATGTTTTCGTGCATTACACGCATTTGATATTGATATTGTTTTGATAAAGGTTGGATACTTTATCATAAGTGTTCAATTATAATATTTTCTCGATTTTGACATTTAACAACACCATAAATTGGGTTGAACACCACTTGGATATTTGTTTAAAAAGTTGAAAAGTCATTTTTTCTTTAAACTCATACTGTACAATGTAACCTATCAACATGTTACTAATTCTCAAAATACATTTGCAATCATGTCAATACAACATTTTTGTTACTCATCTGATCACGAAGAAGCAAATACAAAAAGTACACTAATCAATATTAACAATGATGTGAAGTAGCGATTAATGCATAAACGGCCAAATGGAAAGCCATAATCATGTTTCTAATCCTCCATTTTACCAACAAAAATAACTACCATTTTTATGTTTCTAATCCTCCATTTTACCAACAAAAATAACTACCATTTTTTTTTTTAATTTCTCGATATCCATCATGCTAGTAAAATATTTACACTTTCTTCAAGTACAGATAATAAAAAAGGGAGGGAGTAACTCTTTCAACAAAACCTCTTACATTTGCTTAATTAAGTAATCAACTACGCTAGCCTCTACTACTCCATCCGTTTCAATTTATCTGTCACTCTAGCATTTTCAACTTGTTTCAAATTATTTATTATTTTCGGAATTCAATGATACATTAATCAGTTTTTTCCAACCTTTACCTTGCTTTTAAAAATTTTCGAAGTATATGAAATGTATGATAATTAATGTAACGTGAGAATAATATATTAAAATGGCCTTATTCTTGAATAACTTTCTTAATCAACTCCTAAGGTAAGAAATAAATTGAAACAAAATGAGTAATAAATAACTATATCAATTAATTCTTTATTTCATCATTAGATAACCCAAATATAATAAAAAAAATGTATTAGAGAAGGTTTCATCACTTTTGTAAGTACTACATAACATTATTACTGTATATGAGTTGCACATTAAAGATAATAGATAGTTAAATTATCTATTTCTTTCAGTGAACACCCAATTTGATCCCTCAAATTTTTCGACTGGGACACTTTAGTCCCTCAAGAATTATAATTCACTTTTAGTCCCTAAAGAAATTAAAAAATACCACTTTAGTCCATGTTTTCATTCCGTTAACTATGACATAAACTTTAACATTTCATTCCCAGGTGCTAATGGCCTCCCATTAAATGTCTCTGGTGCTTCTGGAAACAATGATAGTAGTTAACATAATGAAAACAGAGACTAAAGTGATATTTTTTAAATTCTTTAGGGACTAAAAATGAATTATAATTCTTGAGAGCTAAAGTGTTCCAGTGGGAAAACTTGAGGGACCAAATTGGACCTTCACTTTTTTTTTTAATAATCATAAATTAAAAGACATGGTAAGCTATATTAAGTATAATAGAAAAATTGTCCATAGTGCATAATATAACACATATTGCCATGTTGTCCATTCATGTTGAATCTCTCGGATACCTAAGATTCTTGATTTGGTTGAACTTGACCCACTTCTCCCTATAGATTTGCTTCAGTTGATGCCTTGAAACACATGATTGAACCTTCCAAATAAAATCTCAATACCTTCTTGACAAATGATGATAAGACATATATAAGAAGAAGGAAATAATCACAATAATAAAATAAAAAGATAGAGGAAAACACATCAGTGGAGCAAAAATTCCAGTAATATGTCCAACAACTCCATGGCAAGGACCCAAGTGATACTTTTCTCCACAGTTATAGCAACAAATGGCTCTGCATCTGCATTCCACAACAAACAATATCACATTCACATACACAGTTTTAAACAATTTAAATAGCAAAGAAACAAGATAATACTTAATAACCTGCATTGAACCCATCTGCAGCCTTCAATACGTTCAACACATTGACCACATTTGTAACATCTGCACCATTTTTGTCTTTCCACCAGTTCCCCAAACAGAACATCATTCCTATCCTTTAGTTGTCCACTCTCTTCACACCTATATCCAGCATGCCACGGAATCTGGCACTCGAAGCAGAAGTAGTTCTTGCAATTGGGACACTGCACTCTCTTGGCCTGGCCTTTGCATTCATTGATAACCAAGGCTACGCAGCTTGGATTCGGGCAATATGACCGGTGTCCAAGGTTTAAAATTATAGAAGCGCAAAGAGTATCACACCATTTATCAAACAGTTGTTTGGAGATGATTGACCTACAAAATAAAGGGTCTAACAATTGCTTGCAGTTCAAGGCAGGACAAGGTATGTTCCCTACGTTCTCTTCCACCTTTGCTTCTATGTATTTAGCTATGCAGTCCAAACAAAAGGGGTGCACACAAAGGTTGTTGTTGTTGAAAACCTTGTCAGCAGGTAAGGGCTCAATGCAAATCTCGCATGTTGTTGGCGACATAACTTGGTTTTGACTGACAACGCCTTCATTCACCTCCCTGTGTTTAGGGTGTAGCAGTGAGTTACCCATGAATCCAGAAAACTTAAAATCTTGCTTTAAACTCAAGCTGTAAGAACAGATATCTGCAAGAAAATTATCTGATGAAACTTTTGAAAGCATTAAAATTGAACCGTTCATCGTAGCCACTGCACAATGTTACTAATAACAATATTGAGATGCACAACCTGAATCTTTAATCAAACCAAAGTCAGCTCAGGATCTTGTATCCTACACTAGAATGACTATATTCAAGTGATAAAAATATGCAAGAGATTATAGTCTAAAAACTTGATTATGAATTTATTATCCAACTCTAATTTTCAGAAAAACTATCACTACAGAACAAAGCACCAGACTGAGTAACAAGTTGACATCATAAGGCTCAGAACAGAGAGGAAAGCCTTTAATCTAATGAAAATGCTTACAAAATACTATCAGATATTAAATCAGATTCCATTTTCAAAGTTCAAGGTTAAAATTGGCAGAACTTGAAACAAGAAAAAATAGTGTCGCGGCCGGGGTCCCGGGTCGCCCTCGGGGCCTCGCCTACGAGTGGGGGTCGACTGACCCAATTTGGAATCGCCACCGCATTTTGTTGCAAAAACGCGGAAAAGTAATAATTAATTAAAAACAAAAACGCGGAAAAGTAATAATTAACTAAAACAGATAAAGCATGGTCTCAAACTAGATAGATTCCAAGTTCGGAGTAGGTTACGAGCCAGGGAAGGTATTAGCACCCCGTTCGCCCATTCGAAAATGGTACCCTTGATCAATTTTAATTAAAAGACCTAATTAATTGGTTTGGCAAAAATTATTTGTTTTTTATATTGTTGTGCCTGACAAGGTTGCCCCGTCCTACGTACCCTCGTAAAATGAGGAATCAAGGCTACGTAGTTCTTAATGTTTTAATTTTATTTTTTTATAAAAAAAAAGGGTTTGATGCGAAGAGAAAACATGCACAAGACCTTGACATTTAGTCAAGGAAAGGTGGATTTCCAAAACGCATGTTGTTAATAATTAATTAAAAAAATCTATTTAATTTTTGAAAAAAAAAAATGTTTTTAAAGAGGAAGTTCAGATCTCTCCACTATATTTGGGAAAGAAAAATCGACTAACCAAAATGCAACAAATTTTAAAAACAAATAAAAAAAACTACATTTTTAAATTATTATTATTATTATTATTTAAATATTTATTATTAAAAAAATAAAAAAGAAAAAGAAAAAGAAAAACCTGTGCAGGGACGGAGAAAATAGTGCTGGAGCGGGAAGGAGTATTACGTGATTGAATTAGTAGGAATAGGGAGTTGCACTGCACGGAAACCGAGAGAGAGGAGAAAACAGCTAACCTCCAATTTTTTTTACGGATTTCTATGCTTCCAATATTTTTTGTTTCCAAAATTGTATGTGTGTAAAATTCTTGTTCTTCAAATTGTGAGGAAGATAACACTGTTTATATGAAAAATTAGGTTAAGAAAAATAGGGTTTCTCCAACAGGCTTTGAGAGCCCAGTGAGATATTTCCGGGTTTATTCCTTAATCAAATCTTTTAAATTTTGTTAAAGATCAATTCTCAATCTTTTAAAATAAAAACAAATTTGATGATAATCCTTTTATAAATAAAACAAATCCTTTTAATAAAAAATATTTCTTTATCCTCACAAAAACTTATCAAATCTTTTACCAAAAACACATTTTTATCTTATCTTTTTTATTTTTTTATTTTCGTTTTTTTATTTTTTACAAAATATACTTTTTTCAAAATATTTGTATTTTTTCATTTTTATTTTTTATTTTTTTTTTAAACATTTTTTATTATTATTTTTTTATTTTTGTTTAGGGGGGACAAAATTGGTATCTTACAAATAGTTTTGAAGTATCTTAACCAACTCAATCCCAAGACCATACATACAAAATATATCAAAGATATAATAAGACCAGTGAGCTAACACTACACGTTCTAAACCCATGTTCAAGATTCTTCTTTTATGAATTTTTCAGGGAAAAATTGTTTTAAATTTTTCACTGATTAAAAAAAAACTAATTTTTAATGAGTAATTTTTTTTTAAACTAAAAAAAAGGGTTTTTTTTTTTTAAAAAAAAAAATTCTGAGGGGGCTGCATTACCCACCTATCATTATCCCAAATACAAAATATTTGCCTTGAAGATTAAGGTAATAGGCAAAGTAAACACTGACACCTATTGCATTTTCCTTTAATTTCTTTTAGTATCAAGTTTAAAAAAAAAAACAAGGAAAATGAAAAAGCAAATAAACAAATGCTATATAAATATATGATTTTTCTTGAAGGAAAACGAAAAGGAAGAGAACTTTACCAATAAAGAAGTAACACACAGCAAGGTGAGTACTGAGTAGCGAGGAGAGAGAGAGAGACCAAAAGCGCGTGGTTGCTGTGAGAGAAAGATTAGGGAAGGAAATGGTTTGAAGGTGGAATGAGTTTACAAAGTGTTTGTGATTATGTTTTAAAGGGCACCCAGGTTGATGGGGGTGGAGGAATTTTGTTGCTGTATTTGTTTTTGATGGACTTTGGTGTTTAGAAAGAGTAAAAATGTAGAGTAGTAAGTTGCAGGGAGTGTAGTAAAAGTGGTAATATTTGTGATGGTGAGAAGGTGTGTATGGATATAGTACTTTTGATTTGAAGAGTGTGAGTGAGTTTTGAGTTTCAGGGTTGATGGATGGATGGATGGATTTGGAGAAGAGAGAAGAGAAGGGGTGGTAATTGGTAAAGGCTTTGAGGTTTGAGTTACTGTCAAGAATTGAAGAAAAGACAAAGGACTCTTCTCCAAGAAGTAGAAGCAATAAGACTATATTGTTTTTTCTTTTTTTTTTGTGTGTTTTTTGTGTTTTTTTTTAGGTTTTCTTATCCACGACTTTTCCGGGATAAACATGTTAAAATAGATAAGTTTTAATCAATTATATCAATTATATATTATAAAAGAGGATACTTGCATTTCAAAAATTGCTGATGTGTCACTTCCATAGAATTTTGGCAAATTTATATTTTAAAAATAATTGAAAATTCAACAAATAATTCCTATGATTTTTTGTTTTTAAAATAATTGAAAATTTAGCAAATAATTCAAATTCAATCCGTTGCAGATGGAGCATATCATTCGGTTATGATATGACAGATTGTGTTCAACAATATAGAAATCAATTATCAATTATATATTATAGAAAGAGAATATTTACAAAATCAATTTAAAATCAATTATATATATTATAAAAAGAGGATACCGACATTTCAAAAATTGCTGATGTGTCACTTCCATAGAATTTTGGCAATTTTATATTTTAAAAATAATTGAAAATTCAACAAATAATTCCTATGATTTTTTGTTTTTAAAATAATTGAAAATTTAGCAAATAATTCAAATTCAATCCGTTGGAGATGGAGCATATCATTCGGTTATGATATGACAGATTATGTTCAACAATATAGAAATCAATTATCAATTATATATTACTAGCTCTCACCCCGTGCAATGCACGGGTTATTGATAATTTAATTTTTTATATTAAATATTTTAAAGTAAATATTTTTTTATTTTAAAGTAAAGACTAGGCTTATTTAAGTTTTTGGTCCCCGAAAGTTGACCGTGTTTTGGTTTTAGTCCCTATCTTTTTATTTGACCGGTTCTAGTCCTTTAAAGTTCAAAAAAATTTGGTTTTGGTCCCTGCCGTTAAATTTTGCCGTTAATGCTGACGTGGCAAACGGAATTTAAAAAAAAATAATAAAAAAATAATTAATTTATAAAAAAAAATTAAAAAAAATTATTTAAGTTTTTGGTCCCCGAAAGTTGACCGTGTTTTGGTTTTAGTCCCTATCTTTTTATTTAATCGGTTCTAGTCCTTAAAAGTTCAAAAAAATTTGGTTTTGGTCTCTGCCGCTAAATTTTGCCGTTCATGCTAACGTGGCAAACATAATTTAAAAAAAAAGTTAATTAAATTTATAAAAAAAAAATTTAAAAAAAACCCTCAAAACCCGTACCCAACCCCACCCCACCCACCCTCCCTTCTTCCTCTCTCTCTCTGTCCCTCAATCACTTGGCTCTCTCCCTCCATCACGCCCTCCATCACGCCACCGCTCTTCCCTCTCTCAAGAACACAAATTTAAATCGCGTCTCTCTCCCTTCCTCATGCCACTGCTCTTCCCTCTCTCAAGGCAAAATCGCGTTTCTCTCACCCCTCACCAAGGCCTCACGCCATCATCTCTCTCACTCACGTTTTCCCTCTCCTTGCCTCTTCCCTCTCTTCTTCCCTCATCAAGGCCTCTTCCTTCATCTCCAATCGACACGTGCAAGCTCACAAAGTGATGTCTCTTCCCTCACAAATCACGCCCTTATAAAGCTCCGATCGGCACATGCAAGCTTCTGCATCTCCGATTTGGGATTATATGATGTATTTCTGGAATTGACGGTGGAGAACGGTGGATCTCCATGGTGCATCTCCGATTTGGAATTGATTCTTTTTTTTTTTGGGATTTTATCATTTCTTTTTCATTATTGATTTGTATTCTTAATCTAAATTTATGGAATTGACGGTGGAGAACGGTGTATTCTTATAGCAAATAATAATATAGGCGGTGGCGGCAGATTGGCGGTGGAGAAAGAGAGAGGAAGAGGGGAGCGGATGGGTGGTGGTGCGGGGTTTCATGGGGGAGAGAGCGAGAGGAAAAGGGGAGAGTGAGTGGGGTGGGGTTGGGTTGGGTACGAGTTTCATGGGGGAGAGAGAGAGGAAAAGGGGAGGGTGGGTTGGGTTGGGTACGCGTTTTTTTTGGGGGTGTTAATTTTTTATTTTTTTTTATAAGTTTAATTATTTATTTTATTATTTTTTTTTTAAAATTCCGTTTGCCACATCAGTATTAACGGCAAAATTTAACGACAGGGACCAAAACCATTTTTTTTTAACTTTTAAGGACTAGGACCGGTCAAATAAAAAGATAGGGACTAAAACCAAAACATGGTCAACTTTCAGGGACCAAAAACTTAAATAATTTTTTTTAATTTTTAAATTTTTTTTTATAAATTTAATTAATTTTTTTATTATTATTTTTTTAAAATTCCGTTTGCCACGTCAGCATTAACGACAAAATTTAACGGCAGAGACCAAAATCAAATTTTTTTGAACTTTTAAGGACTAGAACCGGTCAAATAAAAAGATAGGGACTAAAACCAAAACACGGTCAACTTTCGGGGACCAAAAACTTAAATAAGCCTAAAGACTATTATTACACAACAATAAAAAAAAGTTATACAAAAAGGCAGAGACTTAAATCAAACACTACACTTAAAAAAAATAATTTAAATGAGTTTGTTGAGAAATACTGTACTTTCTTGTATAAATAAAAAGTAACACTTTTTATATGATATCTTCCTTATTTATTTAATAGATAAATTAACATTTTTATATGATTATCAACTTTATTTTAAAGAATCAAAAGTAAATCATATTTAAATATTATCTTTTTTTTAAAAAACATGATTATCACATTTTTTTATTATTATTATTATTTATATGTAAATATTTTGATCTTTTTCATCATTTATCTTATCTCAAGTTAATCATGAAATTTGATCCTAAAAAATCTTTATCCTAATTGTCTTAATCATCTTGAAATTAATTTTTTGAAATATATCTAACTTTTTTTTAATCTGTTACATTTTTTTTATAGAGATTATAACAACTAAAATATTTATCCATTACAAATTTGAAAAATTTAAAATAATTATTATCTTTTTTAGATAAATATAAACTTTTGTAATATAAAATAATTATTTAAAGTATTTATCTTTTGCTTCTGGAATCGTAATTTTTAGTATATCAATCTTTTTAGATAAATATAAACTTTTGTTAATTAGATGTTTGAGTTTATCATGGACTGTTGTTATTACCATTACCTTTTTTTAACAAACTGAGGATAATGATTTCACATTGAGGAAAATAATTTCACATATAGATAATTTAATTTTAAAATTATAATTTTGGTTATTGATAATGCTATTTACCTACAAATGCTCTGGTGTGTGTATTCCTTAAGTGGACAAACGTTATGCCAATTGTAATTTTCAATATATCAATCTTTTTTTTATTTTAAGCCCAATATATCAATCTTTAAAGAATACACTTTTCAACTTTGATGTTACGAATATTATTTTTTTAAGAGAGAAAATCTATTTAGTCCTTTGTGTAGGAATAAAAGTTCTACTATACTACTTATGGTTTAAATAAATAGTTTCTATTTTATATTTTTTTTTTGTTTACATGGGAGGTCTGGGACTAGAACCCATGACCTGGGGGAGAGGGAAATCCTAAGTGTCCCTGCAGCCACCAACTAGGCTGTCTTACGCGGACACTATTTTATAATTTTTATTTACATATCCCAAGGGTAATACTTATTATATACATTGATAGATTTTATTTATAAGGTTATTGAAAAATATTTTTTTAAAAGAGAAAAAGAAAGATTATATTTTTTTTAAAGAAAAAAATTGTCGCAATAACTAAAAAGATAATAAGGGCGACAATGATAAAAATCAAAACCGAATCCATGTTTACGTGCTTGGCTACTATTATACTAATATAATTTTTTCACACTCAAATCCCATAAATAGGTTACAACAATAGAGTGGTATGACGATTAGCGATTGCAGGGAGGATCTTCTAAGCCCACATGCGTAGTTTAATGTTCTTTTTATTTTCCCTAATTTGTTTCCACGCCAATATATGATTTGATTTAATTAAGATTTTAAATTTCATCAAGAATTTTTTTTATCAACTTCGTTAAGAAATTTTGAAAGACCTATCACCCTCTATAACAAATTTGATATCTCAATCTCAATCCTAATACTACAATCAAAACATCTTTATTATTATATAATAATGACTCTTACCCCGTGCATTGCACAAATTATTGATTTTTAAATTTTTAATATTAAATATTTTAAAGTAAAGACTATTATTAACAACAATAAATAATAATAATACAAAAAGGCAGAAACTCAAATAAAACCTTCCATGGAAAACTCCTCTCTTTATAATAATAGAGAATAGTTCTTTAATTCCATAAAAAAAAACATTCAACCAAAATATATTACAATAAACAAAATTAATTAGCGTTGGAATGGCCGTCAGCCGCTTCCTCCTCCATCGGTTGTGCTTGAATTAGGGGTGACAAATGGATGGATTGGATGGATTTGGATTTGGATCCTTGTGGATGGATTTAAAAATATCCAACAAACTATAAAAATCCATTCTATCCTACTTAAAATTATCCAAATCCATCTATATCCTAATTTAATGGATGGACTTCAATCCATCCGTTGATCCATTTGAACGGATTGGATGGATGGACATCCAATCCATTTGGTTTTTTTTATATAATTTTTTTATTTTTTTAATAATAAATAAATTATAAATTAAATTAAACAAACTTTAACACAACTTATAATTATTATTATTATTATTATTATGTTTATATTATTTCATTTTTTAATTTTAACATATATGACTTATATCATAATATTAAAAGAAGTATATTTTTTATCAAGAGAAAAGTATAATGTTGTTAGATACTTATGGCACAAGGCGAAGACAGAGGAGTTCTTCTTTTACTTCTGTAACCTTCTTTCCTTCCTTCTTTCTTCATACTCCATCATACTCTCTGTTGCCTTATACCCCCGTTTAGTAAGAAAACCCACCGATCCTCCACACCCACCGGTCCAGCCTTCTTCCTTCGCCATACACACCCATTGCCTTCCTCCAACCCACATAAACCCGATAGAAACCCACATAAACCCGACATAAACCCGATCCTTGCCATCTCCATCGAAGCCACTTGCCGTCTCCATCGAAGCCGTCGCCGAAGTCACCATTGAAAAATAAAATTATCAATTTATTAAGTTTTAAAAAAAAAAATTTTTTTTAGTAAAATTATTTTGGATGAATTAGATATCCATCCGTTTGGATGAATATTTGGATATCGGATATTTAGGATGGATTGTAATTCATCCAATTTTAAAGCAATCTAATGGATCATATCCATTTAGATCCATTATTATTTTAAATGGATGGATTGGATGGATGAAAAATGTAATGGATTAGGATGAGTCATGGATTATGGATAATTTTACCACCCCTAACTTGAATCCGTGGCCAAGCATTAGTAGAGAGACCGTGGCCATCACTACTAGAAAATAAGGTTTTGAAATCGGGGTTTTAAAATCGGTCGTTGTAAAGCCGATTTAAAAAAAACTCGGTGGCAATTTTGTAAATGAAATCTAACTTTTGAAATCGGTTGTTAAACAACCGATTTCGTAAGTATTTTTTCTTTTTTTTTAAATTTTTAATTTTTTATCTTTTGAAATCGGTCAAAATGACTGATTTCGTAAGTATTTTTTCTTTTTTTAATTTTTAATTTTTAATCTTTTGAAATCGGTCAAAATGTCTGATTTCGTAAGTATTTTTTTTCTTTTTTTAAATTTTAAATTTTTTATCTTTTAAAAACGGTCAAAACGACTGATTTCGTAAGTATTTTTTTCTTTTGTTAAATTTTTAATTTTTTATCTTTTAAAATTGATCAAAACGACTGATTTCGTAAGTATTTTTTCTTTTTTTTTAATTTTTAATTTTTTATCTTTTAAAATCGATCAAAACAACCGATTTCGTATAAATTTTTAATTTTTTATCTTTTAAAATCGGTCAAAAAGACCGATTTCGTAAGTATTTTTGAAATCGGTCACTGTTGACCGAGTTAGAATGTAGAAATACGATGGCAATTTTGTAGATAAACGTTGATTATTAAACTCGGTCACGGTTGACCGAGTTAGAAAGTGTTTATCATTATATTTTCTCTCTGCCCAGGAAACCATATGTATGTGTTTCCCTTTCTTTTTTCCGTGCGGCGCCCTTCCCCCACTTCGTTCTTCTTCTTCTGTACAGTGCCTCTTCTCTTCTTCTTCATTCTTCGAAAATAACCCTTCTTCTCGTTCTCTCTCTCAGGTTCCCTCCGTCTTCCCTCCACCACAAACCCTAACAAACCGCCGCCGCCGTCTTCCCTCTCGGTTCTCCTTCCGCCGTTTCTGCGTTCGTTTCCTCCGTTCTCCTTCCGTCGTCTTCCCTGTCCTCTTCTCCACGCGCAGTAGCAGCAAGCCACGACAGCCTCCACCTCGCCGCTTCTTCTCTCTCTGGTTCGCCTCCACCGCGCCGCTTCTTCTCTCTCGTCGCAACAATAAGCCCAGCAACAGCAAGCAAAGCAAACCAAAGGCTCTGATGAGTTCCGTCCCTTCATTCGCCGCCTCCCCGAGTTCAAGTTCTGGTACCATTTCAATCCCTTTGTTTATTTCTGTTTCGTGCTAGGGTTTTACTTGATTGGTGCAAAAATTATGCAATAACAGAATGAGAGATTTCAGAATAAGATAGGATAAAAATTATTCCGTCCGACTCAATAAACTTGCACAGGAGAAGATGTATGTTCAAGGACTCGATAAGATGGGTCGACCTATAACTATTGCCTTCGCTGCAAAACATTTTCAAAGCAAAGATGGTCCAGATTCATTCAAACGTATGTTTTTCAACTCGAGTCCTTAAATGATCATGAAAAAATCTCCCATATCTGAAACCAAGATGTAATTACAAAACAATTCTTTACGGCCTTTCATTTGAAGTACTTTTAACAGTTATGCCATCCGCATACCATTTTTACACCTATTAATCAATTAACTACACTATTACGTGCTGGTTTTGATACTAGTATAAAAATGGTCTGCAAAAACTGATGTGAAGCTATAATTTTCTTTTATTAAGTTTCAGCTCATGCTCAAGTGTCTTAAATGAAAATTGACATGCACTTTTCTGTATACAGGGTTTGTAGTCTTTGCTCTTGATAAACTATGCTCAAGGTAACCCCTTTTTCTATATTAATTCATGCTCACATATGCATATCCAAAGGAAAATGTGATATTGAACCTTCATTTAGAACTGTGAATTGAGTTAGAAGATTGAAACATATCCATTTGACGTGTTAGGATGCCACCCGGCCAAGAAAAGTTTCTTGCTATAGCAGATATTAAGGGATGGGGATATGCAAACAGTGACATTCGTGGATACCTTAATTCTCTAACCATTTTGCAGGTATAGATCTCCATTCTTAACCCTTTCTTGTCTGTGTTATGAAATAGCCATCTTTCCATGGATTACATTTTTGAGAGATTTACAGGATCATATATACTAACTGATTTACACATTTAATGTTTGGAATCTCTGGCCTCCCTGTAAATGAATTGAAGTCACTTTGATGTGTATGAGCTAAAACCCATTAAGAAATAAAAATAGTTAACTTTCATTTTTTATAAGTACAGGTGAGAGAGAGACTTGAGAGGTATTGGTGTCAGGTAAATAGTATTGTTTCTCTTTTTATTATGCCTATCTGTGTGAGTGCTTAGTCTTGCAGGTATCATGGAGATGTGACTCCATTTTGTTTCACAGATAAACTGTGAAGACATTTATTGATGTTGGTTTTCCAGGTAGACAGTTTCTGTTTCTCTTTTGTTATAATCAGTTTTATTTATTACTCAATGTTTTTCTTTTGCTTCATGTTGCACAAAGCCATGTCAAGAACTAGGACTTATTAGTTATATTAGTCTTGTTTTGTTGTAGAAAGTGGGCTTTTTAATTTTAACTTTAGTGCTGTGATGGTGAAGTGAGTTTGAGATTGAGTATGAATTTGGGGTTTAGTCCTATGGTTATGATCGTCCAGCAATATAATGTGCTAAAAGTGATCCCCTAATGATTGACAAATCAGTTCACTTATCTTATTCTGAAGATAGTATGTGATTTCATTAGATTGAAGTGGTCTACACTTATAGTTTGAAGAAAATAAGCCAAAAGAAAAGAAATCATTTTGTTTGGAAATTAATTGATGACACATGTATTGTTATCTTGAGAAAACTTTTGCGAGATTATGGAAGGCCTTGTTTTGAGATAGCTTACTGATTTTGCAACCTTGATTTAACCCAGAATATGTTATTCAAGAAATTGACAAAGCTGGCTTTACCGAACCTACACCCATTCAATCTCAAGGTTGGCCAATGGCTTTGAAGGGGCGTGATCTAATAGGAATTGCAGAAACAAGATCAAGGAAGACACTTGCTTACTTGTTGCCTGCCATACTGCATGTTAATGCTCAGCCTATTCTAGGTAATGAAATATGTGTATTATTATCTTCATATGAGTTGCCTAGAATGAACATTCGTTGAAGTCTGTTTGTATCTATTTCGAAGAGACTTGTTTTATTTAGCGGCTGACTGTTTTATTTTCTTCCTATATTTGAAGCTGGTCTGTGACTAGATTTTGGACAACCCCTTATCTAAACTTGCAGAAATAGTGGCTTAGTGGTGAGAACTAACTCAATTCTGTTTCACTTGTTCTCTACTTTTTTTCTCCTGCTTACTAGGTTTTGGACAACCCCTTATCTAAACTTGCAGGAATGTCCAAGATACCTCACATGCTTACTAATTTATTTTACTTTATTTTTTTGCTTTTTCAAATTTATATCAGTCAGTTATGATCATTAGTTTGATTTGCTACACTAGAACTATACTGCTATACCTATACTCTTGTTAATATGTTGAATTAGTAGTTGTTGTTGTTGTGTTATACTCTCTTTTTATCTGTGTGTTGTGTTTTTTAATTTAGTGTATGTGTTTTGAGGCAATTTATCCTCTTGCCTTGCTTCAGTAATAGTCTATGGTTTTGATAAAGGAAAGTTAAAATTCACATATTGTTTAAATAGGAACACATTCAGGGTTGTGCACTCATGTTTTAATTAATTCAAGGGTCTAGATTGTTTTCAAGATAGAGTTATTAGGTTGGTCCTTTATTCGTTTCTCGTTTTTCACTTTAATTGAATAATCTTTATCTCATTTATATTTCAGACCATGAATCACAATCCTCAAGGTCCGTATCACAAGAATCCATTGACAATGTTATTGACAATGTTATTGAGCGTTGGTCATCATTTATACTTTCAAACCAGCTAGGCTTTAATACTTAACTTTTGTAACTCTTGCGTATTTTGTTAGTTTGATAAGTATTTTGTATTTTCTACTTCAAGATTGTTAGTTTGATATGAAATTTGCTTATGAATTTTAGCTTGCTTAGGTTCTGTAATTGGGTTATTCTTCTGTGTAAAAAAGAAAATCTTTAATTTCATGCACCACAACGACCGATTTCAAAAGTCCAAAACGACCGATTTTAAAGCTACTTTTTCCATTAGTGCATCATCAATGGGTTGCTCATCATTCTCAACAATTTCGAACCTCATATTTGATTTTCGAATGAGGTTTGTTGTTGATTTTGTTCCATCACTAAGCACGAAAATTGTACTCGTGGTGCCTGGCTTCAGCAAATTTGGAATTTCATGAGCAATCCCTTTGTCTTTGCCGAGCTTAATGTTGCCATGAGAAAGGGAAGAACCCTCCTTAATTAACAGATTACCAATTTTCATTCAAATATTGTAAGGTGTAACAGACAACATATAATATGGCAATAAATAAGAATAAATGGCAAAAACACACAACAAAAATCAAATATAAAATAAGAAATAAATAATTAGGAACATAAAATACGAAATAATAAAATTAGAGAATTCTTGGAAGGAGAGATCTGAAGGTGAAACAAAGGTAAAGAATGAAGGTGAGATCATGTTATATATATATTGATTTTTTTTTTAAATATTTTTTTAGGATAATGATTACTTCTTTTTTCAACAAACTGAGGATAATGATTTCACATACAGATAATGCCCAAGTATCATCTCTTTGTGTTTATCGATTTTTTGAGGATAATGATTTTTTTTTTAACAAAATGAGGATAATGATTCAACATATTTCACATATAGATAATTTATTTAATTTTAAATATTAATTTTGAATAGATAATTTTTTATTTTAAATTATAATTTTGATTAAAGACGATATTATCTACCTACAAATGCTCTGGTGCGAGTATTCCTTAACCGAACAAACGTGGTGCCTCGAAAAAGGATGCTTTTATATAAGTACTAGCTCTCACCCCGTGCAATGCACGAGTTATTGATAATTTAATTTTTTATATTAAATATTTTAAAGTAAAGATTGTTTTTATTTTTTATATTATTACACAACAATAAAAAAAAATTATACGAAACGGCAGAGACTTAAATCAAATACTACACTTAAAAAAATAATTTAAATGAGTTTGTTGGTAACATTTTTTATCTTATATCTTCCTTATTTATTTAATAGATAAATTAACATTTTCATATGATTATCAACCTTATTTTAAATATCAAAAGTAAATCATATTTAAATATTTTCATCTTTTTTGTTTGGTGGTATTATAAATAAGTTTAAGGATAAATTAGAATATTCCGTATTTCATAGGACATGAAGACGACATTGAATTTGTTATTCTTGACTGTCTTGATTAATTAACACATTGCATTTTATAAGGAATATAATGACTGCTCTCTTTTTTTATATTTTTAATATTATATTTGTTTATGTATAGATGAGTATTAAATTAATGTATTTATTATTTAGTTGATCGATGAAGCAACACTTTTTATATACCATAATTACGTTTATTATGATATTATGATTAATTATAGTGGAATCAAAATTAAACTTTTTTTAATATTTTTTGTTTGATGGTATTATGAGTATATTTAAGGATAAATCAAAATATTTTCTATTTCATGGGACATGATAATTTAGTATTTTTTGAATATATATTATCATCTTTTTAATATGATTATCACATTTATTATTATTATTCATATTTAAATATTTTGATATTTTTCATCGTTTATCTTATCTCAAATTAATCATAAGATTTGATCATAAAATTTTTTTATCCTAATTGTTCTAATCATCATGAATTAATTTTTTTTTTCAATTTTTGAAATGTATGTATCTTTGAAATATTTGTTTTACTTTTAGTAGTATCTTTGATATTCTATGTGCAGATATCTTTGCAAATTTTGATTGTGATAATCATGAACTTTGTGTAAATTTTGAGCAATATAGCCTTCTGTTATTCCCGCACCTTTGCTGGCTCATGCAACGATAATAAATCAAAGTTGTAGTAGATTCGGAATGAAAAATTCAAACCTCAAATGGGTTTATGTTTTGGCTTCCAAAACGGGTTTGAAAATTCGGGTCACGGAGAGATAGCTACGATATGATCTTGGTTGGGTCCATCGAGGCTAAGCATGAAAATAGGAAGAGTTGGATGCGAGTGAGTGTGACAGTGTCAGAGTGAGAAACATTATTTACACATTATTATTATTATTATTATTATTGTAGTGGACTTATAATAGACCGAACGTCGATCGACCGAGAGCCTCATTACCCTTACTAGTATGATACTGATACAGGGCCAACGATCGGATACTTACACCGAGTAAACTGGGTTTCTACATGTAGGTCACGTACTGATGAGGTTAACACCGAGCACAGGAATTTCAATCTGATCCTTATCATTTATGGCCTCATCAAACCGTAACTACTCCTAGATTCCCACGACTCTTGGTTAGATAAAACAGCATTGGATAAGGTCTATCACCTACAGGATTTATGGATATGATCTTATCATATCCTCTACAAATCCTACTTGAATTCTATTTCTACAGAAGGCTCATCAGAACGGCCCACAACACACAGGTAATCCCCTATAAGAACCATCATGCTATAGGGGCTAAGGTACGTCTTCTCATCCCTAAGTTGACACTAGCACACACATTGTTGACTAGGGAGAACCTGTTTATCCCAACTGGATATTCAGAAATCCTAAAAAGTCCTATATTAACATCTTAGCTGGGATCATTCTTCAAGGATCTTCCATGGCTTTAAGGTTGATCCTGGTTAAGGACACGACATTGGCGTCGTCTGTGGGGACCGAATAACATATCATTCCCACCACCACCATGGTTACCACCAGAAGTCAAGTTGGTGACCTCCGTGACCGCATCACCCGCACCCGTGGCAGGCCCAGAAACGCTGATAACAACAACCCGCAGCCTCATTCTGCGGGTGATCTGCGCGATGTTCTCAACCATAATCGCGGAGATAATGGGCAACCGCCATGAACCTCCCATTCTGGGGCAGGGAATAATCCCCAGCCACCAAACCATTCACAAAGTCATCCACCCCCTCATCGTAGCCATAATCGTAGTAATAATCACGCTACTCACTCCCAAGCACCACAATCATCCCATCCTAGGTCTAGAAGCAATCCCCAACCACTTCAAGTTTTACGAACCATACTGCCTCCACCACCACCACCACCCCCTCCAACACCGCCTCCCTCCACCCATGGTGATTCGAGCAGCATAGCCCCAACCACCCGAAACACATCCAGGACCACTGGAACCCGAGCACATCATGGCCGAAGTACCCAACGTACCCCTCATATCCCAACCAATCCCGACCACATAAGTTCAACACCTAGAACCAGATTGAATCTAGGAAGAACTGCTCCTGGAAATTCTCATCATAGCCATTCCATCGGCAGGTCCTATGCAACATCTGCGTCTGCTCGGGCTCGGGAGCAAGAGATGATTAACATCCTAAACAGACAAACGGCTCTAATTGAACAAGAAGGTCGGGCTATTGCCGACCTTCAACAGCAAGCTATGGCAAGGATTGCACAGAGTCAACCGACCACCATACTACCCCAAAATACAGTGCCTCAAACCATGGACCCACAACCACTCCCGGTTATGCAGCTCCGCCCACCACAAAATACCCATACTAACCCTACCATGAACCAGGATCAGGGTGATTTTCACCCTGGTCATCCCTTCACTTCATATATTATGGTGTTCCAAACTCCTCAAGGTTACTTGGGCCCTTCTAATGTACCACATTATAACGGCCTAACCGATCCAGTGGACCATATTGTCTCTTATGAGGGAGCGATGAATTATTACGGCGGAGGGGAGGAGATGAAATGCAGAGCCTTTTCCATGACCCTAGAACCGTCAGTGTTATGTTGGTACTCATCCCTCCCTCGGAACTCAATAAATTCTTGGGAGGAGATGAAAAGAGTGTTTTTAAACAGATACACGGCTAGTTGCATCCAGCCTAAATCCGACCACACCTTAGCGGCAGTCACCCAAAAACAAGATGAGTTATTGAAAGATTACCTTTCGCGATTCCATGCGGAGGCTAGCTCGGTTCCTCGATTAGAACCTGGTGTGGCAGTACTATTGTTCACGCAGGGTTTACAGTCGGGGGATTTCAGAAAGTCCTTGATTGGAAAACCTCTGAAAGATATGGCCGAGCTAAGACAGAGGTCAAATAAGTTCATTAATTTAAAGGAATTCCATAAGGGGCAGAAAGTCAGAGAAGAAAGGCAACGAGCTGATCCTCAAGGTCAAAATAAACAAAAATGTGACGAACGTTTTGGTGGAAGACAAGATAGGAATGATCGAGACCGAAGGGTTCCTCCGAGGAATAAATTTCAGGAATACACTCCTTTAACTGTTCCAAGGAGTCAAATCCTGAGGGAAACAATGTAGACCGACTTGCGCTCTGCCCAAAGACCTCCGTCTTTAAGAAAGGGCGCACAACGTGATAGGTCAAAGTACTGTGACTTCCATAAAGGTTATGGCCATACTACCGACGAGTGTATCTGGTTGAGGGACCTAATCGAGGAAATGATTAGAGATGGTAAACTACAACAATATATCAGGGATGCAGCCGACCGAAGAAGCAGGAACAGATCTCAGTCGCCAGTAAAATCCAAACGCCAAAGAAGTAGGTCTCCAGACGATAGAAACACCGGGAGACAGAAAACTGACCCCACTCCAGCTACTGATACCAACCCTACTAAAAATGAATTCTTAGTTAACACTATTGCGGGAGGTTTTGTTGGAGGTGGAGAGAAGAAGGCCGACAGAAAGAAGTACATTAACCAAATTTTAGCAGTTAGCCAGAAGCCCATAGCCAAGAGATCAACAAAAAACGTTCCCATTATTTTTGATGACGGCGATTTGGATGGAATCCTCCCAGGACATAATGACCCCATGGTGATCACTGCCCTTATTGGTAATTACGAGGTGAAACGAGTCTTTATCGATCAAGGGAGCTCGGCGGACATCATGTTTTTCCCTCTGTTCAAAGCCCTTAAACTCAGGGAGTGTAATCTCACTCCCTTTGAAGGTGAATTAATTGGTTTCACGGGGGACACCATTGAGCCAAAGGGATACATCCAACTTCCCGTAACCCTCGGACAACAGCCTTCAGCCAGAACCGAGATAGTCAAATTTTTGGTGGTTGATTGTCCAGCGGCCTACAACGCCATTCTTGGGAGAACTTCTTTGCAAGCATTTGGGGCGGTAGTATCAACAGTTCACTTGGCTATGAAATTCGTCGGAACTGATGATAGAGTGGTAACTGTCAAGGCCGAGCAAGAAGCAGCGAGAAAATGTTACAATGCCAGTTTAGGAAAAGTTAAAAACAAAGATCCGAGCAATTTGGAAAGAGTCTCTTTGGGAAAGGGCAATATTAACCTAGCAGATCTGGATATGAGAGACCAATCCGACATAAATAGACCAACCCCAAAGGGACAGTGGGAATTCCTGACATTGACCAATGATCCCCTTAGGCAAGTAAAAATCGGTTCTGAACTACTCGCAAGTGTTAAAGAGGAGTTCACCACTCTATTGATTTTAAATAAAGATCTGTTCGCGTGGACATCAGCTGATATGCCGGGAATCGACCCAAATTTTATCTGCCATAAGTTGAGTATCATTCCGGGGTCGAAACCGGTGGCACAACGCAAAAGGAAGGTTAGTACCGAAAAGGCCGCAGCCATTGAAGAAAAGGTTGCTGAATTACTCCGAGCAGGTTTTATTAGGGAAATTGACTATACAGACTGGTTAGCTAACACCGTCTTGGTCAAAAAAACCCAATGGAAAGTGGAGGATGTGTGTCGACTACACGGACTTGAATAAAGTCTGTCCTAAAGACCAGTATCCACTCCCTGTTATTGACAAACTCGTCGAAAGTTCAGCTGGCTACAAACTCTTGTCCTTTATGGATGCTTACTCTGGTTATAACCAGATTCTTATGTTTCCTGCCGATCAAGATAAAACCGCATTCATCACCGACAAGGCAACTTATTGTTACAATGTCATGCCTTTTGGGTTGAAGAATGCAGGTGCTACCTATCAGAGGATGATGAACAAGGTTTTTCAAGGCATGATCGGCTCAAACATGGAAGTATATATTGATGATATTATCGCAAAGAGCAGACAGCAAGAAAACCATGCCCAGGACCTCACAACAATACTGGACCGAGTGAGAAAGTATTCCATGAGGTTGAACCCTGAAAAATGTGTGTTCGGAGTCCCAGCCGGTTCTTTCCTCGGTTTCATGTTAACTGAGAGAGGTATTGAAGCCAATCCAGATAAGTGCAAAGCAATCCTTGAAATGAGGAGTCCAGCTGGTCTTAAAGAAGTTCAACAACTCACGGGCCGATTGGCGGCACTCTCCAGATTCTTATCCTAGGCTGCTCGGAAAGCTTGCCATGGTATCAGCTCCTTAGGAAAAACAAAGATTTCCTTTGGGACGAGCATTGTGAGCAAGCTTTTGTTCAATTGAAGGAGTATCTTTCCAGTCCACCGGTCCTCCACAGCCCTCTTCCTGGCGAAAACCTCATTCTATATATGTCAGTGGCAGACGCGGCGGTCAGTTCGGTTTTGGTAAGAGAGGATTCAGGTATTGAGGCCCCAGTATATTTCGTTAGCCGAGCGCTTCAAGGACCAGAATTGAGATATCAAAAGCTGGACAAAACTTGCGTACTGTTTGGTCACGTCGGCTCGGAGATTGAGACAGTATTTTCAGGCACATAGAATATTGGTAAGAACAGCTCAACCTCTCAGACAAGTTCTTCATAAACCCGACCTAGCAGGTAGGATGGTTTCATGGTCTGTCGAACTATCCGAATTTGACATTACCTATGAACCGAGGAAGGCGATGAAATCTCAAGCTCTTGTCGATTTTGTCACCGAGTTCACAGATATCCCTCCGGACATCTCTCAAAATTTATGGTCAGTATATGTTGATGGATCAAGCAATAAGAAAGGAGCTGGAGCTGGGGTCATCATTGAAAACCCCGAAGGATTGTGCATGGAATACTCATTGAAGTTCGAGTTCCAAACATCGAACAACCAAGCAGAATACGAGGCAGTTCTTGCAGGCCTCAAGATGGTTAATGAGTTCGGAGCAGAGCGAGTGTCAGTTTTCAGCGATTCACAACTAGTGGTTTCTCAGATCAAGGGTCAATACTCGGCAAAGGAGCCCATCCTACAAAAGTATCTTGAAGAGATAAAGCGAATCATCTCAAACTTTTCAGGATTTGACATCTCCCATGTCCCGAGAGATTCAAATTCCCGAACCGACATTTTATCCAAATTGGCAAGTACAAAGGGGTCGGAAAACAATAAAACATTGATACAAGAAACTATTCCCCGACCGAGTGTCATTTTGGCTATCTCATTATCTCAATCATGGATGGATCCGCTTCTTACTTATTTGCAACATGGGTTCGTCCCCCAAGATCGGGCAGAGGCTCGGAAGTTGGTTAAGAAAGCAGCTCAGTACACAGTTCTGAATGGAGTTCTGTACAAAAGAGGCTTTGGTTCCCCCATGCTCAGATGTGTCAACCCATCCTAAGCTGAGGAGACACTGGAGGAGATTCACGGTGGAATTTTCAGCCACCATATGGGTGGAAAATCCCTTGCGAGAAAAGTAATCCGAGCGGGCTACTTTTGGCCTACACTGCAAAAAGACGCCATGGAACATGTTAAGAAGTGTGTTCAATGCCAATTTCACAGCGACATCTACCAAAGACCTGCTGAAGAGTTACACTCTCTCGGTGCCCCTTGGCCCTTTTTCCAATGGGGCATGGACATCATCGGGAAGTTTCCCACCGCACCAGGGCAACTCAAGTTTGCAGTAGTGGCTATTGACTACTTCACTAAGTGGATTGAGGCGGTTCCGTTAGCAACAATTTCCACGGTCCGAATTCAATCTTTCTTTATGAAGAAAATTATCTCTCGGTTCGGAGTGCCTCATGCCATAGTTACCGATAATGGATCGCAGTTTGCAGCCTCTCACTTTCAACAACTAGCAGCCGACCTGGGAATCACTCACTATTTCAGTTCCGTTGAACACCCCCAGACAAATGGGTTAGCCGAAGCTGCCAACAGAACCATCTTGGATGGAATAAAGAAGAAACTCGGTAATGCAGCCGGCACTTGGGCGGATAAACTTATGAGCGTCTTATGGTCACACAGGACAACTGTACACTCATCTACATGAGAGACTCCTTTTCGTTTGACATACGGCTGCGACGCAGTCATTCCGATCAAAAAGCGAATCCCTACCTTTAGGACGCTTGAACGTCCTTTAGAAACTAATGACCATTTGCTCGGCGAAGAGCTCATTTTACTTGAGGAAATTCGAAAGAACGCCGCCGCTCATGAAAAAAAAGTGAAGGAGCGGCAAGATCGGGAATACAACAAAAAGGTACGTCCACGTAGTTTTGAAGTTGGAGATTTAGTCCTCCGCCGAGCAGATATCGGTAAAGGAAATGCTGGAGTTGGAAAATTGAAACCAAAATGGGAAGGCCCTTACCGAGTGAAGGCTAAATCCGAATCTGGTGCATACAAATTGGAAACTCTCTCGGGCATGGAAAACAATAACAGCTGGAACGTGGCCAAACTCAGAGCTTATTACAGTTAAGCTCCTATTTTATTTTTCACTTTTTACAAATAGGATAGTCTATTGCTCAGAAATGTTTAGGTCGAATAAACGAAGGGTAACATCCTTCTTAGCTTAGAGACAATTGTTAGGAATTAGTTGACATACGAGCAACATCATTTTTGTATTCTTTTATCAATAAAACGCATCGATTTCCTTCAAATTCCTTTACGAACATTGTGATGTGACATACGCCTCATTTCGTTCGGCTAGCCACCGAGCGAAATCGAGATACAACTCTTTATGAGAGTTTAACAACGTATTCATAGAACGCCTGAATTCAGGAAATTACTTTCCTTATTTCGCGGTCTGAGGGTCCCGCTTCGGCTAAAGTCGGCGATCCGAGTTCTACTCACAATAATTTATTCAATTGAAGAAATTCCTAAATTAGCCTTTTTGTTCGGCGAATAGCAGTAAAATCAGGGGTCACGTGACAAACGAAACCCAAAATGTAATGAAAGTGATTCACACAACACAATTTGTATACAAGGCAAATTGATTTAAATTTTAGCAGGAACAAAAATAAATTGTTCATGGCAGTCATACAACGAGCAACAAGTTAAACACTCGAGTACAACGAGCAACAAGTTAAAGCAAAAATTGTTCGAAATAGCTAAGTATATACGCTCGGCAACAGCGAGCAACAAAAAGATAAACCTTACAGAAAAGCAACAAAAACTGATCACTATTCAATATCAGATAGAACAATGTTGGAATCATCGAAGTCAGGGGCTTCCGTTAATTCAACGAGTGGGTTAGGCAGATCCCCTGCTTGTAAATCAACCTCAGCCTTGGTCTCAAGGTCAATCAACTTCCCGTTATCAACAGTATGAAATGGATGAGCCCCCACTACCCTGAACTCGGTCTCAGGATTCAGAACTTGAATCTGCTTAATCGCCGAAACAAAAGAATCATCGACACTCTTACTCCAGTTGTAGAAGTTGGTGTCCACCCTTTTCTTGTGATAAAGTTCCTTCTCCTTCAATTTCTGGGAAACAGCAGCATACCTCTCAACCTCAGCCTTCAGCTCGTCCATCTTCTACCGACTCTCCTGCAATTCCTTCTTCAGTGCTTCCTCAGCCTCCTTCTTTTTATCCTCAGCAACCTTTTGGGAAACCTTCAAAGAGTCCCTCTCCTTAATCAGTTCATTTTTGTCAGCCTTTAAATTCTCCAACTCATTCTTTATGCGGTTCAGCTCATCCGAGAGGCTAGCCTCTTGAGCAGCAGACAATTCACGAGCCTCCCTTTGCTCGGCATTATAACCAGAGAAAAGACCATCAGGTTGCTTGGCCAAAAAATATGCAAGGTTGGCACCCCGAAGCAGATATTTGGCAAGAGTCATGTTGCAACGAGACCATTGGTCGGTAGAAAGAGTTCCGAAACGAGTACAGTCACATTCAGAACAGATATATTGGCCAAACCTTTCGTCAAATTGTTGGTCACATATTGATGTTTCTGGAGGGGTCGCAGCAGAAGATGGAGCATTGACAGAAGAAGGAACAGCGGCGGCCTTAGCACTTGAACCCTCGACCCTCGGATTCGCACTGTCAGATACTTTTTCTTTTCCTTTATCCAGTCGACGGTGGCGAATTTGTGGTTGAAGGGGAGAAATGACTTGGACTTGGCCGCTAGGGCCCAATGAACCGTAGCGCCGACAGCCACCACGTTTGAAGTTGGCCGAGGGGATGCCTCGGTTGGAGAAGCAGTTGGAGCGGAGGTACTTAAGCTCGGGGTACTTAAGCTTGAAGACCCGGAAGCCGCGCTCGTTGCAGGGGTCTTCCTCTTCCTTCCCCCTTGAAGTAAAGCAGACATCCGGGAAGCCATTTTTTCTGCGAAGAAAAAGAAAAACAAAGTAACATTAGAACGGATCAACTTAACAAATACAACAACCAAAAGAAAACAGTTTTACCAAGTTCTGCTTTAACATCCGATGAAGGGATGTTCACAATGTCCTTTGTTTCTATCATCCCATTAGATTTCATGTAACTCTCAACTGCTCGGCACACCTCCTTCTCATGTTCAGCCAGTTCTTTCCAATCTCATGAGTACGAGGAAATCGATCGGTTAAAAAAGCTCGCAGACCACTGGAGAGGAAACCGTGGAATTGGTCGGGTTTCACCGGGACGGGTGAACCAGCATACTCCATTGCCGACAAAATTGTATTTGAAGAAAAAAGGTTTAAAACCCTTCCAAGATTCAGAATACTTGGTGAAAAGAGCATAGCCATTGCGGGACTTCAGAGAGACCCAAGGTCGTCTCACTGACCCCTTCTCAAAGTGTTGCATTGAGGGGCAAATAGATAGAAAAAAATCGGAAGAGTGCAGGACCACTCCATGGCTGAACACACCTGCTGGAAGCCCCTCACAAATGCCCAAGCATTGGGATGCAGCTGGGAAGGGGCCACTCTCAAAGTACTTAAAACAGCTATTTCAAAATCGGTAAAGGGCATCCTAATCCCTAACCGAGTAACAACTTCTTCATAAAAATAAAAACCAGGACTACCCGCTGGAATTTGACTGCAGACCCGTTCATTCAAACCCACCGGACTAACAGAATAAAGATTCCCAGTGTTATCTCCAGGACATGGTAAAATTATAGCCCGAGTTTATTCTAATGACTCTTCCGTCGAAAGCTCGGACCGAATACCGAGAACCTCTTGGTCCACCCAATCGTACTCAGCTGCATATGGGGGAGGTGGGTAGAGTTCAGGATTAGTGATACACTTTCTCTTCATACCTGAGGAAAAGGGGGCACACTTGGAGTCAGAAGCAGAAAAACTAAACTATTTCAGATCAAATACTTACGACTACGGTCGGAGAACACCTCCCTTTCAGGGCAGAATTTTCCCAAACCGACTGAATTGTCTAATACCTCTCTGTTGCTTCCTTAACCTCCTCTGTTCTACCCTCTCGGCAATCCTATAGTGAATCACACTCTGCCTGAACTCTTTCAAAGTCTGAGGAAAAAGCATGGCTATTGGTTTATCACAAATTTCTGGGTTTCCTCCTTTATGTGTTCTTGGAACATCAGAGTTTACAGATTCCTCACTCATGATAAACGCTGCTTCAGTACCAACCCTAAGAAGTTAAGTGCAGCAAAACGTAAAACAGACCTAAGAAACGCTACGACGATCGCTCAGTAAACATTAAAGGGGGATGAAGAACTTCGAAGGGCAAATGGGGTATATTATAACAGTGATTTGGAACAACAAATGATTTGGGGTTTGTTCGAACCCTAAGTAAAATCTTTTCAAAACTCAGGGAAGAATAACCAGTGAAGATGCTTTAAAAAGAAAGTTCTCAGCACATAAACACAGCAGATGACAGAAATGAACGCATGCAAAGAATCTAGAACAAGCAGAGAAAAAAGAGAAAATAATTGAAGAAAAGCAGAAATTCATTACCTGATATCAGTGAATAAGCAAGAAATTGAAGAAGCGAAGACCACGAAGTGAGAAAACGCAGTCAATGTAGTGAGGAAAACTGGAATGACAACAAGAACGCCTTTGATAAAATCTGGCTTCGAAGATCAAAGTTACAGAAAAGCGACGAACAGAGGTGAGAGAGTTTAAAAGGTTTATGAAGTTTGTTAGAATGAATTGTGAAAAACCGCCCTTTGGAATTTGTCTTAAAAACTTCCCTCCACTACCTCAAAAGGATTGGGCCTGAGTCAGAAAAAGCCCATTAGTATTGAAAACTAGAATACGTGGCACCTCCGGTAAGTTTGAAATCATAACGTTCCATTTCCCTGTAAAGTAAAGGACACGTGTAAACACAAGTAGAAGTGAAAGGTCACCTTGGGTTAATCAAACGACAGCTCTGATAAAAGCACAAAAATGCTCGGGCACCTCTTTCAATCAGCAAAGTTCAGTCGGAAAACGGTTCGCTCGTCTCATTAACTCGGCAGGGCTCAAATCACCCAGCCGAGCTTGGGGGGCTTATGTAGTGGACATTCAGGTTCTCCCTAGTCAACAATGTGTGTGCTAGTGTCAACTTAGGGATGAGAAGATGTACCTTAGCCCCTATAGCATGGTGGTTCTTATAGGGGATTACCTGTGTGTTGTGGGCCGTTCTGATGAGCCTTCTGTACAAGTAGAAGTCAAGTAGGATTTGTAGAGGATATGATAAGATCATATCCATAAATCCTGTAGGTGATAGACCTTATCCAATGTTGTTTTATCTAACCAAGAGTCGTGGGAATCTAGGAGTAGTTACGGTTTGATGAGGCCGTAAACGATAAGGATCAGATTGAAAGTCCTGTGCTCGGTGTTAACCTCATCAGTACGTGACCTACATGTAGAAACCCAGTTTACTCTGTGTAAGTATCCGATCGTTGGCCCTGTATCAGTATCATACTAGTAAGGGTAATGAGGCTCTCGGTCGGTCGACGCTCGGTCTACTATAAGTCCACTACATAAGCCCCCCAAGCTCGGCTGGGTGATTTGAGCCCTGCCGAGTTAATGAGACGAGCCTCTCGCTGGTTTTTGGAATTCGACATCCGGAAGTGTTTTCACACCATCGACCGACATCGACTCATCCCAATCTTTAAGGAAGAGATCGACGATCCCAAGTTCTTTTACTCAATTCATCAAGTCTTTTCCGCCGAACGACTTGTAGGAGGTGAGAAGTGCCCTTACTCCGTCCCACACAGTGTACTAATATCGGCCCTACCAGGCAACATCTACCTACACAAGCTCGATCAGGAGATAGGAAGGATCCGACAAAAGTACGAAATTCCGAGAATAAGATCGGTTCTATTAGGATGGATCCAGACTTTTAGGGTGCTAAGATCCAAAGTCGAGAGGGAAACAGCCCAGATCGTACGCTAAGGTCCCTAAGCAATCACTTAGTTGAAAAGGTAGTGATCGAGCGATGACAACCAGGAGGTGGGCTTGGAAGCAGCCATCCTTTGAAGAAAGCGTAATAGCTCACTGGTCTAGCTCCATGGCACCGAAAATGTATCAGGGCTCAAGTGATTCACCGAAGCGACGAGACCTTGAAAGTTGTTCAAGTGTCAGTAGCGGGACGTTCTGTCAATCGGGGAAGGTTTTTGGTGACAACACCTGGAGATATCAGAAGTGAGAATGCTGACATGAGTAACGAAAAATCCTGTGAAAAACATGATCGCCTGCCAGTGGAAGGTCAGAAATCCTAAAAAGTCCTATATTAACATCTTAGCTGGGATCATTCTTCAAGGCTCTTCCATGGCTTTAAGGTTGATCCTGGTTAAGGACACGACAATTATTATTATTATCATCATCATCATCATCATCATCATCATCATCATCATCATCATTATTATTATTATTATTATTATTATTATTATTATTATCATCATCATCATCAGTGCTCTCTTATGCTACAAACACAAACAAAAATCAAATATAAAATAAGAAATAAATAATTAGGAACATAAAATACGAAATAATAAAATTAGAGAATTATTGGAAGTAGAGAGCTTTGAAGGTGAAACAAAGGTAAAGAATGAATGTGAGATCATGTTATATATAGTGATTTTTTTTAAATATTTTTTTAAGGATAACGATTACTTTTTTTTTTCAACAAACTGAGGATAATGATTTCACATACAGATAATGATCAAGCATCATCTCTTTGTGTTTATCGATCTTTTTGAGGATAATGATTTTTTTTAACAAAATGAGGATAATGATTCAACATATTCCACATATAGATAATTTATTTATTTTAAATTATAATTTTGATTAAAGACGATATTATCTACCTACAAATGCTCTAGTGCAGGTATTCCTTAAGCGGACAAAGGTGGTGCCTCGAAAATTTCTCCGACAAACATGGTGCCTCGAAAAGGGATGTTTTTATATAAGTATAGTAGATAGTAGATAAAAAGAGAATATTTACAAAATCAATTTAAAATCAATTGGAAATTAATTGGAAATTCAAATAAGATACGTTACCCGTGCATGAGATCAATTTAAAATGTTAAATAAGACATCTTCTTACTCTCCAATTTTGAAAACCAACTTGATAATAAGATCAATTTAAATTGTGCATGAGATAGAATCAATTTAAACTGTGCAACTAACTTGATAAGATCAATTTAAATCAATTTAAACTTTGCAACTAATATTCGTTTCATTTTCTTTCATTATAATTATTAATGTTCAAAATGCAATAATGAACAATACTACCACATTATTATTATTTTTTCTTTTCATTTTCTTTTTACAATTTTCTTTTTTACATTACAGTCCCAGCAGATAGGAGTCACCATAAAATCTGAAGACCTATCCAATTTTAAGCATCTTTTAGAAGAATGAAAAGTATACGATTTACATAAATTCGCTGTGGCAAAAAATGGAGCTTCATTCACGCCTACACGACATGAATGCAAATTATACTTCACAAAATACACTACTGTTACTCACTTGGAAGATCCCCGTATTCCACAAAATGGATTTTCATTTTTGTCAAATGATTATATTTTGAACTCAACAAAAGAGGATGCTCATTTAGTTGGTATGTTTTAATTTTTTTCCATGTTAATTTATATATATTTATTACCATGAAATAAACATTATTTTATGTTATTGCTAGATGTTATTGGGTTGTTATATGGTAGAGGAGAGGTGACTCCTATTCAAGCAACCAAATATATTGTTCTTGAACTTGATGATCTTGAGTAAGTTCTAAATAATTATTTAATTCTAAAATAAGGCATCTTCTTACTCTCCAATTTTGAGTAGGTCAACATAGATGGTAGATGACTGATTTTTTAAGCATTATATCAGGGATTAGATGTGGAAAAAACTTTATTGATAAAAACAAAATTCACTTCGTGATCTCTATGTTTCATAGGGGATTAGTTTCTGACTCTTCGGCTATCAACTAAAAGTCACCCTTATAAAAAAATAGATAAGTTTTATATGAAATGATTTATAACTTTAATTTTTTTGTAAATTATCTACTTTAAGATGCTTATTTTAGGATTGAGGTTGAGAAAAAAATTTTATTGGGTATTTTTCACCTTATATTTTTTCATTTTTTTAATATTTTAATCTATAACTTATTATTTATTTATTTATATTAGATCATCAATCACTTTATTTTTCTAGTCAACCACGAAATAATTTGAGCTATTCAATATTAAAGAGAATGGAGTGTAGTATGAGTTGTAAGTTTACGTAGGAGAGAATAGCAAATGGGGATGTAGCTCATATGGTAGAGCGCTCGCTTCGCATGCGAGAGGCACGGGGTTCGATTCCCCGCATCTCCATTTACTTTTTATTTCCACTTTTTATGCTTAAAAAGTTGACACAAAGAATCTTCAATGTTTGCCGACGTAAAAGGGAGTTGTTCGGCAAATTACTACTTACACCTATTCAATGTTTCATCGAGAGCTCTACAAAGAGGAAAGAGTTTCTTCAACACTTCATAAATCATTCATTTGTTCGTCCAAGATCCAACTCTAAAAAATATTATGCCTTTGTCTTGAAAAGTCAGTAAAAAATCTTAATTTTTTTTCCCAAACCAAAATTACGATGGTAAATAAAAAATTTTTGAAATTATGGAGTTTTCCCTCTTATTTCATTAATATTGTTTTTATACAAATCTAATGTATAACTAATATTATTTTTTTTTCCAACAACATTCTTATTTATCACAACTTGTTTTTCACTTCTAATATTTTTCTCTCTTTGCAATAATGATTACATAAGTATATTATAGTCAAAATACTTCAAGTTCATACATCATTTAGTCATGTCTTAAAATTCGTACATTACGTTAAAATATACTCCCTCCTTCCCTAAATATAAAGCTTCTTTGGGGGATTTCACGTTCATTAAGAAAGTGAAATAATTTAGTTAATTGTATTGGAAATGTGAACTTTTGATATGTAATTTCTAAATTACCCCTATTAATATTATTGGAAATCTAAAAAGTGTTAAATAAATAGGGGTGTTTTTGGAAAAAAGTAATTAATGATTATTGAAAATTGGTATGGAGCTTTATAAATAGGGACAAAATAAAAGTGTCAAGATGACTTTATATTTAGGGACGAAGGGAGTACTATATATGAAATAGAGGGAGTATAATTTAGGATTGGTTATTCAAAAAACATGCATTAAAGTATTGCTTTAATAATTGATTGATTTAGTAGACAATATAGAGCAGTAAAATCATGCTTCCTTAATTTTGAGTTTTTCAAATTTTACTTATTTTTTGTGATGGAGTAAGTATAAAAAAAAAATATGCGGTTCATCAAATTTTACTTTATTTTTACTAGGTTCTCTTTATGATGATCCTGTTACTTGATATGCATTGGAACGAACTCGTCATATGGTAAGTAAATATGATACAAGTCCCTTATTCTACCTTCCACGAAAAAAAAAGGGCACAGACGAATGATGTGTTAATTTATTAACTAGATAGTAAAAAGTGAATACAATTGAATTAGATTGGCAAGAACAGCAGTCTCAGGAGCGTGAAAATGACTTCACTGATCCGTGTAAAAAACTACACTCTCTTCTTCCTCGATCAATGTATAAAGAATTGTATCATGAATTAGAAAAATAAAATGCCCTCTCTCCCCATAAAACTAAAATTCAAATTCTGAGAAACAGTAGAGGTGTTTCTATTTGTCCCATGCAACGGCCTCGATTTCGGATTGTGCACTTCTGTATAGCTCTAGCCTCTTCGAAAGGTTGGTCCGGCGCTGCATTACGGCTGGATCCTCATTCAGCAATGAAGCTAGTTGTTTTCCCTGAAAAAATAATATGTGATAAGAACAACATGCATAAACAAACATGCCTATTGTGTTCTTCAAGGGAATGAATAAAGAAAGCATACCTCTTTTTTTCCCAACTCTGTAAAGAAATGATCAAGTAAGCTGCGCTTAGCCTCGCGAACTTGGCAATAAACTACTGATTTTGGAATTGTATGCCTGAGCCCCCCGCATATCATGTTTACGTAGGACAAGACAGTGGTAGCTGTTGCATTGAAAAATATTGAAAAGTTTACATCCAAATCTAATTTCATGAACACATGTTGGGTTATGCAGTTGATCAATGTAATATACGATGAATATACTATGATACTTGATGACCGGACTTCAATCTTATTTGAATTAATTGGAACATAGGAATAAAAAATTAGAAAAGTCAAATTTCCTATGTTCTTAGTTAAACTATTATAGTTACTTACCAATTCGACGAAGATAAGCATCATTATATCTGTCAAATAGTGAGTGAGTTGGATTTCCTCCTTTCTCGGCATCTTGGGGAAGTTTGCGGAAAAACTCAACGGTCAGATAACCACTTTCCATGTCTACCAACAGCAGAGTTGCTTTCTTACTTTCTTCTCTCATCCTCTCCAATGATTCAACAGCTGCACTTCCGAGTTCTACTCTCAAGGTGGGATATTGTTTTAATTCCTACAATTTACAGAAAACGGTAACCATAAAGAACTGAAAAAGATATACTAAATTCAATATTTTGCAAAGTTAATAAAAACCAGCTGCAGGCTTAAACATGTAGAGAAATAGACAAAAATAGGCAACTTGGTACTTGCCACTGTCTCATTCATAGACTTCTGAATCAAATCCTTCAAAATTCCATGAACCTGGAACATTATAAAAGTTAGGTATTAAGTGAATAACTCATAACACTAAAATAAACCATCTCAAGATAATTCTCCAGAATTGACTTCTTCTTTGCCTTATAGGGAAGCAGTGCAAATAATGTCAGTGTCAATGTGGAAAAAAAGTAAACTTTCCTTAAGCATGCGTACATAATGTCAGTGTCATTTTAAGTTCAGTTACTCGTGTGAAGAAAATATAGAGGAAGAAGTCAGATACAGATTATTCAGAAATAGTTTCTTTAAAAGAACATTTTCCAAATTGGAACTCATTGGAAAATATAAATAATTTTTGGTATATAAATGTATACCGTATCAACAGCTGCTTCAGCAGGTCCCCTAATCGATACTAAGCAAGATTCAATAAGACGACGATATCCATTCTCAGGAGCAATGAGATGGGGTTGATATCCATCTGCTTCAGTTATTAGCTTTCGCACGGTGTCCATTGATAGATGTTTGTCAAACTGCAGCCTTTTTAGAGATGCTGGAAATTGATTATCAAATACTTGGTAAATTTTCTCACCACCTGGCCGTCTGTATTCATTCAATCATTTCCATGGTCAAAATGGATTTGTCTGAATGAAAGAATTACAATTTAATTCCTTGTATAGACTAAATAACAGTGGAAAAGGACATACATGCCATCAAGATGATCTTTAAATATCTGATCAAAAGTTCTACAGATTTCCATTACCATGTACAACTTCCCCTGCAAATGGAGAAAGAACATTAATTGGATAACCTAACTATGCAGAGGAATAAGCACTTGCAAGAAATTAAAATAGCTTACACCAGTATCAACAGCAATAGGTTTCCCAATACGGCTCAATTCGGTCTCCAATTCAATAATAGTCTTGCTAATAAGTGATTGAAGACCTGGGATCCGAGACTTGATGACAGTTTCCAAATGCTGAAAATTTAAATGCATACTTGAGAAAAAATTAAAAGAAAAAGGACAATAATCAACTTAGAAAATTTGGAAACGATCACTTGAACGCTTGTACCTCCAAAATCAAATTGTCAATGAGATTTCAAGTATTACATTACATCATGAAGAGGATCACGATTCAGCTTACCTTAGATAGCACCTTTCCTAGATGCACAGAGCCCATTCTGCTAGCCATATGTCTATATTCTGGGGTATTAGCAAAATATTCATTCTCTCTACGCCGAGCAGCGATCATATCAACATTTTTATTGATATCAGCTTGGGAGCGATTAACAACACCAATCCAAGGGAAATTTAGCTTATATGCTCTCCCTTCAAGGATCTAGAAAAGGGAACAGGAGAGAGGAAACAATAAGTGGAAGTCAATATATGAACTTGACAAATTTGATTTTTGCAATTTAAGCTTAGAAAAAAAGAGGTAAGAATAAGTAAGTCTGAACAAAAAGGAAATGGTTGTTTGTGTTATTCTAAAATTTCATCACTGATGTTGAGACAAGTATAGGACAATTTAAGCCAAAACATATCAACTTTTCGCTAAACTAGAGCAAAATGAGTAGTGTCTAGCATAAGGAAAACAAAGACTTTCCAATCTTCAAATGATGATCGCACGTTTGTCCCATTTCTACCATATAACTTTAATTTTACTTGTATGCTATAATCTTAGATTGTAATGCTTTTCTGTAAGTACAAAATAACTCTTCCCATGCTAAAAGTTGGTCAAAGGACATGAAGAATGAAAGAATTTTGCATGAGGTAAGCCTTGCACTGTCTGTAATCTGTATTGAGAGGGGGGAATGCTTACATCAACTGCATCAGTACCCTTGTCCATAAGATCAATCTTTGTCAAAACTCCAAATGTCCTTTCCCCTGAAAATATTGATAACTGACTTAAGCCATAATGATTGAAAAACAATTTTCAGAAAAAAGTCAACTACTCTTAAAAAGATATAATGACATTGACTCATTGACGATCAAGTAGCCAGAAAGTCAGAACAGAAATTTGAATATTGTAATGCTGAGTAAAAAAGTAAACATTAGAAACTTGAAGAGACTATGCTGCTGTATCTCACCAAATTCATCAAGCAGTCTAACCATCTTCTCATAAGGAACATGACAAAAAATGTATTAGCATTTACTTTCATACTTAATAAATCTCTGAACAGCAACTGCATAGAATCTCAGTCACATAATATGATATTAACCAAGTTGAATTTACCTATTTTAATGCCAATCATCATATATCAAGGAACTTGGTACCTGACATTCTGTGTAGATATGAGAATTTATTGATCAAAGAAGCCCAACACAAAAAGATGTTACAGACGTTCCTATGATTTTATTTTCAGCATCTACAGTTTTAGACTTTAAGCTTTAGCTAATTTATGAAATTACTTGATACAGCTAACTACGTATCACACATTGCCTCAGTACCATTGCTTTATTAAAAAAATTGTGTTCAGCATCTTACCTTTGGGGTCTACTTCACGGGAAATCTTAATTGCATCTGAGGTAGCAAGATCTTGATTGGCAGGAGATATAGCCAAAATGATGCAATTTGGCTGCAATAAATGATAAGGTTATCTATTACTTTCAATCATGCCGCGACCAGGAGGTTTGACTTGCACCATAGGTGCTCATACATCTAAATAAATAAATCATAGAAGAAGCATTCATCTATTTTTAGAGTGAGAGGAGCTTATTATGGCCACTTGATCAGGATGAATGGTTTAAATAGAATATAATCTCATGAGCATTAAACGGATGTTTTAATACAAACCTTTCATCTTAATATAATGATTGCATTTAACTTCTCTCACCTCATAACAAACAAATATGCATCAAACGTTCCTGAGTGTAATATGCATGCACAACATACATAAATGTATGCAAGAATAATTACCTTTTCAATAAAGGACCGAACCATATTTTCGATGTCTTGCACAATGCTATCTGGTTGACCCTCTGCAATATCCCATGCAATATTATGCCATTATTACTCTCTGTGTATATAATAAAATGGTGTTTGGAAATATAATTCTCTCTTTAACTTTTAAGCAAAAACTGAATCTTAGAAACTCACCCACAGCAACTTTTGTGAGTCCCGGAAGATCAACCAGTGTAAGGTTGACAACTGCAATGAACAAATACAATGCATGGCATGAGATGAGACGCACGCTTAAATAATTACATTGAATTTATAAAAAAAAATAGGAACAACTAACAAGGACAAAGGAGCTGTATGTAGCCAAAAGAAATTTTCCACCCTAAAATATTTTCAATCTGAAAAATGTAAGGCTATGGAAGTAAGAGATAGGACTTGCTATTGAACTCTGGTTTTTTTGTTTTTTTTTTTTTTCCCCACAGCTGTAACACTCAGAAGATAAAAACTGATGCACTAGCCACTATGGATCCAAGAAGTGCCAAAGTAGAAAATTGTTGTCATTGTATATTTTGTATTCTGCAAGCAACCGGTGATTATTACATATATAGAAACAATAGTAAAAAAGATGGTAATAGACAGCGTCCTATAAACTGATTAGTTAAAGCCTCAAAAATAATTGAACTATGCATCGCCTTAGTTGTTACAACCTTGTTATACATAAGATTATATTTGATTGCTATAACTTATATCTCACCATGGGGGGAGTAGATACTCAGATGGATGGGAACTGAAGAAATACCCTTGGCGCGACCTGTTTCTCTATCAGTCTCATCAGCAATCTCTTGCCTAGCAGCAGCTACAGAACAGACAAAATTAGAATCTACCCGAGAAACAGCAACATAAAGATTATAAATTTAAATATGTTAATTAGTATCTACACATCATCATAAAAATATGCTCGAGAGGATCCAAATCCTTTCAACATTTGTTAAATACAAAATCAGATAAACTTAGTTGCTACTAGACTGATGTATGTAGATGTTACGTGCAATATACATATAAAAGCAATAGTGTGAAAAAAGTGTAGGCATAACAATAATAATACCAAAATCGGTGAATTTCTTCCTTGGAAGGTGCATAAATTCAGCATATTCTCTCCCTTCATCAATCTTATGAAGTTGCAAAACAAGAGGACGCCGAGTAACAATCCCTGCATAAAAATACTAGTTTACTTACTTATAAACACATCCGTATAATATACTAAAGTACATATGTACATTACATACATATAGCAGTAATAGGTTTTAACAAAACAAAATTAATTACCAGATCCACGAGGTAAAAAGTCCTTTCCAACAATACTCTCCAAAACTGAAGATTTTCCGGAACTCTGCAACATCAATAAATTCATTAACAACCTATAAACTCTATATGTATAAGAGTTTAATTATGATGCACCATCACCAAAAAAGTTTTTTTTTTTTTTTAAATTTTTTACGATATCAACCAATCCTATTTTTTGAGGTAGTCATTACGAGAGTTATATCTTTTAATGACACAATTATGCATAATGCATAAATTTAATTATGATGCACTCTTACGTAAAGTTTTTTTACACCACCGATCAATCCTACATTTTGAGGCAGTCGTTACAAGAATTTTTTTTTAATGACACGACCATGACCATGCATATTCAAATGACAAATACTTATAGCATATTTGGTAACACAATGATTCCTCGCCCAACGCTTGTGAGAATAGCTTTGAGTGGAACTTGCGTTTGCCCTGAAGAAATGCAGAAACAAACATTCCTTTAATAGTTACTGGATTATTTCATTAACCTTGCATACCTGTACTCGTTCCGCGAATGAGGCAACAATGCTATAGAATTAGAATGCATTAAAATGAAATCCATTGCATTAGGCGAACAAATAATAATAAAATTGGAAACATCAAATTTAATCAGAAAAAGGAATATACATTGTACATTATACTCATTGACGATGCTAGATTAAAATTAATTAAATAAATCTCAGCATGCAGCATATATATACTAAGCAAGCAGCAACCGATCCTAAACGTTTTGGACGATCGATAAAATCATAAAATGAATAATTAAAATTAATAAAAATAATAATAATAATAATAAAAAGAAAAGAGAGTGGTAACGAATGAACGGAAGATGAAGATAGAATGAACCTGGCCACCGACGACGGCGATGGAGGGAAGAGCGTCCCAGAGAGTGGGCATTGCGGACTCCTCGCCATGATCGCCGAGAGCGGTGCATGCTCTCTGTATTTTGTTAACCAACTGTATCAGATTCTCCATTCTTTTTTATTATTATTATTCAATCGGACTCAAGGTGCGTGCGTGAAAGAGCGATGATGATGATGATGATGGAACCAGGAAAATGAAGAATCAGAATAATGAGAATAGAGGAGGAGGAAGATAAAATAATTTTCCGAATAATAATAATAATAATAATGTTTGTGTTGGTTCGTTCCTTTGAAAAGTTCGTCACCTTTTCCGTTACGTTTTTTTTTTTCCTTATTCGTATCAGTTGAGCTAATTAGCACCTTAATTATTTTGATCACAAGTTAGCACCTTACTTATGAAATTAAATGAAGAAGAAGGAGACGAAAAAGAAGAATAATGAATTACTAGCAGTATAAACTATAAAGCTATTTGTATGGTGGAGGGGGCAATACGGTGAATATATCTATTTATATTGAAATAACGTAACGGAAAAAGTGACGAACTTTTCAAAGGAACGAACCAACACAAACATTATTATTATTATTATTATTCGGAAAATTATTTAATGATGTGAGATTTAAAGTTTCAAATATTGTATCAAACCAAAAATCAAACATTCAAATATTGTGAGTGTATGATACTTGATGACTTGATGAAGGGGCAACCATACACCTCAAAAAAATTATTCTTTGTCAATATGAATCATGAATGAACAGATCCAAAAATTTTATTTTGTTGGGCGATACTTGTAAGAAAATTTATAATATTATAATTATAATTAATATATATATATATATATATAAATAACTGTACATACATACTTATATATAAAGGATGAGCCACTTTTGATATACATCTTTTTTTTTTAATTCCCATTACTTATGAAAAAAAAATATGGTTGTGTTATTATTTTAATTAGTTTTTAAAACAAAAATCATAAGGGCTGTTGCCGATAGTTTAAAAAATACGTATATATTTACAATTTTCTCATTTCAATGCTTATAAAACAATTTTGATTTTATATTAATAAAAATAACATTCTCATGTATTAAAAAAAAAAACATGATAACCCACATGGATTGAGACGATTGGTAAACGGTCCGGTCTCGCTTGAAACACTCATCTGCCATAGTCAGGCACACGACCCGGATGTACCCAAATAATACTTGGGGAACCGGATGAAAAAAAACACTATAAATAAGATATTTCGTAATAGGCATGCAATTTTACCAAAAAGTTTGAAGAAAACGAGATGCAAAGAAAGAAGCAAGCATATAATTTCATCTATGTCTTTATTTTATTTAATTTATTCATTCTTTTATAGCTTTTTTTTTCTTCAAATTTTTAAATTTTCATTTGATTTGTTGTTTCCACTACAATTTAATTCCAAATTTTGTGTCATCAATTATATTTTGAGATTAATGAGTATGCACTGACAGTGTAATGTTTTTTACACTATCAGTTCATCATTCACCATTATTCATTTATATTATTTTAATCTAAAAGTCAACGACCATACATGAAGGGTAGATGATGCACTGATGGTGTAAAAAACCTTTACATTGTCGGTGCATTCTTCATTTTCTTTTATATTTTACCTTGAATTTGAAAAATATACGTACACTTTTAACAATTTAAAATGCGGTTCGATATAGTTAATTATTAATTAAAGGCTTATTTATGGTTTTGCTCCCTAAAAGTTCAACGTGTTTTGGTTTTAGTCCCTAAAAGTTATTTTGACCGTGACTGATCCTTAAATTTTCAAACATTTTTGTTTTGGTCTCATCTATTAGAAAAAATCAATTATTTGTTGACGTCTTTAACAGAAACCAACATCAACAACTACTCGGTGTGAGATAACGTCAAATAAGTATTGTGACATGGATGTTTCAGGTCCATATATAAATGCAAAATTCTGCCTATGAGACCATTTTGCGTATGAGACCATTTTGTGTTCATGGATTTGTATCATCCACGTTATATCACTTATTTGGTGTTTTCTCACACTACGTGACTGCTGATATGGTGTTCCGCTAACCACATCAGCAAATAACAGTTTTTTCATAATGGAGTGGATCAAAACCAAAATGTTTGAAAAATTAAGGATCAATCCCGGTAAAAATAACTTATAGGGACTAAAACCAAAACACGCTGAACTTTTAGTGATCAAAAGCATAAATAAGCCTTAATTAAATACAGGATATATTAGAATGTGAGTGAACACATTCTTTTATATTATATATATATATAGAGAGAGAGAAGGTGGTACACAACATGTTATCATTCATTCATATTACTTTTAGTTTCTTCATATAACACAAGTAGATGTTAGATCCAGATGTCAATTTTGAATGTTCATATAACACTACTCATATTACTTTAGAGTTAATAGTCACTTTAATTCCCGAAAGATACATTGGTCATCAATTCAGTTCTTGAAATTTTTTTTACATTAATTTAATCCCCAAAAGATTAACTTGACATCAAGTAGTAGTGTAAATTTTGGTACCCGAAAGATTCGCATGGTCATTAAATAATTTCCTAAAATGACCAATGTGGTGTCATGTTGATCTTTGAAGGACTAAATTGATGTAAAAAATCTTTTGGACAATAAATTAATGACCAAAGTATTTTTCAAGGACTAAAGTGACTATTAACTCTATTACTTTATATTTAGAGTGAATGACTATTAGCACAAGAATAGTGGATAATTTGCCAACAATATAAACAACATTTAGGTCTTCACTACACACCTATTAAACTCATATTTTTATAGAAATCATATTAATCAACCCTCTAAAAAAATAATATATAGCATTTTAAATAAGGCAAATGTTGATAAAGTATCATATATAGGATACTTGTTAAATAGCCAAAAATAGTGAAAAATCATTGAAAATGTGGTTTTTTTCTCCTTTTTTTTTTTTGGTTACAAGGTTTTTTAATTTGTTTTAATCTTTAGAGAAAAAATAATATGGACTTATAATTTTTTATACGAAGGCGGGGCTAAGCCAAGTTTATTGATAATTAATTAGAATGAATTATACGGGGTAAAGAAGCCCAATACAATCATTAAACATAAGTTTAGAGAGAGCATTAGGAGGATCAGAAAGAACATGAAATCCAAGTCCCTGTGATAAACTCCAGTTAGCTAATTAGTCATCACACCAATTTCCTTCCCTGTGTGTATGAGAGAAATCAAGGGGCCAATTCAAAACTTTCCATTTTCTAATTAATGTGGTTAATAATGAGCCTGCAATTGTAATTTGTAAGTGCCACCTTTTGTTAAAAAATCCCATAAGCTTGCAATAGATTTCCATAAAGGGGAGTCGTTGGCACGTGCTTTCAAGGAATGAGGATCTGCTATGCGGAATGGGCATTTACCTCGTAACACCTGAACCCATAAGAGATTTGGTTTGGTACGTATGCCCCAAGCAAGTTTTAGGAGACAAGCTTCATTCAATGACATCAAGTGCTTGAACCCCAAATAAAGCTCCTTTAATTTAGAGTCTCTCAATTAATTTTTCAGAAGAACATCCAACTCGGCGAATTTTCGTAATTGTTCCTTACAATTTTTCGTGTTTTAAAAATATCGATGCAAGATTTCTCATTTTCAATATTATCAAAAGGAAACACTTGTGCAGTTTGGCTTACGAATTGGAGCTTGCATCAAGATTGCTTGGATTTCACTTACTTGATTGGCCACCGAATGATCTTTCAGGACTTCTTTTCCATGATTTTTCCGGGACCTCCTTCTGCACTGTAACTTTGCATACTTTTTTTTTCTAGGCTTTTGTCCCACTGTTTAATAATAATAATAATAATAATAATAATAATAATAATAATATATGAGTTCGTATAATCAATCAATCATTCAATCTCCTATATGAGTTCGTATATGATTTTTAATTTGATGATATTCATAATTTAGAAAAATAATACTCCCTCCGCTCTTAAATATAAATATTTGAGATGGTTTTTTCACGTGATTAAGAAAATTACTTAACATGATTAGTGATATTGAAATTGATAAAATCTAGTATTTATAAAAAATAAAGTGTTTGAATAATTACTTATAATTATTATTGAAACTCTGAAAAGTAAAGTGTTTGAATAATAAAAAATATTATGAAAAAAAATTAATTAATTTTACTGAAAATTGAATCAAGTATTTATAAAAAGGAATAAAACCCCTTACTATATACTCCCTTCGTTCCTGAATACAAAGTCCTATTGACACTTTTATTTTGTCCCTATTCATAAAGTCTCATACCAATTTTCAATGATAATTAATTACTTTTTTCCACAAACGTCCCTATTTATTTAATATTTTTTAGATTCCCAATAATAATATTTATAGGGATAATTTTGAAATTAAATATCAAAAGTTCACGTTTTCAATACAATTAATGGACGTGAAATCCCCAAAGAAGTTTTATATTTATGGACGGAGGGAGTAATATTTATATTAGGAAGATAAGTAATCAAACATTGTAAAAACAAGTTAGAAATCATAGAGTAAAAATGACCCTCCCACCTTACGGGGTTCGAATGGCCAATCATAAATTTCAACAAATATAAATTTGAGTAACATGTTGAAAAATGAGCATATATATATTGAAGGACGTAGCTGAAGTTTGTCCTCAGGTGACGGGTTTTGTGGGTCTTTGTTGGATATTGATGGCGGTCAGGTGCTATGGTTTGGGTTGTGACGCACTTTGGTTGCAGCATTATTTCAAGACAGGTGGCTTTGTAATTTCGGTGACGTTTCAATTCAACAATAGTGAGATAATGGCTCTTGATTACGTTGGCCATGTTTCAGTATTTAACTTAGAATTTTATTTTATTTTTTTAATTCTTTTCTTTTCCGTACAATCAAATATGAAATGTTTTCTTATTTCATAAAATATGCAAACAAAGAAGCAACACGAGGGTATCATATTCTACGTCCTCTAATAATGCTGTTGGTATTTCAATTTTTAATGTTGTTATAATGGGTATGCACTTATGTTGTAATAATTCATTATTCATTTGTATTACTTTAATTTAAAAGTCAACAACCATAAATGGATGAATGATACACTGATGATGTAAAGTCGATGCATTACCCATTTTCTCAAGAATAAATCACGCCCGTCCCAATTATATTATTCAACCAGAGTGACACGAAATATCTTATGGTATTCAATTTTTAATTTTTAATAGGGTAAAATGGAGATCAGAGATGTTAAGAGAATCATTTTGATATTGACCTTTAGACCTCTCGAAAGGAACATGAACATCCTATATTATCAATAAATTAAAACTACCTTTGACTTTTTAATTAAAAAAAAACTACCTTCTTTGACTTGTATTTTACATTTAAGTACCGTTCTTTCAGGAAAGTTGGTTGGACTTTGGATATATACATAGAAAGAACAATCTAGTTCAAATTGAACATATCTATATATCATCTCTTGTCATATACTCACATGTATAATATAATAATGACATAAGCATGTTAATTCTTAGAATGAAAACCTTACTTTCATAAAAATTTTAAATGCAGTTCACCAAAAAAAAAAAAAAAATTTAAATGCATGCATGATGCATCTAACGTATGCAATAAATACACGTAAGCTCACAATGCTTAGCAGAAAATTTTGGAAGTGATCTAAACCGTCCATTTACTACTAGTCCACCACTTATTACCTCAAATTGCTCGTGATGCATAAAATAACATTTTTTCTGTTCATTTTTCTATGGTGAAGGAATTAAAAAAGGTGTAGTAACATTGTATTGAGAAAAATAATGTAGTAAAAAATAATGGACTTAGTTTTTTAATACACATTTATCATGTTTATATTCCTTAAATAGGATTGTGATTCACAAAACCTTTATGCTAATGAGATACAGCTACATTGACCTTTGAGTTGGGTAGAAGACACTTGCATGGATATTGCTGAGAAAATGGAAGAGGTGAGTTCTAGAAGTATCACCAATTAGAGGTGATGCAATAGTTGAAGACAGATAAACATTATACATGTAAAGTTGACCATTTTCTTGTATTTAAGGAGGTTCTGGTTCTTTGCATTTCATTAATTCTTTCTTTCTTTCTTTCTTTTTTTATGTGTTTTGATCTGTTATGTGCCTAGAAACCTTGCAGCTCAAATCATCATTATCATTGTATTATCCTTGATCTTGATCCCTATGTATTTTAGATTTCATATTATGCACATGTTTAAAAATACACAGTGATTAGTACATATATTTTGATACAAGGCTAAATTAACTACTACAATGGGTTGCATGCCTTCAAAAGTAGCACAAAAAAAGTCACTACCCTTCAAAGAAGCAGAAAATAGGCCTCTTCCCTCAAAAGTAGCAGGAAATAAGCCTAGACATAATAAGTCTAGCTTTGAGGATTTTTCTGTCCTTGCTTCTGAAACACCATGTGAGTAGGGAAACTCTGCCTTTTGATATTTTAACTTCAAGCACTTTGAGTGTGGAAATATGATTTGTTTTTTGCAATGTATTAATCTGATCATCTAAAAAATTATAATGTTATTGCTTAATTGCTTAACAATAATGTTGGTTACCTCTTAAACAAGGTAGTTTCATTTCTACTGATTTGGAACTCTTTTCTTATGTGTGGCAGTTACTGTAGGTAAGGTGGAAAAGTTGCATGAGTTGTACAAAAAATTAAGCAATATCATTGTCAAAGATGGGTTTATTCAAAAGGTAAATTTGAATATAAACATACACATAGTTCTTTGAATTTGGTAACGCTTAGCAGTGTCAATAATTTTTTTGTTTTACTTCTTACATGTTACATGCATTTCTTGCAGATGTAGAGTTTTAAATAATAGATTTTTCTGTTACATGTACTTACAGGAAGATCTTCTCTTTGCTCTTTTCAGAAACAGCAATACGCCAAATCTATTTGTGGACAGGGTATGTATGCAGATCTGCTTGCGTTATTCTTACCAGATACTTTAAATTTGTTTTGGTTCTAGACAATCTTATTTCCCTCATCACTGATTTGAGTTATATATCAGCATTAATTGGCCAAAATAAAAGTTCAAATATCATAATTAATAAGGTTACATACTTACATTACTAAAATGGTAATCCTTTACTAGTAATTCTCCTTCTATCAGGCAAGGAGTGGTGTGTTAGTTATCTGGCATTGGCAAATATAACATGGATTTTTGCTTGTGTTAAGTGTAATTGCATTAACTGTGCTAATCCTATAGTTACTAATGTGAAGTTGTCTTCTTTTAAGCTAACAAACACTGCTGATCATGGTCATGAAATTCTGGCTCTATATATGCAGGTATTTGATCTTTTTGATGTCAATCACAATGGCCTCATTGAGTTTGGGGAATTTGTTAGATCTTTGAGTGTCTTTCACCCAAAAACTCCTGAAGCAGTCAAAATAAAATGTAAGAAGTATAAGCTGTGATACATAAGGAATGCATGTCAATCATTCCAATTAATTTAGAATCATATGTTTATGTAATGGATTACAAATTTACAATGATAGAATACATCATTCATTCTTATATTTAATTTACTGAAATATTAAGCAAATGATTGTTCACTGTGTAATTTTTACTTTTTTGCAGATGCATTTGAACTCTATGACTTGAGGCACACCGGTTATATTGAACGCGAAGAGGTAAACACTCCCAAGTTTTTATATTACTATTGACAACAGAATCACGAGTGAAGTACCATTTTGGTCCTTCATATTTTTTAGAAATGACACTTTAGTCTCTCAAAATGTGGAAATTCACTTTTAGTCCCTGAAGATTTTTTTATGGGAACTTAAGTCTCTCCCTCCACTCTGCCAACTGTCTCAATTGCAGACTTAAGTGTCCCATAAAAAAATCTTGAGGGACTTAAGTGAGAGACTAGAGTGTCTCATCTAAAAAACATGAGGGACTCTAAAATCATAAACATTCAATAGAAAAGAGCAACATGTATGAAGTCGATAGTATGTGAACCAATGACCAACACCCCAACCAGGTTAATGACCGGTCCGAGTTTAATAACATTGGTTTTTGATGAGTAGCCTTAAGACAATAACTTTGTGTAGTTAAACTTAGTACCAATAAACAAAAGAAATTATTAGTATAAATCTAATAAATAAGCATTCTGAATGCTTAAAAAAAAAGAAAAGTATAAAAATAAACATAATGGATATTGAACTAGGAACATGATCACATGTCACAATCTGACCTTTTTGGATACCACTGTAGTTGTAAGCCATAATTATTTCTGCACATACCTGAGCAATTTGAGGAGAAAATTAAACTAGCAGGATCATTGAGCTTTATTATTTTTGAATATGTAATTTGGACAGATAGGAGCTAGCAGAATAATTTATAAGTGAGTCCATTAATTGGTATATTATAATTACCCAAAGTTTCTCTGTATAATGTAATTCATGAAACTACTTATTTGAAGTATTGTTAAAATGATTCTAGGACCTTTTCTCTCCCAGGACAAAATTTGTCAAGAGTAGCAGTAACTCAAATAATAACTATAGTTTATAGGAAACATTTGTGTTTTAGTAAAAATCTAGCTAGCTGCTACGCGTTTAACTTTTGAATTTAATGAACATTAACAGCTGAAGGAGATGGTGCTGACGATTTTGAATGAATCTGATCTGGTTCTCTCAGATGATGTGGTTGAAACAATAGTGGACAAGGTTTGTTCTCTTACTATTAGACTCTCAAATCATGATCATCTTTTATAACTTTTTCTAAACATTGTTAGTTCTCATATGTTCAAAGGGGTGTTAACAGACATTTCAAGAAGCAGACTCAAAAGGTGATGGGAGAATTGACCTTGAAGAATGGGAAGAATATGTGAGAAAGAATCCATCAATACTGAAGAACATGACTCTACCTTATCTGCTGTAAGTTTTAAATTCTCTGACATGAGAATCAATAGCTTGCATAATAATTCATTTCTTAATAAGCCTCCAAATTGCATTGAGTAAAATGGTTTTATCCTGTTTTGTGCTTATTAGCATTTGAAATATTTGCATATCAAATAATGGCTCAGATAATTTTTTTAATTTGCTTTTAACTGTTCTATTATCCACTGATAGCTAATAATACTTACATTTTGTTTATTGGTAGAGAGAATGTACACATTTCGAATGAGACTTGAATGTTTCTTTTCTGAGATAAATATCAGGCATTACATGACCAAATACTTCGCTTCTGGTTGTGTTTAGGAATTAGGAATTACTAAATTTTCATTTGTAACTATTGTATTAATTCCATTCTCAATAGCTTTTTTTCAGTAAAATTGGATGTTATCTTTTGTGCAACACTTGTTAGTATATATAATGGTTTACCTTGGCCTGAATTCTGGTTGTATGGTTTAACTCATCTAATGTTTTTTATATGATAGACTACATGTGCTTCCATATTTATGCCATAACTATGTTATCAGTAACAATTGGTTGTTTCTGAATCACTTATTGATGTTAACTTCAGGGACATAACTCAAGCATTTCCCAGTTTTGAGCTGAATGGAGAAACAGAAGAATCACGTGCACTTGTAGCTTCAATATACATATAAATCCATGCCAGAAACTCTATATTCCAAGACAATCCTCTTGCATAGTATAGCTCAAAATGTGCTAAATCATCATTTCCCATAGTATTTATGGAATATATAGTGTTATTTGTACATCTATAATTCAACATCTTCTTTTACGTTCAATCAAAGTATTTTTATCTCTCGTTTACTTTTCATCTTTTATCTTTTACACACATCTCAAAATATTTATCTAAAAACCAAAAAAAATCTAAATATTATCACCAATAAGATGTCAAAATATCAATTTTGTTATGGGATTTATCTACTTTATAACCATCTCCCCTCTTTTCAATGGAATTGAATTTAACTTGTATATTTGCATGGGAATCAATTAGCTTCATCCACATGTGTCTATATTGCCTCTTTGATTTTGTTAATACTTTATTGGATAAATATTTATTTACTTTGACCTTATTTTCTAATATTAAACTAGTTTAGCTTGCCCGTGCGATTCACGGGAATGAACCAATATATTAAATTGCAAAATGTTGTTATAAATGATAATTATTTGAAAATAAAAATTAAATAAATATTTTTTAAACTGAATTGCATAATTTTATTTATGAGAATTGTTAATAATTAAATTGAATCAATCAGATTTACATTTGCAAAAATTTCTCGGTAAACTACATTGATAGTGCAGTTTTCCTCGAGTTCTTCTTGATTTTCTAAGAGTATTCTCAAACCTGCTTTACTCCTGACCCTTGATAGTGCAACATATAATTGTCCATGAGTGAAAACTGGTTTCGGTAGATACAAACCAACTGTAGACAGCGTTTGGCCTTGGGACTTGTTAATTGTCATAGCGAATGATAGAACTACTGAAAACTGTCTTCTTTGAAACTTAATTGGAAGTGTTTCATTGTTTGGAACTATCGTCATTCTAGGTATAAGTCCTAATTCACCGCCTCTATTTTCAGTTAAGATGAGACATTGAAGCACATGATTTCCCATTTTTCTTATTTGAAGCCTAGTTCCATTACATAGACCATTTGATTGGTCCACATTCCTCAATAACATGATCGGAACTCCTTCTTTTAGTTTGGCTTGATAATTCAGATGGTGAAATATTTGGCCTAAATCCATCTTCTCCATATGGGAAAAGTAATGGATATTATAGACCAAGGTATGAAGGGTGGTTGACATTTATCCTTTGAAGTCGTTTTGATTGTGTTTCTAGGAGAATGTCTCTATCAGCAAGCGATCCATCTATATCTCCAACAATAAGAGCATCAACTTCTGAAGCTGTTTTCTGGTCCCAAATTTGTCTATTCTCCATGGCATGTACTGAATAGCAAGTCACTATCAGATTAGATGCAGTCAAGTATTGATCACCTTTTTAATTCTCCATGGCATGTACTGAATAGCAAATCACTATAAGTATTGATCACCTTTTTAATAGCATATAAGCTGAAATTAGAGAAGAGTTTGTTGTTTTTAAGAAAAGGATTGTATGGTACGACTGATTGTTTTTTGTTTAATGGCTTCAATTATTTATAACTGAAATTCTAAACTTCAAATTTGAATCATTCTATTAAGCTGATTAGAATCTTAATATTTCATATATAGCAAATATTCTTTTTTATTTATTAGCTAGTTTTGTTTATTTTAGTATCATATTATCCCTTCTTTATAGGAATCAGTATTAGTTTATCATATTTTAGATTTGATTATCTTTTGGATTTATGCAACTTTTCTTCAAGGGCATAGGTGTGTATATAATCAGAAATGACCAATGAATAGTTTTTATTTTTAAAAAAAATATTAAAAAAAAGTAAAGAGAGAAAAGCACTTTTCCTCATTTCCTTAATGTGATAAGAACATCAATTACGGTATAGTGGATGAGGTCACGAGGAATTTTCTTAGAATCTTTATTGTTTATCAGCTAGTATTGTTCATTTTAGTATCATATTATCCCTTATTTATAGGAATCAGTATTAGTTTATCATATTTGAGATTTGAAATAGTATCATGTAAGAATATTACTTTTAAGTTCCTTCAGAAAATCACCCCCTTTATATTCATGCCTTTCTTCTTCACTAAAAGGCTTTGTATGTTCTATTACAAGCTCCACCATTGTACCAATCTCCATTTTCAAGAAATTGATACCTTGAGGAATCCATTGGCTTGAGGGCATCGGACGGTGGTGACGGTCGAGCGGTGGGCGACGGTGACTACAACAGCGATGGTGGCCAAGCGGCGAGAAGCGACGGGTGACAACAAAGGACTCAAGGAGTCAATAGTGTTTATATAGAGTATCCCTCCGTTCCTATTTATAAGACCATTTTGGGGTTTTTCACTCCCACCAAGGAGAGTGGATAAATTTGTTAGTGACATTGAAAATGTGAAAATTTGATATAACTTTTCAAAATTACCCCTATAATTATTATTGGAACTCTAAAAAGTGTTGAAGGGGTGTTAGTGGAAAGAAGTAATTAAATGCTGTTAAAAATTGAAAAGGGGTCTTATAAATAGGACCAAAATAAAAATCCCAAAAATGTCTTATAAATAGGACCGAAGGGAATACTTTATAGCATACTCTTAAACCATTTTTTCCCCAAAACCCAGTAGCATCAAAGTTATCAATGTGCTTTGATAGGCAAGAATCAAACCAATCATCAAAAGAAGGGCAATTCCCAATAGAACAAATCATTTTCCACCAATCCAAAGCTTTTGCAAAGTTGCAACCTCTTCCCAACGAGAGATGATACAATTTTACTATTACATTATTATTATTATTATTATTATTATTATTATTATTATTATTATTTTTAAAGAGTGATGATATATAAGTCTATAAAATCAACCTATAAGTAAATTTGCACCATATAAATGTGATATGCAATCATGTATTATTTGTTAATCAATCATATTTACTCAATACTTTCTTATAGTCATTACAAAATTAATAAGTGCAAAGAAAATTTGTCACAATAATGAATGTTATTAATAACTACATTAACCATATTCCTTAATTTACATAAAAAAATCTTAATAAATATAAATACTCTCTCCGATCTATATTATAAAAAAAAAATTATTTTCATTAATGATATAAAATACTATAAGTAAAAGGTTAATCAAATTTATATTATTAAATACAATTATTCCTAAAATATTTTCATTGTAACTAGCTGGTTGACCAGTGCTTCCGCAAGGGACGGTAATTATTTATTGCATTAGCTTTTTAACGTATGTAATATACAAATTGTTGAATATACACAAATATTAAATAATTATTTATCTAATGTATGCAATTTACATACTTCCCTTTTTTATTTTTACCTTGTCCATTTGGCATATGGAATTAAAATAATAGTATAGAATTGTAGTGTTCTAATTCATATTTGATTAGTAATTTTTTTCCTTCCCCTTATTCCATAACAATTTTAGCTATATGCATAACAAGCATCAATACCAAAATATGAGAAAATTAATTAGTGATGACAAAAGAAATTAAAACATACACAAACTAACCCCATCCAAGTAAAAATTAAAAAAAAATCATAATCTGGATTATTAAAATCCAGCTCGTACATACCGGAGTAAAATTGGGAAAATGGAATAAACATAGAACTCACTATACTCGAATTTATTTATAGCGACAAATCAAATCAAGAATGACTCAATGTCTCAATCTAAGAAATAGCTGAATGATGCACAAAGATGAATATATCATACAAATTAAGTACCATACACAGGATTTATTAGATAATCTTAATTAATTGATGAAAAAGTTCACATAACTTGGAAAATACAGAGAAATTATTAGTAATCAGATCAAGAAATCTAAAAACTCATCAAAATTAAAATAAAAACCTGTGTTATTTCATATCAAAAATTCAGTACATACTCAGACAACCAACCCAAATATTGGATGGACTCGTGGGCGTGGCGGTCGTCGTTGAAGCTGGACTCGTGGTGGTGGTCGTCGAAGCTGGTTGTTCGTGGCGGATCGGATCACGATTCGTGGTTGTCGTCAAAGCTTGGGCTCGTGGCGGTTCATGTGAGACGGAGAGAGGCTGTGCGAGTGAAAGACTGGTTCGACCACCGTGCCTTCGACGTGCGGCGACGGTGGCTTCAACGTGATGTGCGGCGACCGTGAGAGCGAGAGACGGTGACCGTGCGGCGACCGTGAGAGCGAGAGACGACGACCGAGAGTGTTGAGAGAGAGAGCACAAGAACTTGAGTTTTGGTTTGTGACTGCTAGGTTAAAGTATTTGGTTTGTGGCTGCTAACTTAAACAGTAGAAATGTGGAATATAGGTTAAAGAGTGTTAAACGGGTTTTTTTCTTTTTTTTTTCCTTTGTCAAAGGCTCCCAGGCCCAGCACCAGCACAGTAAAAAAACGTTTTTTTTAAGTATTCGCCCGCGGGCCGCCCGCAGCCCGCCCTATTTTTCCCGCAAAAAAATAAAAAAAACGGGCGAGGGCGGGCGGGCATTTTTTAAAACTAGGGCCAAAAATACATGCTCTGCCCGCAAAAAATGCGGGCGGGCGGGCGAGGCCCGCGGGCTTTTGCCCTAATTGTCAATACTAATTCTATGCATAAAACAAAAAGGAAAAGGAAATGCAAATATAATATAGATACTTAGCTTGACGAGTAGATGAAAGAAGCCATACCTTTCACTACTACGTACTTCATTTGACTTGTTTAGTGTCTTACGCTCTGCTAATATGTTTAGTGGAAACGGTTAAGATACATACTGGTCAATAGTTCGGACTAGTACGAACTCTTATCTAATGGCTAGAAAGTACTTGTGACAACTTTTACAATATGGACGGTTAAGATTAATTACCTGGCACAAGTACAATCAATTACTTGGCATAGTTACAACCAATAGATTATTTTTGTTGAAGTCCTTTTTAATACATACAATTGTCCCTTGTAATTGAAAACTGTTTTTAATTAAAATAGAGATGGTCCAGGATAAACACCTTTTTTTTTTTACAAAATAAAAAAATATACATTATTTTTTATAAAACTCAATCATTTTTGAATATTTATCTTTTACCCTAATGATTGAGATTAAGTAAACTAAAAAACAAAACTATTGCTTTCGTCATTTTTTTTTCAATTTCATTTTAAAAAATTTTGGTTTCAATTTGATCCTTAATTCTTTTTTATCGCAACTTTTTCGATTTTCAAGAAAAAATCACAATTTGGGTATCACTAGGTTAAGGATGAAAAAAATATACAAAATGCATTCAATAATTTTTTAAATTGTGCCATAAAAAATATTTTAAAACTTATTTGAAAACAAAAAAAATTTAAGGCTAAATTTATATCTTATGGTAAGAAGATTTCTTAAGGCTATTGTTTCTAACGTTGCTAACATAATTAATCATTTTTCACGAATTTTGAAATTCTGCAACATAGCGGTAGGTTATGCTGTATTAAATATCTATTGGTATGAAGACTATTATTTCATATTTGAATTCCCACTGATAGTTAAGTTATTCACCGTTACCAGACAGGTAGGCAGACAATTGGAATAAGCATGCTTGCTGGTTAGTACTATTAAGTTCAAGGGGAGGAGTGTTATTAACGTACAAGCTACACTGATCCAAACTAATGATTAGATGATAGAATCGAAACAAGTGGGATGGAGTGGATAATAGCTTAGGTAAGGTTTGTTCTCATAAGCTCAAATATCCAAATTTATTTAGTGTATTTTTTTTTGTAAATTAATATATTTATTTTGTCATTTATCTATTTATTATAGTAATAATTGTTAATAAGTTTTATTCTCATATGCTCAAATATTTTTTCTTAAAATGCTCTTGTGATCATGTTTTATACAAGCCCTAATGATTCAGGTTCCAAATTCTCCAAAATAGGTGGATCGAATTTTACAGAATTGAGTTATATGATATAGACGAAAGTATGGAAAATCATTTCAATAAATCAAAATATCAGCTCTTAAATTGTATAATTTTGGTTCTGATACCAATTGTAAGAACTTTATAAATAAAATATTAATATATGCGATTATATAAAATTAAAACACCGAGTTTGCGCTTACTCGTTGAAGACATAATACAATAGCACTTCTTCAGAATCTTGAAAAGGAAGTACAATGTTTTTCTCTGCCTAACCGCTAACTCTCATATCTCATACCTCTACGGTTATCCATGAGGCAAACTGTAAGTGGATGTATATTTTGTATTTGTGACAGCAGATGAGACCTAGCCAATTTATAATTTATTAACCCTAGTCTCCATCCAAAACTTAAGCTTGTGACTCAATTTTTTTTATTTTTGGTTATTACGTGTAAACTTCATATTTCAACAATGTTTTCAAGTCATAAAGAAGGAAATAACGAGAAATAGAGAAATGATAAAGTTCATGGCGACATTTAATTTTAGTCGACTTTATTAATTAGCACAAAGTATGCAAACTTGTGTCCAAAATTGTACGGGTATCACAATACTATGGACCTCCAATAATTTAGAGAGATTCTTTGCACTTGTAGGAGCAATTAAGCTACTCAATTTGCCATTATGCTACCATAAACTTAATGGACCATAATTCTTTTTGCAAGTTCAGAGTACAAATTTTATTTAAACCCACAAATTCTTCCCTACTTGCTTGCTCAATTTCATGGTTCGCAAATTCATCACTCAACACTAATAACTTTACACTATCAGTTTTTTTTAGGCGAAAGCAAAATTTGTGTAAAAGAAGCATAAGGGGCATACAAGCTACTGCTGAGTAGATAAAATACAAGCTACATGGTTAATAGTTAATACATCACTACCCATCAAAATCAAAAGCCCCTACTTTTAAATGTAGGAAATTTTTAATATGCAACCTAAAATTAGATGGTTGCTATGCAACCTTATATTAAACAAATAAGAAGTTGACACTTAAGACATGTATGTCATGTCATTCCTTGAACTAGTCAAATATAATTTTTACAATTTAGTCCAACATAAAAAGTAAATTAATTTAATTTAGTCCTTTGTACCTATTGCCAAATTATAATTTTTAATTTTAAAAAACATTATTAAAAAAAATAAAAGTTGCTAAGAAGTACTGCCCATTCTTCTTTCACTGCTACTGCTTCGTCTTCTTCTTTAACTTCCCAAAACCCACCGCCCCCTCCTCCACCACCACCACCATCACCTCCAAAGTCTCATAGACCTCGCCCGCCATTCCCTTTCTATGAGGCTTTGGAGGTGGTGGTGGTGGTGGGGGCGGAGGGTTTTGGGAAGTTAAAGAAGAAGACGAAGCAGTAGCAGCAAAAGAAGAAGGAGCAGTGCTTCTTATTAGCAACTTTATTTTATTTTTTTAATAATGTTTTTTAAAATTAAAAATTATAATTTGCCAATAGGTACAAAAGACTAAATTAAATTAATTTACTTTTTATGTTGGACTAAATTGTAAAAATTATATTTGAATGCTTCAAGGAATAACATGGCACACATGTCTTATGTGTCAACTTCTTATTTGTTTAATATAAGGTTGCATAGCAACCATCTAATTTTAGGTTGCATGTTAATAACCCCTTAAATGTATTCCTATCCACTATCCGGATTTAAGTTGAATTAATTTCATTCCTCACCTCTATTTATACCTGTTCTCTCCTTGATCTAACCCTTGTATACTCTACCAAAACCTCCCTCTCCTAACAAAGTTTCTAATCTGAAATTTTTAGTTGCTGCCTTCAGTTCTGCCAAAGTAAATACTGTCAAATTTGCAACATCCAAGATCTGCCCATTAGGGAACTCCTCTTCATGTCTTGTTCGAGAGGCCAGACTATTCTCAGCCCCAAAGGGATCCTTATTTTCTAATATTGAATGTTTGATGTTGATCCAATGAGAGCACCGATGTTGTGCGAGACATCTTTTCGTTCCATTCATACACTGACACTTTTGTATTTCTTTTATGTGGTCTTGTGAATAGATAAAACATATATTTTTCGTCACACTCTTGCACATGCTGTGGCCAATCATCAAAGCATCTTAATTTTCGAAAATGGTTGAAGCGAAATAAGATTCAATGACATCAAGTCACGGTACTTTCCAGTCTAATGTTAGATAAAAATTGAATGATAAATATAAATTAGAATTAAAGTATAATTCAAAATCTAAGTCATCATAAATCTATATCCAGCGGTGCAAAATTAACAAAATCATCAAATAAATATCATGGAATCATATCTAAAATGCAACACTTCAACACACAATATTCATGTTGAAAAAGATATCAAAGTTTGTTGATTATCAGTTTAGTTACTAATAAAAAACAATAATCAAATTGTATAACAGTGAATCAACGAAGTGTAAGTGTAAATATAAGGGCACATTATAGCTCCGAGAGAAAACCAAAGTTTTATCTATGAATAAAAAAAACACAAATTGTAGGATGGAATCTTGTGAATAATCCTAATTCTCTTTCTGTTCGTGTCCTCGGCGCTAAATACGGTTGTGGGTGGCAACCTGTACCGGTGATGAAAACGTCTCAATCTAGTTCTCACCTATGGAGAGGGGTTGTTAAACATTGGAATCACGTTGTTGAGGATGGGGATATTCCCCTTGATTTTGTCAACCATAAAACAGCTCAGTATGTTAGAAATGGTAACTGGGATTGTCCTCTCCTTAGCAATCTTCTTAGCAGGGATGCTTGTGACTTTCTAGCTGCTACGAGACCTCCATCTCTTGAGGAAGGTGATAATGCTGATAAGGCTATCCAGCAGTTCAAATTTTTTGAACATTCAGATAGACCATCCCATAGTTCAAATAATTCTTCCAATACAAATCTTATATGCTAATACATCATTTTGTAAATTGATTTGCCCTTTTAACTTCATAGCTTGGTTCTGCTTTGTTATGATTAATACCCCAATTGTAATGCATATGCTATGCTATGTTGATTGTACTCACAATGGCTCTTTAGTTTCACTTTAATTCCAAGTCATTGTTGTCCGACCAATTGTTGTTTCACTTTAGGGGTAAAGAGACAAATACTCATTGCCTAAATCTAAGGACAATGTGGATTTAAGTCATTGGGCGTCTGAGATTGATGATGAGAGTATGGTGTATGTATGCACCTGATTAAGTTGAGTGCACCATAGAAAATGGTCATTTGTAAGTTTTTTTAAACTCTTTTTTTGTAAAGAAATGATAAATTCTCCTAAAAATAATGACCTTTTTTTTTAAAAAAAAATTTTAACACTGATTTACTCAGAATATTTTTTTACACATATTCGTATACAAATTTATTAGAATATATGTCAATTTTGAATACAGTTTTTACTCAATATAGCTTTTTCAGAATAGAGAGTAAAAAAAAATTTAATCCAAATCATAAAAACGCGTGGATATCACCGAAGAATAATACACATAAAATATTTTTGAAATGACTAAATTTGAAAACAAGGAAAAAAAATTTAACCTCTATTAGGGAGTACATAATAAAAATAAAAAAAAATCTGAATAAAAAAATATATATTTAAGAAAAGGAAAATACATAGGATATTTAAAAAAAATTTAAAAAAATTTTAAAAAATAAAAAAAATTCTAAAGTGACTGAGAATTTTGCATTGAAAATTAGAAATGAGATCTATATTAAGGACAAAAAAGTATTCAAAAAATTTTGATTAATATATTTTTTAAGGTCATTATTTTAGGAGAATTTATCATTAAGAAACAGTTTACAACAAAAAAAAAACGTACAGATGACCATTTTTTATGGGCACTCAACTTAACCAGGTGTATACATACACCATGCTCTCGTCCATCAATCTCAATCGTCCAATGGCTTAAATGAACATTGGCTTTAAATTTAGGTAATGAGTATATGTACTTATCACAAAGGATGAGTGCTGTACCCTTCAATTTATGTTGAAACTAAACTTTACCCTATTCATTCCTTAAAACAAAGTTTAACATTTTCCATAAAAAAAAAAAAAAAAAAAACTTAAAAAGATTAATCCACTAATTTTGCCTTAAATTTATATTCAAGCCCATCGGGAAGAGCAGGCAATACAATAGTAATTGCACTTTTTTACAGAATTTATAATGCTTTTCAAATGAATAATGATATATATATTCTCTTACAAAATTAGGGTGAGATTATTCTCACTCCATTTTGCTTATTTACATTTCCATGCCAAAATAGAAAAAAAAAAAAAAAAAAAAACTAAAAATAACCCCATGCCAAAATTAGTACTTTAAAAATTGTCACACACATTCAGTTATAAGCAATACTTGTTAAGAACATATATTCCATCCTATCTTATATGTAGATTATATTCTAAAAAAATAATCCTATATGTTTTTCTACGTAAATCACTTTATATTTTGTATGAGATATTTAATTCTTTTTTTTTCTTTCTAAATTATACTAATTAAACGAGTGTTCTTAGCAAAGTTTGTTATTATCAATTCCCAATAAATAAATATTGCAACTAAAATGGATAAAAGTGAGAAATTGATTGTTTTTTCTAATAACAATGAGTTAATTATCTATGTCCATGTGTTTATGTTATATTTGACTTATAAATAGGAAAATAAAGAGTATAATTTTGTAATGCTTGTTGGAAGATAGGTAAACTAATTTTGTAGGAAGATATTTTAACTACCCCGTGCAATGCACGGGTTATTGATATTTTAATTTTTTATATTAAATATTTAAATGAAATATTATTATTATTTTAATATAAAGTAAAGATTATTATTAAAACACAACAAAAAATAATTATATAAAAAGGTAGGAGTTCAAACCAAACCCTATACTTAAAAAAATTAATCTAAATGATCTTGTTGATAAATTTTGTACTTCCTCGTATGAATAAAAAATAATGTAACACTTTTTATATGATATATTCCTTATTTATTTTAGGGATAAATTGACATTTTTATATATGATTATCAAATTTATTATGATAACTAAATATTAAATCATAATTGAACATGATCCTTTTTATATTTATGTGATTGATGATATAGTTTTTTTGCACAATTAGTATTTTTTTTATATATGATTATCACGTCTGTTGTTATTAATCATAATTAAATATTTTTATCTTTTTAATCAATTATCTTATCTCAAGTTTTATCTTATCTCAAGCTAAATATTTTTATTGTTTTTTATGATTATATTTATCTAATCAAATCTTAATCTTTAATTTCTTTTCTTTTCTTTTTTTTAACACTTCCCTTATCTTAATACCATGGATTACGTGAAAATTTCTAGATTAGACATGCAATTTTTTTTCTTATATGTTTTATAAGTATTGAATCTATCTCGTATTTGTAATTTGTGGTAGCATCAAAAAATTTTATTCTCGAATATCCTAACCAAATAATCCCTAAATTTTTTTATAGATTAATCCCTCCTTTTTTAATATAAAACTTTTATATTAATTATTATTTTTTCATAATTATTATGATAAAAAAACAAATAAATTTATCTATATAATACATTCAGATAAAGTGGTTACAGAAAAAGTAGGAAGAGATTTAGATTAAATTAGCTGTTTTTATCTTTGGATATCTAGTTTGTATCCTTTTTTTTTTAGTTGTTGTTATCTTTTAATATATTATGGGACTTATTTATAGGATTTTAATTTTAATTTATTTACTAAATATAATTAATGATAAGATTTTAATGTTGTTGGAATAATGATTTGAAAAATTTGAATAATCTATTTAACTTAATTTTTACCCCGAATTTCTAACAATGAGAGGCATTTGCTTATTTATATCTATCAGCACATTCATAATAGTACATGCTCTAGTTTTTTTTTTTTTTTTTTGCATTGTAACTCAGTTAGATACCAGATTTTGAATAGAGTGGTCATTACTATTAACGCATGTATCGTAGAACTTTGTAATTTTGCGGTCATCATTTAAGATTTTATGAAAACTTAATTACACAGTATTGTGTTGACGGCAGTGAACAGTGATATACTGAGATGACGCGACCTTTAAAAATAATGAATTATGAGATGACCTTAAAAATAATGAATTATGTTTTGAGAATGATAATATTTAACAACGTAATAATACTTACCTTTTTCTTATATATTCATTGTTATAAATGAAGCTTCTGTCAATGCAAAATTGCAATGGTGATGATGAATGCGTGTAGTGGGATTGCAACTTATATGGTGACACATTGGAAGAAGCGATGGTTCATGAACAATAAAAAAGAGAGGAGAATGATGAAGAAGGTGGTTTTCATGAATTGAGAAATCATCATATTTATAGTTTGAAATATGTGATAACTAAAAAGATATTTGGGTTTATCATGAACTCAAGCATCATCTTTTTGAGAATAATGATTTTTTTTAAACAAATGAGGATAATGATTCCACATATTCCACATATAGATAATTTATTTAATTTTAAATATTAATTTTGGACAGATAATTTATTTAATTTTATTTTCAATTATAATTTTGATTAAAGACGACATTATCTACCTACAAATGCTCTGGTGCGAGTATTCCTTAAGCGAATAAACGTGATACCTCGAAAATTTCTCTGACAAATGTGTAGCCTCGAAAAGGGATGTTTTTATATAAGTATAGTAGATTTTGTATAAAGATTTATCGATTTTTTGTTTTTTAAATAAGGGTTTTTTTTTAATCTCAGCCCTAAAGGATAAGCATCCAAAGTGGTTAGTATTTCTTGAAAAAATAACCAATTTGAGATGCTTATATGCATCATTTTCAAGAAATGCCAACTAATTCAGGATGTTTATCTTCAACCTTAGATTGAGTTTAAGAAAATTCTTTTAAATATTGATGCCACCCGTGTGAGCACTGTCCTAGTCATTTGTGAGTCACTGACTCATTCCTAATCCTAACGTTAAAAGCCCATTATCTATTTTATGTCGGCCTAGTGCCTCATTTTCTATTTAACGTAAAATGGCATCTTCGAACGTGCAACGAAGTTTCCTAACTAAAACGAAACAAAACATCTCCACTAAACAAATAAAAAACTTTTATACCTGTAACGTTTGCAACACGTGTAAAAGAAAAGAAAAAAAAAAAGAATAAACAGAAACTTCCATTGAGCTACGTATATATGATGTACCGTACGGTAGAGTATAAATTACAGTTAGATACTCCTCTTTTTTAAAAATGCTACAAATTTTACAAAATATAAAGATAAACTTATTTACTATCTTTTTCTTCTTTTGCTCATGTACCTATGTTTAAGATTTTTCTATCAATGGAGCACATTTTTTTTTACGTACAATGGAGCATATTCTTAAACGTATGTAAAAGGATAAAATAATAATTAATATTATATTGATTTTGAAAAAAAAATTATATTATGAAACAATATTATTTTTACAAAAATTTATATTAAAAAATGTACATAATGTTTATTTGTATCAACTTTTATCTTTGTTTTTGTGTGCATTTATTCATTTTATATTGACATTATTAAAATTACATAATTATTCTTGAATTTAAAAAATTATTCACTACTAATATTTTATCATGTTACTTACTCCCTCTGGTCCTATATATAGGGCTCATTCTAGAAAGTTTTCTTGGTCCTAATTATAAGTCACTTTATATTTTCTATACATAATTGATTTTTCTCTTTTTTGCCCTTATTAAATGATTTGACTATCTATGTGTTTTTTGTTGTTTATTAATGAGTGTGAATTTTCCAAGAAAAGTTAAGGGGATAAAATTGTAATGTTACAATATATTCTCGTAGAATTCATAAAACTAATCATTTCCTTGGTATGTGTAATTCGGTTAAGTATGCCCTATAATAAGGATCGGAGGGAGTATTATCTTGGTTTCTATCATGAAATAATATAAATAATTTTTTCAATCTCGAAATTAATTTGATTAAATTTTAAGTGGAAGACAAAAATGATAGTACTAATTCATTCGCGTTTTAAGAGTAGAGCTACGTATACAAGACCAAGCAGATACGTACACCTGTCTTGTTCTACAATCCATTCTCTCTCTCTCTCTTGCTTTCAGTCAAAGTCAACAATCCCTTTGATTTCTCGATTATTATTACTGAAAATTGAAAAACTCTTCCTTCCACTCAAACCCCTATTTCGTTATTCCCCTATTATTATTGCTCCCGAAACGTTGAACTTTCTTTGCTTCTTCTTCTGCTTCTTCTTGAGGGTATGGTAAGAATCTGACTTCTTTCCTTTGAGTTTATAGCCTTTGATTGTGACCCTTTTGTGATTTGATGCGAAATTTGAAATCTTTGGGTATTGGGTTTGATTGATTCTTGGAATTGGGGGAAAATTTGATGAGTTAGGGTATTTTAGGGTCTGGTGTTTTTTCCATCAAAAAGATTGTCCCTTTTGGGAAAGTTTTTTTTTTTAGCTTATTTTTTCATCTGGGTAGGTGTGTAAATCACCCCAGGTAGCTTTAATTGTACAAATTGATATGGCTACCTTGATGTGATTTTTTTTTTTTTGAAGTTAGGGTTTTTTGTGGCTTCGTTGGTTTTCAATTTTCTTAATCAATAGTGAAAAATGTCATCTGCCGGTGTATCTACTCTTAGCCCTGTTCCAAGGGAGCCATTGTTGTTGCCAAATGGATTCCATACTCCACTGCATTTGGCTTTGGATTATGAGTCCATTCTCGTATTTCTCTCGGTCTCGGGGTCATTGACACCGATGCGTGTTCTGCCTTGTGATACCATCGAGTCTGTGAAACTCAAAATAAAAAAGAATGAGGGGCTTCCTTCTTTGACAAACAAGCAAAAATTGGTATGCGGTGGACGAGAGCTAGCACGGCGCGATTCACTGCTCAAGGACTATGGGGTTACGGAAGGGAATGTTTTGCATTTGGTTATCAGGCTGTCTGATCTTCAGACCATCAATGTGAGGACTTCTTGTGGGAAGGAGTTTTCGTTTCAGGTGGAAAAATGCAAGGATGTTGGGTATGTGAAGCAACAGATTGCGAAGAAGGAGAAGCGGTTTGCTGATCCTGAACAGCAGGAAGTTGTGTGTAATGGGGAGCGGCTTGAGGACCAGTGGCTTATTGATGATGTCTGCAGCAAACACAATGATGTAGTGATGCACCTTTTTGTTAGAGAGAAATATGCAGAAGTTAAGGCAGGGCTAGATGAGTTGTCCATTGAGGCAACGGAGTTGAATGATAGGAAAGAATATGATGTTGATGGGGAGAATTATAGGAGGAAATATGATGTTAATAAAGTAGATGGAAGGGAGTATGAAGCTGTTGAGCAAATTGTGCCAAGAAAAACTCTTGATAGAGATTTTCTCTTGGAGCCAATTATTGTCAACCCCAAAGTTGAATTCGCTTCGGAGATTTGGAATATGATTAACTCTTCATATGATGGACTAGACAGTGGAAACTATCCTATCAGATCTGCAGAGGGTACCGGGGGTGCTTACTTTATGCTTGATTCAACAGGGCAAAAGTATGTATCTGTTTTTAAGCCTATTGATGAAGAGCCAATGGCTGTGAATAACCCTAGAGGTTTGCCTTTGTCATTAGATGGTGAAGGCTTGAAAAAGGGTACAACGGTTGGTCAAGGAGCATTCAGGGAAGTTGCAGCTTATATTTTGGACCATCCAATCAGTGGGCGCCGTTCATTACTTAGTGATGTTAAGGGCTTTGCTGGGGTTCCCCCAACTGTTATGGTTAAGTGCTTGCATGAAGGATTTAACAATCCAGGGGAGTTAACTGCTAAGATTGGCTCCTTGCAAATGTTCATAGAGAATAATGGAAGTTGTGAGGATATGGGTCCCGGGGCTTTCCCAGTGAAGGAAGTGCATAAAATTACTGTCTTGGACATGCGACTGGCAAATGCAGATAGGCATGCAGGGAATATTTTGCTCGGCAAAGAGAAGGAAGATGACCAGGCTGTTCTGATTCCGATTGACCACGGTTACTGCTTGCCCACCAGTGTAAGCACCTTACTTTTGTTATTGTTTTAGTTTTACTCTTTTTAATGCATTTGATGATGCTTTAATGTTTTAATTTTCTTTTATTTACTTATTTCCTTTTTGTTTTCCTCATTTTGAATCATTATTGTTCTCCTGATGTAAAATATAAACTTTGGTTTTCTCCTGCTTGTATATGAGTGGTACATGTTTCCATTGCAGAATGCTGAATTCTGAAGTTTGTGATCCAATATGATATAAATTTGAGTTTCATTTAAATTTATGAAAGTTGTAGTGGCTGCTTCTGCACCTTTCATAATGTTTGTAAATTTTTTGGCAGTGAAATAATGGAGTCTTTTGTGTCCTTTATGTAGTTATTTTCCTAATGTTACCTTCATCATGTCAACATAGGAATGCTTATGTTGATGCCACTCTTCTCACTGTCATGTTCTTCAAATAAAAATTGTTATCTTGGATAGATTCTGCAGATATTCTTTTAGAAATGGCAAATGTAATTAACCTTGAACATTATTTTCTTGTTGGAATGACCTGTTCTTAAGAAATCACACATTTTTTTTTTATGTGTTTTGCCAATAGTTTGTGGTGGTTTTTTTCTTGAATTTTGTTCAAACTTTGAACCAATCATTTGAGGTTTTCTGCTGTTCCCACAGTTTGAGGATTGCACCTTTGAATGGCTTTATTGGCCTCAAGCTCGCCAGCCATACTCCCAAGAGACTATTGACTATATAAAGTCGCTGGACGCTGACGAAGATATTGCTCTATTGAAGTTTCACGGATGGAATCTACCCATTGAATGTGCCCGCACTCTTCAAATCTCAACCTTGCTTCTGAAGAAAGGGGTGGATAGAGGGATGACCCCCTATGCCATCGGAAGCCTGATGTGCAGAGAATCATTGAACAAGGAGTCTGTGATTGAGGGCATTGTCCAAGAAGCTCTGGATTCTGTTCTTCCTGGCACAAGTGAAGCTACATTTCTGGATGCTGTTTCCTACATCATGGACCAGCGCCTTGATGAAATTTCCAATTGCGTTCCCTAATTGAACTTTAGCTCTGCCATAGAAGTTGGTATATAAACGTCTGTATACATGTGTTCTAGTACATATCTGTCATTCCAAGATTTATGTTGTTCCATTCTTTCACAGTCATAACTTCCTAGTTGATTTTAAGTAGTTTCTAACATTTCACAATTACTTTCATCAAGCTTTTATTTTACCTCTTAACTTTGAATTCCTGTGATGGTAGATACAAATCCTTACCTTCTGAGTTATCGTTTAATATTCACATACTTGATGGCAAATGAGTGCGATGATTTGTAGAAGTGAAATGAGGCATGTGCGAAATTGTGAGGAATCACTTATGTGCTTTTATACAACATATGTATAGATTTGTGTTTCCTTTTACTTATTAGTACTTCTTTTCAAACTTGTTGACGTTTGCAGATGTTATTAGGCAATGCATTTGGCATACATGTGCTCTAATTGCAAATTTTGTTTCAGACTGCAATAAAAAGAAATGCTATTTTCTTTTATCTAAAAACAATACTTGAGCAAACATTTTACAAGGTTTAACTTCTGCCAAACATTAATAATAGCTATGCAAAGAAATTAACACATCTCATGTTGATGCTGCTTGAAAGAATTGTGTTGTGTGGATTAAGGGAAGGACAGTTGGCATTTCTCGCTATTCCTTCTAATATAAAGTAATAATTAGGTAGGTGGTGGCAGTGACAAAGCTACATTTAGGTTGCGCCTGACCAATTTGACTTTGGAATAACTAATTCTCCAAGCTATGCACGCTCCATCTAGAAAGGGTTGTAAAATACAATTTCTTTATCTACATAACGAAGTTTATGTGTAAGCATATATACGTTTTTCTAGAAAGGGTTATACACTTATACCTACCAATTAAGCACAATAGGAAGGCCAGAGATACAACAATGACCCGGATATTTGTCAACTTCACTATGATCAAATTTGTACAAGTCTCAGGTGTGAATAGTATATAGATCCTTTTCCCACTTACATGCCTTTTGGCAACCAAAACAGAACACAGGAAACAGTCAAATGAAAACTTTGAACTTGGATGCTGGTTTAGATAGTTGATTATTGGCATATTTAAAAGCATCTTAAGTGCCATTGAACCGAAAAAAGGAAAATTTTATGGGCAAAAATAAATAAATTAAAACCCCCACCTTTTACTTTTTCTATGCTGAGAAAATTCCAATATGCTATCAATAGCACTTGTGCACTTGTCTATTAGAGCTAATACTATAATACAAACTCGGGGAACAAGTAGAACAAGTTTGAAGGAAGTTGACAGCTTGTATGATACCACATGATGCCGTGCAGGCATCACATCATTTTCTTCAACCCTGAAAACTTCTGATGATATGTGTGTGTGTGTCCTCTCCATCACATTGCTTGAGTCAAGGAAAATCAAGCCTACAACTTAACGCCGACAAGGCCACACTTGATTTCCTGATCAATAGCATGGGAAATTCTCAGGTGTTCTACGAGCAAGAGAAATAAATCTCATGGTTTTCAAAAGTATGTATGCCATGGTCTCCAAATTTCTGGGACTCTGAGGTAGGGAACTTTCGCTGTCTACAACTGGATACGCCGTCAAAGGTTTTAAGAGCCATCATCGTCTCTTTTTGGGTTTCTTCGACTTACGCTTTAACCTTCTATTGAGGACAAACAAAATCAATAAATTCAGTATTAGATAATGGTCAAGAAAACTGACAAATCTAAGCTTCTATATAACGTGTTACAACCCAAGACCTATATGGAACTACAAATCAAACGATTACCTCTTGGTGGGGCGGGCATTAAAACCAAATACACCCTTCATTATTGAATTGATATCCACAGATTGCTCCTTTGTCATCATATCATGGTACATTTTGCTGCCAATCTCTTCAATTTGTTCCTCCACTTCTTCTAGTGGTTGGTCTATGTTGAGCTGAAGTTGACCTTTTTTGATGACCGTAACACCAAAACCATTTGCTTTTGCTTCTCGAAAAGCATCCTATGACATTGAATAAAAGTTCAGCAAACATCCCAAAGAGGATCAAGAAAATTTCATTAAAACAAAAAACAAGTCCTAGCAGACCAGATAAATGAAAATTTGTGTAGGGTTGCTTTTTTGTTGTGACAATATCTTATTGTGACATGACACAGGACAATGGAACCATTAACAGTTTAACACTGTTGAGAGCCAACAATTTAATACCTTAGGAGGACGTGCCACAACAAAGGCATTGCCATTTCCAAGTATTTCCATATGAGCCTGAATTATATAACACAGATTTTTGCAGTCACCAGCGTCTTGGAAAGCAATCACATGATTTGGCTTAGGTTCCAGTTCAAGATCTGCAGCCATCTCCAATGAATAAAATCCCACTCTTTGTTCTCCATCTTCAGTAATATACAATTCAATGCACTGACAGTAAATAAACAAATTAATTCAGCATAAACAGGTAAAATAAGAAATCAATTCAAATGGAAGAAGAAAATCTTAAAAGCAAAGAGAGGATAAGTAGCTTTGATCTAGCAAAACTATCATTCAAGGACAAATATGACAGATATTTCATCCTCGATCTCATGTTTTCCAGACTAATAGAAACTAAATAAAATGTAAATATCCATACATACCAGTACATGTGGAAGATCTAACCACCATAAGTAATCTTCTTTATCATCTGCATATTCACGATATTTGCTTACCACTGCTTGTGGTCCAAATAATTCCATCTCTTTTTTAAGCTTGTTGAGTTTCTTTTCCACGAAACTCCTACTCTTGTCAGGTAATTTATTCATCAGATCAGCTGCTTCCTCTATTTCTTTTTCAGTGATCCAGCGATCCAAATCCTTCCCAATATCCTTCATTGTGGACTTAATTTCTGGATCCGTCTCTGCATTGTAAGATTGCAGAAAACCATGGGACCATTTCTTTGTGTGCTGCCAATATTCCTTCCCAGATTTTTTGCCAGGTTTTACTGAACCATCACTCCCTTCAATAACAGTCTTTGTATTTTTCCACTTCTTCTTGTGTGCTAGAGAACCATCAACCTTTTTTAGTGAAGAGGAATCAACTGAATTTTTAGCAACAGCATTCTGATCCTTCTTCACTGGGTTCATGTTTCTGGGAGAAATTGTCTTCCTATGTTCCAGGAATTCATTTAGTAATTCAGGAATTTTCTCTGCAGGGGGCCCTTTCCAGCGTGGTATGATTTTCTCTGGTGGATCATATATACTAATGCCATCTGGAAGAATTAAAGGCAACTATTAGCATCAAAATGATTTAAAGAAAATGCTATCATGGAAATCTCTAGCATGAAATTTATTTTATTTAAAGAATATTATTAATATGAAAATATTGTTTAAAGGTTCTGAGTTCCTGGATTTCTTATAAACTTATTTTGTAATATATCTTAAGAATTAAATCCTACAAAATAAGTTTATAAGAAATCCAGTTTCATGTTCATGAACTGCCAAAAAAACAAGAAATTAAGAGTTGATCAAATTATCTATATCATAATTTTAAAAACAAGCAATACCTGCGCCGTAATCAAGATTTTCGATATTTGAATGGAGCCATTCATGGATGTGAGAAAGTTTTTCATTTTCTTTCTCCACTTTTTTCTCAAGGCCTCTGAAGAATGCATCTTTATCTTCAGCATTCATCAAATAAAATGGGTCCCGTCCAGATAGTTCATTCTCACGGACTCGAAAGACAATGTCTCTAAGATGATCATCCTGCATCCAGTCTAATTCTCCACCATCTTCACCAAATCCTGATTCCATCTCAGTAGGTATATCTAAAGCTTGATCAACTCTCTCTTTTGCAGCCATGTAGTTATTTCGAAATCCAGCTCTCATTTGCTTAATTATGGGCTCAACCTCATGGAAGTTTTCCTCTAGCCATTTTTCTGTCTTTTCAGATGGCTTTGTCTCCTTACTAACACCATTAACTTCGCCATCTAAAATGGTACCAAACTTTTGAAGGTCTCCCACTCCAGGTTCAACACCAGAGTCATTGAAGCAGTCATCCTTTGTTGGGCCAAATTCCTTATCCTTCTGATTCAAATCTTCGCTAGGATTCATGGGAGAATCTGATATTCCATTTAAAGCATCACTTGTACTTTGATTACTTGAGGGTTCAACTTCATGGAAGTTGTTTTCCAACCAATTTTCTGCCTTTGCTGATAGCCTGGTATCTGTACTAATGCCATTAACTTCATGGTCTAAAGTGGTCTCGTACTTTTGAAGGTCTCCTACTCCAGGTTCAACACTAGATTCTTTGTCACAGTCATTCTTTGCTGAGCCAAATTCCTTATCCTTCTGATTAGGATCTTCACAAGCATTTGGGGCAGGCTTAGAATCTGATATTCCATTTGAAGCATCATTTCTGGTCAGAATTGTATTCATCTCCAAATTTTGGCACTTCTCCTCATTCAAATCTATATCACTTGAAGACCTAAAATCAGCAATATTTTCTATCACGGGTTCAATTTTGGATTTCATGTCAAGATCTTGTTTGTCATGTTTCTTCGAAAGATAGTCCCTAGCTTCCTTAACAGACCGTATGATCCTTGGTTTCTTGTTCACAGAACTTTCATTTATAGATGAGCCATTAATAGGAGTTTCAGAGGGATGGTTGGGTTCTCTATCCTTCAGGGGCACACTACTTTCAGTAAATTCTGTATCCTGTTTATTGATCTCCTTGTCATCAAGAACTATGACATTTGAAGCATGCAAGTTGCATTCATCTGCAGGAAGTACCTCATGCAGGACTGAATTATCTATATTCTTTACGATATCAACAGATGTTGTTTTCCTTTCAACTTCATTTTCATGATTTCTTAAACTTTTATTTTGTTCCGGACTCATTTTGATGACTTCCACCTCATCGGACGATTCCTTAATCACAGGGTCATCCATTTCCATATCACTATGAACAGGAGAATGATCCCTTCCCTCGATTTTCCGTGCTTGCCTAGCCATTTCTCTGATTTCTTGAATTTTATAGTCCATATCCACAGATCCACTTCCCACTTTAGCAGATGAATCCTTTACTTCAAGCTTATCAGAAGAAGCCTTAGCTTTTAAAATACTGTTTTTAAGTTGTTCCTTATCCAACTTAGGCTTTTCCATATCCATCACCGGCAGTGACTCCGAAACTTTGGGAATAACTTCAACAGCGCCCTTCACCAACATCTCCTTCTCCTTCCTCGCCTTCATCTTCCTCCTCATCATTTCCTTCTCCATTTCCGTGGGGCCCACCTCCTTATCTCCATAACTAAATGCCTTCTTCACCGCCCACAGCACAACCAATACACACAACACCTTACTTCCAACTCCCGAAACCTTCGGAAGCAAACCAGGCTGAATGACAAAACCACGAATACCCTCAACAAAACCACCCTCCTTCTCCTCCTCATCCTTACCTTGAACAACAAATTTAGCCACAGAACTAGTCCTAGGGATCACATTATTCCCATTCTCCATCTCCGTAGCCATGTTCCTCGCATCCAAAATCTTATCCCTTACTTCAGGGTAATCTTCAATCACTTCTCTTAAAACCTTACTCCTTCTCAAAATCTCATCTTCATCAACTAACACCCTCTTCACACCTCCAAAAGAATCTTCATAAACAGTGAATATAGGACCAGACCCTATCCCCCAATACTCAAAATCTCTCTTATACTGATCAACCCAATTCTCCAGTTTACTCAACAAAACAGACTCACCCAAAAGCTTTGGTTTTTCTTTATCTTCTTCAACAATTTCAACATTTTCAACTACATTGTCATCAACAATTGAAGATGGGTTTTGGGTTTCAACTTGATTGGGACGTACCTGGTGATTATGATGATGATCATGAAGGAGCTTCTTTCTTAAAGAGTTTCTGCGATTGGTGGGTCGTCCAAAATGGGCAAAAGTTTGAAACTTTGGGGTTTTAGAGATTGATAAGTAGTAGTGTGGGAATGGGGTTCTGTGGAATATGGAGGTGGGTTTGTTGGAGGGGTAGGATGGGAATTTTGAGTGGAGGGTTTTGGGGTGGCAGAAGAAGTTGAGGGGGGAGGTTGGGACATTGAGAATGTGCATCATGGATGAACAAGGTACGATGTGGGCATAGCTGAATGAAGAAGCTTTGGAGTTAACTATGTAGTGTCAGAAAGACTTGCTTGCTTAAACCCCTACACGATGATAACATAAGTACGGCGTCGTTTCTAATACTCCTCCGGTTCTATTTATCAGAATTTTTTTGAGTTTTTATTTTATCCTATTTAAAAGATCATTTTTAATTTTAAATAGCATTTAATTACTTCTTTCGACTATCATCACTATAAAGTCAATACTTTTTAAAGTTTTAATAATAATTATAGGGTAGTTTTAAAAAAGTATATCAAATTTTCACATTTTCAATGCCACTAACTAATTTATCCACTATCCCTTGGTGGAAGTGAAAAACCCCAAAAGAGTTTCATAAATAGGATCGGAGGAAATAACAGCAGGAAGTGAAGTGATATAATTTGACAAGAAATTTCTTAATCTCACCACTTATAAGAAACTCAAATAGAATGAATTAAAAAAATAAAAATAAAAATATAAACTTTTGATTCTTTCAATACATAAATATTGATAAAAAAAATATTCATTTTGAATATTTATTTTAATAATTTAATCAAGGTAAATGTTAATAAATGTCCTTGCTGTAAAGGCATTTGCTGAGGATTTATATATAGTTAGAATAAGAAAGTATTGAAAAATATACTTAGATTTTTATATTCTCCCAAGGAAAAAACTAAGAATTTATGTTTTTTTTTTTAAACTTTTTGAAAGTTTAACAAAGTGTCCTTAAAACATTTGTTAACAAAATATCACTGCCTCCTTGGTTCCTTGATATAAGTCCATCAACGTGCAATTTTATTGGAATTAAAGAAATTAATTAAGGCCCCGTTCGGGGTAGTTTTAAGTTTTGAGATTTAAAATTTTAAAAAACTAAAACTAGTTTCCACTTTTATAATGTTGGTTTCAAATTTTTTGATTTTCAGTTTTCAAAATTAATTTCAAATTTATAATTTTTATAGTGCTCCTACAATGTTATATACCATCATCTTGTATACTACGACAATAATTTAATAACAACTTCCACGTGGTTGTTGTTATAACTAGTTGAAAGCAGTGGTCGTTGTTACAGTGATTGCAGTTTCGAGTAGTAACTTTTGTGGTGTTAGGTTGAAGGAGAGATGGTGGGGGAGGGGGTGAGGATGTGGTGATGGTGTTAAAAGGTGATAGTTGCGATGGACATGGAGGTGGTGGTGGTGGTTGAGGTGGTAGTGATGTTGCGATGGTGGTGATGGTCATGCGAGGGCGATGATGATTGGGGTGGTCACTGTGGTGGTGGTTCGAGTGGTGATGATGGTTGTTGGGTGGTGGTTGTCCGAACAGTGATGATGGTGGTACAAGGAGGGGCAATGGTAGCAGGTGAGAATGTAGTTATGGTTGGGGTGACTATAAGGATCAGAGTGGTGGTTGAGGTTTAGACGGTTACAATGGTGTTAGTTGGATGAGAATCATGTTATGGTAGTGGGAGGAGTGATGATGACGATGGTGGTGGTGGTTGAATGGATGAATGATGATGGTGGTGGTGGTGATTGAATGATGCAAAAGATGATGAGGTGATATAAGTTTGCAATTCAAAACTGAAATTATGAAACCGTTATTCGTTGTTTTGAAAATAGATGTGAAATTGTTCTGAAAATGAGTAAAAAATCATTTCAGCTCAAATTTTGTCGAACAGGTTTTGTTTTGAAAATACACTTTGGAAACCAAAAACCAGAAACTGACAACCACCCCGAACGAGGCCTTAATATTTTCTCTCATCCTATTTATAAGATGTACTTAATCAGTTAATCATATCATACAAATCAAACAAGGTGATTACATTTCTTGAAACTTTAAAAAGGAATTTTAACTTTTCAATAAAGGATCATTATTCTGTACAAACTAAAAATTGGTTAGTATAGATACTAACTCATGTGTAACCTATTGTTCCCGGTTTGCTTCTATTTATCGGTTTTTTCTTTTTTTTTTAACTTATGTTTACTTTCTGTTTAATCTTGCCTATCGTAGTTTTAGATGGAATTGAACCATCTGATTTTTTTTTTACTTTCTTTTTCCTTTCCTTTTTTTTCGTTGGGGTGCAACTTTATGTACTGCTTCCATTGACTTAGTTTGATTTGATGAGAAACTTGGAACTTTTCTTTTGTTTCATTACAATGGGAATCTTTTCGTATTTTTTAAATTAAAAAAAATATAATTTATTAAAAATAATTAAAATTGTATTTTTTTTAAAAATCGAATCTTTTATTAAATTTGAAAAGAAATTATTTTTATAATAAAAAAAATCATGTATTGTCTCGTAGCTATATATAACACATTACTTGTAAATATTGTGAAAGTATTGTGAGATGTCGTCGGCTATTTCATCACTAAAGTGACGAAAAGACCATTTTAAAAAATTAAACAAAGTTCAGGGACTTAAATAATCGAAAAAAAGTTTAAGGACCAATTCTAAAAGAGCACCTATGTTGAGGGACTAAAATGTTTAATAAGCCCTAAAAGATTATGCGTTGAAATATGTAATACTCCCTCTGTTTCACAATATTTGGTTTTTTAGGTCTGGGCACACAGATTAAGAAAATGTTAATTATTGTAAGTATTGTGTATACTTTGTCTAAAATGTCCCTATTTAATTCTTATTGAAAATTGTAATAGTATTTAATTTTTATTAGTAAGTGTGTTCATTAATTAATGTACAGTGGTTTAGAGATGAGAGAGATGATAAAAGTAGAATTAATGAGGAGTAAGAGAAATGATCGAATGAAATGTTAATATTGGAAAAAAAACATGTTTGTGTATTGAAAATGTAAAAGGTCAAACATTGCGAAACAATGAAAAAAGGATAAAAGGCCAAATGTTGTGAAACGGATGGAGTAATAAATGTACGGAGATTATATTAAAGAGAGGTGGAGAGATGAGTGATGAAAATGATATATAATAAATAAGAGTATGCTTGAAAAAAGAATTATAAATGAGTATTGAGTTTCTAAAAGAACATATATTATGGGAAGACAAATAAAAAAGCTAAAAAGACTTGAATTATGCGACAGATTCATTTATTTTTAATATTATTTTTATTTATTTTTGCTAATTTTTAATTTATTTTTAACAGAAATAAAATTAACACAAAGCCTATGCTAGTTTTTCTAAAAAAAAAATTAACACAAAGATGTACTATGCTAGTTAAAAAAAAATCATTTAAAAAAATTATTTAAAAAAAACCGAAAATGGGAAGAAAAAAAATTTAAGGAAAGTGGAGGGACACATCTTTGGTACTCCTATGCTACTTGGAAGTAATCCAATTCCAGGTAACCGATTTTAATCATCAACCTTCATTTTCCATAATGCACCACAACCATAGATTATACAGTTAGTATACATACTCATCCACTTTTGGTGAGTATTGCATACAGACCCTTCAATAAATTTCACCATGCATTGTTTCACATTAACAAATACATCCTAAAAAATCAATTTTTTTTATAGGATGTGACTTATAAATAGATCTAGAGAGGGTATTATTAGTGACATTATAATTGATAATATCTGCTATATTTTTTCAAAATTACTCATATAGTTATTATCTGGACTTTAAAAAGTATTAACAAATAAGAGTATGTGTGAAAAATAAATAATTAATGTCATTCAAAATAAGGAAAAAAAGTTTATAAATAAAATAAAAAAATAATTCCAAGAGGTGCTTATATTAATGTCATTGGAAAAAAATGATTTTTGCATTTTTTTTCGTAATATTGAATGTATAATTTATATTAATGTCATTGGACAAATGACTTTTGCATTTTTTTTCCTAATATTGAATGTATAATTTGTTCGTCAATGAAATTATTAACAAGAGTTTAATAAATATACATTGGATGTAAAGTTTTTTAATATCTTAGTAAATTATCCACTGGTTATTTGTATTTTCTCTGTAAACAGAACTTATGTTGTTATCATTATACTATTAAAGTTAATCGAATGGACAGAATTAACATTGGTAGTGATTCTTTATAGGTCTGTATTTACTACTATTAACCATAATCTATTTAATACTGTACAACAATGGATATAGCCTATAGGTTGGTTTACAAAATCAAGCACACGGAGTCACGGTTGATGGCTATGGAGATGGATATCAAACAAGATTAGTGTCCAAGGGACATGCAAGCACAATAAGCCAGTACTGATTTTATAGAAACTTTTCCCCCATCAAAATAGGGTCTTATTGTCTTTGGTTCATTGGTTGATGGTTGTATCACAGTTAATTACTGTAGTTTACTTATTTAGACAATCAAGAGTTAGGTAACCAGTTAACTAGATATGTTATTACTACTTCTTAGAGCTGTAAAACAACCATATAAAGCTGAATATCAATGAATGAATCAGATGAATTTCTTCTCATTTTCTTATGGACTAAACTATCACTTTAGAGTTGTAAGGTACTTTCACTTTAGTCCTTGATTTTTCAATAATTTATCTTTAGTCTCTCACTTTGAAAAAAGTTATGCATGTTAGCCCCTCACAACTTTCTTCGTTTATAGATATTAATGTCTTACACACGTAGCCGTTAAATAACTTATACACACGTGGTCGTTAACATCTTACACATGATACTGAATTCAAAAGACAAAAATTGGAGAAAGAAGAGGCTAAGGCTGATGAAGAGACAGTTAAAGCAACTGTAGAAGCTAAAACAACTGCTAAAGCTGTGACATTTGCAGAGAATACAGCTGATGAATCTGTGGCAGTAGTACAACAACCAAATATTATATATGTTATTTAACAATCACGTGTGTAAGACGTTAACGTCTATGAACGAATAAAGTTGACATGGACTAACGTGAGTAGCTTTTTTCAAAGTGAGGGATTAAATAGGAATTATTGAAAAATCATGGACTAAAGTGAAAGTTACTTACAAAGAGACTAAAGTGATAGTTTAGCATTTTCTTATGTTATGTTTGGACTTTGGAACTAGTTCCCAATGCTACTTCAATTTCTTATACAACCTACTTGTATAATTTTTTGAAACGTTATTCCAAAGGCAGCAAAATAGCATATGATTCACAACTGTTGGAAAGAATGAAAAGGCAAGTATTATAATAAAAAGTATGTAGAAAAGTTTAAAACAAAAAAAATCCCATTAGCAATGCCAAATTCAAACACTTTTATGAGAAAATCTGTCTGAAGAATTTAGCATATGGTACATGTAGGACAGAAGATTTGACAAGTATCTTGGTTAGAACTTCAGAAAAGGGAGAGCTGCAACTTCTTAGTTTGCAAGTTGAAACCTCCATCACCATTCACAGGACATAAATACTTTTGAAAATTATCAACAAGAAGCAATCTAGCTACACAGGTTTGGTATGCACACACTACCTTCAGGGTTTTGCTGTTCTTTCCATATCCTTCCTGTTACTCTTAGCTTCAACTCCTTCCGATCCCCACCTGAGAAGAAAAGTGCCATGTTACGATATACAATGAGGCCATCATGGCTGTCTCGAACTTTCTTATGGCTATCTCTTATGCTTCTTGGACTGCCCTCATAAGTCAGTTTACGCCCATTACCTCCTACCTCCAAGCTGTAGCTGTAGGTCCGTGCCTCTCTTTCGTCGCCCATAAAACGGAGGAATGCCATGTAAACAGGAGCCATACCAAGCTGGAAGGCTTCAAAATGAAGACAAAAATATTGACCAAAACAGTGGAAGACCTAATAGAAACAATAAAACAGTTAGCCATATCAATTGGGATGAGAAATCAATGGTAGCATTCTGTAGAAATGTCTTAGCAGGATGAAACAGAACATATGATTTTTAGTCTGTGTTTGGAGTATTCCGTAAACAAAACAGTATAGGTCAAAAGGCTAAAAAAATAAAACATTTTAATTCCATTGAAAGGGATTGAACCAAAGAACAGAATATAACATCATGCTCAATCATGTCTTTTCTTGTTCCGTCCTCGCATCGAACGCTAGTTGTTCTTGTGCATCAAATCAAGGAAACGTTGCTGCAAATATGAGCAGTTATGAATATCATATCAAGATGTTGGTTTTATTTTATGTGAGGGAGGTAGAGGTAGTTCACGCTAAGGAGAGGAGGCTTTGGCATCTGTTGCTTTCTTAAAGCAATTAAGCTTATATAGTTTCATTATGATGTCACTAGACAGACACTTTTTTTCCTTTTCTTCTCCCAAGTATTATTTAGAGAACAGTATACTTACGGTTAGCATCCACGTAGCATTTTCAACTTCCATTGGATTAGACTTGACATAGCGGTGGTTAAAAGTGCAACCAGAATGCATATCAACCCTGTGGTCATCCCTTAAATGAGTAACAAGGTATGGTATATCCCCAACAACAGAGCAGTCTGACCCAGCATACGGGCAGTTGTAAGGTCTGAAGTTACAAACAGACTCGTGTTTGAGTTTGCTGTAATACGGAAAAATCTCTGGACACCCTAGAGAGCTGTATCTGCAAGGAAGTTCAAGTGATTCTGCTATCTTCTCCAATGCTAGACACCTAATATCACCAAGTTCTTGTCTACAAGTTGGGCACCTGTTGTGAACCCTGGTCTTACAAGTTGAACAAAGGGTATGTCCATTGTGGCACTGCAGAAAGAAAGATATGGTTTAAGAATTAGTCGCTGTATTATAGGGCATCATTAATCAAATTTATCTAGTTACCTGTATTCCTACAAGGAGAAGAAACTTATTATCTAAAATGTTCCACGCAAAAAATAAAGATAAAATCTGACATCATGCATCATCACTTGTTTAAATAAACTTAAGCATAATCTGAAGCCTGAAATTAAAGAAATCACCAGATATGGTTGAACTTGGATTATTTGCAAATAAGCAAGATGTGAGTCAGTTGACGAGAGAAGGGACTTATGTGTGATTCTAAACTCCAGTAACACCTGATCTTCTGTGTTCCCATTCCAATTACTTTTCATTAGAAGTTTATACTCCTTCCGTTTCAATTTATCTATCGTTTTAGGAGTTTTACACGGATTAAGAAAGTCATTTAATACTTTAAATTTCAAGAGAAGTATGAGGCAATTTTACTATATTATCCTCACACTACATTAATTATCACACATTTCACATATTTCAAAAAATTTAAAAGTAAGGTTTAAGTTGGAAAAAATTAATTAATATACCATCGAATTCCTAAAGCGATAGATAATTTGGAATAAGTTGAAAATGTTAAAGCGACAGATAAATTGGAACGGAGGGAGTAAGATGATAAACATTTTCTTATTCAGTGGTCACTCTAATGCTGTGACCAAGAGTAAAATTGAGTTTACATGTCTTCCATTGCTGGTTGGATGAAATGCATCTAATTCTCCAATAGTCACAGCAAAGGAACAGCTCACACAGAACCCAACTCCAGATGTCTATAATATAACATGGTTATGGTCAATCACTCAATTGCGCCATTTTCTATAATGAATGCGGAGAACTTGTCACACAAACTATGTGATTAAACCTCCTGATTAAACTTGCCAAGCTGCAGGACTTCCCACACAGTAACGTCACCACAGTAGAGCATCACGTTTGGGATGGTTTGGTGTAGTTTCTCTGCTCCTAGGAACCAGAATATCGAAACATGACGAAGAAAGGCATGAGAGAAAAAGAAAAAAAATAAAAACAATGGCAAATGGCAACTCATTGTGAGGCCCTAATTATTGACTGGAGGGGACACCAAAGACCTCTGCAGTCTGCACCCTTCCATGAGTTCCATCCCTTGGATAGATAGAGAGGGTGCATAAGAGCATACAGTCACACCATACCTTGGCCCCACCACACACTGGTCTGAACAGTATGGGGTAATAACTATATCCATTAAAGTCATTAGGATTGTGTCACCCAACACAACAGAATGGTGTTTATCCAACTATCACCACACCCTTAGTGAGCAAAATCATAGTTATAACCTGTATTCATTTTTATACCCTTTCCAAAACCACCGGTAAGAATGATTAGAAGCCCCATGGAGCTGCCAAGTTCTCCAGTTTGTTTTGAAAAGCAATGTAAACATGAGCGGGGTTGAAGGAAAATAAGCCTCTAAAATTGAAACCAGCTAATGGCATAAAGCATTCTAATAGCAGATGAATAAGGAAAAAAAAGAGCTATGCTCAAACTTTGACCAAATCTTATCTTTAATTATATAACTTTACCTTATCTAAACAAACAAGAACAAAGATGGGAAAGGAACCTATAACCCCTTAAAAGTCAAAGTACCCTTATTTCAAGCCCCTCTAATAATATTTCAACCTTACCCAAATGAATCATTCAAATTGAAATTCCAGCAAACATAAGATCCATGGAACAAAATCAAACCCATAATTCCTAAACTCAATAGCACACTTCAAAAGCAATCATCATCATACCTTAAAAAAACAAATTAAAGTACCAACAAGTCAACATAATAAATTTAAGTGAACAATTTGAGGAACCAATCCAACAAATCCAACCCATGAATCAAAAAGGATTTTTTAATAAAAAGAAGCACAGACCTGATGGATTGGAGGGTACATAGAATTGGTGCAAACTGGGCATTCAAGAAGCTCATGGACACTGGTAGCAGTGGGCCCACTACTATGTAGCTTGGTGGAAGTGGTGATTGAAGAAAACTGATGTGAATCATCATCCATCATGATCATTGAAGATACACTATTACTATCACCTGATTCCATTCTTTCCCTTCTCAGCTAAAAACACAACAACAATAAGGGATAAGAAAATTTCAAATTTTTGGATGGTGGGTGTGAATCATAGATGAATCAAGAAAACTAAAATTGGTGTGGAAACGGAATGTTGGGAGCTGAGGTTCATCTGGGTAGGAAAGTTTCAACAAAAAGGAAATTTTTTTAATTGTGTTGATATCAGAAAACAAGGAAATAAAAATGATGTTATTTTTATTTATTTTTAATTTTTTAATGTTTTCCTACCTTGTCCGCTTGTCGTGTTCTGAGACAAATAATGACCCTTTGATCTGAACCAATCAAAGGGCTGTCAGTGTTTTAAGTGAAACCAGAACGAGGAGAAGAAGAGAGTGGATAGAGTAAGATAGAATGCAGGAAAAAAAAAAAATGAGTTAGAAAAAGTAGAGAGCAGTATGTTTTAGGTTCAGTTAATAGTCAAGTACGTTGGTTGTTGAAAGATTTGTAGAATATTTTAAATATCTTAAAAACTATTTTGAAATTAGTTAACTCTTTGAAAGAATAACTTAAATACCCAAAGATCATTTTGAAATTAGTTAAGTCCCTTAAAGATTTATGAAATCTCTAAAACCCCAAAGATCCATTATGTTAGTCCCCCATGAAAGACCTAACGAAATCCTACATGGCACGTTAAATGTTTTGTTGGCCCAAACTGATATCTTCTTAACATTCCAACATGTCATCAGGACCAACAAAGCATTTGACGTGACAGGTAGGATTCCGTCAAGACGAGATTGGATGTGGGGAACTAACGTGAAGAGAAATTGATCTTTGAGATTTTAAAAGATTCCACAAATATTTCAGGGACCTAACTGATTTCACGGGTATCTTTCGGAGACCTATGTGACTATTAACTCATTTTAGGTTCAGCAGTCAGCAATGAGTAAAATATTGTGGATCGGGTAATCAACTGTAAATTTTAATTTTAGGGTTCCGTTAATATAATTTTAAGGGCTGAATATAAATATTTTAAATTATTATTTTCCATAAAGCTCATTCAATTTAAAATGTTTATTATCAATTTTAATCCTTAAAACTAAAGATATAAATTCTTTTATTTTAATAAAAAACAAATTCTTTTATTTTAATACCAAAAAAAATTTCTTTTATTTTATTAGGTCATCATAGAAATAGATTTTTTGGACTACCGGTGACCATAAGTATCTTTCTACTGTCCGAGTACTGTGAGGCATCTTAGTTATTACTTCTCGCTTTAATAATAACCGGTAAAAATACTTTAAATTCTTACCTTTAATTATATTTTGAAACTTTCCTATAATTTTAAACCACATTGTATATGAAATAGAGAGTGTAAGATTTAACTCACCAAATTTTATGGAAAAAAATTGAATAATTTTTGTTATTAAAAATTATATTCCTTCATATTTTGAAATATAAGTTCATTTTGATTCAAAAGTAAAAATAAATTCTTTAAGAAAGTTAGTTAGTAGAGTATTATTATAGTATTATTAGTGACATCGAAAATATAAATGTTTGGTATACTTTTTCAAACTTACATAAATAATTATTATTGCGACTTTAAAAAAATATATTGAGTAAATAAGAATTCTTATAGAAAGAAGTAATTAGTGATATTGAAAATTGAAAAAAAAAACTTATATTGAGGAAAAAAAGTCCAAATATGATTGGCATTTAAAAAAATAAAAAAATTTAAAAAAAAATTATAGTACAAAAAAGAGAAATTACAATGTTCCCATTTTTTAATTAATGGAAAAAATTATTTTGTTGTAAACTTTTATATTAATACAATTACAAGCATTGTAGGTAACAAAATTAATCAAGATTCTCTTATTAATTTCTTAAGGAAATGAGTAAGATTTCAATCATTGAATAATTTGGTAATAAATTTAAAAATTAGATAAAATAATTGTTAAAAACATAATAATCGAAGAAATAAATGAAATAATATATATAGAAAATAAATGATGAAGAGGATTCCAATTCACAAAATCAAGGTCCAAAAATTAAGGTGAATATATGACGGGGAAATTTAAAGTGTTGGGAATATATATAATGCGAAAGTGCAATCCTTCACTTGCATGAAGTTATTAGAAACAACTAATAAATATATGACAAAATAATAAGGACACAACCAACAACGAGACATAAATGTGGGAAAAATCCCTCAAATCGAGAGGAAAAAATTCACAGGTCCTTAAGATCAACAAATAAGATCTATTATGATCAAGTCAAGGTACAAGTGGTGATAATCAAGTACATAAACATATACTAACAACCAGTTAACAAAATTAAAGCAATAAAGCTTACAATAGAGAAGAATGAAGATGAAAACCCCTAAAATAGCCGTTACTATTTGAGTTGAAACTCATTGTATAAAGATTCAAACAGAGAATTTCACCGTTGAATATGAAGAGAAGGATGACATGAACCTTGTCTCTTAATTTGAGCGAAATTTGACGATTAACGAATCCTCAAACACAATTTGAGTGAAGTTACGTTGCTATGTTATGGAAAACCAAAAGCAGGTTTGTTTTTCTTTCTCTCTTTGACTAAGCTTCTTACTAGATGTTTACTCTCTCTTGTGCCCTAAATATTACCTCAATCACTTAACAAGTGATATACATAATGAACTTGCACCTTCGAACCTTTTTCCACATAGAAAAGGAATCCCGAACCCAACAAAATGTTTTCTGTGCTCGACTGGATTAGATAAATGTGACACTCAAGCTTGTACATTTATGGAAATGAATTTAAATATTATCTTATATAGTAGCAATTGAATAAAAATATAGTAGTATATAGTATATAAAGTATGAATTTAATATGTGTGCATTGACAATGTAAAGTTTTTTACACTGTCAGTGCATCATACATCGTTTATTTGCATTATTTTTATTTAGTAGTCAATAACCATATACCGTTAGATGGTGGATGATGTACCAACAGTGTAAAAAATATTTACACTATCAATGTACACACTATTTTCTCATAAAGTATAAGCAAAGTAACGAGCAATTGTCAATAAAATTTAGCGCAGTTATTAAATAACTGATTTTTAGGTATGAGATTAGAGATTAATTGATTATTGTCACGTGAATGATATTAGTATTCGGCTATGACTAAAAACTCTTGGTAAAAAAAAAAAAAATAACATACTAACTAAAATTTTCCACTTAAAAAAAAAAAACTAAATTCTCACACAGATTACCTAACCAAAACAACTCCTCAACGTGCCAATTAGCTGGTTGTTATTGAAGTATATAATTCTGCCATGTGGAGAGAGATGTGGTTGCCTCATACTGTGAACAACCATTAAAGTATGCACAATACATTTGATTGATGGTCCTATAATCCCACTATCCCCATCATTGTTAGATTAAAAATTAGTTTCGTTTTCTTTGAGCTGGAGAAGGGTCCTGTATGTAAGACTTTATGCATGCATGCGGGGTGTTCTTTCAAAAAAGTTATTGCTTTTTTTATTATTTTTTAATTTAGTGCATAATTTTTATACCTTTTTTTTCCCCAAGTAGATATAGTTCTAATGGGGGCAACAAAAAAATTGCATTCTTTTAACAAAGTCATAAATTTCAAAGGAGAAGGCCGCTTGAAATTTTTCTTAGAGAAAACCAAACATGAAAGTTACGTTTCTTTTATATGGAGTAAATTATTAGATTATAATTTGTGGACTTATCAATTATCATCTATGCCAATTGTCATATTATTGTTACTTTAAATTAGGAGACTGCTATAAAAAATGTACGAGGAAGAATGGATCGGATGTTCTTCAAAGTTCACACGTATAGTAGCTTACGGCCCACTTCCGAGAAAAATGTTATGTTTACTTCCACTTCAAGGCTTATACTTATTGATGAGATGATAAATTTGTTATAATTAACACTTTTCCTTCCCTTTGGCTAAACGTCTTCTTAACTTGATTAGTTTAAACTTTCCTTTGAATTTTATCTAGCACTTTTATAATTATAGAAAACTAAGATTAAAAACGTAAGGTTTAATAAATAAAATATAATTAATATTCATAAAAATAAGTAAAACAAAGTGAGAAAAACATTAAATTAATATATTTAATATTTAATTTTATTCATTTTTAATGGAAATTTTTCGGATAGATACCATGAATGCATATTGTATGTCCACAAGCTAAGTGATAACCATGCCAAAGATATTATCAGCAAAATTAAAATTGAGTTTGGTTCCGAAAGAATGACGCTACAAGAATATTTCATTTTTAGTTGCTAGTAAGCTTGCTCCGCCACAATCATCTTCCCATCTAATATTTCTTTAATTTGTTAAAAAAATCCATATATATCAAGATGTGATCGATTTAAGTGGTATGTATTTGTTTCCTCTTAACTACTAAGTACTTGAGTTCGATCAAATCTTATGTATAAAAAAATCCTCATCAAAAGAATTTATCCCAATGTAATGTTATATTCCTGTCTTAATAAATGGATTAACTAAAAATTCATTTCTAATGAAATCAACAACCATTTGGGATGGAGTACGCTCCCAATTTTCTACTATTTTAGGATGATTATGCTGATCTATAGGTTTATTTTTATTTATTTATGGGGATTGCTAACATGAGTACACACCTTTTTTAAAAGGATCATCTTAGCATAGTGTCCCAAATCTTTTAGACAAAAAAACCCTTTTCAGATTTGAAGATATAAATTTAATAATAGGGTTATTTTAGTAAAATAATTATTATCCTAATTAAAAAATTAAAAAAATATCCTCCCAAACCCCAAAACTACTATCAGATCTACTTTTTTTTCCAAATCCTAATCAAACTCTCTCTCTCTCTACGTTATCTCTCCCAAACCCAAGCCACCACCAACCCTAGCCACTGCTCCCCCACCCACCGCCGACACCCACCGCCGTCAACGGTCTTCCTTGCGCCGCCGGTTCTCACGCTGTGCTGTTCGCGTTCCACCGCGTTCCTCCGCCGGGCTGTTCGCTTCCGCCGCTGCGTTCCACCGCGTTCCTCCACAGGGCTGTACGTTTCCGCCGCTGCTTTCACCGCGTTCCGCCGGGTCCGTTCTTCCGCCGCTGCGTTCCACCGGGTCTGTTCACGTTCTTCTTCCGCTGGGTCAGTTCGGGTTCCACCGTCTCCACCTGTTCAGGTTCCCATTATTGGATAATACCCCATCTGCAACCAACTCAATCTTTTATGTCATTCTTAAATATTCAGTTTTCCAGTTGTTGTAACAATAGTGATAATACTGATATATACTTAGTTAGGATTTGTAGCGTTATTTATGCAATTGCATTCAACAGCAACTTGTATATATTGCTAACATTAATGATCAATAAAATCGTCTCAACTTTATAACCTTTATACCCGTAAGTATAGCTTTTGTTAACATACTGTTTTATTCTTTGTATGTGGAAAATTATACTTGCTTTAATTACTTGAAGGACCTTAATCACCATAGGCAATTACTCATTAGTCAAGAAGCAATTATAGTTTTCTCTTTGGGCATTGACTTGAAGCCTGAGAACAACTACTATTTCTCAAGCAAAAATGTAATGTAGAAATTATGCACCAAAGTGTTTGTATCTTTGACTCTGCTGTGCCAAACAAACAAGTCTTAGTTTTTGCTTTTACTTACTGGCTTATTTCTATTTTCATTGTAATTATTTTGTGTTGGAAGACTTATTTCTTTTACTGGCTTACTATGTCACAGGAATTGCCTAAAGCAAAATGACATCTGAAAATGGAAGTGGTGTTAGTGACTGGCCCACACAACTTTTTAGAGATTATGGTTCAACATACCAAGATGATGAGTTTCAAGAGTCACAGAATAATCCTCCTTTGCCTCAACCAGAAATCACTGATGAGTGGATTCCCTATAAAGGACAGGTATTCAACACTGATGAAGATGCTTATAATTTTTATTGTTTATTTGCCAAGAGAAATGGATTTTCAGTTAGACGTGCTCATACTTACAAGTCTAAAAAGAATAAGATTGAAGAGAATCCATTGGGAATTTATAAAAAAGAGTTTGTTTGTCATCGTGCTGGTGTTCCTAACAAACAGAAAGTTGTTGAACTTGAAAAGCAAAGAAAAAGAAAGAGTTTGAGATGTAATTGTGGTGCAAAAATGTTTGTTTTTAGACAAACAATTGGCTTTCATTATCAATGGGTGGTTACTTACTTTAATGATTCCCATAACCATGAATTATTGGATAACAAAGAGGTTCGATTTCTTCCTGCTTATCGCACTATCCCTGCCAGCGACCGAGATCGAATATTATTGTTGTCAAAAGCTGGATGTCAAATAAGTCTCATAATTAGAGTGCTTGAAGTTGAGAAAGGAATAGATGCAGGCAAACTTCCATTTTTGGAGAAAGATGTTAGGAATTTCATTCAATCTCACGGTAATATTGGTAGAGAAAATGATGCTTCAGAGGTTCTAAAATTGTGCAAAAGTCTGAAAGATAAAGATGATGCTTTTCAATATGATTTCACCTTGGACGAAAGCAACAAATTGGAGCATATTATTTGGATATTCGGTGACTCCATTCGAGCATACGAAGCTTTCGGAGATGTGGTTGTCTTTGATACTACTTACCGAATAAATCGTTATGATATGCCTCTTGGACTATGGGTTGGGGTTGATAATCATGGGAACTCAATTTTTTTTGGTTGTGTTCTATTGTGAGATGAGAAGATAGCTTCCTTTACATGGGCTTTGAAGGTAAATTCCTATTTGAAGTTGTTTTTGTTACTTTAATTCTAACTTTCAAGTATTAATACTTTCTTTGTTATTTGTTTTCTTTTTCAGAGTTTTTTATACTTTGTCAAAGACAAATGGCCACAAACAATCCTCACTGATCAAGACCTTGCACTTAAAGAAGCTATTTCAATGGAATTGCCAAACACAAAACATGCATTTTGCATATGGCATATTGTGGCAAAATTGCCAACTTGGTTTTCTTTCCTTTTAGGAGAAAGATTTAATGAATTTAAATCTGAGTTTTTTAGGTTGTACAATCTAGAATGTGCAAGTGACTTTGAACAACAATGGAAATCAATGGTTGATAAATTTCATTTAAGTACTGATACACATATTGTCTTACTTTATTCTCATCGTCAGTGTTGGGCCCTTGCATATTTGAAAGACTTCTTTTTTGCTGGTATGACGACAACTGGACGTTCAGAATCTATAAACTCATATATCAAAAGATTCTTGGATGCGAAAAAAAGTTTGGTGGATTTTGTAAATCAAGTATGAATTTATTTTGGTTTCTCATTGTAGGCATATTACTCTTTTGTTCAATCAACTTATAAAGTGATCATAATTAATATATTTTTTTTGTGTAGGTTGGTATTGCAGTTAACATTAGAAACCAAGTTGGAGAAGAGGCAAGAATGCGTCAAAAGTATCATAATCCTGCACTCAGAACAAATTTTCTAATTGAGGAACATGCTGCAACAATATTGACACCTTATGCCTTTGAGTTGCTCCAACATGAGATCGAGCTATCTACAAAATATGCGGCAACTGAATCTGGTAATGATACTTACATAGTGCGACATCATACCCAAATCAATGGAGGTCGTTTTGTAAGTTGGATAAAAGAAGAAGAGTCCATTCATTGTTCTTGTAAAGAATTTGAATTTTCTGGAATATTGTGTAGACATGCTATTCGAGTATTATTGAATAATGATTGTTTTAGTCTTCCAACAAAATATTTACCTTCTCGGTGGAGAAGAGAAAGTTCATTGATCCCAAAGTCTAGCCACTTAATCAACTCCAGTGATAACTTATCTATTGAGTTTCGATCTCTAGTTCGATATGTAGAAGCAGAATCTTTAAAGACAAAAGATAGAGTTGAAATCGCTACTATAGAGTTAAAGAAAATCATTGAGTTGGTAAAAAGGATGCCAGAAATTCAAGAACATACAATTGACATAGAACATGATGTTCCAAATGGTGATGATTGTGATGTTGAAAATCCAATTGTTTCCAAAACAAAAGGTCGGCCAAGAGGATCAAGGGCAAAAGGAGGAGTTGAAGCTGCAAAGAAGTCTCGTCGTTGCCATTTCCCAAATTGTGGTGGAATTAATCATGACTCACGGAATTGTCCAAACAAAAAGAAAAAAACCCAAGCATTGCCTTTTCAATCTCCTGACAAGTAAGTATGTTTTAATCTATACTTAATTTGTTTCAATCTACTGATAAATATGTTATAATATTAAGTGAGTATTTTTCTTATAAACACTCTTTTTCTTGTGATTTAATAGGACGACGAAGGGTTGGAGAAAGTTGCCTTAAAGGATAATGTCAGTTCATAAGAAACGAAGTTGAAGAAGCGAATACTTTTTTGTTTATTATTGCCTACATTTGCTTATATATTTATTTTAAATTTTGTTTTTTTGAGTGCGCGACTATTTTGCGTGCTTAGAGCTTAGTAATGAGAACATATGAACATGTTTTGAAGGGTGAAATGGAAAGTTGATTCACTTGCTTTGTTGTTATTTCTTGTTTATTTCTCTTCAGCAAATAAAAAAAAGAATAACATTTTGGTTTTGTAGTTTTGAAATGTGTAAGCGATTGAGCTAACATAATTAACAATGGTATTTGAATGTATGAGTAGAAAACAGAGAAATGAAAGTGGTTGTTACGATGATAATAACTTTTGCCTCACGAACATGACCATAGTTTCAAAATATAACACTTTGTTAAAGGAATTATATCACAGTAACATGACCAAATTTAATCCTTCTAGCCTACTCCTGCGACAATAATGAATATTCAAGTCATAAAGGGAACTTCTTGGACTCTTTCTTCCTCCTCTTATTTTAATATATTACGATAAGAGATGTTATGTCCAATATCAAAAAAAAAAAAAAGCAAGAATGGTTTTATTGAACTCCATAGTCCTTCATGTGGCTGGTAAAAATTTTGCTTGAAGCATCAATGCTGTATCAAATAAAGGAATAAACCAGAACAAAAAAGAAAGGAGTATGTATCAAATATTATTGAAGTATCAAGTAATTACACAGGATAAGTAACTCAGTAAAAGAAATAAGTCTTCCAACACAAAATAATTACAATGAAAATAGAAATAAGTCAGTAAGTAAAAGCAAAACTAAGACTTTTTTGTATGGCACAACAGAGTCAAAAATACAAACACTTTGATGCATAATTTCTACATTACATTTTTGCTTGAGAAATAGTAGTTGTTCTTTCCCCCGAATTAATGATTCTTGGTTTCAACTTGTTAACTTTTCATCAACCGTTTTGCAGATATGGGCAACTTGTCTGTGCACTTTTTAACCTGAGGTAATATTCCATATCCAACTTTTAAGGCATCTTAATCACGTACTAGGAAAGAAAGTAAGCCCCAAGACCCATGTCTGCTTCATAGTGGTGATTTACTCATCCAATTAATTTTGCAGGTTGGATTGGCTGGGTTATATCAATAATCACGTCTGTATGATATTTTATGACCCGGCGGAAGAACGGACCCGGTGGAAGCAGCGGCGGAAGCGAACAGCCCGGCGGAGGAACGCGGTGGAAGCGGCGGCAGAAGCGAACAGCCCGGCGGAGGAACGCGGTGGAACGCAGCGGCGGAAGCAAACAGCCCGGCGGAGGAACGCGGTGGAACGCGAACAGCACAGCGTGAGAACCGGCGGCGCAAGGAAGATCGTTGACCGCGGTGGGTGTCAGCGGTGGGTGGGGGAGCAGTGGCTTGGGGTGGTGGTGGCTTGGGTTTGGGAGAGATAACGTAGACAGAGAGAGAGAGTTTGATTAGGATTATGAAAAAAAGTAGATCTGATAGTAGTTTTGGGATTTGGGGGGTTTGGGAGGATTTTTTTTAGTTTTTTAATTAAGATAATAATTATTTTACTAAAATAACCCTATTATTAAATTTATATCTTCAAATCTGAAAAGGGTTTTTTTGTCTAAAAGATTTGGGACACTATGCTAAGATGATCCTTTTAAAAAAGGTGTGTACTCATGTTAGCAATCCCCTTTATTTAATTATTTTGTTGAGGAAAGCAATAACGTAACTTGGTGATGAAGGTCCACCACCACGGCCGGCCAAGTACCACTTGATGGAGGGATGTGCTTGGTGCTCCGGGTAGCTTATGGGCACTTTTCTGTGTTTTTTTAATATATTTGGTAAGTTAAAAACATATTTTTGGTTTTTTTATTGATATTACATGTTTTTTGGTTTTTTTTTAATATATGCATATGTGAACCAATATGATATCACATGTAAAATGAATAGTGATCCATAAATCAATTCTTATTAATATTATTTCAAATGTTTTAGAATAAAAAACACATTGTTACATGAGAAAAATACGAATAAATACATTTATTTCTGAATAATGAAAAGTCGCAATTTGTTCTAAAAATGCTTAATTATGTTTTTTACAATACACCCATGTGTTATGAGGTTTTTTTAACAAATATCCTTATTCTTTTTGTTTTTTAATATTTAGTACTTCGATGCATTTATGAACAGTTTAGATTATACCCTTTTATTCATTTTCATCCAGTTTTCACTGATGAAACATATGGTTGTCCACGTCAACCTTTTCACGCAGACAACCTCAAAGTCAAAGCTATGTGGTGTGACGATGATTGACACTTGAATTTTATTTTATTTTTTTAAAAAAAAACTTTATGCTTGAATTTAAGCCCGGCCCATATTAAGGTGGACAATCTTAATTTCAACCTCTTCTTAGCCATGGTTATTGGGGAGATTTCTTAATTCACCACGGGAGATTTAGACCCCATTCGGGGTGGTTTTAAGTTTTGAGTTTTAAAATTTTAAAAAATTAAAATTAGTTTTCAGTTTTATAATGTCGGTTTCAAATTTTTTGGTTTTCAGTTTTCAAAATTAATTTCAAATTTATAATTTTTATAGAGCTCCTACAATGTTATACACCATCATCTTGTATACTACCACAATAATTTAATAACAACTTCCACATGTTTGTTGTTATTACTAGTTGAAGGCGGTGATCGTTGTTATAGTGATTGCAGTTTCGAGTAGTAATTTTTGTGGTGCTGGTTGAAGGAGAGATGGTGGGGGAGGGGGGTGAGGATGTGGTGATGGTGTTAAAAGGTGATAGTTGTGATGGACATAGAGGTGGTGGTGGTGGTTGAGGTGGTAGTTGTAACACCCCAAAAATTTAATTCCTGGTTAATGAAAATTAATTATGGAAATTTATTTATAATTAATTATTTTTAGTAAAATCCTTGATTATGAAGTGATTTATTATGTATGAAAATACTAGATAAGTTTTAATATGTGAAAATAATGTTTTTGCATATTAGTCCCTGTCTTAGGACTTAAAAATAATAATAGGAAGATTTTGGATAAAAAGGAAATAAAAATATTTATTTTTACTATTTTGACAAAAAGACTCGAGTCTTTCTGAAAAGACTCGAGTATTTTGCACAAAGTTGCACTCGTGAGTGCGTTGGCTGAGTCACCAACTCAGAAACCTCACGAGTTGACACGTTATCAACTCAGGGACACGACCATGGCTTCGTGTCGACCTGCATGAGCGATGGATCCGAGTATATAAACTCATGGTGTTGAAGAATCAAATTATTTTGGCCAATTTGTTCTGGAATTCGAAGTTAGGGTTCCTGAGTTCTTTGATTCGATTCTCTCTTGTTCTTGAGAATTGATACACAAATCATACACCAATACGAAGCTCACATCTAGAGCTTTGTATAGACACCAAGATTGTGAGCTGAGGGTTTGAGTGTTAGAAGAATCGAAGCTCAAAAGTGGGGGTTTGGTTGCTGTCAACTGGTTCTTGGAGCTCACTTTGATCTTCAATTGTGGTAAGCTCATGAACCTTCTTGATTCCAATTTGGTTTTAATCTCTCGTGCATGTTGTAGAGAGTAGATTCTAACCTTTTTCCCCAATTTTTGTGCATGATTACTCATTCAAACAATATGGTCTTTGGACTCTGCTCACAATGGTTCTGCTCTTTGGTGGTTGAAGTGGTGTGTGCTAGATTGGTGGCTGCTGTGTGGCTGCTGCTGTTCTTGGGTGTTTTTGAACTTGTCTAAGTGTTGTCCAAGGTAGGGGAGAAGTCATTCATATTGCTAAGATTATAGATTGTGAATTTAGAATTGTGTGTGCTATGTGAATTGGACCAAGACATGCTTGCTGGACTTGGAGGTTCAGACAATCACTTGGTCATTTGATTTATAACATGAATAATGTCTGAAATGAATTGATGAAATTAAGTTATATGAACTTATGATTTTGGTTGAGTTATAATTGGCAAATGTGATAAATCAAGACCTTGATGTGGTATGCTTTTGGTAAACCAATAATGGATCTTGAACAAGTTGAGAGTAAGTTCTAAATGTTGCATTTATGCTGAACCAACTCTGTTTCCATGCTAAGTGTGGGTAAATGGAATGTTGTTATGTTGAGTTGCATAATATGTGATTTTGTGCATAAATGGAATCATGATTGGATTCTTTGTGAATTGTTGTGATTTCTGTGATGAGTCAAGTTTTAAATATGTAAATAAAGTTCATTTGACCATTGGATTGAGTTAGAATTGCTCAGAATTGAATTTGGCATGTCAAGTTGTTGAAAATGTGATTATATGCATGATTGGTGCTCAAATTCAATTCTGTGTAATTTGATGTGTTCTAAGTGTTTGAACACATTTGTTATATGTTGTATGAACTCTGTTGATCATTGGATTGGACTAAAAATGATTAGAATTGAAAATGGTATGTTAAAACCAAGTTTCCAGTCTGTCCTGTGAGAAAAGACTCGAGTACTTGGCGTGATACTCGAGTGAAATTATGATAAACCAGTGTATTTTGTGTTAAAACACTCGAGTATCGGGGCCAGGACTCGAGTAATAGCTGATTCATGGGGATCTCTTAAGGTAAACCACTTGAGTAATGCAGGGGTCACTCGAGTGTTCTGGAATTGATGAAGAACACTCGAGTACTCATGAACTACTCGAGTATTTTTATGAAGCTGAAACCCAAATCCCCAGAAAGACATGAACACTCGAGTATCCTGAAGAATACTCGAGTAATCTGGAAATAAGCGAAGAACACTCGAGTATTCTGAAGAACACTCGAGTAGTTCACCCAGAATATTGAAAATACCATTTTTTTAATTCTGAATCATTTGGTTAATAACTAAATAATGATAATCCAAGTGATCTAAGACTTAAAAGAAATTGATTGGTGGTGGTAGGAAAGTGATGAATTAGTAATGTGGGATATTATGAATTGTGATATACCGATCAATTCTTTTAAGTTAAGGAATTGCATTCATTCTGGAGTTAGTATTGAGAGCTAGACTCATGCATCATGCCAATAACTTAAATTGAAAACTTGTAAATGAAATAGGTATGAGCATCTTACTTGCATTAGATGCTTGCCTAGTGCTAAATATGATTGTTGAAGATTGCATATGGGGCATGAGCCATTATTTGAGTTTAACCTCTAGATAAGTTGGTTCATATAGTATGAGTTGTGAAATAATTATCATGTCCTCGTTGGATTAAAAATGATCATGTCTAATTTGAGGATATAGAATGTGATTAGTAGTTCATGATCTGGGTATGATGTTGAGAAAGGATTTGATAAGCATGATCATGTCAACTGGGTAATCAATGTCTTAGAACATAAGAAGTTAATGGCTTAAAGGACCTTAGAAAGAAATTATTACCTCATGATGATAAGTGGAGTAAATCCAATGCCTCAATCTAAGGATTGTGTGTTTGTTAATTAACGATTGAACCGACGGGATAACTAATACCTTGGAACATAAATAGACAATGACTTAAGGAGTATTAATGATAATGCAAGAGTAGTGATGCTTGTTGAGTATGATGATCCAATCCAAATGCGTTAGGGCTTGTTGCCTCGATTCAGATATGTGAACGCTGGATAAGTGGGATCACCCTGATTTCCATATGTTATTAACTCTTGCAAGAAGTCATTATGTTGAAAGGATTCCGTATAGAACGGTATGGCCGCTATACGAAGACATGTGGAACGGTGTGGCCGCCATGTGTGTGGTAAGTGTGATGGATTCCGTATAGAACGGTGTGGCCGCTATACGAAGACATGTGGAACGGTGTGGCCGCCATATGTGTGTGATTCCATATAGTACGGTGTGGCCGCTATATGAAGGCATGGAACGGTGTGGCCGCCATGTGTATGATGTGATGATTAATATATGTGTGATGCATCTCATGCATGGTGTACAGGGGATCGTATATTAGTGAGGTGGATGCGGGATTGGAAACCATGTAGTACGGTGTGGCCACTACATGAGACGGTTGGAACGATGTGGCCGCCACCGTAGAAATGACAAGGACCTAGAACTATTGGTGGACAATGGTTCAGGGATCATCCCCTTGTATCATTTTAAGATCGTGGTCGATGAGGTTCTAGTATAGAACGGTGTGGCCGCTATACAGGTTGTGGAAACATCGAGCGCACGATTGCCTATCCCAGAGTGTCGTTTTCTGGAAGAGTTGATTATGGAGAAATGATTTGAGAGACGTGCATGCATAGCATGAAAGATTTATGATTATAGATTATATGGTTGAATAAGACTCCTGAACATGCATCTTCTATATTGAACTGATATCTGTGATGATTGTGTTTGACCAATCATATAATCTGCTTAGGCGATATGACAAGTGACTTACTCTCATCTACCATGTTTGTGGTGGTAGGTTCTTTCAAAGGACAGGATTGAAGTCACTCCGGTAGGAGTGGAAGTGTCTAGAAGAAGCAGCCAGGATGATGTCTCGTCATCCGAATCCTTTTGTAGAAGGATCGAGTTGTGAAGACCAATGCTCTGGGTGTAAAAAGGGTTTTTGGGATCTTGTATTATATAAGTATTTTACACTCAGAATATTTTGTAAAAGAAATATTACTCTATGAAAAAGTACTTTTGGTTTTCACACTCCTTATAGAAAAAGTTTTTGTTAACCCGTATTTTTCAATGGACTAGATTTTGGGTTGTTACAGTAGTGACGTTGCGATGGTGGTGGTGGTCATGCGAGGGCAATGGTGATTTGGGTGGTCACTATGGTGGTGGTCTGAGTGGTGATGATGGTTGTTGGGTGGTGGTTGTCCGAATAGTGATGATGATGGTACAAGGAGGGGCAATGGGTAGCTGGTGAGAATGTAGTTATGGTTGGGGTGGCTATAAGGGTCAGGGTGGTGGTTGGGGTTTAGACGGTTACAATGGTATTAGTTGGATGACAGTCAGAGTGGTAGCAGTGACCATAATGGTTATGGTAGTGGGAGGAGTGATGATGACGGTGGTGGTGGTGGTTGAATGGATGAGTGATGATGGTGGTGGTGATTGAATGATGCAAAAGATGATGAGGCGATATAAGTTTGCAACTCATCAAAACTGCAATTATGAAACCATTATTTGTTGTTTTAAAAATAGAGGTGAAATTGTTCTGAAAATGAGTAAAAAACCATTTCAGCTCAAATTTTGCCGAACAGGTTTTGTTTTTAAAATACACTTTCGAAACCAAAAACCAGAAACTGGCAACCACCCCGAACGTGGCCTTAATTAATAAGAAACTTATGTCGAATTTATTGGATATTGGGGAGATTTCTTATGCTCCCTAACAGCTGAATTCACTCACGGCCGAAAGAATGGCAATTTTGGTTGAGTGACTAAGATTTGGAATGTGGAAGAGATACATAATGGAGGGCGAGGGAAGTAAGAATTAAATTTTTATATGGGTGTGAATATTGTAGAACCTCTAAAAATTAATACTAGATAAATTAATAATATCTCTAAAATAATAATTTTTTTTTCTTGACTTGAAGACCCAAGGACTAAATTAATAATTTCGATAAATTAATAAGATAATAATAACTTTCCGGAATTCAAATCTCCTTTTTTAATTTATTGTAGTATGAGTTCTGGAAAACCTACAATAAAGTAATAAATCTCGAATTACAAATAAATAAAATATATTCAACAAAATAAATGCTAAAATATTAAACATGACATTGTGAACAATAGCAAGATAGCAAAGGGATATAAAGAAGGTATAAATTAAACAAAGAATAGCAAGATATATAACTCAACAATTTAACAAAGGTTAAGTGAAATACAAAAAACATAAATGAAATAAAGAAAGAGAAAATGGATAATGCACCGACGGTGTAAAGGTTTTTTACACCATCAGTGTATCATCCACCATTCATCCGTTTATGGTCATTGACTTTTAGATTAAAGTAATACAAACGAATGGTGGATGATGGACCAATGATGTAAAAAGCTTTACACCGTCAGTGCATACCCATTAATCTCATAAAGAAATAGTCTATAGTCTCTCGTTATATAATTCTATACACATTACTCAGGTTTAGCATGCACAAATTGACAGAGTTATTATAGCATTGGAAAAACAAATCAACTAGTAAGGTAAAGACATGAGACTATTAGAGCAGTTGACAATTGGAGTTACGTTGTTGCTATTTAAACAAGTGGTCATGAATGCGATATCTGACTCTTGCATATGTAAAAAGGCTCGCTAAGAGGATCATCAAAATTGTCAAAGCTAGACTAGACATCAAATACAAAAAGATATATTTCAGTTTTGGACAATCGAATCGTAGGGGTGTAACGGTCCGGTCCGGTCCGATCTATGAGCCATATTACGGACCGGACTGCTTAATTTAGTATGGTCCGGTCCGGTCCGGTCCCGATATTATTTATCTTCAAAGACCGGACCGGACCGGATCGTTAATGAATGATCTGGTCCGGTCCGGTCCGGTCTATTTTGCTTAATTAGTTAATTATTAAATTTAAAAAAAACAAAAAACAAAACAGATCTGATTAGCAAAACCAGATGCAACAACGCATTTTGGGCTGCATGGCAGCAACGCATGTTGGGCCAAACACATGAAGCAACACATTTTGGGCTGCAACACTTTTTATGCTGCCAAACACATGCAGCAAGGCATTTTGGGCTGCCAAACTTGATCTGTAGGTTTTCTTTTTTTTTTTTATAATTATTAAGCCTATCGGTCCGGTCCGGTCCCAACGGTCTAACAATGTCTGGGACCATGGACCGGACCATTCAAGTATGGTCTGAATTTTTTGGGACCAGACCGGACCATGAGACCGGACCGGACTGAATTTTTCGGTCCGGTCCGATCCGAGCGATCTCGCGGTCTCGGACCGGATTGCTTACACCCGACGAATCGGATGATGTATATATTATACATGTGTGCGCGCACACACATATATAAATTAAATAATTTATATATATTTTATCCTATACTAGGTTATTTGGTACACTATATTATTTCAAGTTCAAGTCCTTTTTTTTGATAAATTTTTTTTCATACACAATTGATCTTGTTTGGCTTTTAAGGACGTGTTCGACAAAGTTGAAAAAAAATTATAATATGATTTTATTCCATTTTGATTATAAATTTATTCCTTTTGATTATAATCTGAATCTGTTTATGTTAGAGTATGTGTGTTGGAAATCGATTTTAAGATAATTTTTTTATTTAGGTAATGTAAAAAAAATAATTTTGCATAATAAATTAAAAAATAAGGTATAAAATTAGGGCTATACTAGTCATTTGCATAAAATAACCATTTAAAAAAATAATCAAACAGTTCTCCTAAAGAGATGTGATACAAATGCTTTTTTAATTTTTTCCTTAAAATAAAGACATTTTTATAAATTTAATCCTAGACACCAAACAAATACGATTATGTATGAAAAAGTATTTTATCTCAAAAATGACTTGAAATAATCTAGGTGTACCTTGCATCCTATAAGATTAAATCAGGCAAAAAAAAAAAAGCATTTTTCTCAATCCCATAGTGCATGTAAACGTAATTAACGGTAATTGACAATGCCCATGTTAAAAATATAAAGAAAAAAAACTTAAATTCTTAGATCATATAATAGTATAAGAGTAGTGGAATTTAAAACCCAATTTTTATCCACAAACTTCATTTTAAGTGTGAAAATCCATAATTACCCTCGTAATTTTCCGATTGAATCTGGTTGAAATATTTTTTCGCCAGGATAATTCATCCCATTGGCAACTTATTAAGCTTCTTGATTCATTGCTTGTCTCACCCAGTTAGTCATCGTTTTGTGGTGAATTAGGGACTTTATGTCTTAGTTTTTGACATGGTGAAGAGGACAGAGGAACAAAGTTCCTTTCTTTCTTTGATTCCAACAACGACCAATATATATTTTTCGACAGGTACCTATCAGAAAAATATTTCGATGGGATCTAGTCGAAAAACTACAAACATAATTTTGGATTTCATAAATAAAATGGGATTTGTGGATAAAAAAAGAAATTTGAATTCCAAAACTCTTACTATAAATAATAGGTTGAGACCCAAGTGGAGTGGACCGGGTCATTAATTATATGGGCCGAAAGCCACAAAATTTAAGAGTATATGGGCCGGGTCATTAATTGTGTAAGGTTTAGGTTGAAAACCTAGCTAATAGGGTTATTAGTTAGCGGCAGATGCTCCACTTTTGCTCTATAAAAAAGGAAAAGAACTAGCATTATACAAAATGGATGAAAAAAAAAGAAACAATTACATAGCATTGGAAGATGGTGTGACGAACAATGGCGGAGAATGACGAAGCCTGGAGAGGATGAAAAAAACAATTTTGTTCTATTTGGTATGTTTCTGAAGAAGGTAGTATGCAATTTAGCTTTTTGTTTTTTTTTTTTAAATTTAAGTTTCAATTTTTTTATAATTGTAAACAAACTGATTTGATATGTAGGTGTAATTCTAAGAACCATGAAGCTTGTCTACTTGGGTGAGCATCCGGGTCAATCACCAACACTTGCTTATTTTTTATTTGCATTGTTAATTTTAATAAAATTTATTATATTCTTTTTGGGTTGGCTAAAACCGGAATATTTTTTGTTTATCATTTTAATTTATAACTCAATTTTCTTTTGTTTTGTATTTGTGTACTCTCTTCATGTATATATCATTCTGCAACTAGTTTCTTCAATAACTCATTTGCGAAATCCATAATAACATATTCGTAATGATCAACTATGGAGTTAGTTGGGTGAGCTAAGAAAAGGGAAAGGTAGGGGAAAAAAGATGATTGAGAAGAAATCCTAGCACTGGCAAGGAAGACAATGGAGAATATTTATGAGAATAAACCCTTGGCTCCACTTGTACAATGGCACAAGGATTTTATGACTTTAATGCAAAGGATATGAATGACTCATGTCAGGGTGGATTGCCGATCCGCTACCACAGATTTGGAATTTCAAAATTTGCAAGTAGCACATGTCTTTCTTCGGCAATCCAGCCTGGCATCAGCCATTCACAACCTTTTGCGTTAAAGTAATATAAGGTCATAAAAGAAGTTGCACAAGTGGAGTCGAGGCTTTTTTTCTCATAAATACTTTCCATTGTCTTCCTGGTGAGTAAAGCAATGATTTTTTTCCCGTGCCATTTTTTCCCCTTATCTTTCCCTTTGCTAGCTCATCACCCAACTAACTCCATAGTTGAACGTTGCAAATGTGTTATTATGATTTTTTTTTTCAATTTGTTAATTTAAAAAAGGTTGTAAATTGATTTCTCCTTCAAAACAACACAAACATATAAAACAAAAGAAGCACAAAATAAACTCATTGGGCTATAAAATAAAATGATAAAAAAAACTATTTCAGTTTTAGCCAAACCAAAAATTACTACTAAATTTTTATCAACATAAAAAATGTAGATATAAATAGTAAACAAGGACAAATAAAAACAAGATTGTACTTTCACACACTACATATAATTGTCTATGTTACTCGCGGCTCTTAAAGATATTTAGTGTTAAATTTACCTTTCCTTTTAATTTTTTTTTCTATTTTGATATGTAGGATACTTTTTTTTCTTCATAAAAACCAAAAAAATATCCCTTGTACTAGATTGAGCAATTACTATATTCCTCTCGCTTCGCTCGAGCTGCTCCACTCCTCCCCCTGTCGGGGGAGATACAAGTAACCTCTCCCAATAGGGATAAGTATGAAATCACTCGAGCGAAGCAGACGAGGTTATGCGTTTATAGCGCAAGACTTTACGACTCAAGCTGCATTATATACTCATCATCAATACATCGCAGGATTCATTATGACAGGAGCTTTTGCTCATGGAGCTATCTTTTTTATTAGAGATTACAATCCAGAACAGAATGAGGATAATGTATTGGCAAGAATGTTAGACCACAAGGAAGCTATCATATCCCATTTAAGTTGGGCCAGCCTTTTTCTGGGGTTGGTCATAAGAAACGCATATGGTAATGAATTTAAATTCTTTTTTTTTCTCATGTATTGTTGATATCTCAATATTTGGTAGCCCAAATTACAAGGCCCAAATCATGTAAGGGCCCAGAAGTTGTCAAACAAAAATAAAGCAATAAAGATACTGAGTAAAGCGTGCCAACTCCGGGAATCGTCCAAGGCGACATACACTCACGGCGGCAGCCACCAAGGCGGCACGTCCTGACAAGGTGCCCAGAAAAAGAGTAAAGCGTACCGGTGGTGGTAAACGCCGTGTGCTATCCCAAGGCGTCTCAGGTGCTACAGAAACCCGAGAAGAACATTGTGATAAACAAAGGCGAGTCGGGAGCAGAGGCCCGTGGAAGGCGCACACCTGACCAGCCAAGGGCGACATAGCTATCCAAGGCTGCAACGGCTTGCAAAGTAAGCCAGAAAGGAATCTTTTATTCACCCAAGGCAAAGCTGAGGGGAGTAAGACTTGGAGTCCTCTCCCTCTCCGAAATCATCAAGTGCCAAAGCCAAGAATGGTAAAGAAGACAAAGCCACTGGAAAGATGCTCTGGACACATGATGCAAGCGGTCATTAACCAACAGACAAAGGGAAGCGAGCGGAGACCACCGGTCCAAGGCACCACTATAAATAAATAACAGAAAGAAAAAGAGAAAGGAGAAAAGAGGCGACGGGGAGAGAGGAGAAGAGAGATCAGAAGGCATCAAGGGAAGAGGGGATCAAGACATCGGAGAGCAGAGCTCCGGAAGGCCCCCCCCCCCGAAAGGCCGAGAAACGCCTCAGAGCGACAATAACTGCAATGCAATACACACAATATATACAAAAGACACGAAGCTCCTCCCTCTGAAAACTGAGAGGAATCATGAAGAAGCAAGAGACAGAATAAACAACAAAGGAGGAACAGAAAAGGAGGAAAAGGCCAGAAGGCGTGCACCTCCAGCAACCGTCGTAAAAGCCAAGACGAGGGGGTCAGAATACCCAGAAAGCGCCGCAACCAACAATGGTTACAACACGGAAGGCGTACAGCGAAAAGGAAAGGAAGCTCCCCTTTTGAAACCCAAGATTTAGCAATGCAAAAGGGGTGTAAAGCCAAAGCGCACACCCCTCCCTTTGTAAAATACCACGAACGTGGGAGCCATTTCCTTGTATCGACCCCTCTGTATCTCGTCTCAGTATAATAAAAGCCTAAAGCTTCATCAAGTTTACGAACCCATTATCTTTTTACTAATTATTGTTTATCGCACAAAGCGGTCCGAAACAATTGGCGACTCCACTGGGGAAGCTACGGCTTCCAGCCTTGAAGAAAAGGCTCCTAGAGGCACTACTCAGGAGGCAGCTCCCGAGAGCATTCGGCCTCCAACCGAAGAGGCGCTGCAGCGACGAAGTGCTCTTTCAGGCCAGAGGCGATCACTTCAGAAGGCGGCCCGTCACTGAAAGGCGAGCCCTCCTAAAGACACGCCTCAGAGAAGCGATCTCCCTAAAGGGAAGTAATCACGAAAGAGGACCGGTTTCGCCCTAATGCAAGCTTTCTAGAAGGCGGTGAGACTCGTCCAAAGGTGGCATAGGTCCTTGCGAGCCCGACTGCTCAGGAAGGCGACGCCTCGGAGGGCGGTGACTTTCGCTCTGTTTAAGCGCGGTCGCGCGACTGGAAGGGGTGGAGATGCGTCCCTGCTAACGAAGGCGCCACACGAAGTACGCCCCCACTGACGAGGGCGCCGGGTCGCAGAAAGTATAAGCTCAGGAGCGGAGGCGCAATCAACCAATCCACGTGGAAGACGCCTCATATCATCCGCACTATCAGCTAAGTATACGCAAGCCCTGACTCGGTCTAATTTATCGCCTTTATTCTGATAAGTCTTTCCGTGAATTTGGGAGATGTGAATCATGACAAAATAAAAGATATATTGTACCTACTTGCGTATAAGTCGTTGTATGTAGCTACAACATGCTTGCTTTGTGCATCTATGTCTTGATATGCTTTCGGTAGTGACGCTTTCGCATGATATCATGTTCTACGCCATTAGCCTTATGTCTAAGATTATCCTGATAGCGAAAATTTAATTTCACTTTGACTAGAATGACATTATTACAATTCTGAGTATGTCACGACTGAAAATGACATGTGCATGATAACAATCATGAATATCGTCGCTCTGATATGTATCGAATGTTTGACTAGAGAAAACAATGGCTAGACGAGTCTATGCATTTGAATGTTTGCTTTAAGAACTGAAATTAGTATATCATGCCAGTTATTCTTGTCAACTTTTCCCTGGCTCAACCGTGGCGTGATGAAAGGAAGTTGTTTCCATAAAAAAAAAACATCTAAAAGTCATAAGTTATATGATTGGAATGTTGAAAAAGCATGCTCTAGGAAAGCGTTGCACAAAAGCATGACCTGGATAGTGTTACATAGTGATGCATGATTGATTGTATACATGATTTACTAGATGCAACTAATAAGACGGACATGTATAGCATGAAAACATCCGGAAAATGAAAGTTGTTTATGTAGGAATAAGAATGAATCACTCAAAGTCTGAGAAGTCTTTTGATGCTCATAAAAAAAAAACTCCGCATCTTGCCCAATGAAAGCAAGGCGGTTAAAAGTGAAGAAGCAAACGGTGAAACGAAAGCAAAAGCGCCGAAGAAGAGACGCAATGCACAAGTAGAAAAGAGCAGTAAAAAATCAAGCAATAAAAAGGGAGAGCTCACCAGAAGAGGGCGAACCCTGAGCAAAATGGTGGGACGGACGAAATCCAGAATCAGAAGGCGAACACGAGGCCATCGTGGCAAGATGCATGTAAGCATGCGTTCGGTACGAACTAACTGACGAGGAAAGGCGAGAAAAACAAGGGTGAATCATGAAGCCTCATGAGGAGCTGCAAAGATGAAACCCAAGGCACGCCAAGGGAAAATAAACAGTACCGAAGCTAGAAATCTTGAAGTAAACCAAGAGCAGAACGTTGCTAGTGCCAACCCAAGAAGAGGGCTGACAATGAATTCAAACCTGAAAGACGAAAGCGACTCCAAAACAAAAGTGTGCAAGAGAAGTAATTAAAAAGCAAGAGCAAGGGCATATGCAAAGGCCGACACAACTAAACCAGGAGATATTTCTCAAGCAAAGAGCCAACTAAAAGTCAAAGTGAGCCCCGAAGGGGCTGACAAAGAATTCAAATCAGAAAGACCAAGGCAGCTTCAAAGCGAAAGCGTGCAAAAGATCACAAGCCAGAAAATTAAAAGAAAATCAATGCAGATATCTGAGCGCAACAGCAAGACAAGATGAAAAGTAAAAAGGACATAACAAAACTCAAAAGGCGTACAATTGCAAAGACGTACACCTTCAAGGCGTACAACCGAAAGGCGTACATGAAAAGGCGCGCATGCAACATGAAGACGAATGCAAGCTCCGTAATGACCAATGCGAGCACAAGATCCTGAAAAGTATGCTACTCAAAGGCGTACTTAAACACTGAAGCACTGAATCAAATGCAAGGGCAAGGTGCAGGATAAAATCAAGAAAGCGTACAAACGATTGACCCAAAATGGCCTCAAACACAACATAACTAAGCCAAGGCATCCCAAAACAAATAAAACGAAGAAGTCTGTAGCAAGCCCCTGGAGCAAGGCACGTATGAACTTGCCCTTACGTCAAAGCAGATCATGCGAAAGCAAGCATAAGCACAAGGTCAATCAGAAAACCCAAGCATTTGCACGCCGATAATCGCAAGAAGAACTAAAAAGTAACGCCCATGACAAAAGGTGTTACGAAGCACAAGCGATCAAAATTAAGCAATCAATCAGAAGCAAGGAAGTGCCTATGACAAGAGGCACCAATGCTAAAGCTCGAAGCGACGCTGATGACATGAGGTGTCCCCAGAAAGAGCTCGAAAGATACTGATGACATGAGGTATCACTGTAGAAAAACACCCTCAAACAGGGTCAATAATGTCAGAACGCGAGGTTCAACACTTCAAAAAAAAAAGAGAAAAAGGAAGAGAAGAAGAAAAAGAAAAAGAAAAAGAATAGTGTTGAACCGTACCGCGGGCACAAACGCCTTATCGCGGTACCCAGATAGACCTCCTGAAAAATTTCAGGGACAGACGCGGGCGAAGTACGCCATATCGCGAGACTAGAAAAGGTCCCAGGAAACAAGGGCGCTAGTCTTAAACGCGGGCGGAAAAATCTATAAAAGAGGTTGGCTAACGCAAGATCCAAAGCGATCCGTTAGTTTACAAAGCCCTAATGTGGCAACTAAAAAAAAAAAGAGCCCCAATGTGGCAACTGAAAAAAAAGGCCCCAATGTGGCAACCAAAAAAAAAAGAGCCCCAATGTGGCAACTGAAAAAAAAAGCCCCAATGTGGCAACTGAAAAAAAAAGGCCCCAAAGCGGCAAAGCCCCAACGTGGCAACTCAAAAATAAAAGGAGAAAGAAAGCCCAAAAACGGCAATTGAAAAGCCCAAGGCGGCAAGCAGAAAATCCAAAGCGACAAACAAAAGAAAGGGTCCAAAGCGACAACATCTGTGAAGCGTGCCCAACGAGCACCTCAACAACAATCTTGGCACCAATGACATGAGGGGCCATTGAAATCTGCAAGCAAGTTTGAAGCGCTCGGAGCGCGCTCCAAAAAAAAAGGTGGAGAGGGGAGGAAGGAAACCTTCCTTGGGGCACCAATGATATAAAGGCCCCTATAAAAACGAATAATATAAAAAAAAGGAAGAAAAAGAAAAGAAGAGTTGTGCTATATCAGAACACTTGAAGAAAAGGCACCAAAACTGAGAAGTGCAACAAACGCAAGAGCAGTAGCAAGCGATTACAAAGCTACGAAGTTCAAGCCACAACTGCTAAAGCAGCGAAGCCAACGAAAGCGCACAAGAACAAAGGCGTAAAATTCAAATGCAAGTCTCAAGCGCAAGGCAAACAACAACAACAACAACAACAAGATGATGAAAAGACAAAGACAAGATATGCATAACAGCATTGTCAACATAGCAGCAAGCATACAAAAGTGGAATCCAAACTTGAGAAACACATACGAAGGGCATCATAAATCCCAAGATGCAAGTTCAAGAGCAATAAAGCAACAGAAGTCAAGTTCTAACGAAGTCATACAAATCATGGAGCCAAAGAGAAAGTCATAACCGAAACCATAATTTGGAAGGAGAAATGTCAAAGCAACAACACAAGTGGCGAAACAGTGCCTACGTGAAAAAGAGGGAATTCAAAGAAGTGACCCTGCAGACTTCCTCATAAGAATACTTTGTGTTGGCCAAATCCCTAATCTCCTGATCAAGAGCCTCCAATTCAGTGGTTGCATGGTCAAGCTGAGAAGAAAGCTCCTTGATACGAGACACTAAAGGAGCACGGCGCTCCTGCAGAGCACGCTCAGCGTCGGCCAACTCGGCGTCATCAAATGGAGGGCGCAAACTTTCAAAACCAGCAATGGCATTTTCAAGCCAGGGACCAGAATAATGTTGAAATTGAAGCGTGTATAAGCAATCCAAGATCTCATCCTTCTCCTCCCATGGCAAGTCATCTACGTCAACTGAGCGGACCAAATGCAACATCCGCAACAAAGTTTGAGAACCGGACTCCCGGAAAAGGCGAGGAAGTGAAGCTGAAGGAGGAATCAAGAAAGCATGGGCACGCAAGAACGAATCAATCAAAGCTTGATCATCCGCAGAAAATGGAGCTGCAAAAAGCATATGCAGAAATAATGAGACAAGAACTCAAAGGAAAATAAAAACTCCAGCTCGAGAAAGAAAATACTTACAAACCAAAGAAGATCCCGGAGAAGCGGAGGCGTGACTTGCCCTCACGACGGGAGCCTTCCCCTTATCAGCCAAAGAAACAAGATTTGCAGCAGCTTGGCTCTCTGAAGGGGCAGGGGCGTCAACTTCAGCACCTACCCCACCAAACATGTTTTCAGATCTCGGGACATCAGAAATAAGTTCATAAATAATGTCAGCAGCAGCAATACCTGAAGGGGCCTTCGAAGGCGCACCCTTGGAAAAAACAGGGACACTCCTTGGAGTGCCAACAAGAGATGTTAAGTTGAAGTCATCACTGGCAGCAGAGTCAAAAGGGGAAACACCCCCACCAGCTGAAGGTTGGCCAAAGAGGTTCATAAAGTCTTCATGATCGGAAGCAAGTGAAACAGCAGGAGCGTCCTCAGGAGACTGGGATGAAAGCGATGCTGATGAACGACCATCAGCATCACCTGCATTCAGAAGAAAAAGAGAAAGGAAAAAGAATCAGTGATGAAAACTGTCCAAGCAAAACAAATTGAAAAGACTAGAAGAAAATAAAAGAGCAAGAAATGGAACTTGGAAAGCGAACCCCAGCGCCACCGCTTTCAGCAGAAACATCACAAGATAAGAAAGAATCGCCAGAATTAGTTTCAGCGGTGTCATCTTGAACCAAGTCCACATGGACTGGGGAAGAAGGAGCAATGCGGATGCCGGAAGTGCGCAAGCGGCTGGACCGGCGAGTAGGAACGGCTGCAGTTGCCTTCCTCCTTTTGCTAGAATTGGCGGCGCTACTACTACCGCCTCGAACAGAAGATCTGGAAACAGAGGAAGTTTTCCTTTTGCATCGCCTGGGGGCAACAGAAGAAGACGCAGCAACTCTGCGGCTGGGTGAAACCCCCTCAGCTGAAAACAAAGCCAAACAAAGCTGAGTGCAAAGCAAGAAAAAGAAAAGCAACAGAAACGAAAAATGGTCAAGATATTTACCATTGTTTTTCTTCATGGAAGTGCAAAAATAAGGGTCATTGTACACTATGGGCAGTAAGGAAGGTACGGGATGCGAAGAAGAGGCTTCGAAATCCCGAAGATGTTGCAGAATGCCTTCATGAGAAACAAGCCAAGAACTCAAAACACCTCCAATGCGGGAGGAAGAAACATAAACGGGAGTAGAATCAGAAATTCCAGGAGCTGCGTCGAAAAGAAGCGCCTTGACCAAATCCTCCACCGGGGCCTGCTCGATGTTAAGAACGCAAGGAGCTTGATCGCGCCCAAACTGTCTGGCCACCCGATCGGGACGATACAGACAAGGCCAAAGGGCCCCACCGTGAGCACTCCTACTGTCCAAAGGGACAAAACCAGGCAAGCAGCGAATGGAGAGAATCAATGACCATAAATCATAAATTCCCTCAAAGGGGATGGCAGCGTCGTTCCTTGAAGTAAAGGCCCCTTCATCATAAAGAGGATGCGGGAGGTCCGAATAGGGGCGGAACAAGAACTTGTCTTCTGAATCAATGAGAGAAATTAGGGGCTCTCTTGGAGATCCTCTCGTCCAACACCAAGAACGAGGGTCTGAACCAGCAACACCAGTAGAAAGAGGAAGCTTGATAGGGCCATAATCAGGAAAGCGTTCGAACAAAAAGTATTGAAGAAAAGTCAAGTCTACATAAGAGTTGATTGGAAAGCGCCCATGAGAAATGCGCATCTGCACTGATACTTGGTCTAGGCGGGCGTACAAACCGCCTAGGAAAAATGAAGCAAGAGGAAGGCGTGTACCTTCCGCCAGGAGACAAGCAAAGAGAAAGACACATGGGCTTACAGACTCCCATGGAGGTCCAGGAAACACGTATCTGCTAAGCCAGAAAGCGATGAAGACGGCGCGGCAAAGGCGCGAATCGGTGACAGGTCCAGATTGGAATTTACCATCATGAAAATCGCCAAAGAAGTAGCGAATCCAGCAAGCAAAAGTATACTTAACAGAAGAGCGTTGGCTTGCCCTTCGACTCCTAGGAACTAAGTTCCCAGTGCCCCTCACCCGTTGAGAAGAGGAGCCCTTTGCATACGAGGCGCGCCTTCGCTTGAAAAGGTCCCGGGAGTACTTGGCGCTCAGAGCCGAAGCGGCTTTCAGCTGCATTGACAATTCGGAAAAATGCTCATCAACATTCTCCACATCGAGGTCTGCATCTCCAAAAGCAAGGAGTCCAAGAAGCACAATCACATCTTTAAGCGTTGGGGTAAACTCCCCCCATGATGTCAGAAAGGTATGGGTGGAAGAACACCAGCGCTGCACCAACATTAACAAATCGCTGGGCTTGCGGTTGGCACCAAGTCGAGGCGACGCCTTGACGGCGACGGCGATCCCTGCTTTCTCCAGAATAGCCACGAAAGCGGCGTCAGTAGCAAAAACGTGATCAACCCACTCTTGCCATCCAGCAGTGCCCCCCACGCGAACATTGAAGTTCACATCTACCCAGGGGAACTCCGAACGGCGGAGACAGGAGCGGAGCAACGAAGAGCCCAAGGCGCAATGGTCCTTATCGTAAGAAGGAGAAGAAATGAGTTCGGCGTCCTCCTCGGAAACCACCATGGCCTTGGAAGACAAGCCAACAATGAAATCGCCCGAGTCGGGACCAGAAGGCGAGTCCGCCTTCACCTCCGTGGCCCAGCGGCGATATCCCGGTTCAACAGGGTAAGAGCGGGGGCAAGGAAACTCTTGCATGAAGCAATAAGAGATGGGGCCTGGGAGTTGAATCTCCTCCTCGGAGCTTGAGGAAGCGCTTTCAACCGCGGAAGGAGTAATGGCCTTCGATTTTGACATGGTAACGGCAAAGACAAGAGAAGGGTAAGCAGAAGAGAGCAAGAAAGCAGAAAACAAAGGAGTAACGGGGAGTTCTTTTCTGGAAGAAAGAAGTTTCGGAAACGAAGAAGAAAGAGAACAAAGTGGAAGTGGAAAGAAAACTGAAAGGTTTGAGGGAGTTTTGAAAATATGAGTGAAGGAGGGAACGTGGGGAAACGTGCAAGTATCAAAGCTGAGAGATATTTGCCCTCTCCCCCCAACGACACGTGGAATGTAGCAGAGGAATAAGAGTGAAGAAAGCCAAAAGACTTACCAGCGAGGGCCCGTTGACAAGACTCCACCGGACGACGAAATTCAAACCGGAAACTGCCAAGCAATCAGTAAGCCAGGAGAAATGCGAAGGACACCCACGATGCAGAGGCGTCCCCTTTTGTACGCCTTCCCCAGAAATCGAAGGCGACGCCGAAAGAAATAACAAGAAGGCGAAGGACAAAGAATGAGAAATCAAGAAAAGAAGAAACAAGCAAGAAAAACACAAATATAGGATTTGCACTGAGAAGGAAATTCTTCCCCCCTCACTGCAAAGGGGGCAATTGTTGATACCTCAATATTTGGTAGCCCAAATTACAAGGCCTAAATCATGTAAGGGCCCAGAAGTTGTCAAACAAAAATAAAGCAATAAAGATACTGAGGAAAGTGCGCCAACTCCGGGAATCGTCCAAGGCGACATACACTCATGGCGGCAGCCACCGAGGCGGCACGTCCTGACAAGGTGCCCAGAAAAAGAGTAAAGCGTACTGGTGGTGGTAAACGCCATGTGCTATCCCAAGGCGTCTCAGGTGCTACAGAAACCCGAGAAGAACATTGTGATAAACAAAGGCGAGTCGGGAGCAGAGGTCCGTGGAAGGCGCACACCTGACCAGCCAAGGGTGACATAGCTATCCAAGGCTGCAACGGCTTGCAAAGTAAGCCAGAAAGGAATCTTTTATTCACCCAAGGCCAAGCTGAGGGGAGTAAGACTTGGAGTCCTCTCCCTCTCCGAAATCATCAAGTGCCAAAGCCAAGAATGGTAAAGAAGACAAAGCCACTGGAAAGATGCTCTGGACACATGATGCAAGCGGTCATTAACCAACAGACAAAGGGAAGCGAGCGGAGACCACCGGTCCAAGGCACCACTATAAATAAATAACAGAAAGAAAAAGAGAAAGGAGAAAAGAGGCGACGGGGAGAGAGGAGAAGAGAGATCAGAAGGCATCAAGGGAAGAGGAGATCAAGACATCGGAGAGCAGAGCTCCGGAAGGCCACCCCCCCCCCGAAAGGCCGAGAAATGCCTCAGAGCGACAATAACTGCAATGCAATACACACAATATACACAAAAGACACGAAGCTCCTCCCTCTGAAAACTGAGAGGAATCATGAAGAAGCAAGAGACAGAATAAACAACAAAGGAGGAACAGAAAAGGAGGAAAAGGCCAGAAGGCGTGCACCTCCAGCAACCGTCGTAAAAGCCAAGACGAGGGGGTCAAAATACCCAGAAAGCGCCGCAACGAACAATGGTTACAACATGGAAGGCGTACAGCGAAAAGGAAAGGAAGCTCCCCTTCTGAAACCCAAGATTTAGCAATGCAAAAGGGGTGTAAAGCCAAAGCGCACACCCCTCCCTTTGTAAAATACCACGAACGTGGGAGCCATTTCCTTGTATCGACCCCTCTGTATCTCGTCTCAGTATAATAAAAGCCTAAAGCTTCATCAAGTTTACGAACCCATTATCTTTTTACTAATTATTGTTTATCGCACAAAGCGGTCCAAAACATGTATTATTTGGGTACATTCGAATCTAACTCAAATTGTGTATTTGGTTTTCATATGTGAGTCTCCCAACATAAATTTTTTCCCTTCAGTTTGACAATGCCGATGTTAAAAATAAAAGGAAAAATTCTTAAATTCATAGATCATGTAATACTATAAGAGTCATGGAATTTAAACCCCGTTTTTTATCCACCACAAACTTCATTTTAAGTGTGAAAATCCATAATTACCCTCATAATTTTCCGATAGAATCCGATTGAAATATTTTTTCGCCAAGATAATTCATCCCATTGGCAACTTATTAAGCTTCTTGATTAATTGCTTGTCTCACCCAGTTGGTCATCGCTTTGTGGTGAATTAGGGACTTTATGTCTTAGTTTTTGACATGGTTAAGGGGATAGAGGAACAAAGTTCCTTTCTTTCTTTGATTCCAACAACGACCAATATATATTTTTTGACAGGTACCTATCAGAAAAAATATTCTGATGGGATCTAGTCTAAAAACTGCAAACATAATTTTGGATTTCATAAATAAAATGGGGTTTTTGGATAAAAAAGATTTGAATTCCAAAACTCATACTATAAATAGTAGGTTGAGACCAAGTGAAGTGGACCGGGTCATTAATTATAAGGGCCGAAAGCCACGTAATTTAAGAGTATATGGGCCGGGTCATTAACTGTGTAAGGTTTAGGTTGAAAACCTAGCTAATAGGGTTATTAGTTAGCGGTAGCTGCTCCACTTTTGCTCTATAAAAAAGGAAAAGAACTAGCATTATACAAAATGGACGAAAAAAAAAGAAACAATTACATAGCATTGGAAGATGGTGTGACGAACAACAGCGGAGAATGACGAAGCCTGGAGTGGATGAAAAAAACAATTTTGTTCTATTTGATATGTTTCTGAAGAAGGTAGTATGCAATTTAGCTTTTTTTTTTTTTAAATTTAGGTTTCAATTTTTTTATAATTGTAAACTAAACTGATTTGATATGTAGGTGTAATTCTAAGAATCATGAAGCTTGTCTACTTGGGTGAGCATTCGGGTCAATCACCAACACTTGCTTATTTTTTATTTGCATTGTTAATTTTAATAAAATTTATTATATTCTTTTTGGGTTGGCTAAAACCGGAATATCTTTTGTTTATCATTTTAATTTATAACTCAATTTTCTTTTGTTTTGTATTTGTGTACTCTCTTCATGTATATATCATTCTGCAACTAGTTTCTTCAATAACTCATTTGCGAAATCCATAATAACATATTCGTAATGATCGACTATGGAGTTAGCTGGGTTAGCTAAGAGAAGGGAAAGGTAGGGGAAGAAAGATGATTGAGAAGAAATCCTAGCACTGGCAAGGAAGACAATGGAGAATATTTATGAGAATAAACCCTTGCATCCACTTGTATAATGGCACAAGGATTTTATGACTTTAATGCAAAGGATATGAATGACTCATGTCAGGGTGGATTGTCGATCCGCTATCACAGATTTAGAATTTCAAAATTAGCAAGTAGCACATGTCTTTCTTCGGCAATCCAGCCTGGCATCAGTCATTCACAACCTTTTGCGTTAAAGTAATATAGGGTCATAAAAGAAGTTGCACAAGTGGAGTCAAGGCTTTTTTTCTTATAAATACTTTCCATTGTCTTCCTGGTGAGTAATGCAATGATTTTTTTCCCGAGCCATCTTTCTCCCCTTGCCTTTCCCTTTGCTAGCTCATCACCCAACTAACTCCATAGTTGAACGTTGCAAATGTGTTATTATGATTTTTTTTCAAATTGTTAATTTGAAAAAAGGTTGTAGATTGATTTCACCTTAAAAACAACACAAACATATAAAACAAAAGAAGCACAAAATAAACTCATTGGGCTATAAAATAAAATGATAAAAAAATACTATTTCAGTTTTAGCCAAACCAAAAATTACTAATAAACTTTTATCAACATAAAAAATGTAGATATAAAGAGTAAACAAGGACAAATAAAAACAAAATTGTACTTTCACACACTACATATAATTGTCTATGTTACTCGCCACTCTTAAAGATATTTAGTGTTAAATTTACCTTTCCTTTTAATTTGTTTTTCTATTTTGATATATAGGATACTTTTTTTTTCATAAAAACCAAAAAAATATCCCTTAGCTTGTACTAAATTGAGCAATTACTATACTCGTTGGTCATAAGAAACACATATGGTAATGAATTTAAATTCTTTTTTTCTCATGTATTATTTGGGTACATTCGAATCTAACTCAAATTGTGTATCTGGTTTTGATATGTGAGTCTCCCAACATAAATTTTTTTTCCTTCAGTTTGACGATGCCGATGTTAAAAATAAAAGGAAAAAAAAAACTTAAATTCATAGATCATTTAATACTATAAGAGTCATGAAATTTAAACCCCGTTTTTTATCCACCACAAACTTCATTTTAAGTGTGAAAATCCATAATTACCCTCATAATTTTCCGATAGAATCCGATTGAAATATTTTTTCGCTAGGATAATTCATCCCATTGGCAACTTAAGCTTCTTCATTAATTGCTTGTCTCACCCAGTTGGTCATCGCTTTGTGGTGAATTAGGGACTTTATGTCTTAGTTTTTTACATGGTTAAGGGGATAGAGGAACAAAGTTCCTTTCTTTCTTTGATTCCAACAACGACCAATATATATTTTTCGACAGGTACCTATCAGAAAAAATATTCTGATGGGATCTAGTCTAAAAACTACAAACATAATTTTGGATTTCATAAATAAAATGGGGTTTGTGGATAAAAAAGAGATTTGAATTCTAAAACTCATACTATAAATAATAGGTTGAGACCAAGTGAAGTGGATCGGGTCATTAATTATAAGGGCCGAAAGCCACGTGATTTAAGAGTATATGGGCCGGGTCATTAACTGTGTAAGGTTTATGTTGAAAACCTAGCTAATAGTGTTTTTAGTTAGCGGGAGCTGCTCCACTTCTGCTCTATAAAAAAGGAAAAGAACTAGCATTATACAAAATGGACGAAAATAAAAGAAACAATTACATAGCATTGGAAGATGGTGTGTGTAACATCCCGAGTTTTAATCCCAAGTATAATTATAATTATAATTATTACAATAATAGATTGAAATAATAATAACACTGATCAAGTTTAGGAATAACTAGTTAAGGTCCCTTTTAGTCTTACTAAAGTGTTAGGAGACATCCGGATTGAAACACTATGATTTCTTTAACGTTATAAATTACAAGTTTTATTGAATTAAATAATTGTCTCCTGGAATTTAGTACTTAGGTGTTGGGTAGTTTCATAAAAATATATTATGTTAATTATGAAACTATATCTTATATATATATATATATATATATATATATATATATATATTAAAGTAGAATTATTAAAATAGTTATCCTAATTGAAAAATATACTTTCTATATTTTAATTTGCTTTTGTTATATTCAATATTAAACTTGTTTTAAGAACTTCAAGACTTTTAACTTTATGATTTTATACAGGTAATTATTTGATACTTACATTTTATTATTAGTATTTCTTGAGGTTTAAAATAAACAAATAAAGAAAAATGGTATTAGTGTTTTAAAACCATACTAACATAAGTAATAATAATAATAATAATAATAATAATAATAATAATGACAATAATAATAAGAAAAATAAAAAAAATAAAAAAAAATAAAAGAGGAAGGGGGTTCGAACCCCCCAACTTCTTCTTCTTCAGCAAGAGGTCGTCGGCCCTAAACCGTCCCCCTCTCTCTCCTTACTCCATCTCCGCCGCCACCCACACTTGCCCAAGAGACCACCGCCGCTGCCACTCCAAACCACGACCGCCACTCTTCCTCCCTCTCGGTCTCGCTCTTTCTCTTCCATTCCCCTTGTCGCGTACTCTCTCTCACCCCTCACTCTCGAAGACACCCATCTAAACCGCCATCACCGCCGCCCCTTTTGTCTCTCTCTCCACCGATCTTCGCTGGTACGTGCGACCCAGCCACCACCATGAGTTCTCACGCCGCCATCACTGTTGCCATGGGAGAAGGCTTGCAAATCGCGAGCCAACATTCATCCCCGCCTCCTCGCGTCACCGGCGTCTGCAGTGGGTTCGAATCGAACCGCCAGGATGGGATCTTCACAAATCACAAACCGGCAGCCGTCGCGGGTCTTGAGTGAACCACCGCTGCCACCCTTAGGAGGTGCTGCCATGCCTTCCCTCGTTGCCTTGGTTGGGGTACCCATCAACCCCTTGGATTGATATACAGCAATGAAGAAGATGAAGTGAGTCAAGCCGGTTGGACCAGTGTTTCCATGAACCGGATGGGTTGAGGCTGACCGAACTGATCTTCTCTTTGTTCCTTCAAAAGCTGATTGGTGGTTAGACGACGAAGAACTTTGGAGTCGATCGCTACGCAAAAACAAAAGTCACGAAAGCTAAGGGTTAAAGCGTCTAAAAGTAAGGGGTTCTTTACCTTGCTTTAGGGAGTATTTTCTGATTAGTATATAATACTGGCTAAGAATATGTGGGTATGCTTGTGATTGATTATTCGGGTAATTAATTTAAATTAAATACAAAGTAAGAAAGTAAATAAATGAACTATAAATTGATACTTGTGACTGAATATGCAGGCTAAGTGCTATATGTTATCATGTATGTTTATTTGAAGAACAGAAACTCTGATTGTTAATTGTGAATGATTATAAATGATTAATGTTCTGTATGTCTGGTTGATTTAAAGAGATATATTTGAATCATATAAGTGATTGAATTGTGATGTTTGTGTGCTAAATGTGTATCGCATAATGAATTGAATAATTGAATAATAAATAAAAGAAAGTAAGTATGTATGAGATGTAAATTAGAATGAGAACTAAGGAATAGAAAGAGTTAAAAATGTCATGGCATAAACTTAGGGAATTAAAAATATAAAGTGTGAAAATTGTTGTGTATGCTTGTATGATAAAGGTGTGTTGAATGACGAATGAGATAACAAATTAATAATAAAAGGCAAGAGAGAAAAGGATAATTATAAAGAAATTAAAGAAGAGAAAAGATCATAAATAAAAAGAATAACTAAATAAGATAAACGAAATGAGGATGAGAATATTAAAAGGATACCTGTCACAGGTTAGATCGTGGGATCTGGTCGTAAGACCCTGTGGCCAACGCAGGTTAGATAGTATGATCTGGTCGTGAGACCCTATGGCGCAGGTTAGGTCGAAAGATTTGGTCGTGAGACCCTGTGACATAGGTTAGGTCCTATGAATCTGGTTGTTAGACCCTGTGGATAGATAATAAAGAGTATTTTGGTGCAGGTTAGGTCGGTGGGCCTGGTCGTAAGACCCTGTAGCCAAATTAATAAAAAGTAAAGAAAGAATAAAAAGAAAAGAAAGAGATAAAGAAAGAAAACAAGAAATAAAAGTAAATGGAAAGACTAGAATGAAAAGAAGTGGAATGAGTAATTGTGTTTGAATATTGAAATTGTGTCTACGTGCTAAATGATATATTTACATGAGTTGGTAATTTATGAGAATGGAAATGGAAAAAAATGAGACTTAACGAAGATATTGGAAAGGTAGTATGGATGGAATAAATGAATGGATACTAATAAGACTGTTGATTGTGTATGACGCATGTTGGGTTTGCCTAAATGAAATTATATGTGTTACATGCTAATTGTGTTTGACTTGATAGGTCATTATGCCTAGTTAAAAACTACTTCTCTACTTCATGTGGAAAGCTCACCCTTGCAACCATTTTTACAGGTTCAAAGTTTGAGCAGACACAATTTCCGGCCGAGCAGGGGTACACTCCACACCGTGGAGTGTAATTTAGTTAAGAGGGAATTATATTCTTTTTATTATAATTAATTTAATTTGGTGTTGAAACAATTCGCTGCAAGCCCTTAGTTTTGTTTTACTTTGTTAGTAGGGCATGAAAATAAAATTAGTATATTTATAAATATTTTCTGAACTGTACTGGTTTGACAGGTGTATAAAATGTAATTTTTGAGAAATCCGAAAAACAGAGGAAACTCTGTCCGTTTTTCCGAAAAAATATTCTTAAGTGTTTTAATTTAAAAAGAAATTTTAAGTACCAATTTTTATAAAATCCTAAATTAACTAAATATTTGTGAGGGTGTTATATTATGGTATCAAAGCAGTTTTTCCTTGGCCTTGGAGTTTGGACTCACAACTCCTATGCTTTACTCACCAAGTGAGTAGCCAATAGATAGTTATATGTCTAAGTTAGTTTGATTAGGAATTAGGACTTAGAATAATATCGCTAATTCATTGTTGATTTCTTGGTGTTTGTTTCAAACATCACCAAGTGTTCAAATCCAATTTCCCCATTTGTTGTATTGTCATACTTGGAAAACGTGTAATTGTCAAGACTAAGGGCAGTGAAAGACCCACAACGGGTCAGGGCATGCTAGCTGCCACCCCAACGGGAAGGATTAACCCTTGGTATTGAATCAAGAGCACAAATTCCAACGGTGACAATTTAGACAAAATAATTCCAATGGCATTTCCGTGCATTTAAAATCATTATTTAAGTCGTGCCACTCTTCTCAGTAGGAATAGCAAGTCGCCTACCGTATGGTAAAATTCAATCATACGGAAATGACTCTACCACCAATGGAATGTAAGGTTGGACTTGCTCATTCCAATGTTACACCATTGAAGTTTCTAGGTTTAGGAGTACAAATTGATAATTTGAAATCTCCTGTAGATTTGAAATTCTCTAAAGTCAGAATGCGCAGCGGAAATACCTGGAAGATCATTCTACAAAATCCTACAGGTCTTTCATTCCTCTTCACGTATCAAATCTACATATGGTGTCCCGAACTTGGAGCGTTGATTCTGTTGTGCAGAACCTTAATATTGGCTTAGCGTCTTAAACCTTTATTTCTTCGTTTAAATCTTGACATATTAGATATTAATTGTTGAATCTAGACTTCATTCTTCTGCGAATATCGATTGATTGAGAATGAATTTTATTAATTCATGATACACTCGTTAATGTACAACTTCTTAAGTACATTATACCCTCCATCTCCAGTTCAATTGATTGTTTGAATACAAGCCAAAAGTTTGCCTTTTCGTATTTTGCATGGGTTCGATCCTACATACACCCATGACCTTCTGATATCAAATGGGATTTCTCTATTGTCCCTGATAATGGAATTGTATTTTGAACAAGCTTGACTTCGTGTGTTTCAAATATAATTAGAGAGTTATCAATTCTTCCTTCAATCATGTATTTGTTCCCGAAGGCAACATACAGTTATGACTTGATAAGTCAATACCTGAATCTATCTTTGGTTCATAATCCTTACAATCTCTTGCACGCCAACAAGTTTGATTATCTGGTCATTCTTTTCAATTCTATTTGCCCTGTGACCGTCGTAGACTCGAATTGTCTCTTGCAAAATCTAAACACATTCTTGCTAAGTTGAAACATTCCAAGTAACATGGAATCATTTTCATGTGACCCATGATTGGATGATCATATTTATTTTGATCATGTCTCCTAATATTTTCAAAGAGGTAACTCCTGAGATTCCATCCTTATTCCTTGTTCGAAACTGAAAATGACTTTAGATAATATCCTGATTTACCTTATCCTCGGATTTGATTGGCACTTTCATGAGTTTTGTAACACCCTATATAATAATAATTACCCTTAAACCCGAAAATTAAGATTTAAAATTTTATTTTTAAAAACAAATATGATAATTTGTCAAAGTAATGTTTCCTTTCATTAATACAAAAACACCAGAGTTATAAAGCGGAAGACTTAATACATCAAAAGCAGAAAAGCATAAATTTAATTACAATCAGTTCGGTAAGCAAAATACAAAAGCAAGGTTTTAGCTCGGCCCAACTGGCCGAGACCCCACTAATAATCCGACTCTAACTGACTTACTCTCCCTGTGAGGGAGAGTGAACCTGCTCGGCCGGGGACTGCGTCTGCTCGGGCTCAGTACCTAAAAAATGGTAAGGAGGTGAGCATTACACAGAACTTAAATAAGCAGTTTCTAACATGACATACCGAACTACCAAGCCAAACACAAGTAGTCAATTAGCATATAAATAACATGTAATCAAACCATATATCACATGCATACATCATCACTTAGCTCGGTTCACATCATGCACTCTCATTTAGCTCGGTTCGCATCATACAATCTTATTTAGCTCGGCTCACATCATACAATCTTATTTAGCTCGGCTCACACCATAATCCAGTTTATCCGTTACCTATTAGTTATACCTCGGCTCATCCGATTAATTCTCATACCCTTTCCTACATTCTTACACTCGGTTTCTCGGCCACTATTCTCTTACCTCGGCAAACCATCTCTATCTCGGATTCATTTACTCATTATTCCACTTTTACATATCTTACAATCTTTTACTCTTCTCGGATGCATACACCCAGTGCATGTCTTACACCATTTAAGGTCGGATATCGGAGTGTCCATAACTGCGAGTACCCAGTACCCGTCTTACAGCTGCACATACCCAGTATGCGTCTGACGCGATCAATGCACGCACCCAGTACGCGTCTTCTATGACCAGGAGCACTACCGCCGATCATTCTATGGAATAAGGAGTGTCCATAACTGCGAGGACCCAGTACTCGTCTTACAGCGGCGCATCTCGGCGTCTTACGCGATCAATGCACGCACCCAGTACGCGTCTGCTATGACCAGGAACACATCCCACCGATTCCGTGCTCGGAACCTTGTGTGAATCATAACTGCGAGCACCCAGTACCCGTCTTACAGCTGTGCATACCCAGTATGCGTCTGACGCGATCAATGCACGCACCCAGTACGCGTCTGCCATGACCCGATCACCCAACCATGTCTCTTTTATTCCTCTTATCCTTTTAACCATTTTAGTTTGGCCTATCCCGGCTCACCCCATTATTCATCTCTTTAACTCGGCCTCTCTCGGCTCACCCCTTTAACCATTCCCTTTTTCCATTAACCTTTCCCATTATCTGACTTATTACTCTATCTCTCCTACTTTCCATATTTACCATTTTCTCATACCCATTCTCAACCTCTCCCAGCTCGGCCACAGATATAAATAACAACATCAAAGCTCATAAACACTTATACCACAACAACAATATGAATAAAGCATTTAACTAGTCCATCATGTAAATATAAACATATAACCGAAAATAATATTCCCTCTTCACCTAAAATTCATGTTTCTAGTTCATTCATTGGTTCCCATTACTCTCTTTACCTTTTCTTGCTAGCTTTAACCTATATCCATTCCCTAATCTAACACCCACTCTTAGTACCCTTTATGAACATCCTAGAAACCCAAACTCAAGTAGAGGTAACACTCACTCCTTACCTCAAACCGTGAGAGATAAGAGTTGAGAGCTTGAGAATGGCCTCTTGATGCTGGACCTTGAGAGCTTCACACCTCTTGGATCCTTTCCTCCAAGCTGCACACGAGTTCCTCCAAGCTGCACACAATGCCACGACGGTCCAGGGACGTCCGGGACGGAGGAGAAGACGGCGGAAAAGAGGGTTTCTGGTTGGTGGAAGAGAGGGAGGAAGAAAGTGGGTTGGGGTTTGCTGGAACTTTGAGAAAGAGAATGAGAGTGTTATGTGTTGTGTTTGGGCTTTCTTTTATTCTTTTAGGGGGAATTATTTGTGTGGCTCTCATTGGAGGCTTCTATGAGAAGCTAGAAGATGTGGATATGATTCATTGGCTTCTAAAGGAAGCCATGAATAGTGACTTGAAAAGGACATAAAGCAATGATAGTGACATAAAGTGAATGACAATGACATAAAGTGAAGGATAGTACATAGTACAGATGGTGCGAAACCCAATGGGCCAACAGCTCAGCATGAGCTGTCACGGAGGAGCTAGGATATGTCGGCTCGGCATAGAGGAACAATAGTAGTCCGAGCTCCCTTCTCGGATGATAATGTGAGGTGCGATGAGGTCGGCTAATCCGAGCTTGACAACAGGTTCCGCGTTTTACCCCATTTAACTCGACCGGGATTGGTCCGAGGTCCAATACTTACATACTAGGTCGGCCTATGCTTCCTATTACCTCACTACCCTTATACAATTTCTACGGCTTAATCCTATCCCTAAATAAATCATTATATACTATATATATATATGTGTATATATCTAAAGTTATTATATTTAATATTAATTTTTTTAGGATGTTACAAGTTTATTATGTCATGCCTCTCTAATGAGTAGTCAGCTGAATCTCCTATCCTATCCAAAATAATGTTGACCTCAAAGGAAGTCTGGATACCACCAACCGTTATTCCATATTGTTGTGCTACTGTCTAAATTAAGGATCCTAAGCCCCCGTACTCGTTAGGAGTAGAGTAATAGGTATTAAAATCCTCGAGAGAATCGAGCTACATTAGATTTCGTCAAGCCATCTGGTACCATTACCAAGACTAATCAAGTCAACCATCACTCCTTAGAAAATGCATCTTTCGATAATTCCCTATTGAAAATGCATTCTCCGGGATAATTTCCATGGTCTTCTTGCCTTACGTGTACCTAGCTATGCTGCTGTCTTTCAATGCCTGTGGTTTCATGATCCTTCCATGTTGGCGGTCTACCCATACTCGTTAGTCAACAGATAGCATGGACCCTCTCAACCTTGTCACCCAGCACATCCTTGATCACCTTGAAAAGATCATTAAACTTCTCCTTGAGTGCTTCGTGTTTCTTCTTCTCATCTTCACTCTTTTCGAGCCTCAGGCATCAAGTGGGAAAACTTAGAAGTAGACACGAGAATTCACCAAATCGTAGAAGTTCAGTATAACCCAATGCACCTCAACAGGTATGGCGATGCCAAGTGGGGGAGAACATAGTAACCTAGCGGAAATTTAGTCCAAGTAACCATGAAATGAGGGGATGATAAAAGAAAACAAGAAGGAAAGTCGAGCACGAATGAGGCATATATTGTTCAAAGGTGAACATGAAGATGCCAAGAAGTATGGATTGCGAAGTATCTTAAGTAGAAGAACGGAACTGATGGGGAGATAAATAGTGTGGTCGAAAACCATGTCTAGGGATGGTTCTCCATTTATGGAATTGGTCGGAATTTCGGGGACGAAATTCTCCTAAGTGGGGGAGAATTGTAACATCCCGAGTTTTAATCCCAAGTATAATTATAATTATAATTATAATTATTACAATAATAGATTGAAATAATAATAACACTAATCAAGTTTAGGAATAACTAGTTAAGGTCCCTTTTAGTCTTACTAAAGTGTTAGGAGACATCGGGATTGAAACACTATGATTTTTTTAACGTTATAAATTACAAGTTTTATTGAATTAAATAATTGTCTCCTGGAATTTAGTACTTAGGTGTTGGGTAGTTTCATAAAAATATATTATGTTAATTATGAAACTATATCACATATATATATATATATATTAAAGTAGAATCATTAAAATAGTTATCCTAATTGAAAAATATACTTTCTATATTTTAATTTGCTTTTGTTATATTCAATATTAAACTTGTTTTAAAAACTTCAAGACTTTTAACTTTATGATTTTATACAGGTAATTATTTGATGCTTACATTTTATTATTAGTATTTCTTGAGGTTTAAAATAAACAAATAAAGAAAAATGGTATTAGTGTTTTAAAACCATACTAACATAAGTAATAATAATAATAATAATAATAATAATAATAATAATAATAATAATAATGATAATGACAATAATAATAAGAAAAATAAAAAAAATAAAGAAAAATAAAAGAGGAAGGGGGGTTCGAACCCCCCAACTTCTTCTTCTTCAGCAAGAGGTCGTCGGCCCTAAACCGTCCCCCTCTCTCTCCTTACTCCATCTCCGCCGCCACCCACACTTGCCCAAGAGACCACCGCCGCTGCCACTCCAAACCACGACCGCCACTCTTCCTCCCTCTCGGTCTCGCTCTTTCTCTTCCATTCCCCTTGTCGCGTACTCTCTCTCACCCCTCACTCTCGAAGACACCCATCTAAACCGCCATCACCGCCGCCCCTTTTGTCTCTCTCTCCACCGATCTTCGCTGGTACGTGCGACCCAGCCACCACCATGAGTTCTCACGCCGCCATCACTGTTGCCATGGGAGAAGGCTTGCAAATCGCGAGCCAACATTCATCCCCGCCTCCTCGCGTCACCGTCGTCTGCAGTGGGTTCGAATCGAACCGCCAGGTTGGGATCTTCACAAATCACAAACCGGTAGCCGTGGCGGGTCTTGAGTGAACCACCGCCTCCACCCTTAGGAGGTGCTGCCATGCCTTCCCTCGTTGCCTTGGTTGGGGTACCCATCAACCCCTTGGATTGATCTACAACAATGAAGAAGATGAAGTGAGTCAAGCCGGTTGGACAAGTGTTTCAATGAACCAGATGGGTTGAGGCTGACCGAACTGATCTTCTCTTTGTTCCTTCAAAAGCTGATTGGTGGTTAGACGACGAAGAACTTTGGAGTCCATCGCGACGCAAAAACAAAAGTCACGAAAGCTAAGGGTTAAAGCGTCTAAAGGTAAGGGGTTCTTTACCTTGCTTTAGGGAGTATTTTCTGATTAGTATATAATACTGGCTAAGAATATGTGGGTATGCTTGTGATTGATTATTCGGGTAATTAATTTAAATTAAATATAAAGTAAGAAAGTAAATAAATGAACTATAAATTGATACTTGTGACTGAATATGCAGGCTAAGTGCTATATGTTATCATGTATGTTTATTTGAAGAACCAGAGCTCTGATTGTTAATTGTGAATGATTATAAATGATTATTGTTCTGTATGTCTGGTTGATTTAAAGAGATATATTTGAATCATATAAGTGGTTGAATTGTGATGTTTGTGTGCTAAATGTGTATCGCATAATGAATTGAATAATTGAATAATAAATAAAAGAAAGTAAGTATGTATGAGATGTAAACTAGAATGAGAACTAAGGAATAGAAAGAGTTAAAAATGTCATGGCATAAACTTAGGGAATTAAAAATATAAAGTGTGAAAATTGTTGTGTATGCTTGTATGATAAAGGTGTTGGAAACCAACAAGCGGGCTAAGCAAATACTAGAGGGGGCTGAATAGTATTTTGAAGCACTAATACCAAATATTTCTATTGATAATTGAAGAATGGAGCTAAGACTGAATTTGCTGGAATCAGACACAAAAGACTCGAGTCTTTTGTGAAATACTCGAGTTTTTCAGTGATGAACAACTCGAGTCTTTTCTTAAATACTCGAGTTTTTCCTATCAGATAGCAGAAAAACCAGAAACGAAAATTCAGCAATTTAACTCAAATCAATTCAATAATAAACAGGAACTTATCCAACAGAATAGCAAGCAATCTAAATAACTTTTAAACACAAAGATTCCTTGAACTTGCTACCTAATTGTATAAATCCTAATTGATTGAAATGACTTAAGTCTATTGAGCTAGAAAGTAGATTAAAAGCAATAAACCAACACTCAAGCAATTTTATCCTGGTTCACTCCAACAATGAGCTACATTCAGTCCTCCTAATCACTTAGGAGTTTCTACTAATAATCAAATTGTTAGAAATTACAAAGGATTGCTTGAGAATGGTCTCACTCAACCTAACCCTTTCAAGAGTGTACCAAACTCTTGATTTCTACCCCAATTTGATTCCGGTGATTGAAGAACTCTTCACAAAGCTTCCTTGAACTCCCTTCAAGAAACTCCACCGGGCTAGGAACCTCCTAGTCTTGTGCTTGAGAACCTCTCAAGACTTCCAACACCCTAAGCCACTTAGGGTTTGCTTGGGAACAATCCAAGACTTTGAATAATCAAGCTTTTTGTATGTGTATTACTAATCTCACAATGGATTAGCACAAATAAGCACAGCTCAATGTAAGAATTGAGGCCTAAAACTCAACTTGGAATAAAATGACAATATGAGTGAGAAGTTGAGCTTTTTGGGAATTAACACTTGAGAAAAGGAAATTATGAAAGCTTGTGATCAATAATGTGTTGTTGTCTTGTTTGTTCTTGCACAAATTCAAAGAGCAATTTTACAATAAGGTTCAGAATTCTCTCTTGGGGTTGGATGAGACTCAAATGCCCTCAATTGAGTTTTTGAGTCTCTCCAACGTTCATTTTTGCTGACTGGACAAAAATACTCGAGTCTTTTGGTAAATACTCGAGTCTTTTTGGTCGGTCACGAGTGAATTGGTGCACGAACAAGACTAACGGTCATAATTGCTGACCTGGCACAAATACTCGAGTTTTTCTATAAATACTCGAGTATATACTCGAGTCTTTATCAAAATACTCGAGTATTTTGATCAGATATGGGAAAAATTATTTTTCAATTTTATTTTTCCTCTCAAGTATTAATTTTGGTCAATCTCAACTTAATAAACATATAAAAATTTATTCCTAGAAGAGACTAACTATTTCTACCCACTCTCAACCACTCTCAACATAAATTAGAAATTTACAATTAATATTTGATTGAGAATGATTGGGCATTTGTCTTCTTTTCTTGACTTCTTGTTGATGTTGATGTTGCATTATCTTCAAGGCATGATTTGTTAATTATTTTGTCATCATCAAAACATAATCTACATAATTAGGAGCATTGAATTCACAATCTCCCCCTTTTTGGTGATGACAAAATAATTAACACTTGATCCATTTATTAAGCTTGATCCACTTGGAGATGCAACTCCCCCTCACTATATGATACTTTTCACCTATCTAAAAATTCAGCTTGAGCAAGATGTTATGACAATTTAATTTTAGCACCAAGCCTATGGTATTAGAGAATTTAACAATTATCAGAGTATATACCATAATTAGAGATTTTAGGTGCAACAATATCAAGACAAGACAAGTGTAATATCTCTCCCCCTTTTTGTCATACGCCAAAAAGATGTAACAATTTAGAAAAAGATCAAGGGAGGAGAGGTGCATAATCGGAAAACCCCATAACCAACTATGCAAATAAAACGGAGATATAATAACGATAAAGAGCTCCCCCTGAAGCTTTGCACAAACATCATAATGAAGACCAAATTCATTAACATAAAAACATCATAAAATGTCCAAATCAAAGGTGCAATAATAAACCCAAAGTCTCAAAACACCAAGTTCTCAAAATACAGAAAATGTAACAAAGACCAACATGATAAAAACAGAATGAAAACTAAGATAAAATCCAAAGGTCAACATCATCAAAACATCGAAGGAGCTGGAGCATCTGGAGGAGAATAAAACCGAGAGAAGAGTTTAGAGGATGAAAAACTAGTAAGATTTGACAAAACTTTGAGGAAAATCTAAGTTTTGAGGAGAGAGATATGAGAAAACCGAGAGAGAAGAGGGTCGCAAAAAAACTTGAATCTGAGAGTATATATAAAAAGTTCAAAATACTCGAATATATTCATAAATACTAGAGTTGTTCTTTAGGATATACTCGAGTTTTTGAAAATATATTCGAGTCGGTCGTGACTCAGCCCAGATTTCCCCAGAAAAGTCGAGTAAAAATTGAAAAACTCGACTTTGGTCCGAAAGTTCAATTTTCAGGAAAACGCAAAATACTCGAGTTTTTGGAAAATACTCGAGTTTGGTCTGAAAGTTCAAAAATTTGGGGGTTTCGAAAGACTCGAGTGTTTTGCAAAACACTCGAGTATTTTAATAAAGACTCGAGTGTTTTGAGAAACACTCGAGTATTTTTATCAGACCCTGATTAAAAACTTTTTCAATTTAAAACTGATTTAATTTTGAATTAAAATACTCGAGTGTTTTTGGAAAAACTCGAGTATTTTGACAGAACAGAAAGTAAAAACTCAGTTTTAAAAGACCAAACACAAATCAAACACAAATGCTTCACTACCAACTTGGAGTACAGGACAGAATCACACACAATTAACATATACAATTTCAAATATCATCAAGGACAATTTAACTAAGAATCAATAACACATTAGAGTAAGACTAATATGGTGATTTTCCAAAAATGACACACACAATGCAATTAGCCTATATTAGCTTCATCTTAAATACCAAGTTCTCTCCTAATATGATAAAAGGTGTCCCTTGGTAGAGGTTTTGTAAAAATGTCGGCTAATTGATTTGTGGTACTAACAAATTCAATTGTGCAATCACCCTTTTGTACATGATCTCTTAAAAAATGATGTCTTATTTCAATGTGTTTAGTTCTTGAGTGATACACCGGATTCTTAGTCAAATTGATTGCACTCGTGTTATCGCATCTAATCGGAATATTTTCAAGTTTCAAACCAAAATCCGATAATTGTTGTTTCATCCATAACAGTTGAGCACAACAACTACCGGCTGCGATATATTCCGCTTCGGCGGTAGAAAGAGCGACACAAACTTGCTTTTTAGAAAACCATGACACCAATGAACTTCCCAAGAAATGGCAAGTACCACTGGTGCTTTTGCGATCAAGCTTGCATCCCGCGAAGTCGGAATCCGAGTAACCAACTAAACTAAGATTGGCATCAGCAGGATACCACAAACCAGTGTTAATTGTTCCTTTTAGATACTTAAATATATGTTTAACTGCGGATAGGTGAGATTCTTTAGGATTAGCTTGAAATCTAGCACACATGCATACACTAAACATAATATCCGGTCTAGATGCAGTGAGATATAGGAGACTACCTATCATACCCCTATACTTACTAACATCAACCGGTGTACCTTGTTCATCCTTGTCTAGGTAGCATGATGTGCTCATTGGAGTGTAGGCTTCCTTGCACTTGTCCAATCCGAATTTTTCAAGGAGTTCTTTGCAATATTTCCCCTGATGCACAAATATCCCCTCCTTGACTTGCTTTATTTGTAAGCCTAGGAAGAACTTGAGTTCTCCCATCATTGACATTTCAAATTCTTTTTTCATCAAATTTGAAAACTTTCTACAAAGAGACACGTTAGTAGCACCGAAAATGATATCATCAACATAGATTTGTACTAACAAAATGTCATCCTTGGTTTTATAAATAAATAATGTATTATCAACCTTCCCTCTTTGAAACTTGTTTTCTAATAGAAAGGAACTCAATCGATCATACCAAGCTCTAGGAGCTTGTTTCAATCCATAGAGTGCCTTTTTCAATTTATAAACATGGTTTGGAAATTCACTATTTTCAAAACCGGGGGGTTGTTTGACATACACTTCTTCATTTATAAACCCATTCAAGAAAGCACTTTTAACATCCATTTGATATAAAGTGAATTTCATGATTGAAGCATAAGCAAGTAAAATTCGGATTGCTTCAAGACGTGCAACCGGAGCAAAGGTCTCATCATAATCGATACCTTCCTCTTGGTTGTACCCTTGAGCTACTAGTCTAGCTTTGTTTCTTATAATCAACCCCGATTCATCAAGTTTGTTTCTATAAATCCATTTAGTACCAATTATGGTATGATCATCGGGTTTAGGGACTAGATCCCAAACTTCATTTCTTTCAAATTGGTTTAATTCTTCTTGCATAGCAAGAACCCAATGATCATCCTCAATGGCCTTATTAATTGAATCGGGTTCAATTTGAGAAACAAATGAGACATAGTGGCAAATGTTTTGAATAGACCTACGAGTAAGTACTCCCTTTGACATATCTCCTATGACTTTGTCTATAGGATGAGCCTTGACCGATTTCCAAGTTGGAGGAAGTTCTTCCCTTACTTCTCCTTCATCAACTTTTGAATTCTCTCTCTCTTTTTCTTCTTTTGAAAAGACAATGCCATCTTCACTAGCATCACATAAAACACTATCTTCTTTTGAAGACTCATTAAAAACCACATGAATTGATTCCTCAATAGTTAAAGTTCTTTTATTGAAAATTCTATAAGCTTTACTATGAGAAGAATAGCCTAAAAATATGCCTTCATCGGATTTGGAATCAAACTTGCCAATGTGTTCTTTTCCATTATTTAAAACAAAAACTTGGCATCCGAAGACATGAAAATGAGATATATTTGGCTTTCTTCCCTTGTAAAGTTCATAGGGGGTTTTATCCAAAGAGGGCCTTATCAAAATACGATTTAAAACATAACAAGCCGTATTAACGGCATCGGCCCAAAAATATTGAGGTACTTGAGAATCATTTAACATGGTTCCAGCAAGTTCCTCTAGCACCCTATTTTTCCGCTCTACCACTCCGTTTTGTTCCGGAGTCCTTGGTGCGGAGAATTGATGCTCAATACCATTTTTAGCACAAAATCTATCAAATTTGTGGTTTTCGAATTCACCACCATGATCGGTTCGAATAATAATTACTTTTTGATTTACTTGGTTTTGCAAAAGTTTGACATGATGTTTAAAAGATTTGTAGGTCTCACTCTTAGTAGTTAAAAATAAAGTCCAAGTAAACCTAGAGAAGTCATCAACAATCACCAATGCACAATAGTTGCCACCAAAGCTTTTTATTTGTGATGGTCCAAACAAGTCCATATGAAGCATTTCTAATGGCCTTGATGTGGACATAACCATTTTTGGTCCAAAGGTGTTTTTAGTTTGTTTACATTTCTTGCAAGGGGAACAAACACCTTCAATAGAAAAATTTAGCTTTGGTAAACCAACTACTAGATCTTTAGATTGAATTTTCTTCAATTGGTTTACATTTATATGAGCGGTCCTACGATGCCATAACCAAGTGTCATTTTCTTTGCTCACTAAACAAGTAGAGACCAAAGAAGTGACTTTGTTCAAATCAACTAAGTAAGTATTATTTGACCTTCTACCAACAAATTTGATTGATTCATCTTTGTCACTTTTAATGAGGCAATGGGTAGAGGTACAAACTACATGATTGCCAATATCACATAATTGGCTTATGCTCAAGAGATTATGTTCTAATCCTTGAACATAGAACACATTATCAATAATCAAGTTTGAAGAGTTTCCGATTTTACCAATACCAAGGATTTTGCCTTTGTTGTTGTCCCCATAAGTGACATAACCCTTTTCCTTTGGAGTAAGCTCAATGAAGTGCCGCTTATCTCCCGTCATGTGCTTCGAACATCCACTATCAAGATACCACAATTGTTTTCCCGTTCGAAGACACACCTACAAAATGAAATCACTTTTTCACTTTGGGTACCCAATCAATGTTGGGTCCCTTAGGGTTAGTGTTGGGACTTTCTCCCTTCTTAATCCACATATAAGTGCCCTTATTCATTTCAAACTTCTTAATATGGCACTCAATGTTGATATGTCCAACTTTTCCACAATAAGTACAAGTTGGTCTCTTTGATGAGTTTTTCTTAGAAAATGTTCCAACCACCTTGTACTTTTTGTCCTTTTTATGAACATATCCTAAACCGGTTTTGTTGTGATTATGTCTTTGAGAGTTCAACAACCGGTTGAGGTTTCTATCACTATGTGAGATTGTGAGTTTGTTTTTCAACTCTTTCACTTCTTTTTCAAGATCATCACATCTCTCACATGAAGTGATAATTTCCTCATGATTTGCACAATCACTTTGATGACTAGAATTAATAAGTTCCAAGGATTCATTTTGAAGTTTCAACTCATTTATAGATTTTTGCAATTCATCAATTTCATGTTGAAACTCCAAAATTTTCTTTCCTTTTTCCTTATTAATTTTAGCAAGCCTTTTAAATTGAATTAACATTTCATTGTAAGCTTCTTGCAAATCATCATATGAAATGGAGTTTGAAGATGAACAAGAAGAGCTAGAGGTTACCTCATCATCACTTTCACTCATGCCATGATTAGCTCTTGATGAGGACTCATGATTGTTCTTGGCCATGAGACAAAGGTTTGCATTTTCATCACCGGAGCTACTTGAAGATGATTCATTGCTCTTTTCCGGTGCATCCCAAACAATGTATGCACGCTTCCCTTTGGTCTCTTGGGTCTTCTTGTCATTCTTCTTCAAGAATGTGGCACATTCCATTCTTATGTGACCAATCCCTCCACATTCATGACACTTAACTCCATCATTGGTACTCTTTTCTCTTTGTTTGGAGTCTTTGGTTCTCTTAAAATTGGATGAAGATCCACCTTTCTTCCCTTTGAAAAATTTGTTGAATCTTTTCACAAACATCCCAAATTCTTCTTGATTTGGTTCACCATCGGAATCTCCACTTGTAGAGCATTCTTCAACTTCTTTTGTAGCTTTAGTTGAAGCTTTGAGTGCTATGCCCTTTTTCTTTTTGTCCGATTCCTCATGCATCCCAAGTCTTGTAAGCTCCATCTCATGCTCTTGGAGTTTGCCAAACAAAGTGGCTAAGTCCATGCTATTTATGTCTCTAGATTCCTTGATGGCGGTTACCTTGGGTTGCCAACTCCTATCAAGACATCTTAGAATTTTGTTAGTAGTTTCACCATTGCGAAATACTTTTCCCAAGGAAATCAAATGATTAACAATGTGAGAGAATCGCCTTTGCAAGTCACTAATGGTTTCATTTGGCAACATGTGGAACAATTCATATTCGTGAGTTAGAGAATTCAATCTTGCATCTCTAACCTCACTTGTTCCCTCATGTGTGACTTGCAAAGTATCCCACATTTCTTTTGCCGATTTACATTGGGAAACTCTATAAAATTCATCATGGGATAAGGCCGAAAAGATGATGTTTTTAGCTTTTAAATCAAATGAAACTTTTCTCTTTTCATCATCATTCAAACTACTCCTTGGAATTTCAACAATTTCATCATTTATTTTCTTTTTGGGAATGAAAGGACCATTTTCAATTGCATCCCAAATATCCATATCAATTGCTTCAATAAAAACTTTCATGCGAGTTTTTCAATAAACATATCCTTCACCATTAAATAGTGGAGGACGGTTTATTGAAGCTCCTTCTCCACCAAAGTTATTGCTAGAGCCCATTTAGTTTCCAAAAGGATCTTTTTCGAAAAAGTTGTTACACTCGATCTTTCGACCGAGCTCTGATACCACTTGTTGGAAACCAACAAGCGGGCTAAGCAAATACTAGAGGGGGGTGAATAGTATTTTGAAGCACTAATACCAAATATTTCGATTGATAATTGAAGAATGGAGCTAAGACTGAATTTTCTGGAATCAGACACAAAAGACTCGAGTCTTTTGTGAAATACTCGAGTTTTTCAGTGATGAACAACTCGAGTCTTTTCTTAAATACTCGAGTTTTTCCTATCAGATAGCAGAAAAACCAGAAACGAAAATTCAGCAATTTAACTCAAATCAATTCAATAATAAACAGGAACTTATCCAACAGAATAGCAAGCAATCTAAATAACTTTTAAACACAAAGATTCTTTGAACTTGCTACCTAATTGTATAAATCCTAATTGATTGAAATGACTTAAGTCTATTGAGCTAGAAAGTAGATTAAAAGCAATAAACCAACACTCAAGCAATTTTATCCTGGTTCACTCCAACAATGAGCTACATCCAGTCCTCCTAATCACTTAGGAGTTTCTACTAATAATCAAATTGTTAGAAATTACAAAGGATTGCTTGAGAATGGCCTCACTCAACCTAACCCTTTCAAGAGTGTACCAAACTCTTGATTTCTACCCCAATTTGATTCCGGTGATTGAAGAACTCTTCACAAAGCTTCCTTGAACTCCCTTCAAGAAACTCCACCGGGCTAGGAACCTCCTAGTCTTGTGCTTGAGAACCTCTCAAGACTTCCAACACCCTAAGCCACTTAGGGTTTGCTTGGGAACAATCCAAGACTTTGAATAATCAAGCTTTTTGTATGTGTATTACTAATCTCACAATGGATTAGCACAAATAAGCACAGCTCAATGTAAGAATTGAGGCCTAAAACTCAACTTGGAATAAAATGACAATATGAGTGAGAAGTTGAGCTTTTTGGGAATTAACACTTGAGAAAAGGAAATTATGAAAGCTTGTGATCAATAATGTGTTGTTGTCTTGTTTGTTCTTGCACAAATTCAAAGAGCAATTTTACAATAAGGTTCAGAATTCTCTCTTGGGGTTGGATGAGACTCAAATGCCCTCAATTGAGTTTTTGAGTCTCTCCAACGTTCATTTTTGCTGACTGGACAAAAATACTCGAGTCTTTTGGTAAATACTCGAGTCTTTTTGGTCGGTCACGAGTGAATTGGTGCACGAACAAGACTAACGGTCATAATTGCTGACCTGGCACAAATACTCGAGTTTTTCTATAAATACTCGAGTATATACTCGAGTCTTTATCAAAATACTCGAGTATTTTGATCAGATATGGGAAAAATTATTTTTCAATTTTATTTTTCCTCTCAAGTATTAATTTTGGTCAATCTCAACTTAATAAACATATAAAAATTTATTCCTAGAAGAGACTAACTATTTCTACCCACTCTCAACCCCTCTCAACATAAATTAGAAATTTACAATTAATATTTGATTGAGAATGATTGGGCACTTGTCTTCTTTTCTTGACTTCTTGTTGATGTTGATGTTGCATTATCTTCAAGGCATGATTTGTTAATTATTTTGTCATCATCAAAACATAATCCACATAATTAGGAGCATTGAATTCACAAAAGGTGTGTTGAATGACGAATGAGATAACAAATTAATAATAAAAGTCAAGAGAGAAAAGGATAATTATAAAGAAATTAAAGAAGAGAAAAGATCATAAATAAAAAGAATAACTAAATAAGATAAACGAAATGAGGATGAGAATAATAAAAGGATACTTGTCACAGGTTAGATCGTGGGATCTGGTCGTAAGACCCTGTGGCCAATTGATAAAAGATTAATAAAAGAATGGGCCAACGCAGGTTAGATCGTGGGATCTGGTCGTAAGACCCTGTGGCCAACGCAGGTTAGATAGTATGATCTGGTCGTGAGACCCTATGGCGCAGGTTAGGTCGAAAGATCTGGTCGTGAGACCCTGTGACATAGGTTAGGTCATATGAATCTGGTTGTTAGACCCTGTGGATAGATAATAAAGAGTATTTTGGTGCAGGTTAGGTCGGTGGGCCTGGTCGGAAGACCCTGTAGCCAAATTAATAAAAAGTAAGGAAAGAATAAAAAGAAAAGAAAGAGATAAAGAAAGAAAACAAGAAAGAAAAGTAAATGGAAAGACTAGAATGAAAAGAAGTGGAATGAGAAATTGTGTTTGAATATTGAAATTGTGTCAATGTGCTAAATGATATATTTACATGAGTTGGTAATTTATGAGAATGGAAATGGAAAAAAATGAGACTTAACGAAGATATTGGAAAGGTAGTATGGATGGAATAAATGAATGGATACTAATAAGACTGTTGGTTGTGTATGACGCATGTTGGGTTTGCCTAAATGAAATTATATGTGTTACGTGCTAATTGTGTTTGACTTGATAGGTCATTATGTCTTGTTAGAAACTACTTATCTACTTCATGTGGAAAGCTCACCCTTGCAACCATTTTTACAGGTTCAAAGTTTGAGCAGACACAGTTTCCGGCCGAGCAGGGGTACACTCCACACCGTGGAGTGTAATTTAGTTAAGAGGGAATTATATTCTTTTTATTATAATTAATTTAATTTGGTGTTGAAACAATTCGTTGCAAGCCCTGAGTTTTGTTTTACTTTGTTAGCAGGGCATGAAAATCAAATTAGTATATTTATAAATATTTTCTGAACTGTACTGGTTTGACGGGTGTATAAAATGTAATTTTTGGGAAATCCGAAAAACAGAGGATACTCTGTCCGTTTTTCCTGAAAAATATTCTTAAGTGTTTTAATTTAAAAAGAAATTTTAAGTACCAATTTTTATAAAATTCTAAATTAACTAAATATTTGTGAGGGTGTTATAGTGTGACGAACAACGGCGGAGAATGACGAAGCCTGGGTGGATGAAAAAAACAATATTGTTCTATTTGATATGTTTCTGAAGAAGGTAGTATGCAATTTAGCTTTTTTTTTAAAAAAAAAAAAATAGGTTTCAATTTTTTTATAATTGTAAACCAAACTGATTTGATATGTAGGTGTAATTCTAAGAACCATGAAGCTTATCTACTTGGGTGAGCATTCGGGTCAATCACCAAACTTGCTTATTTTTTCTTTACATTGTTAATTTTAATAAAATTTATTATATTCTTTTTGGGTTGGCTAAAACCGGAATATCTTTTGTTTATCATTTTAATTTATAACTCAATTTTCTTTTGTTTGTATTTCTGTACTCTCTCCATGTAGATATCATTCTGCAACTAGTTTCTTCAATAACTCATTTGCGAAATCCATAATAACATTTTCGTAATGATCAACTATAGAGTTAGTTGGATGAGCTAAGAGAAGGGATAGGTAGGGGAAGAAAGATGATTGAGAAGAAATCCTAGCACTCGCAAGGAAGCTTGTATAATGGCACAAGGATTTTATGACTTTAATGCAAAGGATATGAATGACTCATGTCATGGTGGATTGCCGATCCGCTACCACAGATTTGGAATTTCAAAATTTGCAAGTAGCACATGTCTTTCTTCGGCAATCTAGCCTGGCATCAGTCATTCACAACCTTTTGCGTTAAAGTAATATAAGGTCATAAAAGAAGTTACACAAGTGGAGTCGAGGCTTTTTTTCTCATAAATACTTTCCATTGTCTTCCTGGTGAGTAATGCAATGATTTTTTTCCCGAGCCATCTTTCTCCCCTTGCCTTTCCCTTTGCTAGCTCATCACCCAACTAACTCCATAGTTGAACGTTGCAAATCTGTTATTATGATTTTTTTTTTCAATTTGTTAATTTGAAAAAAAATGTTGTAGATTGATTTCTCCTTCAAAACTGTAACACCCTATCTTAATTAATATTTTAATTACCCCGATTTATTTAGTGACTTAAAAATTTCTTTTTTAAACCATTTTAGCTTATAAAAATCTCTGTCAAATCGGACAGAGTTTCCTTTGTTTTATGGACATTTCAAAAAAATAAGAGTCCTGTCTTGAAAACTTGCTTTAACATTGTTACATAATCAGCAGTATGCCAGCAGGGCAAAATATAAATCAGTTCATTACATTCAAATACATCATTTCCAAGATAATAATGATCAAGTTATAAAATAGTTTAATCTCCCCAACAGACAATACATAATATTTGTATACATCAAAAGCCAAAGTTTAATTCTCGGACCAACATAATATCACACCCCTAATGTTCACACTTCACGTTGTGGAGTGTGCCCCTGCTCGGTCACGGCTAGTGCATGCTCCACGTACTTATGTACCTGTAAAAAATATAGCAAGAAGGGTAGCATTACACAGAACTTAGAAATATAGCTTCTACAAAAGCATAGTAACAAACCAAGGACCTACCCTAACCCATACTATCCAAATTATATACTCATTCACTTTCCTTTTATACAACTCAACCTTTCCTTATCCTTTATATTACATACTTTCCCTATGCCTTTCTAGTCTTTCCATTCCATTCCATTCTTTCGCGCACCTTTCGGTGGGTCTTATTATCATTTATTCGCACACCACAAGGACGGGTCCTAATCACATTTACACACACCATATAGGCGGGTCCATAACCTACATAATCACGCTCCCTTAGGGAGGGTCTATACTTCACACTCCATCATGGAGGGTCATAATATATATTTCAATCCACTCCTTTCGGAGGGTCCATAACATACATCTATCCACTCCTCTATGGAGGGTCCATATACATACACATATCCACTCCTTTATGGAGGGTCCATTACATATATAATCACGCTCCCTTAGGGAGGGTCCATCATTCACGCTCCGTTATGGAGGGTCCATTTATATACACGCTCCGTTATGGAGGGTCCATTTATATACTTTCGCACTCCACTTAGGGAGGGTCTATATAAAATTACACCTATTCTCACTTCCATTTGGAAGGGTCCTTCCTATTCATTCATATAGTCACGCTCCCTTTGGGAGGGTCGTTCATACATACGCCATCATCCATATCCTAAATTCACCATTTCACATTCCTATGTCCGCACCTAAATAGGTGGGTCTTTCTCACATTATCAATATAATTTCCCATTGTTCAATTACTACACTCGTTACCAATCCATTTATTATCTTATTTCCTTTCAATCTCATTATTCCACTCAATTCGTTATCAACAACAAACACCCTTTTTACTTATCTCTATGTTTTTCATATTCATTGCCCATCATTCTCCTAAATTAAAACAAGTCTATCACTAACACTTCCCTTTTATTTATTTGCCTCTTAATTATCCCCATATTGTCCTATTCCATTTCTATCATAAATTTTCATATCTTTTCAAGCATACAACCAATTTCTATTGATTTTCACTCTATTGTCCACCCTTATTTCTTTTATATTTTCCTTATGATTAGTCAATTTAATTATTCTCATTACTCCCTAATTTAATATCTACTTAGTCAATCATTCCTTTGCTATCCATAACTATAGACATACCTATTCTCTTATACTTCAATTACTTTACCTTTATACTCTCTACCAATTTCTTCATTTATTCTCATTATTAAGTCCCTAAGGTTTTGTTCTCTTCTCATCCTCTACCCCTAGCCATCACTATAACTAAAGAGAATCTATTTCCTAAGCTAAGGTAATACGAACCCTCTTACCTTAAATAATGGTGGAGAGAGAGAGAGAATGTTGATTCCCAAGCCTTAGTGTAGAGAGAGAGAGCAAGCTTCAATGGAGGAGAGAGAATGAGCTATGGAACCCCGGAGACACAAATAGTTAGAATTGAGAGTGGGAAATTCGTGTATCATGAATAAAATAAGGAGAAAAGCATGAATCTAACTTACTTTGAGCTTGGGAGGATGAAAATCAAGATTGGGTGTTGGTGTTCTTGAACCCTAACTTATGGGTATGATTGAAGAGAGGGAAAAATGAGAGATTAATGGAGTTTGAGTGGTTATGAGTGATGAGGAACCAATACATGATGATGATTTGTTGTGTTTTTGGGTGGATTTTTGGTGTGGTAGAAGCTAGGGTTTTGGGGCTCAAAATCGCCCAAGAAGAAGGAGGAGAAAGAGTGGTGCGTTTTGGCCAAATGCTGCTTGCACCAGTTTTAAAACTGGTGCGCGCCTGGGCGCGGTCATGGCGCTCCTGGGCGCGCGGTGCTAGCTGATGCTGCTGGTGCGCGTGACTGGTGCGGGAGTGGAGGCCTGGTGCGTTCAGCTGGTGCGGGTCTGGTGAGGATGGCGCGCCATCTGGTGCGCCTGATGCAGAACTGGTGCACGCAGCGCGCGCCTGGGCGAGTTGATGGTGCGCCTGGGCGAAAAACTTCCTGAGTTGGTGCATCTGATGCACCCTGGTGCGCCTGGGCGTGCACCAGTAATTCCAAAGTTCGATTCGCCATAACTTATTTGTTAACCGTCGGATCTTACTCAAATTTTGAGACAAGCTTCCTAAGACCCTTATCTTCACATCCAATGGTGTAAATTGGGTTTAGAGTTGTGGATATTTTATTCTCAATTTTCTTGCACAGGATGTTTTGTAACACTTAAAACCCCGATTTAACTCCCGATTCGACTTCTATAATTCTACTTCTTGTTACCGATGCACCCTACGCAACCCCTAGTACTTAAAATTACTAATCACCTTGCTCCCAAAATTCTTAAAGTAATTAATCTACCCAACTTCTTCATTATAAACCTATTAACTCGCTAATTGGGCTTAGAATTAGAATTCGGGATGTTACAAAAACAACACAAACATATAAAACAAAAGAAGCACAAAATAAACTCATTGGGCTATAAAATAAAATGATAAAAAAAAAACTATTTCAGTTTTCGCCAAACCAAAAATTACTAATAAATTTTTACCAACATAAAAAATGTAGATATAAATAGTAAACAAGGACAAATAAAAACAAAATTGTACTTTCACACACTACATATAATTGTCTATTTAACTCACGACTCTTAAAGATATTTAGTGTTAAATTTACCTTTCCTTTTAATTTGTTTTTCTATTTTGATATATAGGATACTTTTTTTTCATAAAAACCAAAAAAATATCCCTTGTACTGAATTGAGCAATTAGTATACTCGTTGGTCATAAGAAACGCATATGGTAATGAATTTAAATTCTTTTTTTCTCATGTATTATTTGGGTACATTCGACTCTAACTCAAGTTATGTATCTGGTTTTGATATGTGAGTCTCCCAACATAAATTTTTTTTCCTTCAGTTTGACAATGCCGATTTTAAAAATAAAAGGAAAAAAAACTTATATTCATAGATCATGTAATACTATAAGAGTCATGGAATTTAAACCCCGTTTTTATCCACCACAAACTTCATTTTAAGTGTGAAAATCCATAATTACCCTCATAATTTTCCGACAGAATCCGATTGAAATATTTTTTCGCTAGGATAATTCATCCCATTGGCAACTTAAGCTTCTTGATTAATTGATTGTCTCACCCAGTTGTCTTAGTTTTTGAAAAGGTTAAGGGGATAGAAGAACAAAGTTCCTTTCTTTCTTTGATTCCAACAACGACCAATATATATTTTTCGACAGGTACCTATCAGAAAAAATATTCTGATGGGATCTAGTTTAAAAACTACAAACATAATTTTGGATTTCATAAATAAAATGGGCCGGGCTTCGTGGATAAAAAAAGATATTTGAATTCCAAAACTCATACTATAAATAATAGGTTTAGACCAAGTGAAGTGGACCGGGTCATTAATTATAAGGGCCGAAAGCCACGTAATTTAAGAGTATATGGGCCGGGTCATTAATTGTGTAAGGTTTAGATTGAAAACCTAGCTAATAGGGTTATTAGTTAGCGGCAGCTGCTCCACTTTTGCTCTATAAAAAAGGAAAAGAACTAGCATTATACAAAATGGACGAAAAAAAAGAAACAATTACATAGCATTGGAAGATGGTGTGACGAACAACGGCGGAGAATGACGAAGCCTGGAGTGGATGAAAAAAACAATTTTGTTCTATTTGATATGTTTCTTAAAAAGGTAGTATGCAATTTAGCTTTTTTTTTTAAATTCAGGTTTCAATTTTTTTTATAATTGTAAACCAAACTGATTTGATATGTAGGTGTAATTCTAAGAACCAAGAAGCTTGTCTACTTGGGTGAGCATTCGGGTCAATCACCAGCACTTGCTTATTTTTTCTTTACATTGCTAATTTTAATAAAATTTATTATATTCTTTTTGCTCTATAAAAAAGGAAAAGAACTAGCATTATACAAAATTGACGAAAAAAAAAGGAACAATTACATAGCATTGGAAGATGGTGTGACGAACAACGGCGGAGAATGACGAAACCTGGAGTGGATGAAAAAAACAAATTTGTTCTATTTGATATGTTTCTGAAGAAGGTAGTATGCAATTTAGTTTTTTTTTTAATTTAGGTTTCAATTATTTTATAATTGTATACCAAATTGATTTTGTAACACCCTCACATTTAAGTAGCTTAAGTACTATTAATTAGGTCGAGATTAAATAATAATTGAACAATACCAAACTGTGACATCCTCACTTAATATTTAGTTAATTTAAGTTTTATTAAAATAGGTACTTGAAATTTTTACAAAAATCCGGCAGAGTTTCCCCTGTTTGTCGGACTTTCCAAAATTGCCTGCTTTGGTACTTGCCTAGACCAGAACAACTTAAAAACATAAAACCTATATAACTACATCCAATTTAATCCTAATGCCCTCTTAACAATATAACACAAGCTCAGGGCATACAACTATTACATATTTAAATTACAAAATAATAGTCTTTAACATAATTAAACTACGGTCAACTCATAACAAACAAACACTCCATGCGATGGAGTGTTATCCTGCTCGGCCTGCAGAAATGGTGTAAGCTCCGCCTCTTTACAAGTAAGAAAACAACAAGAAGATTAGCATTACACAGAACTTAGGAAATAGTGTCTAAAAAGGCATAATAACAACTAAGAGCATACACATTATTCAATCATAATTCACAGCACACAATACACAATTATTCCTAATCAACTTATTTACATTCTTAGTCTTAATCACATTATCAATATTTAATTCTCTTTTCATTTACTTTTTCCTTTTATCTTTCTCTCTCTTTATTCTTATCTTATTAGTTATCTGGAGGGTCATATGACCAACCTGGGATGTGTGTTCTCATTTACATTTTCTTTTTCTTAATTCTCTTGTCCACAGGGTCACCTGACCAACATGTGTCCAATTTCCTATCCACTGGTTTTATGACCAACCTGTGTCCTCTATCACATCCACAAGATCTTGACCAACCTGGGATGAGTGCTCTTATGGTCTTATGACCAACCTGCAAAGTGTTCCTAGCCCACAGGGTCTTATGACCAACCTGTGCCACTTTTCTATCCACAGGGTCTTATGACCAACCTGTGTCCTCTTCTCTTATCCACTGGGTCTTATGACCAACCAGTGTCCTATCTTTTTATCCACAGGGTCTTATGACCAACCTGTTCTAAGCTTTCCTGTTCACAGGGTCTTATGACCAAGTCATTCTTCTCTTTCTCTTTACTCTTATTCATATTTCGTTTCTTATTTATTCTTTTCTTCTCTTATTTATTCTTTTATGTCCATCTAAAATCCTTATTTACCCTTTTTCTATTCTCTTGTAGTATTCTTAACTCTTTTTCTATACTTACTCATTCTTCATTCATTCTTAATATTACTTTTTATCCAAGGAATATTATTCTTATCTTTTTAAAAATTCTTTGCAACTTTTTACATAAAGAAATATGTGTTACTTATTTTTGAGTGTGAAGAGGAAGCCTTAAAAATCTCACCACTAAGCAAATTTGGACGAGAAAAATCGACTTGCCAAAACACAATCAACAAATTCGACCAAATACGTAATAGACTAAATCGCTTATTTTTTAATGAACCAAATAAATTTTTTAAAAAGATAATTATTATTGCAAATACAAAGTTTAGAAAAATGCAAGAACTAAAAAAACCAATACAAAGACTTGTATTTTTTTATAAGAAAAATTTTATTCCGAAGATGCTTAGAATTACAAGAGATATTTCAAGCAAAAAAGTGTTTGTTACAGAAAAATTACATAAGAAATCACCCCACCCCAACCACTACACATTAATATTGCAGCACAAACCAAAAGATACAATCACCCAAGAAATGCAATACAACATAATAGCAGCACAAAAAACATTACACCAAATAAACCTATTGAAAACAAAACACCAGCTCTTGCACTTTTGAACACACAACACTGAATGCTCTGCATGATGTAGCAGCAATCACCAACCCTCCTGCACTTCCATACCGCAAGAAATAGCCCAAAACAACAACAGTATTATTCCAGAAAGATCACCTGCTCAATCTTAATACAACAGCACAAAAGAATTCAAACTAAGATATAACTACAAACTGATAACAAAGCAGAATTTCAGGTCCATCAACAGTCTTGTATGTTTATGTTTGACACAATATTTCCAAGACTTGTATGTTTGACATAATAAAAAGACAGAAAGACTTGTATGTTATGACCAAAATATAAGTGAGAAGAATGCCCCTACTCAACATCCTAATAAAAAACCTCATGAACTATATCAATGCAAAGAAACCAATACAAAGATTAAAACACTTTTTTTAATTAAAAAAATAAATAAAGACTCATTAAAGGAATATATAATTGTTATATATAGTACAACAAATGTTACAAGATTATGCCAATTTAATTATAACAGGACAAATAAAAAGCAAATTATGTGAACATACTGACCCAAAAATAAAAGAACTAGAACCAATAAGGACCAGAGATCAAGGAAAAAAAATCAAAGTGATAATTATTTGCATTGAATCAAAGCTTCTTATATAATAGAGATTAGGAAATAGGAAATCATTTCATACATATGAGGCTATGAACACTTCAAATTTGAAGGGAATAAAGCAACAATAACCTCAACACTTTGATCCCTGAATGAATTTTCTATCAACAAAATTACAATATATTTCCCTATTTTTTTACTCAATATCCTACTATTCATTATTCTCTCTCTGTTGACGCTGCCTCCCTTCGCCCTTTCTCTCGCTGTTACCTCTGTCTCAGTTGCTATCTTTGTAGTCCCTTCGCTTTCATAGACATTTATGAACTCGAATGTTGAACCGGATAGGGAAAGGAATCAATTATGTAAAAGCAAAATCGGAAAATAAAACAAAAGAAAAAAAACCGGTCAAATAAGTGTTTAACCGGATATAGGAGCTCAGAACAATTAGTTTACATACTCATATGGATGACTACTGTAAAACGACCCTAAACAAAATTGACAATGAAGCTTTTGGCACTGAACATATTGTTATGGAGCTTTTAAGTTTTAAGTTCGCTGTTGTAGGCACGATTAGTTTAATTTACAATGGCTACTTGATTTCATTGGAGATATCATTACTTGATATGTATGTATTTAGCTTTAACAAATCACCCATTTAATTTTATATTCATTTTATTTTTTTTTCTTGCTCTTGAATTATGTTATTACGTAGTTATCTCATAATGCTCAAGTTGCCAATATTTGGAGCTTACGTGTGACACATCCTATTTTTTAACCACACTTTCAACTTAGACATGATATACTTCATCCTTTGTTCTCTTTTTATTTTATTAATCTTATTGCTAGAACTTAATTATATCAACGAAGTATTATTTATATTTTTTGAACCTAGGCAGGACATGGGTGTTTATCAAATCAATTTTAAATTTATAAAATCATGTTAAGCCATGCTTAAATTTATCATATCATGTTTATCAATAATCACTTTTTTCATGAAAATATCAAATAACTATACACAATTTTTACTATTTTTTAATATCTAATATTAATGAATACTTCCTTCAGTCTTATATATAAGTCCTCTTTGAATTATTTTTTTTTTGTCCTTAATATAAGTCTCATTTTCAATTTTCAATATTATTGATTACTTTTTTTTTTCAAACACTCATATTTACTAAACACTTTTTAAATTCCTAATAATAATTATAGGGTACTGTTTTGTCGTAAAGCTTTTGGACTTGAACTATTCGATCAAGTGTCCAACCACTCTACTAATTGCTGTTAGACTTAAGGAGGGCATCTTGAATACCAAGATACCCACTCTTTTGTCGATTACTTGGGTGTTGTGTGTGTTTGTGTGAGCAAGTTAGGTGCATACCTGATTATCCTCGCTGCACTTATATAGACCCCTTTATCCTTATCGTTGCGTGTTCCCTCCATCAATGGCTTCAGCTGGATTCTTGCTAACGGTAGGTATTTTATGACGGGTGCCATAATTGAAGAAATCCTAAGCTTAACAGTGCATCCTCTGAACGGTTCCTTGGATTCCTTCTGACGTGTTGTTGATATGTTGGTTCCTTCACGATTAGGTCTTAGAGGCCTCATACTGGTAATCTAGTTTATTGATGAATCGGGCTTTGAAGGCCTCATACTGCTATACCGGTTTATAGAGGAATTGAGCCTTGAAGGCCTCGTACCGGTATACTGGTTTATAGAGGAATTGGACCTTGAAGGCCTTATACTGGTTAAGGGTTGTAATTGGGCCATTAGGGGCCTCATCCCTTATACCGGTAATCGGGATTCATGGTATAACTCCCTGGTCCATAACAGGTACTTTTGAAAAAGTTTATTAAATATTTACATTTTCATTATATTAAACAAAACTAACTAACGTTTTTAAAGGATGTAAAAATTTGTCAAAATAGCTTATCATAAGGATAAGAGGGAATAAATTTTAACTTAATAATTCGTTTTTTTTATCAAATTATCGTATGTCCCTATGCATTGAAATCCATTAAAAACTTTATACTTTACAAAAATTAATTAAACCGCTCTCTTTCACAATTGTTTATTAATTTTGACAGCATAAACTCAATACTATTCAAATCAATCATCAAAACAGATGTTTACAAAATATGAACAATGTCGGTTTTGAGTATTGATTATTATAAATTATTGTTGCGAAAAGTCTACATCTATTAAATACGTTTTTTACACTTTAAGTGTTAGGTATCGTATTTCTCGTGTGCGTAGCACGGGTTACATACTAGTATATCCTAATTTGTGATATCAACATAGTTTATAAAAGGAAGAATGTAATTTTTTTTAATGGGAACAGTTGAAATAAAAACTAATTAAATTATTCACAAACCATTAAATGGTGGTGTCCAAAATAAAATTTGGGACCTCTAATTTCAAAACCTTAAAATTTGATGCATGATCATATAGGTTATACCCATTTGTCACAAAAGAAAAAATTGTCCCATCATCTAGATTCATTTCAAAATTTAATTGATCATAATGCAATTAGATTCTTAAAGGTTCAAAATCGAGATTTTTAATTAGTACCTCTCTATTCCGATATATAAGCCTCTAAAGTTGATTTGCACGTGGATTAAGAAAATTGATTAATATTGTAAGTTGTATTGAAGTTGATAACATTTAGTATACTTTTTTTAAAACTACCCCATAATTGTTATTAGAACTCTAAAAAGTGTTGAGTAAATAAATGTGTATATGAAAAAGAATTAATTAATGTCATTGAAAATTGACAAAGTACTTATAAAAAAGATCAAGGCACTTCCACTATCTAATGCTTATATAAAGAAAACAATATTTATGACTTCACCAATTAATCTATGCATTTGTTGGTAAAGTGTTGGAGTTTTAAAAAAGTGAAAATAGCTAGATAAAGTAGTATTTTTGAATTAAAAAAATTAACTGATAACCAATTTCCATGAATGTTTTAAGAAAATACTCCCTCCGATTTAACATATAAAAAAAGGAAAATGCTAACAGTACCCTAAAGGAACTTAACAAGCAATTAAATGTAGATAAAAAGTATTGGAAAATGAGTTTTTTGATATTTTAAAGAGAAGAATGAATGTTAGCTCATGATTGTTTTTCCTATTAAAGTAACCTTAACAAGTGCCCTAACAATACCCATAAAAAAAATTATATTTATCTTGGTTTAAAATATAAGAAAAATTGAAGTTAACTAACATTTTTAAATTTTGTTTCATTCTTAATGCTACTTTCCTAAAACATTCTTGTAAATTGGTTTTCTCATTTAACTTTTGCTTAATCCTCAATGCTACTTTCCTTAAATACCTCTATTTTTTTTATAAATTTGAGAGAATTAAGTACAATCAACTAACCTCATTTTTTTTAAGGGAACTAAACTCATTAATAAGTGTGAAATTAGTTTTTTTTTCTTATATTTCAAAATGGATGAAGTAGCATTGAGAATGAAACAAAATTTAAGAAAATTAGTTAACTTTTTTTTTATAAATATTTTGTACATATTTAAAACAAAGAGAAATATTTTATTTCTTATGACTCCTCCATCTCACAATGATAGAAAAAATTGCAAAAGTCAAAAAATTAAGAAGACGTGCTTTTAATGGATTGTCTAACACATTAATTAATTATCAAACAACTAATTTCATGCATTTTGCATTAATCAACCAATCCAATTACCATTCAAAAATTAAAATTTCTAAATTTTATCATTAAATGGTTTAACTTTAATTTAGAACAAAAATTTTAATTTTTACTATTTTTTTAGTACAGATTGAGTCATGGAGAGTAATTTGCCTTTGAAAAATAATGTATCCTTCCTTGAAAAAATGACAGAGCACTAGCACCACTCCAATGAGTTGGTGCTTTATCCACTTTAAAAATCACTCTTTTAACGGCTAGATCCCAACATTTGAGATGGGAAAGAGACAATTGCTTTGGTCTTTCCTAAGCTACTTCCTCCTAACCATTTTGTGCCTGTTGGTCCTTAAGCAAAGGCATCTTGTGAGCTCACATATTTTGACTTATTATCGGTTGTTAATGTGAACATTTCATATGGTCCTGCACGTATTTCCCCACCCATGGTCCCGGTGGTTAAGATCCGTTGATCCCTTGTATGCAAGTAAATCCATGGCTGTTAATAGTTACCTGGTAACCTTTGTATACGGTGACTGTATATTAAGTATAGTATATATATTAAATAAAAAAAACACTACATACTAGGTGCTGATTATGCTCTGTGAATTAAATAAAAAAAACGTCGGATACTACTAAAAAAAACACGGCATATTAATTGTCTGTGAGTTAGAATTATTTAAATAATTATTCCTTTCGGTTTTATTTATAAGATTTTTTTGGATTTTTATTTTAGCCTTATTTATAGACCTCTTCCTAATTTTCAATAACATTTAATTACTTTTTTCCATTAACACCCCTATAAAGTCAATACTTTTTATAGTTTCAATGATAATTATAGTGATAGTTTTGAAAAATTATATCAAGTTTTCACATTTTCAATGTCACTAATAAATTTATCCACTCTCCTTGGTCGGAGTGAAAAACCCCAAAAAATCTTATAATTAGGACCGGAAGGAGTATATTATATTAATTACCCACAACCAATACAACATAAGCCGAAATAATATTTAAATAAAAAAATAACATTATAATAATTGCTGCTTATGATACTTAAAAAAAAATTATAAAGTGCATGACAAAAAATACAAATGGTACTTACACAAACTAAAACCAAAATTTGGTTTTGTATTGGATTTTTTAACCTAACCTTTGTAAAAAATTGTTTTTTTGGCAATTTTCTATACGAATTTTGAATTTATGAATTATTAAAAATAATTTATGAATTGGATTGAACTAGTTTTTATTGTAGTTTGAGGAACATAAAAATCATGAGTTTTGACTATGTCAGTCTCCGATGATTTTAAATTTAGTTTTTTTTATAGCTTATTTATAGTTTTTTACAATTTATTTTTAAAAGCCAAAACTCATGATTTTTATGATCCTCAAACTATAATAAAAACTAGTGCAATAAAATTCATAAATTATTTTTAATAATTCATAAATTCAAAATTCGTATAGAAAATTGGCCAAAAAATAATTTTTTATAAAACTATCCATAAAAATAAAATAATTACATTTTAAAATTCTATATTTCAATACGATCGTTTTGACATAAAATTTGTAATTTTTGGACTTACGGCTTAAAAGGTATGAATTTTTGAAGTTATATACTATAGGGGTATCTGACAAAAAAGACTCAAACTACAAGGGCTCCTATTTTTACCACTTGCTGACTCTGGCGGTCCACGTCACCACCGGTGGCCAGAAATGGCATGCAGGGGTATATGGCTCATCGGAGCAAACTGTAGGGGTATATTTGTTGAAAAATAAATTTAAAAGGCGTCTGACAAAATAGGTGCAAACTACAAGGACACCTGACATAAATAAGCCTTTTTTTCTCTTCTCTCACTTTGTTATGTTTTTTCTTCATAAAATATTGCCTTGATTACCGGTTGTCCCGGGTAAACGTATGGACAATACACCGGGTAAACGTATGGATCACATGTGGTCCTGTATGATACGGGTCCACAAGAAAAGGCTTCGTTGTTAATGCTTTATGTGCTGTTCTGGACCAAACTCTCGTCTACCACCCCATTGGGGAGGTGTATGTATCCTCTTTTTTACCTTTCATACCCCATAAAACTTCCACAAACCTTGATTCTTGCTTTTTTTAATTAAAATGTTTTCAGAAGTGTTCTACTAAACTTCCTAAATGCAAGTGTAAAAATTAGAAGAAAAAAAAAGTTAATGAAAGTTTTTTAGATATTTTCTTTTTTAAAAAAAAAATTATTATTAAAAAATGTTGTATTCAATAAATTGACAAGACTTGCATTCATGTTGTTCATTGAAATTTACTATTTATTAATTTCATTAAAAAAATATCTCAAAAAATTTTTAAGTAATCAAATCCAAATAAAAAAATCCCATTGGTAACTATGGCACCAAAGCAGGCAATGATGCAATTGGATTTTTTTTTTTTTACACCAACCAATACCCGGATCTAATTTCTCAGAATCCGACTCATCCGGTCCGACCCAAATGAGCTCGCACTAAGCGGTAGGGGTCTCCCAACGGGAGTTGCTCCATACCCAAGACTCGAATTCGAGATAAGTTGATTAAGGGGCCAAGTGAGCTACCACTTGACCAACTCCACGTTACCATGCATAAGTCATATAATGTAGAAGTTATGAACTACTATATGATTTTTACCTATCCATAAGTCATAACTGTTAAAAGTCGTGAACAATAAATAAAAATTACTGTAGTATGAAATATCCGTTACCTATCTACATATGATAATAGTTAGCTGACAGTGAAATGTGAAATGAAAGTTGCATTGCATGGAACGGGGAAATTAAAGATGAATTAGAAAACGACTTGTGCATTCTGTGACGCTGCGCAATTGGCAGGCCCGGCCCGGGGGAGGGCAAGGGCGGGCAAGTCCATGATTTTTAGGGCCCAAAAAAAATATTATTTATATATAGATATATATATACACACACATAAAACGTTAAAAATATTGATATTAGTATTAGCCAACATAATCGGTCATTGAAACTTTCGCTTTCCATTGTAATTAGAGTTCAAGTCCCACTATTGTCATCTTTTCCTTTTTTACTAATTTATATATGTTCTCCTTTTTATTTTGTTCAAATTAAATGCACTTTTTAAATTTTTTTTCTTTCATTTTATTATGAGTCATACTTAACTATATTATAAAGATCAATGAAAATAGTTATATTTCTTAAATTTTAAAAAATACTTTAACATTACAATTTTATATCTTAATTTATATTAAAAATTTCACAAATATATTATTTCACATTAATGAATAAAAAACAAATATGATTAACAAAACCAATAAGTGTCTTGTAAAAAATACAAAGTTACTTATAAATAGATCAAAAAAATTCATCTAAAAAACGATTTATAAAAAAAAACTGAAGGAAGTATTTATTTCTAAATTTTAAGCTTTGTTGAATTGAATGTTATTTTTTTTTCCAAAATAGAATGAAAGTATACAAGTATTAGAGAAATGTTAATTTTTTGCTAATTAGTTAACATTAAAATAAATAATTTTATAATCAATTTAAATGGCAATATAAGATTGCATTGTGGAACAATGTTTGCCAAAGTTAGAACCTAGGGTTATAAAGTAGATTTCGAACATTAAATAATGATATTATTAAGATATATAATTATAATATTGCATAATGTTTTATTTCATCTCCTTTTAACTTTTTGTCCAAGTTTTTTTACTAATTATGGTTTTGAAACACCTCTTTATTCTCAAACTTCTCTACTAATAGAATTGTTGAAGCGGTTGAAGCCTATGTGATTTATTTATGGTTGATTGTATTTTTGCAAATTTATAGAGTTATAAGCATTAACAATATTTTGGAAAAGTCCCTATATTAAGAGAAATTTTATTGTTAAAATTTTATTTACTTACAAGTTTTTTATAATTTAAGGGCCCCAAAAAAATTTTGCCCAGGCCTATAACATGTCAGGACTGGGCCTGACAATTGGGGATCTATCAGCCATGAACTTGGCATCACTTCATACTTTTTTTTTTTTTTTTAAAGTTAAGTGATATCCAAAGTTTTATTTATGTGTCCAGATTAATTCATCAAAGATTCATGGTACAGTAGTTTTTTTAAAAGTAAATTCCATTTTCTGTGATTAAGAATCGATCTAATTATATTGCCTTGGTCAATTGTTTCTATTCAGTGACCCTTATCACTAAATTAACTAGGCTTTGCTCATCAATTCATAATTTTGAATGATTCAGTTACAGTGTAGTAATTTTGTTAGGTTTTTTTTTTTTTTTTTTAATTTGTGAAAATAAGAAATTCAAAATGAATGAATGTTTCGAAAAACTATAGAAATAAATTTTTGATTCCTTATTGCATAAAAAAAAAAAATCTTACTAACAAGGGCTTAAGGTTACCGCAAATAGCAAAACAATCATAAGATAACATTAATTACTCTATCAAAAATCTCAAAAATCACATTTTTCTGTAACAATATACTAGTTTCAGTTTCTTAACAAAGGACATTTTCGAAAAAAAAAAATCAATTCCTTCAATAATGCACCAACCATTTTCTCTTTTTTTAATAGTTTATCCTAAATATTTTCTTTCTCTTTGGACATACATGTTGGAGTGCTATCTTCCTTCCAATATCTCTCTTTGTTTGCTTGTTTGGTTGTTTCTACTATCTTTTATCTTTTTCATTATTATTTTAATTTTTTAATTATTGCTGCATATATATGTAACATTTAGTTTATCAAATTGCTGTGGAGAATTGGGATGTTGATAGGGGATTAGGAAAAAGAAGATAGCACTCCAAGTCTCCAACAATACATAAAGAAACAATTTATTCATCAGTCTTTATGCGACATTAACCCAATTGAGCACAAGGAATGATACAGAAACATGCACGAGTGACGAGTGAAATGGATATATTCGCAAGTACTACTCCCTCCTTCCTTTATTACAAAACACAATTTAGTTACTGCTTACTACCTTTGTGCAATAATCTTTTAAAATTTTTATTTTGTCCTTATTTATAAGGTTTTATATTAATTTTTAATAATAATTAATTTTTTTTTCATAAACGTCCATATTTATTTAACACTTTTTAAATTCTCAATATCAATAAGATAATTTTAAAAATATATATCAAATATTCACATCTTAAATACAATTAACTAAATTAATCAACTTTCTTAATGAATGTGAAATTCATTAAGGGAGTCTTATATACAGGAACGGAGGGGGAATACATTTTTTTGTCTTTTTTTTATAAATCATTTTAGAATATCTAAGTATCATTAAAAAGTTTATATAAGGGTTCCCTGGTATTGAGGGTGCTCTTGGGGATACCGGTGGTTCCGCAAGGAATACGGACAAAAAAAAATTAAAAAGTTTATTCCAAATACACTTCTCATAATTTCATAAAAATAATATGATAATAATTACTGTACGTAGTACAATAGAAAAAAATAAATAATGTTGTAAAATTTTAAATAAAGATAACTTTAGAATGATAATATATTTTTTTTATAAATTTGAGAATAATAATTATTTTTTTTTTTTTTTTGGTGAACTAATAAATATTTTTTTTAACCTACGTGAATTAGATAAAAATGACCTAGAAAATAAGTATAACGAAACTAAAAAGACTATTTTTAGAGATTTGGACAAATACACAACACAAAGCAGTAAGAAGAATAATAATAGTATTTAAAAAAAAAAGTAAGCATACCACGAATAATTAAAATATAAAGCCAACAAGTTAAGCAAATTAAGCTGTGTGGTAGTGACATTTCATTAAAAATCCAAAAGCAATTTAGAAAAATTACCTTTTTTAAATTCTTTTAATTTCATTCACATAAGAATCAAAAGATGCCAATAATTAGAAGAGCAGGGAAAAGACTTGTTTATCCCCTGCTCAGTGCTCAACTGCTCATAATACTGTACTCCACTCCCTAGCACCCTCGCGGAGCAAACCCGACCCGAGAACCCGCCAAATCATACACAACCCGAAACCCTTGCTGCTGGATATTGCCAATAATAGACAACCCACTCATCGTTCCGGCGAACGCGAAGCAGAAGCTCCCGCTGTTATCCACCGGAATCAAGTAATTCGCCGCAGGAAACGACACATCCGCGCCGCGGAAATGCAGCACAACGGTCGGAACCTTCACCTCCGCCAAACCCGAGAGATCATAACAAGTATCAAAAAGCGAGAAGTCGGGTGCCCGTTTCAACCGGGTCGCCCCGACCCGAAAAGCATCTCTCAAAGCAATGTAAGCCGGTCGAGTGAGCCGAGTCACCGAAGTCCCCGAGTCAATTATAACCCCACCATTCCCGGTCTGGTCGAGCCGAAAAAGCGAAGCCGAAATTCCACGAACCGGGGCCCCACCCACGCTTATCCCAAGAAGCTCCACGTAATAGAAGGTATCTAGCTTCGGGTTTTTAATTAACGGAGTGAACCGCGCGGTTCGCGAAACGGCCGACTCGCCGAAAACCATAGAAGACGGTTTAGTGGAAGTGGACCGGTCCACCAAACAATAAGAAAATTTCTGATTAAACCGAGTCCCGGTCTGGGAAGGAAACGAAAGACTTCCCCGACCGAGACCTAATAAACCGGCCGCTCCGACGAACAGGCCTTCGTTGTCGTGGCCACAACCGATGGCCACGCGCTGGACGCCTGTGCGTCGAAACGTCAGCGTCTCGGTGGAAAAGTCGCCGAAGGTGAATGAGCCATCGCCGTAGGAGACTTGGTACTGGCAAACCTTCTTCCGGTTGTCGCATCCCGGGGAGTCCAGGCGGCGGCAGAGCGGGGAGCCGCAGGGGACTCCGGCGTAGGAGGTGGATTGGGTCGGGTCGAAAACCGGGTCGGATTGTGAGTAGCAGTCTCTGCAGGGCTTGCATTGGAGCCAAACGACGTCGCTTCCTGTGTCCAGAACCATGTATCCGTACTTCGGAGGAGTTCCGACGCCGAGGCGCGTGAAGTACTCGCCGCTTCCTTGGGATAAACCGGAAGTGACTGAGCTGCTGAAACCCGACCCGGTTGTGTTTTGGGATGTGGCTTTGGTGAGAATGGAAGTGAATGAGTTGACTCTGGCAGAGTCTCGTTGGAGTCTGAGTTGGAAGAGGTGTTGAGGGGTTTGGTTGAAGGAGAGAGAGTCTATGTGGTGGAGGTCAAGAGAGAGGGTGTCCGGGTCGGGTTGGGTGGATTCGGATTCGGGCCATGAGAGAGTGGGTAATGGGTTTGGGAGGGAGTGGAGGGTTAGAGTTTGGGTTTGGGAGTGAGATGAGTGAGTGAAAGAAGGGAAGATAGAGATAAAGAGGAATATAGCTAAGAAGGGGAGGAGAAAGGAGTGTTTGGCTTTCCCTTCCATTTTAGAGTGTGAATGAGAGAGAGATAGAGATAGAGTGAAGTGAATTAAGATTATGGAAGAGCAGTGGTAGACTATAAATAATGGAAGTGTGAGTGAGTGTAAGACAGTGCATTTTTGTTCATTTTTAAAAAAGTACTTATTCTGTTTGGTAATTTCCATTTTCATTTTACAGATTTGGTTCCATTTCCATTTTACGGTTTTGGTTGATCTTTTAATGGTTTTTGTTAAGTTACTAGTGTTGTGTGAAACTGCGAAGGTGTTTGGAAGAAAAGTTCATGCTATATTAGTAGTGGAAAAGTCAGACTTAGCCAGTAGGCAGTAGCCACATAGGAAAGTGGAATGTGGGATGGAATTACTGGACTGCCTTTTGGTTTGAGTTTTACTTTTTGAACCCTTTGTTTACTCACTTGCTCTCATTTTTTCAGCCTTATACAAGACGGTAGTGTAAATTATCAGTTTTTTCCGCCTTTTTCTAGGTGGAAAAATGGTAATTTTGCACGTCCGCTTTGTATAAGGCAAAAAAAATATGATAATTTTACACTAACCCTTGTATAAGGCGGATAAATGTACTTCCTCCTTGTATAAGACAGAAAAAATGGAGGCCAGTGAGTAAACAAAGGGGTTCAAAAAGTAAAACTCTTTGGTTTTGGGTTATACAGCGGTGGGAATGGAATAATGACAAACAAAGTGTTTTGATCTAAATAGTCATTGGAATACTTCAAATATATCACTCCCTCTTGTTTTACATGTGAGCACATTTAGCTAAAAAAATATAAGAGTGTAGTTAAATTTGTTAGTGTTATTGAAAATGTGAAAATTTGATATACTTTTTTAAAATTATCCTTATAATTATTATTGAGATTCTAAAAAGTGTTGAGTAAATATAAATGTTTATGAAAAGAAGTATTAAATGAGGTTGAAAATTGAAATGGATTTTTATAAATATAACCAAAATAAAAGTTCTAATAGAGTACTATTATATATAAGAGTAATTCCCCTAGTTCCTATTATAAGAAAAGATAACCCTTTTCACACAGTTTAAGAAAGTTAGTTGAATGTATTTAATTTTTTAAAATTATAAAAATATGACTACTTTTGGAAAGTTGTATTGATAATGAAACAAAAATTAAATGAGATCACTATTTTCTAGAAACATTTTAGGAATAATTGTATTGAGAATATAAAGTTGGTTAATTTTTTCTTATATTTGGAATCAAAATATGTATGCACCATTTTTATTATAATAGGGACCGGAGGAAGTATACTTTTAAAAAATTAGTTAATAGTAGTATTATTAAAGATATTGAAAATGTAAATATTTATTATCCTTTTTCAAATCTATTTTTAGAATTATTATTGTAACTCTACAAAGTATTGAGTAAATAAAATATTTATAAAAAATAATTAATTAATATCATTAAAAATTAAAAATAAAGTTATATTAAAGAAAAAAATTTCAAATAAGACTTATATATAAAACCGGAAAAAGTACTAGTATATAAAGTTCACATTATTTAGACTCCAATTTGATTATTCATACTCTTTATTAGCTAACCATTATTTAGCTTTTTTTTTTTTAAATTGTGATTTTTTTTAAAGGAAAATATGTAATTCATTCCATAACAGAAAATAGTACACGTAGATCCAACGGTACAATAACAAAGCACATATTTTCCATACAATAAAAATTGCTAAAAAAGACTAGATACTCAGCCATAACAGCAAACTCTCTGTGGATCAGGATCATCATCAACATCCAGCTTCGAACTCTAACAAGAGATTCAACAGCCTTTGTTTCCAAGATAACAATCTCATCAATGCCGGAAGTAAGCACAGTTCGGCGACAAAGAATCTCAGATCTGAGGAAGTAGAGCCACTGGACAGCGGAGAAGACAGAGATCTGGAAGGGAAGAGCTGTCCCGAATATCAGTCTTCTAGTTATTGGAGAAGATAGGAAGGTCATCAGATCTGAACAAACAAAAAGCCTTCCCACACTCAAACACACAAAAACAAAACCCAGATGAAATTAGGATAAGAAAAACCACACCACTTGCACAAAGGCAAGATTTATTTATTTAACCCAGATATAACTGGGAGAGAAAAAACTCACACACCAACCAAAGGAATAAACAAATTTAAAATTAATACTATTAGCACTACTCGGTATATAAAATTAACAACCAAAGAAAAAATTGTGATTAAGTAATGAGAAATGTGAATAAACAAATTGTAATACCATTAGCACTACTCGGTATATAAAATTAATACTACTAGACCATGAAATGTAACTCGCTTGTTTATTAACAAATTTAAAGACTTGGAAGTTCACAGATTCGATTCTCGAATACTAATGCATGTAATTTTCTAAACAGCACATAGTTGTAATACTCCATGTCTTTCTATTTATTTGTTTTTTTTAAAATAAAATATATCATTTAAAAAGTGTAATTATTACTTAGATTTTTAATACATTAATTATATATTTTTTCTATTATATCATTTCTCTCTCTATAATTTTTTATTTTTTTCACTACTTACGTAAATCAAGATTCATTGAATAGGAACAAACATAAAAAACAACGTTTATTACATTCTTAAAATTCTCAAAAGGATAGATAAAAATAAACAAAAAATTTCTCAAAAAAGGAGAGTTAATAAAAAACGGAGAGGGTATGTTGCATAAATATTCTACCTACTTGGAGAATATTTTGAAAATACTAGTCTCTCCAATTTTTATTTCAATTTTTGGTTTTTTAACCATTTTTTTTATTTCATATCCTTTATTTATTTTTTTTTAACAATTTTAGTGCACAATTATATTTTTTTTATTTCAATTTTAACCCATAACTCAATCATTTTTTTTATTCCTCATTAATTACTCCCTCAATTCCTTATTATCTGTTTTTTTAGAGATTTTTTGTTTCTTTTTATTTATTCTTTTGAGGATTTCAAGAGAGTAATAAGTGTTATTTTCCATGTTTGCTCCTATTCAATAAGTCTTGGTGTACGTTAGTAGTAGAGAAAAGTTAATGATTATAGAAAGAGAAAGAGTATAGTGGGGAAAACATAATTAATGTATTAAAAATCTAAGTAATGATTGAATTTCTTAAAGTGTGTATTTTGTTTGAAATATTACAGATAAATAGGCACAGAATGAGTATATTTTTATCTTATTTCTCATCCCTAAAATGTTATACATTAATTAATGGACACATTTTCTAATAGAAATTACTCCTAAATACTATTACAATTTTTAACAAGGATTAAATAAAAGCATTTTTGACAAAACACATATAGAACTCACAATAGTAAACACTTTTTTTTAATATGCGTGCTATCTTTGAAAGTCAAAAGTTAAGGAAGGTAGATATTCGGGGCAACTTTTCCTTTCCAGATCTATGTCTTCTCTTTTGTCCAGTGGCTCTACCTCCTCAGATCTGAGATTCTTTGTCGTCGAACTGTGCTTACTTTCGGCATTGATAAGATAGTTATCTTGGAAACAAAGACTGTTGAATTTCTTGTTAGAGTTCGAAGCTGGATGTTGATGATGATCCTGATCCACAGGGAGTTTGTTGTTATGGCTGAGTATCTAGTCTTTTTTAGCAATCTTTATTGTATGAAAAATATGTGTTTTGTTATTGTCCTGTTAGATCTACTTGTACTATTTTCTGTTATGGAATGAATTACATATTTTCCTTTAAAAAAAAAAGTTAAGGAAGGTAGAAATAGCTAGTGTTTTTACTTCTTTTTGTTTCTTGTTTCTCTATGTTGGAGCTACCTTTATTAGCTTAAGCTCTGTGCAGGGTGGTTGACAGTTTCTGATTTTTTGTTTCAAAATTATATTTTCAAAACAAAATATGTTTGATAAAATTTGAGCTGAAATGACTTTTTACTTATTTTTCAAACTATTTTACTTCTATTCTCAAAACAACAAATAATGGTTTCATAATTTCAGCTTTGAGTTGCAAATTTATATCACCTTATCTTCTGTGTCACTCGATCATCACCACCATCATTATCACTCATTCCACTACCATAACCGCTGAGGTCACTGCTACCACCATAATCTTTCCGGGCTAAAGGATTCTTGCGATCGACATTCACAATCTTCCTTATATATGATCTTGGATATTATATAAAACTGATTGATTGCACCTTGAACATATTTTAGAAAAAATCGGTTGTTTAAATATACTTCCTCCGATTATAAGTTGTCTTTTAAAAAAAAAAATCTTAATTATAAGTTATTTTATATTTTTTTAATGAAATATTTATTATTTTTTTGTCATTTGCTCATTAATATGAAATAATGATTTGTGAAATTTCGAATGCAAGTTAAGAAAGAAAAATTATAATGTTACAATATCATTTTAAAATTTTAAAAAATGTAACAACCCTCCTTAATTTTTGTAAAATTGTTAAATACAACCTATGATAAAAATCAAAGGAAGTAGAATATTTGAAGGAAAAATACTTTAATAAAAAAATGTCTCGTTTATTTCTTTTCTTGGGATACAAATTAAACACGGATCCGATAGGTTTTGGCACGAGAACAGAAAGATATGGCCTCTAATAAAGTTTTTTGTTTTAAAATAAATCAATAAAAAATAAATAATGTATTTACCTTCGATTTCCAAAACGAATGGTATATTTACATTCAGTCTCAAACAAAAAATAGAAATACTAATAAAAATACGGTATTCAGCAATAAAATTATTCATGAAACGAAATTAAACATAAAATAAAATTAAAAGAATTTTCTTTATTATAAAAAAAAAGAATTTTCTTTGAAGGTGGTTAAAAAAATATTTGGTTGGTTCAGCTATTTTTATGTTAGGCTGTGGGGGTTTCACATCCTTCACACCATAGTCATTCTTGAATCTTGATTAAGGATATTCTTTCACTTTATATACAAGAAATTTATTTATTTTTTTCAAATGCATAATTATCTCTCAAAATAAATTTTTCTCTTACAAGCTAAACATTTATGTATAATGCGTGAAGATCCAACCAGACCATATGTAATATTAAATCGATTCTTTTATTTCACGATCATTTTTCGTTATCTTTAATTGTCGCCCGTGTGAGAATATATCTTCCGTGATGGTATCATATTTTAAAGTTCATGACTTAATCCAAGTAAATTAGCCTAGTGAAAATTGGTTGGGTGTTTAGGGATTTCAGGATTAAAGATTTGAGTCTAAGTGAGACAATAATTTTTTGGAAGAATCCATATCGTTGAGTTAAAGACTAGCAAATTCACAAATTCGAGGTAAATTAGTTAGACCACAAAGATGTGAAGCCCAAACATCACCTAATTTCCAAAAAATAAAGTTCATGACTTATGAGTTGTACCCAAGATTCCCACTCAATAAAAAGTTGTTCCCATGATTAAAAAATTAAGTGGGAAGCGATAGAGAATATGCTTTTGGATGAAAAACCTTCGGTTCCGAATATAACTATTTTAACATTTGTGACACGTAAAAAAAAATATTTTTCTTTTTCAATTTTTGTCCTAAGGCATATTTAGCGAATTACACATGAAAAAATAATTAATTTTATGAATTCTATGAAAATATATTTTAAAATTACAATTTTACCTTAATCTTTTTTTGAAAATTCACCCTCACCAATAAACAACAAAAAATATATAGATAGTCAAAACATTTAATAAGGGAAAAAAAAACAATAAATAATACATATGAGATATAAAATGACTCATATTCTTTGATACTTCCTCATGTTTTTATTAAAGGTCATCTTTTAGAAAAAAAAATTGTCTTAATTATAAGTCATTTTATATTTCATATGCATTTTTTATTTTATTCCAAAGAGGAGAAGCTGCTCATAATAATATTTTTTCTTGCTTACTACTGTTCCAAAGAGGAGAAGATGCTCGTAATATATTTTTTTTTTTTTAAAAAAAAAAAAAAGAAGCTGCTCCTCTCTAGAATGGAATTTTTTTTTATTGAAACTTGTTGAAAAAAAAGTATTTTTTATGGGATCCAATTGAAAAAATGTACTTATCTTAGATGGTAGTTTAATTATTATTTTTTTAAAAAAAATAGGAGGTATAAGAAAAATGTTATTCCGACACTCCAAATCAGAAAAGTATGAGTATTTTGAGTTTTTTTTTTTAAAAAATTGAGATTCAAAATTAAAAAATGGATTTCAAAACTAAGGAATATAGAATTTTTATTTTTTTTAAAGGTTTGATTAAGTTATTGATGTTTGAATATACACTCGCATTTTGTTTTAGTCCCAAGTTTCTTTTTCAGTCCTGGCAAATAAATGATTTAGTCACTAGCAAAAATCTGTTAGCTAATGACATAGTTAATAACATGTCACGTGAGTCGTGACCAATACAAATTAAAGCAGGTCCATGCCATTTTAAATATTTATTTTTATATTCGGAATTCAATTTATTAAAAAAAAAACTACTCCCACCGTCTCAGGATGATAAAGAAGGCCAAAAATTTTTGTTCTAAATTAAAATTAAAGTAATTAATGAAAAGTTTAGAAATTGTAAACTTTGAATTGTAATTGGTTGATCAATGCAAAATGTACTAAATTAGTTGTTTGATAATTGATTAATATGTTAGATAAATTATTAAATAATGCATGTCTCCTTAATTTTTTTCACTTTTCCAATTTAAAACCATTTGCGAAGGATGGAGGGAGTAGTTTTTAAAAGGCCCTGACATTATCTTCCCCTTATCCACGTAGAGAAGTAGTGCTGCACTTCCATTATTTGCACGCAGAGGGAAAGAAATTATCAAAATTTACATAGGAGATCAAGGAACCGGTGATGCTGCTACTGGAACTCAACATCAGGATGCATCTCCTGGATTTGAACACATTCAAACAGAACCTAATCAACCACCTGCAACTGCAAGTGGTCCTACTATATGCACCAATGACTTCATTTAAAAAAAAATCTCATTTGTTTATGCGCGCATGGAATTAAAGTTGAGTGTGGGACGGGCTGAAACGGTTTAGACTTGTTTTTATCCGTTCCTAAATGTTCGCGTCAATTTTTGAATTTGAGCCGTCCCTAATTAGGAAAGAACACGGTAGAGACGAGTCTAAATGGGAAAGGGTTCAAATTGAGACGGGTCGAGTTGACTCGAGACAAAAATATAAATATAAAGTTTATAAAAATATGGATTTGTTTTTGAGGCAAAAATGGAAAAAAACTGATATGATGCAATAAGTACTTCATCACAAGATTTCTTTTATTGTGATATAACTAAAATGTTATCTAAAATTTAAATCTCATGGATTGAGTAATGATAGTTGACTAGATTGTCTCATCATTGTTCTAACTCAATACTCCCTCGGTCATACAAAAGATAGTTAAAAATTCAAAATTCAACAAATTAAGGAAACATGCATTTAATGGTTTGTCAAAGACATCAACGAATTTAATGCATTTTGCATGGATCAACCAATCACAATTCAAAATTTACAATTCTTAAACTTTTCATTAATTATTTTAACCATAGTTTGAGACAAAAAATTTAGTCATTTTTTACCATCCTTGTGGAACGGAGGGAATATGATTTACTCCCCCGTCCCTATTTATAATACCCTTTTGGTATATTTCTCGGCCATAAAAAAATTGGTTAATTTAGTTAATGATATTGGAAATGTGAATATTTGATATAGATTTTCAAAATTACCCATGTTAATAGTATTGAAAATCTAAAAAATATAAAATGAATAGGAGTGTTTATGGAAAGAAGTAATTAATTGTCATTGAAAATTGGTATAAAGTCTTATAAATAGGAAAAAAATAAAAATGTCAAAAAAGTCTTAAATTTAGGAACGGAGGTAATAATTATTTTGCATAACTCAAAAGAGACAAATATGGATATTTCGCTAGCAAGTACCTCTCACACTATGATTTAGCATATATTACTGGTCAATAAAATTTTAATATATCACTGGTACAAGCATTTTAGACAAGACACTTACATTGTATTAATAATTATACAGTAGAAAAATATATGGGACACATAACATGTTTGAAATTATGATCATTTCAATTATTATTCTTAGGCTTAATTGTATAATTGGTCCTTTATCTTATTGATTAGATTCACTTTGGTCATTTATCTTTTTTTTGCAATTTACTGGTCCTTTATTTTTTTTAAAAAGATTCAGTTTGGTCCTTTCGTTAAAATAAAGTTAAATGAGAAGAAATATTCTAAGAATATTCCCCCTTTAGGCTTAATTGCATAATTGGTCCGTTATCTTATTTATTAGATTCACATTGGTCCTTTATCTTAATATTCCAAGAATATTCCCTCCTCTTCTTCCTCTTCCTCTGCTCTCTCCTTACAGCGGCGGCAGCCACCATGGGCTCACACCCTCTTCCCTCGAAAATCATCAAATTTCTTCAACATTCTTCAATTTTTCACGGTTTTTAAGCTTTATTTTCATTATTTCTCAAAAAAAATCGTGTTTTTCATTCTTTTTTCCTCAAAATCCGAATTCTAGGGTCCCTTTTCTAAAACCTTGGTTATCAACAATGGTCTCCTCCTCTGAACCTGTTGGAAAACGTGTGAAAACACGTGCAAAGCGCTTCAACAACTCCGATTAATTTCTAAAAATGGCGGCGACGGTGGCATGAGCGGTGGCGGCGACGCTCATGGTGGCTGCCGCCGCTGTAAGGAGAGAGCAGAGGAAAAGGAAGAAGAAGAGGGAATATTCTTGGAATATTAAGATAAATGACCAAACTGAATCTAATAAATAAGATAAATGACCAATTATGCAATTAAGCCTAAAGGGGAAATATTCTTGGAATATTCCTTCTCATTTAACTTTATTTTAACGGAAGGACCAAACTGAATCTTAAAAAAAAAATAAAGGACCAATAAATTGCAAAAAAAAGATAAAAGACCAAAGTGAATCTAGTAAATAAGATAAAAGACCAATTATACAATTAACCCTTATTCTTATAACAAAATTTTAGACAAAATCATATGAGTAGAGAATAAAAACTTGATATGCATAAGAAGACAAGTTAAATGACCTGAAGATATATCCGGACTCATCATCATTTATATCGGATCTGTCCCTTTTTATCTTTGTTTACCCCTTTTATAATCATGATGACGAGTTAAACTCTGCCCGAAATCATTGTGACAGAACGGGCACCCTTCGTAAAATGGATAACAAGATTGTAAAGAACTGGACATAGGACATAGAACACGAGTCGTGGAATGGATAACACTGCCTTGTGATCACAGATTCACAATCTTGTTCCAAGTCCTCACATAGTAGCGGATAAGCTAAGGAAGGATTTAGAATAAGGACCAATTTATCTAGTGTACTATTGAAGCACATTTTCCAACCTATTGGGCAATAAGAACCCTAAAAGAGGGAAAGTATAAGGGGAATAATCAAGTGGAAAGGGCTAGAGTGCCGTGGACATACGGCTCAAGAGACTTGAAGATCAAAAGAATGAAAAATATTCTCAACCCAATCCTAGGAAAGGTTCATAGAGAACCAAACAACGTTGTTTTAGTTTTGTTATCCTTAGTGTGATCTTATTTTTTTTAAGTATTGGAGGGTATCCTTTAGTTAATAACTAAAAATTAATTTTTTCGAAATATAGATATTATCAAAGTGAGTTTTATTTTTGTTAACAATTTTTTTTTATACACACGACAATAATCGAATATCTAATATCATGCTTAAAAAACCTAGTCGTCCTGGACCTTGTTGATCTTAACGTGACCTTATGAAGGTGGAACATTTGAACCAAATGACACGTTGAGCTATGAAGACTAATATGTAAAACAAAATAATGATATGTTTATAGACACTTTTCAAAATATAATTCAGCAAAAACTATAAACATGACATTGTGTTTAATGCATATGTACAGTGGTGAAGGTGAGGACTTGGGACATTGAAGTTTTCCATCAAGAAAAGTTCCATAGTGAGGAATTGGACCGAACCTTAAAATCTTAGAGGAACCTTATTTGTCTTCTGCCACTGCCTATAGAACAGAAACTATAGATCCAAGAATATAGATCAAAGAATCAGCTCAACCTTGCTATGCTTACTCCATTCTTAAGATGGTAGAAAACAAGGATTTCTTAGAGAATAATCACTTAATTTTGAAAAGTTCTCTCAGGAAACTTTTGATTATTAATTAGTTGTTTGAATACGAAATAAGTTCATCCTTACACACTTAAAAAGAACACAACTTGTTCTAATATTTTGAGTCACTCTCAAAGTGCAGCAAAATCTTCATTACAGTGACAAAAGTTAACTTGGGGTTATGGAGTAACTAGCACCAATTTGAATTATGTTTAGAAGGTTCTATTCTGAGACAGAGGATAAGAATTAAGATTAAATGTTCACACACCTAATGAAGTTAATTTGAAGATTTAAAACTATTGATATATTGATTGTCCATTGAGTATAAACAATTTGCAGGACATTGAAAAGTTTAAAGTTGATACATAAGTATCCTCCAACTGCTCCTAATGGCACTACAATGCAACTGAATTCTTTTTCAAAGAAGAAAATATATGGCATACTCAGCATGAGTTGCAGCATCAAAACACAGGCCAATATTATGTAAGTTTTCAGTCATACTGCTGATAGAAAAATTAAAAAAAAAAATATGTACATAAAAAGAAAAAAAGCAATCTGATATACCAACATATGTATGCAATAAGCAAAGGTATCCACAACCATATCGTTAAGGCAAATATTCATTGCCTTGTGAAGTTCCTTCTAAATCATCCAATAACTTTAGCTCTCTTTTCACATCTGCTTCAACTTTAGTTTTCTCCCATTGCAGCTTCCTTAACCTCTCTTCAGCTTCAATTAAATTTTCAGGGAGATCAGATAGTCCAGGTGTAATAGGAAATTGCACTTCTACCTCATTCCTATGGCCAGAGAGTGTTTTTAGAAGTTTCATAGATAACAAGACCAAAATAAACAGATCACAGAGGTAAAGCATCTGATATATTTAGATGAATGGAAAAATAAATAAAATTTTGATATAGAAAAACAACAATGGCAATAACACAAGTTGTCAAATGGTGACAAAACGTCTGAACATAGACAATTCTAAATGCTATCTAGAGTCATTTCAATTAACTATCCACTATCAAGCATATCACCATAGAGATAGATGCATGAAACATTTTCATTTTTTAAAGAGGGAAATGCTAACCAAACATTAGTTAAAGAATCTAGAATTGAAAATTTTGTATTCTAACTGATGCATCCAATACTTGGCAAAATTAAATATTGCACTTTTCAGCAGTTAGCATAACCATTTTCAAAAATTGAAGAGCATATAAATACCATTGAGTTAAGGGGAGTAGGGTTATCATTAAGATTAATGGAAAAACACTAACGACTAATCAATTGAATCAATGAACCAACTAATTATGAGCTTATTTATGAAATTAAACTGAATTGCACAATACTTAATATTTCAAAAGTTAATTGATTTGGTACTGACCTGCTACCAAAAGAAAACACGCCGTGTTTCTTCATCATCCCTCCATCTAAGGATAATGCTCCTTTATGAATACAAGGGAGAGCATGCATCATATCATTCCGGGTTTTATATACTTGTACTCGCGAAAAAAGGGCATAAAATAGTGTCTCTCTTAGACCATGCCCGCCAGCAGTAACAAAAGACACAAGGTTGTGATCCAAATGAATCATGTTTACAGCATAGTCTATAAACCCTTCCGGGCACTCCCCATTTGGCAATCTTGGCATTGGAAGAGCCAACTTTTTCTGTGGATCATTGGGTACAAAACCACCCACAAATGGACTGAAATCAAGAAAATTATCAAGTATGAGTGCAACAAACAATTATAAGCAAAGAACATCAAATTAATCTTAAACTTATGCACGCATATCTTTAAACACTTATAACTTGCCTTAAACTTTCCAAAGATATGACAATAAATCTGCCATGTATGCTCCTTCCAATAATAGCAGATCCAAGCCCATGCAAGCCAACATCATTGTTTATCTTTCCTTCTGCATCATACTCCTCTAGTGATTTAACCCCTTCGGAAGTTTTGCAAACAATTGCAAGCATATTCGCCAAGCCCAAATACTCAGAAAGGATCCTGAATTTAGAAAACACAATGTCAGTTTTTAAAAATAGACTAGAGATAATTTGAGTGTGGTAATCAAATTTAAAATAATGTACTTGGAAGTCAGATAGCATGCTGCAAGATTTAAAAGAAATAAGCAAAAGAGAGTTAAATATTTGAAAGAAAATGGTGCTGACCTGCTAATGGCATCATTTTCAACACTAGCAAGCGTTGCGACAATTCCAACAGTTTCTTTCGCGAATGGCAAATCCAACGATCGAGACAGGGAACTGGCTTTGAAACGTCGTAAGATAGCAGCAGCAGTGTCCTCCTTTTTCAATATCTCCTTAATTGTTTGCACTTCACTTGCTGTTATTCTTTCCATTCTTTCCATTCCACTCCTTCCTGTCACATTATTTGAAGGGTACCTTCCAAGATTTGCTAAAATGGTATATCATATCAGCCAAATAATAAAAAATATTGGTGAATAATTTATATTTAATAGAATGATTGAATGAAATGATTTACTTGACAAAAACTGATAGATTTATGAACATACTTTCTATGCCATGTATTGATTCGGCTAACTGATTTGACTGAGAATTGAGGAAATTAATGTTTTCTTCAAGTTGCCTGGTGTTATCATTCAGGTTATTCATCTGAAAATATCAAATGAAGAGGACTGCACTGTGATTTAAGTCTACGTATAAACTAGATACAATATGAGTCTATGCTCTGCATAACAAACATAACTATTTGCAACTGTTTTGTAACTGAACTTAACTAACTAACCAGTATTGGTATTAAAGTCAGACTATATATGCCTTAATAGTGAAAAAGAAAAATGATATATTACTCTAACAAATTAGCTTAAACATCTTCCTAGTGGGTGATACACGACACCACTTGTAAATCAATTATTGATAAAAGTTTTTTATTTACATTTGTCCAGTGTTGTGTGCAACTTTTTTTTTTATTTACATTTGATATAATCATTTTATACACCAAAAAAGTTGGACTGAATACTGATCTATTCATAAGATAGAGATGGAGCACGCGGCACGAGCACACCGGCGGCAGAGCAAAGGGAAAAACTAATAGAGAAGCTTCCAATGAATTTTTTTCTTACATTGAAAGGTGAAAGCTTTATTAAATAATAGGCTTTTAGGCTAAACCAAATCTCAAAATAGACCAAGCTTAAGCTTTAAATTTGATATACGATAAACTAATAGGTTAAGCTTGAACCATGAGTTTGAAACGCATGCCGGATCTGTTTTTATTGAGGCCTCACTCACCCTAACCTATTCCTACCCCTAGAAGTAGTGATTTATTAACTTTCGACTCTATAATCATTGTCATTGGTTGGGTTGATATATAGCTTGGCTAACGTTGTTTGCTTAAAAATTTCATATAGATGAACCAACTTTTCTTATTAATACCAACACTTTTATTCTTACAATTTTTTTTACACTCCTGGTTACATCTTGTTATCATATGATCCTTGCTGGAATCTCCCATCGACAAGCCGCACACGTGGCACCCCCTCATATCCGGTCATACCACCTACCTGTTTCGGCTAAACCAGCCTAGATGAAGCTAGGCTGCCCGAGTGGAGGCCACCTACCCTCCACCCGGTCGGCCCGAAGCAGTGACTCAGGCAGGTACGGAAAGGTACCACGTCCCATCAGGTGTCATGTCCATCACCGCCGTCGAAGAAGTTTCCATCCATCACGCTGATGACACGACGTCTGTCAGAACCTACACCCTATAGTCTTGGTGTAGCTAGCTCCTCAGCCCAAGCCCAAAAGGCCTTGGACCACTTATAAATACCCCGTTACATAGTTCAGAACAGAATGGAAAACCTCGCTACTCCCCAGTCCCCACTCCACCTTCCGATCCGACCATATTCTCAACCTTTTCCCTTTGTCTATATTTTCATATCTTACTCTTCGCTTTTCTTCTTTTCAGTTAGATAATTGACTTGAGCGTCAGAGTCCGCGCAAGATCTCCGCCTGGGGGCGAGTCAAGGCCGGATACACAGACCGGTTATCCCAGATGGCTTAACTCTAATCCGGTCGAACCAATACACGTCAGCTCAACGGTCAACCAGTCAACTCATCCAGCACACCAGATATAACACATTTCTTTTCTTCTTTTTTTCTTTTTCTTCTTGTCACATAATTTCATTGATCACTTTTCTCTCTTTTCTTCTTATATCTCCCCTCCTCAAAAAGAGGTGTGCCAGTATCAAATTTTTTTCTTAATTAATAGGGTTTGCTAGAATGTATCCTCTATGAAAATAGGATTAATCAATTTTGGAAATTTAACCATCAACCTACTATGGTAATTAAGATAATTAAGACGTCAGTAATTCAAAAATTTGTCATCGGTCATCACCAAGTAGTATGTGGATCAACTAACAAGAGGAGTTGTTCTTACTTGATTACGAATATCGAATTTGAGTAACTAGGAAGACACTTTCATTATCACCCCTACCTCATTTATCATCGTTTTTATATGTGTATTTATATTTCCAAAAGAAAAGATCAAAAGAATTTTAAGTTCATTGTCTTTATTTTTTCTTTTTACATTTATTGAAATTCCCTTGTACCACTTGCTTGTTTGAAAAGGTAGAGATCAATCTTAACTTGTAATTTAACTAATTTTTTAGTTTTATATCTCACTTGTGTGAACTACAGGGAGGGAGCACAAATAAATCCGAGGGGAAAGAGGACATGGGAAAGCAAACGACGATGGATAGTGTTTATCAAGATCAAGAATCGCTACTCATTTTGTTTGTCCCCGGATCGCATCAACCGAGAGACCAACATGGGATAATTTGGTTAAAGTGTCTTACGAGAGAAATTGGGGGATAAAGTTTCATAATTATGGGTTAATTTCAATTGGTTTTCAAAGTTGTAAATTTTGATTAGGTTTTGAATAACATATCTAAGTTTTGGTTTTAGTTCTTTGTTTGAAGAGTTGGTTTTAGTTTTTAATAGTGAAAATTTGAAAATTTTTTATGATTACTTGCATCAAATTCATAATGCTAAAGAAAAAAGAAATATGTCAAATAAAAAATATTATTTACTATAGGAATTATAAATAATCAAAATATAAACTCTTAAATTTAGAATCCAAAATTATTATTAATGTAAAAAAAGAAATTTTTATGTCATGGATCAAGAAAATTGAAATTCACAAGAAGACATCATAGAAGCCTTAGCAAAACAAAAAAAAAAAAGCCAAAATAATTATTAAACCTAAAATAATTAACAAGAAAAGGCAAGATCCAAACAATAAAATGAACATCACTGCAATTGAAACAAGGACATTACCGATGGTGGTTTTGTGGATTGCGGTTGCATTTGGCCATACAGAAAATGATAAGATGTTGAATATCTTGCGAAGGTTTCATCATCATTGATGATCGATTGCGTCACATACCTCAAAATGGTTGAATCATCATCGGAGGTCGATTGATTAGTGCAAGCAGTTGTTTTTTTATGTTTGCGCATAATGAATTATGGTTGTGTAGGTTGATGGAGAAGTTCTTACAAGTTGCAAGTGATTGTGACTTGTGAACAAATCAATAAATATACAACATAAGACCATATTATGGTTAACAATTAAAGGTCCGTATGTTGTACTCATCGTTTGTGGATGAGTACAAATACTCATTGGCTGAATCTATGATCAATGTGTTTTTAAGACATTGGACGGCTGAGATTGATGGATGAGAGCATGGTGTATACATACACCTGGTTAAGTTGAGTGCACCATAGAAAAAGGCAAACTGAAGGTTTTTTTTTTTTGTAAATTTTTTTAAAGAAATGATAAATTCTCCTAAAAATAATGACCTTTTTTTAAGGGAAAAAATAATGACCTTAAAAATACACTAATCACAATTTTTTAACACATGTCCACCAATAAAACATTACTTCTTCTATTCTTTAACTTTTGGGTTTTTTCAGGTTTTTTTTTTATATTTCATATTTTTTGTCCTTTTACCAATAAAACATTACTCCCTTTACATATTTTTTTTCCATTTTAACCTTTCATTCAATTATTTCTCTTTCATCTCATTAATTTTACTTTTATCATCTATTCATCTCTCTCATATCTAATCATTATACATTGATTAACAAATACACTTTCAAATAAAAATCAAATACTATTATAATTTTCAACAAAAATTAAATAAAAATATTTTAGACAAAACACATTTTCGTATACGCTGCCACTTTAAATTTGTTACTTTATTTATGAATTAAAATTATCACCGTAGTGTTATAAAATGCTTCACAGTAAGTTCAATATAAAATACTATTGTCCACTTCAAAAAAAAAAATATATAAAATACTGCTGTATGAACTGTCACCATTAAAGAATAGAGGAAGTTTTATTAGTGGACATGTGTCAAAAAATCGTGATTAGTATATTTTTAAGGTCATTATTTTTTCCCTTAAAAAAAAAGTCATTATTTTTAGGAGAATTTATCATTTCTTTAAAAAAAAAAGCCTACAATTCGCCATTTTCTATGGTGCACTCAACTTAACCAGGTGTATACATACACCATGCTCCCATCCATCAATCTCAATAGTCCAATGTCTTAAAAAGACATTGACCATGCATAGATTCAGCCAATGAGTATTTGTACTTATCCACAAACGATGAATACAATATACGTACCCAACAATTAAATTATTAAATTCAATTGAATATTATACCATATGTATAATTAAATTCAACTGAATATTCAACATAATTGAATATTTCCTATTATTATTATGAATGTTTTATAAAGTCAGTTTTGCACATAGAAAAAACATTTTGAAGGGCTCAAGATTGATTTTTTGTTTAATTGGTTTTTTTAAAATCGTAATGGTCTAACTTAGTTATCAAATAGACTAGGCCTAATTTGTGGGTCATATTATAAGTTTTTTTATGGGTTATTTGCCCTATTCCTACTAGATTTAATTTTCAAACCAAAAATAAATGAGTTGAACTTGAGTCTAAAATATATAAATATTAAAATAAGAGTGAAGACCCATTTTGGTCATTCAAAACTATTCTATATGTAACAAATATAATCCTTGAAAAATGAAAAAAAAATGCCAAATTGATTTTCAAATATCTCAAACGAGGGTCAAAATAATTCTTGATATTGACTTGAGTGTCTCAAAGGTTTGTCCTAAAAAAGATTTAAAAAGACCATTTTGACCCTCATTTGAGATCTTTAAGAAGTAAATTAGATTTTTCTCATTTTTCAAGGACCAAGTTTATGCATATAAAAATTGAGGGACAAAAATAACTCTTCACTTTAGAATTAAAAGGATTCTCCAAGATCATTTAAATCAAAGAGTAGTTTTACAAATAATCATCATTTGAGCTAATGAGTTAAACAAATTCAAACTGACTAGCCTAAGCGAACGATTCTTCAACTTTAATCCAACCTAGTTCGTGCTTAAAAATTAGTTTGTATCTAACTCGATATAGTTTCGCGCTGAATTGAGTCAGATTCAACTCGACTCCACTCATTTTCACCTTTTTTTTTGTGATAAAGCATCTGACGTCATGTCTAAATGCTTTTACTTAAATGAATTGGATAAAGCATGTTGTGATTCAGGTTAAAAAAAAAGGGAATGGAAAGACAAAAATAAATTTATCTTTTCATTATTTGGAAGATTAATGAGAGAATAAATTAAAGGGAGTTAACTCATGAAGGGTTGAAAAATAGTGTCGAGAGTATGCTTTTAAATTTTTAACTTTATCTAATTAACTCTTATCCCTCTCCACTATTCCAAATTCCACCTCACTTAACTATGGCAGAAAAAAGTGTTATTTGTGGAAAAAGTGGGAGAATAGATCCATATGATTTCATACTTTTTGTTTTTAATGTTTCTATGTTAAGTTGCACAAAGGTTAAACTTATGATGCACAAATTAATCAAATGAGGAAAATAATGATCAGTGAAAGGAATCTAAAAAGAAGCAAATTAGGACCACGTGCCTTGAAAGGAATTTTTATAGGATATGCACAAAATTCAAAATCCTATAGATAGAATTTTAGATTTAGAATCTAATGTCATTGTAGAGTCAAGAGATGTTGAGTTCTTAGAAAACAAGTTTATAAATGATTCTTCCTGAACCTAAAAAGGACAATGTTGTTGTAAGTCAAAGTGATTCTGGATCAATTTTTCACGAAAGAGTGGAAGATACCCCAAGCGAACCTAGAAGATCTCAAAGAACTAGAAAAGAAAAGTCTTTAGGTTCCGATTTTATTTCATCAGAAGCACTTGTTTTCTTGGTAGAAGGAAGTAGGATTCATATCACACGTGAGATACCTATCTTATTTCATATACAAGAAGAAGATCCAAGAACTTATAGTGAGGCTATGACATCTAGATATGTTGCTTTCTGGAGGGAAGCTATAAATGATGAGATGGATTCCATTATGTCTAACAACACATGGGAGTTAGTTGATTTACCTCCTGGATCTAAACCTATAGGTTGTAAGTGGGTATTTAGAAGAAAATACAACACTAACGGATCTTTACAAACCTTTAAAGCAAGGCTTGTGACAAAAGGTTTTAAGCAAAAGGAAGGTGTAGATTATTTTGACACATGCACCTGTAGCAAGGCTAACATCTATTAGAGTATTGCTTGCATTAGCATCTATATACAATTTGTATGTGCATCAAATGGATGTTAAGATTGCATTTTTAAATGGTGAGCTTGACGAGGAAGTGTATATGGAGCAACCTGAAGGATTCGTTTTGCCTGGAAATAAGAATAAAGTATGTAAACTTGTAAAATCTTTGTATGGTTTGAAACAAGCACCAAAGAAATGACATTAGAAATTTGACTCTGTAATTTTGTCTCATGGTTTTAAGCATAATGATGCAGACAAGTGTATTGATTCTAAGTTCACGGAAGATTACTATGTTATTATTTGCTTATATGTGGATGACATGTTAATAATTGGGACAAATATGATTGGTGTGAATGAAACTAAAAAGTATTTATCTTCAAAATTTAAGATGAAAGACCTTGGAGAGGTAGATACTATTTTAGGTATTAAAGTGAGCAAGCATAATGGAGGTTTTGCTTTGAATGAAACACATTATGTGGAGAAAATTTTAAACAAGTTCATCAAACACTTGGAAATTAAGGAAGCAAACACTCCCTATGATGGTTCGCACATTTTAAAATAAAATTCTGGAAGGGCAGTTGCACAAATTGAGTATGCTAGTGTGATTGGTAGTCTAATGTATGTTATGCATTGTACTAGACCATATATTTCTTTTGCAGTTTGTAAACTTTCAAGGTACACAGTTAATCCAGGAACTGAACATTGGAATGTTGGAAACCAACAAGCGGGTAAAAATACCTTCTAGAGGGGGGGTGAATAGAAGTATCAAACTACGATATACGATTTTCGTTAAACTATCAAAAACTGTTCAATTTTAGCCAATTTACACTAACTTAATCGATTAACCTGAGATTTAATCGATTAAGCCTGAAAGCTTGAATTTACTTAATCGATTACTAATCGATTAAACACTGTAAAAAGACAGAAAATCCAGAATTCAAACAAGATCGATTTGCAACCAAAAATCAATGAATCAATATACGAATATACAGAAAATCAATTAACAATCAATTAATGAATTAATGAAGAATGCTTAATTGAAATCCCCAATTAATATCTAAGATTGATTTTAGGTTTGATTGATTTTAGAATCGAATTAATATGAAAAAGCTCAAAATCAAGAACACGTGATTTTAGCCTGGTTCACTCTTAATCAAGAGCTACATCCAGTCCACCCTCTCTGGTTTGGGTGATTTGCTGCACTATGAACAATTGAATGAGATTACAAGAATGTGTTAAGATCCTCTCAATTCTCTTGATCCTAACCCTTGTTGATGATGTACCAAATCAATCAACGTCTACCCAATTCTTGTACAACGATTCCAATTGTTCCTTGTCAATTGAATCACGATCAATCTTCTTGTGAGCTTCGAATGATTCCAAAATCACTAAGGGACTTGCTCCAACCCTCGTCTTCGCTTTGTTTTCCAAAGAAAACTGTTCTTTGTTGAATCTTCAAAGAAGTAACCTCAATGCTACGAATTGATTCAACGCAATGAAAGCTCAAACTCTAAGAATCATCAATTTGAAAAGTAAAAGAAGAATGAATGTTTCACAAATTGAGATTCAGAATTAACAATGATAGAGTAATGATGTTTTAAAGAATAATGCTCAAGAATGTTGTGAAAACTGTGTGAAATAAGCTCTGTGAAAATTTAGAATTCGTAACCTTTCAAAAGTTGTGAATGAAGCCTTTTAATATTCAGTTTTAACAGACTTTAATCGATTAAACGATTTGCTTAATCGATTACTAATCGATTAACCAATTACTTAATCGATTAAGAGCTGTACAAAACTGATAAAAATAATTTCAATAAAACTTCAATTTTCACCTAATAAATTTTGAAAGTTCTTGAGCAATTTTTTTAACACTCTATCAATGCAATCTCAATTGTTAAACATTAAACATTACTCTTTTATTTTCAATTGAGATTATAAACTAATCTACCACCCACTCTCATAAAATAATAAAACAATTACAATACGATAAGAATGAATGAAATAGAAAAGTAAAGTCCTTAAATCATTTGTTGTTGTGGTGAACTCAAATCCTTGTTGTCTTCATCAAAACCTTTAAATTGAAAGCATTGCCTTGCCTTAGCTCTTCAATCTCCCCCTTTTTGATGAATGACAAACATGAACCATATCAACTCAATACTCCCCCTAAATGTATGCACACTTAGGAAAAATGTCTTCACCTACAAAAACAATGATCCAAAACCTTTCTCCCCCTTTTGGCATTAATCAAAAAATAGAACAATAGTAATGTGCCAAAGGTGAGAATGTAAAACACATTCCAAACTATGATAATAATGTAAGGGTATAAAGAAAGAAAACTCAAGCACAATAACAAAACAACATAAACCATTAATACCATAATGTGCCAAAGATCACAGCATGAAGTACAACCCAAACATAACATAATAAAAACACATAGTCTGAAACGTAAATACCAAGTCCACACAGCGGACTATAAAACACACCACAAACCAGAAGAGAAATAGTATCTAAATCCGAGACAAATACATCATAAAGATAAGAACAACATAATCCAAAAGCATAACACCATATGAAATCGAGACCAAATGCAATAATGCAGTAATGACATGAATGAAGTCACTGTGGAGGTGGTGGTGGTGGCTGTGGAAACATACGCCCAAGAGCACCAAAGAAGCGATCCTCCATCGCTTGAAAACCAGTCCGAATCAACGCATTCTGGCGCTCTTCCATAGCAATTTGCCGCTGTTCCATCTGTGCAAAATGCCCACCAATTTCAGCAGATAAACTCTCACGCAACTCCTGGAAATCAAAGCCATGATAAGGTGGGGGTTGGTGTTGCTGTCGCCCACCATCAGTCATAAAATCCTCGACATTGAAAAACGGTTCAGGAGGCGCATTTGAAGGACCAGCACCCATTTGCCTTGCTAGCTCTTCTTGTTCTTCTTGCTTCTTGAGACGCTCTATATCCACCTTCCACATCCAATTTCGAGCACGTGGATACTCATCCATACCAAGACCATGAAGAAGAGTGGAATCAATACACTCCTTGTCAGTAACCACAATTTTTTCTTCTTCATCATTTATCTCCACACCAAAGTGCTCCAAAATATGAGAAACAATCATAGGATAAGGCAGAAAAGAATTTCCAGTGGATGCCGAAGCAATAACCATACGATCAAGTACCATCCTAGACCAATTAATTGGAATGTGCTCCACAAATGCATAGATTAATCTAACCTCATCGTTTGACGCTTGTCCATAGTTCTGGCTAGACTTAGGCCGCAAAATATAAGAAATGACATATAGCAGAAGCCTCGCATCCGGAGACATAATTCCAACATGCTTTGTACCGCTGTCCCACTTAAATCCTTCTCTAACAGTCTTACCAAAAGTGGTTGACACATCACAATCATTCAAAATTTCATTTCTCTTGTCATTAAAATAAGTACCCTCAGTAGTTAAATCAAACAATTCATGCATCAAATTTTCTCTAAATTTCAGAAACTTGCCCTTAACAATAGTCTTGTAATACTCATCATCAGCATCATATTTAAGGTTTGCATAGAATTTTCGAACCAACCTAGGGTAATAGTTGCAATGAAAACCTAGGAATTTTTGCAATCCTTGTTCTACAAATAGAGAAGAACAGTCAAACCTCTGAGTGATTAGCCATTTCATGTTCACAAACCGCACTAAACCGAAACCATGCTTGATAAACCCTTGCTCCCGCTGTTGCCTTTGCTCTTTTGAATAGAAATAGGAGTCCAAGTCAAGGTGTACTCGTTGCTTCTTGCGCTTACCAGATGATGAAGATGGAGGGGCCATTTGATGCTCTTAGGGTTTTGAATTTGGGGGTTTAATGAAAGGGGATGAATTGGAATGAAATTGATGTGGAATATGAGAGAATATGAATGAGGAATGAAGATTATGCAAGAAATTCGTGAAGAAATCAAGTAGAAATGAGTAAATGGTGATGAATCAGTGTGAGAAGAGGAGTGAAGGTCGTGTTTTGAGTGAGAGAGAATGAGAAAAGACTTGAAAAAATGCTTTTTAATCTGTCAGTTAATAGACAACTTAATCGATTAAGCTGTCGTTTAATCGATTAATACTCGATTAAAAAATCCACTTAATCGATTAAGACAGTGTAAAATAGTACTTAATCGAGTAACCTGCAACTTAATCGAGTGGACCTGAAAGCTTGTTCTCTCATACTCGATTAAGGAACTGTTTAATCGATTAAGAACTGTGTAAAAACAGTTTTAATGCATTTTTAAGCCAAAATTCATGAAAAGCAAATGCACAAAGTATATGCACAATCAAAAACAATTCAAACACAGTTAGCACACATGCAATTAAGCAAATAACTAATGAAGCACATCATGTAAGCATTTATCAATCTAAATGCCAAAGAATGACACATAACAAAGGTTAATTGAATCATGAGTTTGAAATTTGAAGACCTAAACATCTCTAAAACAAATCACTAAGAAGTAGGCATATTATCACCATAAGTCACATGTCCTTTATCTCTTGGTGTTAGCTCGATGAAATGCTTCTTATCTCCAGTCATGTGCCTTGAACAACCGCTGTCTAGGTACCACCGATTATCTCTCGTTCTAAGGCACACCTGCAAAAAAAAATTAGTTTGAAGACATAGGTACCCAAACGATGTTGGGTCCTTTGGGGTTAATTTCTGGTTTTTCTCCTTTCACAATCCAAATAAAATCCTTATTAGGAACACCAAACTTTTTAATATTGCAAAATTTTGAAACATGACCAAAGATGCCACAATAAAAGCAAGTCGGTTTTCTAGAAAAGTTCACTTTTGAAAAACTTCCAACTTGTCTATATGACTTCTTCTTTGGTTTGATGTATCCCAAACCGGATCTATTTGCATTGTCACGTTGACTAGAAAGTAAGTCATTTAAATCTCTTTTTCCTTTTGCAAAGGTAGCAAGTTTTTCTTTCAAATCAAGTAATTCTTTTTCATATGTCTTGCACCTTTCACAATCGGAAATCACAACATTTGAAACACAATGATCACATGATGCATTAGAGTATATAAGTTCCAAAGTCTCATTTTGAAGTACAAGCTCATCAATATGTTTTTGCATTTCCAAAATCTTTTCATTGTACTTCAAAATGGCTTTATTAGCCTCAATGTTAATTTTTGCTAATTTCTTAAGTTCGGCATGCATATCAACATAGGCATTATAAAGTGCATCATATGAAGGGGAGGAACAAGATTCATTATCGGAATCCACATCAGAGTTAGTTTTAGATTGTACCTCCTTTGAGCTTGAAAGCTCAAGTGACGTCTCACTAGTGGAAGTCTCAACATCATCCATAGCCATAAGACACAAGTTAGCCGACTCTTCATCCTCCGAAGTACTTGAATTTGTATCTTCTTCGGGTTCGTCCCAAACAATGTAGGCCTTCTTAGCCTTGTGGTTGTTGGACTTGTTGGACTTCTTCTTGTCGTTATCGGACTTCTTAGGCTTTTGTGGACAATGATATTTGATGTGACCCGCTTTCCCACAAGTATGGCAAATTATTTTATCTCTTGGGGTCTTTGACTTTTGTGGATTTTCCTTACTATCTCTTGAATTGAATCTTCTTGTGTTTCCTTTCTTCTTGAAGAATTTTCTGAATTTCTTCACAACAAGTGCAAGTGACTCGTCATCAAGGTCGGAATCCGTGTCTTCATCCAAGGAAGAATCATTAGTAGTATCAACACTTTTTGAAGATGAAGCCTTAAATGCGATACTCTTCTTCTTCTTATCGTATTCCTCATTTGAAGTTAAGCGACCGAGCTCCATCTCGTGCTCTTGCAACTTACCAAACAAAGTAGCGAGATCCATGGTATCCAAGTTCTTTGATTCAATAATTGCCGTGACCTTGGGTTGCCAATTTCTGTCCAAACACCTCAAAACTTTATTAGTAAGTTCTCCCGGTAAGAATTCCTTACCAAGAGCAAGCAAGTGGTTAATAATATGAGTAAATCTCTTTTGCAAATCATTAATATTCTCATTAGGAAACATAGTAAATAACTCATATTCACGCATCAAGACATTTAATCTAGCTCTCCTAACTTCACTAGTTCCCTCGTGAGTCACTTGTAAAGTGTCCCACATTTCCTTTGCACTAGCGCATTGGGATACCCTAAAGAACTCATCATATGACAAAGCGGACGTAATGATATTCTTAGCCTTGTAATCTAATTGGATCTTTTTCTTATCATCGTCGGTCCACTTGTCTTCGGGGGTTAATGTTTGAGCATCCTCAACTAGGGTATAGGGAATGTGAGGACCTTTTTCAATAGTTTTCCAAATCTCGTTATCAATAGCTTGAATGAAAATTTTCATCCTAACTTTCCAATAGGCATACCCCTCACCACCAAATAGTGGGGGTCGATTAATAGCTGCACCTTCTCCTCCAAAAGGATTTTGAGAACCCATGGTTTCCAATGGATCTTTTCGAAAAAAGTTTTTAAACTCGGTTTATTCGACCGAGCTCTGATACCACTTGTTGGAAACCAACAAGCGGGTAAAAATACCTTCTAGAGGGGGGGGGGGTGAATAGAAGTATCAAACTACGATATACGATTTTCGTTAAACTATCAAAAACTGTTCAATTTTAGCCAATTTACACTAACTTAATCGATTAACCTGAGATTTAATCGATTAAGCCTGAAAGCTTGAATTTACTTAATCGATTACTAATCGATTAAACACTGTAAAAAGACAGAAAATCCAGAACTCAAACAAGATCGATTTGCAACCAAAAATCAATGAATCAATATACGAATATACAGAAAATCAATTAACAATCAATTAATGAATTAATGAAGAATGCTTAATTGAAATCCCCAATTAATATCTAAGATTGATTTTAGGTTTGGTTGATTTTAGAATCGAATTAATATGAAAAAGCTCAAAATCAAGAACACGTGATTTTAGCCTGGTTCACTCTTAATCAAGAGCTACATCCAGTCCACCCTCTCTGGTTTGGGTGATTTGCTGCACTATGAACAATTGAATGAGATTACAAGAATGTGTTAAGATCCTCTCAATTCTCTTGATCCTAACCCTTGTTGATGATGTACCAAATCAATCAACGTCTACCCAATTCTTGTACAACGATTCCAATTGTTCCTTGTCAATTGAATCACGATCAATCTTCTTGTGAGCTTCGAATGATTCCAAAATCACTAAGGGACTTGCTCCAACCCTCGTCTTCGCTTTGTTTTCCAAAGAAAATTGTTCTTTGTTGAATCTTCAAAGAAGTAACCTCAATGCTACGAATTGATTCAACGCAATGAAAGCTCAAACTCTAAGAATCATCAATTTGAAAAGTAAAAGAAGAATGAATGTTTCACAAATTGAGATTCAGAATTAACAATGATAGAGTAATGATGTTTTAAAGAATAATGCTCAAGAATGTTGTGAAAACTGTGTGAAATAAGCTCTGTGAAAATTTAGAATTCGTAACCTTTCAAAAGTTGTGAATGAAGCCTTTTAATATTCAGTTTTAACAGACTTTAATCGATTAAACGATTTGCTTAATCGATTACTAATCGATTAACCAATTACTTAATCGATTAAGAGCTGTACAAAACTGATAAAAATAATTTCAATAAAACTTCAATTTTCACCTAATAAATTTTGAAAGTTCTTGAGCAATTTTTTTAACACTCTATCAATGCAATCTCAATTGTTAAACATTAAACATTACTCTTTTATTTTCAATTGAGATTATAAACTAATCTACCACCCACTCTCATAAAATAATAAAACAATTACAATATGATAAGAATGAATGAAATAGAAAAGTAAAGTCCTTAAATCATTTGTTGTTGTGGTGAACTCAAATCCTTGTTGTCTTCATCAAAACCTTTAAATTGAAAGCATTGCCTTGCCTTAGCTCTTCATGGAAGGCAATTGGAAGAGTTCTAGGATACCTTAAGAAAACCATACATTATAGACTCTTCTATGATAAATTACCGACGGTGTTGGAAGGATATACCGATACTAGTTGGGTAACTAGTGCAAGTGACAATAAGTCCACGTCTGGATGGATTTTTACCCTTGGTGGGGGAGCTATTTCTTGGGCATCAAAGAAACACACTTGTATAACTCATTCTACTCATTCTACTATGGAATATGAGTTTGTAGCATTAGCAGGGGCATGTAAAGAGGCAGAATGGCTGAGGGATTTGTTACTAGAAATAGAGTTGTGGCCACAACAATGTCAGCCATATATTTACACTGTGATAGTGAAGCTACTATGTCTAGGGCATTTAATAAAGTATACAATGGAAAGTCTAGACATATTAGTTTGAGACATGAATATGTCAGGCAATTGATTTGTGATGGTATAGTTACAATTCAATATGTTAAGTCAAGTAATAACTTGGCTGATCCTTTTACAAAAGGTCTTTCTAAGGAATTGGTGTGGAAAACATCAATGGGAATGGGATTGAAACCCTTGAATAATAGTCACCAATAATATAAACCCAACTCTTCTCTAGAAGACCTCTAGGTCAAGAGTTCAATGGGTAACAACAAGTTATTGATAAATGACTTTAGCAGTAGAGAAATTTACCATTCCAAGTCTAGTGTGAAATACTTTAAGTATGAGGAGGGCGAGTATTAAACTCTTAATAAAGTTAAGTGAAGGCTAAGACCTTAAATGAACTTCACCTATATGAACATAAGTGAGTGGTGCCGCTTCTACTATGCAAAAGTTTTGGGTTAACTTTTGGAAATGTTCATGAATACTAGGTGGTAGCACATGGCCATTTACGTGCTGAATATTTTTCTGTGAATTAATCTTGAAGCATTATAGAATTATGTGGGTGATATTTCCGGTAGTAACGGAGAATTATTATGGTCAAAAGCATCTAGCTACCATTAATTATGTTAGAACTTTGAAGTCTTTATCCTATGGGAAGGTTTAAAGCACATCGCTACCTTTTCTTATGCATAATACTATATGGTTATGAGAAGTTAGATAGTTTTACAAACTAAGTGGGGGATTTTTGGAGATAGTTTGTCAAACTATGAGCAAATGTGTGTTTTAGTGAACAGACACATCTCTTGAAGAACTCTATTAGATGTGTGTTTTAGTGAACAAACACATATATTGAAGAACTCTATTATAAATAGAGATTCACCATTCCTTGTAAACAACTTCTTCTTCTTATTCTCAAATAACATTCAGATTTTTTCTTGAAAGTGAAGTTATTGGAATTGCTGACCAATAATCTCTAGGTGCTTGGATAAATCCTAGAGTCGATTTGCCATAACTCTGCAGCAACTAGTGGGGGCGAATAACCGACTTAAAGACAATGTTGGAGAACACGCTTCAAGTGCAATAAATCTTATTAATATTATTATTGTTATTCTCTACTCTATTTTTCTATCAGACTCGACATAATTAAAATAACATGTAGATCTGGAACAGTGTAAAGATGATGCTGATGAAATTTAAGGCGCTTTTGCAAGAGGTAGATACACTATTCATTATTTTCGGTATTAAGAGATTCGGAAATGGTAGAAACCATTGAGAAGATACAGAGTTTTACAAGAAACCAATGAGAAGTCATATTTAAAGGAGACGAAATGCAAGAGAGATTAGCAACTAGTTTTGCCATTTTGCACTGTATGTGTAATAGCATCGCCACTTTATTCTTCGGTTCTCTAATTTTGAAACTTTTCCTATTCTTCATTTAACCCATTATAATGTGGGTTTAACCCATTACTGTACCACGTTTCTTGTTTTCTTGTTTTTTATTATTATATTATTATGTTTCACTTTTTTAAGAGGATATTACATGTTTCTTGATTCCATTCTTTTTCTATAATTTCATAGATTATTTTCTAATATATATATATATATATATATCTGTGTGTGTGGTTATACTCCTTAATATTAAATAAGTTAATTAATATTGTTAAAGTTATTGAAATTGTTAATATTTTGTATGTTTTTTCAAAATTATCTATATATTGTAATTATTATTGTAACTCATGAATAGTCCTATTAGGAGATGTAGAGTAATTGAAAATATTTATGAAAAAAAGTAATTAACATCATTAGAAATCAAGAGAAACATTTATAAACAAGATAAAAAAATCCTGAGATGTGGCTTAAATAAAGACTAAAGAAAGTACGTGGGTAATGTTTTCAAAATATAGTGGAAAAACATAGTATACAATATAAAATTAGTTGTCATCGGCTCGATCACAGTTGAAGTATTGAACCTTAAACATTGTTATGCATCCTATTGTTTTTTTCCCATTCTCTTGCTTAGTTAGGAGAGAAAATATATTTTGGTAGTCTCATCAATTTTTATCCCTCTCCTCATTTTCTCTTTTAATAGGAAAAAAAATTCCATTGTCTTTATATTCTCTCTTTCCTCAAAATATCTTCCCTCAACATGCCTCAAACCAAACAAATTGTAAGTGAGGGGCATAATTGTTAACCAACGTTAGTTAGTTGATCATAGTATAGATAGTAAACTAAAGTTAGTAAACCATAATTGATGTTAAAATTTGCTAAGTTAAATACAATTAGTTCATTTAGGTAGAAGTAACTTTAATTAGTGTTACTGCGGTGAATGTTGTATTTATGATCAATATGATAGGTAGGCTCTTGGGTGCGCAAAGTGTGACTCAATGTTGCACCAATATGGGTACGATACCGGACACGGGTACATTACCGGGTACGGGGTACAAAAATTTCCAAAAAACTGAGGTACGGGTACGACAATATAATTCAAATTTTATAAATAAATATATATATAAACAAGGTTCAAATAATGGATTTTAGCATTGAAATAACATATGAGTATCGTAAAATTAGAGGTTGATGCTCAAAATAAGTCAAGAAATAAGGACGAAAGATTGATTATGACATTAAAATATAAATTCTAAGGCAAAAATGACATTATTGGTATGATCTACACCTAAAATACACATTAACATACCAGTTACAAGTACCTAGTTACAAGTACCCAGAAGTACCGTACGTGTACCGATACGAAGGTGTACCCGGTACATCACTAGTTTAGGAGTGTCCATATTTCAGAGGTGTGACGATATGGAGCCAAGGTAAAAAAAATGCAACAACCCTCGAAAGGTATCATACCATTTATAAATCATGACATTAGGTAAAATAAAAATATTACTTCCTCCGGTCCCTAATATAAGCACCTTTTGACCAATTTCACTCCCTTTAAGAAAGTTAGTTAGTGGCATTGGAAATATAAATGTTTGGTATTATTTTCAAAAGTAGTACCCCTATAATTATTATAGGGAATGTAAAAAGTGTTACGTAAATAGGGGTGTTTGTGGAAAAAAAAGTAATTAATACCATTGAAATTGGAAATGGGGCTTATATTAGGGACAAAAAAAAGTCTCGAAAGGGGCTTATATATAGGACCGGAGGGAGTATTACTAATTTTAATTTTAAGTTTTTAATTGACAATAGTAAGTGAATATATATATATATATCACGAATCATGATTTATATGAGACACTTATTTTTATTCATACTTTATAAATTAAGGGAAATGGTTTTTATTAAATTGGCCAGTGATAGTTGGTTGGGTGCAAAAGGATTTCGAGGTCTCATGTGTGAGAGTCGATAATTCCTGAAAAGTGTCATACAGTTTACAAATCATGATGTGGAGTATGTTAGTCTGGGCAAACAAAATGAATCCAAGATATCACTTAAGGGCAAAAAAAAATAGTTTATTCTTTTACAAATCAATGCCTTTCATTTTTGTTTTTGCCTTATGGCCTAAAAAATGTGAGGAGCTGGCTTTATGTGATTAATGTGAATATAGTATAAATGTGAATATGTGATAATACAGGTTAAGATATTATTTCGTTTAAACTATGAATGCTTTTAAAGTACATCAAAATCTTCATTGCAATGACGAAAGTTAACATAGTCGGAGTTGTGGAGTAATAAGCAACAACATGAATAATGTTTTGAAGGTCCTATTGTTTAGGAACATGATGTAAGATTATGCCCACATGCCTAATGAATTAAATTTGTGGATTTGAAGCTATTTGACAAATTGACCATTTTCATTGAGTATGAAAAATTTATAAGGCATTGAAAAGCTCAATGTTGATACATAGGTACCTTGCAACTGCTCCAATTAACATTATAACGCACTTGTATTTAGGCTATGCTAATCAAGATCCCCCGTACAAATCCTAATTAAATAGTTTCTTGCCCTAACATTGTGTTTTCATGCACATTAAAATAACTTATTGAGGTATTCTAGGATCTAGTGTGTTTTAAACAGATTAACTCATGTTGTTCAAGAATCTACATGAGTATTCTACACCTATTGGTGTGGTAGTCGCTTACCAGGTCCTTAACTAGGTATGGAGGTGTCAAAGGACTGTGTAGTATGAGGCTTGATTCATAGAAATCGCAGATTAGGGAGTCCCTATAAGCAACCACGGTTAAACGATTAATCTCACATCCAGTAGATGAGAGAACACTCCGAACAACGAGAGATCAAGAAACAGTAGTAAACAAAGTACATTATCATATATAAATAAATAAGAGTAAGAGATTGATGAGTGAGTGAAGGTCAACAAAACAAGCTAAGAATAACAAGAGTGCATATAATCATTTCAAAGAAGTCAATGTATATAAGTTGTATGTATTATTAAACCAGAGAAGCCAAAAGTATGTAAGTTTTCAATTTGGCTACGATGAGCATTTTGATGCACCAACAAATGTTTGCAATAAGTAAAGGTAATGCAACAATTTGTTACTATTAAACCAATTTTTCATGATTGGCTCGTGATTTCCTTTGTTCATCTTCCATTAAATGTATCTCTGTTTTCACTTCAACATCAACTTTAAATTTTTGCCAATGAAGCTTCCGCAGTTCTTCTTCCGCTTCTACAATAGGTGCGGGGACCTCAGATTGTCCGAAAATAATTGGAAACTTCACCTCTACATTAATCCTATAGCCAAAAAGAGTATTTCAAAAGTTTCAATGATAATAAACCAAAAGAATAAATGATGTAAACCTTCGAATATATATTTCAAAGAGTGGGTAAGAAAATAAAATTTCAATCTAGAAAAATAGAAATGACCATAACTCAAGTTGTCAAATGGGGTCAAGATAAGAACAAAGTCAATTCTAAAAACCATGCCATGGAAATGCATCCGACATTTTCATTAAAATTTTCAATATTTCAAAACATATATAAATACCAAAGTTAAGAGGGGTGACATATCATAATTAAGATTAAATGAAAGGCAATAATCAATTGGATAAATGAACCAACTTGTTATGAGATTACTGAAATAAATGAAATTTAACTGAGCAACACATATACTTGATAGCCACCAAAGACAACATAAGGTTAAAACTGAGGAATGATTTGGCACTAACCTGTCACCAAAAAAGAACATGCCACCTTTTTTCACCATCCCTCCATCTAAGGCCAATGCTCCATCATGAATGTAAGGGAGAGCGTTCATCATATCATTTCGCGTTTTATACACTTGTACTTGAGAAAATAGAGTATAAAACAATGTCTCTCTAAGACCATGACCACCAGCAGTAACAAAAGATAAATGCCTATGATCCAAATGGATCATGTTAACAGCAAAATCTATAAAACCATTTGGAGTCTCCCCATTAGGCAATCTTGGCTTTATAATAGCCAACTTTTTTTGCGGATCATTGAGTACAAAACCACCCTCAAATGCTCTGCAACCCGAAAAATGATCGAGTGTGAGTGCTTTAGGAAAATTATAAGCAAAGAATTTCAGCTTCCTTTTAAACTAATGCGCACACATTTATAACTTGCCTTAAATTTTTCAAAGATATGACAATATATCTGCCAAGTATTCTACTTCCAAGAGCATGTCCAAGCCCATGCAAGCCATAAGCATGGTTTATGTTTCCTTTTGCATCATACGCCTCTAGTGCTTTAACACATTCATCAGTAGGGCAAACAATTGCCAGCATATGCTCCAAGCCCAAATATTCAGAAAAGATCCTGAATTTAGATGATAATGTTAGTTTTTAAAAAATTTTAAGAAAAAGTATTTAGTTACCAATCATTGCTATAATATTTCTTGTGCAACAATTGAGAGGCAACATTTGATGTCGTTTTGAACTTTTAAAGTATAAAAGATAAAAATTAAAAGTAAGTGCATATATAAATAAATGTATTATATATCAAATACACACAATGTTCATATTTTAATGTTCAAACTCATAATCAAAGTGTAGCTTCTCAGGGCATGACTATGCTATTAAGAAATAGAATAGAGTATGACAATCAAGTTTTGCTATTCACACTAATTACTGTGAGAATGCATGTTGCAAGATTGAAACCAAATAAGCAAAAGGGTATTGAAAGAACAAACCTGCTAAGGATATCATTTTCAACACTGGCAAGTGTTGCAACAATTCCAAAAACTCTCTTTGTGACTGGAAAATTCAAGGAGCGAGGCAAAGACATGAAACAGCGAAACACGCCAGCAGCAGTGTTCTCCTGTACCAATATCTGCTTTATTGTCTCAAGTTCACTCTCTGTCATTCTTTCGAATCCAACCTGAAAGACACCACTTCCATTGTCTAGTGTCGCAGTCGTTGAACGATACGATCCAAGCTTTGCTAAAAAATATATCATATCATGAGCAAAATTAAAAAAAATGTTAGTAATTCATAGGAAATGAAATACTTAAGGAGAGTGATTTACTAGACCAAAGATAATTGATTATTGTATGAACATACCTTCTAAGTCATGTATTGCCTTAGCTAATTGATTTGATTTAGAGTTGAGGAAATGAATATTTTCTACATGTTGCCTCACTTTATCATTGACCTGATAATATTAACATACATGAAGTACAAAATGAGTTTATGCTCTTCATAACTAACATAATTAATTGCAAATGTTATGCAACTTAATTTAATAAACTAACTTATTATATTAAATTAGAATAAGCCTTAGCAAAAGAAGAACAAATAACAAATATTAGTGGTCTCTGCTAGCAAATGCAAGTACAACACTGTAGTGGTAGCTTCATAATTTTGGCAAGGGGGTCACGTGATGTCGCAAGAAGTACATTAAGTAACATAGTTTTGCTTCAAACTGGTCTCCAATTTAAATGGACTTAGAATTTTATGGTGAAGTGCCCTACGTCCATATAGATTAGACTCGGAAAATGAACCTAAGAATGGGGAAATTGAAGATAAGAGCTAGGCTTAAATAGAAAAAAGATATTGGGGAGAAAAAAAAATTTTACCACTAAATTTGTCTCTTAAAATACTCTTCGTCATTCACATGCGACCTCGCATACCCTCCACACACCCTCCCTTTCTCTCACTCAAGACTTCCCCCAGCACACCATTCCAAACTTAATTCATGACGGCCCCCCGCCGCTGCCGCCGCACCCGACCCTACCCACCACAACTCATTCACATCCACTCATACACAAAAAAATCCCAGAATCACCCATCATCGCCCTTATGAGCCCCATGTTCAAGTCTTTTGAACCCATATCAATGTTGTTGAACCAGGTTCATATGTTTGTAGTGGTCATGTGTATGTGATTTTCGCCTTACTTCGCATATGGCATTAGATTTGTGATGGTTTCTTGCGCACCAAATGCAACCAAATCCTTGTTCGAACTTGGTTCATCCACCTCATCCCCAAACTCACCGCTCCACCCTACTCTCTTTTCCAAGGTTGTGACTGAGTTCACAATCGCTAGTTGTGAATTGGACACAATCATGACCCCCCCACCTCACTTTTTCTTAAGTTCATGAACTAAGTAACAATTGTGTTAATCAACCATCGAAAATATTGGTTCATGAATTGATCTACCTCGAAGATGGCAAAGATACGATTTAGGTGGTGCTCCAAAATAATTTGGGTATTAGCAATGGCAAAACACTATAGCACATTTGCCATGTCTTGTTCTTTGAACAGTGTTGCCTAGCTTGATACATGCACTCATACGTTGTCACTCTTTGGTGTGGGGAGGTCATGAGTGTGTTGTTGAAAATAAAAAGAGAGAGAGTGAGAGAGTGAGAGAGATAGAAAATTGAAATTAAGGTTAAATTGGATAATCTGCATGAGTTGTGGGGTGATAATGTGTCAATATGAAGTGGCAAAATCACTTCAAAAAATTGGAAGTACATCATAGAATCCAACAAAACATATTCGCCTTACTAATAAAATGTTAGCCCAACTCAAACAATACAAAGGAAAAACAAGATGCAAAATTAAACATTCCAAGCAATACACCGGAAAAAATGGCATTGGCTGAAAATTTCACTGAAAAAGATGATTCGAGACGAAGAAGATGACCGAAGACAAAAAATTTGACAAAAAGACCAACCGTGTTAACGAAAGTAAACTTGAGGGACCACTTTTAAACAAAAAAAATTGAGGGACCACATTGGAACAAAAATAACGTAAGTACCAAAAAAGCAGTTTTGCCTCAATATATCTAAATTTTGGTCTTCATTCTTGATAGTGAAAATTTGAAAAATATTTATGGTTGTTGCTACCCTTATAAGCAAGAATGGAAAAAGTCATGATATCTTAACAAGCTAATAAGCAGGATCTCAAATTTAAATCTGTATACTACAATAAAGCTTTTAAATTGGCCAATAAATTCAACCCTTTAAACAGAATAACAAATTATGAAGTGCCAAAATATGAATTCTTAGATCTAGATCCTGAAAGTTATTATTAATAATATCAAAAATAAACCAATTAGTGTTCATAGATCCAAAGCAAAGAAATGCAAAACAAGACATCATAGAAACATTAGTAAAACAAAAAATAAGGCAAAAAAATATATTAAACATGCAAAAATACTAAAAGAATAAATAATCAACTATGATATTTGAAAAACACAAGATCCAAACAATGAAATGAACTTCAATGGAATTAAAAAGGAGACTACCGATGGTGGTTCCAGAGATAGAGATTGCGATTGCGATTGCGTTTGGCCATACAACAAATGATTGATTTCCATATACCTTTGAAGGCTTGCATCATCGTTGGTGGTCGATTGTTTCGTATACCGCATACTTTTCGCATCATCATTAGTGATCGGTTGGTTATCTGATCTCTGATGTTTGGGCATGATGATTGGTGGTTCTGTAGGTTGATGGAGAAGCTCTAGTATAGTAGTAGTTGCGGCGCAAAAGGGTTGCGAGTGATTGTGACATGTAAACAAATTAATAAATATGCGACATATGTTTGTATTAGGGCTAATAATAAAAATATTAAATTAAAATGAATAAAATTATTAAATTAAAATGATTATTATACATTATATAAAATTAATAATTTAGGTAATAATATCTTATGATTATAGAGTTAATAGTCACATAGGTCCCAAAAAGATACCCGTGAAATCAATTACGTTACTGAAAGATTTGTGGAATCTCTTAAACTCCCCAAAGATCAATTTGGCGTCACATTAGTCCCCCCCACCCCCACCCCAATCCAATTTCGTCAGGATGGACCTGACATAATCCTACGTGGCATGTTAAATGCTTTGTCGGTCCCAATGCCATGTTGGAATGTTAAGAAGGTGTCACGTTTGGGTCAACAAAACATTTAATGTGCCACATAGGATTCAGTTAGGTCTCTCATGGGGGACTAATGTGATGTCAAATTGATCTTTTCATGGGGGTTTAAGAGATTCGACAAATCTTTCAGGGACCTAACTGATTCTAAAATGATCTTTGGGGGTTTAAGAGATTCCACAAATCTTTGAGGACCTAACTGATTTCACAGGTATCTTTCGGGGACCAATGTGACTATTAACTCTATGATTATAATATATTTTTAAGAAGGTTAACCTTAGGTTTAAAAAACATTTCGAAGGCTTAAAGATTAGCTTTTTAAGTTTATAGGGTTTTTAGAAACGTAAAGGTCTAACTTAGTTATCAAATAGACTAGGCCTTGCATGGGGATAGAGGAAGGGAAATTAAATCCACCCAGGATTGAAAACGGGATTTTTAACTCCCAAATCTTAAGACTTAGAACATGACCATATGAACTACACCCACTTAGTTATCAAATAGACTATGCCTTGCATGGGTTAGATGATAAGCCTTTGATGGGTTATTTGCCTTATTTCCACCCTTGCTTATCAATCCCAACATATAAAAAAAAATTAACAAAGACAAAATTAAATACCAAATTTTTAGAAAGATTAATTTTAATAATGTAAAATTTAGATTTAAATAATATTTATGATGTGCATCTACGATTACTCGATGATTTGAAAAAAAAAATAAGACACAAGACCAATCAAATATATAGTACACTAAGGATTTATCATCTGATACCAAAGACTAATATCTTTCGAGACATAAAGATCTTCAAACAAGGCTTTACCTCTTTTAGTAAAGTAATTCCGAAAGCACGACATTGATCGAATTTATTATGATATCATGATTAAAGAGTTTATCTATTTACCAATTGTGATAAGCCCTTGTTAATGACTATGCTTTATCAAATAATAAACATTACATGTTCAATTAGATTTACCAATGATAATGCATCTCACACCATGTCTGAATGTGTTTTCTTTAATGAAATGGAGTGAGCTGGATTTCATGAGCTAAAAAGAGAATGGAAAGAAATAGAAAAAAAAAATATTTTTCATTGTTTAGAAAGTTAATGAGAGAATTAATGGAGTTAATTCATGATGGAACGAAACATAATTCAAATTTCTTTACTTAAAGTTGTAAAAAAATTGTTTTTAACTATTAACTTCACCATCACTTGTCCTTGCACAAAATTTTCACTTCTTTCAATTATGTGAAATGAGTAGGAGAATATTTCATAATGATTTCTTCTTATTTTTTTTAGGTATTTGTTTATTGAGTTATTTTTTGAACCTCATAAAATTATTTTTTAACCCCATTTGTGTGTAAAAAAATCCAAAATGTTCCTATTTTTTCAATTTGGGAGTATAGAATAATTAGAATTATTTGTTATCAATTTTCTTATACACCTATTAAAAAAAACCAGAATCTCAAACAAATAGATTTTTTCGACCTATTCCTAAAAAACAAAAAATTAAGAGAAAGATGTGGGGAGTAGTGTCGAGAAGAAGATGGAGATTGGAGAAGGGACAATTAGGGGTGTAAGTGATCCAGTCCAAGACCGCGAGATCGGTCGGATCGGACCGGAATGGATCGAAAATACATCCGATCCGGTCTCATGGTCCATTCCGGTCCGAAAATTGTTGGACCGTTGTTTCATGGTTTGTTCCACGGTCTCAATATTTTTCAGACCGTTCAGACCGGACCGAACCACATACATAAAAACCTAAAACTAACACTAATAGGTAAGCCCTTGTCACATAACCTAGCAAGTAGCAAGTAGCAGCCACACAAACAACCCTCACTCTCATAACCTAGTAGCCACACACACAGACTTCTCTCTCACGCACGTTTCTCATCGCCGGCGCCGTTTGTCCCTTCATCGCCGGTTGTCGTTCGTCCCTTCTGTTGGGGTTCTATCAAGTGCACCAGATCGTACAAGTAATAAAGTAGAAGTGAGATGTCGTTCCTGTAACACCCTGTATAATAATTACCCTTAAACCCGAAAATTAGGATTTAAAATTTTCTTTTAAAAATGCATATGATAAATTGCCAAAGTAATATCTCCTTCCATTGATACAAAAACATCAGAGTTATAAGCGGAAGACTCCATATATCAAAAGCAGAAAAACATAAATTTAATTACATTCAGTTCGGTAAGAAAAATACAAAAGCAAAGTTTTAGCTCGGCCCAACTGGCCGAGACCCCACTAATAATCCGACTCTAAATGACTTACTCTCCCTGTGATGGAGAGTGAACCTGCTCGGCCGGGGACTGCGTCTGCTCGGGCTCAGTACCTGAAAAATGGTAAGGAGGTGAGCACTACACAGAACTTAAGCAAGCAGTTTCTAACATGACATACCGAACTACCAAGCCAAACACAAGTAGTCAATTAGCACATAAATAACAAGTAATCAAACCATATACCACATGCATACATCATCATTTAGCTCGGTTCACATGCATACAATCTCACCTAGCTCGGCTCACATCATACAATCTTATCTAGCTCGGCTCACACCATTAACCAGTTTATCCATTACCTATTAGTATTACCTTGGTTCAACCTACTGATTCCCTTTATACCCTTTCCTACATTCTTACACTCGGATTCTCGGCCACTATTCTCTTACCTCTGTAAACCATCGCTATCTCAGATTCATTACTCATTATTCCACTTTTACATATCTTACAATCTTTTACTCTTCTCGGATGCATACACCCAGTGCATGTCTTACACCATTTAAGGTTGGATATCGGAGTGTCCATAACTGCGAGTACCCAGTACCCGTCTTTCAGCTGCACATACCCAGTATGCGTCTGACGCGATCAATGCACGCACCCAGTATGTGTCTGCTACGACTAGGAGCACTACCGCCGATCATTCTATGGAGTTAGGAGTGTCCATAACTGCGAGCACCCAGTACCCGTCTTACAGCCGCGCATCTCGGCGTCTTACGTGATCAATGCACGCACCCAGTACGCGTCTGCTATGACCAGGAACACATTCCACCGATTTCGTGCTCGGAACCTTGTGTGAATCATAACTGCGAGTACCCAGTACCCATCTTACAGCTGCGCATACCCAGTATGAGTCTGACGCGATCAATGCACGCACCCAGTACGCGTCTGCTATGACCCGATCACACAACCATTTCTCTTTAATTCCTCTTATCTTTTTAACCATTTATTTAGCTCGGCCTCTCTCGGCTCACCCCGTTATTCATCTCTTTAACTCGACCTCTCTCGGCTCACCCCTTTAACCATTCCCTTTTTCCATTAACTTTTCTCATTATCTGACTTATTACTCTATCTCTCCTACTTTCCATATTTACCATTTTCTCATACCCATTCTCAACCTCTCCCAGCTCGGCCACAAATATAAAGAACAAATATCAAAGCATCATAAACACTTATACCACAACAACAATATGAATAAAGCATTTAACCAGTCCCGCATGTAAATATGAGCATATAACCGAAAATAATATTTCTTCTTCACCTAAAATCCAGGTTTCTAGTTCATTCATTGGTTCCCTTTATCCTCTTTACCTTTTCTTTCTAACATTAACCTATATCCATTCCCTAATCTAACACCCACTCTTAGTACCCTTTATGAACATACTAGAAACCCAAACTCAAGTAGAGGTAACACTCACTCCTTACCTCAAACCGTGTGAGATAAGAGTTGAGAGTTGAGAATGGCTTTCTTTGATGCTTGACCTTGTGAGATTCACACCTCTTGAATCCCTTTCCTCCAAGCTACACACTGGCTGCCACGACTGTCCAGGGGCGTCCGAAACGGAAAGAGGACGGAAGGAAGGAGGGTCTCCAACTGGTAACACGTGGTGGAGGAGAAGAAGAGATGCTCGTGAGTGAGAAGAGAGAAAGAAAATATGTTGGGGTTTGAGTGTTGCTGGAACTTTAGAGAGAAAATGAGAGAGAGATGAAGGAGAAAGAAAGTGAGAGTGTTATGTGTTGTGTTTGGGCTTTCTTTTATTATTTTAAGGGAATATTTGTGTGGTTCTCATTGGAGGCTTCTTTGAGAAGTCAAAACATGTGGATAGGATTCATTGGCTTCTAAAGGAAGCCATGAATAGTGACTTGAAAAGGACATAAAGCAATGATAGAGACTTAAAGTGAATGGTAGTACATAGTACGGACGGTGCGAAACCCAATGGGCCAACAGCTCAACATGAGCTGTCACGGAGGAGCTAGGATACGTCGGCTCGGTATAGAGGAACAGTAGTAGTCCGAGCTTCCTTCTTGGATGATTATGTGAGATGTGCTGAGGTCGGCTAATCCAAGCTTGACAACAGGTTCCGCGTTTGACCCCATTTAGCTCCGTCGGGATCGGTCCGAGGTCCAATACTTACATACTATGTCGGCCTATGCTTCCTATTACCTCACTACCCTTATGTAATTTCTACGGCTTAATCCTATCCCCAAATAAATCTATATACATACATATATATATATATATCTATCTAAAGCTATTATATTTAATATTAATTTTCAGGATGTTACATTCCTCTCCCACTTACAGGAATTTCGTCCTCGAAATTTAGTCGGCATGGAACAGCTGCGGATATGACTGCTTCATCTTCTCCTCGAGTTCCCAAGTAGCTTCCTCCACATCATTCTGATTCCAGACGACCTTGACCAAGGAGATTTCCTTCCCTCTGAGCCGTCTGACTTGTTTGTCCTCAACTCGGACTTGAAGGACTTCGAAGGTCAGGTTGTCTTTTAGCGGCAGCTCGTCCACTGCTATCACATGTGAGGGGTCATGAATGTACCTTCTAAGTTGCGATACATGGAACACATCATGGAGTTTATACAAGTGCGGAGGTAGAGCAATTCTGTAAGCTACTGGTCCGACCTTCTCCGATATCTGGTACGGTCCGACAAACCGAGGGGTCAACTTCTTTTATTTGATAGCTCGACCGATACCCGTTATAGTGGATACTCGAAGGAATACATGATCTCCCTCGATGAAGTTCAAGGGTTTCCTTCCCTTGTCGGCATAGCTCTTCTGTCGGTCCTGAGCTGCTTTCATCTTTCCTTGTATCATTCGGATCTTCTCGGTCGTCTCATGAACAATGTCAGGACCAATCAACAAGTTTTCTCCTATCTAGAACCAGCATAGCGGCGTCCGACATTTCCGACCATACAATGCTTCGAAAGGAGACATTCCGATACTTGAATGGAAACTGTTGTTGTAGGTGAATTCGACCAAGGGCAGAAGTGCTTCCCAACTTTCCGACTGTTCGAGCACACATGTTCTCAACAAGTCCTCAAGGGTCTGAATGGTGCGCTCGGATTGTCCATCGGTTTGAGGATGATAAGCTGTGCTAAACCTCAACTTTGTACCCATGGCTTTTTGCAAACTCTGCCAGAATCGAGATAAGAAGCGAGGATCACGGTCCGACACTATGCTGCTCGGAACACCGTGAAGCCGAACAATGTCCTTTATGTACAATTGCGTCAGCTTCTCTAGGCTGTACTTCATGCTGATCGGCAGGAAGTGAGCACACTTGGTAAGTCGGTCCACCACAACCCAAATGGCTTCCTGCCCTGATCTCGTTCTTGGTAGACCCGACACAAAATCCATCGAAATGTTGTCCCACTTCCATTGCGGAATCTCCAAGGATTTGAGTAATCCTCCTGGTTTCTGATGCTCGATCTTGGCTTTCTGGCATGTCAAACACCGAGACACATAATCTGCCACATCGGTCTTCAACTTCGGCCACCAAAATAACCTCTTCAGATCCTGGTACATCTTTGTGGCTCCTGGGTGAAGACTCATCTTCGTCTTTGGGCTTCTTCCATTAACTCTCTTCGGACTTCAAAGTCCATAGGAATGCAAACTTGGCCCCGAAATCGTACGAGACCATCGGGTCCTTTAGTGAAGTCGGGTTCATCCTTGCCTCCTGCTCTTTCTAGTAGCTTCTGGAGTTCTAGGTCGGCAGCCTGCCTTTCCTTGATGAAACCCACAAAATCGTTGGTTACTTGCAGCATTTCCAGTACAACACTGTTTTCCTTCTTCTGTATGCCGAGGTTAAGATCGCTAAACTCCGGCATCAACTGCATCTCTCGGACCATCATATTGCTCAGATGAAGGCTTTTCCTGCTCAGGGCGTCGGCCACAACGTTGGCTTTACCAGGATGATAGTGCAGGTTGAAATCGTAGTCTTTCAAGAATTCCACTCATCTGCGCTGCCTCATGTTCAGTTCCTTCTGGTCGAACAGGTAGCCGAGACTCTTGTGATCACCGAACACCTCGACTTTCGTGCCATACAGGTAGTGTCTCCATATCTTAAGGGCGAACACCACAGCTGCCAATTCGAGATCATGAGTGGGGTAATTCTGTTCGTGTTGCCGAAGCTGTCTAGAGGCATAAGCCACCACTTTTCCTTGCTGCATCAACACACAGCCGAGACCCTATTTTGAGGCGTCACAAAACACGTCAAAGGCTTTGGTCGGATCGGGAAAAATCAACACGGGCGAACTCGTCAACCTTTTCTTTAGCTCTTGAAAGCTCTGTTCGCACTCCTCAGACCATCGGTAAGGTGCATCCTTCCTGGTTAACGAAGTCAACGGTAGAGCCAGTTGTTGGAAACCAACAAGCGGCTCAATATAGTCTAGAGGGGGGTGAATAGAATATTGAAGCCTTATTACAGATTTTTCGTCCACCTAAGAGAATGGTTTTATGAAAATAAATTTTCTTAAGAATTCAGTTCAGATTACTCGAGTAACTCAAGCCTTCACTCGAGTAATACGCAACCAAAAATAATTTCACTCGAGTATTCAGCAAATCACTCGAGTATTACGAAAGCAGATTTTAAATCACTCGAGTAACAGAAAACCTACTCGAGTAATGTTTATAAACTGAAAGCAGATTACTCGAGTGACAAGAACTTTACTCGAGTAAACTGGGTAAAATTCAATTTAAACTTTGTTTTCAATGGAGTTCTTCAAGAATAACAATGCTATGATGATTCAACAAATTATGAATGATTAATATGAACAATTTCAAGTAATATTAACATGCAATTTTAGATCAATTTAGTAGAATTAAGAAAACCCCAATTCTAACCTAAAAATGCAAATGTTAATGAATTAATGAAATACAAGGAATGAAAAATAAAAGAGACACAAGGATTTATCCTGGTTCACTTTCACCCACTTGAAAGCTACTCCAGTCCCCTCTTAAATCAAGAGAGATTCTTCACTAGAAATCTTCAAATGTAGATTTTACAATGTTTTAAGATGCAACTAGATTCTTAGTTCTCCTATCTTAAAACCCAACTCAAAGTGTGTACCAAACACTTTGATCTAATCTACCCCTTTTGAGTATTCTAGATTTCCTTGCTAATTGATTGAAGATGCTTCCAACCAATCCTCTTTTCTTGCTTTGATTTGATCCTCAAAGTCTTCCTTGTGAGATTCTTCACTTGTGTTGAAACTTCAATGATGCAATCACAAATTGCAAATCTTCAACAACCACTAAGAACAAAAATATGATCTCAAGAATATTTGAACAATGATAGAAAATAGAGTGAAGAATGAAAAGTTCTTTGTTGAATCTTGATAGCTCTTGAAAGATGTAAAATAGCTCTTGAATTACTTTTCAAAGTGTATTAGAAAATTGTAAGAATGAAAGTCTATATATTTGAAAGAGAAAATTAAGTCCTTTTAAAATTTTCCCAACACTGATTGAATTACTCGAGTAAACCAAACAACGTCACTCGAGTGAAACATGTCAGATTAAGTTACTCGAGTGATGTGTAAACCATTACTCGATTAACCTGTCAGAACATAAATTACTCGAGTGAACCAATACTCATTACTCGAGTAAACTGATCAGAATCTGAATAAAAACAAAGTTTTTCTAAAATGATTTTCACAAGCTATTTAATCAAGATTTAAAGTATCTTCACTCTTAATCAGACATTATTTAAATATTCTTAAAATCACCTAAGCTACCCACACCAATGAGATGCATTGCATAAAATAAAGATTACATTGAAATAGAATTAATAAAAATCCTAATTCTAATCTTTATGTGGTGTAGCTTGCTTGTTGCCAATGTTGTTGCTTGGAGAGAGATTGTTAGCATCAAAACATGAGAATCCTACACCAGTTTAGAAAATCCTTCAATGAATCTCCTGTAGTACCCTGCAAGACCGAGGAAACTCCTGATCTCGGTTACCGAGTTGGGTCTCTCCCACTTAAGTACCGCTTCTACCTTGGAGGGATCAACTGCTACACCGTGCTCGGATATCACATGTCCAAGGAAATGAACCTCTTTGAGCCAAAAACTGCACTTAGAAAGCTTGGCGTAGAGTTCCTTGTCCTTCAAAACCTGCAACACCGTTCTCAAGTGCTGCTCGTGTTCGCTCGGACTCCGAGAGTAGATGAGGATGTCGTCGATGAAAACTATCACAAACGAATCCAGGTAAGGTCGGAAGATCCTATTCATGTAGTCCATGAAGATGGCATGGGCGTTGGTAAGTCCGAAGGGCATAACCACATACTCAAAATGCCCATATCTCGTCCTGAAAGCTGTCTTCGGAATATTGTAACACCCTATAATTTTTACCCTTAATTCCCCCTATAATAAAATACGGACTTAAAAATTCCTTTTTAATTATATTAAAATCAACCGTCAAACGGACGGAGTTTTGTTTGTTTTTCGGACTAATCCAAAATTCAACCTGTGATAAACAATTTCAAATAAACAACTAATAGCCAGCAGGGCTTCAGATTATATTTTCTAAATCATAGCAAGGCCCAAAAGGCTCCAAATATATCAGAATACATACTATTCAGAGTTTTCAGCGGAAAATAGCAAGTTAGAACATCAAAAACCAAAGCATGATATTTTATCAAAACAAAGTGTCCTAAGCCTCACTCAAAAGTATACATTACATTTTCTTCAACAGAACATAGGAGACTTAGGTCTATAATGTACTCTAAACCCATAACACCCTACTATCCCTGTAAGGGAAAGTACTCCTGCTCGGCCGGGGGCTGTGCCAGCTCAATCTCTGTACCTGAAACTGTAAGGGAGTGAGCATTGCACATGAAATAGAAAGCAGTTTCTAACTAGACATAACAACTCACTAGGTCAAACACATTTAGCAAATAAACATATATTCACATATTGCATACCATACTCATTACAATATTTATTCCACATTTCCATTCTCATTATTCATTTCACCACTTGTTTCCTTGTATTTATTTTTCCCCGTTTCCAAATAATTCCCTTTTTAAACCCTTACCTTTTCCTTATTTTTACGATGTATGTATGTCTCCACCAAATTAAAGGCCTACATACATACACCAATCACGATGTATGTCTCCACCAAATCGAAGGCCTACATACATCGCGTTCCCATTACCATACCTTGTCCAATTTTATTCCCTGTTTCCTTTATTCATTTCCTTTTATTTACGGTGTATGTATGTCTCCACCAAATCGAAGGCCTACATACATACACCAACCACGATGTATGTCTCCACCAAATCGAAGGCCTACATACATCGCGTTTCCATTACCTTTACCTTATCCAATTTTATTCCCTTTTTAAATTATGTGTCCCGCAGGTCAGAGGTCAACACCCATTCATTATAATCCATTTTGTGTCCCTCAGGTCAGAGGTCAACACTCCAATACATATTTTATTCGGTGTCCCTCAGGTCAGAGGTCAACACCCATTCATTCCAATTCATATCGTGTCCCTCAGGTCAAAGGTCAACACATTTTACCATTCATATTGTGCCCCTCATATCAGAGGTCAGCATATTCATCACTTTCCATTATTCGCCACCTCAAATCAGAGGCCAACGCATTTAATCACACCACCATATTCATTACCTTACATCAGAGGCCAAAACATACGTTCATATTCTCACATCAACAATTACATCACATTTAAACACAACCACACACATTCATCAACTAATCATTCATGCAAATTCCTCATTCACTTCCTTTCTCAGTTATCACAATCATATCCAATAGCATTCTCATTCATAGTCCAACATTTATATTACACTTCATTTCAATTTACATATTTCATCGTCTCACATTTTCGCTTTAACACCACATATTAAAATCATCTCTTACTTTTTCTTAAACATAATCCTCTTACTTCCATTTCCCATATTCACAAGTTCCATTAATAAGTCTTGACTTTTGTTCACAATTAATAATACTTAACATTTAAACTCATTTAGCAATTAAATACAAATACACACATTCATCACATTTAATTGTTTCCATTCCCTTTCTTCCTATATCAATTTATTCCCCAACACATACATATATTAGCTACAATAATTAATTATCATTTAATTCACAACCTTGCAAATAAAACCAATAATCACAGAGACCATTTTTGTTTCATCTTCATTATCAATTACCCAATTCCTCATTTAATTCAACTTAATTAATAACCAAATTTCATTTATCAGATAATTCATTCTCATACTGTGGGGTTTCCTTTTCCTAGTCATAACACACAATCATTATGCATACTTAATTAATTAGAATTTCATATTCAATAACCTAGGGATTTATAATCTAATTTTCTCCCCTAACACATAACCCTAACAAGCATTATATACTAACTAGACCCGACTCTCTAGAACAAGGCAAGCTCACTATATCCACTCCCTTACCTCAAACACTTGGAGATAAGGTGATTTTGCTTGCTCTACACTTGAAAGCCTTGCCCCCAATTGAGTTAGAGTCCAAAGGAAGAGGGAGGAACCTAATATAATAGCCATAGCAAGAAAAGATTAACATTCATGTAATGAGTCATGCCAAAACTCAAGAAAAGTGGAGCTTCCATGACTTAAGAATCAAAAACCACCATGGATGGAGGAGAGAGAAAGGGAAAACGAATTTAGAGAAAGAAAAGAGGAAATCCATGGCATTAAACACTTACTTGAAGTGAAGAAGGAAGAGATTTGTTGAGGAATAAAGAAATCCCACTTGCTCTTGGTGGATTTGATGATGGAGAATGGAACCCTAGGGGAGAGAAAGAGTGAGGTTCGAATTTGGAAGAGAAAGAACGTGTGCTGCACTTTATTATTTTCTGCATCTACAGCGTTTAATCGAGTATTACTCGATTAAATTCCCCCCTTCTTCAGGTCTTAATCGATTAAGCTGCAGCTTAATCGATTAAGTTGCAGTATTTTCAGCACCCCGACTTTGAACGGCCATAACTTCTTCGTTAACCGTTGGATCTTCCTCAAATTTTGACACATGCTTCCCCACATATCCTACTTCACAGCCAACGGTGGAATTTGTGTTTAGAGTTGTAAATCTTTTATTTTGAATTTCCTAATATCCTATGTTATTAATCCTAAATCAAGCCTTCAAACCACTAGTTTCAACTCCATATCATTACTTCCTTCACTTTAGGCTTGACCCATCATCAATTATACTAGGAATTAAATTTGGGATGTTACAATTCTCCCCCACTTATTGGAATTTCGTACCCGAAATTCCGTTAAGTTTAGTAAATGGAGAATCACCCCGGTGATAGGACTTGCAATTCTTACCTTTAATTCCCTTTGGTTTCTTCTGCCACTCTTTCGATTTGTCTTTACCTAGACAGAATTTAAATTAGGGTAGGAAGTGCTCCCCCACTTGGTTTCGACTTACCCAATTACCGCTATGCTAAAGGATGTGGGATCGGGTGAATCCGCTTCCGATCGTCCTTCGGATAGTTGCAGGGCAGATGTTGCACTAGCTAGATACGGGAAAACTCGAAATATTTAACATTCCCGGAATAGTTTTAGAATCTTTCCCAGAATAGATACCCTGGGATCATGCCATGCGAAGATTTTTGTAGGATAGAACGCCTTAGGGTTTGTCTTCTCACAATGATTCGACTAGCACCGATAGGATTTAAAGCTTTTCAAAAACACAGGCATTCTTGAATAAGAAGCACACCAAAGGCTAAGTTGATTAGAGCAGGCACAATCCCTACTAAATGCTCCACAATCAACTTCTTCCATGAATCGATTAAAAAGAATAGGAAGGAAAAAGTCCACATTAGTTCCAAGATTTACCCAACTACCAAAGGTGAAGGGTACGACAACTTTCCATTGGCTAGGTCAATTATCAAGATTGTTTGGTTTTAACGCAGGGATTTTACAAATTTGGCACAACCGGCTATTTCTTATGAATGGTTATCTAAGAAACGGGAAAAGATTCAAAGCAATTGCCAAATTGCTCAATGATTGGTTTAGTTGATAGGATGGTTAAGAATAATTTCTAGAGAGTTTTCTTAACTCTTCCAAGGGTTTAGCACTTAGCTATACTACTTTGGTTGTCTATTTTCATTTTAGAGATTACAATGATAGCATTTATTGATAGATGCAAGAGTTGAGGTGATCAATCCCATCCTCACGTCTACCAACAACACATCACTGTCGGGTTCTATCAGTAATGTCATCATTTAACAAATGCAAGGATTAGAGTGATCAGTTCTAACCTTACATTAAGTCAAATAACAACATCACAACATAGTATTGGTCACTTGATACTAGAGTCCTCAAATTTAAGAATTCTTTCTAAGGCCTTTCATATGTTATCTATAATAACATAATTGTATTTGGAAAGGCAGATTTCCAACATGTTTTTAAGCACTTCTAACCTAAGACATTACTAATTCCCTATTTAGCTAACTAAGGAGAAGACTATCTACCCCCCAGTCGAACTTAGAAACATTACGCATGGACTTGGCCAACATTAGTTACCTGCGATCATATCAGCTGGGTCCACCTCATCACCCTCTACGGTGAATAACTTTCCCTTCTGCAAGGATGGACCACCCCGGGCCTTCTGTGCTTTAGCAGCATTAATCTCCCTCTTCATTGTGTTCTTAGGACAATTTGAAGCAAAATGTCCGGGTTGTCCACAGTGAAAGCATAACCCCTCCTTTCGACCCAATGTCCAGCACACTCCCCTATGCATCCTGCCGCAGTGCTGACAAGTTGGTATTGGACCATAAGCATTCACTGTTGGTCCGGATTCCCTAGGAAACGTGACCCCGGAATGAGTGTATGGACCAGACTTCTGAATCGGTCCCTTGCCCCTAATAGGACCAGGCAATCTCTGAGATGCCCTGCTTCGCTCCCCCGCTTGTTCCTGCTTGAGAGAATCTTCGTAAGCACTGGTCATGTTCACTAGTTGAGAGAGATTAGAGATTCCCTGATAGACAAAGACAGTTCTGATCTTGGGGTTGAGACCGGCCTCAAACTTGATACACTTAGTGCGCTCATCAGCATCCCGATAGCTACCAGAATAACGGATAAGATCCTCAAACTGAGCTGCATATTCTCCAACACTGAGGCTCCCTTGCTTCAGCTCAAGAAAAGCCACTTCCTTCTCCCTCCTTACCTTTTCCGGGAAGTACTTTCCCAAAAAACGGGTCTTGAAAAGATCCCATGAAATAAGCTCATTAGCTGCTTCCAGACCTCTCCTCTGTTGGTCCCACCAATGTTCCGCCTCACCCATCAGAACATACTCCACTAATCGCATATACTGATCACCCGGTGGCTGCAGTGAGCGAAACACCTTCTCCATCTCCTGGAGCCATCTTTGAGCTCCATCGGGATTGTAACCCCCTTCAAACTTCGGTGGATCGCTTTTTCTAAAGCGGCCCATCCAGTCAATCTCCACCGGTGGTGGTGGAGGAGGCTGAAGTGCTGCTGCAGCAGCTGCTGCCGCTACAGCAATGTTCTGGGCTTGATTCTGATGCAGATTTGCAAGATTATCAGCTTGTTGCTGCTGAACTTGGGCTTGGCTCTGCTGCAATTGAACCAGAGTTTCGAGAATCGCAGCAATCCTATCATTATTAGCCCGTCTCCCTGCCATACTGTTGAGTCATGGAAGGGAAACCCGTTAATGATAGAATCAACTAAATAAAACTACTAATATCCTACAACTTCAATTAGACACTAAACTAAGTACTTGGGTTACTCGCTCGGTGAGTAACCATAGGAGTAGTGAATTCATACTCCAAAGGCCGAGGGAAACTGCTCTGATACCATAAATGTAACACCCTATAATTTTTACCCTTAATTCCCCCTATAATAAAATACGGACTTAAAAATTCCTTTTTGATTATATTAAAATCAACCGTCAAACGGACGGAGTTTTGTTTGTTTTTCGGACTAATCCAAAATTCAACCTGTGATAAACAATTTCAAATAAACAACTAATAGCCAGCAGGGCTTCAGATTATATTTTCTAAATCATAGCAAGGCCCAAAAGGCTCCAAATATATCAGAATACATACTATTCAGAGTTTTCAGCGGAAAATAGCAAGTTAGAACATCAAAAACCAAAGCATGATATTTTATCAAAACAAAGTGTCCTAAGCCTCACTCAAAAGTATACATTACATTTTCTTCAACAGAACATAGGAGACTTAGGTCTATAATGTACTCTAAACCCATAACACCCTACTATCCCTGTAAGGGAAAGTACTCCTGCTCGGCCGGGGGCTGTGCCAGCTCAATCTCTGTACCTGAAACTGTAAGGGAGTGAGCATTGCACATGAAATAGAAAGCAGTTTCTAACTAGACATAACAACTCACTAGGTCAAACACATTTAGCAAATAAACATATATTCACATATTGCATACCATACTCATTACAATATTTATTCCACATTTCCATTCTCATTATTCATTTCACCACTTGTTTCCTTGTATTTATTTTTCCCCGTTTCCAAATAATTCCCTTTTTAAACCCTTACCTTTTCCTTATTTTTACGATGTATGTATGTCTCCACCAAATTAAAGGCCTACATACATACACCAATCACGATGTATGTCTCCACCAAATCGAAGGCCTACATACATCGCGTTCCCATTACCATACCTTGTCCAATTTTATTCCCTGTTTCCTTTATTCATTTCCTTTTATTTACGGTGTATGTATGTCTCCACCAAATCGAAGGCCTACATACATACACCAACCACGATGTATGTCTCCACCAAATCGAAGGCCTACATACATCGCGTTTCCATTACCTTTACCTTATCCAATTTTATTCCCTTTTTAAATTATGTGTCCCGCAGGTCAGAGGTCAACACCCATTCATTATAATCCATTTTGTGTCCCTCAGGTCAGAGGTCAACACTCCAATACATATTTTATTCGGTGTCCCTCAGGTCAGAGGTCAACACCCATTCATTCCAATTCATATCGTGTCCCTCAGGTCAAAGGTCAACACATTTTACCATTCATATTGTGCCCCTCATATCAGAGGTCAGCATATTCATCACTTTCCATTATTCGCCACCTCAAATCAGAGGCCAACGCATTTAATCACACCACCATATTCATTACCTCACATCAGAGGCCAAAACATACGTTCATATTCTCACATCAACAATTACATCACATTTAAACACAACCAAACACATTCATCAACTAATCATTCATGCAAATTCCTCATTCACTTCCTTTCTCAGTTATCACAATCATATCCAATAGCATTCTCATTCATACCCAAACATTTATATTACACTTCATTTCAATTTACATATTTCATCGTCTCACATTTTCGCTTTAACACCACATATTAAAATCATCTCTTACTTTTTCTTAAACATAATCCTCTTACTTCCATTTCCCATATTCACAAGTTCCATTAATAAGTCTTGACTTTTGTTCACAATTAATAATACTTAACATTTAAACTCATTTAGCAATTAAATACAAATACACACATTCATCACATTTAATTGTTTCCATTCCCTTTCTTCCTATATCAATTTATTCCCCAACACATACATATATTAGCTAACAATTAATTATCATTTAATTCACAACCTTGCAAATAAAACCAATAATCACAGAGACCATTTTTGTGTCATCTTCATTATCAATTACCCAATTCCTCATTTAATTCAACTTAATTAATAACCAAATTTCATTTATCAGATAATTCATTCTCATACTGTGGGATTTCCTTTTCCTAGTCATAACACACAATCATTATGCATACTTAATTAATTAGAATTTCATATTCAATAACCTAGGGATTTATAATCTAATTTTCTCCCCTAACACATAACCCTAACAAGCATTATATACTAACTAGACCCGACTCTCTAGAACAAGGCAAGCTCACTATATCCACTCCCTTACCTCAAACACTTGGAGATAAGGTGATTTTGCTTGCTCTACACTTGAAAGCCTTGCCCCCAATTGAGTTAGAGTCCAAAGGAAGAGGGAGGAACCTAATATAATAGCCATAGCAAGAAAAGATTAACATTCATGTAATGAGTCATGCCAAAACTCAAGAAAAGTGGAGCTTCCATGACTTAAGAATCAAAAACCACCATGGATGGAGGAAAGAGAAAGGGAAAACGAATTTAGAGAAAGAAAAGAGGAAATCCATGGCATTAAACACTTACTTGAAGTGAAGAAGGAAGAGATTTGTTGACGGAATAAAGAAATCCCACTTGCTCTTGGTGGATTTGATGATGGAGAATGAAACCCTAGGGGAGAGAAAGAGTGAGGTTCGAATTTGGAAGAGAAAGAACGTGTGCTGCACTTTATTATTTTATGCATCTACAGCGTTTAATCGAGTATTACTCGATTAAATTCCCCCCTTCTTCAGGTCTTAATCGATTAAGCTGCAGCTTAATCGATTAAGTTGCAGTATTTTCAGCACCCCGACTTTGAACGGCCATAACTTCTTCGTTAACCGTTGGATCTTCCTCAAATTTTGACACATTCTTCCCCACATATCCTAATTCACATCCAACGGTGGAATTTGTGTTTAGTGTTGTAAATCTTTTATTTTGAATTTCCTAATATCCTATGTTATTAATCCTAAATCAAGCCTTCAAACCACTAGTTTCAACTCCATATCATTACTTCCTTCACTTTAGGCTTGACCCATCATCAATTATACTAGGAATTAAATTTGGGATGTTACAATATCGTCATCTCAGATACGGATCTGGTGGTATCCAAATCGGAGGTCTATCTTTGAGAATACCGACGCTCCCTTGAGTTGGTCCAATAAGTCATCAATCCGAGGAAGGGAATATTTGTTCTTCACCGTTACCGCATTGAGCTTCCGATAATCAGTGCACATCCTGAGGCTACCATCTTTCTTTTTAACAAACAAAATCGGAGCTCCCCAAGGTGATACGCTCGGTCTGATTAGCTTTTTGGCCAAAAGTTCTTCCAGTTGTTTCTTAAGCTCTTCTAGCTCGGGCGGTGCCATTCGGTACGGAGCAATTGAGATCGGGCCAGTTCCCGGAATAAGGTCTATACTGAACTCTACTTCTCTTCTCGGCGGTAAGCCAGGCATTTCGTCCGAGAAAACCTCTATAAATTCTCCAACTACAGGAATTCGGTCTAAGGTCGGTTCCTCTGTTGTTTCTAACTTTGCAACAGAAGGGCCACTAAAGATGACAGTTTTCTCTCGGCAGTCGAGTAGGACATGGTGTTGGGACATTCAGTCCATGCCGAGGATAATATCTAGCTTAGTTAGGGGTAGGCAAATCAAATTGACTTTAAACTCTCGGCCTAATACTTGGATAGGACACTCTAAGCACATTTTAGAAGTGATTACAGAAGAATTGGTTGGGGTAGAAATGGATAGTTTGTAAGGCATTTCTACAGGGGACAGTCCTAGTTTGTTCATACAGTCAAGGGAAATAAAAGAATGTGTGGCTCCACAATCAAATAACACAGCACATGTGATGTTGTTCACTTGACAAGTACCTCGGATCAGCTCGTCGGCATCAGTCACCTCTTCACCATCCATGGTATAGACTTTGTCTCTCTGCATCGGTCGGTTAACACCAGTCTGATGAGCCTTTGCCACATTGACCTCTTCTTTCACAATGTTCTCGGTACACCGAGCTGCAAAATGACCAGGCTTGCCACAGCGAAAACAGGATCCTCTTGCTCTGCTCGGATCCAGACTCCAGCATTCTCCCTTGTGCTGCTTTCCAGAGGCTGACATATCGGATAGGGACCAGGGACAACCACCATCTGACCACCACTCCTCGGAGCTGTTGACATTCTGGAGCTCGGATTCACATAAGGAGCAGATCTCTGAACAACTCCTTCCCCCTGATTGGACCCACTGTTTTCTGTGCCGACCTGCTCCGCTTTCCGTCGGCTTTCCTCTTGAGCTCCTTCTCATAGGTGCTAGCCATGTTCACCAACTGCGAGAGATTGGCCACGTTCTGATATTCGAAAGCGAGCCAAATATCATCACGGAGGTCAGACTTAAACTTGATGCACTTGGTACGCTCATCGGCATCTCTGTAGCTTCCTGAGTAGCGGATCAAATCCTCGAACTGAGCGGCATACTCTCCGACACTCAAGTTCCTTTGCTCCAGCTTGAGGAAGGCAAGCTCCTTCTCCCTCCTAACATCTTCGGGAAAGTACTTTCCGAGAAATCGAGCTCGGAACAGATCCCAAGTAATGGCTTCATTAGCCGCTTCCAGTCCACGGCTCTGCTGCTCCCACCAGTGCTCAGCTTCACTAGCCAACACAAACTCGGCCAACCTCACCCTGTACTCATAGGGCGGTTGCAGAGATCGGAAAATCTTCTCAATGTCCTAGAGCCATCTCTGAGCTCCATCTGGATTATAACCCCCTTCAAACCGAGGTGGTTCGTTCTTCCGAAATCGGCTCATCCAGTCGATCTCGACCGGAGCCGGAGGTTGAGGCTGAAGGGCTGCAGCTGCAGCTGCTGCGGCTGTGGCGATGTTCTGAGCGAGGTTCTCAGCCTGATTCTGCTGAGCCTGCGCTTGGTTCTACTGCAGTTGAACCAAAGTTTCCAGTACGACAGCAATTCGATCGTTATCGACTCTTCTCCCAGCCATGCTGCTCGGTCATGGAGAGAAAGCCAATTAACCACCGAAAAAGTATGGATATATATATATATATCAACATATACTTCTACAAGCTCTATTGTCTAACTTAGGCTTCTAGACTTTACTTATTTGTCACTCTCTTGGTGAGTAACCACTGGAGTCCTTTGCAACTCCAATAAGCCGAGGAGAAACTGCTCTGATACCAAAAATGTAACACCCTATATAATAATTACCCTTAAACTCGAAAATTAGGATTTACAATTTTCTTTTAAAAATGCATATGATAAATTGCCAAAGTAATATCTCCTTCCATTAATACAAAAACATCAGAGTTATAAGCGGAAGACTCCATATATCAAAAGCAGAAAAGCATAAATTTAATTACATTCAGTTCGGTAAGCAAAATACAAAAGCAAAGTTTTAGCTCGGCCCAACTGGCCGAGACCCCACTAATAATCCGACTCTAAATGACTTACTCTCCCTGTGAGGGAGAATGAACCTGCTCGACCGGGGACTGCGTCTGCTCGGGCTCAGTACCTGAAAAATGGTAAGGAGGTGAGCACTACACAGAACTTAAGTAAGCAGTTTCTAACATGATATACCGAACTACCAAGCCAAACACAAGTAGTCAATTAGCACATAAATAACAAGTAATCAAACCATATACCACATGCATACATCATCATTTAGCTCGGTTCACATGCATACAATCTCACCTAGCTCGGCTCACATCATACAATCTTATCTAGCTCAGCTCACACCATTAACCAGTTTATCCATTACCTATTAGTATTACCTTGGTTCAACCTACTAATTCCCTTTATACCCTTTCCTACATTCTTACACTCGGATTCTCGGCCACTGTTCTCTTACCTCTGTAAACCATCGCTATCTCGGATTCATTACTCATTATTCCACTTTTACATATCTTACAATCTTTTACTTTTCTCGGATGCATACACCCAGTGCATGTCTTACACCATTTAAGGTCGGATATCGGAGTGTCCACAACTGCGAGTACCCAGTACCCGTCTTACAGTTGCACATACCCAGTATGCGTCTGACGCGATCAATGCACGCACCCAGTACGCGTCTGCTATGACCAGGAGCACTACCGCCGATCATTCTATGGAGTTAGGAGTGTCCATAACTGCGAGCACCCAGTACCCGTCTTACAGCTGCGCATCTCGGCGTCTTACGCGATCAATGCACGCACCCAGTACGCGTCTGCTATGACCAGGAACACATCCCACCGATTCCGTGCTCAGAACCTTGTGTGAATCATAACTGCGAGTACCCAGTACCCGTCTTACAGCTGCCCATACCCAGTATGCGTCTGACGCGATCAATGCACGCACCCACTACGCGTCTGCTATGACCCGATCACACAACCATTTCTCTTTAATTCCTCTTATCTTTTTAACCATTTATTTAGCTCGGCCTCTCTCGGCTCACCCCGTTATTCATCTCTTTAACTCGACCTCTCTCGGCTCACCCCTTTAACCATTCCCTTTTTCCATTAACCTTTCTCATTATCTGACTCATTACTCTATCTCTCCTACTTTCCATATTTACCATTTTCTCATACCCATTCTCAACCTCTCCCAGCTCGGCCACAGATATAAAGAACAAATATCAAAGCATCATAAACACTTATACCACAACAACAATATGAATAAAGCATTTAACCAGTCCCGCATGTAAATATGAGCATATAACCGAAAATAATATTTCTTCTTCACCTAAAATCCAGGTTTCTAGTTCATTCATTGGTTCCCTTTATCCTCTTTACCTTTTCTTTCTAACATTAACCTATATCCATTCCCTAATCTAACACTCACTCTTAGTACCCTTTATGAACATACTAGAAACCCAAACTCAAGTAGAGGTAACACTCACTCCTTACCTCAAACCGTGTGAGATAAGAGTTGAGAGTTGAGAATGGCTTTCTTTGATGCATGACCTTGTGAGATTCACACCTCTTGAATCCCTTTCCTCCAAGCTGCACACCGGCTGCCACGACTGTCCAGGGGCGTCCGAAACGGAAAGAGGACGGAAGGAAGGAGGGTCTCCAACCGGTAACACGTGGTGGAGGAGAAGAAGAGATGCTCGTGAGTGAGAAGAGAGAAAGAAAATATGTTGGGGTTTGAGTGTTGCTGGAACTTTAGAGAGAAAATGAGAGAGAGACGAAGGAGAAAGAAAGTGAGAGTGTTATGTGTTGTGTTTGGGCTTTCTTTTATTCTTTTAAGGGAATATTTGTGTGGTTCTCATTGGAGGCTTCTTTGAGAAGTCAAAACATGTGGATAGGATTCATTGGCTTCTAGAGGAAGCCATGAATAGTGACTTAAAAAGGACATAAAGCAATGATAGAGACATAAAGTGAATGGTAGTACATAGTACGGACGGTGCGAAACCCAATGGGCCAACAGCTCAACATGAGCTGTCACGGAGGAGCTAGGATACGTCGGCTCGGTATAGAGGAACAGTAGTAGTCCGAGCTTCCTTCTCGGATGATTATGTGAGGTGTGCTGAGGTCGGCTAATCCGAGATTGACAACAGGTTCCGTGTTTGACCCCATTTAGCTCGGCCGGGATCGGTCCGAGGTCCAATACTTACATACTAGGTCGGCCTATGCTTCCTATTACCTCACTACCCTTATGTAATTTCTACGGCTTAATCCTATCCCCAAATAAATCTATATACATATATATATCTAAAGCTATTATATTTAATATTAATTTTCAGGATGTTACAGTTCCCAACGAGGACTAAAATCGATTAAAACAATTATCACCTAAATGTAGTTATTAAGTGAAATTCAAATTAAGATTCAATTGACTTGAGAATTTTTAAACTAAATTGAATTATAAAACAAAAACCCAAATTAAAAGTAGTTGTGAAAAGATTTGGGAAAGCTTGGGTACATGTTTCAATTCATTGTAGGTTCCAAAAGTAATTGCTAACAAATCAATGATTTTCCTAAGTATTGAACCAATTTTGCAAAGGTAAAAGCAGCCTAATTCCTTAGGTCAACCTTGTTTCTTAGTAATTTAATCTCTCTTAATTCCTTAAGAAGAGCCTTAAATCCTAATCTTACCAATTAATGTTCAATCAAAATTATTAAATGGTTATCCAATTCATAGACATATTTCTATCCCTATGCAATTGAATTATTTGATTAAAGGTCTAAATCCTAATTCAATATTCCTATTCAATTAGAATTACCAAATCATAAACGGTACTAAATTCATGATAACAATAAAAACTTAATCAAACACGACACTTAATGGAAAAACATTAATTCATTAAGCAATAACTATGATGGTTCCATACAAATCCACATGTTCCCAAAACGGAGTTTAGTTACACATGTTCATAGGAGAAGAATGTAGGAGAAATAGAGAATACATAATTGAAGCCATGAATAATACCTCTAATCTCCACACAATGAAGAATCTTCAAAAGCACAATAATTCTCTTCCTAATCTCTGGTAACTCCCTCTCCAGTTTGGATGAATCCTAATCCTATTATTATATAGATAAAAATTAACCTAATTTTCAATCTAATGTGATAAGATTTTTATTTGGATAAAACTAATCCTAAATCTGAATATAATATGATATGATCCTACTAGAATAAACTAATCTTTAAGAATCTTATTTACAAATAGAATTTATCATTAAAATCCTTTTGGAATCCCGTATTTGTGTCTGACAGCAACTTCGACACTGATTTTGACCCTCAATATGGACGGATTTGAGCAAATCTATTTCTGGCAAAGTTGTAGATATTTTCCTTATATTTAAAATGATACCTAGATCGCCTCATTTGGATAAGCGTAGCGCAATTTATGATCAAAACAGCGAACAGTGTCACTTTCTCGCATTTTGCGCGCCCGGGCATGAAACTCGTGTGTCTGGGCGTGTAGCTGTCTGAAAAAAATCAACCAAATGCACCCCATTATTGGCCAGTTGACCCCAACTCGCGCTTAAGTGCGTGGGATCCGTGCCTGGGCGCCACGGTCAACTTTTCTTCATTTTTTCCTCTTTTTCTTCCCAATTCAAGTACCAAGCTCTCCTTCTTCATTCCTTTGAAAAAATCATTGTTTTAAGAGTTTAAATACCTGAAAACAAACCAAACACATCAAAAGGTTCCAGAAATCTTATAATGACAAAATTCCATTGTTTTATTCTAATTTACTCAAGAAACAAGTCACTTACAAGGGAGGCAAAATAGGTACAAAACATCACATATTAAACCGCAATCACACCCCCAAACTTAGCATTTTGCATGTCTCAGGCAAAAGTAAAAATTACAATTCAATACTACTTTCTATGTCACAGTATTTCAATCCAATCCAGGAATTTAATCCACCCATTTGTACATATCAATTTGATGAAAAAGTGACTCAATCAAAAACCAGTTAGAGAGACAACCTTCAAAAGAACACTCGATTAATGACAACACATAACTCACAATATTTTTTTTCTCTCATGTGTATGTTAGGATGCAATTTCACTCAAGTTCAATCAATGAGAACATGTTATGATAAGCTTGACCTTAGACCAAAATCTCCACTAAAATTATTGAAATCATGTAAGAATCAAAAAGTCTTAAATTTGGTTGTAATGGGACCATGGCTATCAATGAAAGGTGGGATAAAAGAAAGAAGGGAAAACAACTAAGAGCTAAAATGTAAAAGTACAATTCCCTTTTCAATTTATGAACGAGCAAAGGATGTTTTACAACCCACTCACTCACACCTTTCTATTCCTTTCCCTTTTTCTTTTTCTTCTTCATTCATTTTTTTTCTAGTCTCTTCCTTTTTTTTCTGGGAAGAGACATCGAAATCGCCTTTTATTTACCTCCAATGGGTCTATCCTCTCAATTGCTCATTCAAAAATTCAAAGATACTCATACAATGTATATGCAATCACGTGCAGGGTACCAAAGAAAGTATCATAATCATGTAAGGCTCAAAATGAGCAACTAAGGAATAATATTCAATCAAATCAGTTGGAGGCCACAAAAACACAAACCTAGGTGCCTTAATCATTTTCAAACATGCAATTAATTATCAATTTTAAAATGGTCACAGGTCAAGTTCTAGAACATATAATCAAAGTGAACAACTCTCATGAAAGAAATAGGGGTTCATACAAAAAACAAAAATGTTAGAGAAACAATCACCCCAATAAGTGTGGGCTCAAAAATCTCACTAGGTAAAGTCAAATCCATTAAACAAGTATTCCAATCAAGTTTGTCCAAATAACCAAATTATGAAAAATTTACTCATTCAATCAAATGAATACGTTATCAAGGTGAATCACATTCCTAAACCAGATATTTACCTCATTCATAGAAAAATAGTCATACAATAATACATACTTCTACTAGGACACAACTCAACACTAAGGGAAAATGGAATAGGGGTTCATGCAAAAAAAAAAATTTATTTTGTTCTACTCCCCCAAACTTAGAGGTTGGCTTGTCCTCAAGCAAACGCACTAAATCTAAACTACAAAATAAAAATTAAAAACTAAAAACAAAAGCAAGGAGTTAGAGACTTACCTTTGTAGCACAACATTCTCTCTTGATGCAACATGGAGGAGACTCCCCCAAACTTATTCACCTGTGTCACATGAACAACTTAAAATAGTGCTAGAAGCACCCCATTAGAAATTACATATAAAAAAACTCTAAACTCTTTATTCAATCTCTTAATTAAAAATTTAAATCATACACTACTACAAAACTAAAGAGAATCCACCAGGATCCCAAATCCTATGGGTTAAATCCCATGTGATGCAGGAATAACAAGTTACTCCCATATTCCATGGGAATGAGCATGGATGATGGTGGAGTAAGGAAGTTTTAGAAATAAGTTCAATCCCTCTAGGGTCAAAAGGTACATTCCTTACTCCATACATCATCTCAAACAATTTGTAGTTTTCCTCATTCATGAAGGTGTTAATTCCATGAATTAGGAAAACCACATTCTCGGGATCTTTATTCATCCCATGGTACAACAATGAATTATGTTGATGATTTAGAAAAATATCATGCAAACTCAGGGGTTGAACATAATTGAAAATTTTGAATCATCCAAACATACAAGAGATTTAACACAATTTTTAAGTTCAGAAAATTCAACACGCAAGGATGAGTCAAATTTCTTTACTATTATCTTACCTTCGTTTGCTTTGTTTTGTTTCGCCTCTACTACCTCATGATGCACCTTAATTTCTTTTTCTTCTAAATTTTCAGAGAAATTAGTATTTTGGTCTTCCTTAACGAAATACTTTTGTACCAATTCCTCTATGGCAGATTTCTTATACTCGTTGAAATACAATTCCTCAATTTCATAAATCGAGGTATTTGCATCATAAGTAAGAGGAGGTGAATACAAAACAAAATTATAAAAATCTAAATCCTCAAAAGTCATTATTGTACATTTCAGATTTCACTCTGTAACTACTCCCTGTACCGAAATATTATTAAAATCTAATTTTAATCCCCAGCAACGGCGCCAAAAACTTGTTGGGGTTCTGACAAGTGCACTAGATCGTACAAGTAATAAAGTAGAAGTGAGATGTCGTTCCCAAAGAGGACTAAAATCGATTAAAACAATTCTCACCTAAATGTAGTTATTAAGTTAAATTCAATTAAGATTCAATTGACTTGAGAATTTTTAAACTAAATTGAATTATAAAACAAAAACGCAAATTAAAAGTAGTTGTGAAAAGATTTGGGAAAGCTTGGGTACATGTTTCATTGTAGGTTCCAAAAGTAATTGCTAAAAAATCAATGATTTTCCTTAGTATTGAACCAATTTCGCAAAGGTAAAAGAAACCTAATTCCTTAGGTCAGCCTTGTTTCTTAGTAATTTAATCTCTCTTAATTCCTTAAGCAGAGCCTTAAATCCTAATCTTACAAATTAATGTTCAATCAAAATTATTAAATGGCTATCCAATTCGTAGACATATTTCTATCCCTATGCAATTGAATTGTTTGATTAAAGGTCAAAATCATAATTCAATATTCCTATTCAATTAGAATTACCAAATCATAAACGGTATCAAATTCATGATAACAATAAAAGCTTAATCAAACACGACACTTAATGGAAAAACATTAATTCATTAAGCAATAACTATATGATGGTTCCATACAAATCCACATGTTCCCAAAACGGAGTTTAGTTACACATGTTCATAGGAGAAGAATGAAGGAGAAATTGAGAATACATAATTGAAGCCATGAATAATACCTCTAATTTCCACACAATGAAGAATCTGTTAGGAAATAGAATGCGACAAACGCAGCGGAAAAAAAAATATATCCTATTTCCATCCAGGATCCATGTGAAAACATGATTTGAGATAGGGAATAAAATTACCTTTTGCAGGGAAGAGGAGACCAACGAATCTTATCACGAACGCTTCGTCAATCACGAGCACATCAATGTGTTGTGCCTCTATTGGTATCCACACGAACAAATTCCCAATTGGAGTCACGTCTCTCTTCTCAGTGCTAGCAGAGAAGAGAGAGTCTGTGTATCACTCACTCTCTGATATGACGGCTAGGGTTACCGTTCTGTGTCTCACACATCTAAAAACCAACAAACCCAAAAGCTAATAATATTTTTATAATATTATCAGACCAACTGGTTGGGCTTTTTAGGAGATAAATTCTAATTCTATCTTATATGTAGAAGATAAAATCAAATTTATATCTTATACATAAAGATAAAACGAATCATATCTTAATCATATTAGAAAGATTTAATTTTATAAAAATACAACTATTGTATTTTTATCAAATGTGATATCTCCAATTTTATCTGCTCTTAGTGTGTGACCCTATAGTAGAGCTGTCAAAACGGGCCTGCGGGCCGGGTTCGGGCCGGCCCGGTTCGGGTTCGGACCAAACCGGGCTCGGGCCAAAAAGCCCGGTTATAAATTAAGTACCATAGTATCAAACCCAAACCCGCCCTAAGCGGGCTTCGGGCCGGGTGCGGGCCGGCCCGCATCACCTTTTTCTTCTTCTTTTTTTTTTGTTACAATTCAACCCCTTCAAAAAAATATATATTTATTTTTCAAAAAAATTAATGAATAAACTTCCTTTATTTTTTACACATATTTTTTTAAACAATAATAAGTGTTTTATTCTTTTACACATTTTTTAGAGGATATATTTGATTTTCTATTCTTACATAAATTAAAATGTATGTATAACTCATATAGGACAATTAATGTTGTGCTTTGATTTGTTCAGGTGCATTTTTGATATGTGAATATTGATAAAAATTAAGAGAATTTTATTATAAGTGTCTTTTTACACATATAAAATTAAAAAAATAATTGAATTTTTTTTTTCTGGGCCGTCGGGCCGGCCCGAACACGAACCCGAACCGGGCCGGGCTAAATAGCCCGGGTTGAATAAACAGGCCATATTAAAGAGCCCGAGCCCTATGATTTTTCGGGCTTTTTGGCCCGACCCGGCTGGCCCGGCCCATTTTGACAGCTCTACCCTATAGGTTCCTGTAACGTTGACAGTAATGTTAAAATCACATTTTAACTTTACAAGCAATGAGCGGTATCTAGCAACACATCACTGCTACCCAAGTGACAGGAATGTCTGTGATTTGACTAAACCTTTTACTGTGACCAATGAACATGTGTAAGTTTAATCCCTTTGTCCAAATATCATAGTTACACTCATGGCATGGAACGTGTCACCCATGAATAGTGTAACCTATGGTTTCTTGATGCCTAAGTAGACGAGTATAAACAAGTCTTGTCAATATCTCATATTGACCTACTTGAGTATGGCCATACATTTTACCGTCTCACTTAATCAAGGGGCCCAGGGATATAATCCCTATTAAATAGGGAGGACAAATCCTATCTATGTCACTCATATCCCTCTACATGATTCGTTATATACCCGATCACAACCGTTATAATTATCTGGTTAAAGATAATGTTTGATTGTGTGAAAGCACATAACTCCACATGTTGGGAACCATAGTGACTTCAGGTCAAAGGATCATGTACACCATTGTCACTATGAGAATCGCTTATGACACTCACTTAATAACCCATGTAGCATTCTCATGGCGGGTCAATCCAGTACACAATTGTCCCAATGTGTACTTACATGAAGACTTGATATCCCATATCCATGACCGGTGAGATACAGTCATCAGTCTGCCACATACTAGTCTCGATATATTATAGTTGTCCTTATTAACTATAATACTCAACTAGGGAATCTTTAAGGATAATTATCAATCAATAAGATCTCACTATCAAGTCATGTACTTGATATTCTTATGACATTGAACTTATAATCCTAAGGACTTTATTACATATATTTTAATTAAACAATTAAAGCATAAATATAATAAATGAAATGCCTCATTATTATTAATAGTAATAATCCATAAACATGAAATAAGTACAAGTAAAAGAGAAAATACGATTGCCACTAGGGCACTCTCCAACAGAATCTTCAAAAGAACAATAATTCTCTTCCTAATCTCTGGTAACTCCCTCTCCGGTTTGAATGAATCCTAATCCTATTATTATGTAAATAAAAACTAATCTAATTTTCAATCTAATGTGATAAGATTTTTATTCGAATAAAACTAATCCTAAATCTGAATACAATAAGATAAGATCCTATTAGAATAAACTAATCTTTAAGAATCTTATTTACAAATAGAATTTATCATTAAAATCCTTCTGGAATCCCGTATTTATGTTTGATAGCAACTTAGGCACTGATTTTGACCCCCAATATGGACGAATTTGAGCAAGGCTATTTCTGGCAAAGTTGTAGATCTTTTCCTTAGCTTTAAAATGATACCTAGATAGCCTCATTTGGATAAGTGTAGCTCAAGTTATTATCAAAACATTGAAAAGTATCACTTTCTCGCATTTTACGCGCCCAGGCTTGAAACTCCTGTGCCTGGGCGTGCAGCTGTCTGAAAAAATCAACCAAATGCACCCTATTAATGCCCAGTTGACACCAGCCCGCGCTTGAGCGCGCGGGACCCGCACCTGGGCGCCACGGTCAACTTTTCTTCATTTTTTCCTCTCTTTCTTCCCAATTCATGTACCAAGCTCTGCTTCTTCATTCCTTTGCAAAAATCATTGTTTTAAGAGCTTAAATACCTGAAAACAAACCAAACATTTCAAAAGGTTCCAGAAATCTTATAATGACAAAATTTCATTGTTTTATTCCAGTTTACTCAAGAAACAAGCCACTTACTATCTAAAAGGGAGGCAAAAAAGGTACAAAAACATCACATATTAGACCCCAATCACCTTCACCGTCGTTCGTCTCTCTCGAAGGTCGAAGCTGTCTCATTGAAGCCATCTCGCTGCCGCCGCAGTGTTCTCCATTGTCGTCGAAGCCTCCGTCTCCATTGCTGGTCGTTGGTCGTTGGTCGCAGGTCGATGCCAACCGCCGTCTATCTTCCTCTCCCTCGCTCTGCCGTCCCAGATCTATGCCTGTTGTGTGTTCTCGCATTGATCTTGCAGGCGATTTGTAACAGTGGCTGGATGTTCTTCTGTTCTTCTTGATTTTTCTTACATGGTGTATTATTATTTTGTTCTTTTAATTTGTTCTTTGTTCTTTTGTTCTTCTTTTTTTTGGTGAATCTGTTCTTCTGTTTTTACTTGGTGTATTATTATTATTATTATTATTATTATTTGTAACAGTGGCTGGATGTTGTTATGGATTTTTCTTTATTTTTCTCGCATTGTTCTTCTGTTCTTCTTGATTTGAAGTCAGAATGGTCTAATAAATAGACCGAACCGGATCGGATCACATTGATTTAATCGGTCTGATCCCTAAAGTTTATTAAAGACCAGACCGGACCGGACCGTTCACCCCTAAGGACAATGATGAATTGATGATGATAGTAGAAGAGAAAAAGGAACTCATATTCTTTGATAAAAAGCACAAGTTTTAATGAGTGAAGTTCTTAGAGCTTATGCGGAGGCATGGGTCAAGGAATCACAGGAAGGGTCTGTATACGGTACTCATCTAAAGTGGATGAGTATGTAAACTAGTTGATAAATGTATAGCCAAGATTGTTTTAAGTCGCTGGACGATCATGACTGTTTACCTCCTACCTGGGTGACTGCTTCGCTACTCTAAACCAGGTGCACGATAGACTAATTGAATTTTTGTTCATTATTGGATGAAACTTTTTTTTAATTAATATGGGCTGGGCCAGTAACCCAATTCACTATTGGTTAAAGTATGGAGCGGGGCTTTTGCCACCCCACTCTAGACTTAAGGCACCTCATTAATTAATTTACTTCAAAAATTACACTTAATAAAAAAATTTAAAACTTTTTTATTTTTCCCTTATCCCTTTCATTTCACTTTTTTTTTCTCTTATATTCACACACCCCACTAAAAAATCCTCCATTTATACAAGACTACTCCCTCTGTGGCTCTGTGAGCGGGCCCGGCCCTGGGAGTGGGCATTGAGGGCCACTGCCCAGGGCCCCATAAATTTTTTTTAATAGTACTTATACTTGAAAAAAAATTAATAGTTGCATATTTTTTATCTTTCAATTATTAATAGTTTAGCATAATATTTTAATTTATTTTTTTATTTGCTCACTTGACTTATAAATAGGTTAACTTATAAACTTTATTTTTATAACTTACTCCCTTTGTCCTTAAATATAACACCATTTTGAGAATTTTATTTTGTCCTTATTTATAAGACCTAATACAAATTTTCAATGACAATTAGGTACTTTTTTCCACAAACACCCATATTTTCTCAACAATTTTTAGATTCTCAATAATATTTATAAGTATAGTTTTGAAAAAAAAACATATCAAATATTCACATTTTCAATACAATTAACTAAATTAACCAACTTTAGTAATGAACGAGAATTCAACCAAGATGATATTATATACAAAGACGGAAGAAGTAACATGAAAACAATTTAGTTACCTATTTAATTAATAAAAAATTTTATTTTATTTCAACTCTATTTTATATAATACCTATTTTTATTATTGATTGTTATCAACCCCCCCCCCCCCCCACGGTGCAAACTCCCTCCCTTGTTGCGATGTCAAAAACACTAAAGGAAGGAAAAAACTAAAAAAAATCATGTAGTTAAACAAATTTCAATACAGTGTACTCTAACGAAAATAGTGACCCAATGTATTCAAAAACCCCAACTCAAACTCGACCCAGTGGCAGGGCAACAAGGGCGACTATCCTAGACCCATGATTTTTAGGGGCCACCAAAAAATATTTATTTATACATATATTGAGAGTAATATGTCATATTAGTCCCTGGCTTGGTAAGTGTCGGTCAAATTAGTTCCTGACTTTATCGAAATAACAATTTAGTCCCTCAGATTTCATTTTAATTCACATATGTGTCCCTATCTTTATCTCATTTTAAAGCAAATACATCTCTGCGATAGTGACGGCATGGACTAACTTGATCGACGTTATCCTATCTCAGGGACTAAATTGCTATTTCGATAAAGTCAGGGACTAACTTGACCGACGCTTACAAAATCAGGGACTAATCTGACATATTATTCATAAATATATACATAAGATGTTAAAAACATTGACATAAATACTAGCCAATATAGTTGGTCAGTGAGGCTTTTACTTTCCTCGGTAACTAGAGCTCGAGTTTCACTACTGGCATTATTTTTTTTATTATTATTATATGTTCTCTTTTTATTTTGTTCAAATTAAATGCACTTTTTAATTTTTTTTATTTCATTTTTATTGTTTGTCATACTTAATTATATTATAAAGATCAAAGAGAATAGTTATATTTCTTAAATTTTAAAAAATACTTTAACATTACAATTTTATATCTTAATTTATATTGAAAATTTCACAAATACATTATTTCACATTAATTAATAAAAAACAAATATTATTAAAAAAACCAATAATATTAAGAGAAATTTTATTGTTAAAATTTTATTTATTTATAAATTTTTTATAGTTTAAGGGCCAAAAAAAAATTTGCCCATGCCTATAACATGTCAGAACCAGCCTAGCTACCCCAACTCATTTCTTTACTGCCTAAAAAACCGAATAAAACAACACATAGAAATTTAAGGCGTTGTGAGGGGGTTCGCACCGTCACAGGGAGGGAGTTCGTGAAACAGAGGGAAGGAATTGTGAGGCACTCACATAGTCACAGAGCGAGTAATCTTGTGGGAAGAGAGGGAATTTTTTAGTGGGGTGTGTGAATATAAGAAAAAAAAAGAAAGTGAAATGGAAGGGATGAGGCAAAAATAAAAAAGTTTAATTTTTTTTTTCTACTAAGGATAATTTAGGAAATAAAATAATTAGTGAGGTGTTTAAAGTCTAGAATGGGATGACAAAAGCCTTATTCAAAGTATGTGGTTGCTTGAAATTTTTTTGTTTTTTAATTTAGGACCGATATTTTTTTTGAGAATTAAAAAAAAATATAATACTAATTGTTTCGGACCGCTTTGTGCGATAAGTGAATAATTAGTAAAAAGATAATGGGTTCGTAAACTTGATGAAGCTTTAGGCTTTTATTACTTTGAAAAGGGGAATTCAGAGAGATAAATGTAAGAGTAGGGCTCCACACTTGTAGTGTTTTTACAGGGTGAGGGGTGAGCGTCTTCGCTTTTTACACCTTCCTCTATATTCTAAAACTTAAGTCGAAGCTTCTATTCTATTCCTCTCTCTTGCACTCTCTGTGTATTTTGCTAGGGTTCTTTTTTAATTGTGTTGGGATCCCCCCTTTTTGTTCTTCTTGTCTTTGTGTACGTTGGAGGAAGGTTCCTCTTATAGAGTCTTTTCTGCCCATCGGTCTTTGCCTTCCTGTTTCTTGGTCCATTGGTCTTCTCTCCTTTTCCTTCTTTGTGGCTGCCCTCTGCAAAGTCCGTTTTGTCTTCTTTACTTCTTTAAGCTCTTTCTTTGATTATCACAGTGGGAGGCTCACGAGACTTCCCTTTTTCGACTTTCCTCAAAGAAGGGGCTGCATGATGTAAGCCAAGATGCTCTGGCTTCTCTTGCACGCTCCTCATAGTCTGGGGAACCGGAATCTCTTGTCTGTACGCATACGCCTTCCACAGGCTCCGTTTCCTGTTCGCTCTCATTTATCATGACTTTCTCCCCAAGTTTCCGTATCACCCGAGGCGCTCTGAGAGGGTACGTTGTGCTCATTGGCATCGGCGCACCTTGCTCTTCTTGTTGGTTGTGACGTCAGAATATGACGCCTTGAGGGCTGTCGCTCTGGGCGTAGCGCTTTAAGCAGCTCCTGGTGTTTCCACGCTTTCTCCTGATGCCCTCGTTGTGCGGGGATCTTGGGTTTGGTGATCTTGGACTTTCATATGGACTGGGCCTTGCGGCTTTGGGCTACCGAACAATGGGGTATCAACAATTGCCCCATTTGCAGTGAAAAGGAAGGGATTTCCTTTTTAGTGCAAATCCCGTTTTTTTGTTGCCCTGTCACCTGTTCCCCTTTTCTTATTCTTCGTTCCACGTGCCAGTTGAGGGATACCCATCAGTTACTTGCACGTTCTCCCACTCTCCTCTGCAGTTCAAAACTCCCTCCTTCAAACTCTTCGGTCCCTCTTTTTCCTCAACCACTCCTTCTTATTCACCCTCTTTCAAAACCTCTTTTACCTTCTTGTTTCTTTCTGGCGGTAGAAGTCTTTGCCACCACCTTTCTCTTCAGCGTTGCCATTCTCTCTTTCCATTACAGATTCTCTCTTCACCTTAAGTTCTCTTTCTGGTTACTGCTCGCCCTTAATCATGGGAAGGTCGAAATCTGCTCCCCCCGTTGAAGTTGAAGATGACATTACCCTTGAAGAAACCGAGGAGGAGATCTCTCTCCCAAACCCTATCACTTATTGCTTCATGCAAGGTCTCCCTTGCCCCTGTTCCTATCCCGTAAACGCTGGTCACTGCCGAATCCGGTGACCTACTCAACGGTCCTCCTACCAAAGCAATGGTGATTCCTGATGACACCGCCAAGCTCATTTCTTCTCCTTCTTACCACAGGGACCACCGCGAGTTGGGTCCTTCACTGCTTCGTTCTCGCCTTCGCCGTGCAGAGTTTCCCTGGGTGGACCTGAACTTTAATGTTCGTATCGGCGGGACTACCGGCTGGCTTGGATCAATCAAGTGTTTGCAAGTGACCCTCCCTTCGTGGAGGTTCTTAAGAAAGTTGGAATAGCGGAAGCAATCAAGGTGTCTCCTCGTATTGGCGCTAATCGTAGGTCAGATGATTTGTTCGCTTTGATCCAGCACTGGTGTTCTTCGACACATACATTTTTGACGTCCTGGGGCGAGTTCACTCCCACGCTGGAGGACGTAGTTGTCTTGTTAAAGCTTCCTTCTTTTGGGAGCGTTGATCTTGACATAACAAAAGTGGATGAGAGCCTTTCTGATTTGGCCCTGGAGTTGAAGGCGGCTTCCATTGCCAGCGCCAAGCACTCCCACGAGTTGCTGCAGCAGAGGCGTGCTTCGCTTGCCTAAGGTTCTTCCTCTCAGAAAGTCAGAGGTACAGGGAATTTGGTCCCTAGAGAACAGAAGGCGTGTCAGCGTTCCTCGCTCAAATACACGTTTGCTAGCTGGGTTCGGTATTTCTATGGCGACCTCCATGATGGCAAATTTCATCCTGGCCCTGTGAAGGATCAGAGGCTCCGCCGTGCTGCTTTCGTGGCCTTCTGGTTGAGCAGGTATGTGTTCCCAGGCCCTTCATGGGAGTCTGTCAGTCCTTGTGTTTTCTTGTTAGCCTGTCTTCTAGCTGAGGGAACACGTCTTCCCCTCTCTTCGTTTTATTTGGGTGGCTTGTATGCTCGCCTCGATCATGTTTCTGAACAAATGCGAATTTCTCATGGTCGTTTTCCCATCAATTCTTTTGTTGATTTGGCTTTCCTTCAATACTTTTTATTTGAGCGCTTTCCTGAATATGGTCCGGTTAGGCTTGCCCCTTCTGACGACGCCTAGGGCCTCGAGCCTCGCGCCTGGTGTTGGACCAAAGGCTGTCCCAGAGAGCCTTTAGTTGCTGTCATTGATCTAGAGGAACAGTTCGTCTTTCGCCCTTATTTAGACCATATTTGGGAAGGGTGTGACCCCTTGCATCCCTTGTATATTGAGGAGCGTCTTACCTCCAGAAATAATTCTCAAAATTATACTGAGGGTATGTATGACCTATGGAAACTGATTCTGACCGCTCGCTGTCTTCCTGGTTTCGTTCCTTTGGATAACAAGAGCGCTAATGGGGGTGCTTTGTGGCCCTTTGCGTATCGTCCTGATCGTGTTGCGAGGCAATTTGGGCGCGATCAGCCTCCGTGTGTCCTTTTAATTGATCAAGTTTCCTTACATGAGACCATCCCATCTGTTCTTTTTGATGTTGATCCTGATGTTTCAAGTACCCCTTTGGTTTATATCCATCCCCTTCATGTCGGAGGCGTTCTGCGCAGTTGGGTGACATCCCATAAAGACATTTTACAGCATCTCCAGCGTTTTGAAGCTACTCCGAAGCGTACCATCCCTGCTCTTTTGTCTATTGTGTGTAATGATCCTTATTACTCCACCTCTGTGAAGAAAGGAAAAGGTAGTCTCTTCACTGGTCTCATTTGTTTTATTGATTACTGTTTCATCCATTTGGCTCCGTTTTCATACTTTGCCTTGTTTGTTTCAGCTGAAGCGGTTTCTTCCGTGCGCAAGCGTAAAGCCACTGCGTCCTCGCCTTCTGCTGTTGTAATATCAAAACGAGGTAAGAAACAGGCTTCTTCTCCAGCTCCTTCTGCTCCTAAATCTTCTTCTCAAGGCGGGGGTAAAAATGTTGCACCCTCTCAGAAAGGGAAGAAGGCTGTTGCAGCTGTGCCTTCTCGACGGTCTTCTCGCTTGCAGCTTCACAATACTCCTCCTGCCCCTGCTTCTCCTGCTCGTGTTGATTTAGTTGAAGCTGAGAGCGACAATGAAGATCAGTCGGGCGACGCTCTCTTGGCTTATTATGACACTTCAAAAGGAGATGGTGACTCCTCTGAGGGTGAGAGCGACGATGCTGATGAGGAAAACCCCCTAGGTTCCACCTCTTGCTTCCCATTTTCTCCTTCGCCGTGGCTCTTTTCTTTCCCCTTCGGCCTTTCTGCTTTTTACTGTTGTTGCATTTCTTCAGATTTTTAGTACTAATGCACATTTTCATTTTCTGTTATTCCGTTTGTTTGTTTCACTATAGGTGGTTCTGGCGGATGTGGTTCGGCTTTGCCTTCACCTCAGGCTTCTGAGAGCCTTCCGACTCCCGTTAGTACTTCTGTTAGCTCTCCAACAATTCCAACATTTGATCGTGCGGATGCTTCGGACTTTCGCCGTCAACCCACTGCTAGTGGAGGCGCTGCTCCCACCGGATTTGCCACTCATGTGCCTTTTGGTCGAGTCAGCAGCCCCTTGTTTGTGCAACCTTTGTCGGCCGTTTCCGCTCTGGAGGCCGTCGCCGTTAGTGTTCCTACTCATTCTGGTGTTGCTTCCGAACCTGCCGGTGATGTTGGTTCTGGTTTGGAAATCGTTGCGGTTGGTGATTTTTCCTTGCCCCCTATTGAGGTCCCAAAGAGCGTTCCCATTGCTTCCAAGGACGCTCCTGCTGATGTTTCTTCAAGTGTTGCTGCTGCAAATGTTTCTGACATTGTCATAAGTGAGGGTATTCCTGTTGATACTGTTTTTGATAGTTTGGATGTTGAGGTGATGGATACCCCTGCCCCCAAGGAAAGCCAAGTTGATGTTGCCGCCGAAGTTCCATCTGAGGAACGCGTTGTTAATGAGGGCGATACCGGCCCCACTCCGAGGTCTACTAACGTGGCTGAAATTTCAAAAGGCGCTGCGAATTCCTCCGAGGGGCGCCCTGTGAGCGAGATTCCCTCGGTTCGGCTTGCCCCTGTCAAAGTCACTCAGGTTGCTGCGTCTCCGGCTTCCTCTTCGGTTTGTGAGTGTTCCTTTAACCATTCATCAAGTTGGGTTTCCTTTGCTATGTGTCCATGCTTTAATTGGATTTGCAAATACTGCTGCTTTTCTCATTCATTTTCGTTTTGTTTGTTGTTGTTTTTTTTTTTGTTGTCTTGCAGCTGCATTTTCTGCCAAGTCCCGTGGTTCTCTTGATGCGGAGGAGCAATCTATGATTGAATCATTCCTCCTTGCTCATCCTGACTTGGTGCCACCAGGTGCTTCGTTTCCACGTTTTTTCAGAGAGTCTGCTGCGCGCACCATGGTACAAATGCTGGGCTTAGTGAGCTTTGTTGATGTTGATGCATTGCCATGGGGAGATAAGGTTGAGCTTTTGGATTGCCTTCATTCTTTGAAGATTCAGCACTACTCTGGTGTTTGGCTTGACGAGACGATTGCTAAATTGGAGAAATTGCGCCCCCCTTTCGATGCTATTGGCTTGGTTGAAACCAAGCGCACCTTGCAGGAGCATCGCACCACTTTGACCGTTCGTTCAAAGGAGCTTTCGGCCCAACTTGCGCAGGTGACTGCCGACTTGGAGAATGTTGACAAAGAACTCAATGATTTGGCTGCTCAGGAGCTCTCTTATGAGGAAGCCTGCAAACTTATCAGCCTGAACACTCTGTTTAACGTTTGATAGTTATCATTGCATTATGGTTTGCTGTTTCGAGCATGTACTTTGGGATTTATTTGTTGAACTTTGAAGTTGTGGTTGTAGCCGTTTCTAATGGCTTCTTTTGTATGCTCTTTGAGCCTTAGACTTTGCTTTGTGTGTTTGTCATCACTTTGACAATGAACATTTTAATTCTGCTTCATACGCCTTTGTTTGCTTTGTTCCCTGGACTTGTACGCAGGTCTTATGCTTTTCGATTCTTGTGTGCCTTTGTTGACTTCGTCGCTTTACACTCTTGTGGCTTGCATCGTATCTTTGCGTTTATTTGGTACTGCTTGTATTTGCTACCTCTCCGGCATGCTTTCCCTGACTTAAATGCTTTTCGCCTAGTATTTGACAGCGCATAATTCTTCTTTTCTTCTTTTTCTCCCTCGCCCAGTATTTAACGCTTTCGAATTTTTCAGCAAGTTTCAGAGGCCCCTCATGTCATTGGTGCCGAATTTTCTTCAAGGTGCACATTGGGCACGTTTTTTTTTCGAACAGTGGCCCCTCATGTCATCGGTGCCAAATTTTCTTCAAGGTGCACATTGGGCACGTTTTTTTTTTTTTGAACAGTGGCCCCTCATGTCATCGATGCCAAATTTTCTTCAAGGTGCACATTGGGCACGTTTTTTTTTTGAACAGTGGCCCCTCATGTCATCGGTGCCAAATTTTCTTCAAGGTTCACATTGGGCACGTTTTTTTTTTAACAGTGGCCCCTCATGTCATCGGTGCCAAATTTTCTTCAAGTTGCGCATTGGGCACGCTTTAAAGATTTTGCCGCTTTGGGCTTTCTCCCTTTTTTTGGGTTGTCACTTTGGACTTTTCAGTTCGCCACTTTTGGGCTTCATGAACTAACGGATCGCCTTGGATCTTGCGTTAGCCAACCTCTTTTACAGATTTTTTCCGCCCGCGTTTAAGACTAACACCCTTGTTTCCCGGGACCTTTTCTAGTCTCGCGATATGGCGTACTTCGCCCGCGTCTGTCCCGGAAATTTTCTTTTCAGGAGGTCTATCCGGGTACCGCGATAAGGCGCTTGTGCCCGCGGTACGGCCCAACACTTTATTTTCACCCTGTCAAATGCATATTCATATGGATTCACCTCTTTTTTCTTTTTAGTGTTGAACCTCGCGTTTGGCATTTTAGCTCTTTACTTTGAGAGTGTTTTCTCTTTTTTTTATTATATTTTTTTTACTTGTCTGAACCGTGTTTATCTTCAGCATGAATATTTCATATTAACATATTTCTAGGGAGGTAGTTCAGGAGAGAATGTCTTCAGATTTTCATTCATTAGTCAGAGGCGTACAAAACAAGTTACTTCCTAGATTCCAACAAAAAGTGAAGACTACGGCTCTTTCATTATATTATACAGTGAGCTAGGCATAATATTTCTTAACATACTTGAAATTTAAAGGCCCTATTTTCCTTTGAGTGTCTGATTCGAGTAAGAAACAATACCCATTAGGATGCGCCTCTTGCACAATGTAGGGTCCTTCCCATTTTGGCATCCACTTGCTCGTATGCAGGTTCCTCATGACTGCGTCTGTCGCCTTCAGCACGAGCTCGCCTTCGACAAACATCCTTGGCCTCACCATCTTCTCATATGACAGCATTATACGCCTTTGGTGCTTGAGCAACTCTTCATGCGCTTTGTCTCTGGCCCCTTCCAGGGATAGCGCTCGCTCCTCCAGCCCGCCTTCATTTTGGGCAATCATTCTCGCCAAGGGGACCACCACTTCTGCTGGCAGCGTCGGTTCCGCCCCATACACCAGGGAGAAAGGTGTTGCCTTGGTTGCACTGTGCTTAGTCACGCGATATGCCCACAGGGCGAGTGGCAAGTATTCGCTCCAGTCCGTAGGCGTGTCTTCCACTGTCTTGGCCAAGATCTTGATCAGTGTTTTGTTTGTGGACTCAGCTTGGCCGTTGGACTGTGGGTAGTAGGGGGTGGACCTGTGGTTCGTGATCCTGTATTCTTCCAATACTTGCTCTACTTTCTTATTGATGAAGTGAGTGCCATTGTCAAATACTATCCTCTTGAGTAGCCCAAAGCGACAGATAATGTGCTCTTTGATGAATTATGTGGTGGCGTCGGCGTCACCTTTCTTGAATGTTGCTGCTTCGACCCACTTGGTGGAGTGTTCTGTTGCCCCCAGGATCCATCTCTTCCCTTTAGAAGGCGGGTCAATTGGACCAATGAAGTCCATTGACCATGTGTGGAAAGGGTAGGGCGAGCTGAGGCCTTTCATAGAGAGAGAGGGTGCGTGGATTCTGTTATCATGCTTTTGGCATTGTTCACACCTTCTCACAAAATCGAGGGCGTCGCCTTTCATATTTGGCCAATAATAGCCGATTTTCAACAATTCGCTCCAGAGCGATCTACCCCCTTGGTGCCATCCGCAAGATCCTCCGTGGACCTCCTCCATGACTTTGTTTCGTTCCTCTCTCCCAATGCATCTGAGAGCCTCTCCAGTGAAACTTCTTTTGAACAACTCGCCCTTTTCAATGAAATAATGTTCTGACTTTTTCCTGACCCTTTCCGCTTCCATGTGATTCTCTGGCAAGGCGCCGCTTTCCAAGTATGCCTGAATTGGCTTAGCCCAATCTTCATCTACCAGATGGACCTCCAGTTCTTCTTTGGCCTCCTGGCATTGACTGCACGCCTTCTGAAACAAATCGCAATGTGCCTTCATGTCTGGCCAATACACTCCTAGTCTTTGCATTCTCCTGTACAGGCCGGGGCCAACCTACCCACATATGCTGTCGTGAAGGCTTGCCATCTTCCTTTCTCCCTCTTCCTCGGTGACACACTTCATGAGCAACCCCTCCGTACTTCTTTTGTACAATGCCCCCTTTAGAAGGCAAAAGTCTCTGGATGCCTTCGTCAATGTTTTGCTGTGGAGCTCCCACATGATCGGGACTCTCCAATCTTTCCTTGCTTGATCTGCTTGTGTATCTCTTTGGATCTTGGGTTGGTACGCCTTCCTGAAATGTACCAGATGTTCGCCTTCCGCTATGCCTGCTTTACTTCCTAGGGTTGCGAGAGCGTCGGCCTTTCTGTTTTTGGCCCGTGGCACATGCTCGAGAGATTCTAATTTGAATTTTGCCAATGCTTGGTGCGCTCTCTCTCTGCATAGCGCCAAGGACATTTCCTTTACTCCATACTCCCCTTTTAGCTGTTTCACCACCAGGTTGGAATCTCCTTTCACAATGAGTCTTTGAAACCCGATTTCTTCAGCCATGTCAAGTCCCAGAAGGAGGGCCTCATATTCTGCTTCGTTGTTAGTGCATTGGAACTCGAGTTGGAAGGCGAAGGCCAGTTCCTCACCCTTCCCATTCGTCAAAGTAACTCCCACTCCGCCTTTGGGTGCCGAGGGCGAGCCATCAAACATCAAAGTCCATACTTCGGGCTCTTCGCACGCGTTGACAGACTCTATTGCTTCTTCTTCTTCTTGATTTTCACAGATGGCCATCAGATCAGCCAGGGCCTGGCTTTTAAGCGCCGTGGGCGTCACCAAGGTTATTTCATACTCTGTCAACGTGAGCGCCCACTTACTTATTCGCCCTGTGAGAACAGCGCCTCGCAATAAGTACTTGATTCCCTCAGTTTTAGTCATCACATGAATGACGTGCGCTTGAAAGTAGTGACAATACTTCTGGGCGGCGTACACCAAAGCAAGACATTGCCTTTCTTGGTTGGAATACCTAGATTCTACCTCTTTTAGCATTCTGCTCCAGTAGGCTACGGGGCGCTCTGAACCTTCAACTTCTTGTGCAAAGAGTCCACTGATCGCCGTTTGGGTAGTTGCCAGATACACTCTGAGTGGTACTCCTTTTTGAGGCGGAATCATCACTGGTGGTGTTGCTAAAGCCCTTTTCACTTTGTCGAAAGCGTCCTGATGCTCTTTTTCCCACTTGAAAATTTCCTTACCCTTGAGAAGTTTCCTCATAGGACCCAACAGTTCTCCCATGCCTGGTATGAATCTGCGGATATATCCCAATTTCCCCATCATTTGTTGCAATTCTTTCTTGTTGCGAGGCGCTTTCATTTCCCTGACTGCCTTGACTTTTCTCTCGTCGGCTGAGACACCTTCCTTATGAACTCTGAACCCCAGGAACTCACCAGAAGAGACCCCAAATTTACATTTGAGAGGGTTCATTTTGAGTTTGTACTTCTTGCATCTGGAAAAGACAGCTCTTAGATGTGTCAAGTGTTGCTCTTTCTTCCTTGATTTGACCACTATGTCATCAACATAGTCTTCTACTATATCATGCATCATGTCATGGAAGATCGCTGTCATCGCTCTTTGATATGTTGCTCCGGCATTCTTAAGACCGAACGGCATCACCAAGTAGTAGAAAATTCCCACCGGGGTTCTGAAAGCGGTTTTTTCCTCATCGCCCTCTGCCATCTTTATTTGATTGTAGCCGCTGAAACCATCCATAAAGGAAAAGCGTTCATGCATGGCTGTTGCATCTACCATGCAGTCTATGTGTGGCAGCGGGAAATCATCCTTGGGGCACGCCTTGTTTAAATCTCTGAAGTCCACGCAACATCTAATCTGACCATTCTTTTTCTTTACAGGGACTATGTTGGCCAACCAAGTGGGGTGTTGTATAGGATTGACGCAAGCGCGCCTCCAGTAACTTCTCCACTTCGTCTTTTATTGCTTTCTCAATCTCAGGGCTAAACTTCCTGGGATGTTGTTTTATAGGTATTGCATCAGCTTTGACGGCCAAGTTATGAGTGACTAGCTTGGGGCTGAGTCCTGGCATCTCCTCATAGCTCCAGGCGAACACTTCTCTGAACTCTTTCAGCAAGGCGACTAAGTCCGCCTTTTCAGACGGGGTAAGCGAAGAGGCAAGGAAGAGAGGCATGTGCTCGCCTTCTCCTCCTACGTTGACTTCTTCCAAACCGTCTGGACCATTAGCTTCATTCCCTTTTTGCTGGGCGTGCATAACCTCCTCCGTCGAAGCAAACCATGCTTCCCCTTTTATGACGCCCATGAGTGTGAGGCTAGCCAAGTCGCTCAGCTTTGGCTTGGCTGGCCTCGCGAGTTCCTAGAGGATGGCCCATCTGGCCCCTCCTCCAGGAAGGCGTTGCTTTTGCAGCTTGTATCTTGGTTTGGTTGTCCGCTGCTGTGCGCTTTCCTCTTCTTCTGGTAAGCGAAGTCTCTTGAACACTGACTGCCTCTTCTCTGGCTCTTTCATTTTCTCTTTTCCTCTGATCGAGATCTTGGGTTCTCTTCCAATCCTGTTGGTCCCAGGGGGAGCTAGTTCATCGAACACTGTGGCATCAATCAAATGTAACTCCGAAGCATCAAATGGCGCCTTCGTTGCTGGGATCTCAACGTCTTGTCCCTTATACATTGACTTCACACACTGGTGCAGCGTAGAGGGAACAGACCCGTGTAGATGGATCCAGGGGCGTCCCAGTAGGATATGATAATTAGGCTCTCCGTCAACAATGTGGAAAGTGTTCAGAGTTTTTATGGGCCCTACCTCCAAATTGAGTACTACGCATGCCCTTGCCGTGACTGTTCCTCCGTTGAAAGTTCCCAGTGTTGCCTCCGCTTTCTTGAGCCTTTCTTTAGCAACTCCCAGCTTCACAAATATATGGGTTGGGATGATGTTTACTCCTGATCCGTTGTCCACAAGGGCGTGCCGGACGTGTACGCCTTCGACGGTTGCCTCCACAAATAGCGGCCTGTTGTGACAAAAGCCTGGATGTATTCGATGCGGCTCTCTAAACATCACAGCCGAGGTGTGCGCCTTGGCTACCCTGGTTGCCGGTGCGTAGGCGGCACTGGTGTTCGCCCCTCTTCTAACTATCACATCAGCTAGAGCATGTGCCGCTTCTTCCCTGATGTCAGCTCCCAACCTTAATTGGTCAAATAGGGCTCTGAACCCTCTGGTCTTCACAGGTCCCCTTCTCAGTTCATTCTCCACCAGCTCTTCTTCTTCTTCAATCTGCTCTAACAAGTTATCGCCGTGGGAAAGGATAACATTCACATTGTGTCTAGGCAAGGGATGATCACCTAGACTTTCTTCGCCTTCACCCTCTGGCAGCAATATCTTTCCCGCCGCGTACTGCTTCTGAAACACGCCTCTAATGACGTAACAATCCATAGTACCATGACTTTTCTGTCTGTGTAGAATGCAATACTCTGGGTTATCGTACTCCTCACGCGTCAGAAGGGGTCTTGTCGCCCTTTTAGTGAGGATGCCTTCCTTTAGCCATTCCTCCACCAACTGATAAGTAAGTTCCCTAAAGATTGGGAGCTTTGGTGGGGGTTCTTTCCTTTCATAGCTCCTGGGAGGCGGCATGGTTCTGTAGCTTTTCCTCCTCTTGTCATCCACAGCGTTTACGTCAAAGGCGATTTGGTCTTTGGTTCTCTTTCCTTGTTTCTTCATGGCCTCGGTAACATCCATCGCTCTCCCAAGCAACTCAGAAAAAGTGGTGATCTTACTGAGTGCCAAGAATATTTGCGAGCCATCTTCAATACTTTTTATGCACCCGTAAACTAGGTCCGCTTCAGGGAGAGTCTCTTTGCAATGTAACGCTCTGTCCCTGTACCTTTTAATGAAGGCAGTCAGACTCTCTCCTGCTCGCTGCCTTACACGACCAAAGTCCATGATGTGGATAGCGCCTTCCTCTTCTAAGAACTTGTTACAAAACTCTATAGTCATTTCCTCCCAAGTCCGAATTGATGCTGGGCGCAACTTGGAATACCAAGTGAAGGCGCGCCCAACAAGAGACTTTGAGAACTCCTTTAACCTTAAACAGTGGTCTGCACTGTATACCCCAAGATCATCCACATACGTCATCAAGTGCTCGCGCGCGCTCCCGATAAAAGGAGGGTTTAGATTTATTACCATATTTTGTCCTTCCTTGTGCGCCTGCAGGATGCGTTTCAACTCTGCTTGTGTGACCAGAGCGTCTTCTGTACTTTCTCTCCTGCCACTTGTCTCGTGCTGAAATTCCTCCCCTGGTTTCGCTCTCGCTTTCGCCAACTCTGCCTCTCTGCGTGCCTCCTCTTCTTCTTTCAATCTTGCACTCAAGGCCTCCTTTTCTTCTCTTGCCTTGGAAGACTGGGCTTTGTATTCTGCCACTATTTCGGATAGTGCGCCTTGGTTCGCCACCAGAGAGTTGAGCAGCGCAGCTGATATCACGACTTGAGTGTTGGAGTCGCCTTCTATGTGGGGGATCTTGATGTGACTCAGCGTTTCCTTGTCGCTGCCGAGCTCTTCTTCTTGAGGCTCTTGGTCATCCTCTGGAGTGTCTGAGGGAGAGCGAGTATTATCGCTTCCTTGGTTGGCTGGGCTGAAACTCAACCTTCTGGAGCCTTGTCCCGTCCCACGACTTGCGTGACTGGTCGCTGGGTTTTGAACGGTGATCACAAGCACCACCTTCGAAGCTACGTCTCCTATAGATGCTTGTTGCACAACATGAGCCCCTTTTCCTTCGTGATTGGAAGCCATACCTTCCCCAGCGGAGTCGCCAATTGTTTCGGACCGCTTTGTGCGATAAGTGAATAATTAGTAAAAAGATAATGGGTTCGTAAACTTGATGAAGCTTTAGGCTTTTATTACTTTGAAAAGGGGAATTCAGAGAGATAAATGTAAGAGTATGGCTCCACACTTGTAGTGTTTTTACAGGGTGAGGGGTGAGCGCCTTCGCTTTTTACACCTTCCTCTATATTCTAAAACTTAAGTCGAAGCTTCTATTTTATTCCTCTCTCTTGCACTCTCTGTGTATTTTGCTAGGGTTCTTTTTTAATTGTGTTGGGATCCCCCCTTTCTGTTCTTCTTGTCTTTGTGTACGTTGGAGGAAGGTTCCTCTTATAGAGTCTTTTCTGCCCATCGGTCTTTGCCTTCCTGTTTCTTGGTCCATTGGTCTTCTCTCCTTTTCCTTCTTTGTGGCTGCCCTCTGCAAAGTCCGTTTTGTCTTCTTTACTTCTTTAAGCTCTTTCTTTGATTATCAGTGGGAGGCTCACAAGACTTCCCTTTTTCGACTTTCCTCAAAGAAGGGTCTGCATGATGTAAGCCAAGATGCTCTGGCTTCTCTTGCACGCTCCTCATAGTCTGGGGAACCGGAATCTCTTGTCTGTACGCGTACGCCTTCCACAGGCTCCGTTTCCTGTTCGCTCTCATTTATCATGACTTTCTCCCCAAGTTTCCGTATCACCCGAGGCGCTCTGAGAGGGTACGTTGTGCTCATTGGCATCGGCGCACCTTGCTCTTCTTGTTGGTTGTGACGTCAGAATATGACGCCTTGAGGGCTGTCGCTCTGGGCGTAGCGCTTTAAGCAGCTCCTGGTGTTTCCACGCTTTCTCCTGATGCCCTCGTTGTGCGGTGATCTTGGGTTTGGTGATCTTGGACTTTCATATGGACTGGGCCTTGCGGCTTTGGGCTACCGAACAATGGGGTATCAACACTAATAAACAAATAAATAAAGTGTTATATAAGTTTAAATAATTATTAAATGTGGGTAAATGTATTTTCAAAAAGTATAACATTATTTTAAGAGTCTTACCAATAAGTGCCCCTATTGCCAGGACACTTATTAAGGTTACTACATATGGAAAAAAATCCTAAGTCCACATTCACCACTCTCTCATAAATATAAAAAAAAAACACATTTTTCAATAATTTTTATCTATATTTGCTTCCTTAACAAGTGTCCTAGCATTTTTCATATTTTAAACAATTATTACTTTAATAAATTATTTAAATTAAAGAGTTATTTATTAAATAAATTTAAATTAAATTATTGTTTTAATACCCCCTCTGTATAAGCACTGGATAGTGGAAGTATCTCGATCCTTTTTATAAGTAGTTGGTCTAATTTTCAATGGTATTAACTGCTTTTTTTTCCATAAACATCTTAATTTACTTAACACTTTTTAGAGTTGCAATGATAATTATAGAGAAAATTTTGAAAAAGCTAAGTATATCAAATATTATCAATTTCAATACTACTGATAATATTAACTAATCCCTCCGCCTCATAAGTTATGTTCATTTAGTCATCTTATTTTATCCCATAAGTCATGTTCATTTAGAAACTCAATACTTATTTATACTTTTTTTTTCAAACATACCCTAATTTATTACATTTTCTTTTTTACAACTCATTTCTCTATTTCTCATCAATATAATCTTCATACATTTATTATTACTCTCTCATATTATTAAATGGAGGTAATTCAGTCAAAATATACCAAATTCTTACATCATTTACTCATTTTTTAATCTATGTGCAATTTCTATCTAAACCAACATAACTTATGGGACGGATGAAGTAACTTCCTTAATCCACGTGAAAGTCAACTCCAAGGGCTTATACTTCCGTCGGTCCTTATTAAAAGCCTTTTGAACTAATTTTCACACCCTTTAATAAAGTTAGTTAATATATTGGAAGTGTAAATATTTGATATACTTTCTCAAAAATACCCTATAATTATTATTGAGAATAGAGGTTTTGTGAAAAAAAAAAAGTAATTAATGCCACTGAAAATTGAAAATGAAGCTTATATTAAGAATAAAAAAAAGCCTTAAAAAAGTGTTTATATAAGACCGAAGAGAGTATATAATAAGAATGTAGAAGTAATTATCTAAATGAATCTAAATTAAATTATTATTTTTAAAAATACAACAATATTTTAAATATTTATTAGTTTAATAAATTATTTAAATGTTAGATATTAGTTTTAAAATCAACTCATTTTCTATTTATTTTCTCACCATAATTTCTCTTCTCATTTTCTCTCTTCCCATTTTCTTTCCACTAGACAAACAAAGTGTTAATGAGCATGAGGGGTCTTTGTAATGGAGGAAGAACCAGAGGAACATGCTAACAGAGAAAGGAAGAAGAAGATCCCGTCGTGGCGATTCATCAATTGTAAGTAGTATTAATAATAGATCCATGCTTTGCACGGGTAGGAAAGAGGTTTATATATAAAAAAAATAAATAAAAAAAATTGGAAACTGTGGCAGTGTAGAGAAACCGGAACTAGTAGATAAAAAAAATTAGTATCTATACTACTCCATTATGCTTCCATTGTCAACGTGCCGATGAAGTATTTATAATATGGAAAACCAATATATATATATATATATATATATATATATATATATATATAGATAGACACACACACATACGGAGAAGGGATTCGTTTACATCAATTCTTACACCGCTCATAACTCTTACACCAAGTCAAATTTAATATAATGAACCATTGGATTGAAAGTTTCTATCTCGTAGATCGTCTATGTCAAATTTTATAAAAATCCAAAATTATTTAGTACTTCAATTATATACGTCAAAATTAACGAATATATGTCTTAAAAATATATGAAAATGGAGCTATTTGAATATATATTCAATGATATTCAAATTTTCTCAAATTTGACACAAATGATCTAGATGACATATAGTTATTATTCAACGGATGGATTAGTGAAATTCACATTATATAAAAAGTTATGAATGGTGTATGGTGTAAGAGTTTGTGTAATTTAACTTGGTGTAAACGGATTCCTCCTCATATATATATATATATATATATATATATATATATAATTAATATTAGCATTTATAATTTTTCTTTGATTGTAAATTTTGCATTCGTTTACTTTTATTCATATTATATAAATTAATAGTATTTAATCTTTTATTAACATTTCACAATAGAATTATTACTAATAACAAAATAAATCAAATGATTCTATATAGTTGAATGGGTACGACATGACGTTAGAAATAACAAATTTAACTCTGCTTATTAAATACAAACCCAAATAATAAAAATTCTGACGTCATTTCTCTTTCATAAGAAAGCCTGCTTTTAGGTTAAGAGTTAATTTCTCTTCAATTCTCCATGTACAAATTTTTCTTTTATTTATAATTGTGAGCATAAATAAACATACATGCATACCTAGGCCTTTTTCTTTGTCTTTTTTTAAACCACATTTTTGAAAAATTTTCCTTTTCTTAATCCTTTTTTTATTCACCATCATCTGTTGGTGTTTTTGTCTTTTTTTTTAAGACTTTTGGCATCTCCTTTTCGTTAAACTATATATCTATGTGAAAAATATGTGTAATTTTGTTATAGAATGAATAATTATATATGATCAAATAGAACAAGTAATTATTTATGTGTAATTGTGTTATAGAACAAATAATTATATATATATATATATGATCAAATAGTTATATCACTAATATCCTATTCATCAATTTTCATATTCTATTTTTGTTTCCAACACTTGTCTTATCAAATCCTTATTAATTTTCACAAAAATGCTATCAAATTCATTAATTTGATAAATTTTTGTTTTGTGTAAATTTCAAATAGACCTATACAAACAATAACTAATGGCATAAATTTTAGTTAATAAGTTAAAAACCATTAAGTTATTTGATTAGATCAAATAAAATGTTTAATATTTAATTTCACCGAAAAATATATAATTAAATAAAAAATTTTAATCTTTATTATAACTCTCAAAATTTTAAGGAATAAATTAAATATAAAAAAAAGGAATAAGTTAAAGATAAATTATTTTTTTTATTATTCAAAAGATGTACATTGTTACAATCTTTTGTATTGTGAAGCAAATGGCTTAATAAGTGTTTTGATGAAGACAATGTGTAAGATAAAGTGAAACGCAAACAACAACAACAAGACTCAAGAACAAATCTATTAAGACTTTATTCTTTAATTTTATTTACATTTTATTAGGTCCTTAAAATGATTGCTTGGGTAGAGTCTAGTTGGGTAGTGAATCTCAATGCATTCACATTAAATAATCATGAAATTCATTCATTACAAAACCAATCTTTTGAAAATGATGCACATGTGATTTTATAAATATTTTAAAACAAGTATTTGCATCATACTTTGCCTCAATAATGAGTTTAGAATTTATGCTTTTATATATAAGACAAGTTAATTTTGTTAAGGATAATTGATAAACAAAGTAACAGTGGGACAATCGATTATCAGCTACTTAATATCAGCTACTTAACAATCTATTATCAGCTTGTTATAAGGCCAAGAACTGATTGATGTAGCCCGTTAACTGGGTAAGCAAATGGTTAACCGGGTAAAACTGACAGTTAAGGCCAAAATCAGTTTGAAACTTCAACAAACTCTTTAACCGACTTGATATATAAAACTCCAATGTAAAAGGGTATTTTTAAAATACTTTTCAAATGAGGGTGTTGCATCTTTCAAAAGCATCACACAAATCATCACCACAATTTTCCATAATAATAGATTCATTAACAAATTTAAATTTGTTCTTAGAAAGTAATGCACGTTTCATAGCTCTACTCTAAGTGTGATAATTCGTTCCATTCAAAGGCTGCGAAACGAGAATTGTACCTGGATTTTCTCCGGGATGCAAGTATGTAGTAAGGACTTGAAGGATTTTGTGATTGGTCGATGGGAGAAGAATCAGATTCATCTGCGTGCGATGCTGAATCTGAACCAGACATGTTTTGTAAAGCATGGATATGTTAGAGAATGTTTAGAAAATGTGAGATATATATAACTCAGAATCTGCAGAGAAGAAAAAAAATCTCTCTGATACCATATTACGAAATGTGAATTGTGTTAAAATGAACTTCTTATTCAATTAACAATGCTAAAAAGAATATTTATACAATGGCTTGAATAGCTAAATGCTAAAAATGAACTTCCTACTTCTAAGTAAAATACTAACTAATCTTATACAAAAGCTAACTGACTAGACAAGGATAATTACATCAGTATATACAAAAGCTAACTGATTAGATAAGGACACAAAAGCTAACTGACTAGATAAGCTAATTACATCAGTATTATGAATCCAATATATAACAAACTCGGTACGTGGTATCCCGAATTCGGTACATGGTACGTAAGTTAAATGAGTAAACCATATAACTATCAATTGATAAATACAATCTCCGCCTTGTTACACGAGGCATATCTCAACATTATGGGATAGAATATGATGAGACATTTAGCCTAGTGGAGAAGATCAATGTTGTATGTTGGCAAAATAGATGTGAAGAATTGAATGCATTTATTTCTTCACACAGAAATTGACACACAAACTCATTCATATATATATATATATATATATATATATAGAGAGAGAGAGAGAGCCAATAGGATAGATCATGGAGTGAGAAAATAGCATAAATCTGAGTTCAAAATGGGCATTCTCCTTCGCCTTCTAAGTCAAGCCTATTTGTCAAGTACGTGAAGGAAAATTAGAAATTGCACTAACAAATGTAGATGTGTAAGTTATCACATAAGACAATATTGAAAAAGTTCGTCAAACAAGAGAGAATCCAACAGTCTGCTTTCAAATAAAAGATCTCAGCAGGGAGCTTAAATATATATTTAGTTGGAGTTGAAATAGATGGCACCAAAGAAGGATTGTTCTTGTTCCAATAAAATTAAAGTATGCAAAGGATCTCTTGCAATGGTTTGGTATGATTGACTATAACCCAATGTCAACACCAATGGAGATAATGAATAACAAGTTATATGACCAAGAAGGAAAAGATCTATAGAAGATACGATAATGTACCAGCAATTGGTGGGATGTCTCTTCTACTTTTAACCTTGACAAGGCCAAATATTTCATATGTTGTTTGAGTAGTAAGCAAATACATGCAAAATCCTAAGAAGCCTTACCTTGAAGCACCTCGAAGAATTCTAATATATATCAAAGGCATGACTGCTATACCTACAAAAAGAGTGATATAAGCGGCATGGTTGAGTATTGTGATGCCGATTTCGCAAGCCACAACGATACTCGAAAATCAATTTTTGGATTCATGTTCGCGCTTGGATCAAGAGCAATATTTTGGTACACCAAAAAGCAACCAACAGTGTCACTATCAACAACAAAAGAAAAATGCATGACACCAACAATGACAGTACAAGAATGCATGCGGTTAATGCAGTTAATGAAAGACTTACATCAACAGATTAAAAAATTGCGAAAGTAGCTTGGAGTGCGAAGTAAAAAGAGTGTTATAGCTTGGAGTGTTGAGGGGGAGAATGTGAAGTCAGCACTAGCTTCACCATGAGATTGGTAAAAGCTTCTAGGAGCTATGACCTGAAAGAGGAAAATACAGAGTTTTAGGCCCTGTGAATAAATTGATAGAAAATACTAAACAGTGAGTAAATTATTAACATCAGAACAGTCAAGAAACTTCATGAGTTTTTGCTCACGAACTTGGCCAGGCTATAAATAGCCATGAGTGCCTTTATGTGAGTGTAGCTAGCAAAGCAGAAAAGTGTTCAACGTGTCAACATGGGCATAAGAAGTGAGTATGATGATTTAGTGAGTGAGATATGGCAAGAGCAAGTTGTGAAGCAAGTGTACTAGCATAATTTTATTTTGATGAAGATAACAACTAATAGTCTAATACAACAAACAACATATGTCAAAGTTCAAGAGTTAAAGACCCAAAGACTCAAAGCATCAAATAATAATAGGACTTGTATTTTACGGTTTATTCTACAATGCTTAGGTCTGTAAAATGCATGCATGGCAGAGTCTTAGGTTGGTTAGTAAATCTCATTTGACTAATTGATAAGTAATCGTGACATGATTCATTGCATAATCATTCCTTTTAAAATGTTGCATAAGAATTTCAACAAACATTTTTATAGAAATTATTAATGCATCATCATTGGGCTAGAAATTGGGTTTAAAGTTGTGTTTAAACATATAGTCAAGTCTCACATGAAAAAATTAATTGACTGATAATCGGTTACTAAGGGCAAACACAACAGAGTTTTAAGAGAGTCTGGTGGAGAATTTTAATATCAAATTTTCTATCAGACTCTCTCCAGACTATGTTATTCTTCAAAATTTGGTGGAGTGGAGAGTCTTAAGTTACAGACTCAACTTAAGATTCTGTGGGACCCAATTTTTTTTGTCCTTTCTCTCTTTTTTACTTTATAATATTTTAATAAATAAATAAATAAATAATAATAATAAATAATAAATTACTAATAATAATAATATTTTTTAAAATTAAAAAAGATAATGTTCTTAAATATATTATCTTGTTATGGAAAAATAAATAAATAAAAATACATATTTTAATATTCAAATAAATAAATATTTTTAGTAGGTACGTACCATTAAGTTTAATTATTGTAATGTTAACTTTTATTCAATTTTTATATTTAAATATTATTTGGGATTATTTTTATAAATTGTAGGTAATTAATAGAGTTAATATATAGTCACTTTAGTCCCTGAAAGATATACCGGTCATCAATTTAATCCCCAAAAGATTTTTGGCATCAATTTAGTCCCCCCAAAGATCAAGACGATGACATTACGAAGTGTAAATTTTGGTCACCGAAAGATTCATATGGGCATCAAATAAGTCCCTAGATGACCAATATGATGTCATATTAATCTTTGGGGGACTTGTGATGTCCTAGACGGTGAGGTTCCCCAAGGGTAAGGGAAGAAGACCTTCAGAGGAGCCTCTATCTAGGGTTACTGTGTGATGTTTGGTGGGAGTCCTCAAATGGCTAAGGGAGAAAGCCAAGAAGCAACCCTAATCACTGGTGTATGAAGGTGGCAATTAGGGTTAGAGGACGTACCTGAGCCCCATGTAGTACAGAGCTACTTATAGGGGGGAGCTGGTTGCCCTAATGGACTTGCTTTAGGCCCAAGTAGGGCCAGCCTGTACTGAGCTATGAGTGGATGAGTTGTCCTTGTGGATAAGGTGATGAGCTGTCCTGGTGGATAAGGTGAGACACGTCATCCTTTCCTTGGTGTCGGACTCTGGGAGGTGTCGGACAGGGAAGTCGGACCTGGGTAGGAGTATGAGGTCGGCCCGTATCTGGCATCTGTTCGGCCGTTGAGCCTTGAGCTCGGCCCAACACACAAAGGGCTTCTTATAGGGCCGTGAGGCCTTGGGCAAGGGTTCTGAGGACCTCGGCTAGGCCGAGTCCACCACATAAGCCCCCCAGCTCGGTCAAGGCTATCTGAGCCTTGTTCCGAGGTCCTGGTTTAGGTCCTTTTCCCAAATCCACCACATAAAGGCCGAGTTCACCACATAAGCCCCCCAGCTCGGTCAAGGCCATTTGAGCCTTGTTTCGAGGTTCTAGGGAGTTCGGATGATGAACTGCCGAGAGTTGGATCCAGCTGTCTCTGAAATATCCTTTTATTATGACAGAGCAAGTTTGAAAACTGTCCTTTCTCCTGCCCCGCCATGACGCTTGCTTTTTCCTGATCTGACACGTGTCAGAAATCGTACCTAACGAAGCGTCGCCATTACTGCGACGTTGCTTCGAGATCCGTGATTCCTGCTCCTCTGCGCCACGTGTCTTATTGCATGTGGCCTCCTGCTGGGTTGGGCCTTTTGGACCAGGCCCATATTTCGAAAGTGGGGAAAACGACGGTTTCCCTTCCCCTTTTTTCACAAAACCGCTTCTCTTTTCTCTCTCTACCACTCCATCTTCCTTTGGCGTTATTCTCCTTTCTCTCTCTATCAGAAACTTTTCCTTTTCCCACGAAACCGCAGATTCAAACTCCTTCTCTGCCATTTCCATAGTCAAACTCTCTTCTGCTCCTCACTGTCTTCCCTTTCATCAGCGGGTCTTTTAAGCTTCACGTTCCCTCGACTTCAAACTCCTAAGGTACTGGTTGTTTTCACACTTCTTCTTCTCTGCTTCTCTTCTTCTCTTACTGTTTTGTGGTTTATATGGGAGGGGTTTAATATTTTTCGCGTTTCTTGTTCTCCGTTTTCATGGGTATGGTGTGGTTTTCCTTTACAACTTTGTGGTTTGAGGCTTTGATTTAGGGGAGTAATGTTGTGGTTTAGAGTGTTTCTGGGTTTGGGCATTTTTAGGATTTTGGAGGGCTTTTGATTCATGTTTTTTGTTTATTTTTCAGAAAACCAAAGGAGTAGGTTGGGTTCAGTATGAGTAGGGATTGGTTTAGAAAATGGGTTGGGATAGTCTCCCTGTCATCGAGCAGTATTGAGGAGGAGGACGGCTCCTCCTCCTCGTCCTGCTCCTCCACAGAGGTAGACGAGGCGTTCCGTCGCTAGAGGGAGTATAGGCGAAAATATGAGAGACGAGTTCTGGAGGTCGATCCCGTTGAGGTCGTCTATCCTCGGGATTGGGAAGAGAAAAGAGAGTGGATACGACAATATGCTTGGGCCGAGTTTGCTGATGGTAGAGAACGTGCCGACTTTCAGAGGATGGAGAGGGAGAGGATGTACGATCGGGAGGTACCTGTGGTAGAGGGGAGATGCTCGCCTCTCGGAACAACTTCGAGGGGATTTTCTGGGGGGTTATTCTTTGTGACCCGTAAGACTAACACCGAGCTCCCCTGTTCTTCCACAGGTATCATGCCGCCCAGAAAGTGCATCAGCCGTCCCGAGCTTTACCCTGCACCTACTGATGCCGATTAGTACCAATGGGTCGATGTGGAGCCCAAGGGAGTCCAATCTAGCTTAAACTCTGAGGATAAACTAGCTAGAGTGAGGGGAGCCATGCTACCTTGCTCGGGGGATGCTGCTGGGACCTCGTACCAAATTCTCCCCTGTTCGAAAAACGACCGAATTTGTTCTCGGACAGATGCCAACTCCTTCTTCTTTTATGTTGATTTGATACACAATCTTGGTGTAACCCTGCCATTTACCGATCTGGAAATGAGGGTGTTAAACGAGCTCGGATTAGCGCCTTCGCAGCTTCACCCCAACACTTGGTCATTCTTGCGGGCATTTCAAAAATATTGCGGGGCCAAGGGGTTGGTATGTACAGTTCGTCTTTTCCTATGGATGTACAACCCGTTCGTCAGCAATATAGACGGGGTGACTGGTTGTCTTTGGGTGTCGGCTAAGGCCCGGGCTCACTGTGGTTTGTTCGGCATGTTCTCCGAATCTTGGAAACATTTTAAACCAAGATTTTTTAAATACAAGTACGTTGGAACGGGGCTACCTTGGTTTCGGTCCGAGACGGGACCGAAGTTCCCTTTGGAGTGGACCCCCGAGTTCTTTAATCGCCATACCAGCACGCCGCAAAGGTGGTCGGGCGTAAGCCTGGATGCCGACGAGGCCATAACGGCCCACCATTTCCAGACCGAGTATCGTGCTCGGAAATTCCAGCTTGACATTGGAGTTTTCATGCAGTGTCCTGACAACGAAGTCTTGACAAAAATTGGTAGTTACTTTTGCTCTTATACTTGTACATTTTCTTTCAGCTTTCTTATAATTTCTCTTTATCCTTTTGTGTTTGCAGAAGAACATTGGTCGAACATGTCGTCCAAGGCGCTGAAGGCTGCGCTAGATGCACGGAAGAGGAAGAGGCCCGAAAACCCTTCCAATGAAGCGGTGGCTGCCGAAGTCTCCACTGAGACGACCTCAACCGAAACCGCTCCTCTTCACCCAACTCCGCTTGCAGTAATCATAGCCGCACCTCCTCCACAATCTTCGAGTCCAAGCACTGAGGTAATCCTTGCTGCAGGTACTCCGCCCTCGGAAGCTGATGCTCTTCCGAGGCCGCTGACCACCCTCGCCAAAACTTCGGTCAAAGACGCTCTCATCAAGATGTCGGGAGCTGAGTGGAAAAAGAAGGCTGAGGATATGGTCTTTCAACTGAAAAGGGCCACAACCATGTTTACTGTGCTGGCCGAAGTCGCTAACGATGTGGCTGATGGAGTGTCACCGGCCAAGAAAAAAGCTCGGTCTGCTATGGCTGCCGAGGTGGAGGAGCTGAAGAGTGGCAAAAATGCTGCTGAGCAAAAACTGGCCGAGTTGGAAGGGAAGCACCGCCAACAGACAGAGGAGCTTCTAAGAAATCATGAGGAAGCTTTGGCCCAAGCGAGAGCGGATGCTAGGGAGGCTGGTCGGCAGGAAGGCCTTGCAGAGGTGGAGAAGGTTAGGACTTTGCTGAAGAGAAGGGTTGCTCAAGCTCTTAAATATAAGGTAGCCGCATCTGAGTCGGACTTCAATCTTGAGAGGGCGGCGAGCAAAATTTTTACCAATGCAATAGAGCAAATTCTTCACATGAACCAAGGGCTCCGAATTCGGTATGTCGACGCCTCTGCCGGGTTCGGGGTGGAGGATGGGAAGATGGTCGATTATGACAAGGATGGGGTCGAGGTTGACCTTGACCAACCTGAGGAGAACCTTCCCAACCCCTTGGTGGAGAAGCCAGATGAAGAGTTCGACTCGAGCTCAGTTATCCTTTCCGACGTTGAGGATGAAGCAGCGTAAGTCCCTTATGCTGGGCCGCTTGCACTTTGTATAATCATGTCCTTGTACTTTGCTACCTTTGTATAACATTTTATATTTATGCAAGTTCTCTTTAGTTTTAACTTGTTGCATGTTGTTATATTTATGCAAGTTTTTATTTTAACTTGTTGCATACGTACTATGTCCGAGGTCGGAGTTATGCAAGCCTTTACTTTAACTTGTTGCACGAACGCGAGTTTTATTTTACCAACTCGTTGCATGTTTATTCGTTCGACCTCGGATCCGAACTGCGATCAGGTAGGTGGTCACCAAGAAGGCTTTTAAAAAAGAATGCAAGTGTTTGAGACTTGTTGCATTTTGCAACTTTTATGCAAGTTTTTGTTTTAACTTGTTGCATATACACTGTGTCCGAGGTCGTCTCTAAGCAAGCTTTGCATAAATGCGAGTTTTTATTGACTCGTTGCATGCTTCATTCATTTTTAGACCCGGGGTCTGAATACTTGCTGTTTTTTAGATAACCAAGTAAAACTACTTTTGAAAATACAAGTCCTTTACCAACTTGTTGTATTCAGACTTGATCGGACCTAAAAAACTTGTGCCCAAGACATTGGTGTTTAAAATCTAGTATAAATAACTCGGATAAACTCGGACGACTCAGTGAGTGCAGTAATCTTATAAGTTTTCCTCTGAATAAAGGTACTGTATATAAGTGCATACAGTTGGGATCTCGGATTCACCCACCTTAGCCGAGGTGGGTATCCTCGTCCCCGATGTGAAAGAGGTTGCTGAGTGAAGTTATGTGAGAACATTTCACAGCAAGCTGTACTTTATCGGGAGTCCCTTGTACACTGTGCATATGAGCCGATCTTATCTAGAAGACGTTGGCTGTGCATAGCGCCATGCAACATTTAGGTGGCTAGTGCTAAATGAGAAGCTAGTACGTACGTATATAAGACTGTGACACTTGAGTATGAGCAAGTTTGTACTTTTCATTAATCGTAGACATGAGTACATTGCCTTTTGAATATATCACAATGGGAATGTAAAAACATGAATAGAATTTAAAGGAAGCAAAATTTAAAATGAGCTTGAATTTGAACTTTTAGATGAGGATGCTGATGACTGCCGATGATATCTGAGGTAAACCCATTTGAAACAGGTTCTCAGTGTTGTAAAGTCTCGGGAATCCTTGAGCTCGATTCTTTCGGGAATTTCCCAGAGTATGTTTCTGGAACGCCTCTGTTGGGACTTCCCGATTTCGAGCTCATTTCCCGCTTTTCCGGTAGTTAAGACCGATGTCTGCTCCTCGGGGCGCGAGATGATCAGGCTCAGACAACCCGGGTTGCGCTGTTTTGTTGTCTTGGTCGGCTAGCTCTTCCTTTGCTATCTTCCTCTGAACAGGAGCAGCTTCTCGGATTTCTTCTGCCGGTATTGGATTTTCTTCGGCCTTGTGATGGTCGCCCGAGGTGAACCGATAGGAGAGGCCGGGGAGATTGTTGGCAATGTTGCAAAGTGGGAGCTTTTTCATCTTGAGACACCAGAGCTTGGGAATTTGAAAAGCTCGGCTTAAGAAGTGGGCAGGGAGTTTACTTCGGCTCTCAATTCGGAGCGATACCGCACGGAGGGCAGGGTTGTTAACAGTTAGAGAAATGAGAGAATTCTCCCCCCGTGGGGGGTTGAAGAGGACTGGAAAATAAAGGAAATTTCCTTTAAATGCATCTTGGATTTCTTGGGGAAGGTTGGCATCCATGTTAACATCTTTGCTTGGGGCAGAAGGGAAGGGGGGGATTGCCAACCATTCTTCTTAAGGAAAGGTCCTAAGGACACCTCGTTCGAACTGAACCTCGGCCAATAGAACTCTCCCCTTGGTCAATGTCGGATCAGTGAACTCTTTCTGCTTCTTTTTTACCTCCCGTAGGCTCGCATTGTAGCAGAGCCGGGCTCTCACCTGGTCAGCTTTGACCGTGACGACCTTGTCGTCGGATCCGACAAATTTCATTACTAAGTGTACTGTTGAAACCACTGCCCCAAAAGCTTGTAGGCAGGTTCGTCCCAGTATCACGTTGTATGGGGATTCAGAGTCAACCACTAAAAATTTGATAATCTCCGTTCGGGCCGAAGGCTGGTTGCCTAAGGTCACCGGGAGGTGAATGGCTCCCAAGGGGCGGATTGCCTCCCACATGAAGCTGATGAGATTGCCTTCGAACTGCACGAGGTCGGCTGACCTCAGCTTCAGCGCTTGAAATGTATGAAGAAAAAGAATGTCGGCCGAGCTTCCTTGGTCGATGAAAACTCGGGCGACTTCGAAATTGCCAATCAACGCCGTTATCACCATTGGATCATTGTGATCCGGGATGACGTCTTCCATGTCTTGGTCAGAAAAAATGATAGGGATGTTCCTAGATGGTTTTTTGCCAACGGGTTTGTGGTGGACAGCGAGAACTTGGTTGACGTACCTTTTCCTCTCTGCCCTCTTTTCTCCGTCACCGGAAAACCTCCCGAGATAGTTTCAACTCGGAAGTTTTCAGGTGACTTGTCCAGATCTTGTACCACGACCATGTTTACTCGCTGCGGTTCTTCTTCCTTCTTTTCAGGGGACGGGTCGGCTTTGGCTTTTCCTTTATCGTTGTCTGGGCTGCGCGACCTTCTTCGGCCTCGTCTTTCCACCGCTTCGCGCACATACTGCTGCAATTTGCCCCTTCTCACCATATCCTCAATAACATCCCGGAGCCAGGTGCACTGATCAGTATGGTGGCCGTACCCGTCGTGGAAGTTGCAATATTTAGATTTGTCCCTGATATTGTTCTGATTTCTGAGAAAAGGGGGCCGAGGTACACTCTTGAGTTCGGTCTGCATGGTCTCTCTCCAGACTTGAGACCTCGGGACCGTTAGGGGGGTGTAAGAATCATACTTAGTGATGTACGGACGTCGGCGGTCCTCTTGTTGGCCGACGTGAGAGCGACCTCGGTCACCCTGGTCTGCTTTTCCTCCTCTATCATCCCTGTTACCGCGAGGACGACCTCGAGGGAGGGTACTTTGCGAAGCGGCTTGAGCGTTTTCCATCCTACTTGACTGTCCTTTGTTGAATTCTTCGAGGTTGATGTATTTATTAGATCTCTGCCTCAGCTCGGCCATATCTCTCGACGACTTCCCGATCAAAGAGTCTTTAAATCCTCCCTCGGCCAGGCCTTGAGTGAGGAAGAGGACGGCCACCTCGGGAGATAGATTGGGGACTGAGCTGGATTCGCTGTGAAACCTGTGCAGGTATGCACGTAAGGATTCTTCTGGTTTTTGCGTCACTGTTGCTAGCGTGTGGTCCAACCTGGGTTGCACACAGCTAGCAGTGTACCTGTTAAGAGAGACTCGCTTCATTTCTGCCCAGTTGTTGACAGAATTCTTGGGTAGTGTTGAGTACCATCGATGGACTGGGGCCTAGAGGGTCATAGAGAAAGCTCGGCACTTGAGCCGATCTCCTCCACCATGAAAGTTCACAGCTCCCTCATAAGAAAGGACATGCTCCTGAGGGTCTGTGAGGCCATTGTATCTGGGAATATTGCTGGGTCCGAGGTACCCAGGTGGTGGTTCATAAGCCATGACGGCTGGTGTAAAAGGATGCCCAGGGTGGGAATCATCCGAATCAGGTTGCTGGTCAGGGGGTGGTGTAAGTTGTGTGATGGTTGTGTGTGGTGTTGCAAAGGTTTGTCGAGTTAACGGAGGTTGTGGTGGAAGAGGTGGTGGCGGAGGGAACTCATTTGGGGCCGGAGCTTGAACAACAGCTCGTTCAGCCAAACGCTGCATAGCAACTTGTTGGAGATCTGCAATAGCTTTACCTTGCTGTTCTACAATTCTCATCTGCTGTCTCATCAAGGATAAGAGTTCTGCATCTCGAGAGAACGTAGACTGTCGTGAGTGGGAACGGTGTGTTGTGCTGACAGAGTGGGCACGTTCGCCGCGGTGGCGGTGCTGTTCAGCGTTGGTTTCTCCGAGCTCAGAGCGTAACTGTACGCGTCGACCTCCGCCGTGATGCTGGGTTGGATTTGTAGTGTCTCTGGTGTGGATGATGTAAGGTCCACTGTGGGTATGGGTGAATTCTGGTGGTGGCGTGGGAGGTGGAGGTGGCGGCGGGGGAGGGGGTGGGGGAGGAGATGGAGGAGGCGGTGGAGGCGGTGGTGGTGGTGACCTTGCTGCCCTGTTAGCTTCAAGGTGCAAGCGCAGGTCCTCAACGGACGACACCCTCCTTAGGCGCCCCTCCTCCTTCTCTGAACTGGTTGTGTCTCAGACATGGTAGAATTTCTGGGAATGAAGTTTATCTTTTCCCACAGATGGTGCCAATGTGATGTCCTAGACGGTGAGGTTCCCCAAGGGTAAGGGAAGAAGACCTTCAGAGGAGCCTCTGTCTAGGGTTACTGTGTGATGTTTGGTGGGAATCCTCAAATGGCTAAGGGAGAAAGCCAAGAAGCAACCCTAATCACTGGTGTGTGAAGGTGGCAATTAGGGTTATAGGACGTACCTGAGCCCCATGTAGTACAGAGCTACTTATAGGGGGGAGCTTGTTGCCCTGATGGGCTTGCTTTAGGCCCAAGTAGGGCCAGCCTGTACTGAACTATGAGTGGATGAGCTGTCCTTGTGGATAAGGTGATGAGCTGTCCTGGTGGATAAGGTGAGACACGTCATCCTGTCCTTGGTGTCGGACTCTGGGAGGTGTCGGACTCTGGGAGGTGTCGGACAGGGAAGTCGGACCTGGGTAGGAGTATGAGGTCGGCCCGTATCTGGCATTTGTTCGGCCGTTGAGCCTTGAGCTCGGCCCAACACACAGAGGGCTTCTTGTAGGGCCGTGAGGCCTTGGTCAAGGGTTCTGAGGACCTCGGCTAGGCCGAGTCCACCACAGGACTAAATTGATGCTAAATATCTTTTGGGGACTAAATTGACGACCACTGTAACTTTCAAGGACCAAAGTGAATATTAACTCTAATTAATATTATTGAAATTATATTACAAAAGCATCATTGAAATGAAATTGTGTCTAAAAGTACATAATGATGCAATGTTGAGATGCATAAGTTTGATTAGTGTGATGTTAAGACTCTACTGTGGCGGAAGATAAAAAAAAGTCTGAGTTGAGTCTTATAGTAGAATGATGATGTAATATTGATGTGTCAGAGTCTGGTGAATATGATGTTAAGACTCTGTTGTGGATGCCCTAATCAATTATCTGGACAAATGACAATTGGTTGATAACTTATTATTAACCGATTATCGTGCTTGAGGATCTGTCAAATTAGGTTTGGTGGAAAACACGATAACCAGTTGCCAAGAAATGATAACCGATTATCAGGCTTCAGTTTGGCTTAAAATGTGTTATGAAGAACTCAACAATCGATTAACAACAATTGTTAACTGATTATCCTTACAGATAAAGGCCAAAATCAGTGTTTTCATCTAACTAACTCTTTAACCGACTTGACATATAAATGTCTATTGTAAAAGGGTATCTCGCAACTAGTTTTCATTTTCAAATACTCAGAAACCCTTGAGCCAAATTCTTCAAAAAAAAGTTAAAGAAACTTTCATATTCTTTTTATCACTTTCACATTCTTAACTCAAACGCGTAATTTTTCATTGTTCATCTTTTTAGATTAAAAAATTAGTGTTGTTAATTTAGTTGTATTATGCTCGTGAGGTGTTATTAGAAAACAACATATCTTTAGAAAAGATTGAGGAGTGAGCTATCCTCAAATCAAGAGTATTCTAGGAAGTGAGGGATCTTCATAAAATAAGTGATTTTACAAGGGCTTTTGAAGAATTTTAACATATTTTGTACAGTTTCAAGGGTGAGGGATCCTTTGCATCAAGAGATTGTCAAGCGAGGAATTTTGGAAGCGTGATTGTACAAATAACAATTTTCAAAAGCATATTGGAAAGCAAATTAAATCTCCCAAACCAGAATGGGAGGTCTAAATGTAACTCTTAGTGTTTGGAGAGTGAACCAGATAAATCACAACGGCTATTCTTCTATCCCTTCTTTAGATAGTTTTAATAATTATTCTTTTGATTTTTGATTTGATTTGCAATGAAATTGTTTCAATCTTTGAATGTGTTACAGTGCTTTGTAATTGTTTTAAGAGTTCATATTATTGATTGTTTAATTGGTTGGAATTGTTTGTTAAAAAAAGAATTTTTTTGAAAACTCAGTTATTTCAGTGCAAATTTTACTATGACAACCAGTTATAACATTCTTCCAATCAGTTAAGTAAACTGAGTCTTAGGTAAGCCTTAGCAGAAAATTAAGAAAATTAAAAATGTTTTGTACTATTATATCATTAATAAAAAAAATCAAGTTTATTTCTTTTGGACAAGACATAATTTTTCAAGATGGAGAATAACACACAATAGCAAGCCCAAAAAATACTGATAAGTTCATGGTATATATGCGCGCTGGTGCAACAAACAAGTTCATGGTATGCTGGTGCAACAAACAACGACGACGAATTATATTGTATAACAAAGCCTATGATCAGTTGAAATCATTGCTGGTTAGGATTTGTAATCATCTTTTTTGGATCCAAAAAATTGAAATGGCTGTTAGATAGTACCAACCTCATGCTAGGTTTGCATAGTGCATTACGTGAATCGAAATCAAGTTCAACTCAAGAAAGCTTAGGCTGTTATCATTGATTGTGGTGATGTGGGTTTGTATCGGGTCAATCGAAAGTCAAGTCAAATATGCAAAGGCTATTGTTTTTTGGCCCCCGCGAGTGACTTTTTGGCCCCCATTTTTAAGCTTCCGGTTGTATGAAACCGGAATGAATTTTCGGTTGTGCTCAACCGGAAGAAATTCAAACCCCACTCCGATTTTTCTGAACCGGAATCTTTCGAATAATCCAGAACTGGAATGGTAATAATATGTGTTGTGACCATATTACCCCTCGAGCCTCACCCATCAGGGAGGGCAATCTGGGAAAACTGGAATTTTTTACCCTTTCCGGTTTTGGATTACCGGAAAGATTCCGGTTCAGAGAAACCGAAGTGGGGTTTGAATTTCTTCCGGTTAAGCACAACCGAAAATTCATTCCGGTTTCATACAATCGGAAGCTTAAAAATGGCGGCCAAAAAGTCACTCGCGAGGACCAAAAAGCAATACTCATATGCAAATGATGTAGGCTCCATGAGTCCTCTTACCTGAGTAAGAGCAATTGCTGAATCTAGTGTTTACTATTAGGCTATAAGATAATTTTTGGCATAAGTCTAACTTTATTTCCTTAAAGCTTCTTATGCCTGCATTTGGTAACATCATGCAAATTTATAAATGGACTTTTGTCCAGATCCATATAAACGAAGTAAGGAAGTCATGCCAAGTGAAATTGGCCCTATATGGCTCAATCAGGTGCATGACTTACGAACAAACTAGAAGGAGACCAGACTATGGAAACAAGGATGCTTGAGTTGACTAGGTTGAACTAGTTAACCATGTATTTGTTAGAGGTCGCTAGAAAGTTAACCATAATTAGAAATGATTAATCATTGTTAGTTTTTTTTTGTTTTTCCATGTATCCATCGACGAGAGCAAGGTGACTCATCTTTCGAGTATGGTTCGGCCTTTTCGGGGGTGATGCTCCCAACTGAAATTCTTTATATTCGTAAGAGTTGGGATCGAACCCTCAACCACTTGCTTAAGTGACACAGCCCCACACCAACTGTGCTAACCTTAGTTGATACTCCCTCTGGTCCTATATATAAGCTTATTTTGAAGATTTTTCTTTGGTCCTTAATATAAGCCTCATTTCCAACTTCCAATGATATTAATTACTTATTTTCCACAAACACTCATATTTACTCAACACTTTTTAGATTCCCAATAATAATCATCATAGGGGTATTTTTGAAAAAACATACCAAATATTTACATTTCTAATATCACTAACAATATTAACTAAGTTTCTTAAAGAGTGTGAAAATTAGTCAAAGGAGCTTATAATATATATATATATATATATATATATATATATATATATATATATATATGAAGAAATGAGTGATACGAGATTGGTGATGTGATGAGAAAATAAAAAATGGAAAAAAAAAATTGAAACGAAAATAGAGGTGTAGGAAAAAACAAGGTGAGATGGAATATCTTTACTCTATTACAAGTTGATTATTAATATGGTGTAAGGTCATGTTGGATCCTATGTGTCATATTTTCTCCGGTTTGAAATATAAAGTAAAAAACTAATTTTATATTTATTAAGGAATAGAGGTGTTAGAATAGAGTTTTTCCCGTTAAAAGGAAGAAAGCTATCTGCTTAACCCAACCAATGACATATGACCAACTTTTTTTTTTATTCAATAGATTTTTCTTCTTTTGAAGTTCACCTTCTTGTGGCTCTCACTGTTTCTCATCCGTGTGCTAACTTTACCCGTGGAAGCAATTGGATTTTCCCTTTTATGTCTCCACTGTCCTCTCCCATAGTTTCTCGTGAAATGTTTTCATGTTCTTATTCAATCTTTCAAGTTTCAAACATCTCCGATCCAATAGCTCATTGATGTCATTCAGGGCCGTCTCAAATATTTCTGGGCCTGTACGGGAATAAATAATGAGGGTCCTTAAAAAGAAAAATAATTTTTTAAAAAATTATTTCATATAATTAATCACTATGTACAAAATATTTTATTACATAACCTCTTCACTCACTTTTACAATGAAATCTGAATTTTCACTTTTGACTTTTTTTGAGAAAAACTTATCAAAAACACCCTTTTGAGATTGGGCTAACTCCCAAAGTTAAGCCCTATTGTTATATAAGATATTTTTAACTTTTCATATATTAATAATAATTAGTATTATTTTTTTTTATTTTTTTTTTAGAAGTATACTCTAGTATACTGTAAAGGGAAAAAAATTGAGAGCCCCTAAAAATCGAGGGCACTGTGCGATCGCACCTCCTCGAACATGTGTCGAGACGGCCCTAATCACTACTAGAAAAAAGACTTTTAAACTCGGTTGCAGCTGTGATGTGGAAAGCGCTGATGTTGAAAATTACACTTTTAAACTCGGTTGTACAATCGAGTTAAAAAGTATTTTTTAACTCGGGTGTTTCGAAGACCCGAGTTTAAAAATGCACACTTTTTAAACTCGGTGGCTTATATTGACCGAGTTAAAAAACACTTTTTAACTCGGATCTTTAAGTCAACCGAGTTAAAAAGTGTGCATTTTTAAACTCGGTCGTTATTTTGACCGAGTTAAAAAGTATTTTTAAACTCGGTTTCTAATTACAACCGAGTTAAAAAGTCTTACATTTAAACTCTGTCACTTTTTACAACCGAGTTAAAAGTTTTTTTTTAAAGATTTTAATTACATTTCATTGTTCAACCCTGCATTTTTTTTAATTTATAGCTATAAAATAAAACACAAAAACAGGAAAACAGAATTCAAATAAATAAATTTATAGGTAGATATATTTTCAGTGCAAGAGAGTTGACAACACAATAAAACTTATATTCCTATTAATAATGTCATTAACTACTATCTAAATGTCACTGATAGAATTTAATAACATAATTAGACCATGACATTTAACAAGCACCCAAAATTGATTTGAGTACAAGGCAATAGAGCAACAACACTAATTTATTATAAAACAATCAAAAAGTAGAAAATTATCATTCATATTTTTACAACATTAATAATAGAGATCAAATGTATCTCAAAAACCAAATGAATGGGGTCCCCAAGATAACCAAATGATGCATCACTGCAAGCACAATTGAAAATTGAAAAGATAAATAACTTAGTTAAGGCCTAAATCATGTGAAACAAACATTACATATATTTATGTGTAAATCCATATTGATTTCTAACATCAGCCCTACTATCAGAAAATGAAAGCACAAGAGCCCGTCAGAAAATTTTGAAGTAGCAAATGATAAGAAGTCCATACCTATCCCTATAAATGTTGTTAACAACTTTGACACTGATAGGATCAACTTCAGAAGGTAAAGAAAAGCTGCAACCTGCATCAGTTAAAAAACACCACATGAAAGGAAAGATTCTTGGAATCTCTACACCATAGTTAATGTTCATTCAAGCATAAATCAATCACTATTTCCAGCCCACCTCTGTACAAACACAGAAAAGTAAAATGGTAAACTGCAGGCTAATTGGACCAAAGAAACTTGGAACTCGAGCTTCCAAAACCAATCAGTGGACCCAGACATCACAATAAATGCATTCTAGATAATGTTTACATCATATATTTAGCAAAATAAATTAAAACTTCACAAACTAAATTATAAATGGTTTAATGCAGAACAAAAATACTACCATAGTTTAATGCAGACTAACATTTTCTAATCAATAATCAAAACTTCGACTTTACTTTTGTAGCAATACTGCAAGGGTGGGTATGAGGCTGTTTAAAATACAGAAGATTCTAAATTTTGTACTGAGATCAAATAATACAATAACCGAGTAGTCCAAAGTGGTAAAAAGGCCAACACAAAACAGAGTGCAATTCTTTACCTGATAGTTGGGCCAGAAAATAGTAAACAAACTAGGAGTAAAAATCGACTATTCTAAAATGTCAATCGTAAAATACCGAGACATAGGATCATGATCGTATAGATGGCATATAAAGGATCGATAATTTTTGTAGGCCTCTCAAATTATAACTGAAATCTTTTCAGTCAAGGCTTCAATTTCATATGCTCCTTATTGCTACATGCTGACTAAATATAAACAAAATGAAAACAAACTGTCACTTAAATGATTTGTTGAGACTAAGCACACCATAACCTAAACCATAGGAAAAATGGGAAATCTAATACTGAGTTGGTAAATAAAAGACCAAAGCGAAAATAGAAGGTTTCTTATGATGCGCAAATATCCAGCCAGTTATAAATGAATTAGGAGTCTCAAAAATGCACTGAGAAGTTTACCAGGTGAGAGCTCAATAAATTATAAATGGTAACAAACTAGTGGAGTAGTTGAGAACTTGAGATTTGAGAATCAGCAATATCAAATACTATACAATTGAAAAATAAATCATATAGTACAAATATATAATATAAATCTAAAAAGAAATCCATGCACTATATTATGAGGAGTTAAGTTGAATGTCAGAAAGTAGGAAACAGAAATAGTTAACCATACAAGCAGAAATAACATACATACTTGAAGATGGTGAGAAGCCAAAGCCAGGAATGATTAGGCAAAGCAATAAAGAAACAAACAGCAGCAGTTAACCAAGCAACAGAGACTTTCTGACTCCCATGCTACAAAGGAAAAAATACCAAGCAAATTATTAAGTATATCAAAAAGCCGAGCCTTCAACAACTCAAATAACAACACTCTCAATTAATTCATTAGTTTAAGAAATATTGCTCTTACATCATAGATTGCAATCTGGAACAAGGTGATTGCTGTGAGTAGTAGCATGGATTGAGAAGGCAACATCATTTGCTGCCACGGGTATCATCTGAAATAGTCCTTTTTTTACAAAATTACAAAATTATCCTTTTTTTATAGAAAAAGTGCGACTAAGACAATAATCAAGCTTAAGATAAAAGAACAGATCCAAGAAACAGAGAGAGAGAGAGAGAGGAGGGCTGAAGTAGAGAGAAGCATTGTAGATGAGATAGGAAGAGTGCTTGGTGAGATTCAACAGCACGAAATCAAAGTTGAGCTCAATAAATCATAAAAGGTAAAAATGAAAGCACAAGAGCCCATCAGAAAATTCTGAAGTAGCAAATGATAAGAAGTCCATACCTATCCCTATAAATGTTGTTAACAACTTTGACACTGATAGGATCAACTTCAGAAGGTAAAGAAAAGCTGCAACCTGCATCAGTTAAAAAACACCACATGAAAGGAAAGATGCTTGGAATCTCTACACCATAGTTAATGTTCATTCAAGCATAAATCAATCACTATTTCCAACCCACCTTTGTACAAACACATAAAAGCAAAATGGTAAACTGCAGGCTAATTGGACCAAAGAAACTTGGAACTCGAGCTTCCAAAACCAATCAGTGGACCCAGACATCACAGTAAATGCATTCTAGATAATGTTTACATCATATATTCAGCAAAATAAATTAAAACTTCACAAACTAATTTGAACAAGAAATGAACCAATTTTATTTTCTTAAAAAAACTTAAAGGCCGCATCTTTTTACCTTGAAGAATGTAGACCAATCATCCCCTTGCCCCAGTCTTCTTATATTTTGAAAACCCTTGTTCTACTGATATAGTAAAGTTGCAACCAAACCTTTCACCATGGTATCAGAAATTTCAAAACTAGACATGGGTATCCTCGGTATAGAGAAACCAAATCTCTCATAAAGTGTTAAGGCTCAAGGGCTTAGTGCTTATAAAACAATTTCCATCTCCAGAGAAATATGAAGGTGTAAGCTGCTAAGAGCCAAAATCTTCGGTATAGAGAAACTAAATATGTCCCAAGTTTGCTAAAAATGACAGAAATGTGAAGTCTCAGTATTCAAATATTTATGAACATGCACTTACAGCATAGTTGGAAGAATACTGTGCCCATAGAGAAGCAAAGTGGCAACCAGCAAAAGTCCAGAAGCAGATGATATAAAATTGCTTCCGGAAAGGAAAAACCAGTAAAACAACAAAACCAGCGCAAGGAAATATGTAAAGGATGTCTTCTCGTCTCCACAACAATACGTCAGCCACTGCAGCAATAAAGCTAAACATTATTTTGGCTTGAGAAAATGTTATCAAAGCTCCATGATTCAGGGTAGATAATTTAAATGGAAAATAAATCTGTTTGTCAAATTTGTGAATTCATGTTTATGGCCCAAAATAACATATACCAAGTAGCAGTTGATATAGATAGAACAATAGAAACAACCAATACAATTACAAAAGTGATGCAAGGCATTGGAGAGTGTTTGCTAAGGACGACGTAAATAGGAAAAAGAGTGAAAGAAAAGAGTGATAATAAGATCTTTATTCTCAGACCTGGCGTGTGAGACCGCTTTTGTGCTAAAGGGTGGTGAGGCAAAATTTTGCAGGGTGAAATGCAAACAAGCTGCACTTTTCTTCAGCATTCCCTCATTTTTGTTGTACCATACAAGTAATTTTCATTCAAAACTTTTTAAACTTAGCCAAGCACACTCTTACAGTAAATAAAAAATGCAAATATATAGGCAAGCCTAAAGCAAGGTATGTTGGTGGTGGCCTTGTACTAGTATCAAGGCAACTTAATTTGCAAGATCCAAGTTAGCTATTCCAACACGATGAGACACAGATCATCGCAAAAAATGCGTAAAAAACCCACCAACATGTTGCAAGTCATGTATTTATCGTAGCCTAAGGGAAAGCATTATGTTCTAACCTTTTCCACCACCAAGCAAAGATAATATGCGTAAGAATACATCCTACATCGCAGAGAATGAAATTTCAATCCAGTGAGCGCCAAGCCGCCAACACTTATTAGCAAAGGTGAATTTCAAAACAACCACTTCACTTTTATTTTTCTTATAAGCAAATATTATTAAGCGCAGTCCCCAGTGCTCGAACCTAAGTCCTGACACTTTATGTCCCACAACTCATTCCTCACCATCAGCCATATACATATCGCTTATTTCAAAGAAGAGAAACACTAAATTCCCAATTCAAACCCTAATTTCACTCATTTCCACGACAAACAGATTAACTCCACTCTAACTGAATCGCAACAAAAACAAAACAATCAAAACAACCACTTAATTACTCATATCACCTAAGAGAAACCCAAAATTCCCAATCTGAACCCTAATTTCACTCATTTCCACTTCTAACAGGATTAAATCCCCTCTAATGGAATCAAAAATAATCAAAACAAAGATTAAGGATTAAAAAAAAACGCACCATCCTCCCCTTCTTCCTCATCCTCCTCTTCATCGGAATCAACACCGGCCTCTTCATCGAAGAAATTAGCAACCCTCCCACGCTTGGGCTTCCGTCCACCACCGCTTTTTCCATCATCGAAATCCTCGTCGATCAAGCGAGAGAAGAGAGAGCGGCGATCGTTCTTCAGGGAAGAGGAGATAGCGGCGGTGGACAGGATAGAGCGGCGATGACGTCGTCTTCGCTGTCAAGAGGGGAGCGTACGACTAGTCGCAGCAAGGGACCTCGGCTTCACCATTGTTCGAATCGAAGGAAGACGGCGGCAGAAACCAAGAAGAAGAACGAAGAAACGGCGGAAGTGTCTAATTTTAGGGATTTAGTTTTAGGGAAACCAAGAAGAAGAAAGAAGAAATGGGCTGTGCTGTATGTGGAAGTGCATAATGTGAGAATTTTCTAACTCGGTGAAGTAAAGCCGAGTTTAAAAGTTTTCATTATAATTTCAAAACTGCCACCGCTTCTTCTTTTAAATTCGGTGCATTATAATAACGAGTTAATATGTCTTTTTTTTATTTATTTAATGTAAGGGAAGAACTTTTTAACTCGGCCAATGCAACGACCGAGTTAGAAAGTATTTTTTAACTCGGTTGTTCAAGAGCCGAGTTTAAAAGTCTTTTTATTTTATTTTTTATTTTTTGTTAGGGAAGGACTTTTTAACTCGGTCACAAAAACGACCGAGTTAAAAAACATTTTTTAACTCGGTCAAACACACGACCGAGTTTAAAAGTGTAAATTTATTTACAAAATTGCCACTGCGTTTTATTTTAACTCGGTTTTACAATGACCGAGTTTAAAAGACCGATTTTAAAAGTCTTTTTTCTAGTAGTGAATGTCATTCATCTTGTACCAGTAACACTTTATAGAGTTCATTATATATATGACTCTGGACAACAAGTATTCTAATACTCCCTCCGTCCCATTATTTTATAAAAAATGCAAAAATTTTATTTCATATTAAAGTAAAAAAATAAATGAAAAAATCTTAAAAATTGTATATTGTATCGATGATTGATAAATAAGTAAAGAAAACATATCTAAAGATTTTTTTTGGAGGGAATATTGTAATATGTATTAATTGTAATGATATGAAAATTTGTATAATATCAATTTGTAATTAATAAAAGAATCATGCATATTGATAAACAGATACTCTCTTATTTTCATTAACTTTTTTGACTACATTTATCAAGATAATAGGACGGAGCGAGTAATAAAAAAAAATTAACGGATCGTTCTTAATTTGGCTACAGAATAGTTTCCTCCTTTCAACATGAAGAACTATATTCCCTGTAGATATTATAGGAAAATAATATTAAAAATAAAACAAAAATTAAATAAAATACTAACAATTTTTTTGGGATATTTTAGAAAAATAAGATTGGGAATGAAACAAACAAAATTTAAAAAAAAAAAACTAAGTCAGCTGGCCACATGTCATTTAAAACAAAATTTAATTTTTGTTTCATTCCCAACGAAACTTTTCTAAATTACAACCATTCTTTTGTAAATTTGAGAAAATTAAATATAATCAATTAACTGTCTTAATAAGCGTAAAATTAATTACTTTTACTTATAATTCGATTCGGAAGGAATACTATGATTTATCTATCCCATAAAAAAACATAAGTTCAAGTTATTTTTTTTCGAGAATTTGAAAAAAAAAATTCATACTCCCTCCGTCCTTAAATATACGATCCCTTTAGGAGATTTCACGTCCATTAAGAAAGTGAAATAATTTAGTTAATTGTATTGGAAATGTGAACTTTTTATATATTTTTTCAAAATTACCCCTATTAATATTATTGAGAATCTAAAAAGTGTTAAATAAATAGGAGTGTTTGTGAAAAAAATAATCAGTGATCATTGAAAATTGGTAAAGGGTCTTATAAACATGGACAAAATAAAAGTGTCAAAACGGTCTTATATTTAGGAACGGAGGGAGTAATTTTTAACCATATTTAATTTTTTAATAAATATCCTAAAAATAGTAGTACCTTTTAACATTTGAAAAAGAAAATAGTACTTCATCTCATCTCAAATGTAAGCAAATAAAAACATCTTATTAATGGTCTCAAATATAAGCAAACTTAACTAACTCTCTATTTTCAATACAATCATTCCTAAACTATCTTAATAAAGTGGTTGTATTATTTAATTTTTGTTTCATTCTCGATGCATATTTTTTAAAGTAGTCTATTTATAAAAAAAAACAAAAAACTCAAAAAAAATTAAATATATTCAACTAACTTTCTTAATAAGCGTGAAGTTAGTTTTTTTTCTTATACTCCATCCGGTCCTATTTATAAGACCATTTTGAGGTTTTTCACTCCAGCAAGGAAAGTGGATAAATTTGTTAGTGGCATTGGAAATGTGGAAATTTGATATACTTTTTCAAAACTACCCCTATAATTATTATTGGAACTATAAAAAGTGTTGACTTTATATGGATATTTGTGTAAAGAAGTAATTAAATGCTATTAAAAATTAAAAATTTCTCTTATAAATAAAACCAAAACAAAAATTCCAAAATCATCTTATAAATAAGATTAGATGAAGTATATGGGATAGGAGGAAGTACATTTATATATTCATGTGGAACATCATTAAATCACGGATTCATGCCCCTGAAATGCTTGCGCATCAATGATATTGCGCATTTTATAAGAAGGGTTTTACTGATAAGTACTTCCTCCGTCCCTAATTATAAGTCTCTCTTAACACTTTTATTTTGATTATATTTATAAGGTCATTTACCAATTTTCAATGAACATCAATTATTTTTTTCCACAAACACCCCTATTTATTTAACACTTTTTAGATTCTCAATAATATTAATAGGGGTAATTTTGAAAATACATATCAAAAGTTCACATTTCCAATACAATTAACTAAATTATTCCACTTTCTTAATGGACGTGAAATCTCCCGAGAGGACCTTATAATTAGGGACTGGGGTAGTATTTTTTTTTTGGCTTATTTAAGTTTTTAATCCATGAACTTAGGTGCTTTTTTGAAATTGGTTCTTAAACTTTTTTTTTCGATGTTTTGAGTCCCTAAACTTTGCTCAAATTTTGGAAATGGTCCTTTCATCACTTGAGTGGTGATATGACCGAGAATATGTCACGTCACTTTCGCCATATCAATAGGTAACGTACCAAATGATGTCACGTGAATTTTTTAAATAAAAAAATATTTATTAAAAATAATTAAAAATAGAATTTTTTTTAAGAAAATCGAATCTTTTAATAAATTTTAAAATAAATTACTTTTTTAATAAAAGAAAATGATGTAGTTGTCTTGTGACTCTACATAACACGTCACTCGTTGATATTGTGAAAGTTACGTGACATGTCGTCGGCTATATCATCACTTAAGTGACGAAAGGACAATTTCAAAAAATTAAACAAAGTTCAGGGACCCAAAGCATAGAAAAAAATTTAAGGACAAATTTCAAAAGAGCATCTAAATTCAGGGACTAAAATGTTAAATAAGCCTATTTTTTTTAAGGTACTCCTATTTGTTAAAGATATTAAAAATGAAAAAAATCATAAATTCAAGTTATTTATATTTTTGAAAATTCAAAAAAAATACAATTTTTTCATAATTTTTAACTATATTTAATTTTTTTTAATAAATATCCTAATAGCACTCTTTATTAAAGATATTAAAAATAAAAAATCATAAATTCAAGTTATTTATATTTTTGAAAATAAAAAAAATAAATTTTTTTTTCGTAATTTTTAACTATATTTAATTTTTTTAATAAATATCATAATACCACTCTTTATCATTGAAAACGAAAAGATAAGGCAAATGAGCGGATGGCTGTGGTGTTCAATATGCACCACACCCAAAAGTAGAGTGCATTAGGCCTTAAAAATGGTTGAAAATGAAAAAAGCATGCGAGTTTATTCTCATATGACTCGTGCAGTAGTCGTACTATTTTGCTTGCAACTTGTGTTTTGGTCTGGCCCAGTTGGGCTATAGTCTGAGTCTCTAGACCAATGACATAGAGATTTGATCACTATTATCATTAAAATCCGGTAAATCATGTCCATACCTCCCTACGGAGTTGGAAAATTCTTACTCACTTGATAGTAGAGTAGTACTTTTCTACATGAATCCCACAATTTGCTTTTTGGGATTTCGACCACAAAAACAAGAAAAGACATATCCATAGGTTGAGGCGTTGAGCTTGGCCACCACACGACATGGCCACATTCCTGACCCTTGTGTCCTCTAAGATATAAACGAATCCCCGCATCCCATCACAGGAGTCGACCCTTCACTACCTTCAAAGGGTAAAGACAAAGGATGTATTAGGCATACATGAATAATGGATTTTCGCCAAAATGAAAATAAAAGGTACTACCTCTCTCCATCCATAAATAGAAGTATTTGGGTAATCTTTTCATGTTGATTAAAGAAAGTTACTCTCTCAATTTCTTATTATTTGTCCTTTTAAAAAAAAAAAGTTATTCATTTTATATTTATCTTTATTTAATAGGTCTTGATTGATATAATTAGTGGAAAAAAATTAATTATTATATAGAGAGAAAGGGTGTATTGGAATAAACACAATTGATATATTAGAAATCTAAACAATGATTATATTTCTTAAATGATGTGGTTTATTTGAAATATGACAGATGAATATAAACGGATGGAATAGTTAATATAGTTAATGATATTAGAATTAATAACATTTGATATACCTTTTCAAAATCACTCTTATATTGAAACTCTAAAAAAATATTGAGTAAATAGGAATATTTGTGAAAAAAGTACTTCATTTGTTTCTAAATATAAACATTAGATAATAAGGTTTTAGTTTCTCTAAATATAAGCTCTTATCTCAATTTTCAATGACATTATTTTTTGGGAGATGTTATTTACACCCTTAACATTGCTATTTACACCCACTTTTTATAATATTTTACACTAACTTTTCAATATTACCCTCCTTCCAAAAAACTAAACATTCTTTTCATTTTTACTTATTACACCTATTACTCTTAAAACTACTCATCTCCCTTTACGTTCTTCGATCTCCACGCCCATTTTATTCAAACACTCAAAACATATTTTCTTCTTCACTGTTCTATTTCTTCTTCTTCTTCATCCATTCTTTCACCACATGGATAGCATATACTCCCTCTGGTCCTATTTATAGGGCATACTTAACCATATTACACGGACCAAAGAGGGTAGTTAGATTTCTTGAAACTTTAAAATAATACTTCAACATTACAATCTTACCCTCTTAACTTGCATTGGGAATTTTACAATGTATTACTTCACATTAATGGACAAAGGGCAAATAAGAAAAAATAGTAATAAATGCCTCCTAAAAAATACAAAGTGGCTTATAAATATGACCAAAAAATCCTTCTAGAATGTGACTTATAAATAGGACCAGAAGGAATATAACACAAAATATAAACTAAGAACACAAAGCTCCATCCATTTTTTCATCCATTCTTTCACTTTAAGGCCACACACGGTTCTGAAAAAGCGTGGGTAGTAGCACTCCAACTCCAATTAAGGCAACAGACACCAGTTGGATCCCAAAGTCTCAAACTTTCCTTTCATTTAAACCTAACGTGCCCACTTCCTACTTACAAATTATACTCCCTCCGTTCCAATTTAACTGTCACTTTAGCAATTTCACACAGATTAAGAAAGTTATTTAATATTTCAATTTCAATTTTCAAGAGAATTATTAAATAACTTTAATATAATACCCTCAAAGTACATTAATTATTAATCATTTCACATATTTCAACACATTAAATGCAAGGTTAAAGGTGAAAAAAATCAATTAATACATCATCGAATTCCTAAAGCGACAAATAATTTGGAACAAGTTAAAAATGCTAAAGTGACAGATAATATGGAACGGAGGGAGTAATCCTTACCGTTTTATTAAATTAAATTAAAATATAAATTGACAAACAAATTTAACCCTATAAAAGTAGAAATTTGAGATCTTCTGTGTGTAAAGTAATTCTCTGTTAGTGACTTGTTGAATTGAATCCGTCCCGTTTACATTAGCATCTTATTACACTGTTACATTACATCACGAGTATTATTATTATAATGCAATACATCAACAAAATTCATAATAATATTTTCAGTGATTAAAAAAGTATACAAGGTTTTGGGTGAGCTGAGCTTTTATGGAGAAAAATGTGGGTGTGAGTAGCAATATAATATATAGGGTGTGAGTATTGATATATATATAGGTTTTTAGGATTACGGGTATAAATAATAGGAGTGGTGTAAATAATAGATACATGTGTGTGAGTAGTAGTATAAGGATAATATTGAAAAGTTAGTGTAAAAAATTATAAAAAGTGTGTGTAAGTAACAATGTTAAGGGTGTAAATAACATCTCCCTTATTTTTTTCATAAACACTTATATTTAGTAAACATTTTTTAGCGGTCCAATGATAATTATAAGGTAGTTTTGAAAAAGTATATCGAATATTATCATTTCTAATTTCTAATAATACTAACATTATTAACCAACTTTCTTATTCACGTTAAAGTTTAAACTAAATACTTATATTTAAAGACGAAAAAGTAAATTTGAGGAGAGAGAGGCTCGGCCTTCTCTCTTCCACGATTTTCTTCTCTTTTCTTCTCTGTTTTCCTCTCTTTCGTGATAGCGGTAGAAGGGGAGGGAGAATCTCTCCGTCCCCTTCCTTTGGTTGGTGTGTGGGTTTTTTTCTCTCCCGGCCCAGTTATATCTGGGTTAAATAAATAAATCTTGCCTTTGTGCAAGTGGTGTGGTTTTTCTTGTCCCAATTTCATCTGGGTTTTGTTTTTGTGTGTTTGAGTGTGGGAAGGCTTTTTGTTTGTCCAGATCTGATGACCTTCCTATCTTCTCCAATAACTAGAAGACTGGTATTCGGGACAGTTTTTCCCTTCTAGATCTCTGTCTTCTCCTCTGTCCAGTGGCTATACCTCCTCAGATCTGAGATTCTTTGTCGCCGAACTGTCCGGCATTGATGAGATAGTTATCTTGGAAACAAAGGCTGTTGAATATCTTGTTAGAGTTCGAAGCTGGATGTTGATGATGATCCTGATCCCCAAAGAGTTTGCTGTTATGGCTGAGTATCTAGTCTTTTTTAGCAATTTTTATTGTATGGAAAATATGTGTTTTGTTATTGTATTGTTGGATCTACTTGTATTATTTTCTGTTATGGAATGAATTACATATTTTCCTTTTAAAAAAAAAGACGAAAAAGTAATTAATATTTATTAAAAATTAAATTCAATACTTATACACTATTTAGTGGTTATACTCTATTTAGGTTAAGAATAAGAGTACAAGAGAGTTATGGGCATCTAAAGCTGAAGGCCCAAGATAATCTTGTTCTGAGTTGACGTGTTGTGCTTTTTAGCACCTAATTTGGACACATTTTTTTGGGTTAACTCGCATGATTTGCATGTTTGAGCACATGTCCTTGTTCCCGGGACCAATTATCATTCCTTTTTGCCAAAGTAAACTCCTAATCATAACACCACGAAAAAAAAATTGTACTTTCTTCGTCCCTAAATATAAGACATTTTTAGATTTTTATTTTATTCCTATTTATAATATTCTTTACCAATTTTTAATAATTATTAATTACTTTTTTCCACAAACACCCCGAATTATTTACCACTTTTTATATTCTCAATAATATTAATAGGGGTAATTTTGAAAATATATATCAAAAGTTCACATTTCCAATACAATTAACTAAATTATTTCATTTTCTTAATGGACGTGAAATCTTCCAAAGAGGTCTTATATTTAGGGACGGAGTGAGTAATTCGTAAATAAATACTCTCTCCGTCTCCAAATACAAGACCCTCTTGACATTTTATATTGTCACTATTTATTAGACCCTATATCAATTTTTAATGAGCGTTAATTATTTTTTTTCACAAACACCCCTATTTATTTAACGTTTTTTAGATTCCGAACAATATTAATAAGGGTAATTTTGAAAATACATATTAAAAGTTTACATTTCCAATACAATTAAATAAATTAATCAATTTTCTTAATGAATGTGAAATTTTTCAAACGAATTTTATACACCCTCCGGCTCGAATTATAAGCAAAACTAACTAAAATTACGCTTATTAAGCAGGTTAGTTAATTGTATTTAATTTTCTCAAATTTATAAAAAAATAGAGGTATTTTCGGAAAGTTGCATTGAGAATGAAACAAAAATTAAATAAGATAACAATTTTCTAGGGATGTTTTAGGAAAGTGGCATTGAGAATGAAATAAAATTTAAGAAAATTGGTTAATTTTGCTTATATTTTAAACCAAAAAATGTATGTTTTTTGTTGCTTATATTTCAAGCCGGAGGAAGTAACAAAAGACGGAGGGAGTAATTTTTATTGACGATGCAAAACTTAAAATCAGAAGCACTAGTAACACTTGACACGGCACCTTAAGTAAGATTGGATGGGAAAATGAGAAAGGTAAACCTTGAAAAGAGATGCTATTTGGTGCGACAAAAATAGCAAGACAATTGACGAACAAGAACATCAACGGCAATGCTTAGCTTAGATCTCACATGTATATAAATACTCCCTCCGGTCTTATATATAGGACATACTTGACCATATTTCTCGGCCCAAGAAAAGTAGTTAGTTTTATGAATTCTATGAGAATATATTGTAACATTACAATTTTACCCTCTCAACTTTTCTTGAAAAATTCACACTCATCAATGAACAACAAAAAACACATGCATTTAATAAGGGCAAAAAAGAGAAAAAGCAATAAATGATGCATAGAAAATACAAAATATCTTATATATAGAACCAAAGATTGCTTCTAAAATATGTCCTATATATAGGACCGGAGAGAGTACCATCTCAAATCAATGGTTTATAATTGTCGCACACAATTTCTCACGGAGTTTGTCCTCCTAATAAGCATTTTCCAACCTTGAAAAACTCGATCATTTTTATGAGCCCCAAATCTAAAAAAAAAAGTAAACGCATCCAAATAAAAGAATCAAATCATTATACTATATCTCCTCATCATCATTTTTCATCTCCAATTTCCTTTCCAATTTTTCGTTTGTTTGTTTGTTTTTGTTTTTGTTTTTTTTTTTTTCTATTTTCCTTTAATAATTTCTCAAACATGTGTCAATCCCTCTTCCCATTAAGATTTTATAGTTTCTGGGGAACTAAAAGAATTGTATGGCAAAGTATTTAAAAAAAATCGATTCTAAATACAGAACATCTCTAATATGCTTTTGTTTTTTTTTTCTTACTTTGAATTCTGAAAACAATTAAAACTCTTATCACCCATACGTAAAAGATTGAAGGATTTTTTTTTTCGTTTAAAGAAAACTTATAGGATTCATGTTCAATCTGTGATGGCATAAATATATGGAAAATCATTTTTATTTAATTATTTTAATTAGGCCTTAGTACTAATAAATATTGCTAACAATGTGTACTGAACAACATTAAAACCATGGTTTTGAAAACCGGATCAGACCGGATCGGTCGGTTCAACCAAAAAACCAGTGAACCGGTGGGATGTCGATTCGGAATAGGCCAAAAACCATTCTACAAAAAAAGTCGGAATTGAACTGGCTGAACCAGTATTAAACCGCTAAAATCGGTCAAAACCGGTGGCTCATCAGTTTGGCCAGGTTTGAATTTGAAAGCCCAATTTCAGCAAAAAACTGGGCTTTTTAAAAAAAAAATAAAAAATTAAATAGCGGAATCCTATATGTTGGAAACTCAAACGACACCAATATGAGTATCGCTAGTTGATTACGCGTTTGCTCTCATATCAACGAGAAAGAATATTAAAAGTTTAGATTTTATAACTGAGAAAAGTCAAAAACCCACAAAGGCAAAGAAGTGAAGTGAAAGAAGAAAGAACAGTGAGTGACGCACAAAAAGACAAAGAAAGCAATATCAATAATCAATAGAGAAAAAGTAAAAAGGCACAAAAATGTAAAAGTGCTAAATTATAATGATTAAATACACTTGCGTTCATTAAGACCGATTGGACCACGATTCAATCACGGTCCTACAATTAAACCTTGAACCAGTACCTTGACCGGTTCAATAATCGGTCCGATTTTCAAAACAATGATTAAAAGTTTAAAACCATTGTACCCTTCACGCGGCCCAACAATGGACCACCTATCTCCGTAACCGCCCTAATTAATTGTGCATTTTATGGCCTAAAATGACGTATAGTCACTGCTAAGTACTACTCCCTTTCGTCCTATGTACAAGCATACTTAATCATATTTCCCGAATCAAAGAAAGTGCTTAGTTTTGTAAATTTATGAGAACATATTTAACATTATAATTTTACTCATTCCACCTTATTTTGAAAGTTCACATTCATTAATGAATAACCAAAAAACATAATTAATCAAAGCATTTAATAGTGGCAAAAAAGAGAAAAAATAATTAATAATACATAAGAAATATAAAATACACTATATATAGGACCAAAAATTTCTTCTCGAATATGCCCTATATATAGGATTAGAGGGAGTAACAATAACAAAGCTATTAGCAACTGCCAAATGGCCTGCATATATTTTACTCCCTCTGATCATAAATATAAGACCCTTTTGACACTGTTATTTTGTTTCTATTTATAAGACCTTTTATCAATCTTTAATGATAATTAAATACTTTATTTCACAAACACCCCTATTTATTTACCACTTTTTAAATTCCCAATAATATTAATAGGAGTGATTTTGAAAATACATATCAAAAGTTCACATTTTCAATACAATTAACTAAATTATTTCACTTTCTTAATGGACGTGAAATCTTCCAAATGGATCTTATATTTAGGGACGGAGGGAGTATATCATATCTTTCATCTAATTTAGTACTCCATCCGTTTCACAATGTTTGGCCTTTTACATTTTCAATACACAAACATATTTTTTCCCAATATTAACCTTTCATTCAATCATTTCTCTTACTTCTCATTAATTCTACTTTTATCATCTCTCTCATCTCTAAACCACTATACATTAATTAATGGATACACTTACTAATAAAAATTAAATACTATTACAATTTTCAATAAGGATTAAATAGGAGCATTTTAGACAAACTATACATAATACTTACAATAATTACCATTTTCTTAATCTGTGTGCCCAGACCTAAAAGGCCAAACATTGTGAAACGAAGAGAGTAATTTACTACTTCATCCGGTCCTATTTATAAGACTCTTTTAAAGTTTTTATTTTCGTCGTATTTATAAGACCTCTTTTCAATTTTCAATAGCATTTAATTACTTATTTTTACTAACACTCATATAAAGTCAACACTTTTTAGAGTTCCAATAATAATTATAGGGGTAATTTTGAAAAAGTATATTAAATTTTCACATTTCCAGTGTCATTAATAAACTTAATTATTCACTCTTTTTTATGGGAGTGAAAAACCCCTACATAATCTTATAAATACGACAGAAAGGAGTACTACCATTTAGCAAAATTAGAGGAGTCCATTTTAGGATTAAGTAATCTGACCCATACATACACAGTTACACACACCAAACTCCATAAAACAATGATAGATTGATAGCGCTTTTTCAAAAGCTTAATTAAGTTTTACGACTATGTATTATGAGGCTCTTTTATCATACACCTTTAGTTTTTTTAGTTTTTTTTTTTAAATATTTATGTCCTGAAATTATGTTTTATTTTGGATAGTTTTTTTTTTTTTTTCAATTCTATCCATTTCTTACAACAAGACTGACGGAACTGTAGGGATGTGCTGGACCCGAATCGACCCCGTGATCCAAACCTGACCCGGTTGGTTCGGGTCGGGTTGGACCCGGTCTCATATGTGAAAAGGAGATATGGGTTCGGCCCAAATAAAGCTATCCTGCATCGGGTACGCGTCGGGTCGGGTTTGACTCCGGGTCACCCAACCCAACCCGATATATGTAAACATTTTTTTTTATCTATATTAATAATGTAAACATGTTTTTATTTTGTTTTTATTTTATTTTTATATTATATATTTATACAATACATCATATATTATATGGCGTCATTTCTAACTTAGCAATTTAATTACTTTTTATTTATTTATTAAGTGACACTTTATTACTTGACTTTACTACCAATAGTCCCTTTTTCTTATCTTTGTTGTACAATATTATATAAATGACATTTTGTAAACAATATTTCCCCTAGTTTAATCATTTTTTGTAGCCATAAGTGAAATCTTGAATCTAAATTTAGCATAGTTTTTTTTGTTTACATCGAAATTTAGTATCTTGCAATGACTTGCTTTACTATACCACTTTTAGGCTTGTGATTCTTGTCTCGGGTCAACCCGAATCCGTCCTCATCTTGATCCGTCCTATTTAGACCCACATATATTCGGGTTTTTTTTTCGAGTTTAGGAACGAGTACGGGTTTAAAAATTGACCCTGTTAATATTTACGGGGTCGGGTGACGGCCACACCAAACCCGTCCCAACCCGTCCCACGCTCACCCCTAGATGGAAGTACACGCGACAGCTGCTACACGTGATAATTTTTCTATATACTCTTATTTTTGATTAAATAATAAGAAAATATTATAAAAAATTGGCTTATTTATGTTTTTAGTTCATGAAAGTTTAGAGTGTTTTGATTTTGGTTCCTAGAAGTTTTTTTGACCTTGATTTATCCTTAATTATTTTGAAAATTTAGTTTTATTCTCTCCCGTTAAAAAAAGTTCGTTAATTGCATATGTGGCTAATGGAATGTCACATTGACATACACATATGCAAGTACTGTGTGTCATCAGCAGGATTACGTGGATGATCCAGGCCCGCAAGAGCAAAAGGGTCAAAACCCAACCCAAATGTGTTTGTGAATTGGGCTTTGGCCCTTTTACTCCTGCAGGGCCGGATCATCCGCGTCATCATACCGATAGTATGCAATACTTGCACACGTGTATATTGATGTGACATTCCGTTAACCACATCAGCAATTAACGGATTTTTCTTAACGGACATGAACTAAAACCAAATTGGGAGATGTTATTAACACCCGTTTCATTACTACTCGCACCCGGTTTTTATAAATTTTTGCATTTACTTACCAATATTACTCTTATATTAATACATACACCCGTATATTTAATACTCATACCCTATTTCTATTATTTGCACCCATAATCCTAAAAACCTAATACTTAGCCAATTTTATTACTCACATACACTACCTTCAATCTTTCGTCACCAATCCACATAATCATCTTCAACCTCTCATCATTCACCATCCTTCTTAGCCAATCTGCATAGTCATGCTCAAATGTTGAGAGGTAATAATCGTAGAAAGAAGGCATGGCTATGGTTGATCATCATGCGGACAATTTGGTCTATGAAGAACAAATGTGGACAAATTGCTTGAACTGCTAGAGCTTTGAAATTTATTCAAAGACACTTTTAACCTATTATGAACACAAATCACAAATGTATCAAATATCAAATGTAAACTATTCTTTTGTTGGCTGGTTCAATGCTCAATGGAATTATTAAAAATGCCTTGATTTTGTTTTTGCTTTAAGATGGGTACCAAATAAAGTTTACTTCTTTTTCGGATTAAAAAAAATCAATGTGTAAGAAAAATAAATATAGTTAATTTTCATGGAATTGGATGAGAAGGATGAGAGATTAAAGATGATTATGTGGGTTGGTGATGAGAGGTTGAAGATAGTGGGTGTGAGTAATAAAATTGGCTAAGTATTAGGTTTTTAGGATTATGAGTGCAAATAATAGGATTAGGGGTGTGAGTATTAGATATATGAATGTAAGTATTAATATAAGGGTAATATCGATAAATAAATGCAAAAATTTATAAAAACTGGGTGCGAGTAATGATGAAGCAGGTGTTAATAACATCTCCCAACCAAATTTTCAAAACAATTAAGGATTAATCAAAGTCAAAAAACTTCTAGAAACGAAAATCAAAACAACTCCAACTTTTAGGGACTAAAGACTTAAATAAACTTAAAAAATGTTGAATCACATGTAATGGTTGACGTGTACTTCTCTCAGACATGTCAAAAAAAAAAAAAGGGACAAAATTGGATAAAGAGATAGCATAGAAAAGGAACCATAATCTCAAGAATAATATAAATATTGAATAAAAAAAATGGATATATGACAAAAGAATTTTATTCTTTGTGGTTCTTATTATAAGTCACACTAAAATATTTTATAAAGATTAAATAAATTAGTTACTTTTCTTGAAACTTACAATAAAAAAATACTTTAACATTACAATTTTATCCTCTTAAATTTTAGAGAGTTTTCTGTCATAAAAGAGTGAATTTTAGTACTATAGAATAACTAACCAATAGAAATTTTTCATGTTACGTTAATAGCCATGTCATCATGATTGTTAGTTTGTTACTCAAGAATCCTATTTTGATTTGTTGCATTTTTTATTTTTTTAAATAGATTTGTTGCATTTTGATCCTTAATATTTTAAGCAAGTTTAAAACACTTTAATCATTTTAAATCAAATAAAATATTACCTTTTTAATTTAAAACATTAAAATCAAATTAAACCAAAAAATAGGATTTCTCCTCTTTAGTCCTTCATCATCGTTCCCACTTCTCATTTCTCACCCAGAAAACCTCCCTAATCAGCCTTCCTCGCATGCTTCTTTGACGCTTTCACAACTGATAGGACTCCCATACCACTTCGTTGGAAGTTTTCCTCTAAAGTTTTCTGCTGATCCCCTTTATGTCTTCCCTTAATCCTGAATGTGATTAATTTTTTTTTCCGGTTTTAGAAATTTTCGTTGCCGATATGTGTTACTATGTTTTTGTGATTATGGAGGTTTGGGTGAGAATTTAGAAGTGGGAAGATGATGAGGGAAGGAGGAGGAAAAATCCTAATTTTTTCGTTAATATGATTTTAATTTTTTAAATAAAAGGGGTAATTTTTATTTAATTTAAAGTGATTTAAGTGATTTAAATTTACTAAAAATATTGAGAACCAAAAGGCAATAGATCAATATAGGATTCTTCATCAACAAACACGATGACATTGCTATTAATGTGACATGCGGCATATTTTTATTGGTTAATTATTCTACGATATCAAAACTCACTCTTTTACGACGGTAGGTACCGAAAAAACTCTTTAATTTTGATTGGAAATTTCACAGATATATTATTTTACATTAATAAACAAAATACAAATAAAAATATGGCTTATTTAAGTTATTAATCCTAAAACTTGGATGTTCTTTTGGAATTGGTCCTTAAACTTTTTTTTTATGCTTTGAGTCCCTAAACTTTGCTCAAATTTTGGAAATAGTCATTTCATCACTTAAGTGATATGATCGAGGACATATCACATCACCTTTGTCACATCGATAGGTAACGTGTCTGATGATGTCACGTTTTTATTAAATTTTTTAAATTCAAATTTATCAAAAATAATTAAAATTGTTTTTAAAAGAAAATCGAATATTTTAATAGTTTTTAAAAGAAATGATTTTTTAATAAAAAAAATCATGTAGTGTCACATGACATTGCATAGCACATCACTCATCGATATTGTGACAGTGACACAACATGTCGTCGGTTGTATTATCATTTAAGTAACGAAAGGACCATTGCCAAAAATTGAACAAAATTCAGGGATCCAAAACATCGAAAAAAAAAGTTTAAGAACCAATTCCAAAAGAGCACCTAAGTTCAAGGACTAATAACTTAAATAAGCCTAAAAATAATAATAAACACTTCTTGAAAACATAATAGCTTATAAATGAGATAAATAAAACCAATTTTTTTCTAAATGATAACTTATAAATAGTAGCTGAGTATAACGTAAGGAAGTAACACTTGATTAAACCTTTTCCAAATCTGTAAGTCCTATTCCAAGTTAAGATTCTACCAAAATGGTCATTAACCAACACATAGATGATAGAACAATAAGTCTACCAAAAGATACGAATATTAGTGGAAGATGGACTAATAATCTAATATGATTAACCATAGTAAAGGAATCAAAGGCTATAAGTCCACGCAAATTTGACACGAAGTTGTTGGGGTTTCCACCTGCAGCAACGACAGCCTATGTCAGAATAGTTTAGTCCCACATACTTCCATTCCAATATGGCTTTGTTTACTTTCTTTTTTTATTTTCTTTAAACTTTTTGTTCTTTTTTCTTTCTTTTTTTCCCATAGTCCAAACACATGCACCACATGATTCTTAACTCATTGGTTGAAAAGAACACGGCACGTGAACGTTTAACAAGTCAAAAAAATATTGGACACGAGTCACACGACGCTAATGACGAGTGGACCACCTAAACAAAATATCAATTTATTCAACATAGCAATAATGCTTCTAATTATTTATATCTGCATAATCGATCTTGAGTTTACACTTTATTTTATGAAAAATATCAAATTATTTTTAAGTTAAGAAATAGTAATAAATCTAACATTGCGAAAACTTCTGAACTTAATTCTTCAACACCAATTTTCTATTTTTTATATTCTTTAATAAATATTTTAAAAATACTTGTTATAATAACCTTATTTTATTGTTGCCTAGGAATATTAAAAGTTTTAAAACTAGGTTTAGGCACATTTATCAGTTCTGTTATTGCTTTTCAACCGCAGGGTCCTTTTTTGCATAGTAGTAAGATACCTCAAACTCAAACCAATTAAAGAAAGAAGAAAAAATTAACAAAGGGACGGTCTACAAATTAAGGGCAGTACCCACTTTTCCTCCTTTTCATGTGCATCACAGATTCGCCCTCATTTATTTCGTGGCTAATATTGAAAAATTAAAACTAAAGCATAGATAACAAGTAGTAGTACTTGAGAATCTAGTAACAGTTAGTCAGTTACTGTAGTAAGCTGATCTGATAATACAACCAAGGATCTACTATTCAAAAAATCTGGTGGCTCCCCTTTTTAAACTTGTATCCATTTTCTGACTTCTATACTAAGAAAAATTTAAAAATGGAACACAGACAAGAGAAAAAATAATGCTCAAGCTCAATCAATTGCACATTTCAATGGGAATCTAAGGGGAAATAATTAAATGCTTAAAACAAGAAACTCACCTTCCTATTAGAGGAAGGTCTTCTTTAGACAAGCTGATACATTATCACAAGAAAGGAATATAAATCTGAAATTAACCTATGCTAATAAAAATAAAGAGAGGGAATCTCTCTATCTGAAGAAATGAGTTAAATGACAACAAAAGCAGTAGATAATTAAGCAATACTTTGCTGTTATGCACAGAACTTGGTTAAATACAAAAGAAAAAAAGGAACAAATAACAAAGAAAGAGAAACAGAAAGAAACACTATCTTAAAGGTAGAATGGTGGATTTGTTAAAGTAAAAAAAAATAATTGACCTTAAGGGATAATAGTTCATATGATGATGATCTGTGTATACTATAGACATAAATCAGCTGCACTACATGGTCATTAGGAGCTATTATTATTCTACTTTTAGATCATCTGTTGTATAACAAAATTTTCTTCATGTATCATGCCTATGGACTAAGTTAATTGCTATTCCACTCGTTAACCAACTGATGACAATGGCTGTAAGGAGTTGGATTCGCGAGAAAATGCTGCAATCAACTTCTCCTTTGTCAGCTGCTCGGGCCTTTGGGACTTGATCACGATTGTGTGCAAGACAGCATCGTCTGTAGTGGCGAGTTTTGAGTCTACAACACTGATTTCAGCTTCTTTGAATGCCTGGATTACCTTTGATACAGGGTGAACATGAAGAGGACAGCTCACCCTTACAATGACCCCATCTTGAGTAGCTTGAATATCGACATCAGGAGCTCCATTCTGATGATGTTCTACTCTTGAGTTGGCCTCCGACACTGACGTGCTTCCAAACCTACCTCTCTCAGACTCCATAATCTTGAGCTTTGCTTGAAGCTCGTTGATGTAAGCAATAGCGTCTCCTAAAAGAGATGCCTTATCCATCTTCGAGATATTTGGCACAACCGCTCGTAACGCGTAGAATCGCTGGTTCAGCTTCTCACGCCTTTGTCTCTCTGCTTCAACATGATTGAGCGGTTCTTCCCTTCCATTAGCAGGCTTCCTCCCCCGCTTTCTAGGCCTCTTATCATCAGCTGCACTCGGTTTGTCCTCCTTGCACGAGGCCTCAATATCAGAAAGCTCAGACTCCGCAATCACGGAAGGCCTTGAAGTGGCACCAGAGAAATCAATTTGCATTTGCCCCGGCCGTTGCGACGGATGATATTTGTTAAGCAGGAGCTCTTGTCTTGCACCATTGGCTAGCTCCAGTGGTACATTGCTTGCGGAAGCCCTAGGACTAGGAGCGAAGATTTCAACAGGACTAGGTGGTGGCCTCGCACCTTGAGCACTAACTCCCCAACTAGAACCATGAATACCATTTCGACCATTCGGAAAGCCAACGCTATTCCCATTGGGTTGACCACCTCTCCACGGAGGCCTCTGATCCATTTTCCTAATAGCAAGTTTCTCCCTGAAATGAGTAGGACGACCTGAATTCAAAGAGTTCAAATCCTGCCCAAAAATCTTTGGAGCTCCATTTGCCTCTAATATATTAGCATTCTTACCATTGTTACTATCAGCAATAGCTAAACCAGTGAAGGGGGCATTCTCATCTCTCTTCTCATTGTTCATCACAACAATTGGTGAAATTGGCTTAACCCTGTGGAATGATGGATGTGATGAGAACACAGATTTCACAGCCTGCAACAACTCAAAATTCTCCCTAACAATCCTCACAGAACCCAACTCCACAACACCTAAATCAGTAGGTACCAAAACAATAGTCTGAATTCCAGCAGATTTAGCCAAGAAAGATCTCACACAGTAATCATCAGAACTAGATTTCATTGCATCAGTGAGCCACAGGTGCTTCCCTGATGCAAAGCACTTACCTGGTCCACCATGTCCACGAGGGAAAGAGAAGTACATGGATGCAAGAAAGAACATCTCTGTGTCAGTAACACGGTCTAATCCAAAAGCATAATTCTCCTCATCTGAATCACCAAAAGTTGTGTGCAGCTTCTGAAGAACCCTTTTCCTCATCTTCTGGTTCATCTCATCATCATCCATTTGAAGCCTCAGAATCCCTCCAACTCCTTCTTCTCCTTCTCTTGGTTCCCTGCAACAACCATCACCCCAACCAAGAACCAGGTCTCCATATTTGGACTGTGAAAGTTGCCAGAAAATTGCATAGTTCCAGCTGAAATTCGACACGTTGGGACGTTCCACAAGATCTGAGAGCTTGTTCTGCAGATTCTCACCACTCCCTATTGCCATTAACAAATTCTCATTTGAGAAAGAGTTGCTAAACAAATAATCAAAAGCATTAGTGCCTATAACCTTAGCCACCATAGCTTTTTCTTCGTCATTCCATAACCCTTTACCTCCTAAACCCACCTCAATCTTCATCTCCAAATCAAAAACTAAACCCAACCCACAAATCAAAAACAAAAAAAAAGAAAAAAAAATCTCAACTTTATCAAACCCCACAGTCAAATCTCACCCCACCAATAAAAAAAACTCTTCTCTTCTTCCATTTCAGTTCAATTTCTGCAACCTCAACAACAACAACAACAACAACGAAAAAAACAAATCATGGGCCTCGAATGAAGAAGCCCTACTCAACACAACCAATCTCAGATCTCACAAAAATCAAATCTGAATTCAGAAAAACTCCCAAAAAAATCAGAAGAAAAAAACATGGAAGCTTGAACTGACACAAAAAAAAAAAAAGGGTAACCGAACGAAGGTTAAAGCAATAACAATGGTGAAACAGACATTATGAGTGAACTGAGAGTTCAAGTGATCAAAAGGGTGTGCATGTTTCAAGAATCAGAAAAGAAGTGGCGAAAATAGAAATTGGCTTTTTTTTTTTTTTTTTTTTGTTTAATTTAATTTGTCTTCCTGGTACAAAGTGAAGGTTTATTATGGAACGAAACAAAAGAACCATAAAGGTTGAAACATAAGAAAGAAAAGAGAAATGAGCAGTTTGCTCTGAAGTTCTAACTGCAAATAATGATGAACTATGGTTCGTCAAACCATGGTTAAGAGTTTACTAGGGTACCTGGTTGGAAGGAAGTTGAGAGGTAGTCTGAAACGTTGAAAGGATTACGCTTTTTGTTGTTTGTGAATGCTACGTGAAAAAAAAAAAAAAAAAAAGAGAAAAAAAAAATTTCATAAGGAAATACAAATACTACTCCTATGTCCTTTTTTAAAAAAAATAAATAAAATTACTCCTATGTACTTGAAAATACTAGTAAGCATTTTTTTAATTCATTCGGTTCCCCAAAGTATTAGAGTGCATAAGTATATTCGACTCCGATTCGGGTTGTTTGTCTAATTATGGCAGATGAGTCTTTCAACATGGATTTTTTGCATCCACAATAAATCGATTCTGAGACCTTGCTTAAATGAGATCGAATCGTTTACCACTCGTCTAAACTCATATTGACTACTAGGAAGCATTTTGCATGGTGTTTATGCGGATTAAAAAAATTAGTGCTGTAGTTGACATGATTAATGATAATGAAATTAATATGGTACTATATTTTTAAAGTTATTCTTATAATTACTCCCTGTGTTTCATATGTAATATTGTTTTATCATTTTTACTATGTTTCATAAGTCTTGTTCTTTTATAAACTCAATATATAATTAATGCTATTTTTTCAAACACACCCTTATTTATTACACTCTCTTTTTCACTTCCAATATCTTTCTCTCTTCAATAATAATTATATAGGGGCATTATAGTCAAAATACAACAAATCCTTACATCATTTAAGCATTTCTTAAAGCTCGTGCATAATCTTAAAACACACTATATATGAAATGAAGGGAGTATTATTTGGGGTATGTATATTTTAAAGTAAAAAAATATTACCTTCATTTTTATATATAAGATTTTTTTAACGCTTTTATTTTGTCCCTATTTATAAGATCTTATATCAATTTTCAATGATAATTAATTACTTCTTTTCATAAACACTCATATTTACGTAATAATTTTTAGAATCTCAATAATATTAATAGGGGTAGTTTTGAAAATACATATCAAATATTCGTATTTCCAAACCACTTATCTAAATTAATCAACTTTCTTAATAAATGTGAAATCTACCGAGATAATCTTATATATAGGGACCGAATGAGTACTTAGTTTCAAAATAAATAAATGTTACTCCCTTCGGTCATATTTATAATACCTTTTAAGGTTTTTGTTTTGGTCCTATTTATAAGACCATTTTTTTAATTTTCAATTTTCAATAGCATTTAATTACTTTTTTCCACAAACACTCCTATAAAGTCAACACATTTAAGAGTTTCAATAATAATTATATGGATAGTTTTGAAAAAGTATATCAAATTTTCACATTTCCAATGTCACTAACAAATTTATCCACTTCCTTGGTGGGCGTAAAAAACCCAAAAGGATCTTATAAATAGGACCGGAGGGAGTACTTCATCGACTCTTATATAAGACTCTTTGATAGATTTCATGTGTTGATTAATTTATTTTATAGTATTGAAAATATGAACATTTAATATGTTTTTTCAAAACTTTCTCTACAAATATTATTGGGAATATAAAATTTTTTAAGTAAATAGGAATATTTGTAAAAAAAAAAAATTAGTTATCAATAAAATTATTATAAAATATTATAAATAAAAACAGAATAAAAATATAAAAATCTTATATTTAAGAATGGAGATAATACTAATTATTATATATTTCGTATATCTTTTATTTATAACTTTTTATAGTCAAAAGAAAAAATAGTCGATTTTATATCAAGTTATCCTTATTATGTGGACCCTAATCTAAAAAAATATGGTTAAACATATATTTTAATTTTTAAAAAAATTGATCATACAAAATAATAATTTTTTTTATATGCATTTTTTTTGGATCATTAATTTTTATTCTCTACTTATTTTAAAATCAAGATTTTACTAGTACTGTTTTAAATATGGGTAGATATAAAAAAAATAATTATTGCACTTTTAAACTACTGGAAGAGATAAATAAATGGGAACTAATTTTTTCATTTTAGATAGATAAATGGAAAGGGAATAGAATATTTAATATACTCTTTTTGTCCCTTAATACAATAATTTTTTTCCAATCTACTATAAGACTTTATTTCAATTTAAATAACATTTAATTACTTATTTTTCAAATACCTTTATTTATTCAGCATTTTTTTAGAGTTTCAATAATAAGTATAAGGTAATTTTAAAAAATTTTATTAAATATTTACATTTATGCTAACTTATTGGTGGACATAAATTTGATAAAAAAAAATATATTATACTATGTGTCCTATTGTGAGGATGATCAGAAAGTTATCTTAGAACCATAGATGTAGTTATTAAGTTGATAAAGGAAAAGATGTTTGTTTTTCAAAATAGAAAAAAAAAGTCATGCTGATAAAATAAGAAAACTTTTAGATTTTAAAGAATTAGATCATGTATGCTTTGTTTGGTTGTAGGAAAGAAAATGGGAAGAGAGAAAATGAGAAGAGAGAAATAGGGAATATAGATTATGGTGAGAAAATGAGTAGATTTTATGGTTGTTTGGTATGAGAGAAAATGTGAAGAAATTGGGAAGAGAGAAAAGTTGGGTTTTATTTCCTTTTGTTTGGTTGAAGAGAAAAGTGGGAAGAGAGAAAACAATAAATTTAACAAAAGACAAATATACCCTTGTAATTTATCATTTCCTTGATTACACTGGATAAGCCATTTTGATAAACCAATTTTTAGGTTATTTAAATAATAAACTAGTATTGGAAAGATATAAAAGCTCTTTAAAAAAATAAAAAATATTATTGCATTCTTGACTCATCTTCTACTGCTTCTTATTGTGCTTTTGACTTATTTCCATGAGTAACATGTTCTCTTCTACTCTTCTTTAACATGAACCAGCAAAAGCTTTACCATCACTTTGATATCACACTGCATCTTCTACTTTTTCCCATTCTGATTCAATCCCATCATTTACTCATATTCCGATTAACCTTATTTATTAAAAACTAACAACAACTATAATTATTATTATTATTTATAATATTTTTGAATTGTTTTTAGGAGTGCCAAAATGTAAGAATTTTCATCTCCACCTTCTGCAAATCTGGAGGAGCCTCTGGCACAAGCTTTACCCAAAGCAACAGTCCCACTATCAAGTACCAACGTAAGAAGAGGATGATAGTTGAGGGTAATCTTGGAATTTAGCATAAAAACTCTCTTTTCTCTGCAATTTTCTCGTCGATAGTGGAGAGAAAATTTTTTTAGGTAGGTCCCACGATTAGTTTTCTCTCCTTCCATTTTCATTCTACAACCAAACGAGGGTGATTCCAACTTATCCACCTATTTTCTCTCTCCCTCTTTTCTTTCCTCCCAATTTCTTCTGTTCCAAACGGAGTGATTCTTTAGGATTATCTTCACTAGTGAAATAGGCAGGCGATTCGTGACAAAAATCTAAATCCTCAATTTCTTGATTAAAATAAGTAATGAAATAAACACTCACATGACACATAGTACTCCTTCCGGTGCTGTATATATGACATATTTAACCGTATTTCACAGACTAAGGAAAGTGGTTAGTTTTGTGAATTTTATGAGAATATATTATAACATTACAATTTTACCCCCTTCACTTTACTTGAAAAGTTCACATTCATTAATGAATAACAAAAAAACCATAGTTAGCTAGACAAAACATTTAATAAGGGCAAAAAAGAAAAAAAAACAATTAATGATGCATAGGAAATATAAAATGTCTTGTAAACAGGACCAAAATTTTTTTCTAGAATGTATCCTATATATAGGACGGGAGGCAGTAATAAAAATGACTTATTAACAAGTGTTTTAAAATTACCAATATTAAGAAAAAAAATACTCCATCGTAAATTTATATTTACTTTTCTTAAAAAAATCAAAAAATATGTTTTTCAATATTTTTTTATTTCATGCCCTCCTTGTTAGCAATTGTTAAAAAAAAAATACTGTAAAATAAAATAAAAACAGAAAAGAAAAAAAATTCATAAATGAAAATGACAAGCTATCTTCAACTTCAAGGAATCATTATATGAATTCAAGATACTCGTGCCTAATAGGGGCACGCAATAACTCACATGTGACTTGCGGTGGTGAATTTCCGAGTTGTGTGTGCACGATTAAAGATGAGATTCGTTGCCTGTCACCAAAAGCAAAGTCAGAGGTTTTTTTTTTTTTTTTTTGGGTGTTGCTAACCAGTGCATGAAGGCATGCATTGGTTAAGGAATATGTTACGTCGTAGATTATTGATCTTAGTCTATCTGACTAAAAATTCGGCAATCCCACTCTTGATATCAGACTTGAAAGTGGGCACTTTGAACACCACGATACCGTCACTCTTGTCGTTCTGCTTTAATGTGATGTGTGTGTTTGTGTGAGATGAGATAAATCATATCTGCTTGCCTTACCAGACTTATATAAGCTTACGCATTTTATGGGTGTTGATTGCTGTCATCATGAAGCAGGTGTAATTCCTGTAAACGATAGGAAATTATTGCGGGTATCATAACGTGCAGGATCCTATGCGCAAGGGGATAACGAATTTCCTCGGATTCCTTCATACGTGTAGCCGGCGTCTAGCATGTATAACGGTATAATAGTAGGAATCAGATCGTTGGAGAATGATACATGTATGATGGTATGCAGGTATCAGCGTAAGTGGGCCAACAGGGCCTCTTGCCGGTATGCCGGTATCAGCGTAATTGGGCCACTTAGACCTCTTACCAGTATGCCGGTATCAGCATCCGGTATGCCGGTATCAGCATAATTGGGCCACTTAAACCTCTTACCGGTATGCCGGTATCAGCGTAAGTGGGCCACTTAGACCTCTTACCAGTATGCCGGTATCAGCATCCGACAAGCCGGTATCAGAATAATTGGGCCACTTAGACCTCTTACCGGTATGCCGGTATCAGCGTCCGATATGCCGGTATCAGCATAATTGAGCCACTTAGACCTCTTACCGGTATGCCGGTATCAGCGTCCGGTATTCCGGTCTAATAGATGCGCTCCATAACAGTAGTCCCCCAAGTCATGGTTCATGAATGTGAGCCATGAGTTCTAAGTGGATTCATCAAGTCTTCCACTCTTCAATCCCTAAGTTATTTCCTAGGTATATTGGATATACCGTTATCATGGCTTCGAGATACTGGTTTTGTCTTTGTGTATCCATACAACTGTTGATCCATGGAAATCCTATTCTAGCCAGCGAATGGTTTTCCATTTAACTTATTAGTCTTTTACATTCAAGACTAACAGGGACCATACTAGATACATGGGTAGTGTTCATTTTTATACAAGAACATCTTCTACCCATTTCTCTCCTTATCTGATGACTAGTCAAATAAGTGGTGTATTTAGCTTTGGATACTGAGTTCTTATATCCGGATTTGGATTTTTTGACCGTCTTGCCGAATTCATGGTATCAACAACTCATGTTTTAAACCGAGGTGTCGAATTCCTGATGCTGATACGAAGCACTCTTTGACTATGAAAAAGATTAGACTCACTCATTGGGGTCTTTTATTGAAGGAAACTGGTTTGAGATAACCAGCTCATGGGGGTATAACACTTAATTCGGCTTTTCTATTAACCCTGCAACCCATGGAATTTTCACGATTCTTATTAATAAAATGGAAACTACCATAACTTAGACGAGACAATGGTCCACATGACCTTCTTTCAAGACAGAAGCAAACTAAAAATACGACAGTGGTCTATAAGACTTCTTGGCAAAATTATCCTGAGCTTTCTGGTACTCCTATAAATTGATGTATTTTTCAGCCCTTTCCATCACCTCGTTCATAGTTTTGATCTTGTGTATCACCAAATAGTCTGAAAAATTTCCTGGTCTCAGAGCGCGCATCAAGAGATGAAGGGCCACCGAAGCCTCTATGTCACTGATAGACAAATACTCTGTATTAAAGCGAGTGAAGAAGTCTCTCAATGGCTCCCCCTTTTCCTGCTTAATTTGGGATAAGTGATGCTCGGACTTTGGTTGTGCCTTGCTTGTCGTGAAATGTCCCAGGAATTTGGTAGCCAAATCCTTTCATCCTGTGACTGAATCAGGTTTCAATTTTGAATACCAACGCAAAGCCGCTTTTTTCAGAGTCAAGGGGAAAGTGCGACACTTGTACGCATCCTTAGCCCCTTGACATGACATTGCAACCAGAAAACTGTCTATGTGTTCCTGTGGGTCTGAATTCCCGAAATACGCATCTACATAGGCTAGAGTTTTGAGATTTTCAGGCATGGGGAAGACCATTATGCTTTCAGAAAACGGGTGGTCCTTTTCTTCAGACTCTCCAGCTAATCCGACCTCATTCACTTTACCTATACTAGATTGGGGTGTTCCTTTCCTCAATTCCCTCAACAGCTTGTCTTGCTCATCCAATCGTCTATGCAGACGGGCCAATTCTGTCTCAAGGCTTGCTTTCCTCTGTGAACATCCACCAGATGACTCTTTACTCTCATGACGGGAAAGCGAAGGGCTTCCTCCTCTAGTGGGGGGCCTTTGTCGCGACTTCTCTCGTTCATGATGAGTGGATCCCTCAGGCTTTGAACGCTCAGCTTCGGCCCGCCTTCTTCCTTCACTCAACTGCTCCCTTAAGTCCTTCGCTTGTTCTCCACTTAGATGGTTTCTCAGTTCCATCGCGCTATGGTGACTGAGTTCAGCACGTTCTTCTTGTGACTGGTTTGCCATGGACTTCTTTCCCAAAAGGTGGTGGGAATAAGTTTCTCGCTCCCACTGTGGTCGCCAATGTTGTGTCGTAGGATTATTGATCTTAGTCTATCCGACTAAGAATTCGGCAATCCCACTCTTGATATCAGACTTGAAAGTGGGCACCTTGAACACCAAGATACCCACACTCTTGTCGTTCTGCTTTGATGTGGTGTGTGTTTGTGTGAGATGAGATAGATCATACCTGCTTGCCTTACCAGACTTATATAAGCTTACCCACTTTATGGGTGTTGATTGCAGTCATCATGAAGCAGGTGTAATTCCTGTAAACGGTAGGAAATTATATCGGATATCATAACATACAGGATCCTATGCGCAAGGGGATAACAGATTTCCTCGGATTCCTTCACACGTGCAGCCGACATCTAGCATGTATAACGGTATAATAGTAGGAATCAGATCGTTGGAGAAGGATACATGTATGATGGTATGCGGGTATCAGCGTAAGTGGGCCAACAAGGCCTCTTTCCGGTATGCCGATATCAGCGTAATTGGGCCACTTAGACCTCTTACCAGTATGCAGGTATCGGCATCCGGTATGCCAGTATCAGCATAATTGGGCCACTTAGACCTCTTACCAGTATGCCGGTATCAGCATCCGGTATATGCCAGTATCAGCGTAAGTGGGCCACTTAGACCTCTTACCGGTATGCCGGTATCAGCGTCCGGTATGCCGATATCAGCATAATTCGGCCACTTAGACCTCTTACCGGTATGCCGGTATCAGCATCCGGTATGTCGGTATCAGCGTAAGTGGGCCACTTAGACCTCTTACCAGTATGCCGGTATCAGCGTCCGATATTCCGGTCTAATAGATGCGCTCCATAACAGAATACATTAAAGGAAAATTGACATTGAAAATTTAAGTCCACTAATTCTTGAAATTCTAAATTCACCATTTTTTAAGATAAAACTATCTCTTTTTCTTTTTTAACCAATGTCTTAAGGACACTTTTTAGCATTTCTTTTCATGAGAGTTTTTTTCAATTTTTTTAATAATATCTAATTAATTTTTTATAAAAATACCCTTATTAAATTAACATTTTTTTAAAATCTCAATAACAAATATATGGATAGTTTTGAAAAAATATACTCTGTAGCACTTAAATTATTACATTTCCAATACCACTAACAACCTTAATCCACTTTATTGATGAACTTGAATTTCTCCTAAAGAATCTTATACTCCATCCATCCCATAAAGTTAGTAAAAAACATACTACTCCCAAATTGAAGTTAAAGTAGTGAATAAAAAAATTAAAATTGCATTTTATATTCTGTGATTGATTAATTAAGAAAACATGCATTAAATGTTTGTTTTGGTAATTGGTTGATTTGTGGGACAATGCATTAAAAGCATATTCCCTTATACTCCCTCCGGTCTCTTATACTCCCTCTGGTCCTATTTATAAGACCATTTTGGGATTTTTTTTACTCCCATCAAGAAAAGTGGATAAATTTGTTAGTAACATTGGAAATGTGAAAATTTGATACTCCCTCTGGCTCGAATTATAAGCAAAACCAACTAATTTTACGTTTATTAAGGACGTTAGTTGATTGTATTTAAATTTTTTCAAATTTATAAAAGAATTGAGGTATTTTAGGAAAGTTGCATTGAGGATGAAACAAAAATTAAATAAGATAACAATTTTCTAGGAATGTTTTTGGAAAGTGGCATTGGGAATGAAATAAAATTTAAGAAAATTGGTTAGTTTTGTTTATATTTTAAACCAAGAGATGTATGTTTTTTGTTGCTTATATTTCAAGCCGGAGGGAGTATACTTTTTCAAAACTACCGCTATAATTATTATTGGAACTCTAAAATGTGTTGACTTTATAGGGGTGTTTGTGAGAAAAGTAATTCAATGCTATTGAAAATTGAAAGAGACTTATAAATAAGAACAAAACAAAAACCTCAAAAGGGTCTTATAAATAGGACCGGTGGGAGTATAAGCCAAAAAAAACTAATTTCACACTTATTAAGAAAATTAGTTGAGTCTATTTAATTTTTTTGAGTTCATAAAAAAAATAGACTATTTTAGGAAATATGCATTGGGAATGAAACAAAAATTAAATGATACAACCACTTTTTTTAGATATTTTAGGAATGATTGTATTGGAAAAATAGAGTTGGTTAAGTTTTGCTTATATTTGAGATCATTAATAAGATGTTTTTATTTGCTTATATTTGAGACCAGATGAAGTATTTTTTGAATTTTTAAAAATTTAATAACTTTTTGGAACGAGGGAATATATAGGACGAGAGGCGGTAAACGGATATAAGATGTCCACAATCCTATGAAAAGAGAAATTACATTATATGATATACTTAACGGAATTACACATATCAATGTCAGTAGTTAATTTTTTGAACTACTCCATCTGATTAGAAATATATTTATTAAAAAAAACATATTCCTTCAGTTTCATATATAATGTTTATAGAGTTTTTGTCTCATGTTTTATATATAATGGAGTATATTGTTCTTTTACAAAACCTAATAGTACTATAATTAATGTTATTTTGCCCAATATACCCATATTTATCACACTCTCTTTTTGACTTCAAATCTTTGTCTCTCTCTTCAATAATGTTATATAGGGGCATTATAGTCAAAATATCTCTAATTCTTACAACATTTATTCATTTCTTAAAAGTCGTGGATAACCTTAAAATACACTACTTATGAAACAAAGAGAGTATTTATCTTGGTTTAAAGTATTAAAAAAAAGTTAATTAACTTTTTTAAATGTTGTTTCATTCTCAATGTTAATTTTCGAAAACAAAATCATTACAGACTGGTTATCTTATCTAATTTTTGTTTCATTTTCAATGCTACTTTCCAAAAATACATCTAATTTTTATAAATTAAAAAAAAATAAATACAATCATCTAACCTTCTGAATAAGTGTGAAATTATTTTTTTTCCTAGAATTTTAAATCAGATGGAGTATGTGAGAAGATACTATGCATTACAAATTTATCTTCTCAACTTTTCTTGCAAAATTCACACTCATTAATGAACAATAAAAAAACATAGATAGTCAAAACATTTAATAAGAAAGAATTGAGACATCATTAATTTGTAGTATTAATGGAAACCTTAGCAGAAACATGGAAAACCATCTTCTTCGATCAAAAAGCCAGAAGCAATAAAAAGGTTAAACCTGATGAAGGAGAAGCTGCACAAGAAGTTGAAATGGTTTATCAACAAGGGCAGGTGTCTGGTACTATGCCTTCTATGGAGAACCAAAAGCCTTCATATTGTGAAGTGGTGATTCAAGGAGAAGGTAACTCTCCAAGTCCTGAAGAAATTATTCAAATGGTAAAGGAGGATCTATATCCTATGTTGGATGATGAGGAGACCACTATGGAAAACTGTGAGGAGTTTAACAGTAAACCAAAATTAGATGTCTCCTTAGAAGAGTATGAGGAATGGTGTAGGCCATGGAAGAAGGCTTTGATCGTAAACCTAGTGGGAAGAAAGGTTGCTTTCTGATTTATGGTTGCTAAACTTCAAAAGTTATGGGCATTAAGAGGTGATATTAAGGTCATAGATCTAAATGAAGAATTCTTCCTTGTTTAGTTTGTTGATGAAGGAGATTATAACCATGCATTATTTGAAGGACCATGGAAGCTTATGGATCATTATATTCAAGTGCAGCGTTGGCGATCCTTTTTCAAACCGGAGGAGCATGAAACAAGGAAGATGGCTATTTAGGTTAGGATCCCGAGATTACCTATAGAGCTTTCAAATCAGAAATTTCTATGGCATGTGGGAAGTAGTATTGGTACTATGCTGAAAATCGATGAACAAACATCGATATATTGTCGAGCAAAGTTTGCACGTATTTGTGTTGAAGTTGACTTGAGGAGAAAGCTTGTTCCAATGATCGAAGCGTTGGGTGAGACCTTGAAGCTTGAATACGAAGGGCTCCATCTCATTTGCTTCTTTTGTGGTCGTTTTGGCCATAAACAAGATGTTTGTCCGGAAACAGTGATGGTGCAAAAGGCGTCTGTGGCGGTGGTTGAGCAAGCTGCAATCGGGAATATTCTGGTGGAAGGTAAGAATCAGAATGGTATCTCTATGGAGGCTAATCCCAAAATTAGTGGTGAAAAGAATCTCAATGATCCGGTCCCGAAAATGGAGGGAAGTGAGTTTGGCCCTTGGATGCTGGTGCAGCATCCTCAGCGTCGCAAAATCCGCAACCAAAAAAGTGGCGAGAATATTGTAGTTAATGGCCATGAGTCAAACAAATTTCAAGCTTTAATGCATGAGAATCATGATGTGGCTGGTGTTGCAAATAACCAACGTGGAAAATCTGTACTAAGGACTGATCATCACAGGCTCAAAGTTCAAAAGCCCCATGCGCAGGAAAATACAAAGGTTGGGCCTGTAAAGCCCAAATCTTCTCAACACCAGAAAAGTCTTCCTCAACCAGAACCTCATGCTAATATTTCTACCTCTGTGGGGGCCCATGATAAAAATGACCAATCCCAGTTGACTACTCTCAAGCATGTTACTAACATACATGAGAAGGAAAAAGAAATCCTGAGAATGATTAGTTACAGGCAGAATAGTGATTGGAATGATTACCAAAGGAGGAAGTCATCTTGGGGAGAAATCCTTCAACAGCATGTCCATCATAAATCAGAGAAGAGATTGCTCATGCCTATAAGTTGCTTCATCTGGAAAATATGGATGTTGGTCTTTTGAAAAAGCCACCTGACTTAGAGTTACAAAGTCCAGTGCTAAAATTAAATGAGAAGGAGCTGGGTAGCTCAGTTAGCTCAGAAGCTTCTAATGCCCAAATTAGCAGGCATTATATGGTTTAGCTCTCCTTATTTGGAGTTTTTTGCTATATAAGTTTTTATGATGAATGCTCTTATATGGAATTGTCGTGGTGCTGGAGGAAAGACCTTCCCTGGTGTCATTCGATATTGTAAGCAGATTTTTCATGTTAACTTAGTAGCAATTCTAGAGCCCATGATTAGTGGGAATAGAGCTGCTGAAGTTATTAGGAAATTGAATTTTGCGAAATCCTTTTGTGTAGAGGCTAATGGCTTCTCAGGTGGCATTTGGGTGCTATGGAATGACTTAATTATGGACGTTCATATGGTAAAGTCCTCTAATTATTTTGTTCATTTAAAGTGCATTAGTAATGGAGTTTGATGGTACTTCACTATTGTTTATGCAAGTCCACAGGAGGGACTAAGAAATATTCTTTGGGAGGAGTTGAGAGATCTTAGCTTACATATAAATGATCCATGGTGTGTAGCAGGAGATTTCAACCAAGCTTTATATGCTCATGAAAAGAAAGGAGGAGCTGCCTTAAATCACTCAGCGAGTAACAGGTTCTTCATGTGTTTGAAGGACTATGAGCTTTCTGATATAGGATTTAAAGGTCCACAATTTACTTGGCAAAGGGGTGACTTGCAGGTCAGACTTGATAGAGCAGTGGTAAACATTTTGTGGCGGGATTCTTTTACTCATTATTCTCTTATCAATGTTCCATTACCTTTCTCTGATCACTCTGGCCTTTGGATTCGGTTGGATCATAACCAAGTTCGGGCAAGAAGGGCATTTAAATTCCTATCACCTTGGCTGTCTCACCACGATTTTCAGAACCAAGTGCGGAGTGTTTGGTCGAATGCTTCTTCATGAACTGAAAATGTCTCAAAATTCACTGATAGAATTATTTCTTGGAATAAAGATGTTTTTGGAAATATCTTTAACAGGAAAAGACGAATAATGAATAGACTGGATGGTATTCAGAGGAGTTTGGCAATTGATTCTAACTCTTATCTGGTTGATCTTAAACAATCCTTGTTGAAGGATTATAATGTGATATTGCAGCAAGAAGAGGATTACTGGTATCATATGGCTAGAAAAAATAAAATCAACCTTGGTGATCGTAATACTCGCTTCTTCCATCAGTCAGCTACACTACGCAGACAAGGAAATAGAGTGGATGCTTTGTTAAATGATGATGGGGTTTGGATTTTTGATCCTAGGGAATTAAAAAATATGGTACGTGACTATTTTCTGAATTTTTATAAAGATGACAACACTACTTCTGGGTAATTAATTATTGTCACTGGTTTCCCTTCCCTTGCTATCACTGATCATTCTCATTTTATGCATGAGGTTTCGTTACTTGATATTAAACAGGCTTTTTTTAGCATGGGCAATCACAAAGCTCCAGGGGTTGATGGTTTGCATGCAATTTTTTTCAAGTGCCAATGGGATATTGTAAAGGATTCTATGCTGCATTATGTTAAATAGGTGTTTGCTAAGCCTGACACTATTAAGGAGGTGAACCAGACATTGATTACTCTAATTCCCAAGATCAGTAAGCCAACTCGCATAACTGAATTTCGACCTATATCTTTATGTCATGTAATCTATAAGGTGGTGACTAAAATCATCGCTAATAGACTATGCCCGTTTATGGACCAGCTTATTTCGGAAACTCAGTGTAGCTTTGTTCCTGGATGACAAGGCATTGATAATGTCATTCTTATTCAGGAGGTTATTCACTCTGTAACATCCCAAATTTTAAACCTAAGTGTAAATAAATTAATAATAGTTTGGGATAATTGAGATAATAATAATAAAACTATAAATAGGTATTAAAAGAAGTGTTCAAGCATTAGAAAAGATTAATAATAATAATATTGGTTTAGGAAAGGAAGAAGTAGTAAGTTAAGTTAGGAAAGGACGAGGCAAACGGGTGATTCCGTGTTAAACGAAATAAATAGGATAAGAAATTAAAATAAAAGATTTAGGACTCAAAACACAATTCCCACCGTTGGATGTGAAGTTGGAATTACTAGGGAGCTTGTCTCCAAATTTGAGCAAGATCCAACGGTTAACGAAGAAGTTATGGCCATTTGAATTGCGAAAGGTGCTGTCATTTTTAACATTGGATATCTATATCCAACATAGGGACATCGATGTTGGATATCGATATCCATAGGTGGACATCGATATCCACGACTTGCAGAACCAGTTTTTAAGTCATTTGGCAGGGTTCATGTGGTGGAAAAATCAAATACCCACTCGATCTCTCTTGAGAAAAGCTAGGGTTCTTCATTTCCCAACCCCAAACCTCTTGAATCTTTATCAAATCGCTTCTCCCCTTCATCAAATCAAGAGTTCCTCTTCTCTCCATCATCAACATCACTCATTTTCTCCTCCCTTTCTCACACGAATTTCTCTTCCTCTCTTCTCCCATACGAATTTCACCCTCCATTCCACCAAGACCAAGTTGTTCAACTTCTTCCTCATCAAGCTTATCAACTCATTATCAAGCTTAATAGGTAAGGCTCATTTCTCCTTTCTTTTCTTAGGGCCATACGGATTTCTCTTTGTTTTCCCTCTTTTGGTAAGAAAATTCGAACCCCATGTCTTGTGTGCCACAAATCTTATGTTCAACTTCGTTTTTGTGGCTTAAGGAAGTCAAAGATCACTCTCCTCACTCTCTTGCCATTGGAGCTCATTTGTGAAGTGTTTGGAGCTAGGGCTTGGAAGGTTTATTCTTACCACTACTTGGTTGAGGTAAGGGGGTGGGTATTGGCTTGTTCTAGGAAAGGGTTTGTATTTAGATATAATGATGGCTAGGAGTTTGTGTTTTAGGGTAGGAAATTAGGAACCCCAATTTAGAACTAAGGAAAATGGTAAAAATGGGCTTAATTTATTAATTATGGAACTCTAAGAAGTAGAGAATGTGGTTAGGTTTTAATTGAGGAAAATAAATGGAATGAACCCCTAAGCTAGGATTTTAAATCAATAATTCGGACAAGTGAAAAATGTGGTTATGCATGATTATATGAAAAGGTGAATTTTGTGGTTACTTGCACTAATTGTTTATGTGAAAAATGTGGTTATGCATGAATAGTGGTGGTTGTATTTATGTGTTATATTTGGCATTACTTTAATATTGGAATGGTGATAATTATGAAAGTGAATTGTGGCTATTTGGTTATATATGTGATGATGTTTGTGTGTGAAAGGACTAAGTGGAAAGAAATGGATTTGGTCGATTAATTAATGACATATAATATGGATAACTAAAATTGGATAAATATGGTGATGTATTGTAGGCCTTCGATTTGGGGGAGACAATACATCGTAAATGGGGGGTTGTATTGTAGGCCTTCGATTTGGGGGAGACAATACAACGTAACTGGGGCGATGTATGTAGGCCTTCGATTTGGTGGAGACATACATCGTCGATTGTGTATGTATGTAGGCCTTCAATTTGGTGGAGACATACATACACCCTAAGTAAAAGGAAAAAGGAAATGACAATGGATAAAATAAGGTAATCGGTAATGGAAGAGCGATGTATGTAGGCCTTCGATTTGGTGGAGACATACATCGTGATTGGTGTATGTATGTAGGCCTTCGATTTGGTGGAGACATACATACACCGAAAGTAAAAGGAAATGAATAAAGGAAAAAGGGGATAAAATTGGTTAAGATAATGGTAATGGACAAGCGATGTATGTAGGCCTTCGATTTGGTGGAGACATACATCGTGATTGGTGTATGTATGTAGGCCTTCGATTTGGTGGAGACATACATACACCGAAAGTAAAAGGAAATGAATAAAGGAAAAAGGGGATAAAATTGGATAAGATAATGGTAATGGAAAAGCGATGTATGTAGGCCTTCGATTTGGTGGAGACATACATCGTAATTGGTGTATGTATGTAGGCCTTCGATTTGGTGGAGACATACATACACCGTAAATGTAAGGAAAGGAATAAGGGAAAAGGTAAGGGTTAAAAAGGGATTTCTTTGGAAACGGGGAAATAATTAAAAGGGAATCATAAGTTGAAAATGGAATAAGAAAAAAAAAAGGGAACTGACACTTGTAAAATGATGGAATTGGAAAATGTGGTATGCTTGCGATGAAAATGTACTTATGTGAATTAAATTGCTAATTGTGTTTGGCCTGGTTAGTTGTTATGTTTATCTAGAAACTGATTTTCTATTTCATGTGCAATGCTCACTCCCTTACCATTTTTCAGGTACAGAGATTGAGTTAGCACAGCCCCCGGCCGAGCAGGAGTGCTCTCCCTCACAGGGAGAGTAGGGTTATATTTGGGGACTAGGATTATATTGGACCTAAGCCTCCCTATTCTTTTGATGTATATGTGATGTCTAGATATTTTGTTGAGGCTTAGGACATTATTTTTGGCATAGCTATGTGTTGGGCATCATGCTAGTTGCACCTAGTATTTATATTCCGCTTAAACTTTGATAACTGATATAGGATATTATATTTGGTGCCCATGAAGCTGTTATATGATATAAGCATGAGATGCAGCCCTGCTGGCTGTTGGTTGTTTATATTGATAATGTTATTCACAGGTTAAAATTTGGAAAAGTACGAAAAACAGGCAAAACTCCGTCCGTTTGACGGGTGATTTTATTATATTAAAAAGGAATTTTTAAGTACACATTTTTAATACTTGGGAATTAAGGGTAGTAATTATAAGGGTGTTACATTTTGGTATCAGAGCAGTTTTTCCTCGGCCTTTGGAGTGTGGACTCACATCTCCAATGGTTACTCACCAAGGGAGTAACCAGGAAATAGTGTCAAGTTCTATAGTAGTTACTTAGGGTTATAGTTATAAAACCCTATATAGTTATGTACTAAATTATGTACATGTCTGCATCAACAGAATCCCTTGTTGCCACACAGTAGCAACATGAAGAATCAGCTTCCCCAATCTCCTGCTAGCAGTTCGGCTGCTGATCGTAAGATCAATTCCCCTGCTGATTCTTTGAAACCCAAGTCGTATGACATCTGTTTTCAAGAAGGGCAAACTTCTTCGATGGGTAAGCTTAGACCGACCATTGAAGGCAATGAGCAACACGTGGGGGTACAAGTTGGTGAGAAGAAGAGTATAATTTTGAGACCGGGAATGGTTTTCCTGAAGCAACACTTGACTCATGAAGAACAGGTGGGCGTAGTAAAGAACTGTCGTGGGATGGGCTTAGGTCCTGGAGGCTTTTATCAACCAGGCTTTACAAGTGGAGCCAGACTCCGACTGAAAATGATGTGCCTCGGCTTAGACTGGAATCCTCAAACCCGAGTATATGGACACAAAAGGGTAATTGATGGAAGCGAACCGCCCAACATTCCTGATCATTTCATTCAACCGGTTATGGGAGCGATGCAAGAAGCACAATCTTTGATTGAGAAAGAATGCGGTGTAAGTGAAGTGGAGGACATACTCCCTTCCATGTCCCCTGATGTCTGCATTGTTAATTTCTATGAAGAAAAAGGAAAGCTTGGTCTTCATCAAGACCGTGACGAAAGTGTTGGAAGCTTGCAATGGGGGATACCGGTAGTATCACTTTGCATTGGTGACTCGGCTGAGTTTCTCTATGGAGACCAGAGAGATCCAAGGAGAGCAGAAAGAATTATCTTGGAATCAGGTGATGTATTAATATTCGGTGGCGAGTCTCGTCACATCTTTCATGGAGTGCCGGCGATCATATCAGACACAGCTCCAGAGGGATTGCTCGATGACACAGGACTTCGACCAGAGAGATCCAAGGAGAGCAGAAAGAATTATCTTGGAATCAGGTGATGTATTAATATTCGGTGGCGAGTCTCGTCACATCTTTCATGGAGTGTCGGCGATCATATCAGACACAGCTCCAGAGGGATTGCTCGATGACACAGGACTTCGTCCTGGACGTCTCAACCTTACATTCCGACAATATCAGTTTCCTGGTCCACACCCTTGAGGTCTGCTGTCCAGCTACTTAAGGAGATCAGGGCCAAACTAACAAAAGGTACGAGACGATTCAAAACTTGGATAAACCTTTTTAGGTACTTTCGATCTGCATCTCTATTGAGTTTTAGTGCAGAATATCCTAAATCAATTCTCTTGGAATTTTAAATTCCTAATCCTGTATTTCTAGAAGTTGTGAAACCTAAGAAAGACTAATCTGCAATCCAATCATGAGTACCATCTAAAGGAACACGTAGGAAAAACCTTACTTAGTTATAAGACCGTAACAAGAGACTTAACCAAAAACCTTGTGATAGTGTCGTCCTCTAATAGAGTGTAAGGTCAGGATTGGTCATCCTTTCTCTTGCATCTTTTAAAAGATAATGCTATCATTCAATAACGCAGTGATGTACAGTTGATAAATGTGAGATTGGGACTGACCACCTCGGTCTTCGCGTTTATTGACATGTTATATTATTGCAATCATCTAGTTGAGATCCGAACAAACCATTTAGGAATTCTATCTCTGTCGAAAGCCCGATTGAACCTTAACCCTATAGGATTTTTACTAAGATTCGTAAGCAGTGATTCGCAAACCAACCCCATTCAAGACACTCATATTCTATATTTCCATCGAGACATCCAACTAAATGATCGAATCACCCCTCTAACTTGTATGAGAACTTAGCCGTACGTGTAGGTATGAAGAGTCATCATGTCATAGAAAATTCGAAACCACACCAATAATACCGATTAGCAGTCAACTTAATCCCATGTACCACCTCGCCAACCAATTAAGAAACCAGCTAATCAATTCTTGGAATCAACCCAGTTTCCTCCCTGCCTTCGACTTACTCAGGTATGTTGATACTAAGTGGGGGAGACGTGACGACTCAATTCGGATCCTATCCGAGCGACAATAACTCGTAATCATACCGTAAGCCATAGGACTACTAAACAGATAATTCCAAACACTTTGCGGAGGATCGAATGAGAGTTAAACTAGAGGTAAAACAATACCTCCCCAAAATAACACCGAATTGAGAAACAACAACTAGACCTTGATCTTGACCCTCAAATGTAATCAATCTTTAGGAATTCCTATACCAAATTGGAATTACTGAACGAATGGGAAGGAAGTAGCATCGAACTAGAATGTGAGTGTGGTGAAGATTGATTTTTAGAGTGACTTTGCTAGACTCACTTGAAAGAGTAGAAGGTGAGCGGGATAAAAGTGAAGTCGCGAAGTGGAATCACAATCAGGATGTTATGTCGGAACACCGCAAGTGATAATCTAAGTCTTTTGGGACTCTGTGCATTTGATGGGACCCCGGTTGACCGAGACCAATCAATTAGCCGCAGATCCATAGCAAACGCATCCTTCGACGACTCTCTGCTGAAAATGCACACTTTGGGGATAACCTCCATTGTCTTCTTGCTTGACATGTATCCAGTACATCCTGGGTCATTTTGCAAAGACCATGAGACTCACTCTTGAGTGCTTCATTTTTCTCCTTTTCATCTTCACTCCTTTCAAGCTTCAAACATCTCAGATGTATACGAGAGAATTCGCCAAGTCGTAGAAAACCGGCATAGTTCTATGTCTGCCGATAGATAGTCACTCACGTGTCCTCTTTTCAACCTTGGATACCGGTTGGGAACCTTTGTACTCTATTCTAGGCAATGGATGATCACACCCCCTGGCATGGATATAATCAAGTATGTCAATGCTAAGTGGGGGAGGATTTCAATCCAAGGAATGGGAGATGAAACTTTAATAATAAGAAAAACTGATGACCTTGTGCAGATAGAGATAACACGTAGTGTTAGAAGACAAGCGTTGAAATGGGCATGACCCTAACCATATATGGAGCGGAAAGTAAAAACCGAAGAGAAGTGAAAACCGTAGTCAGAGCTTACTAATGGGATGGTTCTCCATTTGAAGGGATTGAACGAAATTTCGGGGACGAAATTCTAGTAAGTGGGGGAGAAATGTAACATCCCAAATTTTAAACCTAAGTGTAAATAAATTAATAATAGTTTGGGATAATTGAGATAATAATAAAAAAACATAAATAGGTATTAAAAGAAGTGTTCAAGCATTAGAAAAGATTAATAATAATAATATTGGTTTAGGAAATAAAGAAGTAGTAAGTTAAGTTAGGAAAGGACGAGGCAAACGGGTGATTCCGTGTTAAACGAAATAAATAGGATAAGAAATTAAAATAAAAGATTTAGGACTCAAAACACAATTCCCACCGTTGAATGTGAAGTTGGAATTACTAGGGAGCTTATCTCCAAATTTGAGCAAGATCCAACGGTTAACGAAGAAGTTATGGCCATTTGAATTGCGAAAGGTGCTGTCATTTTTAACATTGGATATCTATATCCAACATAGGGACATCGATGTTGGATATCGATATCCATAGGTGGACATTGTTATCCACGACTTGCAGAACCAGTTTTTAAGTCATTTGGCAGGGTTCATTTGGGGGAAAAGCAAATACCCACTCGATCTCTCTTGAGAAAAGCTAGGGTTCTTCATTTCCCAACCCCAAACCTCTTGAATCTTTATCAAATCGCTTCTCCCCTTCATCAAATCAAGAGTTCCTCTTCTCTCCATCATTAACTCACTCATTTTCTCCTGCATTTCTCACACAAATTTCTCTTCCTCTCTTCTCCCATGCGAATTTCACCCTCCATTCCACCAAGACCAAGTTGTTCAACTTCTTCCTCATCAAGCTTATCAACTCATTATCAAGCTTAATAGGTAAGGCTCATTTCTCCTTTATTTTCTTAGGGCCATACGAATTTCTCTTTGTTTTCCCTCTTTTGGTAAGAAAATTCGAACCCCATGTCTTGTGTGCCACAAATCTTATGTTCAACTTCGTTTTTGTGGCTTAAGAAAGTCAAAGACCACTCTCCTCACTCTCTTGCCATTGGAGCTCATTTGTGAAGTGTTTGGAGCTAGGGCTTGGAAGGTTTATTCTTACCTCTACTTGGTTGAGGTAAGGGGGTGGGTATTGGCTTGTTCTAGGAAAGGGTTTGTATTTAGATATAATGATTGGCTAGGAGTTTGTGTTTTAGGGTAGGAAATTAGGAACCCCAATTTAGAACTAAGGAAAATGGTAAAAATGGGCTTAATTTATTAATTATGGAACTCTAAGAAGTAGAGAATGTGGTTAGGTTTTAATTGAGGAAAATAAATGGAATGAACCCCTAAGCTAGGATTTTAAATCAATAATTCGGACAAGTGAAAAATGTGGTTATGCATGATTATATGAAAAGGTGAATTTTGTGGTTACTTGCACTAATTGTTTATGTGAAAAATGTGGTTATGCATGAATAGTGGTGGTTGTATTTATGTGTTATATTTGGCATTACTTTAATATTGGAATGGTGATAATTTTGAAAGTGAATTGTGGCTATTTGGTTATATATGTGATGATGTTTGTGTGTGAAAGGACTAAGTGGAAAGAAATGGATTTGGTCGATTAATTAATGACATATAATATGGATAACTAAAATTGGATAAATATGGTGATGTATTGTAGGCCTTCGATTTGGGGGAGACAATACATCGTAAATGGGGGGTTTTATTGTAGGCCTTCGATTTGGGGGAGACAATACAACGTAACTGGGGCGATGTATGTAGGCCTTCGATTTGGTGGAGACATACATCGTCGATTGTGTATGTATGTAGGCCTTCAATTTGGTGGAGACATACATACACCCTAAGTAAAAGGAAAAAGGAAATGACAATGGATAAAATAAGGTAATCGGTAATGGAAGAGCGATGTATGTAGGCCTTCGATTTGGTGGAGACATACATCGTGATTGGTGTATGTATGTAGGCCTTCGATTTGGTGGAGACATACATACACCGAAAGTAAAAGGAAATGAATAAAGGAAAAAGGGGATAAAATTGGTTAAGATAATGGTAATGGACAAGCGATGTATGTAGGCCTTCGATTTGGTGGAGACATACATCGTGATTGGTGTATGTATGTAGGCCTTCGATTTGGTGGAGACATACATACACCGAAAGTAAAAGGAAATGAATAAAGGAAAAAGGGGATAAAATTGGATAAGATAATGGTAATGGAAAAGCGATGTATGTAGGCCTTCGATTTGGTGGAGACATACATACACCGTAAATGTAAGGAAAGGAATAAGGGAAAAGGTAAGGGTTAAAAAGGGATTTCTTTGGAAACGGGGAAATAATTAAAAGGGAATCATAAGTTGAAAATGGAATAAGAAAAAAAAAGGGAACCGACACTTGTAAAATGATGGAATTGGAAAATGTGGTATGCTTGCGATGAAATTGTACTTATGTGAATTAAATTGCTAATTGTGTTTGGCCTGGTTAGTTTTTATGTTTATCTAGAAACTGATTTTCTATTTCATGTGCAATGCTCACTCCCTTACCATTTTTCAGGTACAGAAATTGAGTTAGCACAGCCCCCGGCCGAGCAGGAGTGCTCTCCCTCACAGGGAGAGTAGGGTTATATTTGGGGACTAGGATTATATTGGACCTAAGCCTCCCTATTCTTTTGATGTATATGTGATGTCTAGATATTTTGTTGAGGCTTAGGACATTATTTTTGGCATAGCTATGTGTTGGGCATCATGCTAGTTGCACCTAGTATTTATATTCCGCTTAAACTCTGATAACTGATATAGGATATTATATTTGGTGCCCATGGAGCTGTTATATGATATGTGCATGAGATGCAGCCCTGCTAGCTGTTGGTTGTTTATATTGATAATGTTATTCACAGGTTAAAATTTGGAAAAGTCCGAAAAACAGGCAAAACTCCGTCCGTTTGACGGGTGATTTTATTATATTAAAAAGGAATTTTTAAGTACACATTTTTAATACTTGGGAATTAAGGGTAGTAATTATAAGGGTGTTACACACTCTTTTAAAAGAGTTACGGGGAGGAAAGGCTTCATGGCGGTGAAATTGGACTTAGCCAAGGCTTATGATAGAATCAGATGGAGCTTCATTAAAGATACTTTTCATAAGGTTGGGTTTGAACTTGACTTTATTGCTCTAATAATGCAATGTATCTCCTTTCTTTCAATGAGGGTGAATTGGAATGGTGATCAGTCTTTTCCTTTCTTGCTGTTTCGGACCGCTTTGTGCGGTAATGATTGTTTAATTAAAAGAGATAATGGGTTCGTAAACTTGATGAAGCTTTAGGATTTTATTATACTGAGACGAGATACAGAGGGGTCGATACAAGGAAATGGCTCCCACGTTCGTGGTATTTTACAAAGGGAGGGGTGTGCGCTTTGGCTTTACACCCCTTTTGCATTGCTAAATCTTGGGTTTCAGAAGGGGAGCTTCCTTTCCTTTTCGCTGTACGCCTTCCGTGTTGTAACCATTGTTGGTTGCGGCGCTTTCTGGGTATTCTGACCCCCTCGTCTTGGATTTTACGACGGTTGTTGGAGGTGCACGCCTTCTGGCCTTTTCCTCCTTTTCTTTTCCTCCTTTGTTGTTTATTCTGTCTCTTGCTTCTTCACGATTCATCTCCGTTTTCAGAGGGAGGAGCTTCGTGTCTTTTGTGTATATTGTGTGTATTGCATTGCAGTTATTGTCGCTTTGAGGCGTTTCTCGGCCTTTCGGGGGGGGTGGCCTTCCGGAGCTCTGCTCTCCGATGTCTTGATCCCCTCTTCTCTTGATGCCTTCTGATCTCTCTTCTCCTCTCCCCCCGTCGCCCCCTTTTCTCTTTTTCTTTCTCTTATTTATAGTGGTGCCTTGGACCGGTGGTCTCCGCTCGCTTCCCTTTGTCTGTTGGTTAATGACCGCTTGCATCATGTGTCCAGAGCATCTTTCCAGTGGCTTTGTCTTCTTTACCATTCTTGGCTTTGGCACTTGATGATTACGGAGAGGGAGAGGATTCCAAGTCTTACTCCCCTCAGCTTTGCCTTGGGTGAATACAAGATTCCTTTCTGGCTTACTTTGCAAGCCGTTGCAGCCTTGGATAGCTGTGTCGCCCTTGGCTGGTCACGTGTGCGCCTTCCATGGGTCTCTGCTCCCGACTCGCCTTTGTTTATCACAATGTTCTTCTCGAATTTCTGTAGCACCTGAGACGCCTTGGGATAGCACATGGCGTTTACCACCACCGGTACGCTTTACTCTTTTTCCTGGGCACCTTGTCAGGATGTGCCGCCTTGGTGGCTGTCGCCGTGAGTGTGTGTCGCCTTGGACGATTCCCGGAGTTGGCGCGCTTTCCTCAGTATCTTTATTGCTTTATTTTTGTTCGACAACTTCTAGGCCCTTACATGATTTGGGCATTGTAATTTGGGCTATCAAATATCGGGGTATCAACAATTGTCCCCTTTGCAGTGAGAGGGGAAGAATTTCCTTCTTGGTGCAAATCCTATTTTTGTGCTTTTTTTGCTTGTTTCTTCTTTTCTTGATTTCCCATTCTTTGTTCTTCGCCTCCTTGTTATTTCTTTTGGCGTCGCCTTCGATTCCTGGGGAAGGCGTACAGGAGGGGACGCCTCTGCATCGTGGGTGTCCTTCGCATTTCTCCTGGCTTACTGATTGCTTGGCAGTTTCTGCTTTGAATTTCGTCGTCCAGTGGAGTCTTGTCAACGGGCCCTCGCTGGTAAGTCTTTTGGCTTTCTTCACTCTTATTCCTCTGCTGCATTCCACGTGTCGTTGGGGGGAGAGGGCAAATATCTCTCAGCTTTGATACTTGCACGTTTCCCCACGTTCCCTCCTTCACTCATATTTTCAAAACTCCCTCAAACCTTTCAGTTTTCTTTCCACTTCCACTTTGTTCTCTTTCTTCTTCGTTTCCGAAACTTCTTTCTTCCAAAAAAGAACTCCCCGTTACTCCTTTGTTTTCTGCTTTCTTGCTCTCTTCTGCTTACCCTTCTCTTGTCTTTGCCGTTACCATGTCAAAATCGAAGGCCATTACTCCTTTCGCGGTTGAAAGAGCTTCCTCAAGCTCCGAGGAGGAGATTCAACTCCCAGGCCCCATCTTTTATTGCTTCATGCAAGAGCTTCCTTGCCCCCGCTCTTACCCTGTTGAACCGGGATACCGCCGCTGGGCCACGGAGGTGAAGGTGGACTCGCCTTCTGGTCCCGACTCGGGCGATTTCATTGTTGGCTCGTCTTCCAAGGCCATGGTGGTTTCCGAGGAGGACGCCGAACTCATTTCTTCTCCTTCTTACGATAAGGACCATTGTGCCTTGGGCTCTTCGTTGCTTCGCTCCTGTCTCCGCCGTTCGGAGTTCCCCTGGGTAGATGTGAACTTCAATGTTCGCGTGGGGGGCACTGCTGGATGGCAAGAGTGGGTTGATCACGTTTTTGCTACTGACGCCGCTTTCGTGGCTATTCTGGAGAAAGTAGGGATCGCCGCCGTCGTCAAGGCGTCGCCTCGACTTGGTGCCAACCGCAAGCCCAGCGATTTGTTAATGTTGGTGCAGCGCTGGTGTTCTTCCACCCATACCTTTCTGACATCATGGGGGGAGTTTACCCCAACGCTTGAAGATGTGATTGTGCTTCTTGGACTCCCTGCTTTCAGAGATGCAGACCTCGATGTGGAGAATGTTGATGAGCGTTTTTCCGAATTGTCAATGCAGCTGAAAGCCGCTTCGGCTCTTAGCGCCAAGTACTCCCGGGACCTTTTCAAGCGAAGGCGCGCCTCGTATGCAAAGGGCTCCTCTTCTCAACGGGTGAGGGGCACTGGGAACTTAGTTCCTAGGAGTCGAAGGGCAAGCCAACGCTCTTCCGTTAAGTATACTTTTGCTTTGTGGATTCGCTACTTCTTTGGCGATTTTCATGATGTTAAATTCCAATCTGGACCTGTCACCGATTCGCGCCTTTGCCGCGCCGCCTTCATCGCTTTCTGGCTTAGCAGATACGTGTTTCCAGGACCTCCATGGGAGTTTGTAAGCCCGTGCGTCTTTCTTTTTACTTGTCTCTTGGCGGAGGGTACACGCATTCCTCTTGCTTCGTTTTACTTAGGTGGTTTGTACGCTCGCCTAGACTAGGTATCAGTTCATATGCGCATTTCTTATGGGCGCTTCCCAATCAACTCTTATATAGACTTGACCTTTCTTCAATATTTTCTGTTTGAACGCTTTCTTGATTATGGCCCTATCAAGCTGCCTCTTTCTACTGGTGTTGCTGGTTCAGACCCTCGTTCTTGGTGTTGGACGAGAGGATCTCCAAGAGAGCCCCTAATTTCTCTCATTGATTCAGAAGACAAGTTCTTGTTCCGCCCCTATTCGGACCTCCCGCATCCTCTTTATGATGAAGGGGCCTTTACTTCAAGAAACGATGCTGCCATCCCCTTTGAGGGAATTTATGATTTATGGTCATTGATTCTCTCCATTCGCTGCTTGCCTGGTTTTGTCCCTTTGGACAGTAGGAGTGCTCACGGTGGGGCCCTTTGGCCTTGTGTGTATCGTCCTGATCGGGTGGCCAGACAGTTTGGGCGCGATCAAGCTCCTTGTGTTCTTAACATCGAGCAGGCCCCGGTGGAGGATTTTGTCAAGGCGCTTCTTTTCGACGCAGCTCCTGGAATTTCTGATTCTACTCCCATTTATGTTTCTTCCTCCCGCATTGGAGGTGTTTTGAGTTCTTGGCTTGTTTCTCATGAAGGCATTCTGCAACATCTTCGGGATTTCGAAGCCTCTTCTTCGCATCCTGTACCTTCCTTACTGCCCATAGTGTACAATGACCCTTATTTTTGCACTTCCATGAAGGAAAACAATGGTAAATATCTTGACCATTTTTCGTTTCTGTTGCTTTTCTTTTTCTTGCTTTGCACTCAGCTTTGTTTGGCTTTGTTTTCAGCTGAGGGGGTTTCACCCAGCCGCAGAGTTGCTGCGTCTTCTTCTGTTGCCCCCAGGCGATGCAAAAGGAAAACTTCCTCTATTTCCAGATCTTCTGTTCGAGGCGGTAGTAGTAGCGCCACCAATTCTAGTAAAAGGAGGAAGGCAACTGCAGCCGTTCCTACTCGCCGGTCCAGCCGCTTGCGCATTTCCGGCATCCGCATTGCTCCTTCTTCCCCAGTCCATGTGGACTTGGTTCAAGATGACACCGCTGAAACTAATTCTAGCGATTCTTTCTTATCTTGTGATGTTTCTGCTGAAAGCGGTGGCGCTGGGGATCGCTTTCCAGGTTCCATTTCTTGCTCTTTTATTTTCTTCTAGTCTTTTCAATTTGTTTTGCTTGGACGGTTTTCATCACTGATTCTTTTTCCTTTCTCTTTTTCTTCTGAATGCAGGTGATGCTGATGGTCGTTCATCAGCATCACTTTCATCCCAGTCTCCTGAGGACGCTCCTGCTGTTTCACTTGCTTCCGATCATGAAGACTTTATGAACCTCTTTGGCCAACCTTCAGCTGGTGGGGGTGTTGCCCCTTCTGACTCTGCTGCCAGTGATGACTTCAACTTAACATCTCTTGTTGGCACTCCAAGGAGTGTCCCTGTTTCTTCCAAGGGTGCGCCTTCGAAGGCCCCTTCAGGTATTGCTGCTGCTGACATTATTTATGAACTTGTTTCTGATGTCCCGAGATCTGAAAACATGTTTGGTGGGGTAGGTGCTGAAGTTGACGCCCCTGCCCCTTCAGAGAGCCAAGCTGCTACAAATCTTGTTTCTTTGGCTGATAAGGGGAAGGCTCCCGTCGTGAGGGCAAGTCACGCCTCCGCTTCTCCGGGATCTTCTTTGGTTTGTAAGTATTTTCTTTCTCGAGCTGGAGTTTTTCTTTTCCTTTGAGTTCTTGTCTCATTATTTCTGCATATGTTTTTTGCAACTCCATTTTCTGCGGATGATCAAGCTTTGATTGATTCGTTCTTGCGTGCCCATGCCTTCTTGATTCCTCCTTCAGCTTCACTTCCTCGCCTTTTCCGGGAGTTCGGTTCTCAAACTTTGTTGCGGATGTTGCATTTGGTCCGCTCAGTTGACGTAGATGACTTGCCATGGGAGGAGAAGGCTGAGATCTTGGATTGCTTGTACACGCTTCAATTTCAACATTATTCTGGTCCCTGGCTTGAAAATGCCATTGCTGGTTTTGAAAGTTTGTGCCCTCCATTTGATGACGCCGAGTTGGCCGACGCTGAGCGTGCTCTGCAGGAGCGCCGTGCTCCTTTGGTGTCTCGTATCAAGGAGCTTTCTTCTCAGCTTGACCAAACAACTGCTGAATTGGAGGCTCTTGATCAGGAGATTAGGGATTTGGCCAACACAAAGTATTCTTATGAGGAAGTCTGCAGGGTCACTTCTTCCAAATTATGGTTTCGGTTATGACTTTCTCTTCCAAAGTATTCTTACGTAGGCACTGTTTCGCCACTTGTGTTGTTGCTTTGACATTTCTCCTTCCAAATTATGGTTTCGGTTATGACTTTCTCTTTGGCTCCATGATTTGTATGACTTCGTTAGAACTTGACTTCTATTGCTTACTTGCTCTTGAACTTGCATCTTGGGATTTATGATGCCCTTCGTATGTGTTTCTCAAGTTTGGATTCTACTTTTGTATGCTTGCTGCCAATGCTGACAATGCTGTTATGTTGACAATGCATATCTTGTCTTTGTCTTTATCGTCTCCTCTTTTTGTTGTTGCTGTTGTTTGCCTTGCGCTTGAGGTTTGCATTTGAATATTACGCCTTTGTTCTTGTGCGCTTTTATTGGCTTCGCCGCTTTGGCAGTTGTGGCTTGGACTTCATGGCTTTGTACTCGCTTGCTACTGCTCTTGCGTTTGTTGCACTTCTCAGTTTTTGTGCCTTTTCTTCAAGTGTTCTGATAGAGCACAACTCTTCTTTTCTTTTTTTTTTTTGCATTGGTACCCAAGGAAGGCTTCCTTCCTCCGCTCTCCACTTTTTTTTTTTTGGAGCGCGCTCCGGGCGCTTCAAACTTGCTTGCAGATTTCAATGGCCCCTCATGTCATTGGTGCCAAGATTGTTGTTGAGGTGCTTGTTGGGCACGCTTCACAGATGTTGTCGCTTTGGACCCTTTCTTTTGTTCGTTGCTTTGGATTTTCTGCTTGCCGCCTTGGGCTTTTCAATTGCCGCTTTTGGGCTTTCTTTCTCCTTTTTTTTTAGTTGCCACGTTGGGGCTTTGCCACTTTGGGGCTTTTTTTTTCGGTTGCCACGTTGGGGCTTTGCCGCTTTGGGGCTTCTCTTTTTTTTTTCAGTTGCCACATTGGGGCCTTTTTTTTTCAGTTGCCACATTGGGGCCTTTTTTTTTCCAGTTGCCACATTGGGGCCTTTTTTTTTTTTCAGTTGCCACATTGGGGCTTTTTTTTCAGTTGCCACATTGGGGCTTTTTTTTCAGTTGCCACATTGGGGCTTTTTTTTTTCAGTTGCCACATTGGGGCTTTGTAAACTAACGGATCGCTTTGGATCTTGCGTTAGCCAACCTCTTTTACCGATTTTTCCGCCCGCGTTTAAGACTAGCGCCCTTGTTTCCCGGGACCTTTTCTAGTCTCGCGATATGGCGTACTTCGCCCGCGTCTGTCCCAGAAATTTTTCAGGAGGTCTATCTGGGTACCGCGATAAGGCGCTTGTGCCCGCGGTACGGTTCAACACTATTCTTTTTCTTTTTCTTTTTCTTCTTCTCTTCCTTTTTCTCTTTTTTTTTTGAAGTGTTGAACCTCGCGTTCTGGCATTATTGACCCTGTTTGAGGGTGTTTTTCTACAGTGATACCTCATGTCATCAGTATCTTTCGAGCTCTTTCTGGGGACACCTCATGTCATCAGCGTCGCTTCGAGCTTTAGCATTGGTGCCTCTTGTCATAGGCACTTCCTTGCTTATGATTGATTGCTTAATTCTGATCGCTTGTGCTTCGTAACACCTTTTGTCATGGGCGTTACTTTTTAGTTCTTCTTGCGATTATCGGCGTGCAAATGCTTGGGTTTTCTGATTGACCTTGTGCTTATGCTTGCTTTCGCATGATCTGCTTTGACGTAAGGGCAAGTTCATACGTGCCTTGCTCCAGGGGCTTGCTACAGACTTCTTCGTTTTATTTGTTTTGGGATGCCTTGGCTTAGTCATGTTGTGTTTGAGGCCATTTTGGGTCAATCACTTGTACGCTTTCTAGCTCGGTTTTATCTTGCACCTTGCCCTTGCATCCGATTCAGTGTTTCAGTGTTTAAGTACGCCTTTGAGTAGCATACTTTTCAGGATCTTGTACTCGCATTGGTCATTACGGAACTTGCATTCGTCTTCATGTTGCATGCGCGCCTTTTCATGTGCGCCTTATGGTTGTATTCTTTGAAGGTGTACGTCTTTGCAATTGTACGCCTTTCGGGTTTCGTTATGTCCTTTTTACTTTTCATCTTGTCTTGCTGTTGCGTTCAGATATCTGCATTGATTTTCTTTTAACTTTCTGGCTTGTGGTCTTTTGCACGCTTTTGCTTTGAAGCTGCCTTGGTCTTTCTGATTCGAATTCTTTGTCAACCCCTTCGAGGCTCACTTTGAATTTTAGTTGGCTCTTTGCTCGAGAAATATCTCCTGGTTTAGTTGTGTCGGCCTTTGCATATGCCCTTTCTCTTGCTTTTTAATTACTTCTCTTGCACACTTTTGTTTTGGAGTCAGTTTCGTCTTTCAGGTTTGAATTCATTGTCAGCCCTCTTTTTTTTTGGGTTGGCACTAGCAACGTTCTGCTCTTGGTTTACTTCAAGATTTCTAGCTTCGGTACTGTTTATTTTCCCTTGGCGTGCCTTGGGTTTCATCTTTGTAGCTCCTCATGAGGTTCATGATTCACCCTTGCTTTTCTCGCCTTTCCTCGTCAGTTAGTTTGTACCGAACGCATGCTTACATGCATCTTGCCACGATGGCCTCGTGTTCGCCTTCTGATTCTGGATTTCGTCCATCCCACCATTTTGCTCAGGGTTCGCCCACTTCTGGTGAGCTCTCCCTTTTTTATTGCTTGATTTTTTACTGCTCTTTTCTACTTGTGCATTGCGTCTCTTCTTCGGCGCTTTTGCTTTCGCTTCACCGTTTGCTTCTTCACTTTTAACCGCCTTGCTTTCATTGGGCAAGATGCGGAGTTTTTTTTTTTTGGAAGAGCATCAAAAGACTTCTCAGACTTTAAGGAGTGATTCATTCTTATTCCTACATAAACAACTTTCATTTTCCGGATGTTTTCATGCTATACATGTCTGTCTTATTAGTTGCATCCAGTAAATCATGTATACAATCAATCATGCATCACTATGTAACACTATCCAGGTCACGCTTTTGTGCAACGCTCTCCTAGAGCATGCTTTTTCAACATTCCAATCATATAACTTATGACTTTTAGATGTTTTTTTGATGGAAACAGTTTCCTTTCATCACGCCACGGTTGAGCCAGGGAAAAGTTGACAAGAATGACTGGCATGATATACTAATTTCAGTTCTGAAAACAAACATTCAAATGCATAGATTCGTCTAGCCATTGTTTCTCTAGTCAAACATTCGATACATATCAGAGCGACGATATTCATGATTATTATCATGCACATGTCATTTTCAGTCGTGACATACTCATAATTGTAATAATGTCATTCTAGTCAAAGTGAAATTAAATTTTCGCTATCAGGATAATCTTAGACATAAGGCTAATGGCGTAGAACATGATATCATGCGAAAGCGTCACTACCGAAAGCATATCAAGACATAGATGCACAAAGCAAGCATGTTGTAGCTACATACAACTGTTAGAACCTACAATCGGTGGGTGAAACAACTAGGATACACTAGGAAAACACCTAGAAGGGGGGGTTGAATAGGTGTTAGAGAAACCTTGAAAGATTTTCGCAAGAAACAAATCAAAACGATTAAAACAAATGATTTTCTTGAAATTCTTTAGCCTTAATCGATTAATGACATGAACTAATCGATTAATGCCTCTGTATATTGAAAAATCACTTTTCAATCAAATACGAAAATCAATCAATTAACAAGTATAACCAGAGATTTAGCGGAAACAATTAACACCTATATTCTTATTGATTAACCTAGGTAATAAAAATGATTTTCCCTTTATCAATTTGCACAATAAAGATTCAATTCAATCAATTATGAAAAATCAATCTTTTCTAGGTTTTCAACCAAGAACACAATTAATAACAAGAATTTAAAGAGTAGAGAGTTTAGAGATACGACACAGTGATTTATCCTGGTTCACTTTCATCCACTTGAAAGCTACTCCAGTCCCCTCTTCAACCAAGAGAGATTCTTCACTATGAGGAATTAGAGTTTCTCAAATTACAAGTAAATGCCTCACAAGACTCCCTTCTTGCTAGCCTACAAGAGATACCACACCCTTGCCTTGTAACCCTATTGATATCTAATCTAACCTCTTCTCTTGCTTGCCGATACCCCACAACAAGACTTCCAATGCTTGCTTCACTACAAGACTTCCAATTACTTGTTAACACAACAAGGCTTCCAAGTGCTTGATGAAATGCCTCACCAAGGCTTCCAATATAACTTTGCTTGATTCACAACCAAGACTTCCAATTGTTGTAGATAGCTTGCCTCTTGCAAAGATTACAACTCAAATGAAAACAAAATAACAATCCTATGAATCTCTTTCAAAAGCTATGAAAAGATCAACATGAGAGATTCAAGGTTCTTGATCAAAGAATGTAAAAATGAGAACTTTGATCTTGAGAAAGTGAGAGAGAATAGAGTGGCTTTGATTCTTTGTAAAATTGATTATGAAAGTGTAATAATAATTCACAAAGGTTAAAAAAAGGTTTATATAGAATACCCAAAAGTTAGGAATGGTTAGAAGTGCTTTTGAGAAGTGAAAAACTCATTTAAAAACAGTTACAGCTCGTGTTAATCGAGTAACAAAGTCACTACTCGAGTAACAAGTGTAAAACTTGTTCACTACTCGAGTTTTTAAGTTTCTACTCGAGTATTTACGCAAGGCTGAATAATTCTACTCGAGTAATCAACCCCTTAATCGAGTAAAGCCGCAAGACTCAAAAATTCTACTCGAGTAATCAAGTGGCTAATCGAGTAGTCAGTTCAAAAAACACTTAAAAACTTGTTTTCTCAAAATCTAAACCTTTTCTTTCAAACCTTTAAGCCACCTATTGATTTTAGGCAAAGTGAATACTCAAAATATGATATAATCATGCAATCAAAAGAGATTCACTACCCTCTAATAAACTCTACCAAAACTCATAAACTAAGAGACTTGTGAGGCAAAAGATAAAACAATAAAACATAAACTACCAAACTAAGTCTTCATGAGTTGGCTCTCTCTTCATCACTTGATGTTTGTTGTTGCTTGTTGAGCTTGATCTTGATCAACACATTTGTAGCTTGTTCAAAACCTTTTGTAGCTTGTTCAAAACGTTTTGACATTTATCAAAACATTCTTCATGGATCTTACAATCTCCCCCTTTTTGAAAATGACAAACATGTTTTGAAATTATGAAGTCCATTGAAGTTGTTGATGCTTGAACCATTTTATCACTTGGTGAGACTCTTGCTCCCCCTCAATAAATGCTTTTGACATTTGAAATCTAATTGAGTTAAGCTTGATTCTCCCCCTATCTTCAACAACTTTGCTCAACCTACATAAAAACAACAAAACAAACCTTTCTCCAAAACATACCATTTCATTTCTCCAAAATGATAAAAACATAATATTTCTCCCCTTTTTCAAAAACTTTCAAATCTCTCCTTTTTCAAAACATTTTCAAAACATCATATTTCTCCCCCTTTGGCATTATCAAAAAGAAATATATACCAATTGAAATAAAAGATCTAAGCCAAAATAGAGAGATTAATAAGATATAACAACCAAAGCATGATAATCATCTAATGATTAAAAATAGTATCATTGAATAATCAATATCAAACAAATTGTATACCAATAACATGATACCAATTGTAAAACAATTGTAAGAATTTGATACCAATAGTATTTTCTCAATAGTATAAACAATATCACATTATAAGAAATAATACCAATTGAGAGAACTATGAGCAATATCTAACAATATCAAATTGAAAACCAATTGTATAATATCGAATGTTACCAATTTGTAGGATCTTTTCTTCATAATACCAATTGAAGAAGCAAATGAATGAATATCACATGAAAGTCCTTTTTCTCTTCAATCATGCTTTGCTTTTTGGTATCCAAATGGTTTTGGATCCATTTTTGTTAGTGTAGGGACTCTCACCCTTTTTCACCCAAACAAACTTTCCTTTAGGTATACCATGCACTTTAATATAACACACATTTGAAGTATGTCCATGAGTACCACAATAGAAACATGTTGGTGCATTTGAAAAATCAACTTTAGAAAAATCAACAACATTTCTATGAGACTTACTCTTAGCATTAGTATAACCCAAACCAAACTTGTTTGAATTTTCTCTTTGAAAATTTAACAATGTGCGCAATCTAATATCACCATTTGTGAAACTTGCAAGCTTATTTTTCAAAATAGCATTTTCATCTTTAAGCAACTTGCAATCCTCACAATCAACCACAATATTCAATCTACTAGCACAATCACAAGAAGAACTAGCATATATAAGATCAAGAGTTTCATTTTGAAGATTAAGCTCATCAACTTGTTTTTGAAGATCTAAAATCTCTTGTTGATGTTTCAAAATGAGCTTCTTCCTTTCAATGTTTTTCAAAGCTAGTTTCTTAAATTGTTCATGCATTTCTTCATAAGCATTATATAGAATTTCATATTTAGAAGAAATTTCGGATTTAGTAAGACTTACATCGCTTTCCTCGCTTTGATAACTTGATTCATCATTTGAACTTTGTTCTTCATCTACTAGAGCTATCAAGTTGAGACAAGCGGCATCTTCATCATCCGAAGAACTATTCAATGTGCTATTCTTGTCTTTTTCATCATCACTATTCCAAACTATGTATGCCCTTTTAGTTTTCTTTTCTTTCTCCTTCTTCTTTAGATACTTAGAGCATGAGTACTTGAGATGACCGGGCTTTCCACATTCATGGCAAACTATACTTTCTTTTGAAGTCTTTGTCTTGTAGTGTGGGGAATTCTTCTCTTTACTTTTGTCTTTGTTCAACCTTCCTTTTCTCCTTAGAATCTTATTGAACTTTCTTATTAGAAGCTTCATCTCCTCTTCATCAATGTCCGAATCGGTATCTTCATTATCATCATTATCATCGGAACTCTCTTCCTTTTTATATGACCTTTAAGCTTTAAGAGCAATTCCTTTTCTTTCTTTATTCTTATCCGATTCTTCATGCAAATGCAAACGTTCAAGCTCCATTTCATGTTCTTGAAGCTTTCCTAAAAGTGTTGCTAAGTCCATGGTGTCCAAGTCCTTTGATTCAACAATTGCGGTAACCTTAGGTTGTCATTCCCTACTTAGACATCTTAAAACTTTGTTAACAAGTTCACAATTCAAGAAAGTTTTTCCAAGAGCAATGAGATGATTAACAATATGAGTAAAACGTTTTTGCATAAAACATATAGATTCATTAGGCAACATACGAAACAATTCATATTCATGCATCAAAGAATTTAATCTAGCACGCCTAACTTCACTAGTGCCTTCATGTGTGACTTGCAAGGTGTCCCACATTTCTTTGGCATCACGACATTGGGAGACTCTAAAGAACTCATCATAAGATAGAGCGGAGGTGATGATATTCTTTGCTTTTAAATCATATTGAATTTTCCTTTTATCATCATCGGTCCACTTATCTTTGGGAGTTAGGGTAAGCACACCTTCTACATCTTTTGAGGGAATATAAGGACCATTTTCAATGGCTTCCCAAATGTTCACATCTATGGCTTCTATAAAGATTCTCGTCCTAATTTTCCAATAAGCATAACCCTCTCCACCAAACATAGGAGGGCGATTAATTGAAGCACCTTCACCACCAAAAGGATTCGTAGAACCCATTGTAGTTTCTCAAGGATCTTAACGAAAAAGCTCTATGCTCGTGTCTTTCGACCGAGCTCTGATACCAATTGTTAGAACCTACAATCGGTGGGTGAAACAACTAGGATACACTAGGAAAACACCTAGAAGGGGGGGTTGAATAGGTGTTAGAGAAACCTTGAAAGATTTTCGCAAGAAACAAATCAAAATGATTAAAACAAATGATTTTCTTGAAATTCTTTAGCCTTAATCGATTAATGACATGAACTAATCGATTAATGCCTCTGTATATTGAAAAATCACTTTTCAATCAAATACGAAAATCAATCAATTAACAAGTATAACCAGAGATTCAGCGGAAACAATTAACACCTATATTCATATTGATTAACCTAGGTAATAAAAATGATTTTCCCTTTATCAATTTTGCACAATAAAGATTCAATTCAATCAATTATGAAAAATCAATCTTTTCTAGGTTTTCAACCAAGAACACAATTAATAACAAGAATTTAAAGAGTAGAGAGTTTAGAGATATGACATAGTGATTTATCCTGGTTCACTTTCATCCACTTGAAAGCTACTCCAGTCCCCTCTTCAACCAAGAGGGATTCTTCACTATGAGGAATTAGAGTTTCTCAAATTACAAGTAAATGCCTCACAAGACTCCCTTCTTGCTAGCCTACAAGAGATACCACACCCTTGCCTTGTAACCCTATTGATATCTAATCTAACCTTTTCTCTTGCTTGCCGATACCCCACAACAAGACTTCCAATGCTTGCTTCACTACAAGACTTCCAATTACTTGTTAACACAACAAGGCTTCCAAGTGCTTGATGAAATGCCTCACCAAGGCTTCCAATATAACTTTGCTTGATTCACAACCAAGACTTCCAATTGTTGTAGATAGCTTGCCTCTTACAAAGATTACAACTCAAATGAAAACAAAATAACAATCCTATGAATCTCTTTCAAAAGCTATGAAAAGATCAACATGAGAGATTCAAGGTTCTTGATCAAAGAATGTAAAAATGAGAACTTTGATCTTGAGAAAGTGAGAGAGAATAGAGTGGCTTTGATTCTTTGTAAAATTGATTATGAAAGTGTAATAATAATTCACAAAGGTTAGAAAAAGGTTTATATAGAATACCCAAAAGTTAGGAATGGTTAGAAGTGCTTTTGAGAAGTGAAAAACTCATTTAAAAACAGTTACAGCTCGTGTTAATCGAGTAACAAAGTCACTACTCGAGTAACAAGTGTAAAACTTGTTCACTACTCGAGTTTTTAAGTTTCTACTCGAGTATTTACGCAAGGCTGAATAATTCTACTCGAGTAATCAACCCCTTAATCGAGTAAAGCCGCAAGACTCAAAAATTCTACTCGAGTAATCAAGTGGCTAATCGAGTAATCAGTTCAAAAAACACTTAAAAACTTGTTTTCTCAAAATCTAAACCTTTTCTTTCAAACCTTTAAGCCACCTATTGATTTTAGGCAAAGTGAATACTCAAAATATGATATAATCATGCAATCAAAAGAGATTCACTACCCTCTAATAAACTCTACCAAAACTCATAAACTAAGAGACTTGTGAGGCAAAAGATAAAACAATAAAACATAAACTACCAAACTAAGTCTTCATGAGTTGGATCTCTCTTCATCACTTGATGTTTGTTGTTGCTTGTTGAGCTTGATCTTGATCAACACATTTGTAGCTTGTTCAAAACCTTTTGTAGCTTGTTCAAAACCTTTTGACATTTATCAAAACATTCTTCATGGATCTTACAACAACGACTTATATGCAAGTAGGTACAATATATCTTTTATTTTGTCATGATTCACATCTACCAAATTCATGGAAAGACTTATCAGAATAAAGACGATAAATTAGACCGAGTCAGGGCTTGCGTATACTTAGCTGATAGTGCAGATGATATGAGGCGTCTTCCACGTGGATTGGTTGATTGCGCCTCCGCTCCTGAGCTTCTACTTTCTGCGACCCGGCGCCCTCGTCAGCGAGGGCGTACTTCGTGTGGCGCCTTCGTTAGCAGGGACGCATCTCCACCCCTTCCAGTCGCGCGACCGCGCTTAAACAGAGCGAAAGTCACCGCCCTCTGAGGCGTCGCCTTCCTGAGCAGTCGGGCTCGCAAGGACCTATGCCACCTTTGGACGAGTCTCACCGCCTTCTAGAAAGCTTGCATTAGGGCGAAACCGGTCATCTTTCGTGATTACTCCCCTTTGGGGAGATTGCTTCTCTGAGGCGTGTCTTTCGGAGGGCTCGCCTTTCAGTGACGGGCCGCCTTCTGAAGTGATCGCCTCTGGCCTGAAAGAGCACTTCGTCGCTGCAACGCTTCTTCGGTTGGAGGCCGAATGCTCTCGGGAGCTGCCTCCTGAGTAGTGCCTCTAGGAGCCTTTTCTTCAACGCTGGAAGCCGTAGCTTCCCCAGCAGAGTCACCAATTGTTTCGGACCGCTTTGTGCGATAATGATTGTTTAATTAAAAGAGATAATGGGTTCGTAAACTTGATGAAGCTTTAGGCTTTTATTATACTGAGACGAGATACAGAGGGGTTGATACAAGGAAATGGCTCCCACGTTCATGGTATTTTACAAAGGGAGGGGTGTGCGCTTTGGCTTTACACCCCTTTTGCATTGCTAAATCTTGGGTTTCAGAAGGGGAGCTTCCTTTCCTTTTCACTGTACGCCTTCCATGTTGTAACCATTGTTGGTTGCGGCGCTTTCTGGGTATTCTGACCCCCTCGTCTTGGCTTTTACGACGGTTGCTGGAGGTGCACGTTTTCTGGCCTTTTCCTCCTTTTCTGTTCCTCCTTTGTTGTTTATTCTGTCTCTTGCTTCTTCACGATTCCTCTCCGTTTTCAGAGGGAGGAGCTTCGTGTCTTTTGTGTATATTGTGTGTATTGCATTGCAGTTATTGTCGCTTTGAGGCGTTTCTCGGCCTTTCGGGGGGGTGGCCTTCCGGAGCTCTGCTCTCCGTTGTCTTGATTCCCTCTTCCCTTGATGCCTTCTGATCTCTCTTCTCCTCTCCCCCCGTCGCCCCCTTTTCTCTTTTTCTTTCTCTTATTTATAGTGGTGCCTTGGACCGGAGGTCTCCGCTCGCTTCCCTTTGTCTATTGGTTAATGACCGCTTGCATCATGTGTCCAGAGCATCTTTCTAGTGGCTTTGTCTTCTTTACCATTCTTGGCTTTGGCACTTGATGATTACGGAGAGGGAGAGGACTCCAAGTCTTACTCCCCTCAGCTTTGCCTTGGGTGAATAAAAGATTCCTTTCTGGCTTACTTTGCAAGCCGTTGCAGCCTTGGATAGCTGTGTCGCCCTTGGCTGGTCACGTGTGCGCCTTCCACGGGTCTCTGCTCCCGACTCGCCTTTGTTTATCACAATGTTCTTCTCGGGTTTCTGTAGCACCTGAGACGCCTTGGGATAGCACATGGCGTTTACCACCACCGGTACGCTTTACTCTTTTTCCTAGGCACCTTGTCAGGACGTGCCGCCTTGGTGGCTGTCGCCGTGAGTGTGTGTCGCCTTGGACGATTCCCGGAGTTGGCGCGCTTTCCTCAGTATCTTTATTGCTTTATTTTTGTTCGACAACTTCTGGGCCCTTACATGATTTGGGCCTTGTAATTTGGGCTATCAAATATCGGGGTATCAACACTTGCCTAATTGCGGTCTACGTCAGGGTGACCCCATGTCACCTTACATTTTTGTTCTTTGCATGGACCGTCTCTCTCATCTTATTCAGGATAGTGTGAATTCTCATGATTGGATTCCTTATACTATAGGGAGAAATGGGCCAAAAGTCTCTCATGTTATGTTTGCGGATGACGTTACACTGATAGCAGAAGCTTCTCTTGATCAAGCTAGCAGAATCAAGTCCTTATTGAATTACTTTTGTGATATTTCTGGGCATATGATTAATTATGACAAATCTGCTATATTCTTTCCAAACAACATGAAGGCTAATGTTGCTAATTCAATTCGGGAATTTATGGGAATCAATATTACTAGTGAGTTTGGAACCTATCTTGGGGTTCCTATAAAATCCTCACATTGCAATAATATTGATTTCAATTTCTTGATTGATAAAGTGAAAAAGAAGCTTTCAGGTTGGAGGATGAAAACATTATCCTTTGCAGGCCATGTGACTTTTGCTCAATCATGTATTATGAGCATTCCCAGCTATATTATGTAATCTATCCCTATCCCAATTTCTATGTGTGATAAGATTGAAGCTCTCTGCCGAAACTTCATTGGAGGTAGTTCTAGTGGGCAAAGGAGATGTCACATCATTTCTTGGGACACGATTTGCACCCCTAAGGAGGAAGGAGGACTAGATTTCGCAAATTACGTATGGTTAAATAGTCCTGTATGATGAAATTGGTTTGGAGATTTATTACTAATCCAAATTCTCTTTGGTCTAGAGCTTTGATTGCTAAGTATAAGGTGAATGATGTTTTGAAAATACATGAAATTAATTGCTCGCAGGCAACAATGACATGGAGAGCTATGATTAGAGTTTGTAGTAAACTTTATGAGAATTGTTACCTGGTCTTGGGGGCCGGAAAGAGAACCGGATTCTGGTTGGATGCTTGGCTGCCAGGTACTCCAGCTCTCGAACATCTTCCCGGTATCTCAATCCCAGCATGGTGCAGGTTTCATACTGTATCTGAATTCGCAGAGAATGGTTGGTGGAGATGGGAGATTTTGAATGATATTATTCCACACCATATTAAACCTCTTATTGTGTAGTCCCTCCCTCATTGAATTCTGATGTTGATAGTCTTACTTGGGCAAAAGAGAACAGTGGCGAATTTTCCATAGCTTCAGCAGTGAAGGTTGTTCGTGACCCTTCTGTGCAGGTAACTTCCAATACAAATGGTCCCATATTTCGTTTAATTTGGAGGTGGTCGGGGCTTCAGTGCATTCGTGCTTTACTTTGGAAAATCTGTCACCAAAGATTGTTAACGAATGTATAACGAGTTAAGCGTAGCATGGGCAATGATCAGATCTGTCTGCGATGCACTCAGGAACCAGCAACATTGATGCACATGCTTCGGGACTATGAAGAGATTAGTGCATAATGGAGTGTGATCATTAAGGATAGTGCTTGGGCAAATTTTTTCATGTCAGAAACTCTCAATTGGCTTCTTTATAATTTATCTGATAATGACATTGGTGATACAAGTGTGGACTGGTCGATTCTCTTTGGTGTTTTAGTGTCTATGATTGGCATAGCAGAAACGAGTTGGTTTTTAATCAAAATCGTCTAAAGCTCTCTGATGTTTTAATTCAAGCTTTGGCTTATTCGAGACTCATTAAATATGCTAGTCTTCCCAGTATTGAGTTGTCTATGTATAAGAAGGAGGTTCTTGTATCTTGGAATCCTCCAATGAGTGGCTGGATGAAATTGAATGTGGAAGGTTCCTTCCGAAGGAGCACTCACGCTGCTGCATGTAGGGGTTTACTTCGGGATCCAACTGGTTTTTTCATTCATGGTTTTGTTTTTAACTTGGGCTCATGCACTTCAACAAAGGCGAAATTATGGGGGGATGTTATGGGGTCTTCGCCTAGCTGCTGATTTTCATATTACTGCCTTAGAGGTTGAGATGGATTCAAGGATTGCAATTCTTCATATTCACAGTGTTTGTTAATTTTTTTCTCTTATTAAATGCTTATGAGATTGCTTTTCCCAGTTTAATTTAATTCTTTCGGCCGTTAGCCCCGTTGATGATTAAAAAAAGCATTTAATAAGAAAAAAAATAATTCATAGGAAATATCTAATAACTTATACAATAATTAAAACCAATAACATTTTCCAAAAGATAAACCAAAGGGAGTACTATCAATTTTAGAAATACTACACGAGATAAGACTTATAAAGTTAAATCAAAATAATAAATCGAAACCAAGACTTCACCTCAATTTCATCTAAAATTTTCAATACATTACAAGGATTAAAGTGAGAGTTAAGTTTTATTTTCAGCAACAAAAATTTTCATTTTTGTTTTAAATAAGGAGTGAGGAAGTATAATTATTAAAGATCGATTCTGGATTTCAACATTCTATATTTCACAAAATATTTCAACTGAATTGGTTGTTAGAGACAAAATGAAAGTTAAATACATGTGCATTCCTAACTAGCCATAAATTTCAGTTTACTTGAATTGATAAGTGAATGTTTGGTTCTGCGATGATTTAGGCTAGAATCAATTCTGGAATATCAACGCTACTAACAGTTGTTTCTACTCCAACATGATTTTGGGACCAGAAACAAAACCAAACATGCTATAAATATGGTGGGTCGGTGGCACTCAAATATATTGTATATGTTTATTTTCACTTTCATTTTGTCACATTTATTATGTACGGGTTTTCTAACTTATGTTTCAAGTGTAAAGGATAAACTAGTTTTAAAAATTATATATTTATTGAAAAATTATATATTTAATTAATAAAAATTGATTATTTAAGCTTTCAATTATCCTATGATAAATTTAAGTTTTCAATTAATCTTGCTTTCTATAGTAGAAAAAATATCACAATTCCTTTTTTTTTTTCGAAAATATCAAAAGCTACATTTTTCGAAAACTTTTTACTACTTTTAACTTTTTAACATTGAGTCAAAGACACTTATTAGAATTTTTCTTATTAAAAAATTAGTTTCTCGAACAATGTTCACTAATTTATAAGTTAGGTATACTCCTTTCGGTCTTCAAAATAAGCCTTTCCTGACAAGAATAATAGTAATTAAGAAAGTTAATCAGCACTATTATTTGAATAATATTTGTAAATATTTGATACATTTTTCAATTTTTTTTCTAAAATTATTGTTTCATGTGGGAAGGACCGTTGGAGTAAAGTAGCAAGTATTTGTGTCTATTTGACAAAACTAGTTTATAATCGCGAGTTTATAACTTGTAGCTATGAGACGTAGTTGAGAATTGTGAGCTTGTAGTTGCGGTTGATTGTTTGAAATAGTGTTGTTTGACAAATTTGCTTTTGAAATAGTTGAAAGTTATTAAATAAACAAAAAAGACATGCAGCATTATATTATTTATATTTTATTATTTTAATTTATTCATTTTGTTCTTTATTAATTAAATAAATAGTCAATTAATTAAATTAATAAACACTGCCACTTTGTGAACGGTTAGGAGCAGAGTGAAACAGTCTGAGCATTCAAAGAGTGTGAACTGTGAACAAGTATTTATATATCAGGACAAGTGAATAATTTTGTAAATTTTTTTTAAGTATAATTTGTATATGAATTATTGTAAGTTATTTTAGTTTCTTGAAAATAGTTTTCTAAAAACTACAAGCTAATTTTTTAGAAATTATAAACTATTTTTAATTTATGTTCATCGAATAGAATTAGTAGCTTATTGATCGAATTTAAAAGTTCATAATTAGATAAAAAATTCCTGGTTAGACACTCACGCTGAACAAAGCCTTTATCCATTTTTGAACGAGAAATTTATTATTTTTTTATTACAATAAAATGTCATGAAAATGACAATTTTGAAAAACAAAAACTTGGTTAGTTGATTAATTCATTAAAAAAATATTTAAAAACCTACAAAATGAGCCTACAAATCAATCTACACCATAAAATGTCACTTGTCTATCATTGATTGGTTAGCAAGTGACACATGTCACACTCTTGTGATGTAGGTCAGTTTGTAAGTTCAATTTTGTAAGTCTTTATATCATTACTCATTAATTAATTGAAATGGTGGCTTATAAGTAAATGAGACAAAAAAAAAAACCAAAATTCCAAGAACTGATCAAGGATTGAAGGGAGTAGTATATCATAACCGTACGGCTTACCAAACCCACAAAAAGAGGGTCTGAAGAGGTGTGTGTCATACAGTTTTCAAACCTTAATTAATTAGTGGTTCCTGTTAACATAAACGAGAACAAAATAAACTCTCTTAATCATTAATTTATTGAATCATGAAGTTGAAAGTTAAACCAAAAAAGGATTATTAGAGGACCAAACACATTGATTTGTTTAAGGTTTTGGCTTAGCTTGATTTATTAGAGTAGAGATAAGGCACATTATGGAGCCTTAGTACACCATCACGATGGACCTACTAATTGGAGTGGAACGCAAGGCAAAGAAAACTAAAGGTCATTTTAGTCCAACGTTATCTGCTTTATTTATTTATTTATTTTTATTTTTCTCTTTCGCTTTGTAAATAGATTATTATTCTTACTATTTGATTTGAGTTTTAAGGAAGTGATTAATCTTTTGATGAAGCCCGCCGCAGTCACGGTTGCTTTTCAAACTTGAGCAGTTGAGCGATAATACTATAGTACGTTGTAAACTTGCAATTGCTTGCTTAATTAGAGTTATCAACTCGTGGTTCAACTTTAATTTATTTACTGTATTTTGTCCTGCTAATTTGCAAACAAATGTTTTTAAGTGCGTAGTCATGGATTGATTTAAGGATTTTACGTCCTAATAAGGGTTGTTGTATCCTTTTTACGTGATCTAATAGGAAAAGATCACATATCTTTTTTTGCCACGTCATATTTTTAATTTATAAGTTTTGCAATTAAGTCCCTAAAATATTTATGTAAAAATATTATTTTTATAGTTAATTGTAATTTATCCAAAAATACCCTCATTTTAATATTATTTTTCATCTACCAAAAATATCTTCATTTTAATATTATTTTTCATTTACTCAAAATACCCTCATTTTAATATTATTTTTCATATGCCCAAGATACTTTTATCTTAATATTATTTTTCATTTGTCCAAAATATCATCATTTTAATAAGTATTATCTTTAATCTTAGTTCCTAGGAAATGTTTCTGTTTGAAGTCATTAAGAGTCATCCTATGTGGGTCACTAATGGTCGTTTCAGTGATGCAATTGGAATAGATTTTGTAATTTTTGGACATTAAATTGAATTAAATGTTTATAGGTTAGAGACTCAAATAAATGAACACGATCTGTTGAAAATTAATGGATTATTTTTTGTTATTTCAACACTTGGCTGATGTTGATTAAACTTATGCATATGCTATGTTAACTCATAATGCTATGATTTTCATTAAGTTATATATAGTAATATAATGCACAGGTTTATTTTATGGTTTAATATAGATGGTTCGGCTTTATTTTTTTTTGGTGTACACCAAGGGTATCCCCCAGTCGACAGTCGAAGACTAATCCCCTCCGAGGCGTAGAGATCATCGAAGTGGGTTTTGCCTCTACCAACAAAGCATTTTCCATGCCCACAGCAGGGATTGAACCATTGATATCATGCTTAAGGAACCCAGCTATCTACCAACCGTGCTGGGCTTTGTTGGTTGGTTCGGCTTTATTTTTATTTGGCTTGGGTGAGCTAATTTTCAGGTTGTATATTTGCTAGCTAATGGGACTTCTTTTTTCTTTGTTTGCAATATTGGCTTTGTGCTTAGTTTTGAATGTCAATGGGATTATGGGAATATAGAATTATTAAGGGGGTTGTGAGCGCTTATATTCGGTTTTCATTTTCCTGCTTTTAATTTGGTATGAACTTAACTTGTGGTTTTATTTTTTAATATGGAAGTATAACTTTTTTTTTATATAGTGGAAGTATAATTTTTTTTTTGAACAAATGGAAGTATAACTTATACTTCTAGTTATTGGTAATAATATTCTGATTTGTTCAAAACAAAGAGTTAATTGCATATGATTTTCATTTAATTGTTTTTTTATTAATTCTTTGTACTATACACCTTTTTTTATATTGCTATCTATTATTAGAGGGGGTGAGAATGACTCAACTAATGTATCATTCTGTAATATTATCTTAATAAAAAAAATTGAACCTTAATTACAAATGAATATTATGCATATTTATATTATTATTTTCTTTTATAAACAATGGATTAAATATTTATTTTATAGTAACTGAGCATGTCTTTCCTTAATTATTCAATTATAAACATAATATGTCATTTTTAATTATTAATTTTACTTTAATAATGAGACAGAGTGAGTAATAAACAACACACTCTCTCAGATCATATTTTTAAGAAAAAAAAACTAATTTCACATGTATTAAGAAAGTTAGTTGAGTGCATTTAATTTTCTCAAATTCATATAAAAATTAACTACTTTAGAAAACTTGTATTGGGAATGAAACAAAGATTAAATGTTATAACCACTTTGTAGGAATATTTTGAGAATTGTTCTATTGGGAATAGAAAGTTGATTAATTTTTTCTTATATTTAAGACCATTAATATGATGTTTTTTCTTATAAATAAGACCGGAAAGAGTAGGTTCCATTAAGACAACATCATCGAAAACACATCATTAATTAAAGTACATAATTTTGTTGAAAATCAACCATAGCATGAATCAATTCCTGAACCAACAAGATCTAACACAATTGATAGACGATTGAGTTTTTTAAACATGATGTCAAAAGTTGAATCCTTATTGTGAATATGAAAAAGACTTTTGCTCTGTTTGTTTCCGCGTTTCAGAGGTCCCTAACGCGCGTCCCCCGGAAGCTCCCAGAGGGAGGCTTTCACGTTTGCAAGCTGCAAACGCAGCTCCAAACGTACCATTTGTTGGTAGAGTCAAAACTCATTTTGGTGATTTATGCGCCTTAAAAGGTATTAGTCTTTGGTTGTCGCGGTTGGAGGATACTAACTATCTTAAATGATGTAAAAATTAATCAAAGGAACTTATAATAAATAAAGACTAGAGGGAGTAAAAAGAAGTACTCCCTCCGATTATAAGACTCTTTTAATATTATTATTTTGTCCCTATTTATAAGACCCTATACCAATTTTTAATGATCATTAATTACTTTTTTTCACAAACATCTTTATTTATTTAACACCTTTTATATTCCCAATAATATTAATAGGGGTAATTTTGAAAATACATGTCAAAAGTTCACATTTTTAATACAAATAACTAAATTAATCAATTTTCTTAATGAAAGTGAAATCTTCTAAAGGATTCTTAAAATTAAGGACGAAGGGAGTATATTTTTTACTTATATTTAAAATCGAAAAGATGAGTAATGATGAGAGAGTGTACTTGTGTATGGTTTAGCGGGATCCAATAAAAAATTTAAAAATCATAAAGAAAAATGACACATGTTATTTAATTATTATTAGTTGATTAATAAATCACACATAATTTTTTTTTAATATAAATTTATTTATTGATTAATTTTTTTATAAAAAAATTATTGACTATCGAAGCGCAAACATCAGCTGTCAGCTGAAGTAGAGAGACCAAAGATAAAGCAGGCAATTGATGACGCAGATGGCAGGTAGGCCGTCACGCGTTTTGCGCAGTTACGTTCCCAATCTCCCAGAAAAAAAGCACGTTGCTTGCTGCACGTCACACGCTTTCCACGTTTCGCTTTAATAGCTTCCCGCGTGCGAAACCTCCATCTTCCTCGCGTGATGCTCACGTGAACTGGGTTGGACACGGCTGTAAGAAGTTTATGGAGTACTAAAAGTGATTTATTGTTATAGAAAGATGTGATTTTTGAGTTTTCTTTAGAGTAATTATTTCCTCCGGTCCTATATATAGGACATATTTTAGAAGTAATCTTTGGTCTTATATATAAGACATTTTGTATTTTCTATGCATCATTTATTGCTTTTTCTCTTTTTTGTCCTTATTAAATGCATGTGTTTTTTGTTGTTCATTAATGAGTGTGAATTTTTCAAGAAAAGTTGAGAGGGTAAAATTGTAATGTTACAATATATTCCCATAGAATTCATAAAACTAACTACTTTTCTTGATCCGAGGAATATGGTTAAGTATGTCCTATATATAGGACCGGAGGGAGTAATGGGTAACTTATGATTGATAGGAGTACCTAGTAATCTTAAGTATTACTTCCTTCGGTCCTATTTATAAGTCACATTCTAGAAGGATTATTTGGTCCTATTTATAAGTCACTTTGTATTTTTTGGGAGACATTTATTGCTATTTTCTCTTATTTGCCCTTTGTCCATTAATGTAAAGTAATACATTGTGAAATTCCCAATGCAAGTTAAGAGGGTAAGATTGTAATGTTGAAGTAGTTTTTTTTAAAGTTTCAAGAAATCTAACTACCTTTCTTGGTCCGTGTGATATGGTTAAGTATGCCCTATAAATAGGACCAGAGTGAGTATAAGGGCATTTATTAGCAAGATTCTTAGCTTTAAAATTATTTTAATACTCCCCCGGCTCGAATTATAAGCAACAAAAAACATACTACTATTGGTTTAAAATATAAGCAAAACTAACTAACTTTATTAAATTTTGTTTCATTCTCAATGTCACTTTTCTAAAATACCTATAAAAAACTGTAATCTTAATTAATTTTTGTTTCATTCCCAATACTACTTTCCAAAAATACCTCTATTGTTTATAAATTTGAGAAAATTAAATACAAACAACTAACCTCCTTAATAAGCGTAAAAGTGGTTAGAATTCCTTATAATTCAAGCCGGAGGGAGTACTACTTTATCCTATTCTATATATGTAAAGTATTTTTGAAGAAGTTTTTATTAAAAAAAAAAGTGAATTAAGAACGTTAATAGTATTGAAAATGTAAATTTTTAATATATTTTTTTGTCTTGCTTAAAAGTGCTCTTAAGGTATTTGTTAAACTTTCTCGAAGTGGAAAAAACATCACAAGTTTCAAGTCTTGCTTTTCTCGGTAACTTCAAAAACTTCAACTTTCAATACTTATAAACCATATTTAGTTTTTTAAAATTTTTTTAAGGATTTTCTTAATCTCAACCATAAAGGTTAAGGATAAGCACTCAAGAATGATTATAATAATGTCTTGAAAATTATGCATCTAATAATTGAAAGGACTTATAATTTTTATTTTTTTCAAGACAATCTAATCACTTTGAGGCATGGACAGAAGTTAGGAAAACCTTTTTTTTAATAATCCCTGTAATTATTATTGTGATTCTAAAAAGTACTGTACTTCATATTATTCCATCCGTTCCTATTTATTTGTCATAATTAAAATAAAACACATCCTTTAAGAAATCTAATCATTACTCAGATTTTCAATACATTAATTATGTTTTTTCTCACTATACACTTTCTTACTCTATAATCATTACTCCCTCAGGTCCTATTTATAAGACCCTTTAGGGGGTTTTCACTCCCATCAAGGAGAGTGGATAAATTTGTTAGTGACATTGAAAATGTGAAAATTTGATATACTTTTTCAAAACTAACCCTATAATTATTATTGGAACTCTAAAAAGTGTTAGATTTTATAGGGATGTTAGTGGAAAGAAGTAATTAAATGCTGTTGAAAATTGAAAGGGGTCTAATAAGTAGGACCAAAATAAAAACCCCAAAAGGATCTTATAATAAGACTGGAGGAAGTAGTTTTTTTTTTATTTCTTACTCCCTCTCGTCCTATATATAGGGCATATTCTAGAAGAAATTTTTGGTCCTATATATAGAGCACTTTATATTTTCTATGCATCATTAATTGTTTTTTCTCTTTTTTGCCCTTATTAAATGTTTTGACTAATTATGTTTTTTTGTTGTTCATTAATGAATGTGAGTTTTCCAAATAAAGTAGAGGGGGTAAAATTGTAATGTTACAAATATTCTCAGAGAATTCACAAAACTAACCACTTTCCTTGGTATGTGGAATTCGGTTAAGTATGCCCTATAATAAGGACCGAAGGGAGTACATAAACCAAGGCATATTAAAGAGGTGAAACATGGAAAATACTCCAATCGGTCCCTAATATAAGCACCATTTGACCAAATTTTTTTGGTCATAAATATAAGCACATTTTCTAAAATTTTACAAAATTAACCCTATTTAATATACTCTATCATGTTTGTGGGGAAAAGAAACACCAATTAATGACTAGAAGATCAAAAAGATAGATTGGTAAAAATACACTTAAAATTTACAATTACAATACAAATAACTAATTTACCTATTTTTCTTAAAGGGAGCGAAATTGGTCAAATGATACTTATATTAGGGACCGAATGGAGTATCATTTTACTCTCGGAATCCTCAATACGACAGATAAAAAGAAATAAAAAATCTCTACAAAAATCGACAGATAATAAAGAACGAATGGAGTAACTTAATAGAAGTTTCTTTAGAAAAAAAAAACAATTACTCCCTCCGGTCATATTTATAGGGCACATTCTAGAAGAATTCTTTGGTCCTATTTATAAGGCATTTTGCATTTTTTAGGAAGCATTTATTGTTATTTTCTCTTATTTGTCCTTTATCCATTAATGTGAAATACTCCCTCTGGTCTCATTTACAGTATAAGCAAAAAAAAAAAAACATCTCATTAATAATCTTAAATATAATTAAAAATTAACCTACTTTCTATTTCCAATGCAACCATTCTTAAAATATATCTACAAAGGGGTTGTAACATTTAATTATTGTTTCATTCCTAATGCAAGTTTCCTAAAGTAGTCAATTTTTCTATGAATTTGATAAAATTAAATGCACTCAACTAACTTTCTTAATACCTGTGAAATTAGTTTTTTTTTTTTGCTTAAAAACAAGATCAGAGGGAGTAATACATTATGAAATTTCCAATACAAGATAAGAGGATAAAATTATAATGTTAATTTATTTTTTTAAAGTTTCAAGAAACTTAACTACCTTCTTAGTCAGTGTGATATAAATAAGTATGCCCTATAATTAGGACCAGAGGGAGTAAATATTATTAAAAATTGAGTCTTAATGTTGATAATTTTTTGATAAATTTAAAAATAATTAATACTTCTAACTAAATTTCTTAATCAATCACCGTGAATGGGTAAAAAATACCTTATAAATAATGGCAATTTTTTCTTATATTCCAAATGCCGGAAGTAATATTTAAAAAAAAAAGTTAATTTGGATAAAATAATGACTTATTTGTGTTTTTAGTCTCTGAAAGTTGTGAATGTTTTAGTTTTGATACCTGAAAGTATTTTTAACCTTGACTCATCTTTAATTGTTTTGAAAATTTGGTTTTAATCTATGCGGTTAAGAAAAATTTGTTAACTGTCGATGTGGCTAACGAAACACCATATCAACATACACGTGAGCAAGAATTGGGTATCACCGCTAGAATGACGTGGATGATATAGACCTGCATAAGCAAAAGGGCCAAAATTCAACCCAAATGTGTTTGTGGATTGAGTCGTGACCCTTTTACTCATGCGGATCCGAATCATCCATGTCATTCTACCGGTAGCACGTAATATTTGCACACGTGTATCGGATGTGACGTTTCGTGAACCCCATCATCAGTTAACAAATTTTTCCTAATAGCATGAACTAAAACCAGGATTTCAAAACAATTAAGGATGAGTCAAAACTAAAAAAAATTCTAGGAACTAAAACCAAAACACCCAACTTTCTGAAACTAAAAGCGTAAATAAGCCATAATTACAGTAAAATTACCTCCCACAATGAGTAATGACAACAGTTATACATTGACTCGGGTAGCAAATTTCTCATACTGAGGATTCGTGACCACCGTTATTCATCAAGAGCTTGCTTGATCGATACACGTGGAATACCACCAAATCAAACTCTAAATTATATTTTTGAGTTTATTCCTAACAACTAGAAAAATTTTCACATAATGGAATTCTCACATCAAAAGTTGAGAAAATAAAAGGTAATAAAGCATGTCACGTATCCTGAAAATTTATAAATTAAGAAAAATACCAATATATCAATGCAATGTTTTGTACTAAAATGATGCACTCTTTCAATAATACCCTTTCACCAAATCACCTGTTCATTTTTAAATCTTAATACCCTTTCAACAAAACATCTATTCATTTAAAAACACAAACTATCGGAATCAGTGCACTACTTCATTGAACAAAAGGAAAAAATTTGATTATTAAGCAAGTAGACTCAAGCATAAATTATCATAGTCACTACGCTACTTCACTGCACAAACTACTAGACTCACGAAAGTTTTCTTTTGGCGGTAAGTTTCTTTTAACGTGATTTTCTTATTATTTTATTAAGAAAGTTTTTTTTTTTAAATTGTGATTTCTACAACGTTAGTTTATTTAATATTCTTATGTAATTAGAGGATATCAAATCTATTAAACTCTAAATTATATTTTTGAACCCAAACTTTGAGATCCTCATGAAACGAAAATCTCTACAAAAAAGTTGAGAAAATAAAGAGTAATGAGAAATACAACGTGTCCTGAATAATTTAATTTAGGGAGTTACTAACATGCAACCTAAAATTGGATGGTTGCTATGCAACTTTTTAGTAAACTAATAAAAAGTTGACACCTAAAACATGTGTGCCATGTCATTCCTTGAAGTAGTGATTTATAATTTTTACAATTTAGTCCAACATAAAAAGTAAATTAATTTAATTTAGTCCTTTGTACCTATTAGCAAATTAAAAAATAGGTTAAAACGACAGGTGATTATAATAACAGGTGTTAAATTAATTTGCTAATAGGTACGAAGGACTAAATTAAATTAATTTTCTTTTTATGTTGGACTAAATTGTAAAATTATAAATCACTACTTCAAGGAATGACATGACACACATGTCTTAGGTGTCAACTTCTTATTAGTTTACTAAAAGGTTGCATAACAACCATTCAATTTTAGGTTGCATGGTAAAAATTTCCTTTAATTTAAATCCTGAATAATTTAATTTAAAAAAGAGAGAGATGGTATGTACTGTTTGAATAGTAAAATGGTACACTGCACTAAAATAATGAAATGGTACATTGTTTTCGCAAATGTACAAAGATCCTCCATACTAATCAATTAGCACATACGTACTTTCTTAAATTGAACCAATAATATCAAGAGCCAAGAAACAAAAAGATACCTCAGTAAAGCTTTAGATTTTTTTATGCAATAAAATCTACTTAAACTATCATGATGAATTTAATTTGATGTTTTCTTAATGCAGGATTTAATGTAGTTCATTTTGTTGACTATTTAATTTTAAATAACAAATTTAACGATCAATATATATCATATATTGAACCGATCACTGGATTAAATTAATATTATTATTAATTAATAATATAATTAAAAAATTCAAACAGCACGAGCAAAAACCTAGTAAAATCTATACTATTATATAAAGAGAACTCTGTTTTATAACTGTCAAAAGAGTGTACATAAATTTGTCTTTCCAATTTTACCCTCAATTACTATTATACAAAGAGAACTCTGTTTTATAACTGTCAAAAAAGTGTACATAAATTTGTCTTTCCAATTTTACCCTCAATATGAGTGGTTATCTTTTTTACTAGCAGTTATAATCATCAACGCAGTTTCAAAAGCTCTGTGTAGAGCAACCGCAGCAACAAATTACAGTTTCTAAAACAATTGCTAAGCAAATAACCAAACCCCATTTCTCATTTCTCTTTTCTCATATTAATTGATTAGTTGATTAGTTGACAAATAGATAGGGGGACAAAAGGAGTTTCCAAACCCCCATCTGAACCTACCCTCATTTCTCACTAGAAGATAAAACCCCAACACCATCACCATAAACCTCCTCTTCCACGGCGCGTCACCCTCACGGTCTTCCCGTCCCTCTCCAGCGGCGACATCTACACCGGCACTCTCTTTGGCAACACACCCCACGGCACCGGGAAGTACCTGTGATCCGACGGCTGCATGTAGGAAGGAGAGTGAAAAAAGGTAAAGCCTTGGGCAAAGGTAAATTCTCATGGCCCACCGGAGCAACCTACGAGGGCTAATTCAAATTGGGTCGGCTTGACGGGTACGGCGTTTTCACCAGAGTCCCCGTCGACACACACCGTGGAACACTCGCGCTGGACAAGAAGCGGTTTGAGGAGAAGAGCTATGCTAATGGTGACGTGTACGAAGGATGGTGAAGGTGGAACTTGCAAGATGGTGCGGGAAGGTATGTTTTTTTTTTTATCTTAGTCTTCAGCAAATTTGTTATATGTTTCATTGTTTCTTTAAGTGTTTTTTTTTCCATGGTAGTTACAATGTCTTTGTAATCTGATTCTCTTCTAATCACTTTGGCACTTCCTTCATGTTAATGATAGCCCTACCTTTGAGACTTTGAAAATGCACTCCAATTGTTTGTATAATTTTCACACACACCCAAATTCACTTCATATGATTCAATTCTTTAAACATTTCGAAGAACACATGTGCTATAATTGCTAACATAACTGCTTTTAGTATCTTTTTTTAAGTTGCTTTCCTGATTTGTTTTAACATTTTATGAATTACTACTATGCACAAATGTGGTATCCAATTGTCAATGTTTCTTCCTTATTTTGTCATTTAATAATTGCATTTTTACAATTCCCTTCTAATATTCTTTTTTATTTTATTTTAAACCATATTTAGTTTTTCCCTGGACATATATGCATATGCACTTGCTTACGGAGATCTAAATCTTTTCCTCCTCTGGTTCGCCAGTTCGCTCAATGTATCACTTGCCACGCATGGAGCCTCGATCAATCCAGTATTTTCGTGACACTCCTCCGTTCTTTATTATTCTGATTTTGATTTGTATGATTTCTTTTTGTAGCAAATCATAATTGTTCAAACTTGAAATGATTGAGATATTCAAATATTTCTTATAAATGTTAATTTCTATTATCTTCGTGTTTTACTGTTTCATCCATTAATTGATTAATATCAAATGCCATCATCTTTAGAAAGTTTTTATACTTTTATATGTTATGTTTTATCTTAGATAATTATTTTGAGAATTATTGTTGCATTTATGAATTCTTCAAATATTAATAATTTTTTTTTAAGATTGGAAGAGAGGTTTCAATCTTTATCTGCTCAACTTAGGCAAAGTAATGAGGCAGAGTAACTTAGGCAAATAGTATTAATTAGGCAGAGTAACTTAGGCAAATAGTAGGAATCACACCATTAACAACGATAACCACTTATCCCATCAAGTAACTGAAATTTTCCTTATGATGATTCAGTAACTAAATCTCATCAAGTAACTGAATCTCTCTTGCATTTTAGTTGCATGTGTTGTATCAGCATAATACTATGGAATATGATTGTAGTATTCTTTAATTTGATCTCATGTTGTGTTGTGCTCTTATTTTTAAGTATACCAAACCTATTTTTTTAGTGCTTCAGTACTCATATTCTCTTATTAGCTCATGAATTGAATTGTGAATCTCCTTTTAGCAGTTAATGCCTATCAATTATCGCATGTAATGCTCTGCATATCATAAACCCCAGCCCATCATTTGGTGAACTGTACCTTGGATTCTTAACTTTTGGATTTGTCTTTAGTTTATTAATTCATTCAGATTCTGTACGTTTTTCCATGATTTTAGCTCAAGTGTTACAGGGAAGATGATTGCTTGCTGGCTGTGGAAACAGTGGTTGCATATTGGGATTGGCATTTTGCTCCACACTTTCGCCTTAGGTTTTTTTGCTGTTATTATACTAATTTTCTTCTAATTTTCTCCACACAAACACTCCTTCCTGATTTGGTTATGGCTATGCCTCTTTCCGCTGTGTGTATAAGGTAGTGTACGAGTTTTTTGGAGCCAAAGTTAGTGAAAAATTTGTGTACCTTAGATGCTTTGGGCCCTTCCGTCTTTACTGTTATGGTCTGCATCTTTTGATTTGGAGAATTACTGTGTTGGAATTGCAAGTTTTTTATCATTTTTTTAGTATGAACATTTTGTCTTATCCTCTCTTTTTATATATTTTAATCTCTGTGTGTATTGCAAGGATTATGTCATGATTCTCAAATAGATTATTCCTTGAATTGTAGATTTCTCTACCTAATTGACGTTCAATTCATGAGTATAGCATGTCTTTAGAAACTCATTTTGTGGCAATATATTCGAAGAAACAGCAAACAAGGAAGACGAGAAGTGATTGAATATTATATAGCTTGAGGATTTCTTTAACTAACAAAGAGGAATGAAATCAGTAATACTACATAATTAGCAATGATAATACTATATAATGAGCATCGATAAGCTGAATTCTCAGTTTTTCTCTCTATTGTGAATTTGATTGGAATTGAGTAATCAAATTATAATAGCGTTCTTCTTCATTGAGGTTGGTCACCTTGATTGAATATTTAAAGCAGGAGCAAAAGAAATAAATATAAGTAGACTTTAATTCTTCCATTTGGATCTTAACTTGAATTATATATATCTCAAGAATAATATGTATGATTGTTTTTTCCCCTTTTGAATGCAGAATATGTTTGGTAATAGATTAACTTATAATTTTGAAAAGTTGATCTTTTAAATATATTGAAACTTAATGGATTCATATTGTAGACCATGTCAACTAAGAATACATCCAAAAAATATCAATTAACATTAATACTTTCATTTTTAACTTAAAGCATGTCGATAGCAATGTTTATGTATAAATATATCATTTTACGACAAACAATTATTTATATGAAGAACACGACAATTGGAATGCGGGTTGACATCGACACGCTAGTTAATAATCACAATAACACAACAAACTAATTCCCACCACCTCATCATCATCAACAATCTGAAACCACCATGGTCTTAGAGACCACAACAAAGCCTCAAGTCACCAAACTCGATATTAACAATTCCTGAACTTGCAACCATCTATCATGCCATTGCAAAAAATTGCGTCGCCCTGGTCCAATTGTCGTCCATTCATTAAGTTTGAAATCCTCTTTTTGTTACAACCATGGCGAATACGCAACATGGAAAGGTTTGATCGAGTCCCAGGTTACCCTCCCTTTCATCCATCCATGGTAGTCAATCAATGTGGGAATTCCACTTCAAATACGCCCCCTCAATTAAAACTTGCTGAACCTGACAAAATATTATTTTTCACCCAGAACAAATGTACATTTTTTTGGACAAAAGAAGTTGGGTCTTGACTCACTTCTCTCAAGCTTGCGTGGACAAAATATTGTTATTTTGTTATAAGATAAAGTAACCTTTTGCCTTGTCTAATAGGGTTTGTTGGAATGGGCATGTTAAAAGTCTTATATCGTTTGCTCATTATTTTTGACATGGTTTAAATACTTACTAAGTTACTTTTCTCTTTATTAATTAATTTTGAGATTGAATTTCAACACAATGAAATATATTGAAAGGTTTGAAATTTTGATATCTTGCATATAATCAATTGAATTGAGATTCCTGAATAATTTTCATTTTTGTAAAATTAAAATTAAAATATAATTTTTTAAAATCAATAAGACTTTTTTTTTTGCACTAAGAGTATTTTTCGGTCGATGGTCGAAGATTAATTTTCTCTGAAGCATAGAATTTCAACATAATGGAATATATTGAAAGGTTTGAAATTTTGATATCTTGCAACTTAATCAATTGAATATAGATTCCTGAATAATTTTCATTTTTTAAAAATTAAAATTAATATAATTTAAAAAAAATCAATAAGACTTTTTTTTTGTGCACCAAGAGTATTCTTCAGCCGATGGTAGAAGATTAATTTTCTCCGAGGCGTAAAAATCATCGAAATTGATTTTGCCTCTACCAACAAAGCCTTTTTCATACTCACAACAGGGATCGAACGTCTTACATCATGCTTAAGGAACAATCAAAAAGACTGTTATGTCATTATTATTTTCCACGACACTAATTAATTGGTAATATATTCACCATTCTAAAAATTGTTTGAGTTACCTACAAAGCCCAACACAATTGGTAGATGATTGAGTTTCTTAAACATGATGTCAGGGGTTCGCTCGATCCCTGCCGTTGGTATGGTTGTTGATAGAGGCAAAACTCACTTCGGTGATCTCTACGACTCGGAGAGGATTAATCTTCGACTGTCGGTTGGAGGACACCCTTGATGTAAAAAAAAAAAAGGTTGTTTTAGTTGATATAAGCATTACTTGCTAGCTAGCCTTTGACGTGTGTGGCAGTGTGGGTGCTACAGAACAGGAAGCAGCACCGAAAGGTGTAATCATTTTAGGGCATGAGAATTTTGAAGCTTACAAAATTGTTCTATGAACAAGTCACCATCCACGCGGTTCCATGATTAGAATTTTGAATTGCAACTTGAAACGTGTTTTGTATTCATATTAATCCGTCTCTGTCATGTGCATGAGATAAAGAGATAGGGTTGATTACTTGATTATATGGTCTCAAAACATTTTTAAGAATCTAGAGTCTAGTTTCACAAGTTACATGGGCATTATTTTTATGATATATATCTTGCAAAAACCTTATCTAAGCTAATGTCTTTTTCTGCCTAGGGGTATGGTTAGCGTCCATGATGCATGAAACATAAATTACTGAGCGTGATAAGAATATCCTTTCACCAACTACTGATCAAGCTCAGCATCGGCTTTTGTCATGTTCGTATCTATAGAATTAAAATTCAATATGTTTTATTGGACTTGGTTTCGATAAATATTATTATGGAACACGATTTGCTGGAGTCCTAATTAGATGGACAAGAGAGATTACGTGAGGTGAAGAAAAAGGGTGGTTTGGTGGTAAAAATCGTGTGTTGGAGTTTGACCTGCTTAATAGAGATTGGTCATTAGTTCTCAAACTCCACATTTATCTTTCATATCCCATTTTTTTCAATAATATCCAAATTACCCTCCTTTTAAACCCCTCATTATAATTCCTCCTTTTTTCATTTCACAAACCCACACCCCACCCCACACAAATCGTTCAACTCCCTCTTCTCACCGCTGCTGCCTTCGCCGCCGCCTCCACTACCGTTGTCGCCTCAAGGTATGGACGTTCTTCTTCTTCCCTCGTTCATTACCGTTTTTCTTCTATCTCTTTGGGGGGTTTTGTTTTGTTTTTGTTTTTGTTTATTTGATGTAGAAGGGTTTTGTTTAGGTTTAGTTTTTTGCTTTTAGGGTTTTGTTTTTTTCAATATTATAGTTTTAGGGTTTATTTTTATTGTTGTTGTGTTGCTTTTCGAATTCGCCATTGCTGTGTTGATTTCGACGAACCGGTGTCGGAATTTTAAATTTCCGACATGAGGGTATCGGAAATTTACACCGTTTTATTTTTTTCGTTAGAAAAATTACGACATATATATGTCGGAAAACTCTTAAAAAAAACCTAAAAATTTCCGACATACCCGTGTCGGAATATAAAAAAATTTCGACACTAGATTGTCGGAATTTTCACAGTAGCGTAAAAAAATAAAAGACATGAATTTTACCTTCAACAAATATGGAACGTCCATTGGTATTCCTTTTGAACGTAAAGGACAAAAACATGTGTTTTTTGAGTTTTTTTTTGCCGAGTGAAAGAGGTTTGATGGTGGAAGATGAGAAGAAGAAAGAGGGGTTTGTGATATGGTGAAGGGATAGGGTTTGGGGTTTTGGATATTGGGATTTGGGGTTTGAGGTTTTGGTTTTCGGATTTTTTTTTTGTTTTGAATAATAAAGAGCAATATAGACATTTCCCATTTAAAATGGGGTTTGAAAGATAAAAAGGGGGTTTGGGACTAATGACCATAGAGATTTGAGACGTAAAATGATGCCTAATAAGTGTTGTGGCATTTACTGGGTCAGGACTTTTGGTTGCCAAAAGGTATTGGGCTATTAGGCGGCCCGGTAGACTTCATACGTACTGGTAGTCTTCAATATTTGATAGAATAAATTGATTTTTTTATTGACAATAAATTGAAGTCTAAAAAGGATGAGTTAGAATCCGTTAACACTATCAATAAGTTATATGGACAATTACATATTCGAATAACATTTTATATAATGAGTACAAAGTTAATCAGTCTAACGATTAAATTATATAATATTATCATGAGGATTATACAAACCAAATTTTTGATTTTTTGAAATTTCATAAGTATGTAATTTAATAATAGATTTATAATTATTTAAAATATAATTTATAATTATATTTTAAATAACATATTATGTATGTGTTAAAAATTAAAATAAATAGATGGGATGAAAAATCGTTAATTAATTTTTATAGTCATGAAAATTTGTAAACTTAATCTACTTCATTAAAACTTTGAACTTAATGATTGCATTTATTAATTTCATAATCTAAGTGTCTAAACTTAGCTTGTATGTATACACACAATATATATATATATATATATATATATATATATATATATATATATATATATATAAAAGAGTGTGAGTAAATAATTAAGAAAACTAGAAAAGTATCTGAAACTACTTCATCACTTTCCCTTATGTAGAAATTGCTAACATTAAAGTGGTGTTATATATTTTAAGATCAGTTTATCTACTCATCTACAATCTTTCTCAGACAGGGCAGAGACTACTATGTACGACAAAGTTTTTCATTCGACTATTTAACGTTAATGTAAAATCATGACTTAAACACTGAGACTGCTAATTGAGCTGAAACACCGTTAGTTGTTCCACGCACTGGATGACATTGTCATGTTAGTACATTGATTTTTTTTTATTTTTTTTTTTACCAAAGTTCCTGAATATAAGTGTTCCACTTCTACGTTTGATTATGACTATGCACAGTTGATGTAAAGCATTCCAACAGTTACTCACAAGTCCTAGAGGCGTTATGGTTTATTATCAAGCCCGCAGAATGCTTGGTCTATATCATATGGTGCGTTTTAATGTGGTTCCGTAGGTATACGAGACTACCAGTGGTGACCGTACATGACTGCCATTAGTAGGTAATTTTTGGATAAAAATGTAATAGTTTTCGGTTGTGGGGCAAAATAGCAAAAGTGCCTCTATATACAATTCTTCTTCCACCGTCATCTTCTTCTTCTCTGTCTCCTTCCTTTTCATCTTTTTCTGCTCCCTCATCTCCCTTTCCATAATATACGAATCTAACACGCACATCACACTCAGGTGTGGAAGGGCTGCAATTGCAACATTCCAACTGCTTGCGGCGGCTGATGTTCCTGCGACGGTTGGCACCATCACCGATCTCATCCCTGCCGCCATAACCTTCTAATCCTGAGACTCCCTAAACTCCAAGCCTACCGAATCCTATAATCATCTGGTCACTCGGGTCAGGTTTTCATGATATATTGGTTCATTATTGGTTTCAATTTTTCCAGATCTGGATGCAACTCTGTGTGGATCCCTTATTATCACCCTTGTATTCAATAATCAATTTTTTTATTTATTGAATATCAGATAATATCTGTTAATAACAAAAACTAATGCTTCCTGCAGATTGAGAAATAATTTTATCAAAATTTTGTATTTCTGGCTCGGATCTTGCAAATGCTAAAGCTAGTTTTAACATGGCTGCAAAATCTGGTTTGAAATGGATTACATGGTAACATGGCACAGTGATCTTGAACAACAAGAACTTCAAAGCAAATATTATATTTTCCAATTTAAAATAATTTATTCTTTATTCAATTCGTATGAAAATATGATAACCGGTACATAAGGTGGATTGTTGTTTTGGAAATATTCAACGGATTAATTTCTTGATATTTGGTGTATAAATAGTGCAAGAATAAGTCTTTAAATAAAATTAAGGAAAATGTTAAGTGAGTAAATCTATTTCTAATACAACAAAATTAATTATTGTATTGCATTATAAAAAATTGTAAGTACACAATGTCAAATTCTACTAAACAAATTTATTAATCAAAATTATAAAATAAAATAACATAGATAGTATGAAATCATTCAGTATAAAATAGCAACATATTAATGTGGTAAGTGGTTCCAGTATAATATGTTTATGTATTGAAAATTTGAAAACCAAAACATTGTGAAATAAGAAAAAAACATAAAAGGCAAATTCAATGAAACGGAAGGAGTAGGAAATTATTCAGATTTACTCTCTCCGTTTCACAAAGATGGTTAAAAAATTCAAAAGTCAAACAATTAAGGAGATCAGACATGCATTTAATAGTTTGTCTAACACATCAAACAATTATCAAACAACTAATTTAATACATTTTGCATGAATCAATCAATCACAATTCAAAGTTTACAATTTTTAAACTTTTCATTAATTATTTTGACTATAGTTTGGGACAAAAAATTTAGTCATTTTTTACCATCCTTGTGAGACGGAGAAAGTAACAAAAAATTTCGAAATAATTTTCTACTATTACTTAATTATTTTACAACAATTATATGTCTTTGATAACAAAAAGACTTGTTTTTTCAAATCTAATTACAAATTATTGACTGCAAATTACCGTTATCATAAAAAAAAATTGTTTCTGGTACTATTAAAGTACAAATTAATTTCTATCAACCTAAAATTTTTTTATTACATTTTCATCATTTTTTTAAGTCAAGTTGAATTTTACTATAAAAATTTTAAGTTCAGATTATAATGGGAGATACTCTTGTAGGGTTGGATCAATATGATGCAAACAAGATATGAAATCTTATCCTTTGGATTTGTTACAAAAATATGGAATACGTATAATACATTCTAACCTGTACATAAGGTTATAGGTTGCCTAACATAAGCCATTGATCTATTTTTTCACTCAAATCAATGGTGATAAAGTTTGGTCTCACTGGTGATGTCAGAAATCTTGGCACCACATCAAACGTTTACATATCATATGGGCATATTCGTAGAGGCAGGATGATCTAAATCAAGTGGGAAATTGCTTTTTGGCCCCAGCGTTCTATTTTTTGGCCCCCATTTCAAATTTTGGTGGACCAAAATGCTTCTAAATATGTGAAATATTCCAATTCTCTTAAGCCGGAAAAGTCTTTCCGATTCTACCCAGTCGGAATAAATTTTAACACTTTTCCGTTTTTTCCTAACCGAAAGAATTCCGGTAATACATAACCAGATGAGTTATAACCAGTGCAACATATGTTAGTCATTTTCAACTGGCCAAAAGATGGATGGTTTTCTCTAATAAGACAGACTTTGATCCGGAACCTGAAATCTTTTGTGCTCCATCAACAACTTGTTTTTTATAAGATTTTTTTCTTCCTCTGAATCTTGAGGAAACTATGTTCCAAAGCAACTTGATCTCTCATTTTATATATATATATATATGACTCTTAATTTTGTTGAAAATCCCTTACCTCCTGCGTCTGCTTGCGAAGCTGGTTGAAGGAAGGAAGGACAACATGGCAATGGCATGGTTGCAGAGAATGATGACCAAAGGAGGGGGTAATTTTGTCTTAACAGTAACATCATCCCCTCATTCTAGATTCTTCTACAAATCATCAAACCCCTACGTTGGTAACCTTTTCCATTCATTCTCGTTGTTACTGCTGCTCAAAATTTTTAATTTAAAATTATTTTATATGCTTATGTAATTAATTGTTTTATGGTCGTCGTCGTTGGTGGTGGATGGGTTTCAGTGAAGGTTGGAATACTGGAGTTTCTAACCGGAATAGGAAAGGGAGTTGAATCTCATGCGGCTAACTCATTCGGGTATGTATTACCGGAATCCTTCCGGTTAGGAAAAACCGGAAAAGTGTGAAAATTTATTTCGGTAAGGTAGAACTAGAAAGACTTTTCGGCTTAAGAGAATCGGAATGTTTTACATGCTTAGGGGCATTTTGGTCCACCAAAATTTGAAATGGGGGCCAAAAAGTCGAACGCGGGGGCCAAAAAGCGATTTCCAATCAAGTGTTGTCGTGTTGACGTCCATGTGATAATAAATTTGATCATCTGAGAGCAACTTAAAGAAGAGGGGTTACATGCATTCTAAAGCAGGCCAGCCAGAAATTTATATGGGCCTAGCAATAACATCTTGGTTGGTGTTTTGTTAGTTAATGGGTATCACAAATTGAATTGAGTTAAAAACTTAAATCTAGGTGTCTCAGTTGGGAAAAGAAAATATTAATGTTATTAAAGTCGTACCAGTGAACGAATTGATTCTTGGTATTAAAGTCGTAAAAGTACAAGTGGAAGCTAGCATAGATGATAAAGAATTTGTTTCTACTTAAACAAGTAATTGAGAGTTTGATCCCCGATTTTTGCAAATGTAAGAGTCTCGCTTGAAGACTACCCCGAAAGGATCCAACAATATCAAAAGAATTAGTCACTCAATTACAGGGATGGATACCTTAGGAAAAAAAGATTTAAAGAATATACAAATCTTTAGATTGAAATCTCATTAAATTACGATTATTCACAGAAATCTCATTAAGTTTACAATTATTTGCTTATACACACGGTTTTGTTTTTTTTTTTTGGATACACAACGATTTCATATATGTTTCCTAATGAACAAAAATGTACCTAGAAATGCATTTATCTGAATGACAAAAAATTATTAAATTCATTAATCTATATTATATGGAAATCACCAAAAGTATATCCGAGCGTTTCCAAACAAAAAAAATTGTTTGTAATGAAACATATTAACCCTTAAATTTTATGTGAATGAACAAAAACTATTTTCCTAAATGTAAGGCATTTACTAAAAATTCCAAAACGGGCACTTACCTGTTACCTCTTCGAAACAAGAAAATCAAGAGCAATAGTAAGGTATTTTTAGTAAATGAAGAAAAACACATATTAAGCATTCAACATATTAGGTGATGAATGAAATGAACGAGAATGAGTGGTGAAGGGAAGCAACAATATTTTGATGTATCAATGAAACAAGGTTTTTAAAAAGATTGATAAAAAAAGTATTTTTGAAATAATATTAAATTAGATTTTTTAAATGAGTAATGATAAGAAGCTCAAAATGACATTTATATATAAGAAATTTAATTTTAATACTTTAAAAAATAACAATTTATTTTGTCAATGTCTTTTTATTTTTTATGTTAATTATTTATTTTCAACGCTAAAGATCGAGATTAAGAAAACTCTATAAAAAAAATGAGAGAATTGTTAGGCCGCTTGTTGGTTTCCAATACCCGCCACGTGGCAGAACCAGGTGGGTTGCGCCACGTGGCAGGGCTGTCGGTGGTCCTTTTTTTTAAACTTTTTACCCAAAGAAAATTCAGTCGACGAATCAGAGAGTGACACGTGTCACATGGAAGAAGTCATTCCGGATGACTTGTTTGACTTGGGGAATTTTGACTTTGAGTGCCCCATTTCTGAAAATAGTTTTGTTGACTGCCCCATGTTATGTAAATAGTTTTAAAACTACCCCATTTTCGTAAATTGTTTACAAAACTACCCCACTTAAGTAAAAAAAACCTCCAAATAGATACTTTAACGTGCTTATTGCTTAGACCCCTTCCATTTCCATATTAGCTTCCGAATGCCGTCTTTAGGTAATGCATTGAGATTGCAAATATTCTCGGAGGCACTTTTTAGTTTTCCGGTTTAGTTGAAACGGAAATCATTATATTTTTCCGGTTCAGTAAAGTTGGAAGCTATTTTTCGTTTCAGTAGAACCGGAATAAGGTTTATATGATTTCCGTTTCTGTAGTACCGGAATGGCTCTTCCGACTTTGCAGAACCGAAAATATAACATGCTTAATGGGAGTTTTGGTCCATAAAAATTGGAAATAGGGGCCAAAAAGTTGTGGATCGGGCCAAAAAGCAATAATAAAAAAAAAAGACACTTCGGGTAATACAGCACAGTCCAACTCTGATTTGGGTCATCATACTAAAGCTTGCCAGCCATGATTTTATATGGGCCAAGAAATCAAATCCTAGTCCATATTTTGCTGGCTAATGGGCCACACTAATCAAATTGGGGTAATTATTTTGCCACCCCAAGATCTATTATTGCCACCCCAATTATTTAAATTATACCTATTATGTCCTTTAAAAAAATAGGATTTTACACAGGTTGTAAGAAGGGCTTACGACCTTAAAAAAAAATTTTAACAGGTCATAAGAGGGTGTCACGACCCGAAGGTCGTAGCACCCCCTTACGACCAATATAAAAAATTTATGGTTGAGTCGTAACAGTGGGTTACCACTTTTGTTCAACATGTTCTATATCAATGAAGTGTGACTGTTGACAAGCACTAAACATGATTGTGAGGGGCAGTAAGCAAGTATAATGTTGGTAAGGGTAGACAATATCTAGTTATAACTATTTTTTGGCCTTTCACCATATATACTCAAAGTCGCATGAATACTTGTGATAGTAACCATTAGACCAAGTGATAAGTGATAACTCTGGAATTTGAACCTCTGAACACAGTAAAATCGCCTGGTGGTAAAGTCCACTTTCACTACGACCAGCTACCTTTAGGTAGTTTAAAGTAGTGGTTTTAAATATGCATATCAATGAATATAACTTAAGTCAGGGCGAGTAACTATTATTAGGCAAAAAAACCATTTTCTCAGCCTGAAAGAATTACAGTGAGCAAGTATATCTTGATATAGATGTGACAACCACAAATCCAAACATATAAATGGAGAAGGCTTTCTTCATTCTCTCTTCTAGCATGTCACCTTGGAACAGATAGACCAAGCTCTAAAACAAAGAAAACAAAGGCTCACCGATATAGAAAACAAAGAAAAAATAGTCATTGATGGACCTTGGCACCTTGCCAACAGTCACAACCTCACCGATATAGAACCATGTTGAACAAAAGTCGTAACCTATTGTTACGACTCAACCATAATTTTTTTATATTAGTCGTAAGGGGGTGCTACGACCTGCAGGTCGTGACACCCTCTTACGACCCGTTCAAAAACTTTTTTTTAAGGTCGTAAGCTCCCCTTACGACCCGTGTAAAATCCTATTTTTTTAAAGGGCATAATAGGTATAATTTAAATAATTGGGGTGGCAATAGTAGACCTTGGGGTGGCAAAATAATTACTCTTAAATTGTGAGTTAGATACATAAAATTTGGTGTCTTAATTTTATATAGCCAACGATTTCTCCTCGTGCATGCTTCCATGCCATCTTTGATGGGCCTGATTCTATTAGCTAGAGGGGTTCAACAGCCGTAATTGTTTAGCTTAATTTTTTGGATCAGAAAGGTGTCAACTTTTGTATAGAGACCTTCTTTCTCATGCTTTATAGAAAACATGACTCTTTGTTGGCCAGGACCTTCGAATGAGGATTAGTTGGCTTAAGTTGAATATTTGATCAAGCATTACTTCTAGACTTGGCTAAAGGTTATCGTGCTCTATCCAAACATGAACGGACTATTCTCAATATAGGCATAGTTAATGGGTCTACATATGAGAACATAAGTCCCCCAAGAGCTAAGCTAGACACAAGTCACAACCAGCCCACTCCGCCTACGTGAAAACACCAAGTCCTTTGATAACTAAGCTATGTATATAGTACTACTATATTATATATCATTATGTAAGAATATTAACGTGGGAAAATAATTTATTTTTTTAAGGGTTGAATAATTAAGTTTTTGGTCCTTATAAATAAGGCTAATTTTGTGATTAGTCTTGCAAATTTTTCGGCTTATTTCAATCATTATAAAGTTAGATAATTTTGAAATTTATTCTTCCATTCATCAGTTTTGACTGTTATGTGATGTTGTGGTTGACGATAGAATATCACCAAGCTGTTGCTATACTTGCCACTTGTTGAAATAAGTGAACAACGTAATTTTTTTTTAAGTATTTAACTTAATTTACTGAAAAAAATAAAATAAAAAAGTAATTATACCGAAGGTTGACATGTGTCAACAGGTGGTAAGAAGAGCTACGACATGACAACAATGACGTAAAGTATTACAGTCACGTCATCCCATAATGACTAAAATTAGTAGAGAGGGATGGTTTTTTCTTTGTTTGCACCTTGGTATCTGGTCTACTAGACAGATTAATCCAGTTCGAGGGGGTCCCGGGGTTAAAGTTTTATTCCTCCTCCAACTTTGTTGCGGGGGATCGAACCGTGGTTTGCCTTACCAAGTGCAGTCTCTGACACCACTGCACCAACAACTCATTGGTAGAGAGAGATGAGTTTCAAAATTATATAACTTTATAAGGAGTAAAATATGCCAAAATTTTTTGCAGGGATAAATCGCAGAATTAACCCTATCTATAAGAATTAAAAACTTGTATAGGTACATTTTCTTGGAAGAGGGGGATAAAGTGTGATCATCTAGATTAACTAGGGTTATCTACTTAATTTTTCTCTATTGAGCTTCTAATTAAGTTGGCTTAAGACAAAAATATTTAAAATAATAATATAAATATAATTATAAATAAATATAAAAAACTGTGTAAAAATGTGTAAAGAGCTTTTAAGAGTTACGGGGACAAGATTGGATGTTGATGTTGACGATGCATGACAAAACTAAGTTGAAGGAAATAACTCATGATAATGTTCTTGAACCCAAGAATCCTATTAAATTTAAATTTGATTTATGGTTGAACCCTTGTCAAAATGTTCAAAATTGAGATTTTTTAATCACAAACCAATTGGTGTTGTTATTTATCACGGTTTAACTTCTAGAAATCAATTTTACTATTCGACATTAGGAAGCTGGTTTGGCGACCCAACCTCTGGAATTCGGTTTGTTGGATCAGACTCTAAGAGTCGGTCCAATTTAGCTGCTCGACCTCTGTTATCTAATCTTACAACTAAACAGCCTTGAACAGCTATACTTACCAGTTTTGTGGTTCAGCGGTTGCAAGTGAACAACACCTAATGGGAATCATATAAACGGTGTATTGGATTAGTAGACCAACGGGAGAATGGGCCGCAAGATCCTACATATTGAAGGATCGTCTATCCGAATATTTGTTATATTGGAACATCAGAGGCCTTCACTTGGCACAACTATCTGTTAAGAGGATGTAACGACCATTTATTAATTGGTAATTGTCGCCAAAAAACTAGTAGTTGGCAAGAATCTCGACTCCATCATTAAATCGGTCATGGCATCCCATTACCTTCATCACACCTATAAAGACAGGTAAGACGCAAATGTACGACTACTCACCCTCCACACACACCAAAATATTGATGGGAGGACGATAATCTTGACTTCAAGATGCTTTTCTCAAAATCATATAGCAACAGTAAGGATCCAACCGCTTTATCGAATAAGTTAAGTCCAAGAACCTTACCACATAACAGGCGTCATTGTTGAAAATTATTAAGGGAAATGTATATCATATTTATTTTATGAGTGTACACTTACTCGAGTTTGTCATAGAGGTTAACACATATATTATATGAGTTTAATATTTGTACACTGACGGTATAAAGTTTTTTACACTGTTGGTGCATCATCCACCATCAATATGCAGTACTTTTACTTATAAGTCAATCATAGCTAAACAATCAACGGTGGATAATATGTTGACAGTGTAAAAAATCTTTACACTGTCAGTGCATGCACTATTTTCTCATACTATATTTGTGTTTAATTATTGCCATCAAATTTTAGGTCATCCATTAAACTTGATTGTCTTGGAAATATTCCCTTCGGTTCTACATGCATAATGCATTGTTCTTTTTGGAAAAAATAATTTGGTTATATTTATAAGATTATATTCCAATTTTCAATAACATTTAATTACTTTTATCTAAAAATACATATATTAATTAAATCAACACTTTTTAGAATCTCCATGACAATTATAGAGGTAGTTTAAAAAAAACATTAAATGTTTATATTTCTAATACCATTAACAATATTAATTCATTATCTTGGTGGACTTAAATTTTCCCAAAAGGGTCTTACAAATAGGATCTAAAAGAGTACTCCCTCCATTCCAAATCTTTCGACCTTTTAAGTTTGAGTACACATATTAAGAAAGTGTTGATTATTGTAAGTTTTATATGTGTTTTGTTTAAAATGTCTCTATTTAATCCTTATTAAAAATTGTAGTATTAAGAAGCGTGTTCATCATATTTATTACACTCTTCAACATTTAATTACTTCCTCCGTTCATATTTAATTGTCGTATTTTGAAGAAGTTTTTTGTTTTTTTTATTTGTCATTTTGATAATTTCAATAGTGTAATAAATAATACTTTTCATACTTATCTCTATTTAATAGGGTATTGATTTTCATAAGTAATGGAAAAAAGTAATGATTATGGAGAGATAAAGGGTACGTTAGGAAAAAAACATAATTAATGTATCAAAAATCTAAGTAATAATTACATTTCTTAAAGGGTGCAAACATGGAAAATAAATTTATTAAATTATTGAAATTATAAAAATTTAAAAAAAAAAATAACTTGTCAGAAAAATGATAGTTAGATAGGAACAGATGGAATATAAGGAGGGAAGCAATAAAGTGAAATTAATCATGATGAAGAATTAGATTTTACGAAGGCATTAAAAAAAAGTTGTCCCTGATGGAGATTTTGATGATAGGGTAGCCGAGAATGATGCCAAGAAATTACGGAGGGAGTACTTGTTTGTAATATGAGAAGGAATGAAGAAAATGGTGAATGGGAGGGAGGTAGGCACGTCGCACACGCGGTGAAAGTGGAGAATGAGGACACATAAACAATTAATTAATGAGTTGTGGGTGGCTAGTGGTTAGTGCCTTAGTGGTGAGGTGGGGATGCTTTTGTGGGTGGGGGCTTCGGGACCTCTCTCAGTCTCTATTCTCCACTGTGGGCGCAACTTCGTAAGAGCTTGATGAGACTTGAGAGTGAGACTTACTCACTCCTTTATGCAAGAAAAAACAATTTGCCAGCTTTTTTTTTTTAAGAGAGAAAATGAGAAGAGGGAAATAGAGAAGAAAAAAATAGGGAAGAGAGATTATAGGAATAAAATGAGTAGAGTTTGTGGTTGTTTGGTATGAGAGAAAATGTGAGGAAATAGGGAACAGAAAAAAGTTAAGTTTTCTTCCCTTTCGTTTGGTTGGAAAGAAAAGTGGAAAGAGAGAAAACAATAAATTTGTCAAAAGACAACTACACCCTTATTTTACAAAATATAAATAAATATATTTTTTTCTTCACATGTATGTATATTTAAAATAACAAAAACAAAATTTCACTTCAATTATTTTTTTTAATAAAAATTTCGAGTTCAAAATATTAAAAAAAAAATTTTTTTTATTGAAATAAAAATGCTTTATTTTTTTTAATAAAAAAATTTAAAAAATGTCAAATAAAGTGAATAAGTAAAGGACAAATGAGTAATTTTACGTGTCAATATCAGTTTTCTCTCCATTTTTTCTTCTCTTGAGGAGATAAAACTTTTTCTCATGGGACCCACCACATTTTCTTTCCTCCCTCATTTTCTCTCCTCAACCAAACAGAGAGAAAACTTTGTTTTCTCCCTATTTTCTCTCTCCCCAAAATCCTTTCCTCAAAATCACCCCAACCAAACAAATGGTAAATATAAGTAGTACTATTTGATATGAATTTTTATGTTAATTAAAAAAAATTAGTTAATGTAGTTAATAGTATTGGAAATAATAATATTTTGAATATTTTTTTTTAAAAAAATTATCTTTATAATAATTATTGAGATTCTTAGATGTGTTAACTAAATAGGGGTATTTGTGAAAAATAAGTAATTAATATCAGTGCAAATTGAATAAGTGCTTATATTTAGAGATATAAGAGAAACACACTATCTATTGCTTATATTTAGAGACAGAGGAAGCATGTTTATTAAGAAGATTATTAGCTAATTATACTTTCTCAGTTATTATACATAAAAGCTCTTGCATTTATGCGTGAATTAAGAAAGTTATTAAATATTGTTAATAATATTAAAATTAATAACATTTGATAAGCTTTTTTAAAATCATCCTTATAATTATATTTTTTTTAGAACTCTAAAAAAATATTGACTAAATATAAATGTTTGTGGAAATTAAGTAATTAATGTTATTAAAAATTGGAACAAATCCTTATAATAAAAAAGATCAAAATACCCCCGGTATCTATTGCTCTTATATATATATATATAAAAGAGCGGCTGGAATATTTAATTTTTATATCTCTATTCAGTACATTATAGATATATTTTAGAAAAGTAGTATTGAGGATAAAACAAAATTAAATGAGTCAATTTCTTTATAGGTACTGTACATGGAAAATATCATGGCGAATGAAACAAAATTTAAGAAGTTAATAATGAATGGTGCAATGACAATGTAAAAAAAAAAAAAAAAACTTTATACTATGAGTGGACAACCTATTTTCTTGTTCCAAATTAAAATTATACTCCAATAATAAATACAGTAAAAAGTTTGAAATTGGATACTATTTTGATATTAATGAGTATGTACTGATGGTGTAAAATTTTTTACATCATCAGTTCATCCTCTACCATTCCTTTGTAGTATTACTTTAATCTAAAAGTTAATGACCATAAACAGATGAATGATAGATGATACACTGATGGTATAAAAAACATTTACACCGTCAGTGCATTCTCCATTTTCTCTACTATTTACTATGATTGGTTAATCCATCAACAAACTTATTACTAGGTATCGTCTATTATAATATACTACTTTATATTCTGATTTTCCAGCTTAACATATTACTGAATCATCATTTCAATTTTATGCTTTATGATTTTCTAATTAAGTGCGGAGTAGTCGAATATGCAAGAAGGAGTCAATAAAACACCACGCTCTTGGACACGTAAAAGATGGGAAACACAGTAGTGATGAGCACTTGATTAGTGTGAGTAGCCAAACAAATTTCCAGCTCTGTATTGTTAATTTTAAACATTAAATAGGGATGGGACTATATATACGAGGACGTGGGTTTGCATCATTTCAATTGTACTAAAACTTTGTACCTTGAGGAAGGTACCAATAATTCATTCGACTACTCTTTATCATCTTTAAGAACCTCTTTATTAGAACGGGTGTTTAGTTGGGAATGGTCCATTCTTTTTCAACTTTAGCTTTGAAACGTTGGGCTTGAAATGATCATCTTAACGAGAAAATTATTGATGAGTTTTAGTTCCCATACATTATTATACTTTGTACCTCAAATTCCATTATAAAGTCAAAATAACCATCATACTGTAACATTTTTATCTCAAATTAAAGTTTCTCATCTTCCTATTCAAATTTCAAACCTCCTCCTCTTCTTATTCAAAGTTCTAAACCCTAAACTGTATCCCAAATTCTCTAACTTTATCTTCGCTTTAAACTTTATTTTTTTTAAGAGATTAATATGTATACATTAACAATGTAAAGTTTTTGACACTGTCACTACATCATCCACCATTCATTTGTATTACTTTTATTTAGAAGACTGTCAGTGTATAAACTATTTTCTCTTTTTTTAATGTCACTATTAGCTTTCCGACACACCAATGTCAGAGAAAGTAAAAATTATTGTTAAAATTTTTCGGACATCCCCTATAAAGAAAACATGTTTTTTTTTTTAAAAAAAAAAATAAAATGAAATTGTGACATCCCATGTAAAAACAAAAAAAAATCGATATTGATTTATTAGAAAAGAATATATTCTAACGTGAACAACAGCGACGACGCTCTTTGTCTATTAGTATGTTTGGTTGGGCAGCTGGGGGGGAGCAAACGGGCGTTTGCAGCAAAGCTCCCCCTTAGTAGCTTTTACGTTTGGGGCACTTGAAACGCAATTCCAAACATACTCTATGACGAAGAATATACCGTGCATGAGAGAGGGATTTAGGTAAATAGGAAAGGTTTGAGAGGAAAATGGTTTTAAAATTTGAAATAATGAAAAAAGGTTTGTGCTTCGAAGCTCTGGGCAAAGTTTTGCTCTGAGTATTTTTTTTTTTTAATATACCTAGTATTAGGTAAGTTAAAAAAACACATTTTGAATTTTTCTAATATTCTTCCGTTTTCACTATTTTTATTTTTTAGTGCATATAGTATTAGTATTATTCTAATGTGTGTAGCACATGTTAAGAAAGCTATATTTAGCAAGTTTATGTTGGAAATTAACGTATTCAAAAATTTATGTGTACTATATATTTATATTAAGGGCCCCCTTATATTAATTCCCGATCCATATACTTATTCAATATGAGTGTTTTTCTTGATTCATATACTTATCCAATATAAATTTTTAACATGTGTCATAGGATGCACATTAGAAAAACCTATTAATAGTTATAAACTTTCCCGGCCCTGGGCAGGGGCCTTGAGTGTCAGGGCCCAAAAATTTTAGGGGCCCCTAATATTTTTAATAATATTATTATTTTTTAAAAAAATTATAATTATATATTTTCTGTATTTCAATTATTAATGGTTTTTAGCATAATATTTTTTTTTCATTTGCTCATCACTTGACTTATAAATAAATGAACTAATAAACTTTATTTTTTGAGTGAAGGGACACTTTGGTCCCTCAAGTTTTTCGACAGGGACACTTTAGTCCCTCAAGAAATTTAATTCATTTTTAGTCCCTCATGTTTTCCAAAAGTACCAATTTAGTCCCTCATGTTTTCAAAAGTACCAATTTAGTCCCTCAACGAAGTGACTAACGGAAATTGGACAAGGACTAAATTGGTACTTTTGGAAAACATGAGGGACTAAAATTGAATTAAATTTCTTGAGGGACTAAAGTGTCCCTGTCGAAAAACTTGAGGGATCAAAGTTTCCCTTCACTCTTATTTTTATAACTAACTCCCTGACTCCCTAAATATAACAACATTTTGATAATTTTATTTTATCCCTATTTATAAGACCTTATATCAATATTCAAAGACAATTAAGTATTTTTTTTCCACAAATTCCCCTATTTATTCAACATTTTAAAGATTCTCAATAATTCTTTTAATAAAGGTAGTTATGGAAAAAAAATAATATCAAATGTTCACATTTACAATGAAATAAACTAAAATAACCAACTTTCTTAATGAATATGAATTCAACCAAAAAGGTCTTGTATATAATGATGAAAGGAGTAATATGAAAAAGGGTTTTTATTACCTATATTAACTTTTTTATTTTATTTCAGCTCTATTTTAATAATTCCTAATTTTATTGTTGTTTTAATTGATTAAATATATAAATATTTCATGTTTTAATTAAATTATTTTTAATAATTTCTTTTTTATGAATTAGGGCCCCAAAATTTTTTTCATCCCTGGGCCCAAAATAGGTTAGGACCAGGCCTGGTTATAAATGTATATACTTATCCAATTACAATATGAATTTTTTAATATGTCATAGGATACACATTAGAAAAACTCTTTTAATAAGTCTTGATGCATAAACTTATCCAATATAAAAATTTTATTATGTGCCATAAATGCTCATTAGAAAAACCTTTTTAACAATTCTCAATGCATATACTTACTCAATATGAATTTTTTAACATGTATCATAAAGTACAAATTAGAAAAACCATTTTAATAATAACAAATACTAAATTAAGAAATATTAAGGTTGTATTAAGTGAAATATATCAATTTTCAATAGAAACTTAAAAAAAATTTAGCATGTCTTGTAGGGCACACAATTTTTAATGGTAATACTATATCTACAAACATACAAATAAAAAAAATAATATAAGTAAGCATATACACCATAATAAAAGAAACTCAAAACATATTTTTTAACTTATCCCATATACAGAGTATTAAAAAAAGGTCTTGCTAACAATTAGTATCCTAAGAACACTTATTAAGGTTACTACATATGGAAAAAAATCATAAGTCCACCTTTACCACTCTTTCGAAAAAAAAAATCATACTTTCCAATAATTTTTATTTATAATTGTTTTCTTAACAAGTACCGTAAGGGCACTGTTAGCATTTTCCTTTTAAAAAAATGCCCTAGCACTTGAAATGGAAACATGGGGTATCTAAGTATTATACCCAAATGATTGTACGTCTAGCGGTGGAAGTTTGTTGAATCATTTATGAGAGCAACTAGTAGTAGGGTTCATTCCAATAATTTGGGAGAAAAATTATAATTAGGCACTGTTTCCCATAGCGAGATTGTGACTTTTATGCTGCTTAAAACCTGCCTCAATCAATATTGTTTGTTGAATACAAGTTGAAGAGAATATGTACTTCCTCCCTTACATAAGTTAAGTTTTTTTTTTTTTTGAAATTTTACGTAGATTAAAAAGATGAGTAAATGATACTGTATAAGAATTTGATATGCTTAGATTAAAATACCCCATTTATTAATAGAAGAAAGAGTAATAATAAATGTTTGAAGATTATATTGAAGAGAGATATAGACATGCGTGATCAAAAAGATGATATAATAATAGGGCTATGCTTGGAAAAAGAAATATAAATGAGTATTGGGCTCTAAAAAAGCATAACTTATTAAACAAAACAAAATAGTTAAAAAGACATAACTTATGAGACGAAGGGAGTAGTAATTTTTTTTTTTTAAAATGTTTAACTTTTGAAAACTAATTTTATATAAAATCAATTATTTCAAGAAAATTACTTCAAGTAATTTTTATTACTACCTTTGACACTTTTATTTTGTCCTTATTTATAAGATTTTTAACCAATTTTCAATGAGTATTAATTACTTTTTTCCCCCAAATACCCCTGTTTGTTTAACACTTTTCAGATTTTCAATAATATTAATAGGGGTAATTTTGAAAATACATATCAAAAGTTCACATTTCCAATACAATTAACTAAATTATTCAACTTTCTTAATAAACGTGAAATTTCCTAAAGGAATCTCATATATAGGGACGGAGGGAGTAATTGATATACCTAATTATATAATTTAAATTTTACTAAATTATGTCATTTACATTTGTAACTTTGTGATATATGGATTATTTTAACTTTTTTTAAACAAAGATTATTTTCATATTTAAATATTTTGTGATGTAGTATTATTTTCATATTAATTTTGTTTTTCGGTTTTGATATATTCAGCCTTTAGGGCTGAGTTTAAGTATTTAAAAAGTTTCCAAAATCATTTTCACATCATAAATAATCAAGATCTAATCAATATTCATTTATTACATATAATTATAGTGATCCTATTTTTATTTTTCCCATAATAACTTTACCAAACCCAACTATTAAAATTCCTAGGCTACCCTTTACTAATATATATAGTGCTTCTCTTCTCCTTTTACTATTTTGAAATGCAAAAACACATAGCTTATATTCGTTATGAACAGAAATAAAAAAATATCATTCTTTGTCATGTTCAATATCACGCAACAATATAATGCTCCTCCTTATTCATCTAATATAACATAGGACGAAGCAACAAGTTGTAAATAATTAATAATGTATATCAAATATGAAATTAGACTTAATAATAATTCAAAATTTCAATTCAACATAAAATTTATAAATCTTAAATTAAATCAACATAAACTAAGAGGGAAGGAAACAATGCTGCACAGAAAATTAAATAAACACAATTCAATGCTTCTCCTTCTTATTAGAGTTCTATGTGTTTTTATCAAAATCCAACAAAATACAGATTAACAATAATGTTTTGTGAGTTATGCGTTACGTGTATTTGTGCTTTGTGAGTTCTTTGTTATGCGTAGTCAACTTTAATTTATACATTTTTGCATTTTAAAAAAAAAAACTTTTTACATTTTTTAACAGTAGAAGGAGAAGAGAAACATTGATTATATATATATATATATATATATATATATATATATATATATATAACAGAAAAAGGGTAGCCAAGAAATTTTAATAGTTGAGTTTGGTAAAGTTATTATGGGAAAATAAAAATAGGATAGTTATAATTAATAAAATGATAGTTAATAAGGAACGAAGGAAGTATTTATTCGAATGGGAGTTAAAATTTATTAATAAAAGTGAGCCCAATCGCACATGTCATATTATTAGGATTTTCTTAAACTCAGCCCTAAGAATCAAAAAGTAGACATTTTTTTTTTTGAAAAACCAAATACAAAATCCTTTTATTCTTTTAATTAGGGATGACAATGAGTTCGGGTGGGTCCGGGTATCCCATTACTCGGACCTGCCCCGGACCCGCACGGCTACCCGCTGTCCCCAACGGGTCTTCGAGTACCCAAACGGGTTCATGGGTACCCATTATATTTTTTTAAAAAAAAATTTATTAAAATTTTAAGATTATTTTTTCTATACAAACAAAAAAAATTCTCTATTTATACTTGTCAAGCACTTGATATATCATTAAACAACTCACAAAAAATTTACTAGAAACAAAACATATTCACCTAAAAACAAATCCTCTAACACAAACATACTTAAATTCCAAATCAATTGAATAAAATATTTTTCTGCGGATCCGGATACCCACGAATCTGATACCCCATTACCCGAACTCGAACCCATTCCTGGTATTACCCGCGGGTACCCGTTTTCATATACTCACAGATCCAATTTTGGATCCAGACCTGGACCCATTACGGGTATTACCGACAGGTACCCGCGGATAGGGTCCAATTGCCAAATCTACTTTCAATGCACAACTTTCCAATAAAATTTATTCATTTTTAGGTTCTTATAATCAGCCATTAGGACTAAGGTTAAGCAATCTCTTATTATATTTATTTTTTTGGTCGAAACCAAGTGGTGTCTGGGCTTCACATTTTTTGTGGTCCAACTAATCTATCTCGGATCCGCGAACTGTGCGAGTCTTTGACTCGACGATATGGATCTTTCCCAGGAATTGTTGTCTCACTACTGCGACTCAAACCTTTGACCCTGAAGTCCCTAAGCACCCAACTAGTTTCCATTAGGCCAATCCACTTAGATTTCCATTATACCAATCCACTTGGGTATCCCTTATTATATTTAGTTTACTATAAACTTAACCATTTTCTTTTACTCTATAATTTTTGTCGTATATCATTGATTAAAGGTTTTTATTACATTCATTTCATTTAGATGTGTTACCTATGTACAATATGCATCTCATCATATTATTTATTTATTTACCGGTGGAAGCTAGCACAGATGGTAAGAAATTTGTTGCAACTTAAGCAAGTGGTTGGAGGTTTGATCCCCGACTCTTGCGAGTGTAAGAAGCCTTGCTGGGAGACTAACCCCCGAAAGGATCCGACAAGTTGCGCGGGTGTATACCTTGGGAAAAAAAATCATATTATTTTCTATTTAAAATATGAATTTAATATATCAATCACACTATTTAATTTACATATTTTATCAAAAATCAAAACTTAACTGAATCAAACCCCAATCACAAGAAAATTTCAGATCATTCCAGGATTTGATACATTAATAAAATCGAACTGGAATTAAATTTTTTCTCATTAGTGAATTTAGTTTTCAAAATATAGGTCTTTTATCACTTATCTTTTGATAAGCGGAGTAGGTTGGATTCGTATTTTAGGCAAGACTTGGTCTATACTTGGTTATTTATCTTAGATCAATTCTCACAAAATTAGACTTGTGATACTTGAATTAGTCTAAAACAGTAGAGCTGAATCAAAATTAGACTTGAGAGCACAATTATTCATCTATCAAAATTAGAGTTTAGAACAAGTCATTTTCAAACTCATTATCGCCAAGTTTGAAAGATAATAGGTCAACTAGATGACATTTGGCTACAACAATGACACATGGGCTTTTTGATTGTTCATATCAATCCCTCACCAATTAAAAGTCCACACCACCCACCAAGAAGCCCACAGAAAATGAAGCACAAAAAGGGAGCAAGTGAACAACACACACTCATCCTAATCCCGTGCAATGCAACCAAGAAAGAAAAGTGGCTTCCTTCATAGGGCACTTGCACTTTGGTCCCTATTGTTACACCCTTGAAGACAGTGGCCGGTGATAAATTTTGTGGGGTACACAACGCGTCGCTTGCTTGGTGTGTGCTTCATTACTTGATTCGTTATCATGAAAGACGGTCCAATTTGTTTCCCCTATATGAAATCAACTAGTTTTTAGCCCATGTATTGCATGGGTTTGTACGCGTCATTGCTTTTATTTTTTTTTTTATAATTGAACTTAGTTAATAATTAAGTATTAATGATTGAGTATTAAATTTGTTATATTACTTAAGTTATATTCTATTTGTGAAATAATATTAATTTATTGATATTTAGATGACTTTATTCATTAAAATTTGTGCAAATAAGAGAGACTTATAATTTACATCTAATTGAAGAACCAATATTCAAAATTAAAAAAATGAAAGAGAGAATGTTTAAATTTCAAAAGCTAGATATGAAAATGAAAATTTTGAGACACTGCTGGATATGGAAAAATTTTCTACAGGTTGACCATCCCAATTTAGCAATTTACCCATGTTCCGCACTTTTGTTTATTCATATTTTACTCTAGCACACGTGCCTCTAATTTCTAGAAACTACTATACAATTAAAAAAGATCTTCTAGTAACGGCTATACATGGATATCAAAAAAACTTTTGCTTTATTCATAGGTAAAGTAATTCTTGGTGATCACAAATCTTTAAACAAAGCGTATACTTTTGAAATGATTTTATCTTGTATAACAAATGTGTGATAACGCAAGTTGAAAGGATTTGAATAATAACTCAAAGTATGAGTTCTCAGATAATAATATTGTTAATTTTTTTACACGAATAAGATAATAAGGATTATTTATTATCTTATTAAGGAATAACAAAAAAAATAAGGATATAAGCATTTTAGAAAAAGATAAGTGTGTGAACATTTTTCTTTTTAAAATTTTTTTCTCGATTAAACTGCATTCGTATCAGTGTAACAATTTTCAAACCATAACATTCAGAAAGAAATATGAAATATGAAACAAAAATTAGGAAATTAAGGCAGCTTCTTCCAAGTCAAAAGCAAAAAAAGAAATTAGGAAATTAAACGCTTGGAGTCCCATTAATCTATGTGTAATGCATCCTTTCTATCCTCTTTCCAATAGCCTAGTCATAATCATCAGCAATATAAGTAGCTACTTCACATACAAAAACCATATAAATTTAAAAAAAAAAATATTCTAAGGTGTACACATCATTTCAATTGAAAAGATCCATAAAAATCATCTACTTAGCAAAATCAATTTGAATGACTATTTCTGCCACCAGTTTCCATTGTTCTACGTTTTGGCAACCCAAAAATAAAAATCAAAAGCAATGAATAACGGAAAAAGAAAAATGGAGTGAAACAACCCAACTTAAAACAAACCGCAAGTAAAATATAGTCCATATTTATTAAAATTGTTAATCATACTTGATAATTATAAATTTCATTATGCTGGTAACAGCGTAATTATATAAATCCATGTTATTAAGTAATATAATTAAAGAAATTAATGTTAAAAAATGTAATATCATACCAATAATGGATCATAAATATGCTTCAATTGGTTACCACCAAAACAATAAGAATAAGAAAAATCATTAAATTAAAATATGGTACCTGCATAAAATGTTGAATAAAGTATTAAAAAGCATGTTGCCCATGATGGCACATTTTGCATGTCATGGAAGCACCTTTGGCCTATATCATTGGAGATATTTTTAGGAGAAATATAGCAAGTGAAAGACCAGAAAATGAAATAAATGTAACTTGTTGTAACTTCCATTGTAATTTATAAGTTTTGTAAATGTATAATTGTTGAAAATTACTTAGAAAAAAAAAGAAGAAAAAGAAGCAAATGAGTTACAGTATCAAAATTTTGATGTTGAAAGAAGAAAAAGGCAATTAATGAAATGCATAGCCAAGAATATGAACATACCAGAAGCATCTCCTGTACAAAGAATGAGAAACAGAGAAAGTGCAAATCCCGAAAAAAAAATTTGAATAGATAGAAAAAAAAGAGAATGCAGATCTAGGGAGTTATTTGAATAGATATAATTTTGAATTTCAAATTTAAAAAATTTAAAAAAATTAAAAATTGAAAATTTAATTGGTAACCAACAATGCCACATGGATACCTTAGATGTGCAGCATTGCCCAACTTTTCCTAATAAGCCAGGATTTCAAAATGGAGCAATAGGAAAGCTCAAATGGGACATCTTTTTATACAATAGTAAAGATTAATCATTCGTCAATTTGATAAATATTCAACTCATCACACACACACATACTCTCTCTCTATATATATGGGTTTTTTTTATCTCATCCCATACATAGGATAAAACAATTTAAATGGTAAAATTGTATCGAAGAACTAAATAATTATATTTTAATTTATTAAGTTATTAAGTGTTACTATTTTCAATTAACACTTTTTTTTTAAAGTTGGATTAACCTATATACCAGATGTATAAGTTAAAAAGACCCTATATATATATATATATATATATATATATATATATTACAAATATGAGAATTAATTTGAACTCTCCTCTATCTATAATGATAAATCATTAGTCCATCGTTTCAAAGATAGTATTATATTTTAAGATTATCTGATTATGAATAAGGATTAAAAAATGATTAAATAATGTAAAAGTTTAAAATATTTTGACTATAATATTCCTATATAATTATTATTGAATAAAAAGAAAGAGAATGCAAAACATGGTTTTCATAAATAAAAATATTGTTGGAAAAAAAACTATAAATTACGTACTGAATTCGTTAAAAAAATACATATAAAAGAAGAAAAAAAATCTTAAAAAAAAAGCAATACATATAAAACAGACGCAATATAATTTGTGATGATTGTTATACTTGCTTAGTTGTGAGACCTACTTAATTAAGGTGAATATATATATATATATATATATATATATATATATATATATATATTAACTGATGAATAAAAAATCAATTGAAAAGAAACCAATTGTTTTTTAAAATTTAATATATATATATATATATATATATATATATATTCTTTACACGTGACTATAATTTAAGAGATAAAATAAAATACTATTGTATATTGTGTGTGTATATATATAATAGTTTAATATGAATGTAAAAGATAAAAAATTAACTAACATGGGTTGAGACGAGTGGTAAGCGGCCTATTCTCGCTTAAGCAAGATCTCGGATTCGATTCCTTGTGAACGTAAAAAATTCATGTTGAAAGACTCACATATCATAGTCAGACAGACGACCCGGGTCGAATCTGGATGAACAACAAAGAAAAAGAAGATAAAAAAAATTAAATATCAGTTTCTTTTCTTTATGAAATTCACGTCTCTCTCACGTCTCTTTGTCATTGTTACTTAAAATGTCTAAATCATTGGAGAAGACTGTTTCATCTCTAATGAATCTTTCAACTTTTGAATGTAAACTTCAAGATTGCTCCTTTTAATAAGCTGCTATCCGAATAAAAATGATATGAGTTTCGTAAGACATGAGAGTAGTAATTTATCAGTCGGGTAACATATTTATTTGGCTAAAAATAAACTTATGGTACTACTATTTAATTAGAGATGATTTTAAAAAAGTTTTGAATTTACAAGCTCGCATTTCAAAAAATAGTGGAAATAATTTGTTTTATACGCACCTAACTTATAAAGCCATTTTACATAATTTTACATTAAGATACTCTTGATTAGCTAGTTATATCAAACAATTTAGTTCAACAAGTTAACTTATCAACCTTAGCTTCATGCGCCTCCACGCTTTTCAATAGTCGAGTGACTTTTCAATCTTCAACCAGTTTTCCACCCTTCGAACAACTTTTCAATCTTGTCTCAAATGTAACCATACTGAGTTTCTCTATGACAGATTCCTCTCTGACTTAAGCTTTAAGGCAAAATTAGCTTATAATTGTAAATTTATAACTTGTAGTTATGAATTTAACTCTGAGAGCAGTAAATTTGTAGCTGCAAGTTTATGCTAGCTGATTATTTGAAATAGTATTGTTCAGGCAAAATTAATTTTTGAAATAGTTAAAAGTTATTGAATGACCGAAAATAACATGCAACATTATAGTATTATTTATATTTTAGTAATTTAATTTATTAAGTTTGTTCATTCTTTATTAAATAAATAGTTAATTAATTAATTAAGTATAAAATAATTAAATTCTAATTAACTAAATTCGTTATTTATTTATTTATTAATTATGTTTTTAATTAATTAATAAAAAATGTAATAAATTTTAATTAATAATTAATTAAATACACAATTAATTAAAATTAAATTGTCACCGAGGTAAGTAAATAATTTTGAAAATTTTTTTATGGTATAATTGATATTTGAATTATTGAAAGTTAGTTTTGTCACTTGAAAATTATTTCAAGTAGCTTCTTAAAAACTAGCTAGCTTTCAAAAGCTACAAACATTTTTTTTTAAAAGGTATAAACTTTTTCTAATTTGTGTTTTATGGACGGAACTAATAACTTATTACTCAATGTAAAAGCACATAACTAATTTAAAAACTATTAACTAAACATGCCGAATAAAGCTAAAAAAAGAACTGGTTAAATTCTCCAACTCAAGATATTTTATTTATAGACCGTACCAAATATAACAAAAAGTGAACGACATTCTAAGTTGGAATAAAATAATCCAAGACAAAATAAATTCATAAATGACGATAATTTCTAATTAAAACTTAAAATCATCAATAAATAAGAACATCACATTAGCATTCATCCAATTTATTTAATTGAACAAGAAATTCCAGGCGTTACTAATATATGTGCACATGTTAGAATTTTTAGAGAAGTCATTGTTAGAATCGTGGATCGATCAATGCCCTCCCTATTAGTAATAAAATGAAAGGATCTTAGTTTTCTTTTCTTAATCTCAACAATGCTCATTTTAAAGGTTTTTCTGCGGTGTCTTCATACAAAATGCCAATCAAAATTTGCATTTCACAGTTATGATATCATCTTTTAAAAATTAATGAGTGAAGTATCACTTTGTTGTCTCGTGTTATTAGATGAGACATTTTAGTCTCTTAAAATATGGAAATTCATTTTTAGTCCCTAAAGATTTTTTTTATAGGACACTTAAGTCCCTCCTTCCACTCCGCCAATTGCCTCAACTGAGGACTTTAGTGTCCCATAAAAAAATCTTGAGGGATTTAAGTGTCCCATAAAAAAAAATCTTTAGAAATTAAAAGTAAATTTCCACATTTTTAAGGACTAAAGTGTTCCATATAAAAAATATGAAGGACCAAAGTGGTACTTCACTCAAAATTTATTTGTCTAACTAAGTGGTTTAGTTCAAACAATCAAGCCTTATTTTATTTTGGAAAGTGTAATATATATGATCTTTGTGTTGGATTAAAATTATTTTGCTTATAATATATATATATATATATATATATATATATATATTTTGCTTCATGTTCAAGTTAAGTGAGTTATTGGGGGTGCTAATTTCAAACTTTTCATGTGTCTTCTCCAAAAATGCCACCCGTGACCTCGATTTGTATTATTTTATGGCAAGTTGGAAAGTTTATTTTTATTGGTGGAGAGGGTTGTGTGTGTATGTTATTTGTTTTCCTTTAACGTGGAGAAAGGGGAGATGGTGCAAGTGTTATGACTCGATGATGAAACATGTGCATATATATAAATAATATATTTGGACATAATAATTAGAATCAAGCAAGTTAATATATCTTTACTCGTATCCTCTTACTTTATTGGCAAGTGTAATATTAAATTATTAATTCTTCGAGCATAAATAAATTAAACTTATCTCTCAACTAATATTTTTATTATGAATTGAATTTTAATTCATTCCTAATTAATAATTTAAATAATAGAATAAGGATGTTTTGGCTTATTTATTTTGAAAAAAAATACTAAATTCTCCTGTACACGTACAACAAAAAGGTAAATGTCGCAATGTTACAAGCTAAGTGATGATAGTTGTTATTACTTGACATCTTTAGGGTGACCTAACCCAATATTAATTTTTTTTAGAAGTACTCTCTAGTTTGAAATATAAGAAAAATAAACCATATTTTTAAAAAAAAAAAAATATAAGCAAAAGTGATTAGTCTTTTTAAATTTTGTTTTATTTTTAATATTACTTTCCTAAAACATATCTAAAAAATTGTCATCTCATTTATTTTTTGTTTCGTTATCAATATTACTTTCTTAAAATACCTCTATTTTTTTTTATAAATTTAGAAAAATTAAATACTCTCACCGGTCTTATATATAAGCCCCCTTTTAAGACTTTGTTTTTGTCCTTAATATAAACCCCATTTCCAATTTTCAATGGCATTAATTACTTTTTTTTTCACAAACACCCCTATTTACTTAACACTTTTTACATTCCCAATAATAATTATAGGGGTACTTTTGAAAATAATACCAAATATTTACATTTCCAATGTCACTAATTAACTTTCTTAAAGGAGTAAAATTGGTCAAATAGTACTTATATTAAGAACCGGAGAGAGTACAATTAACTAATTTCTTTAATGAGTATAATTTTAAATTTTGTCTTATATCCTAAACTGAAGAGAGTACATAAAATGCAACAAAACTAATGAAATTAGTTAGTTATATATAATGACTCATTACTCGAATAGTCGAATAATAGTAAACTTTCTTTACACTTGAGGAACTCAAATTTTACATGACTCATCACAAAGACTTTTTGAACCCTTTGTTTACTCACCGGCTCCCATTTTTTCCGCTTTATACAAGGCAGAAGTACATTTTTCCGCCTTATACAAGACGGTAGTGTAAAATTATCATATTTTTTTCCGCCTTATACAAAGCGGACGTGCAAAATTACAATTTTTCCGCCTAGAAAGAGGCGGAAAAAAATGATAATTTACACTCCCGCCTTGTATAAGGCGGAAAAATGCACTACCGCCTTGTATAAGCCAGAAAAAATGGGGGTCGGATGAATAAACAAAGGGGTTCAAAAAGTAAAATTACTGCACTTAAAATCTTACCAAGAAAGTGAACAAAACAAAATGAATGAATTAAAATTTGATCAGAACCAAATATCCTATCACTTTATTTTTGTGCTAGCTGGGAGTTGTAATGATAGAGCAAAGGACTGAAATATGCCAATGCCATCTTTAATTGCATGCTGGTCCTTTACGTAGAAAATCAGAATGAGTAACTTTTTTCACCTTTCTCTTTCTCTAGGGGCACCTACGTAATTTCACTTCTCTCCCCCCTCCTTCTTATAAATGCTGAAGATAACACAGCAAAGACAAATAATGTGAAAGAAAGTCCCTGAATGGAGGAGCAGCAACCACTTTGCTCCGCCGCCGAAGACGACGCCGCCGCCGCCATCACAGCAAAAACAGACAACTCACGCGGCGGTGGAACCCGCCACCCGGTCTACCGCGGCGTCCGGAAGCGGCGGTGGGGCAAATGGGTGTCCGAAATTCGGGAACCAAGGAAGAAGTCAAGGATATGGCTCGGCTCCTTCCCGGCGCCGGAGATGGCGGCGAAGGCCTACGACGTCGCCGCCTACTGCCTGAAAGGCAGGAAGGCTCAGCTCAACTTCCCTGACGAGGTTCACCACTTGCCGCCTCTGCCGCCTCCGTCTGCATGCACCGCGAGGGACATACAGGCCGCAGCGGCAAAGGCGGCTCACATGATGATGAAGGCCGCTTCTTCGCCGGATAAGAGCGGCATTGCCTCTTCTTCTTCGGACATCGACGGAGATGGCGGGGATGACTTTTGGGGCGAGATAGAGCTGCCGGAGCTCATAAATAGCAAGTTGTGGACATTTTCCGGCGACATCACGGCGTGCCTATAGTATGTATGTATGTGTATTATTAATTATTAATGATACCACGTGGTTGGTATATTCCTTATGTTGTGTTCACATTATAAATAATAATCTTTTATATATTAGTATTGATATGTATATTCCTTATCATACTACTAATTTGTTACTAATTAAGTAGTATTCTTGTTTCTTTCAAAAAAAAAAAGTAGTATTCTTGTTACTAAATACTACTACTAATTACTAATATTAAAATTAATTCCATGGATGCATTGACTTGTTTAATATTTAGTATTATATAAAAAAAATTTAGTGTGCATTAAGGGTATTCTCCGCCCAACATACAGTTAAAAATTAATTCCCAACATAAAGATTATCGAAGTGAATTTTGCTTTTATCATCATAGGCTTTAGTTCAAATTAAATAAAACTTTTAATAGCTCTTTGTTATGTGTTGGTTCTAGTTTTTTTTTTTATTTATTCCTTATTTCCTTGTTGGTCTTTAGTTCTTGTGTGATTATAAATTTGAATAAATGAATTTGGTATAGAGTTATTTGAACAAATAAAACTTCATAACTTCTTCAGCAACAAATGAATTTATATCTGTCTCTTCGCCATCACTCAATGTAGATAAAACATTACTCTTTAATTTATGTGTAGTTGAATAAGGAAAAGTATAGCATTGGAAGTCTGGTATGTGTCTGTGATTTCTGAAACCTAAACCAAACACATCTTGTGGGTTCGTTAAGCTATCTATTTGAAGCTGAGTTGCTTCCATGTCATTATATTTTGTGCCAGCACTTTTTTTTGTTCTTTGTTCTGTTTTTTTTTTTGGTAATTCAATTAGAAAACCTAATAGTTTTTCCTTGTTCTTTTCCTTTTTTTTGGTAAAAGTGTGTAAGATTAACTAATGGTGTTCTTCAATTGATAGTCCAAGATTAATTCCTTTCAATTACTGAAAAATGAAATTAAAAGAATTCAACTGCTGAGAGATGTTGCGGTCTAAGTTTGGTCGGAATTATATTTATGGGGGTTGTTACGAATATTTAGTTCGGGGCTCTTCCTTTTAATTGGTTCTATATATCTCTATATGTTCTTCTATCTATCTTTGGAGTGTGAAATCTCTGCACGATTCTCTCTATGTTTCACTTTCATTTATTCTCGTGGATAAAAGTGAAGGCCACAGTAAATTATTACAATTACTATAATTTTCTTTGTTTGAACTTTAAAATATAGTATGAGATACTAAGTAGCTAGATCTCTTTCAATCAATACTTATCCAAGAGACAACAGTAATTTTTTTACACATCCAAGAGTAGGGGGTTAGATTACAGAAAGGCAGAGATCGAGCAAGTTTTTCCAACTTATTTACCTTAACCATTTCACTCGCGTGCAAGTTAATGTAACCTATCAAATCAAATTGTTCAATCCCACTCCTCTTTTTTCTACTTGAATCAACATCTATACCATACTTTTTTGGAATTATGTTATTTGAACATGACAATAAAGACGATAGATGACATTGTACTTACTCCCTCACTTCCTGTATATATGTAATATATATTTTTTTTAGATTTCACAATGATTAAAAATGTTGATTAATTTAATTAATGATATTAGAAATCGTTTGATATATATTTTTAAATTATTCATATTAATATTATTAAAAATTTAAAAAATGTTAAGTGAATAGAGGTGTTTATAAAAAGAAGTAATTAATTGTCATTAAAAATTGATATATGATCTTATAAATAGAAACAAAATAAAATTATTAAAAGAGTCTTTATTATATTTAATTACATACAGTAGTACATTAATTCTAGATTGGTAGAAGTATACTTGTCCCGTCTTTATTACTCCCTCTAGTCCTATATATAGAACATATTCTAGAAACAATCTTTGGTCCTATATATAAGACATTTTGTATTTTTTATGCATCATTTATTGTTTTTTCTCTTTTATGCCCTTATTAAATGCATGTGTTTTTTGTTGTTCATTAATGAGTGTGAATTTTTCAAGAAAGGTTGAGAGGGTAAAATTGTAATGTTACGATATATTCCCATAGAATTCATAAAACTAACTACTTTTCTTGGTCCGAGGAATATGGTTAAGTATGCCCTATATATAGGACCGGAGGGAGTATAAGAAAAACAAACTAACTTCATACTAATTAAGAAAACTAATGGCTTATTTATGTCAGGTGCCCCTATAGTTTGCACCTATTTTGTCAGACGCCTTTTAACTTTATTTTTCAACAAATATACCCCTACAGTTTGTTCCGGTGAGCCATATACCCATGCATGCCATTTCCGGCCACCGGTGCTGACGTGGACCGCCAGGAGTCAGCACGTGGTAAAAATAGGAGCCCTTGTAGTTTGAGTCTTTTTTGTCAGATACCCCTATATATAACTTCAAAAATTCATATCTTTTAAACTGTAAGTCCAAAAATTACAAATTTTATGTCAAAACGATCGTATTGAAATATAGAATTTTAATTTGTAATTATTTTACTTTTATGGATAGTTTTGTAAAAAAATGTTTTTTGGCAATTTTCTATACGAATTTTGAATTTATGAATTATTAAAAATAATTTATGAATTAGATTGCACTAGTTTTTATTATAGCTTGAGGATCATAAAAATCATGAGTTTTGGCTATGTCAGTCTCCGATGATTTTAAATTTAGTTTTTTTTTATAGTTTTTTACAATTTATTTTTGGCTTTTAAAAATAAATTGTAAAAAACTATAAAAAAAAACTAAATTTAAAATCATCGGAGACTGACATAGTCAAAACTCATGATTTTTATGTTCCTCAAACTACAATAAAAACTAGTTCAATCCAATTCATAAATTATTTTTAATAATTCATAAATTCAAAATTCGTATAGAAAATTGCCCAAAAAACAATTTTTTACAAAACTATCCATAAAAGTAAAATAATTACATATTAAAATTCTATATTTCAATACGGTCGTTTTGACATAAAATTTGTAATTTTTGGACTTATGGTTTAAAAGATATGAATTTTTGAAGTTATATATAGGGGTATCTGATAAAAAAGACTTAAACTACAAGGGCTCCTATTTATACCACTTGCTGACTCCGGCGGTCCACGTCAGCAGCGGTGGCCGGAAATGACATACAGAGGTATATGGCTCACCGGAGCAAACCGTAGGGGTATATTTGTTGAAAAATAAAGTTAAAGGGCCTCTGACAAAATAGGTGCAAACTACAAGGGCACCTGACATAAATAAACCAAAACTAATTAAGAAAGTTAATTGATTTTTCAAATTCATAACAAATAGATAGAGTTACTTTAAAAAATTACATTAGGAATTAAATAAAAATTAAATGAAATAATTATTTTATGAGAATATTTTTTAAAATAATGTATTAGAAATAGAAATTAAATCTATCAAAAAAAAGAAATAGAAATTAATTAATTTTCTTTTTTTTATATTTGATATCATGTTTTTTTTATAATACCAGAAATCGGAAGGAGTATGATAAATTGACATTCCAGTCTTATAGCTCGTTATGAGTAGTATATTTTTTCCGGTTTACAAATGGTAAAAAATCACCGTATCAATTCATAGGAAATGGGCACATTAAAGTATATTGTCATGTTTGTTATGCACAAAAGACCTGCATTTTCCTTCTTTTTATGTAGATACTGTGTTATAACCATACTTTAAGTATTTGTTTCCATTAAATCAAGGTTAAGAATTTCATTTTGGGAGTATATATTTGGGTAGACATACATATACAGTATATGTTATCCCACAAAAGTATTTCATTTTACGTATTATTATTTTAATTGGTTAAAAAAATTGACACCTTAAATAATTTAAGCTAAATATTTAATAAACTAATATATTTATTATTTTTTTAAGATGGGGAAGCATCAAAATAACATAAAGACAAAAGAATTAATATCAATTTATGAGATAATTCTAGATTTTTTTTTATAAAATATTGTCAGGTGGTGCTAGACCAATAATGGTTCCATTCGTATCTAAACCATTCGTGAAATATTAATAAGTTAAAATTATTTGAGTTTATTCGAAATCTTATTCAAAATAAACAACTTGAATGTGTTTGGAACACTATACAATAATTTCTCTGGATTGATATTGATAGCTTCTCTTAATCTTATTTTACATTTGTTGGTTACCCCAATTTAGCATAGTTTAACCCTTTTTTTTATAAGGCAAAAATTTTATTCCAAAATATATTAAAAGCACAAGTAGTACTTCTAGAGACAAAATACATGCAAAGTCACAAAGAAAAAAACACCAAAATAATTGAACAATGTAGGCATCGAAAATTGGCAAAATGGATTCGTGACCTCGAAAAAAAATTGGCTCTAAGCAGAAGCACGAGGGTCTCAATTCCGATCCTATCAATTACATTTTGAGCAAAATGAACATATAACATGTCAGTCACGGGGTGAATTGAGAACGAATTTTCTTAATCTCTTCTCTGTGCATCGAACAGTCGATCCATGATAGCCTAATTGAATTGTATAAACAAAATAAAATTAAAATTATATGTACATTTTGCTAATGAAACTGTTAATCTAATTCATAATGATAACCTTCACCAAAGTCAAATCTAGCACGTCATTAACTCTACTTTGCCAAAGGCATTTCGTGCAGCAATGCTTTGATGTTACATTTGAACTATGGAAGAATCTTACACAGAATATTATGTTTGTTACAAATAATACTAATAATCATTAATTATGTGACTTAAACCTATTAAGAAGGATATTATTATTCTACTTTAGTGACATGACGTTGTCTATGAATCAACCATATTTGCTCTAGGCTGCTTCCCTTTCGTATCAGGCCTGTAACATTCACATAATAACGTGGCACATCTAAGACTTTCATTTGAAATCAACAACGATAGGGTTTTCGACATTTTATATTTGTATTTTTATGGAAAGAAAAGTGACAATAAATTGACCTTTTACTCACCATTTTTATATATCAGATCTCTGTTGTCTTTAATTCAATAAAAGGGTAGTAGATGAATGCAACACTCAACAATGATGTTTCAAATTTTAGAACAATGCCCTGAACGTGGGATATTGTTTCTTTGTCAACGAAGTGTATGAAATGGGTAATGTAATGTGTGGGGTGATATTTACTCCCTTCTCATATCGCAAGATTTAACAGCGTAGGATTTTTTCTAATTTCTTTGTTTTTGTCTTGAGATGTTATTAACACCTGCTTCGTTACTATTTGCACCCGATTTTTATAATTTTTTTCATTTACATATCAATATTACCCTTATACTAATTTATGAATATAAGTATTAATATAAAGATAATATTGGTAAGTAAGTAAAAAATTTATAAAAATCGAGTGCGAGTAATAATAATGGAATGAATGTTAATAACATATCCCTTTTTGTTTTATGCCTGGCTACCTACTAAGAAGAGGGGGGAGTATTATACTTTGTTTGAAAAGGTGGAAAAGAAGAGGAAAGTAAAACGATGGAGAGAAATTTGGGAGAGTATCCTCTTTTCCCTTGTTTGGAATGAAGAGAAACGAGGGAAGAAATAAAAATATTATTGGGTTTCCTATTTTAGAATATTTTACATTTTCATTTGCCATCAAGGTATTCTAAAAACTAACAAAGCCAATACAATTGGTAAATAATTGGGATAACCAAATTTTGTAAGCATGATATTAAGAATTTGATTCTTGCTTATGGATATAAAAAATGTTTTATTAAAAGAGTATGTACTCACTTGGATGAGTTAAAGAAATCACTTTTAAACCCTTGAAAATATTTATTACTTCATTTGTTTCTATTTATTTGTCATGTTTCAAACAAAACACATTCTTTAAGAAATCTTATCATTACTTAGATTTTCAATACATTAATTATGTTTTTTTCCATTATACATTTTCGATCTCTCTATATAATCATTCTTTTTTTTCACTACTTACATAAATCAAGACTTATTAAATAGGAGCAAACATGGAAAATAATATTTATTACGCTCTTAAAATCCTCAAAAGGACAAATAAAAATGAACAAAAAATCTCTCCAAAAAAGGACAGATAATAAGGAATGAAGGGAGTAGTTAAAGAAATCCCTTCTAAACACTTGGAAATATTATAACAAAAATGTTACTCCATCGTTTATTTAATTAAAGGGGTAGAAAAATATTTATACGACTAATTATTTTTATTTAGGCGATTCATTGGTTGTATATTTTAGACAAAAATATATTATTTAATAAAAGTTTTTAAAATGTAATAATTCAACAATAAAAAAATGTATTGAAAAAAAAAATCTTGAAATGGCGAAGAGACTAAAAAAAATCATAATCTGACAAATAAAAAGATAAATGATTCAAAAAAGGTGTAAAGATAATTTAAAAACCAAAAAATTCCTATAAGCACTCTTGTGAGAATAAAACCCCTAAAAATGCTCTGTTTCAAGGAAAGTGTGATGCTTAATGAAGATATCGTATTTAGTTCCAATATATATAAACACACACGGTTGATATTGACATCAACCCCTAAAAATCTTTAACTTAGGAAAAATAATTGATAAAAACTCAATTTTATCTCTCCTTTATTTCTCAAAATGAAATGTGTATAGCTTGTGTGACAATTTAAGTTTTAAGGTATACAAATAAATATTTTGCTCGTTATGCTAACGAACTTTCATCTTGTCTACAGTATCAAGCTAGGTGTGTAATAAATTTAACATTTTTTCTTAACCATATTGATGATAATAAATTTAACATTTTTTCTGATTATTCTTTGATCTTTTACTGCTATCAATTTAAAGCTCTAAGTTTAGCCAATTAAGTAGTGCAGTCCACTTTACTTGAGTTTTCTGATTATTCTGACTGAGTCATTTAAGAACTTCAGGTATTTCTCTGCCATGCCGCCTGTAGTGTCCTTGAACACTTTATGTCCTTAACCCTCTGAGCCCTCAGGATTTAGTAATCAGGAGTTCACCAGGAGGTCAAGTATCTATGTATGACCTTATGGTTTTTCTGCAGTTCCAGTTGGGAAAGGCAGGATCTCCCCAATCAACAAGTGTGTGCAGAGTGTCAACTTAGGGATGAGAGTACGTACCTGAAACCCTAGCTATTGTGAGCTATTTATAGGGTTTGGAGGAAGTTGATGTGGGCCGTATGGGCCTCGTATCAAGGTGAGCTGAACCGGGATTCTGTGAGGGAATATAGGAGATTTATCCCCTTAGAGTCCGGATAGGATCAGCTCACGATCCCATGTAGAGGCTGTTGCGAGATTCTAGGAGATATGAGTGGAAGCGATAGGAAGCCTTGGTGAGACTGAGTCAACCTACCAGCCGACGTTATGTCTCGGTTCTAGAATCCCGAGCCGATGGAGTGAAGACCGTGGTTGAGGCTCGGTCCCATAAAGTCCGAGCCTGGTTTTTTGGTACGCTCGAAATGAACGTGTCCGAGCGTGGGACGTTTAAGCAAACCGAGGGAAAGGTCCTTGGAAAATCCTTTATATAGGACTGTAGTTTTTATACGGTCGACAGACCCTACAAGCCCCCCAGCTCGTAAGACTTTGAAAAGTCTGTGACGAGGTAATGAGCGCTTAGGATAAACTTTCCCGCATGCCTCGTGACAATTGTAATCGTGCCGACCGCTTCGAGGTGACGTTTTGGGTTCTCGAGATACGACGCGTTTCCTTGTAAGTTGTGCCAAATCATTGCGTTTTTGAAATTTGAAAAAGTACCTTTTAGAATTGCCACGTCTCTCCCTATGATTGGTTGCATGCGTCCATGGGCTTTTGGCCCAAATGGGTAAGACGGAGGGAAACTGAAAAGTTTTCTCTTTTAACTAAAACTTACCCTTTCTCTGCCTCATTACTCACTCTACTCCCAAAATTTCTCCGAATCCCCTTATTCTCTCTTCGAGTTCCACTTTGCTATCTCCGTTCCCAAATCAAGATCCCCCAAATCCTTCTCCAGTTTTAACAACTTCACGCAGGTAACCCCTTCTACTCCTCTTATTTCCATTCCTGCAGTTTTCTTTATTCGTTTGGGGTTGTTTTTCTTTTGGAGTGAGTTTTTCTTTGTAAACGGGTTTTCTGGTTTCGGGATTTTGCAGGGATTTCTGGGTAGAGTTTCTGGGTTTCTTTTGTTTTTAAGTGAGTGGGGTTTATACCTCAATTTGTTTGAATCATGAGAGGATGGAGAGGTTTTAGGGAAGTTTATCGTGAACTCTGTAGGAGATTAGGAGAAAATCCATCTAGTGACAGTGAATCAAGTTGTTCATCCTTTCCTGGGGTTTCTGAAGATTTTGGGAACGAAAGAAGTCCATGCTCGGAAAGCTCCACGCCTATCCCTGCTATTCCCCCCCTCAATTCGGGTTCTTCCGAGTTAAAACCATTAACAGTAGAACATCCATTGAATCCTGCCGACGAGACTAAGTGGTTATTAGCCTATAGATTTGCTGAGCGTAGAGCCCAAGTTAGACTTAGCCCCGATCATGATATGGGGGAAAAAGAACCTGTAGGAAATCCATCTGAGATGGGTGGAAAAAGTTCGGGGTTCGGCATTAGATTTAAAGTAAAAACTCGTGCTATAAAAAATCCTAACGCCGAGCCTTTTTCTTTTTCCCCAGAAATGGTGGAACGCAGGTGTGTAACCAATCCTGAAGAATATCCTCTACCGCCTAATCATGCGCAGTACGATGCTGTCTTTGATCGGGAAGTACTGGGGACGAGACCTTCATTGCTAACAACAAATAGTCTTAATCATCTCCGGCCGATATTGACACCTCCGAGAGCGCACGGAAATACCTCAGATTTCGTATTAAGACCTTTGGGAATCGACAATCGGATTTGCTTCGAAGTGCCGGAAAATCGTCAATATTTTTACATCTATGAAGAAGTAGTAACTAAAGTCGGTATCCGCTTGCCCTTCTCCACCTTCGAGGTCGAGGTCCTCACTCATTTAGGAATAGCCCCAAGCCAATTGCATCCAAGTGGGTGGGCTTTCGTCCGAGCCTTTCAACAATTCTGCGATGTTGAAAACTTTGTCGCGTCGGTACGGTCCTTCTTTTGGTTATATGCTCCCCAAGTAAATAAGTTTGGTGATTCCAAGGGTCTTTGGGTGTCCCTAAAGGCTCGGAGGGGACATGCCCTTTTCGCCAAGGTGACAGACTCTTGGAAATCTTTCAAACCTCTCTGCTTCCAATACGAGTATACTGGGGCCGAAGTATGTTGGTTCATGGAACAGGTTGAAGAAGATGGAGTGATGACGGTCGTGCCTCGGTTTCCGTTGGGTTGGACGACGAACATTTATAACCGAGGATCCTCCTTGTATCAATTCGACTATAAGTCGGATTTAACAAAAGCCGAAAGGCGATTATGCGACCACGTTTGGGAGTATCTTCAAGCAAATGGTCAAATTGATTCAAAACGAATTCTGGTGAAAGATACGCGAGACAAAGTGAAGGCGGAGCTGGGTATTTTATTTTATTTTATTTTTTTTTAATTTGATCCATTTTTCTTGCAGAAGCGATGGGGAAGAAAGCAACCAAAGCCAAGAAGAGTGAAGCTCGGGCAGCTAGAGTGTCACAGCTAGCAGCACTCAAAGAGTCTGCGTCCGGTTCTCCAATTAAGGGTCAATCTTCTGAGCCAACCCATCCTGAAAGGCCGACCGTTATCCCCAATACCACCCCCACTGTCAGGGTTACTGGTGTTGAACAGGTGATCAGAAAGGGCCGCGTTGTAGATGCGGTGAATATCGAAGTAGAAGCTCATTCATCTCCCCAAGACGTTCCCGAGCGTCCCCTCAAGAGGACTCGGCTAGATAAAGGAAAAGGTCTCGCTGGAGACTGGTTCAATTTGAGCAAGTCCAACAAAGGGATTGAAATTCCCGAGGGTAAAGAAGATGCAGCTGCCAAGACGGTGTGGGGTAGGAAGATGTCCGACTCATTCATTGCCACCGTCTTTCCTCCTGAAAATGCTGAGGTAATCGAGTCTTGGACCCCTGGGACTTGGGAAAATAATTGTAAAGCGTTGGTGAAAAGCTTCTTACGGGGCGCGAGCATTTTCCATCACCTTGGTCATCATGGTGATGATGCTTATGCTGGATTGGCTCCCGAGGAAAAGAAGAAAAGATATGAAGCCAACGAGTGGGAAGATTACTTGGAAATTCAGGTCCAAGGTCTGAATAAAAGGATACAAGAAATGGCGGCTGAAAATGAGAGGCTTCAAAAGGTTGCACAAGATTCGGAGGGGGCCAAAGTTCGGGCCGAGACAACACTTCAAGCTGCCGAGGCACAGATAAAGAGGTCGGAAGAGATTCAGAAAAAGGCCGAGGAGGATGCTGCTGCTCTTCTGGTGGCTACGGAGAAAGCTCGTTCTGCCGAGCAAGCTGCTGCAGTGGCTCAGGAGCAACATGAGTATGCTAAAGACGAGATACTCAGGCTCCGAACTTCCTTGGAGAAGATGAGCGCGAAAGCGCTCAAGCATAAAAAAGCAGCTAAGGAGAATCTGTTCAATTGGGACCATGCAATTGAAGATTCTTTCTACAATACTGCCGAGCAACTCCGTGTTCTAAATCCTGGGCTTGTGACCAAGGGCGCTGATCCTAATTTTGCTGTGAAAAAAGGTCAAATTGTCGGCCCGAGTGGGGTTCCCATAGATCTGAATAACTCCGACCTTCCGGACCATTTGGCCGAAGATTCTGAAGGGGAAGGAACCGAGGATGCCGAAGGTGAAGAAGAAGAAGAAGACACATTCAATGCTGACAGCATCGTATTGTCCGATGTAGAATAGTTGTTTTTTTTTTTTTTGCCCAGGAATTGGGTTTTTGTAACCGCCCCAGTAGTGGGTTTGAACTTTTTCTATGCTTCTTTGCTCGAAATATTATAAACGTTTATAGTATTCGCAGTCAACTGTTTGCTTCTTTTGATACTTTGTGTTAAGAATTCAAGTGTCAAGACCTCGGAACTCCAGCGCTTTAGCCAAGGTGGGTTCCTCTATCCGCGATGTAAAATGATTTTAATAACCATGTTTGAATCGGGAGTCTTAGTAGAATACTTGACGAGTTATAAGCTCTTGTTTGAGCTGTTTATAATCGTTCGCGTCATACACGGTGGCTAATCGAATATGAGGAAAAGTACGTGATACAATGAATTCAGTAACAGTCTTTTTATTAATCAGAAGCAGAAAGTACAATGGGCTCGGAGTTCCACCGAGCGTACACCATCATTAAACAAAAATGGATAAAACTAACAATTCTAACAAGAATAGATGAAACTATGAAACTATAACGAAAGAAAGATTCTAACTGTAATATCCTTTGAGCTTCGCCACATTCCATGAGTTGTTGATAGGAGCTCCCGAGAGAGTTTCAAGTTTGTAGGCTCCTGTCCCGGTTTTGAATGTGACTCGGTATGGTCCTTCCCAGCTTTGGGCTAGTTTTCCGTCCTTTGCATTCTTAAGACCAATATCCGCCCTTCTCAAGACAAGGTCACCTACCTCGAACTCTCTGGGGTTAACCGAGCGATTATATCCCTTCGCCTGCATCCTTTTAGCGTGCTTTTCTCGCTCGGCAGCCAAGTCCCTGACCTCCTCCGACAAAACAAGATCCTCACACAACAAAGTGTTGTTTAGAGGATTTGGCTGCTGCATAGCTCGGAAAGAAGGGATAATTTTTTCAATGGGGATGACTGCATCGCAACCGTAAGTGAGCCGATAGGGCGTTTCACCTGTTGAAGTTTGGATGGTGGTGCGATATGACCAAAGCACCTCATGCAAGTTTTCCACCCAATTCCCTTTTGCTCCTTCAAGTCTTCTCTTGATCCCTTGAATGATGGACCTGTTTACTGATTCCACCTGGCCGTTGGTTTGAGGATGTTCAACCGAAGAGAAGTAATGTTTAATATCCAAAGCACTGACCAAATCTTGGAACGCCCTTGCCGCAAACTGGGTTCCATTGTCGGTTACCAATATATGTGGCACCCCAAATCGAGCCACAACTTGCCTCTCAAAAAACTTTTGCACCTTTGCCGAGGATATGGTTGCCAAAGGCTCGGCCTCAACCCATTTTTTAAAATAGTCTATGGCCACGATCACCCACTTCAACTGTCCTGGTGCGGTTGGGAACTGCCCAATCAAATCCATTACCCATTGGTAAAAGGGATAGGGAGATGAAAGAGAATGAAGTTCCTCGGCTGGTTTCTGATAAACGTCACTGTGAAATTGGCATTTATCACACCTTTTCACATGGTCTATCACATCTTGTTGAAGGGTAGGCCAGTAGTACCCTGCCCTTAGGACTTTTCTAGCCAGTGACTTCCCTCCAATGTGGTGGCTGCCTATTCCTCCATGAACTTCTTCTAGTGCCAGCTTTGCTTTGGCGGGGTCGAGACACCTGAGCATTGGACCGTTGACCCCTCGGCGAAAGAGTACTCCCTCAACCAGTGCAAATTGAGATGCCTTCCTGACAAGTTTCCTAGCTTCCACCAAGTCGGTCGGCAAGGTCCCTTGTTCCAAATAGCTTGCAATTGGGCTAATCCAGCTCGAATCCAGTGATATGGAGAGGACAACGCTAGGTCCATGCACCATTTCCTGAATTAAGCTCTTATTGTTTTCAGAGTTTTTTGTTGAGGCAAGTTTGGAAAGAATATCCGCTCGGCTATTGCTTTCCCTCGGTATGTGACAGATTTCGACTTTCACAAATTCGGATGATAAGAATCTTACTTTTTCCAAGTATTTTTGAAGGATTGGCTCCTTCGCCTGATATTCACCCTTGACCTGTGATACCACCAATTGAGAGTCGCTGAGAATTTTCACCTCTCGGGCTCCCACTTCTTTTGCCATCCTCAACCCCGCCAAAACAGCTTCATACTCCGCCTGATTGTTGGATGTTGAAAATCCGAACTTCAAGGAGTATTCAAGGGTGACTCCCTCGGAGTTCTCCAGAATTATTCCTGCTCCTGCCCCTATCTTATTGCTCGATCCATCCACATAGATGTTCCAATCCGAGTTTGAGCTCGTCAATGGCTCAGTGAACTCGTTAAGGAAATCAGCCAAGGCCTGAGACTTCATCGCCTTTCTCGGTTCGAAAGTTATTTCAAACTCAGAAAGCTCGATAGCCCACGTCACCATCCTTCCCGCCAAATCAGGTTTCTGCAATATTTGTCGGATCGGTTGAGCCGTTCTGACCGTGATGCGGTGGCTGTGGAAATATTGGCGCAATCGCCTGGCAGTTATTACTAAACAGAAGGTTAATTTCTCCACTTTTTGATATCTGATTTCCGGTCCCTGGAGAGCTCTACTCACAAAATAAACCGGAGACTCTTTACCTGATTCCTCCCGTACCAAGACCGAACTTACCACAGAATCTCCAACCGACAAATAAAGGAAAAGAGTTTCGCCATGGCTCGGACTAGACAAAATGGGAGGCGATGCCAAATAATGTTTAAGGTCAGTAAAGGCCTTTTCACATTCTTCATCCCATTCAAACATCTCCTCCTTCTCTTTCCTCAGCAGCTTGTACCATGGAAGGGCCTTTCTAGCTGACTGAGACAGAAACCTTGAAAGAGCTGCGACCCGACCTGTTAGCTGCTGAACCTCTTTGATGTTCGAGGGACTTTTCATCTCCAAAATGGCTCTGCACTTGTCCGGATTGGCCTCTATTCCACGCTCTGTAAGCATAAACCCGAGGAATGATCCTGCCGGAACTCCGAATGTGCATTTTTCCGGGTTCAGCCTCATATCAAACTGTCTCATCGTTCCTAAGATTTATTTTAAGTCTTTTGCATGATCTTCCTCTTTTAAACTTTTCGCAATCATATCGTCTATATAAACCTCCATCCTCGGCCCAATCAGAGAACCAAAAACCTTGTTCATCATGCGCTGGTAAGTTGCCCCAGCGTTCTTCAATCCGAACGGCATAACATTATAGCAATAAGTAGCGTTTTCTGTGATAAACGAGGTTTTTACCTGGTCTGGGGGATACATTGGGATCTGATTGTATCCCGAGTAAGCATCCATAAAGGACAACCTTTGATAGCCAGCCGAACTATCCACCAATTTATCGATGCATGGTAGTGGGTACTGATCCTTCGGGCACATCGTGTTGAGATCTGTGTAGTCCACGCACATCCTCCATTTCCCGTTGGACTTCTTGACTAGCACAGGATTGGCCAACCAATCAGTGTATACCACCTCTCTAATAAATCCAGCTTCTAAAAGCTCAGCTACCTTCTCATCAGTCGCTTGCGCTTTCTCAGTTCCGACCCTTCTCTTCTTCTGACATACTGGCTTGGCGCCAGGATATACACTCAACTTGTGGCAGATGAAGTTAGGATCGATTCCCGGCATGTCTGCTGAGGTCCATGCAAACAAATCCTTGTTTTCAATTAGAAGTTCAGTAAGCTCTTCTTCTAGCTTTTCCGACAGGCCAACCCCTATCTTGACGTAGTGAGATGGCTCGGGGCCGAGGATTACTTTTTTAAAGTTCCCTTACGGAGTTGGTCGAGTTTCATCCTCTTCTCTGACGTCAAGATCGGCCAAGTTGACGCTTCCTTTATTCAATGGTTCCTTCATAATTTTCTCATCATCTAGTTTCAGCTTTGCCAAACTGATGTTATAGCATTTTCGGGCCAACTCCTGATCAGACCGTACTATTACTACCTTGTCATCCGACCCCGGAAACTTCATGGCCAAATGCACTGTCGAAACGACGGCACCGAAAGATTGGAGTGTTGTTCTTCCGAAGATAGCGTTATAGGCCGAGGGAGCTTGGACAACGAGCCACTTTACCATTTCTGTTCGGGCGGAAGGTGGTTCACCCATTGTCACTGGGAGGTGGATATGGCCTAATGGAACGATCGAGTGTCCCGTGAAGCCAATCAAGCTTCCCTCGAATGGAGTAAGATCCGACCTTTTCAACTTCAATTTCTCAAACAGATCAAGGAACATGATGTCCGCTGAACTCCCTTGATCAACGATAATTCTTCTTACTTCATAGTTGCCCATCCGAACTGTGACGACCATTGGATCATTATGGTCTTGCAGGATGTCTTCAAAGTCTTCATCACTAAAACTGATTACAACGTTCTTCTTTCTTGGTTTATGAATCGGTCGGCTTGCCACCGAAAGAACTTGCCCCACGTATTTCTTGCGGTCACACTTCTTTTCCCCACCACCAGCAAATCCTCCAGCAATAGTACCGATAAGAAAGTCATTTGCTTTTTCGGATTGTTGTATTGGGGCTCTGCTTGCAGGTGGTGAAGGACTTTTATTCCTCTTCTGTTCGGTTTTGGGAGGCGAGGGGCTTTTCCTTCTCGATCGCTTGCGCAAGGCTTCCCCGATGTAATGCTGAAGCTTGCCATCCCTTACCATCTCTTCAATTAGATCTTTCAGTTGGATACATTGGTCGGTGGTATGCCCCCATCCACCATGGTGATCGCAATACTTCGATTTATCCTTTTGGGCCGCCTTTCTTAAGGCTGGTGGCCGAGTAATATTGCGCATTTCAGTATGCATGGTCTCACGAAGGATTTGACTTCTCGGGACCGTTAATTGAGTGTATTCCTCGTACCTGCCTTTGGGAGGCAGTTTATCACCTCTTTCTTGTTCCCTCTTGTCTTTCCTTCCTCTTTCCCGAAAACGATCATTCTGACGAGCCTCGTTTTGGCGAGGCCGTTGCTCCTGTCGTCCTTCAGTACCCTTTACCGCAGTGCTTATCCTTCGGAACTCCTCTAGGTTGACATATTTCCTGGATCTTTCTCTATGTTCTGCCATGTTATGAGGTGGTTCCCCGATCAAACAATCTTTGAAATCTCCGTCCAACAATCCCTGAGTAAGTAGGAGAACGGATACCCCCGACTGTAAACCAGATATGCCACTGGCCTCTTGTTGATACCGAGCCAGGTAGTCACGTAAAGACTCGCCAGGTCTTTGTGCGACTCCAGCTAAAGAATGATCCGACTTGGGCTGTGACATGCTTGCTGTATATCGATTGAGGAAAACCCTCCGAAGCTCAGCCCAAGAACTGATGGAATTTGCCGGTAGGGAATTGAACCATCTCAGCGGCGCCGGGCCTAGCGTCATTGAGAAAGCTCGGCATTTCATGTCATCTTCTCCTCCATAAAACATCATGGAAGACTCATAAGATGCAATGTGATCCATCGGGTCAGTCGTCCCATTATAGCGAGAGACGTTCTGATGGCCCGTGAAAGCTTGTGGAGTCCGAAATGCCATGATTGCGGCTGTGAACGGGTGTCCCGGATGCGTTTCAGCAGTAGCAGGTTCGACAGCCTCATTCGAAGTAAAGGGTGGAGGCAAGGGAAGGTTACTTGGGTTGCCAAGGGCCATGCGAGTGCCTTGTTCGGCAAGCCTAGCCATGCTTTGCTGCTGTAAAGTCGCGATAGCTTGGTTTTGCTTTTCGATTAATGAAGTTTGAGTCCTCAAAATTTCCATAATTGACTCTTCTCTTCTCCTAGCCGAGGAGGTCGTCATGTAAGATCTTCCCTGAGACTCGGAACGTTCACCACCCTGAAGTGTTCCAAAGCGTCCTCTAGTAAATTGCGGTACTCCCCTAAACAAGGGTATTTCTCTACCAGACCGCTCGGTTCGGGAGTTTTCTCGAACATGACGTTCAGCTCGTCGCTCCTCCCCAGTTCGGGATCCAGCAGGGGCTCTTCTCGACTGGTGTGGTCCAGAATCCGCAGTATCACGCCATTCCGACACATGACCATCAGAAACATGACGTGGCTGAGAACGTCGTTCATGGCCCTCCATAGCCGGAATGACGGCGGCTTGCCGTTGGACCTGAGGAACAGGCGGATCAACAGGGTGGACCACTGGAGGAACTTGGGGGTTCTCAACCTGATTACCCTCAGGGGGGGGCCAGTCTGTCCCTAACATTCCTGCCAGCAGCATTCCTAGGTCCGGCGTTCTTTGGTGGTCTTCCTCTAAGGCGACGGCGGAGATCACCTCCTCCTTGGTTGTCATCGTCGTTGTTTGCCATTTCGTGCAGTGAGCGGTGGGAATACTGGTTATTCGTTCCCCACAGACGGTGCCAATGTAGTGTCCTTGAACACTTTATGTCCTTAACCCTCTGAGCCCTCAGGATTTAGTAATCAGGAGTTCACCAGGAGGTCAAGTATCTATGTATGACCTTATGGTTTTTCTGCAGTTCCAGTTGGGAAAGGCAGGATCTCCCCAGTCAACAAGTGTGTGCAGAGTGTCAACTTAGGGATGAGAGTACGTACCTGAAACCCTAGCTATTGTGAGCTATTTATAGGGTTTGGAGGAAGTTGATGTGGGCCGTATGGGCCTCGTATCAAGGTGAGCTGAACCAGGATTCTGTGAGGGAATATAGGAGATTTATCCCCTTAGAGTTCGGATAGGATCAGCTCACGATCCCATGTAGAGGCTGTTGCGAGATTCTAGGAGATATGGGTGGAAGCGATAGGAAGCCTTGGTGAGACTGAGTCAACCTACCAGCCGACGTTATGTCTCGGTTCTAGAATCCCGAGCCGATGGAGTGAAGACCGTTGTTGAGGCTCGGTCCCATAAAGTCCGAGCCTGGTTTTTTGGTACGCTCGAAATGAACGTGTCCGAGCGTGGGACGTTTAAGCAAACCGAGGGAAAGGTCCTTGGAAAATCCTTTATATAGGACTGTAGTTTTTATACGGTCGGCAGACCCTACACCGCCTAACTTAAAGGCATTTGAGCTTGGATCACAAAGAAAGGGCCAAAAGGGGTAGAAAAACACAATAATAAGCAGTAGAATCAGGTTGCCAAGGCAAAAATGACTCTTCAAGCATTTAAAACATGCCATGGCAATGAAAGGCATGCAATACCCTCAATAGTCAATACAGTGAGAAAAGCATATCAATAATCAATGTCATTTTGGAACCTACTCTGCTCAAAGTCATTATCACTATTCACTGGTCAAAGGCTCAATTCATATAGCAGAAACAATTAAACAAAGCCAGTAATTCCAGTCTTCTTAAAACAATAATTAACACCCTAGCTAGTCCTCAGCCTCCTCAACTTTAATTTCCATTCATCATAGAATAAACATTAGACCTCTGATCTATTATTAACACATGGATAAGTCTTTTTTTTTTTTCCCACTCGGCAAGAGCTGAAAACCGAAAGCGTATTTTTTTCACGACAATGAAATCATCAAAGTGAATATTTCCTGCATCAATAAAGTTTTTATTATATTTAAAGAAGCCATATAGTTGACAATTGTGTTGGACTTAGTAACATAATAAGTCTCAATAAAATAAATTTTTGACGTAAATACCCTTTTAATTGTTTATGTTATTTTTAGGTTTCAATTGGATATTTTATCTTTAAAAAAGTCAATTTAATTCTTCATATTTATAATAATTGTTCATTTCATTCTTATAGAGTAAACATGTTAGATTTGCAATGGAATAGACTGTTTTCGCAAAAGAATTAATTTTTTCATCACCGGATTCAGTATTTTCTAGCCGAAATATGCAGTTTCAAAATAAGAAAGGAAAAGATGTGAGTGAAATTTATTTAAAAACAAATTAAAATAACATTGGCATTTCACCGATCTAAGTATTAAATTTGTTGGAAATGCAAATTCCATCAAGAAAATGTAGATTTTGGTAATTGAAAAAGGAATTTTTGGCAAAAATTTAACAACGCCATGACAAAAAAGTGAAGTTGACAAGTATTAGAAACACAGAATATTAAATTGACTCTTTATAATACGAAGAACCTAAAGAATATCTAGCCCTAAATTTTTTTATTGCTGATTCCTAAAAAAGACTTTGTAAGTTTCTACTCCCTCTAGTCCTATTTATAGGGCAAACTTAACCATATCACACGGATCAAGGAGGATAGTTAGGTTTCTTGAAACTTTAAAAAAATACTTCAACATTACAATCTTACCCTTTTAACTTGCATTGGGAATTTCATATTACTTCACATTAATGGACAAAGGGCAAATAAGAGAAAATAACAATAAATGTCTCATAGAAAATACAAAGTGACTTATAAATAGGACTAAAGAATCATTCTAGAATGTGACTTATAAATAGGACCGGGAGGGAGTATAAGCTAAGCCTTTCATTAGGATTATAATATTGTTTTCTTGAGTAGTCTGTAGCAGAAAAATGACAACTAAATCGTGGAGTACTTCCAAGATTCTGTGAAGAAATCATTGCAGGCCATGCCGGAAGATATACCCCATAAAGAAGACATAATTAAAAAAGAGGTTGGAAAAATTCAATCCGTCAACATCTATGGAGGGAAAGGAAACAAATGCTTATTAAGCAGGACCACTGTAGCTTGTCCTATAAGTTCAAAGGGTATGATTCAACTTGCAACGACAAGATTGTGATTTGTGAAGGTTTTAAAATACACCTCTCAATCTTTATGCGCAGTGATTGCATTTTAACCACCCCCCTTCTCGTTATTGTACTATCCTAGTCTTGGACCATCATATTTATTGGTGATTTGGGTTAACATTAATGTAGCACAAATTACTGATTCATTTTATTTCTCTTCCTTTTTAATATTTCACTTTGTCATGTGTTGTATTGTTATTGATTTAGATTACAAATGTTGTGGTGGTTTGGAATCATGGAATAATTTATCATCAGTTTGACAACTCCTTTTCAGACGAGTGATTTTGTATGATCTTGAATCAATGATCTCAAACACATTCAAAACATTAATTTTAAATAAACTCAGTTATTTAATCCATGATCAACAATATGAATATGCCCCATACCATTGTTCATGGACCATGCCATAATCTCCTTTTCATCCTCGCAAATGAAATTATGGGATAACATATTTTTCCATAGTGCATGTCCGAAATATATGCCTATCTCAAGCATTGTGATTGGTCAAAAAGTATCATGCATCTCTCAATAATAATTTATCGAATATTTAAGTTAATTTAACGAGAATCACTTTTGCGCGGATTGATGCACGAGTCTTAAATCGAGCATCAGTTTTATGTTTTTATTACGTCAGAACTGTCTCTTTTTCAGTTTTTTGGTCTGGGTGCATTTTGTACCCGTTTGTAATACATCTATCTTTGCTTTAAAAAAATTAAAAAAAAAAGTTAATTGACCAATAAAAATTTATGGAATAAGATTATTATCCTGTCCTAAATAGTCATCTCCTCACCCTTATCTTCAACTACAGGTCCCCAATTGCAATTAGATAACAGTTTAATCATTATTAAGCCTGATAATAGCCATTGAAATTTGTGAGCTTCCACTGCAAGAATGACAGTGGGCTTTGATGTTCAAATACCATAAGCATGGTGGCCAATTAGCACGTAAGATTGTATATTCTTTAGCAGAAAAGGGAATTGCAACCTTAGGAGCATTTGAGGTCTGAAGCACTAAAAGTCTAACATCAACTAGATAAAGAAACAACCATCAGAATTTCAGAAAAGGGAAAAGAAAAGGTGGGGTGGGGTGGGTGATTCTATTTAAAAGGTAAGAGCATATAATTTTCTCTGGTTGCAAAAAAGATTGCATGCGTTATGGTGACTTTATGCTAAGTTACTTTAGAAGAGTAAGGAATTAAGGATATTTTCACACCCTTTTTTATACTACAATTATTAATTTTGCAAACAACAATGATAAATAAGCTTTGCTTATAAAATAGGTGATTGTGTAAAGAAAAAATGGGTTGAGCAGATCATTTTGTTTTTAAATTTCCTATTCTAGCCGAAATCTGTCACTAACAAAACTCAAATCCATGTACAAAAAGAAATATATAAGTCATTTTCTCTCATTGTCTTGAGATATAATGATAAACAGATACCTCCAACATATCAGCACAAGGTTCAAAACTGATACTTAGCCCATTATTTTAGCTACTTGTTGGATGTTTGTTTCTTCCTTGCTATGAAGGAACAGAACAATGTCATATATGCCAAATACTGCCCAGTTGGGGTCCTCACTTCTCACCTCTACCATACAAAAATGTAAATGTATTTTTCCTATTTGACATTTGATTTGGTTCTTAAACTAATCTTAATCTAGGATTAAAAAGGTAATTAACTGCATTAACTTCAGAATCCAATTGAAGAAATAAAATGTACAAAATGAGTGTTATCTCCTGCACATTGAAGAATTGTTATTTTATGAACTTTGCTAAAAACAGAGAAATAAAATAACAAAGGCTTGTTTATGTTTTTTGTCCCTAAAAATTCAGCGTGTTTTGGTTTTAGTTCCTATAAGTTATTTTGACCGGGATTGGTCCTTAATTTTTCAAACATTTTGGTTTTGATCTAGTCCATTACGGAAAAACTGTTATTTGCTGATGTAACTAGCGGAACACCATATCAGCAGTCACGTAGTGTGAGGTGAAACCAAATAAGTGATAAATGATCCCATACGCAAAACGGTCATACGCAGAATTTTGCGTTTATGGACCTGAATTATTCATGTCACAATACTTATTTGACGCTATCTCACACCACGTAGCTGTTGGTGTGGGTTTCCATTAACCATGTCAACAAATAATTGATTCTTTCTAACTGACGGGACCAAAACCAAAATGTTTGAAAAATTAAGGACTAGTCATGAACTTCTAGGGACTAAAACCAAAATACGCTAAACTTTTAGGGACCAAAACCAAGCCAATAACAAAATAAAACAATCAAAACACAATAATTTAACATAGAAAAAGTCTAAAATCCAAGAAAATAACTTGGGTCGTCGTTGTGTGAAAAATTTTATAACACATAGATTACTTTTCCTTGATCCGAATACACCCACACTCATTTAATGTAGTGTTTTTTTTTTTTTTTTAATAATACAGGGGTTTATTGTAAAGTGGACTCCGGTAATTACATGTGTACGCATGAATCATGATGTTTATATACATGTCTACAATAAAAAAAAACACTCAAATACAAATGATAAGATAATAAGGCTGCTAAGTAATCCCACCAAAATTATAGATCGAGTTAAAGACAGAAACATTTATACTTCATAGCAACGGTATGCAAGGTAAAAACTTAGCATGTTCAACTGCTTTTGGAACTGATTAACGGCTAGTCAAAAGAAGAGAAACGTTACATTTTTTATTTTTTTTTGGTAAACAAGAGAAACGTTACATTTGAACGGAGAAAATATGCTTGAAACATTCATTGTCAGAGCTGTGAGCTGTGACTTATAAATAAGGATAATTTTGGAAATGTAGGAAAAGTACACGAGAAAACGTACAAGTGGGGTAGTAACAGGACGAGCAATAATTTAAGCAGTTGTGTTTGGTATTTTGTGCAAACATTTAAATTCTCAATTTGATACCACAAAATGGTGCCACCCAATTCAACACGTGAGACAATCTTCGTTAGATTCAAATACCATATATATGTGGAGAGCAATCAAATGGATGAATATCATTAAACATTGGCATGTGATTGTGCCTTCTTCGAGATTAATGTTGTTCTTTTGTTAGTGTTAGACCATGGACCCTATGAATATACGCCAGCTATGCAATTTTTTGTATAGTTTCTCGGTATTATTACTCCCTAACATGGAAATAATTTATATAAACCATATTTGTACTAACCGTAGCATGAATAAAGATATGGGGACTGCAGAATTTCATTCCTGCCGTGTGTTTGGGATAGATAGTTTGCAGAAAAATACTTTTATATATTCTTTCCGGTAAGGATATCCTATAAATGAAGACTAATTTTTTCTTAAATGAAGAAGTCATCAAAGTATGTTTTACATCTATAAAGCATGTATTTGGTTGGGCGGTGGGGGTAGGCAAACGCGCATTTGAGAAAAACTCCCCCTCACATGCTTCTGTGTTTGCGGTGGGCTACCGCATTTCCAAACACGCTGAAAGCCTTTTTCATTGATAAGATCTAACACCTTACGTCATGTTTAAAGAACTTCATCATTTATCAATTGTGTTGACCTAGTTGATAAGAATATTTTATTTTAATTAAAAGCAAACTGTATTTGAGGATCAATGTAAACCGAAGATATCTCCTCACATATAAATAAGAAATTAATTCTTTTTTGGATGCGCAAAGAATTGTAATATGTGATATTAACAACCCTGATTGAAGTAAGAAAAATGATTTATATAGCATGTCTGGGCATAAGAAGCTTAGAGCTTATTTACTATATCTTAGTTTATTAACTATTAAAAAATTTGTGGAGTTATTTGATAAACAAAAAAAAAAGGGTGTTCTAGCTTTAGGAAATGGACATCATAATTTTTGAATTAAAGCTAGGGTATAAATTCCAAAAATTACTATAAGTTTACCCAATAACAATGATTTGTTTTGCTAAGTAATTTTTTAACAAATGGCAATTTTTACTTTGTAAACCTAATATGTTTAATTTGTAAGTCGTCTGGTAAATTTCAGTTAATTGCACAATTATTTTTAACAGATGATTCTAGCTAATTCAATTAATTAGCTGCATAATAATAGGATTTTAACTAGAAAATGTTTGTCCCACACCTTTTTTTGAGGTGTAAATGGTGTAAAGATGGGAGAGATAAAAAGAGATAGAATGAGTTGTAATTGATTATTTGATGCGATAAGAGGAGAGAAATAAGAAAAGAAAATATGAAGTCTAAATGAAGATATAATAAAAATGTAAATATAAAAATATCACTACTTTTTTAACTATTACCTAACAAATTTTAGCTAACTGTATAAGTACAAGCTATAATCTCAAAGATATAAGCTAATTTTTACAAATATAGTCATAGTATTAAAAAAAAAAACAATTTTGAGTGAAAATGGATGTTTGAAACTTAATTACAAAATATATTTGATTATTTCAAAATTAATCACAATTTTCACAATTCACCCTGGCAAATTCTAAATACCCCCAATTAAACTTTGATATAACTCTTGAAATTATCCTCCATTAAAAATTAATCATTCTTACTCATACACATACATTCAATCTCTCAAAAATTACACACCATAAATATATCCTCTAAACGTATTCCATTACCACTGTTTCTCTATTATCATTTCTATAACCCATTCGGAAACTCTTTCCAATCGGAGGCTTGTCTATTATATTTGATAGTTCATATAAAATTTTGGGAGCAACATGTGACCAACTTAGCATAATTCATGATGTATTTTATTCTTTTATGATATTGGTCATCTTTTGACTATCAATATATATTTTTCCTTGAGATATATCTGATAGAAAACGATCATATCTAAGCCTTTGTTTGGTTTGGGAGATTTTGGGAAAGAGAAAATAAGGAGAAAATAGGGGTTTTCCCTGTTTGGTTGAGGAGAGAAAAGGGGAAGAAGGAGAAAAATATGTGGAACCCATGCAAAAAAATTTTCTCTCCTCATTGAAGAGAAAATTGAGAGAAATTTGTCAGCACGTATTCCAATGCAGCACTATTCGAGTAATATACCAAATTGTCTTTATCTTTTTACAAATATATTTTTATTTTTATTATATAAATCAAGGTTATATTTGTCTTTTGACAAATTTATTATTTTCTCTCTTATCACTTTTCCTTCAACCAAACAAGAGAAAAGAAAACTCAACTTTTCTCTTTTCCATATTTCTTCACATTTTCTCTCATATCAAACAACTACATAATTTACTCATTTTCTCCTTATAATCTTTTTTCCCTACTTTTCTCTCCTACTTTTCTCTTCTCATTTTATTTAATTTTGTGCAATCAAAGAGATTGAAGATGAGTAGAAAAGAAGATAAATGATTGTGATTGGATGTGAGGTGTTTAAAAAAATTAACCAAGGTCAAATTTGAAAGTTTAATACCAAAGATTATAAAACCCTGGGTGCATTTAGCATTTTTTTGGATGTATTTAGAAATTGTCAAACTAATTACCTATATTACTAATCTAAATAAATAACTATACTCTTTTTGCGATTACTTACATAAGTAAATTTTTCTACACTACACAATCTAAATAAATTATAGTATAGATATAGATTTAGTATATGTTAATATTTGTATTTGGAAACCTCCAAATGTGATGAGTATCGGGAGGGGAGAGCTTCTGGCAAATGCACATTTTGCCTCCCTCAAGATCCAAATTAAACAAACATGTATGATAAAAAAAAATTAAACAAACATGTTCTAAAAGTTTAAAAAAGAGTGCAATGACAATGTAAATTTTTTTATTTTATCAATATATTATTTATCATTAACATGTATTACTTTTATTAAAAATTAAATAATTACTAAAATATAGATAATAGATAATAAATTGATGATATAAAAAAAAACATTTACAACGTTAGGGCTCACACATTTTCTCGCTTTTTAATAAACATAATAAAATGTGAAAGTGATCAATTTTAATTCTAATTCTAACTTATGAACAATAATCAATATATTCTTGAACTTAACCTAAGGCTTTGTTTGGATGGGAGGGAGCCAAGGGGATGAAAAGGAACGGAAGGGGAAAAATTTAATGTTCCATTGTTTGGGAGTAAAGGGTGGAATAGAAAGGGAATCCCAAATCCCTAATTTTCCAAATACTTTCCCCTCTAAACCCCCATATTCTCCCCCCCCCCCCCCCCCCCAAATTTGGGAGGTAAAGGATGAAATGGAAAGGGAATCCTTATATTTCCATTTCATCCCCTTTCCTTCCAAACTCCCAAACAAAGCCTAAAGATACCTATCCTCGTTAAATTTTTCAATCCAAAATGTTCATTCACAAATCCGTTATGGGCTTGGGGCTTGTAATGAGCCCACATTATATAGCCCAATTTCTCCAGCCTGCATTCCAAGGAACTTGTATGTGTTTTTTGTCACACGTATATTTCAAAGTCTCAAATTATTTTGGGTGCCACCCTTGAGCTAAAATAAATAATCAGGTCACTGAAAAAATAAATAAATAAAATATTCAATTCTAATTTCTAAGGATTATCATGAGTAATTGATTTATTTTTATTTTATAAAAAAATATATATTTATAACTATAATTAAAGTATTAATCCAAAAAATAATGGGGCCATTAAACTTGGTTGCTCTATATGTAGTGGCTCACCTTCGTGCATGCTATAAAAATAACCCTGGGTTTAAATAAAAATTAATAAAATATTATTTGCATGCACAATCAGAAGTGTTGGTGATTTTATTTAGATTGATTTCGAGGTAAAAAAAATCATTCGACCCAACCTAATTAATCTTAAGCCGATTACTGGAGCTATTGAGCTCAAATTGACTGCAGTTGCTACAACTAGACTCATGTGTGAGTCTCCAGTGTCCTTTTGGATCCTCCAGCTTCTGAGTGATGGGGTGAGATGGTGGACGTACAGCATCATCACACTTCTTTCCCGGCCTGAACTGATTTACTACAATCACAGTAAGTGATGAGGATAGTTATAAGAATTTCATTTTATCAGGAAGATATTTATTATGCTGCCTTGTTGGTAACTTTTTCTCTGGTTTCACTTCCAGAGAAACGATTTTGTTAACTGGTGAAATCTGAAATGAAATATAATAATGTGAACCACATCACTGTAGTCCTTTATTTTCATTAAAGCGAGTAAGCAATTAACTTCCACAGTGAGCAGTTATTTTGTTTGCTGGACTGTTTAACCTAAGCCAGCTGGAACTTGTCTACAAAAATACAGTGGCAATACTTTACTTAGTATTTGCATTATTGTTCGGTTCTTTTCTATTTTTTTTAACGATATGCTTAGACGCGGTACTGGTCCAGTACACGCCTACACGGTACATAATTCATATTGATCGTCATTTTTTATATTATTTTTCAAGATTCTTTTTATAACAAATCCAATACGTAATACGTGATATACTATATATTAAATGAGTGAACCACGTAACTATGACTTAGATGATTTTTTTTTTGTTTTTTTTATTTCTTCATTGTACTGGCAAGTTGTTTTCTCCACCTCCTATCTAAGGTGTGTCGTTGAGAGTACAATAGTTTTTGCCTTAGGAGTATTCTGTAGGTGTCTCCTTGACAGCAAATATGTTTGCCAAATAGTTGTTACACTAGATCAGGCCTTCTTCGGTTTTTTAATTATTTGTTCTATGTCAAAAACATTAAATTGTTGGGAGGCATTTGCTACGTCGAAAACTCTAAATTTAAAATTCTTCACTTATATTGGACACCAATTACCTAAATATTTTTGGACATTACTTTCATGCAACCAAAATTTGGATGGTAGTCCAACAACGAGTTTTAGTCCCCAAACCTCACACTTTAACCCCCGAACCTCAATTTTATTTTATTTTAATTCCAAGAATATCCTCTCCAAACCCCAAACCCCACACACTCTCTCTCTCTTCCCTTCCCCCTCCATCACCGTCCTCCACACCGCCTCCTTTGGTCTCTACGTTCACGACGGCGACGACGAGTCTCCTTTGGTGGCCTCTACGAAGCGCGAATCGGTGGTGGGTGCTATTACTCTGCGAAGCGCGAACCGATGTGAAGTGGGTGCTATTGGTCCTGCCATCAACAGATGTGAAGTGGGTGCTATTACTCTGCGAAGCGCGAATCAGTGCTCTCTGCCCTCAGCGAAGTTCGAATCGACCGCCTTTGTCCTCCAGTGCTCTTCTCCGTCTGCGATGGCCGCACCAGAAATGAAGATGGTGGTTGGCTGGCTGCAAACCCTAGCGTTCCAGAAATTCCGACAAATCAGTGTCGGAGACACCCCCGCATCGGAAATTCAAAATTCCACACTGGTTTGTCTGAATTTCTGGAACAGTTACATAAAAAATAAAAACAGAAAGAAGGAAAGAGAGAAGTCATGCATCGGTGTGTCGGGCATGATGGGGGTTTGGGGATGTCATGTAACATATGTAATATTCTTCAGATCTGTTGATGGCAGGGGTCGCCACGGTGGATGGCTGGAGAAGGAGATTAAGCCAAGTCGCAGGTGATGGAGGGGAAGAACAAGAGGATCAGATCTTCTATGGTGGATGATGATACGCTAGATTGCTACATCTGATGTATGTGGAGAGAATGGCAATAACTCTAGTCTCTATGTGGTGGTTTTTAAGGCGGAGAGGGTGATGGTTGCTATTAGGTGGTCGTGGTGTAGTTCTGCGTTTGTGGCTATTGGACAAAAGGAGCAACAACAATGGTAAATTAAGAAGAAGAAGAAAAGTGGGGTTGAGAAAAGTTAAAAAAAATGGGGTTTGGGAAATGAGGGGTGTTTTTGACTTTTTCCAATTAAAATGGGGTTTGGGGCTAATGATGGGGGTTTGGGGACTAACATGGCCGGCCCTGAGCATGGGCAAGTGGGGCGCAAGCCCAGGGCCCAGAGAATTAGGGGCCCCAAAAAATTTTTTTTAATACTTATACATATAAAAGAATAAATTAAAGAAAAAAAATTAAAATAAAAATATTTCTTTTAGACTTTTATACTTCTAGTTTTGTTTTACTTTTAGCTTTTGTTAAATGTTGATTAATTTAGCAAAAATTAATTTTTTAATTGTACCTTAATTAGTTTATTTTTTTGTTGTGATTATGTTATTGTTTATTTTCTTTTTTTTTTTGATAGGGTCCTTTTGCTATATATTATGCCATTTTTAATTGGTGTCTTTATTTCTCAAAGCCGAATTCTCTAAGTATTTAGGTGTTATATATTAATCATTTTCTAGTTCAATTGTTCTGTTTTTTTAGATGGTGCCTAGAAAGTATTTATTTGGATGAAAAAAACGAAAAAAAAAACTAGCAGATAAACTTGTAAAATCACAAAGAGGGACCATTGATAAATTTGTTACTAAAGTAAGCTCTTATGTTGATTCCAAGAGGTTGGATGTAATAATCTTCAACAATCGAATGAAAATTCAAATGATGATCTTGTGAATGAGGAGAGTAGTGATGTGAATGAGCCTCATAATATACCAAGAGATGATGAACAACAAATCTCTCTTGTTGATATTTATGATCCTAGAAATTAAGATAGCTTAGTTCTAGGTACTCATTTTGTTATTTTGTTTATTTTTTCGTATAATATCATGATATTAAGTTATTATATTTGTACCCTACGTGATTTTGTTGATTGCATTTAACATAGACTTGTGAATATGGATAGTATTTCATACTATAAAAAATTTACTTCAAATTCAAATTTTTTTTATAAGAAGGAGCCTCTTATTTTTATTTTGCCTAGGGCCCTGAACATGTCGGGACCGGCCTTGGAAACTAAAATTCATAAACGAATGGTTTTTAAGGCGGAGCGGGTGATGCCAGCTATTAGGTGGTGGCGGTGTAGTTCTACGTTTGTGGCTATTGGACAAAAGGAGCAACAACAATGGTAAATTAAGAAGAAGAAGAAAAGTGGGTTTGGAAACAATTTAAAAAAATGAGGTTTGGGAAATGAGGGGTGTTTTTGACTTTTCCCAATTAAAATGGGGTTTGGGGTTAATGATAAGGGTTTGGGGACTAAAATTCATAAACAAATGATTAAGTGACATGTCATTTAATGAGATCATGTAGTCACTGTCACATCAGCTTCTAATGATCAAAATTGAATGACTTGTTACCACATTATTGGGTTATTAGTATTTTGTTGTGCTACAATCCAAATTTTGACATTGATAGAAATATTCAATATTTTTATACAAGGTTTTCAAGAGACTCGGGATTTCCCCATACAAAACGCCTTCTTTTGAGTAATATTTACACACTTCATCCTTTATATATCCATCATGTTTTTTATTCTTGAAGTTGATGTAGTGTATTATTCATTCAGAATCAAATGCCATAAGAAGTTATTTCCTTGTAAAGCTGATTCTAAACATCAGTTATGCAAGGGACAAGAAAAAGGCTGACTTGTATTTTTTGTTTTGTTTCAACTTTCCTATTTTGTTGATCATGATTTATGATTAAAAAAACATGTTATCTTTGTACTAAGGCATTCATTCTACTTATCAGGATCATATGTTGGAATGCGATAGGATATTGCTGTTCTGGGTCCACTACAACAGAATAGCTAAAAGATCCTGGTTCCGCATGCCTATTGATCCCGATTCCGAACTGAGATTGTAACCCTTGGTATAACAAGAATGTCGCTTTTGATCCCTGTTGTTTTGGAAAAAACGGAACCGGGATCTAAAGAGAAACAAGGAACCGGGATCAATAATACTGAATAATCACTGATGAAAATTTTAAAGGAACCGGAATCAATAATTCTTATGATCACTATTAAGTTTTTTATTAGGAACCAGGATCAATAATTCTTATGATCACTGTTAAGTTTTTTTATTAAGAACCGGGATCAATAATACTTATAATCAATATTAATTTTTACAATTTTGTTCTTGATGTCTTTTATTTATTTATTTATTTTATCAACAAATAAGTTTTATTATTAAAAGAGCATAATGGCATTCAGTAACAAGAAATATATATATATATATATATATATATATATATATATATATATAAGATGGAAAAAACATGAAACTTGGAAAAAAAATTAAAAAATACCAATATCTCGGCATCACTAAATTTGCAATTGTTCTATCATTTCACTTTTACAAATGGCAAAAGATTTTAGTTTTCAAGTTACACTAAAATCTTAAAATTTACATCATCAAAACTCCTACCAACACACTAATCACATCAACAACGGTGGTAATCTGGAATCATGATAATCCAATAGTTGTACTAAGAATAGCGAAGCCTTTTGCAACATATTTTGCAACATATCCCACAAGCAAGACACCATGATTTAGCAATCCTTGATCAAATACATGGATCTGAAAACAAATAAATAGACACAACATTAAGAAATCACCACTACGCTCTATCTTTGATATATTCAGCATGGATAGACCTAAATTAAGTAAATCTAACCACACGAAGAGTTAAACCAACTAGGTGGATTCTATTTAAAATGAGGGGTGACATCAAGGAAATGATTTTCCAAAGATCATCTGAAGGCATAATTGTTTGCAAAAGAATTAAGTTTGTGAGAACTACAGTTCTTATGTCTTATGAACTTGCCTCAACATTTATGTGAAAGCATTCATTGTAATGACAAGGTCATTAGGTCAAGGAGAAAATGAAGATATGCTTACTAGTGTCCAAACTTTCTACTCCTGCAGCCAAAAAAAGTCGGTGAACGATAGTGAAAATATAGGAACTTAGACGACACTCTTGAGATTTTCAAGTTCTTCATAGTCATTATCTTCAATTTTCGTGTCACAAACCAACCTAGGGAAAAAAAATTCATTGAAGGTATGCCTGGAAATCAAATAAAACAGAAAAATTATAGAGTCAACTTGCAGTCGTTTTAACGACAAACTTATGCAAACTTCTTCAGGGATAATTCCAGTAAAGCTATTCCCCCTTAAATCCAATAACTCCAGCTTTTTTAGACCTTAAAATAAAATCCAGAAATTATGTCTCACATTTCAGCTCCCCCTGTAAGGATCATTATGTAGTTAGCTCCTATACAGCTGTGCTCACTGTCCTCTATTGTCCAATCTCTACAGTTCCAATACCAAGTCCTTTTCATCCCATGCAACGACTGACAAAAAAATTGATAGAAAATACAACAACCACACACAACAGATGGCACGGGAATAATGGTTTCATCTGAAGAATAAAATGCAGCTCCTAAACATATTTTGATTTGAAGATACAGATTGGCTGGAACCTTAGCATCCAGGGAACTATTTCAGCTTGTTTAGCAAAAAATTAGCATTCTGGAACCTTAGCATCCAGGGAACTATTTCAGCTTGTTTAGAAAAAAATTAGCATTCTGTGTGCTAATATGACTCAGTCACAACATGACTACCGTGTTAGCACAAGTTTTCATTTTATTTTGCCATGAAGAATCAAATGCAGCTCCTAAACATATTTTGATTTGAAGATACAGATTGACTGGAACCTTAGCATCCAGGGAACTATTTCAGCTTGTTTAGCAAAAAATTAGCATTCTGTGTGCTGCTATTAATTGCAAAAGTAAAGACAAAAAATGGCTAGAATCTAAAATTCATTTGCTCCCAGTAAACCACGTAAGCTGCATGAGTTAATCACTCATCTAAAGGGTCTGAATGTCTGATCACTACCATTACCTTTTGGATCTCCTCAATAAAGTTCCGCTGCTGTAAATTATTCAGTGCCTTACTGTCCAGTTGCTTGATAAGTTGTTCATTCTCATTCTTTAGACATTCCATCTCATGATTCAACTCAGAGTTCATGACCTTCATCCATTGTAATTCTGGAAATTATAAAATGTAAGTTAAGAGTAGAAAACATTGGAAACATCTACAATAATATTCTTAGCCACAGTAACGGAACTCATGGTGCAAATGCAAGCCTATGTATGGATAAATATGCATGAGAAATAATTAGTTCCTAAATCCTGAAGAGGAGAGGGGACACAGTACATTATTCTGCACTCAATGGCAGATGTAAGTGGTCCTAAATCCTAAAAACACTTTTTCGTAAGACCATAAAAAACTTCATTGTAGAAAACAGTCTCAAACTTAGCAGATTGAGGAATGGTCATAAATTGTAGCAAATTTCAAATTCAAGCAAGTTTTCCAAAAGAAAAGGCCCTCCACAAACATGTAACACTTCCCCTTCTATTCATAACTATTTAATTCAAGTAGTATATGCAACCTATTTCAAAATGACTTCATCTGAACATACTAAAGTAAATTTATCTACATTTAGCAAATAACTAAATAAAGAGGGGAGGGAGTGATAATTGTCTAATTGATATTGCAAAGAGAAAAAATGTTTGACACAATTCATGAAGATATGCATGCTAGCAACTTGCTGCAGCTCTGCGAAGGATCTGATGAAGATATGGTTGAGAGTATAGACCTTGTTTCTAACAGTCCACCCGATATGTTCGCCACGATCACATCTTAACTGGCCATGAGAGATGCTATTAGCTTTGCACCTACCATCCTCTCCTGTTTAACATTAATAAATACACCAATCTTAGTTATGATATGGCATTTTTCACATTCATTAAGTAATATGGATACACTCGGAAAAGGAATAAAAATACAGACCATAAGCTATTTCAATATCAATCATCAAACTCAATTTTCTTTTAAGCTACTATACTTGTGTCAAATTGTTTTTTTTTTATAAGAACTTGTGTCAAATTGTTGATCCCAATAAAATCATATATATGTTATTACTAACGTGAAAGAGCAAAGATAGCTTGTCTGACTTCTTTCTCAGTGCTTTCAATGAGACTTTGAGAAGGTCAGATGCATAAGGAAGAACTGCAGATCTTAGATGATAGACAACTAAAAACAAGACCTGGATGCAAGCTGCTATAATCTCTGACTTCTTTTCAAACTGTAGACGAAAAAAATATACTTGTTTAATAACAAAGCAATAATGACAGTATAGTTTAAAAAATAATTGTGAACTAAATATGCAATGGTACCTTAACAGAATGAAGGACAGAAGGAAGAACTTCTGCAAATTGCTTCTTGCAAGATTCTGAGATCTTCTGGCAAGCACTTATGAGAACATTACCCATGCAAACACGAAAAGATAGAGGAACTGCGACTACGCTTTCATCACCCAACTCAGGAGTTGAAGTACTTTCCTTGTCATTAAAGAACTGATTGATCACATAGGAGACAACAGAATTCCCTGCAGCAACAGACTCTATGATCGAGATGAAGTCACATTCATAAATACCCAGCAACATTTTCTTGCTTATGTAACATCGTTATTACCTTTCTTCCGAACAACACTGGTTCTTTTTGGTATGGAGTCTTCCTCAGCTTGTAGTTCAGCACATATCATCAATGCTAGACAATCAATGCATCCATGTTGTGCTTTAGAAACTGTGAGAAAAAAGTTATACCCATCAAAATTTGTTCTAATTTATATAGAATAAAACGAAAATTACAAACTAAATAGTTTCATACCTGAATCAGAATTCAGACAAGGCCATAATAACACTGTTTCAATCATCCTTCTAATCACATGCATTGAAGGGTGGTAAAGAGACTCTGAGCCTCTGACCTATATATCCAAAGAAGCCACATTAATGCAAACTAAACTGGATTACTGGAACAATTGAAGAGTAGAAACTGAAACATACTTCTTAAAAGCAAGAGATGGTGACAAAATATTGGCAGAGGAAAATAATTACCACAAGGGATAGACATATATAGGGAGTGACACAAGTTCTAATGATAGACATATATAGCATATGACACTAAGCACGTAACAGATGTTCAATTTAATATACCAAAACACAAAATTGTAAATTCTTTTTTCTGCCAACATTCCTAAAGACTCAAGACTGATTTCAAATTGTGTTTCAATGCCAATAATGAACTTGCATAATTTGAAAACGCATTTGGCTGGTTTACAGATCTAATATGTAACAAAGAAAAGAAATAAAAAATTCTACAGAGAAAAGGGGGAGAAAAACGTCAAATTTACCTGCAATGAGATCAAGTATATGGCTTCCAATGCTTGAGTACGAATCTCTGGATCATTAACTGGTTCACGATCAATTGAGAGTGCAGACCCAAGTTCAAGTGGCATTTTTGATGTCTTGCTCACTGTAGATCTGCATAAAAATTACTTTATCAATGCAAGAAACATGAAGCATGAAAGAAACATAAAAATTACTTTATCTTTGGGTTTTGGAAGAGCTTCAACTCAAACATTAGAAAAAGTTTATGAAGCAAAGATAGGGTTTTTATAGTTGCAAATTTGCAATTAAGAATTGCAATAAGAATAAATCTGAGAAGAGAGAACTCACATCTGTCATGCGGATAGGACGAAGAGGGAAACTCATTTCTGCTGGACTCGAGCTCGAATGGCGACAGCCCCGAGACAAAACCGTGGCAACCGTGGCTCAGTGGAGGGCTTGGTTGATGCGATTTGTTGTGGCGTGGCCGACGGTGGAGGGCTAGGGAGCGGTGGTGAGAGAGAGGGCTCGAGGAAGAGAAGCGGCAACCGTGGCTCATTGAGAGGGACGTCTCGAAGAAGAGGGTGGCGGCTGAGGAAGAGAGCAGAGGCCGCCGTTGGAGGGCTTGGGAGGCCGTTATTAAGGTTACTTTTGCAAACAAGTACAGAAACAGAAATGACTAAGGAAAGGATTTAAGCTTAGAGAAGAAATCTGGAAATGAGCACTTGATTTACTAATTAAGGCACTAGTACAATGGAACGGTACTGTGCTATTGTGCTTACAAGAGAAATATTAGAAAGTGCAATACAATGAAAAGGGATGAGAAAGAGAAATCAGCAGCAGGGAGATGAGAGAGAATGACAAGGAATCTTTTCTAATCATTGGACACCTCCTCCTTTCCTTTCTGGTCCCCTTTATTCCCCTGCCAAACGAAATCCTGCAGCAGAGAATTTGGTTGCTGCACACGTGAGCTCCTGCGTGTTGCCACGTGTCTCAGCTCATTAACCAACTTTTTTCCATTCTCCTTGGCTGCCTGGCTCACACCTGCTGGGTTCATAACAGCCGTACGGTATCAAGTGGGAAGAAGGTTTTGTGAGGGAGAGAGTGTCAAGAGCCTTTTTTGTTTCCAGTATTTTTAATAGTTTTTGTAGCAGTGAATATTGATCCCGGTTCCGTGTTTTTATTATTCATCCCAGTTGAAGTAAAATAATGGGATAAATAAGGTTTGTGTGATTTTTAATTTTTAAAAAAATTAAAATTTATTTTTGTTATAATATTGATCCGGTTCCGTGTTTTTTATAACCGGGATCAATAAATTCATGGTATTTTTTAACTAACATTTGCCTATTAATCCCAGTTCCGGAACGGAACCGGGATTAATTTCCGGCTACTTTTTTGCAATTATGTAGTAGTGGTTGTCAAGCTTTGGCAACATTTAAACTAAGGTCACTTCTTGCATTTGCTATGAAGAAGATGTTTTCTCGAGTCTTAGCATCATCCGTTTTTGTCGTTGCCACTGTCTTATGCAGTGATGAAATGGGATTTTTCCTGTTTCAATTCCCCTTTTGTCCCATTTTCTTTCAACTTGGCTTGTTTTCAGTAATGCCCCTTGTGATCAATGTGTTACTCTCTCAAAACTTCCCACAAAAGGTTACAGATAGAAATAGGCTTAATTAGGATAGTTTTGTCACGTGCTTTTTTTTTTAAATATCCGATTCCTTCATACGAGTATTATATACACGATCTCTATTTCCAATTTTTTTAAAAAAAATTAAAAAGTATAAAAATATTAATTTTTGATGATTTTTATGGTTTTTTAATTAAAAAAAATTATTACTCATGTAGCATCACGTGATATCACATTATTAATTTCTTATGTTTGACTAAAATTTTGATGTGACATGTTAACAAAATTTGAGCAAAATTAATAGCAGAAATATAGGACAAAACTAGAAGTAATTTTCGAGAGTCAAATATTGAAAAAAACAAACAAACAAACAAAAACCTATAACCAAACATACCTAAAATTTAAGAACTGAAAATATAATCACGATGTATTGTGATTATGCAGAGTAGTACTTAATCTCTTATTACTAACATTCTAAGCCTCTTGACACCTGGATGATATAATATAACAGTCTTTTTATATAATACTAGGTCCCAACCCCGTGCGATGCACGGGAGAAATACGAAATCGATAAAACATTTCACAAAGTTGCTATTAATATTAGTTTTAATGTATTGATAAAACATTTCACAAAGTTACAATTAATATTAATTTTAATTTATTATTGAATAGTTTTGAGGAATTTTGAATGAAGTACCCACCTTCCCTTGCTTAGTTGAATCACCAACACTTGTTTTCCTTTTCTTCTATGGGTCCAGCACATGAAAAAAATCAAATGTCAAGTAACTTAAGGAGTTAGCTACGATAAGCTTCTTTTTTAATGCAAAGGAACATGCTACAAAATTAAATAATATGGATCTAATCATAACTGTAGCGACACAACAATAACAATAACAACAACAGGTGCCTCTTGACACAAAAGATTAAATTTTATGTTTTAAAAATAAGAAAAAAAACAAAAACAGTATTGTTTTGCATAAAATGTCTGACACCCTTCAATCATCTCAAATATGACATATAAGAAAAATTACTACTACATACAACCACTAAGGATAGCAGTATTATCGGGAAACTACCACTACTGTAGATCAGACATTTCACATCTGTTTTTTAAGACATTTCGTATCTGTTTTGGAAATGATGTCCTTGTGAGAGATGTAGATAGTTATGACTTTTCACATCACTTTTTAAAACAGATGCGAAATGTCAGAACTTTCTGCATCACTTATATAACTGATGCGAAAAGTACATATAACTGATGCGAAAAGTATAATTTCCGCATCACTTATTTTATAACAGATGTAGAAAGTATAATAACTGATACGGAAAATACACTTTTCGCATTTATTATTTTTTTTAACAGATGCGGAAAGTGCATTTTTCGCGTTTTTTATTTGCAAATAACTGATGCGAAAAGTGCACTTTCCGCATCTGTTATTTTCAAATAACTGATGCGAAAAGTGAACTTTCCGCATATGTTATTCGCAAATAACTATGCGAAAAGTTCACTTTCCGCATCAGTTATATGCAAATAACATATGCGAAATGTGTTTTTTTTTTTTTTTTTGCAATTTTTATATATATCTAGTGACTTGCATTCTTTGCTTTGACTACCAAAAATAAAATTTTAAAACAAATGAATCCAAAAAGCAAAATATATATATATATATATCTAATAATTTCAATACAACTACCAATAATTTCAATACAAGTACAAATTCTACCAAAACTATGTTAATTCAATGCTACCCAAATCTTTTAACCAAAACTATGCTAAGTCAATGCTACCTAAATCTCTTATATCCACTAAGTACAAATTCTACCAAAACTAATTCTACCCAAATCATTCTCATCAAAAGTTGAGATTGATGTAGCTTTGCCATCTTCTTTTGCATTTTACCTCATCCATAACAAGCATATATAAAGCAATCTTTCAGAATGCATACACCCTTCTTAGAAAGATCTAATATTCTTCCTGGAGTTCCAAGTATAACATCAACTGCATGGTAGAAAAATATGAAGAAAATAGTCAAAACAAGAGAAGAGAGGTTTTTGCTTCGATTCACTGCACGCATCAACAATGGCATCATACTATTCTCACTAACTTTGGTAACACAATCTATTTGCTTTCAACTCCAAGTCTAAAGTAACTATCCAAGTGAAATGTCAACTTATCAACAAGATAATAGATATCAATTTGTTTAAAGGAAATTACCGAAATTGTAATTAAAATAAAGGCACTTGTTAGGAAGAAACTGTTCTTGATGCTTTGTGATTTTGTTATGAGTTCCTGCATTATTAAAAAAGATATGTCAACATAACATCAAATTCAGAGTTAGCTCAGATTGACATACATGAATACAAATTTTGGCAAAACCAACTATATATCTAGTCCCAATCAGAGCTTGCACCAAAACATTTCACACTTATCCAGTGTCTCTTCCTTCAACCTCAACCTTCACAATTTCAGATCAGTGACACTACACCCCTCATCTTTATAAGCCAAAAATAAATATCAGACAGTCAGTTTATAATGCAATAATGTAATAAATATCAGACAATCAGTGACACTATGCAATGTAATAATATTCATTCTCAGCACCTCCTCCAAGTATAATTCATTGTTTGGCAAATAGTCCTTGCGACTCAGCTAATTCAAGTAATATTTCTACCTAACGCTTCTGAATATCCACAATTTGATCCTCTGCTAAAGGTGCAGGATTGTCGAACATCTGAAATTATTACACAATTAAAAGTAAACAAATGCACATTTTTTATTATGAACTTGTGTTTATAAAGAAACATAATTAACAATAATGAAAACATATAAGTTCATTTTTTGAAATATACCTTCATCCAGTTATCATTAATTTTTGCTGTGATAATGGTGAGCATAAGTCTCATGACGTAAAATCCACACTCTGTGGACCCACGTTGTTTTGGACACTAGTATACCAATGAGATTCCAAAAACAATGAGTAATGATTATTTAAAAATTAATATATTTAAAATTGAATTTGGTCTATAAAGTACTTACATTTGGTTGAAGGATTAGAGGTGTCCTGACTTGTGCTTACCAGGAAGTGTTTGATATGATTCCATCACTCTACAAAATAAATATCAAAGTATATTATAAATTACAAGTCTCATATGCAAGATCCATCATTAGCTTTGGCAAATGATAAAGGTATAAATTAAAACTTACGTATTAACAAGTCTAATTAGTCTTTCTTTTGGCTTCCACCCTAATGAGCAAAAGAATGCAACAATATTTTGTCTCGGACAAAATACCATTAGCTGCCAATGCTCACTACAAAAAGTAATCACAATAATTAGTCAAAGTCAGATATATTTATATACGAAATTAGCTAATTTATTACTCACCTATCTAGGTAAGGTGCTAAGTAAATTGAATGTTGTATCTCATCATTTGGACAAAGTCTATTGTGAATGTAGGACTTGGCTTCTTTCTCATCTATTCCCGAATGAATGAGGTTCGTTGTCACAAACAAGTTCACTGGTGGAAGCTCAGATTCAGGTAGAATATAAGTGATTAAATTGGTGCAAACGACATTTGGTTGCATTTTGAACACACTATAACATATGACTTGTAATCTAAGGAAATAAATTTGAGCAAATAAACTATGTATGACAAATAATGGTGTGTGTCCCTTGGTGGCTTTTATTTCGAAATTTTTCTAATTGAGATTTTCACTTGATTTACTTAATTAGTTGATATTAATGTACTATATAAATAAAATGTACTAATTACTATAATTGGCTTAAGCAAAGACTGGACATGGCACCAGGAGACAAGATTAAAAAAAAAACACTATTTGATCGTTGAAAACTTTCCTTGAAACTTATGTGTATGGAAAACTTAGCCCTTTAGCCCTTTTTTTTTTTAATAATTTGGAGTTTGTTTTTGGCCCTTTAGCCCTTTGTTTTTTTTTTTTAAAAAGTATTTCACAAAGATAAAATACATATAATTAAAAAAATTCAAGTTCTGACTACCAAAAAAAATTAAGTCCAACATGCATTGTGTTCCCAACTTATGATGACAAATGCATATTGCTATACTGGCTTTTTGGTTCCAAATATTTAGCAAAAGAACATCGATGGTGATTTAACTAATAGTGCATAATTCCATTTTCATCCCACTTGTACTTTTCAATTTCATTTCTATCCTCACTCTTCATCCTTTACCGTGTCAATCCATTATTACTGCAAATCACTCATTTCCCTCAATATCCTCCCAACCTCACAACATTCCTGGTCTCATAGCTTTAGTCAGAACCATCGACTTGCCATCATTGCTGAATTTAATATCACAAACCTCAACAGTGTCAGAACATAGATATTGTAAAGAAGCAAAAGAAGTAAATACCTTGGAAAAGAGGAAGAAATTGACGAAATAGGGTTTGCTCCAGCTGAATGGGGAGAGATCGTCGCCGTCGCCACCTAATAGAACCGCCGCCGCTGAATAGAGACCGTCGCGAGTGATGAACTTCGCAGAGAATAGAGACCGCCGCCGCCGAATAGAAGACCAACGGAGAAGACGAACTCGTGCCGCCACCGAACTCGTGAGAAGAAGACGAACTCGAGGAGAACTCGAGGAGAACTCGTGAGAAGACGAAGTGAGAAGAAGGAGAATGTGTTTTTGGCGCAGGAATGAATTGCTTTTGGCGCTTAGTAATTTTTTAAGGACATTTCGCATAATTTATTTAAAACATGATGCGAAAAGTAGGAGAACTAAGGACATTTTGCATCATTTATTTCACTAGTACAAAATATAGATTTTAGACCACTTAATTAAGACCGGTTCCATGCGAAACCAGTCTCTTTATGGTCATTTATTGAAATCAGACTGGTTGCTTAGTATAACCAGTCTGAATTATATATTAAATAAGACTGGTTCCGTGTTGAACCAGTCTCCTTAAGTCAAAAAATTTAAATAAGACTGGTTCCGCATGGAACCAGTCTCTTTTGGCATTTAAATAAGACTGGTTCCACATGGAACCGGTCTCCTTATGTGTAGTTAAATGAGACTAGTTCTATGCGGAACCAGTCTCCTTATGACAGTTTATTTAAATTAGACTGGTTCCGCATTCAACCAGTCTCTTTTTAAATTTAAATTAGACTGGTTTGACATTGAACCAGTCTCTTTTTAATTCGATCGGTCTGGTTTTAACTTTATAACTTTAAAAAGAAAAAAACACCGATTAGAGAAGAAAGGCAACATGAGTCGCGGTGGCGTCTGGGTTCTTCTTCTTCTTCTTCTTCGCGTTCACGCTGCCATGCTGCGTTCTTCTTCCTCTCGTTTCTGCGTTCTCTCTCCGGTTCGTCTTTCCTCTCGTTTCTGCGTTCTCTCTCCGATTCGTCTTCCCTCTCAAACCGTTCGTGAACCACCGTACCACTCCCAATCGAGTTCTCTCTCTTCTCACGTTCGTTTTCAGTTTCGTTTTGGAGGTTCCATTCAATTTTCGTTTAATTTTGTTTATGATTCTGATTCTGTTTAGGGTTTGCATTTTCTATTCAAATTGATGATTGATTACCGCCTCTTGATTCCCAATCAATTGAATATCCTCAATCAAATTTCTCAATGAAGCTCTCACCATTTGGATTGTAGCCAAGAACGAGGTAGATCCAGTAATTGATTTCAACTTTTGGTAGAATATGAAGTATGTTTTATTCGCTCTTTTGATTGCTTGTTCTAGTTATTTGATTGATCATTTTTGTCTCTGTTTTTTAGAGGTTGGGTAGCTTTTGAAAGATCAAATGACAGGAAAAAAATTATTCCCTGATCTGAATTTAAGTTAATTTTTTCCATATTTGTAGGAGGATGACGTTGTCAACACATGGAATTTACGGAAATGCAGTACTGCTGCACTAGATATTCTCTCTAATGTTTTTGGAGATGAGATCCTTCCGACTCTTATGCCTATTGTTCAGGTGATTTGCAGCTTCTTCTTGTGCTCATTTTTGAATTAGGTTCAAATTATCAGTTTCTGGTTAACTGGTGCTTTATCAATTCAAAAGCCAGATTGTAAGGCATAATTATATTGCATCAAGTATTAAAGTGTATGTGCGTAAAACATCAGTGGCCATAACTTTTGTATCATGGGCTAGTGTCGGTGAAAATATGTATTGATTTGTGCTTTTAGGGAGCAATTTTTATATGCCAACTATTGTATGATGCTTATTTCTCCACAAGTTTTCACTGATTCACTCCTTTTCTACACAAGTGCTTTAAGAATTGAAAAATGATGAATGTGGAAGTGTTATATTTAAGAATTGAAAATTGATGGTTGCAAAGATTTTGTTTATTGCATACTCTTCTTGGAACTTGACATTTTTATGTTGAAAGTTCAGTTTCATGGCTTGCAGACTGAGATTGTTGAATCTTTTAGTTTCAATGATCAAGATCATCCAGATTTTCAATTGAAAAGATATGACTATTTTGGTATTGGTTAATAAAATATTCATTTGCAGTAATGGTTCAAAACTGCATGCTTTTGTTTAAGTGTTTTCCTTTCATCATATCCTATAGCCTTTTCCGATAGTACGTGTTACTGTGATTTAGTACGTGTTACTATCATATATATTATGACTTTCTTCTGATGCTAGCTGATTGCAATTGCAGGTAGATACAGAGTTTATCGAAGTCATAGCTTTCAGGTAACAGCACCATTCATGCTCCCATCACAACCATATAGCAAGAAACTTAATATATATACCTTTTAAGTAAAATAAATTTCAAACATTAACTACTGATTATGCTTTAATACTAGATTAATTTCAAATATTTTGTCTCCATCTGATTATTATGTGATCTAGGAAAGGAATTGGATTAATGGAAAGGGTTTTATCATAATCAACTAGCTAGCCTTTAATTCCATTACTGCAGTTCAGCACTTTTCTTGTACTTTTTAACTGATAAAGTTCATCATCAATTATAGGCATGCACATAATGTGGCTTTTGAGAAGTCAGATTTTTTTTTCATCTGCATGCTAAGACCACTGTCATCTAGGATCATTGTTGATGAACATGAAATTGAAGATGCAAAGGTTAGATACTTTTGCTCTGATACTCATTTAATACAATTAACATAAGGGAGAAAAAACAAAAAAAGGTGACTAACTTCTTAGATCAGGTCTTGCACCATAATGCACATTAGTAGCTTGAGCAAGGGATTGATGTGGGAGGCTTTCCAATTCTCTATCTGCATCATTATTATTATTCTTTAAATTTGGAGACACTATTGCAGCTGACTCTTTCTTGTTCTGAATCTGTTTTGCTTCTTTGGCATTGTGTTTCTTGTTCCAAAGAACAGCCGCACTAGCAGATATGACTATGGACACACATAATACTAACAAGTTGAGAAAAGACCTCAAAGGGAATGGAAATATTTTATTCTTGTTATGATCTTTAAGGAAAATGAAATAATTGGTAATGAGCCCTATTATGATAAGGAAAATTATGAAGGAGGATGATATTATAGAAGCTAGCCAAAGCCAATAATGTGGACCCAGCACAGCAGATATAGGGGTATCATTTGCATTTGGCTTGAACCATATGGATTGAAGGTGAGTTGGAGTATCCCGTGTACGCATCTTTTCTCTTGTTATGTAGGCCTCAATCTGTATTTGCATATTAGAAATGTCATAAGGGGTGCCAGAATTTGGTAGGATCAAGTCTAGCATTGAGAGACATGAAGTGTTCTTGAAAGCACAAATTAGGATAATTTTTGGGGTTCTGTTTTTGAGTGTTGTGTTCTGATATATTAGTTCCCGGGATATAGACACAAAGGGGGTGATTCCACTGCCTCCACTAACCATCACAATAGTGTCATACCTAGTGAATATACATCAAAGTGTAGTACTTAGTGGTAGAAATTAAAGCACTTGTTTCAAATTGAGCTATCAGTGATGCTGTTTCAGTATTTTTTCTCTTAAGTTTTGATTTTGCTTATAAGATCAATGCATACCTTGTATAAGTTTTGATTTTGCTAATACTAATGTGCATTATGGTGCAAGACCTGATCTAAGAAGTTAGTCACCTTTTTTCCTTGAAATTTGAATATTTGTTATGTTGAAAGACCTGGTTTTAGAAACAGAAAAAGGGATTTCAGATATGAATAGTCTTATACTGAAAGAGTGTTTATGTTTTTCTCATTTGTCGTCTCCATATTTTGTGTCTTGCTATACCAGTTTTCTATGAATGTGTATTGCTGTATAATTTTTCAGCTTTAGTTACCTTTTTTATATTCTGCTTCCTTCATATTTTTCTTTTCATTATGCAGATACCATTTTGTGTGGTTATGGCCTGGATTATTGGGATTCCTATGGTTGGACAATGGAGCTTATAAAAGGAAATGTTGCTAGGTTGCAGAATATAAGTAGGTTGCTAGATAGGTTCCTTATAAGGAATTTTGCAAGAATTAATGTTTTTCAGTTACAGGCCGGCTTTCTCATTTTGTGTAGCTTATGTTAGTTTCACTAGGCATAGAAATGTATAGAGGCCGACTTTCTCGTTTTGTGTAGCTTATGTTAGTTTCACTGGGCATAGGAATGTATACTTGGTGTTGATCAAAACTGTAGTACAAATACAAACATATATATAACGTGGTTTTTATAATATAATTTTATCATCTAGTTATTATTTATTAGTTTTATTATATATTATATTCATGTGTTTTTTAATTGAGACCAGTTAAAAATACTAAATGAGATCGGTTCAAAATTTAAATGAGACAGGTTCGAAATGCTAAATCAGACTGGTTATTTTTAAATTTTCAGACCGGTTCAAAATGCTCAATCAGACTGGTTATTTTTAAATTTTCAGACCGGTTCAAAATGCTCAATGAGACTGATTCATTTTTTAATAGAGACCGGTTAAAAATGCTCAATGAGACTGGTTCATATTTAAATAGAAACCGGTTATTTTTCATTTTCAGACCGGTTTGAAACCAGTCTGTTTAGTTGGGAACCAGACCGGTTCAGAACCAGTCTCATTTAAAGGCATAGCAATAAGACCGCCACTTTTGAGACTGGTTAAAAACCAGTCTCAAATGGGGTGCGGAACCGGTCTCTTTTGACCAATCTGTAGTAGTGTTTACAACGATGCGAAAAGTAGGAGAAACAAGGACATTTCGCATCAGTTACAAAAAAAAAAGATGTGAAATGTGTAACTTATCGCATCTATTATATAAAACTGATGCGGAATGTTTATATCTTGAATTTATTATATTTACAAGTTTGCCACCGCACTAAACATTCCGCATCATTTATCTAAAACCTGATGCCAAAAGTAGGAAAATAAGACATTTCGCATCAGTTATCAAATAACAGATGTGGAATGTTCAACAAATTATTACTTTTCGCATCAGTTATAAAAAAAATCTGATGCGAAAAGTTTTTTTTTTATCATAGACTTATTTACAAATTTGCCACCTTGTTTAGTTTTTACATCTATTTTCTAAAACTGATGTTAATTAGGCGATGTAAAATCCATATTTTCTACTAGTATACAAAAATTACACCACACCAATAACCACCATAAAAAACTAAGTACTAAAATGCTTCAATCAGATTACCATATAACTAATTAAAGGGTGTACATGATAGTTACCAATTTTGCTGCATATAATTATGCCAATGCATTAATCCAAAAGAACAGACCACACACATAGCAGCTATCGCTAAGTACCAACAGAAAAAGAGTATCAAATATTATATTCACTATTTCATACCAATCAGTAAACACAAACAAATAAATTACTTTTGCAAGAGAAATCCCTTGCTAAGAGTAATAGCAAAACAAATACTTTTGTATGTGATGGCTTTTTCAATTAAAGATTGAAGATATTCTTAAACTGGTCTACATCAAGGTATGCATCAGCAGCAAATTGAATGGCCATAAGTAGGAGAGTAAAGTCTACATCAGCAGCAAATTGAATGACCTTCAACTGCAAGAATAACCATTGTTTAGGTTATAGTATGCACCATCTCACAATTAAAAAAAGAAATCACAATTGAAAATCACATCTCACAAAAAACAGGCTACAGAGAAAGATATTTAGAACTCATCATTCTTTTTCAACCTTTGGAAATCTCAACACAAATAGGTGCATGAAATTTTGCTCCTCTAATTGCACCTTTATAGCTACTATCCTTTTCATTCAAAAGTTCTATGCAATTTTTTTTATGCACAAATGATAAATGATGTGTGTTATATGAACTTCAGAATCACAAAATTTTAATAAAATACTAAACCTGCACAAAAGTAGTTTCAAATCAGTTAATCAATTTTTGTTTTTTTTCAAGTAAAATAGTAATAGTTAATCATAAGCAAAACTTAATGTAAAGCAGACATATATCTAGCAAGAACAGGAACAAAAGCTATAGCCACTGACTATACCAATACTCCAACCTGTAGAACTTTATTGGAACTAAAAGATAACAAAGTACCATTAAAATGCCAGAATTAAACCATCACATTTAATGTCAGAATGAGGTAGTAGCCTAATATAAAAGGAAGTTAAATATGGATACATTTGTAAACAATGCTTAGATACATTTGTCAAAATGAGCCTGCTTGCATGTTAGTATCATCAGTAAAGGAAAAACCATTTGGAAAAACCAAGTGCTTAAAGATAAATGAGTTCTATGTACATTATCAACATAAATCTCAGCAGTAAAAAGACTGAAACATAATGAGTAGAGTTTCATAATATGTTGCATAAAATTCATTATGCCTGCACCGGCTCACTCTACCAAAAATACCTGAGCAGATTAAAGTAACATAAAGAAACAACAACAACATAAATCTAAACTCTATAACAATAGCATGATAATATATCAAAAGGGGGCATTCTCTGTTAAACACTGATAAATTCAACAATATAGAGGCAACTCCAGACTGATAAATTTAAGCAACTGCAGGCATGTCCTTGAGCCATGAATCTAGTGGCTTGCCAATGGAATAAACAATGAACCCAATCTCCCTAAGCTTTTTAGCATCCACAACATTCCGACCATCAAATATGAATGCAGGCTTCTGCATGTTTTCGTAAACTTTTTGGTAATCAAGTGCCTTGAACTCATCCTACTCAGTCAGGACACAGATACCGTGTGCATCCTTGATTGCCTCCTAGGCATCAAATTATCTTACTCTTAAAATTCTGCCTTTTTTTCAATATTTATTTTTATTTGAAAAGAGAAAGATAGGAAAGTGTCTTCAAGGGACATTGGAGGCATACCCTAGCCTCTTACCAAAAAAGGGTTTGCAAAGAAACCAAAAAAAAAAAAAGCACGAGTACTAAAAAACATAAAACTTGAAAGTAAAACAAATGAAAAATCACTAACTAAATCAAGGGTTCAATGACTCACTAAACACAAGCTTAAACCTGAAACACAGAAACTGCCTCATTTCTCAAGAAACATTATATGAATAAGCAAAAAGTTGAACAAAACAGTGGTTAAGCATGAAAACAAACCTGATCTAGATAGAGATGCTGAAAGGGTTCCTGATATTGAAAGGAGGAACAGGAGACAAAACCAACACAAAAAGGTTAGAAATAAATTCAAAGTTGAAGGGTCCCTCCTGCAACCAGTAGTAGATAACTCAGCAACCTTAACTCTGAAAGTTTAGAAAAAAAAACAAAAAAGTAACTGAGTAACAGCAACCAACAGTAATGATTGCCTCTCCTGCACTCAAGAAGTTTCATAATATGTTGTATAATAAAGAGTCAATTATTGAAGAAAAGCATTTCAAACAGACCTCAAGAAGTTTCATGATTATGCCATGAGACATTCGTAGACAATACTATAAGCCCAGAGTCATATGCCATGAGCACTTAAATCTCACATACAGCCATCTTCCTCAAAGCCTTTTCATGACCACTCACAGTAGGAGTTTAATTTGTCATGTACAACTCATAATGTTTCCTGCTATTATATTTCCTGCCATAGATTAAACTTGTATAGCCAAGAAGAAACCAATATATGATATCTAACACAAATCACTTGATCAAACCAAACTATAACCATCATGACAGCTTATCAAATATCCTCTTTATTTAGAGAGCAATCAATAACACAAACCTCTTTATTTCCCATTAAATGCAAACCTTTGCAACTTCATGGTGGGGTACATAATGACGCTTCAGAGGATTAATCTCCACATAGTTATGTTCAAATAAAAATAAAAATAAAGAGGGTAAGAAATTGACATGATAAACATTCTAAACCTAAAGAGTATAGAGAAAAATACAACATAAGTTTATTATAATACCTTAGCTTCATTATGACAATGGCTGCAATCAAAAAGTTCATGGGTGCTCTAATCTTGTATCTCCTCCCATAATGCATGCACCTAACATAAACAAATGTTTTTCTAGCTAAGATAACTCAAACAAAATTAGTCTTTTTACATAAGATAACACAAACAAATTGAATCTAAAATACAACAGCATTCTCTGCATCTTCAATCCCCTTAGAAGTCCAAGAATACCTCAACATTACTGATTTTAAACATAATATAAAAACTAACCATAGATTAAAATTGTACAATCAATAACAAAACCATTTGCATATTAATGCTATAATAATTTCCCATTGCACAAATATAACATCAATTTCATAAATTAAAACCTCTAACATCAAAAGCCCCAAATAATAAATTATCAAAACCCTTAAAATTCAAAGTTCACCAAAATCAAATTAAACAACACTCTAGTATACCAAAGCATGAGGATTGCGAATATGTAATCAATTTTTTAAAAGGGCAAACCAAGTATCATCAATATCAAATCTAAGAATTTTAACAACTTCAAACAAATGCGAAAACGAATGGATAGGAGTGAGAATCATCTTGAGGGGTAGTTGGAAAAAATAGAGAGAAGGATGGGACGAAGCTAACGGTGGCAGCCCCGTCGAATTCCGACGACCTTGCGGCGGCGGCTTGACGGTGGACAGCGGCAGTGGGGCGCGTGGTTGGTGGCGCTGCGATCGGGAGAGCCGTGCGACCAAAACCCCGCCCTCAGTTTTGTGAACGCCGGTGGTTGCGATGGGTGGCACGGTGACGGCAGTGACGATTCATGATTCTCCTTGACTCATCTTCTTTGTCTCGTTGTACTCTATAATATTTGTGAAGTCACCGTAAGGTTTTGATGAGTTTTAGTGGATGTTTGTTGGTAGAGAAATTTAAGGTGTGGTTATGGAATGTAGAAGGAAGGAAGAAGATGAAGATGAGGAGAGAGGGGAGTGCGTTTCTGGTTGGGGAAATTAATGAATTTTTTTTTTTGGAATGTTAAGGACTTAGATAGTAAAAAGGGGGAGTTTGGGCGGGATAATTTGGGGGGTGGAGTGAATGAGAGGGAAATAGGGGTAATTTAATAGCATATAGATGAGCATAATTGCATGTATCATTCTCAGAACTTTATAAACTACTTTGATCTCTTTACTTTATTTAACTCCAACAATTCTTCTCACCAACTATGCAAGACTGAATATGTAAAGGTAGATGTATATATCTGTTTGATGTGAATTATGATTTCTTGTCGAATGAGATGTGTTTACATGTTATGCGTTTATAAAGAGTGGGTTTTTGATAAGTTTCTATGGTAATTTTGTTTTTAGTTATATTATTAATGATAAATGAATGACTTTAAATGTAGTGGAAAACTTGAGAATTAAATGCAGGAAAGGTAAATGTTGAAAATAAATGAACATAATGCAAATGTGAGAATTAAATGTAGGAAATGTAAATGATGAAAATAAATGAACATAATGCAAATGTGAGAATTTGAAAGTGCGGAAAGTAAAAGATCACGAACAAATGTAAATATTTTATTGAAACTGAAATTGAAAAGGAAGGTTACATAGTGTTTTCCATCAATTTGCTTCGGTGAGATGTGTAGGAATAATCAATTGTCGACCCATTTTACATCAATTGAAATCCTATTTATAAGGAACAATTCAAATAACTATCTACTTAATCTGCTGACACGTGGATATCCATCATACCCCACGTATAAAATTTATAAGGCCCAACTTATCCACTACACTTCTAACCGCTTGGCCTTCGACACTCTATCCTTCGGCACAATCAGCAACATAACTTCTGTTAATTTGTCATCAACTTTGACACTGGATTCGACATCCTTGTTAAAAGTTTTCTATGAATTCTTGGGCTTTTCCTCACTTCATTGTAATCTTGAAGGTCCTCAAATGATGTCTTCAATTTAACTTTTATTTTTCAGTCTCCTTTATGGCTTGGCGAAATGATCTTCTGGCATATAATTCTCATACAACTCCCGTGTCAGCCTGTCGAGGGAACTTCTTAACATAGGGTAGAGGGTTACCTATGTTAAGTCTTCTACTTCTTCTTAACTCAGGATACGTTGAAACTTTGGTTATCCCTCTACCAAAGCTTTATGATATGGGAACCAGTAACTGCCAACATGCTTCAGGTTCATCCTTTGACCTCGTTGGAGCTTGCTGACATTTTCATATGATCTCCCTTCAAAATCACAGCTTCATCCATTCAAAACTGTGTTTCAACCGAAGAACATAATTTCCCATATCTATTTCCTGACTCTCAACAAAAAAGTAGAAGATTGCTTGAGAAAAACTTCGTTGGAACTTCTTCCCCCAAGCAAATATCATAATCTCCCACATCTATTTCCCATGTTAATAGATCTCTAAGTCCCTAAATTTCTCCACTTCTTTCCAAAACTCGTACCAGTGTTTCATTCGACAACCATGTAGAGCCATGTTGCTTTGGTTGCTTGTGAGTGTGGGTTTTATGATGAACCCTATCCCCTTTTATAGTCAAGTTTCTGCAACGTCAGGTGTACTTTGTCATTAATGGAACCTCAATTTTGCCCAAGGAAGTGACTGCACCATTAAAGCCACAAATTGACTTTCTGACTCCTCAAAACTCTCAATCAAAATTAAGGCGTTTCTTCTTAAAGAGACATCGATTCGACATTAGCACATATTCGACCAACAGTAATTCAAAAATTTTAGCATTTATACCACATCCACTTTTTCGTTGAATCTATCACTTGCGTCAAAAAAATTTTCGACCTTGATCTAAACGGATGCCCCCCAAAATTTTGCTATCCGACGCACTCGGAGAATATATATTTTTTCATGGCCACTTATCCAACACTTGAAACCGTTGTATCAGTTCATTTTCAAATGGGTAACTGAATTGAACAGCCAAGGCTTATTAAGAGAAAGAAAACGAGTCACACTAATCATAACGATAATTCTAGAAAAATAATATTAATTGTTGACAAATTTAACCTTACTACGAAATTCTTAATTCACATGAATTTTCTCATAGCACATTAGTGATTATCCATATCCTTATTGCTTCCTTGTTGGACTCTTTTCTTAGTCTCATATTGAATGATAATATTTACTCCATGATTTTATTATAAGGCACTTTTTATAAGGATAAAATTAGAGAAAATAATAAAATATTATTATAGAAAATGTAAATGCTTTATAAAAAGAACCATTAATAAGTTTTAATACTTGATCGGATAATATTTTTGATACCTTATTATAATAAGAACTAGAAAGAGTAACATTATGTTTTATATAAAGAAGTTTAGGTATTTTTTAGCCGATAACCGAAGACTAATCTCCTCCAAGGCGTAGAGATCACCGAAGTGGGTTTTGCCTCTACCAACAAAGCATTTTCCCATACCCACAGCAGGGATCGAACCCTGACATAATGCTTAAGGAACTCAGTTATCTACCAACTGTGTTGAACTTTGTTGGTTTATGTATATGTTTTTTAAAGTTATGACAAATGAATCAAGAAATATAATTAGTATGCTTATTTGTATATTTTCCTAATTTGTAATTCATCTCTCAGTATATAATTACGGTTGTTCCTTTTCATTTTTTATTTCTTTTATTAACTAAGAAAGAGTATAATTGCGAAAATGGTTATTAATATTATCATGATTTTTTTAAAAAAGAATAATAAATAGGAACACATTATTTTTTCTAATGAAAATAATCTTAACACTCACCAACTACTAAATTTTCATCATACGAGTAACGTTACAAATCGTCTTATTATTCAATCCAAATAACAACTAAAAAGTTAGCAATATAAAGTTCAAGTAATATTTGAGAATTTTTTCCCTTCAAAAAAAAATTTTATTTGAGAATTTCTAAGCGGTGAAGAGTTAAATAAAAAAAAAATTGTTTCAAATTTTATCTACAGGAAAAATATTCGTCGAAAATGTAACCTTCCGTTAAAAAAGAAATTGAGTAGAAGATTCCGATATTTGTTCATGTATGTATATATATGAACCTCAAGTCTTAGCATGTAACTTAGCTTTCACATCTGCTTGCTACGAAGGAAATCTACTGTTATTTGGTGGCAAATAAGAATGACTTGTTTTAAAGGGCATGTGAATGTAATGGGTTCCTATCAAGATTCAAGTCTACGATGGTCCATGTCATTTGCTGTTAACGCCACTCAATTCAATTTTCCATGACTATATGAGGCATCAAAAGCATTGGCATGGTCCAACAAGAGACATCACACGTCCTACGTTTGTCTAGGCCAATGGCTCCAAATTAAATAAATTTTATGCGTGAAGCTCTCGTGGGGCATATTAATCAATAAATTAATTTTGGATCATTTGATGTTTCACATGATTCACCTAAGAGTCGTTCCTACTACAACCAAGGTTTAGAAGATAATAAAGATCGAGGTCCGTTAATTCACACTAAACTTTTAATAATTACACACTTATCTATATGGATTTTGTTATACGTTACTCTTATTTAAGAAACATAAAAATGTAAAGTAAATATTAAAACAGCAGTTTTCTTAATATCAGCTTTTACGACTACTTAAGAACATCTCAAAATAAATAAGTTTTCTTGAAAAAAAAAATAAAAATATAAGTTTTAGCATTTATTAGATGCATCAATTCCTATAAAATCTATCTACTTTGATATGTTTATCCTCAAACCTAAACCTAAAGGCTGAAATTAAAAAAAAAAACCTATATTAAAAAACTACAAATTGAACTTTTAATACTTCAAATACATTATTTCCTAAACTAATTTTACACTTAAAGTTTCTTAAACATTGCACTAATGGCAATCTAGCTATAGCAAATTCTTAACTATATTTATGTTCTTTATATACACATGTCTCCTTAAATATACGAAACAAAACATTGAATATCATATTGTTCAAATTTCGGTATCAACCTTCACATTTTCTGAAAATAAATGCAATTTTAATTTGGTCAATGAGGAACAGAAACATTTTTGAGGGAGAACCTGTCATATTTGAGAAAAATTTAGAGAATATCAACCTAAGAGCTTGGAGTTTATTGAAAGCAAAATTTGCAGGTGTAACCTTTTAATATGGAAAATGTTTGTTTTACACATTTTTTTAAGTGTAGGTAACGTAAGAAAAAGAGATAGAAAAAGACGTGATTTGTGAGATGATGAAAAAAGAAAAAAAAATTAAAAAAATGAAGTGCAAAAGGGAGTGTAAAATGAAAGAGTATGAGAATATCACTATTTTTTTAATATACAGCAGATTGACTAATAAATCACTTTGAATGTATTAAACAATGTATTCACTGATCAAGAGGAGGCATGTCACAAGTTTTAGAGCTTACATATGATTTACTGATAAAAATTAATTAGAATAAACTGTATGGGTTTTGCTAACAAGTGTCCTTAGGGCACTTGTTAAGGTTTCTAAATGTAGAAAAAATGCATTAAGTTAATATCATCTTTTCTCTCGAAAACCTCAAAAGCTACATTTTCCAATACTTATTTACTATATTTTGGTTGCTTAACAAATGCCCTAAGGGCTCTTGTTAGCATTTTCCAAACTGTATATCTAAGACCTACCTTTTTATAGATGTCGTTGAATCTTGCCACCCAACCTCATTTATAGTCATGATGAGATTTAAATGTTAAACTTTCTTGATAGAGCATGAGAGAAATGTTTGCTAATAAGTCATGACCAAGAAAGGTGGTGTATATATGTCTCAAACAAAACAAGTAGTTATGATCATGTCCTCATTTTCTTTTTCCTAAAGTCCTATTCTCATGACTCACCTCCAAGTTAGTTATTACGCACCAAATGGTCATGTTTCTAGTTTGACATCATCCATTTTGATTTGGTAATGAAACTACCAGGGACTTTGTAAAAGATTAAGCATTTCCGATTATGAAAAAAAAACATGATAGAAGTTTTAGAGGATTGCTCTTGTCCATTGGGAGGAGAAATTATTTATTGTTCGGAATCAATGATCCCCTAAAAACATTTAAACAAATGATTATACATTAAAGAGTTTAAATTAATTTAAGTCAAATAATTGGATGTGTTTGACATTATATAATAATAATTGGTGTGAAAAAAGGATACAAAAGTCCTAGTAAAGTGGATACATCAAATTGAAAATAACTTAGAGTTTTTCTGGTACGTCATAAAACAGTGGATTCCGATATTGTAAAAAAGCTAACCAATAAAAATGTATCATGTCATATGAGTTATCATATTATTACATTATTGTTGAATGGTGATATTTGCATTGTTATTAATTATTATTTGATCCCTACTATTTTAATTAATTAAGTTTTTATTTAGTAAATATAAAAAAAATCAAATTAAATTAAAAGTTTTTTTTTAAATCCATATTGAATAAAATGACATGATATCATATTAGAATAGAAGATCGGGTTTGTCCCCAATCATTCAACTTTTTCCACAAGTAAAGTCTCTCCAACCTCTTTAATGTTTATAATCTTCATTCAACCACCACCCATCTTTTTATATATAATACTCCGTAAATAAAAACTTAATTAAAATAGTTGTGTCCAAATAGTAATAATTCAAAATATCATTTCTCAACAATAATTTATTTGACATAACAACACATATGACACATAGCATTTTTATTGATTAATTTTTTTACTTCACCGAACCCATTCTTTTATAACGGTGTCATGGAAACTCTCATAACTTAATAGCTTGAGGAGGAGAAAGAAGGTTAAAAAAAACTATGGACAAATCCATTAAAAAAAATCGATTTAAATAATAATTTATTGTAGAATATTATAGCATCATTTGTTCTAAATAAGCGAACTCAATTGCAAGAAAAAGACTTTGTTGTTAGTTGTTGTTGTTTTCTTAGTTGATTTTTGTCTTTTTTTTTTATACTAGGCTTATTTATGTCTTTAATTCTTGAAGGTTGGAGGTGTTTTAATTTTAGTTCCTATAAGTTTTTTTTACATTAACTAATTCTTAATTATTTTGAAAATTTGGTTTTAGTTCATGCCGTTAGAAAAAATATGTTAACTGCTTATGCGGTTAACGAAATGTCACATTAACATACACGTGTGCAAGTATTGCACATTATCGATATGACGATGACGTGGTTGATTTGGACCCGCATGAGTAAAAGGGTCAAAGCCCAATTCACAACACATTTGGGTTGAGCTTTAGCCCTTTTGCTCATGCGCGGGCCTGCATCATCCACGTTATCATACTGGTGACACGGTACTTTCACACGTGTATGTCAACGTGAAGTTATGTTAGTCAAGTTAGCCGTTAACAAATTTTTTCTAACGGACGAAAACTAAATTTTCAAAATAATTAAAAACGAGTCAAGGTAAAAAAAAAACTTTCAAAGAACCAAAATCTAAACAATCTCAACTTTCAAGTCCTAAAATCATAATATAAGCATTTGTAATTTATGTCATCAAAAGCATAGCCAAGAAAAGCATATATAAAGAGTTAGTATATATATATAACACACACAGAGTGAGTGAGAGCTAGAGAGAGAGAGAGAGCGGGAGATGGAGGGTGGTTGTGAGGCAGAGAAGAGCAACATACCAAGGCTAAACTTGTTCAAGTTCAAACCTCCACTAATACATTCTCCAGAGAGATCAGGGATGCAAACTCCTCCACTTCACACCTCAGTTTCAGTCCCATTTTGGTGGGAACAAGAGCCTGGCAAGCCAAAGCCATGCACTGCCCTTGTTAGCTTCTCTAACAAGAAGCCCACCCCAAAGTGTTTGGAACTTCCTCCAAGGTTGCTCATTAATGATGCCAACCCCTCACCCACCTCTGTCTTGGAATCTCCCTATGATGATGGTGATGATGATGATGTTGATGATTGGCATGGTGGTTCTTTTGCTTTTGGTGGTGAAAGAGGAGCACAGCTAGGGACTATGGTTGTAACAAAAGGAGTGGGAAGGAGGATCAAGGAGAAAGGATGGTTTGATTCTTGGAGGGAAAAGGTCTTCAAGGTCAGTAAAGAAGTCAGTGGGGGTAGCCATGTCTTTCCATCTTCTGCTGACAGGGTTGCTGATCATATTGGAGGAAGTCATAATAAGAAGTTGAGGATAACTAAGGTGAAACGTTCTCGAAGTTCTTCCAACATATTCCATGCCACGTCTTGTGTCTGGGTAAGTTTCTTTAACTTTAAACACTTTGTCTATCTAGTGTTCATACTTCATAGTCACATAATTCTCTCATTTATCCTGCGAATTGCATATCGAATTCACCGTACGGCGTACCAACTACCACGTATTGGATTCGTCTCAAAGAAAGTCTTATAAAAAATACTTAAAATGTGACGAACCCAATAAAAATTGCATATATGTACTAATACTGTACCAATACTCGTACCACGTATTATGTGACTAGTGTTTGCTTGCTGGGTAAGTGCTTGAACGAAATTGTTCTTCACTAAATTAAACTTGTTTTGTAATTTACATGAAAGCATGTTCATTTGGACTATATCTGGGAATTTCATGTCTAGTAGCTAAGTTGTGGTGAATTATTCGAGCGGTAATTTGAAGGTCACACGGGTGGAAGAACCGTAGAGGTGGAGATATAATGTTTTAAGGTTGTGCGTCAAAATGTGTTGTCAAGTCCACTTATATAATTCTTTGCTTAGTTTATCGGATGTGGATCTCTTGATGCTTCGGGCTCCTCTCATACCAACAAGTACTATCAAAGCCAATGAGTTGGCCGGCGCTCCGCTCACATCCTAATAATGTGGAGGCCAGGTGACATGTTTCATGGGATATGATTTGGTGAAAAAAGATGATATATATATATATATATATATATATATATATATATATATATTAAAAGGGTAACTTGAATGTCATATAATATAAGTAGATAGATTCCTAATGTGTTAATCTTTTGGGTAAAATGTCAGCAGTTTTGAGCTGCTGGATCCTGATAAGATCTTGCAGTTGAATTCCATAATTATATTGGTGGGGGAGAACAGAATTTTTAGAATGAGGGAATTCAACTAGAGCTTATAAATAGGTAAAAAAAAATTTGGCTCATGTTGCAGGTTCTGGTTTATTATAATCCAAGATGATTTTTTTTGGCTAATCTTTGAGCAATCAATGCTTCAGCAAACAGCAGTATGTATTCTGGAATTGTAGGGGCTATCCATAAAGGAGCTGATCTTTTTCTAATAAGATTGGCTTTTTCTTATGACTGTAATATATGTTATTAAAGTGAATATGGTCCCCTAATCTTGCATTGCTTTTGATATTGCAGACAATCAGTGAAGGATTGAAGCAAGTAGTTCCATGGAGGAGTAAAAAACAAAAGAAAAATGGTTGTGGTGGCCTTAGGATATAAGACTTTTCCTTGGGTACCAATATGGTCAGGTCAAAATCAAATATGTACTATTTTCCTCCTTTTACCTTTCTCTTGTCTTTATGAAATGATTTGTATCACGGGTAGCATCCAGGACATGTTTCTTCTGTTGCTACATTGTTAAACTTTGGATTGGTTCATAATGCTGAACCTTATGTTTTATTATAGTGTGACAAGATGTACAAGTTTTCCTACCTGGTCATGATATATGGTACCTTGGTGGAATCTGCTAGTGTTACATTTGCGTCTATCAGTATTTAATCCTTGGGAATTCAAATCTCATGTGCCCATTTTTATCTCTTTTTCTCTCCTTTGCATTGAAATTGATTATTGTGTCAATTTTATCTTTTAGTTAACATAATCATCCAATCAGCGAGAATGAAGACAAAAAATGGATATTAAGTAATTTACATATCCAAAGAATATGATAAATTGGTAAGGCATGAGTCAAAATTCATAAACACTTGGCATATAGATTCATCAATTAGATTTAGCAAGTTCAACAGCTGAGTCATTAGTTGGTGTACAATGATGCTTGGTGGTCCTCTTTTTAATAAAATTATTCTTTTGTTTGCTGTTAAAAAAAAAAAAAAAAAAACAGCTGAGTCATTAACCTCATATCCAAAGAATATTTCAGTTCAACAAGTAGTCACATAACATAAAAAATACAGTTTTTATGATGAGCTTGTAGGTTAAATTCTCCTTTTTTCTGGTTTTGAAAATTTCTCAGGGAGATATTTGAGTAGAAATAGTCGTGCCTCATCATCTTAACAAATTTACTACTTATGTTCATAATCTGATTAACATATTCATTACAGCAAGAATGCAGAATGTACATTAAGGACTAAAAAATCTACAAAATTACTTACACACCTGATAAAATAAATGGGGCTTCTTTCTCTGTTAACCAATTACCCTTGCTTACCAATCTTCATGAAAAGCATGACTGTGCTATAAATCCTAAAATACTATAAACGCGGTAGCATCCAACCAACAGACCAACCTAAGAGTAAACCAGCCCCAACAAGACTCATTCCTAAAGCAAATGCTACAGCATATGTTGTTGTAGCATCACTTTTTGGCTTGGCTTGGCTTTCTTGTTTGGCATTGGCAAATTTATGCTTTCTCTTCCTCGGTATCCCACCTTCCAAGGGCATCCACGGAAGAGCCATGGGGAAGAGACTAGAAATTGGCTGATCCTTATTCTTGATTTGAATGTAAAGAGTTTCCAGCTGCAACAATCTAAACCATTGCTTATAGGCAAAGAGTTGTGATGCCTGCTTAAAAAAGAGTCCAATAATGTACTCTTTCTCACCATAAGCCTGTTTTGCTACCTCCTCGGCTTCCCTCGCTCGTGTTTGAGAATGACACAATGCTTCCATGAGTTGAGTTTTGCTGGGGTCTCCCTCCGAAAATCGACCAGCGACATCCTCGTGGATGGTGATATCACTGCATCAAAGTTAAATATGTCTAAGCAAATCAATTTGAAAACCAATCTCATGCTCCAAATTCAATTCAAAAAATCTACATAGTTTAAACAAGTTCCACATATTCAACCAAATAAAACCAGACATAGAAATACTAGCATTCATGAAACCCTTGAACTATATACGAAGATCAAACCCTATACTACAACATACTATTTATCAATCTGTTACTCGTTTGATTATAAATATTTTTAGCTACTTAATATATGCCTGTGAAACCAACCAATATTAAGAGGAAAATACCTTGATGATTTGCCTGAAGCAAAATATAACTGCCTTTTATTGGCTGAAGGCCATTGCTTATTATCCATCAATTCTGAATCTACACTTCCCTTTTCCTGATCAGTCAAATTGGAAAAGCATCTGGATTTGGCTTCATAGTCAAAAGACGCTGTTTTTATTTTCTCATCACTAATATCAGCACATGGTTCTCTAGTAAGATACTTCTTCTGAGGTGGAGGAAGGTCACAATTCTCAACATGGACGACAGATTTCTGTGAAACAAACGAAGCTAGCTCATCTCTATCTGTAGTTCTCCACCATGGCCGGGCCTTGTCCCCTTCAATCCAAGAATAATCTGAATCTAAGGAGAAATCATTTGTTTGCTTGGCAATCATATCCATTATTTCCGGAAATGCTTGAGAATTCTTATCATATGCCTCCTGCATTCTGTCCTTGGAAGTTTTCTTCATAATATCAGCCTGGAACTCACGCTGAATATAATCGGATGAATCATGGTTATCATCGCCAAATTGTGTATCATCTAATTCATATGCTTCATTTTCATCACTATCCTTCAAAATTTCTACCTCACCCTCTAATGCATTTAATTGCTCATATGCTAAAAATTTTTGAAACCCTTGGTTAGGTTGCATTAACCACCATCTTGAGTCAGGTGGTAGATTGAGAAATGAAGATTTCCGGCTTAAATCAGCAACATTAACAGCAGCATGATCAGATTCATCTGCTGCACTAACTTGTCCAACATCAACCAATTTGGATGTCGCGCAAGCCAACTTGGGAGCTCTTTTCGCGTCTTCTTGGACAAAGCATCTGTTAGCGGTTCTCTGCCACAAAGCTCTAATTTCTGCTGCTGCCATCACTTGCCTATTCCTTCTTCATAATATCTGTATAAAACAAAGATGCTAGTAGTTAAATCAAATGCCTTAATTCATTAAGTGATCTATGCATTATGTGCAAAGTGTAAACCATTAGGCTCAACATTCATCAAGAAGATATCGTGTAATCAGGTGTGACAACCATGTACTTCCAGCAAAAAATAAATAGAACAAAACAAAAATAATAAAACATCGAGATACACTATTGTTTCTATGAAAAAAAAACAGCAACACACATCAAACAATATATAGGGAACAAACCTGCTATGAAGAGAAAAAAAAAATAGACAAATAAGTTTTACTATTTAATTGCATTAAAAAAAAGAGAGACTATTTAATTGCTGATTAGAAATTGAAATTCTGAACAAACAAAAGCATTTTTTTTAATCCACATTTGTATGAAATGCATCAACTCACATCTGAGGTGATGGAAGAATGAGTGTTGGTGAGCAATTGCAATTAGATGCTATATATTTTGAAATGTGAGGTGATGTGTGTACTATTATTGAAGGTAAAATGTACTTGGGAATTTCAGCACATGAATATGCTTTATGTATTTGGACACTAGCTTATAGCTATCAGGCTATAGCCGATAGCGCTGTGAATACTGCAAGCTGTGAGGTTGTAGCTGAAAGTTTATAGATGTATAGATAACTTATTGAAGTAAAGTTGTTCGTCAAAAATAGCTGTACAATTCAAAATTTCTTAAATGACTTAAACAATATAATTTGACCAAAATATATGATAATAATTAAAAAAAAAATAAAAGACAACATTGAGATATAATTTATTGAAAACTATATATATTTTTTTTAAACTGCTTCACAGCCAAAGTCTAAATGAAAAATATCTTATTTTGACCGGATGCACTAAAAGAAAGATGATTTTTTTTTTTTAAAAAAAAAAAAAAAAAAACACCCCAGATGAAAATTCAATCAACACCCACCACAAGACTCGAGTATTCAAATGAAAAGTTGGAGGCTTTGAATGCAATAAAGCTGAAGTAAAAAACAGAGGAAAACAGAGAAGGAGTTGATAGAACTAACCAAGAAGAAGACTAGAAGAGAAGCATGTTAATTAAGATCACAAAGAAGAAGAAGAAGAGGAGGAGGATGAAGATGGAGATGGATATGGAGATTTCTGTCAGAGTTGTTAGATTTTTGTGTAAGACAGCATATGAGGTTGTTTGTTGTGTTGTTATGATTATGTCCTGTCAGTTTTTTAAAGCAGCTTTTGTATTATTTATGCAGAGCAGAGGAGAGAGGGACAACTGAACTGAAATGGATTGGAATGGCTGACTTTCACGACGTCGTTTTTGGCTTTATCAAAGCTTCACTCTCCCGCTGTTTTTGTCAAATGCGTGGGACCACTAAAAAAATATATACACCCTCACCCCTAGATATATCTCAACAACAAAAGCATAAAATTTATATTGGAAGACTCAACTATAATCACGTAATTTAAGTCGGATTCGGATATATGTAGATAGTATTTAGGGATCAGGTGGGCAATAAAAAAAATTATAACAGCACTTAATTGAACTTTTAGGTGGATTAAAAAAAAGTTGATTATGATATTATTAATAGTATTGAAAATAGTAATATTTGATATATTTTTTTAAAATTACTTATATACTCCTTCCATCCCATAAGGATGGTAAAGAATGGTTAAAATTTTTGTCTCAAACTATAGTTAAAATAATTAATTAACGATTTAGAAATTATAAATTTTGAATTGTGATTGGTTGATCCATGCAAATACATTAAATTAATTGGTTGATGCGTTAGATAAACCACTAAATGCATGTTTCCTTAATTTTTTTACTTTTAAATTTTTTAACTATCTTTATGGGACGAAGTAATTATTATTGCAATTTTTTTTGTCTGTATTCCTTGCGGAATCACCGGTATCCCCAAGAGCACCTTAATACCATGAAGCCCTTGAGACTAATCCGGAGCGAGTTGCGTGGTTGGCTCTCCCAGCGGGATGTTTTTAGTGAGAATTGAACTCGGGACTACTAGCACTCGTGCGTGTCCCATTTGCAAGATTTCAGTTGGGGTCTTACACTAACTGAACCAAGCGCCGTTGATTTTTATTATTGCAATTTTAGAAATGTTAACTAAATAGAGGTGTTTTTGAAAAAGAAGTGTTAAAAATTAAGATAAGATTTTATAAAAAGAGAAAAAAAATGAAATCATTATCCAATGATTATATTTAGAGAAAAAAATTTAAAATAAACAAAAATATCTAAAGAGTACATCGTCACGTTTCTGGTTTATGTAAGTTGAAATACTTTAAAAAAAACAAAAAGTTGTATAAATTTGAAAATGCAAATAATATTGTTGCTTATAACTTATAAGATAGTAGTACTCTCTTAAGAATACTATTGTTTCTGCTCACACTCTATTAACTATGGAAAAATGCTAAATATCACGAAATTTTGTTAGTTTCGTGAATTGTCCTCGAATGTTTTTGATTGGTTTGCTTCTCTCCAGTCTTGTTTTTTCTTATTTTTTCTTATCAATTGTTTTCAGCTCTTTATCATTTGAAGTATATCACATGAATTTGTAAAATTCGTCTTCATAGTAAATAGAATTGCTTTTAACTAATTATATCCTTAATTGTTTTAGTAATTTTTTTAGAAAATATTACTCTTAGTTATTGAAGAATATGAATAATGCACATCTAATCCTCTATTAAAAAAATTAGGGAAAAGAGTATAAATACCTTTTAAATTATTTGCCTTTTACAAATAGCCACTACAAACTATTTTTTCTACGCAATTACTCTTTAAACTTCAACATTTGGTAAAATTAATACTTCCGTTAACTCGAAATTAAAACTTAACAGTACAAACACTTCACCATTCCATTTGTTGTAATTTCAACCATCAAATCTTTGTAATTTATTTTTTAATTTTAATAATATTTATTTATCCTTATTCAAAAAATACGTTATTTGTAATAAAAAAAAAAAGAAACAACATCAGTTTATGCACACCACGACAATTCTTAATTTTTTAAAAGAAGGTTAAATGAATGCTATTAAAATTTAAAAAAATAAGTTATAAAGATTCGATGGATGAGATTATAAAAAATTGAATGGTCATATGCTTTTACCGTTAAGTTTAACTTTTTGTTAAAAAAAGTATTAATTTTGTCAAATGTTAAAGTTTGGATTATTAAACCTACACTAAAAAATGTTACAATGTGTTGATTTGTTCCAACTGAAAAATCATTTTTCTCCTATTACATTTTTTAATTATCTATGATATAAGTTTTTTTTATAAATATTTATTTTTATAAAATCATAAATTTTTATAATTAACATATTTATACAAATTACATAAGGGCATTTTTGTCTATAGTAATATGTTATACTATGTTAATTTGTTCAAACTGAAAAATCGCCTTCAGCATATTTCATTTTTAATTATCTATGCTATAAGTTTTTTTAATAATTATTTATTTTTAAAAAATTATAAATTTTTATAATTAACATATTTGTACAAAACATATATATAAGGGTATTTTTGTCTAAAATAATATGTTATATTATGTTAATTTGTTCCAACTGAAAAATGACATTTCTTGTATTATACTATTTTTTTAATTATCTATGTTATTTGTTTTTTTAAAATTATTTATTTTTAAAAAATCATAAATTTTTATAATTAACATATTTCTACAAAACACATAAGGGTATTGTTTTTACAATAATATGTAATACTATGTTAATTTGTGTCAACTGAAAAATCATCTTTCTCATATTTATATTTTTTAATTATTTATGTTATAATTTTTTTATAACTAATTATTTTTAAAAAAAATTATAAATCCCAATTTCATTAAATTATCGTGTATTTAAATAAAAAAAATCAGTAAAAAATTATTATTTTTTAAATTTATGATTCAAGTAAAAAAATAATGTAACAATTAAAAAAAAGTAAAAGCTCCTAAAATCTTTAAAGATTACAATAATGAATAATGAATCATCATTTCAAAAAATAAAAGATTACAATAATAAATGATGTATAACCTGTTATACCTGTTATGATAGGTAAATAAGAATGGTGCGTGTATCCACCAAAACAAAATCCGGTGTAACTTAACTTTCACCTTCAAATAAACAATACAATCCTAACAGGAAATAATACCCCTTCGTATAACATTAAATATTACTTTCTCCATCCTATAAGTTAAGGATGGTAAAAAGTGATTAAGTTTTTTGTCTCAAACTATAATTAAAATAATTAATAAAAAGATTAAAAATTGTAAACTTTGAATTATGATTGATTGATACAAGCAAAATGCATTAAATTAATTATTTGATAATTGGTTGTTGATGTGTTAAATAAACTATTAAATGTATATCTCCTTAATTTTTTGACTTTTGAATTTTTTAACAATAGGGAGTGACAAGAAGGAGTAATCCTTTAATCTTTTCTCATTGTCTTTGAGTGTGTTTGGTATGACAAGCTTTTAGCTTATCTAGTAGCTTTTAACTTATTGACTTGGTCATTAAGTTACTAGAGTTGTTTGGTGAACAAAAAATAAAAGAAGCTTATAGCTTTCAAAAAGGAAGCTTATAGTTTTTGAAAGCTAGCTTTTAGAAAGCTACATCAGGTAGCTTTGTGAAAAAAATAAGAGCTTTCAATAAATCATATCTCAATTTTACCTTTTTTTTTATTAAATTATATTATTATTTATTCTGACCCAAATTAATATTACCCGCCAAATTTTTTACTCTTTTCCCTCATAAACCCAAAAACCTAGAATCCTTCTATATATTCAACATTTGTGCACACCACTCAATACCACACCAAAACCACTCATAAAGAAATCTTATATTTAACTATTGATTCAAGAGACATAAAGGTATGTGATATTTATTTCAACATTGATCATCAAATTTCTCTTTCACTTTTTTCCTCAATTTTTTTTTATATTAGATTTTGTTTATATTAGATTTTTTTATGGTGATGTTTATAATTGCTTGGAATATTTTTGTTTTAATATAAAGTGCAGTAGTACTTAACAATAATTATTATGAATGTTATAATTTTTTAATCATTTATATATATATGAATGAAGTATATGATTTTTTTAATAAGCTACTAGTATAGTATTATCGTCATAAAAACATGAATATCATTGCTAATTATTATTCAACATATACCCTTCAACATGTTATGTACTTTTCAGTCATTTAACAAGTGTAAATTAGTTGCACAGCTAGTTTTGCCAAACAGCTCTAGTTCAATAAGCTAGCTATACAGCTATAAGCTCACAGCTATAATCCCACAGCTATAAGCTAGGTTCACAGCTATCAGCTATAAACTCACAGCTATCAGCTACAAGCTCACAGCTATAAGTTAGTTTTGTCAAACAGACCCTCACACTTATAGTTTTGCCTATAAGTTAGCTGTGAGTTTATAGCTGATAGCTGTGAATCTAGCTTATAGCTGTGGGATTATAGCTGTGAGCTTATAGCTGTATAGCTAGCTTATTGAACTAGAGCTGTTTGGCAAAACTAGTTGTGCAACTAATTTAAACATGTTAAATGACTGAAAAGTACATAACATGCAGAATAATAATTAATATTGACATTCATGTTTCAATGACGATAATACTACACTAGTAGCTTATAGATAAAGACATATACTTCATTCATATAGATATAAATGATAAAAAAATTTATAACATTCATAATAATTATTACTAAGTATTACTACACTTTAAACATTTTTATTATTTTTATAAAAATGTCACGGTACCTTTATTAACAATGACACGAAAGAAGGACAAAACTTTTAGCCTATTGATTGGACACACCGCCATTACAAAATCACACAAATCCAATCTGAACCAAATTCACAAAATAAAAAAAAATAATGAAATAAAATTGAGGATAACAAAAAAAGTGAAAGAGAAATTTGATGATCAATGTTGAAATAAATATCACATACTTTTATATCTCCTGAATCAATAGTTAAATATAGGATTTCTTTATGAGTGATTTTGATGTGGTGCGTACAGATGTTGAATATATAGAAGGATTCTAGGTTTTTGGGTTTGAGGGAAAAAAGTAAAAAATTTGGGGGTAATATTAATTTGGGCCAGAATATATAATAATATAATTTAATAAAAAAGGGTAAAATTGAGATATGATTTATTGAAAGCTCTTATTTTTTTCTCAAAGATACCTGATGTAGCTTTCTAAAAGCTAGCTTTCAAAAGCTATAAGCTTCCTTTGTGAAAGCTATAAGCTTCTTTTATTTTTTGTTCACCAAACAACTCTAGTAGCTTATTGACCAAATCAATAAGCTAAAAGCTACTTGATAAGCTATAAGCTTGTCATACCAAACACACTCTAAGTCTCAAGCCTCATTCCCAAATTCTCAAGTTGGAAGGATTGCACCACTTGAGCCAACCCCTGTTGATAAGGAGGATTACCTTTTGTCCCTTGCAATTGCATGATATTATGTTAAGAAAATATTTGATCGCATGAATTGTTTCAATAATTGTGAATTATTGGTTTAATTTTTTTTAAATGTGGTTTCATTTTACTCTTCGATATTGTAATGTAGTTTCACTTTCGTTTATGATATTTTGAAAGAAAAAAATGTAGTCCATGAGATTGTAAAACGTTACTCACCTTAGTCTCACTTGGGTTGTTAACATGATATTTTGAAACAAAAATTAGTCAATGAAATTGTAAAACGTTACTCACCTTAGTCTCACTTGAGTTGTTAACAATCATCCCAAAGATGTAACTGAAATAGATTTAATAATCTTAGGATCAAATTCAATTAAATGTTTGTAAGTTAGGACTTAGGAATTAAACTGAAAGAAGAATTAAACAAGTATTACTTTTAGTAATTAATATAAGTAACATTTTACCGTCTAAGGGACTAAAGACAAATTTTTGAAAATTTCAATAATGAAAGTAGAATCATCTTGCAATGACGATGATCATAATAACAGTTTTTTCTTTAAAAAAAACATAAATTTGTGTGCCAAGCTTAACCAATTTTTGGACTTTGGAGGATATTAGTTAGAGACTCTATTAGTACAATTGCCAATCTTACAACAACCACCCAGAGTTTTACGTGATTTGCATTCCGGACATGATGAAAATAGCAAATATTTTTTAAAAAATATTAGAGCCTTTAATGCAATGTTTTGTTTTACCTCCATGGCTGGGAAGGTTAACCATCAAATCAACAATGGAAGAGGTCCTCCTATATTTGTTCATGGTGGTCAGAAATACCACTCAATCGGTAGTTTGATCCCTCCAGAAATTAACAAACCAAAATTTGCTCAGTTGTATACTTACGACACACACAATGAAGTGGAGAATCGAATAAATGCAATTAGGTAATATTTAACCTATATTTATCATTCACATTAGCTACATAATATATGTGTTTTAAATTAATTGGTTTTACATACATTTTTAAATACCGCCGCTCAAGAATTAAATTAAAATATGTTAATATATTATTTGGTACAGGTCAGCAAGAGATATGAAAGAAGTAGAGGTCCAAATTGTTACAAGTCTGAAGAACATGTTGGATGAGAATAATGAACTAGCAAAATCATTTCGTTATGCTAGAGATAGATACAAGGAAGGTCAATTCGCGATTGTCAAATTAAGATTGATTACGAAAAGATATAAGGATGGAAGGACATATAATTTGCCTACAGCTTCAGAAGTTGCTGCTCTTATTGTTGGAGATATAGATAAGTCGCTAGCTGATAGAGACATTCTCCTAGAAACACAATCAAACAAAAAGGATAAATGTCAACCACCCTTCATACTTTAGTCTACAATATCCATTACTTTTTCCATATGGAGAAGATGGATTTAGGCCAAATATTTCACCATTCGATTTATCAAGCCAAACTAAAAGAAAGAAAATGGAAAAAATAAGCATGCGAGAGTTTTTTACTTATAAAATACAAGATAGACATTGTGGATCCCAACCAATTTTGAAGTCAAGAAGGTTGTTCCAACAATTCTTGGTTGATGCTTATACTATGGTAGAGTCTGATAGACTAAGTTACTACCAAAAAAATCAGTCGAGGTTGAGGGTGGATCAATATAAAGGGTTACATCAATGTTTGGTGCATGGGGAGACCGATGTTGCAGCTATAGGGAAAAGAATCATATTGCCAAGTTCATTCACGGGTGGACCACGATACATGTTCAACAATTGTAAGGATGCATTTGCCATATGCAAGCCCGTGGGATATCCAAGTTTTTTTATTACAATGACATGCAACCCGGAATGGAAGGAGATTAAAAGATTTGTTACAAGTAGGGGATTAAATGCTGAGGACAGGCCAAATCTATTATGCAGGGTGTTCAAAATGAAACTTGATCAATTGATACGTGACTTGAAAGAGGTACACGTGTTCGAAAAAATAGTTGGATGTAAGTTTTCAAATCTAAATTTATTTGTCATTACCAATTTATGATTTTATAATTAAATAAATATTATTATTCAATAACAACTTTTTTATTATTATTATTATTATTATTATTTTCCAGATGTTTGTACAATTGAATTTCAGAAAAGAGGTTTACCAGATGCACATATTCTTCTATTCATGGATCCAGTCTTCAAACCACAGTCACCAGATGATATCGATAAGTTCATTTCAGCAGAGATTCCAGACAAACAAAGGCATCCAAAACTTTATGAAGCGGTTCAAAAATACATGGTACATGGCCCATGTGGTCATTTAAACATGAAATCTCCATACATGAAAAACCATAGGTGCTCAAAAAAATATCCAAAGAATTTTAGAGCGAGAACAATTATCGACGATGCAGGATTCTCCGACTATAGAAGAAGAGAAGATGGTCGTACTATACAGAAAAAAATTGTGTTTGGGACAACACATACATTGTGTCGTACAATGCTTATCTTCTTTTGAAATACGATTGTCATATTAATGTTGAGTATACTTGCCAAACAAGTGCTATCAAATATCTTTTTAAATATGTGCATAAGGGAAATGATAGAGTCACGACCACTTTATCACAATGAGAAGGATCGAACTCTACAAATGGAGTGGTTGATGAAGTACGTAATTACTATGATTGCAGGTAAATATCTTTAACTATAATTTTTCATTCCTTATGAGTTCAATAACTTATTTTATTACGTTTAACAAATTATTATAATTACAGGTATATCTCCGCATGTGAAGCACCGTGGAGATTGTTTGGATTTGATATTCTCAATAGGCACATCTTTCTGAGGATATTCTCAATAGGCAAAGAAGAATTGCGGATTGCGAAGGTATGAAAATATCAAATTCTCAATCAATCAATTATTTATTCTAAATTACACATATTACAAGGATGCATTTACAACATATTTAAAAATGCTAATTTTTTAAATTTTGTTCTCCAACCATTATATGCAGATTTGATTTTGGACAACGATCAAATAAAAAATATCGCCCTCGGTGATATCGAAGAAATGTTACAATCCAATGGAAGGAGCCTTAGAGATTATCCAGACATGCCATTTCCTATGGAAGATGTGTTGACAAATGTTTGGGAAAGGTTAATTGTCGAGGAATTGAATTTTGATCGGCGAAGTTTAGCTGACCTCTTGAATAAACTGCTACAAACCATAACTGATGAACAAAGAGAAGCCTATGATAAAATAATGTAAGTTGTTTATTCCAACAATGGTGGTTTCTTCTTTCTATATGGTTATGGAGGAACAGGAAAAACTTTTGTATGGAATACATTGTCTGCAGCTGTGAGATCGAAGGGTGACATTGTCCTCAATGTTGCTTCAAGTGGAATTGCTTCGTTACTTGTACCAAATGGAAGAACAGCACACTCAAGGTTCAAGATTCCGTTGATCATCAATGAGGATTCAACCTGTAAGATCAAACAAGGAAGCCCTCATACAAAACTCCTGAATAAGGCAAAACTAATCATATGGGATGAAGCACCGATGGTTAGCAAATATTGTTATGAAGCATTAGATAGATGCTTGAAAGATGTATTGCGCTATTCACCATCTTTTAATCCAGAAAAACCATTTGGAGGAAAGGTCGTAGTGTTGGGTGGAGACTTCCGACAAATATTGCCTGTCATCCCTAAGGGTTCAAGAGAAGACATTGTACAAACAACAATCAGTTCATCAAACTTGTGGGGTCATTGCCAAGTTCTTCAGCTCACTAAAAACATGAGATTGACAATTGGTTCATCTAACTTAAATGTTAATGAGTTGAAGGATTTCAGTGACTGGTTATTGAAAATAGGAGATGGACTTGCTGGAGAATCAACAGATGGTGAAGCAGAAGTTCAAATTCCAGATGAAATGTTGATAAAAAAATCAGAAAAAGCTTTGGATGAATTAATTGATTTTGCATACCCACAACTTTTGAAAAATTTATGAGACACAAGTTATTTCAAGGAAAGGACTATTCTTGGACCTACATTGGAGGTTGTTGCAAAAGTTAATGAATATATAATGACAAAAACTCCATGAGAAGAAAAAATATATTTCAATTCAGATTCAATAATCTACACGGAGGAAGGTACTATGGAGTCCGAACTAAATGCAATATCTCCTAAAATTTTGAATGGAATAAACTGTTCTGGACTACCACCACATAAATTAACATTGAAAGAAGGAGTTCTGATCATGTTACTGAGGAATGTGGACTAATCAAATGGTCTATGTAATGGAACTAGGCTGCAAATAAGAATAATAGAAAATCATGTACTTCAATGTCTCATCTTAATTGGAAATAGAGTTGGTGAATTAGTACTTATACCTAGAATGACGATGGTTCCAAACAACGAAACACTTCCAATTAAGTTTCAAAGAAGACAGTTTCCAGTAGTTCTGTCATTCGCTGTGACAATTAACAAGTCCCAAGGCCAAACGTTGTCTACAATTGGTTTGTATCTACCGAGACCAGTTTTCACTCATGGACAATTGTATGTGGCACTATCAAGGGTCAGGAGTAAAGCAGGTTTGAGAATACTCTTAGAAAATCAAGAAGAAATCGAGGAGAATTGCACTATCAATGTAGTTTATTGATAAATTTTTCAAATGTAAATCCAATTGATTCGATTTAATTATTAACAATTCTCATAAATAAAATTATGCAATTCAATTAAAAAATATTTATTGAATTTTTATGTTGAAATAATTATCATATATAACAACATTTTGTTATCTAATATATTTGTTCATTCTCGTGCATCACATGATTAATCTAAAGTAATTAGTTACTAAAAGCAGAAGCTAAAATAAAATAAACGTGACACCAGCAAAGCATAAAAAGAAAGCAGCAGCCAGCAGGTGAAAATAACACCCAAGAACAAAATTAGATAGAAAAAGAAGAAACTGCAGAAGCAGCAGCAGCAGTTTTTGAACCTTACCTTCTCTCTAAACCTTCTCTCTAACTCCACTCAATTTTATTTTATCTTATATTTTTGCAATCATGGATTTTGTGTCGATGTCCCTCCCCTTTTTCCTTGTGAAGCTTGTCCTCAAATTAAAGTACCTCAATTCCATGATCATGAGTCTTCTCTTCCAAGAAACCTTCCACTACTACCATAACTAATAATAATCCCATTCTCTTTACTCTTTTTTTCCTCTAACTTCCTCCACAATTCTAATATTCAATTCACTCCCTTTTCTCACTTACAACACTCATGCTGTAAATTAACTACATTTACATGCACACCATTATCACCCTCTTATTCTTCAAAATTGTGCATTCATTCAAGTTACACAACAAAAATTAGTATTATTTATTATTTATTATTCTTTATTTTTTTTTTAGAATGAAGTACCTGTTTCTGACTTTTTTTTATTGAAGTGGCAACTTAATCCTTGAAAATTTATAAATACATGTTTAGTCCCTCAAAATTTTCAGATGTACCAATTTGGTTATTCGAGATTTTGTAACATACCAACTTGGTCCCTCATATTTTAAGGACCAAATTGATGCATGTGAAAAAGTTTGAAAGACCAAATTGTTACATCTGAAAATCTTGAAAAACTAAATATATATTTATAAATCTTCAAAAACTAAATCAATACAATAAAAAACATCAAAAACTTTTTTGGCTCATCTTCTTCTTTTAAGGTACGTGCGTCTAGCATGTTAAAAGAAAAAAAAAACTCACTATGATTCTCGATCCTCTACCCCACTCCTAAATATGTACCACCTTACAAACTCGATTGCTCCATTTAATCATTTTTCATCTATCTATTTATTTCTTTGGGTGCGTTCCACAAAATTAGATTATACCTCCTATTATTTTGGTAAAAATCAAACAAGTCAATGAAAATAAAAAGAGAGTATCTATTTAATATAATGTTATGATTCACTTATTAATTATAAATTGATATTACACAAATTTTCAAATCATTACCATTAATACATATTGCAATATTGTCTCAAAAAAAATCTTTAAATGTGTTTTCCTTACTTACTTATTAATCATTGATACAATATACAATCTTTAAGATTTTTCATTTATTTTTTTACTCTAACATGGGACAAGTTTTTTTGCATTTTTTTACCAATATAATGAGACGGAGGGAGTAGCTACAAGCCTGTATTCCCTCCGACTCGAATTATAAGCAAAAATAACTAATTTTATGTTTATTAAGGAGGTTAGTCGATTGTATTTAATTTTCTCAAATTTATAAAAGAATAATAGAGGTATTTTAGGAAAGTTCCATTGAGAATTAAACAAAAATCAAATAAGATAATAATTTTATAGGGATGTTTTAGGAAAGTAGCATTGTGAATGAAATAAAATTTAAGAAAGTTGGTTAGTTTTGCTTATATTTTAAATCAAGATTAGTTTTTTTTCTTATATTTCAAGCTGGAGGGAGTAATTATTAGATGTGAGCTTTAACTTATAGTTGTGAGTGTGTAGCTTATAGCTATAAAGGTAATCAAAAGATTATAGCTATGAAACTAAATTATTGAATTAGATTTGTTTGACAAAACTAATAGAGATTTGTTAAATGACTTAAAAGGATATATAATATTTATTTGTTTGTTCCCTTGTTTGATGTAATTTAGTTAAAAAAAACTGCAAGGCGAAAATGATACATGATTTATAGAAAATTCTTAAATATTTTGGAAATTATATTTTTATAAGCAAGTAGTTTTAAAAGTTACGAACTCCTGTTGTTAGTTTTTGTTTTGCGAGCGACTAACTTATTGACCAAGTCAAAAAGTTATAAGTTAAAAGAAAAAAAAATAAAATATTCACTTTAGTCCTCGATATTGCAATGTAGTTTCACTTTCGTTCCTGATATTTTGAAAATTTCTTTTTAGTTTTTAAGATTGTAAAACGTTACTCACCTTAGTTCCACTTGGATTGTTAGTCGTCATGCCAAAGATGTTTGAAATAGATTTAATAATCTTATGATCAAATTAAATTAAATGTTTATAAGTTAGAGTCTTAGAGATTAAACTGAAAGAGAAATCAAACAAGTATAATTTCCTAGAAACTAATTAATATGAGTAACATTTTATAATCTTAGAAATTAAAGAGAAATTTTTTAGATCTCAAAAACGAAAATGAAACCATTTTACAATGTTGATGACTAAAATGACACTTTTGTCTTTTAAAAACAAAAACATAAATTTGTATGCCAAGCTTAACTTGCAATGTTTGGAGGATATCAGCTACTAGCCTTTTTCATTATTTTATTGAAACATTTTTGAGCCTTAAAGTGTTGGAAGTCCCACATCGTCTGCCTCATAATATATGGCATGGTTTAAATACCTGTTGGGCTACTCCTCTTATTGCCAATTGGTTTTGAGATGGAACTTTAACATGGTATTAGAGCCGGAGCCCAACTTCTTTCCAGTTGTTATGGGCCAAAAGTTACCTTTTGTTATGGGTCAATAGATACCCTTTGCGTGGTCCGACAGGCGCGTTGGAAGTCTCACATCGCCTGCCTCATAATATATGACATGGTTTAAATACCTGTTGGGCTACTCCTCTCATTGCCAATTGATTTTGAGATGGAACCTTAAGATAGAGCTTGAAGACAGAAGCCGCATAGTATTTCACAGATATTGATGTACAAGATTTTTTGCAAAGCTGAAGCTAAAAAAAAAAATAAACGTGTGACACCAGCAAAGCAGCAAAAGAAAGCAGCAGCCAGCAGGTGGAAACAACACCGAAGAACATAACAACTTCTTAACCATTTGGCAATTGGCAATGCCATAGGCAGTAGCAGCAGTCTTTGAATCTTCTCTCTAACTCCACTCAATTTTTTAACTTTTGCAATCATGGGTTTTGTGTGTCTGTTCCTCCCCTTTTTCCTTGTGAAGCTTGTCCTCAGATTAAAGTACCCCAATTCCCATGATCATGAGACTTCTCTTCCAAGCAACCTTCCACTACTACCATAACTAATAATCCCATTCTCTTTACTTTTTTTCGAACTTCCTCCACAATTCTAGTTTTCAATTCACTCCCTTTTCTCACTTACAACACTCATTGCTGTAAATTAACTACATTTATATGCACACCATTCTCACCCTCTTATTCTTCAAAATTGTGCATTCATTCAAGTTACACAACAAAAATACCCAGAAAAAAAAAATTGAAACATGGGCATTCAAATTAGTCACTAAAATTTTCATTATTTATTCCCCAATTCCCAAAACCCAAAAACTCTAAACTTTTCCTTTTTTTTTCCCCTATTTACATAATCTAAACCCTAGAAATTGAAATTGAATTATGGGTATTCAAATTCGACAACCAATGTTTCAATTTTGAATTCAGGGTATTCAATCTGCCACAATGCCAAGACTATTCGCGCAAACCCCACCTCAAACGCAGCCTTTCAGCTTTTTTCTCACAAAATCGTCGCAAAATGAGCCTTCATCGGAGCCGGCGAAGCGAACGTTCAAAAAAACGCCGGAAAAGATGATCGCCGATGAATCTTCCTTGGACAACCCGGATTTGGGTCCGTTTCTTCTAAAGCTAGCCCGAGAAACAATAGCTTCAGGTGAAAACCCGAATAAGGCATTGGATTATGCAATTCGGGCATCCAAATCATTTGAGCAATGTTCGGGTCCGGGTTTGGATCTAGCAAAGTGCTTACACGTCGTTGCTGCTATAAACAGTAGCTTGGGCCGGTTTGAAGAAGCGGTTGAGGCTTTGGAACGGTCTATTTTATTGTTGGATGTTGGTGAAAATGGGTCGGGTTGTGAGATGGTGAAGTTTGCAGGGTATATGCAACTTGGTGATACTTATTCAATGATTGGGCAATTGGATAGATCCATTTTGTGTTATGAGTCGGGTTTGAAGATCCAGGTTGAGGCTTTGGGTAAGTCCGACCCGAGAGTTGCTGAGACTTGCAGGTAAAGTGGTAAACATGCCTTATCCATCTTTTATATACATATATAATTTTTTTTTAGAAGATCCATTTTGTTAATACTATAAAAAATTAAAAATAGAAAAATAGATGATGTTACTAGTAGTAGTATATTTTTTAACTGGGTGTTGCTAACAAGTATCATCGGAGTATCTCTAATATAAGTATATAAACATATACTTAAAACTCATTTTTTATTTTTCATGTCATCAATTCTTTATCATAATGTCTTAGCTAATTAAATATTTCAATCCTAACATACACTTTATATATTAAGAAAGATCTCACATATCAATCACTTTTTATTTTTGAGTCAAGAGTCTCTTCTTTCCTAAACATATATGCTTCTACTAACATATATGTTGTATAAGCATATTTTTTTCTTTTTACTCCAATGTAATTTTTACTAAGCATATATGCTAACTCCACGCATACAGTATCTAAGTATAACATTGGAGATGCTCTTAAGGACGACAAAGTGGATAAATAAGTGTTGAAAAACTAAATTTAACAGTTTTTATATGTTAAATTCATCATTTTCAATGCAAAATAACCAGTTTCAGAATTTGTTTGATTTGAGAAAAGAAGATGAGAAGAAAGAAATAGAGGAGATAGAAGTTTGTAAGAGAGAAAATGGTGAGAAAAGGAGTAGATCTATTGATTGTTTGGTATGAGAGAAAATGAGAAGAAATATGAAAGAAAAAAGTGTCGAGTTTTCTATTTTTCTATTTGGTTGGAAAGAAAAGTAGATGAGATAAAACAATAAATTATTTAAAAGACAAACATGTCTAAAAAGTCAAACAAGCCTTTCCATGTATTAGAATGATAGTTTTGGTAATGGGCCCTACTTTTTTGACCCCCCTTGTTACTTAGCTAACCCACTTATTTGAATGAAAATTCCATAATAACCTTAAAAAATTTCAATAATCCCAAAATACCCCTTTTTTATTCCATCCTTATCCCTCCCTTCTTTCACTCATATTTAAATTTCAAATTCAAATCTCTCACACACCTTCTCACATTCAACACAATATTCAAGAAGAAGAAGAAAAACAGAGAAAAACCAAAGCAGAGAAGAGAGAAGAAGAACATCATAGCAAGCCAGCAACTGAAGCCAAAGAAGCAAAGCAGACAAAAACAAAAATTTTTTTTAAAAAAAATATCCCTCGCTGGGGTGCAGCGAGGGTGTTATTTTTCCAGAAAAATAACACCCGCAGAACCACGATTTTTCTAATTTCTTATAAAAAAAACAAGGGCATGTATATTGTTTGCTTAATATTAACCACTTCAAACCTATAATGATACAAAAATAAGCATAATGAATCAAGTTTATAATCATAGAATTACCTCTTAATGAATGTTTATTAATTAATTGTAAGTGAAGAAAGTGGAAGAGAAAACAGGTTTTGGGTTGATGAATATTGGAAGAGGTTGTTGTAGAGAATAGAAAAAAATAAAGGTTTCTATATATAAGAGAAGGATATTTTGGGTAGTTTATATTATTGTAAGGTTAATAGAGTCTTAAACAAAAAAAGTGGGTTAACTAAGTAATGGGGTGGGTCAAAAAAGTAATTCCCTTAATTAGTTGATTTCCTCTTTCTTCTCTCACTTTTCTCTCCATAAATAAAGAGATTTTATTTTGAGGTTTGATCCACATAATTTTCTTTTCTTATCTCCTTTTTCCTCACTTTCAAACAAAAACAAATTCAAAAAATCAACTCAATCTCTCTCTTTTCAAAAATCTCCTGAAACAAACAGCGGGTTAATTTGTTAAATGATTTTCTTTGTTGTTTTCTATTGGTTTTGGTTGCCCGCCGCCAAAGTCACCGCCACATTTATTATTTATTATTAGTGAATTTTAGATATGGGTTCATTGGAGTGTTTGTGACTTTGTGGGACTAAAACTAGTTCAATTGAAGGCACCTTTTGCTTTTTTTTGTCTCTTTTACTGAACGAATTATCTATAATTTTTTCAAATTTTTTTTTGGTTTTAACGAGCCATCTTATTTGATATAGAACAATAAGGTTTAAAAATTATGGCAAAACTCCTTTATAAATGGTGCTTTAATCCAGTATCAAAATGAGATTGCAAATCCATCATCAAGTTGTGCAAACAAGAAATTGCAGTAATTATTTTGAACAGTTTGTTTGTTTAGGCCTATGACAACAAAAGATTGGATAAGGAAAGCGCTCCGATTGGGTAAACTGTGAAGAGCTTAATGTTAATTGAATAATGATTATTTTTTAATATGTCTTTTCATAGAAATCATAAATGGTTTAAAAAATGACATCTTAAAAAATCACGATTAAAAAAAAACATAATGATCATGTTTTTGAATTTATGTGTAGCAACGGAGGAAGGAGTATCTAATGAACCCAATAACTAAAAACTAGTTATAAAAAAAAATTAATTTTCATGTATTGATCGTGTAAAAATTTTTTATATTAACGATACCTCATCTATTATCTATTTATTTTTACTTAAAAATCAATTACTATATATCCATAAATGATAGTAATGATGTACCAACAAAATAAAGGTGCATAATTTATTTTCTCAAAAGGAAAAACAAAAAAGCATTGGATAATTTATAAAAAAGAGAACACTGGATATCATAGTAATGGTAATCATGGGGTTGAAGTCTTGAAGACATCGGACCCTATACATGCGCGTGTTAAATAAAATCAAAAACATTCCGTTGCCGGGAATCGAACCCGGGTCTCCTGGGTGAAAGCCAGATATCCTAACCGCTGGACGACAACGGATTTCATGTCAACACCGTGATTTCGGAATAATAAATAACAAAGCATAGCGCTAAACTAACAGAAAGCCAAACCAAGAGGAAAAAGTTAAACCGTTGATTATTTATATTAGGCTTAAATACGAAATTGATCCCTATAAATATTGATAATTTTGAAATTAGTTTTTACATTTTTATTTTTATTTTGGTCCCTTTTTTTTCCATTTCATTTTGGTTTAAGTTACCATCGTCAACTTTAGATGAAAACTGCTTAAATGACTTAATGGGACAGAGACTAAAACCAAAATCAAAACGAAACGGAAAAACATGGACCAAAACAAAAACGAAACGGAATAATAGGGACCAAAATCTTTAGAAAGTAGAAATATAAAGACCAAAATTAGAATTACGTTTGCATTGCCTTAAACCATAGTTGACAACAGAAACCAAAACAAAAACGGAATGAAAAATTAGTGACTAAAACCCATATATATACATATAAGAACTAATTTTAAAGAGGTTAATATTTATAGAAAGAGTATTTAAGCCTTTATATTATGATAGTGACACTCATGTCCGGTTAGAGGGGTTAGGACATGCATGTGATAAGGTGACATGTATGTGATAAGGTACTGAAAATTTCCCTAAATAATTACTTTCTTTGAATGACAGGTACTTAGCTGAAGCACATGTTCAAGCCATGCAGTTTGATGAGGCAGAGAACTTCTGCAAGAAGACCCTTGAAATTCATAGGGAGCATTGCTCACCTGCTTCCCTTATCGAAGCAGCTGACAGACGTCTTATGGCCCTTATATGCGAGGCGAAGGGAGATTATGAACCCGCGCTCGAGCACCTCGTCCTAGCTAGCATGTCAATGATTGCCAATGGCCAAGACAATGAGGTTGCAGCCATTGATGTTAGCATTGGTGATATTTACTCATCACTTTGCCGTTTTGATGAGGCTATTTTTGCCTACCAGAAAGCACTAACAGTATTCAAATCCACCAAGGGTGAAAGCCATAGTTCTGTTGCATTAGTCTACATTCGCCTCGCCGACCTTTACTTCAAGACTGGAAAATTAAGGGAGTCAACATCCTACTGTGAAAATGCTTTACGAATATATAGCAAACCTGTGTCTGGAACCAATGTTGGAGAGATTGCGATCGGATTGACCGAAATCTCTGCCATCTACGAAGCTCTAAATGAGCCCGAGGAGGCGCTGAAGCTCTTGCAGAAAGCGGTGAAATTATTGGAGAATAGCCCTGCACAATATAGGACAGTGGCAGGAATAGAAGCACAAATGGGAGTGATATTCTACATGATCGGGAAGTATGTCGATGCTCGCAAGTCTTTTGAGAATGCTATCGCAAAGTTGAGAGCAGGCGGGGAGAGGACATCTGCATTTTTTGGAGTCGTATTGAACCAGATGGGGCTAGCGTGCGTGCAACTATATAAAATAGGGGAGGCTGCCACACATTTTGAAGAAGCTAGGGAGATATTGGAGCAGGAGTGTGGTACTAATCATTTGGACACTCTTGGAGTGTACAGCAATCTTGCAGCAACATATGATGCCATGGGGAGGTACCCTTTTTTTTTTTTAATATTTGCTCATGCGCTCGTGTAAAGTCACTCCCTTCATTGTAGTATTTGACGAGTGGACAAAACATTTTGTTTAACGCTTTCAGTTAAAGACATAAGTGGTCTATTTTTTAAAAAATTCCATGTCAAGTTTGTTACTATCTATAAAACACACCAAACATGTAACAAAAGTCATGTTTTGTTTCGTCACGTACTACGTTTACCAAATGCTACCTTTGTAATGTGATGTTGATTGATTGTTAGTAAAGTTAATTATTTTTCTGGTTATTGTGTACAGAGTTGAAGATGCCATTGAGATATTGGAGTACATACTCAAGATGAGAGAAGAACAACTAGGAACTGCAAATCCAGATGTTGATGATGAAAAGAAAAGACTTTATGAGCTTTTGAGAGAAGCAGGAAGAGTTCGGAGTAGAAAAGGAAAATCACTTGAAAATCTTATAGACTCCAGCTCCATAGAGATGAAGAAGGAAGGGAAAAAGACGTGGGGTGTATTTGGTATGAGAACTTAATGCGTTTTCTGTCATTAAGAAAAAAAGGAAAAGAAAGAAACATCCCTCGCATTGTTTCATTTCTTTAGCATTTATGACAATTTGAGAGGTTTTTTCGATTGAAGGAGCTTCTATGTTCCTATATATTTTAAGAGTGATGATAGTAACACATAATTTAAGTATCGTGATTTGATCTTCATAAGAAAGGAGAGAGGAGAGGAAATGATGAATCAAGATAAATGCGAGTTATGTAAGGGATGGTTTACATGAAAGTAATATATAACCCTTTTTGTTTCCCTTTTTCCTTATTATTTTGGGAGATATTATTAACACCCGCTTCATTACTACTAGCACCTGGTTTTTATAATTTTTTTCACTTATTTATCAATATTACCCTTATATTAATAATTATATACATATATCTAAAACTCACACCCTTAATCTTATTATTTGCACCCATAATCTTAAAAACCTAATACTTAATCAATTTTACTACTCATACCCACCACCTTCAACCTCTCATCATCAACCCACATAATCATCTTCAATCTCTTATCCTTCTCATCCAATTCCATGAAAATTAACTATATTTTTCTTGCTCATTGATTTTTTTTTAATATGCAAAAAGAAGTAAACTTTATTAATCTGGTACCAAATTAATTGTACACATCTTAAAGCAAAAACAAAATCAAGGTAGTTTTAATAATTCCAGTGAACATTGAACCCAGCCAACAAAAGAATAGTTTACATTTGGTACATTTATGATTTGTGTTCATAGTAGGCCAAAAGTGCCTCTGAATAAATTTCAAAGCTCTAGCAGTTCAAGCACTTTGTTCGCATTTGTTCTTCATAGACCAAATTGTCCACATGATGAACAACCATAGCCATGCCTTCTTTCTATTATTATTACCTTTCATCATTTGAGCGTGACTATGTGAATTGGCTAAGAAGGATGATGAATGATGAGAGGTCAAAGATGATTATGTGGGTTGATGATGAGAGGTTGAAGGTGATGGGTGTGAGTAGTGTAATTGACTAAGTATTAGATTTTTAGGATTATGAGTGTAAATAATAGAATTAGGGTGTGAATATTAAATATATGAGTATAACTATTAATATAAAGGTAATATTAGTAAGTAAGTACAAAAATTTATAAAAACCAAATGTGAGTAGTATTAAAACAAGTGTTAATAACATCTTCCTCTTATTTTTTTTATGCTTTTTTTCTCTTAACGATGTTATTAACATCAGATCCTGAGTCAATGACTCTTTTTTTATGTTTTTGAGTTTTTTAAATTGTCATAGTGTTATTTTAGCAACTTCTTTTAAATTCATGCAAAGAAGCATTAATAAATCAAAGTATCAAACCGTGTAATCAGGGACGGAGCCACATGCAACATAGTGGGGGCACGTACCCCCACTAAATTTTTATATATTTTTAAAATGCACACACAAACATATATTACACATACTACTCCTTCCAGTCTTATTTATAAGTCACATTCTAGAAGGATTTTTTGGTCCTATTTATAAATCACTTTGTATTTTCTAGAAGGTATTTATTGTTATTTTCTCTTATTTGCCCTTTGCCCATTAATGTGAAGTAATACAATGTGAAATTTCCAATGCAAGTTAATAAGAGGATAAGATTATAAATGTTGAAGTATTTTTTTAAAGTTTTAAGAAATCTAACTACCCTCCTTGATCCATGTAATATGGTTAAGTATGCTCTATAAATAGAACCAGAGGAGTACTATTTTATGCGATTAGTGACATAAATAGTCTTTCAGTGCTCTGGCTTGAATGCAATAATTTTACTACCTTAACACATATTCGAGACTTTGGCTTTGAGAATTTTTTTTTAATGTTGTTGAATTATACAGTACTTTTTTCGTTTTAAAATGTTAGTAATATTTTGAAAATTCAACAAAAATAAAAATATGGGAATATGTTTTTAGTATATTATCTCCCAAATCAACAAATTATCAAAACAAATATTAAATGCATATTTTCTTAGTTAACCAATCATAAGATATAATATAAAATTTCAAAATTTTTAATTCACTATTTTAATTTGGATTTGAGACAAAAATTTTATATTTTTTCACTAAAATTTTGGGACTGAGGGAGTATAAAAACTAGTGTTGAATGTTATTTTATTTTGAAATTGTATTGTTGTGTTACAATATATACTAGCATTATATGATTTTTATATGAGATTAATGGGTATGCACTGATGGTGCAAAGTTTTTTACACCATCAGTCCGTCATCCACCATTCATTTGGATTACTTTAATTTAAAAGTCAACAACCATAAACAGATGAATGGTGGATGAGGATGATGCACTGATGGTGTAAAAAACTTTACACTGTCTTACACTGTCGGTGCATTACCTATTTTCTCTTTTTATATATGACTTGCATTTCGTAAAGATTGAATGTTGAGTATTTTCTTGATCACACTAGTAATTAATATGTTTTTTCTTGGTATATTGCATATTTTATCTAGTTCTATTTATAAGTTATAGTTATTATCATATCACACATATTAAGGAAGGTAATTACATTTAGTAAAATTTTAAAATACTACTTTAACATTATAATTTTACGCTCTTAACTTGAATTGAAATTGAAATCAGGTAGATTCATATTAGAGAAAAGGCCCAAAGTAGTCCTTAAAATATTTTGCATAGTCAAATTTGGTCCCTGAAAAAATAAAGTCCTAAAATAGTCCTTGAAAATTTTGCATGCGAGACAATTTGGTTCCTTGAAAAATTAAGTCACCAAATAGTCCCTAATTTTTTTTCTGAGACAAATTGGTCCTTGAAAATTTTGACTTTACTTAAGGTCATCGTCACTTGTGTCAATTTGAGCTTGCTTAATTAACCTGATCGAGAAACCCAAATCAATATATCTAATTTCACCCGATTTAGTCCAAACTTCTAAGGATTAAATTGTCCCACGAAATTATTTTAGGGGACCAAATTGCTTCGTGGAAGAAAACTTCAAGGACTATTTGGTGACTTTATTTTTTTCAAGGACGAAATTGTCTAATAAATTTTTCAAGAACAAATTTGTGTCTTTATTTTTTTCAGTGACTAAATATGATCACATAAAAAAATTCAGGGATCAATTTGGACATTCACTCTCCATATTATAGAACTAGTTCTTACCATGCAGATAATGATTTTTTTTAATAATGTTTTATTTGATTTCTTTTCTTATTTTTTTAATGATGATTTCTTTTTTCGACAAATCGAGGATAATCATTTCACATGCAGATAATGATTAAATAAATTTGAATAATTTATTTAATTTCAAATTGTAATCTTGGTTAGAAATAATGATTATCTACCTACAAACACTCTAGCGTGAGAAAATCTTCAACGACAAACGTGATGCCTCGAAAATTTTTGCGAGAGAAATTTATTCGACAAATGTGATATCTCGAAAATTTTCCAACAAGCGTCATGTTTCGAATAAATGTCTTTTTATACGAGGAGAGCAAATATGTCAACTAACAATACATCCAAAAATATTCAATTTACACTAATATTTTTTGAGAAAATAGATGATGCATCAACAATGTAAAGATTTTTTTACACCATCAATGTATATTCACCATTTTTGTGTTTATTGTCGTTGACTTTTAAATAAAAAATAAAAATAATACAAATGAATGATGAATGATGAACTGAAGGTGAAAAAAACATTACACCGTAAGTGCATACCCATTAATCTCATATTTTTTTCATCACATATATAACATGATGGGATAAATCCAACAATTTACAAATACTCCCTTCTGTCCTATTTATAAGACCCTTTTGAGGTTTTATTTTGGTCCTCCCCATTTCAATTTTCAATAACATTTAATTATTTCTTTCCACAAACACTCTTATCAAGTCAACATTTTTTAGAGTTCCAATAATAATTATACGGGTAGTTTTGAAAAAGTATACTAGTATTACATTTTCATATTTCCAATGCTTCTAACAAATTTAATCACTCTCCTTGGTGGGAGTGAAAAATGACAAAAAAATCTTATAAATAGAACAGGAAGGAATACTTATATCACAATACGAACGTCAACACGTTAGTTATAAATTACCCCCTCTGTCCCTTAATATAAGTCACTTTTACCTAATTCACGCAGATTAAGAAAAGTAATTATTACTCTCAAATTTATCAAAAAAATAATATGTTGTCATTCCAAGGTTATCCCTATTTAAAACTTTACACCTCTATTCATTTCTCTCTATTGTAATTATTACCTCATCACCCCTATGCAATTATGAGGGATGTATTTGGAATAAAATCTTTAATACTACCTAGATATTCTAAAACGACTTATAAGGGGGACACCAATCTACCAAAACGGTGGGAGAGAGTATAATAAAGAAAAGGGAGATGTTATTTGCACCCTTGTCACTACTCCATACACCCAACTTTTATAATTTTTTGCACCAAGTTTCCAATATTATCCTAATCATTACTACTCACACCCATACATCTATTATTTACACCCATCACTAATATTTACACCCTAATCCTAAAAACCTATATATATAATACTCACACCTTACTGCTTACACCCAACTTCTTCTTCTTCTTCTCCATACAGATCCTCTTCTCCTTAAAAACCTTGTTAACCACTTTGCTCACTCAAAGCCTTGCATACCTTTTTAATCATTCAAAAAATTATCATGAATTTTGTTGATGTCAAAGGTAATTTCTTTCTGTCCCAATTCGTGAAAGATGCAGACGCAAAATAAACAAATCGGATGCCAGATCCGTCCATAAAACGGATGAACAATCCGTAACAAATACACGGATGCACAATCCATCAATAACAACGGATAAGAAATCCGAACTAAAGTAAACGGATGAGCTATCCGTACATAAGACGGATGATTAATATGTATGTTCCCAGCTGGATACTCTACTCCTCACGCATTGAGAGGTTATTATATTATGCTTGCCAAAGAGGGAAGTTTGCATATCTTGTGATGGGAGATCCCATTTGGAGTTTCAGGTTTTTAGGGGAAAGGTAGCATGAGGTATGTCGTACTGTAATACGGCCGTTGGTTTTGTTCAGTAGTCTCGGTGCAGGTCGCTAAATTTTTATTCTTCATTGTTTATGGGCAGTTAGTTTTTTTACCTTAGAATGGATTCTTCTTCAGCAAATGGGTGGGAAGAAGAGGTTCCATTACAAGTTCAAGCTTCAGAAGTGCTCTTCCATATAAGGAAGAAAGTTCCTCTGCTGACGAGATTGTCAGAAAAGATGGTGAGGCCCCCTCCTCATCTGTTTTAGGCTATGGTCAAGAAGAATTGGAGTTTGATGGGGGGCTTGGTGACTTATTCGATGAGCCTAAAGTAGTTCTTGCTGGGCCTGCACCCACACCTTCTACAAGTGTTGAGGTTGTGGGAGCTGTTTTTATTGTTGTAAACCACCTGGTGAGATGGGACGGATGCCAAATCCGTGAGATGGACGGATTCCTCATCCGTCGAAGATGACGGATAACCTATCCGTGAAATTGGACGGACGGCTTATCCGTTTAGGGCACGGATGATGCCTCTGCCAGAACATAACCAAAAAAGACAATGCAGAAGAAGAGGAGGCAGCGATGAAGGAGGCAGCAATGAAGAAGAAGAGGAGGAGAGATGAAGAAGAGGAGGAGGAGGCAGTGATTTAGTGTTTGAATGAAGTGGGTGTGGAAGGGAAATGTAAAGTTTAATAGTATTTGGTGTAAGTAAAAATGAAAAGAATGTTTAGTTTTTTAGAAGGAGGATAATATTGGAAACTTGATGCAAAAAATTATAAAAGTTGGGTATGAGGAGTAATGACAAGGGCGCAAATAACATCTCCCTAAAGAAAATCAGTATAAAAAAAAACAAAAACGGTAGTATGACATTATGTACAAGTACAACATGTTACAATGTTCACTATAGCTGCAGTATGATACTTGTTCTTCTGTGAGATCAAACAATCAATCACAGAGCAAAGCAAAGCAACAGAAAGAACAATGACCGAGGCAGACAAAACCAAACTAAACCCAACGGATCACCTCCCTCTCCATCTCCACCGATCCGACGTCGTTCCACCCGCCCCTACCTTCTCTCCATCCACCATTGATTTCCTCCCTCACTTCTCCTCCTTCACTTGGATCGCTTACGGCGCTTCTTCCCTCCTCGTCATCACCCACTTCCCTTCTCCCCTCTCCCTTCCCCAGTCCCACATCGGTCCTCTTTTCCGCCACTCTTTCGACCTCTCCTCCCCCGTCTCCTCCGTCTCCTGGTCCCCCGCCGTTCCTTCTTCCGGCGACCTTGCCGCCGCTGCTCGCAATTGCATCTGGCTCTTCCGCCACCACTCCAAAGGTGACTCCGACTTCCTTCACTTTTACTGATTTCTCGTTTTCTATTAGCTTTGGTAGTTGAAGAATTTAGGTTTCGGATTTGATACAAAGTTAGAATTAGAAACTAACTTCCTGCAATGGCTTTAGGCGGCGTTTGGCAGATGTGTCAGAATTGGATAAAATAGAATAGTAAGGTTATAAAGTGTGACATTTTGGTTCTCCGTTAAAAAAGGATGGAAACAAAGAGAACGGAACGAGACGCTATGTTCAGGTTTTATCCTGTCCTTGCGTCGAAGGCTACTTAGAGTGTTTTCGGCCAAATGGTCCGGAAGGTCGGAGTTATTCAGATCTATGGGAACTCCACTCGGGCCGACAATTTGACCTTTTTTCACAGCAAAATTAGGATCAGCGCCCTTGGTCACAAGCCCGGGATTCAGAACACGGAGTTGCTCGGCAGTATTGTAGAAAGAATCTTCAATTGCATGGTCCCAATTGAACAGATTCTCCTTAGCTGCTTTCTTATGCTTGAGCGCTTTCGTGCTCATCTTCTCCAAGGAAGCTCGGAGCCTGAGTATCTCGTCCTTAGCATACTCATGTTGCTCCTGAGCCACTGCAGCAGCTTGCTCGGCCGAACGAGCTTTCTCCGTAGCCACCAGAAGAGCAGCAGCATCCTCCTCAGCCTTTTTCTGAATTTCCTCCGACCTCTTTATCTGTGCCTCGGCAGCTTGAAGTGTTGTCTCGGCCCGAACTTTGGCCCCCTCCGAATCTTGTGCAATCTTTTGAAGCCTCTCGTTTTCAGCCGTCATTTCTTGTATCCTTTTATTCAGACCTTGGACCTGAATTTCCAAGTAATCTTCCCGCTCGTTGGCTTCATATCTTTTCTTCTTTTCCTCGGAGCCAATCCAGCATAAGCATCATCACCATGATGACCAAGGTGATGGAAAATGCTCGCGCCCCGTAAGAAGCTTTTCACCAACGCTTTACAATTATTTTCCCAAGTCCCAGGGGTCCAATACTCGATTACTTCAGCATTTTCAGGAGGGAAGACGGTGGCAATGAATGAGTCGGATATCTTTCTACCCCACACCGTCTTGGCAGCTGCATCTTCTTTACCCTCGGGAATTTCAATCCCTTTGTTGGACTTGCTCAAATTGAACCAGTCTCCAGCGAGACCTTTTCCTTTATCCAGCCGAGTCCTCTTGAGGGGGTGCTCGGGAACGTCTTGGGGAGATGAATGAGCTGCTACTTCAATATTCACCGCGTCGACAACGCGGCCCTTTTTGATCACCTGTTCAACACCAGTAACCCTGACAGTGGGGGTGGAATTGGGGATAACGGTCGGCTTTTCAGGATGCGTCGGTTCAGCAGATTGACCCTTGATTGGAGAACCGGACGCAGACTCTTTGAGTGCTGCTAGCTGTGACACTCTAGCTGCCCGAGCTTCACTCTTCTTGGCTTTGGTTGCTTTCTTCCCCATTGCTTCTGCAAGAAAAATGGATTAACACGCCAAAAAAAAAAAAAAATACCCAGCTCCGCCTTCACTTCGTCTCGCGTATCTTTCAGCAGAATTCGTTTGGAATCAATTTGACCATTTGCTTGAAGATACTCCCAAACGTGGTCGCATAATCCCCTTTCGGCTTTTGTTAAATCCGCCTTATAGTCGAATTGATACAAGGAGGATCCTCGGTTATAAATGTTAGTCGTCCAACCCAGTGGAAACCGAGGCACGACCTTCATCACTCCATCTTCTTCAACCTGTTCCATGAACCAACATACTTCGGCCCCAGTATACTCGTACTGGAAGAAGAGAGGTTTGAAAGATTTCCAAGAGTCTGTCACCTTGGCGAAAAGGGCATGTCCCCTCCGAGCCTTTAGGGACACCCAAAGACCCTTGGAATCACCAAATTTATTTACTTGGGGAGCATATAACCAAAAGAAGGACCGTACCGTCGCGACCAAGTTTTCAACATCGCAGAATTGTTGAAAGGCTCGGACGAAAGTCCACCCACTTGGATGCAATTGGCTTGGGGCTATTCCTAAATGAGTGAGGACTTCGACCTCGAAGGTGGAGAAGGGCAAGCGGATACCGACTTTAGTTACTACTTCTTCATAGAAGTAAAAATATTGACGATTTTCCGGCACTTCGAAGCAAATCCGATCGTCGATTCCCAAAGGTCTTAATACGAAATCTGAGGTATTTCCATCGGCTCTCGGAGGTGTCAGTATCGGCCGGAGATGATTAAGACTATTTGTTGTTAGCAATGAAGGTCTCGTCCCCAGTACTTCCCGATCAAAAACAGCATCGTACTGCGCATGATTAGGTGGCAGAGGATATTCTTCAGGATTGGTTACACACCTGCGTTCCACCATTTCTGGGGAAAAAGAAAAAGGCTCGGCGTTAGGATTTTTTACAGCACGAGTTTTAACTTTAAATCTAATGCCGAGCCCCGAACTTTTTCCCCCCACCTCAGATGGATTTCCTATAGGTTCTTTATCCCCCATATCATGATCGGGGCTAAGTCTAACTTGGGCTCTACGCTCAGCGAATATATAGGCTAATAACCACTTAGTCTCGTCGGCAGGATTCAATGAATGTTCTATTGTTAATGGTTTTAACTCGGAAGAACCCGAGTTGATGGGGGGAATAGTAGGGATAGGCGTGCAGCTTTCCGAGCATGGTTTCCTTCCGTTCCCAGAATCTTCAAAAACCCCGGAAAAGGATGAAGAACTTGATTCACTGTCACTAAATGGATTTTCTCCTAATCTCCTACAGAGTTCACGATAAACTTCCCTAAAACCTCTCCATCCCCTCATGATTCAAACAAATTCGCGGGTATAAACTCCTATCACTTAAAAACAAAAGAAAACCAGAAACTTTACCCAGAAATCCCTGCAAAATCCCGAAACCAGAAAACCCGTTTACAAAGAAAAACTCACTCCAAAAGAAAAACAACCCCAAACGAATAAGGAAAACTGCAGGAATGGAAATAAGAGGAGTAGAAGGGGTTACCTGCGTGAAGTTGCTAGAACTGGTGAAGGATTGGGGGATCTCGATTTGGGAACGAAGACAGCAAAGTGGAACTCGAAAAGAGAATAAGGGGATTCTGAGAAATTTTGGGAGTAGAGTGAGTGATGAGGCAGAGAAAGGGTAAGTTTCAATTAAAAGAGAAAACTTTTCAGTTTCCCTTCGTCTTAGCCATTTGGGCCAAAAGCCCATGGACGCATGCAACCAATCATAGGGAGAGACGTGGCAATTCTAAAAGGTACTTTTTCAAATTTCAAAAACGCTATGATTTGGCACAACTTACAAGGAAACGCGTCGTATCTCGAGAACCCAAAACGTCACCTCGAAGCAGTCGGCACGATTACAGTTGTCACGAGGCATGCGGGAAGGTCTATCCTAAGCGCTCATTACCTCGTCACAGACTTTTCAAAGTCTTACGAGCTGGGGGGCTTGTAGGGTCTGCCGACCGCATAAAAACTACAGTCCTATATAAAGGATTTTCCAAGGACCTTTCCCTCGGTTTACTTAACACGAACGTCCCACGCTCGGACACGTTCATTCCGAGCATACGAAAAGACCAGGCTCGGAATTGATGGGACCGAGCCTCAACAACGGTCTTCACTCCATCGGCTCGGGATTCTAGAACCGAGACATAACGTCGGCTGGTAGGTTGACTCAGTCTCACCAAGGCTTCCTATCACTTCCACCCGTCTCTCCTAGAATCTCGCAACAACCTCTACATGGGATCGTGAGCTGATCCTATCCGGATTCTAAGGGAATAAATCTCCTATATTCCCTCACAGAATCCCAGTTCAGCTCACCTTGATACGAGGCTCATACGGCCCAAATCAACTTCCTCCAAACCCTATAAATAGCTCACAACAGCTAGGGTTTCAGGTACGTACTCTCATCCCTAAGTTGACACTCTGCACACACTTGTTGACTGGGGAAACCCTGCTTTTCCCAACTGGAACTGCAGAAAAACCATAAGGTCATACATAGATACTTGACCTTCTCGTGAACTCCTGATTACCATAATCTTGAGAGCTCAGAGGGTTAAGGACATATAGTGTTCAAGGACACTACAGATTATATACCTACAAACGCTCTGGTGCGAGGATTGTTTCACGCGACAAACGTGGTGCCTCGACAAACATGGTGCCTCGAAAAGGGATCTTTTTTATATAAGTACTAGCTTTTATCCCGTGCTATGCACGAGTTATTGATATTTTAATTTTTTTTATATTAAATATTTTAAATTAAAGATTATTATTAAACAACAACCAAAAATAATTACACAAAAAGGTAGAAGTTCAAACCAAATCCTACACTTAAAAAAATTAATGTGGATGATCTTGTTGATAAATTTTGTACTTCTAAAAATGTAACACTTTGATAATAAAAAAAAAATGTAACACTTTTTATCTTATGCATAAATTGACATTTTTATATATGATTATCGATTTTATTATGATAAATCAAAATTAAATCAGAATTAAACATTCTGATATTTTTTTGTTTGATGATATTACTGGATAAATCTTATATTTATGTGATGGATGAAGTATATTTTTTTTCAATTAGATTTTTTTTGAATATAATTATCACATTTATTCTTATTAATCATAATTAAATATTTTTATTTTTTTCATCGATTAACTTATCTCAAGTTAATGATAAGATTGAATCCTAAAATTCTTTATTCTTATTGTTCTAATCATTTTGTTTTGAATTTTTTCTGGAAAGATGATGTCATCTATTAGCGACCAATTGGATATTTGTCATTGAAGCTTAGGAATAAAAGAATAGGCGCATGAGGAAGACTAATTTTCTGGAACTCAACAATATAAACAAAAATTAATATAAAAATCAACAACAACATAACATAGAAAAGATTTAATAATATAAATCTTAGTAATTGTGTGAGTAATTAAACATAAATTTAGTTTATCAACGTAATTTTTAGTTTTTCCGCAATTGATATTTAAAATTATTAATTGTTCTCGGACTAATAATCCATATCATATGAGAAAATTAAAAAAATAGAAAGATGATATTGTTAAAAACATTTGGTTTGTTATTAATAGTTTTAGTTTTCTTCATTAAAAAAAGTTTTAATTTTCTTGTCACAATAAAAAAACAAAAAAATATTTACATGAAGCATAAAATCAAATCCTATTATTATATAGGATGATTACATTTGGTTTGTTATTATTAGTTAATTCTCTTGTCACAATAAAAAACAAAAAACAAAAAAAACATTTACATTAAGCATAAAATCAAATCTTATTTTTATATAGGATGGTTTTTATCTATTACAATAGACAAAATATATTATAGAAAAAAAATGCTATTATTATATTGCCGCAGTTATAAATAAAGTCTTCTTAAATTAAAGCTTGAATCTCTTAAGAAGATGAAACGATGAGACTGAGCATATCGGTCACAATCACATGTCATCTTCCACTGCTTGCGTGATTAAAGAAACCATCGTTGCATATAGCAATAAATAACCATCTTCATTAGTGGTTTATGATAGTCACTCTAAAACAATGCAACATTAGATTTTGATGACTCTATTGTCATCTGCAATTGAAGAATCGGTCACTATAAAACACAAACTGGTTGAACGTTATTTACTTTTTCGGGATGGACTCTTCCACTTGTTTTTCTCCACTCCCTAACATCATAATTAAATACACCCAGATCAAAATTTTGAACAAACCACATTTTGATCAATGGTACACACAAATTGCACAAATTGCTGAATTAAAGTAAGTAATTAGAGATAAACTTAAGAATCAAATAATATAAATTAAAATGAACAAGAATTATTAGAATTAGAAAAATTTAATGACGAAAAAATAAATAAAAAAATTAAAGGCGAATATAATTGTGAAATTGCTGTTTACCTAAATATTCATAAGTTTGTGAGTTAATTCACATAAATGCGAAAATATTATTGAGGAGTCATTAAATGCATATTACATACTATATATAATGATTTGAAAAACTTGTCAAACTAAGGATAATGATTTAACAGATAAGATTAAATAAATTTTAAATTTAAGGATAATGATTACACAGATAAGATTAAATAAATTTTGAAACTAAATTAAGGATAATGATTTAACATATAAGATTAAATAAATTTTAAATCTAAGGATAATGATTACACAGATAAGATTAAATAAATTTTGAAACTAAACTAAGGATAATGATTTAACAGATAAGATTAAATAAATTTTAAATCTAAAGATAATAATTACGCAGATAAGATTAAATAAATTTTGAAACTAAGGATAATGATTTCACATATAAGATTAAATAAATTTGAATTATTTATTTAATTTTTGACAACTAAGGATAATTATTTTACATATAGATAATGATTATCTTCCTAAAATCACTCTGGTGCGAATATTTCTTAAGCTGATGCGAATATTTTTTAAGAAAACAAACATGATGTCTTGAAAATTTCTCCGACAAACGTGATGTCTCGATTAAACGTCTTTTTAAACATAAATAGTAGATAATAATACGAATCGATGTGAACACGTTAGTTATGAAGTACTAATAAAAAAAATCAGTAAAAAAAAAACAAAAAACAAAAAACAAAAACGGTAGTATGACATTATGTACAAGTACAACATGTTACAATGTTCACTATAGCTGCAGTGTGATACTTGTTCTTCTGTGAGATCAAACAATCAATCACAGAGCAAAGCAAAGCAACAGAAAGGAACAATGACCGAGGCAGACAAAACCAAACTAAACCCAACGGATCACCTCCCTCTCCATCTCCACCGATCCGACGTCGTTCCACCCGCCCCTACCTTCTCTCCATCCACCATCGATTTCCTCCCTCACTTCTCCTCCTTCACTTGGATCGCTTACGGCGCTTCTTCCCTCCTCGTCATCACCCACTTCCCTTCTCCCCTCTCCCTTCCCCAATCCCGCATCGGTCCTCTTTTCCGCCACTCTTTCGACCTCTCCTCCCCCGTCTCCTCCGTCTCCTGGTCCCCCGCCGTTCCTTCTTCCGGCGACCTTGCCGCCGCCGCTCGCAATTGCATCTGGCTCTTCCGCCACCACTCCAAAGGTGACTCCGACTTCCTTCACTTTTACTGATTTCTCGTTTTCTATTAGCTTTGGCAGTTGAAGAATTTAGGGTTCGGATTTGATACAAAGTTAGAATTAGAAACTAACTTCCTGCAATGGCTTTAGGCCGCGTTTGGCAGATGTGTCAGAATTGGATAAAATAGAATAGTAAGGTTATAAAGTGTGACATTTTGGTTCTCCGTTAAAAAAGGATGGAAACGAAGAGAACGGAACGAGACGCTATGTCCTTGCGTCGAAGGCTACTTAGAGTGTTTTCGGTAACACCACCGGATAGCTTATAAACTAGTTGTTGACAAAAAAAAAAAGCTACTTGTTGGTGTTTTTGGCGAATGAGCCTATTTCAAGCTATATAAGCTCGTATTTGATAAGTTACTTGAGATAGCGTGTGGGCTTATAAGTTAGGAGCTTATGACATTTTACGTATGTTATTAGCTTATCAGCATATCTTACCAAACTGTTCTAAATCAATCAGCTAGCTTGTAGGCTCCTTGTTTTCCTCTCCTAGCTTATAAGCTTCCAAACAGCTTATAAGTTTCCACCTAGCTTATAAGCTAATCATGCCAAATAGAGCCTTGGTATGATATTGGGCTTTACATCTGTGAAAGTTCCCTTTTGTCACTTAAGATAATATAGAAGTTTGTATGAGACACTTATAATCATTTGATAATCGATATAAAATAGGCATGAAATGTATTTTGTACTACACTGGGACAATATTTGATTTATACGAGTGTAGGTGAATTTAGAGTTATGGTTTTGCTAAACTAAGCCCTTAGGGCTGATTATAAGGATACAAAAGTGGAGTTTTTATCAGAAATTGTTGAAAAATAAATCATGTATTGTATCAAAAAATTCTAAAGTGTAATAAATGTTTTCAAAACTTTCCACTTTCGTATCCTTAAGGGCTGATTATAAGGATACAAAAGTGGAGTTTTTATCAGAAATTGTTGAAAAATAAATCATGTATTGTATCAAAAAATTCTAAAGTGTAATAAATGTTTTCAAAACTTTCCACTTTCGTATCCTTAAGGGCCGAGGTTAGCCAAACCATATTAGCGGTTGGAGCTAGATCCAAAAAATTTAATGTGCTGTATTGGTACAGTTAAGTAACAGAACTGAAAATACATTGAGTGAGTCTTGAGAATTGGCAATAACATTTTTCCGGAAAGTGAATATTAAAAGGTTATCCTTTTTCTTTAAAAAGTTTAATTTAAAGCTAACTCAGCTACTCATGATTTATATGTTTTTAAGAGTCTTTCATACTCCGTCGACTTCTATAAGAATTTACATTGGAATAGGATAATGTCGATTTTGGAGAGGTTTGGATATGTGAAGAGTTTGGCAAACTTTGATTACTTTTTGTGCCTTTCATCTCTTTTGATTAGCTCTATATATTAAAAACACAATATTGTCACTCATATTCAGGTTCTTTTTGTTGGAGCCAGAGTGCAGTGCTTGTACAACAAACGAAAGTGGAGACCATCAGATGGACAGGATCAGGTGATGGAATCATTTCTGGTGGAGTGGAGGTTGTTTTGTGGAAAAAGAGTAACCAGAGTTGGGAAATTGCTTGGAAGTTTAAAGCAGATCAACCCCAAACTATAGTCTCTGCAACCTGGTCTATTGAAGGACCTTCAGCAACTGCAGCTCAGCATAGTGAAAAAAACCTTGAAGGGTCATCAATTAATGAGGTAAGCAGATGTGTGTCAGTATGTCAAAGCGACGGGCTCTCTGAATTTTCGAAAGCTAAATTATGCCATCCTCTACCTATCACAATGATTCAATGGAGGCCGTCAAGAGGAAAGCTTTCAAACAGGTATGGCAGGCATTTAGCAAGGCATGTATTACTGACATGCTGTTCAGATGGAACAGCAAGGTTATGGAGTGAGATTGATAATGGAAAGGCCAGGAGGACTGGGAAGGACATAAATGGTCAGAAGAACACAGGGTGCACTTTTTGTGTTATTGCTGTTATTGAGATAAATCAGGCCTTAAAAGGAACTCTTGGTTCAGATATATTTGTAACATGGGGGACGGAAATTGAGGGAATATTTAAAACCGGTGAAGGAGCCAAGCAAGTTTTCTCTAAAGAAGGATTTGATCACGATGTTAGAAAATGTGATTGGTTAGTTGGGTTTGGTCCTGCAATGTTGCTTACCTTTTGGGCTGTCCACTGTCTTGATGACGTTTCCCCATTGAGATTCCCTCGAGTTACGTTATGGAGGAGACATGAACTCCAGGGCAATGACATAGGAAATGTTTATAAGTTGGACTCATCTGATTTTAAAAACGCTTTACTTCTGCATAAATTCATCATATTGAGAAACTGTTTGTCTGGTCCACCAATTATATGCTCTCCATTCCAGTTATTACCTTGTAATTCCTTAGCTTGGTCATTTTTACGTATTAAGACAATACATGATGATGTGGAGAACTCCCATGGTAAGGACACCGATAATATCTCCACCGATTTGACTGGTAGAATTTTAAACTTAGATGGTCATAGTGGGAAAATCTTGAAGGTTTCAATTCATCCTTATATATGCGAAGTTCAATTTGCCGCTTCTCTGGATTCTAACGGACTGATTCTTTTTTGGTCACTTTCTAACATTTCAAACTGTGTTTTGGGATCTCCAACTTTGGTTCCTTCTTGGGAACTCTGTGGAAAGCTTGCAACTCAAGATTCATGCTCAATGTATACTAGCTTGAAGTGGGCACCTTCAGTACTTGATGACAAGCTGGTTTTTCTTATGGGACATGCTAGGGGGATTGATTGCTTCATAGTTGATATTCATCGAAGTGAAGAAGAAAACCTAGAATGTCACTACTTATGCACTATTCCTTTCAGTGGTCATGGTCCTTATGAGGATGGCCCGACTGATATCTTTGCGATTCCCTTGAACTCTACTTGTAATAAAACATTTCTCAATAATAAACTTATGCTGTTGGCAATTTGGAAAGGGAGATTTCAGGCCTTATCATGGGAAGTTATCTTTCACTCATTAGACATGTCAACAAGAAGTTGTGAATGCAAATTTGATGCTAAAATCCTTGATGACCGTGGTGTTTGGGCATTTGAAAGTACATTTGCTAGTAAAAGATATTTCATTACTGTAAATCCATGTTCATCTGAGTTTCCAAGTTCCACTGATCTGGTTACTAGTTTTGCTGTAGCTGATGCAGGCACTCTGAGCCATAGACAACCGGAGTTTGGCTTTGTGAATGATCTTTGTAGTAGTATTGTTGCATATACCATGGCTACAGGCTGCTCTGATGGCAGCTTGAAACTTTGGAGAAGTAACCCTGGCAGCCCATCGGCCCTTCACTTGCCATGGGAGCTTGTGGGTAACTTTGTTGCTCATGATGGTCCCATCAATGGTATATGTTTTACTGATTGTGGTCAGAAGATTGCTACATATTGCACTGGAAGTAATTCAGATGCTGTCAATACCATCCGTGTATGGGATGCAGTAAATCTGATCATTGCAGGGACTTTTATTTTGGAAGATGAACTAACCGTTAAAAGTGATGTTATTACTCTAAATTGGTTGACTTTGGGGACTGGTCAGTCATTGCTTGGAGTTTGCTTGCAAAATGAATTGCAAGTGTATGCTCAGAGGTGTTATGATGGTCTGACTTTGCCTAACTCTGTAAATTTTCCAAAAGTAAATATATGGGTTTGCATTGCAGTTGCTCGCACTTCCCTTCCAATTTATGATTTCTTGTGGGGTCCCAGAGCTGCAGCAGTGGTAATTAATGAAAATTACTTTAGTGTATTTAGCCATTGGTTGTTTCATGTGGATAAAAAGCAAGGGCATAAGGGTGAAATATATGAAGACAAACTTTCTGCAGTTTTTACTGATTGTGACATTTGTACTATCAGAGAACTGTCAAGTGAAGACAATCATGGAGATAGGGATTCCACGCAGTCCATCAAAATTAATACGAAGGGCAATATCCCATCAAACAGCTTTTTTCTGTCCAAGGAACAAATACAATCTGAACCTCTTTCCAAAAGTGGTTTACGGAGTATCTTAGAAGTAGTTGAGACAATCAGTGGATCTTTGCCTACTTATCACCCTAATGTTCTCCTTACTAATATAAGTTCAGGTAACGGTTGATTAAGTTGTTTTCTTTAAGGATGACTCAGCTAGTAACTCACGTAAGCATGTAATGGGAATTAGATCTTATTATTCACATGATATATATATATATATATATATATATATATATAATTTTTTTTTTAATGTTTTCAGGCAACTGGAAACGTGCTTTTGTAGCTGTGAGGCATCTTGTTGAATGCCTGATTTCTAATTATGATCCTAAAAGGAAATACGTCGCTAAAAGGTCTGGCCTTCCGGATATCACGTTATCATATTATCTAGAAGGGCTTATATCAAAAAGTTCACAAGAGAAAGGATTTCAGTGGGGTGAAGATGCTGCTTCAATCACATCAATTTCACAGGCTCAAAGTAGCTTGAGTTATTTTCCAAATCTTTCAGGTTCCAGTGCTGAAAATAAAAGCACCACCTCAACAAGATCTGAGCTTAATGGCTTTGTTGAATCTCTTGAGAAGTTTCCTGAGTTATCACATTTGGTCAACATAGAGAAGACAGAAATTTTTGCAATTATTGATCTGCTCCGTGAAGTTAGTAGTCCACACTCGTCTTCGGCATATCAAAGTCTTGATGAACCTGGGCGAAGGTATTCTTGAGCTTATTTAATATTTATATGGTTCCCTGTTACATTTTCCTTTGGTTATTTTCTTCTTCTTCTTGTTTTTTTTAATGAGTTAAAATCACTGAAAGATACCAATGAAGCATTACCCAATCAAACTCGATGTATGAAAAATGGATATTCTGCTATGGGCCTGGTAGGATAAAGGATAAGTTAGAAGATATTATATCAATAGAATCCACAATGGAGCATTAGGGAGTAGAGAACAGAGTACAAGACCAAATATATAAAGTATTTTTGACAACAAAGCTATATATCAGCTGCACCTTTGAGACCTATGTATTCTGTTAGTATTTTTGCAATGGAGATTCAGTAACCAGTAAATCATATTGCTAGTGGACGATAGTCAAAATTCATTGAATCAATGGTTGTGAAACTGGAAAGGTAAGGGGTGCCAGTGCAAATGATAATTTTGAAGTATGAACTTGGGTGCTTATTCAGGTAATAATAAATACATGTTCTGCTGGTGGTGGGACCTGATTTCTGTGTGGTTGCTTTTTTGGCACATGAAACTGATGCGGTTTCTAAACAATTCCTTGTTTAGGTTTTGGGTTGCCCTGAGGTATCAGCAACTGCTTTTTCACAGAAAGTTTGCAAGAGCTGCATCTTTTGAAGAGTTGCACGTTAACTCAAGGTTATTTGTATGGGCTTACCACACTGATTGCCTAGAAAATTTATTTGGTTCAGTCATACCCAGTGAACCATCTTGGCAAGAAATGCGTGCTCTGGGTGTGGGCTTTTGGTATGCCAGTGTACCTCAGCTACGTGCAAGGGTAATGCTTGGTCCTTTTCTCTTTTCCTTTCTTCAATATGGGCAACATGTATATTTGCTTGGCAGTTTTCTTGCTAGTGAACAGTTCCTTCTTATTTTATGCATTCCTTACTTTCTTCATCATTAATATTTGGCTTCAAAGATTTCATTAGAGTTAAAGATCTTCATACAAACTGACATGATTTGAAACTTTCCCTTTAATTTCTTAACATGGAAGCATGAATTTAACATTTTTGAAGAAGTTACTAGATAACAGTTAAAATAGATCAAACAGCATAATGGTAGTGCTTAGCTAAATATTTATAGTTGGTGGATTGTATTGACCTAAAGTACGGGCAATTGATCATCTAGATATTTTTTTTACTGATTAACACTTGTGGAGAAATCTTATTCCTATTGCATGAAAAAGTTGAATTGTTGATCAAACTCTTTCCAAAATTTATTCCATTGTATGGTAGCTGTATTTTGATGAGTTGTCAAACATTATTTGGTTGTTGGTTTGGACTCCCAAACATTAATTGTGAAAGTCAATAACCAATAAATGTTTGAAGACTCATCAAGGATACTGGAACCCATAGAAAAAAAAAGGTTTAGAACTCAAAAGCATCACCTGTTTCCTAATGCTTCCTTTTTTCGTCTCCACGAAAATTCTGTTTTGTAACTCACTATCACCAATATAGAAAATGAAAATTGGTCAACTTGATTTCAAAAGATAGTCTGTTTCACCTTACTTGATTTCAAAATATTTTTGATACCTTTGTTATAGACTCCTTTGTCAAAGCCAATTCCAATTCTTTCATTTTTTTGGGATAAAATTCAGACTCCTTACATGTTTTCCTCCAAGAAAGTAGAAAATATTTGAGAGCCTATTTGCCTGTTAAACCCAATATTAAGAATTACATAAACTTTGTACCTTGACACAGAAAATTGTGGTGTGCTTTTATGTTCATATGCTTTGTTGACGCCCTGTAAAATAGCTGTGGCATTATATAAATGTCATTTTTCTAATCTTTTGATGCTTTAACGGAAGCAGTGGTTGACTTACCATGGAACTAGCAAAAGTGCAAAACTGCTGTGACAGTTTTTGTTCTGGCATGTTCATTTCTCTTACACTCTAAGTGTCTGCTGATTGTGTGACGTTGCAAGAAAAAGAAAGGGAATACTTATCATCTTTCAAAAATTAGTATGTGGAGGGAATACTTTAATTGCACTAACAATTGATTTATCCTTCTTTTATGTGATTCTCATCCATTAATTTTTATTGTCAGAAAGAAGTTGGAATATCTGATTTTTTTATTGCTGTTTGTCCAATTCAAACAGTTTTAATACTTCCTCTGTTCCTCTGAACTATAGATGGAGAAATTGGCAAGAGCACAGTATTTGAAGAGCAAAAATCCTAGGGATTGTGCATTGTTGTATATAGCTCTGAATAGAGTTCAAGTTTTGGCCGGCCTTTTTAAAATCAGCAAGGATGAGAAGGATAAGCCTTTAGTGGGCTTTCTATCTCGCAATTTTCAGGTATTCTTTATTATCTGGCAACACATCTGCAAGAACAGCATTTTTTAAAATGTCTTCTTGTTTATTAATGCCAATAGGGGACTTAAAATTAGACTGATAGAGTTCTGTAAGTTTGAATTTTTGTTAACTGATTTGGATTATATTGATATTTATGGAATACTGGCACTGACACGAACACATGATATGGACACGGATATAGGGAGGCATCAACCTCTCTCTCTCTATACACACACGTGCTCGCATGTATACACATGACAAAATTACTTCTGTCTTATTCTCTTTTCAATTACTAAAAATTGATTATTCATTATACATTTAAAACAGACCCAACCTCTCAGATTTTTTTCGGAAAGTTTTAGTGGCCACGTCCAGCCATGTTCCACCATGTCTGAGCTGAAAAAGTAATTTCAATTGAACGCATGTCATACAGTGTAATACTAGCATTGGTGTCGGCACATGTCCGACACGCGACATGGCACCAAAATGGTGTCTCGGTGTTTAATAAATTTATATTACCTTGTTCCACACACATTTGTCTAATCTTGTTTATTTATGGTGGTAAATCATTGGTGTAATCATAATAAGTCGATTACAGGATGAGAAAAATAAAGCTGCTGCTTTAAAAAATGCTTATGTCTTATTGGGAAAGCATCAGATAGAATTAGCGATTGCTTTCTTTTTGCTTGGAGGAGATCATTCTTCTGCTATCAATATTTGTGCTAAGAACCTTGGGGATGAACAACTAGCACTAGTTATTTGTCGTCTTGTTGAAGGCTGTGGTGGACCATTGGAGCATCACATAATAACAAAGTATATACTTCCATCTGCAATTGACAAAGGGGACTACTGGCTTGCAAGCCTTCTGGAGGTGCCCAAAATTCTTTTATTCATTTATCCATGAAGACATTTTGTTATATTCTTCTTGTAATCACTTGTTTCATACATGATCTAACGATAACCAGCTCTCCTTGATTTGCAGTGGGAACTGGGTAATTACTATCAATCTTTTCATAGAATGCTAGAGTTTTCAGTAAATCCTGTGGCTCAGGGGTCCATTGTCATGGCCAATTGTGGCCCTTTTATGGACCCTAGTGTTGGTTTTTATTGCCAAATGCTAGCAACAAAGAATAGCACGAGGAATGCTGTAGGGGAGCAAAATTCTTCAATCCTTTTAAGGTGGGCAACTTTGATGTCAGTTACTGCCCTAAAAAGATGTGGCAATCCTGTAAGTTTATTTTACGTGAGGCAGTTATTTGAGTTTTCTAATTGTACTTAAAAAAGAGTATGCTAGAAATACAAACATATTTAACCAATTCAAGTCAACATGTATAAAACGTCAACCATTTGTTGAATGTCTTTAAGATCTGTTTATCTAGGGCTGGTTGACATGCGAGCTGAATACTTGCCCACTTTTTTCTTCATTTGAGGAATACTTATTGTACCTTTCATAGCTTTATATTTTGGCATTGTTTTGCTGCTATTGAAGCTGGAAACGTCAGTGTCTTCTTACCTATATTTTATGGAATAAACCTTTCCGGAAGAAATTATTTTCCATCTTTTCGCAGTATGTTTCTCATTCCTTTTTCATGTAAATGAATCCACTTATTGCCCTTGACAGTCAAGAAAGGTTTTGTGGTGAAGACGATTCCTACACTCTTCCAAGTACCTGCCCATACCATTCTTGAGAATCATTTAAGCAACTCTTCGATCTCATTTTTTTTGAACTGTTTTTCTTACTTATAATTTAAATTTATTTTGTGGCAGCAAAGTTTCGATTAATTGCCGCTGTTTGTACTCTGCCCTAAGTACTGTGTGTATAAAGAGATATTGAACATATGTCAATGCAACGCCAATATGTGACATTATATTTGTGTGTGATCTATCTATTCTCTGGTCAGTAATTATTTTAATGTTTTCTTGTTTCAAGCTTGAGGCATTGGAGTATTTCTCATCTTCACTGAGCATTCTTGGGACTGCAGATCAAGGAACTGAATTGGTTGGCGAACATGACGTGCTGTCTAGTACTTTGAAGCCTTTGCCAAGACAATCCTCTAACTGGTTGTATGCTGATGTGTCTGCACAGCTGGAGTTCCATATTAAATTGAATTTGGCACTTCAGTACTTAACAAAATTGATAAGAGAGCATCCAAGTTGGCCGGAAACTTTTGCAGAATCTAATTCTGAAGCTTCTTATTCTGATGAGTACACGATACAATATGAGAAATCAGTTGAAAGTTTTAAACAAAGGTTATGTTCAGGGCTTGTTCTGTTTGAACAGAGGTTTTTATTGCCTCCGTGCTGTCTAGTTAGTATGGTATGCTGTTCATCTACCTCAAATTTATGTTCCAGTTCTGTATTTCCTTTTTTTGTGTGACCATTGCCAGCAATATACTTGCAATGATCACTCTTATTCTTATTTCCCTTTCCGCAGACTTCACTCTTACTTTGCCATCACGGATTAATGTACATTGGATATAATATGGCAAATGGATGCACTTCAGGAGAATTATCTCAAAAGAGCAATACAGTTGATGTGTTAAATTTATATCACTCTCTGGTTAAACCCTTCTGCAAGACTGTAGAAGAAATTTCCATTCTGTATTCAAGATTTTTTTCTGCCTGCAGTATGGAATATTCTCAACAGAGTTCCACTTTTCTTGAGAAAGGTGCAACTAGTGAGAGTAGATCATTTTTGGATGCTTCGCTGTGTCAATTTGAAGGTCATCTTATTCCATTGTGGTATTTAAGATCCATTTTGAGGATCCAGTTGGGTTCTATCAGCGAAGATCTTGTCACAGAACAGCTTTATTATATCCTTGATTTATTCGAGTACTATTTACATTTTTCATTAGCTTGGCTTCTGAAAAACTCAGCAGCTCTTTTGTTTATGGTGGAGCCTCTCTTGGTTCATGCTAAGGGTCATAATTCTTACAAGGTTGATATGGTGAATCTGAAGAAGCTACTCCCTAAAATTGCAGAGTTGTTGGCTCGAAATTCTTTGCTAAGTAATATACAAAACCTTGCAATGTCAATATGTGCAGAAGATAAGCAGGTTGCAGATATAAAGCATTCAATTCCTTATGATGAGAGATGGAGGATTCTAGGGACCTGCTTGTTTCAGCATATGAGTAGATTCATGATATCTAATTTGATTATGGTTCTTGATAAACTTGAAAATGGAAATGTGTCTGGTTCTTTCCACAGAGAATATGCTTATAGAGAATCTACTGTCACTGATATGAATTCTGATAGCATCAGCTTGCCAGAGCAGATTCGATTAGTCTCATTTCGCTTATGTGATTTACTGATGACAACAGTTACTCACATTTCTTCTTATCATGTTAAACAACTTGCAGAACTTTTGTGGCAGAAATCTGAGAATAATTTGCATGTAAGGACTTTTGAATGGCTAAATCAATCAAGTCAATCAGAATCCAATCAGAACCAAACCCTGGATATTTTGGAACTGGTGAACAGGGAAGATAAATATTTAGTTCATCAGTTGTTATGGGATCACTGTGCTGATCCAAAATTGGTATCTGACTGCTTTGCACAGGAAAAACTCAATTGGTCTAATGATTTGGATCATGTGCCCACTAAAGGCTGGAATGACATGTATATAATTATGACAGGGCAACACAAAAGTGGTGATACACATGATAATGAATGTAAACTTAGCTCTAGTCATGAAGTTGGGTCTCCTGTTAAAGGAAATTTTCTAAATGGCCATGCTCATGCAAGATCCAACCAGAAAGATACAATTTGTACAGATATTGCAGCTTTCCAGAATCCTAAAGAAATGTACAAGAGAAATGGAGAACTTTTGGAGGTGATTTTCGCTTCTAAATAATCATTTTTCATATGACCACATATACATATATTATAAAAAATGACATGATGCTACATTTGAGCAGGCATTGTGTATAAACTCTACTGATCAACGGGAAGCTGCACTAGCTACCAACCGGAAGGTTTGTCCTCTTGATTTTCAGTTACTTTGAAGCTTTGCATGCTTGGTTGTCCAAATTTTTGGTTGCACACCACATGCATGCCTGTATCTTTTACACAGAAAAGGTTGTGTAATTCATTTGCTCCCTATGGATTTTGACATGGTTATAATCCAGTATTCAACTCACTGTCTGTTAGCTTTTTTTCCTTCCTTTAGTGTACAGTTTTTTTTTTAGGAATATAAGAAATGCTCAAATCACGTGTACAGTATTTTTTCCTCCCCTTAGAGTATAGTGTTCAGTCTTTTTGTTAAGAATTGAATGCAGTAGCATAGGAGAAATACAACTGTATTGATGTCCTTGAATCATATTCAAATTAAATTGGCTGAAGAATAAGATTTTTTTTTTTAAAAAGGAAAAACGCTATTTTTAAGTATTTGTAATATTGACACGATACTAAAGCTTATTATTAAAAAATACGATGCTAAAAATAGATTAATAAGTTAAATAATTCATTTATAACTATTCATTAAGGAGGAGATTAAAGGTAAGCAATAAAGTTAATACTGTTAACTTCGTTCAAAAGTTAATAGGTATGAAAGATTTATGTTTATAAAAATGAGCAGCTTTTAAACTTCCAATGGTGGTTAAGAAGCTATTTTATACTAATATTTACTCTATTCTTCTTCATATGACTGGGAGTATATCAGTAAGCATGTCCGTGGTATTTGTTTTGGTTAAAATTTGAAAGGAAATACGAGAACTCACGTTAAACGTAGGTAGCATATTTACCTGGAACTAAAGTAGCTGTCTGAAATGTGATGGGGCCAGAAAAGGAAATAGTATGTGTTATACTTGGTAAACATGATGCAGTTGCCTGTGGATCCTCCTGAACCATGCAATGGTAAACATTTTACTTATTATAAACAGGAAGAAAAAGAGGTAGGGAGAAAGATTCTGAAACGAATATTCGTAGTACAATGTTATCAAGAAATTGAAATGAGTAGAAGAGAAGAGTCCATTATATATGTTTACTTGTGCCAGCTCATGCTGGTAACGGATAACTAACAACCTTACTCAGCAGAGGACAGAAGGCATGATAGCCAAGTTAATCTATTACTCTTAACACTTCTTACCGTGAAGGTGTGGCTAATGAACCAATGTGTTATGTAAATAAAAATATGGATGTGGTATTTTATGGATATGGCAATAATCATGGCATATGTTTATTGACTTTGTAGTTTGAGATTATTATTATTTTCAAATGTACTTGGTCTCCCTCTTAGATGGGTTTATTCTAAATTTCTTAGCATTCAGATTTGCACTTCCCACATCTTTATTGTCCAACTTCTGAACATGTGTGAAAGTATATAAACTTCTTTGTTTCCTTTTATTTAATTCAGGGTATAATATTCTTTCGTATGGAAGATGGGACACCTTTTACCGGCGAGTCAGATTTTTTGTGGGCCAAGGCTGATTGGCCACAAAATGGGTGGGCTGGTTCAGAATCCACCCCTGCTCCAACATGTGTGTCTCCCGGTGTTGGCCTTGGGAGCAAGAAAGGGGTTCACCTTGGGCTGGGTGGAGCAACTGTTGGTGTAGATTCTTCCGCTTGGCCCAGCAGAGACTTGACTGGTGGTGGAGCATTTGGAATTCAAGGTTATTCAGGTATTGGTGCCTCTAGGTTAGGCTGGGAAATTCAACAAGAATTCGAAGATTTTGTTGATCCACCTGCTACTTTGGAGAACGTAAGTACCAAGGCTTTGTCCAGTCATCCAATGAGGCCTTTCTTCTTGGTTGGTTCCAGCAATACACACATTTACTTGTGGGAGGTAAGCAAATATTAAGCTGATATACTCATAACATGATACATGTCGCGGTATGTGAAAATTTTTGCTAATATTTTTATGAACAACTAACAAGAGAAGGCATAGCTTTGTCTTTATCTTTAAGGTATCTTATTTTGTTTTTCGGCAGTCAATTCGGCATATGGTTTCTTAAGTTTGCATGTTTACTGTTTATGCTTGCACAATTGCTCATGCCATTCATCTGTCACTAGGGTGGACGGTGTCAATTGAGCCAACAGTTTGTTAAACTAGTCTCTTTTGAATGTGGCATCCTTTTATAGTTATTTGATATTTAGACTGAAAGATAAAAATCGAATCTGCTGTCATCCTACATTAGATTTTTTAACTGCTAGATTTTTTTGGGAGGTCATAGGTTCAAAGTTTAAACCTGTTTACCATCATTGTACCCAAAGAAAATGTTAAATATAAAATGTAGGACATGTATCTGGGTCACTGTAGTGCCATTAAATAATTTGTTTGCGTCGTCAATTTTTCTCGCTTATGGCTAATGAAGAGCATTCTAAATACAGTTCAATAAGGATAAAGCTACTGCAACATATGGAGTGCTGCCTGCTGCCAATGTCCCTCCACCTTACGCTCTTGCATCCATATCAGCTTTGCAGTTTGACCATTTTGGACACCGGTTTGCTAGTGCTGCATCAGATGGAACTGTCTGCACATGGCAGCTGGAGGTAGGAGGAAGGAGCAATGTTCGTCCAACAGAATCATCCCACTGCTTTAATGGCTATGCATCGTATGTAATACGCTTTTTCTGAACTTCCATTTACAATTATACTCATCCTTGAATTTAAGCTGTGTTTGGGAGTAAACTTTTAATCCAGAACATGCATCAAGAACATTACTATAACCTTTTAAAGAGAGTTACCTCATCATTCTGTCTGGCCTTCTTTATAAATAGAAACTTTCCTTCTAAGTTTTCTTCTCCTATGGGGCAGCCTTTTGCCCCTCTCTTTTGTTATCCTACATGCTGGCCACCCTGAAATGAAGGACAAGAGTAGATTCAGGACAGCTTGTCATTAGAATGGTGCTTAACATTTAAATATTATTTTTAATCAGGAGTATTATTTATGAACCATTTTGATCATGTTTAAGATGGATCTGCGTTATGTAATTACAAATCTATTCTACATTTGATTTCAGGGATGTTACATATTTCTCTTCAAGTGGATCAATAATAGCTGTGGCTGGATATAGCTCTAACGCTGTTAATGTGGTCATATGGGATACTTTAGCTCCACCTACAACTTCTCGAGCTTCCATTTTATGTCATGAAGGTCTTTTCCTACATTAGATATATTAATGAACATTCCATATTTAACATAGTCAAGTCATTTAATTTCCATGGATCTATATAAAACTGTTTAAAATTGAGGTGAAATTGTTAATTGATTTTCTATCTAAAAGAAAATAACTTTTCTTCAGGGCTAGGATAGTTGGGGATTTGCATCTTGTCAGCATTAGTTCTTGTCTTTTGAATGGTGCTCAACATTTAAACATGATTTTCTAAAAGAAACATTTCAGGAAAGTTACTTTTCTTCAGATCTGAATGGGTTCTACCCCTAGTTTAGCCTTGAACATGCATACTGACTGTTGCTTTTTCATATTTTCTGTGAAGGTGAATTACTTTCTAAGGTTTCTAAAAACTGAAGGTTTATGTCTTGTTTTATTTATGGCTCATGTCTTTTTATGGCACCAACGTTAGCTCTTGTCTTTTGAAGGTGGTGCACGCTCTCTATCTGTACTTGATAATCATGTCGGAAGTGGTTCTGTCTCCCCTCTTATTGTGACTGGTGGTAAAGGTGGTGATGTTGGAGTTCATGACTTCCGCTATATAGCTACTGGAAAGGGTAAAAGGCCCAGGCATGTGGATAACGTTGGGCAAAGCTCTACCACGTCTTCAACACATGACAAGGACCATAATGTAGATGGGATGCTTTGGTATATCCCAAAGGCTCACTCAGGTAAAGACAATCTTATTTGCCCGGGTAGTTATTGCTTGTTCTTTATCTAATAATTTCTGCATAAATCTTTTGATCATAGGGAGTGTCACAAAGGTAGTTACCATCCCAAATACCAGCATGTTTTTGACTGGAAGCACAGACGGGGATATTAAACTCTGGGATGTCAAGAGCTCAAAGTTAATACATCACTGGCCAAGGATACATGAAAAGCACACCTTTCTGCAGCCAAGCTCTCGTGGATTTGGTGCTGTTGTCCGGGTATTTTTTTTGTGCTTGCATCTTAAAATTCCATATCATGTTTTTTGATGACTTAACTCTATCACCATCACTTGAGCATGGAGACTACGAATCATAGCTGCCCCTGCAGTGATGAACTGAGAAATTAGAAGCTATAAATCTGTAACATTAAATATAGCATTGCTGTTATACTGTGGGGCAATTTGTCCACAGTATATATTAGTCCGTCCCTACCCACTACCCAGGGTGTTGTATTATACTCTCAAAGACCTTTTCTTAACAGAAACCATCTCTAGCTAAATGAATTGTGCCAAGCGTTATTTAAAAGTAAAAGATATTTTTACATCAGACACAAAGTTCGCCCGATTACTGATACTGTTAGCTTAAATTGTCACAGGCTGCTGTTACAGACATACAAGTTGTTCCCGATGGTTTTCTAACCTGCGGTGGGGATGGAATTGTGAAGCTGGTACGGCTGAACAGTCACCTGCATGGTCGTGGAGTTAAATGATGATACATCTGTGATCCATTGTTGTTAAACTATGCTGAAAGCGCGGCCATCAATGACAGGTTACTGACTCTGACAACTTGCCTAAAAAATGTGCACATTGCTGAAGCCACCATCTATTTTGAAAAGGGTTATTTCATCGGTATGTCCAGAATGGTCTGCATAGCTTCAACATCTGGGACAGGAAATAGTTTTGGTGCAAACGGTGCATACTGCGGAACATGAAAACATCTCTTGTGAGTCAACCTCATTGCTATGCTTCTTTGAGCAGAATGCATGGGCTCATTTGATTCAACTCATCATTGAAGAAAACTTATTAACAGGCCGCCATAGAATTCTCCGCAAGCAAGATTTTTGAGAAAAGTTGGTGTTTTGTTTTTAGTTTCTAATACCTATTTGTTTGAGATTGTTGAGGTATGTTATTCATGAACCTAAAAATGAGGTCTTACTGGCTGATTGTATTAGGTTTGTTTGTATACGTTTGAAGTCATGCCTTTTAGCTTGTATATGTTAGGAAATTGTGCGATTGATATTCTCATAAGTACAATTATTGAGAAGGTATAATATACAATAATTCATTTGCCACTTTTTTTTATTTTATTTTTTATTATTATTAAAGTAGTACTACAGTTCTCAAAGATGAGAAACATAGCAACCTGTGTCACGAGTGGCAAGGTTAGAGAGAAAAATTCCTGAAAAGGTATTATAAGAACACCCCATGCACGCCAACTACAATGCTAGGTAAACACGACATCCAACCCATGAGCAGGAGGGACCTTATAATTAAACTGCAAATAATGTTAAAATTCATCCAAATATCGATTAAGCTCAGTTTCAATCCCGATCATTATCCAATTAAAATAGAGTTATGGAGTATAAATCCTAATAGGGAATTAGTTTACAAACCCTACTTTTATCCCCAAACCTTATTTTAAAGTGGAAATGTCAATTATACCCTTTTTATCATTCAAAACACAAACAAAAAAAAAAAAAAAGAAAAAAACCCCACACCCCACACCCCTAGCCACCTTCCCACCTCAACCCCCAAACCTTCCACCTTCCCACCCAAACCCTAAATCCCTCATCTTCCACCTTTATCCTTCTCCCAAATCTTAAACCCGAAACCCCTCATCTATGTTAATGGACATTCATACTTTTTCTTTAAGGTAAAACTCTTTTCTTTCTGTTTTTTTTACGTAACCGTGCAATTTTCGATTATCCCATGTCGGAAATTTATATAAATTTTATAATTTTCCGATACTGGATTGTCGGAATTTCTTCATAAAAAAAATTAAAAAATATATTAATAAAATTCCGAGAACCCGTGTCAGAATTTAACTAAATTCCGACACTGGGTCGTTGGAATTACACAGAGCACAGGAAAAAATAATGAGACGAAGAACAGAACCAGCGAACAAGAGGAAGAACGATACGAAGGACAAGAACAAAACCATGGAAACTAACGAACCAGAGAAGCAGAGAAGGAAAAAATGAAATTAAAAAAAAAAATAAAAAAACCGTACTAAAGAGAGCAAAGAGAAGCACGACCGAAGATGATGTTGTTGGCGGTGGTGATGTGCTTTAAGGTGGTGGTGGTGGAGATGAGGAACCAGAATGGAGGAGTGGGGGGAGTAGAGGAGTCACATAGACAGAGTGGATAGAGTGGGGTTTGGGGAATTGATTTGAATGAGGATTTTTTTTTAAGGCTGATGGGTATAATAGACATTGCACCATTAAAATGGGGTTTGAGGGATAAAGTGGGGGTTTGTAGACTAATTCTCATCCTAATAAATTGGAATCAAACTACATTTTAACTGTGAAAATTCTAAAATGTCCCTTAGTCATTCTTTTTTTTCTTTACTCGAAAACGTTGGAAAATTTTTTCGAATACCCCATGTTTCGAAAAAACTAGCATTTTAGACAAGTGTGTTTTTTCAACTAAACTCCGACAAAAAATGGATTTTTCAACAGTGTTTGGTTGAAAATTGCATTTTTCCAATGTGATTTAATTGGAAAAACTTTCCACTAGTAAATTTTTAGCTTTTATCGATTTTCTCAGCTATAAGCTAATTTTGCAGCTTGTTTTTTTATAGGTATGTCAAACAAAACTTTATTTTTTTAAAATCTTTTTTATACAAATTAGTTTATCAAAAGAAAAAAACTTTTGGTGACAACCTAACTCTACTGTGCAGAAATGTATCAACGGTTATTGAGCACGTACATCATTGGTCTAGCTTTCTAAATATTTCAGAAGAGTCATAGAGAAAACGTAAAGGTGGAGAGTCTATAAACAACTAAGTATGGATCATTCAACACTAATAAGTTGATCTGTATAGAATCATTACAAAGAGGGAACAGGTGCTTCTGATGAACATTTTGGTACATATGGAATACTTATTCTATATACTTGATACTTATTCCAAGGAAAAGGGAATTTTTCTTTGGCTAAAATAGGAAATTGGAATAGTTGCCAACATAAAAGGTTTTGACGTGAGAAGAGTGCATGAAGTTATGGGAGTGAAATCATGTATCCATTACTATTCATGAGTTAGGAGCAAATTTTTATATATTAGAAGTGTCCAGTGGGGAGTGAAAACAAAACATCACACGCTGGCGAGAAGCGTGTTTTTGAAGTTACTATATATATATATATAGATATCATAGCATGCATGAGACACAATTATCTGGTTGCTCCAGCTTGTAAATTATTCCAACAATGGTGGTCTAGCTAGGAATAATGTGAAGGCGTGCATCAAATTTGCTTATGATTAAGAAGAGGAAGATGTCTAATAAAAGCAAAACAAAGTAACCGACCTTTTACTCACCTTTTCAACAAATACAAAGTGAAAATGAACGTTTTGAGTTGTCTAAAATCTTTGTCTTTCCAGTGCTTTATTTATTCAATTCTTGAACATGTTGGCTGCATTGGGACTAGACATTTTCAGCAAGATTAGTATACCAGCTAATCAAGGTTGCGATTGAAATTGAAATCACAAGATTATGATTGATTTTAGTAGTCTCTTGCGATTTCTCCATAGACAATATTTTTTCACAACACAATTATGGTAAATGTAAGATAATCGCGACGGTTATTTGATACTACATCGTATAATTGATTTTAGTAGTCTCTTGCGATTTCTCCATAGACTATATTTTTTCACAACACATTTACGGTAAATGTAAGATAATCGCCACGGTTATTTAAACTACATCCGTTCTTATATATAAGCACTTGAGTTTTTTTTTCCTTTTATAAACTCATTTTTCAATTTTTAATTACATTAATTACTTCTTTTATATAAACATCTCTATTTACTCATCATTTTTTTTTAAAAGTTCCTATGATAATTATGTGAGTAATTTTAAAAAGTTATATTAAATATCAGAAATTCCAATGTCATTAACAATATTAACTAATTTCCTTAATTCGCGTGCAAGGTCATTATAAGTGAAAATGTGAACATTTGGTATGTATTTTCAAAACTACCTCTATTAATAGTATTGAGAATCTAAAAAGTGTTAAATAAATAGGGGTGTTTGTGAAAACAAATAATTAATTGTCATTGAAAATTGGTATAAGGTCTTATAAATAGGGACAAAATAAAAATCTCAAAAGGGTCTTATATACATGGGCGGAGGGAGTATATCTTAAAACATATTAGAAGAAACCATTATAAATACTTTATTCAAAATCTTTTTCCCGGAAATTTGGTGTTTTTCATAGAAACCATTAACTTGGTTATTATTGTTGTTGTATTACTAACTACTAAGCTGAAGGGAGAATGCTGTTGGTAGTTTGAGTTCTTCAATATGGTTTTCAATGTCAAGAATTATTAACTTGATTAGAACATGTTATTTACAGTATTTCACCATAAGAAATGACAAAAGCACTCAAATTTGGCAAGTTATAGCATGGTGCCCAAAGTCAAGGCACCATGTGTGAGGTCCTGAATCCCATCCATAGAATTGTTGGTGCATTAATCCAAGCGATGAGATTTTGTACTCATTTTACTTCCAACCGTTGGTCACCAGTAGCATGAACTGGGAGTTGGCTTTTTTGTTTTCCGTCCAGTTACTTGGTCTTATTTTCTTTTTTTTTTCTTTTGTTAACTGGGGTCTGTTGTTTTCCTTTGTTTTTACTGGAGGGCCCACCAATTGCACCACTGCAGTATGTTCTTCATGAATGTTGGGCGCAGTACAGTTTTTCTTTTTCATTTACTTAGTTTTAATAAATGGAATATAATTATAATAATTTTAAACATTAATAAAAAAGAATAATGAATTTAAAAGTTAATTATACAAATGGTTAGTAATACAGTGGTTAAATTATTAAAATGATTAGTAATACATTTGTTAAATATTTAAAGTATTTAACGTGAAAGGCACTTTTTCATTTTCAGATAGATGTGTTCTATGAATCACATGTCTTTTAAATAAGCAAACTCGTGAATTACCTTATCCAAAGAAAAATTGATAGGAACCATTAACCATAACACGACTCTATGAATGACATGTCTTTCAAATATTCGTTTAGTTTTGTGTAGTTAAATTATTTTATTGATTTCCTTTAATGTTGACAATATAGGACGTTTATTGACTATTTTTTTTTTGGTCTTCACGTTACATAGTATTGACTTTAGGTTAACTACTATTAGTGAGGTCAATACTAATTAGAAGAAAGCATGCACCCATGCAAGTTCTAGCTGTAACTATTGGTTTAGTGTTAGTTCAACCATGTGTCATGCATGTTTTGACGTCTATGTTAATACTAATTATAAAGAAGCATGGTTGCCGATCCAAAACTATTATGACGTTTTTTATTATTAGTTGCCATGGAATTCAATTTAATTAATATAAAAAAAAAACATAGTACTTGCCACGGTGTTAGATTTGATTAATGTTTAAATGTATTTTTTATTATAATATTAAGAGCACAAAAATATGAACCTTAACTGTTGGGAAGCTTCTTAATATATATATTTGTTGTCCAGAAAATTATTGGTATTTCTATTTTTTTTGTATCTTCACGTTACATAGTATTGACGTTGGGTTAACTATTAATGAGCTCAACAATAATTAGAAAGAAACATGCATGTTTTCACCTGTACGTTAATACTAATTATAAGGAAGCAAGGTTGCCAGTCCAAAAAAATTATGACATTTTTTATTATTAGTTGTGTTAAATTTAATTAATGGTTAACAGTATTTTTTTATATTATAACAGCAGGGAGATGGTTAAGATATATAGGAACCTTAACTCTTGGACAGGTTCTTAATTTGTAGTTCACTTGTTTTCCTAAACTTTGTAATAGAAACCATAACAATTATGTTAATAGCTCACTTAAAAAAAATTAGTATAGTAGTTAAAGAAAAACAAGAACCAATAACCATTATCTTCAACCTTTGTCCTTTTGCGTAACCCTAACCCTAATAGTAAGTAAATGAGTGAATAACTTTTCTTTGAAATTTGTGTCTAAGATTAGATATTTCATATAGCAGAGGTAATAATAATTTTTGTAAAGTTTACAAATTACTATGACATATTTCAAATTTATGTTAATATATATTTAAGCAACTTGTTTATTCCTCATTCCTCATTCACTTCTTCTCTTAACCTTTGCAATGAAGACCCTAACAACTTATATATTTAAATATAAGTAATTAGTATGGTTTAAATTATGTGTTAGTTATTATTTCAACGTGGGTTGGTCAAGTGGTAGTTCACTTGGTCCGTTAACCAACTGGTCTCGAGTTCGGGCCTTGGGTATGGAGAAATCCCCGCTGGGAGACCCCTACTGCTTTGTGCGAGCTCAGTTGGGTTGGACCAGATGAGTCGGATTCTGGGTAAACTAGATCCGGGTATCCGTTGGTGTAAAAAAAAACAGAAATAGTACAGATAAATTATAATAATAATGTTTCATGTTTTTTGTAATTTTTTTATAATCACAAACACAAGGAATGTATGATATTGCTTACTCAATTTAATACCACTATAACATGTCCAATATTCCGTTTAAAAATTTCTAGTTACAGGTTGCAAAAACTGGCTATAGTAAGTCATGTTTGGGCATCATGCATGGGCCTTTGACTTTCGGCACCATGCTATAACGCACCCTCAAATTTATGGAAAATAATAAGTAAGAACAGAAAGGGATGTGGCTGATTTTGGTGGGGTTTGATATATAGCATGTTTAGAAGCATGTGTGCCCCTCCATTCCCAGTCAATGATATGATTTGCAACAGAAAATGTTCACAGCTGGAAACAAGAGAATAGCTAAAAACAGTGAGGGAAGAGGAAAGGTTATGCTGAAGCCTTCCCTACCATTGTGGTCATGTTGAATAATCACTCCCAAACATCTTATTATCACCAATTCACGCTATAGGGATCATGAAAGCTGACAAATACAATAGAACCTGCATAACCTTTTACTTTCCTCTAATAAAATATATATCTTCTAAATAAGTAAAATGACACTCCGCTCTTTTAAAAGGGCCTCCCTTCCATTCTACTTCAAACCTCCAGCTCTATTCACTCCTCTTGACAATGGCCAACTTAGTCACCTTGTTTATACTGTTGTTGAGTATGATATCTATTATCTATAATGTGAAATTTATGGCAGATGGAAGTACCATGGGAGAATCAACTAGGTTCTATGATTTCAAGGTACATTATTTATTCTTAAAAGTGCACATAATGTCACAACTAATGCCATTGTTCTATACATTTGTTAATGCTCTTAATGGCTACATCTACATCTACAGGTACAAACTAAAAGAATTACCAAACTTTGCTACTCCAAAGACATTGTCACAATTAATGGCATGTTTCCAGGACCTGTAGTTTATGCCCAAGAAGATGATAGAATCATAGTCAATGTTACCAATATGACACCATTCAATGTAACAATTCACTGGTAATCTTAATTTCTAGCTCATGCACAACAAAACAGTAAACTCAAGGATATTTTGTCACTAACATTATTGAATTTTAAATTTTAGGCATGGTGTCAGACAAAAGCTATCATGCTGGTATGATGGACCATCCTTTATTACACAATGTCCGATTCAAGCAGGTCAAAGTTTCACCTACAATTTTACAGTGGTGAAGCAGAAGGGCACTTTCTTCTGGCATGCTCATGTTTCTTGGCTAAGAGGAACGGTTTATGGTGCAATGGTTGTTTATCCAAAGACCAGTATGCCTTACCCATTTATGATTCCCTATCTAGAGCACACAATCATATTAGGTAATTACCTTATATCATGCCCCATATTGAGAATTCAGAGCGTTACATAGTTGTTTGTTCTCCATATAATGCTATTGTTATGAGTTGATTCCAATTATATATATGGCAGGTGAGTACTGGCTGCAGGATCTACAACAAATTGAGCATGCCACTGTAGCAAGTGGAGGAGCTCCTCCTACAGCAGATGCATATACCATTAATGGTCATCCAGGACCCAACTACAACTGCTCCACCAATGGTATTAGAAAGATACGAGAATATAACAACAAACAAAATATTTGTGACAGTGGTGATTTACCTTTATTGGGATTGCTTAAAAGTGTCAACTAGTTGGGGTCAAACATTTTTTTTTTAACTAGATGTTTCAATCAGATAAGAGATAAGTTTAAGCCATGACAGTAATTAGAATCAAGTGATGGATGATGGCCAATTAGCAATGTTCTTTCACTTGCACTCACTTATTTCATGACAATAACCTCAGGAAAATGTGCATTTCACCATTTTTTTAATCACACAACTTTTTGCACCTAAATCCTAATCATCTAGCATCAATCACTGTCTTTCAAAGCAAAAGTCTTTTAATCAATGGTTATAAAGAACATGTAAAAAAAACTATGAAAAAAGTACCAAAATATCATTACTCGTCCACATAAACACTGACCTCCTCACAATTAATTTATGTTTTCTGACATCCTTTTCTTTCATTCATTTCTTTCTTCACTGTTTCAGATATCTACCAACTTGATGTGATTCCAGGGAAGACCTATATGTTAAGATTGATTAATGCTGGTTTAAACACTGAGAACTTCTTTGCCATTGCTAATCACACATTAACGATCGTGGAAGCTGATGCTGAATACACAAAACCATTCACTACAGACACAGTGATGCTTGGGCCAGGGCAGACATTGAATGTCCTTGTGTCCACTGATCAACCAGTAGGAAAATACTCCATGGCTGTGGCACCTTACAAGTCTGGCAGGATTGTTCATTATCAAAACATTTCAGCCAGTGCCTACTTCAACTATATAGGAGCTGCACCCAATAGCTTATATTTACCTGCTAAATTACCTAAACCTGATGATAAAATGGCTGTTAAGACAGTCATGGATGGACTAAGGAGCCTAAATCAAGTCAATGTCTCCAAAGAGATTGATAAAAACCTATTCATCACCATTGGATTAAATGTCCAAAAGTGTTATTCAAAGACACCAAAGCAGAACTGCCAAGCCATGAACAATGGTGTCCTGGCAGCTTCAATGAACAATATAAGTTTTGTTCAGCCAAATATTTCAATACTGGAAGCTTATTATAAGAAGATAAAAGGATCATATACTGAAGATTTTCCCGACGTGCCCCCTAAGTTCTATGACTTTGTTTATGGAGCACCTAATAACATAACACATGACACACAGTCATTGAATGGGACTAGAACAAAGGTCCTTGAATATGGTACAAAGGTGCAACTCATTCTGCAGGACACAGGAACGGTCAACATTGAAAACCACCCCATTCACTTTCATGGCTACAGCTTCTATGTAGTAGGGTATGGCACAGGGAACTATAACCCACAGACTGCACAATTCAACTTAGTGGATCCCCCATACATGAACACAATTGGAGTTCCAGTGGGTGGATGGGCAGCCATTCGCTTTGTAGCTGATAATCCAGGTAAAAAAATCAATGTGTATTTCATTTGTGTGTTGTTTTACTTAAACGGCAAGGAACTACTGATTTCTTGCTATCAATAACATGAAACTACTTGCAGGGGTGTGGTTTATGCACTGCCACCTTGATATACACCAGACATGGGGACTAGGAATGGTATTTATAGTGAAAAATGGAAAAGGAGAGCTGGAGTCCTTACCACATCCTCCAGCAGACCTGCCACGTTGTTAAGACAACAAATGCACCAACGGAACATAACAAATGGTACTGACAGATCCCACTCAAGTGTTCTTTAGCTCCAAATTTGTAACTGCAATATTTGGCAGTGTACCATTTCCTTTTAAAGCAGAAAAGCATGGATGTAAAGAATTAAATTTCTTTTCCTTTAGTAGAGTTATATCTGCTAACCAATCAGAATTTTGAAATACTGTAAAACATTATTATTGGAAATCAAACTGAAAGAGTTACTCCACTTATCTCCAAGTTTTCATCTCTATATTAGTTTCAACGAGATGTACATATAGACAAGAAGTTGTACACAAGAGGCGATTCACATCCAATCTACTAGGTATATATACCTCAAAAAGTAAAAGCTTCAATTGTTCCGAATGTCAAGGGGAAAGGCTGACCTAGCGAGCACTGTAAAATGAAAATCTGATAGACATGTTGCACTCAATCCTAGCTAATAAAATCTCAGAAAAACATGCAATTCGTTGTTTGCTCGACAGAACAACTTATGGGTTGACCCTCTCCACAATCCAACTTTTCTCTGCAGTAGCACTCACACTTGATTTGAATGTTAGCCTCTGGTTACTCTTCAGATTTAAGTAATCAACCTGTAAATTGTTTAACCTAAATATTATAACTAAAAAGGCATATATTAATGTTAGCCTAGGAAAGATATCACTACCTGGTTTGGTTCTAGGATCAGCAGACAAAAAGCATCAACTGGACCTGTAGAAGGATCTAATGATATTTCTGGCTGTGCCTGTTCACTTAAAATTGGAACTCCTGGTTCGGGCACCAAATATTGGATCCTTGAACTCAATGACCTGGCAAACCAGGATTTCTCTCTTTGCTGCATTAAGAATTGAATAATTGATAAGCGGTGGGGAAATTATATGATTTCAGTTTTTGAATTGGGGAAATTATACCATATGGTAGCATTTAAATTTGAAAAGAATAGTGATATGATATGTTTTGGATCGATATCCCGGGTCTAGGCCTAAAATGAATGTGCCAACACTGGTCAGCCCAAATAACGACTCCAGGCTGCCTTGACCATCACAACCAATTAAACTACCTAATAGGAAATTACCATATCATAACAACATTCTTCTTAATAAAAACGTTTAGGGATCACCTCTCTCTCATAACTGTTTATCCAAATAATATCTAAATTGCATCTCTTCAGATACAGCTAGACTATAATAGACATGGCTAAGCCACACGGGTATACTTCTATTTTCGTATGATCCCTAACTTGACTATCGAAATGACTTGCAACTAAACCACCCTCTTTTTACCATCGCAGCCTCGCACATAGAGGTAACCACCATCAACCAACACTTGAAGACAAGATAGACAACTCTGATCCCGACTTTGAACAATCAATATGTTAAAATGAAATCAACGAAATCCAATCCCTTTAAGAATTCTGCTTTCCCTGTTTTGATGAGGGAGAATAAAGGCTTCTTGGTTATGCAGAGGGAACATTAATACAAAAAGTGTAAGACCCCAAGTCAAACTTTGGTAGCAGCAGATGTGTAATCTCATCTGATCCATATGATTTGGCTACCCTACAAACTAAAAAGTAGCTTGGTTTAAGCAGTTTTAGCCAAGTGATAGGTCTTTTTGAGTTACTTAGTTGATTATATGGTAATTTTTTAGAAGCATAAAGCACAATGCTTTACATATCAATGTCAATTGTCATCCATCTATCACGGATTATGCATTATGCTTCTCTCAATTCCAAATAGTTGTGAATAGCACAAAAGAAATGTTATATCCTCTTAACAAATTAACCTAAAAATTCTCTCAAAAGCAAAAAAAAAAAAAAAGGAAGAAAAAAAGGACATGTCATGATGTTAGGTTCACGAGGTTAGAAAGTGACACATGTCACTTTTATGTAGTTAGGATTATTTTTTAAGTCTAACTTGTTAAGGGATATAACATTTATATTAGAAAAATGATTTAGAGACCTACAAGCCTACAAACCTACACATAAGATCATGACACTTGTTATTTTCAAGTTAAAAAAAATTAAATAAAAGAACTTAAATGACAAATGTCAAGATCCTAATGTGTAGGCTTATGAGTATGTCTCTTTATGTAGGTCTCTCAATCATTGTTCTTTATATTATAGTAAAAATATCACAAATTCTTTTATTATTTGAGTAATATGTCATATTGGTTCCTAACTTTGTAGGCACCAATCAAATTAGTCCATGAGATTATTGAAATTTCAAATTAGTTCTTGAGATAGGAACATATCATTCGTATAGTCTCTGACGTTAATGATCCATAAAGTCAGGGGCTAATTAGACCGGTTTCGACAATCTCCAAGACTAATTTGACCGATACTTAATGGTCTTTATTTTTTTTTTTTCCAAAACATCGTCGTTTTGGTCATTCCGTGAGTCCACGTTATGGATCACTAATATAACTTACGTCTTCCTATCTTATGATATGGACCAATTTGAAATTTCGAAAATCTCAGAGACTAAATTGATTCAGTGCCTACAAAGTGAAGCACCAATCCAACATATTACTCTATCATTTAATCATTTTCTAATTACTTAGACAGAGTACATACAATTCAAGCATAACTAACTGAAATGAAATGTTTTAGCATAAAACCTACCCGAAGTTTAAGCGGGTCAGGATTGGATCGATCGATAACATCAACGTTGCCAGTGATCCGGAACTGCTCCCATGAATCAGTGAAATACCAGCAAATCTCAGCACAAGGGTTACGCACGAGCTCTGCAATCTTGCGACTGCGGGAATCAGTGTTAATGAGGATGTTATGAGTGTTGTCTTGGAATCCTCTGAAAACGACGGTGCGATTGGAAGGGGTTCCGTTGGTTCCAATGGAAGCGAGTTGGAAGAAGCAAGAGTGTTTGAGATGAGCGTTGGATTCCAAAGCGCTAAGTAGAAGCTGCTTCCATCCCACTGTCCCCATTGCCCAGTTATCTATCCCCTTCTCACAATTCAGTATTCAGACTTCCCTTAATTTATTTATGGAAAATGCTAACAAACTGCTGAATTTGTTAAAAGAAATGTGATTTTTTATGTTTTCGAAAAAATAATAAACGTGGATTTAGGATTTTGTTTACCTATCAAGTAACCTTAACAAGTGTTTAAAGGTTATAGCGCTTATTAACAAGACACTTTATTTATTTATTTATATTTTCTCAAAGGTTTTATCCTAGGTAATTATTTCCTAAATTGTTACTCATTTGTGTTTTTAATATTCACTCTGTATATAAATAATGTTTTTTTTTTTTTAAGGTTTTGCGTAAGTTTTAAGAAACATGGCATGCTATGATGATATTGATTGACAGTAAAGTTATTTTTGTTTGAATATTTCTAATTCTTCAATTGTTAGTCTACATTCCAATGGACTCCGGATCACTAGTTACAACTATTTAAATTAAAAAAAAAACATACCTCAAATTATTTTGATACATTTGGTTGAAAAATAAAAGAAAAGAGTGAAATGTGAAGGTCTTTCCTTACAACTTTTTGAGTAAAAATGGATGCAGCTGCTAAATAATTTCACAACTAGCTCACTACTACAATATTGCATAGTTCGGGAATGAGGAAGAAGAAAAGAAAATCATGTGAAGAGTGGGTTTTCAATTTTAGGAATATTGGTTATATAAAAATGTTTAAAGGGTTTAATTGTAAAGTTTGTAATTTGTGATTATTCATGTTTGATATGATATTGTCTACCAAGCATAGCCAAATTGGTAATGGACGAGTATAAATGAGTCTAAGGTTTCATGTTTGATTTTTCACTAAGCTAGAACTGTTTTGATTTATGATGGAAGCGTTCAAGTAACTGGCAGGTCAAATGTGACTGGGTGGGTCAAAGATTCTGGATATAAAAAAATATATCAGATATGACATTTATATAGATAGAAGCGCATATGTCATTATTTTATTGAATTAACTATAAAGAGAATAACAAAACTTTTTTTTTTTGAGTAGCAAAACAATACCATTTTAGTTTAGCATTGAACCATTTCTTTGGATCTCTTTTGAATATATCCTTAATGTAAATATGGTTCTCTTAAATGTCCAATGCCCACTACATTATGTTGATGAAAAAAAAGGTCAAATTGATTTATGAGATTAGTGGTTGAAGATGAAGTTTTTATCATTGTTGTATGAAGGGAGGCGAGATTATAGACGTTGGATTAAATTATTCAAATTGGTCTATAAGATTATGATTTTTTTTAAAGGCCAAATGACATCGTTTTGGCCACCATACCGGTTAGTTAACGTGGGTTGACTGTTAAGGACCGCTAACGGCATGGACTAATTTGACTCACATTTTGCTATCTCAGGAACTAATTAGTAATTTCAATAATCTCAATGGCGAAATTGACCGATGTCTACAAATTCAGGGACTAATCTGACATATTATTTCTCTTAAATTCCATGAGTTTTTAATGTAAATTAGGTAAAACATTAAGTGTGTGTTTGTTTCCACGGTGAAAAAGTGCAAAAATCATGTTTAGAGAGTGTTAACTGGGAGTTGAAATCGACAAAAGGGCAAGAATGTCGTACGCATAAGTGACGTCGACGGAAGTGTACTTAAACGTTTTGTTTAAAAGTGACTTCGAAGGAGGTGAACGTGCGATCCGACAAAGCTTGGGGTCAATTTCGACAAAGGAAGCGTGTCGGCAACATAAGTGATGTCGAGGGAGGTGTACTTAAGTCTTCCGACTTAAAAGTAACTTCGAAGGACGTGTACTTGTGTCGACAGAAGTAGGAAACGGAAGGAGAGGTATGCGTCGAGGGTATGTTGGCGAGAGAAAAGAGGAAGTCAGAGCAGTCATGTCAACATTTGGAAACGGAAGAGTAATTATGACAACATTAAATGCGGTCCATGGCCGCTGGCTATAAATTCTCCACTTCAGAAACTGGTAAAGTCATGAGAGAATATGGAGGAAATAATGGCTCAGCTTCACGAGTTTTGGAAGGAAGATAAAAGATTCAAGAACCCATATGATCTGAGTTCATGAAAGATCAAACATGTGGGATTAAGGGATTCGGGAGCCGAAAACGAAAGGAAGAAATCTTTGCTCTGAATACCCTCCTTTTCCTCATGAATGGTGAAAGACCAAACATGTGGGATTACATATGAATCACCTCTTGTGTGTCGAATCAATGTGGAAAATCCGAATTGGAGGAAGCACTGAATTTGATACATAAGACTTGGTGAAACCTTCGTAATCCTTCATGGCCCAAGGTTTGTGCCCAGCTAGGGCCAAGTTTTGGGTGTCTTTCCCTTTAAAGAGGGAAAGGAAAAGACCTCTGATGGCATTCTACTAGAGATATTGGAGGCAGACTCTTTGGTCGACTGGTGTTAAAACACTATTAATCAGAGGGCATGTCGCCAATATCGATCGAATGCATCTGAGGCCGACACGAGGTCAGAAGTCTATCCCGACAGACGACCTTTTTGTCGGAATGAGCTTGATGTCGGTGGATCTCCCAGGACCAAAAGGCAGGAGCACAACAACGTCAATGCCTCAGACAACAAAGAGACTTAGACAAGAGTTTAAGTTGCTTGATTTCAGCCGAAGAAGAATACTTGCCGAAAGGGGTCTCGACATCACAGGAAGGCTCGACAAGGTATCCATGAAGCCCAAACCACGACGTGGGTAGTTACATCGTGGGGGATAGCGTAGTGGGTAGTTATTTAGATCGTGGCTTCTGCAGTTATGCAGAACGTGCGAATATAATTTGTAATAGCTTAGTGGATTCCTATGCCTATAAATAGGAAGTCCTTAGGTTGTAATCGGGGTCGGTTGCCAGGTTGACACACATTGGCCAAAATCCTACACATCTCACCAGAGCAGATTGAAGGAGAAACGCCATTGTAAAGAACCTCAGCCTTCCACCCCTTTAAATTCAATGCAATCTTTACGCTTTCCAATTTACTTTCCAACGCAATTTACTTGGCTGCAATTTACATTTCCGCAACTTTAAATTCCTTGCAATTTACATTACTGCAAACTTTAAATCGCTTTCCATTTACATTCCTTGTCGCGTCGTGTTCTTGGCGTCGATTTTTACCTTATTGCCACTTTTTAACGCTTTAATCCCCAAAAACAACCAAAAATACGGTCAAGTTACTTTGCAAGATTACCACATAATCTGTCGTTACCCACACTCCACGCACATCGTCAGTTCAGCAGACGTCGAACGAAAACCCCCCAAACAGAGAGAAGCATGTGAGAGGAAGCTTCCATGTGAACGTGCCTTTGTTTAAAAAGCATAAACAAACACACTTTAAGAGTAGTCATTAGGGCATTTATGTGTGATTAATTCGTAACAATGGAAGGTCTAGCACCTTAGCTTGATTGCCCCATTCCTTATATAATGTCACGGATTGGAAAGGAATAACATAAGTTGGATGTTGAGATCAACTTTGTGTAGAAGAGTGGTTTTTTCTTTTTTTAATTTTTTTAAGTGTGTCACCCCTGAATCTTATCAAAACTGCTCATGTTCTTGTTGTGGTTCAATAGCCTTATCATCACTTGGTGTGACGCCTTCCCCCTTATCCTCATTCTCTCTTATTTTTATTTTTTGATTTTTGTTTGAACGACAACACGCTTAAGTTCTTGATTCTTGTTTTTGTTGAACATTCCATTGACAAGACCAAACGGTGATCATAGTTTGAGTCTAAATTGATAACGTACAATTTGTTCTTTGTTAGTTTGAGTCATAAGCGTGTGCGTGCACTTGATACAAATGACATAATGAACTCTACTGCCAAAATATTTTTGATAGAACAAATTCTAGGATGATCAATTAATTCACACCTACACTCCAGAGAGGTTATTATCACACCTTTGTCCTTATCACCATCACCACACATCATGACCTCACTGCTAGTCGACCACCACCGCACCACCGTGCATCATTATCCCATTATTGTTCTCATCGCCACCGCCACTTTGACACCACCGTTATCAAGTCCGGAAAATATATATAGGAAAATGTTAATAAGTGTTTTTAAGGTATTTGTTAAGGAATTATATATAGTTGAAAAATGTAATTTTTAATATTTTCTAGAAAAATGGACGCTCAACCCATATACATATATCTGGGACTTCTATCCAGGTAGTGTTTTTGCAACCCATATACAAAGATCTAAGACTTCTATATCTAGGTGGTGTTTTGAGATGCATATAAAATACAAGATATAGGGTCAGTACATCATCAAGCAAAGCCAACACTGCAGTAGTTTTTCACGTGCTACAAACTCTTCCACAATCTCACTTAAATTAGGGTTTTACTTTGGTACCTTTTCAAAATAAAGGGTTTTGGTACTCTCTCATATTTATTCAATCAAATTATGATAACTCCAATATACTATCATGTAAAAAAGTGAATAAGTTTAATAATATTTTGTAATCAAATATGTTTGATCTTATTTGCAAGATTTTTTAACTAAACCAATTCACAACCATTCTCAAATCATGAACTTTAATATCAAGTTTTTATTCATCTTCGGGCTAGCAACATCAACGTCATGCCACTATTATCAATCTTCTTGTTGGATAACAATGAGAATAAGAACACTTCACTGTATTTTTTTATCAGCTTAAAAAATTGTATTACTGCAGTTGAGACATAATCTTCAACACACAAGAATATATGTTCTCGTCTAAATTTAGCGGAGATTTTGAGCACCAAAAACATATAAAATGTGGAGAACATCTTAACATATAATCTTCGGTCTTTATTGAGTGCCAAAAATATCTCGGTGTAAATTTCATTGACTTTATTGACATGGTAGTATATTGTATTTGTCATGATTTGATTGGAAAAATATGAAAGAGTACCAAAACCCTTTATTTTGAAAGGGTACCGAAGTAACACCCCTTAAATTATATTCATAATATAAATATCCGTCCTTGTATCCTAATTAATGATCAAATGCGAGAAATTTTTTTTTAATAAAAATATGAGCAAAATTTTATCGAGGTCGATTTACCTCAATGTCAGTCATTTGATTACCCATGCTACAATTAATAGATTTCACGCACGGGCTTGCTATCAAATCTCACATAAATAAGCTTAGATTGAAGCCTTATAAAATCATTCGCAACTCAAAATTTTTTTTTCTTTCCATTAACTCAAATAAATGAATAATCATTCATTTTGTTTCATATATATTATTGTTTTAGTCTTTTATTTTTTTTCAAAAATATTGTTGCTTTAGGATTCCAATAATTGATCAAGCCTTTTTTTCCAAGTATATTATCATTCATTATATTAATGGTTTTTTTTCTAACGCTGTATATCATAAGGTACATGTTGAGAAACCCAAAGTTTGTGAGTTTTCATTGAAAATTATCACATTTAAAAAATTCATATGCATTAATTACATCAATTCTCAATACAAACTTACTCAAATATAAGTTTCTTAACGTGTGCCACAAGAGACACTACATTAGAAAAATTCATCATTAATTACACTATTAATTCTTTTTTATTATTATAATTACACTATTAATTCTATTTTTTATTTTTCCTCTCAACTCCATCATCATAAGTATTTTTCATTTTTATATATATCTATCAACTTAAAAAACAATATATATATATATATATATATATATATATATATATAGAGAGAGAGAGAGAGAGAGAGATATGAAATAATGGAGTAAATAAAACTAATTTAAAGTAAGATTTAATATGTCTTTGATAGAGCCCAAAGCAGTGTTGCCACTCAAGCCCAGGCAGACAGGCCCATTTGCAAGGTTCAAGGATTAGGTTTTATACCTCCGGTTCTTCTCTCTCTCTATATATAAGATTTTTTTAAAAACTTATATTTTGGCTTTATTTATAAGGCTTTATTTTAATTTTTAATAGCATTCAATTATTTTTTTTCATAAACACTTATTTTATTAAATGTATTTTTTAGAGTGTCAATAATAATTATATGTGTGATTTTGAAAAAATATATCACATTTTCATATTTTTAATATCACTAACAAAGTTAACTATATTTCTTAATAATCAATGTGTAGATTATCTAGCTAAGCAGGGGGTAAAGTTGAAGCTTAAGCTCCATATGTTTGAGGTTCCGCCACCAGCGCTTGCTCCAGCTCTTCTTGCTGACTCTATGGGAATTGCTTTCCTTCGTCTCTAGTTTTTCTTTTTTCTTTCCCTTTTACCAAAAAAACTATCTTTCTTAATGAAAGTAAAAAAATATCACAAAAGTCTTCCATATCGGACAAAAAAATGCTACCTCCATATCTAAATATAAGATCGTTTTGACATTTTTATTTTGTCTTTATTTATAAGACTATATACAAATTTTTAATGACAATTAATTATTTCTTTTCATAAACACCGGTACTTATTTAATATTTTTTATATTTCCAATAATATTAATAAGGGTAGTTATGAAAATACATACTATCAAATGTTTACATTTCCAATATCATTAACTAAATTAACCAATTTTTTTAATAAACCTGAAATCTATTTAAAAAGTAGTATTATATACTCCACGGAGGAAGAGAATAGATATTTAAAGGATATTTGTGTCTCAAGACTAAGCCAGCTTTTTTCTTCCTTGAACTATAAGGGTGATCCAAGACAAACAATCCCAAATAGGTTGAATTATTAAGTGCTCAAAAATCACCATCTTTTACTACTCATTTTATTAATATTTTTTTATTTTAATTCAAAAAATAAATATTTAATGATAATAATGAGTCCAAACCGATTGCTTAATAATTTCTCATCTATCTTCTTCGTCATCATATTCAATACTACGTCATATCTTGTTTATGTTCGCATTCAGTGAGGTTTGAAAACAGTATTTACCGTATCATGTCAAAAGAAGAATTATTGCCAATTACATACATTTCAACCACACTTTCAAATTTCAACTATGTACTGCTAATCAAGAGGGGAAAAGACAATTGTTTGTTAGAAGGTAGGCACGTGAGAAGCTAATAAGCTTCAAACATTTAATCTCTTTCGTAAAAGTTAATTTATTATTTATACTAAAAAATTAAAAAGATCAAGACCTCTATACTGCATGGTAAAATTTTCTTTTTTCTTTTTCTTTTTTTTTTCACTTCTTGTTCATACCAATAAAGATTCAGCAAAAGAATCCAAATCATATTGGTAATCTTCCATGTTCAATAGCTGAAAGTACTCATCATATAATTTCTCTAACGTGCCATGATCGTCGGTAGTGAAATAAGGCTGGCAATATTCCACAACACCTGATTCGTTGACCATGTCTTGGTCTTCACCGAAAAAGTCAAACCCATCATTTTCTCCCAAGTTACCACCCACTTCACAAACCATGTTGTTCATCATCTCTTCTTTTATCTCTGCATCTTCAGGGCTTTCCACCTTGTTATCATTATTCTCTTGGCTTGATGATGATGCAGCAGCTGAATTATTATTAGAATCAAAGGTGAAGGTACTATCACTCCTAAGCAAAGTCAAAGGTTTGACCCTAATAGGTTTTGGTAAATAAACTTTTGTCTTTTGTGGCTCTTCATCATCATCATCATCATCTTTTGTGGCTTTGTTCTTCTTGTCCTTCTTCTTTTGCTTGTTCTTCTTTTTGCCATTGGTTTTCTTCTTTTTGTTGCCACTTGAAGGTTCTTCTTCTTCTTCTTCTTGATCTGTTCCTAATTGATTTCTCATCTTTTTACAAAGATGTGTGTTCCAATAATTTTTTATTTCATTATCTGTTCTTCCTGGTAATCTTCCTGCTATAAGGGACCACCTGTTTCCAAGGAGTGAATGCATTCTGATAATAAGATCATCTTCTTCTGGAGTTATGTTTCCTCTCTTTATATCTGGTCTAAGATAATTCATCCATCTTAGTCTGCAACTTTTTCCACATCTAAGAAGCCCTGCATCAAGCATATAATTATTTAGTATAAAGTTCAACTTAGGTAAGCTGGAAAACATTTCATTAGTTATTAGTTAATTTGAACATTTAATACAAAATTAGCATTAAATTAAAAAACACCTAATATATCATAATTTACTCATGAGGGTATAATATATGAATTGAATTTCTCAAGCTATACAAACATTTTTTTATTCCAAGTGAATTCTTATTCAAAGGTGAGATATTTATTTTTATTTATTATTCGATGTCTAAGTGAAGATCTCATAAAAGTGATTTTTTTCATGTATATATAAGCTGTGGATTGAATTTAAAATCATATGTTTAAGGGGCTCATATCTTCTCTTTACTAAGATCAACACATATTGATTATATAAAATTTTCATAATAATAAGTGAGATTTTTTGTCTTATAAAAAAAAAGTGAGATTTTTTGAATTTTTATACCTATGATTTTTAGTGGAAAATTATAAGAATGACGTAGATATATACTATTTGAGAAAATCATGCTAAATATGAAGATAGGAGGGAGTGATGGAAGGGTGGACAAATTAAATGAAATAGCACCAAACTCTTTCTTACCAGCTTTTTTGGGTAGTGATTTCCATTGGCCTTCTCCATGAGCTTGAATATATTTGGTAAGCAATGCATCTTCTCTAGGAGTCCATGGACCTTTGTGCAGTCCAACTTTAGAACAACAAGGAGCTCTTCCCATCCTTTTGCTCTCTCTCTTAAAGCTAAGGAGCAAACTCTATTCTGTAGAATGTAGATAGGAGAGAAGGTACTTGAACTCAAAAGTAAGCAGCCTTGTGCCCTTTAAATAGTCGAGCACCAAAGCCTACCAACACACCACTTCATTATTTTATTATTATATAAGTTAACTTTATGGGATGAATAAGGACAAAATGATAGCCAGCCGTGGCTGCTTTACTCTATTCATTTTTTTAGGCGGAAGCTGTCAATGTAGAATGGTTATTCATTTAATAATATTAATATTAAAACAAAATTGTAATATGTGATTTATGACACATTCAAAAGAATAAATAAGTGATAAATTTGTTTAGAAAATTAATACATTTTTAAAATTTATGTATATTAATAACATTAATTTTTAATTATGAATTTTTTAAAATGGGTCCAGTGGCATACATTAAAAAAAACATATTAAAAAGTGATATTTTTATTGGATTTTCTTATTGAATAGTACATCCATTCCAAAATAAGTATCATTTACATTATGGCTCATGTATTAAAAATATAATTAATATATTTAGTAATATGAAATTTTTATATTATTTATCTAGTTTATCATTTATCTTGTTCTATATTTTTTTATTTATTATCTCTCTTATTAATTAGTTAATGATAGAATTATAAAATAATAATTAATATTATATTAATTTTTTTAAAATATAGTTAAATAAAAATGTAAACCTTTTTTATTAAAAAGAAATATATTAAATACTTACTCCTTCCGTCTCATTATCTTGGTAAAAGTTAACGAAGTCAACAAAAATAAGAAAATATCCTTTTGATACAATGCCTAATTCGATTTTCAAAATCAAATATAATGTATGATTAAAAATTTCAATCACACAACTTTTCATATTTATTATTATGATTAATACATATTTGAATATATAATAATAATTGGATGTAATAATATATTTAGTGGATGTAATGATAATAATTGAAAAATTAATGGATCATCAAATTTTCTTTTTTTGGTAATTAATTGTATCTTTCCTTACTTATTCAATCATGAATATAATATACAATCTTTAAGATTTTTCATTTATTATTTTTACTTTGATTTGGGACAAAAAAGTGTATTTTTTTACCAAGAGAATGGGACGGAAGGAGAATGAAATATTTATTTATAGAATGGTTGTAAACTTGCAGTATTCACGCGTAAACTTTCCTTTTAATAGTATTAAATAAATAAGATTGTTTGAGAATCTAAAAAGTACTGTATTAAATAAATATGGTTGTTTGTGGACACAATTAATTAATTTTTATTGAAAATTGATATAAGATTATATAAATAAGGATAAAATAAAAATCTCAAAAGAGTTTTATATATAAGGAAGAAGGTAATAATTGAGTTAATTAAGCATGATTTCAAAGACTTGATCCTTATTATTACATGTATAAAAAAATTTGTTGGCAAAGACAAAATTCTTGATGTACATAAAAACAAAAAAAAATCAATTTAACTATTAATCATATTATTTAATATATATATATACACACACTTTTTAATTAATGATTATCCAATTATATCTCAAATCAATATCTTTAAATACCCCCTATCATTTTTTTAATATCATTTAACAAATTTTATTTGGTTGTACTAATTTTGCTAAACTACTTTCAATCAGTTATTTATACAGTTATAAATTATTAAATTTTCAGTTACAACTTTCAACTAAATTTACAATTATCATTTACAAACTTACAAACTATAATCTACAAATTTAAAATTATAAGCTAGTTTTACAAAATATAATCTTTATTGGCGTGATCAAGTCTTGAACGATGTAATAAAATTTTTCTTAAAATTTGAACTTGAACACTCACATTCCGTATCTTAAACTTAATTAAGATAATTAAGTTAAGGGACACAAGTACTTAATTAAGTTGTTTCTTTCTATACATCAGGTAATTCAAAAATCATTTTTATCACTAAAATAACCCAACAACCTCATTATTTATCCGAAACAATAATGTTAGAGTCAAATATATTTAAAAAGTGGCAAGGTTTTTTTTTTCTTTTTTTTTAACACTTGGTAAGGTTAATTAATTTTCTTAGGGGATATTTTTGTAAGATACAAAATTCAAACTCAAAATTTTACGTTAGGAATATTATTACCGCATAATAAACCAATAATCATCTGTCTTATCTTCCTTCTGCAGGCTCTGTTTCATTGCTTCTAGTTGTATACTTTCTTACATGCATATAAAACTCATCAAGTAATCAAAATACAGAATATACCCCTTTATTAACGGCTAAGGAACAACAACAACTAAGCATTCGTCCCTTTATTAAAGTCTATATAAATAATGTCTTATGATAAGTTTTTCTAGGTCTTCCTCTTCCTCTGGCCCTTGTAGTATCCTCCATTTAGTCTATCCTCCTAACCGGGCTTCCACCGACCTCCTTTATTAACGGCTAAGGAAAATCTAATTAAATTTATACACGACTAGAGAATATATATATATATATATATATATATATATATATATAATATTTGGAATACGTCACTTTGAAATGAAATTAAACAAATTATTTCGGCCACTGCCTTGTTAGGTAGAAAAAAGTTCACCGATTTTGAATCTTACCCATTATAACAAAACGAGACAAATGCAGTACATCAGCTAGTAGACTATATAGCCTGATAAGTTTGTAATTTTCAAGCACGAGCACAATGTTTTTTTGACTCTCTCCATCATGTTATTAATTTACTTAGAAAAACATACTAATAAAAAACGAGTTTTAATTTTTGTCCCCATAATCTAATTTTTGGCCCACATTTGAAAAAGACTAAAATATCATTGCCAGTTATTAAATAGTTTCCGATTTTAGAACGTTGGAGAAAGAAAAAAATTTCTGAGAAAATATATTCTGACTCATGAGTATTACAAATATAAATTTTTACACTCTTAACATTGATCAATCCGAAGTGTAAATGTTGAAAATAATACATGCTTTAAATTTCATCCCTTATTTGCTTTGATTGTGTTTTTTCACACACAAGAAATTTCTTTTGCATATTTTGTGTTCTTGCTAAGCTAGTATTGTTGGAAAGCTCAAAGTTACTAACTTTATTGTTTAATAATGTCATATAACTTGAGAATAAATAAAAATTCTCAATACCTCCTTACCCTTAGAAACATAGCAACGAGCTCCGTATTTCTCTTTTAATGGGCGCAAGCTCCAGATTCTAAATATATGATCACCAAATTCATCCCGTATAGAGATGTAGAACGAAGTCCATCTTCTCCAAGATTTACATTTTCGACCAACCAGTATCGAAAATGTAAAAAGTGCAAAAATTTACATTTCTAATACCAGAGTTGGAACATTATTTTTGATATGAATGTATTGAAAATGTTTTTTTTTCCAACATTCCAAAGTCGAAAACTATTTAATACCAAAAATTAAAACTATAAAAAAAACTTAATACCAACATGGGGTTGGTCAAGTGGTAGCTCACTTGGTCTCTTAACCAACTGGTCTCAAGTTCGAGCCTTGGGTATGAAGCAACTTCTGCTGGGAGACCCCTACCGCATAGTGCGAGCTCAGTTGGGTCGGGTCGGATGAGTCGGATTTCGGGTAAACCATATTCAGATACCGGTTGGTGCACACCAAAAAAAAAACTCAATCAACCACCATCTCGTGCTTGCCTAAAGTAGTAGAGAAAACAAAAACTAGGGGTGTTCAGATCCAAACCGATCCAAAATAAAACCGCAAAACGATAAAAAACCGAAAACCGCAAAAAATAGAATTTGTTTGGATGTTTTTGGATTGATTATTGAAAAACCGATTGGTTTTTGGTTTTACTTCTAAAAACCGATTCAGATGGAATTGGACCGGTAGTTATAAATATATACACAAAAATACACTAGTTTAGGCTTAATACTTACGCGCGCACTACATATATGTACAATGTTATATTAGTTTGTGCTAATTAGAAATGACAACAACAACGATAATTGTTTTCATGTATATATGTTTATGACTTGTCAAAAAAATGTATGTTTATGAAAAAAAATTAACTTTTAAAAAAATTATATAAAAATTTTAATTAAATTAAAATCGGACCGAACCAATAAACTAAAACCACATGTTTTATTTTGCATTAAACTGAATTGGATTTGATTGTGTGATTGGACCGATCCGAACCAAACCGCATATATATTTTATGCTTGGATTGAATCACTTTTTACCTCAAAACCAAAACGAACCGGACTACAAACACCTCTGACAAAAACAATGAAAATTAAACAAAAGAAACAACAATTAAACCAGCAAGGACATAGAACGTTGATACATAATTTTTTTTTTTAACCAACGATATTCTCTCACTCCTTCCCCTCACCTCAACAAGTATTGCTCACAGTAATAGAACATTTGATTTTTGGTCCGATACAATACCACAATACCAAAATACCAGAGGGTATAAGACCAAAAATGATGAGTCATGTCAAACATAGCCTAGTTCATCTGGAATCATTAAGAAAAAACTCATGTCATATTTTGGAGTTTGGTTCAATATATTAAATATTTATATTTTCAATATCACTAATAATGTTAATTATTTTTTTAATGAATATGACTTTTAAAAAAAAAATCTTACATACAAAACCAAAGAAGTAATAATTTAATATTTCAATCTATTTGCACATATACACATGATTATCTATCAAGTTTTTAAAGTTTGAAAGTTAGAAATATTGGATTAAATCCCTAAAAATATTAATTGATGAATTATTGATTTCATTAAAAACTTTGAAAAACAATACTTCCTTCGGTTTTTATTATAGATTACATTTTAGAAGATTTTTTTGATTCTAATTATAAGTCACTTTATGTTTCCTATACATAATTTATTGTTTTTTCTCTTTTTTTGTCCTTATTAAATGTTTTGGCTATTTATGTTTTTTTTTCATTAATGAGTGTGAACTTTTCAAGAAAAGTTGAGAATGTAAAATTGTAATGTTACAATATATTCTCAGATAATTCAAAAAATTAACTATTCTTTTGAATATATATAATTCGGTTAAGTATGCACTATAATATAACAAGCACCGGAGTTAGTATTACAATTCCACATAAATCAACACAACTACGTACTAACCACTTCTTGCAAATTGTCAACCAATTTCAACTCGCAAAAGTTGCCATCTACTACTTCACTTGATGCTCTCAATGACTTCCGAGGAGTGTGGTTCATGTATATATTAAATACGGGAGAGAGAAATAAATTTATATAGATATGATGGATTCTATACTAAAATGCGTAATTCCTTATATATGTCAAATATATAAATTTATATAGATATTTAACTTAATTAAATATTTTTAAATATTTTTTTAGTACAACAAGTTATACGTAGATTAACTACGAGACAACGCATCAAAGAAAATGAGAAGAGATAACAAATAAAAAAAAAAATGAGAAGAGATAAATAGGAGAGAGAAAAAATTAGGGAAGAGAGATTATAGTATAAAAATGAGTAGATTTTTTAATTGTTTGGTAGGATAGAAAATGTAAAAAGATATGGCAGAGAGAAAAATTAAGTTTTCTTTCTTTTTGTTTGGTTGAAAAGAAAAATGAGAAGAAAAAAAATTTGTCAAAAAACAACTATAACCTTATTTTATATAATAAAAATAAATATATTTGTCAAAATGTATGGACATTTTGATATATTACTCAAAAAGTGATACATTATGACACCTCGAGACAAATATATCTTCATTCTCTCTTTGATGGGGAGAGAAAATTTTTTCGTTTAGATCCACCTATTTTCCCAAAGAGATAAAAACCTATATTTTCTCTCTATTTTATCTTTCCCAAAATCCCCCAAACCAATCAAAGCCTTAGTTATATATACTTTGGTGTTCACTCCGGCTCTAAACAATTCGCACAGTAATTTATAATGCTGTTTTTCCTCGATAACTATTGAAAAAATAATACTTTAACACACACACGTGTGTGTATATGTATAAATTTCCATTATAGTATGTATTAATTCTTTTTAAAATATATTAGCGTAAGATTTTGACTTACTATTATTATTTTTTCCTTCATTTTACTATCCAATTATTGTCAAAATTATTTGATTAAATTTATTTTTTTTACTATCAACACTATATGTCTATATCAGACTATTTAAATGATGTATCGTACATCTTTGAATGCCAATACAAAAAATTATATAATCACAACGAGTCAAATTTATACTCCAAGCCCTTGATTGATTGATACATGTTATAGTATGAGATCTCTCATCGTTATAGCCAAAATATTACACATGACACATTGACACGGATAAAGGAATATATAACTTTTTAATATTTAAGATTCGATACGGCTATTATAAAATTTATTATTACTTTATCCGTGTATAAAATATTACATATGACACAGATAAAGGAATATATAAACTTTTTAATATTTAATATTCATACACCCGCGCAAAAAATTTTGAAAGAGATATTATAAAAAGGTAACTAGAAAATTTATGATTATAGCAAAAAAAAAAAAAGTTTTTGCTCACAATATATGCAATGGAAGTTATATCCTTATTTTCGTTAAAGTCTCTCTTGTAAAGGGAAAAGAGAAATGAAACTTAAAGTGTTTAGAATAATATATCTGGGATATCAAATGGTTCTAGTCCAATTTTTTAAGATAAAGTTTGAAATGACTTTGATATATGACATTGAGAACGGGTTAGTTTCCGATGGATCGGATAAAGAAACGTAACAATGAAAATCATTCAATTAATCAATATAATGTATATATATATTATTCATGAAAAATAATGTAGGTAAGTTTGATAAAAAAATTCTTTATATTAATAAATTATTAATTTATCAATTAATTAATAGTACCTTTTTAAATTAATAAAATTGCCCAACATTATTAATTTATAAAAGTTTTATGATAAAAAGAAGTGTAGTTATCGGAATCTAAATCAAAACTCGCTAACGTTTCATCACTCTTAATTTTACTACTTGATTTTGAGCTTCAATTAGATTAATAAATTTCATCTTAAATCTTAACTTTTTAAAATCCTCAAAAATGTAAAAACTAAAACTCACAACAAATTAGGAAGATTGAGTTTTATTAGAAACTTTACCTAGGCATCTTCTAATGATTTTTTTGTGGGGCGAGGATATTTATTACACGCTTATATATGATTTTTTTTTTCCTTTTACCATAGATGACATTTTAGGTTTATTTTGCATACTCAAATCTATCCTTTATCACAAATTGTGAAAGGTATGATAACTTTCCAAAAATTGTGGTCTTAATTACTAGGAATTGATGACTCTTATACCTGAGATCCCATACTCTTTAAGCACCTAGTTAACTATCATTGGACCAACTTACTTAGGTACTTATATACAAATTTTATTATGAACGTGAAGGTGATTTAAATCTAAACCTTCTACATGCATTATCATTAAGATTAGCTTATTTAAAAGGCTTAAATATGAAAATGGTCCCTATAAATATTGACTTTTTTGAAATTGGTCCCTGTAAAATTTTTCTTTTGGTTTTGGTCCCTATATTTATAAAAAAATTTGATTTTGGTCCCTCTTGTTATATGTGGATGGAAAATGCCGAAAATGTAATATATTATATTCTATGGCCAATTAAGGATGGTATTCTTGCATTAATTCTCAAGAGCAAACAGACAACTTACATTATATAAGAAAATCAGTTCAAAAATCATGGCACCAGAGAGACCAAAACCTATCAAATCTAAATAATAGAGGGACCAAAACAAACTACCAACATAATTATGGGGACCAAAATTTAACATGAGGGACCAAAACCAAAACGTTTTGTAAGTACAGGACCAAAATCAAAAGAAAAATTTTACAAGGGCCAACTTCAAATAAGTCAACATTTACAGGGACCATTTTCATATTTAAGCCTATTTAAAATAAACTCATGCCTCTCATCTGCCACTGACCAGTCATATACAAAAAACTAGGTACAAGATCTCACACTATCATTTTGTTGAACACATTCCATCATATTTTCGGTTCAAATTTTTAAGTGACAAGTTTGTTAATTTTTATTTGGACTTAACTTAATTTTTTGTTATTTCATGTTATTTTAAGAAAAAAACAATTCACCTTTTGATTTTGTTTTTCAAATCAAAAGTATTCATTCAGTACATAGCGCTTTTTATAAGCGGATTTTTTTAGGGTTAATTACAGTTTGCTCCCCTTGGTTTGCCTAAAAATCAGTTTGCCCCATGTGGTTTCAAGTTAAACAAATTGTCCCCCTGTGGTAAGCAGTTAACTGAAAAAGAAAAATAAACCAGACCAAACCACCAAACCAAACCAGCTACGAGAAAAACTTCTATAAAACCACCAAACTAAACCAGCTACAAGAAAGAGAAAAACAAACAAACAAAAAAATATACTCCTTTAAACATAGGAAAAAAATATATTTATCTTAATCTAAAATACAAGTAAAATTATTAATTTTTTTTATCAAATTAAACAAAATTATTAATTTTGTGATAAACATATAATATGTTTATCAAATTAAAAAAAAAATAGGTAAAGTGTGGAAAGTATAATTAAGAATGAAACAAAAATTAAATAAAATATCAATTTTTTTATGAAAATGACAATGAAAATAAACAAAATAAAAAAATTAATAATTTTACTTGTATTTTAGATTAAGATAAATATATTTTTTTGGTGTACACCAAGGGTATCCCCAACAAAGCCTTTTTCATGCCCACGGCAGAGATCGAACTCCTGACATCAGGTTTAAGGAACCCAGCTATCTACCAACTGTGTTGGGCTTTATTGGTGATAAATATATTTTTTTTTCTATGTTTAAAGGAGTATATTTTTTTGTTTGTTTGTTTTTCTCTTTCTTGTAGCTGGTTTGGTTTGGTGGTTTTATAGAAGTTTTTCTCGTAGTTTATTTGGTTTGGTTTGGTGGTTTGGTCTGATTTATTTTTCTTTTTCAGTTATCTACTTACCACGGGGGCAGTTTGTTTAACTTAAAATCACATGGGGGTAAACTGATTTTTAGGCAAACCAAAAGGGGGTAAACTGTAATTAACCCTTTTTTTTAACATCGTTGCTTTTCCAATTTAACTAAACTAAATGAGTTTTTTTAAGTACTATTAACTACGGTATCTCATCAACCCTGTGCTTAAGGAAACCAAATTTGCACAAATTTGTTAATAAGCGATGATAGGAAGTAAAATTATGCACTATTAGAAAATACTTTGACATAGTGTGATTTTATACATTTTTACTTGCCTTATACTCCCTCCGTCCTGATTATAAGATTCTTTTGACACTTTTATTTTGTCCCTATATATTTATAAGACCTTATACCAATTTTCAGCCCGGTCCTAACCTATCTTGGGCTCTAGGGCGAAATTTTTTTTGGGCCCTACTAAAAAAATTTATTAAAAATAAATAAACTAAAACACTATATATTTATATATTTAATTAATTAAAACAATGATATCAATCAATAATAAAAATAGGTATTATATAAAATAGAGTTGAAATAAAATAAAATAAAAATTATTAATTAAATAGGTAATTAAAATTGTTTTCATGTTACTTCTTCCGTCTTTGAATATAATATCCTTTTGGTTGAATAACGTTCATTACTAAAGTTGGTTAATTTAGTTAATTGTATTTAAAATGTGAACATTTGATATGTTTTTTTTTCAAAACTATCCTTATAAGTATTATTGACCATCTAAAAATTGTTGAGTAAATATGGGTGTTTGTGCAAAAAAGTACCTAATTGTCATTGAAAATTTGTATTAGGTCATATAAATAAGGACAAAATAAAATTCTCAAAATGATGTTATATTTAGGGACAAAGGGAGTAAATTATAAAAATAAAGTTAATAAGTTAACTTATTTATAAGTCAAGTGAGCAAATAAAAAATAAATTAAAATATTATGCTAAACTATTAATAATTGAAAGATAAAAATATACAACTATTAATTTTTTTTTAAGTATAAGTACTATTAAAAAAATTTATGGGACCCCTAAAATTTTTGGGCCCTGGGTGGTGGCCCTCAATGCCCACCCCCAGGGCCGGGCCTGCCAATTTTCAATAATCATTAATTACTTTTTTCCAAACACTTCTATTTACTTAACACTTTTTATATTCTCAATAATATTAATAGGGGTAATTTTGAAAATACATACCAAAAGTTTACATTTCCAATACAATTAACTAAATTAATCCACTTTCTTAATTGAAGTGAAATCTTCCAAAGGGTTCCTATATTTAGGGAGGGAGAAAATGTGTAAAGAAAAAAGAAAATGTGATATGAAGAAAGAAAATGTGTAAAGAAAAAAGCTGGATCCCATAAATCTTTAAATTAATTTAAAAATCAGATATAATGTTAAGATAAGATTTTGTTTTGTAGATGCATTTACTTCCTCCGGTTTCATTTATATATATAAAAAAAAAGACTCTTTGCTAATATAAAGAAAAATTAATTAACTTTCTATTATTCTCAATACAATCATTCCTAAAATATCCTCACAATATGTTGAGTCATTTAATTTTTGTTTCATTCTCAATGTAAATTTGGTAAAATAATCCTTTTTTTTTTATGAATTTGATAAAATTAAATATAATCAATTAATTTCCTTAATAAATAATGAATTAATTATTTTTGCTTAAAAATGAAATCAAATAAATCTATTTTGTTATAAACAATTCATATTTATCCAATTAGTGGATGACTATCTATTGGATTGAGTTTATCTCTATTAGCTTGGGTTTATCCTTCTTTGTGTTTATCTTTAGTTGAAACCACTTCATATCAGGGTTTCCTATCTCCCTATAAATAGGACTCACCTATGATGTAAAATGTACACTGAATATATCATAATATATTGTTGCCTCTCTTCTCCTCCTTCTCTCTTCTTCCTTATTTGCATACTTTTTCCTCTGGGTTGTACTACACATACATTAGAACAATTGAGATACATCACGTAGCAAACCAAAAGTTTGCAGATAATAATAAGTTCATTGTTTGGCATGACCGGTTAGGCCATCCCGGATCTATTATGATGCGAAAAATAATTCAAAATTCTTGTGGACACCAAATGAAGAAACAAAAGATTCTTCAAACTAATTGTCTTTCATGTGTTGCTTGTCACCAAGGGAAGTTGATCATTCGGCCATCACCTGGGAAAATTGAGTATGAATCACTAACATTTTTGGAACGTATACAAGGTGATATATGTGGGCCAATTGACCCATCATGTGGACCATTTAGATATTTCATGGTTTTAATTGATGCATCAACTAAATGGTCACATGTATGTTTATTATCTACTCGTAACCATGCATTTGCGAGATTACTTGCTCAATTAATTAGACTTAGAGCACATTTTCCTGATTATCCAATTAAGAAAATACGTCTTGACAATGCTGGTGAATTTACGTCCCAAACTTTTAATGATTTTTGCATGTCTATTGGCATTGATGTTGAACATCCTGTGGCACACGTTCATACGCAAAATGGACTTGCGGAAGCACTTATTAAACGACTACAAATAATTGCAAGGCCATTACTTATGAGATCAAAACTTCCAATAACTGCTTGGGGACATGCAATTTTGCATGCTGCAGCACTAATTCGCATCAGGCCAACAAGTTTTAACAAATCATCCCCTTTACAAATGGTTTTTGGTCAGGAACCTAATATTTCCCATCTAAGAATTTTCGGATGTGCGGTATATGTTTCTATTGCTCCACCACAACGCAATAAGATGGGACATCAAAGAAGGTTGGGAATATATGTTGGATATGAATCTTCATCCATAATAAAATATCTCGAACCAACAACGGGAAATTTATTCACGACTCGATTTGCTGATTGTCGTTTTGATGAATCTGTTTTCCCAACATTAGGGGGAGAAAATAAGCAGCCGGAAAAAGAAATTATTTGGAAAGAATTATCATTATCTTATCTTGATCCTCGTACAAAACAAAGCGAACTTGAAGTTCAAAAGATAATTCATTTGCAAAACTTAGCTAACCAATTGCCAGATGCATTCACTGACCTAAAAAGAGTGACTAAGTCACATATTCCAGCTGCTAATGCTCCAATAAAAATTGATGTCCCTGTTGGACAAAATACAATTGCAAATGAGTCTGAGGCACGTCTAAAGCGTGGCAGACCTGTCGGTTCCAAAGATAAAAATCCTCGAAAAAGAAAAGGAGCTAAGAAAGAAGATGGTCAATTCGAGGATATGGCGACTCTTGAAGAGCCTTCAGACATAATTAATAGTTCAATTCCAGAAGAAACTCAGGTACCTGAAAATTATGAAAACAAAGAGATCTCAATAAATTATGTCATGAATGGAATTCAATGGAACCGAAATGAAATCGACGTCGACGATATTTTTGCATATAATATAGCGCTTGAAATTATAAATGATGAGGATCATGAACCAAAGTCTATTAAGGAATGTAGACAAAGAAATGATTGGCCAAAATGAAAAGACGCAATTGAGGCAGAATTGAATTCACTTGATAAGCGACAAGTATTTGGACCTGTAATCCGTACACCTAAAGGCGAAAAGCCAGTTGGATACAAATGGGTTTTTGTGCGAAAGCGAAATGAAAAAGGAGAAATTATGATATAAAGCAAGATTGGTTGCCCAAGGTTTTTCGCAAAGACCTGGCATTGATTTTGAGGAGACATATTCTCCCGTGGTGGATGCAAGTACTTTTCGATACTTAATTAGTCTGGCAGTACGTGAAGGGCTCGATTTGCGTCTAATGGATGTCGTTACAGCCTATCTATATGGCTCTCTTGAAAATGACATTTATATGAAACTTCCTGAAGGATTTAATTTACCTGAAATATATAATTCAAATTCTCGAGAAGGTTATTCAATTAAATTGAATAAAAGTCTTTATGGATTAAAGCAATCTGGGCGCATGTGGTATAATCGCTTAAGTGAATATTTAATCAAGGAAGGATATAAAAATGATCCAATTTGTCCATGTATTTTTTTGAAAAGGAGTGGCAAGGAATTTGCTATAATTGCTGTTTACGTTGATGATTTGAATATTATTGGAACTCCTAACGAGCTTCCAAAAGCTGTAAATTGCTTGAAGAAAGAATTTGAGATGAAGGATCTGGGAAGAACAAAGTTTTGTCTTGGTTTACAAACGGAATATTTAAATAATGGAATTTTGGTACATCAGGAAACTTATACTGCAAAGGTTCTTAAGCGATTTTACATGGATAAAGCACATCCATTATGTAGTCCAATGGTTGTAAGGTCACTTGATGTGAATAAAGATCCTTTTAGACCTAAAGAAGAAGATGAAGAACTACTTGGTCCTGAAGTACCATATCTTAGTGCGATTGGGGCATTAATGTATCTTTCTAGTCACACACGACCTGATATATCATTTGCTGTTAATTTATTGGCAAGACATAGTTCTTCACCTACAAGGAGGCACTGGAATGGAGTTAAGCATATACTTCGTTACCTTAAAGGTACAATGGATATGGGTTTGTTTTACTCAAATATGACTAAATCAAATCTTATCGGTTATGCCGATGCATGTTATCTATCTGATCCTCATAATGGTCGATCGCAAACCGGTTATGTATTTACATGCGGTGACACAGCTATTTCATGGCGATCTATGAAACAAACGATTACTGCCACTTCGTCTAATCATGCGGAAATTTTAGCATTACATGAGGCAAGTCGAGAATGTGTTTGGCTAAGATCTGTAATTCAACACATACAACAAAATTGTGGTATATTATTTGGAAAAATGAATCCGACCATTCTATATGAAGATAATGCTGCATGTATTGCCCAATTGAAAGAAGGATACATTAAAGGAGATAGAACAAAACATATTTCACCAAAATTTTTTTTATGCTCATGACCTACAGAAAAATGGTGACATAAGTGTTCAACAAGTTCGTTCAAGCGAGAATTTAGCAGATCTTTTTACAAAGTCTTTACCAACTACAACATTCCAGCAACTAATACAGAAGATTGGTCTTCGTCGTTTCAAAGATATTTGTTCACATGAGGGGGAGCAATAAATATGCACTGCACTCTTTTTCCCTTATCCACGGTTTTATCCCATTGGGTTTTCCTGGTGAGGTTTTTAATGAGGCAGTATTCATTTGCGTATCAAAATTATGTACTCTTTTTCTTTCATTAAGTTTCATAGTTTTTTTTTTGTTAGTAAAGTTTTTAATGAGGCATATTTTTGTAATAGTCATCCAAGGGGGAGTGTTATAAACAATTCATATTTATCCAATTAGTGGATGACTATCTATTGGATTGAGTTTATCTCTATTAGCTTGGGTTTATCCTTCTTTGTGTTTATCTTTAGTTAAAACCACTTCATATCAGGGTTTCCTATCTCCCTATAAATAGGACTCACCTATGATGTAAAATGTACACTGAATATATCATAATATATTGTTGCCTCTCTTCTCCTCCTTCTCTCTTCTTCCTTATTTGCATACGTTTCATAACATATTTTAGATATCGAATTAGGTGAAAATTTAATACTCCTCTATTCTCCTCTGCCGGCACGCCGCATTCATCAACTTGTTTAAGTCCGAACATTGCATAAAGCCCTTAATTGTCTCAAAATCCCTCCTATGACCTCGGTAGGTAACCAAATCATCGCACCTCCATTTTCTTAATTTTTTTCTCATTTTCCTTTTAGAAAATATTTCCTTCAATCTTATTTATATGACACTTTCTAGAAGGATTGTTTGATCCTAAATATAAGACACTTTGTATTTTTTTAAAGAAACATATATATTATTTTTATCAAAACTACCCCTAATTATTCCCCCAAATCCCAAAATCTTATAACCGTGTACTGGTCTAGAATGGAAGTATTACATTAACCAAGAAAGATTCTTCATCTCCTTATTCACCTGTGCAACTCTTCCTTTCTTTCTTATTTTATATATATATATATATATATATATATATATATATATATATATATATATTTCTTCCTTTCTTTTATGTACTCCGTATTGCTTTTTTCTCTTTAAATACTCCTACAATAGATTTCTTGTTTCATAGAAACAAACTGAACTAATATATACAATAGATGTATATTGCATCGTCCATTAACACAACGGAGATAAATCAGTGTTATGAAGAGTCAATTGAAGACACTAAAGCACTTCCATTTTCATCCATGGAGGTAGATGGAGAGAAGCATGGAAGGTACTGAAGCACTTCCATTGACACAATGGAGATAAATCAGTGTTATGAAGGGGAAATCTCATTTGGAGGGAAGCATGGAAGATGGAGAGACATGAGAATGGTGATGGGGAATCAGATTTTTGTGACTGCAATTTAGTTTGGAGGGAAATGAAATTTATTTTTTTTTCAGATTTGATAGTCATGGTAGATGGAAAGACATCTTGAGCAACCATGGTTATAAATTTTCCTTCTTTCTCTCGGTTATGGAAGGCAGGCTAGACAACATGAATGTGTTTCTCTTCCTTTCTCACATAATAATGAGTCTATTTCTCTCTCTCTCACACATGATTGGATAATTTGGAGGCAAAGCATTTAATTTTTTTCATGATAATTTTTGTAAGGAGGGGTAAAAATGTAAATGTAATGACTTTTTTATTCTGAAATCAAGAAAAAACTAACTTTAACTACTTTCTTGGTCCGAGCAATATAGTTGAAAGTGTCTTATAAATAGGACCGGGGGGAGTAGTGTTTTTTACTCCTATGTCCCTAATTATAAATTACTTTTACCTAATTCATGCAAATTAAGAAAAGGAAAAATGCTAAAGAGTGCCTTTAGGACATTGTTTAAGAAATCATAAAAGGTAGTTTTATCTTGGAAAATGTTGAATTTGAAACATCGAGGACCAGTGGACTTAAATTTCAAATGTAAGTTTTTCCTTAATGTATTTCTTAAACAATATTGCCCTGTTAGCAAGACCCTTAAGAAAAATAATTATTATTCTCAAAATTTATAAAAAAATATGTTGTCATTCCAACATTATATTACCCCTATTTAAAACTTTACAACTTTATTCATTTCTCTCTCTATTCTAATTATTACTTTATCATACCTATGTAATTATGAAGGTTGTATTTGGAATAAGCTCTTTAATTTTACCTAAATATTCCAAAACAACTTATAAAAAGGGACAAAAAATCTACCAAATTGGTGCATTATAATAAGGGGTGAAGGGAGTGTATATATCTTAAGAAAAAAATTATTGATGTATTTAGTTTTGCTTTTGTTAATACCAACAAGAAAGTAGCTAAGTGGTAGAAGTGTTGAAAAAATAAATGTGTTAATCAATTGATTAGAGTTGCATCGTGGTACAGAGGAACTACTTTGAAAGCCTAACAGATTGTATTGAGAACATTCACTAGTACAGATCTGTCATTTCAGACCGATTCCGCACCCCATTCAGATCGGTTCCGAACCAGTCTTAAAAGTGGCGGTCTTATTGCTATGCCTTTAAATGAGACTGGTTCTGAACCGGTCTCGTTCCCAACTAAAGAGACTGGTTCCGAACCAGTCTCTATTAAAAGATGAACCAGTCTCATTGAGTATTTTGAACCGGTCTCATTTAAACCAAGAACCAGTCTGATTGAGTGATTTGAACCGGTCTGAAAAAAAAATAACCAGTCTCATTGAGTATTTTGAACCGGTCTCATTGAGTATTTTGAACCGGTCTCATTAAGTATTTTGAACCGGTTTCAATTAATTTTTTTTTTTTGCTTTTTAAACCGGTCTCATTGAGTGTTTTGAACCGATCTCATTAAAATCTGAACCAGATCTCAATTAAATTTTTAACCAGTCTCGTTTGATGTTTTCAACCGGTCTCAATTAAAAAAAACACATAAATATATAATAAAACTAATAAATAATAATTATCTAGACATAACTAGATTCTAAAATTATATTATAAAAACCACGTTATATGCATATCTAGTACAAGATTGATCAACACAAGTATATAACACTATGCCTAGTGAAACTAACATAAACTACACAAAAGTCTTATATCTAGAGCGATAAGCTGCAAACTATCCCTTCCTGAATCAAAAATGCATCATTCTATCTTCTCCAGCCATCACATCCTGTCTTCCTCGATCCAACAATCTATCAAGATAGAATATAAAAACATATCTGCAAGTGAAATATATAGCTTTCCATGGTAAGAAGAAACATAAAATTTCTAAATATAGATCCAAAGTATGTAATATAAAACAATTCCTGCCGCCACTTAGATTCCATTTGAAAACTAATTTACCAAACAGATAAGTGCTAATAAAATTAGGAGCATATATACTCAACTGCTTTAAAAAAATCTTCCATTCACTCATCAGATCCAATAAGGTATGACATTATGACAATTAAAAGCTACTGGTATGTAAGTGCTAATTGCTCCATTTGTGTGTACTATCTCCTAAATGATCATAAGTTTTGATTATTTGTGTTGATTAAAAGGATATAATTGCACAAATTTACTCTTCCAAAACATGGTGGAACAGTTATATAATTTTAAATTGAAAACTGACTGAATGTGGAATACATCAATTTTTGCACAGAGCACCAATTTTTGCACAGTATGGCATTGGATTCCACCAATATGCATATTGCAGAGAAAAAACTTTAATAGTAGTTTTAAACAGAAAACCTGAATGGCAGTTTACATGAAATTTTCTATGAAATCTGTTTGCTGTTTTTGATACTCAATACCAGAAGTTAAGCAGAAAACAAGCTATTCAAAAATAGGGATCAAGAAATTTTATTTTGTGAGATAAATATAGGAGAAATTAGTCAACAACCAAGATGTGTCAAATAAAAATCCTGAATTACCTTGAGAACATTTAGGTTAGAAGCTATGTTATAGACAAACCCACCAACAAATGCATCACCTGCGCCGGTCGTGTCAACAGGTTTAACTTTAACACCAGCAACCCTTCCCTTAAATTCCTGCACAGAAGTTTGGTAATCACTATTAGCTAAACAATGGCGATCACTCACGAAACAATAGAAAGGCATGTGAAATTTAGTAATCCTGATTGAACACTCAAGTAGTCATCGAGTACATTACAACAAGATGGAGTTACACACATAAATTCACATTCAACAAGTCACAGCCATCAATTTTCAACAGATAATGATGAAATGAGGGATTATGCCACCAATTAGACGACTGACATCATAATCAAATGACCCTGGAAGTTTACCTTGGTATAATACCGACAACCCTCCGACCCTTCAGTAACAATTAAAAGCTTAAGGTTTGGGTGAAAAAGCTTCGTTAGTACAACATTATCATCGTAAGGATCATCACCACCAGTCAAAAATGTGATCTCATCCTCGCTTATCTGCACATACTCAATAGAATGCCATATCAGGTAAAGCTTATTTTCAAAATGAAACATAATCAAGAAAGGAAAATAAAACAACTTGAAATGGCATTATGAAGCATAAAAATCTTCAAGCCACATATTTTACCTGTATGACATCGGCTTCATCCCATATACTCATTATGCCGTCCCGAGCAGCCTCGGCTGATGGCCATAGTGCCAATCTCAAATTTGGATCATATGAGAGAATACAACCAGAGTCTTTAGCGATTCTCAAAGCAGCAAGATGAGCTGACTTGCACGGCTCATCAATCAAGCTGATGGAACCGTAATGGAATATTTTAGCCTGCAATCAATGCCAAGAGTATGCTAACTTAAACCAAAGGTATTGAGACACATTTCATAAATACAAAAAGGAAATTGAAAATACCTGCTTTATGAGTTTTATATCCAGCTTTGACTCATGAAGAAGCATATCAGCACTGGGATTTCGGAAAAACAAGAACTCACGCTCACCATCTGCTCTAAGTGTAACAATTAAGCAAAGAAGTCCAGTTAAGCAGAAATATCAGAAAGATCAGAATGAGTTATAACTTTAATGTTCTATATCACTCAGAAGATAGTCAAGGAGAGGTTAGAGAGGGATTTTATTCTCTCCAGGGCATCTCATAACCCTTCATGCTCATAAAAGATATTTTTTATATTTTATTTTCCAATCTTGACTCTATACAATTAAACACACAATAAATCTTGATGTCATGAGAGATAGAAGAGGGATTTTATTCTCTGTGGAATACTTCAGAACCCCTCATGCTCATTGTAGATCTTTTTTATATTTTATTTTTAAATCTTGACTGTATTCAAGTAAACACACCAATGAATATATTTCTACTACATGCATAATGGCTAACGTCTCAGTTCATAAAAACCTGAAGTGCAAGCCTTAGCAAGAATTTTATTGCTAGATGACTAGGAATTAAAAAATAACATCAATATGGTGTAAGAATAGTTTGATCTCAGACCTCCCGGCGAAGAAGCAAGTTTAGAGAACAACAATAATCTTTTCTCAAAGGACCCAAGCAATTCTTATCAAGAATCTGCAAGTTTACAAGAAGATAATTTAGGGAGGAAAATTAAAAACTAAACAAATATAAGTATGCAAAACAAAACCTTGAGCAAAGATTGTAGTTCATCCATACTACCTTTAAATATTGCAGAAGGCCTGCATAAGTCCTGCAGTTGAACCTCAGGTCAGCATGATCTGGACTTTTCAATTGTCCCTGCTGATTAGAGAAAGCGGACAAATCGAAGATGAATGATTCCGAGAATTAGAAAAACATACAATTCTATAAAGAATTTATGCAAAAAATACCTGAGAAAAGTAACTTTTATCATTCATCATGAATTCAGTGAAACTAGCAAAGTAATTTCTCAAGAATTCAGAAGCTTTCCTGACAAAAGTAGATTTTAATATTTGAAGTTCTCCTCGCTTCTCTTTATCCTGTAGGTGTAGAAGAAAGAACCAAAAAAAAAAGATGACTTTTAGTTCCTACACATATGGCCCATACCAGCGGCAGTCAAGGGCATGAGCCAAAAATCATAGTCCTCACACATACAGTGTCTAAAACCAATAAGAAAGGAAGAAACTAATGAACTTTTTTTGAAAATAAAACAAACATGACTATACCATGAACAGTTTTGTTTCCTAAATTATCAATAACATTCTTTACCAAATATTTTGAACAAGTGAAAAGTAAAGCAAAGAACATACAGCTCGCATTTTTGCAAAAGTAGGATCGATATTAGGCACGTCAAGACCCTGCATCGCACTTATCAACCACTCACATACATTTTGAAGCTTTTTCGGTTCATCAAATGAATCTCCTGTCAAACATGCTGAATACTGCACCCATTGAAACATCATTAAATTAAATTCCAAGCTAAGTAAGTTCACCAAACTCAAACTACGATAATTCACAACTCTAAGGCATAACTCAGAAGGAATACTCAGTGGCTCTAGAAGCTTATCAAGCTCAATAATGAGAGATCTTTGATTTACTGATTGCATTTCCAACTTATTATTTCGGATTTCTATCTAGACATCAAAAAAAATATTGAGACAAAATAAGAAGAGATCATTAGTTTTCTTGATAAGCAAAGTTTTTGACCGGGGGTGGGATTTAGGCACCAATAATCCACTAGAAGAGATCATCATTATTTATATTTTTTTGATAAAAGAAGACATTCTTAAATAAAAAGAGGTGATTTCAAAAGGATAGGAGATAAGAGATCCTCTATAAAAAAAATCCAAAACAAACCGAGATTGAAGTCACATGAGGTAAAGCTATCCAATCTCTAAACATATATGCTAGAGGAGCCCATGTAAAAAGACTGAATGTTATACTGAATAGAAGTCAAATGCCTAATCTTATCCCAATGAAGCTTCTCATTCAAAGAAGAGGGAATGACACTTCAACTAAATGCACAAAAGAGTTGGATAGATTACACATTGCCGCAACTAGCTGGCTTCGTTCCTTCACAAGTTAATTTTTGTAATACTTTAACATCCAAAATAATGCAAACTATATAACCTAGGGAAGCAAAACTAAAAATCTCATTTAAAGATAAAAAGGAAAACTAAAACGGAAAATCTCATTTTACAGTTTTAATGAACTTAGAATCAAGATAAAAAGGAAAAAGAAACTATTTCATTTTATTTTATTTTATCTATACAAAATACAAGAGATGGATATGATATCCTCCACGACAATGACATGAAACAGAAACAAAACTAGAGTTCCAAAAGTACCATAAATCTCTGCAATCCCTCTCCATATCTAACTCTTAATGAGGTCATGGGCTAATTATCAAAGAGATGCCATATATGCAAGTCTATCCCCAAGACAGATCAGAGGTTGATAATATTCTTGAAAAAACAAACTAAATACAACAAATACCAACATAAACAGTATGCTGCCATAAAGTCTTTTCCTCTTTATTCCTGCCAAACTCTTTGAAGCTAACCAACAAAAATTGCTCTAAATTATGAGGACACAAAAAAGATTCACCAAGGGTACCATTGAACCAATTCATGATGTAAGTGGAAGACTGACACTTGAACAGTATAAAACCAACTTGGCAACTGTTTCAAAGCCAGAGCCGTACATAACACATAACAAGATAAGGGTTTTATTTTCATAATTTAGTTTTCCTTATACTTACCTTTATCATTTTCAAATCACTCTTGGTATTGATTTTGGAAAAGTAAATTTAACATACAAATAAGTGTAGGCTATCAGTATAACTATATGAAATCATTATCACTCTAATAATTGCTGCCATTCTATGTGCTGAACCATATTAAACATATGATTATTCAATTACTCAATTATAAGTATCTAATAACACAATCTTGTTTCTAGTTAGAACTTTAAGAATTTAACTTTTCTTGTTTTATATGTTAACAGAAAGCCTACAAATAGAACTAATATTTATCTACTAATACATTCTTGCTTTATTAAAAAAAATTGTAATGTCCCTGCCATAGTATGGTTCAGTAAGCATTTGGTGTCCAAATAGTCTTAATCTAATCATGCAATGTATGTATTGGTGAAACATTTTTACTTGTTACCTTTCTACCTTAGCTTCCACGGATTATAAAGTAACAAGAACCTTAAAAAGATATACTAGAGGAAATCATTTAAACTATGGACATAATGAAAAATAAGAAACAACAATTACCTTAGAGTATGAAGGAGAGGAGCGATCGATGGGTATGAAGGAGAGGAACGTCATGGCTGGGCAGCAACGATGAAGGAGAGGAACATGGTGGCTTCGATGGACCGACGGATAGCAACGACAGCAACGACGGTGCGGACAGTAACGACGGAGCGGACAACAACGGCGACAACGATGGACAGCGAAGAGAGTGGTGGCTTCGATGGGGAGGAGAGAACGAAGAACGACGAAGATGAACTAGAGGGAAGACGAACGATGAAGAATAACGAAGAAGATGAACTAGAGGGAACAGAGAGAAGACGAACCGGAGAGAGAAAGCAGAGGAGACGGTGGCGGAAGGAGAAGAAGATGAACTCAGAGGAAGGAGAGGAAGAATCGATTGTTTGTGAGGGAAATGGGAATTTTAGGTTTAGGGAAGGACTTTTGTCCGTGCAGTGCACAGGGGTTCATTAATATATCTTTTAGACTGGTTGTCTAAATGAACCACTCTCATTTGAACTTAATGTCAATTCCAAACCGGTTCAGCACGGAACCGGCCTTAATAAAGAGTCTAAAGAGACTGGTTCCGTGCGGAACTAGTCTCATTTTAACAAAAGACCCAAAAAGAGACTGGTTCCGTGTGGAACCGGTCTTATTTAATATATTTTCAGACTGTTTATACAAAGTAACCAGTCTAGTTTTAACAAATATCCATTTAGAGACTGGTTCCGCACGGAACCGGTCTGAATCAACTAGTCTAAAATGTGTTTTTTGTAGTAGTGATTATTGTATTGAGTAAATTATTGATTTTGAATAAAAATACATTTTTTTTAAAGATTCTATCTACACTCATACACTTATTATTTACATATGTCAGATAATTCATCCAATATAAAGCACAAATACTTGAGTTATGTAACGACCCAATTTCTAATTTCAAGATATAAATGGATTAATTACGAAAATTCTTTAAAATAGTGAGATAATAAAAACTTTTCAAGATAAAAGGTTAAATAAATATATATTATTCCTTTGAAGGATATTATTTATTTACAATAATAATGTTCTTCAAAACATAAAAGTGAAGCCCTAATGATATTATAAACATGAGTTACATCCAGAGCAACGTTCACAAAACTCTTGATCGATCTAATACTAGATCAGAGATTCGAATGACATCAGATGTTCTTGATGTTACCCTAGACTATTGACTTCATCGAGACCTCACTGTCAGTTGGGAGTAACCTCAACTTCATCCATCCCAGAGGTTGCTTGGATTAGTACCTAACACACATGTAGGAAAATGGGAGTAAGTTATTGTCATATCACATAATAAGATAGGAGTATGTAACACAATAACTATAATAAACAAACATAATTAGCATAACTTGGATGTAAATGATGCATGCATAAACAAGTATTTTACGCAAACAATTATCTTATTTATCTATATGCAATGCATGTTCGATGTCATATTGATTTCCATTAACTTTTATTCATCCTTCCTCAATCTCAACAGGTACCCTGGGGAAAAAGAATCGGGAGTAAATGTATCACTTTCGCGTATGCCTCAAATGAGCCTTGCGCCCATCACGAATCCATTATGGATTAGGTCATACTGAAAACCACCCTCCACGATCCAAAGATGGGGGAAAGGCATATAAAATTATTGTAGTTTCACAAGATTATCCTAGGCTAGGTTAGCCAAACCAACCCATCACAGAACCATCTTACCCACAATAATTCCCAACCTCCTTCCATTTCCACTTTGGTTCTTTAAACTGTCATGTATCTTTCCTCCGTACCTTTCCGTTAACACCTTAACTCCATGAATGATGTATGATATTCAAATAATTTTTATTTAATATTATATTGAATAAAAATTGAGGTTAAAAACATAATTATTTCTCTTCTCAAGTTTCTTAACTCGATAATTGATTACCAAGTCCTGGTAGTAAGTTATTTAGTCATTCAATATCAGTTCACACAATTTTGTACTTGAATAATCAGTTATCCTGACCAGTTAACCGATTATCTAGTGTAAATTTCACTTGAAAATTTACAAAACAAGGCTCGATAACCAATTAACATCCCATGTTAACCGATTAACAGCAGCGTCCGAGGCTTATTCCACTTGTTTTCAACTTCAGTTTATCCTATTAACCCAAGATATCACCTAATAGCTATCATATGACATTAACCAAATATGACCATACAGTTACAAATAACAAGTAGGCAGAATTATGATTACATATTTCAGATTTGGCATTTTAAGTTCAACATATCATGGTTAAATAATCTAACATGTTTAGTTTCAATTCATATAGATTATGTTCAGTTTCATATTCCATTCAGCTTGCACATATCATTTAGAATTTAATCATGTATCAAATATCCATTATCAAGACCTTCAAGTTCATTAACTATTTCAAAATTTTAGCAATTAGTTTTCCCTCAAATTTATGGTAGCTTGAACTATAAATTATACTCCCTCCGTTCCTATTTATAAGACCGTTCCTATTTATAAGAACCCTTTAGAAGATTTCACGTCCATTAAGAAAGTGGAATAATTTAATTAATTGTATTAGAAATGTGAACTTTTGATATGTATTTTCAAAACTACCCCTATTAATATTATTGAGAATCTAAAAAGTGTTAAACAAATAGGGGTGTTTGTGGAAAAAAGTAATTAATGTTCATTGAAAATTGGTAAAGGGTCTTATAAATAGGAACAAAACAAAAGTATCAAAAGGGTCTTATATTTAGGAACGGAGGAGGGAGTAGTAATTAATTATAATCCTAGTGATATGTATGAAATCTCCCATACCTAAAATTCACTAAACAGAGATTAACATGACTTTGAGTTCAAATTTGCAAATATATATACAGCCCAGGGACAACAATCACATCAGAGATCAGACATGAATAGCTTCAAAATAGGGCAGCTTCAAGTTTATGCGTGACAATTCAATGAAAGCTAAACACGCAAATATCACATATTGAATAACCAGAGATTATGTTTGGAAAGGAAGGGAATTGTTGTGTTAAGCTCGGCAATTTATAGAAAGAAGTTAAGAGGTAGGGGGGAAGAGGTGGGATTTGATGAGATTGAGACACTCGGTTGTTGGAAAGGCTAATAGCTCGACACATACCTTTGGGACAAGTGATACGTGGCAAGAGGAGAAGAAATTCAAAAGAATTCCTCATATTTTATATGAAAATGAAATTGCCATAAGTTTTCTCAGAATTTCACCCAGAGAACCGATTACTAAACTAGATAATCGGTTATCGGATTAAAAATGCACAGAAATGGGGAATTTACACAGGGTTAATCGGTTAACTTAGATAAAAATTCAAATTATCAAAATATATTATTTTATTCTTTTTCCACCAAAATAATAATAATAATAAAATATGTGAAATTACCATTCTACCATTCCAGACATCAAAATAGTTCTAAAAATAAATCTTTGTTTATTTAATTTTCAAATAATAATTACATATAATTTTGGTGATTAATAAATTCAGTTGGTGTTACAAGTTAGAACTTGACAGTCACACAGTTTTTTCTTACTAATATATATATATATATATATATATATATATATATATATATATATATATATATATGTAAAGACTTATTTATTTCTTTAGTCTCCGAAAGTTGAGAGTGTTTTAGTTTTAGTTCCGGAAGTTTTTTTACCTTGACTCATCCTTGATTGTTTTAAAAATATGGTTTTAGTGCCTGCAGTCAGGAACCCGCAGGAGCAAAAGAGTCAACGTCTAATCCAAATATGTTTGTGGATTGAGCTTTGACGTTTTTGTTCCTGCGGGTCCGGATCATCCAAATCATCAAATCGGTGGCACGTAATACTTACACATGTGTACGTTGATGTGGCTTTTTGTTAGCCACATCGGCAGTTAACAGATTTTTCCTAACGGCATGAATTAAAACCAAAATTTTCAAAACAATTAAGGATGCGTCAAAGGTCATAAAAACTTATAAAAACCAAAATCAAAACACCCTCAACTTTCAGGGACTAAAGACATAAATCAGCTATATATATATATATACACACACACACTCGATCCGTTCCATTTTGTTCGGCCTTTTAGTCTTTTTTTTCCATTCCATATCTTTTGTCCTTTTACGATTCCAATGCATAAACATATTTTTCTTTCCAACTTTAACCCTTCATTCAATCATTTATCTTACTCCTCATTAATTTTACTTTTATCATCTCTCTCATCTCTAAATCACTATACATTTATTAATGGACACACTTACTACTAAAAATTAAATACTACTACAATTTTCAATAAGGATTAAATAGGGACATTTTAGACAAAATATACATAAAACTTACAATAATCAATACTTTTTTAATATGTGTGTTCAGATTTAAAAGGGCAAACATAATAGAACGGAAGAAGCATATTTTAGAGAAGTGATGAAAGAATTTTTGGTTGTGCATGGTTGCCGGGTCTAACTACCAAGTCAATGAAATTTAAACGATGATTGCAGCAGTCGGTAGAATAATTTCACTTACTTATGGACAAATGAAAAATGTCATTGCCACCCACATTTCTTAATAGATTAATTTAATTATGGCCAGTTCTTTTGCAATTTGCTCAGTCCTACGTAGAAATCAGCTAATGCATATGAAAATATTAATTTTCAGAGCCTTTTTCTTTTATACTCTTGCTAATGTTACTAAAATTAAAAAAATAATAATGATATATGTGCATTATTTCATTTCTCAAAAACTAAAAAAAAATATATACTAATTATTTTTACTTTATTTAAATTACAAAAAGTACATTAAAGATATTGTACTTGTTAGCATTAATTTTTATGTCACAAGTCTATGAAGTTTGGGGTACTTTTGTCAGATACTCTTATTCTTATTTTTTCAATGTCTGACTTCCCGAAGTTACTTCTGGGTTTGTCATGCACCTCTACTACCAATTCTGGCCAATTTTTCTAACATGTAACATCGGAATCCTGGTCAGACACAGGAGGTTAGACACGTGGTGCCCCGTGGGTGTAACATCCTGGTTTTTAATTTCCAAGTTTAATTAAGTTAAACCTAAGATGAAGCCCATGGAAACCCTAAGAATAAACTAGGATTGATTAGAATAATCATAGCCAAAATGAGTATAAGAGTTAGGGGGAATGTCTTAGGGTTAGAAACACTCAAAATATGAAAATCTAGTAGTGTAATTGATTACCTTGGGGAGATAATTGATTACCATGCTCCTGTGAAAAGCCTAAGAATTGAATTAAGGGAGGTAATCGGAATCCAGATCAGACGCAGAAGGTTAAGCACCTGGTGCCATATAGGCGAAGATCCTTTTTTTTTTAATTTAAAAAACTAAAAAACTTAATATTTTATATTTTTAGTTAAATAAAAAAAAGAAAAAAAAGAATTGAAGAGAAAGGTCGTCTTCGACCATATGACATCATGCGACACCACATGACCAACCTCCTGCGTCTAACTAAAATTCTGATGTTATATGTCATCAAAATTGCCCAAAATCGATAGTAGGTATATATGACAAACCCAGAAGTAACTTCGAGGAGTCAGACATTGAAAGAAAAGTATAAGGGTATTTAACAAAAGTACCCCAAACTTCAGGGACTTGTGACATAATTAAAAAAAAAGATGAAATCCAATTTTAGTTCTGGGAAGTTATAACTAAATTATTACTCCCTCTGGTCTTATTTATAAGACCCTTTTGAGGGTTTTCACTCCCACCAAGGAGAGTGGATAAATTTGTTAATGACATTGGAACTACCCCTATAATTATTATTGGAACTCTAAACAATGTTGACTTTATAGGAATATTAGTGGAAAGAAGTAATTAAATGTTATTAAAAATTGAAAAAGAGTCTTATAAATAGGAAAAAAAAAAAATCATATAAATAGTACCGAATAGAGTAATTTTTTAAAAAGACTCCAAGGATTTAATTGCAATTAAACTTTTTAAATGAACATGTTTGATTTGGTATCTATTGTAGCATCAAAGCATTTATATGTGACATTTTTTATTGGATCACAGAGAAAAATACAACAACTCTTTTTATTAGGAAGGTGCCAAAGCAATAGCCTTATTTAAAACCTGCAATCCCAATGCAATGAAGTTTATTACTCCATTTGTTTCATTGAGTTTGACTTTTTAGGTTTTTTTTCTTGTTTCACAGTGTTTAGCCTTTTACATTTTTAATACACAAAAATATTTATTTTTTCAATTTTAATCTTTCATTCAATCATTTCTCTTACTCCTCATTAATTCTACTTTTATCATCTCTCACCTCTAAACTACTATACATTAATTAATGAACACACCTACTACTCTATCTGGTCCTATATATAGGTCACATTCTAGAAATTTTTCTTGGTCCTAATTATAAGTCACTTTATATTTTCTATGCATCATTTATTGATTTTTCTCTTTTTTGCCCTTATTAAATGCTTTGAATATCTATGTGTTTTTTGTTGTTCATTAATGAGTGCGAATTTTTCAAGAAAAGTTAAGGGGGTAAAATTGTAATGTTACAATATATTCTCATAGAATTCATAAAACCAACCACTTTCCTTGGTATGTGTAATTCGGTTATGTATGCCCTATAATAAGGACCGGAGGGAGTAATAAAAATTTAAGACTACTACAATTTTCAACAAGGATTAAATAGGGACATTTGGGACAAACCATACATAATACTTCAATAATCAACACTTTCTTAATCTCTGTGTCCGAGCCTAAAAGGCCAAACTCAATAAAACTAACGAAGGGAGTATTTTTTTTATTTTATATTTTTCCTTTGTAGTGGAGTACCAAGGACAAATTATGAAATAAAATAGTCCTTTCGTCCCTAAATATAAGACTTCTTTGGGGATTTCACGTCCATTAAGAAAGTGGAATAATTTAGTTAATTGTATTGGAAATGTGAAATTTTGATACTCCCTCCGACTCGAATTATAAGCAATTCTAACCACTTTTACGCTTATTAAGGAGGTTAGTTGATTGTATTTAATTTTCTCAAATTTATAAAAAATAGAGGTATTTTTGGAAAGTAACATTGAGAATGAAACAAAAATTAATTAAGATTACAATTTTCTAGAGATGTTTTAGGAAAGTGGTATTGGGAATGAAACAAAATTTAATAAAGTTAGTTAGTTTTGCTTATATTTTAAACCAAGAGTAGTATGTTTTTTGTTGCTTATAATTCGAGCCGGAGGGAGTATGTATTTTCAAAATTACTCCTATTAATATTATTGGGAATCTAAAAAGTGTTAAATAGATATGGATGTTTGAGGAAAAAAGTAATTAATGATCATTAAAAATTGGTAAAGAATATTATAAATAAGGATAAAATAAAAGTGTGAAAAAGAGTCTTATATTTAGGAACGGATGGAGTATATGATTTATATAAAATATCGAAAAAATAAAGTAGACTCAATGTAATTAAAATCTTTAATATATATGTGATGTTAGTTTTATACTTTTATTTGTTAATTAAACTAGGAAGCAAGCTCGTGCGATGCACGGAGCCATTACGCGAAGCCCTTATATAATATTGATAAACTTCCAACAAAAGACAACTTAGTTAAGAGAGAAATTAATCTTTCTCGATTTTGTGCCTTCTGTGTTACCTATGAGGAATCAATCCCCTACTTGTTCCTCCATTGCTCCTTCTCCCTTGGTATTTAGAAAGCTGTCCTTAGCTGACTTGAAATAACTGACATAGAAATTGTATCATTTTTTATAATGGGTCCTGTGATCATGTTGCGATTTAGATCTTATTGAATTTCGTTCTTGAGACTGGTTCTCTGTTCTAATTGGTACAAGGACGGAGCTAAGGGGCCGGTGACCTCTAGAATCCGTGGTCACCCCAAACTTTCTATTTTTTTTTTTATATACATCTACTATTTATATAGGGCACCTATTTCCTAACTAGTTTGCTAAATGCTTGAGTTTTAATTTATACTCATGTATATTTGTATATTTTATTATAAAAAAGTGTAACCCTTATAACGTGTGAGTTGTGGCTTGCCTATTATGATCTTTGGATTTTATGCATTCATTTACCTCACCATTATCAAGTTATTACTTTATTAAAAAAAGTCCAAAAAAAAAGCAGTGACACAACTCCAAAATAAAAAATAAAAATTTAACTCAAAATTGGCAACGTATGTAATAGTATAAACTAGTTTGCTTAATACATGTTTGATTTTGTAATATATTTGATAGAGTCATCAGTTATAAATATGTTAGAATAATTTTTATTGTATTGCATTAGTTATTATCTAATTTGTTTCATATAATATGTATTTGGTATTTAAATTTTTTTTCTATAAGTTATTGTTGAGTATGGCTCATAGGTGCTGCAAAAGGGTACGGGTTATGGGCCTTAATGTAATCTGTTTTCTACTATATATGCTTGTACTCTGTAACCCTAATTAGCACAAGAAATAATACGGAACTATAGCTGCTCTATAGTCGCAGACGTATACATAATTGGCCGAACTGCGTGACCAATTTTGTGTGTTCTCTCTTTAATTTTCTTCTGTTCTACTGCTGTTACAATAGTTATATATTATTTACTTTTGGGCGGCACCCCTTTAGTTGAAATTATGGCTTCGTCCCTAAGTTGGTAGGAAAGTCTCTATTGAGAATTTTTGCATGAGTCATAAATTTTGCATCAATTCTATGTTTACTAGGTTTTGCTTTACTTTTTCTTCTTGTTTAAGATTTTTTTTACTGGATTTTTTTTTTATCAAGGTTTTTAATTAAGGAGGCAGAGATCTTAATAATATTTTGGTGGGTAGGGTTGGTGTTTTTGGTTGTTTGTTGTTTTAACTTTGCAATTTTTGTTTCACTTTCTTGTGAAATAGACTCTCTTGTACTACTTTAATTTTGGTTTCCCTTAAGCACATGATTATGTACAAATGTTTAAACTTTTCATAAAATGTGTGATTCATGTGTAGTAAGATGCTTTAATGGATCCTTTTATGTTGGAATAATATCTTTTTCCTTATAAAAAAATCCGAGGGAGTACATGTTTGGAGCGAGAAGTTCTTCAAACTATTTACTGAGTTCAAGCCAGTTTGGAAAGAGTCATTTTTTGAAACTCATCACGTTCTAACAGGCAGAACAGGCAGACAAAAAATATAACCCCAAAAAAAAAAAAAAGGCAGACAAAAATCTCATTTTTTACTTATTTAGTTATAGTATTCTTTAATAGTATTTAGTCTTTCTAAGCTAAATGTTGTTTTAAATTATTTCTTTCTTTTTTTTTAATGGGTGAAATGCAGTGTATGTTGCCTTTTTTCTCAACTTTAAAGTCGAGTGATCTCACTTCAAAAAATTATGTATTTGAATATCCTAAAATAACTATATGTATCATCAATAATAATAAAGCTTACAAGCAAAGCAAACTCAATTTAGTGAGAGTGTTCAAATCCCCCTCCAACTCCTAAGTTTTGGTCTAATTAAGCTCCGCCGTCAGACGTAGACTTTTCTTAGTACTCCGTTACATGTGACTATGTGAGTGAATATGAAATGCATGTATGTTACAGAGGTAAGATTTTAATATCTTAGTATGTCTCATGTTATGTGCATGTGACATGTATTGATATGTGTTTAGTAAATAAATGATTAAATATTAATGGGCTAAATCATATTTAAATAAGAAGAGATTGTTTCTAAATGCCCTAGCTTGATAGAAGCTAATGGATAATAGTTAGGGTTTTTACTTATTTATAAGAAACATGTTATGTTCCTAGCCATAATGTATTCTTTTCTCTCCCAATCACAAAACGGCTAAACAAACAGCATAGAAAAGAATAGCATAGGAGACAAAGGAATAAAAACGTGTTTCGTGACTTTTGATTAAAGGGCGTTTGGAGAACTCTCTTCAAACTCTAGCAGTGGATAAAGGTTAGTAATCCTATTCCTTATTGTCTCTATAATATGTGAAAGTCATGTAATTTCAAGATCTTTATTATTGTAGTTGTAACGAATAAATTAAACTACAACTTATATGTAGTATCAGAGCCACGTTAAGAAATTCATGACTTTCCAATTAAGATTTAGGATTTGGATTGAATCCTAATTATGGTGTTTAGGGAATGAATTTTTGCATAAATCCAAATCATGAAATTTAGGAATTTTGAACTCTAATTATGAAATTTAGGGCTTTGTTTCAGTATGAATCCTTATTATGAAATTTAGACTTTTACGCTTCCGCATTATTGTTAAATGAAATATTAGGATTATTTGAAACTTGATTGTTTATGGATTTATTTTACCCATCAAAGTTGTTTTCCAATTGGGTATAATGTATACTCAGTGTTTCAATTATATATTTTAAAGTTCATCAAGTTTTTCTAATTGGGGTAAAATTATTAATATTGATATATGTGAAAAGCATTAGGTATTGCTTCTATCACTATTTATGATTCGTTTTACTGTATAAAAGCACATTACAGTGAATAACGAATAATTATATATTCCTTTTGCATAATAATGAATATATATAACAAGTCCAATATGTCATGGATAATTTACGTTTATATATATATATATACATATATATATATATGGGATTAATATGAGTTTTTTATTAACAAAAGAAATTTTTGAATCGACATTGCTTGATTTGATATTAATGTATGATGATTTGATCATCATTAAAGTTGTCAAATCATAAATATATTAATCCCGATTGTATAATTTTTATTATAATAATGAATTTGATTTGAAGTTAATTGTATGTTGATTTTGTTAATCACCAAAGTGGTCAAATCAGTAAGTAAATTAATTTTCAAATCATATGATGTTTTTTCAATTACTCATAGATTTGATGCTATATGAATGACATAATGGTTTGATGTTCTATGGGTATATTGTAGTTCATTGTTATAAGACATTTATGGATCGTCCAAAGGTTTGATTAGTTGTTCTTATAATTAATGAACATGATTGTAGGTAATATGTTTGTGCTATTAGTTTATTTAGACATCCAAAAACAATAGATAATACTAATTGGTGCATATATCATTGCCAATTATTGATTATTAATTTTATTAGCATCATTATATTTGAATGTCATGTACTAATGTGTAACCCAAAGGAAAGCGTTAGTGTACATTAATTGTTTAAGTAACATGTTATATATATATATATATATATATATATATATATAGACACACACTTGCTATCAGATGTATCAATCTTTAGTTCTCGCTTGTCATTTATCTTCTATCCATGTAATAGGGACATACAACGAATGATATCTAAATTTTGATAAGACTTAATTATGTTACAAGTCACTGAAGTTTGAAGTATTTTTGTCAGATACTCTTATACATTATTTTTTAATGTATGTATTTGTCATATACCCCTACTACCAATTCTGACCAATTTTGATGACAAGTAACATTAGAATCCTAGTCAGACGTAGGAGATTGGTCATACGGTACCGCGTGATGTCAGACGGGCGAAGACGACCTCTCTCTTCATTTTTTTTTATTTTTTTATTTAACTAAAAATATAAAAAATATTAAGTTTTTTAGTTTTTAAATTAAAAAAAAAAGATTTTCGCCCACATGCTTAACCTTCTACGTCTCATCAGGATTTCAATGTTACATGTCGGCAAAATTGATAGTAGGGGTCTATGACAAACCCAGAAGTAACTTTAAGAAGTCAGACATTGAGAAAAAAGAATAAGGTTATCCGACAAAAGTATCCCAAACTTCAGGAACTTATGACATAATTATGCATGCCTTTTGATAATCATGAAACATACCTAGCTTATATAATATACCGGCCATACGAACATTGAATAACCTTTAATTTGTATTTGTTTTAATAGGTTAATTGCAATTTTTGATTCTTCATCTATCTTTAATATCAAGTTTTTAGTGTACTTTGATGCTTGTTGATCCTTAGTGGCATAGTAAATTTTCTTTGCCGTTAAAGAAAAATATCAAGTCTTTAATTTCTTCATTTTTTTATGGCTTTTAATCATCTAGTATTTTTTTATAAGTAAAATTTTATTAAACTAGTCTAACTTAAACATCAAAGTACTAAACACCCTATCTTCTATAAAAGATTTGAGTGAAAGTGTACAGTCGTCTATCTTTTTAATTTTATATTTATTAGTCATTTTATTCATCTTTTTATATTTTCCGAGAATGAATTCTCACCCGACATATTTTGTTTAATTAATTAATAAAAGATGAATGAAGAAACTAATAATACATAAATATCAATTAATCGGTCGCGCAAAATACAAATATGATCGAATTGGTTATTTGAAAATACAACCAAACACATTTTTTTAAATAGTGAGATTGACTCAACCCAATTAACGTGTAGATATCCTCTTCATTTACTGTTCTTCATTTTTTTTACCCTATTTCCTCATCATCAAGCTATCATTTTTTAAACAAAAGTTCATTGACATACATCTTAACATTTAGTGATTAAGATTTTGCACATTTCCTAACAAAATGAAGAGGATGATCTATACGCTCGATTAACATATTCCAAATTGGATAAGATTATCTGCCACATTAATCTTCTAAATATATTAGGATTTCAAGTGTGAATTATGCGGATAAAACAAGCCTCACTTTAGATAATAATAGATATATAAGTTGAAGTGTATATAAGTTAGTAATAATACCCATAGACCCATGTTTTGGATCAAAATGTGATTTCAAGCTCACATATATTAAACTTCACTTATTAGTCAACTATTTCAAATCTCCTATCTTATGGGGTTCCCCCATTCCTAACAAAAGATAATAAGATGGTCGCTGACTTAGCACTCCAACTAAATAAGTTTAGGGTTTTGCCAATGAAGAGTACTCTTTAAGCCATCAATAAAAAGAAACATTTCATATTGAAAACATACACATAAAACTTATCAATTTATTGAATACAACATTTTTCAATATTATTTCACTTCTTTAATTTTGGTTTCTTAAAAAGTGCCCTTAGCATGTTTCATAAGTTTAAAATAACCATCATATTGATATTTTTAAGAACTTAATTGGTGTCCATTTAAAACTTTCGAGAATTTATATTTAGATTATGTGCTGATGGATTTAACTTTTCATGGACTTATTTGATGATATTCCATTTAAAGATAATCTTTATGGTCATCACAATTTTTTTAGGACCATTAATATGTCATTTTATTTACCAAGATTTCATCAAGGCAAACTAAAAAAATTGCTTTGCTTCAAGGGAAAAAGTTGGGGTATGGATTAGTATTCAATGAAGGATTTTTTTTTAAACCCATTCCTCTAATTTTATGAGAAATTATGTATTTAAGAAGTTAAAATTCTTACACATGCTTAATATTTCAAGAAATCACCTCTACTACTTGTATATTTAATAGTTTAAATAATAATAAAGATGAAATATAATTCAAATAAAATTGTTTGATGAAGATTTATGATTCAACAATTAAAAAAAACATAGTAAAAAGTAGTTCCAAACAAGATTGACTCTAGTTTAATAATGAAGTGTCGAATTTATTTTTTTTTTGTCCGAATTCCTTGCGGAACCACCGGTATCCCAAAGAGCACCCTTAATATCAGGGAACCCTTGAGACTAATTCGGAGTGAGCTGCGTGGCTGGCTCTCCCAACGAGATGTTTTTAGTGGAAATCGAACCCGGGGCTACTAGCACACTTGTCTCATTCTCTGGATTTCAGTTGGAGCCTTACACCAACTGAACCAAGCGCCGTTGGTATTAAAGTGTCGAATTTAATAAATAAAAAGTTGATTAATTAATTTTTTAAAATGAAGAATGAACCGTGTTAAGTATAATTTTCAAAAAATTTGATAATTTGATAATGTAAATAATTTAACCAGTTAAAAAAAATAGTCTACACAATTTGTTAATATAACTATAATTTAATACGGAGTAATTTTTTAATAAACTATTTATTAGTAGAATAAATTAGACAGAAACGTGAGACCTAAAATCACACTACTTTAAAAAATGACATCCGCAATAGTAATATACATTGAGTTCATATTTTAGTTCTAATTTCAAAATGTAATAATTTATAAAATACAGTGTAACTAGAACTCTTTAGGGTTCTTAATGTTAGAGACAAATTTATGTCCTCTAAGAAAATGATTAATTTTGTAATTAGTATTAGAAATGGAAATATTTGATATATTTTTTTTAAAATTATTTTTATAATTATTATTAGGATTTTAAAAAATAATGAGTAAATATGAATATTTGTGAAAATAAATAATTAAATATCATTAAAAATTATAATAAGGTTTTATAAACATGATAAAATTTTTTAAAAAAATATTAATAGCTCTATATTTCGAAGATGATTAGTTTTTGGTTATCGATTGAAGGATATACCTATGATAAAAAAAATATTACTCGTAATAGCAATAATTTATTAACTAGCGAGTGGGTCACATGATATATACCTGCTTATGCAAGAAACTAATAAATTCGAATCTTGGAGCATGCAAAAAAATTATCTGGGAGAGCTAATCCTAGTCCAAGATTATTTCCTATAAAGAACAATTGTTGTTTGGAAAAAAAAAAATTAGTAATTTCTTTGAAAATTATTCGCGGCGTGACCGCATCATTCGTTGACTTCAATTAGCTAGATATTTATATTTTACTCTCAAATTCTGTTCTTTGAAAATCAAGATAGGTGGCTGTTTTGAACTCATTCAATTATACTGTCATTACTTATTAATGTTGACTTGACAGCATTATAAGATGTAATATTATTGATAAAGGATTGAATTTCTTATTTATAATATGAAAATTTTGATTATTGTAGTTTGGATGAAAAATATTTTGTTGAAAAATATAAATCCAAATGTCTATGTTTAGAGAAAAATTCAGGCTTAAATATGTTTTTAGTCTTTTTTATTTTTAGGTTTTAATTTGGTTCTTTATATCTTTAAAAAGAGTTAATTTAGTTATCTACAATTTTAATGTTGGTCAATTTCATCCTTCCACAAAAACAATGTTAGATTCTCATTAGAATATACTGATTTGTAGAAAAAAAAATTTCCGGTTGCTGTAATCTACATTTTTTTTGTCGAGATCTGCATTTTTCAATGTGTTTCATACTTTGATTGATAAAATTTCAATGTTATTCCAATTATTTTGAGCTAAAATTTCATATGTAGCATTTCTTGTTTTAAAATTACAAATTACATAAATAAAATAAAGATTTTGTTGATCGAAAAAGAAAATTGCAATATAAACAATTTATTCCGATGAAATTCTAAAACTATAATGATATAAGGATAAAATTAACATATGTTAGAAATATAGATGACTAAATTGACTTTTTTAAAAAATAAAGGATCATATTGAAACTTAAAAATTAGATAAAGGATTAAAATAGTATTTAAGTCAAGAGTTATTTTATTTTATTTGTTACTACCTAGGTACATCCGGATCTGACCCAGGTCGCGTGTCTAACTATGACAGGTGAATAATCCAACATGGATTTTCTGTACTCACAAGGAATCGAACTTAACCGAGACCGAAGACATGTTGGTATTTTCATTTATTTTTCAAATGAATTAATTTACATTTATCAAATGGAAGACATCTTTTATAGTTTTTTCATTACAGAAATTGACTTGACAGTGTGTACAAAAAATAAATATTGACTTGATAGTATCATCACTCCCTCACCGAACCGAAGCATTATTTGATCATCAATCTTTTTCTGGATGTTTTCCGATTGACAAACATAAATTAATACGTATATTCTTTTTAATCGAAAAGTTCATCAAAATATATAGATTTTTTCAACAAAAACTGCTTTTATACGCATGATAAAAATTGAATCTCGACCTCATGCTACACATTTGAATTTTTTTTCTTTTATAAGCACGTCTTAACATTATATTTGCTGGGTGATGATTTAAATATTATATTTAACATTTATCATACATATATCCACTTATTTTTATATTTAAATAATACATATATACAAAAACTTAAAAACAAAATATCAAATATCATGGTCAATTGTCGTATAAAAACTGTTATTAAATGATGTTGTGTTCACAATGCTATGTCATTCTCATATGCGACTAAGACAAGCTAGTTGAGATCTACTTATTTATAAAAATTTGACTGAAGTATCAATTTAGTTCTTATTTTTTTTTATTATATCATTTAAGTACCTGAAAATTTATAAATACATATTTAGTTTTTTAAAAAATTTCAAATATACCAATTTGGTCCCTCAAGATTTTGGATGTACCAATTTGGTCCCTCAAGATTTCGGATATACCAATTTGATCCTTAAAATATGAGAGACCAATGCAAGTTGGTATGGAAAAAAATCTCGAGGGACCAAGTTGGTATGGAAAAAATCTTGAGTAACCAAATTGATACATTTGAAAATATCGAGGGACTAAATGTATAATTATCAATTTTTAGGGACTAAATTGGTATAGTAAAAAATCATCAGACACTAAGTTGATACTTCACTCTAAAAGTTTTCATAAAATTGTTTTTTAGAGTTAATGATAAATATTCAAAAGTAAATAATTTTTTCTTAGTAATGAACTGAAAATACCAAAATTATGTTTTAAGTTTTTTTAAAAAGCATGATTTATTTTCGGTTTCTTATATTCAACCATAAAATTGAAGTTAAGAAAATTATAGTAATAGTTTTTTAAAGAAGAAGTTACTTTAAATGTTTGGATGCTGGAATTAATCAAGATTACTATTACTAACAGTTAATTTAATTTCAATTCTAGTATAAAACACAGTAGTCAAAGGATCGGAAGACTATTACTGTGCTACAGTAATAATTAGATCGGGAAGCATAATTCAAATTGTGAAGCTCAATTTGAAGACTTTTTTTTTTATGCACACGTTGTAGACTTGTATGTAGTTCGTGCTGTTCCTGGATGGAGTACAATATATTTTTGCTGTGGCGAAATTTAGTTAAACCGGGCTGCACTATTCATTAAACAAACAAACAACCCGGGCTACAAAAGAACGGGGCAGCTAATAACAACTGGAAAATTAACTGCTGCAATTACACTTTTTGTTTTTATTTATGGGTCATATTTAAGTAATTAAAATACGTGGATCAAGATGATTAGTTAATTTATTGTTTTTTTTTAAAAAAATATTTTATCTGCAATTAAACTTAGTTAATTAAAAATCTTATTTAATATGAATAGTTTAGGTAAAAGATTAAATATCTTCTAGAAAATATAACATCTCCCTAAATATTACTCCCTCCGGTCCTATTTATAAGACCCTTTTGGGGTTTTTCACTCCCACCAAGGAGAGTTGATAAATTTGTTAGTGACATTGGAAATGTGAAAATTTGATATACTTTTTCAAAACTACCCCTATAATTATTATTGGAACTCTAAAAAATGTTGACTTTATAGGGGTGTTAGTGGAAAGAAGTAATTAAATGTTATTGAAAATTGGAAAGGGATCTTATAAATAGGACCAAAATAAAAACCCCAAAAGGGTCTTATAAATAGGACCGGAGGGAGTATTTTTTGGATATTGGTAACCTTAACATATTCTCTAAAATGGAGAATTCCATTTTGTTAAAAAGCAAATTCGGCCTTATTGGAACCCGAAACCTAGTCCAAATCAAAAAATGAAATGAAAGAGTAACGGTGTAGAATTTGATCGAATACCAAAGTTGGAGTTTAAGATATACTGAAAAACCAAGTATACGAAACTTTTGCGGTCAAAGTTTGAGCTTAAGCTATGTATACTGAGATACTAAGTATATGAAACTTTTGAGAATTTAAATATGAGTAAATGGTGCTGATAAAAGAAATACGAGTAAATAATCAAATTAATTTTTGAGATTGTAATCACTAATCAAATTGGTTTTCGAGATGACAAATCTTAAATAATATTAGTCATTGAATATATTAATTTTAGAGACTAACGTGATTTACGAATTGTTATAATAAGGACTAAATTGTTATTCATGGGTCAATTTGACCAATGACTATACTCATATAAATTAATTTGATGATCTATTCATTTAAATATACCAATTTTTTATGAAATATATCCTTTTTGTTTCATAAAGAATTATAGGATTGAGGAAAATATACTGTCACAATTTTAGGATTGAGGAAAACAAAACCCTAAAATCATAAATAGGAATGCAAGTTATTAAGGAGTTTAATATTTACCATGATAACCCTTAATCCATCGTGCACAATGAATTTAACAAAAATTATAGTATCGTGATATTGAATGCATAAATTGTGATTACGACGTTTGAGACTATGATGTTTTGCAATTTGACTACGTGCCAAGGTGTAATTGACTAAAAATCTTTAATTTAAATCTTCCATCATCTCAGCACGATATGTTGTTAATTATAAATAGTACTCTCTCCGGTCTTATATATAGGACATATTCTAGAAGCAATCTTTGGTCCTATATATAAGATATTTTGTATTTTCTATGCATCATTTATGGCTTTTTCTCTTTTTTGCCCTTATTAAATGCTTTGACTATTTATGTGGTTTTTGTTGTTCATTAATGAGTGTGAATTTTTCAAAACAAGTTGAGAGGGTAAAATTGTAATGTTACAATATATTCTCATAAAATTCATAAAACTAACAACTTTTCTTGGTCCGAAGAATATGGTTAAGTATGTCCTATATATAGGACCGGAGAGAGTAATAACATTGTTATATCCAATTTTTTAAGCATTTAAACAACTCATAATTCAAAGAAGTAAAAGTTAACGAGAGGGAGATAGAGTGTTTCTAAGTATACATGATCAAGTCAAACACTTTGTTGTAGTCCAACCGTTGAAGGCCTGCTATATTAAATTTCCAATTTTCAATTTGAGACAATCAAAAGTGCCTTTCAACATTTACAGAGAAACATATACTCCCTCCGTTCCTAAATATAAAGCTTCTTTGAGGAATTTCACGTCCATTGAGAAAGTAAAAAATGAAATAATTTAGTTATTGGAAATGTGAACTTTTGATATGTAATTTCAAAATTATCCCTATTAATATTACTTAGAAAATAAAAAGTGTTAAATAAATATGGGTGTTTGTGGAAAAAAGTAATTAATGATCATTGAAAATTGATATGAAACTTTATAAATAAGGACAAAATAAAAGTGTCAAGAGAACTTTATAAGTAGGATGGAGGTAGTATAAATTAAACTGATTCTCCCACTGACTAAGTAAGCCAGTCATACTCTGTAGTTTGACTATAGGATTTCATATTTGCATCACATTCACAGTTGTGCCGATCGATAGGTCAAGAGTTTTAGTTTCTGATGAAAGAATGCTGCATTTTTTAATTAGCCTCTTTTTAAGGGAGTTCATGTGTGTTGGCCCAGGTTACTATATATGACACATTCTCATTGAAAGTATTATTTTGATAAAATTTTGATCTTGCACTCCTTTTATTCCCTCCGTTTCATATGTAATGTTGTTTTAGTATTTGTATCATATTTAATAAGTCTTGTTCTTTTTATAAATCCAATACATGCTATTTTTCCAAACACACTCTTATTATTATACTATTTTTTTTACTTCCAATGCTTTTCTCTCTCTTCAATAATGATTATATATAGGCATTATAGTCAAAATACAACAAATCCTTACATCATTTAACCATTTCTTAAAACTCGTGCTTAATATTAAAACACACTATATATGTAACGGAGGGAGTATTAAACCCCAATTTAGACAAAATACAATTTTTTTAGTTAAATTATAAATTTTTAGATAAAATACTAAAACTAATGTATGTCTATCTAATACAAAAAGTATATTTATAAAACGAGCACTTTGTTAGGATTATTAAAAATGAAAAAAAAAATCATAAATCCAAAATAACTCTTCTTTCGATAATTTTAAAGGATACATTTTTCAATAACTATATATTACCTTTAGTTTTTTATAAGGACATTTACTGACATTTTCTTGATATAAAATAAGGATACTTGTTAATATTTTCCTTATATAAAATACTATTATTGTTACACCAATAACTACCACCTAGCCTTTTTTTCCTAACTAGTAATTTTACCCGTGCATCGCACGGGTTTAATTTTTTAATTTTTTTTAAAAAAATTGATTATAGATTTTGGAAATATGTCTTTTTGAATAATAAGTTAATATAAACTTTTTATAAAAATGATTTACATGTATTTAGAAATGAATAGTCATAAACATTAACCTTTGAATCTAGTTTCAGCTACCAACTTTTTCATTAATAAAAATTAACTAATAATGTATCAACTATGCGATTTCTAATTTTAATTAACAACATAATTTCTTGTATTAAAAAAAAATTCAACTCATTTTGATTTTTGTTTTATTTAATCCATCATTCCAAATGCATTTTGTTAGTAATTCATTTTGCAAGTCCAAATGCAGCTATTTTTTTTACCATATATATCATCATCATCATCATCATTATTATTATTATTACATCTGTCCCAAAATATAAGACCTGTTTTCACACTTTTAATTAATTCGTGTTTATAAGATTCGAACTTTCAAATTACTTGTTTGTATTAGAACTTCATAATTGTAAATAAGTATATTGTCTAAAGTATAAAATAACGCATCATTATTTTTCACAATTTAAATTGCAACATATTGTATAAATTTTTGGATTTTTTAAATTTGAATTCATGACTGAGTAAATATTTGATTGTATTAAGTTAAATCATTACAACTCATATTTAATATTTATATATCCGTTTTTTCCGTTGTACCCAAAATTTATTATTCATAATGATGCTCTGTTTAAATGTTTAATACTCCCTCTGTCCCTAATTATAAGGCCCTCTTAACACTTTTATTTTGTCCCTATTTATAAGGCCCTTTATCAATTTTCAATGAGCATTAATTATTTTTTTCCACAAACACCCCTATTTATTTAACACTTTTTAGATTCCCAATAATATTAATAAGGGTAATTTTGAAAATACATATCAAAAGTTCACATTTCCAATACAATTAACTAAATTATTCCACTTTCTTAATGGACGTGAAATCTCCCAAGAGGGCCTTATAATTAGGGACGGAGGTAGTACCAATTTGCCTATATTATGACTTGTTTGTATTAGAATTTATGAAATAACAACATTATATTCATTTTTTTTTCTAGTTAATTATCATATGACGGGTCGTTTAGGCATTATATATTTTTTATGTCAATATTTGATTCAAATTATTTCTTTTTGAAAAGATCATTAATAACCCGTGCAAATTGTAATAATATCGAAATGCAAATTGTATGTTTGCAGGTAATTTTTATATTTATGTGTAATCCAAATTGTACTAATAAAAATAACTTAAGATAAATATTTATTCCCGTGCGATGCACGAATAAACAAATTTGGAGGCAAAAGCAAGGATGAAGGAGGGAAAATGAAAATGACAAAAATGCCCTCAACTTCTCCTATTTTATAATATGTTGATTAGATGGAGTTGGATACATGGATGTAACAATGTCATAGTGCTTTGTCATAAATTATGTCCATTGATTAAATGTTAATTTCAAAACCCTTCTTAATTATTTCGCCAATGATTATTTTTGGCCTTCTTCCATCTTTTTTTTTTGGTGTACACCAATGGTATCCCCCAGCCGACAGCCGAAGACTAATCCCCTCCGAGGCGTAGAGATCACCGAAGTGGGTTTTGCCTCTACCAACAAAGCCTTTTCCATGCCCACGGCAGGGATCGAACCCCCGACATCATGCTTAAGGAACTCAGCTATCTACCAACTGTGCTGGGCTTTGTTGGTGGCCTTCTTCCATCTTTAACAATTGGAATAGCCTCCATTTTATCAACTCTTCTTATTGGAACTTTTATTGGTCTCCTCCCTCATGCCCAAATCACATAACGTGAAATTTTACCATTTATTCTACAATAGAGCAACCCAAACTTTCTATCTAATGCACTCATTCATATTCCTGTATTGTTTAATTTGTATATCCACTCATCCGTTTCAACATCCTCATCTCCGCTACATGAAACATATTATTTTGTTGCCATATTGTTGCTCAACATTATGTCCCAACATTGTAGATCTTGTAATAGCACGATAAAACTTTTTCTTAAGTTTGAATGATACATTTGTATCATATATAACACTAGAAACATTTCTCCATCTAAACCGGCCACCCCGCTTCCCTTGAAGTCTTAATTTATATATATATATATATATATATATATATATATATATATATATATATATATAAAAGAAATAAAATTAAAAGACCTAAACGGTTACACAACTCCAAGTTGAGATGCCTAAAAGTGATCGGTTGTGGTGAAAATAGGTTATGTCCACAAACGAATTTTGTCTCCAGCAAGATCAAAAGTTGAAATTTTGGAGTCATTATTTTAGAGAAAGACTTCATCTAATCATCAACTCCTACCCATCTGAATTTATTTTAAGTGTTATTCAAATTAAACTAAACAAATATACATATATAGAACTTAATTATTTTAAAATACCAAATCGCCTAACCATATTAAAATTAGGTCATGCCAACTTCTTAGACAAGATTGTAACATAAGCACCCGTACTATGATTAGCGGAGAACAAGCTATTTATTTCTAGCCATTATAGCCTAGTTGTTGTCATATATAGCTTCAAAATTTCCACACCAACATTTTTTTAGTTGCATTATCATGGAATCAAATTCAACACCTTTATATATAATTAAGTTAAAATGAACTCACGCTAATTTGATCAAATGAAAGTAAGTCATATTTAAAATTTATTGCATGATTCAAAGCCAATAAAGATCAGACCTAAACACATCCAAAGCATTAGTCAGGCCGGCATTAATGAGTTAAAAATATATGAATTATTTATTCAAATATTAGGAGGTGATTAACGGGAATATCCTTTTAACATAATCCTAAATGATTAAGACTTAGCATCAAAAAAAAAAAATGATTAAGACTAAAATATGTTCTTCAAATATAATCACACTTACATTTATAGTACCACTCTCCCATACGTTAGATCATCCTTTTTGATTTATGCTAATCTCATACATTTGACAAAACTTGGTAAGATCCTTTAGAAGTCCCGTTGTGTTTTCAATGACGAAGGCAACTTTAATCAGGGGTGAATTAATTAAGCATGTAAGTTTTCTAGTTTTCGGGTACCGACCAAGGAATAATTTTAACTTCTATTAGCTTCCATTTCAAATTGACATGCCTATTTACTTGGCTTTTATGGACACTTCCACCTTTTCAATCATAAATTAAGTTGGTTGAATCCCGTGATAATGAACAATTTTATTTGTTGGATTGAACTTAATCTTGTCAAGTTTGCTTCTTGTTTTAAGTTACACGGCTACCAATCTGGGTTGAACAGATATTGCTTGTAATTCATAACACCTCTGTTACTCAGAAATTATGAGTTTGATAGTTTGACTTTGACGAACACCCAATGAAATGTGGCTTTGACACATTGCTTCATGAACTAGCTATTTCAGTCTTAATTGCTTTGCCTTAACAATTTTGACCGGCAATACCCCTAAACTGAATCAACTATAGTGGTTATGGCTTGTTCACACTTTTGGGAATTGGATTTCTTGAGATAATAATAATCCATAAGGGTGATGAGAAAAAACCATGCTCTTATTATGGAATTTTATATGTATTTTCTTTTAAAATGAACTACCCAAACTCAATAGTTTATTTCATTATTCCATTAGCAAACGATCTCATTCTAGTTAAAGAAAATACATAGAATTTTATATCAATGATGATATTGCTTGCCAATGGAATGAAACTGTTGAGAATATTTAGCATTTTGGAAATAAAATAAGTTTGAAATTGTTAGATTTGTTATGTTCGTGGTCATTTACAAGCTCACGTATCAATAAACCTTCGTTTGAATGCAGAAGCTCACGTATTACTTAGTACTTACTACCTATCATTGACTTTGATTCGTTAATTAATGATTGATAATATACTCCGTAGTACTTATGGCAGCAGGCAGCCCACGTGTGCTTGTAATTTATAGGAAAAATAGCAACTACTACCTCTGTCCATAATTATAAAGCCTTTTGGGAGATTTCACGTCCATTAAGAAAGTGAAATAATTTAGTTAATTGTATTGCAAATGTGAACTTTTGATATGTATTTTCAAAATTACCCCTATTAATATTATTGAGAATCTAAAAAGTGTTAAATAAATAGGGTGTTTGTGGAAAAAAATAATTAATACTCATTGAAAATTGGTAAAGGGCCTTATAAATAGGGACAAAATAAAAATGTTAAGAGGACTTTATAATTAGGGACGGAGGGAGTATTGTTTTTTTTTTAAATTTCTAAAATTTGATTAATTGTACCTGGTAACCTTCTTTCTTACTGTGTTTGAGAATTATGCTAATTTTTCTGAAAGTGTATATTACAGGAGGTGTAAATATAATGGCAACAAAAATTTTAATGAATATATATATATATATATATATATATATATATATAAATAAAAGTATGACACTATTTTCTCTTTAAATCACATGTATCATTCATTTACCGAAGGTTAGCTTGTTTGAGCCGAGTAAAATTATTATGAACAATAAATATCTTTCGACCAAGTTTTAACATAATTTTATTCATAAGACTCAAACCTGAAACCTTTGGTTAAGGTGAAATAACTCATCGCTAATTGATCTATGCGCTTGGTGATATAAAATATGAGACTATAAATGTCAGTAAAAATAAATGTGATTGTAATATAAGCCATATCAAATGCAGTTAAACTAGATAATATCCAGAAATGTCAATATAATTTCTTTAATGAAAATGATAAAAAGTGTTTTTAGAACATTGGATAAAGAAGTAAAAGAGGTAATTTTATCTTGATAAATGATGAATTTAAAGCTTCGAAAACTAGTAGACTTAAATTTTCAATGCAAATTTTCCTCTAATGTATTCCTTGGGTATTGGTTAGCAATATCCTTTCTTTAAATTAGTATTTTTCCATTCCATAGTACTTATGAGTTATGACATCCCTGTGCTTAAAATATTTTCTCCCAGATTAAAATGACAATCTTCTTCTATGGCTTCTCCGGTATCTGCGTTTATTAGCCGCTTTCTAAGAACAAGGGCTGCTCTTATTTACTTGTTCGTTGTCTTAATGTGTCTGCTGTTTGGAGTTTTGAACTCTATTACTATCATGTAATCCCTTCATTTTTTTATGTATGTATAGAATTTTTTTCCAGGTTTCATATGTATTGTTTTTCTACAAATTAAATATATAATTAATGCTATTTTTTAACATATCCATATTTATCACATTCTATCTGTTTTTCATTTTCAATATTTTTTCTTATATATTTTTTGGTTTGCACCCTGGTATCCGGTCCACTGAGCCGACTAATCCAGTTCAAGGGGGGATTTTTTCTCATATATGAACATTATAGTCGAAATATCCCAAATTCTTACATTATTTAATCATTTCTTAAAATTCGTATACAATCTTGAAATACACTACTCCCTCTGGCTCGAATTATAAGCAACAAAAAACATACCACTCTTGGTTTAAAATATAAGCAAAACTAACTAACTTTATTAAATTTTGTTTCATTCCCAATGCCACTTTCCTAAAACATCTCTAGAAAATTGTAATCTTAATTAATTTTTGTTTCATTCCCAATACTATTTTCCAAAAATACCTCTATTTTTTATAAATTTGAGAAAATTAAATACAATCAACTAACCTCCTTAATAAGCGTAAAAGTAGTTAGAATTGCTTATAATTCGAGCTAGAGGGAGTACTTATCAAGCGAAGAGAGTACTGTATTTACAATAATTACGAAATTATTGAAAACAAGGGAGCAAGATAGAATGACTACCAGTGGGTTTGTAACGCATGATTTGGATTATAGGGCCCATGGTACATCTTTATCCTCTGTATTGGGTCCAAAATGACCAAATTTATAGATCCACATCCACCATAGCATATTATATTAGCATGCACACCATTTATTGACTTTGCTAAAGGTAATATATTATTGAATTTTTCTAAACATAAATAAGTATAAGAAATAAACTTGTATCAAAAAATAAAATATCATTTTTTTTATTTATTATAAATATTATTTTCTCATATAAACTTACTTTTAAAAATTTATTTATCTTATGAATTTGGTGCAAAAATTACAAAAACCATATATTACCATAGAACATGATTTAAATTTTAGCAATCAGTTAGTGTGTGCTACATTTCAAAATAGCTCTCTATTTGGGTGCTGCAATAGTACAGTTGCAAACAATCTCAACCATACAAAGAAAATCATACTATTATAAATTATAATTGTAAAAAATAAAAAACAAATGAGAGCTATTAGATCATTGGCTGCAGCAAATCCTTGCATTCACGATTCTGGATAAGCTTTGGTGAATTCATTTAATTTCTTATGTTGTGGTGCATACTGCATATATACGCTTCTTTTTGTTACAGAGTTCTTTTCTGAATTTTTTGAGTTTTTTTTGGTTGAGGAACTTGCACTTAGAAGGGGATTGAAGATGACAACCAACAATAATGTTGGCATCCTTTATGTAAGTACTGAGTCGTTGATTTTGTATAACAACTTTAATGTTTAATATGTCATTTTATATCTACATCTTATAATTATTGATTATAAAGTTTTAGGTGTAGCTTTCTCACATTTGAAGATTACACGTGTGCTAAAGTTTTTAAATATTTTTGTTCTTTCTTTAGTTTCTTCAACACAAATCATGATTTATGATGTTTGACTTGGATTAGGCCTCCTAAATTTAAATAAAGCTACTTTGACAGATTTCTTTTCCGTTTAATGAAGTTTATCATTATATTTCATTAAAAAAATAATATAATAGCGTTTTAGCCTTTTAGGCAATTGTAAAAGCATATTCGTGGTAATATTCATCTATTGCTTACCATTAATGCTAGAAACAACTAATGAATTCAATATTCATGCTATAAATGTTGGAACCAAAATGTACAGCAGAATAATAAAGCATCTTGTGAGATAAGGTAAATACAAGACAAAGTAATAAAACAATCGCAAATAGTGAAGAAAAATAAATAAATGAGACATCATAATTTTAACGTGGAAAAAAACTCTTTCAAATTGCGAAGTAAAACAACTACGGGACTCAATCTAAAAAAACTTTCCACTATAAAATAATGAATTTGCAAAAGAGTCTTCCTAAATAATGCTAGCAATAAAAAACAACACAACAATGATGAAAATTGGCACAATAAGATCCACAGAGGGATAAATAGCACAACCAAAGAAGACGAGAAACACGACACATGTCAAAATAAAGATCTTAATGGCCGAAACAACATAAGCAGCTTGGGCCATGGATGGTGGCCAACCATTGTCGATCGACGTCGTGCATGCCAATCTAGGAATGAATCAAATTTCAAATTCAAATCCATCAAGTTCCAAAATTCTCTTCAACAGTTGACTTTTCCACGATTGTTTCTTGCCAAGATTAGATTGTTCTAAATCTGCATGGTGACCTTGAAGAGGGATCTCTATTTTTATGGTTGGCTCTCAAGCTAAGTTTTAAGAAGATGGAACGATAAGTATGCTTTTGACCATCATTTTGTCTTACCATCCAAATTAAACCCCATGAGACTATTTGTTTGGAAGCTTTTATTACGCAAGAGGACTTGAGCTCTTTAGACAGGAACATACGTCGCATCGCAAATCATCATTTACACTTATAGCTTGGTGTTTCCCTTCTCTTGGACAAGTCAAGCTCAACGGGGGTTGTGGAGGAATTTTTCGGGATTGTACTAGTAAGTGGTTATGTGGTTTTGATTGGTTATCAAATTGGCTCTTGCTCATCCTATTTTGCTGAAATTTGGGGCAATTTAAAGGATAACCAATTAGCTTGGCATGTTATTGTGGAGTTTGATTTAACTTCTGGTATTGATCTTGTGATTAAAGATGGCACCTATAGTTGCATATTGGTGAAACTATCAAGAATTGGAAGATTAAGAATTGGTCCTATAAAAAAAATTTGTTTGCTCTAATTGGCTGGCTAACTGAAATTTATGTAAGGATCTTGGTTTTCATGTTATTTATGAGTCTGATAGTGCTTTCCTTAGGCTTGTGTTCAATGATTTTATTTTTTTGCGATTTCAGTACCCCATGTAATTCATTCAAGTTATCAATAATATGGGTTATGCCCTGAATTTAATTTTTAAAAAAAATGTGAGATAAGGATTGAAGGAAAAAGTACCACCTTACCAACAACATGACAATTACTAATATAGTTAACAACTATAATGGAAAGATATGTAAATAATGTTATTCTCTTTTAGACAGGATGGATATAGAAGACTACAAGCAACATTTCACCAAATTTTGTTGATCTTAGATAAAAAGGAAGAAAAAATAAATAAAAATTATGATATCTTGAACCTTCTTAATAATACAAATCCAATCTAGCTTTCTAAAAATTATGGAAAAAAAAGTCAGCAATTGGATTTCAATATGGTGATTTTTTAAACTGACAATAAATAGGGTTGCCATGTGTCATGCATGTCTAGATGAACAAAATTACAAAATGAATATTGAGAAAATATTTTTGGATTTGGATTCTCAAACTCAATTTTTGTGTAATTCTCTTTAATTCAGTTTTTTCAAGTATTAGAGTATCATAAATTTCTTTAAATTTGAACCATTAAAAATATTCAATAGATGAATTTGTAAGTTAGAAAAATGTTAATAAGTTAGATGAGTTAAAGGGATTAAAATCTAGTGTTATATTCTTCTTACTTTAATTTCACTCTTAAGCTGGAAAAAAGGTTTCACAAGTACTTATACTACAGTGTGGATATTAAAGTGGTTTTTTTTTTTATAGGAAAAGAGGAAATTCATTAAGAATAAGACATACTCAAAAACACCCCAAGTAGTACAAACAATAAAAGTCATTACAGTCCCACATAAAACCATGGAAACACAAAAAGGATGAAAATAGGAAGCAACTCCAAGACATAACAACCATAAGAAACTAGATTCCCCAACCCAAAATAAAACGTACAAAGTATGCCCCAAACAAACAAATTTGTAGGGACAACTTTAATAACTTAAAGTTGAGAACCTGTAAAATGTCCTAACCCAAACATATGCAGCAGACACACAATCCTTACCCTTCAACTACAGTATGATAGAAAACATTGCCTTGGATTTGAAATCCTTTCAAAAAGCGACATGTTTGCTTTGTTGCACTTCCCTTTTATCCATTGCCATTATTTTGACTTAATACGATCCACCAACTCAATTAAAGACACTTTCTCTTTACCAAACACACAGTTATTCCTCCACAACCAAATGTACCATGGATAGCACACCAACATTTTTAAATCTTCTTACCACGAACCAATTGCATATGTTGATTAAAATGTGAAATCCTATCATTTGACAAAACTGACTCTAACCCAAACCAAGAATACACTTTTTGCCAAACCTTTGTATGCCATTGTGCAGGAGAAGAATAAATGTGTTGTTAATTCCTCCAGATTATTGCACAAATTACATATAAATTGATTACCATCAAGAAGTACTCCTCTCTTCACCAAGTTCAATTTGGTAGGAACTCTGTCTAACATAACGCGCCAACCAAAAGCTAGTGTTTTTAAAGGCGCAACAACTTTCTACATCACCTTAAAATGTGTCTTCGACTCAGAAACATGTATGATATCCAATTCTCTATATGCTGACTTCACAGTGTATTTTCCTTCGGTATCCGCCTTCCAACTCCAGCAGGCTTTTTGTCCTGTCTCAAAATAACAGAACCTATAGAATTACAAAATTGGTTAAAAATAGGTATTTCCCATTCAAAGAAGGACCTCCTTCATTGGACACACCACTCCCATTTATCACAAACCCACCCTCCTAAATCTCTAATCTTGACATTTTTCTTTACACTCAGTCAATGTAATCTCGGAAACAAGTCTCTCAAAGGTTTATTGCAAAGCCACACCTCTTCCCAGAATAAAGTGTCCTCACCATTCCCAACTACCTTATGAAAGTTCAAGGATAACCACCTCTGATTCTGAGATAGACCATCCTCCAACTTCATAATATCCCTCCACCACAGAGACCCCCTTCTACCTACCACCTGACTCGACCCCAATACCTGACCGCTACCTAACAACGACCCTAACTCATAATTTCTCCCTCTCTACTAAGATACACCATCTCCATTTACCTAGTAGGGTCGTGTTAAAAAGACCCAAATGTTTTATACCTAAGTCCCTTTGTCCTTTCCTGCACACACTGTTTCCCAATTGACCCACGGAATTTTCTTTTTTTCCTCACACCCATCCCATAGAAAGTTCCTTTGTATATATTTTAAGTAAATTTCTTACCACACACTTTGGAGCTTTGTAAAAGTAAAAGGAAAACAGATAAACTGGCAAAGCATTGAAAATGGAATTAAGCAGGACCACCCGCCCACCGAAGGACAGAAATCTGGATTTCCACGACGCTAGCCTCACATTCAACGAATCAATGAGACAATTCCAACATGCACGTCTTTTGTGATTAATCTCGATGGGGATCCCAAGGTAAGACAAGGGCCAACATTCCCTCCTACAGTTCAACAGGTCAGCCATCCTCTGAATATGTCTTCTCCCACATTTACACAAAACAAATTACTCTTTCCAAAATTTATTTTCAGGCCAGAGCATAATTCAAACATTCGGAGGACACACTTAAGAGTCACAGTATTACAAACAGACCCATCACCAATAATCACCGCGTCATCTGCATACTGAAGGATGCTAATATCAACAGTGCCATTCCCAACTTTATAAGGTGAAAAGTACCCTGCCTCCACTGCCCAACTTTATTAAAGTGTTGATTGAGTGTTATGATCTAAAACATCTACCTTCCGGATGGTTGTGTAGTACTCCTCCTTTTCCCAAAAAAAGTTAATAAATACTCCATCCGATCCTTATTATGAGTCTCCTTTCTCTCTCACAAAAAGGGGCTTATAATAAGAATCGGAGGGAGTATTTTAAAATTCAACAAAAATATGAAAACATGCTTTTAATGTATAGTTTTCAAATCAACTAATTATTAAAACAAGTAGTATTTAATACATGTTTATTTAATAGACCAGTCATAAAAAATACAATTCAATTTTAATTTGAATTTGATATATTTTTTTATATTTTTTTTTACTTATTTTATGAGACAAAGGGAGTTGTAGATTACAAACCCCACCTTATATCTCCAAACTCCAATTTTAAAAGTGAAATTACCATAATGTCTTAATTAAAAAAAATTAGAATATAAACCCCTTTTTTATCACCAAACTCCAAAACCCTTTTCACCTTCCTAAAATTATCCATAAACCTCAAACCCCTTTTTTCATATATCCTATTATAGAAACTTTCTACTCCTTATTTTCTTCAAAAAAAAAAAAAACCTCTTCCTCTCCCTTTTATCACTCAACCTCTCTCTCTCCCTTCTCCAAAAGTAATAGTTTTTTGGCATCCACTTTCATCAACATCGAGTTTTTGGTGCATCACTGGAGTAGTGTACGTGTTAGCGATTCTCTTGCCACTAAAGTACTTTTTTTTTTTTAAATTTAGACGTACGTTTTCCGACTGTCCAATATTGGAAAACCAAATTCCAACTCGAGACTCTCGGAAATCATATACACAATAAAGTCAAATTATATTTTCCGAGATACGTGGGTCGGAAATTAAGCATGATTTCCGAGAATCCCGAGTCGGAATTTGGTTTTTCGAGACTGGACAGTCGGAAAACGTACGTCCAGTTTAGTTTTTTTTTTTTTTTTTTTTTTTAAACGTACCTTAATAGCAACGCAATCGCCAACACGAACACTACTCCAGTGATGCACCAAAAACTCGATGTTGATGAAAGTGGATGCCAAAAAACTATTACTTTTGGATAAGGGAGAGAGAGAGGTTGAGTGATAAAAGGGAGAGGAAGAGGTATTTTTTTTTTGGATAAAATAAGGAGTAAGAAGTTTCTATAATAGGATATATGAAAAATGGGGTTTGGGATTTATGGATAATTTTAGGAAGGTGAAAAGGGTTTTGGGGTTTGGAGATAAAAAAAGGGGTTTATATTCTAGTTTTTTTTTTTTAATTAAGACATTATAGTAATTTCATTTTTAAAATTGGGGTTTGGGGATATAAGGTGGGGTTTGTAATCTATAACTCAGACAAAGGAAGTACTAGTACAACAAAAGATAATAAAAACGGGCCACAACCCAAGCCCAGTATAGTCAGGCAATGCAGGTGTATAATACTTTCTTTGGGCCTTTAATAACCGATCGTCATTTTTTTCCGGTTCACAAGCTTGCATAACTCATTTTGCAGTGCCAGGAAAACGCTGCTTCACTAATATGAGAATGAAAGCAGAACAGAAGAACATTCATTGAAGAGGAGTAGAATGAGCAAGAAAATATCTCAACTGTAATCAATTTGGGGAATGAATATATTTCAACTTTTTTTACTTAGTAATGTTTTTGTTTTAATTTGTGAGTAATCTATAATTTTTAATATTTAATAAAGCCATATCATTTTTTATGAGTAATCTTCATATTTTTTATTTTCTTATTTCCACTGTTTCATTTTATTTGTCACTCTAATCTTTTCGACTTATTCCAAATTATTTGTCGCTTTAGAAATTCGAGAATGTATTAATTGATATTTTTCAACTTTAAATTTGCATTTAGTGTGTCGAAATATGTGAAATGAGTGATAATTATTGTACTTTTTCAAAACTACCCATATAATTATTATTGCAACTCTAAAAAGTGTTGACTTGATAGGGGTGTCTGTAGAAAGTAATAATTAAATGCTATTGAAAATTGAAAAGGGGTCTTATAAATAAGACCAAAATAAAAACCCCAAAATGGTCTAATAAACAGGACCAGAGGGAGTAGTAAAGTTACTCCCTTCAGTCCTGTATATAAGACCCTTTTGAGATTTTTATTTTGATCCTATTTATATGACCTTATTTCAATTTTCAATAGCATTTGATTACTTTTTCCACAAACATCCGTATTAACTCAACATTTTTTAAAGTCTCAATAATAATTATAGGGATAATTAGGCTTAATTATGTCTCAGGTCCCTGAAGTTTGGGGTACTTTTGCCAGATACTCTCATTCTTTTTTTTTTCAATGTTTGACTCCTCGAAGTTACTTATGGGTTTGTCATATAACCCTAATACCAATCCTGGTCAATTTTGCCGATATGTAACATCGGAATCCTGATCAGATGCAGGAGGTTAAGCACCTGGTGCCCCGTGAGCGAAGATCATTTTTTTAAAAAATTTAAAAAACTAAAAAAATTAATATTTTTATATTTTTAGTTAAATAAAAAAAGAAAAAAAAAGAATTGAAGAGAGATATCGTCTTCGGCCATGTGACATCACGCGGCACTAGACTACCAACCTCCTGCGTTGGACTAGGATTCTGATGTTACGTGTCATCGAAATTGGCTAGAATTGGTATTAGGGATATATGACAAATCCAGAAGTAACTTCGGGAAGTCAGACATTAAAAAAAAGTATAAGGGTATCTGACAAAAGTACCCCAAACTTCAGGGACATGTGACATAATTAAGCATTTTGAAAAAGTATATCAAATTTTCACATTTCTAATGTCACTAACAAATTTAACTATATTCCTTGGTGGAAGAGAAAAACCTCAAAATGGTCTAATAAATAGGACCGGAGGGAATATCTAATACTCCTTCCGTCCCTAAATATAAGACCCTTTGGGGGATTTCACATTCATTAAGAAAGTGAAATAATTTAGTTAATTGTATTGAAAATGTGAACTTTTGATATGTATTTTCAAAATTACCCCTATTAATATTATTGGGAATCTAAAAAGTGTTAAATAAATAAGGGTGTTTGTGGAAAAAAATAATTAATGATTATTAAAAATTGGTAAAGGGTCTTATAAATAGGGACAAAATAAAAGTGTCAAAAGAGTCTTATATTTAGGGACGGAGGGAATAATTCTTTTCAAAATTAAAGTATTACTCCATCCGTCCTTAAATATAAAAGCCCTCTTGACACTTTTATTTTGTCCCTATTTATAAAGCCCCATACTAATTTTCAATGATCATTAATTACTTTTTTCCACAAACACCCCTATTTATTTAACACTTTTTAGATTCCCAATAATATTAATAGGGGTAACTTTGAAATTACATATCAAAATTTCACATTTCCAATACAATTAACTAATTATTTCACTTTCTCAATGGACGTGAAATCCCCCAAAGATACTTTATATTTAGGGATGAAGGAGTAATAACTTTTTTAATCCGTGTGAAATTCCTAAAAGGGTCTTCCTAACAAGCCTAAGGGCACTTGTTAAGGTTATGCATATACACTATACTCCTATATAGCTTCTTAATAAGTGTTCTAAAGGTACTTGTTAGCATTTTACTTCCTAAAATTATACTTAAATTGAAACGATGGAAGTATTAACTACCCACTATAAAATCTGTGCAGCAGTTTTTTTTTTGGGTTGCCCACCCGATTCCCTAAGTACTACCTAGGTACATCCGGATCCGACCCGGGTCGCGTGCCTGACTATGACAGGTGAGTCTCCCAACATGAATTTTCTGCATTCACAAGGACTCGAACTCGAGTTGCTTAAGCGAGACCGAGCCACTTACCACTCGTCTCAACCCATGTTGGTAAATCTGTGTAGCAGTTTTAATAAAATGATAACCACACAAAGTCGCAAGTTACTCTCTATCTCATAAATTAATTGATTTAGAAATTACACATAAATTAAGAAATAAATACATGATGTAAGAATTTGATATATTTTGACCAAATTACCCCCATTTAATTATACTTCCTTCGGTCCTATATATAAGTCCCTTTTGAAGACTTTTTTTTAGTCCTTAATATAAGTCTCATTTCTAATTTCCAATAGCATTAATTATTTCTTTTCCACAAACACCCTTATTTATTCAACACTTTTTAGATTTTCAATAATAATTATAGGGGTACTTTTGTAAAAGTATACCAAATATTTACATTTTCAATATCACTAACAATATTAACTAACTTTCTTAAAGGAGTGAAATTGGTCAAATGATGCTTATATTAGGGACCGGAGGGAGTAAGAGATATATTAATAATAAATGTATGAAGATTATATTGAAGAGAGATAAATAAATGAATAGTAAAAAAGAGAATATAATAAATAAAAGTATACTTAAAAAAATAATAAATAATAAAATGAATATTAAGTTTCTAAATGAATACAACACGTCAACACAGCTAAATAACTTACCGGATGGTCGGAGTACTAGAGTATGGGATGTACGGAGTATTAAAGAATGTATTGTGTTTGTTAGCATGTTAACCGATCAAATTTCAAATTCACTTTCATTAATTATTGATTCTTTGGGAGTATAAACTATTCATTTGGTTTCTTACCTTATTTTTTAATTTTAAATTGGTTCTTTACATTTTTTTTATTTTATATTAGTCCCTTATGTTTCTTTTCGTTGTCAATTTGGTCCCAGAATCATTTTTTATCCTACGTGTCAATATCATATTGATCCACGTAGAGAGAAAAATGGCATGTGTCCATAACATATTGATCCACATAGGATGAACAATGATTTTGGGACCAAATTGACAGTGAAAAGAAACATAAGGAACCAATATAAAACAAAAAAAACATAAGGAACCAATTTTTTTTTTTGAGAGGCTACAAATTCATTGAAAAGAACATAAGAGGTGCTCAACCAAATACAGAAGATGGACTTAGCCAATAAAAAAACAAAGGCGATTAAGAGCCTTGCATACAAGAAATAGGATCAATACACCACTGAGAGAATTGTAAATTTAACTCTCTCCTAGTTGGACTGAACCACCTCCATGTCCTCATTTTGATTAAGTCCATGATATGTATATAGTCTCCTTTTGCACCCGAAAAAATAGCTTCATTACGAATCAGCCATATGGACCAAACGATACCAAACCAAATCATTCGCCAAGCTGATCTATGCTTCAACCTCAACTGGTGCTCACCATGTTGCACAAAATGGTTCTCCACCGAATCTGCAAGGACTGCCTGAATACCCAACCATTGATAGCACCCCTTCCAAACTGATGACGCAAAATCACAATGCAGGAAGAGATGATCTATTGTCTCCTCTTGATTACTGCAAAGAACGCAATACCCATTATCACCTTCAGGGAGAATATTTCTATGAGTAAGGGTCGATTTTGTTGGGATTCTATTAAGGATGAGTTTCCAAGCAAAACCCGCAACCTTCTTTGGGATGAGTTTGTTCCAAATTTGATTAAAAAATTTAGCTCTTACAGGTGGTTGAAGAGACAAAAGTTGAAGATAAGCACTTTTGACCGAATAAACCCCCTGTTGTTCATGTCTCCAGAACGATCAGAGCCTTCCAATTCATGAAAACTGTTAAGAACAGATACTCTCAATTCTTCTACCAAGTCTTCCTCCCATGCAAATAATCTTCTACGCCAAGGAAAGTTCCACACCCAACTACCATTCACCCAAGTCCCTGCTTCACCAACTTTGATATTCTGATTCATGCAACAAGCGAAAAGCCTAGGGAAGCTTTGCTTTAGAGGGGTTGCAGCCAACCAAGGATCAAACAAAAATCTAGCCTTCTCACCATTCCTTAAGACCATATGCATGCCTTTTGTGAACCAACCCTCATTCATATGCATCTGAATTCTTCCCAAGTCATTCAACCAATTTGATCCCTTTTCAAAGAAGGAATGCCCATTAGTAAACGGGTCAAACACACCGTATTTCGATTCAATTACCCAAACCCAAAGGGATTCTCTTTCATGCAAAAGCCTCCATTTCCATTTTCCAAGGAGAGCCATGTTAAAAAGGCCTATTTCTCTCTCACTCCAAGGCCACCATGCTCCTTCGGTTTACAGATAGATTCCCATTTAACCCAAGCCACGCCCATCCTCCCCTCCCCCTTGCTCCACAAGAATTTCCTTTGAAGGGATGTTAAGGTCCGAATCACTGTACTTGGAGCCTTATAGAGGGAGAGCATATAAATAGGGATGTTTGAGAGGACAGAATTCAGAAGAACTAGTTTACTGCCAAAAGAAATGTGTTTGCTTTTCCAACCAGCCAGACGCTCCTTTAGAATTTCCACAACCGGATTCCAAGTTGTTATTCTCCTTGGGTTGGCTCCCACTGGAATACCCAGATACTTGAACGGGAGAGATTCCACTTTGCATCTCAGAAATTCCGAGGCTGAATTCAGAAAGAAGTCTTCAACATTTAAGTCGAACAGATGGCTTTTGTTGAGATTTACCCGGAGACTAGAAACCAATTCAAAGCATCGAAGAATGCTTTTGATAGTCCACAAATTCCTCATTTATGTTCTACAAACAATCACAATATCATCTGCATATTGGAGATGGGAGATTTCAACCGCGTTTATTCCCACTTTAAAGCCTTCTAGAAGACCAGTGCAAGTAGCCTTTTTCACCAAACTACTAAACCCTTCTGCCACTAGAAGAAAGAGAAATTGAAATTGAAAAAAAATAAGAGAATAGGTGAAATAAGTAGTTTTTTATTTGCTCATGTACCATTTATATTTCAAGAAAGTCATAACTTACTAAAGAATGTATTGTGCCTTTTACTAGCACGTTAATCGATCAAATTTCAAATCCACTTTCATTGATTGGTAGTACTTTGGGAGTGGTTTGTATTTCCTCATGTGCCATTTATTTTTCATTTCAATTTCTGGAAGTAAAATTCCCTTCAAATTGCTAACTTCCTTATTTCTTCCGTGGAATTAATATGTTGATATTTTTTACGGGTTAAGAAGAAGCTTTCAAAAAATAGTAGGTACTTTTTCCTTAAACGAGTATTATTATTTGTAGATTTCATTTGATTTTGTCCTAATTCATATAATTTGTTGCTTTTAAAAAAAGTTTGCTTAACCTCAACCTTAATGATCGAGGATAAGAAGTTAAAAACAGTAAAGAAATCTAGAAAAATTAAGTTTATTACCACTTGAATTATTAAATATTTTTTTATATAATCTTATCCTCAACCCTTAACTAGGTTAAGATTAAGAAAATCCTTAAAAAAATACATAATAAGAATGCGAGTTAATAAGCATGAAAATGTCTATCGACGCACTAATAATAACTAATAAAAGTTTTTTTTTGATAACTTATAACTAATAAAAGTTGTCTAAGCTTCTAAACCAAACATAATTAACATTGTAATATGGTGAACATAATATAGTATTTTCCTTTTTTTATAACCTAGGAGGATAAAATCACCCTTATTAAGTGCCTATCGTTCATAGTCACACTACTCACCATTTGTATATATGCATAGAAACTAAAGGAATGAGACGTATTTGTTAGTAAATGCACCCCGTAATAGGTTCCATTCCATTTCTAGCTCTACACTTTATTTTTCTTATCGAGTTTATCATAGCAATTTTTCTAGTAATTAATAAAAAATAAATGATTTGAAATTTGAATTGTTTAGACAACATGCCACGTACACAACAATGGTAGTAAAAGATTATTATGACAGATGAAAAGTTTACCAGGGTTTTTCTCGTATCGTTATAGAGAGCATAGAGACAGTGGGACTGTTGCCGGTGATGGGGTGCGGCGGTTGGTGGAGGGCTGGATGCGGGTGGCTAGGCTGGTTGCAGGTTGGGTGGGTTCGCTAACCGCGGTCTGGGTTGAGGAGTGGCTGCGGTGGCAGGAGGGGTTGGGTTTTGGGTTTAGAATAAGAGAGAATCGTAGTAAGAGAGAGAAGAAGCTTTTGGATTTCCAAATGAAAGGGAATGAGAGGGTATTCACAGGCTTGGGGGGTTGGGGATTTTTTTCTTTTTAAATTTTAAAAGACAAAATTATTAAAAAAAAACCCTACAGCTAATACTGTTTCTACATAATACACGGGGCTATTTTTGTCTACAATAACCTGGTACACAATGCTAAAGTTTTTCAACTGAAAAATCACTTTGCGCATGTCAGCAAATCCCATAAATAAAAATTAAATCATATTAAAAGTTGTTTTTATTTAATTTAAGTCATATTGAATAAGTTGATGTGATATCATATCATATTAGAATAGGAAAATTAGGATTTTCCTATCATGATTCATTTTCTCCCATAATCAAAGCCTTTTCTACTACTTCAAAATTCGTAATCTTCCTCTGACTATCACCTATCACCACCCTCTTTGGCTATAGATATCGAACTCGCGAACTTCGTCGATAAGTTTCATTTTGATCCCTTTTTTGTCTCCCCAAATTTGTCTCTATGTCTCTCTTAATTCTGATTATGGTTTGTTAGAATATATCATATTATATAATTAGGATACTTAGTTAAGGTTATTTTAATCTTAATTATTATGTACTTGTCCTATATACAGGACCCTCACTCCTTGTACCAAATACACATTCAATATAATATATTTTGCTCTTTTTCATATTTCTAACATGGTATCAGAGCCATAGTATCCTCTTTGAAGGAACTTAAACTTCAGATCTATGCCCCAAATGATTCAATATTTCTTACAGTTATCATTCTTCTTTTCATTCCCGACCCGTTCTAGATCTCCACTGTTCTTGATTTTCCTTATGCTATATTCACTCCAAAATTCTTTTCATTTCCATGCTGTTTACTTTCCAACTCTTGTGGTTCCATTTACCTCCTTTGTTTCCTTAATATTTTCCTTATCTTCTTTGGTTTCTTATTCAACCACAAACACCCGTTTCCTTCATATTCAAACAACCACAACCACTTCCAATGAACTTTGTTACCTTGGCTTATCAAACACTCTTCCTCTCCCACTTTATTCTTGGCATGAAACCCAGAAGACACAATACACCCCTAGCCGCCAACCCACGCGATATCAAACACTCTTCCGACGCCCACAAGCCATCACCGCCCCCGACATCCCTTCCGCAGCCATCTATTCCAGATCTGCTACTGTTGTTTGTTGTTTCTCCATTTCAAATCTGTTTTTTCCCATCTACTATTGTTGTTTCTCCTCTCCAGATCCGTTTTTGGCCAATCACTTTGTGGCCTCGATTTACCACTTTTCGACCACCACCGGCTTGCACCACCACCACCATCGATTACACCGCCCTTAATTTGGCCAGAACCCATAAGCAAGTCACCAGTTGCCCCTGCATGCGCCTCCATGTGGCGGTGCCACCACTGCCCATGTGCCTAGGTGAAACGGGTTAGGTCAACCCGTTTCCACCTTGTCCGACCCAATCCCAACAAGCCCAACCCAGCCTCTCGTTCCCGTGATCTGCACGAACCCCACTCCATGGCCCAGCCTTGTTGTTCACCAGTTCAACAATGAACCGGTTCAATCATCCAACTGGTTCATTAACCCAGGAATTGGTTAGGCTAGCGAACCGAACCTGTCCAACCCACACTTTAACTAGAATTTTGACTAGACCTTCCCTAAAGTGTTTCCTCGTGTTCTTTCCATCTTATGGTCTATTTTTGCTAATTATGCCCCGATGATTTAGTTATGGCTCTTTTGTTGAAGAAGTCCATTGAGTTTGCTCATCTTCGTTGCCCTTTGATCAGTTTTGCCTGATCCCAGTGTTGCCTTCGATTAGTTTCGCCTGGTCCCAGAGTTATGTTCATGTGATTCCATCCCAGATGCAGAAGGTCTCATCCCGGATGCAGTCTGGTTGTATGGTTTACTTGTTTTCGTTTAGGTGCAGTATGGTTCCATCTCAGATGCAATATGACCATTCTCAGCTTTGGTTTGCAAACTCAAATTGTTTTTCGCCCACTTGAGTTTGAGGGGGATGTTAGAATATATCATATTATGTAATTAGAATATTTAGTTAAGATTATTTTACTCTTAATTATTATGTACTTGTCCTGTATATAGGACCCTCACTCCTTGTACCAAACACACATTCAATATAACATATCTTGCTCTTTTTCATATTTCTAACATGGTTGATATTTCTTTTTCTGGGTTTATAAATTTTTGTTTATGATATTTGTTATTTCATTCTTAATATGTTTATGAACGCTAAGGAGGATGACGATAGGTGGTGGCCAGAGTAAGATTATGAATGCTGAAGAGGTTGAAAAGGTTTTGGTTATGAAAGAGGATGAGGGCCTCTCAGGAAGAAGGTGAATGATGGAGGGAGAAATCTGTTGGGCTGCAGGCCCGTATGAGAAAGAAACCAAAGTGGATGCGATTACTTTACTTAGTATCTTATCCCTTTTAGAGCTTTTATTTTAATTATTGGGCTTAATTATCAGTGCTGGCCCATTTATGTTAGATCTTTTCCTTGTATTTAAGCTTGGATGTTTGCTGCAGTTGGTAACGAAGAATGTTGTTTCTTTTATTTGTTAGCTAATTCCTTCTCTTTTCTCTCTGCAACAGTAGTCTACTCCCTTACCCTAATTTCTCTTTATCAACTTGACAAATTTACTCAAGTTTTTCAAAAACCCACTGGTTTACCCCCCTAGACCCCATGACCACCATATTCAACTAATACCCAACTCCTCTCCTATTAATGCCAAACCATATCGTTACCCTCACTCCCAAAAAGAAACCATGATTACTATGTTGCAAGAGATGATTAAAGAAGGAATTGTTACACCTAGTACAAGTCCTTTTTCTTCTCCAGTTTTATTAGTTCAAAAAAAAGATGGTACTTGGCGATTCTGTGTGGATTATAGAGCTTTAAATGCAATCACTATCAATGATCGTTTTCCAATGCCTACAATCGAAGAACTATTTGATGAGTTAGGCCATGCTACAGTATTTTCCAAAATTGATTTAAGGTCCGATTATCATCAAATACGTGTCCATCCCAACGACACACACAAAACTGCATTCCATACTTTTGATGGGCATTATGAGTTCTTGGTAATGCCTTTCGGCCTCACTAATGCCCCCTCATCTTTTCAGGCGGCCATGAATGACTTATTGTGGCCTCACTTACGTCGGTTTGTTCTAGTTTTTTTTATGATATTTTAATCTATAGTTCTTGTATGGAGGATCATTTACAACACCTAGATATTATTTTGTCCCTTTTAGCTTCTAAACAATTTTACGCTAAAATGTCTAAGTGTATTTTTGGTGTATCTTCAGTTAGCTATTTAGGGCATGTAATTTCAACAGGTATTGTGAAACCAGATCCGGAGAAGATCCAGGCCATGGTGGATTGGCCTCCACCTCGTTCCCTCCCTCAACTCCGCAGTTTTTTGGGACTTACCGGGTTCTACCGCAGATTTGTGAAGCACTATGCGTCTATCGCCTCTCCCCTCACCGACATGCTCATAAATAATAATTTTACATCGACGAAGAAGGCTCAGCAGGCCTTTACTAAATTACAACAAGCAATGGTTAGCACTTCAGTACTCAAGCTGCCAGACTTCTCCAAACTATTTGAGATTGCAACAGACGCGTCTGGTACTGCTATTGGGGCAGTCCTCTCCCAAGAAGGCCACCCCCTCGCTTATTATAGCAAGAAAATCTCCCCACGCATGCAATCTGCCTCTGCCTATGTTCGGGAGATGTTTGCGGTGATAGAAGCGGTAAAAAAGTGGAGACAATATTTAATAGGGCGGCATTTTAAAATTTACACTGATCAGCAAAGTCTGAAGCACCTAATGACACAAAATTTCCATACTCCAGAGCAATAGAAGTGGGCTACTAAGCTCATTGGTTTCAACTATGAAATTATTTATAGGCCAGGAAAAACAAACCTTGTGGCCGACGCTCTATCTCGGTGCCACCAGCCAGAACCGCCTCTATTCGCAGCCCTTTCCTCACCATTGCCTGGGGTGCTGGATACTCTCCTCAAATTTTATGCAACAGAACAGGGGAAGACACTCATTAGCACATATGCTCAAAATTAGCATCAGAAGCATAATTTTCATTTTTCTCAAGGATTGTTGTATTACAAAAATCGTTTGTTTATACCTGATATTGCTGAGTTACGATCCTCTCTGATTGCTGAACACCATTCATCCCCTCTAGCAGGTCACTCAGGACTTAAACCAACTCTATCACGGTTGGCAGCTAGTTGTTATTGGCCCGGTTATACACCCAAACAAAGGCCTTCATCTCCTCATGTCCAACATGCCAAACCAGCAAGTACCTACCAAAAAAATAGCAAGGATTATTACAACCACTCCCTACACCGGCTAGAGTTTGGGAAGACATCTCTATGGACTTCATAGTTGGCTTACCTTCCTCTTTTGGTCACACGGTCATCTGGGTGATTGTGGATCGACTCTCTAAGTATTCTCACTTCCTGGCACTTCCAACTAAGTTCACAGCAGAGCAAATAGCTGCCCGTTTCATGACTGATGTTGTGCGACTCCATGGCATGCCCAAATCCATCATTTCAGACCGTGACAAAGTGTTCCTCAGCACGTTTTGGAAAGAAATTTTCCGCCTACAAGGTACAACACTAAAGTTCAGCTCTTCCTATCACCCAGAAACTGATGGTCAAACCGAAGTAGTAAACAGATGCTTAGAAACATACCTTCGCTGTTTCGTCAATGACAACCCAAGAACTTGGTTCAAATTCCTTCATCTTGCTGAATATTGGTTCAACACTTGTCACCATTCATCCATCGGTATGTCCCCATTCCAAGCTCTTTATGGTCGTCCTCCGCCATCTCTCACAGATTACATTCCAGGAAGCACAAAAATTTCAGATTTAGACAATACTCTACAACAAAAACAGGCTCTAATGGCAGATATCATGTTTCACTTAAACAGAGCTAAGCAACATATGAAGGCCCTTGCAGATAACAAAAGAACAGATATTACCTTTCAAGTCGGTGATTGGGTTTTGTTGAAGCTTCAACCCCATCGTCAATCCTCTCTGCACCGCCGCTCCTCTCAGAAGCTTTCTCGCCGTTACTATGGTCCATATCAGATACTGGAACGCGTGGGTCAGGTTGCTTACTGCTTGGATCTTCCTTCTTACTCACGGATCCACCCGGTTTTTCACGTTGGGTTGCTCCACCGCTTCCATGGCTCACCCACGGTGGCGTTCGCACCGCTCCCTGCCTCGGTTACCACCTCCAGTATCGCCGTCGAGACCAACTCCACTCAAGTGCCACCGCTTCCCTCCCCCACGGACCAGATCTCGAGTTCGCAAACACAATACCGACGTGACCCGCAACCGCCGCTCGTGGGTACGGCTGAGTGTCGTGACCACCCTCTCCATATCAGTGACTACGAGCAACATGAAACGATGGGGTACTCTTCGGGTTTGAAAGACAAGAGTATGTTAAAAGAAGAGATTTCACAAGGAAGAAATATGTTACAAAAAGAGTTTGAGAGAAATACAACTAAAGAAGAAGTAGAAATTACTTTTGAAATGAGTCCACACTCTTGTATGAAGTCTGAAGACTTCATGTACTTTCCAAAGCAAAGTACTGCTCCCTCTGCTAAATCACGTGAAGACAGAACCACGTGGGAGGCAACAGCTCATTCAAGATTAGAGTTGCCTCCTTCCTCTCCTGTTCTTACCGAACTGGGTCCGGCCCAAACCAGCAACATAATTGTTTCTGAAACCACCCTTGAGGACAAGGGTATTTTTGAAGGGTAGGCCATTGTTGGGCTGCAGGCCCGTATGAGAAAGAAACCAAAGTGGATGGCTGATTACTTTACTTAGTATCTTATCCTTTTTTGGGATTAGTCTACGAACCCCAAATTTATCTCCCAAACCCCATTTTTTCAAATAATCCCCAAGCTGCCCTTCCTTCAACAAACCCCACACCCCACTTTCAACCTTCTTTCAACCGTTCATCTCCCCACACCCACACCCACTCAACTTCCAACCTTCTTCCATCTTCTCCGGCGCCGCCTCCGCCGCCGCTACTGCTGCTGTCCTCCTTGAAGGTATATCTCCATCTTCGTTTTTCGTTTCTCTGTTTTATAGTTCTCATTTTGTTTTTCGTTTTTGTCTATTCGTTTTTCCTCCATCATCTCTGTTTCGTGTTTTTCCCCTTCCTTTTTTATTTCTTTTTCGTTTTTAGGTGGGTGTTCTACGAAAAAATTCTCGACACGCCTCCACCGCCTCCACCGCCATTGTTGTGATGAACCCCTGACTTCGTTGTAAATTTCCGACACGGGGATGTCGGAAATTTAAAATTCCGAACCTTTGTTCTCGGAAAACAAACGCAGTGCAAGTTTTTTCTGACGAATCAGTGTCGGAATTTTGAAATTCCGACACGGGGTTATCGGAATTTTAACTAGGTTGTCGGTATTTCACCATCCTTGTTCGATTCCATTCATGCTTTCATCTCTTTCTTTCTTGTTTTGTTTCTTTCAGTCTTGTTTTTGACTCTTGTTTTATTTTTGTTATTTTTGTATTAGATCTGTTTTTTTTTTCCGGATATGTGAAGAAGAAGAAGAAGAAGGAAGAGGAGGAGGATGAAGGGGGAGTTGCAGTTGCGGTGCTGGCGGCGGCGGCAGTGGGGGTGGCAGCGGTGGTGTTGGCGGCGGTGGTGTGGGAAAAGAATGGTGGAAGGTGTAAGGTTTTTGGGGTTTGTGGTCTTTTTTTTTTGTGTTTTGAATATATAAAAACAAAGTGGACATTTCCCCATTAAAATGGGGTTTGTGGGATAAAAGCGGGGTTTGTAGACTAAATCGATCTTTTAGAGCTTTTATTTTAATTATTGGGCTTAATTATCAGTGTTGGCCCATTTATTTTAGATCCTTTCCTTGTATTTAAGCTTGGATGTATGGTGCAGTAGGTAACGAAGAATATTGTTTCTTTTATTTGTTAGCTAATTCCTTCCAACAGTAGTCTACTCCCTTACCCTAATTTATTTCTCTTTATCAAAATCCTACTTTTCATTTTCTAATTTGATATCACATCATCTTATTCGGTATGAAAAAATTTTATTTTAAAAAAAAAAGCAATTTTTAATTTGATTTAATTTTTTTAATTTAATAAATAAAAACTTAACTGAAATAGTAGGGACCAAATAGTAATAATAATAAATATCAATCCTCAACAATAATAATGACATGGTAACATATATGATATGAAATATTTTTATTGGTCAGCTTCTTTATGGTATCAGAACCCATTATTTTACGACGATATCGGAAAAACTCTCTAAGTTTATATTAAGAAATTCACATGACCTTGTTGGGTTAATTATTACACAATTTTAAAAATAATCTATTGGCATATATGAATTATGTTCGTAGAAAAAGTTATAATTATAAGATTTATTCAAAGAACTAAACAGAGGTCCTAGACATTCACCTATATTTAAAAAATTACCCTTAACTAATAGCATAGTATTAGTTTATGGATTTAATTAATAGAAGATTGAATTTCGTTTATTCTTTTCATCCAATAGCGCAATATTTCGTCCCACCGTGGCTTCTCTTTGTCGCCTTTGTCGGCTATCCTCACTGTCACCTTTTACATAAAAAAAAATGTCTTCCATCATTCAATCTCTTTTATGTTTTGGTATTACTATCTTTTCCATAGTAATGTCATCTCCAAGGATTATGAAGAAACACAATCATATCACATAAAGCAAATTGCAGCTGATTTTAGGAAGCAAAGCTATTAGTATTCTTGACCAAAAAGACGAAAGAGCAACATCACTTGTGTAGGAGGGAAAGTTCTATATGTTTCACAGTTTATGGCATGATTCAAGTTTTAATGAAACCCTCATGCTTAATTATTAAGAAAGAATACTAACAAGTATTCAAAGAGCATTTGTGAAAGAATTCAAAATAAAAATTTTGCACTACGCCTCGGAGGGGATTAGTCTTCGGCTGTCGGCTGGGGATACCCTTGGTGTACAACAAAAAAAATAAAAAATAAAAAAAAATAAAAATTTTGCAAATAATTTTTTGATTTCCAATACAATGTTTTTATTTTTTAAATTGAAAAGTGATCTTAAGATGATTGTTAGCACACGTTACTTATTAATTATTTAGTGAATCATAATTATTATTTTGTTCAATATTTTTTTTTTATTTTAAACCATCCATTTATCAAATGCCAAGGACCTTCCAGCAATATCTAATTTTTTTTTCTGGATAAGACAGCAATATCTAAATAATACTCGTAACTAGGTAGTACGAAGTTTAGAACTCTAGGGTTGATGATACTTGGACCAAACGACCCACTTTAACAAAAGTAATTACAAAATACTTTGCTAGTTGATAATTATTTAAGCTTGTAAACTATAGTTTCAACGTAACTTTCAAGCTCTAAGCTCAATTTCACTTGGCTAGGCTTGACAAGTCGTCTTGATGTTCACCAAAAATTCTCTACCTGATGAAATGGGTTACTAAACGTGTACTACATACGTACGAAGTAAAATTACACAGATAAAGTTAAAAATAAAAAGAAGGAAAGAAAAAACGAATCACCGTAGAAAGATGTGCTTAATTAAGGTGAAAGCAAACCCTAGTTGATCAACGGGGTTGGTTCAAGTGGTGCGATCCTGCTAACTTGAGAATTTGGGAATGAGGTCTGAGACTAAGAAGTCGCAGGTTCGATTCTCAGTTAATTCACTTCATCTAGGAGAGATATAAGAACGCGATCTCGTGCAGAATTAGTCTAAAGAATTCCCTGATATTAAGGATACTCTTGAAAATACCTGTGATACTGGTCAAAGAGTAAAAAAAAAAAAAAAAGCAAACCCTAGTTGTAACTGCTGACAACAATGGGAAGCATATTGCGAAAAAGATATTATTGCACTATTAAATTAAGGGAGGCATGAACCGAAGCAATCAAATCCAATATTTATGATAAGTGACAGCCCCACAAAGCTACTGTATACGAATGGTCTTTGTTTCTGTCCAATAAAATAAAATAAAAAGAACAGAGGTCCTTGATTAGAGAAAAAGAAGGTTTGACAATTGAAACACTACATGAGTCAACATCGTTCAAAAAGCAGAAACCCACCACGGTTCACACTCATTATTCCACAAGGAAAAAAAACAGGCGCAAACCAAAAAGAATATATAAAACACCAATTAAATTACATATTTAAATAGTAAAAAAAAATACATATTTTTAAAAAATACTTTTTATCAATGCTTGAAACGCTAGAGTTGGTAGATAGTTAGATTTTACAAGCATAATATCGTAAATTCCATTCATGACATCTCTAATGAATAAAATTTTATTAGTACTAAGGTGTTGACTTGCTCCACATCAACGTTCCTATTTTTTCCTAGTTTGTTTGATTTGCGAAAATATTTCCTGTTTTTATTTTAAAAAACTATTAATAATTATAATTATGATCTCATATTTTTATTTCAATTTTTGTCAATTATGAATGTGATGCTACGTTTTTATTTCATTTTCTATTTTCAAAATTTTATATAGAAAAGAGTGAAATAAATAAAGGTTTATTTTCACTATTTTCTATATAAATATTTAGAAATAAGAAACAAAATGAAAACACGAGGTCATATTCATAATTAATAAAAATTATAAACTAAACAAGAGGTAATAATTAAAATTATCAATAATTTTTAAAAATGAAAACATAAAACATTTTTCAAACCAAACGGACTCTTATATTTCGATGTATTTATGTATTTATATATTGTTTAAAAAAATACACCGATAAAAAATGGAAGAAATTGAATGAAAAAGAAAAAAGAAAATCTATGAATTAAAGAAAAGAAAACAAAAATCACCCGGGCAATTTTAAAATTGTGGGAGGTCATTTTTTTTAAAAAAAAATCTACTTACAGTTATTTTATACATATTCACTTTATTTAATAAATATTAATTAATTAATAATAGTGGACACCAAAATAACTCTAGCTTTATATATAGTTATGGATAGACAAAACCCACAACATATATCAATTTTGGACACTTTTGAATAAGGAAGCTATGTATTTAACATGAAAAAGTTATTGTAACAAAATAAGAATTTTATTAATATGGTTAAATTTTGAGATAATTATTAAAAATTTAAATATTTTTAATAATGACTTTTATTAACCTTGTTTTTAATATTGAGGATAAGAGACGACTAGAAAAAGTATGTTTACATTTTTAAAAAATAAATATATAATACTTAAAATATAGTTTACTTATTTTTTCAAAATAATTTTATTTTTTTTATTTTTTATCCTTAATCTACGAGCTGAAGTTAAAAATATATTTTAATAATTAATATTTTTTTTAAATGACTACAAGTAGGAGTGATATTAAGCACCGAGCAGCACGTTTTTATTTTGGAAATTAAATATAAATATGCTACACTATTTTATTGATTTATTATTTTTTTTCCGGCAAAGTTTTTGATGACAAAAGAAATTATGAATTTTTTTTATATAATCAACGGGGCTAAAAATCTGAACACAACCAAAACAAACTAATTCTCACCCCGTACACAGTGACGGACCCAGGAATTTGACTGTGGGGGCGACGTTAGCGTTAAAGTTATATTTCTTCCGTCTATATATATAAGTCTATTTTGATAAATTTCACGTCCATTAAGAAAGTTGGTTAATTTAATTAATGATATTTAAAATGTGAACATTTGATATGTATTTTCAAAACTATCCCTAAAAATAATATTGTGAATCTAAAAAGTATTAAGTAAATAGATGTGTTTGTGGAAAAAAGTAATTGATTATATTATCATTAAAAGATGATACAAGGTCTTATAAATAGAAATAAAATAAAAGTATAAGAATGGTCTTATATTTAAAAACAGAGGGAATAAATCTTTTAGATAAATAAATATGTTAATTATTAATGTGAGTTTAGGGATATTCAACCCTTACAAAATACTCCCTCCGTACCTAAATACAAAGTCTTCTTGACACTTTTATTTTGTTCCTATTTATAAAGCCCTATACCAATTTTCAATGATCATTAATTACTTTTTTCCACAAACACCCTTATTTATTTAACACTTTTTAGATTCTCAACAATATTAATAGGGGTAATTTTGAAATTAAATATCAAAAGTTCACATTTCCAATACAATTAACTAAATTATTCCACTTTCTTAATGGACGTGAAATCCTTCAAAGAGACTCTATATTTAGGGACGGAGGGAGTATAAATCATATACAACATCATAAGTTAATATCATTGTACAAAAAATTGAAATAAAAAAATAATAAGTAAAAATTGAGGATAAATTGAATTTTAGATTTTAGAATAAGTAAAGCTCTTATATTTAATGGAGGCAAAACTATATATATATATATATATATATATATAATAATTTATTTTTTTTAAAAAAAAGAGTATTGACTAACAAGTGGGTCCGTCCCTGCCCATACAGGCACCACGATATCAGAAATATCTTTGAGCACTGTAATTATGAATTTTATATGTAATAGGAAAGATATAGTAATATAGTATGATAAGCTTAAGAAGTTTTTTTTTTTAAAGTTTAATTCTGACCTTTTAAATATATAATTTTTTTTAAAAAAAAGACAGACCCCAACCTTTTTGTTAAATTGGTTAGGTAAATTTGGGACTTAAAATAACTCATGCAATAAGCTCATATCGGTGATCTAACATTCCCACTCTACCAACAAGCCTAAACATCTAAATAAACTAACAAATATTTTAACTTATTAAAATATCAATTGATGAAAATCTAATGTATAAATATATTACTGATAATAAAAATAACTATAGTATTATATTTATTTATATAGATTGGCATGACTAGTTTAAAAGGCTTTTTTATTACCTGGCTTTTTTATTATAAGCAGAATGAATGAATTTCGAGCTCAGGGTACTCAAACCCATATACTAGGAAGCTTAAATATGGGGGAAAAGATAGACACAATTTAGAGAACTAAAACATCGGTCCAGAAAAATTATGTCACTGGACACGAGATAAAAAGATGCATAGAGCGAGCTCTCTACTTCAGATATACCTCAAAAAAGAAAAAGATTGCAGAATATTTCTTTTGAGCAAATTTAGGATCCGTTTGATTCTGCGTTGGAGACTCTGCAAACGCGTGTTTATACCAACGTCGCAGGGAGAAAGCTTCTGCATTTAAGGGATCTAAACGCGGAAACATACTGGTAATTTAGTTGCCAAACGGTCTCGGAATAATTGTCACACAAAAGCCTTGACGACCTTCTAAGGTGTTTTAATTAGATTTCCAAAAAACCTTATACATAAGTGCTATTGGGATTTTAGGGCCATTAAAGAAATTTTGAGAAAGCCACAAATAAGCCGATTTAACTGGAAAACCCCGACTCTATCTCATAACCAATGAACCAATGCCAAGTATCGGCAATAGAAGGATCAAGGAAAGAATCACATAACAATGTAGAGAGATCAACTGCTATAGGACACTCCCAATCACAGAGAGAACGACGTCAAACCCAAGACCAACGAACAAGTTATGAAATCGTACCTCATTATCTTACTATTTGTATGAAGCCCTCATCTTTGTTCAAAGTTTGATGTAAAATTTTAGCATAGTATATTTTTATCTTTTTATAACTTAGAGGCTAATATTTTTATTTTGTCCTTATGATTTGCATGGACCCATCATTTCTATTCGAACTTTTATGTAAAAGTTTCGCGGTTAATATTTTTTTTCATAAATTATAAACTTTCATTTTTATTTTCTATTGGTGGCCTGGAGACGGGCCAACTGAGTCGAAGGAGCAACTTAAACTCTACCCTAACCATGTGTAAATAATTGTTATAGTGGTAATAAATTGAAATTAAATCCATAAAACAAATTGAGTACGATAGGATATAAGAGTGAATATCTGCCGTTAAGCAATGAATGTCACTTTTACTTGTTAATTAATTAGGTAAGTGTTTGCTTGGTTTCGAGTTCGAGCCTTAGGTATGTAGTAACCCCTGTTGGGAGACCCTTACTACTTAGTACGAGCTCAGTCGGACTAGATGAGTTGGATTCTGAGTAAATCAGATCCGAGTACCAGTTGGTGTAAAAAAATAAAATAAAAATTAAGTGTTTGCTTAACCAATTGAGGATAAAAATTCAAAATTAGTTAAGTTTTATAGAAAGGGCCTTGCTAATAAATGGCCTAACTTGTTATGGTTATTACATATGGAAAAAAAATCATAAGTCCACATTTACCCCCCTCTCGAAAACATAAAAAATCACGCTTTCCAATAATTTTTATTTATATTTGCTTCCTTAACTTAAAAAAATGATGTATTTAGGAGAGATGAAATCTATATTTTTACTTTTTCAAGAAAATAAATTTAGATTAAGGTGCTTATCTTCAGCCCTAAAGAATTGAGGTTAAGAAAAATTATTAATAAAATATAAATTTTGATATATATATATATATATATATATATATATATATATATTAAAAGAAGTGATACATAACAATATGAGTTTGGATAAATGGTAAGCAGTTTAATTTTTGCTTAAGCAAGGTCTCGAGTTCGTTTATTTGTAAACGCAGAAAATTCATTTTGAGAAATTCACATGTCTTAGTCAAATCTGGGTTAATTTCATATGTACATACTTAGGTAATACTTGGGATAGAGATAAAAAAAAGGTGATGATCCTTGTGAATGTAGAAAATTCATATTGGGAGACTCACCTGTCATAACCAGACACGTGATACGAGTCGGATCCGGATGTATCTATCTAGTACTTAGAAAACCGGATGGAAAAAAAAGGGGTGATGAAATGACACATATTAATATAATATATTAATAGATGTATGGTTCTCAAACACAGGTTAGAGCTAGTGGGGCGACTCTTTAATTTCTCTCTCTTTAATTCCTTAGCATCATTCATAAAGTAAGCCAACACATAAAGCCAGTCCACAAACAAACTAAAACATTCTTTCTTGCACTAAGGAGCAGCTCCAGACAAACAAGCTAAGGTGAATTCTCTTTCTCTCTCTTAAGTCATCGTTGCTTTTCTCTTTCTTTTTCCTTCGAATTCATATGACCAAAGTCGAGTTTAGATTTTTTCATGCCTTTTCTTTGATGCTCAACAATTCTGAGCTTTTTATTCTGGGTTTAGGGATTGTTAAAAACCTGACACAAATATCAACTTCCACTTAGATTTAATTTGTTTATATCTTTGATTTCATATATTTTCTAGATAGATATATATATCTATTATCTAGTGTTTAGTAGTAGTAGCATATGATGAAGATGTTATGTTCATGATAGCTCCAACAAGGTCCACATATATTCTATGCTAAACAAGTTTTTGATCATCATGTCCTAAAGCAGCACCTTTTCATTTTAATTTCCTTCTCTTCACCTTTTTATCTCATTTCATTTTATAAATTGTTAAAGAACAGATCCTATTTGTTATTTTATTTTTTTGGAAGGAAAAATAATTTTATTAACCAGAAGTACTAAAGCAGAGTCAAACCAGCACGTTAAAAAACAATTCCCACCCCCAGTGATGATGAAACCTGCTATTGCTGTTAAAAGCACACAGCAGCAGAACAAACATTAGCATAGCAGGAAAAAAAAAAAAAGAAAAGACCATGGTACAGATGAATTGTCAGTATATAAGTTATACCATAATCTTTACTTTCAAGTTTTAGTTTTAATCCTTTGCATTCTTTTTGGTAAAAGCCTAGCTACCTTGTTTTGATTTTTATTATAATTATTTCCTGCAATTGTTACATAATTAAACATATATAATTATTTACATGAAATCACCTAATTACATAGTTAGTAATTATCTTTAAGTGTCCTCTCTCTTTTGGGGTTTCTCATCATCAGGACCTGTAAGAGATAGAGAGAGGGAGGGTCATGGATTCAAGTTCAAGGCCAGTTATAGAGAAGAAAGCAAGGCCACAAGAGCCAGTGAATTGTCCAAGGTGCAGTTCAACAAACACCAAGTTCTGTTACTACAACAACTACAGCCTCACACAACCAAGGTACTTCTGCAAGACATGTAGAAGGTATTGGACTGAAGGAGGGTCTCTCAGAAATGTTCCAGTTGGAGGTGGTTCTAGAAAGAACAAGAAAATAATCACCACCTCAACCTCATCATCTGCATCAAAGGTTCCAGACCTTAACCCACCAACCCTCTCTTCAGTTTCATCTTCAGCTATAATTTCCAATTCCCAAAACCCTAATAAGATTCAAGGATCAGGTCATGATCTTAACTTGGCTTTCCCTTCTATGGATCACAAGTTCCATCATCATGGCATGTCTTCTTATGTTGACATGCACATCCCTAATGGTGAAGACCTTACTCATCATCATCAAAACTCTTCTTCTGCTACTGGTCCAACTTCTCTTTCTGCTTTGGAGCTGCTAAGGTCTGGCATGGCTTCTAGGGGTTTGAATCCTTATGCAACTAATAACTCCTTGATGCCAAACACAAATGCTCTTTACCCTCCATCTGGGTTTCCCATGCAAGAAGTTAAACCAAACCTTGGTTTCTCAATTGATGGAGTTGGAAATGGTAGGTCATATCATCATGATCAGGTTCAAGAGAATAATAATAATGGTGGCAGGCTTTTGTTTCCTTTTGGAGATATCAAGCAGCTTTCTCATGCAGGTAGTGCTGAAGTGGAACACAATAATAAGGAGCATGGGAATTCATCAAGTACTGCTGGATATTGGAGTGGAATGATTGGTGAAGGGTCATGGTAAGAAAAGATGATAAAAAAAAAAAAATTGGGAGGACAAAGGAAACTAAAAACATGCATTATTACCTTCTTTATCTTCCCTTGTTTTTTTTTAAATCTTTTTTCATGAATCAATTTGTTCTGAAGATGTTCAGAAACTAACAATAGGATACACATGGCCACTTTGTTTTGTATGAATTAACATTACTGTATATCATTTGTGTCAATTCCGTGTCTCAGTTATTTTTTGATTTGTCAAGAAAATAAGATTTTAGATATTTATTAAATTTTATTTTCTTGCTAATTAAAAAAGCTGATACAAGGGAGTTAATACAGATAGTGGTGTAAGTAATGTTATCCCGATTTGTATACATTGCTTTTGCTATATTGGAGTTCATTGTGAGGATTTTACAACTCATCTTGGTTGCTTTTACAAATACTATATGTTATAAATAGATGAATATTTGGATTTATTTTAGTCCATGGCATGCAACCTAGCTATATTGATGAATTATTCTGTAAGAAACAGAACACCTTGATTTATATATGTATTTCAAATATTTGGTTCAAATAACTTTTTGGGCGATGAAGGAGTTGGATGTCCAAGTTTGTAACCATAATTATATAAATTTAATTGAGTGCTTTGTGCTCTTTCCAGCTACCCTTTCTATATATGTGTCTGCAAAAATTAGTGGGTTGTCAGCTTTGTGTTGTCTAAAATTATTAGCTTCACATCTGAGATTCTTCCAACTATGAAAGCACTTGTACGAATTATTCGGAAAAAAATAGGAAAAGAAAACTGAAAAGGAAGGACAACGGAGTGTTCTAAGATCTCAGTGTTTTAGCTGAATTAGGAATGTCATACCCACTTTTAATGCAAGCTAGAACTTTATATATATATATATAAAACCTTATATTGTTAATTGCATGTGTACCATAACAGCAGGACCATATAATAATTAACAAATCTTGAAAATTGGATTACCTGCTCCAACTAAACACTAACCTAATATAATTGATGATATATATCCCACTAGCAGTTTAAGTTAATTTGAAATACTTCATCAATTCCACGAGTGTCCTTTTATTATATGTCATCCATCCACCTGCTTTTAATTATAGAATATTCAAGGGCTAAGGTAATTTTTCTGAAGCCTGCCTTCATTTGGTATTCTAGTGGGGCCCTCAAACATTCCCTTGGACAAGTGGAAACTATTACATCCACTATGGTCAATGGCTTTTTGATCAGTTGCGGCTAGTGGACAAAATCAAAAATATTTTTTTGAACTCATGACATAGACACCATCACATAGGACATGGTATCATCATGAAATTAAATCAATCAAGGGGATACAAGTAGTCTCAAGTTTGAGTCGTAAGTATGCACTTGAGATACAAGAGCATTGTCAAGCATAATAATGGTCATAATAGATAAGTGGGTGCAGTTTATATGATAATGTATTTTTTAAAATTTGAGAGTTAGAGGTCTCGAACTTAAATCTTAGAAACATTATTTGATTATTTGATAAATTATTGGTGACTTAATTTCTCTTTTCCTATTTTTGCCAAAAAGACTTTTCCTATAATAAAAAAAATATAATAGTGATCATACTTGGGGGCAAATATGCCAACATATGATCCTAAAAAGATGCTTCATCCGTCTTAAAAAAATGATAAAATTTTTTAAAAAATATTGTTTCAAATTGAAGTCACAATAATTATAGTGTGTGATTATTGGATGATCAATGAATGATTCATTTAATTATTGGATAGATGATTGATTGATTTTTTAAACAAAAATATTAAAAATCATGTTTCTTTTTTTTTTAGGAAAAATGTGTATTTTATTTATAGATCAGAAACAGTACAAGAAAATTCACACTAATAATAATTAAAGGGAAAGCAAAATACAGTGCAACAACATACTCTTCCATGATTAATTTGGAACAAATAAAGATGGGAAGATGAATTTCATACAACATGTTGGGTCACTGAATTTACATAAGAAGGCGAAAACTTGGTGGATTAATTTGTGGTTCGTCATTTTATGGAACATATGGAAATCAAGAAACAAATTAGTTTTTGAAGATGAAGATGTTGGGGTTTAGGATATTTTGGAACAAATAAATGTTCAATTCTGAACTCTTTTTAAGACACACAACAAGGCTATTATTTATTCATTTGGAAATTGGTTGTTAAATCTTTTGGAGTGTCTGAATCAGATGTAAACTTTATGGGATGAGAGTACCCCTTGTGCTCCTTTTTATTTTATTTTAATTTTTTTTTGGTTTGCTGGTCAAAAAAAAAATGTGGACATGGATTATTAGCAACTGCCAAAAGTCGACTTTAACAGGAGATTCAATAACCTTTAATACCAAAATAACAATCTCATTGATGTTGGGACTAAGCTCAGTTCAGCGACAAGGAATCTCAGATCTAAAATAAGAAAGTTATTTCTTTTAATTTTTTAAAATTTACTATATTTTTACGGCAAATGGATTATTATGTATCACGTTGAATTAAAATTGATAATATGGTACGTATACATTTGAAAATAGGTACATGGTACTAAATTCAAATTCAGATATCAAATAGTATTCAAATTCTAATTGTAACACTAAAGTCGGACGAAATACTTCCCCTCGTTTGTTGGCTTGCTTTTTAAGAAACCTGACCATTCTCTTTTTCTTCACAGGTTGAACCTTCATCGTTGAAAATCAAAATGTTCTTCTACTATTAATAAGAGTTTTTTGAAACATTAACAATTTATTCAATTATCGTTCGTGAGTAGGGAATTTGTCACTAAAATTTTTCTCCTTTGTCATTTTATGCAGAGAAGATTGCTCTCCAGTCTCCAATTTGTCTCTTGACTACTTTTTCAAATGAGAAAAGACATTTGCCTACCTATATTCTCCCTATTTCAACTCATAATGTGTTGTTTTAGAGACATCGTTATTATAACCACCAACGATGACCTTTTTTATTCGGTATAATCACTATTCTGGTGAGTATTTCTTATACTCACTTTATCATTAAATTTTTTCTTATTAAAAAAAACATTATTAAGATATTTTATCTTAATTAATTGTTTTTTATCTGATCTCTTAGCTCATTTCTTTTTGTCAAATTTTTTTTTTCTTTCAAGGTTTAGGTTCTGTTTGGTTCAAATGATGGGAAGGGAGGGGAGGAATATTAATGAAAGGGAGGGGATGAATTTGATCATATTCTATTTGATTCGGTGGAAAGATAACCTTTGTTTTTGCAAGGGAAAAATAAATTGAAGAGTGATGTTATATGTACATCCAGAATTGATATTTGGATGTATATTTGTTTGTCTTATCTATAAAAATAAATTGTTTCGGCATATAAGACAAGCAAATGTATATGCAGATGTCAATTTTGGATCTACATGTAAGGTTTTTGTAAAAATGAATGTACTTTTAATTTATACCAATATGCATGACTTGCATAACATTGTGGAGAAAAGAGTAATAACCAATGGCTTGTAAAGTTTCTTGGAAGAAAAGCCTAACACCAATCCAATGGAGAGAAGGTAATGTGCGAGCAGAAGAAAAAAAGGAGAGAAGGTAACAGTACTGTGCCTAAATCTGAGTTGCTAATGTTAAATTGAAGGGGGCAATTTTGGATATGCAATTATTGATTATCTAGGAGTATTCCATGAACCCAGGTTGACGAGAGCGAAAAAGGATGACCAAACTGTTCGTGGGATTTTCGTCCGACGCCTGCCGAACTGACGGTGATGTGTGGAGTGTGGGTAACGACAGGTTATGTGGTAATCTTGCGGAAGGAACTTGACCGTCTTTTTGGTATTTCTGGGTATTTGGGAATTTGAACAGCGCAACAATAAATGCGAGTAAAAGTAAAAACCGACACCAAGAACACGGCGTGGCGAAATTTAAATGGTGCAGTAAAGTAAACGACGCGGAATCGAAAAGAAAGCGATTAAAATTTGCGAGGAAGTAAATTGCATGTAATTAAAATGTGCAGGGAAAAGTAAAGATTGCATTGAAATTTAAATGGGTGGAAGGCTGAGGTAATTTACAATGGCGTTTCTCCGTTTGTCTGCTCCGGTGAGACGTTTAGGATTTTGGCCTATGTGTGTCAACCTAGCAACCGATCCCGATTACAACCTAAGGACTTCCTATTTATAGGCATAGGAATCCGAAACTATTTACAAAGCATACTCGCACGTTTTGCAATAACTGCAAAACCCACGATCTATAACTACCCACTACGCTATCCCCCACGATGCAACTGCCCACGTCGTGGTTTGGGCTTAGTGGATACTTCTGTCGAATCTCGTGGTGACATCTTTGCTGAGACCTCTTCGACTGGCACTTCTCTTCGACTGCAACCTTTGACTCTTGTCTAAGTCTCTTTGTTGCTTGAAGCTTTGACGTTGTTGTGCTCCAGCCTCTAGGTTCTGAGATGTCAGCCGACATCGAGCTCCTTTCGACAGGCAGGCCTATCGTCGAAATAGACTTTCGACCCGCTGTCGGCCTTAGACGCATTCGATTGATATTGGTGACATGTAATTCAACTAAACGCTGTTTCACCAGCATTCAATAAAAAAAAACATGCGCCCGACACTTCTAGTAGAATGCCGTCAAATGACTTGTTTCCTTTAACTGTTTAATAGGAAAGGCGACCGTAGTCGATCCTAGCAGGATACAAACCTTGGCCTATGGGATTACAAAGACCTTTTCAATGTCTATTTATCAGGTTCACTGCTTCCTCCGATTCGGAGTTCTTTGCTGTGACCCGACCCATCAGAAATAGGTTCTATGTAATCCCACATGTTTAGCCTTTCGCTATTCAAGAGGATAAAGGTGGTATTCGAGGTGGACATTCCTTCATTTCCCTGTCCTCATCCGAACACCTTAATCCCACATGTTCAGCCTTTGGTTGACTCATGTTTATGTAGAATATGAATCTTTTTTCCTCTTTCCAGAATTCATGAAGGCATTCCTTAAGTTTTCTCATTGTAACTCGTAGCTTTTTCTCGGTGAAAAGTGAGGATTTTATAGCCACCGGTAGCATTAAATGCCTCCATAATTACTCTTCCGTTCCCAATGTTAATATGATGTTTCTGACTCCTCTTTTCTTGCGCCAATACTCCTTCGACGCAGGCCTCTTGTTTCCGCCTTTTCCTTCTGTCGACACACGTTCACGTCCTTCGAAGCCACTTTTAAGTCATGCCACTTAAGTACACCTCCCTCGACATCACTTATGTTGTCGACACACATCCTTTTCGTCGAAACCTATCCTTTGTCGGATTGTACGTTCACTTCCTTCGAAGTCACTTTTAAACAAAAATGTTTAAGTACACTTCCGTCGACGTCACTTATACATCCGACATTCTCACCCTTTTGTCGATTTCGATTTTCCGTTAACAGAGGCCCCCCAAGTTTTGGTATGCGACGCGTCTTTTCGGAGGATGCCAAAATTTGTATCTTTTCGAACTGTCCTTTCAGCATTAGGATTCTGAAACGACGAGTTTATCCTTTTGAACTGACGTCTTCTCATTGGACCATTGCGTTGGTCCTACACGTCTTTTCACTTCTTATTTAAACTTGATCGCTTATCATTATCCCTCTTTTATCGTTTCTTGCTTGCTACTGCACCCTTTGACTCGAAACCCCTTTTTCCTTTTCGAAAAACCCTTCTTTCAACATGCCGATCCAAGGAGTTCTTGATCCCGAAATTGATTTAGAAGTCCCCTATCATGAGCGTAGTTTAATCATTCCTGCAACTTCTTTCGTCCCTGCCAATGGTGAACCCGTCAATCCTTCTCCTGCTTTCTTGGGTCCTTTGATGACTTCATCGGAGGTTCGAGACCCTGTTATGAGTGCCAACTTTCCGATTTCCAACCCTGATGAGATCCGTCCCGTGGCCACTCTTAACCCTGTTTATACTTATCACTTCGACAAGGAGTACTCTCGCAGGGTTCTACGTAATGTGAAACCATTCCCCAAGTTTACGGAGTGGTTTGACAGGCTTCGGCCTCATAAGCGTCAATCATGGAAGAGAGCCGGTTTCGAAGACCTTCTTATCTTAACAACTTCTGGTCTTCGTTACGACGATGGACTTTTCGGCGCTGCATGCTATTTTTGGTGTCGCCGAACTAATTGCTTCCACTTTCGTTATGGCATGATGACTCCCACACTTTTTGAAGTTGCTGCTTTAACTAGTCTTCGTCCTGATGGAGAACTCTTGACTGTAGAGAGCAAGCCTAACGATGTTGTGCACATTAGTGGTGGGTCTTTTGCCTTCAGCAACTATGTCAAAGCACGTCTAGACGCTTATAGAGACAGCCCGACAGTTAGTAACGAGGACCATGTCAAATTTCTAACAGTGTGGCTTAGTGCTTTCGTCTTTTGCACCAAATCTCGACAAGTCAACAAATCTTTAGTGCCCTTAGCCACGATCCTGCATGAAGAAAGACAAGTGGCTCTAAGCCAACTTCTTCTGGCGAAGCTGTATTCGACAATAAGCCATGTTTCCGACACCATTAGATTCAACGAACAATTGGTAACTAACGTCGGAGGTCCAACTTGGCTTTTGCACTTGTGGCTGAATGTCATTCTGAAACGCCACATGGTGTCCACACACAATAGCGTTTGCCGTTTCCGGTTCAACTATGGTTGTTTGGCGACGAATTATGACGTTCCTGTGCTGTCGTCTCGTACCAACACTTTTCTTCATTTTATGAAGATTTTTGCCAATATCTCCATGTCATCTGAGGACATTGATTTTTCTCCTTTTGTTGAGAGAACTGTAGGACCTGAATGGTTTCATCTTCCTTTTCCTGGTACCAATGCTGAGGAGAGGCAGTTAAATGATGTCCTTTGGGGACATTACTTGAGCCAACGAGTTCTTTTTGGCGGTTTGCCCGATTCTACTGCCTATGAAGAAAAGGAAGTGTTTTTGCACTATCCCAACTGTGTGTCGAGGCAGTTCGGCCTTTGTCAAGGGTTGCCTGCTCCCATGCTTGCATCAGTGTCGCAGGAATTCCATCATGGTCAGTTAATGGACTACAAGTCTTCTTGGAAATCGGTGCTGAATAGGTTTGTGTCGAAGAACCTTGCCTCTCTTAGCCGTTTCAATCCTGTCGGCTTTACTCCTTGTTTCTTGGCTAGTCCAAATTTCGTGCGTTGGTGGGAGTCGTACTTCAACACGTACCACGTGGACTACGATACCATCGTCGACAGAATGAGTGCAAGGACTCCGTCAGATTAACGGCCGACAAAACTGGTAAGAATACTTACCCTTTTTTTTCTTTATACTTCTTTCCTTTCGGCCTTCTCATTTGTCGTCTTTTTTTTTTTTGCAGTGGCCAAGCCGAACCTCATTGACTATTCTGCGGCAATCAAGGCCCACGCGTCGAAAAAGAAAGGTGGTGACCCTTCATCACCCAAGAAACACAAGAAACGGCGCCACTCCCATGCTATCGATGATTTCATTGAAGCCGAGAGACAACACAAGGGACGAACTGAACAACCGTCGGACAAACCTCATGTTGATCCTGAAAGGACTGACAGTTCTTTGGTTCGTCCTCTTTCAAAGAAGCTTCAAGTGTCTACTGCTTCATTTGCTCCTCCTATCCGTCCTTCTTCGAATCCTTCATCCAAAGCTCAATCGCAGCCACGTCCAAAGGCCAAAGGAATCGTCATCAGAGAGTCGTCTCCCCATGTCACTACTCAGAGAATCCATGGTGATGCGGCCGATCTTTTTGTTGATGTTTCTCGTCACGACCCCCATGCTGGTGAATTTCTTCCGACTCCAACACTTAATCCATTTGTTGAAGAAGATATGGTCGAAGATACTAACATCCAACTGCAAAGGCGTCCTGTACGTCGGCAAGTAATTCTTGATGACTTGTCTTCGGATGAGCCTCAAGTTGATGTTGCCTTTGACCAGACCGACAGGCTGCATTCCATTGAGGATTCCATGCAACGGTGTCTTGATGACACTTCTTCTTCAGCTGCAGTTGAGGTTGTCGTTCAAGGCTCTAATCAAGGTGCTGTGGACACTGAGCCTCTTGACATTGACACTCATGTTGTTGACTCCCCTGTTGTTGTCGTGGGTCCTGAGACCACTACTGCATGTGGCCCTTCATTTGAGGTACTTGCGAATTTACTCATTCACCCTTTATGTAGCATTAAAAGATCCTTACCAACCTCCTTTTTGTTTTTCCTTAGATCCCCAATAACTCAGTCCAACTCGAGGATTTCGACGGCAGCTTGTCAATTCCTGGTGCATCCGATTCTGCCGCTATTCCTTCTATTGAGATTCCTTCTTGTGCGCCTCCATCTACCACCATGGCTCCTTCAATTCAAGCTTCCCCTTCTACTGCCTTCATTACTCTTCGAGAATTAATGGCTAAAGCACGATCTGTTGAAGCAGCCATGAATTCTCCCTTAAGAGACGCCGAACTGGTCGCAGATCAGTTGATGGTGACCTTGAAGAATATCTGTTGTCGGCCTTTTGATCAATTATTGGCCGACTCCACGACTCTTGAACTCTTGTCTTCCACCATTACTTCGCTTTTGCAGCATCCTTTTCTAGAAGATGTTGAATCCAAATTGACCGGGTTGCAACGATTTGTGGACAATTGGACCACTGAAAGTCCAAAGATTTTGAAAGACATCAAAGTTTATGAAGATGTCAAAGCAAATCAAGGCAAAATGGAAGTCGAATTTATTGATTCGGAAAAAGAGGATGCAGACTGTTCTTCCAAGGCTGATGATACACTCCGACGATTAGAAGAGAATGGAGCCAAGATTCGGGAATTGAAGGATGGGTTAGCCCGTCGGGAGAAAGATCAATTGGACATGACCCAGTATATGGAATCTATCAAAACCACTCGGCAAGAATTGGCTGCCAAGGTTGCTGCTTTGGTGACTCCATATCAGCAGATTACGGATGTCTTGGGTACTCACTTGCAAGAATACAAGGCTGGTCTCCGACGTCGAGATGCTTTCGCTAGGGAATGGCGTTCCTTTGGCAATCTTTTCGGATGAATTTTGTTTTTCCTTTGTTGCATTTGCTTCTTGTACTTTGCTTCTGTCGTATGGATTCTGCAATTTCAATGCATTTTTATTTCCGTCATTGTCGGCTTATACTTTTTCAAATACTTGCCGTTAATTGCTTTAATCTTTTTTCCCGTTTCGACTTCGACTAAGTCGTATGCGTTGCCCGAATAAGCCTTTAATACTTTAAATGGTCCTTCCCATTTTGGTGACCCCTTGCCGTATTCATTTGAACGCTTGTCGATGGGTAAGATTACTTTCCATACTAACTCATCCGGTAAGAACGACTTAAACTTAACCTTGGCGTCATAATATCTGGCCATTTTTTCCTTTTGTCGCATGATATTCTCCAACGTCAATAGCCTTTCGTCATGCACCTCATTTAATTCATCGAACATGGAATTCCAATAATCATTCGTAGGCATTTCATGTTGCCTTTGAAATCGTATCGATTCCAAGTTGATTTCGACTGGTAACATGGCCTCATGGCCGTATGTTAACATATAAGGAGTTGTACCCGTTGCTTCGTTTGGAGAATTTCGAATAGCCCATAACGCCGGTGTCAATGCTTCATGCCAATTTTGTGGTTTATTTTTAATTTGCTTCTTGATGATATTTATAATCCACTTATTGGCTGCTTCCGCTTGTCCATTGGCTTGTGCATAGTAAGGTGTTGAAGTTAGTAACTTGATTCTTCTTGATGCCAAATATCCTTTCAATTTGTTTCCCAAGAAAATAGATGCTTGATCTGTAGTTATGGTCTCGGGAATTCCAAATCGACAAACGATATGGTCTTCAATAAAATCAATCACTTGCTCTTGTTCGACCTTCACCAAAGGTATCGCTTCTACCCATTTGGTAAAATAATCAACACCCACCAATATCCTTGAATGGCCCTTTGAAGAATGAGGGACAATTTCTCAAATAACATCTAATGCCCATCCTCTAAAAGGCCATGGCTTGATGATTGAATGCAATTCTCCTGCTGGGACATTCTGAATGTAGCCATGTTTTTGGCATTCTTCACATGACTTTGCAAAATTCATGCAATCTGATATCAGTGTAGGCCAAAAAACCCTTTGTCTTCTGAGTACCCATTTCATCTTCTCTCCTGCTTGATGTGCTCCACATATCCCTTCATGAACTTCCGCCAAAGCTATGAAAGCATCTTCCTTGTCGAGACATACCTCCAAATTTCCGTCAACTGACTTGTGATACAGATCACCTCCTAATAACGTGAACTTGGTGGCTTTCAGCTTCAACTTTCGTTCGACATTGGGGGATGGATTCGCCAAGTAGTCAGCTATGGGTTTCCTCCAATCATCATCGAATGCTAATGCGTTTACCATTACTTCTCTTTCATGAGGGGGGTATAACAATTCTGCGATCCGTGTTGCGTTATCCAAAGTCTTCTTCGATATACGGTATCTAGATGCGATTTGAGCCAAATGATTGGCCTTTTGATTATGACACCGGTATATATGTTCGACCGAAACATCGTCAAATTGGCACATCATTTTTCGTGCCATATCGCGATACTTAGCCAACTTTGGACTTAGGTATTTATACTCGTCAACCAATTGCTTAATGACCAACTGAGAATCTCCCTTAATGGCCACGTTTTTGGCCTTTAAGAAAATTAATATTTCAAGGCCAATTAAGATAGCCTCGTACTCAGCTTCATTATTTGAACATTGGTATTTAAGGTTGAACATAAATTCTGTGGGAATTCCATCAGGGGATATGAGTAGAATTCCAACTCCTGCCCCTTTTTTATGCGACGATCCATCAAAATACATCGTCCAAGGCCTTAAACCGACAAAATTAACAGATACAGCCATGTCTACACACGGGTGATCTGCCAAAAAGTCGGCTACCACTTGGCCTTTGACGGCTTTCAATGGCACATATTGAAGTGAAAATTCAGTTAACGCTAATGTCCATTTACCAACCCTGCCATGAATAATTGGCTTGGATAGCATGTATTTAATAACGTCAGACTTCGACAAAACCAAAACATGAAAACTTTTCATATAATGTTTAAGTTTTGTACAAGAAAAGTAGAGCGCTAAACATAATTTTTCTATTGCACTATACCGTGTTTCGGCATCATTCAACACTCTACTTAAATAAAATACAGCTCTCTCTACACCATTTTCATTCTCTTGGGCTAACATACTTCCTATAGTGTAATCAGAGGCTGATATATACAATTTTAAAGGAAAACCTGGCTGAGGCGGCATCATTACTGGTGGTGTTGATAGATATGTCTTCAAGTTGTCGAATGTCGCTTGTTGTTCAGGTCCCCATTTAAAATCTTCTTCTCGTTTTAGCTTCACGAGAGGCGCGAAGGCTCTAGTTCTTCCCGACAGGTTTGATATGAATCTTCTCAAATAATTTACCTTGCCAAGAAATGACTGAACCTCTTTTTTGTTGGTCGGAGGAGATGCTTCTATGATGGCCTTGGCTTTGTTCTTGTCAACTTCAATGCCGTTTCTGTGGACAAGGAATCCCAAAAACTGGCCAGCGGTGACTCCAAAGGTGCATTTAATTGGATTCATCTTTAGATTGTGCTTTCTCATTCTATGAAACGCCTTTTCCAGGCTTTCTCAAATGCTCTTCTTGAGTGTTTGACTTGATCACCACATCATCGATGTAAACCTCCAAGAACATGCCAATCATGTCGTGGAAGATCAAATTCATTACCCTTTGATATGTCGCTCCAGCATTCTTGAGTCCAAACGGCATCATTACCCATTCGAAAGTTCCTATTGCACCTGGACATCTGAACGCAGTCTTCGACACATCTCCTTCAGCGATAAAAATCTGATTGTAACCTGAAAAAGCATCCAATAAACTCATTACCTTATGACAAGACGCTGAATCCACCAGCATGTCAGCTATCGGCATTGGGTATTCGTCTTTTGGTGTGGCACTATTTAGATCCCTGAAATTGACACACAGTCGCATTTTCCCATTCTTCTTTACAACGGGAACTATATTCGCCATCCACTCGACGTATCTTGCCGTTCTGATGAATTTTGCTTTCAATAATCTTTCGATCTCATCTTTGATTTTAAGGATTACATCAGGTGCGAACCGTCGAACTGCTTGTTTGACTGGCTTGTGGTCAGGCCGTAAAGTCAGCCTATGTTCGACTAACTCTCTGTCGAGTCCTGGCAGGTCTTCGTATTCCCAAGCAAAACAGTTCCGGTTCCTTCTGATGAGATCAATGAGCTTCTGTCGGAATTCCTCCTTTAACAACGAACTTACGTAAATTGGTTTCGGCTTCTCAACCGTTCCCAAATTTACTTCATCTCTGGGATCCTCACTGATGAATCGAGATTCTTCATTTGTCCACCCTCTTTCGAATCCCAAAGGGCTATCATCTACGATACAATCCTGGAATGCACCTGTCTGAATGGTACATTGCATTCTGTCGGCCACGTAAGCCGACAGTCTTTCCAGCTGTCGATCAACCATCAGTGCTGGTCGAAGGCCGCTGCTCAACGGCCTTGTCCATCTCGACAATTGAAATCCCATAGTTTTCCATTAGGCATCTATCCACTACGGGTTTCTGAAAGCTTTCAGCATCAAGTCGGATCGGCTTGATACTTGGATTGTAGACTTTGAAATCTACGTGCATCTGTTGCATGTAACACGGACTGTCATCTGCAGGAATCACCTACACCTTGTTCTCATGATTCCACAAGACTAATTTCTGATGGGCCGTTGATGGAATGGCCCCCACAGCATGAATCCAATCCCTGCCTAACAACAGGTTGTAGCTAGCCTTAGATGGAACTACCACGAATAAAGTATCTCTTGCGACTGAGCCCACCTCGACTTTCAGCATCGTCACACCATGTGATTGAGCGATCTTCCCAGTAAAACCAACCACAACCACATTCGTCAGAATTAGGTCCGACTCCGCTTTTCCCATTCTCTTGAATACGTTCCAAGGCAAAACATTGACGGCTGCCCCTCCGTCTACCAAGACTCGATTTAGAGGCTTCCCGTCAACAATGGCCTTAATATGTAAAGGCCTTAAGTGTTCTCTTTTGCTTTCCTCCAGCGGTTCGAATTGAGCTATGTGTCCGATATCCACCTCCAGATGGAGTCGATCCAAGAGAAAAAGGCATTCAGGAAGCCCTGACACCTCGTCACTCAGATACGAATCGTCAGAATCATCACTTTCGTTTCCCTCTTCATGTGCATGGTCTCCTGGCATGTCGAAAGGTGTAACATCCTAGAAATTAATAATAAAATAATAAATTTATAAAATAATATATATGAATATTTATTTAAGGATAGGTTTAAGCCGTGGAAATTGTACAAGGGTCATAGGGTGATAGGAAGCATAGGCCGACCTAGTATGTAAGCATTGGACCTCGGTCCGATCCCGGCCGAGCTAGATGGGAACCAAACGCGGAACCGGTGTCAAGCTCGGATTAGCCGACCTCAGCGCACCTGACGTTACCATCCGAGAAGGAAGCTCGGACTACTGCTGATCCGACATACCGAGCCGACGTGCCCTAGCCGACACGTCCTAGCTCCTCCGTGCCAGCTCATGTTGAGCTGTTGGTCCCTTGGTTTTCGTACCATCCGTACGGTACTATCCTTCACTTTATGTCATTGTCATTGCTTTATGTCCCTTTCAAGTACTATTCATGGCTTCCTTTGGATGGAAGCCAATGAATCTTGTCCACACATTCTAGCTTCCCCAAGAAGCCTCCAATGAGGACCACAAAAATATTTCCCCTAAATGAATAAAAGAAAATCCCAACACATAACACAACACTTTTCACTTCTCTCATTCTTCTTCTCCCTACGTCTCTCTCTCTCTCTCTCTTTCTCTCAAAGTTCCAGCAGCCCCAACACTTTCTTTCTCCCTCTCTTCTCACGAACATTTCCCTCTCTTCCACCAAGTTCCACCCAACCGGAGACCTCCTCCCCGCCGTCTTCTCTTCCGTCCCGGACGCCCCTGGACCGCTGTGGAGTTCGTGTCTTGGTGGAGTTGTGGCAGCTTGGAGGAAAGGATTCAAGGGGGTAAGCTCAAGGTCAAGCAACAAGGAAAGCCATTCTCAAGCTCTCAACTCTTATCTCTCACGGTTTGAGGTAAGGAGTGAGTGTTACCTCTACTTGATTTTGGGTTTCTAGGATGTTCATAAAGGGTACTAAGAGTGGGTGTTAGATTAGGAAATGGATCTAGGTTAATATGAGAAAGGAAAGGTAAAAAGGGTAAAGGGAACCAAAGAATGAACTAGAAACATGAATGTTAGGTGAATATGGAATATTGTTTTATGCTATATGTTGGTATTTACATGATGGATTGGTTGAATGCTTTTATTCTTATTATTGTTATTGTATAAGTGTTTATGAAACTTGGTGTATAGTTGATTATGAGCTTTGGTAGTTATTGCTTATATCTGTGGCCGAGCTGAGAGAGGTTGGGAATGGGTATAAGATAATGGTAAAGATGGAGAGTAGGAGAGATAGAGTAATAAGTCAGATAATGAGAAAGGTTAATGGAAAGAGGGAATGGTTACCGGGTCTAGCCGAGAGAGGCTGAACTAGAGAAATGATTAAAAAGAAAAGTTAAAGAGATGTTGAGCCGAGAGAGGCCGAGCTAAATAATGGTTAAAAAGGTAAGAGGAATTAAAGAGAAATGGTTGTGTGATCGGGTCATAGCAGACGCGTACCGGGTGTGTGCATTGATCGCGTCAGTCGCATACTGGGTATGTGCAGCTGTAAGACGGGTACTGGGTACTCGCAGTTATGATTCACACAAGGTTCCGATCACGGAATCGGTGGGATGTGTTCTTGGTCATAGCAGACGCGTACTGGGTGCGTGCATTGATCGCGTAAGTCGCCGATATGCGCCGCTGTAAGACGAGTACTGGGTGCTCGCAGTTATGGACACTCCTTACTCCATAGAATGATCGGCGGTAGTGCTCCTGGTCATAGAAGACGCGTACTGGGTGCGTGCATTGATCGTGTCAGACGCATACCGGGTATGTGCAGCTGTAAGACGGGTACTGGGTACTCGCAGTTATGGACACTCCGATATCCGACTTTAAATGGTGTAAGACATGCACTGGGTGTATGCATCCGAGAAGAGTAAAAGATTGTAACCTATGTGAAAATGGAATAATGAGTAATGAGTCTGAGGTAGAGAGATGGTTTACCGAGGTAAGAGGATAGTGGCCGAGATGCCGAGTGTAAGATCTAAGGAAAGAGTAAAAGGGGAATCGGTAGGATGTGCCGAGGTATAGTTAATAGGTAATGGATAAACTGGGTTATGATGTGAGCCGAGCTAGATAACATGGTGTGATGTGAGCCGAGCTAATTGATGTTGTACGATGTGAACCGAGCTAAAGGATGATGTATGCATGTGGTTTGATTACTTGTTATTATATGCTAACTGTCTACTTGTGTTTGGCTTGGTAGTTCGGTATGGCATTTTAGAAACTGCTTATTTAAGTTCTGTGTGATGGTCACCTCCTTACCATTTTTCAGGTACTGAGCCCGAGCAGACACAGTCCCCGGCCGAGCAGGTTCACTCTCCCTCAAAGGGGGAGTAAGTCATTTAGAGTTGGATAGCTGATGGGGTCTCGGCCAGTTGGGCCGAGCTAAAATATTGTTTTGTATTTTGACTTACCGAACTGATGTACTTAAACCTATACTTTATGTATTTGATGTATTTAAGTCTTCCGCTTTATAACTATGATGTTTTGGCATTAATGAAAGGAAATATTATTTTGGCAAATATCACGTTCATTTTTAAAATAAATTTTAAATCCTAATTTTGGGGCATTTAAGGGTAATTATTATATAGGGTGTTACAAAAGGCAAACCGACATTGTTGATTGAGAGGCTTCCGATCTTCTTACTCTGAGCATCTATCATACCTTGATCATTGACAATGATATCCAAGCTATCATCAGAGTCTCCTTCATACGACTCACTCATCTGGTTTGACCCTTCAGACTTCTTCACCTACTTCTGCTTTTGTCTGCCACTTTGTCGGCCTTTAGCCGTTTTCGGTTTCATGCTTGCAACTAGGCATCCTTGATCATTTGTGGGTAACTCATCAATGTTGACCCCTTCAGCTTCTGCCTTCCGTATTCTTTGGAGCCTCCTTTTCTGAGTTTGTGTCAGTCCTTCGTAGATCGACCCAGATGTCGATCCTGATTGCTGCCTCTTTTGTATAAATCGATCATATGCAGCTGACCTTGAAGGACGTCCTCCATAAATCCTTCGATTGGACAGAGGGTGTCGAGCCTCTCGGGACATTTCCCGTCGGATGTGTTCCCGTTCCTGTACCCTGGCTCTTATCTTCTTTCTCAAGTCTTCCCTTTTGGATCCCCTCTCTTTTCGTGCCGCAATCTTTCTATCATAGACCACTTGACATCTCGGGCAAATTTGAAGATCTCCATCTTGCTTTCTCTTGCAGAAATGTCGGAATGATTCCCCGACCTCAGGAAACACTTCAGCGTCATAGGCCAGTGAAAGGGTGCTAATGGAAAACACTCCTTGAGTTTCGACCTCGTTGACCTCCTTCTGAAAAGGATCAGTATCGATCTTCATATCTTTCTCTACGAACTTCAACTTCCCTTTGTCAATTCCTTGTTGAATTAAGTCCCTGAAAGCAAAGCAATCATTGGTATTATGAGTGCAATTATTATGATATTTGCAATACTTTCTTCCTCTCAATTCTTCTTTTTTCAACAATTTATGACCTTCAGGCAGTTTAATTTGTTTATCCTTTAACAACGCATCAAAAACTTGTTCAGTTTTGGAAACGTCGAAAGTGTACGTTTTCTTATACAAATTTTCGCTAACGGGTTTGGATGGTTTCAAGGCAGAACATGAATAAGGTTTCTCATTTCCGAATTCTATCACATTCACTTCCGAACCATCGTCGAACGCCTCCCCGTCAGAAGGCTGAGAACCGACATAATGGATGCCTTCCCTTTTCGGAACCTTAGGATCTCTCCCTTTCGTTTTCTCATCTCTTAGATTTTCAATTTGCTGAACACAAGCGGCTAACTGAGCCAAATCTAATAAATGTTGGGTAACTAACTTCTTACGAATGTGATATTCTAGTCCAGTTACAACCATGTTAACCACTTCCGGTTCAGGGATCGGAGTAAAACATCTACTCCTCATCTGTCTGAAGCGTGACAAGTAGTCATCGATAGGCTCCCCAGCAAATCTTTTCACACTTAGCAAATCCGTCAAGGCGACTCTCAATTCGCCTCTATAGAACTATTCGTGAAAAGACCTTTCTAACTGGGCCCAAGCATGGATAGAATTAGATCGCAAGGTTGAGAACCAAGAAAAAGCATTTCTCGTCAAAGAACTAGGGAATAGCCGCATTTTGATTGCCTCATCAACGGCAAAATCACCCAGTTCAATGGTGTAACGAGTAATATGTTCAACAGTAGATTCTCCCGCTTCGTCGGCGAATTTCGACAATTTCGGCAACTTTGTTCCTCTTGGGATTTCTGCCAACTGTACCCACTCCGGAAAGGGTGAATTGAAACCTGGTTGGTTAGTCATGTCAATGTTGAACCCAATCCGACTCAGCGCCTGTTCGACTATCCGGTTTACATCGTCCGGCTCAACTCGTGTCTCCCTTCCTTGTCGGAGCAAATGTCGTGCCAAATTTTGCCTTGCCAGTGCTGCTTGAAGATCCTCTCCTCTTTGCATGAATGCCAATTGCGCCGGATTTTGAACATGTAGAGGTGCTTCGACACCTGGGTGAAAGACCATTTGCTGGTTTTCCGGCATCGTATTACCTGCACTAAACATCGGGTTAGTATGAACATGATCCCACGTCGTCGGGATTCTACTATCTTGCTGTGGTGACGACACTTGAGCAGTGTGTCGCACATCCTGGCCACTAGGGTAATTTTGTACCAAAGTTGGCCTTGGTAAATTTCTATCTACAGGTGGAGTGTTGACGGACTCGCTATGTTCGTTGTCGTCGACGCCTAAAACTTGATTTAACCTTTTCATGTATTGCGCAATTTTTTCACAAGTCTCATTTGTCACCAACATCGCTGGGTTGATAACCAAACCCAATTGAGCCGTCAATTGATCGACCAGTTGTACATTAGCCTCTTCGATTTGTTGCCGGATATGCGTAACGAGATTGATAGGCATGTATCTTGAACCGTTACTCGTGCCAGTCATGTCCGTAGCAGAACGCATAAAAGCCACGTTAGTGGCCCCCATTGTCGCATTAGTACTGCCTATCGAACTGCTCAAAGGTCATGTCAACGTCGATCCTGGAACAAAACCAGGTGGCAAACCACAGGGAGGAACTTGTCCCCCACTATTTGAACTGCTACCAAAAGTAAACCCACTGGTGAGGTTTCCCCCATTTGGGCCATCATTTGGTCGTTGAATTGTGGTTACGACAGTTGATTCCACGGCGGAACCGCTTCCTCCGGTCATTTGAGGAGAACTTGTCGAAACGCTAGGTGTAATAACCTCTGAAATAACGGTGGTCTGTTGGCCACCTTGACTCGTAATGACCATTGATGATGAAGATGGCAAAGTTATGCCACTTCTCAAACGCATACAAACGAGCACAAGTTACTCTGAACCTGTCCCACCGGGCGTGCCAATTTTTGTTCGTGGGATTTTCGTCCGACGCTTGCCGAACTGATGGTGATGTGTAGGGTGTGGGTAACGACAGGTTATGTGGTAATCTTGCGGAAGGAACTTGACCGTCTTTTTGGTATTTCTGGGTATTTGGGTTTGAACAACGCAACAATAAATGCGAGTAAAAGTAAAAACCGACACCAAGAACACGGCGCGGCGAAATTTAAATGGTGCAGTAAAGTAAACGACGCGGAATCGAAAAGAAAGCGATTAAAATTTGCGAGGAAGTAAATTGCATGTAATTAAAATGTGCAGGGAAAAGTAAAGATTGCATTGAAATTTAAATGGGTGGAAGGCTGAGGTTCTTTACAATGGCGTTTCTCCGTTTGTCTGCTCCGGTGAGACGTTTAGGATTTTGGCCTATGTGTGTCAACCTAGCAACCGACCCCGATTACAACCTAAGGACTTCCTATTTATAGGCATAGGAATCCAAAACTATTTACAAAGCATACTCGCACGTTTTGCAATAACTGCAAAACCCACGATCTATAACTACCCACTACGCTATCCCCCACGATGCAACTGCCCACGTCGTGGTTTGGGCTTAGTGGATACTTCTGTCGAACCCCGTGGTGACATCTTTGCTGAGACCTCTTCGACTGGCACTTCTCTTCGACTGCAACCTTTGACTCTTGTCTAAGTCTCTTTGTTGCTTGAAGCTTTGACGTTGTTGTGCTCCAGCCTCTAGGTTCTGAGATGTCAGCCGACATCGAGCTCCTTTCGACAGGCAGGCCTATCGTCGAAATAGACTTTCGACCCGCTGTCGGCCTTAGACGCATTCGATTGATATTGGTGACATGTAATTCAACTAAACGTTGTTTCACCAGCATTCAATAAAAAAAACATGCCCCCGACACTTCTAGTAGAATGTCGTCAAAGGACATGTTTCCTTTAACTCTTTAATAGGAAAGGCGGCCGTAGTCGATCCTAGCAGGATACAAACCTTGGCTTATGGGATTACAAAGACCTTTTCAATGCCTGTTTATCAGGTTCACTGCTTCCTCCGATCCGGAGTTCTTTGTTGTGACCCGACGCATCAGAAATAGGTTCTATGTAATCCCCACATGTTTAGCCTTTCGCTATTCAAGAGGATAAAGGTGGTATTCGAGGTGGACATTCCTTCATTTCCCTGTCCTCATCCGAACACCTTAATCCCACATGTTCAGCCTTTGGTTGACTCATGTTTATGTGGAATATGAATCTTTTTTCCTCTTTCCAGAATTCATGAAGGCATTCCTTAAGTTTTCTCATTGTAACTCGTGGCTTTTTCTCGGTGAAAAGTGAGGATTTTATAGCCACCAGTAGCATTAAATGCCTCCATAATTACTCTTTCGTTCCCAATGTTGATATGATGTTTCTGACTCCTCTTTTCTTGCGCCAATACTCCTTCGACGCAGGCCTCTTGTTTCCGCCTCTTCCTTCTGTCGACACACGTTCACGTCCTTCGAAGCCACTTTTAAGTCATGCCACTTAAGTACACCTCCCTTGACATCACTTATGTTGTCGACACACATCCTTTTCGTCGAAACCTACCCTTTGTCGGATTGTACGTTCACTTCCTTCGAAGTCACTTTTAAACAAAAATGTTTAAGTACACTTCCGTCGACGTCACTTATACATCCGACATTCTCACCCTTTTGTCGATTTCGATTTTCCGTTAACACAAACATAGTATAGATGAGCATGATTTTGGTTTGTTCTCACGACGGAGCATACATGGAGAAGGAAATAACATGTGGAGATACGATGAATTTCAAATTGTCATTAACGTTTTTTTATTTAAGATACCAATTTAATACAAAATAAAAGGTTATGAAGCGCGTTAAAAAATATAATTAAAATAATTTTGCCTAATTTTCCTATTATAAAAACATTAAGGGGTCCTTTGCCATGCATGAGAGGATAAAGTGTAATAGGATAATGTCTAGTAGTATAAAACCTAATTGTGTAAGATCAAATAAAATTTTAATACTATACCATGCATATTTGATTTTGATATTGTATAAGATATGTGTCACAAGGTCAGTGGAGGCCGGCAATGGCGGAATTGAAGGTGCATGGCAATGTTGTTGGTGGAGGAAATGGTGATATTGATAACAATGGTAATGACAACAACTATGGTAGCGATGGTTATGCATTCTAATGATGCTGGTTGTAAGACTCGAGCTGACGAGGGCGGGAGTGATCGCCGGTGGAATAGGCATGGACAAGGAGCGGCTCTTGGTAAGCTTTTAAAGGAGGGGTACATGATAGGGTGATTTTGAGACTGTGTAGAAATGAGACTACATAGTACAGGAGGCTTAAATGAATATATTGGTACTACCCATATCAACAAGATACATCTTCTTTTTGGTAGCCCATCACTTAAGAACTTCATAGTGAAGCATGCTTGACTTGGTATAATTCTGGGATGGGTGACCTCTTAGGAAGTTTTATCGGGAAGCGTGTGAGTGATGATAAAGCACGCTGAAAAGACCCGTGTTAGTATGTGGGGACAGTCGCAATCCATTTGCCTGCTAAGGACATTACAAATGGTATCAGAGCTGCTCCTTTCCCAGTATGGTGTGGATCGGGGATGAACCAGGCGGAAGCCGGTGGGCATGTAAGACCCGGGATGATGAGGGCGGTGAGTGATCGCCGGTGCAAGGAGCGGCTCCTAGCAAGCTTCTAAGGGAGAGGTGCATGAATGAACTGACACAACCGAATGAGAGAGTGATCCTGAGACCGTGTAGGAATGAGACTACATAGTACAAGAAGGCTTAAATATATTGATTGCTATAAGTCATATCAACAAGATGCATCTTCTTTTCGGTAGTCCATCACTTAAGAAATCTATAGTTAAGCATGCATGACTTGGAGTAATTATGGGATGGGTGACCTCTTGGGAATTTTTCTTGGGAAGCGTGCGAGTGAGGACAAAGCACGCTGAAAAGACCTGTGTTGGTATGTAGGGACAATCGTAATTCATTTCCCTGCTAGGGACATTACATTGGTGGAGGTAAAGATGATAGTGAAATAGGAAGTGGGGGATTGTGAGGTGGTGGTGATAATAGTTGTGTTGATTGGGATGTAGTAGCAATCGAGAGGAGGTGGTAATGTTGGCGGTGATGGTGGCAATGGGGGCAATGGCAATGGTGGTGTTGGTGATAATTTGCAAAACTGTTATGGAAAAGTGTGATTTGATGTATTCATTCATCGGCGAATAGAAACATTTGTTCGTATGACTATACGAACATGTTTTTTCATTAATGAAAAGACACATTTATTTACTCATGGACAGACACAACTATTGAAAAATCTATTATAAATAGAATTTCTCTAGCATGAAAGTGAGATATAGATTGCGACATAGAAATTCTTCTCTAAATTATTCAGATTCTTTCTTTAAAGTGAGATAATCAGAACTGCTGGCTGATAATCTCTAGGTGCTTGGATAAATCCTAGAAGCGATTTGTCATAACCTCGCAGCAAGTAGTAGGGGCAAATAACGTCATAAGGACAATGTTGAAAAACATGTCTCAAATACATGATTCATTATTATTGATGTTTCCTACTATCCTTTGCAATTATAAATATCGAAGTAAGTTTTCTTCTATACCCATACCATTATTCTTATAGGTGGTTAGGGTAACAATGGTGACGATGGCATTAATGATAATGATGGTAGTAGTAAATGTGGGATTGGATTGCAATGATAGGGTTGCAAAGGTGGTGGTGATAATGATTATGATGTTAGCGATGATGGTAATGGTGACAATGGTGATGAAGCTAGCCAATGGTAATTACAATGACGATGGTCGGGTGAAAGGGATGATAAATAAATAATTAGAGTTGCAATGAGAATATTTTAACAAAAACTTGTACAACAAAATTCGATCAAACCTAATTGCATCCCTAAGCTCATATTAACTTATAAGTTGTTTTAATGTATAATATAAACATACAATACAATGTTTACATAAAACAATGTTAAAGGCTTAAAGCCAAAATAAAATATTGAATACAACATACCAAAAAGTCTCGCAGCTAATGTAAGGGACTAAGGGTTGCTACGGCTTGGATTTTGCGTAAAAAAAATTCAATTAAATATTTTATGATATTTAATAAATATCAAAAAACATTTAATTGATTTTTTTTTACGCAAAATCCAAGCCGTAGCAACCCTTAGTCCCTTACATTAGCTGCGAGATGAATTGGTCCCTAGAAATTAAATATTTATTAATCATTAAACAGTGTCTAAATTTTTTTCAAGGAGATGAATGGTCCCTAGAAATTTTGACAGCTAGAGATTAAATTGTATCACAAAAGAATTTCAAGGGATCAAATTGTCTAACGTTAAAAAAAAATTTGATACTCTTTATGATAACTTTATTTTTTTAAGGATCAAAGTGTCATGCTAACAAAATTTTCAAGGATTATTTAAAAATTACATTTTTTTTTTCCTGGAACCAAATTTGACCATAGCAAAAATTTTAGGACCCAATTTGATTCTTTATTTCTCGTAAAGTGGACATGTTTTAACATAATCCATTAATTTAGTTCCCAATTTTTTTTTTACATCAATTTAATCTTTTAAACAAGAATAAAGCATCTTAGAAGAAGGTGGGAGCTCCTGCTCCCCGTGAAAATTAAATTTTAAAAATATAAATTTTATAATGGAAAACCATAAATAGTAAGATAGTTGGCTAGTGGTTAGTAATTTCGTCACTTGATAAAGAACCATAAAAAAAGATCAATTTTGGTTGTGTTAATAAAAGTTAAAATTTTGGCAAAATAATTGGTTCATTTAGAATCGAATCTTTGATTTGGAGAATCATGAGCAATACAAAATCAATATGCTAAAATGTTTCTCATCTTCTGGATGACGTTATTTATTGCACCCTTAAACTTAGAGTCAAGATTCATCATTGCTCCCAAAAGTCAACATGTCATCGCAGCAGCAGAGTATAAATTTTGGTCCTCGAAAAATTCATGTAGTCATTAAATAAGTTCATAAAAGGACCATGTTAGATGTTTAGGGAACTAAATTGACGTAAAAAATCTTTTAGGGACTAAATTGGTAATCAGTGTAACTTTCAGGAATCAAAGTGACTATTAATAGATTAACAGACGTATTTTTGCTAAGGATTTCCGACTCTTTGATCTTCAATGCTTCATTAACAACCCTTGTTTCTTCATTCTTATCCTTTATTTCTTCTTTCTTGATATGTGCAAATTCTTTAAATTCATTATAGCCTTCCCCATCAACAGTGCATGGTTCAGCTTGTTTTGTTTTTGTTTTTGCTTTTCTTTTTATTTGTTTTTGCCCCATTAAGAGTACCAAAATGGGAGACGATGAGTTGTATTCACCAATGCTTGGAGTGGGTGGATTAGAAGATGACATGTATGCCCCATTAGCACTATTGTTTGTTCTTTTCAAAGAAGCCTCTATTGAAACCCCCAACTATTTTAGTACATCTTTCACCATTCTCCATGCACACTCGTTCTTGAAATGATCTCCAATATTTTGCTCATAAATCTTATATATGTCAAACATTATATTAGTATCGGAGCTCCCACTTATCTGCCTTTCTTTTGCTTGAATATAACATCCATTGAACTTTTGAAGGGACTTGTTCAATCTAAACCATCAACCTTTTACACTAATCAAATCTCGAAATTAAAGCTTCTGATCACGATACTCGTTATAATCGCATATTCTCTTGTAAAATGCATCACTTTTTTGGTTCACCCTTACAATTGGAACCATGGAAATTTTCAACCAAGATTGAATAAGTTGTTTATCTTCCATGGAACTCCACCTCAATCTTTTCTTTTTTTTTCCCTCAGTAGACTCTCCTCCTTCATCCTTAAGATCAAAAGTTTCCAAGTCGTCTTGGTTACAATATGGTAGTATTTCAAGTTGAGATTGTGGTATTTAGGTATAGTATTGAGACTGAGATTGAAATTGTGACACTGATTGATATTGTGGATTTGGGATAAATACGAGAAAATTTTGGTTTGGAAAAGGTATGTTTGGGTTATTTTGTAGATTTGAGAAAAAGGGTTGAGAATTGTGAAATGGAAAATGTGAAAAATTTTACATAAAATGTGTCCATTAGTTAAAAGGATTCTTGGGATTGTTGTTGGGATTATTTGGATTCATCTGTGGAGCGTTATGATTCATGAATGTAATGTTTCAAGTTCACCTATGTTTATACAAAATTAAAATGTTAACCGATATTAATTCAAAGTTCAAACTACTATTTTGCAATGTTAATATTTGGAATTTCACTACAATCTATCCTATTGTCACTACCCTTTCTCTCGGCCAATCACTACTACCTTAAATTAATAAACCTTTACGTTGTTTAGAGCACTTATAACCCCAGCTTAGAGCACTTAACAAAAAAATTTGGAATAGAGGGATTAATAAATAAGGATAAAATCTTTAAAGTAATAATTATTATTGTGTTTGTTTTGTAAAAACTAAAGACTTAAAAAAATAAACAATTTTTTTTCTATAGACATGTATTAAGGAAGAGTACACTTATTTTTATCTCATTTAGTTTTATCAAATGCTAATAAATATCATTATAACATTCGATAAAAAGTCAAATATAATAAGAAATCATTATAAATATGATCTTTAATATTCTACAAAAACGTTAGAACATGCACTTATGATTATTTTATTAATTGCTTAAACCTTAACAAGTGCCTTCACTTGTTAACAAGTTTTTATCTTTATATACACACGAATTTAATAAAAAAAATTCTCATAAAACAAAAGAGCATTAGCTAAGAAATTCAATTTGAGCAAGTCAACATTAAAATCTAAATCTAGCACTTCTTCACAATGAAAAACGTCTCATTTTTGCATGCAAAGTTGCTTCTTAACCTTCCTTAAACAATGCTTTAAGACATTTGTTAATATTTCATAATTTTCGTTGCAAGTTGTGACATTCTTCCAAAATAATGTAAATCTGGTTGTCCAGTTTCCGCACCACCAACCAACTTATCTCATGCTGACTTTGAACTATTTTCTAGCTCCCTAAATTCACCATTTGACATTTTCAACAATCCACTATTCCAGACATCTTATCCTTTAAGAAAAAAATAATACACGTCCTTCTCACACAGTTAAGCAAAGCTATTATGAAATTTAAGTTCTGCTCAAAAACAAAAAATTAAGTTTCACCAATAAAATATAATGCATGCAAAGGAGAATTTTTGTATCAGTTCTAACGAGCATTATAATCAAAACGGATAGTAAAGGAAGGTACATTTTAAAGCACCGTTATAATCTGATACATATAATTCTCTACTGTACAGAAACAACTCAACATATTTATTGGTTTAATACCTTAGAAGCAGCATAAAAAACAGTTGGCAACAAAACATCACTTGAGTATCCTTCCAGTTCTGACTTCTATACAAAGGTACAAACCTTTTTTCTTTTTTTCGGAACAAGAAGGACAAGAGGCTCTTGAGCAGGTAAATAAGTTTCATGGATACCAAAGACATTTCACTTATCCGCATTGATACCGAATATCCTGACCTTGTGCATATTTGGGAACTTTGCGACGACTAGAACAATCACTGCAAGGGTGTTGAAGAAGAGCATTGGATTTTGATAATCGGTTGTGTGAGAGGCTATCAAGTACCTGACAAGGACAAACAAAAAAATAGCAGATTAACAGTAAATAATTATTCACTTTTAAATCATGTCCATTCTCAGATGATTAAAGAGGTTTAAGTGCTGAAAAACGCCTATTCCAATGTTTAGTGAGAGGCAGCATGATTTTCATTATTCAAAAATACTACTCCCTCCGGTCCCTAATATAAGCACCATTTGACCAATTTCACTCCCTTTAAGAAAAGTAGGTAAGTTAGTTATTTGTATTGGAATTGTAAATTTTAAGTGTATATTTACCAATCTATCCTTTTGATCTTCTAGTCATTAATTGGTGTTTCTTTTCCCCACTAACATAATAAAGTATATTAAATGGGGTTAGTTTTGTAAAATTTTAGAATAGGTGTTTATATTTAGGACCAAAAATTTTTGGTCAAATGGTGCTTATATTAGAGACCGGAGGGAGTATTTAGTTTAAAATATGTGTATCATCTTTAAAAAACACATCTTCCAGGTCATGTCAAAATACATCAATCAACTGATTAAGCTTCCGCAAAATACCAATACTACCCTCTTGAGGAAAGCTCCTCCCAATTGAAAAAACCTTTGATGCAATCAAGCACATAAAAATCTTTATACACTCAGAATAGGTTTCTTACAAAAGCTAGCACATCTTGTGAGAGGAGTGTGTATTTTTAGGTGGAGAAATAAATCTTGACCATACAAGTTACAACCATACATGGATAGTCGAGAATAAAAATTACTAAATGGTCACATGCTCACTTAAAAAAGTCATGCATTTATCTTTCAATCTTGGCCATACAAAAAGATGCAATGGCAATTCAGTCCCCTCAACTCTCACAACAACAATCTGATTCTCGCATGATGTACTAGATAATGCAACATGCTTATTCCTAAGTTTAAGCTAATAACTAATGCCTCAATGATAAAATACCAATCCCATTGTAGAAACTATCTAGACACACAAAGCGATGCACTGTGGAATTTCAGTAATACTTGTCAGAGCAAAACCAGGACAAGCAGCCCACCTTAGAACCTAGACAGTTTCCAGACAAACTTAAATCATAGAGAAGCTGCAGGTACAACCCTCTAACCGATGCCTGTTATTTCCATAAAAAAGTAATTCCTTTACTTATAAAATTTGAACTTCTCTACTAACTTTAAACCAACAATTAAGATTAACTATGAGCAAAATCATGGATTAACTATGAGCAAAATCATGGATTTTAGCAGCACTAAGGAGGGAGTCTCTATGGCAATGCGTTATATATGCCGTTCATTGGAATTTGGTATCCAAAATGATTGCTGCCATTTTCAAGAATATCCTTCTGGCTTCTCTTTGGTTGGTGCTCACTACACGATCTCTCAAGAGGGGATGTCCCTACTCCCTACCAAATACAGTCTGTTTGAACTAGTTTGGATGTGTTTTCTTTGTTTCTGTTTTGTGCCTCTGTTAAGGAATATTTCTTATCCTAACCATTTGTACTCTTTCCGACTTACACCTAATAAGTAGTAACTATCAAAACATTTTTCTGGAAAAACTAAGCACTCTAAATCCTAAAACTACATGGATTGACCCTAAAAAATAGTGTAGATAACAGATCAAGTCAAACCCCAAACACCAAGAATAATTCATTTTAAGCTAACATCACCATCATAATCATATAATCTTCAGCTAAAGTTACCATTCAAAACTTGCAAAAATGTCTATTGGGCTACTTAAACTATGTACGAAACCGATATTTTGCATCACACTTCCAATGAAGCTCCTGAGCATCCATAATAGCAAATTCCAAGGTTGCACCAATCTACCCACAGATACACAGCGTCAGGACACTAATGACTAACTTCAAATCCCTTAAAAAGTTCCCCAACCATTTAGCCCATGCAAAATGTATTGACATGCAACTGGTCTGAATAAATATTAAATACCTTATCATTTTCTTATATATTTTACAATATATCTGTTAAAGTGAATTTAGTATTAGCCACCCAATAGATGTACAACCTCACTTTATACCTATAGTAATATGTTCTTTTTGAACAAAAAAGATTTATATTAGAACTACTGTGATTCAGCTTCCTTGCTAAAGGTAAGCTTTCATAGGTTAACTCATTGGGAATAGCTAAATAGCTAATAGCCAACAAAACTCCTCATTCTTTCCTGAAAACAAATGTGATTCAAAAGCAGATCAAACAAAACTATGATTCAAGATAAATGTGGAGTCCAGCTATAATTTCAGAAGCAATCCAATGACATAGATGCAGAAGCACATGTTCATTGCAGATCATAATTGGATGACAGAGCTGGATAGAAGTTTTCAGAGGTAGGTTTGTTCTTTAATAATTAAAATAAACAAACTTTTTTGTAGCAATTGCCAAACACAATCATTATGAAGCATTCAGATATAAACCTAAAGCAAATGCGAACCTCAAAACAAACGGCAGTAATTCCAAATGCATGCAAATTATTAACTACATCACAGCTGAGAGGTATGCTTCTTATAAGCAGAAAGAAATGAACGCAAGCTAACACAAAATGGCAGAAAAAGAGTATTACCCTATCTACAGTCAATACAGTGCAACCTAAAAAGCATTTATGTTTTGGGGAAAACCCATGAAACACATATAACTTCAGCTCGCAAGCTTTTGCACCAAAAGAAGTTATGAACCAGAAAAATGTATAAAAAGAATGTTATAAATTATGATAACACTAGCAAGAATGCACACATATGCCAATGAATCTCAGCATCAGCATAGATAATATTTAATCAGTGCACATCTACTGGTGTTTATATAACAAAACTGCACACAAAAATAATCATCTTCATTGATTGACCCTAAAACATCATCAACAACAAAGACACTTTCAAAATAAATATTGATTCAATGTCCAAACATAAAAAAGCTAGCTTGCAAATTAGAGAACTTACAGCACCAAGGGAACAACTGTAAGAAACTTCCTGTTACGAGTGAGCTGCTTTCCATTGTCTATCTGCTCCCACCATGTCAATCGATTGTAGATCCCCTGGTCATCTGCAAATGGAGTTCCTTTCTTCCAGTGGAAAAAGTGATATGTAACCTGATGGACAAAACATAACCAATCAAGCCACGTAGACAGAACTAGTTATTTTAATAGTTGCTTTCATGGATTCAAGCATATAAGCCGCGGCTAAAGTAGCAAAAATAAGAGCTTGAATAACACTTCAAAATAATCCAAGGAACATGGCAGATAAGGGAACTACTAGAAGCATTAATCACTAAAGAAACAAGAAGAAGAACAACTACTAAATCATCAATAATTGACAACCGAAAATTAGTTTAAAACTGGACCCGATCACATAAATTTGCATAAAAGAAAATGTCATGCACATCACCTCAAAGTAACAAATGAGCAAACACGGATTGCCTCAGTGTTAGGTTTGACTAAGATACATAATAACACACCCGCCGCCCACAAAAAAAAAATGATAGAAGATGAAGAAAAATTAACGAGACAGGCAATTTGTTCCTTGTCACTGCTAGAAACACGTCAAGATTAAATGATCACAAAAAGTAGGTTCCATGTCAAAACACAAACAAGTATACTTTATAAGGACTGGCTACACCTTAAAAGACACCATAAAACTTGAACTGGCATACTTCTAAAGTTGAACATAGGAGAAGCAAGAAAGAAAATGTTGAGTGCCGCAAGTAATGGGGAAAATATGATTAGTACAGAAAATTAAAATCTAATGCAGTTCAAAATCTTAGCAATCAATTCAATCTAGAGGAAGCAAAAGCAAATTCTGTAACTGCCTCAATGTTTTGGAGAGGATACACCTGATAAAGTAGATATTTTTGGATAGACTATTGAGGAAGTTCAAACTTTGGTGGGGCCGTGGAGATGGGAATGAGAAGCCAATTGTGTAAATAAGCTAATAACTAATTAATTAATTAATTTTCTTTAGCTTCGTTATAAGGACGTTTATTGTTTCATTTAATGAGCTCTGTATTTTTTCAAGAAAAAAAATTAACAAGTAAATGTGAGTAATAAATGGAAAATCTCATAGGATAGTGCCAAAAAGATTAATGGGATAAGTTAAACTCTTATTAGATTATATTAAGACATATTGGTTTGCATATAAAATTTTCATAAACTTGATTTTTTTCCTACTAAGCTTATATAACATCTCATGCATCCAGAAGTACCCTACCCTAGGGCCAGCCACATTCTTTTTGGAGTAACGTATTAAATTCGCGCCACGTTAATGGATAAACTTCCCCACTAGAGCCAGGGGAGAACAATGACAATAACAAGATCATGGAGGAGAAATAATGAATTGCTAGTAACGTAAACAGGAATTGGAGCCAAAACTCCACCCATGACAAGAGAAAACTGAAGCAAATCACATGAGCTCAATTCATTTTCAATCCAAACTATGATTTTGCAAGACAACAGAGACCAAATAAATGAGCCCAAAGCCAAACTACAAACATTTGTCATACCTCTAATTTATATATGTCATAAGTGAACACCACTCTCTCTCTCATGGTCTTAATGTTTCTGAGTGCAAAAAAAAGGAACTAAAAAAATTTCAATCCTAAACTATTTACCACTTAAGCCAAAAGAAGTAACAACTCTCCCACTAAATAACGAAGTATAACTCAATAAATTAACATCTCAAACATCTCCACCACAATCAGCTCCCTTCCTGCCATGATCACATTACACTCAGTCTTTCATCTTACAAAGCTAACGAGACATGAAATTCCAAGACCCAACCATTTACCACAATTTAACACATCTCGAATGCCTCTTCTTACTAACTACTAACCAACCAATAACCTACTTGCCTGAAACCAAAACAAATAAACAGCTTCGACTTAGAACACAACCTGGATACTCCCAAGGAGAAACCTAGAGTACTCTTCGTAATCGTAACACGACAGAACACTCCTCCCACTCAAGTGTCACATATTCTCTCTAAATTGGGAAAGTAAACAATATCCAACAAACATCAAAGCTCAATCTCTAACCGTTTAACGGCAACCATAATAATAATAATAATTAAAAGTAAACTAATCTTATTCTAAGGTGAAACAACAACACACATACTAATCCATAGTAATAATCTCAATCAATCCCTAAACTAATGATAACCACCTATCCAAAATCTACATCAGCCAACCTCACCTCACCTGAATCCAAAAACAAGGAACAACAACACATACCCCAAAAAGCAACAAGATTAGTAACAAAAAAGAAAAAGATTAAAATCAAAGATTGAATTAAATAAATAAATAAATAAAAAAGAAAGAGTTGGTGGAAAGAAGGATACAGCGAAATGAGCGAGATTAACGGTGGTCCAAGCGATTCCAGGGGAACAACCGAAGACGGAGAGAACGAGGATCCAAGAGAAGAAGAGGATGAGGATGTAAGTGGTCCAAACCCCAGGGTACGTGAACCACTCCGTGTTCCGATTCAGATCCGGTGGTGGCACCGCTTTCACATACAGATTCGCCATCGATTTCGATTTCTTCTTCTTCTTCTTCTTACTGTATTATTATTCTTATTCTTAGTAGTATGTATCCTAATAATAATTAAAAATAATAATAATAATAATTAAGTTTGAAAGTTTGACCCCTCCTCCCCACGGATTCGTGTTTTGATTGATGATCTTATTTATACGTCTCTCTCTTTCTCTCGTAAATTTCCAAAAACCCAGAAACCAAAATAACACACCAACCTAAACTCTCTCTCTCTCTCTCTCTCTCTTTCTATGTGCCTGCTGCTTTTTCAAATATCTCTCTCTAAATTCTCAAATGATGGAAAACGATAAATCTAAAATTAAATTTGATTTTTACTCGCCAGATAGTAGTACTACGTAATTAAGAAAGAAATGGGAAGACTTGATGAAACGGCGTCGTTTGGCAGGCTCCTTTATTTTATTTTAATTTATTTATTTGGTGATTGATTTTCAGGGATATTTTATTTGTAGCGTTGTTGAAATTAGAAAAGTTTGGAGCTGATTTGTGGTAACATTCTTAGACCATGTCTAAGACCACCAAGCTAGAAGGCTCAATTGGTTACTGGTTTGAAATTTAAATTTATGTTGTTTGTTGATTTGAAATTTGGACCATACATAAAATAATAGAAGAAATAAAATGAGTATGTGATGGACCACTTATTAATTGGTTACTGGTTCTAGTGGTTCGAGTAAATAACTAATTTAGCAATAGATGATGTAAGTTGTAACCACCAAAGTGTTTTCGTCTGGTACGTACCAGCAAATTGTTTTATTGATTTATTATTATTTTGAGGTTTGAGTCTTCACTTTCCTATGTATTCTCCCTCCTTCCTTTATTATTTGGCATTTTTTATATTTTATTTTTCTCGTTTTATAGGTTGTTTTAAAAATTTTAGGTAACATTAAAATATTTATTTTAAATATGTTTTTCGTAAGTGAGTTTTGCCTCTACCAGCAAAGCATTTTCCATACCCACGGCAGAGATCGAACCCCTGACATCATGGTTAAGAAAAAACTCAGCTATCTGCCAATTTTACTTAACGTGGTGATTATACACCTTTTTTTTTTTTTTGAACTTTATACACCTTTGTTTGAGTTGAAACAATAAATATCAAACCTTTTGCTTATTAGTTGTACATATTTGATGTCCTAATTTATGTTTGTTGATTAGGTGATGGTATGCCACACTTTAGATTTAAATAAAGATGTACCACCAAAAAAAATTATTATTTTTAGATTTAGGTGGTATAATGATGGCATAGATAAAAAGAGATGAAAGATGTGTGATAAGATAAGAAAAATGATGAAAAAAAATCCGTAAATGAAAGTGTTGGAATATTTTTACTTGGATTGATTTATATGACCTCACATATGCCCAATTGTATATCTGTCATTTCAAGTAGAGTTTCCACACTGGTCTCATCAGCATCATTGCAGAGTGAGAATGCTATCAAGAATCAAATAAATGTCGAAGTTAACTGGCATGGCAATTTAAGATTGTGGTAGATGACAAATCCAAACAACAACATACACCATCTCATCACTTCCTTCGGTAACTAGTAACTCATTTGATACAATGCCTTATTCAATGTGATTATTGTGCAGTATCATGTGCACAAGGATCAACATCAAATCAAATCTTTCTGTTTGAAGCTTCATCTTGAGCTTCCTACTCATTAGGAATATGTCCATCCCATGTTAACAGTGAAATCCTCGACTGCCACCTTGATCACATCAAATGTCAATCGCTTAATCTACTCATTCTGTCATACAATAGACTCCAACAGGACTTGGCTGCATTAGCCACTTAGCTTCATTAGATAAGAAAACATTGCACCCAATTGAACTCCAACAAATGAAGAAGGTTTACCACTCTTTCCATCCCTTGTTCATTTGTTGGTCCCAGTGATAAGGAACTCGATTTTTCTTAAGCAAATCTCGGTTTTCAGTGTTATGACTACAAAATGAAAAATTAGGCAACGATAGAAATTTGTCCTCTTAAATAAATTTTTTACTACTCAACTTGAATTAAATGTGTTAACCGGTTGGAATTTTGTTTTATGTTGGATCATCCAGTTTTAAAGATATATTCAGTGATTAACTTTAAGTTCTACTCAGGTATAAAATGTACAACCTTGCTATCATATTCATCTCCAACAAAAATACCTTCATGGCATTAGGATCAATGGAACTTGGATGTAACTATGTAAGCTTGATCCAGCCATAAACTATTCTAATTTATTTAGATTACAAGTTTAAGACCTTGCCAATATGGACTTGAAAAAAGAGTGGCAAGTTTTGTAGTAGAAATTAAAATGCTGATGCTTACAAAGAAACTGGCATCATACATCAGGTTCTATAAAATTTTAACCTTTAATTAGAGTTGTCAAACTTAACAAAATTAGGACATCAAAAGAGAAGAAAGAATAGCATTTGCAAGAAGGTCATGTGCTCATGTGATGATATATTGATATGAAGTGAATAAAAGTATTGGCTGATAAAAAAAAATTAAAAAAAAAAAAAAAAAAAAAAGATGCTGTGAATAAAAGCTTAGTACCAAAGAGAAGAACGGATGAGAAACTGAAAGTTCTGTTATTGATTGTTAAAATGATGTTTCGTAGTAGCACCAATGCTCACTTACAAGCTAGTAATGCAACAATACAGCTTCTAACAACAGCCTCTGACAGGGGAAAAAAAGTTGAGAATAGTGAATAGAAAGAGTGCCTAAATGAAAAAATTCTAGCTTGGCTTCGCCCGGACTCGAACCGGAGACCTTCAGTGTGTTAGACTGACGTGATAACCAACTACACCACGAAACCTGGTTATTATATCTTCGCCACTAAAATTATTTATAACATAAATCTTACAGAGCAAAACAAGAAATCAAACAAAAAGAGTCGGTCCAGAAAAAATATGTTTGTACTAGTTTAAGTGAATTATTGCACATTTCTTTTACCTGTAGTCCTGTACAGTGCTATTTTCTTGTTAAAAATATATCTTAAAAATCATAAAACAGTCCATTTGCGGTTGAGAAAAAATTTTATATGGATATATATGCTAATGAATAGACAATAAACCCAAAAAGTAACTGTTTAGATCTTGCATTGATGATCTAGAGTCTAAACAGTTACTCTCTGGTTTTCCTAATTAAATGTTATTGAAAATTGAAATGGGGTCCTATAAATAGAACAAAAATAAAAACCCGAAAAGAATCTTATAAATAGGATTGGAGAGATTATAACAATAGGGCTTAATCTCATAAACTTTTGATTTTAGGTTGAAAGTAAGAAACAATTTTTCAGTGTATTCCAAGACTAAACTAAATGGATAAGGGAGATTTGTAAGTGAAACACTTTCACTTCCACGTTACAAAATGAAAAAGTGAATTAAGGAATCTTATTAGTGTCAACAATTAAGCTTCTTTTTTTACTCTTTCACTCCCTATCAGAGTTATTTCAGCTCCTTTCGAAAAAAATTAGCGCTGATCCACAGTCTACTCCCACCCCCAACAAAAGTGGTCGTCTCACAGTCTCACTGCCACATTGTCACTCCGCCATCCCTACTGTCGTAGATCCCCAGTTCACCCTCACAGCCTAAATGGATTAACGTTGATAGCCATTATGAATGAAATCTTAGATAAAGTTGAATACAAAAATGTAATTGATGATTGTTATTCAAATAACGCAAAAAATAATAATAATAATAATAATACGGAGAATTTTCCAAGTCAAAGTTCATAGTTAATTTTGAAAATGAGTTGGGAAGTTATATAATAAAACATTTTGTATACAATAACTATTTACGAGAAATTATTTTTTAAAAAATTATTTTACCTTTTCTTAAAGGGAGCCTCCTATTTATTTCGCACAAGGCCTCCGAAATGTTTGAGACGATCCTGTTACGATGGTGTTAGTGGGATAGTATGGGATGGTGGTGGCTCATAGTGTTTGAAGGTATTATGATGTTGCAAAATAATGTTATATGAACATCGTCTAGATTTAATATATAGATCTAATATTTGGTTTGTGTTAATTATACGCAAAAATAATAAAATAAAATTGTATATAAGACAAACCAAATGTTATATTATGTTGTAAAACCTGGATGTTCACACAACTGTAACAAAAGATTTGCAATACACTTATTGAAAAAAATTAAAATTTTATTTGTTATATTTAGTATAAAAAAAAATAATAAAACAAACAAACAAACAACCATGAGCTTTTTAAGCCCATCTTCAATTGTATGAGACCAAAAGCTCACATTTCACGTTTCTACCCCTATTCCCCAACACGGCAACACCCATTTATAAACACGTTTTTTCTGTTTTTTTTTTTTTTTTTTTAATATTTTACAAAACATAGGTATATAATCATCACGTTTATGAAATCAGTTTTACCAACTCTTCTTGTTCGCTCCACAAAGATAGCGAAACAGAATCATAAACTTGCAACAGAAAACAGAAACTTGGATAGATTTTAAACTTTTTTGTTATTAGCTTATATCAACTTCCCTTCTCACAGCTCAACACTCTGATCCACCACCCATTTGTCTGTTCCCACCTTCTCTTTCGCTACCCTTTCTCATTTTCTCCTACCTACCTTCATTGCACCATTTTCCCGATTCTTTCATTTTTTTTATTTTTATTTTTTATTTTTTGAGTTATTTTTTTAGGCCCCCCACCCTACCTTAGGAGGAGATTGTAAAATGGGAGACCAATTTAGGAAAGTTTGAACCTTTTGAGGTTTTGGCACCTGGGTCGGTGGAAAGAATGGATTTTGATAGGGAAGTGGTGTTGGGTTTTGCTTGAGAGATGAATTTTTGTTATGATATGGAAGGTGGGGTTTTGGATTTAGGTTCATTGCCTCAAAGCATTGTCATGGAATGCCGATACCAATGGCGATCGGCATTCTTTTTCTTCATTCAATCCCAACCTTCCTCCTAAACCCTCATCCAATCACTAATTTAATTAAAATTAATAATTATAATTTTAACAAAGCAAGAAAAACATTCCTTGTGGTGTTGGTGTTGTTGTTGTTCTTGTGTTGGTTTCTCTTTCAGCCTCATATGGACAATGTATTTGAAACAGGGGATTCTCCTGATTTTGAGGAGGACTTTGTAGAGAAAGATCCAACCGGACGGTACCTAAGGGTATGACAACATCTCATTTAATGTTTTCGAATTCAATTTGTTCAACTTAGATGTTTAATGTGTGTGATTATTTGTGTTGTTTTATAACTTATGATTATGAGGTTTTTGGACTTTTCGTGGTGGATGTATTATAATTACTTGGGTAGCGTTTGGTAGACATGTGATAATTCAGTTGAGGATGTACACATATGGGTTTTGGTGTATCGGGATGGAATAAAAGACTAAAAAGTAGAACATCCTTTTGGTTACACTAAAAGGGTAGAACCCTTGAAGTAGAACTATGAATTATGTTTTGTTCTATCCTCTTCTATATGCGCACCAAATACTGCCTTGTGTTGGGTTTGGTAGTTCCATAGTTGGAATTATAATCTTATAGCTTTAGGATGAATTGAGCTAGTTGAGTTATAGGGGGTAGGCACTTGATTCTGCATTGCATCAAAATTGTCGCTTGCATCCATTACTATGCTTGCATCCATTTCTGTCCCAATATTTTGTCCTGTCCTGTGTATCGTTTAATAACAATGCAACATAGATTGAAATGATGATTCAATGGCCTGATCATGATTCAAGAGACTTTGTATAATTTTATTACGTACCTAAATGCACCATCCCCTTCATTTTTGAATCAGGGAAACCTTTTCAAGCTAATAATTATAGTTTTCATTTTGAGAATAGTGTTTTTCTTGATAACTAGCCTTTTCGGTATTCAAAATTTTGTTTGTGTGTCTATGAACTATAGAAACCAGGTGTGTTGTTGATCATCCTTAATAAACAAGTATAAAAACCTATCTCATGCTCAAGGTTCTATAACAAGTAATGATATACTGACCTACAAATCAGCCTATACCACAAGAAAGTGACATGTGTCACTTGTTAACCAATCACTAGTAAGAAAAGTATCACTTTGTGACACATGCCACTTTTCTTGTGGTTTAAGCTGGTTTGTAGGTTGATTTTGTAAGCTGATATATCATTTTCCTCCTATAATATAGATAATCCTTGACATAAAAATTTCCTTTTTGTAAAGCTCTTCTATGGGTGATTACTATATGCTCACATTTGACGGCATTTGTTTACTTCTATGCAATGATTCTATAATTCACTTTTTCTTTCAGTTAGTTTTTATTTTAACTTTTCTTTCTCTTGTTTTTGTCTCAGTACACTGAAATCTTGGGCAGGGGTGCCTTCAAAACTGTGTACAATTCTAATGCCTTATCTCTTTTGTTTACTTTTTATTTTATTTTCTTTTTACTATTAATCTCTGTTTCATTATATTTTGTTCTTATTATTCTAGTCTCTAAAGCAAGCTATTTAATCTCTTTCTCTCTTTCTCATTGGCAGTTATAGGGGCTTTGATGAAGTTGATGGAATAGAAGTTGCTTGGAGCCAAGTTAGGGTTGATGGTCTCTTGCACTCAGTAGATGATCTTACAAAATTGTATACTGAAGTTCATCTGTTGAAGTCTTTGAAACATGAAAATATCATTAAGTTCTATAATTCTTGGGTTGATGATAAGCAAAAAACTGTTAACTTAATTACTGAACTCTTCACATCAGGAAATTTAAGGCAGTACGTCCTCTTGATTTCCCCCTTTCCTTTATGTTGTTTGGCTTCAATATGGCATATATGAAATTGTTGTACACCTTTGGCTGGCAGATACCGCAAGAAGCATAAATATGTTGAAATGAAAGCCATAAAAGGTTGGGCTAGGCAGATTCTTCAGGGCTTAGCATATCTTCACAGTCACCAGCCACCTATTATTCACAGAGACTTGAAATGTGACAACATCTTTGTGAATGGGAACCAAGGAGAAGTTAAAATAGGAGACCTTGGTTTGGCAATTGTAATGCAGCAACCAACTGCTCGGAGTGTTATTGGTAACATAATACTTTCTTTAAATGTGAAGTTTTTATCATATTGGTTTTGTGTGGAGTGCTGAACTATTATTTCGTTTGCCCTTTAACTATTTTAAAAGGGACTCCTGAGTTTATGGCTCCAGAACTATATGAAGAGGAATACAATGAACTTGTTGACATCTATTCTTTTGGAATGTGCATGTTGGAGATGGTTACTCTTGAGTATCCTTATTGTGAATGCAAAAATCCAGCTCAAATCTTTAAGAAAGTTACCTCGGTAAGTATAGCAATCATTGGCATATCCTTGTTAGTCTTTTTTATAAGACAAACTTTCATTAGTGAAGTACAAGGGGTACTTCAACCCAGATACATACAGTCATTGGCTTATCCTTATTAGTTATGACTTATGATTGCATTCTCATAATATGAATTACTGCTCTCATATTTATGCCATATTGTGACATATTCCATTCAGGGCATCAAACCTGCCTCCCTTGATAAGGTGAGTGACCCAGATATTAAGGAGTTTATTGAGAAATGTCTGGTTCCAGTGTCTGAGAGACTTTCTGCAGAAGAGCTTCTTAAAGATCTATTTTTACAAGTGGAGAACCAAAAGGATCCAGTGCTATATCCTTTACCATCGTTTGTTAAAACACCAAAAGCTATAGATCTGTCCAAGTCTGGTCCTCTATCTATGGACATAGATGCTGAATACAAGCAGAGTTCTATGAGTACCTATGGTGAAAGCAACCAAGGAAGTCCACATTTTCCTGTTTATGAAGTCCAAAGGAGAAATAAGAACAATGAGTTTAGGTTGCAAGGGACTAAAAACGATGATAACTCAATATCATTGTACTTGCGCATTGCTGACACATCTGGTGATAATATGCTCTTTCTCTTCTTCTTCTTATCCTTTTAACGGGGAAGAATCGAGAAGAAAATTTTCTCATGTGCAGTGACTTTGAATTTATACTGATATGGTTTGATGTTCTACTTGCAGGTCGGATAAGGAATATACATTTTCTCTTTTACCTTGATTCAGATACTGCAGACTCTGTGGCCTCGGAGATGGTTGAACATTTGGAGCTGGCAGATCATGATGTAGCCTTCATAGCCGAGCTTATTGATTACTTGATAATGAGACTTCTGCCTTGGTGGAAGCCTTCGTATAATCATTCCACAAGTGAAGGATTAACTCTTTCTGGCCCGCCTCATAATGTAGATGGTCAAACCTTAATGGCATGCCCCTGGGGTCCTGTCCTAACTAATGTTCCTTCTGACTTGTCTAATCAAGATTTCTCATCTGGGTCTAACGCAACTCCTAGAGAAGGTTTTCTGACAGATGGATTGAGTAACTTTTTTAAAAATACTGGTAATGCTACTTGTGAAGGAAATTATAAATCTTCTCCTAGTTTGATTAACATGGAAGATGGATATTCACAAGGGTCTGGAACTTCTGAGGTAGTTGCTGGAGATGCTTCCTTCAAAAGTGAAAACTATCTTGATTCAAATGTGCATGTAAGTTTTCAAGGCTTTAATAGGTCCGTCTCTGAACTTGAGATTGGGGATAGATTTTTCGAGGACTGTAAATTGCAGGCAACAAACTGTGGTGATGAATTCTCAAAGAACTCAGGGTCAACTTGTGGAGTATCTAATACTGTGAGCTTGGCAAGTAGCTGCTCTTACATGTCTTTAACCGAAAAGGACATCGATGTCGAGCTGAAGTTAGAACTTGGTGCAATTGAGTCACACTATAAGCGTTGGATCGATGAACTTACTAGAATGAAGATGGATGCATTGGAAGCTGCCAAAAGGAGGTGGATGGCCAAGAAGAAAGTGGCTGTTCATTGATTATGAGTTTGTTAACCTCTTTTTACCCTTGTCAAAGTTGTTACATTGTAAAGTTTAAGATGTTAACAGAAACTTGAATATTGGATGCGGCTCTTTTTAGTGGAAGCGTGTCCTTAATATATTTTGTATGCTTTTGAGATATTTTATATAGGAGAATGTGTCTTAGAGAAGAAGTAAAAAAAAGGAGTGTGTCTTAGAGAAGAAGAAGGGATAAGAAAAAGTTAAGACTAGATGATTTGAATGCTCTGATTGTCATTAATATCAGCACTGCAAGCCACTATTAAGGGAGATCATTTAACCAGTTCCCTCTCTATACACTAGGGTGTTTTTGGTTCACATTTTTTTATTTGATTATCAAATAATCTTAATATCCAATAATCCAGTTTTCTGTTTTTCATCCAATAACAAAACATCCGTTAACAAGCACGAGCAAATTTAATTTCATGACTACTTTACTTATTTTGAAAAAGAAAGCAAATATTATTAATGTGTTGGTTTAAAAGAAAAGAGTTTTGAAGGATAATTCTCTGGTTAAGTGTATGAACGTAATTCGAAAGATTAATATTAACCATTATATTCTTAAAAATAAAATCCCCGTGTTTTAAATTCATATTGTGAAAATGTTATCCAACTTTACCTTTAAAAAAATGTGTTAATCTCTTCCATTATTCAATGTTTTACAAAAAAGAAAAAATATCATTTCATGTTGATTGTGAAACAAAAGATTAAAATCTACTTGATAGTCAAACCAAAGAGATGAAGTGGAATGTGTGATTGAAACTTGAAAAGTGCGTTATCATGATCCAGGCTTATCAAAAGTAAGAGAAAGAAAATCCAAATGTGTAGTACATTTCATGGATTTGTGATTTTTTCAATGTATTATTGCGATTACTTTAATACACAACAAGATATAGTACTAATCTTTTTCTTTCTCTATCCTCTAACTTGGCGAAGTCGAGATTTAATGCTAAGTATTTGCATTTAACACAAGACACTTATCAGCTGAGATAACCACAACTCCAAAATCATCAATTTAACTAGAAGAGTACATTTTGCATTATTGAGATTTTATATCTTCTAGTATAAATAAACTTCCTAGACAAGTGGACACATCATTGTTTATTGAGGACCAATCAGTTAGGCTTCCTTCCCTACCATTTTCTCAAACCCTTCCTCCTCTCACTCACATACATCTGCACCTACAGCCACTATCATTTACTAATACACAAAGTCACAAACCAACAAGCATACATAACAAAAACCAAAAAGGGCAAAGGTAATTAATTGTTTTACTTCGAATTAATAAGAAGATGATCATAATATAGAATGTTAACACAAGTCTTCTTAATCATTTGATGACATTTAATTTTTTTAAAAAAATGGAATCTTCCTTTCCATTGGTTCTGTTTTTACCTTTTTGTTGTGCATGTTTGTTCTCTTTTGAGATGCTATTATTAAAAAGAAGACCTACCTCATCAAGCAACACAAAAAATTTCTTAAAAGATTTGCTCCATTTTTTCCAAGCTACTCCAGTTTTTTTTTTAATCCCATTTTAGTCAACCTCTATTGTTTAAGCAATATATATTCTTAAATAACTTTTTTTGGAATCTTCTTTACTCAGTCACCATTCAACACTCTCTCTTAGTCATATTCTTTTCTTCAAATTATTTCCTAATGATTGACGTCACATATTTGATTGAGCACATATCTTCCACGTTATTCACCCTTAGACTGCTCAACACACATTTGACAATTGTCACAATTCATACCATTACAAAGTTCTGGCATGATGGTTGCTACTAGTGTTTGATCACTACTTTTTTAATCGATTTTTTTTACCACAACTTTTTCTTTTATATTTTATTTATTTATTTATGAGTAGGAACAAAGGTGGCAGTGCTAGGCAAATTCATCAATGGCAGATTTGATGGGATCACGGGCATACTGCTGCTTTAAGTGCCAGAACCTTGTTGCTTTCCATGATGATATTGTTTCTAAAGATTTCCAGGTGAACTTTTTATTGTGTTTTTGCCACTTTCTCAATCTTTATGCTAGATTTCTGTATTGAAATGATTCATCCATTTGAACCAAACTTTTTGACTCAGAAAAGGGTCACAAATTAAAAAACAAGACTTCAGATAGCATTCTGAGCTGAAGATTCACACAATCACACACACATCTTAATTTGATCTATTTCAAACAAATCCTTGAAATTAGTTTGACTTTTTTTGTTTAGAGACAATCCTTCAAAATCATATTTTAAATTTCATTCAAACTTGGGAGAGCGAGCCTTTGACGCAATAGCAAGATTTGTTGCCTTATAGTCTTATACCTTGGAGGGAGGAAATTCAAATACCGAAAATGGCCTCACGTTTTACGGGATAAAATTGCGTACATCTACCCCTTTTAAGAGTCTCGTATTTTGGCCACCCTATTCAAACTCATTTGAACTTTGAACAATGGTTATATATAGTTCACATTTCTTTTCTTCTTTCATATATGAATTAATTTGGTGCAAAAACTGTATAAGAGGATGATCAAGATTCAAGATATTTCAAGTCCCTTTTTAACCAAGGAATTTCAAGGGTTATGTTTAACAGGCAAGCAATGGAAGAGCTTTTCTGTTCTCTCACACCATGAACATTATTTTGGGTCCTAAAGAGGATAGGCAGCTTATCACTGGTCTTCATACAGTTGCTGATGTATATTGCTCTGATTGTGGAGAGGAACTTGGTTGGAAATACATTAAAGCTTATGAGGAAACACAGAAGTACAAAGAAGGAAAATATATACTAGAGAAGTTCAAGATAGTTAGGGGAAATGGATAGCAATAATAGGTTTAAGATCCAAATCATTGGATTCTCAATGTTCATAAGGACAGGTTACTTGATCACAAGGGGAAAAAAAAGTTCAAGAAAATAGGTTGTTAAATGATACTTAACTCCCTAATGTGAACAGTTAAATGGTCCTTGTTCATATTGTACAATAGATTCTTTTCAAGAAATTTACAAAGATTGTTTACTGGACTTGTGCAGAAAGCTATGCAACTAGTATAGGTTTGTTGTTTTGCACTTGTGCTGCCAAATGCCAATATGACTATTTAGACTAATGGAAAAGGATTATCTCAGCTTTGTTTTTCAACCACATTTTATAACCGTTAGTTGTTATTTTCATATCAAAACTCTTTTGATCAATGACTAAACTGATATTTTCGTCCCTAACTAACCGTGTATGTGTTCATTATTGTGTTTAATATTTTCTAAATTACGCTATCCTTCTCAACATAAAAAAAGTTATTCATGTATATTTACTCCAGACATTTTGTTCACTTTATATACTTTAGTCTCACTCAAGAACTAACATGAATAACTTTTTTCAAATTTCAATAATAATTATATAACTTTGATAATATCGTAAACGAAAGTGATGTTCATACAAAATCGGAACCACAGTGACAGTTTTTTCTTTTCGTTAATAGTCATGGACTTATAGAGTGGGTACAGAATCAAATGAGAGAAAAGAAAAAAACATTTGTGTGCATCATTACTCTTATACTCTTTTTCTTTTGCATGAAACTTTTTCTTTGAGATCATCATTCATGTAAAAAACAAAAAATAATTGTAAGAAGAAATTGGCAACTTGAAGCTCTTAATTAAGCAGCACGCATTACAGACTGTTTTTTTATAACTGGATGCTTTGTCAGACACATGTGATCTTTGTAATTCTTGCATTTATTGCCATAAAAAAGTGATTATTGATCCTTCAAAGGTGGAAAGAGATTGAATGGCACATCTTCTGCTGTTTCAGAATATATTTAAACTGTTAGGTGCATCCAAAGAAACTGGTTTTTATTAAAATTGAGACACTGCTGTCTGCTGAAGCTTGTGCATAACAATTGACAAGTCAATAGTTGCATAAGACAGAAGTTGTCAGAGTCAGTTTTTGAACCAGTGCAGTCCAGAATGCATGGTGTCCTCCAATTTTGGTGTGGGGTATGCAAAGTTCCTGCTGCATTTGTTTGCAACAAGATACTGTACTCATTTTGTATTTTTGTCAAGGCAAACACTCATTCACAATAGGAAAACAAAAGGGAAAAGAAGAAAATTGATTAGAGTCTCTATAATCAACTCTATTCTCCAATCAGTTAAGTGCATGTTTGGTTCAGCGGTGATTTAGTCCAGAATCAATTCTAGAATACCAACGTTACTAACAGTTACTTCTGCTCCTACATGATTTTGGGATCAGAATTGATTTTTTATTGAAAACCAAACATGCTATAAGCCAATTAATAGCATGAACTACAAAAAGTACACACTTCTAACTAAGGCTTATCCTACTATGGGGATATATGGATTACATAGTACCAATGGGCTCCATCAAATACCATAATTTTAATAAATCTTTAGAATAAATATTTTTTAATATTTTTCAGGAAATTATTTTGCCTCCTGCTGCTCAACATTACCAACCCAAAAAAAAAAAAAATCGTGATCATGACTTTATTTACGAATTTTTTTACAATTATAATTTTAGTTATGATTATGTAAGTTAATAAATTATTATTTTTAATAATCGTGACTTAACTCATGATCCAAAAGTTATGAACAAGATCACCACAAGAGAAAATGGATGTCCTTATATAATTGTGGAGGACAAAATACTTTCTTTCTCTTAAGTTTTCTTCGGTCTTCTACTATTTTTTAAGCATACTAAGTATCTTCTTCAATTTGATTCACTTTTTAAAAACTCAGGCATCTCATTATTTTTTTTATAGGAAAAGTATTTTGTTTTTTTCTTTTACGGGGATATAGGGGAAGGGGATTTAAATCCATCAAATGGTGGCATTCAAGATCGAATCCGGAACTTTCAATTTCCAAGCCTTAAAGACTTGGTACATGATCATATAGGCTACACTCACTTGTTACTCAGGCATCTCATTGTGGGAATTAGTCCTCAAACACAGGTTTTTATCCCCAAACCCCATTTTAAATGGAAAATATCCATATTGCCCTTTATTATTCAAAACAGAAAAAAAAAAAACCTCCAAACACCAAAACCTCAAACCCCAAACCCAAATATCCAAAACCTCAAACTCATCTCTTCACCATCTCACAAACCTCTCTTTCTTCTTCTCATCTTCCACCATCAAACCTCCTTCACTCCAAAAAAAAAAAAAAACTCCAAAAAGACAAGTTTTTTTTCTCTTTCACGTTCAAAAGGAGTACCAATTGAACGTTCCATACTTGTTGAAGGTAAATTCATGTCTTTTATTTTTTTTTTACATTACTGTGTAAATTCTGATAATCCAGTGTTGAAATTTTTTGGAATTCCGACAAGGGTATGTCGAAAATTTTTAGGTAGTTTGTTTAAGAGTTTTCCAACATACATATGTCAGAATTTTTTCTAATGAAGAAAAAATTAAAACGCTGTTAACCAAAAAAAAAATTTAAACGCTGTGTAAATTTTTGACCGTCTTTTGTCGGAAATTTGAAATTCTGATATCCCGTGTCGGAAATTTAAAATTCCGACGGTGGTTTGTCGAAATTTTACAGCGTCAGAAATAAAAAAAAAACAAACAAATGTAGGATTCTCATGTTTTGATGCTAACAATCTCTCTCCAAGCAACAACATTGGCAACAAGCAAGCTACACCACATGAAGATTAGAATTAAGATTTTTATTAATTCTATTTCAATGTAATCTTTATTTTTATGCAATGCATCTCATTGGTGTGGGTAGCTTAGGTGATTTTAAGAATATTTAAATAATGTTTGATTAAGAGTGAAGATACTTTAAATCTTGATTAAATAGCTCTATTAAAAGTTTTGTGAAAATCCTTTTAGAAAAACCTTGTTTTTATTCAGATTCTGATCAGTTTACTCGAGTAATGAGTATTGGGTCACTCGAGTAATTTATGTCATGACAGGTTAATCGAGTAATAGTTTACACATCACTCGAGTAACTTAATCTGACATGTTTTAATCGAGTGAAGTTATATGGTTTACTCGAGTAATTCAATCAGTGTTTGGAAAATTTTAAAAGGACTTAATTTTCTCTTTCACAATAGATAGACATTCATTCTTACAATTTTATATACACTTTCAAAAGCAATTCAAGAGCTATTTTACATCTTTCAAGAGCTATCAAGATTCAACAAAGAACTTTTCATTCTTCACTCTATTTCTCTCATTGTTCAAATATTCTTGAGATCATAATTTTTTTTCTTAGTGATTGTTGAAGATTTGCAATTTGTGATTGCATCATTGAAGTTTCAACACAAGTGAAGAATCTCACAAGGAAGACTTTGAGGATCAAATCAAAGCAAGAAAAGAGGATTGGTTGGAAGCATCTTCAATCAATTAGCAAGAAAATCTAGAATTCTCAAAAGGGGTAGATTAGATCAAAGTGTTTGGTACACACTTTGAGTTGGGTTTTAAGATAGGAGAACTAAGAATCTAGTTGCATCTTAAAACATTGTAAAATCTACATTTGAAGATTTCTAGTGAAGAATCTCTCTTGATTCAAGAGGGGACTGGAGTAGCTTTCAAGTGGGTGAAAGTGAACCAGGATAAATCCTTGTGTCTCTTTTATTTTCATTCCTTGTATTGCATTAATTCATTAACAATTGCATTTTTAGGTTAGAATTGGGGTTTTCTTAATTCTACTCATTTGATCTAAAATTGCATGTTAATATTACTTGAAGTTGTTCATATTAATCATTCATAATTTGTTGAATCATCATAGCATTGTTATTCTTGAAGAACTCTATTGAAAACTGAGTTTTAATTGAATTTTACCCAGTTTACTCGAGTAAAGTTCTTGTCACTCGAGTAATCTGCTTTTAGTTTATGAACAATACTCGAGTAGGTTTTCTGTTACTCGAGTGATTTAAAAATAGCTTTCGTAATACTCGAGTGATTTGCTGAATACTCGAGTGAAATTATTTTTGCTTGCGTATTACTCGAGTGAAGACTTGAGTTACTCGAGTAATCTGACTTGAATTTTTTAAGAAAATTTATTTTCATAAAACCATTCTCTTAGGTGGACGAAAAATCTGTAATAAGGCTTCAATATTCTATTCACCCCCCTCTAGACTATATTGAGCCGCTTGTTGGTTTCCAACAAGTGGTATCAGAGCTCGGACGAAAAATCCGAGCCTTAAAAAGCTTTTTCGAAAAGATCCTTTTACTTGGAAACAATGGGCTCAATTTCAAATCCTTTTGGTGGTGAAGGAACTTCCATTAATCGTCCTCCACTATTCAATGGTGAGGGTTATGCTTATTGGAAGGTCCGCATGAAAATTTTTATTCAAGCCATAGATATGGAAATTTGGAACGCCATAGAGAATGGACCTTTTGTTCCTCAAACGAAAGTAAATGATGCTGTTTCAGTCAAACCACAATCGAGTTGGGACAATGATGATAAGAAAAAAGTTGCATTTGATTTAAAAGCTAAAAATATCATCACGTCCGCTCTTTCTTATGATGAGTTCTTTCGAGTATCTCAATGTGTTGATGCTAAACAAATGTGGGACACATTACAAGTCACACATGAGGGCACTTCGGAGGTTAGAAGGGCTAGGCTAAATACACTCATGCATGAATATGAACTCTTTCGTATGTTACCTAATGAAAATATAGGTGACATGCAAAAGCGGTTCACTCATATCATAAATCATCTTTCTGCACTTGGAAAAGTTATAACTAATGGTGAAGTTGTTAATAAGATTTTGAGATGTCTTAGGAGGGAATGGCAACCTAAGGTGACGGCCATTATGGAAGCTAGAGACGTGGATCAAATTGACTTAGCAACTTTATTCGGAAAGCTTCAAGAGCATGAAATGGAGCTTGGACGGTTATCCATGAATGAAGATGCCGATAGAAAGAAAAAGGGGATAGCTCTTAAATCAACTTCAAAATCCCTTAAGGCACAAGAGGAAAACTCTCAAGTGGATGACTCGGACTCCGATATAGATGATGAGACCCTTGGCTTGCTAGTTAAAAAGCTTGGTAGGTTCCTTAAGAAAAAGGGGAACTTTAATAGAAATAGACAAAGAGATTCTAAGGACTCACAACCAAGAAGTAAGACTAACAAGGATCACATCAAGTGTCATGGGTGTGGAAAGCTTGGTCACTATCGATCGAATTGCCCAACTCATTCTAAGAAGTCGGAAGGTGACAACTCAAAGTTCAACTCATCTAAAGGAAAAAGGGCTTACATAGTATGGGATGAAGTGGAGAGTCAATCAACATCTAGCTCATCGGATGATGAAGAACTTGCAAATCTATGTTTGATGACGAAGCTTGATGAAGAGGAATCTTCGAGCATTAAATCAAGTGAGAACGTCAATGAGGTAGATTATCTTTCCGATGCTAGCTCTAGTTCTAATTCTCCTTCATTCAATGAATTGTACAATGTGTATGTAGAGATGCATAAAGAGTTGAAGAAACTTGCTAAAATAAATGTTGAAAGAAAGAATTTCATAATGAAGCAACATGAAAAGATAATTGAACTTCAAAAAGATTTAGAAGAACTTAAGCTTCAAAATGAAACTCTTGAACTCATTTATGCAAACTCTACATGCAATTGTGAATTGAAATCAAATGAGACTCCATCTTGTGAAAATTGCAAGTCTTTGGAAAAAGAAGTTTTTAATTTGAATGATCGACTTGCAAGGCTCATGAAAGGAGATACTTCATTAGATCATTTGCTTTCAACTCAAAGGAAAAATAGCAATAGATCCGGTCTTGGCTATACCAAACCTAAGAAACGCAATTATCGCAAAGTTGGTGGATTTTCAAAGAATAAGATTTCTAAAAACCCAACTTGCCATTATTGTGGGATCTTTGGGCATACCACGAATAAATGTTATATAATGAAATTTGGTATACCAAGCGGAGAATATATTTGGATTGTTAAGGGGACTTCTCTCCATGCTAACAACAAAGGACCCAAGACCACTTGGGTACCTAAGTCAACCAAATGATATCTTTCTTGTAGGTGTGTCTTCGAACCAAAGAGCGCAAATGGTACTTGGATAGTGGTTGTTCGAGACACATGACGGGAGACAAAACGCACTTCATGGAACTTACTCCGAAAAGTGGTGGATTTGTGACATACGGCGACAACAACAAGGGCAAAATTCTAGGAGTCGGGAAGATCGGTAACGTATCTAACCTTGTCATAGAAAATGTCCTATACGTAGAAGGCTTAGAACACAACTTGCTTAGTATAAGCCAACTATGCGATATGGGCAATTATGTGACTTTTACTCCGGAATTATGCTTCATTAAGTCTTCTATAGATGATAGTGTTAAGTTTGTTGGTCGTCGCTCTAATAACACTTACTTAATTGATTTGGATGAGATAACTTCACTATTTTCAAAATGTTTCAAATCTTTTGATGATAAAATTCGTCTTTGGCATAGACGAATTGCTCATGTGAATGTGAATCAATTAAACAAACTTTTACGAAAAGATTTAGTGATTGGTTTGCCTAAACTAAATTTTAAGCTTGATGGCATTTGTGACTCTTGTCAAAAGTGCAAGCAAGTTAAAAGTTCTTTTAAACCTAAAAATGTGATAAGCACAACAAAGCCTTTGGAGCTCATCCATATGGATTTGTTTGGCCCTTCACAAATTAAAAGTTTAGGTGCCAATTACTATGGATTTGTTTTAGTAGACGATTTTACTAGATTCACATGGACTTTATTTTTATCCGCAAAAAGTGAAGTTTATAAATGTTTTAAAAAGTTTGCCAAACTCATCCAAAATCAACTAAGTTTGAAAATTGTGTCTATTAGAAGTGACCATGGAGGTGAGTTTGAAAACACTAGGATTGATGCGTTTTGTGATAAGTTTGGTATTGATCATCAATTTTCGGCCCCTAGGACTCCGGAGCAAAACGGAGTTGTAGAAAGGAAAAATAGAATATTAGTGGAACTTGCTCGTACTATGTTGAAAGAATCAATTGTTCCTAAATATTTTTGGCCGATGCGGTAAACACTGCTTGTTATGTGCTTAATAGGGTTCTTATTCGTCCGCATTTAAATAAAACACCTTATGAACTTTTAAAAGGGCGAAAGCCAAATATTTCACATTTTCATGTTTCATATGCATATTTCTAACTCTGTTATGTTTATGTTTCTGTTTCATGTTTATGACTCTGTTGCTACTATGTTTTAGGGCCTTGTGTATGGTCTAGTTTGGTTAGTTTCGTTTGATTATTTGCTCTGGTTGATGTCTTTTTGCTTTACACTATGATTTGCTGCATAGTGTGATACTCTGATATTATGGATTATGGTGCTATATTCGTTGTACGTTTATATTCGTTGTGGCACTATTGTGGTTTATTTTGGTATTGTCTTTATTGTTATCTTATTTTTATACCATTGTGAACTACTTACCTTCCACTTTTGGCAAAGGACTTTTCTCACAATTCTTATCTTTTTAATGATGCCAAAAGGGGGAGAATATTTTGTTGATGTTGTTCTTGTAGGTTAAGTTTTATTATATTTTTCCTAGGTGTTTTACATTTAGGGGGAGTATGTTAAAACTTAGTGCTTAATTGAAAAGGAGGTTTGTCATCATCAAAAGGGGGAGTTTGTAGGATTCTCATGTTTTGATGCTAACAATCTCTCTCCAAGCAACAACATTGGCAACAAGCAAGCTACACCACATGAAGATTAGAATTAGGATTTTTATTAATTCTATTTCAATGTAATCTTTATTTTTATGCAATGCATCTCATTGGTGTGGGTAGCTTAGGTGATTTTAAGAATATTTAAATAATGTTTGATTAAGAGTGAAGATACTTTAAATCTTGATTAAATAGCTCTATTAAAAGTTTTGTGAAAATCCTTTTAGAAAAACCTTGTTTTTATTCAGATTCTGATCAGTTTACTCGAGTAATGAGTATTGGGTCACTCGAGTAATTTATGTCATGACAGGTTAATCGAGTAATGGTTTACACATCACTCGAGTAACTTAATCTGACATGTTTTAATCGAGTGAAGTTATATGGTTTACTCGAGTAATTCAATCAGTGTTTGGAAAATTTTAAAAGGACTTAATTTTCTCTTTCACAATAGATAGACATTCATTCTTACAATTTTATATACACTTTCAAAAGCAATTCAAGAGCTATTTTACATCTTTCAAGAGCTATCAAGATTCAACAAAGAACTTTTCATTCTTCACTCTATTTCTCTCATTGTTCAAATATTCTTGAGATCATAATTTTTGTTCTTAGTGGTTGTTGAAGATTTGCAATTTGTGATTGCATCATTGAAGTTTCAACACAAGTGAAGAATCTCACAAGGAAGACTTTGAGGATCAAATCAAAGCAAGAAAAGAGGATTGGTTGGAAGCATCTTCAATCAATTAGCAAGGAAATCTAGAATTCTCAAAAGGGGTAGATTAGATCAAAGTGTTTGGTACACACTTTGAGTTGGGTTTTAAGATAGGAGAACTAAGAATCTAGTTGCATCTTAAAACATTGTAAAATCTACATTTGAAGATTTCTAGTGAAGAATCTCTCTTGATTCAAGAGGGGACTGGAGTAGCTTTTAAGTGGGTGAAAGTGAACCAGGATAAATCCTTGTGTCTCTTTTATTTTCATTCCTTGTATTGCATTAATTCATTAACAATTGCATTTTTAGGTTAGAATTGGGGTTTTCTTAATTCTACTCATTTGATCTAAAATTGCATGTTAATATTACTTGAAGTTGTTCATATTAATCATTCATAATTTGTTGAATCATCATAGCATTGTTATTCTTGAAGAACTCCATTGAAAACTGAGTTTTAATTGAATTTTACCCAGTTTACTCGAGTAAAGTTCTTGTCACTCGAGTAATCTGCTTTCAGTTTATGAACAATACTCGAGTAGGTTTTCTGTTACTCGAGTGATTTAAAAATAGCTTTCGTAATACTCGAGTGATTTGCTGAATACTCGAGTGAAATTTTTTTTGCTTGCGTATTACTCGAGTGAAGACTTGAGTTACTCGAGTAATCTGACTTGAATTTTTTAAGAAAATTTATTTTCATAAAACCATTCTCTTAGGTGGACGAAAAATCTGTAATAAGGCTTCAATATTCTATTCACCCCCCCTCTAGACTATATTGAGCCGCTTGTTGGTTTCCAACAACAAACACTAACAACGAAGAGAAGACAAATGAGTTTGCTTAAAATATAACAAATGAAAAAAAAAACTATTAAAAAATGAAAATCTAACTTCAAACTATCTATTAATCATCTAACCTACACCGTAAACAAAAATCCCAAAAAAAATAGGAAAGAAGACAAAGGAAAAAGAAGACTTTGAAAGGGAGAATGGAAAAAAGATAGAGGAAAAAGAAAATTGTAAGAGTGAGAAAGAAAATTGTGAAATGAGAAAGGGAGAGTGGGTGTTAGAGAGGAAAGAATGGAAGAGAGAGAGAGTGAAAGGGAAGAGAGAGAAGAAAAAATGGGGTTTGGAGTTTGGAGGGATAACAGTGGAATAAAAAAAATTGGGGTTTGGTGGATAGAACGTGGGTTTGTGGACTAATTCCCTCTCATTGTCTTTTCCTCAAACGAGCAAAGCATGAGGCTCCCACATGAGAATTAGTCATCAAACCCCGTTTTTAGTTCCCAAACCTCATTTTTTTCGATGGGATTATGTCAAAATATTTTCTGATACCCCCGAGTTGGAAAAATGTATTTTTCCGGTTATTCTCTTATTTAAAAAATTCATTTTAGAGTCGAAAAATGCACTCGAAGGTATCAGAAAAATATTCTAACAGAACCCCATCGAAAAAAAATGAGATTTGGGGATTAAAAACGGAGTTTGAGAACTAATTCCCCTCCCACGTTTCAAGCCCTTCCCAGGAACTCGTCTTGGGCTTTGGCCCCATTGTTGCATCAGTGCATTAAAAAAAAAGAAGAGAGAACTAAAATATTATTTCCTCCGTTTCAAAAGTACAGTATTGTTTTTTTAGCATATGTATCATGTTTCAAAAGTCTTGTTTTTTACAAAATCCAATACTTAATAAATGTTATTTTTTCCAACATAATCTTATTTATTACACTCTCTTTTTCACTTTCAATACTTTTATCTTTCTTTAATAATGATTATATAGGGGCATTAGAGTTAAAACACCCTAAATTCTTACATTATTTAATCATTTCTTAAAACTCGTGCATAACCTTAAACAACATTACTCCCTCCGGTCCTATATATAAGACATACTTAACCATATTCCTCAGACCAAGAAAAGTAGTTAGTTTTATGAATTCTATGATAATATATTGTAACATTACAATTTTACCCTCTTAATTTTTCTTGAAAAATTCACACTCATTAATGAACAATAAAAAACACATGCATTTAATAAGGGCAAAAAAAAGAAAAAACAATAAATGATGCATAGAAAATACAAAATGTCATATATATAAGACGAAAGATTGCTTCTAGAATATGTCCTATATATAGGACCGGAGGGAGTACTTTTGAAACGGAGGGAGTACATGGATATATTATCATGTTGAAATTAAGTGCTTGATAAATTTTTATTTCTCTGTACCTCATATTTTGCTGATGATGAATTGATGATTGATGAAAAATTCAGAGGGGCTGCTATTTAGAAATTCCAACTTACGAGTAATCTATCTTTTTAATACTTCCTCCGGTCCTATTTATAAGTCACATTCTAGAAGGATTTTTTGTTCTATTTATAAGTCACTTTGTATTTTCTAGGAGACATTTATTGCTATTTTCTCTTATTTGTCCTTTGCCCATTAATGTGAAGTAATACAATGTGAAATTTCCAATGCAAGTTAAGAGGATAAGATTGTAATGTTGAAGTATTTTTTTAAAGTTTTAAGAAATTTAACTACCATCTTTGGTCCACGCGATATAGTTAAGTATGCCCTATAAATAGGACTAGAAGGAGTACTCTGCTATTTTTTAAACTTAAAAAATCAGCATTGAATGATTATGATAGTATCCCATGATTTCTCCCACCTTACACCTTAGTTATTACTCTCTCTGGTCCTATTTATAAGACCTTTTTGGGGTTTTTATTTTGGTCCTATTTATAAGACCCCTTTCCAATTTTCAATAACATTTAATTACTTCTTTCCACTAACACCCCTATAAAGTCAACACTTTTTAGTAATTATAGGGGTGATTTTGAAAAAGTATATCAAATTTTCACATTTCCAATGTCACTAACAAATTTATCCATTCTCCTTTGTGTGAATGAAAAACCCCAAAAGGGTCTTATAAATAGGACCGGAGGGAGTAAGTCATTACTATTAAACGTTTTATTTAAGGATAGGGTCTTACTAACAAGTGTTTTAAGATTTTTATACTTGGAAAAACAATCATGAATGCACATTATTTCGTGTCTCGAAAATCTAAAAAAATGCATTTTTTAATACTTATTTACTACATTTGTCTACTTAACAAGTGCACCAAAAACACTTAAACATATTATCGACGTAAACCTAATATACAATTCATCGTGTTGAAGTTTCTTTTTGGTTTGTTTCCCAGGTATTCACCGACGTGAGCACAGTGACTAATCCTTTAGGTATTGTTTGATTTTTCGGGTGTGATTTTTCAACTAAAATTCTTTGCATTCGCAAAAATTGGGTATCAAACACCTGACCACTTAATATTCCCTCTTTCCCTATATATAGGACCCCTTTGGGAGATTTCACGTTCATTAAGAAAATGGATTAATTTAGTTAATTGTATTAAAAATGTGAACTTTTGATATGTATTTTCAAAATTACCCCTATTAATATTATTGGAAATCTAAAAAGTGTTAAATAAATAGGGGTGTTTGTGAAAAAAATAATCATGATCATTGAAAATTGCTATGAAGTCTTGTAAATAAGAACAAAATAAAAGTGTCAAAAGTTTTATAATTAGAGACGAAGGAGTATAATCTATAAAGCTAATCCTGATCTACTAACTAGATTCAGTTAATAGAGCTCACTGTGCTAGCTCAGAATTTGCAATGATCCCAACAATACATTGATTTTGCACAAGAGAGGATTAATCTCATGGATTTCAGTGACCAATTCTTTCTTCGATACATGATATAAGAAAATTCAGACATATTTTTTTTGTCTTTAATAGTATAAGAATAAAATTAACTAACTTTTTATTTTCAATACAATCATTCTTAAAATGTTTCTAGAAAACAGTGATCTCGTCTAATTTTTGTTTCATTCTCAATGCAACTTTCCTAAAGTAACAATATTTTTTATGATTTTGAAAAAATTAAATACATTCAATTAACTTTTTTAACTTATAATAGGGATCGGAGGGAGTATGAGTCTAGACACCCCATCTGTCTTGGTTTCAAAAGACATATCTTGTTCTCCATGCTGTCACATACTATTGTCTATATCTCTTACTTTATGCCTTAATCTATGATTTCAGAGTTCTGGTTTTGCTTGCCATGTTCTTACTCTTACTTGTATTAATGGGGAGAACATCTGGCATTGAGAATTTTCTTTGGTAAACAAGAACTGTTGGTTGTCAATGATACCATTGCTTTGAAAGTTGAGACAGTGTCCCCATTTTATAGGACATCATAGACATCAGATTTTTTTTTTTTAAATGCCATATCATAGAAACAGATTAAGTTGCTTTAATATTCATGACTTTGCTTTATTTGGCTGACTTTAGCATTAGAAAATTATTTCATACCGACATGATACCACAAGCTTGGAATGAAGTTTCCTCCTCATTCAATACTCAAAATTGTAGCCAGCCATCATCTCTTGTCTTGGTTTTTAGTTAAATTGATAAATAATGAGTATGATAAATATTAAAGCTCTGTAATGACCAAACATCAACATTTTATATTTATTTGAACTTTGTTTTTCTAGTGTTAGCAGGGGAACAAATCAGAAAGCCTAAATATATATGTCGGGTGACATTAGTAGTCGATTAGCACACGGTTAGAAACTATAGGAATTCTTGGTTTATTGTGTCTTCGTCAATCATTCAATAAACATCTAATAAATCAGGAAATCACTGAAGTCGCGCAAAACAACTTTAGAGACTCATTTTTTTTTCCTCTACGAATCCAATTTTTATTTCCACCTCCCACATGTTTTCTTATGTGGAGATAGAATCCCTTCCAACTCATTAATGACAGTACCATTTTAAGGAATTACTTGTCAAGTTCCTTAGAGCATCTCCATCCCACGAACCCATTTTTGGTTCTTGGGTGGTCCTTACATCATTTTTTATATTATCTCACACTTCCCCATATCCTAAGCAACCCAACTCCAAATTTGCTCCAACCCCAAGAACCCAACTATGGTTCTTGAATGGACCCCACACCCTACCCCACATTATTTTTTACATATTATTTAAATATTTACATATTATAATAAAAATTAAAATGTAATTCAATTAATACCAATAATTCAATAACAATAATTTAAATTTACTAAAATACATAAAAAATTAATTAAAAAAACTACATTAATTAAAATGAAAAATAAATAAAATTACATATAATAAAATTTCAATGGCACAGTTAAGACTAGTCCTCAACTAAAGCAATGGCACAATTACAATTACATACACTCAATATTGGATTTGGCACATAAACATGAACAACCCATAAACATACGCTCACGCCCTTTCTTCACTCAATATTGGCACATAAAGTCATAAACATACACTGAGCAGTCCCTCACAAGTCACAAACACATACACTCATCTTTCTTCACAAACATACACACGCCCTCACTCACTCTGTCTCCTTCGTTTTCTTCCCCTCACTCGTCTCCTTCGTTCCATCTGTGCTTCCCCTCACTCTTTCTTCACAAACATACACTCACGGTTTCATCAACCACCATCTCGCTCTGTCTCCCTCCAAGCACCCTCACGATCGAGCAGCATCAACAAAGACGATCGACTTCGGCCTCTTCTCCCTCAAACAGAAGCGCGATCGAGCAAGATCAAGCAAGGAAATCGACTTTTGGTCGATTTTGGACATCAAACACTTCTCCATCATCCTCCAAAAGCTTTGCATGTGGATCGATTTTGGGCTCCCACATCAATTTTGGCTTGGAATCCCAATTCGGGTTTTTAGGGTTTTTTTTCCCTTTTTAATTTTAATTTTCGATCTTGTATTTAGAATGGTTGTTTATTGTAAATTAAAGGACTTTGGTTTCTTCCTTCTCAGCTCTGGTGTTGTTTGTTGTTTCTCATTGTTAATTTTTCCTCCATTTTTGCTGATGAACCGATGAAGGAGAAGGAAGGAAATTGGTTTTTTTCGTTTATCCTCTCTCCTCCGTACGGTGTGGGGTCCATAAGAGGCCTCCACGCATCGTTCCGTGGCCAAGGCACGGTGCTTGCCACGAGCTGCCAGATCAGCCGCCTCCAACGCCCCGGTGCGTTCTTCATCCGTTCGTCACGGAAACCCACGGTTCTTGAAGAGCATCTCCAACCCAGGGTTCTTCACTCTGGGTTTCCGTGAGGAACCAGTAAGCACGAACCAAAGGGGCTGGAGGCCTACCACGCATCGTGTCATGGCTAAGGGACGGTGCTTGGAAGCCAATTGTGGGCCCCACCACCGTACGGAGTAGCATAAAGAAATTAAAAAAAAATTAGTCTTCTTCCTCGGTTCACTGAGAAGTTATGAAGAAAAAATATTTTGCAAACAAAATCAAACCAAACAGAGCAGAGAACAGCATAGAGTGATAGAACAACAGAGAAATTAAAAAAAATTAACAAAATAAAAAATGAAAAGAAGAGGAAGGAAAGGGGAAAATCAAAAACCCTAAATCCTAATTCTTCTTCCCAACTCAAAAATTGATGCTTGAGGGGGTGAATCCAGCCACATGCAGTCACTGAAGAATCGGCAGCGGCGATTGGGGCTGAAGAAGCGATCACAACCGTGAGGGAGAGTGTTGCTCGATTCGCAACCGTGAGGGAGAGTGTTTGTGTTGATGAGATCAAACCATGAGGAGGGAGAGTGTGTGTTGGTGTGTGTGAATGGCGATGGAGAGGGAGGGAGGCACTGTGAGCAGAGAGGGTTGTGAGAGGCAGAGATGGAGGCATGCAAGGAGGTGATGACGTGTGTGACGGCAAGGAGATAGAGAGAGAGGGGGGCGATGTGTATGTGAAGGCAGAGAAGGAGTATATTTGTGAGGCAGAGTGAGTGTGAGTGAAACGTGTGTGAGGCAGAGAGGGAGTATATTTTAATTTTTATTATAATATGTAATTATTTAAATAATATGTAAAAAGTAATGTGTGGGGTCCATTCAAGAACCATGGTTGGGTTATTGGGGTTAGAGCAAAATTGTGTTAGAATTGCTTAGGATATGGGAAAGTGTGAAATAATATAAAAAATGGTGTGGGGACCATCCAAGAACCAAAAGTGGATTCTTGGATTGGAGATGCTCATAGCATGCATGTTTCCATCTCTAAATCTAAATTTTATCTAAGTGGCCTTTTTTTTAATAAACAAAGTGATTTTATTGAGCGAGTACGAGGGGTACCCGAAAGCACGAAAAGAAAATTATATCGTTGAAGAGTCGGATACACAAAAGATAGGATTCATATACCGACTGGCAAAAGAGATATTTCTACCCAACAAATTATATATCTAAAGCCAAAACTTCACCTTAACATCATCTAAGATATTCACCAAACGGTAGTAATTAGAACTAAAAATATATGCCTTCCTGAACTCGGGTTCCGACACTCATGGAGTCAATTTAATTTTTGATATTTCTTCGGATCTTTTTTATATTACTTGTGAGGATGTTTATGAGATTGCATTTCCCGTAATATTTTGTAATTGTTGTTCCCTGGGTTAGTGTCCAGTTAATTATATATATATATATATATATACACGCGCGCCTTCCTGAAATTGGATTCTGACACTTTATGTCTAACCGCTCTAACAATTAAACCGACTCTAAGGATTACATCATCATTCTGGTTTAAAATTCAATTTCAGACTGAATTCAGCTTTTAAGGAGTGATGTGAGTGAAAAGAGAGTGAAAAAAAATTGAATTATGCAAAGTTTTAAGAATAGCAAATATTAAGATTCTCTAAAATATTGTCGTGAATATTTTCTTTTGGGCCTTCAATGAAGTATGTGAGGCATAAATCTTCGAGTCCAAGATGATGATTGTGTAAAGTAATGTAAAATTAACGAGGCACCATGAAAAAAAATATCATGATAGTATAATCAGTATTAATATTATATTAAACTTACTTTTTCACTCAATATTATACTCGTAACATCCTCAAAATATATATATATATATTCGTTTTGTTTTGATGAAGAATCTGGTGTATTAATCATCGAATCTGGATGATTATTAGTTAAAAATCCTCAGCAATTGAGGAGGCACCGTTAGTAAAGGATGTCATCTTTGTCTTATGTCACATATCCCTGAAATTCGAGGTATTTTTTTTCCAGATATTTTTATTCTTTTTTTAATGTCTGACTTCTCGAAGTTACTTCTGGATTGTCATATACCCTTACTACTAATTCTGGTCAATTTTTGCTGATATGTAACATCGAAATCCTGGTTAAAAAGCGCACGAGGTTAGGCACGTGGTGTCCATGGACGAAGATTTTTTTTAATTAAAAAACTAAAAAACTTAATATTTTTAGTTAAATAAAAAAAGAAAAAAATGACAGAGTCAGACATAAAAAAAAGAAAAAAAAGAGTATTGGGTAAAAGTACCTTAAATTTCAAGAACTTGTGATATAATTAATAGTATGTTTGATTATGCGTTTAGATCCCTCAAATGCAACGGCATTGGTGTGAACGTCCGTTTGCAAAGTCTCTAAATCAAAACCAAACGGTGCCTAAGCCAATAAATTATTATAGCAATTGGCATATACAGTATAAGATTGGATTGAGAATACGACAAGAGCACAGAAGATCAAATTTTGGTAGATAGAAGAGAAGGAAGCTTCATGGAAACCACTCTCAAACAGTTCCTTCCAAAGTTCCGATGACAGGATCATGTCAATATCCCTTGTTTCCCTACCAAAGGAACCTTCCTAGAAGCCATCACGAATAAACGGATTAATGAAAATGAAAATAAAATATCAATGGCTCATGAATATGAGTAATTATTGTATGGTACAGTTACAGTATCAATGGTCATAATCTCATCTAGACTTTTGATTTGGAATATTTTAAAAGAATTTATTTAAAAATATTTTATATTTATAGTCCGGATAAAATTGAAACTATTAATGATAAATCATGCAATAATTTTTTCAGAAATACATCCACTTGTGACAATGCCGGCTATTTTTTTTTTATAGATTCCTAAATGACTTGACTTATAGGAAAAATTCCATCCACCTCCCCTATCCTGCTTAAAACTAAATAAGCCACAGAATTTTTTTTGGAGAGATTCTTTAGTGCAACTTCATTTTTTGTCCACATAACTTTTTCTTAACTACATACATACACACATTAATTCACTTTATACAGTTTTATTATTTCATTACAAAATTTACTTCTTTTTATACGTTCATTTTGTCACTTACGCAAATGTGCCAGATGTGATTGAAAAATGAAAAACTTTAAAGATAAAAAAAGAAACTTTACATTATTTGCCATTTAGTACCTAAATTTAGAAAGAAAAAAAAATGTAATAAGAACCTTGAACTTTATTTTTTTGGTAAGCAAGAACCTTGAACTTTGATTTCGCTTAAAAAAAATTGATTTAGATGTAAAATAGTCTTCCCTGTTCAAAAACACCATTGAACTTCTGTTGATTTAGCTTTTGCATCAAAAAATGTGTAAAAACTTAATACTCCCTCCGATCCTTATTATAAGCTTCATTTCTCTCTCACAAAAAGAGTGCTTATAATAAGGACCGGAGAAAGTACTTTGTTCGTGACAAATTCATTGCATTTTTAAAGTATTACATGGTGAAAGACCATTCACACATGAACCAAAGTTCAGAGTCCTTTTTTCATAATAATTTAGAAAGGAAAATGCTAATGGGTGCCTTTAGATAACTCTTTAAGATACTAAATGAAGGAGTAAAATGTTACTAGTATTGAAAAGTGTTGTACTTAATAAATTGATAAGTTTTATGTGTGTATTAATTTCCAATGTAATATTTCTTTTTATTGATTGCTTAAAAAGTGTCCTTAGGGCACTCATTAGCAAAACCATTTAGAAAATCATGAACAAAATTGCATATTATGTAAAGTTTGAGCGGTTGTTTTGGAATTTTCCCCTTAAAAAATGACATGCAAGTAGCATTTTTATTTTCGTATTAACAAAGAAGAACTCGACTTTATTATATACTCATTTCATATGTAGAGAACCTTCCCCCTGGTGTATGTTGCGTACAAAAATCAACAACCAGTTACCTATGCATTAAAATCAACAAAGAGAAGACTTGGATTTTGTAAATGCTCCTCATTTTCGCCTATATCATTATCAAAATTACAAAATTATCTCTATGATACACAAAACTTATTCATGGTAGTCCCAACATGAACTAACATAAATAGTAATGTGAATCGTAAAACAAATAATGTGAATAACTTTCGCTCCTCCATGAACAAGTGTGAAACTAAATAATGAGAATGAGAATGAAAGTGTGAACGAATACAAAGATGAGAATGAAAGTAATGGTTTTCTCAATTTACTTTAAGGAAAAAAGATACAAATTTGATCCCTTAAAATAATTTAGACATATGTCACATCTGGAAAATGAAAGATCTCAGATTGATACTAAGTCTTAAAATGATGTTCAAATTGATCCCTTGACTAAATTATACCTGAAATTCATTCTAAAAATGATTGATTTTAGTGATATTTAATTTGATTTTTTATAGAAGGAAATTGTGACTTTTCATTTTCCGAAGACTAAATGTGACTTCACGTGTTATTTGAGGGGCCAAATGTGTCTTCATATATTTTTTGGGACCAATTCAAATCATTTTTTTCATTAATACTTCATTTAGCCCTTAATATTAAATTTTTAAAAAAAAAAAATTCATGTTCACCAATTGCTAAGGAAGTTAGTTAATAATATTATTAGTGGTATTGAAAATGAAAACATTTGATATAGTTTTTCAAAATTATTAATAAAATTATTATTGAAATTTTAAAAAGTGTTGAATTAATATGAGTAATTATGAAAAGTAAAAGTAATTAAACGCCATTGAAAATTGAAATAAAATCTTATGAATAGAAAAAAAACAATTCTCAAAAAAATCTTATGTTAATGAAAGTATATGAATTGGGGAAAGGACCCATCAAAAATACTATATTTTCTTCGTTCATAATTATAAGTCACTTTTAATTAAAACACACGAATTTAGATGAGTAGTTAATTTCTTGTTTTTAACAGGAAAAAAAACTATCAATTTTACACCTTAATGCATCTCAGTTGCATTATTCATTTTATGGGAAATTGAACTTAGTAAAATAAAACTCTTATTTAATAGAAGTAGTATAAGAAAAAAGAATCAAATACATAAAAAAAATAAAAATCACTTTTATATATATATATATATATATATATATATATATAAACAAACAATTCATCTATAATATAGCCTAAATATAAGAACGGAAATAGCAACTTCCAAAATGATGGTTTAAAACTTTAAATCACACTATACTAGTGAGCCAATTTGACACCATGAAGTACTCTCGAAGTCCCCGTGTCAGGGTCGATCATAACATATTCAGGGTCCTGGGCAAAATAAAAAATAAGAGGCCCATTCTTATAAAAAAATTTCGAATTCAAGTAAATTTTTTATAATATGAAATGTTATCGATATTCACAATTCTACGTTAAATGCAATCAACAAGATCATGTATGTTACAAATATAATAATTTAATAGCATAATATTATTCATAAAAAATAAACAAAATAAAAAAATGGGTACTTAGAAGTAGATTATCCTAATTTCTAGGATCATAAATATCAATAGGAGGGATTGGTTGTTCATTATCTCTTGGTATATTATAAGGCTCATTCACATTACTAGTCTCCTTATTCACAACATCATCATTTGGATTTTCATTTGATTGTTCAAGATTACCTACATCCAACTTCTCGAAATGAAGATAAGAGCCTACTTTAATAACAAATTTATCAATGACCGCTCTTTGTGATTTTACAAGTTTGTCGGCTAGTTTTTTTTTTTTTTTTCCTTTTTTCATATCCAGACAAATAATTTATAGGCATCATCTTGAAAAACATAACAATTGAACTAGAAAGTAATCAATAACACATAACACCTAGATGATTCATGATTGAGAGATAGAGACGCCAATTAAAAATGATATAATACAAAGCAAAAAGAACCAGTCAAAAGCAAACAAGGGAGATAAACAACAACATAATTACAGGAAAAAAATAAACAATTTAAGGTACAGTTAAAGAATTAGTTTTTGCTACATTAATTAACATTTAACAAAAGCTATAAGTAAAACAAAATTAGAAGTATAAAAGCCTAAAAAAACTTTTTTTTATTTTTTTCATTAATTTTTTTATATGTATAGGTATTTAAAAAAATTTGGGGCCCTAATTCTCTGGGTCCTGCGCATGCGCCCCACTTGCCCATGGTCAGGGCCGGCTCCGCCCCGTGTGCATAACCTCTCCATTTTACCAAGGGAATCGGCTCGGTTGGCATTATGAAACCAATTGAGATTCTAGGAATGAGATTAGGATGCTAGTAATTCCGGGTTCAATTCCTAAGAAACGCCGGAAGAAGACCTTATAACTTCGAAGCGAATTAGTCTTAGGAACCCCAATTAGTAATGGCGGACTCCTAAGGATAATGCGGGCTAGCAAAAAGCATATACCTATATAAATTTTTAGAAAAAAAAAAATCTCCATTTCTCACATATAATGATCATCAATTTTTTAAACAAAATTTAATTTAAAATTTTTAACATATAGGTAAAAAATTAATTAATGGCTGAGATCTTATTCTTTTCTTATGGCGTTCATTTCGTATTGACTCAAGAACTTCCATAAAGCCAGGGACTTTGACATCTCTATAAAAGGCCATTTTCCTAACTACTAATTTCTCATTGCTGCATAGCATACAAGTCTTCCAAGTCACTTTCTTATTTCACCTTTCTTTCTTTCTATGGTTTACAACTAGAGGAAGGAAATAAAAAAGAAGGAAAGTTCCTTTACAATAATGGAAAGCAACAAGAACATGATGAAGGAAACAACAACCATGAAATCTGAGTTTGAGGACTTTCTGCCAGTGATGGCAGAGAAGCTAGATGTGGAAGCCTTTATGTCTGAACTGTGTGGTGGTTTCAAGCTCCTAGCAGACCAAGAAAAGGGTTTGATCACAAGTGAGAGTCTTAGGAGAAACTCAGCTCTGCTTGGTATGGATGGTATGAGCAAGGAAGAAGCAGAAGCCATGGTTAGACAAGGTGATCTTGATGGAGATGGGAAGCTGAATGAGACTGAGTTTTGCATCCTCATGGTGAGGCTTAGCCCTGGGATGATGGAAGATGCTGAGGCATGGTTGGAGAAGGCTATTGAGGAAGAGCTTGGGAAATCATAATCTTGAGAGATTAAACTTTGTGCAGTCTATAAATAATTGTAACTGGTAAGTTATACTATATGTATATTGATCAGTTTGAGTTGCAAAAATTGATGAAACGATGGAAGTGAATATCTCAAGTGAAGCATAGATGAGTTTGTTACAAGAAGGACGACTAATCACAACTATGGCTTCTTCCATTCGAATAAAATACCAAATCATTTGATGGTTAAATATTTATGTGATAGATGTAAATTGTGTAATTTCCAAAACCATAAGTTAAAACGATTATCTGGTGGAAGTAATATCGATAAGCAATTAAGAGTTAAAAAGAGGTACACAAGTCGCTTGAGAAACTTAAAACTTCACTTTTGAAGGAATATTGATTACGTCACTTATCCGGAAAACAATCTTTTTTGTTCATTGACGGTCCCTTGAGGGTAGTCATTCTTGAATCATAATTTTTTTTTTGTTTGGTGTACTTGAATCTTGATAATTTCATTTTAATGTGGAAGCAGCAAACACCAGTTTCTAGTGCAAGGGCCAGTGATCAAGTGTATAAAAGAATGATGGATGGTTAATGCTCTTGACGGCAAATACCAATGTTTATGAAGAATGAGGTTATATTATCAAGTGCCAAATATTTTAAAACACGCCAAGTGGTTCAATTTCTCACGATGTTTACCCCCAAGAAACCATGCACACTATGAAATTTTATTAAGAGTTTAATATATAAGCACCGATAATGTAAAGTTTTTTACTATGTCGATGAATCATCCATTCATATGAATTACTTTTACTTATAAGTTAACCATGGCTAACCCATCAACGGTAAATGATAACCTGACAGTGTAAAATATCTATACACTGTCAGTACATATACTATTAGCAAAGCATCAAATTGTGGACAAGTAGGATAGAAAATTCAATGAATTACAAACATTCCACCAAGGTCAGTGCTATAAACAATGACGGCAATTTTTTTCAGCACTACAATTTTAAGGAATGAAAAGTAGCCCTATATAAAAATTATCATGCCATAAACGATAGAAAGTTAAATCTGTGCACGGTCTAAATCATTCAAAGAGAAGAAGGTTGGTAAAACCAGAATACTCTATTAGTGTTCAAAGTTATAGGAGTTTCATTAGTTCATTTGAGTAGGCAAACAGCCGAAGGTGATGCTTTTCCAGTGATTGCTAAACAGGAAAGTGGTTGAAGATGCTTGCCTCCCATAAAATATGAGGTGACCACATCACCACAACTGTATCACCCAGCAATTTGATGTGGTTCCAAATCAAATCAGACAGCATTAAGCTACATCAGATAAAAAAGGACATTTTTCAACTACAACTTCATAGCGCAATCTGCACCATGATGCCAGCAGTGCCAGCCATAGCCAAAATTCAAAACCATAGCTGAAGCAGTTAGCAAATGATAAATCTCATTGCTACAATCACAGTAGACAGAGCAATACGGACATAAATTTTCAATCGTACCAGTACATGTCACTGAAAAAATATGCATCATAGTTTCAACTTCAAGCAGGCTAAGTTCAAATCCTATAAAGGACAACCGGAACCACATTAAAGTATCACAAGTCCCCTTTTACTACACAGTACCATGCTATTCTAACATCCAGAATGTAACAGACTGTAGCCAGCTTCTTACCCCCTAAAACCAGAATCCACTCAAGTTCTTGACCTTCGGATGGGTGAACGGCTGTAGAGAAATAACCGAATAAGCTCCAAAATATAAAATATAAAAAAAAATAAAAAATAGTCAAGATAATTATATTGACTAGGAATACAGTACCTGCGGTATCTATCATATTCAGGACTCCTATGCCTACCATATCCGGGACTCCTAGGCCTACCATATCCAGGACTCCTCGGCCTATCATAATCAGGGCTGCTACGCCTGTCTGCTCCATTATACCTATCATACACAGGGCTGCGTGGACGGCCATAGTCAGGACTTGGTCGCCTGCGATAAGGTGGACTCAGCGATCTCTCATAACCTCCTCTCCTTGGACTGTCATAATTGTCACCCCTCTCACTATCATCTCTCAGAGCATACTCCACAGACACAACCCTGTCCAGTATCTTACTGCAAGTGCAAAGAGAACAAGAAATCAATATTTCTATAATTCTATAGAGTAAAATAAGAAGTCTGAAGTCTGAAAGAATTTTATTAAGTTTACAATCTGTTTATGTTTGTGTATCTTGACTGAAAAATTCGACTTGTGAAGAAAGATTATTACAAAGTAAATTACCAAAAGGTTAAAGGAGTATGAAATTATTTGTTTATGTTATAAATATTTGGGTCATTTTTATATTGTTTTCAAATATACTTTTATTTTAATGTTTGTCATCAATCATATTTTTAATTAAAAAATTGGATTAAATTAATCACTAGCCTCATATTTGTACACTCCAGAGCTTTAGTTGCATCTTCTTGTGTTTCAAACTGCACAAATGCAAAGTTCCGCCGAATCCGGACATGAAGAAGTTTCCCATAAGGTTCAAAGTGCTTTTCTATATCACGAACTCTAGTACGAATTGGGTCAAAGTTAATCACAAAAAGGGTTTTTGTGAGCCTCTGGTTTGGCTTGGAGCCATCACGATGACGGCCACGTTCACCCTGCCAAAATAAAAGAGCAAACTCTTGTTAAGCTCAGTAGGATGTTTCTTGTGATCTCATCAATGAATATATACACCTAAACATGAACATGAGAATATAATCATACCCTTGCCCATTCTACAGACAGCCTTCGCTTGTCATACCCAAATGGAACATTGTCAAGTGCGCGAATTGCTTCTTCAGCATCACGCTCATCCTCATAGTAGACAAAAGCAAAACCTGCAAGACAACAGAACAAGTATTAAAGGCGCAAATGATGATTCAAGACATCAGCACTAATCCCTCACCAGAAGCACATCAGCCAAAGCGGGAAAATCATTTTCCCTGTCAGGAACAAAGGAATACAACACCTGAATATATGTGAGGGCTGATGCACATGAAGCTGTAGAGGTTTTAAATGAGGAACAAAATCTAGATTGCAATTAAAGGTTTAAATCCAAAATTCAGATCTGATATTGTCATTACCAAGCATGCTTCTCCATTCAGACAGCACAAGTGATTTCAGAAATAGAAGGCATGACTTGAAAGAATTTCATTGAACCCCTATTATCAATGAAGCTAGGCATGGCTTGACAAAATATCATTGTTCCCCTATTTTCAGTGAAGCTAGGCATGACTAAAAAAATTGATTGATGATCCCACTATGAGCATTCTGGTGGAAATGTCAATGTTGGGTGATGAGGTAAGTGAATGAGGAAGGATGATGTGAGAAAATGCAGATCAGTGAATAGAAGGAGAGCACACAAGCAGGAAGATTGCCTTCCAAAAAAATTTTGCAGAAAGGTTGGCGAGCCAAGATAGAAGCTCAGCATGTTTTCCCTTAGTAGAATTTCCTGCGTCAAAAGAAAAACTTGAAAAAAAAAACATGGATTTTTCTCCAAAGACTTTTTCAATTTTGTGGCTTCCATTTTTTTTTTTCCACGATTACATACGAACTAGACAATCCAGCCACAAAAGCAGCCACCTGCCCACTCGTCAACCAATATACGGCTGTCAAAAATATCCTAGATTTCATTTCATTGGCTGTTATTCAAAATACTGTTATCTTTTGATATATTCACTCACTTCACACAAATAATGTTGGCTACCAGCAAAAAAATTGTCATCATTTACAAATCATGAATTATACATGCTATATGACCCATGAAGTAGGTCTAACAACTGCTCATTCATTTTTTTTATGCCTAATTAAATAATTTAGGTCTAAAATGTTCGTCCCACATGCTAAAAAAATGAAATACAGTCCAAAAAGTGATGACAAGACTGCAGGGTGTGTTACATAAAAATAAGAATAAAATAGGGTTGAGCTTAAGGGGTTTCAAAGCAACAAAATCCAATGCTCAAAACTCAAACTAACACGGAGAAAGATATTAAAAACTAAACAACAATCTCCATTCAGCAATAAAATTCAAAATTAAAATGTTGAATTCGTAATTGGAAGAGAGAGTGACAAAGAGAACATACCAGATTTCATGTCGACGCGATCAATCCTTCCGTACTTGGAGAACAAGCGTTCGAGCTCCGATTGACGAGTATCGTATTCCAAGTTCCCCGCAAAAATTGGCCTCATCTTCTTCTCTCTTTCAGAGATTAAACTTTTAATTTCGCAGAATAAAAATAATTCAAAAAAAAAACACCACCATTATCACGAACCCGGTAAGAGAGAAAGCGTACCTGGATAAGAGAGCTTCGATTGTTTTTTAGGGTTTCGGTGCGTGGAATGAATGAATGATTGTGTTAACAAAAGCGAAGTGAGGTGGTGGGTTTAATCCATCTCATAACCGAAAACCCTAACTTTGATATCAGACTTTGTTTACTAGCCGTTGGATTGGATGGACGATCAAGATTTGTGAAGGGCTGTTGCATATTATGTCTCTGGGCTCCAACTAAGCCTTTGTCAACCAACTAGGCTAAACATTAGTATTCCTTTGTTTCAATTTATTTATATATTGTTTTAGGAGTTTTATATGAATTCAAAAAGTTATTTGATCCTTCCATTTAAAAAAATAAGACAATTGTACTATATTATTCTCAAGCTACATCAATTAATCTAAATTTCACATGTTTCAAAATGTTTAAGAAAAAGGTTAAAGTCAAAAAAAATTAATTAATGCATTCTCGACATTTCTAAAGTGAAAAATAATTTAGAATGGATGAAGTTGGTTTTTCACTTTTCAAATTACCCTTATGACAAAAAAATTATTTTCCAATAAAAAAAACTCTTTTTCTCTTGCAAAATTATATTCCAATCCATTCCCACGTATCCTTCATTCCTGTCATCAAAACTCCATCCTCCTCCAATCTCAAACACTCATCAATACAAACCAATTTTTTTTTAATGTCAAGTATTGGTGGTGACCTAATCTCATGACTTACATAAAAGTTCGGATCATGAACATGGATCACTACCTAGCTTTATAAAAAAAAAATTTGTTGTCATGATAATGACTTATATTGAACAGTTAAATCATTAAACACTTTCTTTGCATTCTATATGGCTTTTATTTGATGGTTTGTTAAAAACATGTTTGTTTTTCAATTTGTTAAAAACTTGTTATCGTGACCTTAGCTCAATGTCATAAACTAGGGTCACGATCTAACTTCTTTAAAAAAAAATTATGCCATCACATTAAGAACTTTTATATTAAATGATTCAATCATTGAAACTCTAGCATTCAAAAATTACGAAAAGAGTTTAGGTTAACGAAAAGCGATTTTAGAAAGTTGGAAGCTAGGAATCCTAGTAGTTCTATGTCTCCGTTTTCTTCAGGTAAAGTTTCCAAATATAGCTGTTATTGATAAGGTAGAAAAGCAAGGTTAGTTGTCGATTTGGTAGTACATCGGAAGATAGCAGAACGAAGTATAGCGAATGTAAGAGTAAAAAACTTTTTTAGAGACTGAAGCATGTCGAGAGCCGTACAGGCTAACGAGCGAGTGCGTAGTTGCTTCAAATTTAGAAAAATATCATGCAAACTAAGTTGGTTGGACATAATAGAAAAATTTTGAATCATTCAAACATGCAATAGATTTAACACAATTTTTAAGTTCAGAAAATTCAGCACGCAAAGATGAGTCATATTTCTCTACTATTATCCTACCCTCGTTTACTTTGTAAAAATCTAAATCCTCAAAATCATTGTTGTACATTTCAGATTTCGCTCTAAAAATAAATTTCCTATCTAACTACTCCTAAGTTCCGAAAATTAATTGGAATCGAATTCCAATCTCCGTCAACGACGCCAAAAACTTGTTGGACTACCGGCAAGTATACCGGGTCACAAGTAATATAATGGAAGTAAATTATCTTTCCACTCGGGGATTGTGAGTTGTTTCCAAATAATTCTCACTAAAGGGTAATTAAAAGAGAAATCTATAAACTTTTTTATTATTTAAATAAACAAACCATTAAAAATAAACTGATTAAAATAGGGTTTGTGAGACAAATAGAGAAAGACGTTAGGAACTAGTTTCATTGCATGACTGATTTATTAATTATGAATTTCTATTTTTCATTAAACCCACGACATTCCAGAAGTAATAAAAACCATATGTCTCTGTGAATTTATATTTATTATTCAATATGAGAACCCTCAATGTCTTAAGCGATTTTGACATATGAATAACCACAATTAAGAACACCGGAATATTCAAGTCATATAAGCCCTAGATGTATGTCTACAAACTAGGTGGTTATAATGTTAGGAAGAACGACCTATTCTAACCCTCAGATGGTCACGTTGGATTAGAGATTCTAAACAAAACATAAATTAGCTACTTTTATGAATTTTAATTAAAACACAACCAAATAATAGGTTTTGAATGAAAAACATTAATTCATAAATTAAATAAACTCATCCATACAAATCCACCATGTTACTAACTACAAAGGGTTTTAGTTACACATTACAAAGAATAAAGTAGAAGAAATAGAATAGGATCCCTATCATAGACAATAAGGAATTACCTAAAAATCTTCTCCTCCAATGCTCTCCAAAATATGCAGTCTCCCTCTTTCTCTAAAACCTACTAAACCTAATGCTAAATCCTAGTATATATAGAAGAAGCTAAACCTAAAATAAATCTATATATAAATCTATATATAAATAAATCTTAAATAAATCTAGAATAAATAATCTAGAATAAATCTAGAGTAAATAATCTAGAATAAATCTAAAATAAATCTAGAAGATAAATATATCAAAATCCTTGAAATTTTCGATATAGATAGGCCCAACTCACAGAACACGCGCATAGGCGCAGCCCACCCACGACTAGGCGTGGCTTCAAAAACATGTCTTCTTCTCTTCCTCGTAGAAGTCGCACCTGGGCGTGACATACCATACGCCTAGGGATGGCAATTGGACCCGGACCCGCGAGTAATACCCGCAACGGGTCCGGGTCTGGGTCCAAAAAAGAGACCTGTGGGTCCAAAGAATGGACCCGTCTGGGTACCCGCTTTGAATGGGTATGAGTCCGGGTCTAAGATATCCAGACCCGTGGGTACCCAGACCTGTCCATAATTACATATCTGCAATATATATATATATATATATATATATATATATATATATATATATATAACCCTGAACTGGTGCACTTTTAATTAATTAATTTCTGACTTTTTGCACCCAAACTTCAGGCAATTGAACCCCATCTTCAAACATTACAAATCAGCATTTCTCTCCATTCTAGCTCCAATCTCCAGGTCTCCAAAGCTCATTTCCATTCCAAAGCATAAATCAACAAATAAAGCTTCAAATACCTGAAAATTAAATCCAAAACGGATCAAAACGTTCAAGGATTCTAAATTACCTAATTTTCCTAAAAACATAAAAAAACCTAATATTTACTCAAGAAACAAACCAAAACCATAGTAAAAGGGAGTCAATTATTGTTCAAAAACATTATATATTAGACCCAAATCAGGTGCATAAAAAAAATTATCATTAGCGTGTCGACAGTCACTCTCATGATTGTTCATTTTCATTTTTATTGTCGTGTTTTTATCTTAATGTAGAGTATATAAAGAAATGAAAGAACAAGTTTTTATTTATTGTGATTCTGAATGAATGAATTTACATGATATAGAGTGCATGTATTTATAGCTTTTACCTTCTCTATATTTAGATGTTTGTTTTGTATTCTTGTGCATTTGTTTGTTACAAAGTTAACATGTACGTGTAGAAATGCATGCAAAACAGGTTGGCAAAGTTTTATTTTCCTAATAATAACAATGATTGTTAATTCAATACTCCCCCTCAATCATTATTCTCTCTAATCTCATGTCTTGTCTTCATGCCAAGTTTTCCTCTTAGTTCTTCAAACTTATGGCGACTTAGTCTTTTAGTAAAAATATCTTCCAATTGATCATCAGTGTTGACAAACTTCATTCTCATATCTCCCCGTAATACATTTTCGCGTATAAAGTGGTATTAGACTTTTACATGTTTAGTGTAAGCATGAGACGTCAGGTTCTCAGCCAAACAAATAGCAAATTGATTATCACTATACAAAGTTATAGTATAATCCGTTGGTTGATGCTATTTTTTCAAAAGATCTTGGAGCCAAAAACTTTCTTGAACGGCTATGGGTGCTACTATATATTCTAATTTAGTGGTTGACAATGACAATGTTGGTTGCCTTTTACTGCACCACGAGATAGGTCCTATACCCAAACTAAATATGTACCTAGTTGTTGACCACCACATATCATAATCACCGATGTAGTCAACGTCACAATATCCAATTAACTTTCCATTTTCATATATTGAATAGAAAAACCATAGTTAAATGTACCTTTAACGTATCTCAGAATTCGCCGAACCATATCCAAATGATACTTCTATGGATTTTGCATGAATCGGCTTGCTATTCCAACTGCAAAGGAAATTTCTGGACGTGTTAATGTCAGATAGATCAGACTGCCAACTATTTGCCTGTACGTGAAGGTATCTTCTAGATCTTTGCCTTCGCCCGCACAAATCTTGGTATTGGCTTCTATTTGAGTTGTCATCGACTTGCAATCCAGCATTCCAAATCTTTCTAGAAGATCTCTCGAATATTTTTGTTGACATAAGAATAATCCTTGGCTAACATGGTCCATTTCAATCCCGAGAAAATGTTTCATTTTCCCAAGATCTTTCATTTGAAAGCGAACAGAAAGATTCCTTCTAATTTGATCAATATCTTTTGTATCATCTCCTGTAATGATGAGATCATCAACATAGACAAGCATAATTGCTAATTTCTCATTTTGGATTTTAATAAATAATCTGGAATTAGATGGTGCCAACGAAAAATCATTGTTTAGTAAAAACTCGGCAATTTTTCCATACCAAGCCTTTGGAGCTTGTTTCAAACCGTGTAAGGCTTTCTTTAACTTGCAAACATACATTGGTTGAGATTCTAACTCAAACTCTTGTGGTTGCTCCATATATATATTTCTCGATCCAACTCACCATATAGAAATGCATTTTCAACATCCATTTTCCAGAGATTCCATTATTTACTAGTTGCAATTGCTAATAAAACACGAATAGTGGTAATTTTTGCAACTAGACTAAAAGTCTCATCATAGTCCAATCCATATTCTTGAGAAAAATCGCGCGCTACCGATCGAGCTTTGTATCTATCAATTGTTCCATCAAGCGTACCTTTAGCTTGTAAACCCATTTGCATGAAATAGGTTTCACATTTTCAGGCTTTGGCACTAGTTCCCACATTTGGTTCTACTCTAGAGCAAGAATTTTTCTTCCATAGCCTTCTTCTATTCTTGCTTTGTTGATGCCTCATCATAAGTAGATGGTTCCTTAACCATATTCAATTATGCTAAAGCCATATTAACATATTTTTGATTTGGTTTTGGTACCCTATTTGATCTTCGAAGTTTTGGTTGTAGAGGTTCTTCTTCTAGTTCATTATAGTGGTCTTCTGAATTCTGATGATGTACTCCGGTTTGCCATGAACTTCTTTCCACTTTAGGTTCATCTCCAATTTCTGGTGTTGATTATGTAGAATTTCCAGGTACTGAAGACGATTCCCCTATCTTCATGTCAAACTTCTTACGTAGGTTATCCTCTATTTCTTTTGTATCAGGTAGTACCACTTGTTCTGGGGACCACCAAGATGATGCTTCGTCAAATATAACATTCCTTGACACATGTATTCGATTAGTCATTGGATCCATGCATCTTCGTACTTTTCGTTGATCGTTATAGCCGACAAAGATGCCTCGTACTGCCTTTTTTATTAAACTTACTTCGAAGATGGTCAAGCATAAACACATAACAAACACCTCCAAAAACTCGAAAGTGACTTACCACTGGTTTAAGGTTCCATAGCTTCTCAAATGGAGAAACGAAACTTAATCTTGCTTGAGACAATCTGTTGATTACATGGGCAATAGTCTTCATACATTCGACCCAAAATCTTGATGACACATTTTTAACATGTAACATGCTTTGACAAATTTATGCTAAATGACGATTCTTTCTTTCAGATACTCCATTTTGTTGTGGAGTATTTGGACAAGTAAATTATCTTTTAACTTTATGCTCATATTCTCCACTATTATCTGAGCAAAGATATTGTATTCTTTGATCAACTTCACTTTCTGCGTTTTCTTTGAATTCTTTAAATTTCGACAACGTTTCTGATTTTTCTTTCACCAAAAAAACCCAAACATACTTTGAAAAGTCATCAATAAAAGTTATCATATATTTTAATCCACTTACATACGGTTGTTTGATGGGTTCGGACAAGTTTGAGTGAATTAACTCCAGAGGTTACTTTGCTCTATAGCTTAACACCTTAAATAAAAGTTGATGTACCTTTCCATATTGACATCCTACACAGATAATATCTTTTGTTATCAACTAAATTTTTTTAAAAAATAATTGTTCGCTTCGTTTTAATCTCCTATGATGAACTATAATATTATGTTGGTACCCCAATATTTGGTGGCCCAAATTGCAAGGCCCAATCTCTGTAAAGTCCCAAGAAATTATCAAACAAAACAAAATAATAAAAAGACTCTGAGAAAGGCGTGCAAGCATCAAGGATTGTCCAGAGCGCCATTTGTCCAGAGCATCAGTTGTCCAGAGCGTCACATTTTGATATTATTTCCAAGAGAAGAGAAAGACGTCCTGATGACAAAGAACACAACATGTTTTCCCAAAGCGCCCCAGGTGTCATGAAAACTCACAAAGAAAGCCATGATAGATGGGAGCGTGCAGGGTATGAGGCTTGTGGAAGGCGCACACGTGCAGACAAGGCATTCCAGTTCCCCAGGACTACAGGGAGCGTGCATGAGAAGCAGAGCTTCTTTGGCTTACCTCATGCAGCCCTTTCCCAAAGGAAAGACCAAGAATGCAAGTCTTGTATGCCTCCCATTGCTAGCCATTAATAACAAAGCTCAAAAGGGGAAAGAAGACAAATTGGACTCTGGAAAGGGAGAAACGAGCAGCTACCAAGAAGGGAAAGTGAGATGGACCAATGGACACAGGGGGAAAAGGAAATAACCAACGGATAAAAGGGACACTATATAAGGATGCCTCCACTAACCAGAACAACAACAAGAGATACAACAAGAACATAATCAACATAAACACATAAACACTGGTTCTCTTCTCTAAAATTCAGAGAAAGAACACGAGAGAGATACAAAGAAGGAGGTGAATCAGAGAGCGCACACCTCCAGCAACCACCATAACAACAACTTCAACCATCAGAACACAACATAGCAGCAACAACACTACACACAAAATACAAGATACTTTCCTCTGCAACTCAGAGGAAGAATACGAAAAGAGGAAGGGAGAGGTACAAAGGCAAACAGCAGAGCGCATACCTCCTACTCCCTTCAAACCCACCTGAAGTAACTAAGCCAACTGGAGGAAGGCAATCAACAACAATAACACGTTACACACTCAGAGAGAGAACACTGGAGAAGATGACAAGGAGAGGCGGGTAGGCAGCAAGGGCGTACACCCCCAAATCACCATCACAACAACTACTCCACCGCTGCAGCCACTACGTATCTACCGCCCCCATGGCCTTTCCTTCTCAAGTCATGGCCCTAGCCTCCGTAGTAAAAGGCGTACCATCACGATAGAAATAATATCAGCTACTCCCCTTGTAATTATCTGTAGTATTTGTACGCCTTACAGAGCGTCTTTACAAATCTGACTATTAAAGGTGCCCCTAGCTGCAGGAAGAATAACATTCAGTATTTCCTTCACTTGCACTATCTGTAGAATTTGAGGCCACAACTTCATAAAGTATTACGAACACATAATCTCATCCTAATCACTGTAATTATTGTTCCCCTAAAAAGCGATCCGGAACATATTCCACTTTTGATATTACATGTACTACTACTATTCTAGTAATAATATTTTGTTCCGGATGTGCTCAAAGGATCCGGATTGTCTAACATAGACAAGTCAATGTCCCTCTAACATAGCCAAATCAACAGCTCCAATCTGACCACATATTAACTTCTTTAAAAAAATACAGTATATAATTAAAACAATTTATTTTTGGGAGGTCATAGACGAGGAGGGCGACGACTTAAGTTTTTGGGAGGATGAGTTCTGAGTTTTGATCTTGATTTTTAAAAAAAATATATGAATTGCCACGTGTCAAGATTTGAGTCATTCGATCAATCCAATGGTTCAGGATTTGGCTATGTTAGAGGGACATGGATTTGCCAATGTTAGACAATCCTAGACAATCCTTGTCCGTGCTCAAATGTCTACTACAGGAATAGGGGTGGAAACAGGCCAGGCCGGCCTACAGGGGCCTATAATAGGCCTAATAATAGGCCAGACTCAGGCCATGCTTTTTTTGTAAACAGGCCAGGCTCAGGCTATTTTAAAAAGCCTATATAGTCTAAACAGGCCAGACCTAGGCCATGTAAAAAGCCTATTTAGCTTAACAGGCTGGCCTATATAATTTTTATTATTATTAATTTCATATGTATTTTAAAAATAAAAAATACAATAAATAAAAAACTTAACATGCACAATTATTAAATGGGGATGGAAACAAGTCCCACATTGCTAATGTGAATTCACATGCATTCACTTTGTGCAAGTATGCAAGTCATCCTATAGGAGGCTTAATATAATGCAAAATATGCAACTATGCCGGCAACTTACATGATGTGAGACTTAATAATATTGATGTGCACTTTGCTTGTCTTGTGTTGGTCAAGCTTGGACTTGGGAAATGCAAGTCCCACATCTTTTATTCATGGAGCACAACATGAGAATGTAAGCTATAAAATGGGAATGCAAGTCCCACATCTTTTATTCATGGAGCACAAGATGGGAATGTAAGCTATAAAATGAGAATGCAAGTCTCACATCTTTTATTCATGGAGCACAACATGTTCTTTAAGCTATAAAATGTTGCTTTGCCAAGTCATGTTGTGTTGAACCATAAGATCACCGGTTTTGAGTGATTTTTTCGGTTCTCACTGGTTTTGCTTGGACCATTACCGATTCATTGAATAGGCCAAAGTTCATTATTAATCTGGCCAAAGTTTTAGCAATATATAGGCTAGTTAGACAGGCTGGCCTATTTAATATTAGGCTTGTCGGCCTATTTAAAAATTTCAAAGTATATAGACTTTTTAATAGGCCAGGCCAGGCTTTTACACAGGCCAAGCTCATGCTTGAAAAATTTATTTAAATAGGCTAACAGGCCAGACCAGGCCCGAATAATTTATATAGGCCAAGCCTGATTAAGGCCAAAGCCTGATTAAGGCCAAAGCCTGACCTGGCCTGTTTCCACCCCTATACAGGAATACACCCATGACCATTTGCCAGGATGCCCGAGTTGTTGTTTACGTCATCTTAGTTCTCACTACATGTAGTCTTCCATCTTTTAGAGTATGTTTGGTTGCCCGTTACATAATCAATTCTGGCTCCAAAACCACGTTGGAGCATAAGCAACTGTTAGTAGCGTTTGCATTTTAGAATTGATTCTGGGCTAAGTCGCCGCAGAACCAAACATGCACTTATTAGCATTTTCTTTTTGTGTGCGCCTCATTTTTTTTTTGTCCGTATTCTTTGCGGAACCACCGGTATCCCCAAGAGCACCCTTAATACCAGGGAGCCCTTGAGACTAATCCGGAGCGAGCTGCGTGGCTGACTCTCCCAGCGGAATTTTTTAGTGGGAATCGAACACGGGACTACTAGCACCCGTGTCCCATTCCCAAGATTTCAGTTAGGGCCTTACACCAACTGAACCAAGTCTCGTTGGTTTTGTGCCTCATCTTTTTTAGTTTGACTTTATGCTTATTTTAATCTTTTGTTAGCGTAATTTTGATTATCAAAGTGATAATTATTATTCCCTATAAGAAAAAAAAAAGCTTCTATTAGTTTAAAATATATAAAAAAAATTAGTTAATTTTTCAAAATTTTGTTTGGATACTTTTTTAAAACATTTATAGTGTATAATTATTTCATTTAATTTTTGTTTTATTTTTAATATTATTTTCTTAAAACACTTCTATTTTTTTAATTTAAAAGAATTAAACACAATCAACTAATCTCTTTAATAAATATGAAATTAGATTTTTTTTTATGTCTCAAACTTGAGAAACTCTCATTTAATTCATTTCTATTATTGTTGTCTTTTAGTATTAACTGTATCTTTGACAAATCTGAAAGCAACTAGTTGATGATTTTTTTTTTTTAAATTTATGTAGATGAATTTAAACAGTGCTATAAAAAATTAAGAAATGTGTTATAATAAGGATATACATATGTAAGAGGAGAGATAAGTTTACACATCTTACACCGCTTGTAACTTTTTATATATTATTATTAGAATTGTGTAGCTTAGGCCTAACTCAACCCCAAAAGCTAGCTCATAGGGTGAGGGATGCCTTAGCCTTTATAAGCATTGGCCAGACCATATTCCCATCCGATGTGGAACTTATCTTAACATATATATCAAAAAGTATTAGTATATTTTATATTGAGAATAGTTTTTTTTTAGGGGATATATTGAGAATAGTTAATTTGGTGCACATGAATATTTATTTTATTGTTAATTGTTGTACTAATGAAGTTAATAATTTTGAAAATGTGTAACGTTATTGTTAATTGCTAATGTTAATAGTAATAAAAGTATAGCAAAAGTCAAAAGCAGAAAGTGGGTGGTGCAGTTCATTCCAACTCATATACACATTACCCCTCATTCTAAAGCAACTGCCTGTCTGGTTGGTTACAATAATTTATTCTGAAAGTATTCTTAAATACTCCTTCCACAAATGAAGGGTCCTCTCTCCCACTCCACCAACTTTCTAAAAGGTGTTCAAAGACAAGACTTGTCCTCATTCTTTTCAAGTTCCTTCTCAGGAAAATTCTCACTCTTTGCTTTCCTTTGCTTATTTTCCAAGCTAACAGACTTCAACATTGTCTGCTAATTCTAATGGTACAAATTATGTTCCTTTAATGTTATGTGTCTGTCACACTGTGAGCATTGAGGTTTGTATTTGCCTTTGCTTCTTGTCCTCATCACATGTTTTTGATGACTTGATGTATGATAACATGTCCTTTCATAGTACTTTGTTTCTTACTTCATCCTTGTCCTTGTCTCCTCTGCAGTTACTTGTTTTTTTTTTTTTTCCTTTAAAACGTTGTTTTTGCTGCTATGTTTGCAGGATTTGTTGACAACAACATAAAAATATATTGGCATAAATAAAACAAAAATCTCCACATAAACATACACTCATCGACTAATGTCCATAGTTTATCTATTTCTGGCATCATATCCATAGTTAACGCGCATGCATCATTTTTAAGTTATACTAGTAGTTTTTTAGTTGTAGTAATCATTATGCTTTGTCAGTCACTTATGATTTAAGTTTTTGTTTTATTTTTTTATAATTTTCAGTTGTGAATTTAACTACGTGAAAGTTTCAATGGAGGAAAAACCATTCCCTGCATGGTCATGGTCGGTTGAGCAGTGCTTGAAAGAGTATGGAGTGAAATTGGACAAAGGTCTGAGTAGTTATGAGGTTGAGAAGCGCCGCGAAAAATATGGCTTTAATGAGTTAGCAAAAGAGAAGGGGAAGCCCTTGTGGCAATTAGTGTTAGAACAATTTGATGACACACTGGTAAAGATACTTTTGCTTGCAGCATTCATATCATTTGTTTTAGCTTACTTTGATGGAAGTGAATCTGGATTTGAAGCTTATGTGGAGCCGCTTGTGATCCTTTTGATTTTGGTCCTTAATGCCATTGTTGGAGTTTGGCAAGAGAATAATGCGGAAAAGGCTCTCGAAGCTCTTAAAGAGTTGCAATGTGAATCTGGTAAAGTGTTAAGGGATGGGAATTTTGTGCCTGATTTGCCTGCAAGAGAGCTTGTCCCTGGTGATGTTGTGGAATTGCATGTTGGAGATAAAGTCCCTGCTGATATGCGAGTGGCGGCTTTGAAAACCTCTACGTTGCGAGTTGAGCAAAGTTCCTTAACTGGAGAAGCAATGCCTGTTCTCAAAGGCACAAGTCCTATATTCTTGGATGACTGCGAATTGCAGGCGAAAGAGAATATGGTTTTTGCAGGCACCACAGTTGTAAATGGGAGCTGTGTTTGCATTGTTGTTACCACCGGAATGAACACAGAAATTGGAAAGATACAGAAGCAAATACACGAGGCTTCTCTGGAGGACAGTGACAGTCCTTTGGAGAAGAAGCTGGATGAATTTGGTGGCAGGCTTACCACTGCAATTGGGATAGTTTGCCTTGTTGTTTGGGTTATAAACTACAAAAATTTCCTTTCATGGGATGTTGTAGATGGATGGCCTTCAAATATCCAATTTTCTTTTGGGAAGTGCACCTACTATTTCAAAATTGCTGTTGCCCTTGCTGTAGCTGCAATCCCTGAAGGTCTTCCAGCTGTGATCACAACTTGTTTAGCACTCGGTACAAGGAAGATGGCTCAAAAGAATGCAATTGTGAGAAAGCTTCCAAGTGTGGAGACTTTGGGATGTACTACTGTGATTTGTTCTGATAAAACTGGTACTTTAACAACAAATCAAATGTCTGTGACAGAGTTCTTTACTTTGGGTGGGAAAACCACTGCTTCTCGAGTTATTAGTGTTGAAGGCACAACTTATAATCCCAATGATGGGGGCATTGTTGATTGGACTTGCTATAACATGGATGCGAACTTGGTGGCCATGGCTGAAATATGTGCTGTTTGTAATGATGCTGGGATTTATTTTGATGGTCGCCTTTTCCGAGCTACAGGTTTGCCTACTGAAGCAGCACTCAAAGTTTTGGTTGAAAAGATGGGAGTTCCAGACATGAAGTCAAGGAACAAAATTCGTGATATAAAAGTTGCTGCTAACAACATGAATGGTTGCAACACTGTGAAGTTAGGTCAGCAAATGGATTTTATAAAAGAAATAATTTTTCAAAGTACTAGGAATACCAATGTACGATTCAATTTTTAATGTACAGGATGTTGTGAGTGGTGGAATAAAAGATCCAAGAAGGTAGCTACATTGGAGTTTGATCGAATTCGGAAGTCAATGAGTGTTATTGTTCGTGAACCAGATGGGCAGAATCGACTTCTTGTCAAGGTGATCTGATATGATGCTTTATTTTCAGATTGGCTTTTATCAGAAAAGAAATGGTCAATCAGTTGCTACAACTGTATTGTATAGAGCAAGTTGGTAACTTAAAGTTACTCTAATTGCACCATAGATATAAACCATTTAGAATTTGGAAAAATAGTATGATGCTACGTTATGCTGTATTACATACATACATATATAAATACACACACATGCATAGTTCAAATGGCAAGGTTGACACGGTTGACATGATTGCCAAGCTGGGGTAGATAGGTGCAAATTCGATATGTAATGCCTCATTTGAGTTCTTACTGGTTCTAATTTTGATAGTGTTTCTTGTCTGGTACATCTTTGAACAATCATTTTCTTTGCATGCTGTTATTACTGTTCTGTTCTTAAACTCACATTTTTCACTAACATTGTGGCTTTCTGGTCATGTCTTCCTGATTCTTAATTTGAGGGTTATGTTTTAATAGGCAGTTCTAGAAAGATTATTCCAGTGCTTTATGTATTTTTACTTTTTTCTTCTTTGTGGTGTCAATTGTAAAATTTGACCTTGAATTTGTATACTTTCCCACTTCTGGAACATTCTAAATGCAAAATGGAAGTTATTTTGATACTCCCTAATCACACGTTGTGTCCTCTTTGTATGCCTGCTTTCACCTGGTTCTTCTTTTTAATCTCTTTAGTATCTGAATCACAGGGTGCTGTTGAGAGTTTACTGGAGCGTAGTTCGCATGTTCAACTTGCTGATGGATCTTTGATCCCGATAGATGAGCAATGTAGGGAACTACTTCTTCTAAGACTCCTAGAGATGAGTTCGAAGGGATTGCGTTGCTTGGGTATGGCATATAAGGATGACCTTGGAGAATTTTCAGACTATTATGCAGATACTCATCTCGCTCACAAGAAGTTGCTTGATCCAGCATGCTACTCATACATTGAGAGTGATCTAGTTTTTGTCGGTGTTGTTGGTTTAAGAGTAAGTTTGCTTGTTCCTCACCTTTTGCTGAACCCTTCAATCAATCAATCTTTTATAATGCAACCTTTTGAGGATACTCAGTTTATAATTATCATGATCAGGACCCTCCTCGTGAAGAAGTTCATAAAGCGATAGAGGATTGCAAGGAAGCTGGTATTAGAGTTATGGTAATTACTGGAGATAATAAGTCAACAGCAGAGGCTATTTGTCGAGAAATCAAATTGTTCTCTAAAGATGAGGATCTTATAGAGAAAAGCCTGACAGGTAAGGAATTCATGTCTCTTTCTCATTCAGAACAAGTTAAAATATTGTTGAGACCTGGAGGAAAGGTTTTCTCTCGAGCTGAGCCTAGGCACAAGCAAGAAATTGTGAGGATACTGAAAGAGCTGGAGGAGATTGTTGCAATGACAGGAGATGGTGTGAATGATGCACCAGCACTTAAGCTTGCTGACATAGGGATTGCTATGGGCATAACTGGAACAGAGGTAACCTGGTTTTGTCATAGTGTGGTGCACCTTTGTTTTATGTCATAACCCTTCACACCTCTTTCTTCTTCCCTTCTTTCCTTCCCTCCTGGCTTTGTGTCTATATTAGTGTTATCTTGAATAAGTTGAGATTAATATTTCTACTTCAAAGATACATTAACATCAAGTTGAGATTTACAACTGTCTACTTGGACTTATTAGGATTCTGATTGAAAGTTCAATAGTTTTATTCTTACCTTTTATTTGATTACTTCTGACCTTATCTACTAAATATTCAGGTTGCAAAAGAAGCTTCAGATATGGTGCTTGCAGATGACAACTTCAGTACCATTGTTTCAGCTATTGCCGAGGGTCGCTCTATTTACAATAACATGAAAGCTTTTATCAGGTAGGTCCTAGTTTTTCATTTTAGATAATTTTCATTAATCTATACAAGTCCTTCACATTTAAAGAATCTTCAGGTACATGATATCATCAAATGTTGGAGAAGTAATATCCATATTCCTGACTGCTGCGATGGGGATCCCAGAATGCATGATACCAGTACAACTTCTGTGGGTGAATTTGGTTACTGATGGTCCACCTGCAACAGCTCTTGGTTTTAACCCCGCTGATGTCGATATCATGCAGAAGCCACCTCGCAGAAGCGATGATCCTCTCATTAGTTGTTGGGTTCTCTTCCGTTATCTAGTAAGTTTTGCTCAAGTCTCCATTTTAATTTGTGAATATGTACCCTTATGCTTGAATCTCTATAAATTCATCAATTTAAAATTTAACGAGTTGTTCTCTATCTTTCCGCCCTATTAGAACTGCTACTTATCTCATGCTATTCATACTAATAATGGTCATGGCAGGTTATTGGTTCCTATGTGGGAATTGCAACAGTCGGTATTTTTGTCTTGTGGTACACCCAAGCATCTTTTCTAGGCATCAATATTGCGAGCGATGGCCACACAATTATAGAACTGTCGCAACTTCGCAACTGGGGGGAATGTCATTCATGGTCTAATTTTACTGTTGCTCCATACGCGGTTGGCGGGGGTCGCATGATCACATTTTCAAATCCTTGTGACTATTTTTCAGTTGGCAAAGTGAAGGCAATGACTCTGTCTCTCTCCGTCTTGGTGGCAATTGAGATGTTTAATTCTTTGAATGCCCTCTCAGAAGAGAATAGCTTGAGAACATTGCCACCTTGGAAGAACCCTTGGCTTTTGGTAGCCATGTCAATATCACTAGGACTCCATTGTGTCATACTCTACATTCCATTCCTTGCAGATGTGTTTGGTGTTGTTCCACTCAGTTTCAAAGAGTGGTTTATGGTCATTCTAATATCAGCACCTGTTATTCTCATTGAGGAGATTCTAAAATTTGTTGCGAGGAGTCAAAGGAGGATGAGAAAGGAGAAAACAGCATGATGAAGTCTTAGGTGTATGGCCACTATAGAAAGCATACAAAAAGGCAATAAGAAGATAAATCATGCCTTTTTTTTTTTGTTTTTTTGATAAGTTTATTCTTTAGCCTTTAGGAAAATTACAGTTCATTAATTTAGGGAAGAAATTTATAACCAATATCAATCATTAAAGAAAGTCTATTTTTATATTAGACATCTTGTTCAATTGCTGTTTTTTTCTTCTTTAAAAGAAATATTTTGTGGCATATGATTCAGTATTTATTGCTTAAAGAAATCAATTTAGCAGTAAGAAGATAGATTTAAGTATCATGCCAATACGGTACAAGAAGGCAACATCAAGCCAATTTATTTATTTATTTTTATGATAAATTTATTCTTTAGCAGTACTGATATATAGAAAGCAGTACAAGAAGGCAATAAGATAAAGGAGAGTATCATGATTTTTTTTCATAATTTATTCTTTAGCCTTTAGGAAAACTACAGTTTATTAATTTAGGGAAGACATTTGTAACCTATAAGGATCATTATAGAATGTCTTTTTTAGACATTGTTCAATTGCAGGTTTTTTAATTCTTTAAAAAGAATATTCTGTGTTATATGATTTCAGTATTTTCTCCTTAAAAAGAACCAGTTTAGCATATTGTACCTGCATTACTTATGTATATTATGTGGAATATGATTATATGTTTGTGGAACTCCCTACTCTGAATAAGGACAGGGGAATTCTCCACAAACACACATTAACCACCAAATAAGAAATATACAGTTAGCCTTTCAAAAAAAAAAAAAAAAAAAAAAGAAATATACAGTTAGACTAGACTAAGGACACTCAGCCAGTACCATGAACATAATGAAATATTTGAAGAAACTGCATGTTGTGTTGAAAAGAGCTTCCCTTTCCAAGTTTCCATTGAACCTGAAAGAAAAGTTGGGACCTCATCTTTGGCCACTCTCTAGACCTTGCTTTGCACTGTAAGAGGCTTACAATCATTCTTTGCAATGTTCCTTGTGATTTTTTGCTCATCTTCAATTCACCACCAACAAAAATAAAATAAAATTGTGGCATTCTGTGAATTATGAAGTTGGTAGTAAAACCTTGATAATTATGATATTGAACGATTTCATTTTATTTAATAGGATATATTTCATGAGTCAAAGAAATATCACAGTTTAGCCAAATTCTGAAGCAAGCCCTGAACCCTTACCAATAGAAAATATTTCATGCGTCATGAAGCTTGATGTAAATGCAGTACCAAGGATAATTTAATATTCTTCATTTGAACCAGTGAGTATTATATACAGATTATGAAAACACATTTGCTTGACCAAAATGGGGTCGGTGGAAAATTTCATGGTTGCAATTTTGGAGTATACACATTATACCGTATAAATAAATAGTTCATAAACATTATAATCAGTGGCTCAAATCAAGATCTAAATGGTATTCAAATGAGCTTCTATTAAGCTTTATCATTTCATAAATTCCATCTAGCAAAGCAAAAATTTTGTTGCTTTCTGGATGCGATCTATCATCCACAATGAACTTATGCAGCTGGCCTCCCTCTTCAATGAAACTATGTCCAGCTGCCTTTGTAATTTGGCTGCCCTTCATCACCTTCCTGAGTTTTGCAACTCCATCCCATTGGTTGGCTGAAGCATAAATGTTGGAAAGAATGACATAGTTTCCTGGATTCCAAGGTTCAAGTACAAACAGTGACCCGGCTGCTATCTCGGCCAGCTCAACATTACCATGGAAGCTGCAAGCTCCCAAAAGGGTACCCCATATTACGGAGTCTGGTTTCATGGGCATATTTTGAATGATCTCATAAGCTTCTCTTAGTTGCCCGGCACGTCCTAGGAGATCAACCATGCAGCCATAGTGTTCTAGTTTAGGAATAATGTGGAAGTCGATTGTCATTGACTTGAAGATATGCCTGCCTTTTACAACCATGCCTCCATGGGTGCATGCCAAGAGGAGCCCTACAAACGTCACATCATCAGGTGAAGTCCCTTCTCTCTGCCATTATCAATAAGGCAAAAAACACATCAATATTAGCACTGCTTAATACTTGGACAGTTCAAAATCACTTCCAAAAAATGTTATATCTATATTTTAACATCCGTGAACGAAATCAAGAACAAGACTAGAGGGTCTCCTTACCAGCATTTGATCATAGAGTTCAAGGGCTTTCCCGCATTGTCCATGGACAGCCAAACCCATGATCATTGAATTCCAAGAGCACAGGTTTCTCAACCTGCCCATCTCATCAAACACTCTCCAAGCAACATCAATCTTACCACATTTTGCATACATCTCCAGCACAGCATTGAACACGTACACATTCTTAAACAGCCCATTTCTTCTCGCGTACTCTTCAATCCTCTGCCCAATCTCCAGTGCCCCAAGGTTTGCACAAGCAGGCAAAATGCTTGCCAAGGTTACTTCATTAGGCCTTATGTCTTTCTCCCTTTCCATCTTCAAGAACAACCCCAAAGCCTTCTCATACTGTTTGTTATGCAAATAACCGGATATCAAAGCGGTCCAAGACACCACATTCCTACGAGGCATCGACTTAAATAACTCCACCGCTCCCTCCATATCCCCAAACCTCGCATACCCCGCCATCATGGCATTCCAGGACGGCACCTCTCTCACACCCATTTCATCAAACACCTTGCGTGCAAACCCCAAACCACCCAATTTAGCGTACATATTAAGCAAAGCGGTGGCTGCAAATATGTCAGGCTCAAAGCCTGATTTGATGAAATGGGTATGGAGGAATTGGGCAAGTGGAATGGAACAAAGGGAGGTGCATGCAGAGAAGAGAAAATTGAAAGTGTGTTGATTGGGAGGGTAGCCATGAAGGCGCATATGGGAGTAAAGGTAGAAACTTTGGTGTTGGGATTGAGAAAAGGTGTAAGCTTGAATGATCTTGTTGTAAAGGAACACTGTTGGGTAGGGACAGTGGTGTAATAAGAGGTGGGCATATTGAAGGTTTGGGATTTGAAGTAGCTTCTCTATTAGGATTTTGGTTTGGTCAATGCCATTTCTCAATGAGTATGCATGGATTTGCTTCACTTGGTTCATTACAGTTACTGTTTTTTCTTTTAATTTTAGTTTTTGAGTTTGGGTTTGAGACAGCACTCTTCAAATGTTGGGAACCAGAACCAGAACCAGTGACAGTGACAGTTCAGTTGGCATGTCCACGTGAAATTAAATTAGATGTGTGTTATATATAAACGTTAGACGTGTTTGCCAGCAATCCGTTGTAGTCTAGTTGGTCAGGATATTCGGCTCTCACCCGAAAGACCCGGGTTCAAGTCCCGGCAACGGAAATTTTTTTGTCTTTATTTTCTACTATTAAACTGTTTTGTTTCTTCCTTTTTAAAATAGAAGTGTTGAACTGTGTTATTAGCATTGCACCGACAGTTGGTGCAAGAAATTAGAAGCGAACCTATGCATGCAATTGATGCGTCAGACATCGAATGTTTATTGCCCATGATTCCTGCAATGGGGTCAAAGGTGGGGGTAAAATTAACTCAGATTCTATCATTTGTGGCTTGAATAAAGTAAGTAGGTCATACTCATTCTACACAGTACACGTACATTGCATGCTATATATTCTATTCATTTTTTACACATGGAGCAAATAAAAAAAAAGGTACTAGTATTCTTTTTTAATTTTTATTATCAAAGAAAACAAACACAAAAGCTAGTAAGAAATTGGTTTAATGATTAGATAAAGTTGGATTTTTAAGTATCGAACAAAGTTAAATATTAATGAGCAATATTCGTTAGAAGAGCCTACTGAAATATCAAAAAAGGATTAATCCCTTGTTTAAAAGGCATGAATACCCAGATGAGAACAAAAAAATATTATCCAAAAAAAAAAGTTTAGGTGAACACTTACATATTATCAGTCAACCCTCACATGAGCAGTAAGATTCATATATACTTAAATTAAATGGTTATGCAGATAAAAAAGTTTAGCCTTGTCATATTTCTCTGCTTGATTTGGTTCATCCTCAAATTAACACTCTTAGTAGCAGCTGTCCCCATTTCATCACTGTGTCAGTTAGATACATTTTCTTTCCACTATGCAAAATAACTTTAATTTTTAAGAGAAAGAAAAGAGCAAACGAAAAGGGAAAATGAGAGTGGAAAGAAAAGCCATTTATTTATCCTTGGATTGCGCCGTAAATTAAGACCAATATGAAATAGACATTACATTATAGTAATAAGTTTATAACCATTCAATAAATCAATCACAATTCTCAGTTCTCAGTTCCCTTAACCTAAGACAAACCTCCATAGTTTTCTTGACATTTTCTTATTGATGAGTAATTTATATTATATTTTCCTTTTGGGTGGAAAGAATTAAACTATTTAACCATATGCCTAATTGCATCCTATGAAATATTATTAGCTGCAAGAAACCATCTAAGGCAATAAAATAAAGTCCAATATTAAAGGTAAGAGACAAAGACTGGACCACATTATATACTTTTTTTCCAACCAATTCCCTGTTCCTTTACTTGCCTCTACTTACCCTCCAATATCTATACTTAGACCAAGTTGAAGCTTTACTTTGCTAGTGAGTGAAGAGTAAGACCAAGGTTGTGGAACCTAGTTTGAGAGGAAAAAATATGAGCAAGGAAATGAATAATGGAGTTGAGGTTGAGAAGCATCAGGAGAATGGGCATGAGAAAATAGACTATGACATGCAGGACAAGATAGATTATGTGTTTAAAGTGGTGGTGATAGGAGACTCAGCAGTTGGCAAGACTCAAATACTCTCAAGGTTTGCAAAGAATGAGTTCTGCTTTGACTCAAAGTCCACCATTGGAGTTGAGTTCCAAACCAAGACTGTCACTATCAATGGTAAAGTCATCAAAGCCCAGATCTGGGATACTGCTGGCCAAGAAAGGTTCGTTCACCAATCTCTCTTTCTCTCATGCTTGATTTCTGTTTCTTCTTTACTTGATCTTCCCTTTAATAGGCTTTAACTTAAGGAACATTATTATATTATACAATGTGATATACCACTCACTTAAGAAAGCTAAGATACATTACCATGCACATGATTTTGGTTTTTTTTCTTTTAATTCTATAGATATGTCATTTTCTTTGCCTTGATATTATGGTCCCAAAAGTCACATCAGTATTCTTCAAGTGGTTATAAAGAGACGATGAACAATTATGGAAGAATGTAATGCTTTTTTATACCATCTAAGCCCATAGAAAGTTCCACATCTATATAAAAGGAAACTAGACCAAACAATATAAAATTGCAAATTGTGTGCATTAATGATAAAAAAATACAGATTATAAAAAAATTTATTGGTAAAATACAGTGATAATACTTTAATAATTTTGGTGCCGATTTATGGTCACCATTCATAATTCAATTAATGAATTCTATACTATATATATGTTAATTTTGTTGATAATATAATAGGTACAGGGCTGTGACAAGTGCATACTACAGAGGTGCATTGGGAGCTATGCTGGTGTATGACATAACTAAGAGGCAGTCATTTGATCATGTAGTTAGGTGGGTTGAGGAACTGCGAGCACACGCGGATAGCGCCATTGTGATCATGCTGGTGGGGAACAAAGGTGACCTTGAGGATCAGAGAGTGGTTTCCTCCGAAGACGCGGTGGAGTTCGCAGAGGAGCAGGGCTTGTTTTTCTCTGAGACTTCAGCTCTCAGTGGTCAGAATGTGGAGACTGCATTTCTCAAGTTGTTAGAAGAGATCAATAGGGTAGTGTCTAAAAAAGCATTGGAATGTGGTGTTAGCAGGGAGGGGAATGGTGACAATTATGCTGCCACACTCAAAGGATCAAAGATTGATATAATCTCAGGTCCTCAATTGGAAATAAGCGAGATGAAGAAATTGTCTTCATGCTCTTGTTGATCTTGTATGTTACAACTAAATTTGAGTATTTGATATTTTGATTTGAAGTTTAAGATATTGATATAGAAGCAGGAAATGTGTGTGTCTGCTGGTATATAAGTTTCTTTGTCTGAAAGGATCGGAACAAGTAATGATGTCTTGAATGGCTTAACAATTTCTGCTATTTTATTTTATTCTTACCTCAAACAACATACACATTATTCCTTCTTTATCAATCAATCAATTATTTCAAAGTGTGCCAAGGCTTCTTGAACATCCATAACACATGCGTCTCATCGACATCATTATCGAATATATGAACTTTTGAGGAAAATGTCTAAGAGACTTATTAGGTGTTTACTTTTGGGTTTCGGTGGTTTGCAATATAATCAAAATATTAAAAAAAAAATAAACAAAAAGTAGTTTGTAGTTTGAAGAAAGTTTGATGTAAAGAAATGCATGTATGCATAAGTAATGAAATTCCTTTTTATTTAAGAGTAATATTTCAAAATGGTCCCGATTTTGTCAGTATTGGTTAAATTAGTCCACGATATTATTGAAATTTTAAATTAGTTATCGAGATAGGAACACGTCAGTCATCTTAGTCCATAACGTTAATGGTCCATAAAGTCAATGACTAATTTGATCGGTTTCGACAATCTCAAGAACTAACTACATGGTAATAAAAAGTTTAAGTGAGTTGGGTTCCGGGACTCACCAAGGCCAGGGCAAGCCTCCAGACTCAAAGAGCGCGTATATATATATATAATCTTTATCATAGTTTTATTTTAGTCCTTTATTTATTTTTTTTTGGATTTATTTTGATTATTTATTTTTGGTTAAACTACATACTCATTTGATCTCTTATTTTATTTTCACTATCAATTTTATTTTATTTTATTTTTTTTTTGCACCCTAGTTATTTTATTTTTCCTTATTTGGGTAAGGAGAAACAAGATTCAAGATCCATGTGGAATTTGGTTGTAACTATTAGAAGATAAAGAAATATTGGCTTTTTTTATTTAAGTGGAGTAGTTTTATAAACAATTTATGAAAATGGGGTAATTTTGAAACTATTTACCTAACATAGGGTAGCCAACAAAACTATTTCCAAAAATGGGGCGGTCAAAGTCCAAATTCCCCAAGTCAAACAAGTCATCCGGAATGACTTCTTCTAAATGACATGTGGCGCAACCAGGTGGGTTGAGTCACTCCGGTTGACTTAACCTGTTGCGTCAACTAGAGTGACTCAACCCACCTGGTTGCGTCACGTGTCCCGCCTGTCTCCAGCGAGTTCCACCGCTATTTCCCTATGTCTCCTCTAATTCAATATATCTTCTTGCCAAAAAAATTTTTCTCAATCATCAATTTATACAAAATTTTGGTATACTTTTCGAGGTAAATTTTTAAACCTCTACAATTATTTTTTATTTTAATTTTAAGTAATTTTAAATTTATACACCAGTATATAAGAAGTAATAATTTTTTTAATTTTTTTAAATTTTTTATTTTTACGCATTAATACGTAGAGTGTGACATTGTTATTTATATAAATAAATTACAAATAATAAATTAGAAACAGTAAATAAATAAGTGCATTAAAAGAGCTAAATAAATAAGTGCATTAAAATAAATTACAAATACGTGCATTAGAAATAATAAATAAATAAGTGCATTAAAATAGCTAAACATTAATAGCAATTTAAAAGCACAAAATTAAAAATAAATTAAATATATAAAAAAATTAAAATAAAAAAAAAACTATAACAAAAATATACAAAAATTACACCTAAACTTATATTACACCTAAACATTATAATAATAAATAAAAGCACAAAAATAACGATAAAGTAAATATGTACGTATATATTTAAAAAATTAAAAATATAAGGTGGATTTTATCTTTTGATGCTAGTGAGTAGTGACAGTGGGTACACTATTATTTTTTTTGGACATTGAACAGTATTTTATGTCAACTACTACATGGAGGGATAAAAATGTAAATGTAATGTATGTTTTTTTTTTAAATCAAGGAATAAACTAATTTTAACTATATTAATTGGTCCGAGAGATTTAGTTAAGTATGACCTATATATATGACCACAAGGAGTAAAATATAAAAAAAAAATTAAATGAGAGAATTACTATCTATGTACAATAGCATAAAGATAAAAGCACAATTATATATATATATATATATATATATATATATATATATAAATAACAGTGCTAATGGATAAAACTAAAAAGCATAAAAAAATTAAATAGGAGTATCACTTTTTTATAAACTGGTGCATAAATTTAACATTATTAAAATTAAAAACATTTTAATAAAAATAAAGCTATAAAAATTTACCTCAAAAAATATACCGGATATTTCTGTAGAAAGATGATTGACAAAAAAATAAATATATGAAAAATATATATTAAAGGATGATATGTGTGTTGGAATGTTGGGAGACCGGGGGAGACAGGCAGGACACATGGCGCAACCAGGTGGGTTGAGTCACTCCGGTTGATGCAACAGGTTGAGTCAACTGGAGTGACTTAACCCACCTGGTTGCGCCACATGTCATTTAGAAGAAGTCATTCCGGATGACTTGTTTGACTAGGGGAATTTTGACTTTGACTGCCCCATTTTTCGAAATAGTTTTGTTGACTACCCCATGTTATGTAAATAGTTTCAAAATTACCCCATTTTCGTAAATTGTTTGCAAAACTATCCCACTTAAGTAAAAAAGCCAAAAATATTACGATACATTGTTGATATTATGTTTGATGTATAAAGTGTAAATTTAAACATTACTATATCTAGATAAAGTAACTAACAATAATATAAAATTATATATATATATATATATATATATATATAGGAGGGATCAGTTTACACCAGTGTAATTTCACTTAAGTTACACTCAATTTCAATCGTTTATATTATTTTCATCTAATGGCTTAAAATTAAGACTTTCTTGCTCCCCCATCTTTTCTCATTTCAATTTAATTACCTTCTTCTATTTATTGTATTTTCTCTTACTAACATTATTTTTATTGATATTTTTTTTCTGTGCACATTATCTTAATGAGTTAGGATCCGTTGACACCAGGTGTAAAACTTGGTCACTTACACCTTCACATAATTTTTTTATAAATTATGAAATTTGTCAATCCAACCGTTGAATTATATGTTATTATTAAGTAGATCAAGTCTACAAAATTTCATAGAATATAAAAATTATTTGATACTTCATCCGACTATTCTATTTTAACGGATAATACGTTATTTAAAATATAAGTAAATATGCATTATTAGATTACATACCTATGAATCTCCGAAGGATCTGAAATTTAGTATGTATGATCGTTATGATAATAACATATACCTCAAATGGAGTGATGATAGTAAAATTCTTTCTTCAGAGGTAAAGGGTAAGAAGATTTCAATCAATTTGGACCTATGGGCTGAAATTACACAACTTCCGACTGATGGTGTTAACTTCACTGGTCGGGGTCCGAACAATCTATGGGGTGATGAGTATAGCAAGGATATAGCTAAGGAGGAATTTCTTATTAATGACCCTGGCAAAGTAATCACCTCTGATAATCTCGAGTTCAAATATCAGTTGTTGCACTATATTCTGAACATATGCTTGATTCCAAGGTCGGGAAATTACTTTCGTGTGATGGATACAGACTTTATCATTCTATGGGCTCTCTATCACAACAAATCGATTAACTGGGGATGGTATGCCTTATATCACATGAAGGAGACTGCTGCTAAGGTTAGGTGGTCAATTGATCAAGACACTAAGCTAAAGTCAACTCGCCTACCTTACGCCACTTTGATCACCAAGATTCTACACCGCTTCCGTTTCTCATTGAATGGTGAAGTCAAAACAGCAGTTACTTTTGATATGTGCATCAACAAATCATTTGTTGTGAACATGGGTTGGCGTCTGTATGAAGAAGAGGGCTGGAGACCGTTTGCTACTCGTCGGAGATGAAGAGATTTTGCAGATGATCTCAATGATGAAGAAGAGGCTCCTGCTCATGATCCAGATCTACCTCCTCTTCAAACTATCTTTCCTCCAGATGTTGTGCCTCCCTACATGCAAACTTTCATGGATGATGTCCGAGGGTATATGCAGCGATCCGACGATCATATGAGGAGATCCCAGATGCACATGGAATCTGTGGATAACAGGCTTGCTACACTCACCACTGGTCTTGAGAATTTGAACATAGATATGGGAGTGATGCGGCAGGACATTCATGACTTGCGTCATCAGAATAGAGCTGGGACTAGATTCATGGATCGCATAATGCATAGATTGTGGAGACCTTATTTCTTATGCTACTTGAACTTTTGCTTGTGTTTTTGCTAACCCCTAGCTTCATAACCTCTGGTTTTATTTTATTTATGCTCTAGCTTATAACTTTTCGGTTTTGCATGCTTGTGACTTCGTTGCTCTAATGGTTTATAATTATCTTTTTGTCATAAGTGTTGTTGTTTATTGCTAATGAGTTAACCCTTTTTTAAGTTGCCAAAAGGGGGAGAGTAATATGGTTTTCGGGGGAGCGGTTCAAAAGTTCAGGGGGAGCTGAGCTGAACTTATGAGCAATCTTCAAGCTTATTATTATTTATGTCATATATATTATTTGTGCTCTAACCTTTGGTTTGCAGGAAGTGTTTGTTATCATCAAAAAGGGGGAGTGTTGAAGTTCATGTTCTCCCATGATGTTTGATGATGACAATACCAAGTGACAGGTTAAGCTTTGGATGATGATGATGTGCGTGTTTGTTTTAAGTTTAGTGTGTTCTGTGTTTAGTATGTTTATCTCTTAGGTCTTTATGTAAATCAATGATGTACAGGTACTCAAGAATTCATATTTTAAGAACTTGGAAAAGAAAGTGTTTTTATGAAAACCTTAGGAGAATATCATGTTTTATGAAAATATTTTTGAAAAATCTTTTGCGAAAACCTCTGGTTACAAATCTATTTAGAAAAATTGTTTTTAAGTGAAAGTAATCGATTGCTTTATGAGATAATCGATTACTTCCTTTATTTCATGTAACCTGAGAGTTCAGAAAGATGATAATCAATTACTTCTCTGTGAATAATTGATTACCTTCAGATTTGATAAATTTAATATTTTTTTTAGAGCAAATAATCAATTATTTCTGCAGAGTAATCGATAATTTTTCAAAATTCAAATGATTTGTTTTCACAGAATCAGATAATTGATTACCTCAGCCAAGTAATCGATTACCTCTTCATTAATTTTGAAAATCGTGAAACAATCAATCAGATTCAGAAAATGATTTATTTCCTTTCTGGGTTGATTTCGTTTATGCTTTTAAAAAGTCTTCTTTTCCATTTTTGAAAACCAAATGCTCTACACTCTCTCCAATCCTAATTTTTGAAAATCAAACTTTGAGAGTTTATCTTCTTCTTCTCTATTCTGAAAAAAAAATACAAATCCTTGAGATCCTAAGGTATTCATTGAGATAGTGTTCTTATTGTTGTATCAGCACTATTTAGGGTGCAAGAATTGTTAGTGTTCTAATTCTTCTCAAACCAAATCATTGTAAGGGAAAGTGTGACCCTTAGTGTTAGGGAGTGGATCCCTTAGTGTGAACGTGTGGCAGATTCTTAGGGTGAGGAACCCTTGTTTATTGGGGTAATGTCTAGACGAACGGTGGGGCACCTAGTAGAAAGACTACCTTAGGTTCTAGGTAGTGGCTACCTAGTGTTGTGTTTTAAGGTCCCTAGCGAACGGTGGTTCCTAGTAGTGTGCGGGACGCTCTTGTTTGTAATCGGGGTTGTTTGTCCTTATATTGATTAGTGAAGAAAAACTCAAGCGAGTCGCTTAGGGACTTGACGTAGGCCTTTCGCTGGAAAGGCTGAACCAGTATAAAATTACCGGTGCACTTTTCTCTTCCCTTACCTTTTAATTACTGTTGTTGTTATTGTTTATGTTCTTTGTTGCTACATAATAATTACTTTCAAATTATTGTATCTTTTAAAGGATTTTAATTTAATTAGCGCGTAACCGTTTCGTTGTTTGGTTTAATTCGTTTTGCGCATATTAAGTTATTATTTTATATATTAGCTTCCGCTCAATCGCTCTTAATTGATTTAATTGTGTTTTTTTGCTGCGTGTATTAATTTCTCTTATTGAAAAGCGTTTAATTTTCAAAGAGTTAAATGAATTTTTAAAAACCCAATTCACCCCCCTCTTGGGTGACGACTGCCAATCCTAACAATCTAGTTGGGCGTGCTTAGGGGCGGTAAACCATCACGCCTAAGCATTGTTGTAGAGTCAATTCATCATGATAAATATCTATGATTTATTTCTTAGCAATTAGGAAAATGAGAGGATAATTATGCAGATAGATCAATGTATTTTGTACATCTTCTTCTCCTTCTTGTCCTCGACAAAAAAACCAATGTCACAGTGACACATCCTTTAATTTTATTTTTATTTTGATGACTCTTCACTGTAATGAGCCTTGTATTTTTTTATTTTGGTCTTTGTCACGCCCCTGCTTCTCATTAATGTTCTTAGCTTCATGCATACATCTCCCTAGTGAAGTCGCCAAATCTTTCAGCACCTTTTTATGAAGTGTTTAATAATAATAAGTTGGGTTCGTAAGCTTAAGAGATGCATGTAGAAGTACAAAATTCATGCCTACATGGCTTGGAGAGAACGGATGGAGCATCATGAAGAATCATCGGGAGGATCGACCGGAATGCTCTTTGCCCATGTCCTGGTTTAGGGAGAATGAAGGAGTTGATATATTGATTATTGTTTTCGTGTTGTTTATGATATTTTGGCTATGTGGAAATGTTGTGAGCGTTGGTGATGGGGGAAGTGGTCTAGGTACCTTCTCTCTCTCGTTCTGTCTCCTTCGTAATTCCAAGTGTCCCTTTTTTATAGAGTTTTGGGGAAGGGCATAATGGCAATCTGATGAGAACTTGGTGACCAAGTAAACTTAGTGACCAAGTAAACTTGATGACCAAGTCTTGGAAAAAGGGGTGTCAACCTACGCTCTCACAATAAGTGGATCAATGTGAAAGCGTCTATGTTCTAGGGTGTCCTAGTTTTAGGGCGTCACGGGTGTCAGGGCGTCCTAGGTCTTAGGGTGTCACGGGTGTCAGGGCGTCCTAGGTCTTAGGGCGTCATGGGTGTTAGGGCGTCCCCGTCCCTTATCTATCATGAAGGCGCTTTGTCAAGGCATGAACGCCTTATGCACTTTCCTCCATCCAAAGCCTTCAAAGCCACGTAGTCCATGAAGTTCCCAACTTAGTGGTTACCCCGATGTGTCGTCTTACACCAAAGCGGCATGGGTCCACTAAGTATCTTACCATATCTCTTGTAGTCTTTGTTGTGATCATACTTATCTTGTCTTTCCTGCAAGATTAGATTGCTATATATAGATTATGCCCCATGGTAAAAACAGGTTCGGAATATCACTCCATCAAACTAAGTGGTAGAATCGCATACTTGATCCATCAAATTCATACTCCTTAACGAATTTGGTAATTTTATTTTTTAACAAATAAAATAGTTGATGGATCAATTTTACCTATTGTTATTTTGGATAGCGTCCTCGCTTCCCATGCCTCTCCTTAATCTATACTTCTATACTATTATATAAAGAAAACATCATTTTTTAACTGTTTTTTAGTTGGCGTAAATTAGCTTCAGACCAAAATACCCCTCTTCTAATTCTTTTTTTTGATAATCCCTCTTCTAATTCTTAGTTAGATTGCTATGCCATCTCTCTAACTGCAGTGCTATGCCATTTCTCTATATGTAATTGCCAGCTATTGAAAACTGGCCATTATTCTTGCCGTGAAGTTTGTTACCATAGTGTGGTTTTCTTTCTCTTCCTCCTTATTTGAGTTTCTTTATTGCTTTTCTTTATTGCTTTTCTTTCTTAAATACATACTTTAAATCAGTTTATTTGTTGTTTTTTCTTCGTACACAGGAGATGAAAGAAAATGGAGATGAAAATAACATAAAAATGACCCTATAAAATAGGAAGAAGAAGAAGAAAAAAGGTAGCATATATAGATATTGGAAACCTTTTTCTTAAATAATTACTTTAATTCAATTTCTGTACTGTTAATTTTTTATGAACAGGAATTGAAAGAAAATAAAGATGGAAAAATACGAAGAAAAAGAAAAAAAAAAGTGTATAGAGATATTGGAAGCCTTTTTCTTAAATAATTACTTTAATTCAATTTCTATATTGTTGTTATTTTATGAACAGAAATTGAAAAAAAAAATAAAGATGGAGGTGAAGAGAAAGATGATTCTCACAAATAAAGAAGGAAGCCTTTTCGACGAGTGAAACTCCTCACCATAAAGAACAGGTTTGTATTCCACAGGTTATTTGATGTCGTCAAGTACAGTAGCCAACAAGTTGGGTGATTAGTCAATGACTTATTTCTTATTATCTGTTTCAATTATTTAATTTTAACCATTTTTTTTCTAAATACAGCTTTTTTTTTTTTGTTACCACAGTGCGGTTTTCTTTCTCTTCTTCCTTAATTGAGTTTCTTTATTGTTTTTCTTTCTTAAAAACATACTTTAAATCATTTAAAATAATTCTCACAGATAAAGAAGGAAGCCTTTTTGAGTGAAACTTCTCACCATGAAAAACAGGTCTATATTCCATAGGTTACTTGATGCCAAGTACAGTAGCCAACAAGTTGGGTGATTAGTTAATGACTTCTTTCTTATTGTTTGCTTCAATTATTTAATTTTAACAATTTTTTTTTCTAAATACAGCTTTTTATTTTGAAGGGCTACATACAGCTTTTTAATCTTACAACTTATAAATTTTGTTAAATTGTTAACATTTTTCTTTATTTTTTTACATGTTGGATTATTAGTTAATTGGATTATTAGCTAAAAATCCTTAAACATAATTGCTAAGGTATTTTCTTAAACATCAAAATCCTTAAACATATTTGCTAAGGTATTTTCCTTTTACAACTAATTTTTCTTCTTGAAATTAAACAAAATTCATCGCTCATTCTCTAATGTATGAAACATTTATTTTTTGTTTTGATTTATGTTGTAATTTGTTTGTTTCTTCGTCCCAATGTAATTTGTTTATTAAATATGGGTTTCAAGAATTTTTTAAAAAAATTAATTTGTAGGTCTTTATGTTGTAAATACGATGACTTTTCTTTATGATTTGAAAAGGGCGGGGCAGAAGTGATATGAGAGGATCAGTCGAACATCAAAATCCTTAAACAAAATCGCCAAGGTATTTTTTTTACATCTAATTTTTCTTCTTGAAATTAAACAAAATCCTTTCTTTGTATAAAAAAAAAACAAAATCCTTTCTCCATGTCATATTGATTTCTATTTTTACTTCTTATTTTTATTCTTGAAATTAAATAAAAGCCTTTTTCAACGTCATATAGATTTTTATTTGGAGGAGATGATCTTCCTGAAGACATTAAAGAGGAAATTCTCGGCCGTATATTTACACACATACATTAAAAATAGTGGTTGATTTTCATTTAGTGTACATAAATTACAATGCTCAAAAAATAATGATATGATTGATTTTCATTTTGTGCAAAATTGCATGCTTAAAAAAAAAGATACGTATAAAAAAATAATGACATAATAACAAACGGTATAAAAAAATTAATGATATGGTTATTATAAAAATATAAGATAACCGTAAATTTGATAAAAAAAATGATATAGCTCTTATAAAAAGAATATGTATTGCCCTTAAAAAAAAGAATATGTATTAAATAAATAAAGATATAGTTAGGAAAAAAATAACCATAACTTTGGTAATTATATTTGCTTTTTTTAACAACATCCCGAATCTAAAAAGGAAAAGTTTAATTGGAAAATATTGTTTAAAAAGAAATAACCATAACTTTGGTGGTTATAATTGGTTTTTTAACTCCATCTCTTAGGATTGAGGATAAAAATCTGAAAGTATAAATTTTACTAAAATAACCATAACTTTGGTGGTTATAATTGATCGTTTAACCTCATCTCTTAGGGTTGAGTATAATAATCTAGAAAATATAAGTTTTATTGGGAAATATTATTTAAAAAAATTGAAAGATTTCGTATTTATTGTTTTAGTAAAACTTATACCCTCATAAATTCTCACGTCGACCTCACTCGAAATTCTTAACAATGAATAAAACATTCATTTAAATTTTTGGATCTTCTAATTACAATCTTTTTATATGTATTCATTGATTAGACTTCAATTCTATGTCCAACACCCAAATTCTCAATAGTACCTGTCTAGCTTGTGCAAAATTGCACACTTAAAAAAAAACGTGTAAAAAAATATTGATAAAATTGTTCTAAAAAAATATATATTTAAAAAAATAATGTTAACGTTGTTCTAATAACAAACCATATAAAAAAATAATGATATGATTGTTATAAAAAATAAGATAATCGTACATTTGATTAAAAAAAAGATAATGATATAGTGGTTATAAAATGAATATAAATTATTAAAATAAAGATATAATTAGCAAACAAATAATCATAACTTTGGTAAATATATTTGGTTTTTTTAACATCATCCCATATTAAAAAAGGATTTGCTTTATTGAGAAATATTGTTAAAAAAAAAGAAGATAACCATAATTTTGGTGGTTTTTTTTTTTAATTTCATCTCTTAGGGTCGAGGATAAGAATCTAGAAAGTATAAGTTTTAATAAAATAACCATAACTTGAGTGGTTATAATTGATTTTTTTAACCTCATCTCTTAAGGTTGAGGGTAAAAATTTAGAAAGTATAAGTTTTATTGAGAAATATTATCTTAAAAAATTTGAAAGATTTCGTATTTATTATTTCAGTAAAAATTATCCTCTTATAGGGTTCTCAACTCGACCTTCACCTGACATTCTTAACAATGAATGAGACATTCAGTTAAATTTTTTTGATTAAATTGTTTCTTCTTTGAATTTTTGAGTTTTTTTTGTCCAAAATATAAAGTAATTATGTATCTATTACAATTTATGAAAACTCTACTACGTCATGCAACTAGACAAACATATTATATTTAAGGGAAATTAAATTGGAGATTAACAAAATAACAATGCATGTATAATTTATTGAAATTTATGGACCCATATTTTGGAACATGACAACCAAGAATGTATACCGTTAATTATAACAATTTACAAGAAAATGAACATATTTAAAAGACCGATTTTTCAGTATATCGTTTTACTATAAACAACTCTTTATAATGAAAACACGACAATTGGAATGCGGCGGGAGTGCCTCTCGACACGCTAGTGAGAATAATAACTATGTTCTTTTTTTTTTTTTTGGGCTAATTTGTTGTTTTGCATGTTGAACGTTTTAAAAATAATGTATGATACTTCTCAAGAGTACCATTTCTAATGTTGTTCCGCTAGTAGTTTATATTTCTATCTCGTATCTATTTAGCAAAAGCAATGTTATAGAGGATTATTTTCTGTGTTCAATCATCATTTGGAACTAATGTCACAGATTATTTCTTTGATGTTGCCTGAGGATAAATACTTATTGTTTCTTTTAAAAAATCTTTATGGTATTACAAATACAAATAAATAAAAGACAATGACTTTTTTTTATATTATTTAATAGAAAGTGACCAAGCAGAGAAGAATTCCTTAATTTATAACATCGCTTTTTCTTTTGCCCAGTTCGGAAAGTATGTATGGTAAACTGACTCAGTGTTCATCAAAATGAAAAACGAAACCTATACATGGCAATTCTTTTTGCTATTCTTTTTCTTTCCATATCAAATATGATTCTGATTTTAACTATTTACATCCCCACTAAAAAAACATCTCATTGGAGATGATCACCCCTATGCAAAATATGAAAACTTCTAATGGAGCAGTAATCCAACTAATAAATGCATTTCCTAATCTGTGACTAATAGGAGTATCTACTATTATCACATCTAATCCTTATCCTTATCATGGTAATGGTGAAATGGACGCTCGAGATCTTCTATTATTCCGCAACTTAAACATACTGTATAATCTCCGCAAATCCTTAACCCTACCAAACCCTTCGTGCGATTCATCCACGTCATCCCTCCTCTGCCGTTGGATCATCTCCTCAGTCCCCCTCCCATCACCGTCCGTTCTAAGAGCCCCGATCACCGATTTGATCGCCCGACTCGGCGAGTTCCGATTCGAGATCATCAACTCACCGATCTCCGAGTGACTCAAACTCGCTCCCTGCCGAAAAATCTCTTCCACCTGAGGAAACAGCTTATGCTCCCTCACCCCAAGGTAGTTACTCGCCAGCGATTTGAACGCAGAGAAATCGCACAATGGAAATTGGATATGAACGTCGACCCGACCCGGACGAATCAGGTTCGGGTCAACCCGATCCTTGCTGCTCATCGTGAACACCATCACTCTCTCTTCGCCGCAGCACGTGCTTAGAATCCCGTCCATGAAATTCTGAATCCCTGACATGGTTAAGAACGATGTCGCTTTCGATTTCTCCGCCGCAAGCAACCGGTCCAGGTCCTCCACCACGACGATCGATTTCGGCGTCGTTTCGAGGAGGAGGGATCTGAGATCGGAATCGCAGCGAATTTTCGAGAGGTCAACGTCGTACACGTCGTAAGAGAGGAAATTCGCCATGGCGGCGACGAAGCTGGATTTCCCGGTGCCGGAGGGACCGTACAACAAGAAGCTCCGTTTCCAGACGCGGCCGATTCTCCTGTAGTATTGCTTCGCTTTGAGGAACGATTCGAGGTCTGATTTGATCTTCTCCTTGAGGTCCGATTCCATCGCCATGGTGTCGAACGTCGAAGGGTGAGTGAAGGGGATCGATCGCCACCGCGAATTGCCTCCGGCGGCGGTGATGAAGAGGCGCAATTGGCGGTTCCTCTGATTCTCAATCTCGTCGGCGATGGCGTGGATGTGGCTGAGATAAGGGCGGAGGATTCGCCTTTTGTCGGCCTTTCTGATTGCGAGAACGAAGGAATGCGTTCGGTTTGGTTCGGGTTGGTTTTTCCAGGAGAGCGTGGAGCCGAGAAAATGGTCGCGAATGGTTTGGTTTGGTTGGAGGGAGAGAACGACGTCGTTTTGGTTGTTGAAGGTGGTGAGGAGGTTGATGGAGTCAGAGTGTTGGAGAGAAGGGAGGGAATTTAAATAGAGGGTGAGTTTGCGGTAAAGGAGGTTGTGTTGGCTTTCATTGAATTCGGGGACTTTGAGGTACTGATGAACGTAGAAGCAGTCTTGGATTGTGGCAGTGAGTTCTTTCAAAGGGTATATCAATCCGGTTTTGATGAGAATAAAACGAAGGAGGAATAGGACAAAGATGATGATGATGATGAGGTTCCAAATAATACTCATAATGGAACAAAAACCCAATTCCAATTCCAATTCCAATTGGGTATAATGATATTATGATATTATGATATCAAAATTGGATTTATTTGTGGGAGGAGGAGGAGGAATTGTCCTCTTTGGTGTTATGTTTGGCTTTGAGGTTTGAGGAATGAGGACAATGAGCTCCTTCCTGTGCCCCTGGAATCATTCCTTTATCAAATCTACGTGTTCTATTTAAATAGAAGAATTATGATATTAAAACGGTGTATAGAGTAAGTTATTCAGGTAAGCCCATCCTTTGTTGTTATGGTGGATGAGGCGCGTACCCACTCCTATACTAAAGGAGTTTTCCCTGCGAAAGTTTGGTTTTTGCTGTTTTCTTTTCGGTTCGGGCTTCTAAAGCCCTTCAAATATTAAGAAAAAAAATTACAATTCTATAATATCGGGAACAAGTTGGTTTATTGGTATAAATTTTTTTGGATCCCAAAGGTATCGTACCTGAAGATAAATGTATAGTTTTGATTTCTTTGAACGTTGAGAAGATAATCGGGCACAACAGAAATAATTAATTCTTTATTCATAAAATAAGAATAAATCTTAATCGAAGGGAATTTTTTAATGATGCATTTTTCTCATCCAATATTTCCTTTGATCATATATATATATATATATATATATATATATATATATATAAACAGTTGAGATTAACATATAAATAATGTGTATTTACATTTTTATCCTCATCTTTTTTATTATTCCTCCACCATCTTCGCAACCAACCATCGTTATTATCACTGACTTGCCACCATCATTGGCACCACAACTACAAGGGATCTTCATCTCGATGACCCCATCTTCACTCTGCCATCATTTTCAACGAGAAATAGTGAGATGAGAACTCCCTTCTCCCCACTTTCCCATAGTCAACCGAGCCACATCATCTTTCTCGTTCCCCTTTTTCACCGCCAACCTTTGACCTCAAATTCATATTGAAACACCATTATGAAACCCCTGCCACCACTACACCATTTCTGTTCGGTGAATGTGTTGATGGTATTGGGATTTGGGGCAACCATTTAAGTACCGAGTTGTGAGAGATAGAAAGAAAGCCCTACAACAATGACAAATCTGGCTCAATGAAAATCTCTACTAGTGGCACAAAGGATCTGGGTCATTCTCGAGGTTGGTAAAGACAGGTTTGCAAACGGTGGCCTTTGTGGTAAGTTATAGCATGGTGCCATCGGTCAACGGCCCAGCTGTGATGCACGTATATTATGCCTTTGGATTTAAGGAGTACAGCATCAACGGCCCGGATTTGGCACTCCATTTGCTCCAAACCGGTAGCATTGGAATTCACTGTGAACTTAGTCTGAGTACATTTACTGTGAAGTAAAATTTTAGCCGTCCCGTTTTTCGTCCCTTCCGTTTCCTCTTCCACTTAGTAATGTGTATCTCACTTCCCGCTTCCATCTGCTGTACATTCCCGCTTCCATTTTTTTTTTTACTTCCGGTTCTATTTATAAGATCCCTTTTAAATTTTCAATAGCATTTACTTACTTTTTTCCACAAACACCCATATAAAGTCAACGCGTTTTAGAGTTCCAATAATAATTATATGAGTAGTTTTGAAAAAGTATATTAAATTTTCAGATGGAAAAATGTCACTAACAAATATATTCACTTTCCTTGGAAGGAGTGAAAAACCCGAAAACTACCTTCCTTGGAGGGAATAAATAGCAACATTAAAATCTTTTCCCATATCGCAGGGAACAAGGAGGTAGTTTTTGTTTTTTGGAATTTTAAAAAAATAACATCAACATTACAATATTGCCCTCTTAACTTTCATTGAGATTTTCACAATGTATAATTAAATCTGGTCCTATATATGGGGCAATTATAAGTCGTAATACACATTATTAGACCATTTTAAGGCTTAACCTCCACTATAACTCAATCTGGTCCTATATATGGGGCAATTATAAGTCCTAATACACATTCCTAGACCATTGTAATGCTTTAGAATACTGTCATAACCATTCTAAGGGTCAGAATCTCCAAGGACTCATGTTACACCCTCCACGTCCCTAGGTACAAAGCAATGTTTAGGATCATTGTAATGGTTCTTCTAAGTATATCAAATTTTCACATTTCCAATGACACTAACAAATTTATCCACTTTCCTTGGTGGTCGTGAAAAACCCCAAAAGGATCTTAATAATACGACCGGAGGGAGTTAATAGTCACATTTAAATTTTTTGACATATGATAGGGACCAAGAAAGGTAGTTATGTTTGTTGGAATTTTAAAAAAATACACCAACATTACAATTTTATCCTGTTAACTTTCATTGAGAATTTGAGAATGTATAACTCAATCCGGTCCCATATAAGGGGCAACTATATTGTTGGAAATTATATTGGTCGTAATTATATGTAACTTAATATTTTTATTATTGTCATGTATTTATTTTGTATGCATCATTAGTTTGACTATCTATGTGTTTTTTTTTGTTCATAAATGCCTTTTAGAAAAAACAAACTGACTGCTAAATACCACGAAAGAATCTTTCCAAAATGTGAATTTTAAAAAAGACCGGATGGAGTAATACATTGTTATTTGTAATTTTAGACACAATGCTGAAGAAAGACTTACATGCTCATGTCGTTACTTACTATAACGTTAGGGATAGGGTTGGTGTTTGGTGCGAGTTACCATATGATAAAAAAATTTTGCCCTAAGACGTCAATGAGCATATAACTCTAACCCTTATGTTATAATAATCGAAATTAGCATATAACTCAACACCTAACTCTAACCGTAACGTTATAAGTAACGAAATGACCATAACTCTTTCTTAAATATTGTCTCTAACTAATGTATATAAGATTTAAGAATACCATATAACTCTAACATTAGACATTTAAGAAGATAATGTAATGTTTTAAAGTTGACGGTTTTTCCAAATTGTTTATTAATTATTTAAAAAAAAAATTCAATGATTTAATTAAAGAAGATTTTCGGAAACTTGTTTAAGGGTTGCTTTTAGTTGTAGTGTATCATTAGTTGAAGTGTAGCATTAGGATGAGCGACTACCCTTTATCAGAAGTCCAATAGTGGAACAATGAGAAGTCCAATAATATTGGAACAATGAGAAGTCCAATAACACTTTTAATCAGAAGTCCAATAGCATTAAGATGAGTGACTACCCTTTATTTTTTTTTTAATTTTTTTTATAAACGTGCCTATTTATTTAACATGTATTAGATTACCAATAATTTAAGTAGGGGTAAATTTTTAAATACAAATAAAAAGTTCATACATCAAATAAAATTAACAAAATTATTGTACTTTCGTAATATGAATATTGTACTTTCTCTTATTACATTATTTCTTGGTCCTAAATATGTATTTGTTTTTTGTTGTTCATTAATGAGTGTGAATTTTCCAAGAAAAAGTTAAGGTGATAAAATTGTAATGTTACAATATATTCTCATAGAATTCATAAAACCAACCACTTTCTTTGCTATTAGAGTTTCAATAGCATTTAATTACTTATTTCGAGTAACACCCCTATAAAGTCAACACTTTTTAGAGTTCCAATAACACTTCGTGGGAAAAATGGGCATGGAAATGCAGTTGAAAAGGTTTGTAGCTTGTATATCCATGGTCAAAACCATAGGATCACAAATCTATGGAGGGATTTTCTGTGTATGAAAATATTACAAGGGAAAAATTAAAACTCTAAACGATAAAAAAAATAATTAAGCAAAGTTGTGCCAAGTTTATTAAGCAAAAGGGGGAACAATAAAAATTTGTGAAAAAACTTGGGGACCAGATCTGGGTTAGTTTATTAACCAAATTTTTGTGGACCAGATCTGGGTAAGTTTATTAACCAAACTTGTGGAGCAGATCTGGGTAAGCAAAATAATAACATCCAAGCTCCAAAAATGGAAATAAAATTAGTTTCAAAATAACCTTCATGCATAAATGAATGACATGCTATGCGTTTATGAAACTATGAATCACATGGTACATGGACATTTCATCATAAAACATACCCAGATCTTAGTAACATTGAACGAAAAGGGGCAACAAAGACTACAAAAAATATTCGTTATTTATTAATGAAAATAAAAAAAAATAAAACCTTAACAGAACCCTGTCCCTCGTGGTGAGAAGAATCGTGTGAGAGGATGGTCTTCTACAACAACAAATAATCGGTTTAACGCACCAGTGGAGAAGATGGTTTTTTTTTTCCATCGGAGAAGCTGCCTTCTTTTAGATCTAGCTGCTTAACAACTCAGACATAATGGATGAAATGAGCTTCTGAGTTGTCAGACACACTGACAATGATAAGCCAAAAGAGTAAAAAAAAAATGGAAAACGGAGTAAACCAATTGCCGTTTTTTAAATTTTACTTTGTTACCGTCTGACTGTTTCGGTTGCCGTTTGGGTTAAGTAGCAAAAAAAACCAGCACCAGTGGGTTACATTACCGGCATCACGGTTGGGCCTTTGACCGATGGCACCATGCTATAACGCACCGGCCTTTGTAGTGGCGTTGTTGAACGATGGTGGATCCATCATGAAAACGCTATGGACACCCACAGAACGATTATTGATTTGTGGTGGTGCTGGTTACGGTGGTGTTGATATACATGGTGGAAGAGGACATGAGAGGAGATAATGTGAAAAGGTGGGGCAAGGCGGTAGAAAATGGGTGAGGATAAATGAGGATTTTAAAATTAGGAATGAGGTAAATTTGTAATTTCGCTAAAGGTCAAAAAAAGTTTTGAATGATCCTTGAGAAAAATGCACCATTTAAGAATTCCCCCTTAATAAATTCATAAAAGTAACACCTAAACAATGTCCTTTGTCTTACATGTATTTATATTTTGTGTATAATAGAAAAAAATATATAAATAAAAGAATATTTATTAAATTTAGGAAAAAATATTAATTATTTTCTCATAATGGAAATAAATCACATTATTTCATTTAAATTTTATACTCATTTATTTGTAAGCCTTATTAAGTTATTATTACATTTAAGGTGGAATAATATAATAAGTACTATTTTTTCACTTTAACGAAGAAAAAATGCTAGGTAAGGTCGTGACATAAACAAGATTGATATGTGTGCAGAATTTAAGATACGAGTGTTGTTGAATTATTTTGATAAAAGTAATGTTATGTAAATATCCAAATTTGATATTTGGATTTAATATATAATTTATCTTATATGCATATATAGAAAAAAATAAAATTATAAATAAGATAAATTAAATGTTAGATCCAAATGTTAAATATGGATATTCAAATAACATTTTTGCAACTAATTTAATCTCGTGTTAGATTATCAAATTATAAAATGTTACGTTATTAAGCAAATTTAAAAGGCATTAGAAATCCGCGTAAGACAGCCCAGTTGGTGGCTGCAGGGACACTTAGGATTTTCCCTTCCTCCAGGTCATGGGTTCTAGTCCCAGACCTCCCATGTAAACCAAAAAAAAAAAGGCATTAGAATTCAAACTAACTAATAACAAATAAATTATTTTTTATTTTCAAATAATGCTTTTGTTTATGGGAGGGAAAATATTGATTTTATCAATTTTTTAATTTGTTATTATTTGAGTATATATGTATATTAATTATCATGATCTCTTATTAATTAATTAGTTCTTTACTTATTTTATAAAAAGAAAAGTCAGATTGACATCCCAATTCTATTTTAATTCTGTTTCCTTTTTATTTTTCTTTTTCCTTTTTTTTTAAGAAAATCTTTTTCATTAGTTATGTTACCACGTGCTTACTCTGTTTGAGTAGAATTGAGATTTCATTTCTCAAGCTTTCACTTTCAAATCTCAAAAAAAAAATTTAATTTATTATGTTCAAGTTTTGGGAAAACATAATAATATATTATTGATTTTATTATATTTTTGTTTTGTTGTTATTTGAGTAAATATTAATTATCATTATCTTTTATTAATTAGTAATTAGTTTTATCCTAATTTAATTAACTACTCTCTTTGAGTTGAATGATTGTGGAGGCTTTATTTTTTCTTTTTTCACTCTCAAGTCTAGAAAAGTTTCGAATTATTATTATTATTTTTATTATTCTTATTGTAAGGTGTTGATGTCACACATGTATTTATATTTTGAGTAAATAAAAAGAATATTTATTAAATTTAAGATAAAATAATTAGTTATATTCACATAATGGACATAAATCATAATATTTCATTTAAATGTTATACGTACTTTCTTAAAAACCCGTCTCGAAATTCAACCCATTATCATACATAAATATTAAATTAGTTTCTTAAAAACTACTTGAATATATTTACTTTTATAAGCTCTGATCATTTTTATAAGCTTTTGGCTCCACTTTATTTACTATATTGATTTTTTTTTCCAAATATATCCTTATTTTCTTTCAAGTCGGCAAACCATTTACTGTACCTTTTTCTAACACTAGTCTCTCAATTTAATAGTCTAACATGTAGTACCTATGACACAATAATCAAGGATAAATTTAGAAATACACATCTAATTTTGAATATATTTATTATTCTTATTATTATTATTTACTTTAACTAGCTAATTTTTTTACTTTTCGTGGAAGGCATTGTCCTTAAGGGTTTATATTCGGAACAAAGTATATATTATGATGCGTAGTGATTGAATAATTAATAAGTGATATATTAAAATTATTAGATTAATAATTGATTGATTTATTAAACAAAATATTAAAAATATCTTACCTTATTTTTTTACTACCATCTTTTTAAGCCGGCATGGACTACGGAGTAGTATAAAATACATATGTCATTAATTTCTTTTCATTAGTCAATATATTTTTTTCTTCAAAATTCACAGCAATTTTAAAAGACGCTAACCATAAAAAGAGCAATTAATGATGAATATTCCTATTTGTTTCAACTTTAAAATTTGGCATGAATTCTGAAAGGAATTTAGCTAGAGTTCCCTTTCAACAACATTCTACATAGCAATCAATTGAGATAGGTAGTTAAAATTTGGCATGAATTCTGAAAAGAGCAATTAATGATGAATATTCCTACTTTATGCTAGTGATTAATAACGAAATCTATCCTCGGATCTAACGTAACCGCCCCTAATTTGTCCTAGTAAAATAAGTGTGTTGTTGAATAAGTACTACTGTAGTTTTTAGTATATAACAATACTATTGGTTACTCCCTTCCTTTCATAAGTTAAACTCTTTTAGGTCATTGCACATATATTAGAAAATGAGTAAATCATGTAAGAATTTAATATATTTTGATTAAATAAATTACCCTCATTTAATAATAGGAAAAAGAGTAATAATAAATGTGTGAAGATTATATTGAAGAGAGATGAAAAAAATACCAGTGGAAGCTAGCACAGATGATAAGAGATCTGTTGCTACTTAAGCAAGTGGTTGAGGTCTTGCTGGAGGACTAGTCCCTGAAATGGTTCGACAATGTCGAAAGGATTAGTCACCTAGTTGCGCGAGTGATACCTTTGGAAACAAAAAAAAAATGAAAAAATGAGTGGTGAAAAAGATAATGTAATAAATAATGATATGCTTGAAAAAATAAGTATAAATGAATATTGAGTTTCTAACTTATGAGGACAAAATAAAAATGCTAGATGAACATAATTTATGAGACGAAGGGAGTAAGATTTTTATGAATGGAAAAAATCATAAATCTCGATTTTTATTTGATAAAATAATTAAAAAAATTACACTTTCCAATAATTTTTAAATTAATTTAACTTTTTAGGACACTTGTTATCATTCTACATAAAGTAAATATATAAATTGAGATAGGTAGTTAATTTTTTGTTAAAAAATAAAATTTATAAGTTTTACATTTTTACCCGTATTAATTGTATTACTCATTTTATGAATAATTAAAAAATTCATTTAATATAGCTAATTTTTAAAAAAAACTAAATATTTTCTATAAAATATAAAGTGTTCCTATATATAGGAACAAATAATTTTTTTTCCCTTGATGTAACATCATTTATGAACTTTTTTATATCCTATTTATAAGATCTCATTTTAATTTTAAATGAGATTTAATTTCTTATTTCCACAAATAATTATAAAGATAATTTTAAAAAATTATATTAATTATTTACATTTTTAATATCACTATAATAATATCTCTTCTCTAGTATTAGTGATTGCAGGACTTCATTGAATCAATCAATTGATTTTTTTATTTTTAAATATTATTAATTATTTCAGACAAGCTCAATAGTTCATTGGGTAGTTTCGTTCTATATTTAAAACAGTTTATATTTCAAAAAAAAATAGGAAAAGACTAAAACAAATGCTTAAGCGGGTTGAAAAAACAAGTATATCGTGGTTCTATTCCTAATTTTTTTTTTTTTGAATCTATTCCTAATCTAGTACTTTCTTTTTTCTAAATATAAATATTTATGGTGATATTTTATGTGAATTAGACAAATTAATCAATACTATTAGTGATATTGGAAATAATAACGTTTGGTATATTTTTCCAATATTATCTATATAATTATTATTAAAACTCTACAAAATGTTAAGTAAATAAAAATATTAAAAAAATAATTAATATTACTAAAAATTGAAATAAAATCTAATAAAAAACACTCACTATCTAATACTTATATTTACATACATAAAGCCTCAAACTCCAACTAGAAGGTCTTATGAGTAAAAATAATCAGGAACAGTGAATTTCTCCCTATAAGTATTACTAACCAAATCAACCAACTCAAGAACAGCGGCGTCACTCACCAAAGTCGAGAGGTAACCTTAAGTTGAAGTTTGAGTCAATATTTAATTATTTTGAAGTTTGAGTTTATAACTAAATTTCTTTCTTTCTTTTAAAAAAAAAATTATAACTCAATTTCTTTATAATAATAGTTTGTACATTTACTTAACAAAACGAATGACCTTTAGTTATATACTCCCTCTTTTCCTTAATAATAGTTATTTAAAGTTAAGGTACGAAAAATTAAGGATCATATTTAATATTTTTTTTAATAAATCAATGTTTGTTTTATTATTTTTGTCTTTTATTTTTTTTATAGTAATCGATCATTTTTCTATACCTATCACCTCTCTTGTTAATTAGATATATTAATTAGATAAAAGTAAAGTTGTAAAAATAATAATTGATATTGCTTCGATTTTGTAGAATGAAAATGGTTTAAGAGCAAATTTATTTTGCTAAAGTGACAATTATTTAAGAATGGAGGGAGTATATATATTGGGCGTTACATAACATAAGTTATAGGTTTAAATATCTAATTGATCTATGTAAATGTTGACCTATTCAACCTTAGTCCCTACATTTTTTTTTTGGTTTTGATCCTTATTTTGTAGGCTTTGGTCTTTATATTATTAGTAGGTATAGGTTTTAGTTCCCTATCCTATTAGATCACTGCAACATTTTTCACCTATAGTTGATGACGAGAACTGTTATGAATCGGTGTCGTAGACCAATATGCAATGATACCACAAACCAATGAGTACTGGTTGACTGCATGAGCCGGCCAACCAACACTCGACCCAAGAAAACCGACCCAGCACACTGGTCTAGTAGGCCGATAAATCGATTCCTTAATGTATTCGCTTGGGCACGCATATGTCGTTTTCCATATGCATCCACTTTCGGTAAGTAACATTCGCAATGGTTATAAACGGCTCGCGATTATTGCGGCTCATAATAACATTCGTAATCCATTATTTCTCGAAGTCGTTATTCCTCGGAATCCCTCACAACTATCATGGCGAAATGGCCATATAACTCATCATGACTCATCATGCCATTTAACTTATAAATATCTGATAAAGGTTAAGGTATGGACACAGTATCAATTTCCGTTTTACATATGACACACACCATCCTAAATATCATGACTCGACTAACTGAGTTTGTTCTACCAAGAACCGTTAATATTGTAACACATCAACAAACTGGCTTACTGATACACGTGGGATGACATCCAACAAAACAGGGACCAATACCAAAACAACATAAAAATGCATCGAAAAAAAATGTAAGGACTAATTTCAAAGAAGACAACATTTCTGCAATAGAGCCATGCAAGCTAAGTTATATTAAAACCTAAGTTATATTATGGAATGTCTCTAGTTCCTTCTCTTTTGTTTTATGGTATATAACTATGTATCCAGAGAGTCCCTCCCTTCTCTTTGTGTACTTGTCAAGTGCTACAGGGACAGTTAGTTGTTGGGTGGGGTAGTGTCATATACAAAAGTAAGCTGAGTCAATGGAGTGTAATCTCAATATCAAATCCACATCCAAGTCCCCTTATCTTATGACTTGTGTTGTGTTGGATTATGCTATTGCCTTCAATTTCAGTGTCTCTCTCCCCAAACTATGATGCTGAGCAGTGTCACTATGTCCTCCACACTCAGTCTTCTAAAACCTTCGGTTCTTCACAGCACTTACCTTCATCATTCACCCTCAAAACTTAATCCACTTCCTTCAATTTCTGCAAGATTGAATATTATCTCAAAGGATCCTCCCAACCTACAAAAGTTGTTGGATCAAAGTATCTATGTTCTAAAAAATGGCTCTCTTTCCCTCACAGCAATCACATTTCCATTTTTGTTAGAACAAAAGGCAATGATCTTTTCCAATTCTTTTATGCAAAGCTTAGTAGTTAGACACTTTTATGTTGTTCGTATGGATGTATTTTTATTTGTCAAATGATTGTTGTTGACACAGGACGCACTTGCTGTTGGAGGAGAGTTTGGAATATTAGAGGGCAGAACATTTGCTCTCATACACCCCATTGTGATGGTTTCTTTGTTCTTCTATACATTGTATGCAGGATATTTGGGGTGGCAATGGAGAAGAGTGAGGACTATCCAGGATGAGATTAATGAGCTCAAGAAACAAGTGAAACCCAAACCAGAAGGGCAGCCTCTAGAAGCACCACCATCACATGTTGAACTTAAAATTCAGCAACTTACCGAGGTGCCCTTGATTTTGTTGCTATTGTTATTATGCAAATTCAGTATGACATGTCTTTAGTGTTAAATTCTCACGGCATAGTGTATGAGTAAATAATCATTTATAATGACCTTAGTAACCCTCTCCTCTAGCTATTGAGGCAGGGTTAGGACTAGTTTTTATAATAGTATTCTTGGTACTTGGAGGGACTGAAAATTTGATGAATTAGGGATGTAAATGAGTTGAGTATTTGAAGCTTAAGCTTAGTTGTGAAATAAGTAGGTTGCTCAAGCAGTGGTGTATTTCTTCCACTATTTGTATCTTGGATGCTGCTAAGAATCATGTTGCTCATGGTTCGTAGTCTTTTTTGTATTTGGGTTGTGCACCCCCAGTGCCCCTTAATGCATTTTGCTTATCTAAAAAAAAGTAGGTTGCTCAAGCTTGGCTCCTTTAATTAACAAGTCAAATTTTAAGCTTTTGTTTGACATGTAAAATTGAAATGAATAAAATTATAACTCAATGTGTAAATACGTATAAACGACCTACGAGTATTTGTGAATTCCTAGTATCAAGCTTACAACCTAAGTTTAACTTCAAGCTCAAGCTTGTATGTTTAGCTAAACAAACTAAGTTGATCATATATTTAACTACTGACCTTGAATAATTACTGATAGCTTGACTCATTTGCACTGCTACTAGGAATCAATTTGACAAGGTTTTGGAAGCAATGTATGATTTGATGTAATGTATATTTTCCAAATTATGAATTGGACGTACCCTGGCTGGCTTATATTGTCATTACTCATTAGCTTAAGATCTGTGGCTTTGTTTCATTCATTACTGGATGTTAGATTGAAATTGTAACTAATACAATCCATGGATTATCGAGAACACATCTTTTGTCTCCTAATATGTGTCACTCATTTTGATTGATCAAGAAAATGAATTTTAAATTAAATATATGTTAACTTAATATTTTCTTTACCAATAAGAATGAGTGGCACATGGAGTGACACACATTATGTGACAGAAGATGATGACTCTGGATTATCACATAGACTTCTGAATTCTGACGGGTTCCTTATTCATTGGGTGTTGGCTTCTCAAATTCAGGAGAAGAAAGAGTTGATCAAAGGCTCTTACAGGGATAAACACTACAACGCAGGATCCATACTTTTAGGATTTGGAGTGCTTGAGGCTGTTGGTGGAGGACTAAACACATGGATTAGAACTGGAAAACTATTCCCAGGTCCACATCTGTTTGGAGGAGTAGGTAAAGTTTTAAATTTGCATTTAATGATAGAAAATAAAGAGGGTAAAGGACTCATTTTTTTACCAATAAAACTTCAATTGGAATGGCAATTTTCATTGCTTTCCAAATTCTAGATTCATATACTTGTATTGTACACATTCTTTTATATTTGTTTAGTTCTTATCATTTCGTTTGTGCAAATACGTGGGTAATGCACACTATATCCGTAGAGTTATATAAGCGTTTATTCATGCATGTTTTAAACACCTATTTTTGTGGTTTATGTTGGTATGGAAAATGATTGTTGTGTTGTTTATGTATATATACCAGCTATTACAGTCTTGTGGGCACTATCAGCAGCCTTAGTACCATCAATGCAGAAAGGGAGTAAAACAGCCAGAAGTCTTCACATTGCTTTGAATACTTTAAATGTTCTGCTCTTTGTTTCACAGCTTCCTACTGGATTTGACATTTTATTGAAAGTGTTTGAGTTCACAAATTGGCCTTGAATAATGTTAGTTCCTTTGCATAATTAACTGTATTTACTTCCATTTTTGCTTCTATCACTTTACTGGCAACATCAACTAATGGAAATAATTCATCTTTTTTATTATTTGGTAAGGCTAAACAAAAAGTATACTATTCCACGAGTTACTTTTTTGGGCACGGTACATATTCTTCTGTTCCCTAATGAAAAAGCTTCATGCTTCACCATGCTGCGAGCGACAAATATTATATATATCACATGTTTCTAGACAACAAATGGAAGCCGCAAATTTATCATAGAATCTGAAGAGAGGGCTTCCATCATTTCAACATTTTTCGGAGATGTACTTTGTATGATGATCGAATAATACTTTATGCTGAAATAATAATTGAATATTAGTACATAAGATTTTCTTATAATCTTCTTAATATATGTATACTATATAGTCACGAGCAAATTAGGAGGTTTGTTAGTGAACCTTGCAGAATCCAACCAAACCAGATTCGATGATTTGGAATTTCGGATAGTCCCTGTGCAACAAAACCAAACCATCAGCACGCCCCTAGCTAATGGTTGGGAGCAAAAAAAATGCAAATTGACGCCTATGAATCATGGACCTACTTTTGAATATAAGTACATATATTTTTTTTATTAAGCAAAAGATATATTATTAACAAAAAAAAAAAAGGACTATATATATATACATTGGAAATCCCTGGTAGCATCTAGAAAAGAACGAAAAGGAGGAAAAAGGGGCAGCACAAGTGTGACAAAAAAGTAAAGGAAGGTGAAGTTGCCAGAATCCGAATTGGCATCCATGTTTACGGCCCGGTCTCCCGGTCAAGACATATTTTGAGTCTTGTAATTTTTATTAAATTAAAATGGCTTATTTAAGTTTTTGGTATTTGAAAATTGACCAAGTTTTGGTTTTAGTCCTTATCTTTTTATTTGACCGGTCTTGATCCTTAAAACTTTAATTTTTTTGGTTTTGGTCCCTACCGTTAGGAATCCACCGTTAATTGATGATGCGGCTAACGGAATGTCACGTCAGCATGTCATGTGTCTTTTTGTTTAAAGTAAAAGGTCCCTAAAAGTTGACCGAATTTTGATTTTAGTCCCTATTTTTTTTTTATCGGTCAACTTTCAAGGACCTTTTACTTTAAACAAAAACACACATGATATGTTGACGTGACACTCAGTTAGCCACATCATCAATTAACGGTGGATCCCTAACGGCAGGGACCAAAACCAAAAAAATTTAAACTTTTAAGGATCAAGATCGGTCAAATAAAAAAATAGGAACTAAAACCAAAACTCAGTCAACTTTTAGGGGCCAAAAACTTAAATAAGCAGACCAATAAAAATATATTGTGGCAGCAATCAATAATAAAATTAGTTATAAAACAAAATTATACATGAAATAAAATAGAAAGGTATTAAGTATAAGTAGTAAAAAAATAAATAAATAAATTTGGGGTTATGTTCATGTTGCGCTGACAAAGAAAAATCAGTTAATTTACCTATTTATAAGCAAATGGATAAATAAAAAAAAGATAAATTCTATTACTATATTGGAAATGCCCCTCGAGAGTTTGAGTTTAAGAGGCAACCAAATTCACTGGAAAAACTAGTAGTACTGCACTGATGTAGGACATGTCAAAAGAGAACATAAGAGAACATACAGCTCATGAACAAAAGAGAACATAGCACGACCACAACAAACGGTTCTCAGTGGACAGTGGCCTAAAAATTTCAAGAATGTCCAGTTGTCCACTCTTCAAGATGAATGCACTTGTTCAATTTGTGTCTGAGAGGTACAGTTAACTTTATTATTTTTTACAATTGAAATTGATACGCCAAGGTAATATCCACATTCACATTTTTTATTTTTTATCTTTGCATATGATGAAAGCTAAGGAATCCTCGGATTAGAAGTACTGCACTGATGTAGGACATGTCAAATTACCAGTACCAGTAGCTGTGAGCAGCATTACTACTTAACTGATCATGGATACCAGTCTTGACTTTGTGAGATTGTCTCAGCATGAGTGCAACTGAATCTGATTCTGTCTACATTTCTGACTTATGAGTATGTTAATTTGCCAAGGTCTAATTGAAATTATTCCGTTTTATTTCACCCTAGCACAAGTTGCACTTAACTATTTATTTTCTATCTATTAACTCAGCATTCAGGTCTCTATAAATTACAAAGCATCACTCATATATTTTCTATGCTGAATTGTTCGTCACATGGTTCTAACAAATTCTCTTTTGATTACCCACAAAAAAAGAGTTCTCTCTTTTGATTAAGGCTTAAGCCATGGCTAAACCAACCCCGGTTCGTCCATGGTCACGCTTCGCTTCGTTGCGCCCTGTCATTCCTCCGCCTCAGTCTCAACCTTTAGAACCTAATGCTAATAATGCTGCTCCAATAATTGTCACATCTGCACCTTCATCACCACCTCAAAAACCTCCTTCTTCAGTTCCATCTTCTTCAACTTCTCTCAAACCATTAATTACTTCCTCTGTAGTCAAACCTTCAAGTACCATCAAATCTCCACCAACAAAGACTCCAATTGTTCAAAGCCAAAAGCAGTCACCACCACCTCCCCCTCCCCTGGCATTGCAACCTTCCAAGGAAAAAGATGTTCACAAAAAGGTTTTGGATTCTGAGGACTATGACATGATTAGGGCTATAACAATTGCAGGGGAAAATAAAGGTGCATACATGAAAATAATCCAATATTCTTCAAACAAACCCAAATATCTTAACAAAAAAGGGAATCCAAAAGAATATGAATCAGAGGATTCAGATAATGCAAATAGGAAGGACAAAAGTCAGAAAGGAAGAAGACTATTTCCACCTTCAATGGCTGCATATGTGAACAGCAATGTTCAATGTGTTAATAACTCCTTGCTCTGCCACTCTACTTGCTCCATCAATGATCCTGGAGTGCACCTTACTCTCTCAAAGAAAGGCTTCGGTCTCAAAGAACCTGTTAACGGCAAGAATAATTGATGATTTGAAGATGGTGTTTGAACTTTCAATTTAATTCTTCTGTGTTTTATGTCTATGTAATGGTATCTACACACATATATATATATATATAAATAGAAAATAAAGGTTTAGCGCAGAGTCACATAATTCGCAATACGCACGGGTACGTGGTAATGGGCAATTACGATTTAGAGCATAATCAGGATCCACAATGCCCCATTTGTATCTTTTATTTATTTATTGAAAGCAATTCTATTCGAGTTAGGTTAAATCGTAATGGGCAATTAAACTCTTTTTACCAAAGTTTTCTAGGCATTCTTTTTAAATCAATTTCCATTTTTTTAATTTTAAAACATACTCCCTTCGTCCCATTATCTTGGTAAAAGTCAACCAAGCCAATGGAAATAAGAGAGTATCTCTTTAATATAATGCATGATTCATTCATTAATTACAAATTGATATTATACAAAATTTCATATCATTACAATTAATACATATTGCAATATTGTCTCCAAAAAAAATCTTTAAATGTGTTTTCATTACTTACTTATCAATCATCGATACAATATATAATCTTTAAGATTTTTCATTTATTGTTTTTTTACTTTAATATGAGACAAATTTTTTAACATTTTTTTTACAAAGATAATGGGACGGAGGAAGTATTTTAAAAAATCAATGTTGTGTTATAAAAAAACAAAGCGAGAAAGTGAATTAAAAATGTTTGTATGTAATGTTACCAAACTCCTTAATTATTATGTCTCTTGTGAAGATTGTCTTTGACCCCAAATCAAGCGTTACATCTCCGCGTGGATTTTGAAGCCATTTTAATTATGTGTTTTTTACTTTAATACACAATAGAGTTATAGGCATATGATGTGCAAGTGCACCACGGACACCATCATATAAATTTTGTTTTTATCATCCATTTCTTTTACACTAATGTTTTTATCATATAATTTTTTAAATTAAAGTAGAGAATTAATTTTGTATTAATTACACGAAAGAATTAATTATGTGTTTTTGTATTATGTATATTATTAGTTTTTTCTAATTTTGAATTTTCATTTCTGACATCCTCAAAATTTACCTCGATCATCTCTACCTACTTTGTTGCTTTGAGCCTATCCCACCCCAACACCATCATATAGTTTTTGTTTTTATTATCCATTTATTTTACACTAGTACTATATGCAAATTCAGAATTGACGTCTAAATGTATATTTATTTATCTTATATACATAAATAAATTCTGGATGTACATGTAACACTAAACTTTTTTTTTTTATTTTGGGCTCCCATCCTTATTTTGTTATAAAAGTTGAAAGATCATGTTTACCCTTTTTCCAATTTTCCTCTCTCACTATGCAATATGAATACAAAGATGTAAAGGTGTAGCATTTAAAATTTGAAGGCTTAATTAAGTTTTAGTCATTTTGAATTTAGGTGTTTTTTTTTAAATTGATCCTTGAACTTTTTTTTTCGAAGTTTTGGATCTTTGTAGTTTGCTCAAATTTTTGGAAATAATTATTTCGTCACATAAGTGTTGATATGACTGACGACATGTCATGCATGCCACTTTTGTAACATCGATAAGTGATGTGCTACGTAATGTCATCTGACACAACATGATTTTTTTTTTACATCAATTCTTTTAAAAATTATTAAAAGATTTGATTTTTTTTAAATATGTTTTTTTAAATTATTTTTAGTAAATTTGATATTTGTTAATTTAAAAAATTCATATGGCATCACGTCGCACCTTACCTATCTACGTGGTGAAAGTGGTGTGGCATGTCATGTTGGATATATCATCACTTAAACGAAAGGATCATGTCCAAAAATTTAAGCAAAATTCAGAGACCAAAAGTATTAAAAAAAATTCAAGGATCAAATCCAAAAAAGCACATAAGTTCAAGAGAAAAAAATTAAATAAGCCAAATTTAAATTTCTCTAACAGGTTCGAAAATGTAACAAAAGCATTCTCATCATCTATCTCACTGTATCATAGAGCAATTGGTTTGAGGATAAAATTGTATTTTAGAAATTTTATTAACAAATAAAAATTATAAGATGAATTTGTTTATCACATTTACATTATGAAAGAAAACAAAACACCAAAGCATAAACCGGTGCAAATTAGCCATCACCTACTCATATAATACATTCGTACCTAAATATAAAACTCTTTTAACACTTTTATTTTGTCCCTATTTATAAGATCTTATATCAATTTTCAATGACTATTAATTACTTTTAACACAAACGCCCCTATTTATTTAACACTTTTCAGATTCCCAATAATATTAATAGGGGTAATTTAGAAAATATACATATCAAAAGTTGACATTTCCAATACAATTAACTAAATTAATCAATTTTTTTAATAAACGTGATATCTCCCAAAAGGATCTTATATACAGGGACGCAGTACAATACAACACTTGTTATAACACAACTATGTGCCATTTTTAGTTTATTGAAATGAACTATATATATATATATATATATATATATATATATATATCATTCTTTTTGATTGATTGATCAATTTTAATAAACTAGTAAGTATTCCTATGCCAATCACGAGTCGTTTAATTTGAGATATTAGTATTGTGTGTAAAATTGCAATTGACAAAGTATGAGTAAAATATTTTGAATTTGTAATTTATAATGTTAAATTACTACTTATTTATTAAATTATGTTGAGCCAATGTGTAGTAGTTTATGTTTTATATTTTTAAATTGTATAAAAATAAACTTTACAATCATAAAAACCAACAATTTTGTAGTTTATATTAAAGAGATCTTTCAACTAATATTCATGTCGTGTTGACAGGTATGGTAAGGAGTATTATTTATGAATGATCTTTATGAAATCAAACTAATCAATGTTTTTTCCTTGATTGGAGCTAATATTTTGATGTTTAGTGTGATAGTAATTATGATCCTTCATGATGGCTGTATAATCAGTAATTAGTCTGATTTTATGATTACTTACCATATATATCATTTTTATTCTTTATTCTTTATTCTTTTGATTATTATTATTATTACTATTACCTTAAACTTTCATTCTTATGAATCTCATAGGTTTGATTTAGGTGCGGATGGCATAAATCCCTCTTCTTCGTAATCAACCTTAAAGGGTAAAAATACAAATTGTGATAAATTATATTATAATTCTAGAAACGAAGAAAAGTAAATAATGCATACTTTTATTTGTCCAATGTTTTGATAAAATTCAGTAGTTGAAAATTTGGAAATAATGGAAGTATAAATTAAAATACAATAATAAAACATAGATTTGAACAAACTTTTTTTTCAAGGGAAAATTTGATTTCATTCAATAGAAGATGTTAAGATAGCTTTTTAGTCCGCGTAAGACAGCTCAGTTGGTGACTGCAGGGACACTTAGGATTTCCCCCTCCCCAGGTCATGGGTTCTAGTCCCAGACCTCCCATGTAAACAAAAAAAAAAAGATAGCTTTTTAAAAATGAACATTTTTTAGGACAATAATTTTAATTTTAAATTCTCCAATCTATCATTTTGCTCCATAAGGTACGATTTTTCTTCCATATAATGCAATTTAAAAAGGTATTAAACATAAATATTGGTAAACTCAATAAAATCCTAAATGAATATCAAATGCAAATTATAATATATATAATAAATTTTTAATCCATTAATTCTAAATTGATCCAATGGTGTTGGTTTCAAATTTTCTCCCTCCCCCTAAATTTTTCTCCTTATAACCTATTTCTTTTTTATTTATTTTTCTCTCTACCACATTCTCTATGGTTCCAAGCTAATTCACCCCTCAATCTTTTTTTTTTAATTTTCTTTTTATTTAATATTTACATATTATCCCCGCTTCTTAACAAATTAAAAATGTAACAAATCTCTCAATCCCATTTAGCATCCATGAATGATTTTCATATACTCAAAATTTTATACACATAAATCACATAACTTCATCGCCACTTATGCCATGTATAGTCACGCGAGCAAATAATACTTGAAACTTGTTCAAATACATGTTAAAATTGCTCCATAAACATGACATTATGGTTTCACAAATAAGGTGAATGAAAAGACAATAAGTGATAGTCCGTGAGTACAGTATTGTATGTAAAATTGCAATTGACAAAGTATGAGTAAAATGTCTTGAATTTGTAATTTATAATGTTATATTACTACTTATTTATTAAATTATGTTGAGCCAATGTGTAGTAGTTTATGTTTTATATTATGTAAATTAATTTTTATTTTTTTAATTGTGTAAAAATAAACTTTACCATCATAGATGTAACACTCCTTGTATATCATCTTATGATATCTCTTTCAAAATGTGTATCATATAAATACTATTAAAATAGAGGTGTTATAGAGCTGGTCACTGGTCCTCTGTCCAAACATTCATCTGGCTGGATCCTCGATATCTGCACGAAGAGTTCTCATCCCACTCTTTCTATACTCTGAATGCACCTAAGGGACATCTCCCTTAACTGACTTTTGTGCAAGCTAGATACACGATCAATACCTAATAAGGGCATGGGGGTTAGCTATACATATTCGCATAATCGAATGAGAATAACACTAACATCCACAAGTCAACATGTAGCAAATCTTGATGCATATTCATATGAGCACACCCGGTTAATCATAATAATTCTTTCAATGCAGGTGGCATGATGCATGATTTTCATCCACAACTGAGGCCTCTACAAAGTCCATCTTGGACGTCCATCCAATACACCGTTGTGTTCCCGGAACACTGACATTCGTTCCCAGAACGTAATGTCAAACCATACTTGGATAAATAAACATCACTCCCAGAGTGTGCATCACGTTCCCAGAACGTGTAGCAAACCATACTTGGAATAATAAGCATCACTCCCAGAGTGTGCATCACGTTCCCAGAACGCATACGTTCCCAGAACGCATAAAAACCAGGTCCCGGACACTGGCCACATTCCCAGAGTGTGTCATCAAGTAGGTTGCATATCAATGTGTTCCCAGAACACTATCATACGTTCCCAGAGCGTATATAACCAGGTCCCAGACACTGGCCACATATCTATAATGTGTCATCAAGTAGGTTATAATTTGGTACTCCCGGAGTACCCTCCTCATATTCCCAGAATATGATAATCGTTCCTACTAACCAAACTTCCATTCTATATGAATGCACAATCATCAAGGTTGGTTTTATCTTTAATTCTATTATTATACCAATGTGTTCCCAGAACACTAACATACGTTCCCAGAACGTATCGCAAACCATACTTGGAATATAATCTGAAGAAACCGCAATTGGTGGTTGAAACAACTAAGGAACCCTAGGAGAACACCTAGAAGGGGGGGGGGGGTTGAAAGGTGTAAAAGAAACCTTGAAAGATTTTCGAAAGAAATGAATCGAAACAATGAAAACAAATGATTTTTGCAAATTCTACAGCATTTAATCGATTAAACTGAAATTTAATCGATTAACCTGCAATTTAATCGATTAAACCTGAAAGTTCAAAAGTCCTTAATCGATTAAACGAACACTTAATCGATTAAATCTATCAGAAACTGAAAAATCACTTTTCAATCGAATACGAAAATCAATCAATTAACACTTAAGATCAGAGATTCAACGGAAACAATTAACACCTATATTCTTATTGATTACCTAGGTTATGAAAATGATTTTCCCCAAGTTAATTTGAACAATAAAGATTCAATTCAATCAATTATGAAAATCAATCCTTTTCTAGGTTTTCAACCAAGAACACAATGAACAACAAGAATGTAAAGAGTTAAGGGTTTAGAGATATGACACAGTGATTTATCCTGGTTCACTTTCATCCGCTTGAAAGCTACATCCAGTTCCCTCTTCAACCAAGAGAGATTCTTCACTATGAGGAATTAGAGTTCTCAAATTACAAGTAAATGCCTCACAAGACTCCCTTCTTGCTAGCCTACAAGAGATACTCCACACCCTTGCCTTGTAATCCTATTGATCTTCTCTCTAATCTAACCTCTACCCCTTGTTGATAATCGACACAACAAGTCTTCAATTGCTTGATGATAATCCACACACCAAGGCTTCAATTTGCTTGATTCACAACCAAGACTTTCTTCTTCTCCAATGAGATTTGCTTGATGATAATCGACACACCAAGTCTTCTTTGTTTGTTGTAGTTGGCTTGCCTTCTTGCAAAGATTACAACACAATAGAAAACACAATAACAATCCTATGAATCTCAATCAATAGCTATGACAATTCACAATAAGAGATTCAAAGGTTCTTGATCAAAGAATATGAAAATATGAAAGCTTTGATCTTTGAAATTGAGAGAGAATAGAGTGACTTGATTCTTGTAAAATTGATTATGAAAATGATGTATATTAATCACAAAGATTAGGAATAGGTTTATATAGAATACCCAAAAGTTGTAGCACTTGAAAACTGATTTTGAGAAGTGAAAATCATATTTTAAAAAAACCAGTTCAGCAGTGTTTAATCGATTAAATCTTCACTTAATCGAGTAGTAATCGATTAAATTCATCCTTAATCGATTAAATCCATACTGCACATTTTAGAAACTTGTTTTCTCAAAACTAAACATTTCCTTTCAAACCTTTAAGCCACCTATTGATTCTAGGTTAAGTGAAAACTCAAATTATGATTTAATCATGACTATGATAGAGATTCACTACCCTCTAAATAATCTACCCAAATAAAAGACCTAAGAAGCTTGAGAGGCAAAAGATAAAACAATTACAATTACACTCAAACTAGGTCTTCATGAGCTTGCTTTCTCTCTTCTTCATTTGATGTTTGTTGTTGCTTGTTGAACTTGAACTTGATCAACACATGATAGCTTGTTCAAAATACTTTGTCATTATCAAAACATTCATCATGGAACTTACAATCTCCCCCTTTTTGAAAATGACAAACCATGTTTTGAATTTGATTGAAGTTGTTGATGCTTTAACAATTTGATCACTTGGTGAGAAACTTGCTCCCCCTCAATCAATGCAATTGACATTTGAAATCCACTTGATAGAAGCTTGATTCTCCCCCTATCTTAAACAACTTTGCTCAACCTACATAAAAGCAACAAAAACAACCATTCTCCACAAAAACATATCATTTCTCCCATTTTTTCAAAACATACTATTTCTCCCATTTTTTCAAAACATACTATTTCTCCCCCTTTGGCATTATCAAAAAGTAATATATATACCAATTGAAATATAAAATACTAAGCCAAAATAGAAAAATCACCAAACATTTATTTCTTTTCAACATTGATACCAATTGAAATATAACAAGTACTATACTTTGAAATGTGATACCAATTGGCAAGAAAATAAAACAATGAAATATGAACCAATAGAAATACTAAGAAGTCATAATACCAATTGAGATATCATCAATGTAAAGAAATATGATATAATGTGATATTTCTTCAATAACAACAAAAGCATGATAATCATCTAATCATCACTCAATGATACCAATTGAACTTCAGAAAAATAATACTATTTGAGAACAATTCAATCATACTAATTAAGAAAACTAAACAATTGTAAATATTCAACAATATCATTTTACCATTTTGTAGGACATTCACTTGAGGTGCAAATGTAATACCAATTGAAGATGCAAATGTGAATAACACTTGTAAGCCCTTTGCTCTTCAATCATACCTACAAAACAATCATGCTTTGCTTTTTGGTATCCAAATGGTTTTGGATCCATTTTTGTTAGTGTAGGGACTTTCACCCTTTTTCATCCAAACAAAATCTCCTTTAGGTATACCATGCACTTTAATATAACACACATTTGAAGTATGTCCATGAGTACCACAATAGAAACATGTTGGTGCATTTGAAAAATCAACCTTATAAAAATCAACAACATTTCTATGAGAATTACTCTTAGCATTAGTATAACCCAAACCAAACTTGTTTGAATTTTCTCTTTGAAAATTTAACAATGTGCGCAATCTAATATCACCACTTGTGAAACTTGCAAGCTTATTTTTCAAAATAGCATTTTCATCTTTGAGCAACTTGCAATTCTCACAATCAACCACAATATTCACTCTACTAGCACAATCACAAGAAGAACTAGCATATATAAGATCAAGAATTTCATTTTCAAGATTAAGCTCATCAACTTGTTTTTGAAGTTCTAAAATCTCTTGTTGATGTTTCAAAATGAGCTTCTTCCTTTCAATGTTTTTCAAAACTAGTTTTTCAAGTTGTTCATGCATTTCTTCATAAGCATTATATAACATTTCATATTTAGAAGAAATTTCGGATTTAGTATGACTTACATCGCTTTCCTCGCTTTGATAACTTGATTCATCATTTGAACTTTGTTCTTCATCATCTACTAGAGTTATCAAGTTGAGACAAGCGGCTTCTTCATTATCCGATGAATTACTCGATGTGCTTTTCTTGTTATCTTCATCACTATCCCAAACTATGTATGCTCTTTTAGATTTAGAATTTTTTTTTGTCTTTCTCCTTCTTCTTGAGATACTTAGAGCACAAATACTTGAGATGTCCGGGTTTTCCGCATTCATGGCAAACTACACCTTCTTTTGAAATCTTGGTCTTGTAGTGTGGGGAATCCTTCTCTTTACTTTTATCCTTGTTCAACCTTCCTTTTCTCCTTAGAAACTTGTCAAACTTCCTTAGCAAAAGTTTCATGTCTTTTTCATCAACATCCGAATCGGAATCTTCACTATCATCATCATCATCGGAACTCTCTTTCTTCTTGTATGATCTATTGACTTTAAGAGCAAGTCCCTTTCTTTCATTGTTCTTATTCGACTCTTCATTGATACTTAATCGTCCAAGCTCCATTTCATGTTCTTGAAGCTTTCCGAAAAGTGTTGCTAGATCCATAGCATCCAAATTCTTAGATTCAACAATAGCCGTTACTTTTGGTTGCCAATTCCTGTCTAAACATCTCAACACTTTGTTAGAAAGTTCACCTTGTAAGAAAGTCTTACCAAGAGCAAGTAAATGGTTAATAATATGAGTAAAACGCTTTTGCATATCATTAATAGATTCATTTGGAAGCATTTGAAACAATTCATAATCACGCATTAAATCATTCAATCTAGCTCTCCTAACCTCACTAGTTCCTTCATGAGTCACTTGTAAAGTGTCCCACATTTCCTTAGCACTAGTACATTGAGAAACTCTAAAGAACTCATCATAAGATAAAGCGGAGGTAATGATATTCTTTGCTTTATAATCATATTGAACTTTCTTTCTATCATCATCCTTCCACTTATCCTCGGGGATCAATTGTTCTACACCTTCAACTAAACTAGAGGGCATATGAGGGCCTTTTTCTATTGCTTTCCAAATTTCACTATCTATGGCTTGGATAAAGATTTTCATTCTAACTTTCCAATATGCATAGCCTTCTCCGGCAAACAATGGAGGACGATTTATTGAATAACCTTCACCACCAAAGGGTACAAATCCCATTGCGATTTTCTTAAAGGATTTTTACGAAAAAGCTCTTATGCTCGTGTCTTTCGACCGAGCTCTGATACCAATTGAAGAAACCGCAATTGGTGGTTGAAACAACTAAGGAACCCTAGGAGAACACCTAGAAGGGGGGGGGGGGGGGTTGAAAGGTGTAAAAGAAACCTTGAAAGATTTTCGAAAGAAATTAATCGAAACAATCAAAACAAATGATTTTTGCAAATTCTACAGCATTTAATCGATTAAACTGAAATTTAATCGATTAACCTGTAATTTAATCGATTAAACCTGAAAGTTCAAAAGTCCTTAATCGATTAAACGAACACTTAATCGATTAAATCTATCAGAAACTGAAAAATCACTTTTCAATCGAATACGAAAATCAATCAATTAACACTTAAGATCAGAGATTCAACGGAAACAATTAACACCTATATTCTTATTGATTACCTAGGTTATGAAAATGATTTTCCCCAAGTTAATTTGAACAATAAAGATTCAATTCAATCAATTATGAAAATCAATCCTTTTCTAGGTTTTCAACCAAGAACACAATGAACAACAAGAATGTAAAGAGTTAAGGGTTTAGAGATACGACACAGTGATTTATCCTGGTTCACTTTCATCCGCTTGAAAGCTACATCCAGTCCCCTCTTCAACCAAGAGAGATTCTTCACTATGAGGAATTAGAGTTCTCAAATTACAAGTAAATGCCTCACAAGACTCCCTTCTTGCTAGCCTACAAGAGATACTCCACACCCTTGCCTTGTAATCCTATTGATCTTCTCTCTAATCTAACCTCTACCCCTTGTTGATAATCGACACAACAAGTCTTCAATTGCTTGATGATAATCCACACACCAAGGCTTCAATTTGCTTGATTCACAACCAAGACTTTCTTCTTCTCCAATGAGATTTGCTTGATGATAATCGACACACCAAGTCTTCTTTGTTTGTTGTAGTTGGCTTGCCTTCTTGCAAAGATTACAACACAATAGAAAACACAATAACAATCCTATGAATCTCAATCAATAGCTATGACAATTCACAATAAGAGATTCAAAGGTTCTTGATCAAAGAATATGAAAATATGAAAGCTTTGATCTTTGAAATTGAGAGAGAATAGAGTGACTTGATTCTTGTAAAATTGATTATGAAAATGATGTATATTAATCACAAAGATTAGGAATAGGTTTATATGGAATACCCAAAAGTTGTAGCACTTGAAAACTGATTTTGAGAAGTGAAAATCGTATTTTAAAAAAACCAGTTCAGCAGTGTTTAATCGATTAAATCTTCACTTAATCGAGTAGTAATCGATTAAATTCATCCTTAATCGATTAAATCCATACTGCACATTTTAGAAACTTGTTTTCTCAAAACTAAATCTTTCCTTTCAAACCTTTAAGCCACCTATTGATTCTAGGTTAAGTGAAAACTCAAATTATGATTTAATCATGACTATGATAGAGATTCACTACCCTCTAAATAATCTACCCAAATAAAAGACCTAAGAAGCTTGAGAGGCAAAAGATAAAACAATTACAATTACACTCAAACTAAGTCTTCATGAGCTTGCTTTCTCTCTTCTTCATTTGATGTTTGTTGTTGCTTGTTGAACTTGAACTTGATCAACACATGATAGCTTGTTCAAAATACTTTGTCATTATCAAAACATTCATCATGGAACTTACATAATCAAGCACCACTCCCGGAGTGTGCATCACGTTCCCAGAACGTATCCAAGAAACCATGTCCAAGACAATGGCCACATTCCCAGAATGTGTCATCAAGTAGGTTGCATCAGTTTGGTACTCCTAGAGTACAGGGTCATGTTCCCATTAATTCCATTATTATGACTTAGAAAACACAACTTCTGAATGATATCTTGAGGTATGGCTTTACTCATAAAACTCACCTTTGAATTTAAATTTAACATATGCTTATAGACCTGGATTGAGAGAATATAATCATTGGTATTAACAAATCCTTACTCAAAAACTTAACTTTTATTTTTAAGTTTCAGGTACTAACCGGTTACTTCATCACCTAACCGGTTAGAATTACAGACCTGAATACAAAACCATTGATTTTCAAAGAATCTTTTCTTGAATTCTCTACTCAATCCTATAACAAGGTCTTAGCACAACAGAATACCTCAAGTTCAACACATAATATCATTCAAAATATTTAAGTCATAATTCAAAGCACAACTCCATAAACTTCCCTTTGAAGTTATCATAAACATTAAGGCATAAACTCATCGAAGTTCAACTATAATTAAACAACACCTTGGTCATTAAATTACTGTGATAGACCCTCTGAAATTTGACTTAGAATTGAGTACATTTGATAGGAATCACTCAAACAATTCAAAAATTGTTTTGTTCTGAATGCTGTCAGCTAGTAACTAGTTACTGCAACTCAGTAACTGGTTACTGGCTGCAGAATTTGCTCTAAAAAGTGGGGTTTGACATACTAAATTCTTTAATACTCAATTCCAATCCAATTCAAGGCATAAACAGAGTTTTATTACCTTAATATAAACATGTTCCAATGCTCAACATGTCACAAATTCATGTATTCAAAACTTATATATTAGACATACATAAATCACATATAAGTTCCATGTATAACATTATGATAATTATACAATATTCCGTCAATTCATTAAATCACCATGCTCATATTATACATGTAGTTCCCATAAGATAGGTTAATATAAGTTATTTGAGATGGGTTTAAAAGAAAGATGATTGAAATGGCTTTTTCATTGTTTTTCTTCAATTTTCTAGTTTCAGGTACAGCTAGTAACCGGTTACTGCAAGTCACTAACCGGTTACTGACTGCAGAACATACACTAAAAAGAGGGTTTTTCAATACCATTTTCAATCACACCTCATTTTAACCCAAACCAACCCCAAACAGAACTTCATTGTCATAAACTAAACATGTTTGAACACTGAAACTAACAAGAAACTTGTTGATTTCATTTCCATTCCTCATTATGCATAAAAACCATAATTTTAAGAACTCCAAGTATCAAACTCACATGTACTCAGAATTAGCATGGTTTAAGCATCAAATAAGTTCACTTGCAGCATATTAAACTTATTCAAATAAGTGTTATATTTCAATTTGGCCTCCATGCCAATATCCTATTCCAAAATTAATGCCCTTAAGTCTCATGGTGGCTCATCCTACTTTCTCAACATATTTGTTCTCATTCTAGCAAATAGTAAGCTTCCCCCTTACCTTAGGTTCGTGCTTGAACAAGATTTGAGCAGAGATTTGAGGTAGAACACCAAACACCCAAAGCTCCTCCTCAAACCAGAACCGTTTTGACAGGGTAGATTGATCAAGGAATTTGGAACATGAAATGGACATGAAAATTAGGGAAAATGGTCATTATCAAAACCATGCAACATGAACTTTGAAAGGAAACCAAGTCTAGAATAAGAGAAGGCTTGAGCTTACCAAAATCGAAGCTCAAAGTCAGTTCCAGAAACCCAATACAGAACTTGTGACAGTTTTGAACCTCCAACTTCATGAATCGATTTCTCCTAGCTCAGGAACTCTCAACTCACAAACCTTATATCAATACAAAGCCCTTGATTCAAGCTTTGTAATGGTATATCACTCGAAATCTAACTCTTAACAAAGAAGGAGAATCGAACGAAACACAGCAAGAACCCTAAAACAGAGATTGATACCAACACACTCCCAAAAACCCCAACTTTGATCTGATTAATGGCCTTATATAGCAAGATTAGAGAGCCATGCATGTTGACACGTCCTAACCCACCAAGAGAAGGATGAATTCGTGGCAAATTTCTGGGTTTTGGCTTGATTATTCATCAAATTCCACTTCCTCTTATGAGCTGTCTGCACTCACTAACCGGTTACTGGGTACGGGTAACCGGTTACTCCAGTGCAAAATTCAAAAATTAAGATTTTAATTCCTTTCCTGCTAAAAACCCTTCTAATATTGTAATTAGGTCCCAACCCAAGGACTAAATTACAATATTCATATTTTTGTACAAAATAACCATATAAAAATATTTCTCATATTTTTATATATATAAAAACACATAATGTACAAAAACTAAAACTTTCCAAACCAATATAAATCAATTATAAAATAATTATTATAATTAATTTCTTGGTTATCTGGGAGACGAAAAATAGGGGTGTTACAATAGAAAACAACTAACAATTTTGAGTTTTATATGTAGTTTATATTAAAGAGATCTTTCAACTAATATTTATGTTGCGTTGACAGGTTTGGTAAGGAGTTTAGATTCTTGTTGTGATATTATTTATGAATAATCTTTATGAAATCAAACTAATCAATTTTTTTCTTGATTGGAGCTAATATTTTGATGTTTAGTGCGATAGTAATTATTATCATTCATGATGACTGTATAATCAGTAATTAGTCTGATTTTATGATTATTTACCATATATATCATTTTTATTCTTTTATTCTTTTGATTATTATTATTATTATTATTATTATTATTATTATTATTATTATTATTACCTTAAACTTTCATTCTTATGAATCTCATAGGTTTGATTTAGGTTCAAATGGCATAAACCCCTCTTCTTCGTAATCAACCTTAAAGGGTAAAAATACAAATTGTGATAAATTATATTATAATCATAGAAACGAAGAAAAGTAAATAATGCATACCTTTATTTTCCCAATGTTCTGATAAAATTCAGTGGTTGAAAATTTTGAAATAATGGAAGTATAAATTAAAATACAATAATAAAACATAGATTTGAACAAACTTTTTTTTTAAGGGACAATTTGATTTCATTCCATAGAAGATGTTAAGATAGCTTTTTAAAGTGAACATTTTTTAGGACAATAATTTTAATTTTAAATTCTCCAATCTATCATTTTGCTCCATAATGTAAGATTTTTCTTCCACATAATGCAATTTGAAAAGGTATTAAACATAAATATTGGTAAACTCAATAAAATCATAAATGAATATCAAATGAAAATTATAATATATATATATATAATAAATTTTTAATCCATTAATTCTAAATTGATCCAATGGTGTTGGTTTCAAATTTTCTCCCTCCCCTAATTTTTCTCCTTGTAGCCTATTTCTTTTTTATTTATTTTTCTCTCTCCCACATTCTTTATGGTTCCAAGCTAATTCACCCCTCAATCTTTTTTTATTTTCTTTTTATTTAATGTCTACATATTATCTGACCGTCAAACTTATTATGTCCCCGCTTCTTAACAAATTAAAAATGCAACAAATCTCTCAATCCCATTTAGCCTCCATGAATGATTTTCATATACTCAAAATTTTACACACATAAATCACATAACATCATCGCCACTTATGCCATGTATAGTCACGCGAGCAAATAATACTTGAAGCTTGTCCAAATACATGTTAAAATTGCTCCATAAACATGACATTATGGTTTCGCAAATAAGGTGAATGAAAAGACAATAAGTGATAGTCCGTGAGTGCACAGACAATCCTAATCAACATAATATAAAATAGGAACATAATATAAAATAGGAGAAGTTGAGGGTAAAAAAGATTTCTCTCTTTGATCATTGGTTTTCCTCCTAATGACCCTTTTTCCCTCCCAAGATAGTCATTAATGCAGACTTAGTCAATTAATTAAATGTTTTCTTATTTTACATATGAGTCGTCCATATGGTTGGGGTGAACGGGCGTTGCTGCCTCCCCATCGTGATTTCAAAGTGTTTGGTTGGACGTTGAGGAATCGATTCACCGCACCAAATCGATTCGGAGCCGAAGCAACACCGGGTCGTTTTTGCATCAAGGAGAATCGATTTGGGGTTTTTTGTGTAGGTATGTTCTCCTAATTGCTCCTTGCTAATTTGCTATGTTCTTCTCCTTCTCCCTTCTGCAAATTTGTGATGTACATGCATGTTTTTCCTTTTTGTCTTTTCTCTTTCGATTCACCTTTGTAGGGTTAGGATTTCGTTTTCCAGAATTCAATTTTTCACATTCTTTTCATGTATCGCCGATGAGAATGTGAGTCAAGGGTTTCTAGTAACATAAATAAAAGATAAAAATATAAAAATATCATATCAATGCCTTAATGGACTAATCATAATAATCCTTAATAAATAGGAAACTACTTCACTCATATTCATGATACAAACAAAAATAAGACATAAAAAAAATAAAAATAACCAAAAGATAAATAAGAAGAATTGAACACTATATATATTACACACATCAATAAGCTAAACAATTTGAGAGCTTGAAGCAAGTGAGTTGGGCTCGCCTCTTTCATGCATTTGTGTGTTTTGGATTTGAAGAATTCATTCCCAGAAGAATTTAAATAGATTATATGCGAAACCGTTAATTGACAAACTGTTACATATAATTATTACTTTTTAATTGGTATCAGTTTAAAATTCCTGTATTATATCTTTATGATTGCAAAATTCACCGGCGAAAGAACTAATGCTAATTGCGTAGATAGTTATGAATATTTCTAATGCTAGCATTAATTGTTATTTTGCAGTCTCTTTTGCAATAATATATAGATAGATAGATTTGCAATTGCACGGCTGAGATTCAAGAGGGGAATTAGGAAGGAAAGAATAAGGATTAAGGAGAGAAATCATAATTACCCTCAACTTCTCCTATTTTATATTATGTTGACGACTATTTTATATTATGTTGATAATAATAATATTTTTAATCAATAAAAAAGTGATATTCCATCCATTCTAATATCTTGGTAAAAGTCAAAGTAGCCATAAAAAATAAGAGAATATCTTTTTGATATAATGCATGATTCTATTTTCAAAATAAAATGTAATGCATGATTCATTTATTAATTACAAATTTCTATCACACGAATTTCTATATTATTTTTACAATCTTTAAGATTTTTCATTAGGCCAAGGGCACTTGTTAAGGTTACTAGTATTGGAAAAAATTAAAAATCATAAATGGACATTTTCCTATGTCTCGAGAATACAAAAATCCGCACATCTCTATATATGCATTTTCACTATATTTAGCTTCTTAACAACTGCCCTAAGGGTACTTGTTAGCATTTGTCTTTTCATTAATTATTTTTAAGATTTTTAATATAATATACAATCTTTAAGTTTTTTTCTGTACTGTTTAGCCAGTACCACAGGTGTCCCCAAGAGCACCCTTAATAATACTAATCCTGCACGACGTCGCGTTCCTATGCCTCTCCCAACGGAGCGTGTTAACCGGGAATCGAACCTGAGACTTCTTAGTCTCAGGCCCCATTCCCAAGTTCTCAAGTTGGCAAGATCGCACTACTTGAGTCAACCCCCAGCCCGTTGATAATCTTTAAGATTTTTCATTAATTATTTTTATTTTGATTTGAAAAAAAAAAAACTACATCTTTTTTCTCAAGATAATGGGACGGAGGGAGTACATTGTTATCATATATACATGAGCAAGGACATAAGACCTTTTCCTTGTACAAATTTACTTATGTGAAGTGTTCCCCGTTCACCAAATCAAACACAGTTTTTGAACAAAGGACGTTGTTTTAATCTTATTCGATTATGTGTATGTATATGCTTACCCCTGTGCCTTTATTAGGTGATGGCTAGATACTTAGTTTGCATCGAGATCAGACCCATCCCTAGTGGTATTTGGACATTCGAGGAGCACCGACCTACTTTTGAGGGTGACATTGAGATTACTCTATATCACCTAACCCCTTGCTCGTGAGCGACCTCGTAGATTTAGGATCCCGATTATTTATACTATGCACGTAGCTCCATTTTATACTTACTGAGGACCACCACCAGCTCGACCAGTACGTAGGTTTCATAGTTTTCGTTTTCGGGCTACCACTTATCCTCACCCCTCTGCTTCGAGAGTTTTTACCGATGATACTCCTTCAGCTGATCCGACAGGTATCGGTAGGGTTGCACCAGCTGCAGATCCTAGGCCTAGTGGTAGGGTATCTACGTTGTCGGATGAGGTCGAGGAGGACCCAGAGGAGGGGGAGAGCAAGGAGGAGGTACTAGTCGAGCCGGTTTCTAGGTCCCGTGGAGGAGCGAGTGGTTCCTAGGTATAAGCATAGTATAGATAGTATGTTGGAAACCAACAAGCGGCTTAACGATTTACTAGAGGGTGAGGTGAATAGTAAATGGAAGCGTTAATATCAAATTTTTGGAATATAATTGAAAATAGTTATTTTTTAGCAAAAGTAGTAGAAATAATCGATTAATCAGATATCTTAATCTATTAATGTCTGACAACAATATAAAGCTAATCGATTAATCAAGTATGTTAATCGATTAAAGGCTGAGAGCTCAACTTTGGCTAATTGATTAGTTTGACAGCTAATCGATTAATTACTGATCAGAACTTGAAAAATCACTTTTAATCACTTTTAAAACTCAATCAAAATATCAAAGATCCAATAATCAAAATCAAAAAGAATATGAGCAGACCTGGTTTGATTTACCTTGCCAATTAATGATTGATTCACTAAGAAATATAAAATCCCCAAATCTAAACTAATTGATTATCTTGTTTATGAAATCACGTAATTATTTAAAGAAAAATCAAGAAGAACGACACAAGAGATTTTATATTGATTCACTCTCAACCACCGAGAGCTACATCCAGTCCTCCCTTTTCGATTCGGGAGATTTGCTTACTAGGAAAAACAATTGAGTTAGATTACACGTAGATAAATGAGACACCTCTCTCAACTTATCCTAACGCTTCAAGAGAGTACCTGTCTCATGAAAATATACCCCACAATTGTCTTTTCCAATCTTCTTGAATCGCTCCTTGTTGATGACCCTTCTTCAACCGATTCCTTCTTCTTGCTTTGAAACCTTCAAAGACTTCCTTGTGATTTCTCTCTTTGTTGATTGTTGAATGCTTGAATTTACAACCCTTGTTGTAGAATGATTCAACCAAGAATAATAGCACACACAATGAATCTCAATTGAATATGTGAATGAAAGAATATTAAATGATGAATCGAGATTGGAGAAAGATAGAGTAATTGATGGAGATTAGAGTGTTCGCAGCGAGATTGGGACCATTTCCCAAGGCCGAAAGGAAAGAACTGCTCTGATACCATAATTGTAACACCCCGGTTCATTATTAAAGATAAATAAATAAAAGTAGAGTAATTATAATAAAAGTCTGTAATATAAATGAGGAACTCAAAATTTTCTCTTTACAACACAAGTTTATAAACAAATTGGGATATTCAATTACAATATACAACAACATAAGTTAGAGTTCCTTCTTTCGACTCTTCCGTTGCGACACTCTAATCTTCAAGCTTCTTGAACATTTACCTAAAATGTTAACCACTAAGGGGTGAGACATTTTCAAAACACATTGAATTAAAAGATAGTAAACAGTTCATAATAACAACTCTGGAAATAATATCTAAATCAGGTGCTACTATCAATACACATCACAATCAAAGAGTACATAGTACAATGCATGGGCGCCACTCTGATCCAATTAGGAATTCTAATTCCAATTTTAATTCCTTTAGAATTAGAATTGAGTTGAAATTGTCATTCTATGTTTGGATTGTATAAAGAATTAGAATGTAGAATTGGAATTCTAAATTCCATTTTTAATTCCATTATTTAGGCATAAAACGTAGAATTCAAAAAATTAAATTTATTTATTTTATTGTTTGTGCCGCATGTTGTCACCATTTGTATACATCGACACAACAACCTTTTATGTGTGTCGATGCAACAACCTTTTATGTGTGTCACAGTCATCGCTTGTGTTATGGAAGACATTGTGATGGTTTGCTATATACTAGGAATATATTTTAGTGATGGTGGATAATGGAGGGGAAATCAAAAGAGAGTCATGAATATGAGAAGATTCCTATAATAGAGAAGAGAAGGATGAAACATTGGGATGAAATAGAAACGGCAAAAAGGTCGAACCTGATCGAGCCGGCACACACAAGCTCGATAAAAAGATGTGTTAAGACTCTCAAAGTACGACCCAAATAGATTTTGAGCCTTTTTGGTCCGCTTTAATAAAACCAGAACCAACCGAACTCTGTTTAACCCCCTAATATCACCTAAAACCTGGTTCGATCTATTTAAAAAAGGTGACCCGCTACCGGATTTAGCTAGATTATTTTTGTCCCAAATTTCATCCAGACCTATTTTGGTCCAACCCGATCATGGTCCGAGCCCGAACCTGACAGAGTAGCCCACATTGCCATCCACACAGTGGACCGGTGGTGGAGATGATGCGTGTTTTGTTTCTAGACTCATGATACTCAATTCTACAAAGTATAGAATTGTAATTCCAAGACTTAGAGGTGTGAACTGATTTTTTGCATTTTTAGTTATAATTCAATTCCACGGAATTGGCTTTGGAATTGTAATTTCAATTCCCAATGTACAACTAAACACCAAAATTCCAATTTCATGCCTCAATTTCAATTCCATCCCCAATTCCATACTCAATTTCAAACGCTAAACAAATCCTTAGTGATAATTTCATTTTCGAGTCAACCTTCAAGTAATTGTTATTTTTTTTTTAATTTATTTATCTGAATCGTCCTATTTTAACAATTTGTTACACAAAGAAACTATACTATCTCACGGGCCACCCACTCTGACTGCAATCTCATCTTCCCAGATGGGTTGGGCTTACAATTTTGAGCTAGGGTCAAGCAAGTTCGACTATCTTGGGAATTAGTTGTTTTACACTCCCATCTTAATTTGTTGACCCCTTTTTTTTTTTTAAGACACTAATAATCTTATTAAAAATGATCAATGTGATGTTGGTTAAGTGGTAACTCATTTGGTTTCTTAATTAACTGGTCTCGAGTTCGAGCATGGGTATGGAGCAATTCCCGCTGGGAGATCTCTATCGCTTAGTACGAGCTCAGTTGGGTCGGACCGGATGAGTCAGATCCTGGATAAACCAGATCCGAGTACCGGTTAGTGTATATAAAAAAAAAAAAACCTTATTAAAAATGACAAGCACGCTTACCTCACAACGTGCTTACAAAATTTTTATATTTTTGGAAGCACGCTAACCCTTAAGCGTGTGTTAAAAAATTTAAATTCCATCAGCGAGTGTGTTAAAATATAAAATTTTTTAAAGCACGCTGACCCCTAAACGTATGTTATATAATTTTAATTTTATAACACATGCTCCGGAAATTTTTTTATATTTTAACACACACGTAACCAAGCGTGCTTGCAAATTGGAAATTCCACGCAGGAAAACAAATGTATTCCATAGAAGATGAATCCACAAACTAATGGAAGGCAGATGAACGTTCCTTAAAATACTCTATCACAGAAAGCTCAATCATGCACCCCTCCTTATAGAGTGAAAAATCTTAATACTTGAAAAGCAGACAAGCAGAAAATACTAAGGAAAAAAAATGAGAGAATGAAGAAACAGGTTGGAAAAGGAAAAAGAATATAAAACATAAGAATGTGATCTGCTTGCTTTGTGTAATATCAAATTTGCAAGCACGCTGATGGGTTCATAGTTATACGGTTTACTCATTTAACCTACGTACCACGTACCGAGTTTGGTGTACCACATACCTGGTTCGCTATAAAGAAAGTCTTGTAAAAATAATGTAAAAAGTGACGAACCGATACGAAACACGTACCGTGTACCGGAACTGGTACCATGTAACTATGTCCTTCAGTTCTTGGAGAATTTGATTATTTGAGTCAATGTTTCTTTTCTGAGGTGAGTTTGGATAGACACTCCAACTTTTAACATGTAATAGAACCAACGTACCCCACAGTATAACATGTTAGGTAAAGGTTCATTCTGAGAACATAACACTTAACTGTAACAACATGGGCTGTGAAAACTGCACATGCCGAAAAAATAGTTTGAATTGAAGTCCAGGTACACTGATGGGAAAGGAAAAACGAAAATAAGAAGTGGAAAAGAAGCTGGAAAGTGATTTGGTCCATTGGATAAACTTGGAAAAAGGATTGCATTTTTATGTCATGTCTCTAAATGCCGTAGTCGATGACATTACAAAAAAGTTAATTATGGAAGCAAACTATCTTATTCTAGAGAGCAGTTCATTCTGTTTTGTTTTCTCTGTCTCTGGTATTTTGTTATTATAGTTGCATAACTGCATCCACTTTGTTATGAATGTGGTAATCCATCTGAACTTGAAGGCAAGCAAGATTGTTTTCACGGTAAAGCTGCTTGCTTTAGATCATTTCTTGATGGCAAACACTATACTTATCTTAAGTGAGGCCCTGCTCCCCCTTTGAAAGGGTTAAGTCTTGTTTTATGTATTTTGCAAGAGACACGGTTAATTGATCAGGTTCAGATTCACATTGTTACTAACTAACTTGATTCACATAGTTACTTGGTATGTAGTTCATGATTCGTGGTTTGTCGCTTTTTATGTTATGGTTACTAACGTTATTTTTATTGGACTTTCTTTGTAACCGTATGTGAGTGTATGGTTAATAAATGAACCATGATATATATATATATATATATATATATATAACCAATAAAATTATTTGTTCATATGACAATTTCTTTTATAACAAATTAAATTATCTCTATTTCTTACCTACTTTCCATTTTTTATCTTTATAGTATATACGCATTTAAAAAAAAAATTCTACAAATAAAAGGACAGTTTAAAATTAATTATCATAACATGATGTAACTATGCTTATTGTGTGTTGAGAGTTGAGACTTCCTGATAATTCCATCATTGGAAAGTTACCACAGTAGATTCATATATCTTTTCTTTATCCTTCCTCAAAAGTTGATTAATAACTGTGGACAAATTTGTAAGCTAGTTAGCTGGTAGTACTCAATAATCATATGACCCACCAGTTATATGTGACATACACTTTTATCTGTAAAAAGATAATATGAAGTTAGCTTTAACAAGAATCCAAAGCATTTTATTTGTTTTCAAGGCAACACTAAGACCCATTGAAATACCATGGATCAAGGGTGCCATCCCAATTGGTGCATGGCATTTGCTCAATGCTGCAACCAGACAATTAGCTAGGGGTCAAGATACTGTACCATCATTTGAATCTAATCAAAATTTTCTTTTCCTCAGTTTCCCCTTGGCTATAAGCCCTCTTGGAGAACATCTCCAGCTAAGCTTTTACTTTCGAGTTTTACTTTTTGAACCCCGTTGTTTACTCCCCGGCCCCCATTTTTTTTCGTCTTATACAAGGCGGTAGTGTAAATTATCAGTTTTTTCCGCCTCTTTCTAGGCGAAAAAATGGTAATTTTGCACGTCCGCTTTGTATAAGGTGGAAAAAATATGATAATTTTACACTACCGCCTTGTATAAGGCGGAAAAAATGGGGTACAAGACGAAAAAAATGGGGGCCAGTGAGTAAACAAAGGGGTTCAAAAAGTAAAACTCATGGAACATTCTTATTGTAAATGTCTGATTTGCCCTCGTGGGATCGATCATTGCCTGCTACATTGTCCCTCTTCTGCTCAGGGCAGTGCCTTTCCCCGAGGGGCTATAGGGCCCATCAGAAACCTAAGGCCAATTTTTGAGTGTTATTAGGGCAAATAATGTTATATCAACATCAAACTTTGACATCAAATGGGACACTTACCATTATAGAAAAAAATGACAATAAATCGAATACATTATTTTTATCATTTTCTTATTTCTTTTCCTAAAATAGTATATGTCTAATTTTGATGTCAATTTTTTTGTTCAAGTAACATTTTTGTATTCGGACATTATATAATAAAAAATAAAATAATTTTATATTAGTAAAAAGTAATGAGTTTAATGTGAGGAAGCTTACGGGATTAAGTTCTTTAGGATGATTAAGTAATTTTTTTGTTTTTTGAGCTGCTGCCCCGTTTATTCATAAAAAAAAAAAGAGTAATGAGTTTAATGTTATGAGAATTTATAAATTTATTTTTAATTAATGACCATTATTGTTGTTATTCTAATAATGAATTTATTATACCATTAAATTAGGTTATCAGATGATAAATTTTTCTCTGTTAATTCTTCCTATTGAGTAAAATCAGAAATGCTATAGAAAAATTAATACTCTCTCCATCCCTAATTATAAGGCCCTCTTAACATTTTTATTGTGTTCCTATTTATAAGGCTCTCTACCAATTTTCAATGAGCATTAATTATTTTTTTCCACAAACACCCCTATTTATTTAACACTTTTTAGATTCTCAATAATATTAATAGGGGTAATCTTGAAAATACATATCAAAAGTTCACATTTCCAATACAATTAACTAAATTATTCCACTTTCTTAATGGACGTAAAATCTCCCAAGAAGGCCTTATAATTAGGGACGGAGGTAGTAGCAAACATTTCATTGTTGATTTTCCACAAGATTAATGATTTTACTTAAGCATATAAGAAAATTAAATTGTACAAGTGAAATCTTAGAATTATTTGATGCTTAAAAACATTAGATTAATGATTTCCATCTTAAAATGCTAAAAAGAAAATTAAAATGAGAATTGATTGGTTACATATTTTTTTCATTTTTTATAAGTTACATATTATTAATTAGACTAGCCTCGAACATAAATCGTGTCTAGACACTGTGAACCTACTTTCAATTCGTAAATTCGTTATCATCTGATATCATCTTATTCTTGCATTCAAAATATATTATCTATAACCAACATGGGTTGTGACGAGTGGTAAGCGACTCGGTCTCGCTTAAGTAAGGTCTCGAGTTCGAGTCCTTGTGAATGCAGAAAATTCATGTTGGGACTCACTTGCCATAGCCAGACACGCGACCCGGGTCGGATCCGAATGTACCTAGGTAGTACTTAGGGAATCGGGTGGACAACAAAAAAAATATATTATCTATAATCTATAATAACTAAAATTACATTGCTCCGTCTTGAGGTAGCTTAGCCAATTCAACTTAATGATTTGGTATTCAAATCTCACATTAAAAGCAGATGAGATAGAAGTAAACACAAGGTAGTTTGTCAAAATTAAACTCAACTTATTGTGTAGGTAAACTACTATGGATTAATTTTAAAGTCATTTATAGTTCGTTTGGTGCGTGCAATTGAGTATAGAATTAGAGGGGTTGGAATTAGAATTGGGGCTTAAAATTGTAATTCAAGTATTTAGTTGTGTACTTGGAATTGGAACCACAATTTTAAACTCAATTCCATGAAATTGATTATAAATAAAATACAGAAACTTCATTCATACCTAAATCTTGAAATTACAATTTCATACTTTATAGAATTGGTATGTTAAGTCCATAAACAAAACGCATTGTCTTTCCACGAGTCCGTAGATGACAATTCAGGTTATCCGGTCAATTTTGGGCTCAGACTATGATCAAGTTGGGGCAAAATAGCCCCAATGAAATTTGGGCCAAAAATTAATATAAACCCGGTAGTGGGCCATCTTTTTAATTAGACAGAGCAAAGTTTTTATGTGATATTAATAGGTCTGTCCAGAGCCTAGTTGATATCGGCTTTATTAAAGCAGTTAGAAAAGACCCGAGACCTACTTGGGCTTGTGCGGGTTGAACCGATCGGTTCGGGCTTTCTTGCCGGCTCTAGTCCACCCTAATGTTTCAGCTTACCTTCTTTTCTCCTCTAGATTTTTCTCATCTTCATGACTCGTTTCCCTTTCCCTCCATTATCCACCACTAGACTATATGAATTATGCTAGCAAATCACCCGAATGTCTCCATGATACAAATGATGGTTGAAACACAAGCAAAAAGTTATTGTGATGACGCACGCAAATTATGTCAACACAAGGCTAACCAATGAAATTAGAAATTGAATTTGGATTTTTAATTCTACATTCTAATTTCTTATACAATTCAAAGATTGAATCACAAATCCAACTCAATTTCAATTCTGATCTCGAAATTGAAATTAAAATTAATATTTCAAACTATAACTCTAATTTCACATTTTCACATGTGAAACGAACACTATAACGAATCATGTGTTTGTGAATAACAAGTACGAAATCCTAGTCAACAGCCAGCAAAACATTTTCCTCCTATCCGATAGAGTAGAAAATAACAATAGCACGTCGTTCATCAACTTGACTGTACAACAACCAACAAAAATATCTCATGGTCGGATATTATTTGGCAGTTCATTGTTCAGTCTTGCTAACTAGGTGCTGCATTCTACAAAGTACAAACAAGAAATTGGTCTAATTAATGGTTAAGAAGGTGACCCCTTACCTTACTGTTGATTTTAAGGGATAAAGTGTTGGCAATATAAAATTAAATTGCCTATGTAAAATAAATAAAAAAACACACACAACACAAATTTTAGGGACTCATTGGAGTTCCCTATTTTATTAATTTCTTTTTCTGAATGCTATTGTTACAAGTTTTTCTTTCAGAATATTACAAATGTTTTACACAAAAGCTTCCTATTTATACTAGACGGAAATGTTGTTACAAGTTCTGAAAACTAGGGGCTTCCTATGTTGTTGTTACTAAACATAGGAACACATTTTGACGCAACAGCTTCTTATTCTTTTGTTTTTCTTTATTTAATTTTTGTTTGAAACATGATTTGTTAAGAGAAGCTAAGTTTAGCTTCCAACATCCTCCCTTAAACTTGGCTTCATCATTCCGAGCATATTTTTCAATTTCAAGAACAAATTAGGTTTAAGTGGCTTTGTGAAAATATCTGCTACTTGATTTTCAGAAGAACAATACTCCACCACGATTTCTTTGTCTCTAATTAAGTCTCGAATGAAGTGATGTTTAATGTCGATGTGCTTGCTACGTCCATGAAGCACTGGATTCTTTGATAAAGCAATAGTCGATTTATTATCACAAAATATCTGTGTCGGACCACCTTGTTGATGTTGCAGTTCACCCAATATTCTTCTCAACCAAACTGCTTGAGTAGCACAGTTAGTTGCGACAATGTACTCTGCCTCTGCTGTCGAAAGTGCAACAACTTGTTTTTTCTTGGAGGACCAAGAAAATACACCTGAGCCTAGGTGAAAAGCATAACCTGATGTGCTTTTTCGAGTTTCAGTTTCACCTGCCCAATCACTGTCTGTGTATCCAATTAACTCAGGCTTATTGGAACATGAATAAAAAATACCTTCATTGATTGTGCCTTTGATATATCTCAGGATTCTCTTTGCAGCTTGCCAATGAGACTGTCTCGGTGATTCCATAAATCTACTTATAAGTCCGACTCCATAAACTATGTTAGGTCTTGTTGCAGTCAAGTACCTGAGACTTCCGACTAACATTCGGAAATGAGTTGAGTTGACGAGATCACCACCGCTTTCTTTTGTTAGCTTTAGTCTCTCCTCAACTGGTATCAGCATAGGTTTAGAAGCCTCCATCTTGAATTTCTTTAAGACATCGTTTGCATATTTATTTTGAGATATAAAAATCCCTTCATTCGTTTGTTTCACCTCAATGCCTAGAAAGTAAGACATTAGGCCCATATCTGTCATGTCAAATTGAGTTGAAATGCTTTCCTTGAATTCAGCTAGTAATTTTGAATTGGTGCCAGTGAATATCAAGTCATCAACGTACAAACATACAATAATAAAATCTCCAGCTTTATTTGTTTTAACATATAAAGCATGTTCATATGGACTTCTGTGAAATCCATTATTAATAAAATATGTGTCAATACGTGTGTACCATGCTCGAGGAGCTTGCTTTAATCCATATAATGTTTTCTTTAATCGATATACCTTGTCTTCGTTTCCTTGTTTTTGATAACCTGGCGGCTGCTGAATATAAACTTCTTCTTCGAGTACACCATTTAAGAAAGCTGATTTCACGTCCATTTGAAATATTTTCCATTTATTTTGTGCGGCAAGAGAGAGAACCATACGTACCGTGTCCAATCGAGCAACTGGAGCGAACACTTCAAAATAATAAATGTCTGGTTTCTGCTTGTATCCTTTTGCCACCAATCTTGCTTTATATCGATCTACCTCACCATTTGGATTGTATTTTGTCTTATACACCCACTTGACTTCAACAGCCTTCTTCCCTTTTGGAAGCATTGTTAATTCCCATGTGTCATTCTTCTCGATTGCTTGAATCTCCTCGTTCATTGCTTTAATTCAACGATCATCATTGGCTGCTTCTTCATATGCCATTGGATCACAATCTGCAAATAAGGCATAGTAATTTACCTCGTCCTCCTTGTCTTCTGGGTCATCGTCTCGGTCAATTATAAAATCCTGCAAGTTAGAATTTGGGCGTCGTGCCCTTTGTGGATACCTTGGGGGTGGTACATCAAATGCTGCTTCATCTTCTCTTATAATATCTTCTGGATGTTCATCTCCATTATTATTTTGTTCAATCTCTTCATTTATTATTATCGGAATAGGTATTGTCTCTTTTTCTTTCTCTGACCAGTCCCATGCTCCATTTTCATCGAAAGTAACATCTCGACTGATAATTACTTTTTGAGTTTCTGGATTATACAACTTGTAGGCTTTTGTATCTTCACTATACCCTACAAAGATGCATTTCTATGCCCTATCATCTAACTTCTTCCTCAGTTGATCTGGAACATGTGCATAAGCAATACAACCGAATACCTTCAAGTGACTGAGATCTGGCTTTGCCCCACTCCAAGCTTCTTGTGGAGTTCGATCTCGAACACTTTTAATAGGACACCTATTCAGGATATAGACAGCACAAGCTACAGCTTCTGCCCAGAGAAACTTTTGGGAAGTTTCTTGCAATGTTGCATACTTCGTACCATATCCATAATAGTTCTATTTTTTCTTTCTGCCACTCCATTTTGTTGAGGAGTATATCTGGCAGTCATTTGATGTTTAACACCATGTTTTCTTAAAAAAAAATCATCACAAACAATATACTCGGTTCCTCTATCAGTTCTTAGGGTTTTTAGAGTGTGACCACTTCGTCTTTCAACATACGCCATGAAACTTTTGAGCGTATCACAAGCATCAGACTTATTTTTTAGAAAATACACCCATGTTTTCCTACTATAGTCATCAATGAAAGTGATAAAATATTTATTACCTCCATTGGATTGAACCTCCAAATAGCATAAATCAGAGTGCACCAGCTCAAGTGGTTTTGTGGCTCTCCATGCACGTCCTTTAGGAAAAGGGTCTCGATGCTTCTTGCCTGCTACACACGCTTCACATAGCTGATCAGGAGCTTGGATAACAGGCAAACCAGTAACCCATTTTTTATTGGCAAGAAATTTGATGCTTTCAAAGTTGAAATGCCCTAACCTCATGTGCCAAAGCCAATTATCATCGACATTTACTGCTTTATAACATGAATTAGCATCATACCTGATGTTCATCGGAAATAGACGATTTCGGGACATGTTCATCTTTGCTATCAGACCCATCTCAGCATCATTTATTGTGCAACCTTCTTTGTTGAATTTCAAATCGTAGCCTTTCTCTGCTAGTTGGCCAACACTTAGAAGATTTTGACATATTCCAGGTGCATAGAATACATCAGAAATGTAATTTAAAGATCCGTCATTAAGTCGAATGGCTATCTTTCCTTTCCCCAAGATATCAAGCTTTGAATTATCACCAAGCTTGACAGCACTTCGGAAGCTTTCATCTAATGAGGAAAATATTTCTTTATTCCCACTTAGATGATTGCTACACCCCGTGTCTAATAACCATTGGTGGTCATTTTTATCAACTCCTGTGTGACTAGTTAATAGTATTGCTTTCATTGTATCTTCATTTTCAGCAATGTGAGCATGTCTCTCTCTATTATTCAATGTTTTAGTACGACATTCTTGACTATAATGCCCATACTTGTTACAATTATGGCATTGAATATGAGATTTGCATTCATATTGAAAATGTCCGTACTTGTTGCATTTATGACATTGAATAGAGGATTTATTTTGAAAACCTTCACTACCTCTAGTAGTTTGAGACATAGAGTACCTTCCTCTTCCTCTTCCTCTGAGATTATGGCCTCTTTGATTGTACTCCACCTTCCTTGGAATAACTCGATCATTTCTAACATTTGATTGAGCTTTCAATGCTTGCTCCATTGTGCCACTTGATTTTTCATTCATTCGCATCTCACGTGATTCTAGAGACGCTTGCAAATCGTTTAAGGATACTATGCTAAGGTCTCTTGATTCTTCTATCGCAGCTACCACAAAATCGAATCGACTTGTGAGCGTACGCATGATTTTTTCCATGATTTCTTTTTCTGCTATATTATCGCCATTGTTCTTCATCTCATTGACCAGCTTATCAACTCGTGAAAATTAGTCACGAATAGTTTCACTTTTGCTTTGCTCCATCATCTCAAATTGTCTTTTCATGCCTTGCAACCTCGTCCGTTTAATTGGATCACCACCTTCATAAGTTTTAGTTAAAATTTCCCATGCTTCTTTTGCTGTTTTTGCATGAAAAATTTTCTCTAAAACATGACCGATTGATAAATTAAAAATAATGCTCTTTCATTTAGTACACGATCTTTTTCTATTTGTTGTTGATCTTCTTTGTCTGTTGTTGTGGTTTCAACGAAACCTTTTTGAATAATTTCTCCGTAGCTACTAGTCTTTAGACATAGCTCCATTAGTCGCTTCCACATGGAAAAATTTGATTTTCCATCAAACTTGAAAATTGAGGATTGCACATGTTGTTGTGTACTTGTACTTGAACTTGTTGCCATTTTAAATTAACGGCTCTTGATACCAGATGTTGGCAATATAAAATTAAATTGCCTATGTAAAATAAATAAAAAAACACACATAGCACAAACTTTAGGGATTCGTTGGAGTTTTTCCTATTTTATTAATTTCTTTCTATGAATGCTATTGTTACAAGTTTTTCTTTCAGAATATTACAAATGTTTTACACAAAAGCCTCCTATTTATACTAGACGGAAATAATGTTACAAGTTCTGAAAACTAGGGGCTTCCTATGTTGTTGTTACTAAACATAGGAACACATTTTGACGCAACAGCTTCTTATTCTTCTGTTTTTCTTTATTTAATTTTTGTTTGAAACATGATTTGTTAAGAGAAGCTAAGTTTAGCTTCCAACATAAAGTAATCACCATTGGATTCACATGTAGGCACATCAATGGAGCTTAACAAGTTCGAAATTCAAGTATAAGTACTATCTTCTAAGGGTAAATAAGTTTCACATTGTTAAGAAATGGATAAAATGAGAATTTTATAAATGGTTCTGTTCATGAGTACAAGGCTATAAAATTATTGTTTTATTCATGAACAAAAGATTGACAGATTCCAGCCTGGTTGGCTCAAGTGAAATGATCGATCCTGTTAACTTGGGAATGAGGTCTGAGAGTAAGAAATCTCAGGTTCGATTCTCATTAACACACTCTGCTGGGAAAGGCATAGGAACGCGACCTCGTGCAAAATTAGTTTCAAGGGTTCCTTGATATTAAAGATACTCTTGGAGACACTTGTAATACTTACTAATGACTAAAGAGTACATAAAAAAAAAGAAAAATAAAAGATGAGAAGGAACGAAGTGAAATTTAGGAATGATCTGATTTGTAGTAAAAGGAATTGTTGAACTTTCAAGATATTAATTTTGTTGTTAAGGTATTTGTTAGCGTTCATCATTAATTTTTTTCCCTCAATATATGTCATTTCTTTTTTTTTTTTGGTTATCAATCCCTCAATTTTTATTTATCTATGTTATTAAAAAAAATACACCTTTTAAGAAATGTAATGATTATTTTAATTTTTAATAAATTAATTATATTTTTTCTTAATATACCTTTTTTCTCTATAATTATTACTCCCTCCGTTTCTTATTATATGCATGGTTTCTTATTATATGCATGATATCATTTTTTCCAGAGATTTTTTTTTCCTTTTTATATGTCCTTTTGATGAGAATTTCAAGAGTGTAATAAATCTTATTTTTCATGTTTTCCCTTATTCAATAAGTCTTGATTTACGTTAGTTGTGGAGAAAAAATAATAATTATAGAGAGAAATTGTATAATAGGGAAAAAACCTAATTAAATATATGGAAAATCTAAGTAATGATTGGATTTATTAACAAATGTTTTTGTTTGAAATAGGAAAGATAAATAGGAACAGAGGAAGTACTTTTTCTCACTACTTATCTAAATCGCTATCATGTTAAATATGGGTAAAGATGAAAAATAATATTTATTATACTACTCCTGAATTTCTAAAACAACAAATAAATAAAAACAAAAAATTTTCAAAAAATGATAAATAATAAAAATGAATGGAGTAATATTTTTTATTAATAAATCAACTTACTAAATACGTGTAAATATAAAAAATTACAATTATTATACTCTTCAACTTCTAAATGTGTCAAATAATTTTTTTTTTAAAAAAAAGTCAAATGGAACATATAAAAAAATGGTTTTCTTAACCTCGGCCCTTAATAAGCACCCCAAAGTAGTTTGTATTTCTTGATAATGATGTATTGTATCTAATAAATCAAAGAGTTTATGCTTTTATTTTTTTTCAAAAAATACTAATTACTTTTGGGTATTTATATATCCTCAACCCGAGATTAAGAAAATCCTAAAAAAAAATCGAGAGAGTAATAAGTGACCTCTTCTTGTGGCTTAGCGCAACCACTCTCCACAATCTCCTAAGCCAAATATATATATTTAAGGGCATCCACAGTAGACTCTTAACTTAAGATTCATCAGATTCTGACACATCAGTATTACATCATCATTTAGCTATCAGAATCAACTTCAGACTTTTCACATCTTCCACCACAACAGAGTCTTAACACCAGACTCACCAAACATGCATCAGCATTATATCAATATGTAACTTTTATACACAATTTTATTTCAATAATATTTTTGTAATACAATTTCAATAATATTAATTACGTAGAATTTATAAAAAATGATCCCAAATAATATGTAAATATTAAAATTAAATAAAAATTAACATTACAATAACTAATGGTATCTACTAAAAATTATAAAGTACATATATAAAAAATACAATATAATTCAAATTCTTATAATTTAATTAACGTTTCCTTCTTGTCTTCTAAAATGTTGCCACAAATGCTCCATTAAATTCGATTGCAATCGATAATGTTGTGTGCGATTATATTGGGAATAGAAAGTTAGTTAATTATATTTTCTTATATTGAAGATCATTAGTGAAGTGTCTTTTTTTGCTTATAAACAAGACCGGAGGGGTATTTTTATTTATTTATTTATTTTTATAACAAGACAATATATTTAAGAATAAAAGAGAAAAAATATATATTTTTATTTTTTAAAAAAGAATATTATTATTATTTGTAGTAATTATTATTTATTATTAATTAATTTATTTATTATTATTATTTGTTTATTAAGGTATTATAAAGTAAAAAAGGAAGAAAAAGACAAAAAACGGATCCCACAGAATCTTAAGTCAATAACATACTTAATTTAAGACTCGATCTCCACCAGATTTTGAAGATTAGGAAAGAGTTTAGAAGAAAATTTGAACTTAAAACTTTCCACCAAACTCTGTTTGTGGATGCCCTATGCCTGAAGCAATAGAATGAAACGAGTTTAGTGTTTAATGCTGAGTTAAGGACAATTTATCATGGATTGCATGTATACGTAGCTTGTAGGCGAGAGGATCCAGGAAAATATTTGATAATCAGATTTTTATATATATACTCACCCTTGTTCTACTATCCTTTGAAGTATTTGATGGTGCTCGCAAGCTAGTGACTTTGTTTGGTCTCATGTTTTTCTGGAAGTTAACGTTATTGTAGATAATTTTGCTAAAGTTGGTCACTCAGTTAATTTTTGCTTATTACTTCCTTCGGTTTGTTATGTAATAAAAATAAAAAAAAGCATATTTTTCGTAATTTAAAATATAAGAAAAAGTTTGCTAACATTTTTAAATTTGTTTTATTCCTAATACTATTTTTTAAAAACATTTATAGAAAGTGGTTATCTCATTTGATTTTTGTTTCATTCATAATACTAATTTCCTAAAATACCTCTATTTTTTTTATAAGTTTGAAAAAATTAAATACAATCAACTATAATAACCTTAATAAACATAATTTTAGTTTTTTTTATATATTAAAAACAGGAGGAAGTAGGTGCTAAAATTTAGTTGTCATTGTTTTTTAGTAGAGGTATGTAATTTTCTCTTGGTTTGGGCTTTGCTCCCGTTTCAAATCATGAGATCATTGGGATTAAATCGGATAGAATCGAAAAATGTGATTTGGGTTGGTTTTATTGTCGGATCCGATCTCAAAATTTTCAAACTGTTATTTTATGATTTGATCCATACTTTCATAATTTTTGAAACAATGAAAACCAGACCGGACTAGTTATTATTATATATATTTTTTCTTAAAAAGAAAGCAACACGGCTGTACAGGGTTTCTAAGGTAGCATTTCCCAAGTGATGTATCATCCAATGCTCTAATTTTTTTGTTTTCATTTTGAGAAAAACCATTTTTAACCTTAGCAAATTCATGTTTTTCACACTTTTTCCCATGCTTCACAGCACTGCACCATTTCTCTCATCAAACAACTAACTCCAACAACATAAATAGAAGTTATTGAAAGATTATGAAAATTATAATAAAGTCTTTTCAATTGTTTGTTAAGTAGATCCCGATATATAGGAGTAGTCTTTTTTTTTTTTTTAATGCATGAAAGCCAAAATATATATATCAAGAGCACAAGATCATAGCTAGATGTAGTCTTTTCAATGTGTTAAATAGGTAAGATTCAGATCGGACCGGATCAGATTATTTATTAACGATTTGATCTTTATATATAAAATACATTTAAATTAAACTAAATTGAACTATGTTGATTTAATTGGTCTGATCTCTGATATCCGTTAAAAACTAGACCGAACCAGATTGTTACATCCCTAATTTTTTTAGTAACCTAAAGCAAAATTTTGAAATAAAACCCTTTTAGTTACCAAAGATCACATGACCACCGAAATTTCATTTACTTAAATTTTTTTCACAAAAGTAGTAACTGAACTTTTTATTCAACAAAAATTTCCCATCAAACTGTGCAACTCATCCAAAGTGAAGAAAGATGGTGAGAAAAGCACCAACAGGGTGTAGTTTGACCCACTATTTATGTCGTTTGACCCACTATTTACATAAATAGTGCAAGACCCACCATTATTACCAAAGTAGTATAGTCGTGCTCATGATATACGACTTCTTTGCAAAGTTGAATAAATAAGATGTGGTCAATACTATACATAAAATTTAGGCACATCCAATAAAATTTAAAAAAAAATAAAAAATAAAAATAAAAATAAAATAAAATAAAATAACCAGAAAATATAAAATAGCTGAAAAATATATGAAAATAACAGAACAAATTCAGACTAATTATGAGTGACATAAGAATCACAGAAAAATTAGAAATAATAATAAAAATGCTAAAAGAAATACAAGAGAGAGAAATAAATCTAAAAATAGAAGAAGTCAGATCTTTGGTTAGAATCATTAAAGAAGAAGAACAAAAACAACTAATAATTCCTTCAAACAAAGGAAAATTAACTTTATTCGATAAACCACCATTAAGATAATATGGAAGATCTTTCGGATAAACTACAAGAACAAATGAATCAATTAGGTAGACTTATGGCTACTTTAAATATAGAAGAAGAAGAAGAACCTAAAGAATTAGTTTATGATTTTGACTCAGAGGATTTTAATCCATATGAAGATGAGGATTACGAACAGCCTAGTTTTGTAAAGGCTGAGGAAGGCCAAACTTCAGGAGAAAAACGAGAAACAAATACTAGACCAAATTATAACGAACCATATTATAAATGGAACGAAACTAAATTTAGAAAGATCCCTCAAAAATATACACCTATAATAGAAACAACAATCCAAGAAAACATCCTTGAAGTTGATTGTAGGATAGAACAAGATAAAATTATACATACTTGGTATCAAGAACTAAGTATTATGCTTAGTCTTCAAGAAGAACTAAGAAATTTGGATAGAAAAAATCAATGGAATTTTATTCTATACAAAACTAGAGGAATCGCATCAGAATTTCTGCAAGATATCCCTCAAGAAGAAATAGAAAAAATAATAGCAAATACAAGCTCTAAAGTTATCGACATAGTTTATCGAGTCATAGTTGAAGAGTTTATAGGAAGAGAAGCAAACACAAGTGAAATAAGAACTCTAGAAATAAATAGAGCAATATGGCATCTTACAAATTTAAGAATTTGTAATATGTGTTATTTAGAAAATTTTATATGCGAATATAAATTTTTTTACTACAAAGTAGAAAAGGGAATGAGAGAGAGTCTTGGCTTAGATGATCTCTTTTATAATAAACTTCCGATATCAGTTGGAGAAAAGGTAAAAGACATGTTCCAAGAACAAGTAAATTTGGGACAAGCAAGTAAAACCCTTGGAGGACGAATATCAGTTCTTAACCAATGGGTACAACAAGAATGTGCTAAAAAAAGAGCACGAAGAGAAGGACAAATTAGTCTCTGTTGCTCAAAATTCAGAGATAGAGTGGGAGAATATGGATGTGAAAGACAACCATATAATCCATATAAGAAGGGAAGAAGTTCGCATAATTACAGAAAAACTGATAAGCGTAGGTATAAGAAGTCTAAAAACAAGAAAAGATTCTTCAGAAATAGAGAAAAATATAAGAAAAACAAAAGGAATCATTGTCCATCAGGAAAGAAAACAACCTGTCGTTGCTGGATCTGTGACGAAGTAGGGCATTATGCCAATAAATGTCCCAAAAGAGGACAGGATAAAAAGAAAACAGAAACTTTAAGAATAGCCTTTGGAATAGGATATGAGCTGATAGAAGATTCTGACTTAGAATCCGATGATAGTTTACTAGAATTCTATAGTTCTAGTGAAGATGAGCAGAATCCTGAAGAATGGTAACCATAATGCTACCTTTATAAAAGTAGGGATAAATAAAAAGAGATTTTTGGCATATATTGACACTGGCGCAACTCTATGTTTCGCAAGAAAAAACATATCCAAAAATTGGAAACGATTAAGCAAACCTAAAAATATTATTATAGCAGATAAATCAATTCATGAACTATGGTTTTTCCTTGAAAATCAAAGCATACAAATGGAAGATTACATTTTCCAAGCAAAAACAATATACCTTCATGACTCAGGGGTAGATATAATTCTGGGAAATAACTTTCTAAAACTCTATGAACCATTTATTCAAAGAAAAAATACAATAAGCCTACATTGGTGGGACTTAGTTTCGAAAGAAACCCAAAAGGAGGTAAGAATGAAAATCATTACAAAAAACAAAATTTTAAGAATGGTTTCAGAACAAGCAAAAGGAGTATATTCAATACTTCACGAATTATACTTCTTTTCGGTAAACCTGGAAGACGAACTTAAAAAGGTTTGTAGTGATCACCCTCTTGACCCAATAAAAAATAAGAATCTAGAATTGATTACTATTAAACTTAAAGATCCAAACCAAGAGATCAATGTACCTAATAGAATTCCATATTCTGTAAGAGACATTGAAGAATTTAAAGCTGAATGCAAGGAGCTACTTGAAAAGAATCTCATTCGAGAGAGTTCAAGCCCACATTCCGCACCAGCTTTTTATGTTGAAAATCATAATGAAATTAAAAGAGGACGAAGAAGAATGGTTATCAATTATAAAAAGTTAAATAAAGCGACAATAGGAGATTCCTATAAGTTGCCAAGAAAGGATTACATTTTAGAAAAAATTAAAGGCTGTAATTGGTTTTCAACACTAGATGCAAAATCAGGATATTACCAATTAAGGTTATCAGAAGAATCCAAACCATTAACTGCATTTTCATGTCCACCTCAGAAGCAGTATGAATGGAATGTTTTGCCATTTGGCCTAAAACAAGCACCATCAATATATCAAAGATTTATGGATAGATCCTTACAAGGATTAGACCATATATGCCTTGCATATATCGATGACATAATTATTTTCAAAAAAAGAGCAAAGGAGGATCATGTTAACGCATGCCTCAAAGTTTTAAAAAGGATACAAGAAGTTGGGATAGTAATTTCAAAAGAAAAATCAATACTTTTACAGCAAGAAATTGAGTATCTTGGTTTAAAAATTGGAACCGAAGGAAAGATAAATTTATCACCACATGTTGCTGAAAAAATTCATCAATTTCCGGACGAATTAACAGATCGCAAACAAATTCAAAGATTCTTAGGAAGTTTGAATTATATTGCAGATCAAGGATTTTTCAAAAATTTGTCAAAGGAAAGAAAAATCTTACAGAAGAAGATTTCTGAAAAAATTCCATGGAAATGGACAGAAGATGATAGTAACGCCGTTAAAACTATCAAAGAAAAAACAAAGTTCCTACCAGAACTTTACAATCCAACAGAAAAAGATTTTTTAATTATAGAAACTGACGCTTCAGAAACCGTATGGGCTGGTTGTATGACAGCAATTCCTAATGGAAAGGCTATACTACAATTAGATGAATACGGAGAAAGGTTGGATTGCGGGAGTAATCTAGCTAAGAAAGATGTGGAAGTCCTTGAGGGAGGATATACACATGAAATAAAAACTGCTATAAGTTCAAAACCAAAAAGCCTTCCAACAGAAAAGCACGAAAGAAAGCTATGTCGATATGTATCGGGCACATTTACAGATGCTGAAACACGATACACCATAGCAGAAAAAGAAACCTTAGCTTGTCTAAGGATCCTTGAAAAATGGAAGATTGAACTTCTACCAACAAGGTTCGAATTACGAACTGATTCACAATATTTAACAGGTTTTTGGAGATACAAGCTTCAAGCCGATTACAAAAAGGGAAGATTAATCAGGTGGCAATTAAAGCTCCACCAGTTCAATCCATACATCAAATACATCAAATCAGAAAAAAAAACGCATTCGCAAATACCCTCACAAGAGAATGGAAAGCATCATAAAGCAACTACAAAATCAACTTAAACAGAAAGAAGAACAGATTGTCAAAGCTGAAGACTCTATCAAAACTCTCAGGCAGGAGAGGGGGGAGATCATTACAGCAATCTCAACCCTAAAAAACCAAAATTCAGAAGAAAATGCATTAGAAACTTCAGAAGCAATGACTGCACTAGAAGAACCTCCTTCAACAGAAAATGAAACTGAAAAATGGTACGTTATCTTTGAAGGACCTCTTAAAGGAGTCTATAATAACTGGGAAATCGTAAAATCCCATGTAAATGGAAAGAACGTAGCTTTTAAAAGCTATTTGAAAAAAGAAGAAGCAGAAAAGGCTTACAATGAAGCATACAAAACCATAACTGAAGCAAAAGATATTATGAAAGATAAAATGAAAGGAGTAATCCTAGGAAAAAAGAAAGACATCCCGGAAGGACATCTGAAAAGAATGATGGGCCTAACTAGAACAGTCACCCCTCTCAATCATGCAAAACAGCAGCAAACATGGCGGTTAGCAACGGGATACACCCAGGAGATGAACGGAGAAATGTTCTATCCAAGGCATAGGTATTTTGGCGCTAAAGTAAATATTCTGCCAGGAGCAGACCCAGAATTAGTATTCGATTTTTTCCAAACAGGAATGATCGACACTCTATATGTAGCAACTCCAGCAGGGCGAGAAATTCCAGAATTAAAGTTCTTTCCAGAAGGAATCCGCAATATGGTTAAATCTTTCAACAACAGATTTGCCAAGGGAAAAGAAATATATTTAAATTTTATTTCCTCATATCCAATAATCGACGACAGAGATACTGTTCGACTAGAATCCATCCAATTAATCAAACTTGGATACTCCAATGGAGAATACCAGGCAATTGAACAAAGTCATAAAGGAATACCAATTAAAGAAGAAATGATCATTGAATCCATAACCGGATTAATTCACGGTACGCTCAGGCTTGGTTCAGCAAGCACTGAAGGAATCAAAAAATTTAAAATCATATATGTCAGTGAAAAAATACTGATGTATTCTATAAGTAAAAGGGAAGCCTCAAAAGAAGACACAAAGTCCATAGAAGCCTTTGAAGAACCCATCATAACCCTCACCAAATACATGGAAAAGCTCGATAAAAATTACCAGCAGGCCTTGTGTGAAAGATTCAAGCACTTGGAACAACACCAATGCCCCCTCTGCAAAGAAGAAAAAATCCTAGAAGATCTAACGGTCGAAGATTGCTAAAAAGTGTCGGCAAGATTAGACCATAGATTAAACTGTCGGTAGAAACCGACAAAATGTAGCTAAAAATGTAATGGGGACCAAATGAGTCATCCACCAATAATAAGTGTCGGCAGTTGTCCACTGTCTTATCTTTATCTTTTTAGGAGTGGATATAAACTATCCACACGTCCAGGTTGAAAACGCTTGCTTTAAGTTATCCAACCTCACTTGTAATATATAAAGGGATGCTGAGACCCTATTGTTCTCAGAGCGAAATCATTCCATAAATAAACAAGTTTGTTTATCCTTCCTACTTCTGATATCTTCATATAGAAATAGGAAGTTCTGCTAAGTAGAACTTAGGTTGAGTCTGCGAACTCCCTAAGTTGCCATGAGGTCATACTCTGGAGGGCAACCACATCAAGAAAAGCGCGAGGTCACACTCTGGAAGCAATCAAAGAACATTTCAGAAAAGCCAAAGATCAGGTATTATACCCATCCATAAACTCTTATATACTTAGTCATGACTACTGAAATCGAACAAAGTATAATAGAAAATCAAGAAGACCAAGATGGATACTATTTTGATACAATCTTTGACAAAAAAATAGAAAAGGAGGATTTTACTCTAAAAGAAAATGACAACTTTAAGAACAACATTATTTGTAGTTTAAAAAATATAATATCTAGAAGAAATATTTTAAAATTCGGAATGATGATAGGAGAGCTTCCTGTTCCAATTGAAAAAACAGAAGGAGATGTTATGATCTCAATAATAAATAAGGCACAAATACAAAAAAGAATTAGATCTATCAGGGAAGAAGACAGACCCAAAATCCAGTATATTCATATATCTACTATTCAGATAATTTTGAAAAGCACATATATGAAAGGAATTGAATCCCCTATGGTTTTAGAAATATTAGATAATAGACTCATAGAAAAAGATGATGCAGTAATTGCCAAAGGGCAATGTAATTTAAAGAAAGGTAAAGTCAAATTTGATGTTAACCTTCAGATAGGACTATCATTAAAAGATAAAGATCTAGATAGATCCATAGTATTCCATTATGAATTACTTAGAAGGAACTTTATGAAAAAAGAAAATTCACCTTTTACAATTTGTTATAAGGTTAATTATGCCTTGAGTAATAGTCATCATAGTATTGAATTCAAGGGAAAGGATTTAATTTACATAAATGAATTATTTACCCCTTTGGTCCAACTAGAAACACAAAAATTCCAAAAATTTGAAACTAAAAGGTTGTTTTTACCCTCTTATAAAAGAAGTCAATCAGAAAGAAGAGAGACTGATTTCCAAGAACTAAACAAGAGACTTATAGAAATTGAAAATAGACTATGAAGATTACAAAAATATATCCAGAAATAGAAAACTTTTGGAGAGTAGAAATTGAAACAAATTCTGAAGAATTTTGGATTAATAAAAGGATAGATTGCTATATAGCCTTCATAGAAGAAAAATTAATAATTATCAACCAATTAACTTCAATAAAAGAGGTTAACGAAAAAAAATTAAATTAGAGTGGCTTAAAGAAGAAATCATTATATCCATAGTTGAAGATAAAATAGATCAAGAACTAGATGAAGCAGACTGGAAAGAATATTATAACGATTTATGGTATAAAGAGCAAGATAATCACTTTAGTGATTACTATTAAAATGCCAGGATATACTTGGAATACCCTTTTTGAAGAAAAATACAAAAAAATAAAAGAAATAAATGAAATATTACATCATCTTATAATATATGTTCAAGGAGAATATAATCAAAACACTGAAAATTTTGATTTAAGAAGTATATATAATAGATTAATAACACGTAAAGTGTTATTGGAAGGATACCAAAGAAGAGTAGAAGATACTCTATTAATTTTAGAATACATAGAAACTGGGGAATATAGATTAGAAGATAATAAGGAAACCCTAGAAAATAGAATTTTAATACCAACAGATATTGAAGTAACAATAAAAATTGCAGAATATGCACAAATTATTGGCTATGAAGAATAGCTAATTTCAGCACTTCCGCCTCAAAAAATCTGGTATCAGAGCTAGTCTACGGACTGGTTCTACATTAAAAATGGAAAGAACGAGCGAATCCATAATTGAAACTCTTAAAAGAGACTTAAGAAAAATAAATACTGAAATAGCATGGCAACAAAAAACAATAGAAGAATTAACTACACTAAAAAATTCTATAAAAATGGAATTAACTGATTTGCAAGAAATAAATCAGTTGATTAAACATGCTAAGATACAAAAAGAAATAGCAAAAGAATTAAGAAAAAAGATAATAAATAGACCAAGTTATGGTTTTTAGGCAAAAGAATAAAAATCCAAGAAAAGAGTGGCTGTGCCCACACATACAAGAATAAGTGCAAAGTATAGGATCACTAGCCCACAACAAAACTACACCAGTTTGGTAATAATATGAAAAGGTGCACTAGTTTGGTAATAAACTAGTCAAACTACACCGGTTATGTAAAGAAGCCAAAGATGGTGGGGGACTAAGTGACTATGATACAGTGACTTGTCAAACATATTCCCTCACTCCCTCATGCTATCAACACACAAACATGCATTGTAGAACTATAGGCCAAAATATGTAGGGCCAAGAGTTCCACATGTCACAGCTTAGTTCAACCACCCATGTTGGTCCCCTTTGTGGGTTTTATTCTCCCTTCAATATTTCATCAGCCTGCACAACCCCATTTTTTTCTGGCCAGCTTTCTTGGAAGATAAACAATGAAGGTGATTCAAAACCATTCATACAATCATTTTTTTTCTCTTATATAGCATGTTCAATTTTATTTTACTTTTCCTTTAATCCTTCCTTATCATCAGTGTTCTTATAGGCATTAGTTGTTTGTCACAGATCTTCAATTGGATGCACAAGAGGTTTCATAATAACACTCTGAAGGGTTTGACCCCCGGCCTACAACTTTAACTTCTTTCATTACCAACTCATTTTTTTTTTTATGAATCATTTTTCTTCTTTTTTTTTCTTACTCAGATGGGTTTGCTTCAAATATCAAAAAGACTGAACCAACAACAAACAATGCTGATGATAGTCAAGCTTTGCTGAAACAAGTTGCCCTCACTGATTTACTTGGGGGTTGGGAAGATGGCATTCTAACCATTGGTACTCTTGGCTATGATCCCGTGAAAACCATCAACCATAATAGTGAGTACTTTCCTTTAGAAACTGAAGGTGAAGAACCTAAAGGAGCAGAGGATATCAATTCTGATGATGATGGAAACTGCTGCTACAATACTGAACACGAGGAACTGAATCCATTGATGCAATTTGAGCAAAACTTTGAGGATGATGTTGTTGTTATTGAAAGTACAAACCATGAAGAACAAATGGTTTGCACTTATTACAACAATGAAATTGTGATGGCTACTTCATCAACTGTGATTTCTCATCATGATGAGATCATGGAATCAAGTAATGATGCTGATGAGATCATCAAGAAGAACAAAGGGGAAAGGATCACATTAGCTGATCTTTTCTTGGCTGATTCTGATGTTAAGATGAAACTTGACCCTGCCAAAGTCTTTCTTGAGTCAGGTGAAAAATCGAGCTTTAAAGCAAAGCATGGATTCTCTTTTGCTAAGAAGCTCATTCCTCGTGTTAAGGAAAATCCACATCCAATGAAAGATATCAAAAACGTAAGTCATGTGTGCATTATGCATTTGCTCAATGACTATATCGAAAAGGTTTTTCTAATACATGTCTTATGGATCGGATGAGTAAATTTTTATGGAAAAACTTAAAATATCGCATCTTATATATATAGTATAAATAAACTTATTTTTTTTATAAGACAAATTTACTACATAAACTTATTTTACTGTACAAATTATTTTTTAAAGTATTCTTAACATTTGTTTTGAGACATAAATTAACAAAAAATCATATAGAAAATACCCTAATTAATGCATTTGAAAAATATTAGGTATAGGTAGAAGCACTTACACAAGCATCACCTTCACATTTTGATCATCTCATTATTGCACCTTATTATTTTCTATGTAGCTACACTCTACTTGTCCTATGCGGTAAGAGCCTTTGGTTGCTAATTGCTATGAACATTTATAGTCGGAGAGTACAATTTGAACCGAGATTTTAAATTATAATCGGGATGTTCCCGAGAGTCAGCTCAACCGATTAAATTATGCGGGACCGACTAATCCAGTTTGAGGGGTCCAAGGGTTAAGGTTTTATTTCTCTCCCAACATTGCTGCGGGAGATCGAATCATGGTTCGCCTTACCAAGTGCAGTCCCTGGTCACTGCACCAACAGCTCGTTGGTCACTAGCTTCCTCATCCCCTTGAAAAAGAAAAAATATTTGTTTATAAAAAAAAAAATATTGTTGTGGTTATAATTCCATTTGCGGATGGAAGGGTCAACAGTGAACAATTATGAGAAAGTGCAACTATAATTTAGGTCACAATATGATTGTAGAGATAACCGAAACCACTAATTGCAACCTTGATTAATGTTGTTGTAGACCTCATTTTAAAACCCTAATCTGAATTAAGCTTTGTAATATTGCGGATTTGCATGAGTTGGTTTAATTAACTATTTTGAAACGTTGTAGCTGATGAAGAAGATGTTAAAGAGGAAAATTCACCCGGATCTTGAAATTAAGAATCACAAACCAGAAGGCCATGAAGTGAATGCAGCTGGAATAATTGATAATCACAAGAATGAAGGGGACAACGACTCTGCTTATTTTCTTCCAATTTAAGGTACGATGACATGACAGCTCCAATTCCCTTTTCCTTCAATACCCATTTCTAATATTTTCATTTGCTTGTGGTGTGGAGGGTTTATGGGAAAACCACGAGTTGTGGCTGATATATGTGTGTGTTTCCTTCTACTAAAGTAGTGTCTGTTATATGGTTTTTCTTCTTTGTTTTCACTACACCTGACAAACAGATACCGTAAATGTTGCCACTTTTTTTTTATAACATAAACGGGCCTACTCCTTGAAAATTTATCGTAGGACTTCTCATAATTTTAACCTATTAGAAGGAAAAGAAATTAGGAAATTTCTAACATGAAACCTAAGATTAGATGGTTGCTATATATGCAACCTTATATTAAGCAAATAAGAAGTTGACACATAAGACATGTGTGCCATGTCATTTCTTGAAGCATTCAAATATAATTTTTACAATTTAGTCCAACATAAAAAGTAAATTAATTTAATTTAGTTCTTTGTACCTATTGGCAAATTATAATTTTTAATTTTAAAAAACATTATTAAAAAAAAAGTTGCTAAGAAGTTGCCAATAGGTACAAGGGACTAAATTAAATTAATTTACTTTTTATGTTGGACTAAATTGTAAAAATTATATTTGACTGTTTCAAGAAATGACATAGCACACATGTGTTATGTGTCAATTTCTTATTTGCTTAATATAAAGTTGCATAGCAACCATCTAATTTTAGGTTGTATATTAGTAACCCCAAGAAATTAAAGTTTAACTTTTATTTTTAAACATAACGGGCCTACTTCTTGAAAATTTTTCCATGGATTTCTCACAACGGTTTTGACCTATTAGCATGAAAAGAAATTAAAGTTTAACATATTCGTTTATCTTTTTTACGTTCTGAAATAAAAGCTCCTTCATCTTTTTGGCCCTTATGTCACGCAATCACAGGTTTCTTTTCTTAAAAAAACAACTTTTCTTCCTCGAAATTTGCTTAATTGTTAAAAGAGTGACCTAAGGTATTGGTTTAAAAAAAAAAGTAATTTTACCTTGAAAAATTGTGAATTTAAAACTTCGAGAACCAATGGATTTAAATTTTCAATGAAAGTTTTCCTTTAATGTATTCATTAACCAATGCCCATTGGTTAGCAATACCCAAAAAAAAAAAGGAGAATAGAACAATCACAATACAAAAGTTTAACATAAAAAATATTGAACCGAAAAAAAAACAATCATGATCATTACTTAAAGACAATAAAAAAATAATAATATGTGAAATCTTTTAAACACATTGAATATTTTTCCTTGACCTCAATATACTCATACTCTCTAAAGTATGTACTTATATTAGACAAATTAAAACAAAGAATTTGAGCTTAATATATAACATTGTTCTTTTTTTTTTAAAACCAATCTCATATTATGTGAAACTTGTTAAAATAGTATTCATATTTCAAACAAAACATAGCTATTTATTCAACAAAAAAAAACACAGTTATTTTAGCATATAAAGGTTTGGCTTATTTATGTCTTTAGTCTCTGAAAGTTAGGAGTATTTTGGTTTTTGTCCGGTAAATTTTTTTGACCTTGACTCATTATACTTAATTGTTTTTAGCTTAGGAAAAATTCGTTAATTGCTTATGTGCTTAATGGAACGCCACATCAACATTCATGTGTGCAAGTATTGCGTATCATCGGTAGAAAGACGTGGATGATTCGAGCCCGCATGAGCAAAAGGGTCAAAGCCCAATCCAAATCTGTTTGTGGATTGAGTTTTGACCCTTTTGCTCCTACAAGTCTGGATCATCCACGTTATCCTTCTCGTGGCACACACGCAATACTCGCACACGTTTATGCTGATGTAACGTTCCGTTAGTCACATCAGCGGTTAACGGATTTTTTCTAACAGCAATGATTAAAACCAAATTTTCAAAACAATCAAGGATGAGTGAAGATTAAAAAAAAAAAAACTTCCAAAAACCAAAATCAAAACATCCCCAATTTTAAGAAATGAAAGACATAAATAAGCCTAAAGATTTATTAGTTGATTGACCGTAACCTAATCAACTTTTCGCATAGTCAATTATCATTTGCTTTTGTAACCCAAAATAGGTGTATATTCTTTTATTATTTTTTCTATTACGGGAAGCCTAATATTTATCATTAATGGGCTAAAGTTAAGTGCCACAGCAAGCGGATCAGACATAACGCCTAAATTCAAAATCTTAAGACATTAATCATTTGGGTCCAACTATTTATATATCTTTCTCATTTTATACATCACTCCGTGAAATGTATTTCTTTCACACTTGTCCCTAAAAAGTAAAAACTTTTGGAATGTCTTGCCAAGCAAACCAATACTATGATTTACCGTATAGATCACTTTCAAAAAATTTAAAAAAAAAAAAATTATCGTACAAAATACTTGTCGGATAACACGGTAAGAGCCATCATCGAAGGCAAGAGCATAACAACATTTGATTAAGGATATATTTTACACAACTACTTGATAAGTTATTATAAGCTATTCCATATACCTTTTTTAATATTAGTATATAAATATTTTTAATCAGCATATTAACTTATAAACTAGTAACTTATTCAAATAAATCCATTTATTAAAAACAATCAAATAAATTATTAAAGTGATAAAGGAGCTACGGGACATAAAAATGTTAGATCCAGATTTAAATTTCAATGGCAACACTTTTTCCGTCATCCCCTTAAAAAATATACCTATAAAAAATAGATAAATAGAGTATATAAAAAAATCTTGAGGTGAGTAGATTATTTTCGGTCTTTTAGAATTAAGCATAAGAAGTTAAAAATTAAGGGAAAAAATTATGTTGTAAACTAACTAAGTAAATTATTTTATAAGTTTTAAACATTTAGTTTTACAATAAAATTAATTTTTTTAGTCTCGAAGAAAAAAACTGAATTTAAGAAAATGCCTTCCGGATTTGTCATGCTATCGTCAGTATATTTCCACCTATACTTTTATGGCATGCATGCCTTTTCAGGCCTAATAGAGATGCTGGATTGAACATGGGTCCCAAATGTCATTTTCCAAATTATATACACAAATAAACAAAGTTTAACACAAATGATTGGGTTTTTTAAGTATGCTATTAAAAGTTTAATTTTTATTATATGTATATGTGTTATGTTAGCGAGTGCTTTAAGGATATTTTTTAAGCAATACTAATTGAATGACTTATTATTGAATCAACATTTTCGATATACAAAATTCATCATTTTCCTATCAAAACTATTTCTTTTAACTTCTTAAACAATGTTTTAAGAAAATTTGTTTATATATATATATATATATATATATATATATATAAAAGTTCGTTGATAGAAACAAATCTTATTTTTTGGTCTTTATTTGGTCTGTCTTTGGTTAGTATCACAGGTGTCCCAAAACATATTTAATATCAAGGAACCCTTGAGACTAATCCTATACGAGATCATGTTCCTATGTCTCTCCTTTCTATTCTCATATTCTTAAGTTGTCAGGATCGCACCACTTGAGTCAGCCTTGTTGATTATTTTTTCGTCTTTATATCTTGAAAATGATTACTCTTTAATTTTCAGCTAAGAAATATTTGGTGAATAATAAGCCAATCGTTTTAAATTTATGGGTCCCTCCTCCAAAGTAACTCTGGAAAATCCAACCAAGAGAGTCAAAAACGTATTAACCTTTATTAAAATTGACGGATGGAGATTGTTTTATCATGAACTATTTTCTAAGTCCCCTTCTGGCCCTTATTGCCTGCCAATATAAAGCAAAAGTGGGAAGAAAAGCCCATTAACGTAAGAACTTTCCATAATTTCGGAACCACTGTAAGTGTGTATATATGCTTTTTACTTAATTTTATTGTTAACCCATGTTACAATTTCAATTCTTTATCACTTTTTGTTTTTCCTTGTGTTGGTCTTTACGTAACATAAAGGAATAATATGATTAAAAAAAATTGAAAAGGAATGTTGAAGAGCTAGAGAAGAAAGAATATTTATTTAAAAAAAAAAAATTAGGCGGAGTATGCTCTTCTCTTTTTTCTGGTTTAATTTTTTGCTTTAGGGGGTGTTCTTTCCTCTGTTCTAGGCTTTATTGTATTTAGACCATTGTTTTTTTTTTCTCTTGGAGTATACCTTATACTTCTTTATAGGTTCTTGAATGATTTTTTGTCTTATAAAAAAAAAATGTTAGCACGTACAGAAAATTTTTTTTATCAACAAAGAAAACTTATTAAAATCAAATTGAGTATAAGAAATACTCAAAAACAGTCAATACAAGCACTACAGAATAATATAAAATTTCAAGCTCACCCACAAATTTTTGTTTAAGAAGAAAAATGAAAAAGGATAAGTAAATATTGTGGAAGCCAATGTAGATAGGCTTGGTCACTCTGGATAAGATTTGGATTCTGTTGTACATGACAGTGCTATCTACTATCTAGCTAGTGTAATGTCTCTACTTAATGGGTCGCTGAGGAGTAAATACAACCAAGGGGAAATTAAGTAAATTTATTTCTGCCTATTTTTATTTATAATAATAGTGAAATTATTGGGTTTAATTGGATTGTTGTATCTGGCTTGTTGCAGGTAGTAGCTAGCGATCGATGAGCGCTGGGATGTCACTGTAATGTAGACTCTATTATTTACAATATGTAAGATTAAATACTTATTAGGTTTTCTTCGCATATTTTATGGCCAGTGTATTGAACTATGACATTCTGTAATTCGTGGCATCCCTTTGTTTCTGTTTGCTTTAGTTGACGTGGATGTCTCAAATATTTGTGGCTGTGGTTGAGGTTTATTTTCTTTCTTTTGGCATGCATGCCTTTTATTTTATGCAATAATTTGGATTATAAATGGTTTTTCATGCATGAGAGCTGAACAATATCATTATATTATATGGTGACAGCTTAATGAATTAGCTAATTTTTTTATTTTATTTTTTTATAATCAACGAATTAGCTGATCTAATTTTTATATGTCAAACTCGTTATAATAAAACTTGTTAAACTCAAACTCGACCAGAAAGCTGATCTAATTTCTATAATAAGTTAAACTCGTCAGAATTAGCTTTTGATTAGCACAAGTTTATGAAATGAGACGAATATTGAGTATCAGTACAACTGATTGAGGTTTTCTCTATTTACTTTTTACACGAAAATCTTGACTCTAATTGAGATGAATAACCAGAGATGATCTTGACTAGTACTTCAGGACGATGGTGATCTATTCTCATGTTTAACCAAATTGTCAAAACCAAATTTTCAACTTGTCATTTATTTAGCACCTTCAACTGCTATTTATAAATTCAAATTCATAAGACTTAATTTTAAATTTTTTATATATTTTATCACAACAATTAAGACTCATCAAATTCATAAGATTCATGTATTGACATAACATCATCATTCTACTTAATTTTAAGATTCAAGATTCAGTTTCATTTTGAATCCAATTGCTATTTATAAATTCAATTTTTTTATTTTTAATGAAAAATATTTGCATTAATATAATATTTATAAGTTAAATATTTTATATTTTAATATATTTGCATTCAGGTATCATTTAAAAGCTAAACTAGTATAAATAAAAGCCAATTGAAATTATAAAGTGAATAAAAAATAGAAATACAATACAATACAATTCCAAACAGGGAGTTACTAACATGCAATCTAAATTTGGATGGTTGCTTTGTTAAACTAATAAGAATTTGTCACCTAATACATATATGTCATGTCATTGCTTAAAATAGTCAAAATTGATTTTTGCAATTTAGTCCAACATAAAAAAATAATTTACTCCCTCCGTCCCTTAATATAGGGTATTATTTCGGTAGAATTTGTGTCTTTTTTATAAGTCGTTTTAGAATATCTAGGTAGTATTAAAGAGTTTATTCCAAATACACCCTTCATAATTGCATAGGGGTGATAGGGTAATAATTACAATAGAGAGAGAAATGAATAGAGTTACGTTGTAAAGTTTTAAATAGAGTTGTCTTTGGAATGACAACATATTTTTTTGATAAAATTTAGAGTAATAATTACTTTTTTTAATCTGCGTGAATTAGGTAAAAGTGACTTATAATTATATTAAGGGACAGAGGGAGTAGTTTTTAATGTTGGACTAAATTGCAAAAAAATCAATTTTGACTACTTTAAGCAATGACATGACATACATGTATTAGGCGGCAAATTCTTATTAGTTTAACAAAGGGTTGCATAGCAACCATCCAAATTTAGATTGCATGATAGAAATGTTCTTCCCAATATTATCAAGTTAAAAGAGAGAAATCTAAGTGAACAAAGTCATGACTAGATTTTCAAAATTAGCATAACTTTATAGAAAATTTAACGTAAAAATTTAGTATAAAACTCTTTTAAAATTCTGCTATGAATGCCATGGTTGCATGGTGCATAACTCTATTCACCAACCCTTGTGCAACTCCCCCCGGAAATACTAAGCTAAAGAAGGAGCACATGCTTCAGAAAGTATTTAATTTGAGGTGAATATAGGTGGATCCATGAGACTTTGTGAGTTTGTGAATTGTGATAACAATTGTCCATAGTCCATACCAACAGCTTGCTTGTCTGCATATTTCTGTATTGCAAATCGGTGGCCTAACATAACAAGTTAATGCTGAGCAAATCCGGTGAAGGCTGAAAAGAATGATTGAAAAATGATCAGCACCTTTTTAATTTCATTAATTGACTTTTCCAAACAGATTTTTTTCCTAACCAATGCCTTAGGGTAGTTTCAATATATATTGAAAAATCCAAGAATTGAATACTTTTTTTGGTAAAAAAAATCAAAAAAATATTTCTTTCATATTCATTAAATCAGCACTTTTCAATATTGATTTTTAAATTTTGTTTGTTCCCTTTGAGAACATGTGTTATCAAACAAAACCAACCCAATCACATTTTTTGTTTTTGTTTTTTAAATGACAGCTAATTTTTAAACAAGTATTAAGAACCAACCAGGATGATTAGCTCAGGCATACAAGTTTACTTTAATTTTTTTTTTTAAACAATGATCTAAATTTGAATCTTACAGCTTCCAATTGAGAGAGCCTATAATGAAAAAATTCTCGGCTTTTTGTTTCTTAGCTTTGATACGAGGGATTTCCAATAAAAGGATTTAGTTAATATATAAGATTTTTTTTTGGGAATTTTTACTTTCAACAAAAAAAAAGGTAGTTAAATTTGTTAATAGCATTAGAAGTATGAAAATTTTATATATTTTTTCAAGGTTTTGCAAAAAGAAATGATTAAATATTATTTAAAATTCAAATAAGATATTATAAATATGACAAAAAAATCTCTAAAATAATATATATATATATATATATATATATATATATATATATATAAGGAGGGAATAATAATTTAATTAAACCACCGCACTACTTTAAATCGTTTTGTCCACTTTGATAGAATCATAAATCAAAGCCAATGCAAAAGAAATGAATGCATTTTATATTAAGTTAAAATGTACTTTTCCCATTTTATAAGAATGGTAAAAAATGATAACATTTTTTGTCCCAAATCAAAATTAAATTAATTAATAAAAAACGTAAAAATTATAAACTTTGAATTTTGACTGATTGATCAATGTATAATGTATTAAATTAGTTGCTTAATAATTCTTTAATATGTTAGACAAACCATCAAATTATGTTTACCCAATGATTGAGCTTATTATTTATAAATAATGGGCTTAAGTCAAATAGCATATAAGTAAATTTGACACCACGTATTACTCCAAAATTTTAAGATAATGGATTTATAGATTTCATCACTTAAATACACATAATTTATTTATTAATATACAATATGTTGTTACTTCTTTATTCACGGAACAACTCACACTACTTGAAATCCTACCGAATTGCGCAAAAAAATTCATAAAAAGTCTCGTTATGATTTCAAGTCCACGAGTTTGAGGAAGAGAAACGATGGTGTAGGAGGTGACACATAGGGGGTGACAATAGTTACCAAGTTCAATAGCCAATTCGATTTTGAAAATATTGGTATTATCCGCTCTAGTAAGTAGACATTGTTGTTTCAATTTTATTTTGTTGGGATAGGGTGTGCTGTTTTTGCCATAATAGGACTTTTTTTATTTTTCTCACCATAATTTTGTTAAAATAAAATTTAAATTTTAAAATTAATATTTTGTAACTTTTGCAGGTTATTTTTGAGTAACTTGATTCCCTCCTTAAATATAATCAAATAATATATTATGGTTTTTTTTTATTTAAGATTAAGAATTTTCTCCTCCAAACATCTACGGAATAATATCTTTTCAAATGTAGTGGATTTTATTTCAACAATAATGATTCATGGTATAGATCAAATCATGCTTAAAAAACATAATTATTTACCAACTGTATCGTGAGCTTTATTGGTTATATATTATTAATTTAGATGTAAACTAAAGAGTTCGCAAGTGTTAGATCAATTAGTAGAGCCGTAGAAAATGAAGTGTTGGAACCATATATTGTTCAAACTTTGGTGATAACTTTTTTTTTCCTATATATTAGAACCGAAATTTATTTCGACCAAATCGACAGATTCGACATAGAGGTAATGTTGAAGGTAAGTGGACTTGTATTCTAAGTACAAAAGTGATTTTGGCAAACATATACCTATGATGAAAAGGGAAAGATTTGGACGGAGAATTGTTGCACAGTCTAAGCAATATCTTAAAAATGTCAAAAGTTAGCTGACAACATTTAATGGAGAAGTTACCGTATTCGGTAGAGTTAAGGCATTATTAATTCTAGCTACAACTACCGTATCAAAGAATGGCTATAAAAGGAGCCAATTCTCATGGTTATAATTCATGGTTGAGATTAAAGTAAGAGATCATGTTCACATATCTGGATGAATCTTCACATTGGCAGAAAGTGAGGAAAAAGATGAATAAAAACACACTTATTAGAGCTTCAAAAGTGATAGTGTGGGAATTAGTTATGTATAATTATGAAATCCTCTTGGGAAAGAAAAGAGGGGAAAAACCTTTCCAAAGAGGTCTTCCGTTTCTTTCTTGTTGATTGAGGATTGGATATGGGAATTATGTTTCTTTGTCGAAACAAGTTTCTCCTTTAATGAAATGCTTCAACCTTTGTAAAGCTTCCATGAAATAAGAGATGGTTGTTTCGGTTGAGGAACAAATAAGTGGTTCAGGTAGCTTCATAACTCAAACATAGCTTGAACAATTTTGCAAGCCACTTCTGATTCCCATATCATAAAATCTTAGTTGAAAAACAACTAAGACATTAAAATATCCTCGTCAAAAGGAAGTGTTAGTGAACATGACGCAGGTTATTACCAATCACGTGTCGAAAGTCCCCCTTAGCGGAATGATCAAAGTTACTTAGAAATCTGTCGAATCATGGTTGTTGATGATCTCAGCCAAGTGTTGAAGGGGAACAGTAGGAATAATAAAATCAACGATATCGAAGATAACATGGGAAGACCTGTCGAAGACTTCCATATAGCACATCGAAGTCAAGTCTCGAAGACCAAATTTCAGTATTATAAGACTCAGCAGTTGCCATTATTATAATAGTTATCTAAATGTAAGGCACGATGATTAACTAATCACATGTCAATAGATTGATTGGGCATTTATTTGTAATTTTTTTCTACAAATAGGAGAATTTTTCATGTAAAAGGGGTTGGCACTTGGTCACTCCTAAACATCTTATCGAGTAGATCGATGGACAATACCATGTAACTTCCTTTTCATTTTAATAAAACTTTTACAATTTATTGCACATTTAGTTTACGTCTTTTACATTTATGCACTTTACGTTTAATGTTCTTACATTTCTGCACTTACTGCACTTTATTTAAACCTTTCTTTACTATTCCCTTCGTCCCATAAAGTTAGTAAAAAAAATAGAAAATTTGTGTCCCTAATTGAACTTAAAATAGTAAATAAAAAAATTAAAATTGCATTGTATATTTTGTGATTGGTTAATTAAGGAAACATGCATTAAATACTTGCTTTGGTAATTGGTTGATTTGGGGGGACAATGCATTAAAATCATGTTCCCTTATATTTGTTGAATTTTCAAATATTTACTAACTTTTCGGGATGGAGGGAGTACCTTTTAATACTTGGAAAAAGAAGATTTTCATGAAACTTATCACAACCCACTCTTCATAAGATTCTTCGTATAAACACAATCTTTCAACAAGGAAATTATTTTTCCGCTAACAAATTGGCACGCCTAGTGGAACAAGTTCAAAGTAACATGTTTTTAGCGCCATTTGTATGCACTTGAGGAGTGGCATTATATTGCCATCTCCATCGTCTAAGAAAGAGCCATTAGACATGGCATAATCACAGACGATCACGCTTAATACGAATTCGATGGTTAGGGCAACCACCTGTGTTGTTGAAACCACCAACTATAATGATGGTAGTGGAAGTCCAAATCATATAACCGCTAGTACCACTGTAACACCTTATCTTAATTACTAATCTAATTACCTCGATTAGCTTTAGTGACTTGAAAATTTTCTTTTCAAAACCTTTTTAACTTATAAAAATCTTCGAAAAATCGGACGGAGTTTACTTTGTTTTAGGGACACTCCCAAAATATTAGTTTTTCCTGTAAACCTGTGATAATACATTTTTACTACCAACATAACGCCAACAGGGCAAAACATTTCATAATACAATCAATTTACATCAATTCCAAAATAAGGGTAAGTCCTTGAAGCTCATTAGCTCCCCAAAGATAAATCAAATATATAAATAAAGTTCTCAAAATAAAACCCCGGACCAACAAGTGGTCAAACCCCTAAATACCCACACTCCACGGAGTGTGGTGTGCTCCTGCTCGGCCATGACTCGTGAAAACTCCTTTTGCACCTGTAATAAAAATAGAAAGAAGGGTAGTATTACACAAAACTTAGGAAATAACTTCTAAGAAGTCATAGTAATGAACTAAGCCTAACATTATCATTAACACACCACAAACATAGACATTCATACATTCAATCTCATTCACTTCTTTTTTAACTCTTTTATTTTTCTTATGTTTACTTTTCTTATTTAAGTTTCAGCATTTAATTCTCTTTATCTATTTTCTTATTCTTATGTTTCTTTTCGGTCTTTCACTTTTCAATCATTCTTGTCATTCTTTCACTTTTCGTTTATTTACCCCCGTGTCACTCAGACCGTCTGGGTGGTGTTTTCCTTAATTATCCCCTGAGTCACTTAGACCATCAGGGTTGTGTTTTAATTCTTTTAGTTATTTCCGGAGCCAATAGGACCATCCGGTTAATTATTCCTTGAGTCACTAGCATCATCAGGGTTGCGCTGGTTAACCCCAGAGTCACTTGGACCGTTTAGGTTGTGCTTCGACAGAGCCACTAGGACCGTCTGCCGATATTACTCTTTCCTTTCTCATTGATTCTTTAATTATCCCCTGAGTCACTTGGACCGTCAGGGTTGTGTTTTAATTCTTCCCTGAGTCACTAGGACCGTCAGGGTTGAATTTAGTTATATCCGGAGTCGGTAGGACTGTCCGGGTTGTTTTAATTATTCCGTGAGTCACTAGAACCATCACGGTTGCGCTTGGTTATCCCCAGAGTCACTAGGACCGTTCGGGTTGCGCTACGACAGAATTACTCGGACCGTCTGCTGTAACATCCTGATTTTCTTTTGTACTATAAATTGTGAGTTTATCAAATTAAATGATTAATTTTTATATATAATTATTAAAGTGTTGGTATTTTCATAACATACCTTATATTATTTCTATTTGATGATTTTATTTATATATATATGTATATCTTAAAAGAAAACTCACTTAAAGAAATTACCCTATCTGAAAAATATATTTGTTATGCTTTACTTTGCTTTTGATATATTAGATACTAATTTATTTCTAATTCTCCCAAACTTTTAACGTTATGACTTTCTTATGTGTATTAGTTTATAATAAAATTTTATTAGAGGTATCTACTAGAATTGAAAATAACTAAATAAATAAAAGAGTGTTTTAGTATTTAAAAAATAATAATAATAATAAAAAAAAATAAAATAGAATGTGTGTGTGGCCAATAATAAGCCAAAGAAAGGGGTTGAAACCCTATTTTCCTTCTTTCCCCCATGTGTAGCCGCACCCTCCCCCATTCTCTCCCTCCTCCGTATTCTCTCCCTCCTCCTCGGTGATGAGCCGCAGTCGGCGCCACCACCATCGCTGTACCGAACCACCATCGCCTCCGTTTTTCTCTCACATTTGTGCTCTCCTCTGTTGCGATCTCCCTCTCCTCAGTTTCCCTTCGCGCCACCATCGTTGCTGTTGGGGAAGAGGGCTCGCGAATCGCGAGCTCAAGAGCCTCTGCTACCGCCTCCGCCGTTCGCTGCCATAGTGGAACCGCCGCCGCCACCTCTTTTCCTCTCGCCGGTTCGTGTCTCAGCTGCAAGAACCGGGGTCACCGCTGCTTTTGAGCCACGAAGCCGCCTTCCTCCAACTCAAATCGTGATCTCTGCCTTCTCGCGACCCATCGGTGCTGCTCTGTGTTGGATGCGGACCAGATCGAACCGCCACCATGTATCGCTGCTGGTGTGCGTGCATCGCCGTTTGTCGTTCTCCCGGAGAGTGATGCTGTTGTGTTTTGCTGCTGCCGTTGATTCCTTCTCATGTGTTTCTGCTGTGTGGGTTAGAATCGAACCGCCATCACCCTATCTGTTGAAGAGTCAAACCGATGCCGGTACCGCTGTGCTCGTGACCATTGAAGGAGCTAGGACCCAACCATCCCCGTTATCGATGTTGCTTCGAATATAGGATTTGAGGGTAAATCCCTAATATTTTTTTTAATTGCTCTATGATTACGTTTTAATTTTTATATTAATACTAATTTTAATGATATTGGTAATAATTATTTAGTGTTAAATTGTTTTAGAAAGTTAGTATTTTGGAACCTTATTATTATTATTTTGGAAAATGAATGATATTGTGATTTAGTGTCGGTTTTTAATTAGATTATTATTTATGATGATTTTAATTAGTTACTCTGATTTGGGAATAACTAAATGTTTTCGAAAACTAACTAACGTTTTCAAGTTAAAGTCCCTTTTTCATAAAACGCATGATATTGATTTTTATTTAATTTGTATGACCGCTTAGACGACGAAGGAGCTTTAGGATCAGCGCAAGCGAAAGCAATGAACCGCGCTACGTTTGGGCAGCACTATATGAAAGGAAACAGGTTTATGGAAACGCAAGGTAAGGAGTGGGTATTAGTGAGTATTACCATACTCTGGGGAATAGTTTGTGGTATGTATATAATGATTGCTAGGAGTTATGTGTTAGTTAGGAAATTAGAAAACCTTGGGGAGAAACTAAATAAAATTGATAATAATGATCTTAATTAATGAGAGTGCCTTGGTTAAGTAATAAAAGTGAATGTAACTCTAATAAATGTTTGTGATTAAGTATATGCTTAGTTGGTGCTAAATGTGATGATATATGTGTTTGGTGCTAATTGTTTATAAATAAATGTTAAATTGTTGTAAAGAATGTGAAGTTGTGGCTATGTGATTATATATGTGTTGATCATTGAGGCTTGGTTTGACTTTTGTGAAAATGGACTGGAATGATGGAAAATTTTGGTTTATATATATATCTACTTGGAAAATGAATTTTTGATATGGAATAAAAGGGAATGCAGTGTGACTTGATCCTTGGGCAAGCCGGCACACTAGGTGCCCTGCTAGGTGGTGAATTGCCTGCTAGGGCCAAATTCCTGTCAGACCAATTGCCCATTAGGTCCTAAATTCCCGTTAGGTGTCGGTGCGCCAAATGATCAATCCCACTGCATAACCACCTGAAAATGAATAATATGTGAATTGGAATTTATGGGAAATGAATGTTAATTAAATTAACCAGCATTGTCCTAACGGGTGATGCCTAATGGGTGTCTCAGTCCTGACAGGTTTAAAGTCCCTAGTAGGTGCCGAATTGCCTAGCAGGTGCATCAATTCCTAGTGGTGCAATGGTAATTGGAAATTAAGGAAAGGGAAATAGTGTATCTAATGAATAACGGAAATGAACAATGAAATTAAGGAATTTGGAATTATTGTTTAATTGTGTGTTAAGGGGAATATGAATTAATTAAGGCATATGGAATGATTATAACTGGAATCTAATTTTGGTTGTTTAAAATTGTGTGCTATTTGATTTATTGGATATTTGTGATTGGCTTAGTTAGTTATTATGTCATATTCAGAAACTGCTTTCCCATTTTATGTGTATGCTCACTCCTTACTATCATTTCAGGTACTAAGCTTGAGCTAGCACAGCCCCTGGCCGAGCAGGAGTGCACTCCACACCGTGGAGTGTAATTTAGTTAAGGGTGTATTCTAGTCATTGTTTTATAATTAATCTATTTTGGGTTTTTGAAATAATCTAATCACTATAAGCCCGAGTCTATTATATGTCGTAAATAGGGCTTGTAAAGTTAATTAATATATTTAGAAATGTTGAAATGTTTTCTGGATTGTTCTGGGTTGACAGGTGAAAACTCTAAATTTTTGGGAAGTCCGATAAACAGAGGAAACTCTGTCGGATTTTCGTTAAGATTTAAAACGAAATTTTCAAGTCTTATTTTAAAACCAACAAATTATTAGTAATTAAGCTATATAAATATTAGGGTGTTACATCTGCCGATATATTTCTTCCCTTTATCTTTAAGTCTTTTCTTTCTTAACTCATTAAGTCTTTTTCGTCCCTTTCTTATTAAATCTTTCATTCTTTTCTTACTCATTCCTTTTCCCATTTTTAGTTCATAGTTCTCTTTCTTTCGTTCTTTATTACTTATTTTTACTCTTCTTTAGTTTGTGTTAATCATTCTCTTCTCTCTTTCCTTTCATTAATAACATATTATCATGTTCATATCATCACTTAGGGGTTAACAAACCAATCATTCATTCAATGCACACACACGCAATCACACTTATCTCCATCCTATCAATTGTTAATCCTCTTTTATTAACTTACTTATTAATCTTGACTTTTATTCTTGTTTACATCTTTTATCATGATCCTAGGTTCTTTAGCAATATTCGTATTATCAGTCACTCATCATAATCACCCAAACACTTTCCTTTATTCATTAACTATTATAATTTATTTCACAACTCAAGGTCATCCTCCTGGCTCTAGTTGATTCCAACATTCATTCACACACACATACATAACATCCCAAATCGTTTATTAATTCATGCTACTCATTAGCTTAACAAATCTTAGGTTCATTTTAAAGCCCAACCCTTCACATAATTCACACACATAACATCATTCAGAACACGATCGCACAATCCAAGTACACATATAATCATCAACACCCAAATGGTCTCATTTTCCTTAGTTTCGTACTTGACTTATCATTCACATTTTCTACCTGCACATAAATTCACCTAGTGGGTTCATTCCCTTCATTCTTAATATTTATTTATTATATATATCAACTACCCTATTGTTTATTATCCTAACTAATCTTTTCTATTCTTAGCCACCACTATAAACAACCAAGAAATTAGGTCCTAAATAAAGGTAAGGCTACCTTCTTACCTTAACCTTGAGGAGGGAAGGAAGAGTGCCAAACCCTAACCCTTTAGATCCCTCTCTTAGAACCTCTATCCAGTAGCCACCAAATATGTAGTGATAGTGAGGAAAGGGGCTTGCTTCTCCTAGCTCTGATGTAGAGAGAGAGAAAGCTTCAATGGCTATGGAGGAGAGAGAAAGAGATAGCCATGGTGTGAGAGAAACATCCAAGGAGAGAGTGATGAGGAGATGATCAACACTTAGAGCCTCGAGGGATGATGATTCTTGGCCACAAAAGCTTGAGTTTTCAAGGTCTATAGATCATGGATGGAGTGTTCTTGGGTGGAGAAGAAGAAAGGAACGAGTTTGTGATGAAATGGGGGTTTGATTCCCTTTTATTTTTTTTTGCTGTAGAACACGGGTTAATCAATTAGCAGATGGCCTAATCAATTAACCACTGTGTTGGAAACCAACAAGCGGGCTAAGCAAATACTAGAGGGGGGGGTGAATAGTATTTTGAAGCACTAATACCAAATATTTGGATTGATAATTGAAGAATGGAGCTAAGACTGAATTTTCTGGAATCAGACACAAAAGACTCGAGTCTTTTGTGAAATACTCGAGTTTTTCAGTGATGAACAACTCGAGTCTTTTCTGAAATACTCGAGTTTTTCCTATCAGATAGCAGAAAAACCAGAAACGAAAATTCAGCAATTTAACTCAAATCAATTCAATAATAAACATGAACTTATCCAACATAATAGCAAGCAATCTAAATAACTTTTAAACACAAAGATTCCTTGAACTTGCTACCTAATTGTATAAATCCTAATTGATTGAAATGACTTAAGTCTATTGAGCTAGAAAGTAGATTAAAAGCAATAAATCAACACTCAAGCAATTTTATCCTGGTTCACTCCAACAATGAGCTACATCCAGTCCTCCTAATCACTTAGGAGTTTCTACTAATAATCAAATTGTTAGAAATTACAAAGGATTGCTTGAGAATGGCCTCACTCAACCTAACCCTTTCAAGAGTGTACCAAACTCTTGATTTCTACCCCAATTTGATTCCGGTGATTGAAGAACTCTTCACAAAGCTTCCTTGAACTCCCTTCAAGAAACTCCACCGGGCTAGGAACCTCCTAGTCTTGTGCTTGAGAACCTCTCAAGACTTCCAACACCCTAAGCCACTTAGGGTTTGCTTGGGAACAATCCAAGACTTTGAATAATCAAGCTTTTTGTATGTGTATTACTAATCTCACAATGGATTAGCACAAATAAGCACAGCTCAATGTAAGAATTGAGGCCTAAAACTCAACTTGGAATAAAATGACAATATGAGTGAGAAGTTGAGCTTTTTGGGAATTAACACTTGAGAAGAGGAAATTAAGAAAGCTTGAATCAATATGATCTTGTTGTCTTGTTTGTTCTTGCACAAATTCAAAGAGAAATTTTACAATCAGGTTCTAAATTCTCTCTTGGGGTTGGATGAGACTCAAATGTCCTCAATTGGTTTTTGAGTCTCTCCAACGTTCATTTTTGCTGACTGGACAAAAATACTCGAGTCTTTTGGTAAATACTCGAGTCTTTTGGTAAATACTCGAGTCTTTTTGGTCGGTCACGAGTGAATTGGTGCACGAACAAGACTAACGGTCATATTTGCTGACCTAGCACAAACACTCGAGTTTTTCTATAAATACTCGAGTATATACTCGAGTCTTTAGAAAAATACTCGAGTATTTTGATCAGATATGGGAAAAATTATTTTTCAATTTTATTTTTCCTCTCAAGTATTAATTTTTGGTCAATCTCAACTTAATAAACATATAAAAATTTATTCCTAGAAGAGACTAACTATTTCTACCCACTCTCAACCACTCTCAACATAAATTAGAAATTTACAATTAATATTTGATTGAGAATGATTGGGCACTTGTCTTCTTTTCTTGACTTCTTGTTGATGTTGATGTTGCAATATCTTCAAGGCATGATTTGTTAATTATTTTGTCATCATCAAAACATAATCCACCTAATTAGGAGCATTGAATTCACAATCTCCCCCTTTTTGGTGATGACAAAATAATTAACACTTGTACCATTTGTTGAGCTTGAATCCACTTGAAAATGCAACTCCCCCTCACTATATGATACTTTTCACCTATCTAAAAATTCAGCTTGTGCAAGATGTTATGACAATTTAATTTTAGCACCAAGCCTATGGTATTAGAGTATTTAACAATTATCAGAGTATATACCATAATTAGAGAATTTTAGGTGCAACAATATCAAGACAAGTGTATAATATCTCTCCCCCTTTTTGTCATACGCCAAAAAAGATGTAACAATTTAGGAAAAAGATCAAGGGAGGAGAGATGCATAATCGGAAAACCCCATAACCAACTATGCAAATAAAACGGAGATATAATAACGATAAAGAGCTCCCCCTAAAGCTTTGCACAAACATCATAATGAAGACCAAATTCATTAACATAAAAACATCATAAAAGGTCCAAATCAAAGGTTCAATAATAAACCCAAAGTCTCAAAACACCAAGTTCTCAAAATACAGAAAATGTAACAAAGACCAACATGATAAAAACAGAATGAAAACTAAGATAAAATCCAAAGGTCAACATCATCAAAACATCGAAGGAGCTGGAGCATCTGGAGGAGAATAAAACCGAGAGAGAGTTTAGAGGATGAAAAACTAGTAAGATTTGACAAAACTTTGAGGAAAATCTGAGTTTTGAGGAGAGAGATATGAGAAAACCGAGAGAGAAGAGGGTCGCAAAAACTCGAGTCTGAGAGTATATATAAACAGTTCAAAATACTCGAGTATATTCATAAATACTCGAGTTGTTCTTTAGGATATACTCGAGTTTTTGAAAATATACTCGAGTCGATCGTGACTCGGCCCAGATTTCCCCAGAAAACTTCAAGTAAAAAGTGAAAAACTCGAGTTTGGTCCGAAAGTTCAAATTTCAGGAAAACGCAAAATACTCGAGTTTTTGGAAAATACTCGAGTTTGGTCTGAAAGTTCAAAAAAATGGGGGTTTCGAAAGACTCGAGTGTTTCGAAAAACAATCGAGTATTTTAATAAAGACTCGAGTGTTTTGAGAAACACTCGAGTATTTTTCTCAGACCCTGATTAAAAACTTTTTCAATTTAAAACTGATTTAATTTTGAATTAAAATACTCGAGTGTTTTTGGAAAAACTCGAGTATTTTGACAGAACAGAAAGTAAAAACTCAGTTTTAAAAGACCAAACACAAATCAAACACAAATGCTTCATTACCAACTTGGAATACAGTACAGAATCACACACAATTAACATATACAATTTCAAATATCATCAAGGACAATTTAACTAAGAATCAATAACACATTAGAGTAAGACTAATATGGTGATTTTCCAAAAATGACACACAATGCAATTAGCCTATATTAGCTTCATCTAAAATACCAAGTTCTCTCCTAATATGATAAAAGGTGTCCCTTGGTAGAGGTTTTGTAAAAATGTCGGCTTATTGATTTGTGGTACTAACAAATTCAATTGTGCAATCACCCTTTTGTACATTATCTCTTAAAAAATGATGTCTTATTTCAATGTGTTTAGTTCTTGAGTGATACACCGGATTCTTAGTCAAATTGATTGCACTCGTGTTATCGCATCTAATCGGAATATTTTCAAGTTTCAAACCAAAATCTGATAATTGTTGTTTCATCCATAACAGTTGAGCACAACAACTACCGGTTGCGATATATTCCGCTTCGGCGGTAGAAAGAGCGACACAAGCTTGCTTTTTAGAAAACCATGACACCAATGAACTTCCCAAGAAATGGCAAGTACCACTGGTGCTTTTGCGATCAAGCTTGCATCCGGCGAAGTCGGAATCCGAGTAACCAACTAGACTAAGATTGGCATCAGCAGGATACCATAAACCAGTGTTAATTGTTCCTTTTAGATACTTAAATATATGTTTAACTGCGGATAGGTGAGATTCTTTAGGATTAGCTTGAAATCTAGCACACATGCATACACTAAACATAATATCCGGTCTAGATGCAGTGAGATATAGGAGACTACCTATCATACCCCTATACTTACTAACATCAACCGGTGTACCTTGTTCATCCTTGTCTAGGTAGCATGATGTGCTCATTGGAGTGTAGGCTTCCTTGCACTTGTCCAATCCGAATTTTTCAAGGAGCTCTTTGCAATATTTCCCTTGATGCACAAATATCCCCTCCTTGACTTGCTTTATTTGTAAGCCTAGGAAGAACTTGAGTTCTCCCATCATTGACATTTCAAATTCCTTTTTCATCAAATTTGAAAACTTTCTACAAAGAGACACGTTAGTAGCACCGAAAATGATATCATCAACATAGATTTGTACTAACAAAATGTCATCCTTGGTTTTATAAATAAATAATGTATTATCAACCTTCCCTCTTTGAAACTTGTTTTCTAATAGAAAGGAACTCAATCGATCATACCAAGCTCTAGGAGCTTGTTTCAATCCATAGAGTGCCTTTTTCAATTTATAAACATGGTTTGGAAATTCACTATTTTCAAAACCGGGGGGTTGTTTGACATACACTTCTTCATTTATAAACCCATTCAAGAAAGCACTTTTAACATCCATTTGATATAAAGTGAATTTCATGATTGAAGCATAAGCAAGTAAAATTCGGATTGCTTCAAGACGTGCAACCGAAGCAAAGGTCTCATCATAATCGATACCTTCCTCTTGGTTGTACCCTTGAGCTACTAGTCTAGCTTTGTTTCTTATAATCAACCCGGATTCATCAAGTTTGTTTCTATAAATCCATTTAGTACCAATTATGGTATGATCATCGGGTTTAGGGACTAGATCCCAAACTTCATTTCTTTCAAATTGGTTTAATTCTTCTTGCATAGCAAGAACCCAATGATCATCCTCAATGGCCTTTTTAATTGAATCGGGTTCAATTTGAGAAACAAATGAGACATATTGGCAAATGTTTTGAATAGACCTACGAGTAAGTACTCCCTTTGACATATCTCCTATGACTTTGTCTATAGGATGAGCCTTGACCGATTTCCAAGTTGGAGGAAGTTCTTCCCTTACTTCTCCTTCATCAACTTTTGAATTCTCTCTCTCTTTTTCTTCTTTTGAAAAGACTATGCCATCTTCACTAGCATCACATAAAACACTATCTTCTTTTGAAGACTCATTAAAAACCACATGAATTGATTCCTCAATAGTTAAAGTTCTTTTATTGAAAATTCTATAAGCTTTACTATGAGAAGAATAGCCTAAAAATATGCCTTCATCGGATTTGGAATCAAACTTGCCAATGTGTTCTTTTCCATTATTTAAAACAAAAACTTGGCATCCGAAGACATGAAAATGAGATATATTTGGCTTTCTTCCCTTGTAAAGTTCATAGGGGGTTTTATCCAAAGAGGGCCTTATCAAAATACGATTTAAAACATAACAAGCCGTATTGACGGCATCGGCCCAAAAATATTGAGGTACTTGAGAATCATTTAACATGGTTCTAGCAAGTTCCTCTAGCACCCTATTTTTCCGCTCTACCACTCCGTTTTGTTCCGGAGTCCTTGGTGCGGAGAATTGATGCTCAATACCATTTTTTGCACAAAATCTATCAAATTTGTGGTTTTCGAATTCACCACCATGATCGGTACGAATAATAATTACTTTTTGATTTACTTGGTTTTGCAAAAGTTTGACATGATGTTTAAAAGATTTGTAGGTCTCACTCTTAGTAGTTAAAAATAAAGTCCAAGTAAACCTAGAGAAGTCATCAACAATCACCAATGCATAATAGTTGCCACCAAAGCTTTTTATTTGTGATGGTCCAAACAAGTCCATATGAAGCATTTCTAATGGCCTTGATGTGGACATAACCATTTTTGATCCAAAGGTGTTTTTAGTTTGTTTACATTTCTTGCAAGGGGAACAAACACCTTCAATAGAAAAATTTAGCTTTGGTAAACCAACTACTAGATCTTTAGATTGAATTTTCTTCAATTGGTTTACATTTATATGAGCGGTCCTACGATGCCATAACCAAGTGTCATTTTCTTTACTCACTAAACAAGTAGAGACCAAAGAAGTGACTTTGTTCAAATCAACTAAGTAAGTATTATTTGACCTTCTACCAACAAATTTGATTGATTCATCTTTGTCACTTTTAATGAGGCAATGGGTAGAGGTAAAAACTACATGATTGCCAATATCACATAATTGGCTTATGCTCAAGAGATTATGTTCTAATCCTTGAACATAGAGCACATTATCAATAATCAAGTTTGAAGAGTTTCCGATTTTACCAATACCAAGGATTTTGCCTTTGTTGTTGTCCCCATAAGTGACATAACCCTTTTCCTTTGGAGTAAGCTCAATGAAGTGCCGCTTATCTCCCGTCATGTGCTTCGAACATCCACTATCAAGATACCACAATTGTTTTCCCGTTCGAAGACACACCTACAAAATGAAATCACTTGTTCACTTTGGGTACCCAAACAATGTTGGGTCCCTTAGGGTTAGTGTTGGGACTTTCTCCCTTCTTAATCCACATATAAGTGCCCTTATTCATTTCAAACTTCTTAATATGGCACTCAATGTTGATATGTCCAACTTTTCCACAATAAGTACAAGTTGGTCTCTTTGATGAGTTTTTCTTAGAAAATGTTCCAACCACCTTGTACTTTTTGTCCTTTTTATGAACATATCCTAAACCGGTTTTGTTGTGATTATGTCTTTGAGAGTTCAACAACCGGTTGAGGTTTCTATCACTATGTGAGATTGTGAGTTTGTTTTTCAACTCTTTCACTTCTTTTTCAAGTTCATCACATCTCTCACATGAAGTGATAATTTCCTCATGATTTGCACAATCACTTTGATGACTAGAATTAATAAGTTCCAAGGATTCATTTTGAAGTTTCAACTCATTTATAGATTTTTGAAATTCATCAATTTCATGTTGAAACTCCAAAATTTTCTTTCCTTTTTCCTTATTAATTTTAGCAAGCCTTTTAAATTGAATTAACATTTCATTGTAGGCTTCTTGCAAATCATCATATGAAATGGAGTTTGAAGATGAACAAGAAGAGCTAGAGGTTACCTCATCATCACTTTCACTCATGCCATGATTAGCTCTTGATGAGGACTCATGATTGTTCTTGGCCATGAGACAAAGGTTTGCATTTTCATCACCGGAGCTACTTGAAGACGATTCATTGCTCTTCTCCAGTGCATCCCAAACAATGTATGCACGCTTCCCTTTGGTCTCTTGGGTCTTCTTGTCATTCTTCTTCAAGAATGTGGCACATTCCATTCTTATGTGACCAACCCCACCACATTCATGACACTTACCTCCATCATTGGTACTCTTTTCTCTTTGTTTGGAGTCTTTGGTTCTCTTGAAATTGGATGAAGATCCACCTTTCTTCCCTTTGAAGAATTTGTTGAATCTTTTCACAAACATCCCAAATTCTTCTTGATTTGGTTCACCATCGGAATCTCCACTTGTAGAGCATTCTTCAACTTCTTTTGTAGCTTTGGTTGAAGCTTTGAGTGCTATGCTCTTTTTCTTTTTGTCCGATTCCTCATGCATCCCAAGTCTTGTAAGCTCCATCTCATGCTCTTGGAGTTTGCCAAACAAAGTGGCTAAGTCCATGCTATTTATGTCTCTTGATTCCTTGATGGCGGTTACCTTGGGTTGCCAACTCCTATCAAGACATCTTAGAATTTTGTTAGTAGTTTCACCATTGCGAAATACTTTTCCCAAGGAAATCAAATGATTAACAATGTGAGAGAATCGCTTTTGCAAGTCACTAATGGTTTCATTTGGCAACATGTGGAACAATTCATATTCGTGAGTTAGAGAATTCAATCTTGCATCTCTAACCTCACTTGTTCCCTCATGTGTGACTTGCAAAGTATCCCACATTTCTTTTGCCGATTTACATTGGGAAACTCTATAAAATTCATCATGGGATAGAGCCGAAAAGATGATGTTTTTAGCTTTTAAATCAAATGAGACTTTTCTCTTTTCATCATCATTCCAACTACTCCTTGGAATTTCAACAATTTCATCATTTATTTTCTTTTTGGGAATGAAAGGACCATTTTCAATTGCATCCCAAATATCCATATCAATTGCTTCAATAAAAACTTTCATGCGAGTTTTCCAATAAACATATCCTTCACCATTAAATAGTGGAGGACGGTTTATTGAAGCTCCTTCTCCACCAAAGTTATTGCTAGAGCCCATTAAGTTTCCAAAAGGATCTTTTTCGAAAAAGTTGTTACACTCGATCTTTCGACCGAGCTCTGATACCACTTGTTGGAAACCAACAAGCGGGCTAAGCAAATACTAGAGGGGGGGGTGAATAGTATTTTGAAGCACTAATACCAAATATTTGGATTGATAATTGAAGAATGGAGCTAAGACTGAATTTTCTGGAATCAGACACAAAAGACTCGAGTCTTTTGTGAAATACTCGAGTTTTTCAGTGATGAACAACTCGAGTCTTTTCTGAAATACTCGAGTTTTTCCTATCAGATAGCAGAAAAACCAGAAACGAAAATTCAGCAATTTAACTCAAATCAATTCAATAATAAACATGAACTTATCCAACATAATAGCAAGCAATCTAAATAACTTTTAAACACAAAGATTCCTTGAACTTGCTACCTAATTGTATAAATCCTAATTGATTGAAATGACTTAAGTCTATTGAGCTAGAAAGTAGATTAAAAGCAATAAATCAACACTCAAGCAATTTTATCCTGGTTCACTCCAACAATGAGCTACATCCAGTCCTCCTAATCACTTAGGAGTTTCTACTAATAATCAAATTGTTAGAAATTACAAAGGATTGCTTGAGAATGGCCTCACTCAACCTAACCCTTTCAAGAGTGTACCAAACTCTTGATTTCTACCCCAATTTGATTCCGGTGATTGAAGAACTCTTCACAAAGCTTCCTTGAACTCCCTTCAAGAAACTCCACCGGGCTAGGAACCTCCTAGTCTTGTGCTTGAGAACCTCTCAAGACTTCCAACACCCTAAGCCACTTAGGGTTTGCTTGGGAACAATCCAAGACTTTGAATAATCAAGCTTTTTGTATGTGTATTACTAATCTCACAATGGATTAGCACAAATAAGCACAGCTCAATGTAAGAATTGAGGCCTAAAACTCAACTTGGAATAAAATGACAATATGAGTGAGAAGTTGAGCTTTTTGGGAATTAACACTTGAGAAGAGGAAATTAAGAAAGCTTGAATCAATATGATCTTGTTGTCTTGTTTGTTCTTGCACAAATTCAAAGAGAAATTTTACAATCAGGTTCTAAATTCTCTCTTGGGGTTGGATGAGACTCAAATGTCCTCAATTGGTTTTTGAGTCTCTCCAACGTTCATTTTTGCTGACTGGACAAAAATACTCGAGTCTTTTGGTAAATACTCGAGTCTTTTTGGTCGGTCACGAGTGAATTGGTGCACGAACAAGACTAACGGTCATATTTGCTGACCTAGCACAAACACTCGAGTTTTTCTATAAATACTCGAGTATATACTCGAGTCTTTAGAAAAATACTCGAGTATTTTGATCAGATATGGGAAAAATTATTTTTCAATTTTATTTTTCCTCTCAAGTATTAATTTTTGGTCAATCTCAACTTAATAAACATATAAAAATTTATTCCTAGAAGAGACTAACTATTTCTACCCACTCTCAACCACTCTCAACATAAATTAGAAATTTACAATTAATATTTGATTGAGAATGATTGGGCACTTGTCTTCTTTTCTTGATTTCTTGTTGATGTTGATGTTGCAATATCTTCAAGGCATGATTTGTTAATTATTTTGTCATCATCAAAACATAATCCACCTAATTAGGAGCATTGAATTCACAATCTCCCCCTTTTTGGTGATGACAAAATAATTAACACTTGTACCATTTGTTGAGCTTGAATCCACTTGAAAATGCAACTCCCCCTCACTATACGATACTTTTCACCTATCTAAAAATTCAGCTTGTGCAAGATGTTATGACAATTTAATTTTAGCACCAAGCCTATGGTATTAGAGTATTTAACAATTATCAGAGTATATACCATAATTAGAGAATTTTAGGTGCAACAATATCAAGACAAGTGTATAATATCTCTCCCCCTTTTTGTCATACGCCAAAAAAGATGTAACAATTTAGGAAAAAGATCAAGGGAGGAGAGGTGCATAATCGGAAAACCCCATAACCAACTATGCAAATAAAACAGAGATATAATAACGATAAAGAGCTCCCCCTAAAGCTTTGCACAAACATCATAATGAAGACCAAATTCATTAACATAAAAACATCATAAAAGGTCCAAATCAAAGGTTCAATAATAAACCCAAAGTCTCAAAACACCAAGTTCTCAAAATACAGAAAATGTAACAAAGACCAACATGATAAAAACAGAATGAAAACTAAGATAAAATTCAAAGGTCAACATCATCAAAACATCGAAGGAGCTGGAGCATCTGGAGGAGAATAAAACCGAGAGAGAGTTTAGAGGATGAAAAACTAGTAAGATTTGACAAAACTTTGAGGAAAATCTGAGTTTTGAGGAGAGAGATATGAGAAAACCGAGAGAGAAGAGGGTCGCAAAAACTCGAGTCTGAGAGTATATATAAACAGTTCAAAATACTCGAGTCTTTTGGTAAATACTCGAGTCTTTTTGGTCGGTCACGAGTGAATTGGTGCACGAACAAGACTAACGGTCATATTTGCTGACCTGGCACAAACACTCGAGTTTTTCTATAAATACTCGAGTATATACTCGAGTCTTTAGAAAAATACTCGAGTATTTTGATCAGATATGAGAAAAATTATTTTTCAATTTTATTTTTCCTCTCAAGTATTAATTTTTGGTCAATCTCAACTTAATAAACATATAAAAATTTATTCCTAGAAGAGACTAACTATTTCTACCCACTCTCAACCACTCTCAACATAAATTAGAAATTTACAATTAATATTTGATTGAGAATGATTGGGCACTTGTCTTCTTTTCTTGACTTCTTGTTGATGTTGATGTTGCAATATCTTCAAGGCATGATTTGTTAATTATTTTGTCATCATCAAAACATAATCCACCTAATTAGGAGCATTGAATTCACACACTTTTGTTTGCCTTTTTCTTGTTTTTTCTATTTTCCTTTTATTTTCTTTTTGCTTTCAAATCGCCATAACTTCTTCGTTAATCGTCGGATCTTGCTCAAATTTGAGAGCAAGCTTCTCCACACACTAATCTTCATATCCAACGGTGGAATTTGTGTTTAGAGTTGTAAATATTTTATTTCAAATTTTCTAACATAGAGTGTTTCTAACACCGAAAACACCGTTTTTAACTCGCGTTTGGCCTTCTTTAAACTTACTATCTGATGCCAATGCTTCTTAAATCCTTTACGGAACTAAGAGAAATCTTAATCCATCGCCTTAAATCCTCTTTAGCATAATTATTATTTCAAAATCTTATTATTATTCTAATTATTCTTGGAATTAAAAATCCGGGATGTTACAACCACATTACGTATTGGCAGTACTAACGCTGTTGTCACATCAATGGCACAACCAAGTCTTACAGTTTGATCAATGGGGAGCAATTCTCCAAGTCGTATTAGGAATGTAAGTTTTCCCCTTATGGTTTGCCACCAAGATTTTTTTCCACATTCGACTTTATCATAGTAGGGCAATTCCAATGCCCAAATTCTTGGTGGTGGCAATACTACATTGGTTACTGACACTTCTATGGCAATAGAAGTAGTTATTCTCCATCAAGATATACACTAGTGAACCCAACAACACACATGAGACAACAAATTGAAAAGTGTAACGATCAAGTGGTGGATCATTTGACGGCTCAACTAGGAACCGTCATAAATTCTGCCATAATGGCTGCTAATGAAATGTGTGGAAAGACAGAAAATTATTTGCAAAGGCTTAATCAGATCCTTGGTGTCGAAGATAATGATCCTAATGATGTTATTGTTCAACAAGCTAGGGGTGGCCAACAAGGATTTAGATACAGCATGGCCATCAACAATGACCTTGGTAGTGTAGACTTGAGGTCATGACCATTAAGGAAAAATACACAACACCCTAATGCTATGGCAATAAGTCAACCAACAAATCCAAGTGGTGGCTTTGTCGAAAATAACCCTATTGTTAGCCAAATTCAACCCCAAAACATTGTCACCCCCAATTTGACAGTCGAATGTCAACCTGGGAGTAATATTGTAATATTCCAACCTGGTGTCGAGGCTCTTGCCCAAAACAATCAAAATCCTACTCAAATTGCATTCGTGAAGCGAGGAGAAGATTTGCAAGCAGCTTTGGCAAGGCAAAACCTTGCTAGGTTCTTGCTTCGACATAATAATAATGGGGAGACTAGATTTGAACTAGATGATATAACTAGGGTGGTGGAACAGGCTTTGAATAGGATTGGGTTTAATGTTGGATTACTTGACCAGCCTAATTTTGCTCCAGCATTTCCTGAGTGGTTTCAACCTGCTAAAATCCCACGGGGAATGAAGATTCCAAAAATGTCTAAATTTGCTGGAGAGGCTAACGAGTCCAATGTCAAACATATAGCTGGATACACAATCAAATTAGGAGACCAAGTTGTAGACGAAGCCCTCAGAATGAGATTCTTCCCAAGTTCCTTAACGAAAAATGCTTTCCTTTGATTTTCCAAGCTGAGGCCAAACTCAATTCATTTGTGGGCCCAATTAGAAAGGGTTTTTAATGAGCAATGCTTCATAGGAGAATTGAGAGTGGCCTTGACAGATCTACTCAGTATAAAACATTATTCTGAAGAGTTTGTCGATGATTACTTGTCAAGGTTTAGGGACATGAGAAGTAAATGTTTTTAGCCCAATTCCTGAACCTGAAGTGGTCAAAATGATAGTAGCAGGGTCAGATTATAATGTTAAAAAGAAATTAGTAATCCAACACTTGTAGACTTACCCTAATTAGTTGCATGTTTAAGGCAGCTTGGGAATTTAAGAGAAGAGGAATACAGGAAAAAGGGAAGCAAGTATGTGAAAAGAGAAAAGATAAACTATGTTGAGGCAGGAGACTCAGATTCTGAAGCCTTCGACGAAAGCCATGAAATTGATGTGGTTGAATTACAAGAAGGAAAGCCTTACAATTGTTAGGCTCTTAAGCCTTCAAACCCTAAATGAGAAATTGCTTACAAGAAAATATACATTTTTGATATATCAAAAATTGAGCAATTTTTTTTTATGTTATTAAAGGATAAGCAGATAAAGTTAACCAAGAGTCATAAATTGACTAAAAAAGATGACATTAGAGGAAGGAAATACTGTAAGTATCATAATAACTTTAGTCTTGTGACTAATGATTGTTTTGCTTTCATGGATATCATTCAATAAGGCATTGACAAAGGGAGGTTAAAGTATTTTGAAAAAGCTATGAATGTTGACACTGATCCGTTTCAAGCAGATCGAAGTGCATGAGGCAAATACTATACTAGTATTTAATATCTTGATGGTCAATATTGGTCATGACGTAGAGATCTATATAAGACATGACGAAACCTTGGAACATTTAATTTTTATGATAGAAAAAAGAACAAAGATTTTAGGATTTGTCAAAGATGTCCGAGTAGTTTATGATGAGAGCAGCTGAGACTTCTACATATTGATCTTAGGGGGGTCTTGAATAAGAAGAGAATGTATGAAGGGAGATTTTGTGCATCTAAAATCTTTGCATGGACTTCGACCTAAGTATGAAGGAAGAAGAAGAGAAGGAGGCAATCGTAATCAAAAACCGCCTAATTTGGTCAAATATTATGCTATTGCGCATAAGTTAATGTTTTATTTCGACAAAGTCAGCATTGAACATGTCCCTCGACAGCTTAATTTGGAGGCCAATGAATTGGCCCAAATAGCATCCAAATATAAGGTGTTTTGACGAGTGTTAGATGATTTGATGGAAATAAGATAATTGCTGTATCCTATCCTTGAAAGAGACGTTTTCGTAAATACCACCACAACACTTGATGATTGGCGTAAACTAATAAGTGATTATTTGACGAATCCAAATCCGGTAGCATAAAGGAAGTTGAAGTTGGCAGCTACTAAGTCTATCATGTTAGGAGGAGATTTATATCTACGTCAATGGAAATCTAGAAGTATGTTTGGACAACGAAGATGCATTTTTAGAGTTAAGTGAAGTACATGAAGGCATTTGTGGGGCTCACCAATCAGGAGAAAATTTGAAGTGCTTGTTGCATCAACAAAGTGTCTATTGGCCAACTATGGTTGTTGCGTTGACAACTTACAAAGCACATTGAGATTCGTCACAATTTTATTTGTGACCATATTCAAAATTGTGACCGTGTGATTGAGTGTGTGAATACAACAAAATAGTTAACCAATATTTTTACAAAATCTCTTCCTAAAGAAAATTTCTTTTTTATTAGAAGAGAACCCGACTTAACTTCTTTAATAATTAAATTCCAATTATTATTTTAACTTCAAATCTTGCATTCCTAGAAAAAAAAACATGCCATTATCGGCACAATCTTAACAAAATAAAATCAATATCATAATTGACATTTTTTTTAATCTTTTTCTAACCATAATCATCATAATATTGGAATCAATTTCAAATTATACGTACTATCTTAATCTTATACTTGAGAAATATTTGTTAAAATCAAGTAGTTTGCCATCATGTGATATGTAGACATTTCCATAATTCTTTTCAAAAATTTTATTATTTATAAAATCTGAAAATTAGAATCAATTAATTTTGTATAATATATAATTGATTTTCACTTATTATGAATAAAAATTGAAAATTGTGGACATTGACTTTTTGTATAATATAATTAATTTTTAAAATTCAAAAATCGGTAACTATTTTTTCTGTATATGATTAATACTGTTATTTATAATTGGCTTTTTTAAGCGATAGGTCCCTAAACTTAGGGGGTGTTTTGGATTTAGTCCTTAATCTTTTTTTTGTTGGATCTGGTCCCTAAACTTTAACGTCGTTTGGAATTAGTCCTCCCGTTAACCCAAAGTTAACTCCGTTAGTGTCTTCCAATAAGATGTTGTCACGTGTCCCAACTTGCATTTTTTTTGGCTTTTTTGACTTTGAGGTCCCTAAACTTAGGGGAGGAATTGAATTTAGTCCCTATCCTTTTTTTTCGTTGGATCAGGTCCCTAAACTCTGGACCATTTTGGATTAAGTCCTTCTGTTAGCTTTAATCTAAGACCGTTACCCTGGGAAAATTTTTATGCCATGTGGACCAATAAATTAATGTCACATGAAATTTTTCTTTTAAAATTGAAAAATTACAAAAAATAAATAAAATTAAAAAAAAAAGCCAAATATTACCTGATTTGAAGTACAACTGAACCAAACATCATTAACAGATCCACCATGCCACAGAAATTTTTCAGGCCAGAATGTGAACCACCTTCCCTATCTTCCTCTCGTTCCTCGTCGTGCTCGATCGTCTCGTTAGGGCTTGACATCATGGTTTCTTCACCTTGCTTTAGGGGGTGGCATTGTTTTTCAGAATATAAAGATCTAAACAAAAAAAAAAAAAGAGCGCACACAGTGTCAAGTGATAAAAACTGAGTTAGACACCTACCAAACCTTTATCATTAAACTCTAAAGTGATAATAAAGAGATTTTTCTGTGTCAATCAAATATACTTGTTGCGTTTCTTCCTCCCTCCAGACTCTACATATGATGCACCGCTAAGAAGAAGGCAGAGGAAGCGGAGAAGAGGGCGGAGGCTGGAAAGCAGAGGACGCTGAGGTTGTTGAGGGTTCGAAGTTGCGAGGCTGCTGCATGGTGAAGGAAGCGCGACTGGTCTCCTTTGGTGTCACATCAGATTTGCAGAGAAGATGACCAAGCGAAGGATGAAGAACGAAGAGAATCTTCGGGGTCGCCTCCGCAACTAGGTTGCAGGGGCTTTGGCTATAACTAGCGCCGCCGCACACCATCAAGCGAACTTGTGACTGTGACAGTGATTTTCGCTGTAAACCGAAGCAAGCACAAAACTCAGGTCGAGGCGCGACCTTGAGGATGGTGGCGAAAGCTTCTCAAATCGTTACCCTGATGGCAGTGGTGAGTGCTTGAGACATCACGACCATGACGATGATGCATCTCGTCGCAAACTCGTTTTATTCCAATCGTTATAAAAAAATCATTTTTTTTAATTTTATTTATTTTTTGTAATTTTTCAATTTTAAAAGAAAAATTCCATGTGGCATTAATTTATTGGTCCACATGGCATAAAAATTTTCCCAGGGTAACGGTGTTAGATTAAAACTAACAGAATGACTTAATCCAAAATGGTCCAGAGTTTAGGGACCTGATCAAACGAAAAAAAGGATAGGGACTAAATTCAATTATTCCCCTAAGTTTAGGGACCTCAAAGTAAAAAAAAAAGCCAAAAAAAAATGCAAGTTGGGACACGTGGCAACATCTTATTGGAAGACACTAACGGAGTTAACTTTGGGTTAACGGAAGGACTAGTTCCAAACGACGTTAAAGTTTAGGGACCAGATCCAACAAAAAAAAAGATTAAGGACTAAATCCAAAACACACCCTAAGTTTAGGGACCTATCGCTTAAAAAAGGCTTTATAATTTATCGAAACATATAAATTATATTGTATCTTAAATTTTAAATTTTGAAAATTTTTTTAGTTAACATTGTACAATTGCGTTTTAAACTTTTTTACAACATAGTCAAATAGTTTCGTAAGTATATTTCAAAATTAAGAAGTTGTGATTTGATCCATGTTTTTTTAAAAGAATATTCTGAAATCTTTAAGTTGATATATGATCAAAATTATGGTATATTTCAAAATTTAAATACCAACTTGGGGTTGGTCAAGTGATAGTTTACTTGGTCCTCAACTGGTCTCGAGTTCGAGCCTTGGTCAACTGGTCTCGAGTTCGAGCCTTGGGTATGGAACAACCCCCGCTAAGAGACCCCCACCGCTTAGTGCGAGTTCAGTTGAGTTGGATCAGATGAGCCGGATTCTGGGTAAACCAGATCCGGGTACCGGTTGGTGTAAAAAAAAATTCAAAATCTAAATTCAAATCTTAAATTTTGGAATTTTTTTTTAATTTTCACTATACATAATATTTTAAATTATGCAAATCAGATCAATTATTTTTTATTCTTGAAAGAATATTCCAAAATTCAGGAGCTGTGATTTGATCGACGGTTATTTTTATTTTTATTTTTCAAGGAATATTCCGAAATCTTTTAAGTTGTGATATAATCCACAATTTTTTGAGTGTAGTACCAATTTAGTCACTAATGTTTTTTTACTTTACCAATTTATTAGTCTCTGAAAATTTATAATTAGTCCCTCAAAATTTTCAGATGTACCAATTTGATCCCTAAAAATTTTCTTACATGCGAATTTGGTCTCTCATATTTTTTTTTGGTAAACTGGTCTCTCATATTTTAAGGATCAACTTGATACATCCGAAAACATGAGGGACCAAAGAGGTACAACCGAAAATCTTAAGGAACTGTATTTATAAATATTTAGGGACTAAGTTAGTAATAGTGAAAAAAATCAAGGACTAAATTGGTTTTTCATTTTTTTTAATATTTAAGATTTGAATTTTTTTTAATATTAAAATCAATTGAATATTTAAGATTTGAATGTTATCATAAAATAATATTTGATTCCTAAAATCTTGCTTTCCATTTATTTTTATCTTTACACAATAGAAATTCTTTTAGTATTTTTAATTATTTAAAAAGCAAACTTTTCGGAAAACGCCATGGAAATGACAGCTTAGTCTTTTTTTAAATTACAGATATTGCCTTTTTATATTTTATATAATATTTTTTAATATCAAAATTAATTGAATATTTAAGATTTGAATGTCATTAAAAAATAGTTATTTGATTACTAAAATCTTGCTTTTCTTTTATTTTTATCTTTACACAATATAATTTTTTTTAGTATTTTTAATTAATTAAAAATCAAAAATTTGGAAAAAGGTTATGGAAGCAACACCTTAGTCTTTTTTAAATGACAAGTATTTTCTTTTTATATTATATAATTGATTTATTTAAAAAAAAAGTTAATTAGTATTGTTAGTGATATGAAAATATACATATTTTATAAGTATATTCTTTTAAAAAATTATATCTATAATTATTTGTTGAAACTTTTAAAAAAGCTGAATAAATATCATTAAAAATAAAAAAATGATTTTATAAGAAAAAAGTTTTCAAAAATATCTTATATCAAGAGACAGAAAAAAAAATTACAACAATTTTGCCACCCCAAGATATATATATATATATATATATATATATATATATATATATATTTATAAAAAGAAATAAGGTACTCCTTGTGGTATCTCAAATCCTTGAAAGATTGACTAATTCCTTCCTGGATGATACAGCAAATGTCTTTCTTAGTGAATGTTGATCTCAGATATCAATAATGTTCAATTTGTTAAGTTTTTATTTCTTTTCTTGCTACTTATAGGAGTACATTGATAATATAAATAATTACAATTTGTGGGTTTATGATTTTTTATTTTTAACTTAAAAATAATGCTCGTAAAAAACTTTACACCTTTGAATATATTACCTTCATCTTTATATATAAAATCCTTTTGAGATTTTTATTTTGTCAATATTTATAATATCTATTTCAATTTTAGATGATAATTAATTACTTCTTTTCACAAACACATTTATTTACTTAACAATTTTTAGATTTACAATACCCTTAATAAGGATAATTTTAGATATCAAATATTCACATTTCAAAAATAATTAACTAAGTTAACTAATTTTCTTTTGGACGTAAAATATATCAAGATGATCTTATACACAAAACGGAAGGAGTACAAATTAAATTTAATAAAACGTGTAGTTGAATACTCCCTCCGTTTGATATGTACTGTGTTTTAATGTTATGCACGAGTTTTAAGAAATGATTTTAATGATGTAAGGATTTGTTGTATTTTAACTATAATGCATTTATATAATAATTATTGAAGAGAGAGAAAGGTATTGAACCTGAAAAAGAAGATGTAATAAATAAGGGTGTGTTTGAAAAAATAGCATTAATTATATATTGGATTCATAAAACAAAAAGACTTATAAAATATAGTACAAATGCTAAAACACACTGAATATAAAACGGAACGGAAGGAAGGAGTGGTATTTAATTTATTTAATGATGATAGCGTTAAAAACGATGCTTGGTGTGGGGGAACGTATAGTATAGCATAGAATAGTATAGTATAGTCTTGGGTTGAAATCAAAACTAAATCACATAGAAACCGAATCTCATTTCTCTCATCATCACGGCATGTAAGATTTTTTTTTCTTAGTCAACTTTTGCCCCTCCTTTTGTTTTTCTTTTTAGCCTTTGTATTGTGAAATTTTTCTTTGTTTTCAGATATTGATACTTATTTTCCCTTTTCCTTTCTGCTGTATTTTTATATTTTGAATAATTTTTTTGGCTGGGTGTGTTTGATTTTTATGTGAGCAGTGAAAGAGGCAGCAGCAATGGCTTCAAATTCCAAAACTTTTTCTTTTGATGAGGTGGCTAAGCACAACAACAAGAAGGATTGTTGGATTATTGTCAATGGAAAGGTCTGTTCTTTTTTTTTTTTGGAGTTTCTCTCATCAGTTACTTCTTGATCTGTTTTATGTTTCTTGGATGAATCTGATTTTTGCTGATATGGTTGGATTGATGACTTTTTCTGATCTGATTTTACTGAGAATGATCTATTATTGTCTGGGCTCAATCCTAAATTTTAGCTGGTGATGGACGACTTTTGCTAATATGGTTGAATTTTTTTTAAAATAATTCGGATGTTGCAACCGTTAGTGCAATTGTTAGCAAAACCGTTTATAATTACTAGCATATCGACAGGGTCTGATCCGTATTCCCATTATCGTGTTGTTGTTTATAGTAAAATAATATATTGCAAAATCAATAGTTATGAATGTCATGTTATATGTTAAAGATATTGATATTTGTTCAATTGATGCCAAGTCTTTCATTTTGAAATTCATTGGAAGCTAGATAAATCATAGGTTTGAGATAGGAAAATGCCATTTAATGATTTATAGAATTGTTTGGACTTAAAAGACAGCTTATTCAAGCTGCCTACGTCATCGTCCATAAATCAGGAGTGTTTCTACTCTCTGCAATTCTTTCTTCAAATGTTTTTTCTTTTAACGAGAATTTGAACATTCCACTGAAGTTGCTTAGTAGTCGCTAAGCAATTTTCCTCTGACATCTGGATCACAAGCTACTTAGTGCGTTAGGGGCATAATTATTTTCAGTTTGAATTGGAAGGAGATCACAAGCTACTTAGTCCGTTAGTGGTATAAGTTAGAATATATTAAACTTTATTCTGATGACATTGTATTATAAGTTATTCAGTAATTAATGGTCATATTTCGTTTCATCTCAAAACTCTACGTGTTATCAGATAGTCCATCGTTTCAGGAAGTAATAATAACTCGATTGGCGAACTCCTCTTTGTCCATCACTTCTCCATCCTCTTAAAGCTCACAGAATCCCAAACTTCTCAAAATACCTCCACTGCTACCTAATACCCTCTCTTTATGTTATTCACATAAAAAAATATGTTGCTAAAACTCTTGGTTTTGAAGGGTGTCTACTGTATTCGCTCTACAACCCTTCAAATTGTATATCAAATTTGTCATGTTGTGTACTTTGTACCTGATTCATCTTAAGAAAGTCTGATAATATAATCACAAAAAGTAATCTTTGTTCAACACTGTCCTTAATGCCTAAAAGTTTTCAATCAAATTGAAGGCTACACCACACCACCACCTACAACTATTTAGGATGATAGTCATTCTTCCTTTCCCTGTTATCAGCTAAAAAATGTTTTCCTCATTGGTAACATCATAAATCTAAATCATTCTTGGGAATGGCAGTTTTTAATCCTAGAGAGAAATATGAAAACTTTAGGGACTGGTAATGTTGTTGGACTTGTAAAGTGATGTATCTAAATGCTAACAATAAGCAGCATTGGAGAGAGAAATATCTAACTAACGTATTGGCCAATCAAAGGGTTATACTGCTTTTTTTTTTCTTTAAAGTATTTAATTTAAACTCAGCAACAGACTGTAAGATAGTCTAATTCTATTATACACTGATGAGAAGGGGCTAGATGAAAGAAACATGAGATAGAATGAGATACTAAATCGTCCCTTTGTTTCTAGATTTCAAATATATGCTCCATGTTGCCGATGCATAAAAACAGTTTACCTAACATGATTCATTGTGGCAGGTATATGATGTCACCCCATTTTTGGATGATCATCCTGGAGGTGATGAAGCTTTGCTGTCAGCTACAGGTAATTAGTTTCTCCTTGCTGTTTTGTGTCATTAATATGCAATTGGAAAAACTAACTCCTATGGCATGGCCAATGATAAGAAAGAAAGAGAAAATTAGTCAATGGATGAAAGCACAAAATATTACAGAGAGTAATAATGTTGTGGTGTTGTCTATGCAGAGAAGGATGCTACCATTGATTTTGAAGATGTTGGCCACAGTGACTCTGCAATAGAGGAGATGCAAAAATACTATGTTGGGGACATCGACACCAACACTCTTCCAGCGGCAAAAGTTGACAACATTCCACCACCTAGACAAGCAGTTGCCTCTAGCAGTAGCAATGAATCTTCTGGATTTGTGCTGAAGTTCTTGCAATATGTGCTGCCATTGCTGATATTAGGCTTTGCATATGCTCTGCAGTACTATGGCAAAAGTAGCAAGCCCAGCGAACCCAGCGAATCATGAAAAATTGAATTTGAGCCAGGCCATAGTTTTGAAAAGAACTATGACCTGTTGCTAAGTAATGGCAGCTGTTCATTTAGACTCCATTTAATATCTCATGTGAACCTTTTGAAATGGATTTTATTAAAACCTTGTGACTCTACTGGTTATGCTATGTTTGTTGTTATGCCATGTTTAATTCTGCAGTCATGGCCAAATAAATTTGGGAAAGGGAAAAAAAAGGTTGAAACATTTTATAGCAGGTAAACGCAGTAATAGACACCTAGAAACATCTGTCTTCTTTGCTTTATAAGCTGAGGTTGAGTTTGTTATAAGTTTATTAATGTTCTTTGACTATGGTTTCTATTAAATTTACATGTTGAGCTAGTTGTGTTTAGATATTCAACAACAATAAAGTGCCCATAAGAAATTTTAGCTTCCTCTTTTTATGGTAAGCAGTAAGCACAGTAATAGACACCTAGAAACATCAATCTTCTTTGCTTGATAAGTTGAGGTTGATTTTGTTATAGATTTATTATTGTTCTTGGACTATAGTTTCTGTTAAATTTACATGGTGAGCTTGTTGTGTTTAGGTATTCATCAACAATTAGGTGCCCATACGAAATTTCAGCTTCCCCTTTCTTTGGCATGCAACAGTAGGCATTGGTTCAGTCAGAAACTTGGTAGGGAATTCAGTTTTTGACTCTATATTTACTTTACTGACTCTGCTTTACACATACGCTGGGGTCAATCAGTGTATGGGCAATTTTTTGTTCAGTTTGCTCATCCCTCAACGTATGTGTAAAAAAAATGCATATTCGCTGACCCCTAATGTATATATAAAGGGGCATCAACAGGGAATTAGGGGGTAAAAAACAAAGGAAATTGTTTTTTGGCCCCCCTTTTCGACTTTTTGGCCCCCATTTCATATTTCCGTGGACGAAAATGCCCTTGAGGGTGTTAACACTTCCGGTTATGTGAACCCGGAAAAGCATTTCCGGTATTGCCTAACCGGAAAAGCATTTCCGGTATTACCGAACCGGAATATTTCCGGTAGTGGAGAACCGGAAACACTATTATTGCTGTGCCAAGGTTCTATACTATTTTCTCCTCTGCAAATTTATATGCAGATCCGAAGTTTCAGTTAGCAAAACACTAGCATGCGTGTGTCATTTGCCATACTACTACACCACACTCTCATTCCTCTCATCTACACCACACCCACTGGGTCAAGTTCAGATGGTGCTACTGTTGGTGAAAATCACGGACAAGAATCACAGCCACCACAACCTCAACAGTAACAACCTGCACCTCAACAACAAGTCATTAGGAGATTTGAAGTTGTGATTCGAATTGATCTATTTCTTATGTTGAAGCTGGCAACTATGATCTTTGTGCTCAATGATGGGTCGAGGCAGAGGCTTGTTGTCCTCATGTTATTTGCTTCTCTTGTATATTTGTAAGTATTAGCCTTATGTGATCATTGGGACCTAAATCTACAGAATTTTGTAGCTTTTGATATAGTTATTTATTCCTTTCTTGGCCATACTACTTTTCACTGGATCCGAGTTTCATATTTTTTGTTTCCGGTTCTCCACTGACGGAAATATTCCGGTTAGGCAATACCGGAAATGCTTTTCCGGTTTCACATAACCGGAAGTGTTAATATCCTTATGGGCATTTTCGTCCACGAAAATATGAAATGGGGGCCAAAAATTGCTTTTTGGAAAGGAAATTGCTTTTTGGCCCCCACTTCCGACTTTTTGGCCCCCATTTCTAATTTGCGTGGACCAAAATGTCCCTGAGAGTGTTAACACTTCCGGTTATGTGTAACCGGAAACTATTTTCCGGTATTATTGAACCGGAACAATTCCGGTACTGTCCAACCGGAATGTTTCCGGTAAGTCTGAACCGGAAAGTAAAAGATACCCTTGTCCAAAAAGACTTGCTCAAAACAGATGCTTGGATGCCGAGGGGGCCAAACAACAACATCGTTATCATCAAAGTGCAAGCTTTTATCAATAAAATCAAGAGAGAAATGGTAACCTAGGGTGGAGGTGCTGGATTCACATGGCAGCTTAGAAACAATGCAAGGTAAGCAGATGCGATCGCACTGTGCAAAAGTTGGAAGGAGCTCAATTCTCTTCGCAACAACCACCGAGTGGAAATAGGGTTCTGAAATTGGAAGAACGCAATGGCACACCAAAAGAGAATGGAGGAATTTTTCTAGCCGTTGATTTCAGGGAAGCTCGGCACCTGCCATTGAAGAAGTCATTTTATTGCCATTCAACATTTTCCATTCCGGTTAGGCAGTACCGGAATTGTTCCGGTTCAGTAATACAGGAATTGTTCCGGTTCAATAATACCGGAAAATAGTTTCCGGTTACACATAACCGGAAGTGTTAATACTCTCAGGGACATTTTGGTTCACGCAAATTATAAATGAGGGCCAAAAAGTCGGAAGTGGGGGCCAAAAAGCAATTTCCTTTCCAAAAACAAAAACCCAACTTGGTAAACCGGCAAGGTGTCTGGTCCAAATTCAGCATGAAACCGCGTTACGAAAAACTGATAGTGAGCCAAATGAATTGGTCCAAAAGCTGTATCTCTATGTAAGCTTCGTTGACGCCACTGCATTTCCCTCTGCAAAACTGGGCAATGTTACATTGTTACCCTTCCAATATTTTTAGGGAATTGCTTTTTGGCCCCATGTTAGATTTTTTTGCCCCCATTTTTATTTTTCAAGGGCAAAAATACGCGTTTTAATCTTTACCGTTCTACAAACTCGGAAAGGCAATTTCGGTACTACAAAGACGGAATACATTTATTTCATATTTCCGGTTTTGCTAAAATGGAATATGGTTTCCGGCTTTGCCGAACCGGAAAAATTAACAATTCTGGTACTGCCAAACTGTCACTTTGGTCCTTGAATTTGCACCAATATTTTTTTATGTCCCCAAAATTGAATAAATTGCTTTTTAGTCCCTTAATTTGTAAATTGTTACTCATTTTAGTCCCTCGATTATGTCGTCGTTTATGTCCGTTAATGGCAAACTGATAAAGCCCATTAAATAGCCAAAACAACGTTCTTTCGGCCAAAACGATATGGTTTTGGCTTGAAAAATTAAAAATTAATGTAAAATAAAAAAAAAATCTCTTAGTCTTGTACATATTTTTACTTCTTAAGTAACATTAAGCCACAATCAACAGCAATGGCTATCTTTCAATCACTCCGCAACCTAACAACTTTCAATCCTTCAACCAGCTCCCTCATTCCCTCCCCATTACGCCTTTTCTCCCCACCGTCAACCCAAATCATCCTCAATCATTGAAGTCATTATTGATTCCTCTTAATCACTCCAACCACCATCAATACTCTCTTCTATCTCAACTTCATCGATTCTGCTTTCTCAAGCTCATCCCTCAACATTATTGCCCAAAACAACCATATACATTAGAATTCAGTTGTCGTTGTCGCCATCGCCGCATCTGGAAGATGGCTCGGTGTGTCTATCCATATAAGTGAATCTGTTCTCCTTTGAGTTTCGATATGTTCTGAGTTTGTTTCTGTTTGCTTAACCCGGATTCGATTTGTTTTAGAATCACCCTAGGCTTCGTTCTTTCTCTTCCATTTTTTTCTAGGTCTGTTTTGGTTATCCTCTGTGTGTAGGTTTATTCTGAGTTTGTTTAGGTAAGCTTGATTCGGTGTTGATTTGTCGAAACTAATCCTCTTCATTTTGTTTTACTGGAATTGTTTAATGCAAATTTTAATTCAATTCATTTGTGATGTTAATTCAATTTGATTAGGTATTTTGCTTTGTAATTTTTTTTTTCAATTATTTCTATAAATCTGAAAAATAGTCATTGATGTTGATTATGACTTGATATTAGTGAAGAAGAAAAAGATATACGAGATTAAGAGGTCTTTACTTTTTTTGTATTAAATTTTTAATATTTTTTCGGCCCCTAAACAATGTCGTTTTGGTCATTTAATGGACCATGTCAGCTTGCCATTAATGGACATAATCGGCGACATAATCGAGAGAATAAAGTGAATAACAATTTATAAATTGAGGGACTATAAAGCAATTTCTTTAATTTTAAGGATCAAAATGAATGTTGGATGTAAATTCAGAGGGCAAAGTGACATTTTAATCATATAAAAGCATTAAGGAAAATGCTAACAAATGTCTTTAAGAAGTTAAAGATAGTGAAAACTCATAGAAAATTTTGGATTTTATTATTCTCGAAACATGAAATGATGCTCCCTCATAATTGATTTTTCAATACTAAAAAACTTAACAAGTGCCGTAACAAGATCCAAGCATTAAAAAAAAAACTCATTTGCACGGAAAAAAAACATTTATTAAAATCACATAACTGCATGAGTTTCCCCACCGAGCTTCTTAAAACAAGAAAGGTTTTGCACCCATTTCTCTGCGGTTGGAACATAGAAGTACTTCCATCGGTTTTATATGTAAAAAAAAAATAAAAAAAAAATTGGGATTTTTTATTTTCATCAAAGAAAATACACCTTTTAAAAAATTTAATTATTACTTAGATTTTCATTATACTTCCTCCAATCCTATTTACAAGACCCTTTTGAGTTTTTATTTTGGTCATATTTATAAGACTCTTTTCAATTTTCAATAGCATTTAATTATTTCTTTCCACTAACACCCCTATAAAGTCAACATTTTTAGAGTTCCAATAATAATTATAGGGATAATTTTGAAAAAGTATATCAAATTTTCACATTTTCAATGCCACTAACCAATTTATCCACTCTCCTTGGTGGGAGTGAAAAACCGTAAAAGGGTATTATAAATAGGACCGGATGGAGTATTAATTATTTTTTTTCCATTATACCCTTTCTCTCTTTATAATCATTAATTTTTCTCCACTACTCACATAAACTAATACTTATTGAATAAGGACAAACATGGAAAACAGTATTTATTACACTCTTGAAATTCTAAAAAAAACAGATAAAAAGGAACAAAATCTCTAAAAACAAGACGGATAATAAGGAACGGAGAGAGTAGTTCAATTTGTTAGTGACATTGAAAATGTGAAAATTTGATATAATATGTCAACTCGGTCCCTGACTTTGTTAGTACCGATCAATTTAGTCATTGAAATTATCGAAATTTTAAATTAGCTCATGAGGTTGAAAAATGCGAATCATATTAGTCTCTACCGTTAGTGGTCCAAAATCTCAGGGACTAATTTGACTGATGCCCATGATCTCAAGAACTAATTTGATCGATAATCAACGGTCTTTGTTTTTATTTTTGGCCATAACAATGTCGTTTTGACCATTTCGATAGTCCATGTCAAGAGCCACTGACTATTATTAACGTCAATGATTAATGTGACTCACGTTTTGTTATTTCGGGGACTAATTTGGAATTTCAATAATCTCATGGCCTAATTTGACCGTTGCCCACAAAATGAATGACTAATTTGACTATTTACTCCTTTTTCAAAATTACTCTTGTAATTATAATTATTATTGGGATTATAAAAAATATTGAGTAAATAAGGATATTTGTGAAAAGAAATAATTAAATGCTATTGAAAATTGAAATAAGATTTTATAAATAACATCAAAATAAAAATTCCAAAAGAATCATATATAATTCACTGCTAGACTGAATAAACTAGTCCACAACTAAACCCTTATTAATACCCATACAAAACAGAATTCCTTCAAAACTAAACATAATAATTGACATAACTTTACATATATAACCAATAATTTTTCCAATAAATTCATATTTTGGGTAAACTTGCTTTGTTGAAAGTATATGAACTTTTTCACCTTGGAAAAATCTAGTGGCCAAAACGAACTCTTTCTCCTTAGTCCTTAGAATGAATAGCTCCGAGCACATGGAAATTAAAAATCTGAAAGAAAAAAAACCAATCTTATATTTTCCCTAGTTAAACCAAACTCATTTTCTTTTAATAAAAAAAGAAAGGATAGATGTTTCTTAATCTCCAATGTCAAGTAGCATTTCTAGGTTACACGTATGTGATTCATATATATATATATATATATATATATATATATATATATTTATATATATATATATATATTATATTATATATATCCAGCTTCAGATCAGAAAGAAACCATTTTCCCCTTTTGATAGCTGAGGTTGATTCCCTTGTAGACCCTTTATATTTCTTTCATGAAAACAGACCGTAGAGTATATGTTAAAAAGATTTAGGATTTGGTCCCCCACTCTATGCATATCCATGACAAAATGTGTCATTTAGGTGTAGACATCATTGGACCCGTCTACCTTCGTGAGTTATAGGGCAATAGGTAGATGGAAAATCCTGTAGTCCCACTATGTTTGGCCCAAATATGAGCATATAAACATTTAGAACTTACAACCCACGAAGGACTTTGTCCATCTTGTTATGTATCAATTGAGTATTTTGTTACTTCAACTTTCTCCACTACATAAATTATAGATCTTTTCATACATTGGAGTTCAGTCGTATTTTATTATGTTTTTGACAGTAATCTTTTTTCACTTACATACTTTGCACAAATTGGATAAACCATATTGGATGGATGAGGCTTGAGATATTTTTGTCAATGAGAAAGGAAGAGGATAAAGAGTCGTGCTTCTAGCAATGTCACCATCATTACTATTAATTAGATACGGCTTTTTGGTAATCTTTTGTGGGAAAGCCTTTACAAAGAAAAAGGGTAGGCCAATTTTATTTTTATTTTATAACGCAAACAAATTTAGACCTCTGTCTTCCTTTTAAAATCTATCATTGCCGTGGTGATCAAGTAATTTTATTCATTAAATTTTTGAATTTTGATATACTTAGTTTTTAGGATTGAGTTTAAGAATTTAAAAAAAAAAATTGAACCCTTGATTAATAATAAAAAAAAAACAGACTAAAGTGAAACCCTAAATTTTTAATGCATACTGTGCTTTGTCATATCAATGCTCACTAATAGGGAGAGTGACAATATTTAAATCTTAAACCAACAAAACCAATAAATATATAATCAACAAAGTGTGTGATCAAAGATAGTTAACTAATCACTTTAAGTATGATGTCAATATAGTTTGATCTTTTTCGTTGTATAAAATTAATGATTGCATTCTCTAATTTATTTTTAGATTTTAATTTCGTCCTAAAGTTTTGTTTTTTATAATTTGGTCGAATGCTTTTTTTCTTTTAATAACTCTCTCAAATTTCAACAAAAATTCATAACTTTGCTATCATTAAATTCAGAATAACAAGATCTATAAAAACTCATCCTTTTCTTTTTCAAAATTGTATCATAAAAAATTATTTTTGGATCCATTAGGAAAAAAATACTTTTAAGAACCATTTGAAAAGAAAATTAGGACCAAATTTAAAAAAATTGGAAAAAATTGAAGTCTGAAAATAACTTTGAAGACGAAATCCCTCATTTTAAAACCAATACTTATATGACAAATGTATCTCAACCAAATTTTCGATCATATGCATTAGTGTTCCTATCTATAATGTTGACGAAAGTTCATGGATAGTGCTTTCTTTAAAATATAATTATTCTTCATCAATTAGTCATTAGACCTTAGGCATATGCACGAGACAGACAAAACGATACAATCAAAAAGAAAAGAGGCTGAAAGAGAAGCAAAGGCAATCATAAAAGTAAAAGAAAAGATCAAGTGAAATACTAATTTGCCTCAACAAGGCAACGAGCCAGGATGTTTTTATTAGTCACTAATGTGGAATTCTTTTATTAGCTATAGCAAGAAATTCAGTATATAATATAATTAGATTACTAGTAATACATGCTGTTGTTTGTTCCTTGGGATGTCACAACTGATACCAACCTAAGCCTAAAGACAAAGTTTTGGTGTGAGGTTTTCGGCTCTTATCTTCATCAAAATTAAGATTATTGGAAACTTCAAAGCAACATCTATGTGATTAGTGTGAATGCCAATAATTTCAAATATTAAATGGTAGGGAAATGTTAACTAAGTGTTAAGTATTCAAATGCAAAGATTTTATTGAAAAGTGATTAAGAAAAATGATATATTTTCTTAACCACACGTGTCATATGGTGTATACTTCTTTCATTAATGATTAATTCACAAGAAAATATAATGTGATTATAAAAATATTAAGCTGATTTTATTAAAAGGATGTATCATTTCTCAATAAAAAAAGAATGGAATATAAGTTGGTATCTTTATATTAATCGTTAAGGAAATAAAAAGGCAAGTTTTCATGAAAAAATAATGAAGGTCGTGTGTGGATGGGCATGACAAGTAGTTGACCCAACTTAGTCGATGATCCAAGGGTGTCCTCTGGCTATTTAACCCCTTTTGAGGAGGAGAGATTATCGAAGTGGTTACAGCCTCTCCAACAAAGTCTTTTCCATTCCCACGGTAGGAGTCGAACCCTGACATCATGCTTATGAAACTCAGTTATCTACCAACTGTGTTAAACTTTGTTGGTATAACTTAGTCGATGATTTTAGTTTTGCAATGCATATTTTACTTTTATTGATTCCGTAAACCTCAAGGGCGCCAGTAACCCAGTAAATGATATCTTGAAGTTACACTTCTAAATGTTACTAAACTTTTTACTTATTGATTTTTTGATAAGTGCCCATAAGAATTTTTACATTATTAGTGTGTCCCGTAATATTACCAAGTAATTTATATTAAGTCAGTAAGATATGAACTTATTTGAATAAGCTACGCGCTTATAGAATCCTATTTTAAAAAGATACTTGACATAGCTTATGATTTATGTATAAGCCCCCGTGTGAAGAAAAGAAGGATGCCAAAAAAAATAAAAAACCAATTTTTCTTTTAGTTGATGAATCTCTGTTGATTGACCAATGTGTGATATTCCTCATAACAAAGTCGAAATGGTCCATGGATTGATCAAATGATATTTCCAATAAGCTAGCTCAAGGAGGATATAGATTTACTTGCGATAATGCTTATTTCCCTTAGCTTGATGTCACACTTCGCTGAAACTAGTAACCTTAACCTTTTGTATTGTTGCATGTGCATGGTCTTAGGCTGGCTTAGCTTTGTCCTGAACAATTGAAATTCGAGGAAAGTTTAGAGACATACCTATTTTCATTGATCAGAAATATTGAAATACTTGAAATTCGAGTTAGGTAAGTTTAGTAGCGTACCTATTTTCATCGATCATTAAAAATATACTGTACCAATGATTTTGGTGATCCATATAATCCTAAACATGGAAAAGGACAATAATAATATAATCTCAATTCTTGGTAGGGTTGTGGTAAGTTCCTCTTGCGTGTAGAAAAAAAACTTCCAGGTGAAAACACCTTATTGGATTAATCAGACTCAAATTATTGCAGAAAATGGCATTACTAAGAGCTTATTGAGTTGAATTGTCTTCATTAATTGTGTCTCAAATCCTGCGAGATTTGAGGGATATGCCACATTAGTTTGTTGGAGCCTAATCAGATTAGATGCTGAGAATAGTCATGTTCAACAAACAGACACAAAGGGAAGTGGAAAGGTTATCATGGGACGTTTATGTCAAAATCAGCAAGGGAACATCATTAGGACACTCCATAGTTATCTCAATTAAACTTTTTAATTGGTTGACAACATATCATTATGTTGTTTTTCTCATACACTGTTTTTAACACAATTTCAGTCCCATACAAGTAAACCACATTAAATTTGCACAACTGCATAGTGCATGAATGAAAACCCCTGCATTATTGAGGAACCCCTCACATCATTACTATAGATAATAAAATTTTAATTGCTGAATTTCAAGGAATACTTTGGTCCTCTACTTGGTATGTATAAATCACTTTCTTTGAGATCATAATAATATACTTGTATCTACTTCTATGTACTTCACTACCACTCAAAGGACTTAGTAGTTAATCCAAAATTAATGCAATATATATAATTATATATTGTAACATATCAATGTCACAATCCCATCAATATAAGTGGTCCTATCCCTCAATACCCCTGCATGAAGAACTAACCATTGATCTGATCCTCGAGTCCTAAGTTAGACAACAATTTTTATATTGTGACAGTTATAATATAAGATTACTGTATGTCATAACTCATAAATTAGAACAGAACATAACAACTACCACATGTACAGTTATCAAACAGAAAGCATATGCAATACCACCAAGCATAATCCTTCTAGATATGCAATCAGATTGAAATGGACTTGAAAATCAATGTAATATTGAATAACAATATCATGGTTTGAGTTCCCTTATCCAAACAAAGGGAAGCTACCCTTTTGTTCCTTGTGCTTAGATTTGCTTTTGGGACAGTGTCTCTGTCTGCTGAAATAAAGGGTAAGCCTTAATTAAGGGAGAGTCGAGTTAAGGCTTCACACTAAGCTATATTTTTAAATTAATGTGTTTAGCTTATGAATGGTTGGGAAGTCTTTGTCAAATTCACTAGAAGAAAAGGTCTAATTGTCTCTTAGATCATTGTCATGGGCTCCATCCGTTTCTTCAACCGTCTTAATAACATGAGCCAAATGGGAAAAACAACTTATCAGCATGGTACACGTAATGCTTGACTGTTAAATCTTTGTTTGATCTCAGCATTTAATCAATTTTAAATACCCTCTAGTGAACCAAGTTTAGCCTACACTTGATTAATGAAAACAATAGAAAGGTTAACAACACACTTTTATATACTCTTATTAACAATGTTATAAAATATGATTGACATATAAAATATGATTTAAATCAGATATCATACTCTCTTTCAACTATGATCTAAAAATAGGAGACATCTACAAGGATTAGTATAATTTGTATATAATTGAGTTTTTTAAACATTATGTGAATGAACAAACGTTAAATCCTTATCTGGTATATGAAAAAGACATTATTAGAAAAAACAAAACTCATTTCGGTAATTTTTAAAGAACAAAAGGGGTTAAGATTTTGATTATAGGGTGAAGGTTTTCAGATGTAGCCCAATAAAAGAGTTTTTGGTTATAATTCCTCTTGAGACATTAGGCCTTATTAATAAACAACTCTGTTATTCAAACATCCGTATTTGACATCTATACGGGACACCTACCATTTTAGGTAAAAACTGGTGGGTCCTGCAATTTCTCTTTCTTACAGGACCCACTACTTTTTACCAAAAAAGTAGGTGTCTGTATTTGATGTCAAATACAGATGTAGGAATAACATTTTTATTAATAAAATGCCCTTATGGTGCTGAAGAGTCATCTCAATTGGTAGAGTTACCGGACATGAAAAATTAGAAACAGAATTTCGAATCCTGATTACAAGAATATTTGCTTATAAAAAAAATAAAATAAAATACCTTCATGTTATTGGATAAAAAACTCGTAAGAGGTCAACTTGTACAAAAAGAACTAAAACGACCAATATTTTTAAGCCATTAACTTCACCACTTTCTGGTAAAGATTTTCATCTTTCGAATTCTTAACTATATCCGAGGGCACCGGATAACCTTCCCTAACACAATTTGTGGTGGCAGAAGATCTAATGAATACATTTAAGCTCAATTCATTTTATGCACAAAAAAAAAAAGGCTCCATTCATTTTAATTATGCTGATAAATAATGAAGACTTCGAAAAAAGGCTCAATTTTTTTTTAAATGAAAAAGAATGCAGTTCATTCTAGTGAATAGCGAGAGCAGAATCCTTAAAATCAATTGCAGTATACAAATCAGATTAGTGAGCGCTAAGCAAAATAAATTTCCACAATGTTGGACAAGAAAGAATAACAACATGCAGGAAAGAACTTGTGACATATAAGTATAATACCGCATTATTAAAACAAAATTAATTGTTAACTACTACTGATTATGAGTACCAAACGTATTCATTTTTGGCTGCTGATGTAGTAGGGTTGAAAACTTAATCAGGGTTTAAACAAAAGTTGATGTGACAATTTAATAACATAACAAATATTTATGTTAATGTCAAACATCTTCTTATTTGATAGTATACAGTACATAAGTAATCATAAGTCAATACCGTATATGTATAAAGTTATGATAGTGATACATGTTTTAACTGTCCATAGTCAAACTTTACTTTTAGTTAATTCTGCTGAGTGTGTGATCTACTTGTCAAACTAAACATCATTGTAGTCCTGATTCATTCATAGTACTCTGCTTTGTTTTGTTTTTTTTTTTTTTTTTTTAAAGTTTAATTGTTTAAATCACAGATAGTCTTTTATATAGGCCATCTTATTTGAATCGGATAAGATTATTATAAAAGATAAAATTATTTTTATCAAGTATTTAACTCAATTGCCATCCTAAAAACCATTAGTATTTTCCATTCACTATATACTGTTTCGAGTAAGTAAGGCATATTTCTGTTACTTAAAAAGAAAATGGAAAAAGATAAAAATTAAAGGGAAAACCAAAGCTAGACAGAACAAGAACATGAGTATCTTTATCTATGTCATGCATAGAATTGGAGTTGTCGTTGCCATATTCATTTGTTTCCTAAAATGTAGGAACGCGGTATTTAATTGGTTTGGATTGTTACACAAGGCAGGAAATAATGGCTAGGCCCATGTAAGACCATAAACGTGGTAGTTTTGAAAAACTAGCCAGAGTGTTCTTATCTTTAGGGTTCACTACTTATAACTAAGTCGTGGACCGTGTGAGCTGTTTAATTTGTAATGAATGTGTCAGTTTGTTTAATTCAATTTTTTTTTTCTTGTTATGGCTGCCGGCATTTTGAATCAAATTCCACATCCATAAAGAAGATAATGGTTTAGAGTAAAGAAAGTTATCTGAGTCTCTGACTATGAGTGATGTTAGGCGTACAAAGGACTATTTTGATGGAATTTGCTTAAGAATGAGTAGTGGTACTATATGAAAAGTACTAATACAACTGTCAGTTTTACTTTCGAATTCATCTTCAATCTTGTTTTTTCACTTGTGAATGGTTAAATAATTGTTGGGAGGTGCACCTTAAGGTTATGTTTGGATGAATTGTACAAAGAAGATGGAAATAAATAAAATGGTGTTTCATTATTTAAGAATCGGTAAATTAAAAATTAATGGAGTAAAATGAAAATCTCCTATTAAAACATCTTAAATTTTTGTCTCTCAAATTGTGATAAAGCTAACGGAAAAAAATGGAATGCAAACTTCTCTTTTTTCATTCCATCCCTTTCAATACTACTCCCAAACATAACCTACGAAAATTATTAGAGGATCTCCATGCATCCATAAACTTTCTGTAAGCATATTAGTTTGTTGAATAAGCGCCATTAGAGAACGGAAATTTTTTAACTTATAGTAGCATATCTGCTTATGTAAGTGCTGATGTGCTTAGGAAACATCAAACCTATCAAAGTTGGTGTTCCATTTCAACCTAAATTAAAAGCTTTCTAGCTTATAGTTGCCTTTTTTTTTCCTTTGGAGAAACACAAAATTATCGTTTGGGAACTCCATCCCAAATATTACTTTCTTCGTTTCACTTTACCTGTTATTTCAGTTTTTTGTACTTGTTTCAAATTATTTATTGCTTTAGAAATTTGAGGATATATTAATTGATTTTTTCCAACTTTAACTTTCATTTAATGTGTCGAAATATGTGAAATAGGTGATAATTAATGTATTTTGAGAATATTATAATAAAGTTATTTAATAATTCTCTTGAAAATTTAAGCATTAAATGATTTTGTTAATCCGTGTGAAATTTTTAAAATGACAGTAAATTAGTCTCAATTTATACACACACTCCCTCATACACTTAATATATGCCCCTCTAAGGAATTTTTTTATGCACTCCCTCATGTCTTGTTTATAAGCAAAAAAAGACACTTCACTAATATAAGTAAAAATTAACTAACTTTCTATTTTCAAATACAATCATTTCTAAAATATCATCGTAATGTGGTTTAGTCATTTAATTTCTGTTTCATTCCCATTGTAAATTTACTAAAGTAGTTTATTTATTTTATGAATTTGAGAAAATTAAATACACTCAACTACTCCCTCCGACTCGAATTTTAAGCAACAAAAAACATACATTTCTTGGTTTAAAATATAAGCAAAATTAACTAACTTTATTAAATTTTGTTTCATTCCCAATACCATTTTCCTAAAACATCTCTAGAAAATTGTGATCTTATTTAATTTTTGTTTCATTCACAATACTACTTTCCTAAAATACTTCTATTTTTTTATAAATTTGATAAAATTAAATACAATCAACTAACCTCCTTAATAAGCGTAAAAATAGTTAAATTTTTTTATAATTCGAGTCGGAGGAAGTAACTTCCTTAATAAGTGTGAAGTTGTTATTTTTGATTATAAATGAGACCGGAGGTAGTACTATTAATAAGTTATTTTTCCTTTTCCAATAAATGGTATTATTAATTATTTATTTCCATAAATACTCTTATATTTTAAAAGGGAAATTGCACTTACCATCCATAAGATTTGTCATAATGAGATAGACATCTCCTTTAGTTTTAGAAACGACACCCACCTTCATTCTTTGGTATTCGCCATTACACTTACACTGTCAATGTAAACATTTTTGTTTATTAACAAAAATCCTCAAGAGGTGTCTTTGTTACTAACATAAATTTCAAGTGTACTTGGTACATTTTTTCTCAACAATAACATGGTAAAATTAAATTATTTTTCACAAAAAATTAATTTTGTACAAGAAAATGTAATAACTTTCTATGTGAAAAATAAATTTATTTACATGAAAACATATTATTTTATAAAAAAAATTATTCATATTGATTTTAGAATAATGCAAAATATCTAACATTATTGGATATAACAAGTTCAATCTTTATATAGTCGATGGTGGGTATTTTGGATATAACAATTTTAATTATTATGTTGAGTTTGTGAAATCAATAATGTTGAATATTTTTCATTATTCTAAAATCAATTTGGATATAAAATTATGTGTTCTCGTAAATATAATTTAATTTTATCTTATAATAATGAGAAAAAATGCACCAAGCTAAGTACATTTGAAATTTATATTAGTAACAAAGACACCTAGAAGGCATAAATGTCATTTTTATCCAAAGCAAAGCATTTTTGTTTGTAAATTAATGATCTATTACATGAAGATGATGCAAGTATAATGGTGAATGCGAATGAGGGGAGATGAGTGTCATTTCTAAAACTAAAATAAAACTAATATTTGAAATATAATTTAGTAACTTATTTTTTAAAATAAAAAAAAATTATTTAATAAAACAGTGTGTGTTTCTATATCTATATATATATATATATATATATATATATATATATATATATGAGAATAAAAAATAAGGTATATGTATAAGTAAGATAAATAAAAAATGAGAAAATGGGTTGTGTGTTCTTAGATTTATGGGTATTGACTTCTAAGTAAAAATATTACAAATGAACGGTGGATGATGTACCACAATATAAAAAATTTTAAATTGTCAGTACATACAAATTAAACTTATAAAATATTGTGATGACTTATTTATGTCAGGCGTCCCTGTACTTTCACCCTATTTTGTCATATACCCCTAATCTTTTTTTTATATGAAAATACCCCTGTACTTTTCTCTGGTAAGTAATTTGCCCCTCCTCCCGATTCCGGCAAGTCGGTGCTGAGGTGGACCGCCGGAGTCCTTGTCAGGGGTCCCTATACTTTCACCCTATTTTGTCATATACCCCTAATTTTTTTATATGAAAATACCCCTGTACTTTTCTCCGGTGAGTAATTTGCCCCTCCTCCCGATTCCGGCAAGTCGGTGCTGAGGTGGACCGCCGGAGTCCTTGTCAGCTCCTTCCACCTCAGCCAAGTGGTATAAAACCGGAGGTCCACGTGTCAGCTCCCTTAAATTATTTTTTTAATTTTTTTTTAAATTAAAAAAAAAAAAGAAAAACACCGACAACCCTATTTGTTTCCCTCCCCAGCCGCCATCTTAATTTCTCTCCATTCCTTCCCTCGATATTTCTCCTCTCTTCTTCCTCTCTCATTCATTTCTCCCATTATCTCTCTGGTTCTTTCTCATTCCTTCCCTCGAACTCTCATCTTTCTTCTTCTCTATTTTGTTGTTCGTTTTTCTCTTCTTCTCCTCACCCTTGCACCATGAAGTCATGTAGCTCCAAATCGGGATCTTCTTTCACCTCACCATTTGAGGTGTGTGTGGTCCAGTGGTGAAAGTGAATCATGGCCAGAAGAAAAGGAAAAAGAAAAGCTTGCTTCCAAAAATTTATAAAAGAAAAAGGCCCAAGCAGAGGAGTATGCATAACGATAACAATGGCTTACGGGTAAGTGATGCTTGTCCAGTTTTGTTGGGTGGTTCCAATCATCAACTTGAAATTGCATAGGTGACGGGCGATCCAGTTGAGGATGCAAAAGACTTGTGGAAGATGGGGAAGGAGTTGGGGGTTCTTAGTGTAGAAGGGGATGAACCTGTTATTAGAAGGTTAACTATGTTGGAGCTTAAAGAGTTGGGAATTTCTGTCCCAGACGCTGAGGAAGAGACTCCTACTGGTCAGGCATGCAGTGGAGATGTGTGAGGCAGGGAGCTCTGTGATTTTTAAATGAAGATGCTTTTTTTGAATGTTAGGGGTTTAGGGTTGTGGGTGTTTTTTTTTTAATTTAAAAAAATTAAAAAAAAATAATTTAAAGGAGCTGACACGTAGACCTCCGGTTTTATACCACGTGGCTGAGGTGGAAGGAGCTAACAAGGACTCCGGCGGTCCACCTCAACACCGACTTGCCGGAATCAGGAGGAGGGGCAAATTACTCACCGGAGAAAAGTACAGGGGTATTTTCATATAAAAAAAAGATTAGGGGTATATGACAAAATAGGATTACAGGGATCCCTGACAAGGACTCCGACGGTTCACCTAAGCACCGACTTGCCGGAATCGGGAGGAGGGGCAAATTACTCACCGGAGAAAAGTACAGGGGTATTTTCATATAAAAAAAATTAGGGGTATATAACAAAATAGGGTGAAAGTACAGGGACCCCTGACATAAATAAGCCTATTGTGATTGTTATGTAGGATCCCTATTAACATATGCAATACATATTAAGATTTAAATATTGAATTAGCTAAAAAATATATTATGAAATTGATGATGTGAAAATCAAAAAGCGAGTTTTAAAGATAGATAAAATATGTTTGATTCTGAGTATCATACTCTTAATCATCTACTCCAATGAAATAAAGTGGAAAAGAATTACATAGATTAAACCAAAATTTAAGGGCCTCTCACGAAATAATAAAAATAATGGGTCCTCATATTGATTATTGCAAAGATTTAAAACCAAATCCTATATTCTTGATGAAGAATTTAGATTAAAAGGTTAACTCTTTTTTTCACAGAATGAACCAAGAAAAAAGGCAGAGGGAAAAAGTCTTGGTTGACAAGAATAGGATAATCAAAGACCTTAGTCAACAAAATTGAATTGACTTTCCAATGGTTATAGTCTTATAGGCTATAGCTAACAATGTACTCGCATACAAAATTGCCGAAAATGTCCTTTGAGATAATCATTTACCATAGACCCTTTTTACCTATCATACCATCGTGATAGTAACCATTTTCATTGAAATGGTGGAAAAACCACTTGCATGAAATCAAATTGAAATTGACCAAAACGAGAAAAAGAAGATTCATAAAAAGAATTGTAATAAATAACACATTCCCTTCTGTAGTTGCTAAATTTAAGTAAGATTGTACCCCTGCTGTCAATTACAAAGAGATCGTAGCTTTGTATCACAATAATATATACCTATCCCCTTGAAAATTTTATTACACATAAATTAAATCATAAAATCAATTGTGGTCCAATTTGTGAAAAAGAAAGAGCTTGAGGTATAGACCGTCATAGGTGGAAGGAGGACAATTAGAAAACCAGTATTGCCCCCACCCACAGTAATGGAGATGTCGTTGTGTGTAAGAGTCACAATTGCCAAGAAACTAGAATGCCAAGGGAACCATGTACTTTGTGAAGACCCAGATCAGGCCAAGGTTTCTTTCTATGACTGCATAGTGCCAAATTCCCAATATCATTCACAATATATAATTAAATTGACAGGTCCTGCATGATAGCCTCAAGTTGCAAACACGGGATCAAACACTTGACGTTCTGCTCAGGGTATATTTAAGACGGAAAATGCCCTCTAAATTAAGCAACTTGAGTATAAAATGCGAATACATGATACTCCTTCTGTCCTTAAATATAAGTTACTTTTTTGAAGACCTCTTTGTCCCTAAATATAAGTCATTTTACAATTTATAGGTAGCATTAAATAATATATACCAAATATACCCCTAATAATTATACATATATTCCACATTCCAAAAAACCATTTTACTTTTCCCATAATAATAACTACATCAATCTAGATTGTATTTAATTTTCCATAGGGGTAGTTTTGGAAGTTTGATGTGTTTTTTTTTTTATAAAATTGAGAATAATTACTACATCTAACTACTTTTCTTAATACGTGTGAATTGGTCAAACGTGCTTTATGATTATAATTATGGATGGAGGGAGTATATATCATATACTTTCTCATTTTATACCCATGCTCTCGTCAATGAGACATGTAGGGGCAGAGACGAATACAAGAAATTGTGAACGGAGGTCCAAATTTTTTCTTTCTAAATACTCCCTCTGATCTTTATCATAAGCCACTTTTTGTGAGAAAAATGAGGCTTATAATAAGAACCGAAGGGAGTATTAAATAAAACATTAATATAATATTAATTTGACTCTATTAGTGATATAAATGAATTGCACTTATTGGTAATATTTAAGTGTATAGAATTTGATAAAGGAATAAAATGAGACAATAGGACAAAGAAAATTATATATCTATTGTCTAGATATTGTCACAATGAGTTCCAAGCGAAATTTGGGAAAGTTATAATTTATCTATATAAAAAAACTTATTTTAATCAAATTATTTATTTTAAACTAAGATATGTAAAGAAAATTAATTGGGAAGGAGGGATCCGAGCCCATGCTCGTCACTCCCTCTACCGTCTGCATGTTAGATATTATAGTTATGCATTAAAACATGAGATTAATGAGTGTGCACTGACGGTGTAATGTTTTTTACACCATCAGTTCATCATCCATCATTAATTTGTATTACTTTTATTTGAAAGTCAATGACCATACATCTGGTAGATGATGCACTGATGGTGTAAAAAACTTTTACACTGTCGATGCACCATCTATTTTCTCTTAAAACATTAAATATTAATTAGAATAAAATAAATTAATTTTAGGATTATATGTTTAGATGTTGAAATTAAATTGAAAGTCATAATTCAAATTAAAATTCCAATTCTTAGAAAATTAAAATTCATTTATAATCTTGAATATTTTTGGTTTAGAACAAATGTGAAATTATTAGTTAGTCTTAAACATGAGATTCAAAACTCATCTCAATTGTTTATAGTTTATTTTTTTAGTTAAAAAAATTTAAAAAAGATGGTGGTAATATTAGACACGGTGATTTTCATAGATGTAAACTCACGGGCAAAATCCAGAAAGAAAAAACAAACAAACTCAAAGCATAACTCTTATCCAATTTTAAATGTAGAAATATGTCTAATTTTAGCTGTATAAAAAGATATCTTCTTTAGCCATTAAAAGTAGAATGCCTGATGGAAAACCTAAAAGAAAAGTAGAATGTCTTACTTGTTAATGGCTCAACTTTATTGTGTTTTGTTTGCATGCATGCATCATAGCTGAATTAAGGGTTTTTGATCATATCCTTAACTTTGTGACAGCTGAGTGCCAATGCTTTCTTATTCTGTTTTGTTTACTACTTGTTGTCACATGAATTGGTTGTGTCCTGTTTATTCTTTGTCTCAATGGCATAAGTTAGGAGAATAAAAATAATATTTGAAGTACTTTTTTTTCAATGAACATTTCTATGTTGGATTTCTATACGAGTGCCACTAAGATAATTGTATTTAGGAATGACAATGGTAGGATTTGGGAAGAGTATAAGAGTATCTATTCTCATATCCGCATTTTTAAAAATTATTCATACTTGTTTTCACACCAGTGTGGATAGAAATTTAGACACCCCTTCCCATATCCAATAAGTAATTATATACCGAACTTATTATTCTCAAATCGAACATAATCAACCCAAAATATTTCAACATAACAAATTTAAGATAAAATTTTTCTTATAACAGATTAGAGTATTTTTGTCTTCTTCATAGTTATTTTTTATAACTTCCGACATCGGACACAACAAATTGAACATTCATTAATGACACTCTCCTAATTCATTAGTATAAGCAAAATAAAAGAGTTTGTTTAATCTCAGTTTTAAGAGTGGAGGATAAAATGTTAAAAAGTGATAAAAATTTATTCTAAAATTAAATGTATTATTTTTTAAATATTTTATATTTTGTTTTTCAATATAAAAATACTCTTTTAGTCTCCTACCCTTAAAAAATTTTAATGCAAGGCTTACATAATTTAAAATGTCTTTTTTAAAAAAAATGGTACAACAACAACTAAGCCTTTGTCCCATGGAAGAGGTCGATTACATGGATCAAATTACTTCAAAGTCTATCGTAAATCATGTTTATATAAAGCATTTATCTTCGTATCCTTCTTAATTGTTTCGTCTATGATTTTTCTTAATCTTCCTCTGCCTCTAGTACATGGAGTATCAAAATTAGTAAAAGTAAAAAAATAGAGTAAACAATCAATTTGGTTCCCGAAAGATATATTGATCATCAATTTAGTCCCTGAAGGATTTTTTTACATCAATATAGTCTCTCAAAAATCAATATGGCATCAATTAGTGTAGATTTTGGTCCTCGAAAGATTCATATGGTCATCAAATAAGTCCCTAAAAAGACTTATGTGGTGTCATGTTGATCTTTGAGGGACCAATTTGATATCAAAAAACTTTTAGGGACTAAATTACTCCCTCCGGTCCTATATATAAGTCACATTCTAGAAAATTTTCTTGGTCCTAATTATAAGTCACTTTATATTTTCTATGCATCATTTATTGATTTTTCTCTTTTTTGCCCTTATTAAATGCTTTGACTATCTATGTGTTTTTTGTTGTTCATTAATGAGTGCGAATTTTCCAAGAAAAGTTAAGGGGGTAAAATTGTAATGTTACAATATATTCTCATATAATTCATAAAACCAACCACTTTCCTTGGTATGTGTAATTCGGTTAAGTATACCCTATAATAAGGACCGGGGGAGTAGTAGTCAATGTAACTCTTGAGGTCTAAAGTAGTGACTATTAACTCTAAAAAAATATTTTCAAATTTGAGTTATACATAAATTGACAAATTAAGCCATATTAATTAGATCATTTAGTATGTTACTTTCTCTAATATCAAATATAAGAAAAAACTATGATTTGAAATATTTAAAAAAAAAAATTACTCCCTCTGTTTCACTATGTTTGGCCTTTTAGGCTTGGACACACATATTAAGAAACTATTAATTACTCTAAATATTATGTATATTTTGTTCAAAATGCCCATATTTAATCCTTATTGAAAATTTTAGTAGTATTTAATTTTTATTAGTAAGTGTGTCCATTAATTAATGTATAGTGGTTTAGAAATGAGAGATGGTAAAAATAGAATTAATGAGGAGTAAGAAAAATAATTGAATGAAAGGTTAAAATTGGAAGAAAAAAATATGTTCATGTATTAAAAATGTAAAAGGCCAGATAATATGAAACAAGAAAAAAATGTTAAAAGACCAAACATTGTGAAGCGGAGGAGTATCTATTTTCACAGTACTCCCTCGAATTATAAGCAACAAAAAACATACTTCTCTTGCTTTAAAATATAAGCAAAATTAACTAACTTTATTAAATTTTGTTTAATTCCCAATGTCATTTTCCTAAAACATCTCTAGAAAATTATTATCTTATTTAATTTTTGTTTCATTCTCAATACTACTTTCCTAAAATACCTCTATTTTTTTTATAAATTTGAGAAAATTAAATACAATCAACTAACCTCTTAATAAGCGTAAAAGTAGTTAGATTTGCTTATAATTCGAGCTAGATGAAGTATTAATTACTATCATTACCAAAAATATCCTACATTATTAAATTCATAAAACTTTAAAAATGGACCTAACGGCAATAGAATAAACATAAGACTCAAGTTTTTCGACAGGGACACTTTAGTCCCTCAAGAAATTTAATTCATTTTTAGTCCCTCATGTTTTCCAAAAGTATCAATTTAGTCCCTCATGTTTTTCAAAAGTATCAATTCAGTCCCTCATGTTTTCCAAAAGTATCAATTTAGTCCCTTAACGAAGTGGCTAACGGAAATTGGATAGGGACTAAATTGTCACTTTTGCAAAACTTTGAGGACTAAAAATGAATTAAATTTCTTGAGGGACTAAAGTGTCTCTGTCAAAAAACTTGAGGGACCAAAGTGTCCATTCACTCTAAACATAAAGATGATCTTGGTTCTTGAGAATTGGTAATGAAGTTTTTCTTGTAACTACTCATGTACTTATTTGAACTCTATCACATGTCAAAATTATAAAAAAAAAAAAAAATTTAAAAAAAACAACCATAGTGTCAAGGTAAAATTTTTTTAAGTTCATTAGGAAAAAAAACAATTGGGAGTTGTAATATATTTTTTTTTACTTTTAAAAACTTTAATAAGTACCTGATTAAAAAAAACCCCAAAAACTTAAAAGGGTACGAAGGTAGTTTAGTGGATATTCAAATTAAGGTCTGCATATGTTTAAAGTTTGGAAGATGAAAGTTTCGGATTCGATCTTAAACGCTATCAATTTGTGGATTTAATTTTCCTTCCCTTATACCCATAAATTAATGCTTGTTTTACCATTTTTGCCATTTACTCCCTCTGTTCCATATCTTTTAGGTTTTTAGGTCTGGGCACACAGATTAAGAAAGTGTTGATTGTTGTTAGTTTTATGTGTACTTTGTCTAAAATATCCCTATTTAATCCTTATTTAAAATTGTAGTAGAATTTAATTTTTGCTAGTAAGTGTGTCCATTAATTAATGTATAATGGTTTAGAAATGAGAGAGATGATAAAAATAAAATTAATGAGGAGTAAGAGAAATGATTGAATAGAGGGTTAAAGTTGGAAAGAAAAATATGTTTATGCATTGAAACTGTAAAATGACAAAAGATATGGAATAGGAAAAAAAAACCTAAAAGACAAAAAGATATAAAACGGATGGAATAACTCTATAGTAATTGGTCATTTTTTTACACTTATTATCTCCCATATTAATTAGATGAGAGTAGAGTTGTAAAAGTAGACTAACTGAGACATATCCACAAAATCGACATAAGGCCCTCGTCGCTCTTTGATCATCGCCTTCCATCAATGTTGTCAATTAATAACGACCATAAAGTCAATGAAATATTCTCCATATTTCTGGCTTTTAAAGTCAACAAAATATTCTCCATATTTCTAGATTTTATTCTCCCTTTCTATAGTTATTGCTGACTAATCATTGCTTCCTGACCACTTGGCTGAAGAATCCGAGGAAGAAGGGGCCGAGGGTGCTGAAGGTGTCGAAGAGGAAGAGGACAAGTTTGATCCTGAAAGTGTAGTACTGTCTGACCTAGAGTAGATCTTTTCTTTGCTTTTTAACTTGTATTTGCCCCGATAGATGGGCTCGGATCTGTTGTTAAAACTAGTTTTGAATATTTATAATATCCGTTATCATTTCGTACTTCTTTTTGTTCCTTTTGTTAAGAATTCAAGTGTTAAGACCTCGGAACTCCAGCACTTTAGCCGAGGTGGGTTCCTCTATCCGCGATGTATAAAATGATTTTAAAGACAAATCATGTTTGAATCGGGAATCTTTTTAAAGTACTTGACGAGTTATAAGCTCTTGTTCGAGCTGTTTATAATCGTTCGCGTCATAAACGGTGGCTAGTCGGTTATGAGGAAAAGTACGTAAATACAATGAATTCAATAACAGAACTTTTATTTATTTGAAGCAGTGAATACAATGGGCTCGGAGTTCCACCGAGCGTACATCATCATCAAAAATAAACAATCCTAACAAAGCAAAGTTAATAATGAAACTAAAAACGATGGAAAATAGGATTAAAACAGGGATAAAAAATTTAGCTGAAATAGGCTCTAAGCTTTGCCACGTTCCATGTGTTGTTAATGAGAGCACCCGAGAGAGTTTCGAGCTTGTAGGCTCCTGTTCCCATTTTGAAAGCTACTCGGTATGGCCCTTCCCAGTTTTGAGCCAGTTTCCCGTCTTTGGCATTTTTGAGGCCAATGTCAGCTCTTCTTAGGACGAGGTCACCTACCTCGAACTCTCTGGGTACTACCGAGCGATTATACCCCTTTGCTTCCATAAGCTTGGCATGTTTTTCCCGCTTGGCGGCTAGATCTCTGTTTTGCTTCGGCGGGATCCAAACATCTGAGCATAGGGCCACTGACCCCTCGGCGAAACAGAATTCCTTCCACGAGAGCAAATTGTGATGCTTTCCTGACGAGTTTCTTGGCCTCGATTGGGTCAGTCGGCAAGATTCCCTGTTCCAAGTAATTCGTGATCGGAGCCGTCCAACTTGGATCCACCGAAACGGAGAGGACAACGCTAGGTCAGTGCACCATTTCTTGGATCAACGTTTTGTTATTTCCAGGTCCTTTCGTTGAAGCAAGTTTTGAAAGAATGTCCGCTCAGCCATTGCTTTCTCTTGGGATGTGGCAGAATTCAACCTTGGCAAACTCTGAAGATAAGAACTTCACCTTCTCAAGATATTTCTGGAGGATGGGTTCTTTGGCTTGATAATCACCTTTAACTTGCGAAACCACCAACTGAGAATCGCTGAAAATCTTCACTTCTCGGGCCCCTACCTCTTTTGCCATCTTGAGATCTGCCATTACAGCTTCATACTCCGCCTGATTGTTTGAAGTAGGAAATCCGAACTTCAAAGAATACTCAAGGGTCACTCCCTCGGAGTTCTCCAAGATTATTCCAGAACCTGCTCCAAGTTTGTTGCTCGACCCGTCAACATAAACGCTCCAGTCCAAGTTTGAGCTCGTCGATGGCTCAGTAAACTCGGAAAGGAAATCAGCTAGGACCTGAGATTTCATTGCCTTCCTTGGTTCGAAAGTGATGTCGAACTCGGAAAGTTCAATGGCCCAAGTCACCATTCTCCCTGCCAAGCCTGGTTTTTGAAGAATCTGACGGATCGGCTGGGCTGTTCTGACCTTGATGTGGTGGCTCTGGAAGTATTGACGCAGTCTTCTGGCCGTGATAACCAAACAAAACGCCAATTTTTCTACCTTCTGATACCTCAGCTCTGGTCCTTGAAGTGCTCGGCTAACAAAATAGACGGGGGATTCTTTGCCTGATTCTTCCCGAACTAGAACCGAACTAACGACTGAATCACCCACTGACAAGTAAAGAAACAGAATTTCTCCATTTACAGGGCTAGATAAGATTGGAGGGGATGCCAGGTATTGCTTAAGGTCAGTGAAGGCCTTTTCGCATGCCTCGTTCCAGTCAAACGTCTTTTCCTTTTCCTTCCTCAGCAGCTGGTACCATGGTAGAGCCTTCCGAGCTGATTGGGATAAAAATCTTGAAAGAGCCGCTACCCGACCTGCCAGCTGCTATACACCCTTGATATCAGATGGACTCTTCATCTCGAGGATGGCTCGGCACTTCTCCGGATTTGCCTCGATCCCACGTTCAGTAAGCATGAATCCGAGGAATGACCCAGCAGGAACCCCAAAGGTGCATTTCTCCGGATTCAACCTCATATCGAATTGCCGAATTCTGTCGAGAATGATCTTTAAATCCTTAGCATGGTCTTCTTCCTTCAAACTCTTAACAATCATATCGTCGATGTATACCTCCATTCTTGGCCCAATAAGTGGGTCGAACACCTTGTTCATCATTCGCTGGTAAGTCGCCCCAGCGTTCTTAAGTCCGAAGGGCATGACGTTGTAACAATACGTAGCATTTTAAGTGATGAATGAAGTCTTTACCTGATTTGGGGGATACATCGGGATCTGATTGTAGCCCGAATAAGCGTCCATGAAAGATAACCTCTGATACCCCGCCGAGCTGTCTACTAACTTGTCTATGCAGGGAAGTGGGTATTGGTCCTTGGGGCAGACCTTGTTCAAGTCTGTATAATCCACGCACATTCTCCATTTTCCATTGGATTTCTTGACCAGTACGGGATTAGCCAACCAATCGGTGTATACCACTTCCCTAATGAACCCTGCTTCAAGCAGCTCGGCAACCTTTTCTTCTATAGATTGAGCCTTCTCGGTTCCGACCCGTCTTTTCTTTTGACAAACTGGCTTGGCGCCAGGATACACACTTAATTTGTGGCAGATGAAGTTCGGATCGATTCCTGGCATGTCTGCCGAGATCCAGGCAAATAAATCTTTGTTTTCTACGAGTAGTTCTGTCAGTTCTTTCTCAACTTCCTCAGCAAGGCCAACACCAATCTTGACACAACGGGATGGATCGGGGTCCCAAAATTACCTTCTTGAAGTCCCCCTGAGGGGTTGGCCTCGTTTCATCCTCCTCCCTTACATCCAGATCGGCCAAGTTAACACTTCCCTTGTTGAGTGGTTCTTGCATAATCTTCTCATCATCAAGCTTCAGTTTACCCAAGTTGATATTATAACATTTCCGAGCCAGCTCTTGTTCAGAACGTACCGTTACCACCTTGTCGTCAGACCCTGGAAACTTCATAGCTAGGTGGACAGTTGATACAACGACACCAAAAGATTGGAGTGCAGTACGGCCAAGGATGGCGTTGTATGCCGACGGGGCCTGGACAACTAGAAACTTCACTATCTCAGTTCGAGCAGATGGTTGTTCCCCCATGGTAACTGGGAGATGGATGTGGCCTAGGGGGACAATCGAATGGCCCGTAAAACCAATCAAACTTCCCTCGAACGGAGTTAGGTCAGATCTTTTCAGCTTCAAGGCTTCGAACAGATCCAAAAACATAATGTCTGTTGAACTCCCCTAATCAACGAGAATCCTCTTTACTTCGTAATTGTCGAGCCTGGCTGTAATTACCATTGGATCATTGTGGTCTTGGATAATATCAGCAAAATCTTCATCACTGAAGCTGATGACGATGTTCTTCTTTTTCGGCTTTTGGATCGGTCGGCTGGCCACCGAAAGGACTTGCCCCACATACTTCTTTCGATCACCTCTTTTTTCCCCTCCACCTGCAAACCCTCCGGCAATGGTGTTGATCAGAAAAGTCTCTCGACCCTTATCCTGTTCGGACAGTAGGGTAGAGGCTCCCCCTGTAGGTGGTGAAGGGCTTCTGTTCCTTTGTTTCTGCTCGGATCTTGGTGGGGAATGACTTCTTCTCTTAGCACGCTTCCGCAATGCTTCGCCAATGTATTGTTAAAGCTTTCCATCCCTTACCATTTCTTCAATCAAGTCCTTTAGCATAGTACACTGGTAAGTGGTATGCCCCCATCTGCCATGATGGTCACAATACTTCGTCTTATCCTTTTGAGCAGCTCTTCTCAGAGCTGGAGGCCGAGTGATATTGCGCATCTCGGTATGCATAGTCTCACGAAGGACTTGACTCCTCGGGACTGTAAGCTGGGTATACTCATCGTACTTGCCTTTTGGAGGCAGTTTTTCTCCTCTTTCTCTTTCTCTTTTGTCCTTCCTCCCCCTGGTATCTCGAAAACGATCATTTTGACGAGGATCATTTTGATGAGGGCGTTGCTCTTGGCGTTCTTCTTTACCCCGTGCCACAGTGCTAATTCTGTGGAATTCTTCCAGATTAACAAACTTCCTGGACCTTTCCCTAAGCTCGGCCATATCCTTTGGTGGTTCTCCAATCAAACAATCCTTGAAATCTCCATCACGTAACCCTTGAGTGAGTAAGAGAACAGATACCCCAGATTGCAGACCTGATATGCCACTGGCCTCTTGTTGGTACCGAGCTAGGTAGTCGCGTAGAGACTCGTCAGGTCTCTGTGCGACTCCAGCTAGTGAATGATCTGATTTCGGTTGTGACATACTGGTTGTGTATCTATTTAGGAATGCTCTTCTAAGCTCGGCCCAGGAGTGAATTGAATTAGTAGGTAGGGAATTGAACCATCTCAAAGGTGTCGAGCCCAGAGTCATTGAGAAGGCGCGACACTTCATGAAATCCCCTCCTCCATAAAACATCATGGAAGACTCATAAGCCGCAATGTGGTCCATCGGATCAGTTGTCCCCGTGTACCGAGGGATATTTTGATGGCTCAGCGGAGATTGGAATGCCATAATCTCAACGGTGAAAGGATGTCCAGGATGAGGTTCCCCAGTAACACGCTCAGGAACCATGCTCGGGTTGATGGATGGGGGTGGAGGAAGATTGCTCGGGTTTCCGAGAGCCACATGAGGGCCTTGCTCGGCTGTTCTTGTCATGCTCTGCTCCTGAAGAGCTGCAATAGCCTGATTCTGTTTCTCAATCAAAGAAGTCGGAGTTCTCAAGATTTCCATGATTGATTCTTCTCTCCTTCGGGCCGAAGAGGTAGTCATGTAAGATCTACCCTCTGTTTCATAACGTTGACCACCTTGAAGCGTTCCAAAACGACCCCTAGCCAAGTGAGGTATTTCCCTATCGGATCGCTCGGCTCGGGAATGATCACGATGAGCGGAACGCTCAACTCGCCAATCCTCACCAGTTCGAGATCCAGCAGGGGCCCTTGATGTGGTCCAGAATCTGCAGTATCATGCCATTCTGAAACATGGCCATCTGGAACAGTGCGAGGGTTGGATCGCCCTCCGCCGCCTTCAATGCGAGGAGTAACAGTGGCTTGTGCCTGAACAACCGGAGGAACCGTGGCTTGTGCTTGAACCACCGGAGGGACTAGCGGAACTGGAGGAACATCAGCCTGATTGCCTTCAATTGGTCTTCCTGGGGCAATTTTGTCCCTAACGTTTCCCCCGTTCTTAGGTGGCCTCCCACGGAGGCGACGGCGGAGATCTCCTTGATTACCCTTATCGTTTGCCATGAGAACAGTGGATGTGAGAATACTAGTTATTCGTTTCCCACAGACGGCGCCAATGTAGTGTCCTTGAACACTAGATGTCCTTAACCCTTTAAGTGCTCAAGATTATGGTAATCGGGAGCCCAAGAGAGGATCAGGTGTTAATATGTGACTTGTGGTATTTCTGCAGTTCCAGTTGGGAAAAGCAGGGTCTCCCTAGTCAACGAGTGTGTGCAGAGTGTCAACTTAGGGATGAGAGTACTTACCTGAAACCCTAGCTGTGATGAGCTATTTATAGGGTTTGGAGGAGGCTGATATGGGCCGTTTGGGCCCTGTATCAGAGCTGTGTTGAACTAGGACTCTGTGAGATAATATCGGAGGATTATGCTCTGATAATCTGGTTAGGATCAGCTGAAGATCTCATGTCTAGGCTGTTGCGAGAATCTAGGAGAGATTTGCGGAAGGGATAAGAAGCCTCGGTGAGTCTGAGCTTATCCACTAGCCGACGGTATGTCTCGGCCCTAGAGTCCCAAGCCTGATGGGTTGGGGACCGATCGTGAGGCTCGGTTCCATCAAGTCCGAGCCTGGCCCTCTTGTATGCTCGGAGCCCATGAGTCCGAGCGAAGGACTTTTATGATAGGTAAACCGAGCAAAATACCCTTAGAGGAACCCTTTGGTGAGACTCGGGTCCGTATATGGTCGGCAGACCCTACAGAACTAAATCTGCCTACTCTCTTTTATAGGCTATAAGTACAACGCTTATTACATTGGTCAGATATATTCTCTCAACACTTCTATTAAGAATTACATATGCCTTGATTCTTGTTTTACTGGAAATACGTAAGATCCCAAAAACACATTACACATTGCGGTGTGTTCGATAATCGATCTACTTGTTGGTGTCGAAATAAATTTTGACAGAAATCGTTAGATTTGACTTGGATGTGACGTTGAAGCTGAAGTTTAGGTGAGCGAATAGTCAAAATTATGTCAGTGTCAAAACGTCAAGTTCTGACGAAGATACACAATTATGATGGTTGAAAGTCTCGAGGCAGTCAAAAAGACAACCTACGGCTTAAATGGTACAATCACCTCATTGGGCAGAACAGAGGTTATTAATAATTGTGCACTTCAAACGACGCAATAGCTTGCCTATAAAAGGGGAGTCAATTCCAATGTAAGTTTGCACAAAATTGAGGCCATCATGGTTTCTCATAGCTGTCGAACCAGATACAGATGCGAGTTTTTGAAAGAGGTGATAAAGTTCCAATGGATCAAATATCAAAATCCATAGTCAAGGAAGACATGTGTGGGAGATTATGAGCCCTGCTCGGGGAAGAAAGTTTCAACAACATTCTTCTCAAGCAGCCTTCTGCTATTTTGCCGATGTTCGGATCAGAAGTCAAGTATGGGAGATTATGATCTTCGGTCGAAACATTGTTTTCAATAGATGAAGCTATAAAGTTGAACGAAGAACACATGAAAGTGTCACGATGCTACAACAAAGCCAAAAGGTGAACCTGAAGCATGTTAGCACTTACCGACTCCCATATCATTGAGATTTGGTGGAGGCGTAACCAAAGTCTCAATCTATCCTAAGTCAACAAGTAGTGGAATATCAAACATGGGTAACCCTCTACCTCATGTTTGCAAACCTGCTCTAAAAAGCTGGCACTGAGACTACTAAGTATGTTAGGAGATCTTGTCACCAAGCCATAGAGGAGGCTGAAAAGATTAAAGTTATGAAGACATCACTTGGGGAACGTCATGCAAAGAACTGTTCGGAGAAGGGGAGGCCTTCAGAAATTCCAACAAGGATGTCGAAGATAGAAGCTGATGACAAACTAACAGAAGTTACCAGATGGCGTCGAGAATCAATGTCGAAAGGGCTAAGTAGTTGTGACTTAGTGGATAGGCGGTTTTATTTAAATTTAAAACGTGGGGCACGATAGGTGTCCACGTGTCAATAGATTACTTAGGTAGTTATTTGAATTGTTCCCTATAAATAGGAGTTCATTTGATGTACAAGGGATCGGTTGGCACTCCTATACATTCTCGTCGAGTAGATTGATGGAAAACACCATGTAATCTTCTTTTATAAATTTCAATTTCAATAAAAGTTTTACTTTTTTTTGCGCTTTTTACATTTGTTGCACTTTACATTTCTGCATTTAAATTCTCTTTAATTCCTCGCCTTTTGTTCTTGCATTCGTTTACTGTATTTAATTTCGCATTTACCGCTTTCTTTATTTTTCATTTGCTTGTCATTTAATTTCCACTAAATACGAGATTATCACATAAACTTGTTAAAAACCCACACTTCATCATACACAATCATGTAAACAATTTTCCCACCAGAATCATAATTCTCATTAAATACTACATGGTATTCACTCGACATTTTGCACTTGACACTTGGCAATATTGATTCATTACAAAATTTATTTTTCTAAAATAACAATTACTCTATTCTTTTAATGGAAAGAGTAATAAAAAGGGGAATAGTAAGATATTCGATGTTGATTAAATAATAATAATAATAATAATAATAATAATTATAATAATAAGATATTCAACACTTCATCCAATCAATCAAATTCACTTAAACTTCAAAATAGTCATCGTAAAAGTTTCCAAAATCTTTTTCATTTTTTTTGTCCGAATTTCTTGCGGAACCACCGGTATCCCCAAGAGCACTTTTAATGCCAGGGAGTCCTTGAGACTAATCCGGAGCGAGCTGCGTGGCTGGCTCTCCCAGCGGGATGTTTTTAGTGGGAATCGAACACGGGGTTACTAGTACCCGTGTCCCATTCCCAAGATTTCAGTTGGGGCCTTACACCAACTGAACCAAACCCCGTTGGTAATCTTTTTCAATTTCCAAGTTTTAGAAAAAGAGTTTGTTTCAAAATTTCAAAATTTTAATTTCCACTTACTGTCTTCTTCTCTCCTCATTAGAACTTCCTCATTAAACTCATCCTCATGCTAACCACAAAACCAGGTCAGCACTCAGCAACCAACAAACACGTTCACCGTACAATCTAGCTCGACCAAACCCAGTGATGAGTATCAAGGGAAAGCAATTAACAATGGAGCTTTGCAAAAATTTGATGAACCAATGACAAGAACAAGTTCCGAGAAAATGACCAAAAAAGCCTTAAATCAACCAGTAGCAAGCCTAAATAAATAAAGTCCAAATATTGAAGAAACAATTATAAGAGCAAGTTCTAAATAAATGACAAAACTGTCATTTTGATTTTCGGTATTACAAAATAGTTTCGTTCCCTTCAATTCCTATTTTCTATGACTGCTGTCCATTTTCAAAAATTTCAATGTTTTTTTAGTGTTATTGATAACCCTTATGGCAGAGTTGGTTTGCAATTGAAATGTCTGGGACACAGATCAAATTGCCTAATCATTCCAAGGATTTTACCAGCTTAAGGAATTCAAAGAACATACATTCAGACCATCATACATTCAAAACCATCATACATGAAGACCATCATTCTGTATTTGCCAACAAGGAATTCAATCTCATTTGGTAGAACAGAGCTTTATCTGAAATCTTTAGGTACTACTCCCTCATGTCTTATTAGGACACATTTTAGAGAATTTGTCCTATTTATAAATTATTTGTAGTTTTTAAGAACTATTTATTGTTTTTTATTTATTTGTTTTTTTCATTATTTTGAAATAATATATCTGTAAAAATTTTAATACACTTAAAATTGTAATATGAAAATGTCTTTTTAAAATTTCAAGTACTATGGTTCTGGTGTGTATTATTATTGTATTAAATAAGTTGCCAAGATGGACATTATAACAAAATTACAGTGAAATTTTCTTTTTAAAGTTCAATGAACTCCATCCATCTCTTCTTAATAAATTTAAATTCCGCGGCAAATGAGAGACTTAGCTTTATTAGTTAAACTAACCAAAAGGACCTTTACCTAATAATTAATCCTTTCTATCAAAACATAATTACAAATGATCATAATACTATTTCTTTTTCTTTAGCGCTTAGTATATTAGAACATGAGGCGAAAAATAGGGATTTGGAATCTCTAACTTCATATTTCCTAACTTCAATGACTTCATCCTTTATTTAGAAATAAAATCCTCTCTCTTCATTTTCACATTTAGTTTAATTAATTAAATAAAATAAATTATTTCCAAATATGGAATGAAGTTATTGAAGTTATGAAAATTTGATGTTAGAAAATCCAAATCCGAAAAATACAAGAACAAATGACACAGATAGGTAAAACTAAAAACTTGTATTAATTTCACCAGTATTTACAATGGCAACAGATATTTTTTATCCTTGCTAATAAGACACTGGATACTTGACTACCAAACTAAAAAAAAGAAAGAGAAAATCTGAAGACCCATTAACATAAAAGACCCAACCCCATATTCTTCCTCCATTACAATTAGTGGCTCTCAAGTGCCTTATATATATATATATGCTACCAAACCCCTGCCACATACTTCATCCTTCCTTTTTTTTTTTTTTTTTCGCCTTCTCAGTTTTTCTACCTCCATTTTTTTTTAAACCCATACCTTAAAATAAAGTTTTATAAACTTAACCCACGCCTAGGGCGCACCTTCACGGTGAGAGGGTTAGCCATTTCACAAGAGAGCCTAAGCACCTCCGTTAGATCAACACCATTCTTCCCATCATCACACGGTAGAAATTCGAACTCTTGCAAAAGCCTAGCAACCCAGAAGCTCACAGTAGCCAAACCCAAACTCTTCCCTGGACAAGTCCTCCGACCCGACCCGAACGGTGCCAGCCTCAGATCCGACCCGAGAACAGAAAACTCAGGCTCTCCCTCTCCAGCAACGAACCTCTCGGGCATAAATTCAAGTGGGTCCCTCCACACATGTGGGTCCCTCGATATGGCCCACATATTAACCATAGCTGTGGTCCCCGCAGGCACATGATACCCATCAATGGTCGTATCAGTTATGGCCAGGCGGGCCCACGAGAGAAGTGGGCCCGGCGGGTGCAACCTCAGCACCTCCTTCACCACAGCCGGAAGATACACCATCGCCGCCATATCCTCCTCCGTCACGGCGCGTGCACCGCAACCCCCAACCACCGTGTCCAGCTCCTCTTGCACCTTACGCTGAACCTCCGGATGCAACACCATTCTTGCTAATATCCACTCTATCAATACCGCTACCGTGTCGGTCCCCCTGAATATCATTTCCTAAATTTTAAAAAAAAAATTAAAAATAAATAAAAATTAGTCCCATTTCATCAACATTCAACATTCTCAATTTCGCTATTTTTTTAATGGAAAGCTAAAGCTGAAGAAACAAATCAACAATTATTCTCCAATTTAATATAATAAACACACATGGACCAATGAATATTTCTAGCAAAAAAAATAAGTGCGAATTTTATGAAACGAACATAAATAAATAAAGTGTAACATTTTTTTTTTTTTACGTTTAGTTAAATTATTTTGTTCTTTCTTTATATTTATGTTTTTTTATTTTTTTTTTGTTTTTGAACTTACCCAAAGTACAGCAATCATGTCGGGATCAGACAGTTTATCTGGACCATGGAGAGAGAGCAAGACATGAACGAAATCCCGGTTGGATTGTGTTGTGTGGGCTCGATGGTCGGCTATGATTGAACCGACAAACCGGTTCACTTTAGGAACCAGTTTTGAGCAAGTGAACCGGATTTTTTGTAGGTCAAAGTCCTTTAGCCAAGGAAGGTGGTCACCCCAATTAAGGGTACCCAAAAGGTCATACCCTTGCTCCACTAACCCGCTCAACTCTTCTTCCATTCCACTAACCTCCTCTATCTTATACCTCTGCCCAAACACCGACCACATCATGTTATTCAAAGAAGCTCTCTTCAAAACCTGCCTCACGCTGAAAGAACCGCCATGGCTATGGCGGTTTTTGAATAGCTCGATCATCTGATTGGCGACATCTACTCTCTGTGTCTCCGAGGCTTTGATTTGCTTGGGACAGAATAAGTGTGTGGCCGCGATTCTCCGGAGGGTTCTCCAGTAAACACCGTAGGGAGCGAACCCTATGGCACGGTTAAACATGAGGCTATAAGCTGATTCCTTAACAGGGCGATCAGCGAAAACAGAGCTGTTGAGGATTTCTTTAGCGACATCGGGGTTGCACGTGACTATGGCACGTGTGTCACCGAGACTGAAAGCCATGAGCCTTGTGGCTTTGCATGATTGAGCAGCAGCAGCAATACGGTGATGAGCAAGGGAAGACATGAGGCTCATGCTTCCAATAAAAGGGAAGCCTTTGGGACCAGGAATAGGAATATTTTTATTGATAATGATGATGTGGTCAGAGGAACCGCTGGGAGATGATTTGGTTTTCCTCCAGGTGGAGTAGTACTTGCCCCAAGCAGGACCACCAGGGTGAGACCAGTAAAACAAAGTCATGGTGAGCCAGAGTGAGGCCATGATCAAAAGTGACCATGCAATGTTTTCTTGTGTGCATTTGGAGGCCAAGGCTAAGACCCAGAGGTTATCTTCAATGTGGGTTGTCATGGTATGGACTAGTATTATGGATGGGAGTAGTGAGAGTAAGAAGAGTAAGGAGTATTGCAAAGAGAGATAGAAATTAAGAAGGAAGGAAAGAAAGTTTTGAGAGGGACTCTTGGGTTGGTTTGTGTTTTTTGAAGTGAGTAGAGTGGAGGGTGGTCGGGGAATATATATAGGGGAAGGAATGGGAAGAGGGAGAGGTAAAATCATAACCGTTATATGGTTATCTTACCTACGAATACCAACCAAACTACGCCCTCCCAATTTGTATATAAGTTCTTTTTTTTTTTTTCGGAGTTTTGTATATAAGTTTGTAGTATTATTTTTCTAACATGGGGCACTTATTAATATTACTTATAGGAAAAAAATCTAAAGTCCGCATTTATCATTTTCTAAGAAACATAAAAAATCATATTTTCTAACCAATTTTACCTATGATTGATTCCTTAACAAGGGCCTAGTATTTTCCTTTATTTTTTAACTAAAATCACATTTTTAAAGTTAATTAGTATTATTAACGGCATTAGACATGTAAATATTTGATATATTTTTTCAAAAGTATCTTTACAATTATTATTGAGACTCTAAAAGGTGTTGAGTAAATAAGGGTGTTTGTAAAAACTAAAAAATTAATATCATTGAAAATTAAAAATAAGATACTTATATATAAAACCAGAGAGAATATTTAATAATGTTATGCGAACATTTAAATCTTTTGTCAAAATCTAACATCTACTATTATTTTTATAAAAAATGGTAAATTATTTTATTTATCTTTTCTATTACTTTTTGCAGCTTTATCTAAAATGATAGATGTTAGATTTAAATGTTAAATATAAATATCAATATAATAATAATATTATTATTTTTATAATTATACTTCATCCAATTCTTACTATAGTTGTACTCCATAAGATTTTTATAGATGTGTTTTGACTTCACTAACCTTATTGATTAATTTAATTGGTGATATTAAAAATATAAATATTATTTGTGATTTTATATAAGATCGTTTTGTGGAAATTTTCGTCCACAAGAAAGTGAATTAATTTGAAATGCAAACATTTACGAGTTATATATTTTTTAAAAACTATTCTTATAGTTGTAAATATTATTAATATTCTAAAATTGTCAAATAAAAATAAAATATTTGTAAAAAATAGTAACTAGTACTAGAACTATTGGTATTAGCTTTTTTTTAAACATTGGTATTAGCTTTTCTATGCATATTTACTATTATTTTAATTTCTTATGCTCAGTCATATACCAAGGCATTAAACAAATCCATAAAATTTTATATTCTTTCATTTTTATTATAGGACATATTTAACTAGTACTATTATATTACAAAGAAGAAGGATGATAGTTACACTGTTTGAAACTTTAGAAAAGCATTTTAAAATTATAATTTTAATTCTTTAATCTACATTAAAAATTTCACAAATAAATTATTTCATGTTAATAAAAAAATGATAGATAAAAGACAAAAATAATAAATATCTTTAAAATAAAAAATAACTTATAATAAGAACCGAAAAATTCCTAAAAAAAACTTATAAATAAAACGGGGAGGGTAAATAAAAAATAAAATACTCGGAAGATCTTAAAATAGCATGATGAAGTATAAAGTAATGGACCGTATACGAGATCAAAATAATACAATACTATACTATACCAGTGAATGGTGATTGATGATGACATAATTAGCAGGGTAATTATTGTAATCAATTAGTAGTACTAATGGTATCCATTAGTGGAGTTACGAATGAGATTAATTGGTAAGTTTATTTTGGGAGAAATCCAAGAGCTGCGCCGCCACGAATGCATGACGAAATCTTGGAAAAAGTAAGCGACTAGATTTGGGTCACGTTTTGGCTGCACGCGCTTTGCTGCTTCAGTGCATATCATGTAGTAGTAGTACTAAGCAAATTTTAATTTTTAAAATTGTTGCACACTTGCACTCCTTCCTTACACAGGAAGAAAGTTGCTAATGTTTTTTTTAATGCTCAATTTTTTTTTTTAAGCAAAGCTTCAGACTTCAGGAGTTGATGAAGTTTAGGTAGGAAAAATGTCATATTATTTTCATGGTATATAGAGTATTGAATTTTCCGCTTTTTTAATATTTAAAAAAAAAATCAATATCATATACTCTTTTTTAACGTTTGTAAGAGTAGTATTGAAAATATATTTATTTTGTTTCAATGCAATTTTTCAATAAAACTTTCTTATATACTAGTATTTTTTTTCTACCCGATTCCCTAAGTACTACCTAAGTACATCCGGATCCGACTCGGGTCGCATGCCTGGTTGTGGCAGGTGAGTCTCCCAACATGAATTTTCTGCATTCACAAGGACTCGAACTCGAGACCTTGTTTAAGCGAGACCGAGCCGCTTATCACTCGTCCCAACCCATGTTGGTTATATACTAGTATTTCTTTATAAGAGTAATAAGAGTAAAAAGTAAATGTGTATTAACAATAAAACAAAAAAGTAAATTTAGTCAAAAATTGCCATCAAAGTGATATTTTGCAACAAAATTTTATCATTTTTTTCCTTAACCATCGCTTTAACTTATGGGTTATTGATAACAAGTCTGTTGGAATGACCTGCAAAAGTATTGTACTATGAAAAGTGCCTACTACTATTAATTTAAAACAAGTGCAGAAAATAAGAAATTCCTGATGGTAGCCTAATATGGAATTTCTAATTAAATTCAATGATACTAGTTTATAATAAAATCCTTAGTTTCTAGCTTCATGTGATTAAATTAAACCAAATACTAGTACTACTGATGTATTACATTGCACTTTTATAGTAGTAATTTACATGCGCTTAAATTAATTTGGTTGGAGCTACTGTATATGTGGTGTTGGGTTGGACGGTGAGGTATTGGAGCGAGCAGCGAAGAGGAGAGCGCGTGGGGAAGAAGAAAGATATCCTGGGACGACAAATTAACGTGGGAGCAGTAAAAAATCAGGTTGAGATGTCTGACACGTGGGGGGTCGTGTGGCGCGACACTGTCTGGTGATGCGACTCACAGCGTAAGGGCACATGAAGGCCCATGAGGCCCATCCACATATGGCTCTCATACATTGCTTTTAGGCACTCAGTACTCAGTACTCTGTCTCAGTATCTCACTCAGTATGGCCTCTCCCCCTTCGTTTTCTCATTCTATAAAATAAATCAACATTGTTTATAATTTATAATTTATAATACTAACAATACTAATAACAATTAACAAAATTCACCTAAAAACTCATCTATAAGTGTCAACTTCACAAGCAAAATTTGAATTGCAGTTTGGAATTGTAATTAATTGAAATGATGGTATAATTAATTGGTTTTGAAACACTGGTGTTGTATTTTGGTGCTTGCCAATATATCTTATGCTCTCATGCCTCCAATTTTTTCTTATAAAAAAAATTGGAAGGATGACCTTATTTTATTCCTTCTTTTCCATCTTAATATGAAGTTTCACGTAAATTAAGAGAATGATAGAAAGTATAATACCAAAATTATTTTGACAATATTAAATTAAATATAACATCTATTATGCTATTTATAAATGAATAGCAACAAGTTTTCATATGCACTACTACACTTTAACATGAAAAAGATAAGCACACATTATTGTTGTTTTGACATATTAATAAAACATGAATTTAGAGAGAGATCAATCAACAAAACATGCAAGGTATCTTGAATTACTAAGATAAGAGTAATATGACATGTTTATCTCTTTAATAATGGAATACCTAAAAATTAAAAGTATCAATTTTTTTGTTTTTTTTTTTATAATTTCTTACAGTTGTCTGGGCTAACCAATTGGTAATAAGAGGAATAGCCTAACAGGTATTTAAACCATGCCACATATTATGAGGCAGACGATGTGGGACTTCCAACATGCCCCCTCCAACAAAGCCTGCCGGACCAGGTAAAGGGTAACTATTGACCCATAACAAAGGACAACTTGTGGCCCGTAACAACGGGAAAGAAGTTGAGCTCTGACTCTGATACCATGTTAAGGTTCCATCTCAAAACCAATTGGCAATGAGAGGAGTAGCCTAACAGGTATTTAAACCATGCCAGATATTATGAGACAGACGATGTGGGACTTCCAACAGAGGTCCTACATGAAAAAATATTGGAGGCCCTATTTTATAAAATAAAAAAATTATGTTATACACAAAAAAATTGCAACATTTTTTATAAAATAAAATTTCTCAAAATATTCTCGATATTCACAAACATACAATATTTAAAGTAATCAACAATGCCTTAGATAAGCAACCAAACATAATAACTAAATTATATGAAGTTATCTCAAAAAATAAATAAAATAACAAAATGGATATACTCAATAAAAAAATTAAACTTATTTCAAAGAAATACTGTATAAATAATTGTATTAAAGTTTTAAATTAAAAAATATATACATAATCTTATCAAACTTTTTTTATGTTCATGTATTATGCTCTCTTAAGATAATTATATGACTCTTAATTTATAAACATATCAAATTAATTTTCAAAAAGTAAAAATCTCAAATTAAAAAATTATTTAGTGAGTCAATGAAACAAAATACTAATATCTATATATAACCGGCAATATCAATATACAATAGTTAATAAAATAATTTTATACATAATTAACCAATAAAAATAAGAGAAAACAAACAAAATGTGATAGACAAAAGTTCAACTAATTAAAAAAAATAAACAAAATACCCAAATGGGTTTGGCCTAGTGGAAGCATCCTAGGACCATAAGGATATTGAGAACCCATAAGACCACAAGGTTAGAGGCTCGAATCCTTGTCGAGAACATCCTTTGGAAAGACATCTCACTCATGTTGTTGCTCCAGGTGTCGGGACTGTGAAGTTCCCCTCCATAGTTTTTAAAAGTTCACAAAAAAAAAATTAAAAAAAAAAAATAAACAAAATGCGAGAGAGGAGTTGAACAATTAACCTTACTGTTTGGAGGTCACATTGTCCAACCACAAGTCCAAAGTGAAATTGCTATTATTATATGTAGTGAGTTTGTACATGTAGTAATTTTTTTTTTTCGGTGAACTGATGTACATGTAGTAATTTTAACGAGCATACAATTTTTATAAAAATAATTTTGGGTCTTAAATATCGCTAGTCTTGGGCTTGCACACCTCAAGCCTGTGGCCAACCTTGACTCTTGTCATATTACAATATTTTTTTTCCATTTTTAAATAGGCATATTTTTTTCTTTTTAAAAAGAAAATATAAATTTTAGTTTATTTTCTATGTTTATCCCTCCTTATCGTCTTACTCTTATCTTTGTAACGAATATTGATACTTCATTTATCTTACAAATTCAATACATAATTGTAGGGTAAGGCAATAATAATTATTTAAGGCTTATTGTCTTACTAGATACAATAATATTTCTTAAAAAATTTAAAATAAATGTCAGCTTAACTAGTTTTTTTTTATCTTGTTACAAATATATTAATGTTTTTCTCAAATATATTTTTATTTATTATAATCTCTTTTTCATTTGTAATTTTTTTCTCTCTTTGATAATAATTACATAAAAGTAATATAGTTAAAATATATCAAATTTTTACATCATTAAATTAATTTTTAATCCTTATATGATGTTAAAATACGTACAAAAAATTTGAAACATAGAAGTATCCTTGAGTTAACTACTTGAAGATTTGAGAGAACAATTCCAATATCTCAATAATGTTTAAAAACTTAAAATAAAACACTGGCAAAATACTCCCTTCTTTTTTTCTTTGATATTAAGTGATATTTTGAATTCATTTTGTATCCCTAAATTAATTCACCTAAAGCCGTGAGTTATATTTGGTACTTTCCTAAAAATTGTTACATCATCAAGAATAGAGTCTCTAACCTTCAACTTCGAACTCCTTCCATACTCATTAAATTTCCACTAATCCAATGCAACCTACTTGCATTTATTCCGTTTCTAAATGTGAGTTTTCTAAGAAAAAAATTGTCCCATAATATAAACTTTTTTATAAAACTATGCAACTTTAAGTTTTGTGTTTACTTAGTTCCTTTCATTGAGTTTGTCCTTTTAGGTTTCTTTTTTTTTCACATTATTTAGCTTTTTGCATTTTCAAATATACAAACATATTTATTTTTCCAATTTTAAACTTTCATTCAATCATTTCTCTTACTCCTCATTAATTCAACTTTTATCATCTCTCTCATCTCTAAACCACTATATATTAATTAATGGACACACTTACTAATAAAAATTAAATCCTACTACAATTTTCAATAAGGATTAAATAGGAACATTTTGGACAAACTATACATAATACTTAAAATAATCAACATTTTCTTAACATGTGTTCCTCATTAATTCTATTTTTATCATCTCTCTCATCTCTAAACCACTATACATTAATTAATGGACACACTTGCTAATAAAAATTAAATACTACTACAATTTTCAATAAGGATTAAATAGGAACATTTTGGACAAACTATACATAATACTTACAATAATCGACATTTTCTTAACCTGTGTGTCCGGGCCTAAAAGGCCAAACTCAATGAAACGGAGGGAGTATCATTTTATTACTCCCTTCGTTTCATTATCTTGGTAAAAGTTAAAATAGTCAATATAAATAAGAGAGTATCATTTTGATATAATGCATGATTCTATTTTTAAAATAAAATATAATATATGATTCATTCATTAATGATAAATTTCTATTACACAAATTTTCATATTATTTTTACAATCTTTTAGATAATATACAATCTTTAAGATTTTTCACTAATTATTTTTACTTTAATTTGAAAAAAAAATGCAAACATTTTTTTTATCAAAATAACGGGAGAGATGGAGTAATATACTCCCTCCGGTTCTTATTATAGGTCACCTTCTAGAAGATTTTATTGATCCTAATTATAAGTCACTTTGTATTTTCTATGCATCATTTATTTCTTTTTCTCTTTTTTTCCCTTATTAAATGTTTCGACTATCTATGTATTTTTTGTTGTTCATTAATGAGTGTGAGTTTTCCAAGAAAAGTTGAGAGAAAAAAATTGGAATATTATAATATATTTTCATATAATTCATAAAATTAACTATTTTCCTTTAACACATATAATTCGGTTAAATATGTCTTATAATAAAGATCGGAATGAATAATATATAAGAATATGTGTCTAGTTATTGGCAGAGCGATGGGAGTGAACAATTGATTACAGAGAGATGCCAAATGGGCAAAACAGATATATTCCCTCCAACCTTTATATGCTATGTTGTACCAATACGAGTAGGATATCAAACAGTAATGAGTATGAGGTATAGTATTTTTTAATATCTTGAGTATGAGTATGGTAATATAAATTCAAATTTTATAAATAAATATATATACAAGGTGCAAATAAATAATTTTGGCATTGAAATAGCATAATAGTATCGTAAGATCAGATGTTGATGCTTAAAATAAGTCAAAATATAAGGCCGAAAAATTGATTATGACATTAAAATATAAATTTTAAAGCAAAAATTACATTATTAATACGACCAACATCTAAAATATACCTTAAAATACCGGTTACAAGTACCCAAAAGTACCGTACATGTACCGGTACCCAAGGTGTACCCAATACGGGTAAGTCACCAGTGTAGGAGTACTCATGTTTCATAGTCCATAACTTTCATTTGAAGTTTTTTCTTAATGTAAATTTCTTTTTAATTTTCAATGTTATTAATTATTTTTTTTACAAATACTCATATATTTAACACTTCTTCGAGTCTTAATAACAATTATAAAGGTAGTTTTAAAAAAGTATATCAAATGTTTATATTCGATATTATTAACAATAGTAACTAATTTTCTTAAGAGACTTGATTTTTAGTTAAAGGCTTGCATATACAATTAGAAGGAATATTAATTATAATTTTAATCTGTGTCATAATCTTAAAAGACTTGTGTATTGGAATTAGAAATTACTTGAGTTAAATTTCATTTTATATTTTTTAGAAGGTATTTATTTTTTATCTAAATTATTTCTATTGAATGAGTGTTTTAATTAACTAATTTCAATATCTTAAAAAAAACAATGAAAGTAAAATTGAAAAGTTGATGAATTTTTTTTTAAATAAAAAAGTTAACTATCCATCTTATTTATATATTTCGATTAAGTGTAACTTATGAATCAAAAGAAAAAATACAGTGTGATAATGGTGGTGTATGGCATTCATGTCCCCAAACACAGTCCTGTTTCTGGTATATAAGAATTTCAATATACACTACATTAATTTTTTATTTTTTTAAGAAGAATTTTGTCGTAAGAAGGATCGTTTTTTTTTTCCCCGCTTGTTTAAGTAGTTTGAACTTTGAATCGAACCAAAACGACTTAGGCTCCTAATCAAGATGCTAACCACTAGTATTACATCAAGAAGAATTAGGATCAATTCTGCTTTTAGGAATGATATTTGGGTGCTACTAGCTCTGATTTGATCTTTAGGAAAAACATTTTGTTGGTAAAGATATTTTCATGACTTCGAAATTGATTAGTTTAAGGAATTCCCATTAATAATAGTGAACTATTGAAAATATGGTAGATTTGCAAAAAAACATATGCCTAAAAAAAACTCAACTAGTTTTTTTTTGGTGAACATAAACTCAACTAGTATTACACTTATACAAATATTACTTTGAATTTGTATATTTTTTTTATAGATTAATAGGTGTGCACTAACGGTGTAACGTTTTTTACACCACCATCAGTTTATCATTCAGCATTTATTTATATTACTTTTATTTAAAAGTCAATCACAATAACCATATAAATGATTAATAATACACTAATGATATAAAAAAAACCTTTACATTATTTATGCACCATTTATTTTCTCATTTTTTAAATCTAGTTTTACTTAATTTCATTTGGTTTTAGCATATCCAACCATGCCATCGTTTTATCACATGTTCAAAATGTTAGACATAATACCTTACGTGCAAGGACCTTTATTGATATCTCAAATCAGAAATAATGTTAGATACTGTACACAATATTTTTTTGTCTGTAATCAAGATTCAAGTATCCTCACACAGATTTGTTTGGTTGGATAGATTTACGAGAGAAGTGAGATTGGAAAAAATGAGAGTGAGAAGAAAAAGGGAATTTTCCTTGTTTGGAAGAGTAAAAATAATAATAAAAAAAAAGGAGAAAAATATTTATGGGATCAACTGCTATTTATTTTCTCTCTTCACATGGAAAGAGAATAAGAGGAAAAAAGATTCAATTACAAAAATATTCAATCTATCATTCTTGTTTTTTTATGTTTTTTCACGTGCATGTAATTATTGTTATTTTAAGTTATAAAAATTTAAAGGTTATATATGTCTTTTAGTTTGATTTATTTGATCTTTTTTCACATTTTTGTATCAAACTAAACAAAAGGAGATAAGACTTAACTTTTCACTCTTTTCATTTTTTACTTTTTTTTCTCAAACCAAACGACAACAAAATCTACTCGTTTTCTTAACTTTTTCTCTCTTTCTTAATTCTCTCTTCTTACTTCTCTTTTTTTTTCCTAACTAAAAAAAGCCTTAATGATTCTTCAAAAACATTGCTTTAATTTATATAAGAATTATAATTAAAATTAAAATATAAGTCATAACTGTACAATAATAATATTAAAATTAAAATATAAGTAACAAAAATGTAAATAATTCGTGCATATGTTATCTTTATTTTTACTAGCGTCTCGACCGTGTCTGTCGATCCGCATTCCTATTGTCATGTTTTCGTTATAAAGTGTTGTTTGTCATAAAATATTATATTTGTAAATCGACATTCATTTTGTCATTGACAACGTTTTTTTTCTTCTTCTTCTTACTCTCTCTTTCTATTTTCTTTAGTTTTCTGCCTTTATGCTTTGTCGGTTGGTTTTTATTTGTTTGGTTGCCGTTATCTTTTTCTGCCAGTAACTTCCCTTCCCCTCATTTTATTTTAGTTTGTGGAACAATTTGAGCAGTTTTTTTTTTTTCAATTAAGGAAGGTATAATAGGAAAATACAAATTTAAGTACAAACCTGTTTTCTTTATATAATAGTATAGATAGTAATAATCTTTAATTTGAATTTTTATCGAATTTAATTTTTTATACACTTATATATTTACCAGTTTAATAAATGTATTTTATTGAGAATGTTAAGTTTTTTAAACACTTGTTATTTACAATTTATTTGCATTATTTTTATATATAATAATACATAAATAATTAAAAAAAACATTACACTATCATTGTAAATTTGTAATACATATTTTTTCTTTATTTAATTATATATATCATATGTGTAGACGTGAGAGATATCATTTCATTTCATTTCAATATGTGCAAGTAGTTTCGTCGTCTTTCGATATATAAATAAATAAGACCAACTTGATGATACACATCATATGTGTGAAACAAACAATGTTACTGTAACTCTGTGACAAAGAGTACAATGGGAGCAATGGTTACATGTACGAGCCTGCCAGAGTTGCCCCTCCCTGATGCCTTCTGTACTCACCTTCTGATTTTGACAACTCTTCTTCCTCCCTCCACGCCACCCAAAGCTTCACTATTCTTTTTTTAAATCTCCAATTTATCCCTATTGACTTCATTTATTTATCAAAACCATTTAGGGTAAATATGTCTTTCCACACCCGGACCGCCACACATGGGGGCGGAGGATACGCTGCAACGCTGGCAGGGTAGCGTGTATAGCAGGGCTTTAAGGAAGTAGGACCCACTTAAATTTATTTGCAACCTCATCAACGGTCGTTGATCAATGACCTTAACTATCGCCCATCCCTGTCCGTTGATTTTATTTTCACGGTCAAAATTATCTTAGTTCTCTTTTCACAAAGGTAATGAGTCAGAGTCATGGCCATTCACTCTCTCATTTTCCATGTCATTTCTGAAGTTTTTAACGGCACTGTGAGTGACAGCCAAAAGAGAATAAGAGGTACCGACATGGGTTAAGGGACTTAGTAGCAAGTGATTTCGCTTAACTAAAATATTGAGTTCGATTTTTAATAGATGCAGAAAATTTATGTTGAAAGACTCATCTGTCAATAGCCCGATATGCAACTCGACTGGGATTTGAATGTACCTAGGTAGTATTTGAAGAATCGGATGAAAAAAATAAAAAAAATAAGAGGTTAAAATCTAAGTTATATATATATATATATATATATATATAACTAAATCTATTACCATATTAATAAAAGAGTTTTCTTAATTTCAGCCTTTCGAAGGGCTGTAGATAAGAATATAAAAGGGGATAAGTTTTATTGGGAAGTGTTATTTTGAAAGAATCAAAAGACTTTATATTTGTTTTTTCAATAAAACATATCCCCTTATGGGGTTCTTATACTTAGCCCTTAGGATTGAGGTTAAGAAAACCCTTAATAAAATATTAAATTTTTAGTTTTATAATAGATACTATTTTTTTACTCCATTAATTTTTATATATAAATTACAATTAATCAAAATACATGAATTAAAATACTCCCTCCGATCTTATTTATAAAACTCTTTTGAATTTTTCACTTCTACCGAGAAAAGTTGTTATATTTGTTAGTGTGAAAATTTGATATATTTTTTTCAAAACTATCCCTATAATTATTATTGGAACTCTAAAAAGTGTTCACTTAATAGGGGTGTTTGTGGAAAAAAGTAATTAAATGCTATTGAAAATTGAAATGAAGTCTTATAAATAGGACCAAAATAAAAACCTCAAAAGGGTCTTATAAATAAGATCGAAGGGAGTAGATAATTAATTCTTTGTTTTCTAAAAAGAGTTTAATGACTATACACTGACGGTGTAAAATTTTTTACACTGCGAACGCATCATAGAATGTTGCACTAATACGGGTACGGTACCGGATACGGGTACAATACCGAGTATGGGATACGACATTTTCTAAAAAACTAGGGTAAGGGTACGACAATATAATTCTAATTTTATAAATAAATATATATATAAACAAGGTGAAAATAAACGATTTTGACATTGAAATAGCATATGAGTATCGTAAAATTATAGGTTGATGCTCAAAATAAGTCAAGATATAAGTACGAAAAATTGATTATAACATTAAAAAAATATTATAAGGCAAAAATTACATTATTGGTAAGAACTACACCTAAAATATACCTTAACATACTAGTTACAAGTATCCAGGAATACGGTACGTGTACTAGTACCCAAAGTGTACCGAGTACGAGTACGTCACCAGTTTAAGAGTACCTATGCTTCAGAGTCCACCACTCATGTATGCTACTTTTAGCTAAAAGTCAACATTCAAAAGCACATAAATGATGAATGATGATGTATAGATGATATAAAAACTTTTTATATTGTTGATGAACCATCCATTTTCTCTTTAAAAAACAAACAATTTTACATCCTTCTGCATTTTACTTCTTCCATTACTCTTTTATGGAAAATTGACCAAGAGAGCTTTACCGTTAATGAAAGCATTCTTTAATCAAGGTAGTTTAAAAAAAATTAAATATCTTTAAAAAACTATAAAATCATGTATATATATATATACTCCTTCCGTCCCTAAATATAAAATCATTTTGACACTTTTATTTTGTTTCTATTTATAAGACCTTATATCAATTTTTAATGAGCATTAATTATTTTTTTTTCACAAACACCTCTATTTATTTAACACTTTTTAGATTCCCAACAATATTAATAAGGGTAATTTTGAAAATACATATCAAAAATTTACATTTCTAATACAATTAATTAAATTAATCAACTTTCTTAATAAACATCAAATCTTCCAAAGAGATCCTATAATAAGGGACGGATGGAGTATAAAATGAGAAAATGAGTGGTGTATCGACATTGTAATGATTGTTTACATCATTAGCAAATCATTCACCATTGATGAGTTATTGAACATTGACTCTTAATTAAATAATTGAATGATGAATCATGAACCGACAATATAAAAAACTTTACATTATTAATGCATATTCATTAATCTCATAAATAATTATTGTAAAATGTGATTAAAAGAATTAACATTTGATGATAAAAAAAAAAAAGAATTAACATTTTATCTTTAAAGGCTAAAATAACATTTTTTTTAACGAGGTTCTTTTCATTTAACGTACGCGATGGAAAAGCTTTATGCACGTTTTTCGCAACTCAATGATGGAGTATTATGGCTTTTTTGATCAATTAAGTTTTAACTTTTCATCCCCTTAAATATTCACTTAAAAAAAAAGTTTGTTCCATTTTTTAATTTATGTTGCTTAAGTTTTACAATGATGTTTTAAAAACTCAATGCTTAATTATAATAATTTTTTTAATGTATTTTCATTTATCACTTTTTTAATCTTCAACCCTTTTTTTTTGGTTATTAGAGTGGAAAATACTTATTGAAATTTGGAGTTCAATCCCTCGATTTTGAGTAAACCAAATCTGAGTACCGGTTGGTATATATATAAAAAAAAAACCCTTACTATACCATTTATCATTTGTAATCATGACCTTAAATAAAATAATTTATCATATGAAGGGAATGCCGACCAATTATTAGAATTTAATTAGAATTATGAAGGGATGAAAATTTAGGTTGGATGAATGGAATGAAAAAAAAAAGTTAAGGTTTATTGAGAGACTAAAAAATTGTTACTAGTAAGTAGAGTAATTTATAAAAAGAAGTAATAAAATAATATTGAAAATTAAAATAAAGTTAATAAATAAGACAATTTTTTAATATGATCTTATATAAAGAATCATAGGAAACAATTAAGTAAATAAATTCTTCTGAAAAAAAAAGTATCACAACATATGTATTAAACATACAAATTTCTCGTATTGCATTTTAAAATATGCTTAACATTTACCTTACCAACATATATTAGAAAAACCTTAAAGTTATTATGGGAAGACATTAGTGATACACTTAAATTCATATTTTTTTTTTATAGGAAAAGGTTTTTTTTTTTTTTTTTGGGATAGATACTTTTAACTACAACCAATGTAAAGTGATGAGATAAGTGATAAACGACTTCATTTTGCTTAAGTAAAATCTCAAGTTCATTTTATGGATGCAAAAAATTTACATTAGGAGACTTACTTGTCACAGTTAGATACACAATATGGATCAAATATGAATATACCCAGATAATACTTGGGGATTCAGCATGGTCGTCTCAAACATTTCAGGGACCCTATGAAAATAAATAATGAAGCCGCATTGAAAAAAGGTAAAATAAAAAAAAATATTTCGTATGAATTAATCATTGTATACTAAATGTTTTCTTATACAACTTCCTAACTCACTTTCACAATTATGCTTATTAAGTAAATTAGTTTATTGTATTTAATTTTCTCAAATAAATAAAAAAAAAGTAGAGATTGTTTAGGAAAGTAGCATTCGAAACAAAACAAAAATTAAGTGATATAACCATTTTCTAGAGATATTTTAAGAAAATAATAGTATTTGAATTGAAACAAAATTTAAGAAAGTTACTTAATTTTTTTTAATATTTTAAACATAGAAAAATATATTTTTTTTTCTTATTTTACACACTGGATGAAGTATATTAGTTCAAGTGGAAAGGGGTTGAGTCGTTTAAGCATGAAATCTAGAGATTTATATCATTATGGTCTTGTTAACAAGTGTATTAAGGTTATTCTTTAAGAAATTCATAAAAGGTAATATTACATTGGAAACATACATATAAAACTTATCAATTTATTGAATACCACCATTTTTAAATAACATTTTACTTTTTTTAGTGTCTTAAAAAGTGCCCTAAAGACAGGGACGGATCCATAAATTTTCGAATGCGAGGGCGACAAGTATAAATAAGTAATACTAAAAATATAATGTATAATTTTATAAACAAAAACATTCATTATTAAGGAGGTACTAAACCCACGTTATATAAGGTAAATTGTATACTGTAATTTTATGATAAGAATTTGTATTACAATACTGAAATTTCAAAATAAAGGAGCATGTTTACAAACTTTTATAATTGTTTATTCGTGGCAAGAATACTACAACTTTTTTTCACATTGATATTATTTATTTTTTCATCTCCAACTTTCCTCAACTTTAACCTACATACAGCTTTATGACGCAATTCATAATAGTCATCAATCACCAATTTATAGGCTTCAAGACTTGGACTTTAAAAAATGAAAAACTCAAAGTCCATTAAACATTTATTTAAAATCTTGAAATATATATACTCCTTCGTCCTAAATGTAAGCTTCCTTTGGATTTTTTTGTCCTTATTGTAAGTTCCTTTCTAATTTTCAATGACATAAACATTCCTATTTACTAAATACTTTTTAGGCTCCGAATAACAATTATAAGAGTAATTTTAAAAAGTATATGAAGTATTTACATTTTTAACATCACTAATAATTCTAACTAATATTCTTTTTTTTTTGGGTTAACAAAAGGGGCTTAGCAGCCCAGAGGAAAGAAATAACTAAGGAACAAAGACATTCCCAGGAAGGGCATTGCCCCTGTGGTCTTGAGCCAGTAAACTCTTCAGGGAATTATCCGGTTCCTCATAGATATGGCATCCATCAGTTTGCCGCAAGCTCTTGTTTGCAAGGAAATCTGCGCACATATTCCCTTCACGTAAAGTATGAGTGAAGCAGAGGGTCCAGTCTTTATTTTTCATCAGAATGATATGATTCACCAAGGTATTAACACTAGCTGATCTAGCACGTAAGTTCTGCTGGTTTAGCAGCTTGATTATGGATAATGAGTCGCATTCAACAATCAGCCTTCTTATTCCTTTGTTCCATGCAATTTGAAGGCCCGTCAAGATCCCCCATAATTCGGCTTTATAAGCGGTTGTAATTCCGATCTTCTTAGAGAAGCCACTCAGCCATCTTCCGTTATGATCTTGAAGCAAGCCTCCACATCCAGCATGGCCTGGATTTCCTTTAGAAGCTCCATCAGCATTTAACTTGATCTAGTCTTCAGGAGGAGCCTTCCATTGTATGAACACCGTGTCACTGCGTCTTGCCATAGTTGTGATATCTTTATTGCAGGCAGAGTTGACTTCACTAATCTGTTTCAAAATAAACGAAGTGAGATTAACGGGATATCTAAAAGAATTATCAGCTATGGAAAGATTACGCCATTGCCATAAATAGTATGCAACATAAGAAAATACGTCCCCAAGCTTGACTTGAGTGATTTTCCCAGCTTCTCATGAAGTTTTCACAGCACCATGCATGAAGATCACTGCTGAAAAAGGAGTGTTTCTCTTCTGGTTTGATTAGGGCGCACCATAGATGCTTAGCTTTTTCACAATCCCTCTTTGCATGGATGGTAGTCTCATTCTCTTCACTGCACAGCGGACAATGAGCTTCACCAAGGCCCCACTTGTGCTTTCTTTCATTTGTTAAAAGTCTATCATGGCCAACCTTCCATCCCTGAAATTTCCACCATTCTGGGCAGCTAACACGCCATAAATTTTGCCAAGGGATTTGCTCCACTGGTGCTATATTGTTGTTGATAACATCGAAAGCGCTTCTCACAGTGAAGCAACCGTTATCCGAGGCTCCCCATATGGTATGATCATCTCCCAATTCGGCATTGGGGGGAGGAATTGAGTGGAGTCTTCTTAAAATATCATCATTAACCAAATGTTGTAAGGCTGTATAGTTCCATTCACCACTGGGACCCTGCATATCACAAACAAAAGTCATATCAATATCTATATTGATAGGAGTAATAGCATGATCCTTTAGAATTATGTTGTCCCCAATCCAACTATCTTTCCAAAACCATGTCCCTCTTACGTTTCCAATACTGAAATCCTTGCGTAACACAACAGTAGGCCAAAGGGCTACCATTCTCTTCCACAGCGCTGAGTCATTTTGAGAGGAGCTGGCTCGTTGAGATAAAACTTGTCCGCGACCATATTTTCCTTTAAGAACACGAACCCATAAATTATTGGGTTTTGTGATAACGCCCCAACAAAGTTTCATGATAAAAGCATCATTAAAAGTGGATATTTTACGAAAACCCATACCACCCTACCTCCTAGGAAGACAAATCTGATTCCAATTAATAAGGTGAGCTCTCCTGCGTTCCCTAGTGCTTCCCTAAATAAAATTTCTTTGAGCTTTCTCAATCTCGTTACAAATATTCCTAGGGATCACAGAATGCTGCATCACGTGGTTAGCCATCGAACCAATCACCGTTTTGGCCAGCGTCACCCTCCCGGCAAGAGATAAGGTATTCGCTTTCCATCCAGCCATTTTTTCAAGAAGGGGTTTGTAGCTGTCCCTCCTTCTACTATTTCCTTTCTCAATAGAGCCAAGATAGCTGCCAATGCCTTTAGCCAGTCTGAAGCCACTAGCTTGAACGATTTCATCACTAGTTTGAAGAGGGACATTTGAAGAAAAAAATAAGCTCGTCTTCCTTTCATTAACCTTGTGCCCTGAGGACTCCCCAAAAGTTTCTAAGCAATGCATAATATTTCCAAGCTATTCCACAGAAGCTTCCGCAAAAACGAGAAGATCATCCGCAAACATTGAATGAGAGATTGAAGGACCATATCTGCCAAAATTGATTGGTTTCCATCTCCGTTTATTAACCGCATCCTTTATCAAATGAGAGAGTTTATCCATGTAAATTACGAATAAGAAAGGGGAAAGCGGGTCGCCTTGACGAATGCCACGAGTTGGAAGGAAGGAATCTGTTTTTTCACCATTCCAAAGGATTTTAAAGGAAGCATAAGACACACAAGTATAAACAAGGTCAATGAAGTTGTCTGGCAGGTGGAGTTCCTGAAGGCACTCTTTGATGAATTTCCAAGATATTATGTCATAAGCCTTCTCCAGGTCAAATTTAATCGACATGTAACTTTTTCTCCCTCTCATTTGTTTCACTGAGTGGACAACTTCCTGGGCTATAATGATGTTATCTTGTATATTTCTGCCTGGGACAAAACCTGCTTGGAAAGGAGAGATCCAATCCTCCATAAGAGGTTTTAATCTGTTAGCAAGAATTTTTGAAATACATTTATAAGCAACATTGCAAAGAGCAATAGGCCTGAATTGAGCTGCATGTTGAGGAATATCAACCTTCGGGATCAGGACTAGGAGAGTAAAATTTATGAATTTGATTGCTTCCTTGTCCTGCCACACACTTTTAATAAAGTCACAAAAGCTCTTACTAATAATATCCCAATTATGTTTATAAAAAGGAGTAGGGAGTCCATCCTCCCGTGGGGCCTTAAAAGAACTCATAGAGAAGATGGTTTTCCTAATTTCATCATCATTGGCAACACAATTTAAGTTAGATAAATCCCTATTAGAATAAGGATAAGAAATATTGCAATCAAGAATAGGACGGTTTAAGGAGTCTTCCCTGTATAGCTGTATAAAAAAGGATCTCACCATATTGCAAATAAAATCCTTATCATAGTTCCATTCACCACTGTTATCTTTTAAGGACAGGATTTTATTTTTTTTGCGCCTGCTAACAGTACGGAAATGATAGTACCTCGTATTTCTGTCACCTCCTATAATCCAATCTTTTCTGCATTTCTGGTGCCACAGAAGCTCCTCTTGGTAAAGAGCATTAGCAAGCTCTTCTTGGAGTCTTTTTTCCAGATCCTGCAAAAAGAGATTGTTTGTATAATCCCTAGAAATTTGAATGCCTCGAATCCTAGCCATAAGCTCCTTTTTGCGGCCAAAGACATTCCCAAAAACCTCTTTGTTCCAAACCTGCAATTTTGGGATAAGAGAGGAAACATTGTCAATAAAATTAATATTATTCCAGTTATCTTGCAAAAAATTTTAAAAAATTTTCATGAGTTAACCACATCGCCTGAAAGCGAAACGGGCGGTTAAAATTCCTATTTTGATTGGGATTCGTATTAAGGCAAAGAGGATGATGGTCCGAATGAATCCGTGCCAAGAGTCTAACATAAGCATCAGGGAAATGGATATGCCAGTTGTTGTTACAAAGGCCTCTGTCAAGTTTCTTGTAGACCCTCTCATATCCAGTGCGTTGGGAGCCCCTCCAAGTGAAAGAACCACCAACTTGGCCTAGATCAATCAGGCCACACATATGAATTTTATTCAAGAAGTGTTGACATCTATTAAGATCAATGGGAGCGCCACCCTTTTTTTCTCTAGCATTAGCAATCTCATTGAAGTCACCAAAGAGGAGCCAATCACTATCTTCAGCTAGATGTTGTTCAAAATCCAGCATATTATCCCACAGCTCGTTTCATTCATCTTTACGGGGGCTTGCATAGATGGCTGAAAGAAACCAACTCTTATAGTTATCCTCTTGAATTAGAACATGAAGGACCTGTGTTTCGTTTCAAATATCTTGAATCACCAAGTTATCATTGTTCCATAACACCCAAATTCCCCCTGAATAGCCATTTGCCTCACTAATAAGATAGTTGCGGAAACCCAGCTTGCGTACTGTATTACGTGCAATCTGGCCACTACATCTTGGTTCCTGAATGACCACAAGATCCGGATTTTGCATAGCCACCATGTTGCGAAAGGTTCTTCTGAATTCTAGTCCTCTCGCTCCACGAACATTCCAAGAGATGACAATCATTGGAATAGTTTGGGTTGTTGATCTTTAAGACCCGAGCTGCTTGGATAATCAATATCCTATTGTACACTATTTATTCCCTCCTTCGGCTCATCTATTTCCATAGAGACCTCAGGTGGTTTTGGAGCCACATTACCAAAGTTGTTAGGTCCTATTTGTCTTTGGATTAAAGCTATCTCCTCATGATTTGGAATCAGGACTCGAGAGTAGAAACTATCAATGGAGCCCTTCCATTGCTTTTCAAGAATTTTCATTTTGTGTAGAATTTCCATTTCTCTCTCTTTTCTGTTACGCTTCTCATCTTCATCAGGTTTTTTCGTAGAAACAGGTTCTATTTCATTCCGTTGTAGAGACGAAGTTTGAGCTTGCTGCGTTTTTAGAATGATCTTTTTCGCTTGCATGTTGTTGTTGTTCCCCTTTGTTTGTGTGTTTTTTCCAGCCTAAGGGTTACGAACCCTTGTTTCAGTCCTTTGCATGGGCATGGGCCCCACCTGTTTATTTTTTCCATCCTTGTCATAACCTGTATCCACGCTTTTGTTATTGTTGTTGTCCTCAGGGCCCTTTTCTTCATTTAGAATTTCATATCTAGATCCTGAGTTTTTTGCATTGTGATGATTAGCATCCTTCTTTTTTTGTTGCTCTTCCCTTAAACCTCGGATTCCTTTGAACCATCATCCAGGGCCCGAAATGGGAAAGGTTATCATTACTGATTTTGGGAGGATTCTGCGCAATCATTATCGTCTTGTTGCTTTGGTCAACAGCATCAATAATTTCCTTTTCTGGTTGGATGGTGATCTGATTATTGATGTTATCGTTATTCTCCGTTGATCTCGCGTCTGTCTCTACCATGTCAGCGTCGGTCGTGTTTTGCTCAACCACCGTAGACCCAATGTTTGCCGGCGTGGGTACTGTAAGTGCAACATCTTGTTCTGTACAATGGTCAATTTTATGCCCATATTTTCCACACTTGTAACATATCAAGTGTAAGCCTTCATATTCCAGATTAATTTACATCCCAAAGGCTTTCACTTTTGGTATTAGTTATTTCTTTAGATCTATCTCCACACATATTCTAGCAAATTTTGCTCTGGAATGGACTGATGTGGTGTGATCGATCTTCAACATCGTGCCAATCTTGTTTCCAATGCGACGAAGGAAGCTGAAATTATAGAGTTCCATGTCAAGATTTGGGATACGAACCCAAACAACAACTTTGGTTACTTTCTGTTCACCTTGCATGAAGAGTGGTGTCACGACCCTTTCTCGGCCATGACTGGCGCACAGGCTATGGCTCAAACACTTACATAACCTGGCAAGCCTAAAAGAAAGAATATCTAGACAAACATCGCTATTGTTATTATTATTATTTTCTAGAGCGCAATCAACCATGAAATAAAAGAAAAAATGTTGAATATTCAACATTCCCTTCCAACAATAGTGACTTCAGTATGATAGTATTAAATAACAGCCCAAACAATATATTAAGAACCTATCACATTCAGGTGAATGCTCATTTATTTTAAAAATAATAATAATAATACGAAACATTCCTACTTCCTATAGCTGCAAAAGGAAAACTTCTGGAGTCTAACGAAATAGCCACCCAAAATCATGGAGGCCTACCAAAAAGAGAAACAAACAGCAAGATCTAGGTAGAACAGCAACTCCCAAGATCCCACTACTCAGCGACCTGCGAATCTGTAGGGAAAGGAGGGGGTGAGTCACACAGACTCAATGAGGGCATAATGTACAAAACATACGAAACAAAAACATATACTTGCATGGGTGATCAACTTAAGTGAATAACAACTAAGTAAGTAATTAGCTGAAAGTATATAATTTTCCTGCTGATCAAGAGAAATATAACTCAAACTTTATAAAAAAAATAACAATAATAATGTATATTGCCATATGTGAAACCATGCGTAAATTTTAACAGGAAGGCTATTTCAAGTATTTTCTATGTACACACATAGGTTGCATTATCTCTTCGTGGCGACGAACGGTATGGTCGTATTATCTCTCCGTCACGACAAAACGGTACAGTCGTATTATCTCTTCATCACGACAAACGGTATGGTCGTATTATCTCTTCGTCATGACAAACGGTATAGTCGTATTATCTCTTTGTCATGACAAAACGGTATCCCAATAAGAAGCTCATTATACATTAAATATAAGCCATATAAAAGTTAAAAAAAAATATATCATAATTTAAATCCATAAATCATATCACTGAAAAAAAATATAAAAGAAAATATATATACATATATATATATATATGAAATATAACCACATAAAAAAAAATATGTTGCTAAGTAAATTATCCACTCACAGAAATGGAGAATCAACCCAACTACTCTCCAGCAACTTCGGGAGAAGCGAGCGACACAGAACCACCAATTGTATCTTATCATAATAAACATGCTTAGAATATTTACACGGTGAACATTAACAAACCAACAACCTCTCAAAATTTGCCCCAGACCTTTATTTCATTGTCCTCTATAATATGCTAAATGCTCACAAAAACCCATTAACTATATGACCTACCTTATATGAGTAAACTAACAAAACCAAGTCTATGCTATAATTTACAGTTCTCAATTCACAGAGTTTAGGATCTGTAGCAAACTATCAGATAATAAATATGACAAGATTTAGAAAATTTACCTTGAATTCGAGAGACTAGCAGATATAAAATCGCACTCACAAGTTTTAACAATTGGACAAGGATGAAGATTTGGGAATTGATTTACTTTGAGTGGCGGCACCCTTTGCTTCTAACGCACAGAGGGAGATAGATTTCCTTCTTTTTTTTTTTTCCCTTTTGATGCAACTAACCTGGGTGGGGGGTGGGCTTACGGTTTTCTATTTTTTTTGTTCTTTTACTTTTTTTTTTTTGTGTTTTGTTGTATACCCCTTCTTCTTTTTAAGTTATCGACCACCCCTTCTTTTTTTTATTAGTTATTGACCCCCTTCCTGCTTTTTTTTTTTTTTTTTACATCTTTTATTATTTTTTTTGTTATTTTTTTTTTCTATTATATACTAACGAAACGATGTGTCACAAGTGACCTTCACCATTGGACAATAAGATAATGGTCTGCCACTTTCCAAGGTCCTTCGTAAAGGGCATGTTTATAATTCGATTCGGCGGTGAATTGGACCAGAAAGTAGCCTTTAGGCATTTCAATAATCTTGATAGCACCTTCCTTCACCCAGCTCCTTTGGAGTTTATTCTCTAATATTCTTGGGTTTATTCTCTTACCCAAGACATTAACTATCAGAGAGTTTCTCCATGGTGTGCACCGTTCATCAAATTCCTCCTTTGAAATAGTAATCTCGGGGCAAGGATCAAAAGGCTCATCAGAAGGATCTTCCACTGGTTCTTTGTACCACCTATTCTCAACAAGATCTTCATCATCCTCATGTATTTCCCATGTTGTTCCTCCTCCCATAGATTTTAGCAACGATTCCTTATAGGAACACTGAGTGGGAGAAATATTGATAGCAGTTGAATCATCTTTCTCTGTTGATGCATCCATAGGCGAGGTTGAAGAGTTATCATCTGACGAAGTCTTAATCTTTTTTATGCTCCTATCTTTCAGATCATCCTCTTGGACAGAGGATTCACCATTGTTTTTCTCAGCATCTTTTGAAAACCCTAGCAGAGGATTGGTGTCCTTGAAATTCTCTCCTTTCACCAACATATTGTCTTCCCTAACTAATATTCTTAAAAGATCTGTTTTTAATAAAAAGAAACATACATTTAATATGAGAGAAAGTTATATATATATATATATAATTGAAAAAAAAAGTAAAAACATTGCCCTCACTAAGCAAGATATAGGTCCGTCCTTACATAAGGACACTCATTAGCATTTTTCATATTATTATTGGAAGGAGTTTTTAGTTAGGTGTTTGATTGTGTTTGGAAATATCAGTCTTTTGCTCATTGAGTGAAAGGACACTCTAGAAAAAAATACTACTTCCTCCGGTCCTATATATAAGGCATACTTAACTTTATTCCCCGGACCAAGGAAAATGGTTAGTTTTGTGAATTTTATGAGAATATATTGTAACATTACAATTTTATCCCCTTCACTTTACTTGGAAAGTTCACATTCATTAATGAATAACAAAAAAACATAATTAGTGAAAGCATTTAATAAGGGCAAAAAAGAGAAAAAAACATATAATGATACATAGAAAATATAAATTAAAATGCCCTATATATATGACCAAAGATTTCTTCTAGAAGGCGCCCTATATATAGTACCATAGGGAGTATTGAAACTTGACTTTTTCCTCTAATGATTATGTATGTAAGTGCAAATGAGAGAAGAAAAACAATAAATAACGGGTATAGTAAGGAATGTAAAGAGACTTATAATTAAGATATAAAAAAATCTTATGGAAGATGACGTATAATAAGGATTAGAGAAAATATTAATTATGTATTTGATATGTGAAAGAGCAATACATATCAAAAAAGAGTAAAAGAAATCTATACAGACAATACGTTTGAATCGGTACATATATAGAGATGATGTTGAATTGGTAAATTATACTCTAAAATTTTTTAATGGAATAAATAATAAGGAAAAAAAATTCTTCAAATGAATTAAATAAAAAAGAACGGATAAAGTGATTATATTAGTTAACTCAATTGATGAAGATACGGATATAAAATACGAGCATATGAGTTCAAATTTTGACAATTACATAATTTCCCTCTTCCTTCTATCCATAAAAAGGCTTGTCTAAAAAAACCAAGAACAATGATAAATCAATCTATAAAATCAACCTACAAAATAATTTACATTACAAGAATATGACATGTGTCATTTGTTAACCAATTAATAAGAAGTAAGTGACATATGTCACTTTTTATGTAGTGTAGGTTGATTTTGTAGGTGTTAACTGGAAGTTGAAATCGACAAAAGGACAAGAATGTCGGATGTATAAGTGACGTCGATAGAAGTGTACTTAAGTCTCATGACTTAAAAGTGACTTTGAAGGAAGTGAACGTACAACCTGACAAATGGCAGGTTTCGACAGGAGGGAGAGTATCGACGACATAAGTGATGTCGAAGGAGGTGTACTTAAGTCTCATGGCTTAAAAGTGACTTCGAAGGACGTGTACGTGTGTCGACGGTAGGAAAAGGCGGAAGCAAGAGGTCTGTGTCGAAGGAATGTTGGCGCAAGAAAAGAGGAAGTCAGAGCCATCATGTCAACAATGGGAACGGAAGAGTAATAATGAAGGCATTTAATGCTCCTTGTGGCTATAAAATCCCCATTTTTACGCTGGAAAAGCCATGAGCTAATATGAGAAAACATAAGGAATGCCTTCAGGAATTCTGGAAAGAAGAAAAAAGGTTCAAAACCCACATAAGCATAAATTCGTCAAAGACTAAACATGTGGGATTAAGGTGTTCGGGTGTTGAAAAGAAAATGAGGGGATCTTCACCCCGAATACCTCCTTTATCCTCATGAATAGTGAAAGACTAAACATGTGGGATTACATAGAACCCATTTCTAATGCGTCGGATCAAGGCAAGGAACTCCGGATTGGAGGAAGCATTGAATCTGATAAATAAGCATTAGAAAGGGCTTTGTAATCTCATAGGCCAAGGTTTGTGCCCTGCTAGGGTCGACTACGGCCGTCTTTCCTATTAAAGAGGTAAAGGAATAAAGACCTCTGACGGCATTCTACTAGAAGTGTCGGAGGCATGTTTTTGATTGAATGCTGGTGAAACAACATTTAGTCAAGTTACATGTCACCGGTATCAATCAAATGCGTCTGAGACCGACAGCAGGTCGGAAATTTATTTCGACAGAAGGCCTGTTTGTCGAAAGGAGCTTGATGTCGGCTGACATCCTAGAACCAAGAGGCAGGAGCACAACAACGTCAATGCTTCGAACAACAAAGAGACTTAGACAAGAGTCAAATGGTTGCAGTCGAAGAAGAGTGCCGGTCGAAGGGGTCTCAGCAAAGATGTCACCATGGAGTCCGACAGAAGTATCCACTAAGCCCAAACCACGACGTGGGCAGTTACATCGTGGGGGATAGCGTAGTGGGTAGTTATCAGATCGTGGGTCCTGCAGTTATGCAGAACGTGCAAGTGTGCTTTGTAAATAGTTTTCGGATTCCTATGCCTATAAATAGGAAGTCCTTAGGTTGTAATCGGGGTCGGTTGCTAGGTTGACACACATAGGCCAAAATCCTAAACGTCTCACCAGAGCAGACAAACGGAGAAACGCCATTGTAAAGAACCTCAACCTTCCACCCCTTTATATTCAATGCAATCTTTATTTTTCCGTGCACCTTTAATTACCTGCAATTTACTTTCGCGCAACTTTACGTTTCCAAGTCATTTACTTTACTGCAAATTTTTAATCGCTTTCCATTTCGATTCCGAGTCATTTACTTCACTGCAAATTTCTAATCTCGCCACATCGTGTTCTTGGTGTCAGTTTTTTCATTTTCGCACGCGTTTTTAACGCTTTCCAATCCCATATATCAAAAAACACAAAAATACGGTCAAGTTCCTTTTGCAAGATTACCACATAACCTGTCGTTACTCACACCCATTCCATCACCGTCAGTTCGACAGGCGTCGGACGAAAAACCCCTTAAACAGTAGGTCATTCAATCATTTTTCAAAAAATAACTATATTGATTTTTGATTTTATATCCGAAAGAAACAGAGTAAATGGAAAGGAAGAATTAGTACATGTTTGGTTATGCGGTGAGTTAGTTAAAAATCAATTCTGGAATTCCAACGCTAGTAACAGTTGCTTTTGCTACAACGTGATTTTGGGTCAAAATTGATTCTGGATAAAGTAACCAAACATGCCTTTACTCGTTTTCCTTCGGTTCTCAAATCCAATTACTCCTATTCAAGGTGATTTTTGATTTTTTTTTTTTTTACTTCTTCAATTTGTTGTTGTATTATTTTTTTTAATTATTATTATTATTTTTCTTTTTCGCAACGAAATGATTTAACTACACCTAACGAAATGAATAGAAGTTCAACGTTCACACACGCTGGAGAGCAATAACTTGCCTCTAAAGAGTTGGAAAAGGTTCGTGCATATGTAGCTTGATCCAGCTAATTAAAGTTTCTAGTGTTTGTCTAACGTGACACATGTTAAGTGATTTATTACAGGTAAAGTTTTATTGCGAGATTATCTTGAAAAGCATGATACACTACTTGGTTTTTTTTCTTTAATTCTTTAAATGAGAATATGCTTTTCGTTAAAAGAAAACGTTGATAAGTGCTTAAACAGATTAGTTAATGAGGTTAAAAAAAAATTGTAATTTTATCTTGAAAAATTGATTAATTTATACTATTAAGATTAGTAAACTTATACTTTCGGTACAACTTTTCAATTATTATATTTTTTAAGCAATGTTTTGAAGATATTGATTAGCAAAATCCTCATTAAAATCCTTACTCTTTCAATTTCTTAACTTTTGGCCTTTTAACTCCTTTTTCTTTTTCATATCATGACTTCTTAATCAATTATTTATTTTTTCCAATGTTAAGCCTCATTTAATTACTTTTTTTATTTCTCATTAATATTAATTTTATTTTCTCTTAAATCCTTAGACTACTATACATTAATTTTTTTTAAGGGAAAATGTGTATTTTATTCAAATCAGAAATGGTACAAGAAGTTTCACACTAATAATAATTAAAGGAAAAGTAAAATACACTGCAACAACAGATTCTTCCATGTGGACATGAATCATCAGCAATTGCAAAAACCCGACACTAACAGGAGATTCAATAGCCTTTAATATCAAGATAACAATCTCATTGATCCTGGGACTAAACTCGGTTCGATGACTAGGAATCTTATATCTAAAACGAGAGAGCCGTTGGACTGTAGCCAAATCAACAGTCGGCAAAGGGAGATCTGTCTCGTAGCCTTCCAATTATTGGAGCAAAGATGATAACCATCAAATCTGGAAAGTAGAAAATATCCGGAGGCATCCCTCCACTAGAAACATACAAAACAAAAACAACTTGCACAAAGGCAAGACAAAACCCAGAAAAACTGAGGGAAAATAAACCCACACCGTACCTTTTCCCAAAGGAATGAGAGGGACGAATCTCTCTCCCCCTACCGAGAAACAGCAGATGAAAACAAGCAAGAGCAGAGAAAGGAGGAGGGGAGAGAGAAAAAATTGGGGTTTTACTATCTTTATTTGTAGCTATAATTATTATTTTATGCTACTATGCATTAATTAATAGACACATTTTCTAATAAAAATTAAATATTTGTACAATTTTTTTAATAAAGATTAAATAAGAGTATTTTAGACAAAACACATATAAAACTTATAATAATTAACATTTTCTTAATAAGTATCAACCATCCTTAAAAACCAAAATTAAATAATATCGAGAGTAATGTGTACTTTAAAGTATACTGCATTAAAAGAAATCTAAACTTTTAAACTAAAAGCTTTCAGCATTTGTATATTTTTTAATTACAAAAATAAATCAACTTTAAGCATGGCTCTTTTCTTTGTCCAAAAAACAAATGTGATGTCCTATTCATCAAGGTCATTGAATATTTTACTAACTAACGTGTAGACTCCATTTTTATACAAATCGAATTATATTGTGGCATGCCGTTACTGCCAACAAGCTACCTAGCTTCTAGGAAACCACCTTTTATTGGATAACAATCATCCGTGGAAAATATAATCGATTTTATTATTAGACCAGCAGCTAATAGAATATATTTTCTCTTGAACATGCACCGAATGCCAGATCCTTAGTTTATTTGTCAGATTATATGATCAATTAATCTAGTTTTAGGTATTTTTCCCGGATAGTTCTCAGATGCCCGGTGGTTGCCGGGAATTAGTTTCTTCTATAGGAAAATAGTAAAGACTAAGCTAGCCAAAAAAGATAGAAGCTTCTCAATGCAAGTTATTAAGAAAGACTTTTTCCTTTTAACCCCGTCATCTACTCTTAGGTCCCCATTTCGATTTTTGTTAGACTATTATGATCCTGGGTGTTTTTCAACTTTCGACTCTTAATAGTCGGAATATTTATTCCGATTTTTACAAGTCGGAAACAAACTTATAGATTTTTCCAACTTATACTAGTCGACAGTATATTTTATATATTTTCCGACAACAACTAGTCGGAATCAGTTAATTGGTTGTTATTTCTGTCATTTACTCATTTTGTTCCACCCTGGTTGTAATAAAAAGACAGGATTATAGACATAGACACATGAAACCAAGCTGTCAAGACATATTGAAAATACATTAAAGTACAAAATAATGTCTCATTTACTTTAGGAGTGACTTTTATAAGCTTCTGTAAATGGCTCAGGCATGATGCCATCGAAGAGAGAAATCAAATAATGTAAGAATAGCCAAAGTCCAAAAGTAGTGAATTTAATGAGGAAAAGGGCTTACCACTGATTCCGATCACTGGTAGTCGGAAAATCTATAAAATATACTTCCAACTAGTATAAGTCGGAAAAATCTATAAGTTTATTTTCGACTTGTAAAAATTGAAATAAATATTTCGATTATTAAGATTCAGAAGTTAAAAAATACTCAGGGTCATAATAGTCTAATAAAAATCGAAATGGGGACTAAAGAGTAAGTGATGAGGTTCAAAAAGAAAAAGTATTAAGAAAACACTTGGCTATTCCTAGAGTTTATATGCGTTTTGGAATTAAAATCCTCTTAAATCGTAATCGGTGTCAACATATAAACCTAAAGAAGTTCATTAAAAAAAATATATATAAACCTAAAGAAGAAACCGCATTTGATGCATACAATACTACAATAGGGACCCTAGAATAATATGTCACGAAATTAATTAGTATATCGTCTTAATTTAATAGAATCGGTTTACACTAGTGTGATTTGAGTTAAGTTATATCCCCTCGGGTCCTATATATATGTCACATTCTAGAAAGTTTTCTTGGTCCTAATTATAAGTCACTTTATATTTTCTATGCATCATTTATTGATTTTTCTCTTTTTTGCCCTTATTAATTAAATGCTTTGACTATCTATGTGTTTTTTGTTGTTCATTAATGAGTGCGAATTTTCCAAGAAAAGTTAAGGGGGTAAAATTGTAATGTTACAATATATTCTCATAGAATTCATAAAATCAATCACTTTCCTTGGTATGTGTAATTCGGTTAAGTATGCCCTATAATAAGGACCGGAAGGAGTACTTGATTTTAACCATTGATTTTACTTTCATCTAATGGTCTAAAAATGTAGAATTGATTGCTCTCCTATTTTTTCTCCTTTTCACATAATTATTATTATTTTTTTGTATTTTCTTTCTCTCTCACTGTTATCTTTTGTTTTTTATCACTTAAAAAAAATCTTTTGCAATTGAAAAATGATCTTTTATTTTTTTATCACTTAAAAAAAATCTTTTGCAATTGAAAAATGATCTTTTGTTTTTTTATCACTTAAAAAAATCTTTTGCATTTGAAAAATGATTTTTTAAAATTGAATTTTAAAAATAACATAAGACCAGTGAAGAAAATTGCACCATCTACAAGTCTACTACTTCACCGTTAAGAACCATCTTGCAACATTTATGGAAAAAATTGCAACAACAACACGGAGAGAACAAGTTTTCAACTAATGTTTACTTATTGTTGAACAAGTTATAAGGATCATTTTTCAAATTCAATTTATAACATAATTTGGGTCAATTTTTTTCATTTGAAAAAAACTACTACCACTGCCATTTGCATAATGAAAATAAAAAAAGAAGACACATTTTAAGTACTCTGAATCATGGTTTTATTTTTCAGATCTTTCTCCATTGGTTTTATTTATTTATGTTCACATATATAGCATTCACTGAAACATTCGTATAAGAATTTTATTTATTTATTTTTAAATTAGACTATAATTGATAGGTGCCCACTAACTGGTCACAGGGTTTTATGCTAAAAAAATTGGCTGCATTTTGAGAGTTCATGATCTAATGCACTAATGGATAATGAGTGAGTGTGAGGGAGAGAGATAGTGAAGGAGGTGAGAGAATTTAAGAGAAATAAAATTCAATTAAAAAGATATAGAGTAAAAATATGACAAAGAGAAAATCTAAACAAAAAAAGGAAAGGAGAAAAATTAGGGAAGACAAAATATTTAACCTAAACCATTGGATCAATGTAAAATTGAAGGTTAGGATTGAGTGTAACTTAACTCAAATTACACTGATGTAAATTGATCCCTCCTCATATATATATATATATATATATATATATATATATATATATATATATATATATATATATATATATATATATATATATATATATAGCCCCAATGCTTCGGTACGTCGACATGCAACCTCACCAGGAAGATATCTGTCATACCACAGCTACCACCAGGCAAACTTTGACGATGAAGGATTCAATGAACTTGCTTGGGGTTTGGTGCATGCTGCACCTGACGATTTTACTGGACCTAGCTCGTTTCTTTGGTTTATATTTTTTAAATTCGTAAAATTTAAGCAGGGTTAAAACGGTAATTTCGGTCAACAATGAAAAGTTATAACCGTACATCCCACCTGAGACGTATAGTTTAATTTTTTTAACTACTTTATGTCCCACCTAAGACGTGGGGACAATTTTTTTACTGACCATACGTCGAAACTTCGATGTATGTGCATTTTTGTTTAAACACATTACCTTCCAGCTAGGACGTAAGTATTAAATTGCCCCTAAAAGTACCCTAAGTTAAATGGATCCTACGTCCCATGATTAACTTAGAGTTTTTTTATATAATAAATTACGTCCCACCTGAGATGTATGGTTTAATTTTTTTTAACTACTCCACGTCCCACCTAAGACGTAGGGGCAATTTTTTACAGACCATACGTCAAAGCTACGACGTATGAGCATTTTTGTTTAACCTTACGTTTACGTAGGTATTAAATTTCCCCTAAAAGCATCAAGTTAAATGGATCCTATGTCCCATGATTGACATAGAATTTTTTTTATATAATAAACTACGTCCCACCTGAGACGTATGGTTTAATTTTTTTTAACTACTCTATGTCTCACTTAAGACGTAGGGCCAATTTTAGACGTAGGGGCAATTAGTTTCCTCATGGAGCATACGTCGAAGCTACGACGTATGAGCATTTTTGTTTAAACACCCTACGTCCCAGCTAGGACGTAGATATTAAATTGCCCTTAAAAGTACCCTAAGTTAAATGGATCTTACGTCCCATGATTGACGTAAAATTATTTTTTATATATAATAAATTACATCCCACCTGAGACGTATGGTTTAATTTTTTTAACTGCTCTACGTCTCACCTAAGACGTATGAGCTATTTTTTTACAGACCATACGTCGAAGCTACGACGTATGGGCATTTTTGTTTAAACACCCTACGTCCCAGATAGGACTAGGTATTAAATTGCCCCTAAAAGCACCCTAAGTTAAATGGATCATACGTCCCATGATTGACGTAGATTTTTTTTATATATAAATATAATAAATTAGCTTAGATTTTGACGTAAGTTTTTTTTTTAAAAAAAAATAATAAATTAGCTTAATTACATTTTACGTCCCATGATTGACGCAAGTACATATAGATTTATATTTAATGTAAGTCCCATGATTGACGTACATTTTTTTAACTTTAATGAATTAGAACATAAACAGTGCTATAGTGACAATTTCGAGTTTGACTGTCATCATGCCTTGTCCCATGATGTACGTTCCATGATTAAAGTAATAACACATTGTAATGTTATTAAGTATATATATAGATTTATATTGAATGTACGTCCCAAGGTTTTTTTATTTATTTCTAAAAATACCCTACGTCCAGATTAAGAAATAGGTATTAAATTTATTAAAAAAACACACTACAATTCAACTAAGATGTATGGGTTAATTTTTTTTAAACACTCTACATCCCCACCTGAGATGTAGGGGCAATTTTTTTACGGACTATACGTCGAAGCTAACACGTATGAGCATTTTTAGTTTTTTCATCTTCATATAGGTCAAGGAAGACTCTTGAAACTACGTAATGAAATATGGAAATCCATCTGGTTTGCAGCTATGTGGACTTTATGGAAAGCAAGAAATAATCTTCTTTTCAATAGGGAGGAATTTTGTCAACAAAAAGCTCTTCATCTCATTCAACTTCATTCATGGATGTGGAGTAAAACCAAAATAAAAAATTTTGGTTATAGCTTTTCTGACCGGGTGCAATTCCCTTTGCTTTGTATGAAATATTAGGCTATGACTTGATGAACTCTCTTTCTAATTTGTGGGTACTGCTTGTACTCTCTTTTTTTAATAGAATTCTCTTTGCTTACCAAAAAAATGTATGAGCATTTTTTTTAAACACCCTACGTGACGTAGGTATTAAATTGCCCAAAGCACCCTACGTCCCAGCATTTAAGTATGTTTTTTTTAATGTATAATAAATGGATCCTACGTCCTAGCATTGATGTACGTTTTATTTATTTTTTTAATAAATTAGTTTTTGAGCTTAGTTTTTAATAATAAAGATTTTTTTAATAAATTTGCTTTCTTCAACCATTTCACAGAGTATGCAACCTTCAACCATTTTACAAAGTTTGCAAACGGAAAAAAAAAATCATAACACCAGAAACATAAATATTTGGGGAAGAAGGAAAGGGGCAATTAAAAACCCTAATACAAATAGGGAACTTTCAAATTCAAAATTGATGCTAGGAGTGTTGAATCAACCACAGGCAAAGGCTTTTGGTGACTGAATTTGAGGAGTTTGATTGCCAAAATCTTGATTCCTTCTCAGATCTTGGCCAAAATCGAAACCGTGAGGGAGAAGGGGAAACCGAAATCGAACGGGAAATCGAAACCGAAGAAGGAGAAGGGGAACCGAAATCGAAGAGAGAGAAGGGGAAATCGAAACCGTGATTTGAGAAGGTGAACATTGATCTAGTGTGAGGCCATCATCATGGACATGAGCTATGTTTCTAATAAAATAAAACTCCCACCTGACCTCACAATTTAATTTAGTATTAAATCAAGGAATTGACAATGTGTTTTTACGCTTTTACCCTCATCCACTCCAATTTTTAATGTTTTGCTTTTTTACTGGATTATCGGGTTGCCGGTTTCCTTCACTTGTCCGTACATATTGATATACACAGGTGCACGCGGCACCTCACAACTTTGGTTCATTGAAGCCTACGCCTACTTTGATAGAACATTAAGCGTATGATTAGTTTGCAAAACGTTTTGATAAACTATTGATAATTATAATTTTGATTTGGTGTTTTTATTTTAGTTTTTGTTAATTAAAAATGTGATTTTGTATTTTCATTTCATTTCCTATTTTTAAAATTTTATATAAGAAATATTAAAAACAGTAAAATTTTGTTTTTTTACTAATGTTTATTTGTTTTTTACTAATTTTCATTTCGTTTCCTATTTTTAAAATTTTCATTTCGTTTCCTATTTTTAAAATTTTTTGTTAATTAAACATCAACCAGTGTCCGGATCTGGTTTACCCAGATATGGATCCTCCTTCGGAATTGTTGTCTCACTGAGACTTGATTCTTTGACCCTAAAGTCTGATCTCTAAGCACCGGACCAGTTTCTACTAGGACAATTCACGTGGGTATAATAATCTTATATTATTGGCATTTCCTATGTTTATTGACACTTCCACTAACTCATTATATTTGATATTTTTCAAAATTACCCTTATTTAAACTTCCTTCTAATTAAATCCTATATGATTATTTCATTTTTGTATTATACATACGGAGTAGTTTGCTATTCACACTCCAATGTTAACATCGATTATTGAGGATTTGTAGCTTCATAACAATTTTTTTTAATTCATAACAATTTTTGCTATTCACATTCACATTCTTTTATGGATTTTTTTTAATTCATAACAATTTTTTTAACCACTGTCTTATTTAAATTTTTTTTGGTGAAACCACTCTTACTTAATTTAGAGAACTTATATATAAATCTTAAAATGTATAACAAAAAGGAATTTATAAAAAAAAAATCTATTAAAATCTTTTTTTTTCCTAGCAAGCTTTTGTGTGTTCTTGTATATAAAATTTTCATTTACATAGCTTCAAAAACAATATTACTTTAAATTTTGATAAAAGATGTGTAAACATGGTTAATTAATGGGTTTGTTCATCAAAACTAAGTTATAGATATGAATTCTAGTTTATTGAAATAAAGTTGTTTGACAAAACTAGGCATCGTTGAATTAGTTGAAATTTGTTGATTGATTTAAAAAGATATATAATATTTATTTTTTTGTTTTCTTGTTTTTATTTAGTATAATTTAGTAAAAAGCTGAAAGACTGAAATAATATATAATATATTGGAAACTCTTAAATATTTTGAAAAGTTTACTCTCTATAAATTATTTTTCAAAAGTTACAAGATTTCTTTTGAAAACTAGCAATTTTTATCCGCTTTTGTTCAGAGAACAACTCTACTAATTTATTCACCAAATCAAAAAAACTATAAACTACCAAAGTAGACACAAACTCGTATTGTCAAATAGTACCGATCTCCACCAACTTGAACCATATTGTTATGTTATTTCCCAAAATATTCTAGGGGACACTCTAAAGCAATTCAAATGCACTATTCTTACATATTTGTTGATATATGGAGCCTTTCAATTTCACACATTTTTAAATAAAATTTCAGTTAATTAATTGTTCTTGAAACTGTGAGTATCCTGTATATGCTTGCAGTTAAAAAGGAAAAGGAGTTTTTGAATTTTAAAGTATTTTATTTGAATATGTTTGTTAAATTCATGTTTTTAAAACTATATAAATTAAGTAATACTCCCTCTGGTCCATATTATAAGCACTCTTTTTGTGAAAGAGAAAGGGTGCTTATAATATGGACCGGAGGGAGTAATAATTATTTGAAAATATTTGGTCTACAGAAAAAAGGAAATTAACTAAGGTGAATGAATAAGGAAGATACGAGTATAATGAAAGCTGCACATATTTTACAAGAATCGGATTGTAGCATAAATGAATATTAATTGATGATATTTAGGTGAGAGTTACATGAAATGTGAATAACAAATTGTAATATAATAAAAATAAAATAATTAATTTGGACTTTAATTCGAAGGAAGTTCAAAGTTCAAACAAGAGTAATTTTAGAAGAGAAAACGTAAAATACATCGACAGTGTAGAGATTTTTATCCTTCCAATATATACCATTATTTTAAATTAAAGTAATACAAATTAACGATGGACTAATAATATAAAAAACTTTACATCATCAATGTATGTCCATTAACCTCATTTTAGAAAACGTCATACAGTATATATTAAGTTAGTTGGAGTGTGAATAGGCATTGGATCGGAGAGTGCCAATGACACCATCCAATACTATATAATAAATACGGTTACACTGTGAATCTATACTTGTTTTGGTTTTGATATTCAAGGATTGGTGTTTACCAATGCAGTAATTTTCAAGTGTCTTGCAAATAGGTAGGGCATTTGTAAAACTACATAAAATATAAGACAAAACAAAATAAACAAAATTATATAACTTATGGAATAAAAGAAATAAATAAATTAAATTTATCTACTCAATATGTATAATTTAATTAAGGGTCTTGCTAATAAGTTAGGGTTACTAAGAATGGTAAATCAATCATAAGTTAGCATTAATCACTTTCTCAAAAACTCTAAAAATCACATTTTTCTATAACAATAAGCCACTTTTAGTATCATAACAGGTACCCTTGCACTTGTTAGCATTTTCTTTTAATTAAATACTATGATCTACAATAAAATACAGTACTACATCAAGTTTCTTGTTATCCAGAATCGAAAGCAACCTTGCAGCTGATGTGAATTAGTAATTGTTGCATCAAGGAGCCAAAGCTTATTATTAATGATGTCAATGTCCATTAACAAATGCAACATAGCCAATCGCTAGTTACAAGGAAAGAACGAAGAGGAAATTAAATATGGATTTGATTAGTAGTGGGCTTGTCTTGGAAGGAACCTAACCCACTTGGATTAAACAATTAGTAACATCTCTCACTTGATGATTGGATTCGCGATGCCATGTTCTCAATTGTGACTGGCTTTTCTGGGTCGGAGATGCGACTAAACATTCTTGACTAGTACGGTATTCCCTAATTTCAAAAAAATTGGTAATTATCTATACTTCTTTCAATTTGAATATATAAATCCTTTTTAAAAATATATATAAAAATATACTCCTTTTTAAAAATATATATAAAAATATATATCTATGCTATATATGATACTCAATAGTACTACTTTTCTAAATATAATAACCTTTTTAACCTTTTTAAATTAACATTTTTAAATTTTGTTTCATTCTCAATACTATTTTTCTAAAATATGTCTTAAAAATGATTATCTCATCTAATTTTTGTTTCATTCCCAATTATATGATATTTTTTAAAATATCTTTATTTTTTATAAATTTGAGAAAATTAAAAACAATCAATTAACATTTTTAATACAGTAAGTATGAAGTAAGTTTTTTCTTAGAAGTATATTTCAAATCGAAGGGAGTAGTGCTTTAAATATATTGGTTAAAGAATATATTTAAAAAAATTGTAATAAAAATTTAAGTACATTGATTCTCGATGTTTTACATTTATTATTTTTCAAGATAAAACAATTATTTTAAATTCTTTAATCAATATCATGAAAACACTAGTTAGCTTTTTTATAAACTCTTAAGGGTATTTTGTATGCAGATTAAGAAAGTTAATCAATGTAAAAGATTCCCTTAAAAAAAAACAAAACCAATGTAAAATATAATATTAAATTTTGTCAATAATTAAAGGTATATTATTTCCAAATTTACTTTTAACTATGATGGCACACATGGAGAGAGATTGTTGCGTAGAAATAAAGTTAAACGGTATTTTTAGAAAGAAAAAAAGTATATAATGATATAGATAAAGTGAATAAAATAGTGCTCAACAAAATGATTTAGACAAAATTCCAAATTACTAGTTCTTATATTTAGGAAAAGGAGGAATAATATCTTTTTTTCTCCATCCATGTACACTTTTCTTTTTAGCAAAACAAGTGTCAAAAAACATTTTCTAATAAATAAATAAAGAATAAAAAGTCATTAAAAAAAATGTATTTTTTTAATTTTTTTTTTGAGAAAGATAATAATGCGAATGAAACAAGAATTCTTTTTCATTCAAAAAGAAAAAGGATCTTTGAATGAATATGTTCAATTGAGATCCGTGGTCCTTTGTCGAGCTTTGCTTTTTTAAGGGTTTCTAAGGTTTACGCTTATGATCGTTGATGATGTATAGATCGAGCACACTGCACACGTCCCATGCATGCCACTTTCTTTTTGGTCGTGATATTTTTGAAAGCATAACTCACAAGAGGCTATATTTCAGAGATGTGAAATTGGGTCCTACATTTGAAGATTTCCATATTTTGATTTTTTTCTTAGTGGAAACTAAGCTGAGAGTTTAGGGACTTTAGGATCAAAGCTCGAGTTTCAATGAGACAACAATTTCTATTTGGGGTGGGTCCATACCGTTGAGTGAAAGACTCACGCAGTTCAGGCATCCGAGGTGAATTAGTTGAGCCACAAAAAATGTGAAATCTAGACACCACCTCGTTTAATTTCAACAAAAAATAAAATAAAATAATTTTCTTAACCGGGACTCTTTCGAGTAAGATTGAAGATAAAAATTATAAAAAATATTGTTGCATTGAAAAATAAATGTTTAGTATATTAAAATAATAGACTTAGCTTTCCAAAAAACATTTACCACTTTTGAGTTTTTTATTTTCAACCCTAAAAGTTAATGTTAAACAAACTTTTTTAAATATAGTTTTTTATCGATAGTCCTAAAAACAATGATTAAAAAACTTGAACGGGTAAATTTTATTCACGGTTCAATTTATGTATTTTATTTAAAAAAATTGTTTTTTTTATTTTATGCACTTTATGCATGAGATAACTGTAACACCCTATCTTAATTAATACACTAATTACCCCAAATCGATTTAGTGATTTGAAAATTTCTTTTTAAAATTCTTATTTAATTATATTATTTATAAAAACATCCGTAAAATTGGACGGAGTTTACTTTGTTTTAGGAACATTCCCAAAATGTTAGTTTTTCCTGTAAACTTGTGTGATCACTTTTATAACATCAGTAAGCCGACAGGGCCAAATATATCATAATGCATTAACTACGTCATTTTCCCAAAATAATTACAAGTTGGTGGAGTGTTTTAGTTTCCCAAAAATAATATATGTTCATAAGGTTTCCAAAATAACCCCCTTGACCAAACATATGGTCACTCAACTAGCTAATTACACTCCACGATGTGGAGTGTACTCCTGTTCGGCTATGACTCGTGTAAGCTCCTTCTGTACCTGTAATAAAAATAGCAAGAAGGGTAGCATTACACAGAACTTAGGAAATAATTTCTAAAAAACTATAGTAATAAACTAAGCCTATTATACTCCTGACTTAATGCTACCACACAGAGAAATCACCAGCATGTTCACACACATTCACACATATTCGCAAATATTCACACATAATCACACATATTCACCTTCCTTTATTTTTTTCCCCATTAGGACATTTACACCTGTTAGGATGTTTTCACCCAATAGGACATTTATCACCCATCAGGACCTTTCCACACCCATTAGGACATTTTATACCCGTTAGGACCTTTCATATTCACTTACCCTTATTAACCATTCACATCTTTTTCCCATCTTTTTATTTATTCTCTTTTAATTGCGCATAACGATCTGTGGTGACACATTCTACACTTAACGGGACCTTTTTCACCTAATGGGACATTTGCACCTGATAGGACCTTTGCACCTACTGGGACCTTTGTCACCTAACAGGACGTTTGCACCTAATGGGGCGTGTAACCCAACCGGATCATTATTTAGAGCTATAATTTGTTGGGCCCTCATGGTCCTTCCCTCTTTTCTTTCTCAATTCAATTATCAATAAGTTCATGTTCAACACATACACAAACACTATCTTTTTTCTCATAGTCTATCACCATTCCTTTTTACCCTTTAAGGTTACACAATTAACTTTAAGTTATTTCTGGCATTCATTCATCACAAATATTCATTCATATCATGCACAAGCATCTCAAAGTGCTCATTTAAATTACAATAACTAACCACTTCATATTACCTTATATTCACTTCGAACCCTAACATCTTGCATACATCAACACCAACATAGTCATTCAAATATTTCTAATGCACATAACATATACTCATAATTTCATAATTCATATTTAAGTTCATTTCCTTTAGTTTATACTTAACCTATTATCAATATCAACTACCCTAAGGTTATCATCATAATTATTTATCTACATATCCCTCTCTAATCTTAGTCACCACTATAATCATCCTAGAAATCACGTCCTAAATAAAGGTAATACAACCCTCTTACCTCCATGAAGGTAGAGAGATGGAAAACCCTCAAAGCCCTAGCTTCCTCTTCTTGTGTTCTTAGGCCCTTAAGCTTGCACCTCTTTAATTTCCTTCACTTGGTCTTGGGAGAGAAGGCATGAAAGTGTGTAGTTCTCCATGGCTATGGAGTTGGAAAATCCAATGGAAGATGAGAGAGAGGGGGGCGACTTTTGAGAGGGAGTGAGGGGGTGGTCTTTGAACCCCTTAAAGCTTGAGCCTCCATGATTAAGGAGATGATGTGGCTGGCGTGTGGTTGGGTTGGTGATGGAGCTAAGGTTCTTGCTCTCCTTAGCTCTTGATTTAGGGTTTAATGATGATGGTGTATGTGTGATGATAATGAGTAATATGGAACTCTTGAGCTTGGTTAAAGTGTTTAGGGCTTGATGATCTCCATAAAGATGAGGGTTTTTGATGATGATAAGTGTTGGTGATGGTGGGTGTTCTTGGAGTATAGGGTTTAGGTGAGATGGTGATGATGATGCTTTATTCTTGAGAGAGAAAGTGAAGAATAAAGAATGAAGAAGATGTTATGTGTTTGTTGTTGTTGTTGTGTTGCCTTTGTTTTCATTTCTTGAAGGGGAGGAAATGGATTTGTGGTGGAAGTGGAATGATTTCCTTGAGAAGCTTGGCTTGAATGGTTGATAATGAGCGGCTTCTTGGAGAAACCTCATTGGAGTGGCCTCCAAGTCTTATTTTTTTTTTCTAAGTTTTACGACCGGTAATCGATTACCTCAGGAAGTAATCGATTACCACCCTAATTCTTCAACTAATTGCTTTCTCACAGAAGCCTGATAATCGATTACTTCCCTTAAATCAAATTTAGGATTTCTCACAGAATGATTGTAATCGATTACCACCCCAAGGTAATCGATTACATCACTAAATTTTCATATTTTGGTGGTTTCTAACTCTAAGGTATTACTCTTAACTCCTATATATGATTTACTACTGATTCTTTCATTAGTCCTAACTTAGGCTTATTCTGATTAAGCTTGGAATCAGAAATCGGGATGTTACAATTCTCCCTCACTTACTGGAATTTCGTCCCCGAAATTCCGTTCACTTCCTTCAATGGAGAACCATCCCATTGGCAAGGTCTTTCGACTGCGATACTCACTTCTTCTTGGTTCCACTCCGCCACTTGGCATCGACATACCTAGTCGCATCAATACTAGGAAGTAGGCTTGGTCGATACTAAGAATTGAACACGCAAGTTCTGGACCATTTTCCAAGATTGGAAATTGTGTCGAGTTGACTACCTATTGGTGGTTATTGGGTTGGAACAACTTCTAAGGTTTGCGAAATCTCGCATCCGCACACATCTTGGTTCTTGTACTCAATAAAGAGCACGGATCAATAGGTCCTAGACTTTCAAAGTTTGGTTTAACTCTCCAAGGGAGTTGGAGATGGTTTCTAGGGTCAGCTTAATTCCCTCAAGAATTTTACACGAAGGATTTGGAAGGGTATTGTTCAGGTCGTCTTCCTTTCTTCTAAAGGTGCTACTTTTTGGGAAGTTCTATGGTTGGGTTGGTTTCTGTTTTTAGCTAGAAGCTTTCAATGACATCAACCATTAATAAGTGCTAAGATCGAGGTGGTCAGTCCCAATCCCACATTTATCAATAGCAACATCACTGTCGGGTTTACTGATGATATCATCACTTAACAGTTGCAAGAGTAAGGAGGACCAACCTACCCTTACACTCTATTAAATGACAACACCATCACGAAATTTGATTATATCCTACATAGAGTCCTACAATTCCTTAACTAATCCTAAAACCTTTTATAATTTCCTCCTAAGAGATTGGGTTGAATCTGAATGTTTCTTAAATTACATAGTTCTTTACTTATTCATCAAACACATTCATCATTCAAACATTCATAGCAACACTTCACATACACATATATTCACAAATATCAAAGTGGGTATTACTCATTCATGTTCACACTCTAGTTTTTAACTACCTATACGTCCTATTCATCTCATTCTATTATTATTCTAGCAAACTTTCCTCTCAAGATTTTACCTAGTTTTATTATAATTCTAAACTACTTGGGGATTCACTAACAATTAATATCACAAATCCATTCATAATAGAAAATAAAATAAACATATATAGGCACATAACATCACACATGCATATATTCAATCATCATCTTAATGGGTTCTCTAACCCAATTCTAAATATTTAGACACCTGATTATAAACATACATCGGGTTACTCGCTGGGTGAGTAAACCAAAGGAGTTGTGAGTCCACACTCCAAAGGCCGAGGGAAACTGCTCCGATACCAAATTGTAACACTCTATCTTAACTAATACACAAATTACCCCAAATCGATTTAGTGATTTGAAAATTTATTTTTAAAACTCTTAGTTAATTATATTATTTATAAAAATCTCTGTAAAATTGACGAAGTTTACTTTGTTTTAGGGACATTCCCAAAATGTTAGCTTTTCCTGTAAACCTGTGTGATCACTTTTATAACATCAGCAGTAAGCTAACAGGGCCAAATATATCATAATGCATTAACTACATCATTTTCCCAAAATAATTACAAGTTGGTGGAGTGGTTTAGTTCCCCAAAAATAATATATATTCATAAGGTTTCCAAAATAACCCCCTTGACCAAACATATGGTCACCAACTAACTAATTACACTCCACGATGTGGAGTGTACTCTACGTTGTGGAGTGTACTCCTGCTCGGTCATGACTCTTATAAGTTCCTTCTGTACCTGTAATAAAAATAGCAAGAAGGTTAACATTACACAGAACTTAGGAAATATTTTTAAAAAAACTATAGTGATAAACTAAGCCTATTATACTCCTGACTTAATGCTACCACACAGAGAAATCACCAGCATATTCACACACATTCACACATATTCGCAAATATTCACATATAATCACACATATTCACCTTCCTTTATTCCCCCCCCCCCCCATTAGGACATTTACACCTGTTAGGATGTTTTCACCCAATCGGACATTTGCACCTGTTAGGACATTTGTCGCCCATCAGGACCTTTCCACACCCATTAGGACATTTTATACCCATTAGGATCTTTCATATTCATTTACCCTTATTAACCATTCACATCTTTTTCCCATCTTTTTATTTATTCTCTTTTAATTGCACATAATGATCCTGGTGACACATTCTACACCTAACTGGGCCTTTTTCACCTGATGGGACATTTGCACCTGGCAGGATCTTTGCACCTACTAGGACCTTTGTCACCTAACAGGATGTTTGCACCTAATGAGGCGTGTTACCCAACCGGATCATTTGTTGGGCCCTCATGGCCCTTCCCTCTTTCCTTTCTCAATTCAATTATCAATAAGTTCATGTTCAACACATACACAAACACTATCTTTTTTCTCATAGTCTATCACCATTCCTTTTTACCCTTTAAGGTTACAGAATTAAGTTATTTCTGGCATTCATTCATCATAAAAAATATTCATTCATATCATGCACAAGCATCTCAAAGTCCTCATTTAAATTACAATAACTAACCACTTCATATTACCTTATATTCACTTCGAACCCTAACATCTTGCATACATCAACACCAACATAGTCATTCAAATATTTCTAATGCACATAACATATACTCATAATTTCGTAATTTCATATTTAAGTTCATTTCCTTTAGTTTATACTTAACCTATTATCAATATCAACTACCCTAAGGTTTATTGTCATAATTACTTATCTACATATCCCTTTCTAATCTTAGTCACCACTATAATCATCCTAGAAATCACGTCCTAAATAAAGGTAATACAACCCTCTTACCTCCATGAAGGTAGAGAGATGGAAAACCCTCAAAGCCCTAGCTTTCTCTTCTTGTGTTCTTAGGCCCTTAAGCTTGCTCCTCTTTAATTTCCTTCACTTGGTCTTGGGAGAGAAGGCATGAAAGTGTGTAGTTCTCCATGGCTATGGAGTTGGAAAATCCAATGGAAGATGAGAGAGAGGGGGACGACTTTTGAGAGGGAGTGAGGGGGTGGTCTTTGAACCCCTTAAAGCTTGAGCCTTCATGGTCATGGAGATGATGAGGCTGGCGTGTGGTTGGGTTTGTGATGGAGCTAAGGTTCTTGCTATCTTTAGCTCTTGACTTAGGGTTTAATGATGATGGTGAGATGATGGTGTATGTGTGATGATAATGAGAAATATGGAACTCTTGAGCTTGGTTAAAGTGTTTTGGGCTTGATGATCTCTATAAAGATGAGGGTTTTTGATGATGATAAGTGTTGGTGATGGAGGGTGTTCTTGGAGTATAGGGTTTATGTGAGATGATGATGATGATGATGCTTTATTCTTGAGAGAGAAAGTGAAGAATAAAGAATGAAGAAGATGATATGTGTTTGTTGCTGTTGTGTTGCCTTTGTTTTCATTTCTTTTTTTTTGAAATATAACTCCTTTTATTAAAACGAATAAGACTGCCTGAGAAGATCAGACAAATAAGCAGGGGGGTTTGATACCTTACCCTGGGAACATTATTATGCACAATCCAATTTGCAAGGGAATGTGCAATTTTGTTATCTGATTTATTAACATAAGAAAACAGGCAATAAGAGAAGGAGCTAACTAAATTCCTGATAACTACTTTTAGAGAGCCAAGCTCTGAAAAATCAGCCTTTGAAGAATGAATCCCATCCACCAAAAGCTTACAGTCAGAGAACATAGCTACTTTTTCAAAATTAAGCTCTTTAGCCAACTCCAAACCTTTTATCATAGCCAAAGCTTCTTGGTGGATAGCAGCTAGAGGTTTTAAATTCCTTTCAGCCCCAGCTTGAATAAAATTACCTCTTGCATCACTGATCACAAAACCACAGCCTCCCACATCAGATACTGAAGGAAAAGCACCATCAGTTTTCAAACAAACCGCATCACTGGGGATTGTAGGATTCCTTTGATCTGCAGTAGCACCGGTACCTGAGGTTGGAGAAGGAGTTGAGGCATGAAGAGGAGATGCCTTCTTCCAATTTCTCCAAGAATTATTGCATTCTAAAAGCACCTCAGCTTCAGATTTCCACCTACTCTGAAAGACCTCAACATTCCTTGAATACCATATATGCCACATGATATAAGAGACGAATACCAACTCTTCCTTGCGTAAATTCTGATGTAAAAATCAAACCAGTCCATACAATTTGTAATTAGAGCAGGTTTGACTTTACCATAAAGGCCAGCTTGCTTCCACACATTTTTTGCAAACGAACAAGTCAGAAAGCAGTGTAGATTGGATTCAATTTCCTCTCCACATCGGTTATGAAAGCAGTGTCATTTGTTGGAAGAATGTTATGAAGCACCCTCCACCAAAAAAATTTCATCTTCTCCGGAATCTTCATGCCCCATAGTCTCTTCCACATGGACTCATTTCCCCCATTGGAAGCCCCCACACCCCCATTCTGGATCTGGGATTGATTTTGTAAAGCAGTTCTATAGCCACTCCTAACCGAATACACCCCATCAGGGGAAAAATGCCAAATGAGCTGATCCTCTTCCCGAAATTTGACCCTGGGTATGCTAAGAATTAAATCTCTGTCCCCTGGAAGAAAATATTGATTGAGCACCTGCTCATTCTAATGAGCACCGTCCTCAGTTAACATTGCTGAAACTAACAGGTGAGCATGCGGGAACTGATTAGGTGTCACTGGTTTAAAATACCAAGGCTTAGGAATCCAAGGATCCTTCCAAACCTTAATATTTAACCCATTACCAACTCTCCATCTAAGACCCAGTTGCAAGATAATTCTTCCTTCAAGAATGCTACGCCATAAGAAGCTAGGATTATAACCCACCGATGCTTCCATGAACAAATTAAAAGGAAAGTAATGGGCTTTCAAAACTCTTGACACCAGGGATTGGAGATTTTGAATTATTCTCCACCCTTGCTTTGCTAAGAGGGATAGGTTGAAAGTTTCCAGATCTCTAAATCCCAGCCCACCACAGCACTTTGGTTGGCACATCCTCTTCCAGGTCATCCAATGAATCTTCTTCTCCTCTTCAGAAGAGCCCCACCAAAACTTGTAAAGAGCCCACTAAGTTGAGAGCAAAGACCAGCAGGAAGCTTGAACACACTCATTGCATAAGCAGGAATTGCTTGTGCAACTGCTTTAAGCAAAACCTCCTTACCTACTTTAGACAAAAGCTTTTCCTTCCAACCTTTTATTCTTTTAGCAACTTTGTCAATAATTGGTTGAAAGAAAGAGTTTTTTGACCTGCCAATATAAGTAGGCAATCCAAGATATGTCTCCGTGAATGCCTGAGTCTGAATCTCAAATAAATTCATTATCTCACTTCTCACCAGATCTGGGCAATTAGGGCTGAACATTATTGAAGATTTGTCGAAATTGATCAATTGACCTGAAGCATTACTATACAATTCAATAATGTTTTTAATCTCCATTGCTGCCTGAATACTAGACTTAGAGAAGATAAGGCTATCATTCGCAAAGAATAAATGAGACGCAGAGGGACCATTTCTGGAGGCCTTAACACTTTGAATAGCACCTGAAGATTCAGCTTGAGAGAGCATAATCGATAGAGCTTCAGCAACAATAATGAACAAATATGGTGACAGAGGATCTCCCTGACAAAGGCCCCGTTTAGGCTCAAAATTACCAAAGATCTGCCCATTCAACACAACAGAAAAGGAGACCGAATTAACACAATTCATGACCAAAGAGACCCATCTGATAGAGAAACCAAGCTTCAACAACATTGCTTCTAAAAAACCCCATTCAACTCTATCATATGCTTTACTCATATCAAGCTTGAGAGCCATCCATCCCTGATTACCTATTTTTTTATTTTTTATCATATGAGACATTTCATAACCAACAATTACATTATCGGTTATTTGTTTTCCAGGGCCAAATGCACTTTGAGATTCAGAAATAACCGCAGGTAGAATTGCTTTAAGTCTATTAGCTAGCATTTTTGAAATTATTTTATAAAAAACATTGCATAGACTAATAGGCCTAAACTGAGACATCATATCAGGGTCCTGCACCTTTGGAATAAGAGTAATATGTGTGTAATTCAGAGCATCAAAAAAATTACCTCCATTCAGAAAACTGAGAATACTGTTAGAGACATCTAGTCCCACCACATGCCAATAATTCTGAAAAAAGAAAGGAGGAAACCCATCTGGACCAGGGGACTTGGTTGGAAACATTTGAGAAATAGCTTCTTTTACTTCTTCAACAATAAAAGGCTTCTCCAAAGATAAATTCATAGCATCAGAAACTTTTGACTGAACCAGATCTGTTACTCCCTCCCAATCCAGCGGATTAGCAGAATCAAAAAGATTAGTGAAATAATCAGCTGCTATCCTCCCCATAACTTCTTCCTCCGAAGCATAAACACCATTCGAGTCCTTCAACTTCTTCACTGTATTCTTATTTTTACGCTGGGAAGCTCTCTTATGAAAAAACTTGGTGTTTGAGTCTCCTTCCTTAAGCCAGTGGATTTTTGACCTCTGTTTCCATAAGACCTCTTCTTTTTCTAACAACTCATTCATCTGAATCACTAACCTGTTTCTTTTATTAAGCTTGTCAGAAGATAGTTTAGAAACCTCTCCGTAATTATCAAGCCATTTTTGTAACTCAATGAGCTCTTTTGGAATATTAGGAATCTCTTTTTTACTCCAGGCCTTCAGATTAAGACCCGTTCGTTCTAATTTCCCAACTGTTGAAACCAACGAACTACCAGGTGGACCAAGAGCCCAAGAGGAAACAATATTGGGCTCACACCCTTCATAAGAGGCCCAAATGGTTTCAAAGAAAAATCAGTCACCGTTCCCTTTTAATCTTCGTTGACTACACACGAACTCAAATTGTAACAAAATAGGCTTGTGATCAGAAACAGGAGAATTTAAATGTGAAACAGAATATTGATTCGTGAGATCTTTCCAAGAACCACTAGCCAAGAAACGCTCAAGTCTCTCAAAGGTCAAAGATCCATTTGCAAGTTTCCTAGACCAGGTAAACTTGTAATCACTATGTCCCAAATCATACAAGTCACAGTCATCCACCACCTCCTTAAACTTATTTATCTGCCCTTGGTCTTTTAACCTGCCCCCTAACTTCTCAGAGGTTGAAAGAAGTTCATTAAAATCACCTCCTAAAAGCCAAGGTTTAGAACACTGGGAGGCTAAAACAGGAATTAAAGCCCAAGATTGATTTCTCAAACTAGCCATAGGATTGCCATAAAAACCAGTAAATCTCCACTCCCCAATATTCATATTTTCAACTGAAACATCAATATGACCATTTGAGTAAGACTGTAAAGCAACTTCAACCGAGTCTTTCCACAGTAAAGCAAGACCACCACCACGATTAGCACTACAATCAACAGCTACTCCATCATTAAAACCAAAACGACCTTTCATCATGAGAATCTCTCTACCAAAAAGCTTAGTTTTCGAGAGAAAAACTAAGCTGGGGACTTTTGTCCTAACAAGTAGGATCAAAGCTTGAACTGCACGTGGATTCCCCAAACCCCTACAGTTCCAACATATTATTTTCATAATTTTCGGCGGGACTGGGATTCAGTCCTTGCCGATTCAGAAACAAACATACCTTCACCGTCTCCTATCTTCAACTTCTGATTTACTCCTTGCTCATGGACCAAAAAATTAGCAGGGTTTGAACCACACTCATCCCCCTTAGCTATCTGTTTGAATTTTCTCTTCGTGCTTACCCACTGAATAGCTGAGTTGGCCAAAAACTGCTGATCAATAACAGATTTTTTTGATGATACAAATGTATCACTTACTGGAATTACTTCAGGCATAGACAAAGCCCCACCATCATCACTCCTGTTCTCACTCGAGCTTCCCCCAATCAATGAATCAAACTTTGAGCGTAGCAAATTAGGAACGAGGTCGTCTGGATTTTTTAGCCCTCCTAACTCCCTAGCTTTTGAAATATCCCTCACCTTACTAGACACAAACCCCGATCCAGAGGAAACCTTTAAAAATTCACCATAAGGATTTGGACCCTCAACCATAGGAGCCTCACACTCCCTCTCCCCATGACCAACCACACCACAATTATAACAGAACCCCGAGAGGCGCTCATATTTGATCCAAAACCACTTCTTTCTTTCTTTTGGATCAACAGCCAAAAAAATTCCTCTACGAAGGGGTTTAGTAATGTCAACTCTGATTCGGATTCGAAGAAACGAACCAAACGCGACCCCATCATCATCAGTATCAACATCAACCATTCCTCCTATCAGTTCACCAATAGCTTCCCCCACCTTCCTGTTTAAGCAGCCTATCGGAAGATCGTACACTCGCACCCACAGCACTACGTATGAGAAGTCCAGTTCAAAGATACACGCTTTTGGGTCATACTCTTGGAAAGCAATCATTGCTTTATCAAATGTCCACGGAGACCCTTCTACCACCTTTCTCTTATCACGCAGCGATATGAATTTGAATATGAAAGTGTTCTCCCCCAGGCTTTTATCATCGCTCCGCCATGCAACTTCCATATCATTCTTAACGTGTCAGTGAAACCCATTACATTCACAGCCTTCCCTGACAAGACCTTTCCCACCAACTTGTGCAAAGCTTCCACTGGTTCCTCTACTGCTTCGTTAGCAACCGTTAAACCTTCACATACTTCCTTAGTCAGAGACATTCTACTCCACAAGAAATCGAGATCGTCAGCCATCTTCTACTCGTACTAGATCAGCACTGAATTCGATTAACAAAACTGATCTCGTATAGTTGCCGCCACCATGCACGTAACCCTAAAAGGGAAACCCTAGCAGAGACAAAAAACAAGACTATTTTTAACCTAGACAACAACCCTTTGTTTTCATTTCTTGAAGGGGAGGAAATGGATTTGTGGTGGAAGTGGAATGGCTTCCTTGAGAAGCTTGGCTTGAATGGTTGATAATGAGTGGCTTCTTGGAGAAGCCTCATTGGAGTGGCCTCCAAGTTTTATTTTTTTTTTCTAAGTTTTACGACTGGTAATCGATTACCTTAGACAGTAATCTATTACCACCCTAATTCTTCAACTAATTGCTTTCTCACAGAAGCCTGATAATCGATTATCTTTCCCAGGGTAATCGATTACTTCCCTTAAATCAAATTTAGGATTGCTCACAGAATGATTGTAATCGATTAGCACCTCAAGGTAATCGATTACCACCTCAAGGTATTCAATTACATCACTAAATTTTTATAGTTTGGTTTTTAACTCCTATACGTGATTTACTATTGATTCTTTCATTAGTCCTAACTTAAGCTTATTTTGATTTAGCTTGGAATTTGAAATCGGGAGGTTACAGTAACAAAACATAAATGATAAAATTGTATTAGAAAACTAAATATATAATTGTTTTTTAATTTATTAAGTGCACCCGTTAATAAAAAACACTTACATTTTAAAGGTTGATTAACGAATATACCAAATGCATGACATATAAAGATCCTTAAAAAAACATGCTCTTCTCTTTTTTAGTAAAAGAAATCATAAATCACATTAATTAACTTTTTGATTCTTTTGAGTAATACTTCCTCCAGTTTCTAATATAAGAAAAATAAAACATATTTTTCTTGGTCTTTAATATAAGGAAAAAATTAATTAACTTTCTATTCACAGTACAATTATTTCTAAAATATTTCTAGAAAGTAGTGATTTCAGTTCTGATGCAACTTTCCTAAAGTAACTCTATTTTTTATGAATTTAAGAAAATTAAATACACTTAAATATTTTTTTTAATAAGTGTGATTTCGGTTATTTTTTCTTATAATATAGGCTGAATTAAAGAAGTATATATTTTATCTCTCCAAAATTATTACTGTTTTTTTACTACTATTTATGTAAATCAAAACAATATTAAATAAATATAGGCATGAAAAATAGTAATTATTATATTTTTGGATTTCTAAATGAGACACAGGAGTAGATTTTTTTTCTTTAAATATAACATATAAATAAGAATGAAAGAAATACATAGCAATATTAATTGTCAATTTGTTTAAATTTACAAGGATGGTTTTTTCTTTTAAAAAATGATATACTCACTTCTTTTTTTGAGTTGTAAGAAAGAGAAATGGAGTATAAAAAAAAGGGAGGAAAATAAATGATGATGTGATATAAAAAATAAATACATAAATAAAAAGGTAAATGATGTATTATAAAAAAAAAGGTAAATGATGTACAATTAAGAGCGTGAGAAAAAATGATAAGAATATAAAATTCATAATTTTTTTCTTAAACCATTGTCCATCAAAACTTTCTAAAATGGAATATGATAGAAGATTTCATTTTTCTTAGAAGGGAAAAATGTATTGGCAAGATAAAGTTATTACTTTATAAAATAATAAAAATTAAAAAATTTTATTACAAAAATATATTGCTTTCATTTTAAAATTGACGTTAATTAAGATCGAAAATAGATCCGAGATTAAAAAAAAAAGTACAGGGAGGGTCTTTCTTGACTCCAAGACATAGCCCATTAATGTATCTACGTCAAAGTTTTAATATTAGACTTATCAGATTCTAACGCATTAATATTATTATTATAATATCATTTTGGTATAAGACTTAATTTTTGATTTTTCATATCTTTCACCATAGCTATTAGGATTTACCATATTCATAAGATTTATGCATCAGCATTAAAAGAGAGAAATGACAAATAAATTGGGTCCCACAAAGTATTAAGTTGAGCATTTTATTTTATAGACCAAACTTAAGACTCTCCACGTACCATATTTTAAAGAATAGAGTCTTATAAAAAAGATACTCCTTCCGGTTCTTATTACAGAACGTACTTAATTAACCGAATTACATATACCAAGAAAATTAGTTAGTTTTATGAATTCTGAGAATATATTGTAATTAATATTACAATTTTACCCTCTCAACTTTTCTTGAAAAATTCATCATATTCATTAATGAACAACAAAAAATATATAGATAGTCAAAACATTTAATAAGGAGATAAAAAATTAAAAAAAACAATAAATGTTTCATGGGAAATATAAAGTAACTTATATATAATGAGGATCAATAATTTTTTTTTTTTGGAAAAAAATACCTATAAAAAGATTAGGAGAAGTATGATATCAAGACTTTCTACCAGATTCCGGTGTGATTACTCTTAAGAATAATTTTTGGGGTGTTACTACAATATTATACTTCTATAAACTTTTAGATTTTTTTTATATGAAAGCCAAACTTTTGATTAAAGATTACAAGGGGTACTCATCCAAATACAACAATGGACTACAAACTGACAAATTAGAAAATAGAAGAAACAATACAAGAGTTCATCAAAAAAAAAAAAAAAAAAAATTAACAATACAAGAAATAGGGTTATTACACCACAATGCAAAATTGAAATTTCTAATTTTGCTCCTAGCCCCTAACCATTTCCAAGACCTTAACTTAATTCTATGAAATATACTAGTATTAGCCATTTAGAAACTGAAGAATTGAGGTGATTCGTAGATGGCATGCGCCAGCAGCTTACCCCACTAAGAAAAAAAATACAAATAAAAATGGGGGTCTTATATATTTTAGAGAAGAACGAACCACCTTTGAATTTGAGTACTTTAGGCATGGAGCATAACCAAATTAAAGTGCAACCATCAACATAAAAAACAGAAGCATTATCTAGAGCTCATAATATTCTTGTTTGCTTTTTGAAGATTTGATTCGACGTGCAAAATGAAGTATTTTAAGCTTTAAATCACACCTTGCCTGCTTAATATTCACCACGATAGACATGATCTGATGATCATATTACTATACAACTAATTGATGATGTTACTTTTTTATATAGATTTTTTATATTATTTTAATGCTAAACAACTCAGTCCCAGTTATTATATCTTCCCAAACACGACATAGGCTGCGTCTGCAACTTTGTACTTTGAATGGTATAATCTAATCACCAACTTTATCAGTTTGTTTTTTCTATCACGTGTATGTATGTATGTATTATTATTATTTTTTTTTTTTTTGAGGGGGATTGTTAATAATCTGATATTTTCACGTTAAATTGCACGTCTAGTTTTTGATATTAGGTAAAGTCATCTTTAAAGTAAAAGATTCAAATCTCTAATCTCACAGGTGAAATTCGATCTCCTCGAAGCATGCACAATTCACTTCTAGCTTGACAATCACTTTTAGGTTACTTATACTATAACCTTTTTAGATAATATAGGAAGTGTGTACGATCATAAATACTTAGCATTATTTTATTGTAAAAGCTCAATTTAATTGTTAACAGATTAATTACGAAACATGCGGATGTCACACGATGGATAAAAGGAACGATTTAATTATAATAATCAGCAGAGTTGATGATTGGGTAGACTAGAATCATATCCTAATTTCACACTTCATAGTGAAGGGTTGAATTAGCACTTGAATGTGCAAATTAGTTTTCGTTTCTTTGGCAATGTATGCAAACAAGTAATTTCAATTGGCTCTTGATGATTGCTTCGTAAGGTTTGTTAGTGCAACAAATTGTGAATACGTGGGCCGTCTCAAACATTTTGAGGGTGCTGTGCAAAAATAAACAGTGAGGTCGCCTTAGAAAAAGTGAAATAATAAAAAAATATTTTATATAAATAAATCATTCTATGTAAAATGTTTTATTATATAATTTCTTAACGCATTTTTATAATTAAATATGAACTTTTTCTTGAAAAATTCAATATCATTTTTTTTAACTTTTTTGAGCAAAATCATCAATTAAATCCTAGTATTTAATTTTATCCAAGATTTCATTATCAACGGCTATCAACGCTAATCCATCTAGCCTTTTTTGTGACATTGAAGAACACAAATAGGACTTTAACAACTTTAATTTAGAAAAAATTCTCTTTGGATACGTAACTATAACAAGAACAATAGTCACAAAAGCCAACGATGACAATGGGGTCTTGAAGACTGACAGTAAGGCAACTGCGGCCTGAGGATAGGGATGAACTGCGATCTATGAAGCTAGGTTTTGCGAAAGGAGCATGAAACTCGCGCTCGTTAATAGGAAGTGGAAGGAAATGCGGTATGCCAAAGAGAATGCTAGTTGGCGGCACTGATAATGGGATTCCTTTTTCTTTTATAAATAAAAGTGAAATTCATCACTTGCAAATGGGTGTGATTTTTTTCTCCCTTATCCCTTTAGGGCTTGTTTGGTGGTTAATTAGGTCAACATAAAAACATGATATAATAAAAAACAAGATATGATATGAGCAATATAGCTCTTATGCTATCCGGTGTTTAATTTGGTGCACACCATATAGAAATTTCATTGATGAGGTGGTGGGACCAGTGTTAATGTGAGAGAAGTATGAGGAAAAAACTACACTATCTCATCCTGTTCATTTCTTACTCAGTTCCCCCGTAGTATAGATAATACACTAAACAGACAAGATATGATTGATCAACATGATAACACTATTATATATATTACTAGCTCACTAAACTCTTGATAGGATGAACTATCTTATCTTGTCTTTTTTATCTAGTCTACTAAACGAGCCCTTAGTTTCACTTTGAAATAAAGGATGATTTTTTTTTTTTATTTTCAACCCAAGGCCCAGAGTTTATGAAATTGGGCCTATTATTTCGTAAAATTGTATATTTAAATATTTATAATTTTTAGTACACAAAAAAAAATATTTAAATATGTTAATAATAATTAGTAATAGTTTTTTAACATATAGAATCATATTTTTGTATTGTATAAAAGATAAAAAAGTAAATTGGGGCCCGTGCACATGCTTGCACATGTGCCGATGCTCACACATGTGCCCAGACGGCATGTGAATACGTCAAAAAGATGGATGGAGATCATTTGTCTCAAAATGTCTCCCTGTCTCTAATCAATTAAACTTCATCAAATATTACAAAAATGTCATCATAGTGGAGAAGATATTTTTCAGTTTTCTAAAATTTATGTAGTGGGTACAGGCTTTGGAATAAGCTCTCGAACAACATATCTTTGTCCCAAAAAGATTAATTTATTTAACACAAATGACTGAAAGCATTGAAGTATATATTACAGAGAGATAAAAGCACACATTGGGATTTATTCTAGTTCACCAACTTGGTTACGTCCGGTCCTCTGTATCATCATTGAGATTTTCACTATGATCGGAAGCTCTTCGCATACACAGTGCCACTTTATTTAGTCACATAGACTCAACATTGCTCACACTTCTCTCAAGCCACACAGGCTTGTTCACACAAAACACTATTCTCTCTTTTGCCATACAGGCTGTTCATACAGAACACTACTTTATCTTATGTCACACATACTTACAATGAATCTCTCAAATAAGTGTCTTCAACGTAACATGATATACAAAAGTTATTACAGGGATTAAACACAAAATGCACTTTTTCTAAAAACTTAAACATCTCACTATGGATTCATCCGACGGGTTTTTAAATTAACACACTATATGCGCATAAAACTGATCCAATGGCCAAAGATTCAATGATGTTAAGGCAGTCGATGTTAGGCAATCCATTTCCCTCTAAATATATATCTTTTGGAGCTGGAGGTGTGATAGAACAATATGTTGGAATTCTGCAAGATCTATATCTAAGTCGCTGTAGATATTCTCTCAAAACTTTTGTCAAGTTATATATATGATTTATCATAATGGTGCAATGGGCTTTTTATAGGCTTCCATATTGTGATATATAACCATTGTTGTGATTGCTTCATTTCCATGCTCCTTGTCTTCTTGTGCTCCCTCACAAATGTCCTTGACAACGTCTTTATTATCCGGCATATGCGTGCTGGTAGTTCTTTCCATTCTTCTGATTTGCTGGCTTGAATTCGTAGAAATTTTGAAAGTTGCATGGAAGAGTAAATAACCTTGGTTTGATCTTTTGAAGTATGTGAAGACAAATGGACTTTGATAAATTGTAAATATTTTGATTTGTCCAAAAATTGATTTTATAATAGACAGTTTGGTGAGCTTATATTAGGTAAATAGATGGGCTTTAGACAAACCTCTTTTTGTCTTGGCTTGATTCTCCTTGATTAGCAGTTCATTCTGATAATCAGCTACAATATTTGAGCTTCTTCTTTAATTGGTTTGCGTATATCAGATAACTTCAATTCTGAATTCTTCACTTGTCATTTTTCTAGTTGTCTCCTTCTTACGATCTTAAGCTAAAGTGAATAAGTATATTATTTTGTTTTGTCCTTGATCTTTTTTGAATGCACAATTGAAGACTTATCAATAAACTCAGACATGTTGATCAAATCATAAAAGTGTATGTGTTAACTGGAAGTTGAAATCGACAAAAGGGCAAGAATGTCGAGTGTATAAGTGACGTCGACGGAAGTGTACTTAAACATATTTTGTTTAAAAGTGACTTCGAAGGAAGTGAACGTACAACCCGACAAAGGGTCGATTTCGACAAAAGGACGTGTGTCGACAACATAAGTGATGTCGAAGGAGGTGTACTTAAATAAAGTGACTTCGAAGGACGTGTACGTGTGTAGACAGAAGGAAGAGGCGGAAATAGGGGTCTGCGTCGAAGGAATAATGGCGCAAGAAAAGAGGAAGTCAGAGTTGTCATGTCAACATTGGGAACAGAAGATTAATTATGAAGGCATTTAATGTTTCCCATGACTATAAATTCCCCATCTCAGAAACTGGAAAAGTCATGAGAGAATATGGAGAAATGCAAAGAATGCCTTCACAAATTCTGGAAAGAAGAAAAGAGATTCAAATCCCATGTAGCATGAGTTTATGAAAGATCATACATGTGGGATTGAGGTGTTCAGGAGTTGAAGAGGAAATAGGGGAATCTTCGCTCCGAATACCTTCCTTATCCTCATGAATGGTGAAAGACCAAACATGCGGGATTACATAAGATCCACTTCTTATGTATCGGACCAATGTGAAAACCTTGAGTTGGAGGAAGCATTGAATTCGATAGATAAGCCTCGGGGGAACTTTTGTAGTTCCTCATAGACCAAGGTTTGTGCCCTGCTAGGGTCGAATACGGTCGTCTTTCCTATTAAAGAGGTAAAGGAAAAAGACCTCTGATGGCATTCTACTAGAATTGTCTGAGGCATGTCTTTTGATTGAAGGGTGGTGAAACATCGATGAATCAAAGTACATGTCACCGATATCAATTGAATGCATCTGAGGCCGACAACAGGCCGGAAATCGATTCCGACAGATGGCCTGTTTGTCGAAAGGGACTTGATGTCGGTGGGCATCCCAGAACCAAGAGGCAGGAGCACAACAACATCAATGCTTCGACCAACAAAAAGACTTAGACAAGAGTCAAATGGTTGCAATCGAAGAAGAGTATTTGCCGAAGGGATCTCAGCAAAGATGTCATCACGGAGTCCTACAGAAGTATCCACTAAGCCCAAACCACGACGTGGGCAGTTACATCGTGGGGGATAGCGTAGTGGGTAGTTATTAAGATCGTGGGTTCTGTAGTTATGCAGAACGTGCGAGTTTGCTTTGTAAATAGTTTCCGGATTCCTATACCTATAAATAGGAAGTCCTTAGGTTGTAATCGGGTCGGTTGCTAGGTTGACACATAGGCTAAAATCCTAGACATCTCACCAGAGCATATAAACGGAGAAACGTCATTGTAAAGAACCTCAACCTTTCACCCCTTTTTAAATTCAATGCAATCTTTACGCTTTCCAATTTACTCTTCCATGCACTTTTAATTTGCCGCAATTTACATTCACGCAAATTTACTTTCACGCAAATTTACATTCCACGCTATTTACTTATTGCAAATTTTAAATCGCTTTCCTTTCAATTCCTCGCCGCATCGTGTTCTTGGTGTCGGTTTTTTGCTTTCAAATCGCACCTTTACGTTTTCCAACTCGGATATCAAAAAGTACCAAAAAATACGGTCAAGTTCCTTTGCAAGATTACCACATAACCTGTCGTTACTCACACCCCTTCCATCACCGTCAGTTCGGCAGGCATGAGACGAAAAACCCACAAACAGTATGTTATTTAATCATTAAAACTAGAGGTCATAACATTTTTGTAACTAACACCCAATCCCCGGCTACTCACCCTTCTCTATCTTTATATATGATATTTAATTTTCATGAGTGTTATTACTTTGTATATGGACTTGATTATTATATCTTAATTACCTTTCATCATTTGATCCATTTTCCATTTTTTTTAATATTTCTCACATTCTCTCTCAATTGTACAGGACTCAAACTCATGGATTGTTGAAGTTTTTTTGTTTAGGCACCAGAAAAAATATTGTTAATACTTATCATTCTTTTCATTCTCCCGGAAAAATGTAAGGAATGAGTAAGCCCAATAGAATTGGAGATTTGAAATAATGACTTTAAGTGAAATACAACCTCTTTTTTACTCTCAATATTTTTCTCCCTCTCTTCGCTAACGATTACATAGGAATATTATAGTCAAAATACCTCAAATTCTTATATCATTTAACTATTTCTTAAAACTCGTTCATAACCTTAAAACACATTATATATGAAATAAAGAGAGTAGTAAATAAGTGAGCTTGACATTTCATCTTAACTCAAAACCTTAAAGTAGTGAATCTACGAGTGTTATCACTTATATAGACTTCATCAACTTATCTATTATTATCTAATGTGAGACTATTCATCTTTTACCCACACAACTTACAATTGAAAATTCCTAACAATTCCCCCCCCACCCCCACCCCCAAGTCTAAATCCTTAAGATAGGGTCATTCCACCTTGAGTGGAAACTTTTTCGAGTATAGAATGTGTCAATAAGAGCTCAATTAGCTTTCATTCTTTCTGTTGTGCCTTTTTTTTCCAAGAGTTTCTTGATATGCTTTTATCTCAATTGTCATGGGAAACCTCGCCTAGACTAAATATTGCTAGGAAGACTTTCAACACAAGTATATATAAAAGGGATCCCACACATGAGTTCACAACAACCATAGTCAACAATACTCATCTTGGTTGAGCCTATTGCCGTAAAAACCTTTGTTAGGATTGAAGGAGCCCAATGGAACAGAGATTTTAGATAATGGGTTTGAGTGAAGTAACACATAAATGGGTTAGATCATATCTTGATCAACAATTTTTAGGTAATAAATTTATGAGTCTTTTTATTTATATGCACTCCAACTTATCTTATTATTATCAAATGTAAGGCTTTTTCACATACACAATTCTCATTTGAAAATTCCTAACCGAAAGGTTTTTACTATTTTACTATGTGGCCACAAATATATTGTTAATTGGCATTATGAGAGATTTCTCTCTTAAATTAGTCTTCTAACCTTAACTTGGGTCGGTTGAAATCTAATCTGAGTTAAGAAAAAAAAGTGTCTCATTTAAAAAAAAAAAGGCTTAATTGCATAATTGGTCTTTTATCTTATTTATTAGATTCACTTTGGTCCTTTATCTTTTTTTTTGCAATTTACTAGTCCTTTATTTTTTTTAAAAGATTCAGTTTGGTCCTTCTGTTAAAATAAAGTTAAATGAGAAGGAATATTCCCCTTTCTAGGCTTAATTGCATAATTGATCCTTTATCTTATTTATTAGATTCACTTTGGTCCTTTATTTTAATATTCCAAGACTATTCTCTCTTCTTCTTCCTCTTCCTCTGCTCTCTCCTTACAGCGGCGGCAGCCACCATGGCTCACACCCTCTTTCCTTGAAAATCATCAAATTTCTTCAAATTTCTTCAAGATTCTTCAATTTTTCACGGTTTTTAAGCTTTATTTTCATTATTCCTCAAACAAATTTGTGTTTTTCATTATTTTTTCCTCAAAATCTGAATTCTACGGTCCCTTTTCTAAATGGTTATCAACAATTGTCTCATCCTCTAAACCTACTGGAAAACGTGTGAAAACACATGCAAAACGCTTCAACAACTTCGATTAATTTCTAAAAATGGCGGCGACGGTGACATGGGTGGTGGCGGCGGCACCCATGGTGACTGCCGCCGCTGTAAAGAGAGAGCAGAGGAAGAGGAAGAAGAAGAGGGAATATTCTTGGAATATTAAGATAAAGGACCAAAATGAATCTAATAAATAAGATAAATGACCAATTATGCAATCAAGCCTAAAAGAGAGAATATTCTTGGAATATTCCTTCTCATTTAACTTTATTTTAACGGAAGGACCAAACTGAATCTTTAAAAAAAAAAATAAAGGACCAGTAAATTGCAAAAAAAAATAAAGGACCAAAGTGAATCTAATAAATAAGATAAAGGACCAATTATGTAATTAAGAAAAAAAAATCATTTTAGACCTAAATACTTCTTTTCCTTTTATATATATATATATATATATATATATATATATATATATATATATGATAGCATGCAGCGTGCATGCAATGGAAAATGCCGAATCACACGAAGAATAAGATTTTGGGAGAATGAGAAATTAAAATGTTAATTGCTTGCCGTTTATGAACAATCTAGTTAAAGCAGATCATCTAACCTGCCGTGAATGGTTTAATTCGTTTTAATCTATATATCACCTGCATTGGAATGCTTCATTATTAATTAAATAAAACTACATGGAGCTATCATTCGTTATTATTTTTATGATTAATCATAAGTTGGTTGGTCTCATGATAATGATATTAGAAAAATTTGAATAATAATATCAAAATAAAATTCCAAAGGAACACACGACTGAACGAGTCAATGGCAAATTCACGGTATCTAGGTTTATTCCGCTAACACCGACAACATGGACTTGAATTCCAACCCAAAATTAATAATAAAATTCACAAAAAAAAAAAAAAAAAAAATTGAAAGAGAAAGGGAGCTAGGGGACAAGACCATTGAAGTCGAAATGAGAAAGTAAATAGGAGAAGTCACCGTAAGAATCTTGAATCTTGATTTGAAGTTCCAAGATAGAGTGTGATCTGCAGATTTGGTCTTTTATGTTGCAACCAGCCAAATATGTCACCTCACCTTTAATGGATTGGTCAATTTTCCTGTCAATACATATATTTATATTATATTATTTTTTCTTCCACTCAATCAATTAGTAAGAAAGCATATTCAATTCTTATTTTTCTTATAGTATATATTATGTATGGTGCCAAAGGAATGGTTCATATTCATTAGTTAGATATTATTCTACTATTTAATTAACAGGGAGCTTATATTGACTCCGCCATGTAAATACACAAAATTAATGGAGGTCAACTATGCGTACGTAAATTTTGATTCTTATACGTATTGTGGTAAATTTCCATGCAAGTTGTTATATTCACTACTATCTAAGAGAAGCAAAAGTGCAATAGAATGGATAACTACCATTCCATATTTAAGTAGACAAGTGGGTTTACCTTATATATATATATATATATAAAAAGTAGACAAGTGGGTATTGGTGGTCTGATTGTTCTTTCTCCCAATTAATTTATTAAAACAGTTAGATAATAACATTACGACTTACTTCCAACTTGAGATCGAAACTTTGATTGTAACTTCCGTTTGGGGAAATGAAAGGGAAAATGGATGAACAAATTAAAATGCCTCTTCTATGCGCTTAAAAGGCGACAAGAATAAAAATAATAACCACGTTCCTCTTCCAGGTAATTCCACTGTATGTAATTGAAACGCCGACAAAGATTGGAAATAATTCGACTCTTATTTTGCAAGAATTTAGGTTCAAATCTCAATATGATGTGAGAATTTTGTGGATGGTGGGCTGGCTCTGAGGTGTACAAAGAAATTTTTTTGTTGTGCACCAAGGGTATCCTTCAGCCGATAGCCGAAGACTAATCCCTTCCGAGGCGTAAAGATCACCTAAGTGGATTTTGCCTCTACCAACAAAGCATTTTCCATACATGCAGCAGAGATCGAATCCCTGACATCATGGTTAAGGAATCCAATTATCTGTCAATTATGCTAAACTTTGTTGGTGGTGTACAAAGAATTTTGTGTGATCGTCTAAGACTTATGGTGAAATGGATCTGGAAAAAAAAAATATTAGCACTAATATTTTTACTCTCAAGCTCGAGACGAGTAACAATAATTGAATGAGGAAAAAAATTGTATCTCACGTCCTCTTGATTTACCTGAGATTTTTATTTTTATTCAACTTTTTGTGTCAGTTTTAAATAAGCATTTTTTTTCATATAAATTAGGGATCCTCGGTTTTATTTTACCATCACAAGTTGCATGAGATCTATAATTTTGTTCAAACATTGATATAAAAGATTTGGTTGTTAATTTTTTTTTTTTAGAAATTAAGGCTTTCATTTTGTTTTTGGCCTAGAAAATATCAAAATCGAACTTATGTTGATGGATACTATGTAAGTACATTTTAAATTCTCTTTTCAGATTTGTCTTAATTTTAGTGTTCCAAGTTCCAACCCTTGAACTTGACCCACCTAAACTTCTGTTTAGGTATAAAAGAAAATTTTCGCTGCTTAAACTATATATCATCTTGAATTAAAATATAGTACTAATAGACACCATGACTCCATGAGAATTTTATTTGTAAATATACAATTTTGTAAAGCTTGGTATATACCGGACAGATACCTTCTGGGCAAGACGCAGCTCTCAGGTCTTGAGATTGACTGATTTTGATCCATTGAATGAAATTGAAGATGGAATTGTTCAACAAAAGGAACCAGCCGTGGGATTAACGTGCAAATTAATTGTATTGTGACGTGGGGTTAGACCAAACGAAGTGACATTGATGAGGAACCTTAACATAAATTAATTACTTTCTCCGACTCGAATTATAAGCAAAATTAACTAATTTTACGCTTATTAAGGAGGTCAGTTGATTGTATTTAACTTTCTCAAATTTATAAAAGAATAGAATTATTTTAGGATAGTTGCATTGGGAATGAAACAAAAATTAAATAAGATAACAATTTTATAGGGATGTTGTAGGAAAGTGACATTGAGAATGAAATAAAATTTAAGAAAACTGGTTAGTTTTGTTTATATTTTAAACCAAAAGAGATGTGTTTTTTGTTGCTTATATTTCAAGCAGGAGGAAGTATAGGAAAATGATACTCCCTCTATCATTAAATATAAGCATCAAATAGTGAGTGTTTCATTTGCTCTTTTTTATAAGCATCTGGTCCAATTTTCAATAACATTAATTGCGCGCTTCATTTTTACAAATATTTTTATTTACTAATCACATTTTAGAATCTCAATAATAATTATAAAATTAATTTTGAAAAAGTAGTATATCAAATGTTATCAATTACTATATTACTAATTACTAATTATATTAACTAACTTTTTTTTAATCCGCGTGAAAATATATATATATATATAGAGAAACAGAAGACATACCTAATTTAGTATTCTTAAAAATATTAGTTAAGAAAATACAATTAATAACTAATTTTATGAAAAGAAACCTCATATTTATCGTATCGATGAATGTTAAATTTATATTTTTAATATCAATTTTATAATCCTTAATCAATGCATGCCCGTTATATATAAAACCCTTAAATAAAAATACAGCATGTCCCATGTAGGGTTTGAACATAATTCAAATCTCTCGGCTTGTTTCCTCGGATACCCACTAGTTTCATTTTGGGTAGACAACATTTGATATATTAATGCCCAAAACCCCGTAATTTTAAAACTGTTTTTTAATAGGAAAAGAAAAACCTTAATTCGGACCGGTAGTAGCTTGTATAATTTGCCTTCTATTTTTTGTGCTACAAACATGTGTGGTTCATTTTTTTAATTTTTTTTTTTTTGCTATTTCATTTTAATTTTTAACCGTCATTTAAAATTTTATATGAAGATTAAAAAATTTATTAAATGTTTCAAAATATTAAATAAATATAATATCAGTATGGTATAATTTATTATAGTATCCTTATACAATATTAATTATCACACATTTCTCGTTTTTGAGAATGATAAATGGAAATAATAGAGTTGAGTAAAAAAAATATTAATGCCCTTTTGATTTTTTTAAAACAACAAATAATTTAAAATAAGTTATAAGTGATAAAATAATGGTTAAAGTAAAATATGGATGGAGTAATTTCTTATTATAATAATCAATTATTTAAATGAATCAACTAATGATAATAATTGACACATGATACACAAAATGAAATAATAGATGTTCCGATGTACAATATGTTTTATTTTTTATTTTGGTTTCCCAAGATATCCATCTGCATAATTAGGTGACCAATTCTTTTGACGTAGTCGGATCTTTTCGGGAGATAGTCTCCCAGTGAGGCCTTTTACATTCGTAGGAGTCGGGAATCGAACCCCCAACCACTTGCTTAAATATCAACAGATTCCTTACCATCTATGCTAACCTCCACTGGTGATGTATATACAATATATTTTATAAAAGTTCAAATTGTTTGTTGTGTGATTATTTGATGCTCCCCTTTTAGTTGTTTCAATACTCCCCTTTTATAGTATCATTGATTTAGTAATTAAAAACTTGGATGATTAAAATTAAAAATTGAAATAATGATGAATTGTAACATATCTTAAGGTAATTAGGAGATGATGATATCTGTTATATTATTTTGAGAAGATTGTTGAGGTCAAGGATGCTACTACGTGAATGGAGTGATAGTCACAAATGAATCTGTATATGACAACAACGGTGGCAAGAGTTAGTATTGGCAATTAGGGCCGCCGCCCACGGGCCCGCCCAGCTCGCCTGCAAAATTTGCGGGCAGGGCTTGATTTTTCGCCCATAAAATTTTTGGGGCTGGGCAGGGCCGCCCGCAAAAATTGCGGGCATTTTAGGACCGCCCATGGGCATTGTTATATAAAAAAAAGGAAATTGGACCAAGTGGCCCAAAAGCCAAAATATATCCCTCCAAACCAAAAAATACATTCCCTTGGCCAAAATCATCATTACAATCTCAATTAAGATCAGTCCACAATGTATACAATGTTATACTCATAAAGAGAAATAAATAGGCACTCCAGGTAAGGTAGTACCAGAATCAACAATAAAATTGTTGCTAAACACCTATTCAGAAGAATCATGAATTAAATAACGAACTAGTGATGTTAATGCTGGATTTGAAGTACAAAATTTTCTTAAAGGTACCGTCTTCGACTCCACATTTCTCAACCAATCTTTCGGCAGCGTTTTTTGTTTTTTGAAAAAAAGGAAAAAAATTGGGCGGCCCGCATGCCCACCCGCAAAAAATATGGGCGGGCAGGGCCTGGATTTTTCGCCCTAAACTCAATTAGGGCCGCCCATGCCCACCCGCAAAAATGCAAAGCCCGCAATGGCTCGGCCCATGTCCGCCCATTGGCCCTAATTGCCAATACTAAGAGTAAGGTGAGAGATATTGAATATTTACAATTGGGTAAAAGTTGATAGAATTTGAGGTTAAAAGCAAAGTTAAAAAAGAGTATTCCTAAACAAAAATTAAAATGGAGTTTGAAAAAAACTAAAAGGAAGCATCAAAGAATTGTGGTCATTGTTATTAATTAATTTTAAAATATAATCTATGTTCAAAATATGATTTTAGTCATTATCATTATTATTGTGAATTCCATTAGACCGTAATTTGCTCCTTTCCGTTCTTTTTAAAAATTATCCCTTTCTTTCTTTTTATGATATCGGTAGTGAAAATTGCTATCCAGAGCAAAATCATATACATATTGATCATTGCCTTTTGATCAGAAACATACATTTTATGATAAAGGATGCAATTTGAGGTAAAATCATACATTTCATCGAAAGAGAAAATCATACCATCCACAAAGAGAAATGTTGATAGGCCCATTATGGCATTGCTTTTGAGTCTAGGATCAGTGGGTGGCTTTAACCTAGCAGCACAAGAGGTTGTGCATCTTGTGTTCATAGTAGCTTGGTAGGCCTAATCATCATAAGCCCATAGTCTACTGCGTTCAATTAAAGCAAAAGTCAAGGGAATTAGTTTTTTTACCCCAATTAATTAGTTAACCCTTTTTATTTTGAAAAGACACTATCAATCATACTAAAAACTTAACTACATGTTTACCAAAAAAAAAAAAACCCAACTACCCAAAATGTCCCCTCGCTGAGGGCTCAGCGAGGGTTATAAAATTTAATTTTTATAAGCCTCGCTGACCCTTAACGAGGTTATAAAATTTTGATTTTATAACATTCGCTCAGCGAGGATTATAATTTTTTATTTTATAACAATCGCTGGCTCAGCGAGGATTATAAAATTTTGATTTTATAACATTCGTTGAAGGTTTTTATTAATATATATATTATAATATTGATTCGTTAATAGCTTAGATCTCATACATATACATTTTGTAGTAATTATTATATTATTTATATATATAGATATACATACATATATATATATATAATAACCTCAATAAAATATATAAAATATAAAAGAAATAATAATAGTTGGAAAAAAGCGGCATGTTGATTATACCAAAAATAAGGGACAACTATCATTTTCGTTTATCATGAGTAACGCCATCATCACTGACATAATAACCAGTATAGGAAATGCTGACATGAATAGAGAATGAATAGTTCAAATACCATCTACTAATATCAACAAAAACATTGTTAAAATACTTTTACGAGAGGGTTTTATTGAAAATGTGAGAAAACATAAAGAAAGCGACAAATATTTTTTAGTTTTAACTCTACGGTTATAAAATAGGGAACCTTCAGCGAGGTTAATTTTTATAACCCTCGCTGACCCCAAAAAGTTCTAATTTTTTAAATTATAACCCTCGCTGACCCAGCAAAGATTATAATTTTTTATTTTATAACACTCGCAGATTCCAGCGAGAGTTATAAAATTTTGATTTTATAACACTCGCAGATTCCAGCGAGAGTTATAAAATTTTGATTTTATAACACTCGCTGAAGGTTCATCGAGGGTTATAAAAATTCTTGTTAACTCCAGCGAGGGTTATAATTTTTTATTTTATAACTCTCGCTGAGGGTCAGCGAGGATTATAAAATTTTACAACTCGGTCATAAAATTTTACAACCCTCGCTGTGCCCTCAACGTGCTTGTTAAAATATATATTTTATAACCCTCGTTGAGGGTTAAGCGTGGACTGTTTAATTTTTTTTTAAAGAGGAGTAAGGTTGAAATAAGAGAGATATTTTTGGATTATTGAAAATTAGTAAAGTTATTATGGAATTTTTACCTAAATAAGAGTCAAAAACTAGAGCCCAAAGTCAAAGTTACCCAATCCCATTAATTGCCTCTATTGGATTATAAACCTGGGATCCTAAATCCCATTTTAATGCTAAAATAGTCATAATACTCGTAGTTCATTACACAACCACACTATTTTATTTTGACCCAAAAACACTGTCGCTGATGATGGTGGCTCTGTTGTGATGTAACAAGCTAAGGCAGGGAAGGAAACAAGAAAGAGATAGAGGGAAAGGGGCAACCGAACCAAAACTAGGGTCATTGCTTTGTCGTCTCAACCGAACCAAGATAGAGGATTATTTCTTCGTGGTCAACATTTTGTGACTGGTTTAAACTGGTCTGATTCATAGATATTCTCGCTCAGTTCAAGACAATTTTAATAGATACATAATGGAATTGATCAGTTATTGAGCAATACATAATGGAATTGATCAGTTATTGAGCATATGCAATCTAATTGTTGCATGGGATACTTAATCAAATCATACGTATCAATAAAAGTAGTTAGTTTTCTTAATTGTATGGGATTATACTATGATATTGCAATTTCACCCTTAAAATTATTCTTGAAAAATTCACATTCATTAATAAATAACAAAAAAAGGACAATCAAAACATTTAACAAGGATAAAAAAGAGGGAAAAAAATAAATGAGGCATAAAATGTAAAATGACTTATATACTTACTAATTATAATCAAATTCTTTTTCTAGAATATGACATATAATAAAGATAGGAAGAAGTAATATTTTCTCCAATAAAGTACCCTAATACTCCATTCATCCCATAATATTAGTCTTTTTTGATAAATGTTTTTTGGCTTAATTAAATTTTTGGTCCTTTATCTTACTTTCAAGATTAACTTTGATCCTTAATCTTTTTTATGACTTATTTTGGTCCTTTATCATAACAGTATTAGTTTTATCAAAATATTCAAACCCATAATCGAAAAATGACAAATGTTGCCAAAATTTGGAAATATTTCAGGTCACCACTCAATAAGAATAGGAATAGAGGCTACTGCTTCACAAATGATGGAGCAATTTGGCTCACGACATGGTTGATTGATATTCATAAAAATGACAATGTGATAAATATTTGAACGGAGATGACATTAGAAGCTCTATCGAGATAGAGCCATGAAAATATTTGTTAAACTCTATCAATGAAATGTAATAAGTGTGAACATTACGAGTAAAACTAACATTATTATTATGGAAGGACCATATTCAATTCTTTGAAAAAAGATAAAAGACCAAAATAAATCAAAATAAAAATTAAGGACCAAAGTAAATCTTGAAAATAAAATAAAGGACCCAAAATTTAATTAAGCCATGTTTTTTTAAATTTTAAAAATATAAACAATAATTATGATTTTTACAACTTTATCCATAATTAATTATTATAAAAAGATATCATAATACTTATGATTTTTGATAAAGATTTTTTTGGGACACTTAAGTTCTTCCGTCCACTCCATCAACTATCTCAACTGAGGACTTAAGTGTCTCATAAAAAATCTTGAGGGACTTAAGTGTCCCATAAAAATATCTTCATGGACTAAAAGTTAATTTCCATATTTTGAGGGATTAAAGTGTCCCATCTAAAAAAGACGAGGAATCAAAGTGATACTTCACTCAAAAATTAATTATAAAGATATATTAAAAGGTAAAAAAAGAAAAAAAATCTAAATTTAATCCAAACAAACATATTAATTAAACTTTTCAATATGTGTCACAACCTTAACAAACAAATATTAAGGAATGGAAGGGGTGCTATTAATTTTGTATGTCACCATATAATTAAAACAACGGAATATCTCATTCAATATTCTCCCGCTCTTTATTACGTGACCCTTTAGGAATAAATTATCGAGAATAAAAAAATTATTAGTTAATATTATTAATGATATTGATATTATTAACATTTGATATATTTTTTCTTAAGTACTGTCATGTATATAAAAGAAAGTGCTTATCATGTTTTCCAAGAAAACTTCATTCATTTTTGTTTTGTTTTTTTAAATGTTACAGTAGTAAATATATCACTTTTTTTTTTATTTAAGAATTGATTGATGATTCTCATATACTCCCTTTCCTGAAACAATATCCTTTTGAGATGGTCGTTCACATAATTAAAAATAAAAAAAGAGTGATTACTATAGTTGTTAGTATTGTTTTTGGTTTTTAAATAAGGGATTGTTTAACCTCAGTCCTTAGAGGTGAAAAAGTAGAAAAAATGTCTTGGAAAGCTAACCCATTTTAAAATTTTAAACATTTATTTTTTCAATGCAAAGATACTTTTTATAGGTTCTTATCCTCAGCCCTAAGGGCTGAGGTTAAGAAAATCTTTTTAATAATGCTTTCTCATTCTCATTTTTCAACTTCGATCGCTTATTGGGTTTTACCAAACATGCGACTTTTAAGAATTGAGAATAAAACCACACATTCTTTTGACATCTCGACACTTAAGAACTTGGTAAGCCACTACCAAACCAATAGATGTTGGGTCTTCAATTGTTAGCATTCAATTTATGTAATAATCTTTTAAATTTGTCTTTTATCTCTCCATAGTGATTATAGGTTTTCGTAGGCATAGTAATTGATGTGGTCATGAACTTTTATGAAAGAGATAATTAAATAAAAATAAATTTAGACGGGAAATTAAACCATCGATAATCTATTAAATAGTGTCTCTAACAATTGAACTTGAGAAACTCTTAAATCTTAAGGGCTTGTTCGGTGAACATAATAAAAAAGATAGGATATGATAGTCTATGCTATCATGCTATTATTCATAGTTTGGTGAACTAGCAGGATAGGATAGTGTATGTTATCTTGTTGGCCTATCGGTGTATTTTTGTCATATGGAGAGAACTGAGTTAAGAATGAACAAGATATGATAGTGCAGTTTTCTCCCTCATAACCTCACATCCTAACGCTATTATCTTCACCATCATCACACTACCTCACCACTTCATCAATGTCATTGTTGTCTGGTGTGCACCAAATCATGGATAGGACAAGAGTGATCTTGCTGATATCCTATCATGCTCTTATCGTGTCTTTATCTTATCCAAATCATCAAACATATCTTAAAAACATGATAATGACCATATGAATTACATCCATTTGATAACAACGTCTATGTATTTCACCATTCCAGTTAACAAGTAAACATCCAAAATTTCGTATACTCCATTTGGTGTCAACTTCTTGCTTGTAAAGCTGTTGTCTTGCTGCCCTGCTTCGCCCATCAGCTACCAGCTTTATTGGGCTGGTCATGTTGGACGGTGAGCCCAGAGTTCCAATGTTTACTCACAATTTCAGATCAAAGTAATTTTTGAGGGTTGATTTTAAAAAACTAATACTATTTTGTGTGTTTTTTTCCCCACATTTCTGGAAGCTTTTTTTGCACTTCCAAAACCACATTTTCGAGAATGGGATGATGTAAAATGAAAAGTTATAAGAAACAACATAAAAAAAAGGGAAATTATAAGAAACAATTTCATATTGTTTTCAGGTCGATAAATTGGACTGTACTATGGACTTATTTAGATGGGTCAAGCCTAATTTGACAGTTCTATATATAAATGGGTGTAATTAATTTTATTATTTATCAAATTTTTAAGGTTTGAATGTCTGAGGTCCAAGATTTTATTCTTGATACTTCGTTTAGTAAATTATTATTTATGATTTTAATTTCTTCTCCCTAATACTTGTTAAAAATTTTACCTATAAAAAAAATAAAAAAATTGACTGTTCAATATACTTTGGGTGGTCATTATTTCCACAAGCCCAAAGACATTTTAGGAACCTTAAAACAACCATTAAAAAAAATTAGTTCTCAACCCCCATCTATTAGCTCCCAAACTCCCATTTTATTAATAATCCCAAAATACTCCACATAACTTTCAATTAGTTCTTCCCTGAGAAAAACCATTCCCCAAACCCCACAATACCCCATCACTTGCTACTCTTCAACCTTCCTCATCACTGGCTCCTCTTCCCCGTCACCATCTCCACCGCCCCTGAAGCTCCAGCACACATTCAGTAAAGAAAAATACTCCACCTGCTCCCAAGCTCAATGGTTTCATCCCTTCCAGAGAAGATCTGGCCAGCATCGTTCATGTCCTTCGAAGGAAGAGGAAGCCATGGTGGTAACCGCATGGATCTGGACCGTGGAATCGAACCGATCCAGATCTGTCACGCTCACCCCGTCATCGTGTCATCGTTCTCTCCGCCGCGGCCACTGACCTTGCCGCTGCCGGTCGTTTCTACCGGACACTGTTAGGATTGGAAGTGTAAGTGCAGAGACAATTCCTCAACGCAACTAGTATTCTTTTCTCTGTGCCTGTGTTTCATTTCATCGTTCATCATTCTTCCTTTCATTTCCGTAATGCTTCTTTCGTGTTTTTTTTTTAATTTTTTATTTCTGAGTTTGTTCTTGTTTTGTTTCCATTCTCTGGTCCATTCTCACAAAGGGACACTGCTAGGATTGAGGTTTGTGATTAATGGGTTTGGGGATTAAGTTTTGGAGGGAAACTAATAAATAAGGGCATTTCAGACATTTCGCTATTAAATTGGGGTTTGGGGCTAATAGATGGGGGTTGGAAACAATTAGGCGTGAATATCCAATTTGATGCTTTTAGTTATTTTTCGTGTATCAATAACTTGATTCTATAACTTCTTGTAATCTTGGTGAGTGTGAACTTTCTGGTTCACCTTAATAAATTGTTGTTTGCTTTTCAAACAAAAAATAACTTGATTGATACCTGAATAATTAGAATTTAAAATTGTTCCTTGAAAATATCAAGTTGGGCCAAACGAGTCTTTTTTGGGACTAAATTATCCCAATATTTTATTTTGAAAATGACTAATTTAACCTAAACTTAAAATATGTACGAACTAATTTACGTTTTTTCAAAATTTCAAGGACCAATTTGATTCTCTTATCTTGAAGGGTCGAATACTAACAAAAATATATTAACAAAATTTAGTAGTGGCTTTGGTCAAAATTTATGGGAATTAATAATTATTGCTTCTATTCAACTCTTGGGTAATTAACCATTATATCAATACGCTATGCTCTATACACACTGATGTGTTGAGATTATTTCAGTCATGCGCATCATAATGTATTCTAGGCTAAAATTACCTACAAGATAATGTATTCTTAATATTTTCTTTTTGCAAAGATATGGAATTTAAAATCTACTTCTGCATAAGATTACAAAGATTACAGAATAGCTTTCCCCAAGTTTCTCTGCTTCAGCTAACTGCTGTCTTACTCGACTTCACATATCTTTACTAGTAATTAGTAAACTAAATAAGTAGTAAATATTTACATGCAATCATAACCTACAGATTCCATAAACTACTACAGGATTTGACAAATCTTAGATCTAATAGAAGGGTAAAAGGGTTCTATTAGTTTCAAGACTTTGTTATTCTTGATTAGAAGAGAAAGAACCATCAGACTATAACTTCATATGTCAAAATTTATTCCCTCTGTACTATGTAGTGAAGGTGGTATGTGGAACATTTTAAGGCCGTTAAACTCTCATTCAATCATGTGACACATTCTCTTCCGATGTTGACAAATATATAAGATTCTGTACTTGAAGTCCTGAACCTGAATAATTAGTCACAAACAGAATGAAAGGTTCTTCTCATTAACCTTCACTTCTGATAGGATTTCATGCTATTGTAGTCTTTAATAGATATAACAAACAAAAACTTCCTTTTCCTACATGTCTATACTATACATAGTGTCAAGGCCGGTCCTAACATATCTTGGGTCCTAGGGCGAAATTTTTTTTTGAGGCCCTACTAAAAAAATTTATTAAAATTAAATCAATTAAAACACTATATATTTATATATTTAATTAATTAAAACAATGATAACAATCAATAATAAAAATAGGTATTATATAAAATAGAGTTGAAATAAAATAAAAAAATTTATTAATTAAATAGGTAACTAAATTGTTTTCGTGTTACTCTTCCGTCTTTGTATATAATATCATTTTGGTTGAATTCTCGTTCATTACTAAAATTAGTTAATTTAGTTAATTGTATTGAAAATGTGAATATTTGATATGTTTTTTTTTCCAAAACTATACTTATAAGTATTATTGAGAATCTAAAAATTGTTGAGAAAATATGAGTGTTTGTGAAAAAAAGTACCTAATTGTCATTGAAAATTTGTATGAAGTCTTATAAATAAGGACAAAATAAAATTCTCAAAATGGTAGGGACAAAGGGAGTAAGTTATAAAAATAAAGTTCATAAGTTAACCTATTTATAAGTCAAGTGAGCAAATAAAAAAAATAAATTAAAATATTATGCTAAACTATTAATAATTGAAAGATAAAAAATATGCAACTATTAATTTTTTTAAGTATAAGTACTATTAAAAAAATTTATGGGGCTCTAAAATTTTTGGGCCCTGAGCGGTGGCCCTCAAAGCCCACCCCGGGCCTGCATAGTGTAAATTGCTTGAGGAAGTAAAGAATTTTGCTATTAAAGAGTGACAACAAGAAAAGCAAATACTAGTACAGCCAAAAAAATACTATTAATTGGTCCAGTGGGTCGGATACCAGGTGCAAAAAAAAAAATACTGCTACAGCCAAAAATAATGCTAAGATTCTTTCCATCCCAAGATATTTTCTCAAGTAGTAATTAAAAAGAATCTATGCTATAATGTGAGTGTAGATTGTTAAAATTGTTTACATTTCTAGCCTACTCAATTGTTAAAACTGTAGTGGTCTAACTTTTTTTTTTTCGAAACCTGGTGGTGTCTGGGCTTCATATTTTCTGTGGTCCAACTAATCCACCTCGAATTCGTGAACTGTGTGAGTCTTTGACTCAACGGTATAGATCCTCCCCAAGATGGTCTAACTTTTTTTTCTTCATGTGATGATGCTTTTTTAATTTTTGTTGGCACCGGTGTGTCTCTAATGAGTTTTTTTTTTTAACAGCAAAAAAAATACAAATTTCATTAAATAAAGGGTAATCAAGTATCATCGTACACAACAAAGACCCCACATTTAATGAAGGTCTGATCTCTAATAAGTTGTTGGTCAAAGTCTAATTTCTTTTGAGACTTATCATTGAAGTAAGTTAATTTTGTTTTGGGTATATCCATTAAAGTAAGTTTTCTATCTATCTACAATTTTTTTTCTTCCATTAGTATTTAAAAAGCATAGTAGAGCAGTAACTTCCTGTTGAAAAAATTGAAAGATACTTAAGTTACAATAAACAAATAGTCAATCTTCATCACCAAATTAAATTTTCAACAGAGATCGTTATCCCCATCCACTTCTGAAGTTCTTTAATTTTCAACTAAATTTTCGGATTAATCGATCCATGAATCTGCCGGTTACACAGCTATAAAACTTTAACTTCTGTATCTGTTGTAATATTTTGAATGAAATCTGAACAAAAAGGAGAATAACTAATGCCATATTCTTTGCTTGAAGAGCTAGGACTAATCATGCATCGATGAGCTTGAGTCCTTCACTCCTTCTTATACACATGCACAATAGAGAACAGTAACCCATTACTGGCAATTATCTTGGGTCAATAAAATAAACATATTTCATGGTTCATAAATTTTAATTTTAGAGAGTAATAATATTGGAGTTCCCAATTTACTTTTAAATAACTGAAAAAAAAAATGCTATCATAATATACAAAAACGATAATATTATTTGTGTATCTATTTGTGGTAACGTGATTGAATTCTTCGAGGTTCATTGGCGAAAGTTCCATATCTTGTATAACTTCTTGGTAATATATACTTTGAGTACATCTAGTACTCCTTATCAATAAAATTTGTTTGCTAAAAAATATCTAACAACAACCATTAATAGGAATTCTTATTTTTTATCTTTCTCATAATTTATTTCATCTTTATCCGAAATGATTGTAATTGATCGTGGATGTAAAATACAGACATACAACGAACATTTTTTACATAAGATTCCATGTATAAAATATTTCAGTTTATGTGTAGTGGTTCAAAATTATCAAAACTTACTAACAGAACTCAGGTGACTTAGTCACATTCTTTCACGACATTTGTGTTTGTTTGATTCGAGTTTTAATTAAAAGCTCCATCTCTACTTGATTCTCTTCGTCACTTCGATGATGATGCCTCACCACTATCTGCTTCTTCCCTCGGTCTGGTGCTAACCTATTTTGGGTCCTAGGGTAGAAAAAAGAATTTAGGGTCCCTAATTTATTAAAAAAAATTTAAAAAAAAATCAATTAAAATTTTAATATATATGCATATAATCAATTAAAACAATGACATCAATCAATAGTAAAACTAATTATTAAAAAATAAGATTTGAAATAAAATAAAAAGTTATCAAGTAAAGAGGTAATAAAAAACTTTTTTTTATGTTGGGTTGCAAAGTTAAAGTTCATTACTTCATTTATTTATAAATTAAGTGAGCAAATGAAAAAGACAGATTGAAGTTTTATGCTAAAAATCATTGATGATTAAGAGATAAAAAAAAAACTTGCAACTATTAATATTTTTTTCAAAAATAAATATACTATTAAAAAGAATATGGGCCCCTGAATTTTTTGGGCCCAGCACGACCGCTCTCGTCGCCCTCCCTCAAGGCCAGCCTGTATTCCCTGATTTTAATTTTAATTCTTTCTTTCAATGTAACAAAAAAACAGAATTCTCAATAGTCAAAACCTTCAACCAACTATACTATAAAAAAAATTTAAACCAAAGTTCAATTCAATTATTTTATTGAGGTTAGTTTGATTGCAGATTTTCAACAGCCCTAATATTTATAACATATGAAGTTTTTCTTGAGGTTTGCATGTGAAGTTTTTTTTTTTTTTGATAATTAAAATTTTATTAATAGAAAAGAAAAGGCTAACTTAAGCATCATAGCACTAAGTACCCCCCACCTTCTATGAAGGGTTTGAGTACTGGTCCACAATCATATGCTTAAAGCTAAAAAAAAAAAAAAAAAAACAAAGACCAACATACTACACCACTTTCACAGTGCTGTATATTTATCAATAAGATGTTATATGTTACGTGACTTGACATCACTTCTATTTAATTTGTTTAATACGGAAAAAAGTTGAATAATAAAATAGAAAATTAAGAAGTTATTAATAAATAATAACAAGGTCATTTTCTTAAGGTCATTTGTTTATTAAGGACGTCACTCTCATTAGGAGTATCCCCAAATCTTTCGGGTTATTTAGTGAAGTAGGGACTTAGAGTGTGTTTGGTATGGCAAGCTTATAACTTATCTGTAACATCCTGCATTTTTCTCGTACGTGCGTGAACGAATTTTTGATAAAATAAACTTGGAGGTCTGTTTTACAAAATGTTTTCAGAAAAATATTTTACCTAAGAGGGAAATAAAGTGTTGGTTTTCAAGGATTTTCGAATGCAAAGTGAATAAATTTTTGTTGATTTGATTTTTAAGAAAAGAGTTGTGTTTTATTAAGAAGTGATCTTTATTTAAGATGAAAATTTTGGATTTTGCAAACTTGGAAAATTCATATCTTTTGAACCGTAACTCGGATTTTTACAATCTTTATATCAAAACGATCGTTATGAAACGTAGATTTTAAAAATATAACTTTTGGAATTTTATGAGCTGATTTATAAAATTTATTTTCAGAATTGTAAAATACGAATTTTTAATGTGTTTTGTGATGTTGTCTTGGCATGAATTGTATGTGATGTGTGTTTGATTTAGTGTATGTGATGTGCGTTTGATGTGTGATGCATGAAAATGATTATGAAAATGTGATTTCTTAGAATTAATTTAATTATCATATGAATTAAGGATTTTTAAGAAAATGTGGTTAGGAAATAAAAATATGTGACATGTGTGTGTGCGAAAGAGTGCCACGGTTTGGTACATGCCATTGCGTGTGTGTGCTATATGTGCTACGTGTGTGTGTGTGCATGGTGGGTGCATAAGCCTAAGATTCTAGGAGCTTAGGGAGGAAGAAACTAAACCAAATGAGTAGTAACCATAAGCCAACCTAATGGTAACCATAAGCTAACTAAGTAGGAAAAAAATTCTAACTAAGAGCCAACTAATAGTTAAACCTACATAACCTCTAAAGCCCTAGCCTAGCCTACCTTGTCTCCTTGACTTTACTAACCTCCACCCATGAAAAGTTGTGAGGACAAAACCGCCCCCTTTGGTTGCACATGGACCGAATTTTGCAAGGCCAAAATAGGAATTTGTGAACTTGCTTACAAATACCAAGTGCCTTGACCTATCTCCACACAACTCCATTTCATTTCTTCACACAAACACAACCCACTCTAAGAGACCCATTCCACTCTTAGAGAAAGAAAAGAAAAGAAAGAGAGAGGAACCGTGAGGGTAGGAAGAAGGAAGAAGGAGGTTTCAAGCCCAACCAAATCTCATCTATGTAGATCAAGAGTGTTAGAGCTAGAAGACCCACCTTGTCATGGTAGGAACCGAAGATCAAGGAGGAAGTTGTAATAGTTTAGAATTTTCTTCCTAGTTGTAGACCTTTCTTTCCTCCTTGCATGTTATTTTTATGGGTTGATCTTGTTTGATCAAGGACTTTTATGGACTAAGAATAATTTGTAATATGTTAAACTTGTGCTTGATGTTCGGTTGGGATTTCTCTTTGCTAGATTTAAAATTTTTCTAATTAAATCCTAAAGATTTAAAGAAAAACTAAGGCTTTTGTGAAAACTAAAATGGATTATCTTGCATGTCTACCCTTTCTTTTTCTAAACTGTGATGTGTATGTAATTTAACCCTATGATCTAAGTTTAATTAATAATAAAGTGAAATCAAGTGGCTTGCATGTTGTGTGTATGTATTGATCTTGAGTATTTGTGCTTGAAAAGTTTTGATCTTTAATTTGTATATTTTCTTCTTCACGGTTTTGCCTTTGTAAGGATCAAGTGAGCTTCATTTTGTTTTGCATGTATGATTTATTGATGGATCTATGAATTCCAAGCATGTGAGAGTCTAAACTTTTGATTAAAGAATTGAAAACAATTTTCATGTCCTATTCGGTTTTGGGAACAAATCTTCTTAAATAGTTTTCATTTTCTTTGTTTATTATTGTTTGAGTTTGAACAACTAAAGTGATTTGGGGCATGACTATGTTGTTGGAAGTTTGAGCTATTTTTCTTATACTTCATTCGGTTTGATCAAAAAGTAAAAGAAATAAAGTGATTTCTCATTTGTATGAATTGATCAAGTGTTTGATGTTGTGCATGTGTTATTTTAGCCTTGTTTGGTTTATTTAACATCCATGCTTTTTATAAAAGTTGATGCATGTTTATGTTGAAGCTAGATCTAGTGATCTTAAATACATGCATGTAATTTTAAAAGATCATGTTTTCCTTTTTGTATGTGTTTTGGTTTTTAAGAAAACAATTAAAGTAACAAGTTGAAATGAATTTTTTTCAAGAACAAACATGATTTAAGCAAGTGTTTGATTTTGTGCATAATTTGTTTTAGGACCACTCGGTCATATCCCATAAATAATAAAATCCATACTTTTTATTTATAAAAAGTTCATGCATGTTATTTTCATGAAGTTCAAATTTAGTCTTTATTTTGAGAGAAACGATAATCTAGAATTTATTTGTGTATGGGATGTAATGTGTTGTTTAAAAAAAATTTAAAAAAAAAAGTCTTGAAACCCTACATGATTTGCTTTGACCTTGTAATTCATGAATGTTGAGAAAAATAAATGAGATTTTGTTTTCCCTTGCATCATGAGATTCGGCCATCCTAGGAGAAGTAGATAGCTAGGTTTGTTCCTCATGTAGGATGCATGCATAATAAGAATAATTGAATATAAGAGTTTGGAAAATGTTTGCATGTTATGATTAGGTTTTTAGAAGAAAATTTAGGTGAATCCTTGAAATGATTTGTGATTCAAAAGGGTTGTTTGGGTTAAAGCTTTGAAAATTAAACTAAAATTGATGATTTCCTTATTGCATGCTTACGGTTTTTAGATCAAAATAAGGAAAATAATTTCATGATTTTACATGTTCCTTGTGCATCAAATCTTTGCAAAACCATGTATGCATGATTCGGCCAAAAGCATATGCATGTAATTGGAAAATTATTTTCATGAAATGACTTTTGATTATAGCTATGTCCTAAGTGTGTGATATTGTATGTTTGGTGAAAATAATGATGTGTGGGTCTTTCTTTCATCTTTTGATTTTAGAAATAAAAATAAATGATTGGATTTGATTAGGTGAAAAAGAAATTTTGTAATGATGATTCAATAATTTCAAGTTGTTAAAATTTATTAGAGATTAGAAATTATTGACCATAATGAATCGGTCCTTGATGAATTAGTCACAAGGCCTAAGTTAAATTATTTCTTAAGAATAATTAAGTCAAATTATTAAGATTAAGATTTAATTGATTGACTTAGAATGATGCAAAATGTGATTTGCATGATATGCGTTTGTGGATGCCTTGAAATGATATGGGGGAGCTATTTGTGCTAATTGAAATTGTTGTGAGTCTTGTGTGTGAAAAGAATTTATGTTTGTATTTTAAGAAATTGAAAATGTTTTATTTATGTGATTTAAAATGACTCAAACCAATTTGGAAATTTTATCTCCTTTGATTTTTGATATTCTGTTTTAAAACTTAAGAACGCTGATTTTCTTTAACTAGAATTTACTAAACTCAGAGAATGGATTTGTTTTAATAAAAGATTATTTTAATTGTTCAAAGTGTTCTTGAAAACCCTTTCTAATTTGGATCTAAGACCTTCGGATTTTAGCAACGTATTTTAAAACGAAATTAAGAATTTATCAAAAACGATCTAACGCACGGGAAAAATGTTTAGTTCGGGTGTCGGACGCGAAAGGAACGATGCAAAGCTAGCAACGGGAAGTCCTGGAAAGCTTTCGGATGTGTCGTCATCCAGGTGAGAGAGAAGCTCCCCTTAAGATGTCGTGGTATTAGGCAACATATTAAGGCGTCCAATCATCTCAAAGGTTGGAGCCGGTCTCATTAGGCGAGGAAGAGGGATAGTGAGTGTTGTTTGTTTGTTTGCTTGTTTAGTGTGGGCTATCCCTACAAGTCGCTGAGACCGAAATGTTGTCTATAAATAATTTGTTTGTCGAGATGATATGATGTTTACTATTCATGAGCTGTTGGTAGTTTAGTGTGTGAAGTAATTTAATTAAGATGTTAAAGGATGTTTGATTTTACCCTGAGACCTGAAATCATAATGAGGAAATGAGATTGAAAGAGAAAAGAGATGCGAATAAGAGATATGAGAAAGAATTGAGAAAGAAATAAATGGTGCAATGAGACTAAAGAGAAGGTTATAAGAAACGAAAGAGAAAGAGATAAAGGCGATGTGAGTGAAGGAAAAGAATAAAGAGTTGAAATTGGAAAGAGAACGTGATTATGGAAGTGAGATGTGGTGGAGTAAAGATGTGATCCCTCGTTCATGTTTTTGGGAAGAAGCTTAGTATTGAGTTGAGCTTGCTCCTCCATTAACACTCACCCAAAAATGTGATTTTTGAAAACAGTTTTTGAAAAGAAACTTTTGAAAAGAATTGTGAAAAGATATTTTGAGGAAGTGTGAAACAATATTTTTAAAAGAGTTTTATGAAGCCATCTTTTTAAAAGGTTTTGCGAAAAGAGTTTTTGAGAAAGAAGAGGGAATGAGTCTTGAGGAAGTTGAAGAGAATTATGTTGAGCATGAGATGACGAGAATGTTGATATTGAGATGAGATTGATATGAGGCTTGAAGCCATTGAGATTTTAGGGGGAAGCAGATTGCGTTTAGTGGTCGGGCTTCGTTGAAGGGATGCACCAAGGACGAGCCGACTGTTAGGATTCAGCCGATAATTAAAACTCGCTAAAACCTTAAAAGACTCTAAAAGACATTTACAAACGCGGTGAGATATGAGTGTCGTATCGAAGTAGTGGAGAGGAAGGAACCATAGGTATCTGCGGATACTTAGGAGGAGATTGCATGAGGGGAGGACGATGACGGTGAAACGTCAAGAAGTCTAGAGTATATTTCTAGGCAGAACGAATCCCACATGTGGTGCACTAACGTGGTGGGGACTGGGTCTAATACCGTGGTAAGTTCCGCATCGCGAACTAGAAATTATACTATCGCCCCCTTGATTGCAAATCGAGAACAATGAGAGGGACTGGAACGGGGCATTTGTGATTGCCGCTGAGAGCGTTCATTGATATTATGTGCATTATGATTATGATTTGAGGCAAGGCCTCCTGGTCTGGGACCATTTATGTGTTGTGACAGTTGTCGTGCCCGCGTGGTAAAGGTCCTGTACTCCTGTTTGCTTCCGACTAGGTTGGGTGGTTGACCGAGGAGATGTAGACGTGTGTGAGCTCAATGATGTTTCCCCCTCATCATTGATGCTATCCGAAACAATAAAACTTAAAAGCACTAAGATGTTTTAAAGAGATATGCAATAAAAATATCCAGCATCGAACGAAAATTATGAGACGAGTATGTAAGAAAGAATTCTCGGAACGCGTGATGAAATTGGAAAAGTATGATGAAAGAAAGAAGGATTAAGAGAAATTGTGCAAGATTATAAAGAGAATTTTTAAGAAGGTGATTATGAATGGTTAAAGTTTGTGTTCAGTTATATGAGTGTATGATAATGGTATTATTGTTGTTTGTGTGTTGTTTATTATCTTTCCTTAGTATTTGCCTATTGTAATTCCACATAGTCGACATAACTGTTTGGGTAGCTTACTCTCTCCTCTTCTCCTGTATTTCTGCTTCTTTTCTTCTCTGGGAAATTTGTACGAACCTCAGAGGCACAATAGAGTGAGGTTCCAGATCCAACTTGTTCGAGAGGTGGGGACGTCTCCGTATAAAAGATACGACTCGAGGGAGAATTCTCTGAAGCAGCACATGCGGATGACATCACTTGCGGACAGAGGGCTTGGACAAACAAGATCCGGAGATAGACGACGAGTAGGAATGTGTCTGACTAGAAGCTAGGAAATCCCCCGGCAGGATGTCTTCCATTGTAAGTTCTTAGCTGCCTAGCTCTATCATACTGTACCCCGGCCAGCATTTATTTAATCATGAATGTTTTGGAAAACAAATAAATGGGCTACGTTTTACATGATGTTTTGAAAATGGGTTTCAAAGTGCGGTGTCTTGTGACACCTCGGTTTGGAACTTGAAAGAGTGTGTGCAATATGAGAACATGGGTTGTAAATGTAACTATGTTTTGAAAGTCTAAATGTTCTCATCTTGTGCAACACTTGTTTTGTTTTAAAAAAATGGCCCTAATTTCCACCATATTTAATTTAAGTTACGGAAGTTTTCAAGTTGCCGAATCGGGGTGTTACAGTTGTGGTATCAGAGCAATGGTTGATCTAAGAACATTTTACATGGACTTACATACTCTGCTGTGTGTCTTTGTGTGTGAGTTAGTATTAGGATTGCGCTAGACGAGAATAAGAACACTAAGAGTGCGTGAATGTTTTCATGGAACGTGTCAGTTTCGTCTGCAACGAAGACGGGGAGCAGAGATCGGTGTCGTCCCGAGATGTTGACGCATGATTCGAGCCTTCTTTTGCCGAACCTATCTTTGATGTGAACCTCTTTGTTGGTGATAACCTCTAGGTTATTTGAGACCTTGTCTTGTGACGGGAACTCTCTTTTATTACTGAAGCCCTTTTTGTGTAAATCCTATGCATTGCCAAATTGCTTTGGCATGACGTTTGAAAGGACCTTTTTCTGAAAATCATAACCCATGATTTTTGAAGCCTTGATTATTTACGAACCCGAGGTTGCCTCTTTTGATTTTAACCCGACATTCATTCTTTTCTAAAGTCTTGATGAAAACTTTAAACCCTGACCCCTGTATCCAGTCAAGTAGATATACTTAAGTAAGGAAGAAGGTTGTGAAGTGTTGTTAGGTAGAAGTTGTGAAGACCAAGGAGAATAAGGTCTAGTCAGATGTATAAGTCTCGGAGAAAATAGAAATGTTCTTTTGGGTCTTAGCTGAGTGGTGGGTCATGTGAAGAGATTAGGATTAAGAGTTTTGATGCCGGATAGGTTAAGTTAATGGTTTAGTTGGTGATAAGATGAGGAAGAAATTAAGGTGATAATTTGGGTTAGAGTTTTAAGTGTCTTGACCAGAGTTGGGAAATGGATAGATAGTGGTAGATTAGAGTAAAGGGAAGATTTAATGGTAACTCTAGGAGTCTGATTAAGACAAGTATATGGTGAGAAGTAAGACGATCAGAGGATAGACCGAAGTTAAGTGATGAGGAACTTTTGTAAGGATTGAGCAAAGGTTAGTGAAGGATGGGAGTAGTTGGAAGGTAAGTTTGTAATAATAGATGAAGAGTTGAGGAATACGTGTCATCTAAGTTGGGGAGTAGTTGGAGATGTGAGTTTTTGGAGGAATAGTTTGTTTAGGCTTGAACTGATGATAAGAGTTTAACCCTGAGTGTGGTGACGTCTTGACCCCAATTGTCCGTGACCTTGTTGTTCTTGCACACTGTTTTCATATCTTGAACCCTCAGTCTCTCGTTGACAGTGAAACCGTGTTGTATTAAACCACCCTATTCATTATTGAAAATACCCTGAGAGATTACTTTTGAAAGTAATCCGTCTGACTTACTTCTAAGAACGATAAAAGATGGTACGTGTCCGGAGATGCAACGATTGCTGGAGTCAAGGCAGGAAGGAAATTCTTCAAAAGAGTTACACGTCCACGGATTTGACAGATTCTGTACGGCATTTCTCGAGGACGAGAAATCTTCAAGTTGGGGAGGATGTAACACCCCGCATTTTTCCCGTACGTGCGTGAACGAATTTTTGATAAAATAAACCTGGAGGTCTGTTTTACAAAAGGTTTTCAGAAAAATATTTTACCTAAGAGGGAAATAAAGTGTTGGTTTTCAAGGATTTTTGAATGCAAAGTGAATAAATTTTTGTTGATTTGATTTTTAAGAAAAGAGTTGTGTTTTATTAAGAAGTGATCTTTATTTAAGATGAAAATTTTGGATTTTGCAAACTTGGAAAATTCATATCTTTTGAACCGTAACCCGGATTTTTACAATCTTTATATCAAAACGATCGTTATGAAACGTAGATTTTAAAAATATAACTTTTGGAATTTTCTGAGCTGATTTATAAAATTTATTTTCAGAATTATAAAATACGAATTTTTAATGTGTTTTGTGATGTTGTCTTGGCATGAATTGTATGTGATGTGTGTTTGATTTAGTGTATGTGATGTGCGTTTGATGTGCGTTGCATGAAAATGATTATGAAAATGTGATTTCTTAGAATTAATTTAATTATCATATGAATTAAGGATTTTTAAGAAAATGTGGTTAGGAAATAAAAATATGTGACATGCGTGTGTGTGAAAGAGTGCCACGGTTTAGCACATGCCATTGCGTGTGTGTGCTATATGTGCTACGTGTGTGTGTGCATGGTGGGTGCATAAGCCTAAGATTCTAGGAGCTTAGGGAGGAAGAAACTAAATCAAATGAGTAGTAACCATAAGCCAACCTAATGGTAACCATAAGCTAACTAAGTAGGAAAAAAATTCTAACTAAGAGCCAACTAATAGTTAAACCTACATAACCTCTAAAGCCCTAGCCTAGCCTACCTTGTCTCCTTGACTTTACTAACCTCCACCCATGAAAAGTTGTGAGGACAAAACCGCCCCCTTTGGTTGCACATGGACCGAATTTTGCAAGGCCAAAATAGGAATTTGTGAACTTGCTTACAAATATCAAGTGCCTTGACCTATCTCCACACAACTCCATTTCATTTCTTCACACAAACACAACCCACTCTAAGAGACCCATTCCACTCTTAGAGAAAGAAAAGAAAAGAAAGAGAGAGGAACCGTGAGGGTAGGAAGAAGGAAGAAGGAGGTTTCAAGCCCAACCAAATCTCATCTATGTAGATCAAGAGTGTTAGAGCTAGAAGACCCACCTTGTCATGGTAGGAACCGAAGATCAAGGAGGAAGTTGTAATAGTTTAGAATTTTCTTCCTAGTTGTAGACCTTTCTTTCCTCCTTGCATGTTATTTTTATGGGTTGATCTTGCTTGATCAAGGACTTTTATGGACTAAGAATAATTTGTAATATGTTAAACTTGTGCTTGATGTTCGGTTGGGATTTCTCTTTGCTAGATTTAAAAATTTTCTAATTAAATCCTAAAGATTTAAAGAAAAACTAAGGCTTTTGTGAAAACTAAAATGGATTATCTTGCATGTCTACCCTTTCTTTTTCTAAACTGTGATGTGTATGTAATTTAACCCTATGATCTAAGTTTAATTAATAATAAAGTGAAATCAAGTGGCTTGCATGTTGTGTGTATGTATTGATCTTGAGTATTTGTGCTTGAAAAGTTTTGATCTTTAATTTGTATATTTTCTTCTTCACGGTTTTGCCTTTGTAAGGATCAAGTGAGCTTCATTTTGTTTTGCATGTATGATTTATTGATGGATCTATGAATTCCAAGCATGTAAGAGTCTAAACTTTTGATTAAAGAATTGAAAACAATTTTCATGTCCTATTCGGTTTTGGGAACAAATCTTCTTAAATAGTTTTCATTTTCTTTGTTTATTATTGTTTGAGTTTGAACAACTAAAGTGATTTGGGGCATGACTATGTTGTTGGAAGTTTGATCTATGTTTCTTATACTTCATTCGGTTTGATCAAAAAGTAAAAGAAATAAAGTGATTTCTCATTTGTATGAATTGATCAAGTGTTTGATGTTGTGCATGTGTTATTTTAGCCTTGTTTGGTTTATTTAACATCCATGCTTTTTATAAAAGTTGATGCATGTTTATGTTGAAGCTAGATCTAGTGATCTTAAATACATGCATGTAATTTTAAAAGATCATGTTTTCCTTTTTGTATGTGTTTTGGTTTTTAAGAAAACAATTAAAGTAACAAGTTGAAATGAATTTTTTTCAAGAACAAACATGATTTAAGCAAGTGTTTGATTTTGTGCATAATTTGTTTTAGGACCACTCGGTCATATCCCATAAATAATAAAATCCATACTTTTTATTTATAAAAAGTTCATGCATGTTATTTTCATGAAGTTCAAATTTAGTCTTTATTTTGAGAGAAACGATAATCTAGAATTTATTTGTGTATGGGATGTAATGTGTTGTTTAAAAAAAATTTAAAAAAAAAGTCTTGAAACCCTACATGATTTGCTTTGACCTTGTAATTCATGAATGTTGAGAAAAATAAATGAGATTTTGTTTTCCCTTGCATCATGAGATTCGGCCATCCTAGGAGAAGTAGATAGCTAGGTTTGTTCCTCATGTAGGATGCATGCATAATAAGAATAATTGAATATAAGAGTTTGGAAAATGTTTGCATGTTATGATTAGGTTTTTAGAAGAAAATTTAGGTGAATCCTTGAAATGATTTGTGATTCAAAAGGGTTGTTTGGGTTAAAGCTTTGAAAATGAAACTAAAATTGATGATTTCCTTATTGCATGCTTACGGTTTTTAGATCAAAATAAGGAAAATAATTTCATGATTTTACATGTTCCTTGTGCATCAAATCTTTGCAAAACCATGTATGCATGATTCGGCCAAAAGCATATGCATGTAATTTGAAAATTATTTTCATGAAATGACTTTTGATTATAGCTATGTCCTAAGTGTGTGATATTGTATGTTTGGTGAAAATAATGATGTGTGGGTCTTTCTTTCATCTTTTGATTTTAGAAATAAAAATAAATGATTGGATTTGATTAGGTGAAAAAGAAATTTTGTAATGATGATTCAATAATTACAAGTTGTTAAAATTTATTAGAGATTAGAAATTATTGACCATAATGAATCGGTCCTTGATGAATTAGTCACAAGGCCTAAGTTAAATTATTTCTTAAGAATAATTAAGTCAAATTATTAAGATTAAGATTTAATTGATTGACTTAGAATGATGCAAAATGTGATGTGATTTGCATGATATGTGTTTGTGGATGCCATGAAATGATATGGGGGTGCTATTTGTGCTAATTGAAATTGTTGTGAGTCTTGTGTGTGAAAAGAATTTATGTTTGTATTTTAAGAAATTGAAAATGTTTTATTTATGTGATTTAAAATGACTCAAACCAATTTGGAAATTTATCTCCTTTGATTTTTGATATTCTGTTTTAAAACTTAAGAACACTGATTTTCTTTAACTAGAATGTACTAAACTCAGAGAATGGATTTGTTTTAATAAAAGATTATTTTAATTGTTCAAAGTGTTCTTGAAAACCCTTTCTAATTTGGATCTAAGACCTTCGAATTTTAGCAACGTATTTTAAAACGAAATTAAGAATTTATCAAAAACGATCTAACACACGGGAAAAATGTTTAGTTTGGGTGTCGGACGCGAAAGGAACGATGCAAAGCTAGCAACGGGAAGTCCTGGAAAGCGTTCGGATGTGTCGTCATCCAGGTGAGAGAGAAGCTACCCTTAAGACGTCGTGGTATTAGGCAACATATTAAGGCATCCAATCATCTCAAAGGTTGGACCCGGTCTCGTTAGGCGAGGAAGAGGGATAGTGAGTGTTGTTTGTTTGTTTGTTTGTTTAGTGTGGGCTATCCCTACAAGTCGCTGAGACCGAAATGTTGTCTATAAATAATTTGTTTGTCGAGATGATACGATGTTACTATTCATGAGTTGTTGGTAGTTTAGTGTGTGAAGTAATTTAATTAAGATGTTAAAGGATGTTTGATTTTACCCTGAGACCTGAAATCATAATGAGGAAATGAGATTGAAAGAGAAAAGAGATGCGAATAAGAGATATGAGTAATAATTGAGAAAGAAATAAATGGTGCAATGAGACTAAAGAGAAGGTTATAAGAAACGAAAGAGAAAGAGATAAAGGCGATGTGAGTGAAGGAAAAGAATAAAGAGTTGAAATTGGAAAGAGAACGTGATTATGGAAGTGAGATGTGGTGGAGTAAAGATGTGATCCCTCGTTCATGTTTTTGGGAAGAAGCTTAGTGTTGAGTTGAGCTTGCTCCTCCATTAACACTCACCCAAAAATGTGATTTTTGAAAACAGTTTTTGAAAAGAAACTTTTGAAAAGAATTGTGAAAAGATATTTTGAGGAAGTGTGAAACGATATTTTTAAAAGAGTTTTATGAAGCCATCTTTTTAAAAGGTTTTGCGAAAAGAGTTTGTGAGAAAGAAGAGGGAATGAGTCTTGAGGAAGTTGAAGAGAATTATGTTGAGCATGAGCTGACGAGAATGTTGATATTGAGATGAGATTGATATGAGGCTTGAAGCCATTGAGATTTTAGGGGGAAACAGATTGCGTTTAGTGGTCGGGCTTCGTTGAAGGGATGCACCAAGGACGAGCCGACTGTTAGGATTCAGCCGATAATTAAAACTCGCTAAAACCTTAAAAGACTCTAAAAGAAATTTACAAACGCGGTGAGATATGAGTGTCATATCGAAGTAGTGGAGAGGAAGGAACCATAGGTATCTGCGGATACTTAGGAGGAGATTGCATGAGGGGAGGACGATGACGGTGAAACGTCAAGAAGTCTAGAGTATATTTCTAGGCGGAACGAATCCCACATGTGGTGCACTAACGTGGTGGGGACTGGGTCTAATACCGTGGTAAGTTCCGCATCGCGAACTAGAAATTATACTGTCGCCCCCTTGATTGCAAATCGAGAATAGTGAGAGGGACTGGAACGGGGCATTTGTGATTGCCGCTGAGAGCGTGCATTGATATTATGTGCATTATGATTATGATTTGAGGCAAGGCCTCCTGGTCTGGGACCATTTATGTGTTGTGACAGCTGTCGTGCCCGCGTGGTAAAGGTCCTGTACTCCTGTTTGATTCCGACTAGGTTGGGTGGTTGACCGAGGAGATGTAGACGTGTGTGAGCTCAATGATGTTTCCCCCTCATCATTGATGCTATCCGAAACAATAAAACTTAAAATCACTAAGATGTTTTAAAGAGATATGCAATAAAAATATCCAGCATCGAACGAAAATTATGAGACGAGTATGTAAGAAAGAATTCTCGGAACGCGTGATGAAATTGGAAAAGTATGATGAAAGAAAGAAGGATTAAGAGAAATTGTGCAAGATTATAAAGAGAATTTTTAAGAAGGTGATTATGAATGGTTAAAGTTTGTGTTCAGTTATATGAGTGTATGATAATGGTATTATTGTTGTTTGTGTGTTGTTTATTATCTTTCCTTAGTATTTGCCTATTGTAATTCCACATAGTCGACATAACTGTTTGGGTAGCTTACTCTCTCCTCTTCTCCTGTATTTCTGCTTCTTTTCTTCTCTGGGAAATTTGTACGAACCTCAGAGGCACAATAGAGTGAGGTTTCAGATCCAACTTGTTCAGGAGGTGGGAACGTCTCCGTATAAAAGATACGACTCGAGGGAGAATTCTCTGAAGCAGCACATGCGGATGACATCACTTGCGGACAGAGGGCTTGGACAAACAAGATCCGGAGATAGACGACGAGTAGGAATGTGTCTGACTAGAAGCTAGGAAATCCCCCGGCAGGATGTCTTCCATTGTAAGTTCTTAGCTGCCTAGCTCTATCATACTGTACCCCGGCCAGCATTTATTTAATCATGAATGTTTTGGAAAACAAATAAATGGGCTACGTTTTACATGATGTTTTGAAAACGGGTTTCAAAGTGCGGTGTCTTGTGACACCTCGATTTGGAACTTGAAAGAGTGTGTGCAATATGAGAACATGGGTTGTAAATGTAACTATGTTTTGAAAGTCTAAATGTTCTCATCTTGTGCAACACTTGTTTTGTTTTAAAAACAAATGGCCCTAATTTCCACCATATTTAATTTAAGTTACGGAAGTTTTCAAGTTGCCGAATCGGAGTGTTACATTATCTAGTAGCTTTTAGCTTATTGATTTGGTCGATAAGCTACTAGAGCTGTTTGGTGAATAAAAAATAAAAGAAGCTTATAGCTTTCAAAAAGGAAGCTTATAACTTTTGAAAGCTAGCTTTTAGAAAGCTACATCAGGTAGCTTTTAGAAAGCTACATCAGTTAGCTTTAATAAGCTAACTATACAGCTATAAGCTCACAGCTATAATCCCACAGCTATAAGCTAGGTTCACAGCTATCAGCTACAAGCTCACAGCTATCAGCTACAAGCTCACAGATATAAGTTAGTTTTGCCAAACAGACCCTTAGTTTCTGATATTTTATCAGAATATTAATTTAGTCCTTTAAAGTTTTCGTACGTATTAATTTGATCCCAAATTTTTTTATATACCAACTTTGTCTCTCATGTTTGAAGGATCAAGCTGGTACATTTGAAAAGTTTGAGAAACCAAATTGGTACATCAAAAATTTTTGAAGAACTAAATATGTTTTATAAATTTTCAGGGACTAAGTTTATACAATAAAAAATATTAGGAACTAAATAAGTACTTCACTCGTTTTTTTATCTCCTATCCTAACATCCTCTAACCTTTTTGGACACCAAAATTATAAATAACAAAAGTTTTCAAAAATGGAAAATATAATCTTCCCCTTATATATAATATATCAAATTGTGTATTTCCTTTTGAGATTAATTTTTTAATTTTGCTCACTTTGACCATATTTTATTTATGAGTTTTTTTAATGTATACCTTAAAAAACATATTTTTAACAAGTTAATTTATATTGTGAAGAGAATAGAGAAAAAAGAATAGAGGAAAATCTGTATATTGAAAAGTATTCAATAGGAAAATAATACAAGTAAGAAAAAGTATCAAAATGTCCCTATATATATATTAACATCCCCCATTAAACTTAAGTAGGTAAGAAAAAATCAACTTGAGTTTAGAAACTAAAGTATGAAAACTACCATGATGGAGAGCTTTAGCGAGCAAGTCAATTGGTTGATCAATAATGTTAATAGGGACAAGATGAAGAGTTTTAGGAACAACTTGTTGACGAGTGACACGACAATCAATCTCACTATGTTTAGAGCACTCATGAAAGACATCATTGTGAACAATTTGAATGTCACCATTAATACCACAATAAAGCTTAGTGGGAGATTTCTAGGGGAATCAAGATCCCCTAGAAGCCAACGAATCCAAAGGATCTCAGAGGTGGTATCAGCCACGACGTGGTATTCTACCTCAATGCTAGAATGTTCTTGTCTTTTACTATAACATCCTACCTTTTTAAATAAAATGTGATACATATAGATAGCAAGTTATTAAAAAAAATTTTACAGGGTTTTCTCTATAATATAATATTTCCCTTATAAAATATTTCACCTGTCAGATTCAGATCAGAATTATATCGATATACTTAAGTATCAAAACTTCTTTTTGTATACAAAGTGAACATATTATACAAAATATCAAATGTAGATCAAAAGAGGATATTTGAATATCCTTCATAATTCATTACTACATTATTATTTATGGTTACAGAACTACTTTGGTTGCATACATATGACCCTCAAACCATATTTGTAAATTACCCTCCATCATTTGGAGTGTAATTCTCCTCGGTGGGCAGAACATTACTTTCATTTCCAATCTGAGTACCTAAAATAACAACACAGAGGGTGAGATATTTATTCATAAATTAAAGAAAACATATAATGACAATAATAAAATATAAGAATATACATATTATTTTATTCCATAATCTCATACATATACATTTTCTAAATACACTTAGAAACCATTATTGACAACACATAAATATAAGCAATGCAATGCAATTCTCCATAATTGATCCATATACCATTTTCTTTCTTTTCTTTCCAATGCATATATTAATGCATTCCATTTGTTTCCATTTCATTGCAGCAATTACTGTATTCCATTTTCTTTTCAAGTAGATATTACTACTTACCATTTTTCTTTTTCCTCACATCACCCTCCACTCTTGGAAAAGACCAACTAGGAGTAAGTGTTCCTCAACCAATACTTGCACAGTACTTCACGAATCGTTCTTCGTACAATTTGGGTCGTTTCCCAAATTGGCTATAGCAGGGACCACCCTCAACTAGTCAAGAAGTGTCTAAGCGACTGATAAAACTATTATAGTGTGCATAGGATCAATCCCCGACTTATCCAACACTTCACGAAAAGTACTTCATATTGTTGTCCTTCTAGTCGATCAAAGTCCTCTATAATAGTTTTCCGCGATTGTTTCAATAACACAATCTAGTCACTATACCACTCTCGTCCGTCAATTCTATGAACCTTCACGAAACGTCCTTCAGTCCATAGAATATTCTCGACGTCTTTTCAAATTCCTATCGTCCTTCCTCACTTCATGATTAACGTGTTTCTAATCCATTTTTAATTAATTTTCTATCCTAAAGTATATCAAGATATATAAAAATACTTAATCATATACTTAACCAAAATAATTACAATTTATCCATAATCCACTCATATGATTATAAAAATCACAAAATCATTCAAATATCATCACTAACCACATATTTATTCAAAGTGCACATAATTGAAACCCAAGTTACTAACAATTAAAGTCATCAATCAAACATGCATACAATTATATTCTTACCGTTATTATTATATCCTTTCTCTAATTCATGCAAATATCTCCCCTCTTACCTTGGTTTAAAGAGAGGGATAGGGTTAGAGAGAGAAAGAGAAGAGTAGCTTCTCCTTTAGCTTCACATCCTTCTTTCCTCACTTGTTTTCCTTAGATCCTTAGCTTAGGTTCTCTATTCCTTAATCCTTGCATGGAAACCTCCATGAATTAGAAACTTAGGGTTTTGACATAGGCAGAGAGATTGGGGGTTGAGCTTGTGAGAGGAAATATGAAAGATTAAGAGAGGATTGAGTGTGTATGTGTGATGGAGAGTGAAAAACTTGATGATTTATGGTGGATTTATGTGATGATTGATGAAGGATTTAAAGAGAAAAAGAGAGAGGTTTGAAGTTTTGGAGAGAGATACAAATGAATGAATGAATGAAAAGTGATGAAAACACGTTTTTAAACTGATTTTTGCAGGAGCTAATCAATTAGCCCAACTGCTAATCGATTAGTGCATGACACTAATTAAATGACTAATCGATTGGCAAAACTAATCGATTAGTGCCTGGTAATTTCCTTTTTTTTTTAATGCATTCTGATGGTTTCTAAGACTTCCTTATGCATAATAAAGATTATAAACACTAGAATTCCAAATTCTAACATTTTCTACGTGATAATAAAACTCAGGATGTTACACTTACTACGCCAAGAAATGAGTGAGTCACCTAGGAAGCAGGACAATACCATGATTTGTTCGTCAGAGAAAGAGGGCATGATCATAAGAACTTTCAAGTTAAGAAACAGTGTCATGAAACTTGGCAAACCAATAGCGAAAAGCCTGTTTGAGATCATAGAGACTCTTGTGGGGATGGCACGCTTTGTGCAGAGGACGATTATAACCAAGAGGAGGTCACATATAAACCTCTGCATCTAAATCACCATTCAAAAATGCATTCTTGACATCCATTTGATTAATAGACCATTTCTGTGTGTCAGCAATAGTAAGAAGGGCCACGAGAGCAAAAGTCTCTTCATAATCAATACCATACTCTTGTGTATATCCTTTGTCAATCAAACGCACTTTGTAACACTCAACAGAACCACCAAAATGAGTTTTAACTTTGAAAACCCATTTACATCCCATTAGGTTCTTACCGTGTGGAGGATCGACAAGTTCCCATGTGTTAGTGCTCTCTAAAGCCTGTAATTCAGCTTGCTTGACATGTTGCCAATTAGGATATGCAGAAGCTTCTCTATAAGTCTAGGGCTCATGGTAAGAATTATAAATTTATAAATTTTCAGGAACTAAGTTTTTATAGTAAAAAACATTAAGGACTAAATTGGCACTTCACTCTTTTTTTTTCTCTCCTATCCTAACATCCTCTAACTTATTTGGACACCAGTATTATAAATAATAAAAAATTTCAAAAATGGAAAATATAATCTACCCCTTGTATATAATATATCAAATTGTGTATTTTCTTTTGAGATTAATTTATTTTTTTTATTTTGCTCTCTTTGAGCAACGGTTGGGACGAGATCATGCTGAATAGCAGGAAATTCGGTAGGCTCTAATAGCTTATGAGAGAGACTTGTAATAGAGTCATCAGGAAAAAGATTTACAGAATGATCAATGAACAAAGGTGTGAAGGTGAATAGAATAGACTTGAACTATGAGAGAGATAAGAACATTTTGTGCTCCTAAAAGACAACATGATGGTAGACGTGTATGCGTTGGGAGATGGGATTCCAAATGCAATAACCTCTATGTTAGAACTATAACCAAGAAAACAAAAGAGAAGAGCACGTGGTTGCAATTTTGTTTGTTCATGAGCCTGAAGAAGAACTAAAAATGCACGCCCACAAACTTTGAGTAAATCATAATTCGGTGGAATTCCAAAGAGGTGCTCAAATAGAGACATTACCCCAAACCAAGGAAGGAAGACAATTTATGACAAAAACAACAATAAAGGCGACTTCTCCCAAGACTCGCTCAGGGCACGAGGAGGAAAATAGCATGGCTTTGACAATGTCAAGTATGTGGCGATGCTTTCTTTCATCACGACCAATTTGTTAGAATGTCACGGGACAAGAGAACTCAGAAGTGGTTCCTTATGTAGCAAGAAAACTGAGGCACTTCTAATCTCGATATTCAGAGGCATTATCTCGACAGAAAGTCTTGATGCATTTAGAGAATTGAGTGTGGATCATTGTCGCAAAGTTAATGCAAATAAGAGGAATTTTAGATCTATTCTTCATCATGTATATCCAAGTTAAATGAGAGAAATCATTGATGAAAATAATAAAGTATCAGTTGCTACATATGGTGGGGGTGGATGCTGATCCCCAAATATCTGAGTGTACAAGATCAGAAGGAGAAGAAGCAACATAAATATTGTGATCAAATGGTAATGCGCAAAAAATGTTTTTCTTGGCCATTTGTGGATCCCGCACGGAACAACCACACGAAGAGAAGGTAACGGTATAGCCAATGTCACATAATCGCCCAACAAAAACAAGGTTGAAATTTAACTTAGGAATGAGATAATAAGATCAAGCATGCTAAGAAAGGGCAAGGAGACCGATCCCTCATAGCTCACTTCTGAGTGGAATTAGGCCAAACCGAGTTGACCTACCCCGGTTTGGAGCTTGCTGCATGGGAATGGAGGGGGCAGCAACGGCTTTAATGCAAATATTGGTACTAACAGGATATATTATGTTTTTATTGGTAACGTTCTTTTAGTGATAACTCGATCATTGAATTTAGAAATACTTAATTCTTTGAAAATATGTTACTCTAGATGTTGGTTTTACGGTATAACTTTAGGCTCTGGTATTATATTTTTAGATTTGTATGCATCTCTATTTTTGCATGTTTTTACTTCAAATAATATTGATAAAAATGATGTGAGTGATGAATCAGAGTAAAAGTCAGGGGATATAAGCAGAAAATCAAATACTAAGGGTCTCCGAAATATTAAGGCTATGGTCTCATTTCACGGGTACCATTCGTGACCAATTTTTATATACGTGAGAAATTAAAAAATCCCAAGTTCCCAACCCTAAATCTTAAAAGCAAGATATTGACTCCTAATCCATTCCGTGGTGATAGCTGGTTTTCATTAATTCAAAAGTTATTTTCATAGTATGAGACCACACCATAATGTTTTATATGTTTCAATTGTGACTAGAAAACGAAGCTCACAGCTTCAGGAGATTGACCCAACAGTGTTTTTCTTTAAGTTCTCTTAAGGAATTTGGATTTATTATAAAAATGTCTAGCTCTTAATATTCTCACAGTAAAATTTGTCATTATAACTCAACCGATCGAAACTTCCTTTTTGAACAGATACACATCTTTCATAAAAAAAAAAAAAAAAAAAAAAAAAAAAAAAAAAAGCTCTTATCCTATATTGTGATTCAATGATGATTCCAAAAGTCAATTATGATTATTGATATAATTTCCTCGTGGCTGAAACATTTGTAACTTTCCCGTGACATATGCAGAGTGAAACTTTCATACTTCTAGTTCTAGGTTCTAAGTTCTAACACAAGCTGGATCAAAGAAACAACAACATACTATACTAAAAGTTAATTACAGAGGCTGGATTTTTTGTTCAAACATTGGTTGATTATTAACTAAGGATCTTGTCTCTACGAATGTACACGTGTAGCTCTGGTTGGTTATGCTAGTTGTGCAGGATTCATGATCTCTGTACGCACACTAGTTATTTCAGTGTGAAAAAAAAAATTGAACAGTTCAAGCTTCCTAATTAGCATCCTTAGTTCTTCTAGAATTCCTCTCCTTTTGGTTCTGCAACTCCACATTTTATTTTTCAACTCAAATTGATGCAGTGGCACACTGCAATTATTGTTTGAAATCAACATCTGTAGAGCTTGGTTAGACGATGGAACTCCTTTTGAAAACTTTTGGGCAAGAACAAGAAAACTCATCATGTCACTTGATTTCACCCTGCCAACTTCATCAAAAAGAGAATGATTGTAACATCATTTTCATTATATGCATACATTGCCTCTCCACAGTACTATTTGAGGTGTTGTGTTTCATTCAGGACCAAAAGTCCCACCATTGAAAGTCACTGGTTGATTGTGCTAAGAGATCATCAGATTCAAAGGTACTCCATTCTTCTGGTGAGGTCAAGGAGCCACCATCAGCATGGTCAACAAAATTGAGAAGGCTGGGTTCATCTTCCATGCCAAAGTATGCTACCTTAATGCTTGTGTCATCATCTGAGAGAACACCAAGTACATGTTCTGATCTTTCCATTGATGGGCTCAGCTTTACCTCAGCTTCACATTTGATTGTGTCTCCATTTTCTGACTCACTGTCCATGCTGTTTGCTGCTTTGACAACTTGTGTAGAAGTAGAACTTTGAGCTTGCTCTTGTGGCTTTTGTATTATATCATTCAGCTTCTGCAACTGTTCAAAGTTGAAAATACAATTATTATCTTCTAATATAATATAAAATTAAACATGCTTCTTGCAAAACACTTGAGGTATCATAATTAAAGAATAGGTTGCAAAACACTTGAGGTATCATAATTAAAGGATAGGTTTTAAATTGCGGTTTGCAATCGCAATTACGGTAATAATATTATTGTTATAGCTTCATTTTTTTTTTCAATTGTGGTTAACGCAGCATAACCATAACCGCAATTTAAAACCATATGTTGAATTAAAAGATGTGAATTGCATAAATTTGTAGTGAATCAGGTAAGTGGATAGAATTTTATGTTAGACCATTCTAAAAGAACAAATTTGTATGGTAAGTACCTGAAGTAACAATGCTTGCTTCTCCTTCTTGAGAGCATCAAACTTTGAAACCAAATTGTTATAATTGGATCTAAGTATGTTATAATCTCTCTCAAGTTGCTTTGATTTCCACCTAGCTCTTCTGTTCTGAAACCATATAGCAATTTGTCTTGGCTGCAATCCAAGCTCTCTTGCCAGCTGCAACTTCTTTCTAGGCTCTAGCCTTGTCTCATTCTCAAACATAGATTCCAATGATTTGATTTGTTCATCACTGAACCTCCTTGTGTTTTTGTTTTTCTTCTTTCTCATGGCTGATGCTGAAGCAGCAGTTGTTGTGCTGCTATAAGTTTCAACCTCACCGGCAGCTTCAGCTGAATAAGTATATTCCATATGGTCTAACATGTTGTGGTAATTATGCATGCACAATGATTTGGTGGAATTTAATTTAAAAGCACTTACAGTAGATAGGTGTGAAGAATTAGGTGATATGTTATTTTCTCTATAGGAGTGTGTGCCTTGGTGATATGTATGAATGTATCTATTGGCTTTAAGTTATTGGAGTTCCTAAGATAGTGGTGGTATTGGGGTCAGACTGAATTCCTCAATTGCTGGCTTTATATCCAAAACTCAATGGTCCTGTTAGCATACAGTGCACTTCCACCTGTGCCTTGTGAATATTACCAATTTTTTTTTCTTTTTCCTATGTCAGTGATGTTCATGTATATATTTTCTTTTATTTTATCTGAGATAAACTATGCGCCCTGTTTTTGGATTATAGTGAGCCATCTTTTATTGGCTTGGCTCATGTGGCTTGCTCAAGGCTTCAATTATAGTAATTTAACATGAAATCTTAAGTGATGTTTTAGTTAATCACATTTTTAATGATTTATGTGGGTGGGAATGCAAATTTTAATATTCAATTGGTCACTATCACTGCCATCATCATTTTAACCTCTAGGTTTTGTCCTCATAAAAATTGTGTCGGCGACATGAATCACGTTCTTGGTTAGAATATTCAGTTTTATACTATGGAAGAAAATTTATTAATTTAGTAATGTTATTGATCGATACCATCTTTAATTTCTTCACTATGTATATTGTGAGTAGTTTGCTCATAACATGATAAAAATATTATCATGCAAGTGGTATTGCTTTACGAAATCGTCTGAGTTTAGTCAAGTTGTATTGATTATTTTTTTATATTGAAACCTCTTCGTATAGGATGATTCATGTGTGTGATTTCTTTTTCACTTTATTCAAAAGCACTAGGAGCTAAGAATTAGAAGATAAAATTTGCGGTTATCAATATTCAATATAATATTTAATATAAAATAGAAGAAGTTGATGACAAATTTGATTTTCCTCCTAAAACCCATTCATTTTCCCTCCTAATCATGTATTTTCCTTCTAAATACATCATTAATGATGAGTTAAAACAGAAGGGTAATTTCGTATTTTCCACAATGAAACTTCTTTAAAAAGTTTTGTTGAAACTAAAAAGCAAATCATATCTTCTACTCCCTCTAACTTTATGTCACACTCTCTTTGCATCGTTTTTTCTTTTTACGTTTGACACAATTTCTTCTTCTTCTTTTTCTTCCATCGTTCTTTTTTCTTCTTCTTCTTTTTCTTTTTTTCCTTCTTCCATTGTTCTTATTTTTCTTCTTTTCTTTCCTTTTTTTCCCTTCTTTTTCATCTTTTGTGACCCTAAAGATTTGATTTGCTCTTTTTAGGGATTTTTGATTTGGGTATTTTTTGTACAAATTTCCAAATCAGTGAATGAAGGAAAAATCAAAATAGGTTTTTGATTTGGCACAAATCCTTCGGTTTTTTGAATTTGGGGTTTGTTGTTTTTTTTTCATTTTTATGTCAAAAAAAAGTTTAAATTAAAAATAAAAATTATGTAGGGTATGTGATTCTGTAATAGTTGATAGTCCTGTAGAATTGCTATTGGGCGATTTTTGGGTGATGAGGATTGTATCATTGTAGGTTGGAGGGTCTGCTCCTTATGTAACAGGTTTAGGATTCTTTTGAACCTACCTCAAGCTTATGATGACTTATATCAATCTATGTTGAATCACAGTAAATTACTCATTACTCTTTCTTATGTAGCTTTTAGGGATATTCTCTAAATCACCCTTTATGTTGAAGTAGTGTATTTTTTTCCCGTGCCTTGATTATATATTGTTCATACTGTAGTGTAATGAAAAGCTTCAGGTTCATGATTTTTCTCTTTGACGAGATTTATTTATGATTTCAACCTTTACATTATTTGTTGTTGGATTTATTTTAATTAACCTTGCTCTACTTTGTCTTCTAGCAATGAGAAAGATCAAAATTTGAAAGAATTTGATTATAATGCTAAATTATGAGGTGAGGTAAGATTATTTGAAGGAGTATAGATATTGTCGATAAGAGGTGAGTCAAGGAGATACAATGAGATTGAGAGATTTCTTTTGTTAATTGCTTCTTTTGTATTGGTCACGGCTGTGATTGTACCATCATGGATGCAATTTTTACACAGATTTCATATGCATCCTTTTTTATGACTGGAGAGCTTTAACGATTACTTACTATCTAGAGCATTTTGCTAAGTTGCTTGCAATGATATTACTACTCAAATAAAATACATGTAATTCATCATTAAAAAAAAGTTCATCTTAACTTATCATTTAATAAACACATTTTCAAAATCTATATTCAAATCAATGCATAGAAAAAACAATTAAAACCGTGCTTTGCACAGGAAAATTTACTAGTGGTGTGTAAAGCGTGAAACAAAATTGACTTTTGTTTTTTGGCCCCCATTTTCAATTTTTATGGACTAAAACACTCTTTTATGTGTTACTATTTCCAACTCGGAAAATTAAACTACATACTATTTCCGACTTTCCAGAGTCAAAAAAAAAAATTTGACTCTTGAAAGTCGGAAAATTAAACTACCTATTTCCGACTCTCAATTTTTTGACTCTTGCCAGTCGGAAAATCAAAGTATATGCAGACCCTGTTAGAGAAAACCATCCCAGACTTTGTCCTCAATGGCACTCATACCTAAGCTGAGGTGTTGCACCTGAGACTTTCATTCTATCAAGTATCAAGTTTGTTGCAACTAAACCCTATAAGTAGATATAGGTATCAAGAAAATTTCAGAAATAAGGTGGTATTACCCAATCAAGACCAAGAAACACAAAACAAGAATCGTGGGAGGTACAGTGAAAGAAGCATAATACAATAAACTTGATGGGCACTAACCAACCATGTTTTGCATAAAAAAAATTACTGACATCCGTTCCTCTAACTTCAAATTTTAACTCACCCTTTCAGACGATGCTCCTGTAATTGAGCTTGAAGCTGATGGTCTGCTAACACTCCAGATGAACCCAAGACTGAAAGTTTTCCGACTGAAGGTATACTAGGATTTTCCGACTCTCAAGAGTCAAAAAGTATGTAGTTTAATTTTCAGACTCTCAACAGTCAAAAAATTTTTTAGACTCTTGAAAGTTGGAAATAGTAACACATAAAAGGGTATTTTAGTCCATAAAAATTAAAAATAGAGGCCAAAAAATCGTTTATGGGGGCAAAAAATAAAAGTCAACAAAATTAACTTGTGTGGTCAATGTGAAAAGGTGCAGGATGGTGGTAAAATTTGTTACTTCTTCTGTTTCATATGTATTGTTTGTCTCATGTTTTATATGTATTGTTTTTTAACAAAATTCTTTTTTTTTGGTGAAACAACAAAATTCAATACATAATGAATGTTATTTTTCCCAGCGCACCTTTATTTATCACACTCTCTTTTTCACCTTCAATATCTTTCTTTCTCTTCAATAATGAGTGTATATATGGGCATTAGACTCAAAACACCTTAAATTCTTACTTCATTTAACTATTTCTTAAAACTCGTGCATAACCTTAAAAAACATTACTTATGAACGAAGAAAATATCTTACAAAAGGATATCACTTTCATTCATTATATTTTTATAACTTTTTTTACACTCGTTTTTTTTTTTCTTCTTATCACACTATCAATCATCTTTTTTTATATATATTTCTTATACGCCTCAAAGAAAACTCGATCCAGATTGAACTCGTGTAAACTTGTGATTTTATCCTCGGCTTCACAATTTCACACATTCACTCAAATTTCATTATCTAAACAACAACAAAAAAAAAAAAAACATTGTTTCATGACTAAAATATCTAAAATGGCGATGTTTCATAATTTATAATAAAAAATTGCTCCTTTTGAGGAATATAAAGTTAGGACTCCATATATAAAAACTTAAGTTTTGAAGTTCCCTTACTCGGCCTTTTTGCTCTCTCTTCACCAATTTTAATATGGATTATCAAGCCTTTGAGAAGTCTTTTAGATTTAGTGTAGACTTTTACCATGAAATTCTTTTTCTTTTTATACATCAAAGATATCTCTAGTTGATAGCTAAAGACTAATTTCTTTTGAGGCATAAAGATCACTAAAGTGAGTTTTGTCTTTACCAACAAAGCCTACTTTTCTATACCCACGATACAGATCGAACCTCTGACATCATGCTTAAAAAATTCAATCATTTACCAAACCTTGTTGGTACTATGAAATAATAATAATGAGTTAGTATTACATGCGAATGTTACATTATGTTATGTTTATTTATGTATACATTTTTTAAATAGATAAACTCGCATATTACACTGGTACAACAGTACAAGTTTACGAGTCAAATTTACCTAGAATTTACAAATTTAGATAAATTTTTGAATTGACAATCAGAATTAATATAAAGCTTAAAGATTGTAAAAAAATTTAAAAGTGGAGAAATGTATTTGTAATAAGACATTTTTGTGAAGAGACAATAAAGTAGTTATTTACTAGCATAGAACAAGGATTTGTTGGTTCATGGAAAATCCAACATTAATGAATAGATGTGTTGGTTTGCGAATTTTTTTTTTACTTGCAAGGTTATGTATCTTTGTTAAAGAAATATGACCCTTCTTCAAAGATCTTAATTAACATGCCTATTAAAGGCAACCCACGTAAACATTCAAATGATGTGCAAATACACAAAATTGAAGAAAAATAAATTCACTAGTGGATTAACAACCTTCAATGCAATGCTTAGGTGATGTTGAAGTGAGATAAAATCTGTAGCTCATTACTGCTCGGCTTAAAAAATAAATTTACAAAATCAACCTACGAACAAGTCTATATCATAAAAACAGTTTTTCTATCATATGCACTTTATGCATATGATAATATAACACAAATAGTAAAATTGTATTGGAACTTTACTTTTTAAGGTATGATTAACCTATGTACCCGGTGCATAGGATAGAAAGACTCATCATAAAAAAGTAATATATGGTATTTGTTAATCAATAAATAATAAGCAAATGACACGTGTAACTTTTTTTATGATATAAACTTATTTATATATTAATTTTATCGGTTAATCAATCATTTTTGAAAAATAAAATTGTGCCCTGAGATAAATTTATAATTTTTGATCTAGTAGTAAGTGTTCAATCCTACAAAAGATATCAAAGCCTGGTACAGAGTTCAACTCACAAGTAAGTCACAAGAGGTGCTAGGAGCTAAGGGGTTTGTTGCCAATGGGTCATAAGGCCTTGGCAAGCCCATGTGCAATCAGAGTTAGATTGAAAAGTGGCGCAAATTGGTTTTTTATGGCACATCAAGATTATCCTTCGATCAATAATCGAAGACTAATTTTCTTGAAAGCGTAAAGATCATCGAAATTGTGTTTTGCCTATAAAATAAAGTCTTTTCCATAAAGAAAATAAAGTTATGTCATAACCGTAAGCCAAAGCTTTTAGCCTAGTGATAAGCATCGCATGGATGTATTCCATATTTCAAAAAGTTTTGGATTTGTATGGTATATTCTTTTAAAAAGTTGTGATCTGAAGGTTGGTAGAAACCATAACGTTGCAATAAAGTCACGCTCTTCAAGTTTTTTTGCGAGTATATTTGGATAAATTTGGTTGTATATACTTTTATCAATTTCTGATAGAAAGAATATTTGAACCCATTTGATAAAAGTATTATTTAACAGATTAAATTATGAAAAAAATATAATGTAAGCTAGAATTCTTATAAATTAATCACATAATATGCAATCTTAACTTTTGGCATAAGTGTGACAAGAAAAACAATATTGTTTATCTAGGTAAATTAAAATTTTTAAATATTTTAATGTAGTGTTTGAAAATTTTATTTAACAAAATAAGTTTTATTTAATTTCCACACATTGCGCGGGTTACTGCACTAGTTTATTTACATTCAAGGGCAGACAAAGATCGGGACATACTATTACTTTATAAACATCGTTAGTTAATGTCTTGATTTAAGTTTTGGGAGTGTAAATCATTCTCAAGAGTCCTCATTATATCCTCCTGTGGAAAATCGACATTTAATTAAAGTGCATCCAAGGTTTAGAATAAGGCGAACAAATTAAACCTTCAAAAATATTACCCACAGCTTGATATTGTTTACAATTTTCCTACATAACTCTTCTTCTAATAAATTTCAGATTACTGTCCGCGTAAGACAGCTCAGTTGGTGGGTGCAGGGACACTTAGGATTTTCCCCTCCCCCAGGTAATGGGTTCTAGTCCCAGACCTCCTATGTAAACCAAAAAAAAATTTCAGATTACTATTTCTACCAATAAAGATTGCTCATCAATAAGAAATCTTAATATTTAAACTTATCTTGTTCACATACAGTAATTGGAAGATTAACGAGGTGGACAAATATATATTATGCTCAATTTATTTATATTTTCTTCATAGCCGTCTTGGCACATGTTCGAGCATGTGTGATCGCACTGGGCCCCGATTTTTAGGGGTTCCCAATTCTTTTTTCTTATTAAAGTATACTTCTAAAAAATTTAAAAAAGTTTACCAAAAAAATTAAAAATAATTATTATTATTAATATATGAAAAATTACAATATTTTATACAACACTAGGGCCTAATTTAGGGCATTGAGGCTTTACCTAAAAGTAAAAAAAAAAAAAAAAACAAAACAAAACAAAACAGTTTCATCATGTATTCCTCACGTTACAAAAGAAGTGGGAATTAACTATTAAGGAATCTTATTGTCATTGAATTGAATGTTGATTCAATATTTGTCGAAAGGCGTGAAATTCGAAGAAAAAGACATTTTGATGAAAATCCAAATTATATGCCTTCGAAATCTGCAGAGGAATAATTTAGGATTTTTTTTTTTGCAATATTGTTGATTAAGCAATTGGGTCACTGACCAGGAGATTTGAACAATACCAAGAATATGAAAATATTTTCGATTTCTTGTTTTCTTCCGAAAAATTGCTTTTATTAGATGGTATGAACCTAAAATCTTGTAGCGACCATTTAGAAATTATACTTAGATACAATAATGAATGAGATGTCAATGGAAATGAATTATATATTGAGTTCAAGTTACTTAGAGAATTCTTGCCTAAGGAAAAGAAAGGAACATTTGATATTTTGAAGTTTTTAAAACGTTTAAATTGTATTCCTAACGTAATAATTGCATATCGAATTATGTTGACTATTCCCGTTCTCTTGCATCTGTAGAGAGAAGTTTCTCCAAATTAAAGATGTTGAAGTCCTACTTGCGTACGACTCAATTCCAACAAAACGACTCAGATATAGCCAGCTCTTTTAGGTACTTGAATATTTCCCAACTGTTCCGGCCCGTTTACAATTATAGCTTTTGTGAACATAGTAGCTAAATAATCCCAACGTGTTACATAGGGCAGGTATTGTATAATTGTTTGGTTTTCCGCTATTTTTTCCATCCCTCTATGTAAATAACCCAATATTGGTTCGCAATCAATAACATCCTCACCATCGAGAGTAACAATAAGTCGCAGAACACCATGCATTGATGGGTGATTGGGGCCCATATTGACTATCATAAGGTATTTTCTTGTAGCTGGTACATTCATAGGTTCTTCCATGAATTGCTTAAAAAAAAGTTCATCTAAATTCAAGATCTAATAAATCGAATAATTCAAAATGATTCTTCAAATTAACGAATTTGCGACTCCCGAATATCTAACCGATTTATTAATTTTTTATAACGTATTCCGTTTTTCTTTAACAAATAAGACAATAGTCGTTGCCGTTTTCCCAGGATTTTGAGTAAGCCTCTTTGAGATAAATAGTCTTTTCTATGCAATTCCAAATGTGAAGTAAGTCTTCGTATCTTATTGGTGAAATTTACCACTTGAAATTCAACCGATCCAGGGTTTTCTTCCTATTTTTTTCTTGTGAAATAATAGGTATAAATGAATTTTTTACCATAATCAAAGTCCCTCTCCCCCTTTTTTTAGAATAGATATTTGTTTATTGATCGGTAATAGTAATGGCGCTAATTTTTTATTTGGTATATACATTAATCTTAAATTCCTTAAGAATTCCTTATTTTGTTTTTTCAAATAAAATTTAAATAAATTATTATTAATTACTGATATTCAAATAGGTATAAAAAACTTTATTTATGCATTCACAAAAATTATAGATATTCAAAATAACATGGTTTTTATTTTTACCGCCGCACAAAGAAAATATTTTGTTGTGAATGAACAAGATATTGAGAAATTGTCCATACGTAAAATCAGAATTATTGATACAGGTCTTTTCCACATAAAAAGGGAATCTTTTGTTACAATAGAAGCAGAAGTAATATCGATTATTCAAGAATCGAAGTCGATTTGCTTTATAAAAAGAGGATATCAATGAACTTCTATGAAATGGTTTCATGGGATTCAGCCAATTGGCTTGATTGTGGGATATCATTGAGAAATAGGAATCCGTGTTATCAAAAGATTTCCTGCGATTCTTTCTAGTATGGAATGAGTCAATCATCCACTTTTGTATCTTATTTAACAAAAATGGTGATATTGTTCCTCCATTGATCAAGAATTTCGATTTTTGAGAAATATCGTGGTCATCCAATAAGAAGGGTTTCCATTTTTTCAAATGAACGATTTGAAGACCCATTGATTCTAACAACTGATTACAGAGTGCATCATTTGAACCTTTAAATTTATAGATGTGGATCTCGGACCTATGAATGGGGATACTTCCGAAACTTAAAAAGAAAAAAGGAAGTGATTTAGACAAAAAGAGAAGAAACTTGGACAAAAAAAGAAATAACTTGGACAAAAAGAAACGAAGTGACTTAGACAAATCTTTTTTGTCGATAACCTCAGACCAATCAATCGAATGTTACAAGAAAAACTGAATGGATTAGTGTTGATAGCCATCGAGAATGGAATCTTGGAAAAAATTGAATACAAAGATGTAAGTTCAAGTGAAAATTCAGATTTAATTGTGATAGTGAATTGAGAAGTTATATTATAAAATAGGCTTAATTATGTCACAGGTCTCTGAAGTTTGGGGTACTTTTGTCAGATACCCTTATTCTTTTTTTTCCAATGTCTGACTCCTCGAAGTTACTTCTGAGTTTGTCATATACCCCTACTACAATTCTGGTCATTTTTGCTAACATGTAACATCGGAATTAAGATGCAGGAAGTTAAGCACCTGGTGCCCTGTGACCGAAGATCCATTTTTCGAAAAATTAAAAAAACTAAAAAACATAATATTTTTATATTTTTAGTTAAATAAAAAAAGAAAAAAAAGAATTGAAGAGAGAGGTCGTCTTCGCACGTGTGACATCACTCGACATCACATGATCAACCTTCTGCGTCTGATTAGGATTCCAATGTTACATGTCGGCAAAATTGATCAGAATTGGTAGTAGGGGTATATGACAAACTCAGAAGTAACTTCGGAAAGTCAGACATTGAAAAAAAAAAGAATAAGAGTATCTGACAAAAGTACCTCAAACTTCAGGGACTTGTGACATAATTAAGCCTTATAAAATATTTTGTATAAAATGTTAAATTTATATAAAATAATATTTTTAAAATATCATTTTATTTTTTAAGGGACCTTATTATTTATTCTCGCAGTGGTCCTCTGAAATGTTTGAGACGGCCCAGATTTTCTTTCAACCTCCACGGAACCATTCCCTCAACAAAGATCGTTCATCAAGTGTAGCTTTAAATTAAACTTTAGTGTTGATTCATATGTTTGATTTGAAAAACTTATTATACGACTTTTCGAACGATCAAGATAAAAATTAGAACTAATTTACGATCTAAATTAAAATCCAAATAATAAAGATGTTGGGTAAACATCCTATATACTAATATTAATATTTTTATGAGCTCTCCTGAAATAGACCGAAGTCGCCAAATTAACAGGGCTAGCTCAAGACTTGAGCTTAATTAGCCGCTGGTTGAAGCCACTTTCATTCAGCTAATGAATAAGACTACGATTGTCTGAGGGGGTTAGGTTGAGTCATTATCACACTACAGTCCCAACACAACGTGCCCATCTTTCATTCTTCACTTTGAATATTTTCTTTTTCATAAAACAATAAAATTCCCATTCATTATCATTATTCAAAGCTTTTATATTATTTTCAAATAAAAAAACATTTCCTGTCCAATCAAAATAGTTTCCATGGGACACGAATCTGTTACTCTGTCAAGCATCAACCAATGGATTCTTGACACATGCACGAGGTCAAAACATAGTATCCCATTACGTCGTCTTTTCCTTTGGAGTTTTGAGTTTTTCTCTCGTTACGTGGCACAAAAACGGTGGGGGTACTCTGAAAGCAAGATCAAAATTTTAGGACGTGGCACTATCGCATCCAATATCGTAGTTAATTGAGACACCGAGTCGTGGGGACAAGGATTTTTTCCGCTACATGTGTCTTGATATCTTTAACGTCTGCTCAGCCTTATTGACACGTAATTTGTTGCTTTTTCATAGAATGGTAATATGGAATAGACCAAATTGAAAAAACAAATACTGTATGTAAAAATGTTAACAAAGTCTTTGCAAGAAATTCCGTTATCTAACCTCGAGCGTGTGGTTCAATATTAGGGATTGATCCACTCTTAAGTAAGGTCAGGTGTTCGAATCTTGCTTTGTATATGCAGCAGCGTTAAATCTCGGGGCCAGCTGTCCCACCCATTAGAGATGTCTGCAAGAAGATTAGTCACTGCAGTCGGCGGTGGACACTCCGGTTATGGAAAAAAAAATTCGTTATCTATATAAAAATTGCATTAATGGATAATTTATAAGAATTTTACGTAAGATTTCTCTCATTATCATTCGAAGAATATTTTATATTTTTGATTTATACCAATAATCCGAAGATCATTTTAAATTGTATAAATTTTGAAACCCAAAATATTTAAATTTTCGCAAAAGAAACTATTTAGGCAAATTTATTAATTGGCTAAATTACATATTTGGTTCCTTACCCTATTTTTTAATTTCAAATAGCTCTCTTACATTGTTTTGGTATCATATTGATCCATCATGTTTCTTTTTGTTATTAAATTGGTCCCTAAGTTAATGTTCTTCCTTCGTGTCAATATCTTATTGATACATGTTTGCAATGTTGGAAAGAGAAATGACACGTGTGCGTATCTTATTGGTCCACATAGCATGAACAGTTATTTATGGACCAAATTGATAATGAAAAGAAACATGAAAGATATATAATACCAAAAAAAAACATAAAGGATCAGTTTGAAATTGAAAAATAAAGTAAAAAACCAAATACATAGTTTAGCCTTATTAATTTAAGTGAGTAAAGATGTCCGACTTTTGTAATTGTTTGTTTTGCTTTTGCATAATGATAAGTGACGACATTTCTTTAAGAAAACCTTAGAATCAAGTTTTGTGGTGATCTGGCTCCAAAAAATTAACATGTTAACTACAAATTAACACTTTACCTAATGTACTATATTAGTATTCATATTTTTAAGGTGGTTACGAAATTAAGACTATTTTTTGAATCTTGCATGGATTAAGTTGATTAAACATTGAATTGGGAGGGTTCTAGAACCCTGATTCCATTGTTTCTTGTCCTTTCTTTCAGCTGTAATTTAAACCTTTTAATCTGTCCATCTTATGTATGATGGAATTAAACCTAAAACACTTGGTCTAGATATTTTGATGATTGCTTTGGATGGATGATCATCTTGCCTTGCTTCCAATGAAGTAAGGACATTTATATGAAAACTACTAATCACGAAATGGTACAATTAAGAAGAATGTCTTTTTTGTCGTTTTATTATTTTCCTATTGCTTTCACATTTCATCTAAGTTTCAAGTACATTTGGACAAAGTTAAATCATTAGTCATGAACATAGTATGTGGTCCAAATTTTTGGAATTGAAATCGGAGGCGTATTAGTATAATATTGGGGGTCAGATTTATCATCTTAAAGAAGATGGGAGCTTCGTAATAAGAAAGGGATACTGTGATTAAGATAGTTAGAGAAAATGACTTTTACGAGGTTCATATGATTACTATTTTGTTGTTTCTAACGTTTGGCTAAGTATGGGGAGAAAGAACCAATCTGTTGTTAGAGAGTGTCTGTGAAGGATTACAAGGACAATTCAAAATGAATTTTTTTTTTTTTTTTTTTTTTTTTTTTTGGTTTACATAGGAGGTCTGGGACTAGAACCCATGACCTGGGGGAGGGGGAAATCCTAAATGTCCCTGCAGCCACCAACTGGGCTGTCTTACACGGAATGAATCTACCGTTTAATTAAGGAGGAAACTTCAAACTAGTTGTCGGGTTGAAATTTTTTTTTTTTACACCAAGAGTATTCCCCAGCCGACAGCCGAAGACTAATCCCCTTCGAGGGGTAGAGATCATCAAAGTGGATTTTGCCTCTACACGGCAGGGATCGAACCCCTGACATCATGCTTAAGAAACCCAGCTATCTACCAACTGTGTTGGGCTTTGTTGGTGTCGGGTTGAACTATTTGATTAATAGGCGTTAAAATGTTTTTGCATTGTCTTATAATAATATAATACTAATGCTCACTTTTATTATAGGTCATATTTAACTATATATATTATAAATATTAAAGAATATATAGTTAAATTTCCAAAAATTTATAAAAAAAAATTAACATTTCTATTATACTATCTGCATTAAAAATTTCATAAATGTATTTATTTACATTAATAAATAAAAGACAAAAAATTTAAAAAATAATAAATACGTTATAGAAAATACAAAGTGACTTATAAATAAAACAAGAGAATTATTCTAAAATTTGATTAATAAATACTCTCTTCGTCCCATAAAGTTAGTAAAAAACATAGAAAAGTTTTGTCTCAAATTAAAGTTAAAATAATGAATAAAAAATTGAAATTGTATTGTGTGTTTTATGATTGGTTAAATAAGGGAACGTGCATTAAATACTTGTTTTGGTAATTGGTTGACTCAGGAAACAATGTATTAAAAACATGTTCTCTTATTTTGTTAAATTTTAAAAAATTCACTAACTTTTTAATACGGAGGGAGTAGAATTATAGAGAGTAACATGAACCTTAAAAAAATTAGAGTTTTACTTTTGAGTCCCATTATTAAAATTTTGGTCCCAATTTTTATTTTTATGGACAAAAATGTCAATTTTTTTCTCTCCTCTCCTCCTTCCTCTGCTCTGCTTGTTTTCATCTACTGTTTCTCGATAAGGGGAGGGAGAGGGAGATCTATCCCTCCCCTTCCTTTGGGAAAGGGTGTGGGTTTATTTTCCCCCAGTTTTTCTGGGTTTTCTCTTGCCTTTGTGCAAGTTTTTTTGTTTTGTGTGTTTCAAGTGAAGGGATGCCTCTGGATAGTTTTTACTTTCCAGATCTGATGGTTATCTTCTTTGCTCCAATAATCGGAAGGCTACTCGTCGAGACAGATCTCTCTTTGCTGACTGTTGATTTGGCTACCGTCCAACGGCTCTCTCGTTTTAGATCTGAGATTCCTTGTCGCCGAACTGAGCTTAGTCCCAGCATCAATGAGATTGTTATCTTGGTATTAAAGGCTATTGAATCTCCTGTTAGAGTCGGGTTTTGGCAGTTGCTGATGATCCATCACATGGAAGAGTTTGTTGTTGCAGTGTATTTTGCTTTCGCATTAGTTATTATTAGTGTCAAATTTTTTGTACTGTTTCTAATCTATGAATAAAATACACCTTTTCCTTTAAAAAAAAATGGACAAAAATGTTTTCTGTACACTTTAAATTTTTGTTTGGCAAGAAACGGAAATATTTAGTTTACAATGTCACGGAAATATTCCGTGAGACGTTATTAGTGCTGTAGGTGTGAATGGCAAAGGCCCACTTTTGTTCAAAACACATATATTAAGGCCCCATTTCTTCAAGTAATATAGACCATTCACTATTGTGCATTTGCACTCTTCCACGAGCAAGCGCTAGATGCACACCATGCCACATCGCCCAAAGTTCCGCGTGAGTAATGGAGCAGCTTCCCAGCGAAAACAAGAATGAATAGTGAATGTGAATGTCTCACGGAATATTTCCGTGACACCGTGAATGGAATATTTCCGTTTTTTTATTTACGGAAATTTAAAATGCACGAAGGACATTTTTATCCATGAAAATAGAAAATGGGGGCCAAAATTTCAATAGTGGGGCCAAAAAGTAAAATTCAAAAAATTAAGATGGTAAAAAAAAAAGGGTTTTAGTTTATTAACCCCCAAATTAATCATTTGACCTCTTTTTTTGCCAAAATCCAAAATTGTCATTTGTTTTGGGTTTATAACACACTCGTTAGAGTTTAAGCGAGAAGTCGAAAAAAAAAAAATGCTCGTTGGGGGTTACACACTCGCTGCCCCCCAGCTAGCTAGCGAAAAAAAGGATTTTTCACTAGCTCTCTCGGGGGTCAGCTAGTTTGTAATTTTACAAAGCTCGCTGACCCCTCAGCTAGTTAGCTCTCTCGGGGTCACCTAGCTTGTAAAAAGGGTCAGCTAATTTGTTTCAAGCTAGCTAGTGACGGATGCAGAAATATTTAGCTGTGGGGGCAACTCATAATAAGTCTAATCTCAAGTTTTAGAATTAAAGATAAGAGGCTAAAAACAACATTTATGTATTGAATTGTTGAAAATTTACTAATATTTAAGAGGTTGTAGACATAATTTCTTAATATGATAATATTATCTTTCAACTTCTAATCATCAACTAGCCTTAGCAAACCCATAAAATAAAAGAACTTAAAATACAAGTGTCACAATCTTGTGTGTAGGTTCGCATGTGGGTCTCTATAAGTAGGTCTCTAAATCATTTTTCTAAAAATATACTCCTTTTGTCCCAAAAAATAATAAAAGTTTGCAAAAACTTTTGTCCCTAATCAAAATTTTGATTATAAATTAAAAAAAAAAGCATAGAAATTACATATTAAAATTTATGATTGGTTAATCAATACAATATCTGCTTGAAACTAACAATTGTAAAATAATAATTAGGGATGAGAGTACCCTTTGAGAACCAGTGAAGGCTGACACAAGTGGAAGGGGCTTGTGTCCCTTAAGCATGTGGTCGCGGGTTCGAGTCGTACCCGAGACACATGTGAATGGAGCAAGTCTTACTGTGAGCATCGCCCCCGAAAAGCCCCGACCGTGATGCCCTGGTTCCTCCAAAAAAAGAGTACCCTTTGAGCTCCTTTTTATGTTTTAATTTGATTTTGCTTTTGCTGTTAAAAAAAATCAATACAATATCAATAAGTGTCTTAAAAAGTTATAGTGCATATATTTAAAAATGTAATTAGTATGTCTATTAGTATTAAATTTAAGTACAACTTACCTAATTTATCTTTTATCTCTTTAATATTAATTATATTTGTTTTTTTCACTTATTGTATCTCTTATTAACTAAGTAGGAAAAAAGTTGTAAAAATAATAGTTAAGATTATATTGATTTTATAAAGATACAGTTAAATAGACACAATTTTTTTCTCAAAAATATAATTATTTAAGAATTGAGTTACTACAAGTATACAAAATTTAAAATATATATAATATATATTAAGAGTTTTTTATTCATTTTCTAAAGGGCAATATATAAAAAACTTAAATTGAAAATTCAACGTAGAAAATGATAATATTTGATATTTGAGAATTAATTTTTTTAATTTTTGCAAGGAAAAAATAATTGGGAGTTGCCAACAAGTTGAATCGAACTTGTAACCTAACTGTTAAAACTCCAAGGACAAGCCACTAAGCTAATGTAAAACATATGTATAATTTTGCACCGAGAAATATATAACTATATTTATGTATATATATATATATATTAAAAAAATTAAAAAAAATAGTGGGGCACTTGCCCCCACTTATTACCATGTAAATCCGTACCTGAAGCTAGTTGACCCCCGAGAGAGCTAGCTTGTAAAAAGCAAAAAAAAAATATTGTTCGCTAGGGGTCAGCGAGCTGTGTAAATTTACACACTCGTTGTCCCCCAGCTAGCTAGCGAAAAAAATGATTTTTCATTAGCTCTCTCGGGAGTCAGCTAGCTTGTACTTTTTACAAGCTTGCTGACCCCCGAGAGATCTAGCTTTCAAAAAAAGATTTTTCATTAGCTCTCTCAGGGGTTAGCTATTACAAGCTAGCTAACCCCCGAGAGAGCTAGTGAAAAGTCCTTTTTTTCGCTAGCTAGCTGGGGGTTACAAAGCTCGCTGACCCCCGATAGAGCTAGGGAAAAATCCCATTGAAGAGGATCAACTAATTAATTGGGGGTCAATAAACTAAGAGAAATGGAATTCTCACCCCAACTATTATCCCCACACCCCAATTTAAACAGTGAAATTTCATTTTTACCCTTCATTAAATTTCCGACTCGGGACTCTCGGAATATTTTTCCAAGAGGTACCTCTCGGAAAAGTGAAAAAATTTCCAACAACTACCTTACGGAATTTTAAAAAATTAGCATAAAAAAATAAAAAATGAAGAGGTCAAATCTTTTCACCATTTGCAACTGTACCATTTGCACAAGTTTAGCATATACTGAATTTATGCAATACTACTCTCATCAGTTTTTGGTTTTGGAATGGCTATGGGCATCAACTATGCATATATCCAGTATGTCACTTGGCGACTTCAAGTCGCTCGCGATGATAGTCCAGTATGAATAATCCCTTCAAAAGAGAAACAACTTCTAGGATTTTATTAATGATTCACACTGTTTATTATGAACCATGTGTTTGTCAATCAATATCATCTACTATGTGATATATATGCAACTAAATAAATATCATCAAGTGTATATGCAACAAGCAATAGACGCAGAACGTTAGGAAGAGACAAATCTATTTTAGTGATAAGTTTTCTATGAAAGATAAGCTACAAAAATTCCACCTGACTATTGCAGGCAATAAGTTTATGTTTTTTCAACACTAGTGTCTGCCCATGTGGCCATGTCTTTTTTCTGCTGAATTTTTCGAGAGGTACCTCTCGGAAAAATGTCCAAAATTCCGAGAGATATCTCTCGGAAAAAAAACTTTAGAAAATATTCCGAGAGTGCCGTGTTAGAAAAAATAAAGGGTGTTTTTGTCGTTTTACTGTTCAAATGGGGTGTAGGGATAATATGTGAGATGAGGAATCTAAATCTCATAAACTAAAACCAAAAAAAAAAAAAAAAAAAAACTTGTTGAGCTTGCCCATGATCTAGGTGACTAGGCATAGAACCATATTTTGACCCAATGGGCCGTGTTTAAAGGGAGTTGAAGAAGTGTTTGAACTTTGAAACAATGTTGGAAAGGCTTAAACTTTCCCACCCGGATTATTTGCATTTACACCCCATCCTTCACGTAGAACCATACTTAAGTGAAAAATAATCTTCGGCATGTCTCTCTACACGGATGTGTAAATCTATCTAAAAGTGTTCTAAAGAAGTGTATATTTAATGAATTTTCTCATCCTCAGCCTCAATGAAGTAATTTTGCATTGAAAAAAATGAAGATTCAATAGTATAAAGAGAATAAACTTAGTTTTTCAATATTTTTTTTACCCTTTTTAACCTTTTATCTCTAGCCCTAATGGCTGAGTTAAGCAAACCCTTTTTTTAAAGGTAAATGCTAATATTTAAGAAACTAAATATGATAAGAACTTGTGGAAAAATATGGTTTTTTGTTTTCTCGAAATATGAAAGAATACACACTTAAGAATATTTTTTCATTATTAAAAACTTTAACAATACCCTTTTTTAAATGATACTCTCACATTTTATTTTAAGCTATAGGAGACGTAGGGAGAAAAGAAATGGAATTAAATATAAAGAAAAAAAGAGAAGTGAATTATTATATGAAAATAGGGAAGAAAAAAAATTAAAAGAAAAAAATGAGATATATATAAGAATATTAAAAAAATAGCAAAAATATAAAAATCGATAATTTTTTTTTCCATTTGTATAAAACAATAAAAGAAAAACCCTGGTGGTGTAACCATTAACAACTGGGGTTTGAAATTTGAAATCCAAGTTCTTGAATCCTTGTCATAAGGTGTATTTATTGAGTAATTATTAGGTGGTATGGTTTGAGATTAATTATCTCGGATAAATCATCACTATTTATTATTTATTTTAGGTATTTTAAAAAAAAAAATATGAATGATTGACAGAAAATGATATGGGGCCACCAACGTCGTGTTGGCCTAGTGGTGAGCTCACTAGGATCCTTAACCAGTGGTCTCGAGTTCGGGCCCTGGATATGGACAAACACTCGTTGGGAGACCCCTCATCCCCAAGGGAGCTCCGTGGGTCGGGATGGATTAGTTGGACCACATAAAGTGAAGTTCAAAACACCATCTGCGAAAGGAAAAAAAAATGATCTGGGGCCAATTTAATTTCACGTAGTAATTAAACCAAGATGCAGCTTATCACTTATCTAATTACCTGAAAAGAAACTGTAAAACTGGTTATAATCACAACTCTTACCCTCCTTGATCCCTCAACAAATTGCAAAAACAGCTTTGTATAAACTCTGCTGTCAATAAATATATAACATTTCTGTTATAAAAAAAATAAATAGAATAATATATCAAACACAAACAACAACAATATCATACTGAATTGCAGCCAAAACCCATACGGGGATTACTTCGGTACCCTCTGCAAATAAAGGGTTGTTGTATCCTTTTTATTTAATTCAGTCAAATAGTGACATATGTGCTTACTTACCACATAAATGCTACATTAAATAGACATAATTACACATTATTAATTTTGCAATTAGTTCCTGAAATATTTTTGCAAAACCAACATTCCCAAAATTAAAAATATTCCTCATCTATCTTTTCTTCATCCTCTGAAACTAATCCCCCATATATTTACATAGGGTATTGAAGTAATCCCCCATATATATTAAAAGAACACCATGTTCTCAACTTCCTTTAGTTTGAAAATATCTAAAGTCCAGAGGATCATAACATATACTCTTTATTAAAAGCTGAAAAAATAATTTTTTATTATGTAAATAAAGTTTTAGAATCTCATCAATAGATGCATGTGAGCCAGAAATTGTGAAAGCATTAATACTTTCAAGTCGAAAAGGAAATTAAGGTGAAACTAAAAGCAACACTGATGCATTTGGAACATATATACCTGCTGTGTATATAGGATGACGCCTAATGTAGGCACATTACCTACCTATTTCTAATTCATGTGAACCAGCTAATTAAGGGCAATGTCAAAAAAAGCACAAGCAAAAACCATAGGTGCTCACGTGAAAGAGAAAAGAAAGACACGTGCAGGTTCACGGAAGATTTAAAGGGAAGAAATGAAGTCAACGGCTAAACATACATGTGCCAACTAGACAATAACAGCCACAGGCCCAAGGATTAGTCTAGTTTTGGTCATACTCATCAGGACAACTTTGACATCCAAAAAAAACACAAATTAAAGTACAAAACACATAGGATTCTAAATTTCTAATTTCAATAACTATGATCGTCTTTTTAAATTAATATATATTAGTATATATGTACGTATGATTGCTTAATTGTGCCGTTGAACATTTTAAAAATGTGACAAATAATGAAAACCTCATAAGATGAGGTAATACGTAACAAGTACCTCAGCAAGGTAGTTGTTGAAGGAAAGGAATTTGAGTGGAGAAGAGTGATCATGCATGTAGCTAAACAAGAGTTAATTAATGGCAACTTGGACTTTTTAATACAGTACTCCCTCCGGTCCTTATTATAAGGCATACTTAACCGAATTATAAATACTAAGGAAAGTGGTTGGTTTCATGAATTCTATGAGAATATATTGTAACATTACAATTTTATCCCTAAACTTTTCTTGGAAAATTCAAACTCATTAATGAACACCAAAAAACACATAGATAGTCAAAACATTTAACAAGGGCAAAAAAGAGAAAACGCAATAAATGATGCATAGGAAATATAAAGTGACTTATAATTAGGACCAACAAAACCTTCTAGAATGTGCCCTATATATAGGACCGAAGGAAGTAATTTAATGCATTAACAAGTAATTATCATTTTGTGAAAATAATAATAATAATAATAATAATAATAATAATAATAATAATAATAATAATAATAATAATAAGAGATATAATTTGCTGACATACATGTGCTAATAACTCCACGAACCAAACATTAAAAATTGTCAGCAAAGAACTTAGTAAGTAAAATTGAATATCTCAGTATATCCTAGTAAGTAAAATTCGTATCAATTCCTTTATAAAAAAAAATGACAACATAACCTTGGATGCTTTTATAAAAAAAAAACAAAACAAACATAGCCTTGGATGCTTTTATATAAAAAAAAAAAAACAAAACAAACATAGCCTTGGATGTTTTGGGCATGACTCAAGTCACTCAATTGCAAGAAAAGGTTTCTCAAATGTTGAAGTGATTAATCATAGGATGGAGTTTTAAAAACATACTACACAATAAAAAAAAAGGGAATTTTTATCATGCAATCCAAAATTGGATGGTTGCTATGCAACCTTTTCTTAAATCAATAAGAAGTTGTCACCTATGCCATGTCATTATTTGAAGTACTTAAAATTAGTTTTTTGCAATTTAGTCCAACATAAAAAGTAAATTAAAAATTTAGTCCTTCGTACTTATAGACAAATTATAACTTTTAATTTTAAATTTAGTCACTTGGATTAAGCCTTTTTACACAAGTGACTAATTTTAACTACTTTTAATTTTTTTTTAAATTAAAAGTTATAATTTGTCTATAGGTACAAAGGACTAAATTTTTAATTTACTTTTTATGTTGGACTAAATTGCAAAAACCTAATTTTAACTAGGTTTAAGAAAAGGTTGCATGACAACCATCCAATTTTGGATTGCATGATAGTAACTCCCAATAAAGGCGAATGCTTTAATGGGGAATTTTTTCTGGAGGTCATTGAATAGGTTTTTTTTTTTTTTATACCTCTTTGACCCTTTTGCACATTTCCAAATTTGCGTTAATTTTAATTTTACTTTAACATCCCTTAACCACCACGGTACGGCCACAGCAGCCCCCCCACCCATCCAATGGAATGCGATGGAAAATGTCCATGGCGATTGCGAAGGAGGAAACGAATTTGGTGGCTTCAGATCAGGGTTGCCAATGAGTAGTGTTCCAGTGGTGTACAAGACGGGGATGAAGGTCCTTGTGGCGACAATCGTGGCCGTTGATGATAGCCGGCCCGTCATATATGAGTCTGTTTGATTGGGTGATGGAGAAGCCCAAACGCGCGTTTGACATAAGCTTCCCCTTCTGAGTTTTCACGTTTGTGTTGGTGGGCTGCGAATTCAAACACGCTCATAGTCGTGATGGTTAACGGTGAAAGTGGTGAGGGAATAATGAAGAAGATAAGGACAAAAAAGTAAATGCACATAATTTTCAGATTAATCTCAGTGATCCAAATAAAAAGAGTCAAAGAAGTCAAAAAGAGCATTCAATGCTCACTTGGGTTTTCCCATGGAAGAATTCACCTTTAAAAAAGGATTGCTTTATGCTTAATCCAAGGGGAGTTTTGCGATTTATCATTTGCATTCAACACTGAAAAAATAAAATAAACTAAAAATTCACAGAATATGAGAAGGAGAAGAAGACCTGACTCAAGGTTGTCCTACCTACCTCTCTTTTGCATATCTCCAATAAATACATACGTTCTGTTAGCTTAAAATTTACTACTTACTTTTTATTTTCCATATCATTAATTCTTTAATATATTCTCTTACTTAATTCATATTCATCATTAATTCTTTAACATATTCTCTTAATTAATTCATATTCCAATCCTTAATCTCACATATGTTAATAAAAATCTCACATATTAATCACAATGTTTTACTTATCTTAATCTCACATATACCACCAACATAGGTTGGGACAAGTAGCAAGTGGCTCGGTCTCGCTTAAGCAATGTCTCGAGATCGCTTAAGCAACAAAAAAAATTTATATATACCAATAACATGCATGCTAGTATTATCGATTTTTTTTTTAAAAACTTTTTGATAAAATTCGTCGTTGCCATCCGTGACTTCTTTCTTTTTTATTTTTCTTTTTTTAATAATAAAAGTATGATTTTTTAAAAAATAAAATAAAAAATAAAAGTCGTGATTTTATTCACGATTGTTTTCTTTTCTTTTCTTTTTTAAATTTTTGTTTAAAAATAAAAAAGGAAAAGTTTATTGCGTTTCTCTCTTCTTAAGCACATATGCTTATATGCTTGGCCAAGTGAATACGAGTATTTTTTTTCATTTTCAAAGGGAAACTTTCCTTAAACAAATATGCTTATGATAAGCACATACTGTAACATGTAAGCAAAAGTGTTGAAGATGCTCTTATAAATGATCTGCCTTTTTCTCTGCACACAACAGTAACGAAAGATTCAAACATTGATGAAAAGGCTGTTGCACAATAAATAAGTTACTGATTTTCATATAGTGAAAGATGCCCAATGGAAGCAATGCATAGAGAAAAAGCTGCATAGAACAAATAACTCCACATATATCAGTTCTGCCTCAAGGGAAGCAATGGTCAGAAGAGAGCTTGACTTGCAAGGACGAGGAGTGGTAGGACTAGAACAGAGGCAATTCAATTCCAAGGTTTCAAATTTTGAATTGAGTAGTAATTCAATTAATGCATGCTTATATGTGCATAGTTTTCATTTCTCTTCCTTTTTTCACCTAATCAATTGACTTTATCTAAGCTTCATTACATAATTGAATTTCCAATTTTTCAAAATTAAAAAAAAAATAAAATTAAACAACAACAAATAATTATGATTTATAGAATTATAGGTCATCTTGGTTAGAGGATACTAGCTCATCATCAACAGCGTTATATGCCTTTGATACTCTTAACTACCATACTGTAGTTTTTTCACCACATGATACAATCCTGTCAAATCTTGCAACATGTAAATGACATTAAATACGAAGATTGACGGTTGTTGCTGACATTGCACCTATTTATTTCATTCATCCTCAATTAGTTAACCTTTTACCGTGTTGGATTTTTTAGCCCAAGTCCCAAGTCCCGTTGCTTAAAACGCCTTCCTAATCGTTGTTACAATCAACAACATACAGTAGCCTGTGGTCATTGAATGGTCTTAAGCGATCTCTCTAGCATTTTAGGTGGTCAAGATAAAATAACGACATGATATTACATAATATAATCAAGATAATTGTTATCCTCATGTCCAGTATATAGTGTACACCAGATAATAATGATATTGATGAGATGATGACGGTAGTGATAGCATCATTGTGAGAGTATGCATGAGAAGAGAAAATGTATTATCCTATCATACTCATTCTTAATTCAGCTCCCTCATCATTAATATTATAGAAAATACACAAAGTAGATGCTCCCTCCGTTCCTTTTTATCTGTCATATTTCCAAAAAAAACACGTCTCTTAAAAAAATTAATCATTACTTAGATTTCCAATACATTAATTATGTTTTTTCCCACTATACCCTTTCTCTTTCTATAATTATTAATTTTTCTCCACTACTTACGTAAAACAAGACTTATTAAATAGGGGCAAACATGGAAAATAACATTTATTACACTCTTGAATTTCTCAATATGACAGATAAAAAGAAACAAAATAACTCTCCAAAAAACGACACTTAAAAAGGAACGGAGGGAGTAGGATAGAATAAGTCAACAATATAGCACTATCCTATTGTCTCGATAATAATAGAATAAAAAAGACTTTCTTGGAAAAATATGTTGAAGATAGTTGTGTCGTGGTAAAATCCACTGCCTTAAAAAAAGATTTTCGGATGGCCAAGATACAACTATACCAACCGGTTCTTGCTCTCAAGGTTAGCACAGCAGTTCTCTAACTCGTGCACTCGAGGCGGAGAGCTTGGAATCTCACAAAGTTAGATCGCTTTCAAAAGGAAAAGAAGAAAGAACAGGAAGAAAGGAAGAAGACAAAAGGGGGTCAAATTTTCTGTGTATCAACCAGAAAGAAGAAACATCATGGTATAACCTTTGGATCAGCCACCCACCAAACAAGAAATTTGTGGCCAATAAAATGTCATCATAATCTAACTGAAACTGCTGAAATAAAGGCCCATAAAAATTGCAACAACCAAATTTTAAAAACATGGTTAATTAAAAAGAGTTTTGATTTTTGACCCTCAAAAGTGAAATTTTGGCCCCCATTTCAATTTTTTGTGGACAAAATTACCCTTCTCTGTGTTATTTTTTCCGTTTCTTCCTTGACGGAATAGCTTTTTCGTCCCTAACGAGACATAATATTTCCATCTACAAAGAAACGGAAGAAGTTATCAGCAACAGCACCTCCATTGTGATTTTTTTATATATGTCAGCCATGGACAAGCTTATTCTGTACTCCTTCCAGTTTCATTTATAAGCAAAAAAAAAAATTCATTCATGGTCTTAAATATAAGGAAAAATTAACCAATTTTCTATTCCCAATACAAACATTCTTAAAATATCCCTACAGAATGGTTGTAACATTTAATTTTTTGTTTATTTCCAATGCAAGTTTCCTAAAGTAGTCGATTTTTCTATGAATTTAAAAAAATTTAATGTATTCAACTAACTTTCTTAATACTTGTGAAATTAGTTTTTTTGCTTAAAAATAAAACCGGAGGGAGTAGTTTTGAGCATCTATGATGAACTTTTGCTGAAAATCATGTGCAATATATGAACCATATAATTATCGTATATTGTTAAATGCATTATATGGAGGTGTTGCTGCTGATTACTTCTTCTGTCTCTCTGTAGATGAATTTTTTTATCTCTCGGTAGATGGAATTTTTCCATCACGGGATAGATGAAAATTTTTCGTCTCGTTAGGAACGAAAAAGCTATTCCGTCAAGGAAGAAACGAAAAATAACATACAGAAGAGTAATTGTGTCCACGAAAAATTAAAATAGGGGCCAAAAATCAAAACTCAATTAAAAAAAAACGTTTAGCCACTGGCTTGCGGCGGCACGTGTGTGATTTGGGCCCAACAAATCCACTACCAAAACTCAATAACTTATTTCTCAATATGTAAAAAAAAATAGAATATAAAGAATTAAGATGAATGCCATTAATTTCAACATACCTCACTATCTTATTGTATTTTTCACGTTCTGACCACCCAGCGAACCTTAATTTTTACTAATATCCCTTTATTGAGAGAGGGTCCATCCTGGAATCAGTTCACCAAAAATGTCATTCTATGTCAAAATCTGTAACGTTGCCTAATTAGAGTAGGATTGGCTTAGTTAGAAGATTACTTTGCTCAGTTAGAATATTTTTTATTGAGGCTTGTTATATCCAGTAACCAGCTTTAGACGTTTTAACGATATTTAAACATCCATTTAGATGTAAGATTTGATTTGTCTAATATGCATAAATTAGTGGACCAAAGATAATAAGAAAGGGGGTGATTTGATGTATATGTTTAAGTCCACGAGACTTTAACACAAACCTTTTTTTTTTTTTTTTTGAAGGGAACACAAACTCTTTTGAAATGGAAGACTCGTGGACTCTATTGCATCTCCTCAAATTATATCACTCCTCAGCATTCGAAGAAGCTTTTAAGATAAAAATCTACTGCATCCGATCTCAATATAAATAAATAAATAACTTTATATTTGTTAAGAAACTTATTAGGTAATTGTATTTTTTACTTCAAATAGATCAATGTTAAAAATAATAATAATGAAAATGAGAATGAAACAAAAATAAGATAAGACAATAATTTTATAAGGATATTTAAAAGAAAATTTAGAAATGATTGTATTTAATACTACCTCCGTTCTTAAATAATTGTCATTTAATTAAAAAAAAACTTTTATTTATATTTACTTGTCACTTTAGAAATCCAATGTAAGATTAGTTATTATTTTTACAACTTTGTCTCAATCTAATTAATAGAATAGATAAGAAAAATGTAGAAAATTACTGTTTACTATAAAGAGATAAAGAATAAAATAGATAAATTATTGATTTAAAAAAAAACATATTAAATATATTTTTTAATAATTCACGCTCTATATATTTAAAAGACAATTATAAAAGAATGGATGTAGAGTTATAGACATGTAATAATACAAAGTTAATTAATTTTTTTTTCTATATTTAAGATAAATATATCACATCTCAAAATATACAACATTAACTTTAATAAAGGTTTAATCATGTGCCCAAGCCCATCCAGACATTTCCTAAACCAGGGCATAAAAAAATAATAAAGTTTCTATTTATTTAAGTATGTAAAATTTTAACATCAAAATTGTTATAGAATGATGATTGGACTAAGTTGTTTATGTTGATCACGTTTACCAAATGGTCTCGTCAGCCAAGTCTATATCCATATTATTGGATTAGTTGAATAACTCAAGCCCTATTTGCCTAAGCTTCTATCTCGGTCCACATTATCCAGGGTTGATTAGGTCATATTTATCATTATGGACTACTCTTAGCATAATCACTTATTCAAACTGATGATAAGTTGATGATTAGGATGACAACGACTTTTGATATTTTTGCTATTCCAACAACTCGATAAACGTGATCTCACCAAGTTGCATATCGTAGTCATCCAAGCAATCCTATATATATTACTTGAATTCTCAGATATTTCTAATTCATCTCACACAAACACACACTCAAATACTGATTTTTTGTTGCCACGTTCATTCATCAGGAACTAATTGTCAATGTCATACATCAAAATCAGTTCAAACTTCATCTTAGAAACTTGGTGTGATGTCCTAGACAGTGAGGACCTCCAAGGGTATGGGAGATGACCTTCAAAGGAGCCTCTGTCTAGGGTTGCTATGTGATGTTTGGGGGAAGTCCTCAGGTGGCTAAGGGAAAGAGCCAGGGAGCAACCCTAATCACTGGTGTGTGAGGATGGCAATTAGGGTTAGAGGACGTACCTGAGTCCAATGTAGTACGGAGCTACTTATAGGGGGGCTGGTTGCCCTAATGGGCTTGCTTTAGGCCCAAGTAAGGCCAGCCTGTATTGAGCTGTGAGTGGATAGGCTGTCCTTGCGGATAAGGTGGTGAGCTGTCCTTGTGGATAAGAAGGGAGACGTCATCATGTCCTAGGTGTCGGACTTGGGAAGGTGTCGGACTTGGACGTCGGGCCTGAGTTGGAGAGTGAGGTCGGCCCGTATCTGGCGTCTATTCGGCCGTTGAGCATTGAGCTCGGCCAAGCGCTCAGAAGGCTTCCTGAAGGGTCCTTAGGACTTTGGCGAGGTCGTCTGAGGACCTCGGCTAGGCCGAGTCCACCACACTTGGACCATAACATATTCGATATCCTAGACACTTTAAAAACATACGGAAAAAGAAAAATAATAAAACCACAAATAATTAACTAAATAAAATTTTTAAGGATTAAATTTGATTCAAGTCGAATCTTGATGTTGATAAAATAGATTTATTTAAATTTATTTGTTTTGTTGATAATATATATATATATATATTTTTTATTTTTTTTTTGGTTGCCCACCCCGGTTCCCTAAGTACTACCTAGGTACATCCGGATCCGACCCAGGTCGCGTGCCTGGCTATGGCAGGTGAGTCTCCCAACATGAATTTTCTGCATTCACAAGGACTCGAACTCGAGACCTTGCTTAAGCGAGACCGAGCCGCTTACCACTCGTCCCAACCCATGTTGGTTATATATATATATATATATATATATATATATTTATTTGTTGAAGTAAAAATACATGAATGCACTTCTCTTTGGATTTGGATTTGGATTCTTTTTCTTCTCTTTTCTTTCTCGTCCCACTAGAAGACACAAAATTGACCTGGGGCACCGGAAAGCTAGCTCAAAAGTTTGCTTAACCTTTTTCTTGCTTTACAACCACTCCCTTCTTCATGAATTGTTTGCACGTACTTTTCATTATTTAATGTTTTAAATATACTATACAAAAACACAAACCCTACAAGGCACGTGAATAGCCAAGCAAAGCATGTGGGTGAGAATGAATGTATCCCCAGGTGGATTTTGAAACTAAAAGCAACCAAATACAATAGAAAACGGCTCATTCAATGGGAATGGGGCAAAAAATTAAAAGGAAATAAGTTAGGTGCTATTAAGCAATAATGTGGTATTATTTTTAAATGAGAACAAGACATGTAACCCAATTTGTCAAGTTTTTTTATTCTAGGTCATTGGAAAAAATACTTCAAATACCTATGGCATATTGTGTATTCTGTACTTTGTCTGCTTTGTACTAAATTTTTTTTTTTTAAATACTACTATGGTCTTTATGGAGTATAAGAAAAAGAAAATAACTTCACACTTATTTTAAAAAAAAATTAGTTTATTGTATTTAATTTTCTTATATTCATAAAAAATGTAGCTACCTTATAAAAGTTGCATTATGAATGAAATAAAAATTAAAAGAAATAATCATTTTATGATAATATTTTAGGAATGATTTGATTTCGAATAGAAAGTTAATTATTGCAGATCAAGATAGGTATTTTCTTTTAATATTTTTTTTCTTATATTAAAGACCGGATGAAATATAAAAAAAAATTTATTAATCTTCTTAAACTTTATTTCATTCTCAATGTTACTTAATTACCTAAAAATTTATAAAAAAAATGGTTATGTCAGTTAATTTTTATTTCATTCTTAATATTATTTTCCTAAAATACTTCTATATTTTTTTAATAAGCACAATTTTAAAAATATAACCAAAAAAATTATTTTTTTCCAATGTACAAAAAAAATAGCAAAATCTTTTAAGAAAAATATAAAAATTGACAAATCACGTGTTAAATTGAAACATATACCCACGCCCTTATCATATACAGTACTTAAGAAAAATATATTTGGTAACAGTACAATAGATGGAAGGTAATTCAAAGGGAAGGCGGCAAAAATTCAAATGGACTGTCTTAAGAAAAAGCATCCAGTATACGTAAAATACAATAACTGTGACCTGGTTTGTGTCATACTCAAATTTATTGGGCTACCCAGATGAAATTAAATATAAAGAAAGAAAAATATTCCTTATAGTTTTTATTACAGGTCATGTTAAATATAATACAAAAATTAATAAGAATAATTATATTTTTCGATATTTTAAAAATACACTTTAACATTAAAAAAAATTTCTCCTAATTTGCATTAAAATTTTTCAAAAATGTATTATTTTGACATTAATAAATAAATATCAAATAAGAGAAAATAATAAAAAATATCCTAAAAACTAAAAAAAATGATTTATGAATGAATTTTTTTTTTTTGAAATATAGCTACTACTAAAAAAATGAAAATACAAACAAGTGTCCTTATGGCACTTGGTGTCCTTATGACACTTGGTAATAAGTTAAATATACTCCGTAGTAAAAATACATGAAAATATGTGATTTTTTTGTATTCTCGAGACAGGAAAAATGATCATTTATGATTTATTTTTCTATACTAATAATGTTAATGAGTGTTTGTGTGTAGGACACATGTTAACAAGATCATAAATAAAGTGTGAAAAAAATATAAGAAAGGAATTGGAAAAATGGAGAGGCAAGGGTCGGTTGGAGATGCAGAGAGGGGGGATTTGACATTTACGTGTTGTTTCTTTCCGACTTTCACTTTCACTTTCTGTGTGAATCTGAATCTGATACACAAAAACACAATATCCAAGGCTGTAAAAGGCGTTGAAATCTGGAGCCAAGTATCGTCCTCTCCGTTTGTCATTCTGATGTGTTATTATGTGTACCATGTTGTACAACAAGTCTTCTACAGAGAAACTCAATAAGAGAGAGAAAGAGAGAGAGACACACAGTTAACGTGAATAATATAGTATTCCCTCCGATCTTATTTATAAGATCCTTTTGGTGATAAATTTGATATATTTTCTCAAAATTTGTTAGTGGCGTTGGAAATATGAAAATTTGATATACTTTCTCAAAACTACCCCTATAATTATTATTGGAACTCTAAAAAGTGTTGACTTTATAAGGGTGTTAGTGAAAAGAAGTAATTAAATGTTATTGAAAATTGGAAAGGGGTCTTATAAATAGGACCAAAATAAAAATCTCAAAAGAGTCTTATAAATAAGACCGGAAGGAGCATGTGTGTGATTGTAGTGGGAGCTAGCTAGCGTGGCAGCACGTCTTACGGGGGGCACCCTCTCCCGTTATGGATAAAACATGGAGAAGGGTTAACTCTAATGCATCCAAAGTCCAAACAAGCAATTCCAATCCCCAAAAAAGAAAAAAGAAAAAGAAACATTACCCTTATTTGATACTATAAAACTTTCTTTGAAACTTTCTTTTTTAGTAATTATTTGTGCAGTCACTTTTTTTTTTAATTTTTAATGAATATAATTACTTTTATTTGCTTGAGATTTTTATTATTTAACATTTTTTAAAATCTCAATAATAATTATAAAAGAAATTTTGAAAAAACAAATATTCAGCGCCTTAGAAACGCATGTTAACAAATTAAAATTAATGAAAAGTTATTAAAAAATGTAGTTTGTGAAGTTTTCGAGAGAAAAATAATGTGAGTTTATGATTCTTTTTCATTTTTAATAATCTTAATCAGTGTTCCTTTAAATTATTTTAAAAAAGAATATCAAATATTATCAATTTTAATATCACGGTATGTTAATTAATTTTTTAAATTTAGATAGCATTAAAAAAAAGCTTATGTTAAAAATCGGAAAGAGTTGTATTAATTTACATTAAAAAAAGTTACAATTTTTTTTTTTTACAATACACTTTTGAGGAAAACAGTGTGTTTGGTTGACTAATTCCATTTCTACATCCCGCTCCGAGTACATTGTCCCATTTTTTTTAACTAGTAATTTTACCCTTGCATTGCACGGGTTTATTTTTATTTTTTTAAATTATTATAAATTTTGGAAATATGTCTTTTAAAATAATAAGTTAATATGAACTTTTTATAAAAATGATTTACATGTATTTAGAAATGAATAGTCATAAACATTTACCTTTGAATCTAGTTTCAGCTACCAACCTTTTCATTAATAAAAATTAAATAATAATGTATCAACTATGTGATTTCTAATTTTAATTAACAATATAATTTCTTATATTAAAAAAAATCCAACTCATTTTGATTTTTGTTTTATTTAATCCATCATTTCAAATGCATTTTGTTAGTAATTCGTTTTGCAAGTCCAAATGCAGCTATTTTTTTACCATATATATCATCATCATTATTATTATTACATCTGTCCCAAAATATAAGACATGTTTTCACACTTTTAATTAGTTCGTGTTTATAAGATTCGAACTTTCAAATTACTTGCTTGTATTAGAACTTCATAATTGTAAATAAGTATATTGTCTAAAGTATAAAATAACGCATCATTATTTTTCACAATTTAAATTGCACCATATTGTATAAATTTTTGGATTTTTTTTAAATTTGAATTCATGACTGAGTAAATATTTGATTGTATATATTAAGCTAAATCATTATACCAAATTATAGCTAATCTTTAATACTTATATATCCGTTTTTTCCGTTGTACCCAAAATTTATTATTCATAATGATGCTCTGTTTAAATTTTTAATACCAATTTGCATATATTATGACTTGTTTGTATTAGAATTTCTGAAATTACAACATTATATTCGTTTTTTTCTGGTTAATTATCATATGACGGGTTGTTTAAGCATTATATATTTTTTATGTCAATATTTGATTCAAATTATTTCCTTTTGAAAAGATCATTAATAACCAGTGCAAATTGTAATAATATCGAAATGCAAATTGTATGTTTGCGGGCAATTTTTATATTTATGTGTAATCCAAATTGTACTAATAAAAATTTACTAAAAAAACCTTAAAATAAATATTTATTCCCGTGCGATGCACGGACAAACAAATTTGGAGGGAAAAGCAAGGATGAAGGAGAGAAAATGAAAATGACAAAAATGTCCTCAACTTCTCCTTTTTTATAATATGTTGACTAGAGTCCAATTAGAATATACTTCCGGTATTTTATAGTGGTTTAATTTTGGTTCAAGTTATAAGATTTTATTTTATATAAGATTTTTTGAGAATTTAATCTTGGTTGTAATGATAAGCTTTTACTCCAATTTTTAGTGATATTAAATTATATTTTTCATAAGTATCCATATTTATAGTTTAAAAAATATATATGAAATGTTCACCATTTTAATATTCCTGACAAAATTAATCAACTTGAATTTTTCAAAAAACATTTTATTTTAAGAACTGGAGGAAGTAATCAACTTTCAACTTTGGTATTCAGTCACATTTAAAAAAAATAAACTGCAGTGTTAAGAAGAAAAAAATAATATTGAAGTTTGTTACTTATGCTCGGATGTTTATTTACACTTTGGATTCATGTTATGCATGTGTGGATACTTATGTTCCACTTTGCATATCTGGTGATATATATATATATATATATATATATATATATATATATATATATATATATATATATATAAAATCCTTATATTCTTAAAGTAATTTTTTTTTTATTTTCATTCGCATCTCAACTTTGTTTTATGTTTTTTTTTTCAATTCCTTTCGCATTATAACATATCATTAGTTACTTATATTTTTTCTTTATATATATCTCTTTTCCTTACACCTCTCATTATACCTTAACCTCAAAAATGAGGTATATAGTACTTCCGAAAAGTATATGCACGATGTTTTTGGTTTTGTTGGTTGTTGTCTTTTGGAGTGGCGGGGTAGCTAGATAAGGTATGAGCAGGGTACTAATAAGCCTTTTCCTCTAGTTTACTTTGTATAATAAACTATAAAGTGGATGTCATGGCTCGTCTCAAACTAACATGGATTTAATATGGGTCACAGCAAAAACTTATTTGGAAACGTACTATAATCATGGATGAATTACCGGTATATAAAAGCTAGATTTAAATATGAAAATAGTCCCCATAAATACTGATTTTTTGAAATTAGTCCTTGTTTTTTTTATTCCTACATTTTAAATTCGTTTTGATTTTGATCTCTACATTTTGAATTTGTTTTGGTTTTGGTCCTACGATGTTATCTTTGATGAAAAATGTTGACATGGCCTACGGAGACCACTTCAACAGTAACTTATCTATCTTACGTGGACCACCTTTATTTTTAACATTCTTTCCCATTATGGCAAAAGATGCTGAAAATACTTTTGATAAGTTCACGCGAGGATCATTCTTTGAGAGAAACCTTGGGTAATAGCTCATACTGAACCAGAGGGTCCCACAGAGGGAATGTGGACCAATCAGGAAATGGGAGAAAATGTTGAAGTCTTGAAAATGAAGGTGATCCATGTAGGAGAAAGAGAAGTTAGTGTTGCTGTTAGGTCACGTCAGGATTTTTTATCTAGAGTTACGTTCATACCGAAGACTAAAACCAAAACAAATTCAAAATGTAAGAACCAAAACCAAAAAAATAAAAAAGTAGGGACTAATTTCAAAGAACTCAATATTTATAGGGATTATTTTTATATTTAATCCTAAAATCTATGTATGTTTTGTTCATATCAGCAACAAACTATACTATTTAGTTTGTACAAACTCACTCCTTTTGTCTCTATATATAAGACCATTTCAGAATTTTTTATTTTATTCCTAATTATAAGATCATCCACACATGTGGACAAGAAACTTGTCCCTAAACGGACCCATCTATTATTTTATTATGCTTCACACTTTTATATACTTTAAGGACAAATCTCATATTTTCTCTCTATCCATAAACCAACTTTTATCATTAAAATGGGTCTCACACGCTACCTCATGCTTTTAAAATTATTGATTGTTGTTATTTTTCTCTCTTCCCTTTCTCTCATTTTCTTTGTCCTAAAATAGGGACAATCCATAAGTAGGGACATATCATACTTCCCACACCGGTACAAAATATTAGGGACAATAATTTTTTTTAATTAAGAACAATGAATTTTTACCTAGTGTGAATGTCCTAAGATTCTATACCAATTTGCAGTAACAATTAATTACTTCTTTTCACAAATACTCTTATTCACTTAACATTTTTTAGATTTTCAATACTATTAATACTTTAATAGTGATAATTTTTAAAATATATATCAAATGTACGTTCACATTTCTAATACAATTAACTAAATTAACAAATTTTCTTAAAAAATATGAAATTTACTAAAAGGATCTTGAATATAGGAACGAAGATAATACTATTCTTAAAAATCAGTATAGTATTAATCAATAACAGTAAGTTAGGTTATCTGAAGCTTAATTATTTGCAAATAAATCATTCTCATATGATTTGCGTTGACTTTAGTAAGAAACCAGGCACCGATGTCCCATGACTAAATGGCGTTTTTCAACTAATAAAGATCTTGTTCATTACTTATATACATAGCATTATGGCCCATGAAGCACGTGGTCTACTTGCAAGAAGTACTAGTATACTACTACTAGAAAATTGCTCGTGTGATGCATGAATCTTAAATTTCGCTATTCACTATTTATTCAAACATTAAACATTAATTTTATTTACATGCGACTATTTTTTTTAGAGGACAATAAATTTATCATTTTTTGGAATTATATTTTATATGGTATTTTTTTAATTTATACAAATTTACAATGAAAAAAAATTTATGTAATCAAATCGGAATACAATATTTATAATTAGATAAAATAAGAAAAGAAAATTTAAAAAAATTTATAATATGTGAAACAATCATGAATACTTTAAAAACTTTATGAATATAGCTGTTATTATTTTTATCCGTGTTTTTCTGGTGGGGCAATTATATAATATCAAATTGGTATGATATATAATACACAAACTTCTGTTTATATATTAAGCAAAATATAAATATTTAAATATGTCTTTTGTCACACACTTATCATTATCAGGAAAAAAAGGCAAAGTTATTTGACACATGTTGAAGTGAAAAAATATAAGCATATGTCTTCTCTATTTTCATCAATTTATATATATAAAAGTCACATTCCCGGATATTTTAGTTTTATTTTTTTCCTCACTTTTTATCATACTAATTATATATTAAAGAAGGTAAAAGCAAAAACTTAATGAATAGAAAAAAGCCATACCTTTAGATAACAGTTCTACAAAACATCAAGCACGAAGAAATTGGAATGTATATTTCGTAAAATCTTATAGCAAAAGGAAAATTAATTGAATATGCAAAATTGAAAATCTTATATATTGATAAAAATAAAAAAAAATCTAAATGTTTACCCATAGAAATAGGATGATAGCAAAGATAAGAGAAACAAAAATCATTTCAATGAGGCATGATGTGTGGAGATGGAATAAAATTGGCCTTATATACAAAATGATATTTTCCAATGAAATGAACCATAACTTTTCAATTGCTAGTTACATATTAAAACAATTATAGAATTAATGAGAAACTGGAGACAATTAAGAAGGTGTGGTGAATGGTGACCAAAAGATTGCAATCCAAAAGACACTTTTTTAAATTTTAAATTATATTGTGGTAAAGATTTTAAGCACCTCTCACCATTTTAATTGAATGAAGGGTCTATTGCAAAGAAGGGTGACACTCCTTTTCGTTGAATCGGATACAAATTGGATAATAATTTTTGTTATTAGAAACAACATGAGCGAATTTTCACTATAAGTGATACTAAGATTTTAATTTTTTTTCTTTAAGAGCTTCAACTACTTATTATTGCAATAAAAGATGACATTGCTTTGTAAAGTCAGAAACAACTCATACAATTATTTTTATTTAAAACTACATGAACAAATTTTGATTATTAGCTAGCCAAATGTTTTAATTTTTGAAAGTTTCACCTGTAGAATTGAAAAATCTCTTGGAATGATTGATGTCACTCATGTGTGAAACCTGAAACAAAGTATATAAAAAAATCAAATTAGAAACAACATGAGTAAAATTTTCTATATAAGTGTAACAAACCTTTTATATTTCCTTTTTTTTAAAATCAAAACACTTTTATCTTTCCTTATGATAATAGGTGATTATAGCAAGTGTTGCATGCTTCACATTATACTCATATATATACAACACAGATACAAATATTCTATTATGTTGCTCTTATTAGAATGATGATTAAGAAGACAATTGATATCATGGTAACTGACTTGAGTATAAGAAGGACCGCTTAGCTAATTTTTAATTGGTATAATATAATGGAAGACAATTAATTCCCTACATGTATGTATATGCATGGGAATGAGAATTATTTAATGATAATACATGCTGTAAAGAATACATGTGAATGAAAATATAATTTCAAAATTTTGTCATCATATGTTAGAACGTTACTTGATGTTCATTGTATAATAATAATAATAATAATAATAATAATAATAATAATAATAATAATAAATACAATAGTAAGGTGCAATTCTAGGATCAGTTACTTTTTTGATTCTCATGTCAAGGGTCATTCATTCTTTTTCATACCAATACATTTTACATGAAAAATATAGTAATTTATGATAGAAACTTTTTATTTTTTATGGTGCGTGGAATATTTTCCAGTAAGCAAATTTTTTAGTGTAGCATTTAATGAAAAATTGCAGTCTACTTTACCATAGATATATATATTATTTAAACATGTGTGATTTTAACTTTGTGAATTTAAAATTAAGAGCAAATTTACATATGAAAAATTGCTCACTACGTAATTTTCTTTTAAATAAATACAAATTAAAATAATAAATTAATAGATCGAATAGTAAATTCTTCATGCTAAATTTTTTTAAATCATTTTTAACTTTTTTTCTCGATATTAAAATTGATAGAAAATGAATTTGTCTGAAAGGCCAATTACGAGGAATATTTAATTTTAACTAATTCTGAATAAAAAATTCATGCTATAAAATAATAAATTAATAAACCGAATAGTAAAATTTTCTTTCTGAATTTTATTGTAATCATTATTCACTTTTTTTTATATTAAGGTTGATAGAAAAAAATAGCATTTGATACTAAAATGTTGTCTCTTTTACACACACACATATATATATAATTTAAACATTATGATTTTAATTTTATGAATTTAAAATTAAAGGCACTCAAATATACATATAAAAAATTGTTCACTCCGTAATATATATATATATATATATATATATATATATATAAAATCCACAAATTTATATTTTATCAATTTTTTATTTCCAATTATTCTCTAACGTTAAAAAAATATGAAGAAGGGTTTCATAATTTAAACTAATTAAGTGCTACATAATACCTAAATGTTTCATAATTTTAACTAATTAAGTGTTAATATGTATATCTATATATATATGCACACACACTTTTTTTTATATATATATAACCTTTATTTAGTTATCATAAGGTAATATATTAACATATTTTTTTAGTATATTATATTAATGTAATTTCCTATATGCAATTTAATTATGACCTTTACTTAGTTATTAGTGGCAAATATATATTTTTTAGTATATTTTAAGTGTGTATGCATATATACACACACTTTTTTTTTTATATATAACCTTTATTTAGTTATTAGAAGGTAATATATTAATATTTTTTTTTTGTATATTATATTAATGTAATTTCCTATATGCAATTTATTATGACCTTTATTTTTTTTTTGAATTCATTATGACCTTTACTTAGTTATTAGTAGCAAATATATATTTTTGAGTATATTAATGTTATGATAGAAACTTTTTATTTTTTATGATAGATAGATATATTTATCTATCTAATTTTGTATTATTTATGTTTATTGAATAATCTTTGGAGCATTTATTGCTTAGGAGGAGTTGGAAATACTATATAGATAGATAGATAGAAAAATATAGATAGATTAGTGAAGCTTTTTTAGGAAGTCAAGAGAGTGTTGGAGCATTAAAGAGGGTATTAGGAGGGAAAACAACACTTAAGAGGATCATTGGAAGGAAACCATTTTTGCCCTCATACTTCTCTTACTTTATATTATGTTGATGATAATAAGAAAAGTTAGAAATACTTCCCTTCACATTAGTTAGTGGGTTTTTATTGTCTCTAAATATAAGTAATTATTTCCATTTTTAATAACATTAATTACTTCTTTTTTACAATCAATTATATTTAGTATACTAGTTTATAGGGGTAATTTTAAAAAAAAATTACAAAATATTACCATTTTCAATGCTACTAACAATATTAACCAACTTTTTTAATTCGCCTAAAAGTCCACTCCAAATGCTTATATTCAGAGACAGAGGGAGTATTTTGTTTTCTTTGTGAAAAATTATTTTAACAAAATTACGTGGATCGGATAGAGTATATCTTATCAACAAAGGAAGAATGAAAAAAGAAAAAATTGCTAGCTAGCTAGTTTGATGGGTTTTATTTCAATTTGTGAATTTCATCCTTAAATTATAGTGCTCTCACACTCCAAGCATGTTAGAATGTAGTTATCAAGTTGTTGCTTGTGCGGTGCGGAATTCCTAATCTAGTAAGCTTGGGCGACAAGTTACCAATAGCAGTATGCCAGTATCATATTTCATGTAACTCTATGTAGCTTAGTAAAAGATGCAAATTAAACTATGAACTAACAAAAGATGAAAGAGAATGAAAAGAAAGTTAGGGAGAGGAGAGAGTGGGCTCGTGTGTAACAATGCACTAGAGTAAGTAAGAAGAGTAAATGGGCAAACAAAACCTATCATAAGGACAGAGTTACAACAACAACTAATAGGGACAAGTACTACGAAAAAGAATATTTGAAGGACACAACAAGCTTTTTCTTCGCAAACTTTCTAGCAGACTGTGGGAATCAAGACATGTGGAAGACGTTTTAGAGGTGAGGAAAAGTTGTGGATATATACAATGCATCAAGAAGAAACAAAAATGGAGAAAGGTTCGGGTTTGTAAGGTTCTCAAAGGTCGAGAATATAAGTACACTAGTGAAGAATTTGGACTCAATATTGATTGAGGAAAACAAGCTAAAAGTGAATACCTCCAAATTCAACAAAAATGTTGGGAAGATCGGGAATAGAGAAGAAGGCATCAAGAAGACCAAGAACCAGATGGGTTACGCTAACTAGGGGTGTAACGGTCCGGTCCGGTCTGGTCTTTAATGGACTTTAGGGACCGGACCGATTAAATTAATGTGGTCCGGTCCGGTCCGTGAGTTTTTCATATGCAAAGACCGGACCAGACCGTTACACCCCTAGTCATTTTAGACTATAATTACTTGTAAATAAAAAATAAGCCCAGATCAAAGAAAGAAGCCCCTTTCATCCTTCGTTCACTGGTCTTGGAATAATGAGTCCAGATCGTTTTCGAAGAAGAATGAGTCCCTAACATAGGTGCAGAGAAACAAGTCACAAAAGATGAGAGTGAACAGAGAAGGAAAATGAACACGAAATCGAAGAAAGAGACAACGATGTAAATGGAATGGAAAGAAAAACGAGTAATTAGTCAGATTGGTCCCTGACTTTGCGACCATTGATCAAGTTAGTCCCTGACTTTTTCGAAACATCAATTTAGTCCCTGAGATTGCAGTCCGTCCATCAAGTTCGTCCCTGGCGTTTGGTGCTGTCAGTCTCCTGTTACGGAATGCACACGTGGACAATAACGGTGGCCAAAACGACGTCGTTTTGGCCACCTGTAAAATAAAAAAAATTAGAAGTCCACGTTGGCCCATTCTCTTGGTGCCAAACAAAACACCCTTTCCCCTCTAACCTTTAACATTCCTTCAGAGCAAACCCAAACCCCAAATTCAGAAACGAACGACACCAAACCAAACCCCAATTCCAGAAACATTGAAGCAAATCTCAGGAAGCAAACATCGAAGCAAATAACATTATTAACAATGCAATCTCCATCGTTTCATCAGCAAGGAAGCTTCAAAAGGTAAGAGAAACCCTAACCCTAAATGAATTTGTGAAAATATGCATTGTTGTTCCCAATATATGTGATTAGGGTTTCGTGCAGGTTATGCATGTTTCTTAAAATGGTTTTTTTTCATCTTATTGTTGTTTATTTACATAAATGTCAGATTGAGGGTTATTACTTTATTCTCTGCTTATGTCCTTGTGGTCCACGGAGTATTTTAAATGATTTCCCTTGTTTTGGTTACCTTCTTTATTTTGTATGTGGTCCATGTGGTGTATCTGTTGTCCCTACATTATGCAAAACTTAGTTAACAACAAGCAAAAGTTCTCTGGATACACTGGATTTCTAGCCCATGTACAACAAAGTAGATTGGACAAAGAGAAAATAGAAAGCAACAAATGGAGGCCAATTTGGGCAGGTAAAGTATTCAATTAAGTATTGAATTAAGAGACCAATTTCTCTTTATGACTGTTGCTGCATTTGATCAAGTAAATATTTAATTCATTTTACCCTATGTAGGTGATAATCCTGGTTTAATCTATGAGGTACAATGTGGCAAAGCCAAAGTTTCTATTGACTTGGCCCAACAAACTTGCACATGCAGGTTCTGGAACCTGACAGATAAATTAACTTTGGGATGTAATTGCATTAAATTTGTGTTAAGTTAGGGATGTTTCTGAATTAAGTGAGTTAATGTGAAGGACTAATTTGATTGATTCATGTTTAATTTATATAGGACTCCCCTGTATGCATGTTGTGGCTGCAATATCACATAAGGGTGAAAGGCCTGAAGATTACTGTCATGCCTGGCTTACTATGGGATGCTATAGGGCAACTTATGAGCATCATATCCAACCAGTGAGAGGGGAGATATATTGGGAAGAGTTTGGAAACCTTGCACCAGTTCCACCATCAGTAAAGAGGGCACCTGGTAGGCCCAAAAAAAGAAGAAAGACTGGCAATATAACAAAGAATGGAAAAGAGGAGGTTGTGAACCCCAAAAAATTGAAGAGAACATTAGCAGAGTTCACATGCTCATGTTATGGGGGTAAAGATCATAACAAAAAGGGCTTCCTAATAAACAAGAAACGAAAGCAAGATGAAGAGGCAGCTGAGGCAGCAAAGGCAGCTGAAGCAGCAAAGGCAAGAAAGGGACCTGAGGGAGCAACAACACATGGAACTGCTCCTCAAGCTGAGGTTATAGACACTTCTCAATCTCAGCCTCCAATGGATGGAGATTTGTCATCCCAACCTGCACTGACTGAATCTCAAGCTCCAAGGAAGAAACTGCCCATTAAGCCAAGAACAAGATCTCAGGTCACGTCTGAAGCAGCAAACTTGTCTCTGCCAACAGGAAATTTTTCTCACACAGCAAATGCACTTGAGGAACCAACAATGATTTTCATAACAACACCTGGTTATAGAGGACCACCAGCAATGAAGTGAAATATGGAACTTAACACTGTGGCTGCTATATATGTTTTCGTTTTTTGTTGACATGATGTATTTTGGGTATTATGTGTTTTTGTGGATAATTTGATGTCATGATCTATACTATGTTTGTTTTTGTAGAACTTAGCATTGTGTTTGTTTATGGAAGGACAAGATGTCATGTACCTTTTTGGCTAGCTAAGTTTATGATGAAACTGATTTATTTCGCAAGGATGTAATTGCTTTATAATGCTATAAAGTCAAGGACTTATATGAATTATTTTGGGATTAGTTAGGGACCTTTTTGCATCAAAAAATACATTCGAAAATTCATAATACTCATTCCTTATCATTACATCTTAATCCATATACATAATTGCTTGCCAAACACTTAGCATTACAAACAGATCAAAACATCATAAACTAAACAAAAGACTTATCATTCCTTTTTCCAAATGCAACCCATCCCCCACATGATGTTAAAAATGAACACTAGTAAAACAGGTACAATCAGTCAGACCAAACAAATCTTCAATGTCCTAATTTCACCCTCTAATCTAACCACCTTCAAGTTCATTTCCATCCTCCAATCTTCATTGGAAGTATCAACATTCCTTTCAGCCACACTCTTTTCACATGCATTCTTTTTAGCCATACTCTTTTCTGCCACACTCTTTTCACCAACACTCTTTTTAGCCACACTCCTGTCAGCAACACTCCTTTCACTAGCATTGTCTTCACCATCAACCCAACAAAAGAAATTGCAGTAGTTTCCGATCTACAAAAACCAGCAATAAAAAAAGTTTTAATTAAAAAAAACACAGAAACAACAGTGAGGACAACTTAATAAGCTAACATACACAATGTATACCTTATAGTTAGGACAACCAAGGAAAAGTCTTCCTGGATTGAAAAAAGTGAAGGATGATTTCATATAATGTGATGGGGGCATGGGATTGTGATTTCTGGACGTGATTTCAAGATTGTAGGTGATTGGAGGTTTTGATTTGGGAATTAGGGTTTTTATATTTGAAAATGTTGAAGAAGATCTTGGAGCCGTTGGATTAGAATGTTAAATTAAAACCGTTAGATAAGTAACTTGACCGTTACTTAAACCAAGAGAAGTTGGAGGATGATAGCATGGCCAAAACGACGTGTCCACGTGTGCATTCCGTAACAGGAGACTGACAGCACCAAACGCCAGGGACGAACTTGATGGACGGGCTGCAATCTCAGGGACTAAATTGATGTTTCGAAAAAGTCAGGGACTAACTTGATCGATGGTCGCAAAGTCAGGGACCAATCTGACTAATTACTCAAAGAAAAACGAACCCACTAATTTACTGGACAGAGAGAGAAGGCGGCGACAGAGACTGCGATGGAGAAGAGAGAAGGCTCAACCCACGACGGTGAAGAGAAGAGAGAAGAGAAGAGATATTATCGCGATAGTAGAGAGAAGAGAAGACGCCGACAGTGAAGAGAGAATGCGCTGACGGTGAAGAGAGGTGGTTGCGCCGGTGGTGCAGAGGAACCGAGCCGCCGTCGGGGTGAAGAGGTTGTGCAGTTTATGATTTAGGGTTAGGGAAATGGGGGCAGTTCACTATTCACGAATAAGGCTTAGTATGGGAAATGAGAAATGGGCTTACTATGGGAAATGGGCTTACTAATAGTAGCTGACTGTTTTATGTATTCAGTCCGGTCCGGTCCAAACGGTCTAAAAAATGGTGAGACCGTGGACCGGACCATGCACAAGTGGTCTTAAAATTTTGAGACCGGACCGGACCGTGAGACCAGACCAGACTGCTTTTTTCGGTCCGGTCCGGTCCGATCCGACTGGTCTCGCGGTCTCAGACCGGATCACTTACACCCCTAACGCTAACAACACGAGCATATGGAATCTTTAAGGTGGAAGGGGGACTAATGACGTACACAACGTACATGATGAAAAAATGAATGTATGGAGGTGTTTGGGGGGGGGAGCGGTAATAGAATGGAACATACAAACAATAGAAGTAGAACGGAGCTGTAAAAGAATGAGGTATTTCCTAAAGGGATGAAGGGAGATATTTCCTAAAAGAATGAGGTATTTCCTAAAGACTGAGGCTACGTGGTTTTAACCTTTTTTTTTTTAATCATATCCAGCGATGGACTTCGATGGTGGTGGCATGTGAAAGATTTGTATGAGTACATTGCATGAGAATACCTACTATGGCATGGGAAGAAAAACAATTTAGACTTATTGTAACTTTGGTTAGGTCTTTTGTCTGATTAGATGCTGAAACTATGAAGATGTCCAAGTTTGATGTTGGATGGATAGTAATTTTGACAACTTCCAAGCAAAATGTGGATAGAGTTATAGAAGTTAAGATTGAAGAAAAGATATACTCTATCAAGATAATGGGAGAGACACAAGCGTGTCAGTTAAAAAACATAAACCAACAAAGGTCCAAAGAGGATGGTATAGAGACAGAGATAGATTAAGAAAACTTATTTTTTGAATTCGAGGATAGGTGCTATAGGGAGTACCAGTAGGAGATGCTCTGAGAGGAAGATGATGATGAGATGACATTCACTTGTGACTTGGAAATTTCAAAAATAAAAAATGCATTTAAAGGAACTCTTGATTGTGTGTTGGAAGAAGGAGAAATTGCACAAGTCCAGAGAAGAATGAATGATGAGTGTGACGGCTGTGAAGAAAACAATGAGGGATGAATGTGGGAAGTAGGAAAAGTAATGGCTGTGAGAACAACGAAGAGTCGCATGGAAAGGGTGGTGATTCAAGTATTTCAAATGGACCAAATCAAGAAACAATAGAGAATATTGAAGAAGAATTGGGCTGGGCCTTTGAGGCAGCAAGCAATTGTCTTAAAGTCCTTGAGGAAAATGCATCTCAAGAATTATTAAAGGACCCTAGTCTTTTAGGCCCAATTTGGAGGATAGAACCGCGATGGGTGTCACCAATGATGGGGTGTCTATAAGCAATGGTCAACATTTTTTAGAGTGAGGGACAACCGGTCCTAAGTGGTACATATGCATCAAGTAGGACAATGATTGAAGAAAGTGAGTATGAGGTCAATGATTGTGCAAGGGGAACCTTGTCAGTAATGGGAAAAATAAGAAATATAAAGAGTGAGAAAGAAGACAATGTTCAGAATACTGAGATGCAGGCCAACGATAACAAGTAAATGGATATGTTGTTCTCAACACACACAACGAAAGGATTTGAAGCTGAAGGGGATGTTGCCTACGTGACCCTGAATATATATATAAAAAAGGAAGAATAGAAAGAATAACAAGAGTGGAAGAAAGTAGAGAAGTTTACTTCCAATCGGATTTAGGAAGATGCAAAAAACATCAAAAAATAAAAAGAAGGCGAGGGGTACACGAGAGCCAATAATAGAAGAGATCGAAAAGGTGGAAGACATTAATAGTTCCTAATCAAATCGCCAGTTGGAGAGTGCCTTGAACTCTGGGGATCGAGTGGCAAATGCAAAAAGTGCTATGGAGTATACGTAAAGAGTTGGGGGTCTAGAGCGTGGAAGGAGATGAGACAGTGGTTAGGATGTTAACAGAAATAGAAATCAAAGAGATGGGAATTGAAGTTCAGACGAAGGAGATAGAGGAGGAAGTCACGAACAATGATGGGTTGAAGTTAGAAGGGGGGAATGTGGAATTAAAATGAAGATCATCACTTTAAATGTACATGGTTTGGGAGGTGGGGCATAAAGAAAGGAAATACACACAATACTTGGAGATTCAAGAGGGGTTGAAGAGAAAGATTTTAGACCATTGTCCAGTTTGTTGGAAAATCGGATGATTGATTAGGGACCGAAGCCTTTTAGGGTCCTGAATGCATGGTTTATTGGTAACAACTTTATAAAGAAAGTGGAAAAATTTTGGGCAGAAACACAGGTGATTGGCTGGAGTATGTTCATCCTCAAAGAAAAGTTAAAAAGGATGAAAGAATCGTTGCGAGTAATTAATAGAGATTGCTTTGGTAGTATTGACAGGCGCATTGAGAAGGTTGTTGATATAATTAATGTAATAGATCTAAAGGGTGAGATTTTTGTTTTGGAAGAAGGTGAAATTCTTCAAAGTACATCTGCATGGACTGATTTTTGGAAGGCAACACTCATGAAAAATAATCTTGTGTTCCAAAACTCAAGGGCTAAATGGATTCAAGAAGGGGACTCAAACTCCAGATATTTTCATGTTCTTCTCAAAGTAAATAGGAGAATTTTAAATCTTCAAATCATTGTTGTGAAGAGCCAACTTTTGAAAGATGTTAAGGAGACAAAAGAAGGAATTAAGCATTTTGTCGTGGGTCCTCGCCATTGTCAATTGATTTCGAATAGAGTAACATGTTACTGTGTTCACAATACTCGAAAAACATTTTGCCCATTGACGAGAATCTCGAAATAGGCTATTTAAAGAAATTATTGAGTAGCTCGGTCCATCATACAATCCCCACAGACGGCACTAGTGTGGTGTATTAATATTGTCGAGTGTGAGTGAACACATGAGCAAATTGGTTATTGAATATACCACGATATATTTTCGGGGTTGTTGTACCTGGCGGGGGTAACCCGGTCCTACGTATCCCCAGTGAAAAGGGAATTAAGGCACACATAGTTCTTAGTAGAAGGGTTGAGAGAACATACTAGAGTGTACTCAACATATTTTGATGCATACCATGTAGACTTTATGCTTCTGACTAACCCTTGTGATAAGCATTGTACTGATAGGGGGAAGTAGGCAAACAAGAGAGCGCGATTATGGAGAATATTCCTCGTCAATTATGGTGAGGTGTTATGGGCATGGTAAGTAATGATGGCTATTTCCACGATTCCCGCCTCGAAGAGAAAGGATATGAGCATATTCTACCGTGTCATTAGTAGATGCTGGTCAAGCGTAATTATAGTGACCAAGAATCATGGAATGATTAGGGGACGATAGTCGTCTTTGTGAATTCGGCTTGACTAGTCAATTTTAGTCCATTACACCAACACACACACGCACACACATATAAGTTTAAAAACAGATTTTATTTTAAATAATGGAAGGAGTATGTTAACATTTTTTTCATGTGGAATTCTTAATACTTCCTTCAACCAAAAGAATTGTTCATGTAGTTTTTTTTTTCACCCGATTTCTCAAGTACTACGTATGTACACTCGGATCTAACCTGGTTCACATGTCGGCTTTATGACAAGTGAGTCTCCTACCATACATTTTCTGCATTTACGAGGAATCGAACTCGAGATATTGCTTAAGTAAGACAGAAACATTTAGCACTAGTCCAAATCCATGTTAGTTTTTTTTCTTTCTCTTTTGATCTATATGTATGGTTTTCTTTACAAACTCAACGTATAATTAATATTATTTTCTTCAACTATACTTTTTTTTATAAGTAAATATATTTTTTTTAATTGAAAAAGGAAAAAAAATCATCCCTAAGATTTTAATCCGGGTTCTAACACTCTAGATCTCGCAGCTAAGTTTTACCAATTGAACTAACCCTCTATATTCCAATTATATATTTATTTATTACAACATCTTTTTTACTTTCAATATATTTTTATTTTTTAATAATAATTATATAAAAATAATATTGGCAAAATAATCTAAGTATTTATATAATTTAACCACTTTTTAAAATCTATCCATCACTTACATGAACAATACTTTTACATAAGAAGAGTTATAATGTTAGTTTTCCATACTCACATTAGAGTCGACAAAAAAGCCTAACTCGGTCGGGCCTACTCGAATAATCCTGATTTTAAAACGGACTTAGACTCTTAAAACATAGTCTAAATAGATTCTGGGCTTTTTAGCCCGAATCTTGAAACCCAAACAAGTCAAACTTTTAGACGGTCCGCTTAAAAAAGCTCGATTTAGTGTAAAAAGATGACTCGCATAAACTTACTAACATTCCCTTTAGAAAAAGTAAGATGACAAACTTTTCATAAAACAAATGGTTATTTCAAATTTGACCCTGTGGAACACAGAAAACTAAAGTAGGAAGGGGTAAAAAAGCAAAGCAAAAAGGCGTGGACCCCTTCATCCCCATCTGTCGGTAACTCCCTCGAATTCCTCGCCTGTTTAAAAGCTACACACCATTCGAGGAAGCTAACCAATAGTCCAATACCCTCTCACCTCTCTTTTACTACCAGTACTATTTTTCTAATTAAATTTTCCCGATCATTTCAATAAAAAAATAAAATATAGAATAAATCAATTACTACATCCGTCTTTAATTATAAAGTCTTTTTTTTGAGATTCCATGTCCATTAAAAAAATATAATAATTTAGTTAATTGTATTGAAAATATAAATTTTTGATATGTATTTTCAAAATTACCCCTATTAATATTATTGGGAATCTAAAAAGTGTTAAATAAATAGGAGTGTTTGTGAAAAAAAATAATTAATACTCATTGAAAATTGGTAAAGGGCCTTATAAATAAAGACAAAATAAAAGTGTTAAGAAGACCTTATAATTAGGGACGGAGGGAGTACCATATGCTGAGAAGACTATTTTTTTTTTTTAAAAAAATAACATAACAGAGATCACTCATCCATTTTTATTTATCTCATTTTACAAACTCGCGCTTTTAAGAATTTTAATAAAGTAATTATATCTTTAGGTGACATACGGAGTACTATCTTTTTATCTTATTATTAATTTTTTTCATTATTTATATAAATTAAAGACAAAGTTGAATCAAGATATGCTTCATCCATTCTTTTAACTATTACACGTAGATTAAGAAATGAGTAAATGATAGAAGAATTTAATATATTTTGATTAAATTATCTCCATTTAATACTCCTTCCTGCTCAAGTTATAAGGAAATTTAACTAATTTTACGCTTATTAAGGAGGTTAGTTGATTATATTTAATTTTCTAAAATTTATAAAAGAATAGAGGTACTTCCTTCATCCCTAAATATAAGACCATTTTGACACTTTTATTTTGTCCCTATTTATAAGACTCTTTGTCAATTTTCAATGATCATTAATTACTTTTTTTTTCCATAAACACCCATATTTATTTAACATTTTTTAGATTCCCAATAATATTAACAGGGGTATTTTTGAAAATACATATCAAAAGTTCACATTTCCAATACAATTAACTAAATTAATCAACTTCCTTAATGGACGTGAAATCTCCCAAAGGGTCTTATAATTAGGGACGGATGGAGTATTTTAGATTGTTAAAAAAAAAGAGGTATTTTAGGAAAGTTGTATTGGAAATGAAACAAAAATTAAATAAGATATCAATTTTCTAGGAATGTTTTAGGAAAGTTGCATTGTGAATGAAATAAAATTTAAGAAAGTTGGTTAGTTTTGCTTATATTTTTTAAAACAGTTTTGCTTATATTTTAAACCAAAAGAAATATGTTTTTTTTCTTATATTTCAAGCCGAAGAGAGTAACAGGATAGAGAATAATAATAAATGTATGAAGACTATATTGAAAAGAGATGAAGAAATGAGTAGTGAAAAAGGGAATGTAATAAATAAAAGTATGATTCGAAAAAGAAGTATAAATGAATATTAATTGTTTTACAATGAATATCAAATTTTGAAAAATACATAATATATGAGACAATGTAAAAAGGCTAAAAATACATAACTTATACTCCCTCTGTCCCACAAGGATAGTTAAGAATGACAAATTTTTTTGTCCCAAATTATAGTTAAAATAATTACTCCCTCCGGTCTTTATTATAGGGCATACTTAATCGAATTACACATACCAAGGAAAATGGTTGGTTTTATGAATTCTATGAGAATATATTATAACATTACAATTTTATCCCCTTAACTTTTCTTGGAAAATTCACACTCATTAATCAACAACAAAAAACACATAGATAGTCAAAGCATTTAATAAGGGTAAAAAAGAGAAAAATCAATAAAAGATGCATAGAAAATATAAAGTGACTTATAATTAAGACCAAGAAAACTTTTTAGAATGTGACCTATATATAGGACCGGAGGGAGTAATAAAAAGTTTAGAAATTATAAACTTTGAATTGTGATTGGTTGATCCATACAAAATGCATTAAATTAGTTGTTTGATAATTGGTTGATGTACTAGACAAACGATTAAATGCATGTCTCCTTAATTTTTTGACTTTTGAATATTTTAACCATCATTATGGGACGGAGGGAGTATAAGATATATGGAGTACATGAAAATACTTCATATGATCTCAATAAAAAAATAATTTTAAACTCATTAAAAACATTAGCTGAGTGCATTTAATTTTTTCAAATTCATAAAAAAAAATATATTACTGTAATTTAGAAAACTCATATTGAGAATGAAACAAAAAATAAATGATACAAGTCATACAACAACTTTATAAAAAAATTTTAATAATGATTGTGTTGGGAATAAAAAAATTGATTAACTTTTGTTTATGTTTGATATTATTAATGAATTATTTTTTTTATTGATTACTCCCTCTAGTCCTTATTATAAGAAAAATGGTGTATACATATTTTGGTCCCATATGTAAGAAAAATTAACCAACTTTTTCTTCCCAATACAATTATTTCTAAAATGTTTATAGAAAGTAGTGATCTCATTTAATTTTTGTCTAATTATCAATACAACTTTCCAAAAGTAGTCATAATTTGTATAATTTTGAGAAAATTAAATTCATTCAACTAACTTTCTTAATAAGTGTGATTTCGGTTATTTTTTCTCATGATAGGGACCGGAGGAAGTATTATATTTGAAATCAAAAGAAGTAATAATTATTATTATTCATTCATAATTTCTAAATATAAAAATAAATAAGGTAAATGCTAACAAAAGGAGTATATTGTTGTAAAAAGATAGTATGATTTTTAAAAGGGTTTGCTTAACCTCAGCCTTGAGGGCTAAGGATAAGAGGTTAAAAAAATAGAAAAAATGTATTGGAAACATAAATTTACTAAGTTCCAAGTCTTAAATCTTTAAGTTTTCAATGCAAAAATGTTTTATAAAGCCTCTTATCCTCAACCTTATGGACTGAGGTTAAGAAAATCATTTTTAAAATTATAAAAAAAGTAATTAATACTTCCTTCAGCTTGAAATATAAGAAAAAAAATACATTTCATTTGGTTTAAAATATAAGCAAAAATAACTAATTTTCTTAAATTTTATTTCATTTTCAATGTTACTTTCTTAAAATATACCTAAAAAATTGTTATCTCATTTAATTTTTGTTTCATTTTCAATATTACTTTATTAAAATAACTCTATTATTTTTATAAATTTGAGAAAATTAAATATAATTAACTAACATTCTTAATAGCCAAAAAATATATTTAAATTTACTTATATTGTAAACCAAAGGGTGTAATAATCACAGATTGTTTTTCTACTTCTAATAATCTTCACAAGCATTAAGATCCACTGCACTATATTAAAACAAAAATTTCTTTAAATTTGACATACTGTATACTCGTCGATTAGTAGATAAACGTAGGGAGAGTAATAAATAGGGTTTCCTATTATCGGGCTACTCATAACTCAACCACTCCTCTGACTCACTTGTTAGTCTTGTTTTAAACTTTTGATTCCTTTTTCCTCTCAATAATTTAAACATCATTATGTCAATCTTTCTTGCTCAGTTTGTACCTTGTTTTCATATAATCTTACGGTCCACAATCAATGTTCCTATCTTTTTCTCAAACAATGAATGCTAAGCTATCATCTATTTGAGCTGAGGCTTCACGTAGATCCCCCCTTGGATGACACCATCACCTACATCATGCTCAATCTCACAATCTAATGGTCGGTCTCGTTTTGTGGATTTTTTGGTATAGTTGACCAGTGCTCTAATGGCATTAGTGTATTGGTTAAGGAATACATTAAAGAAAAACTTGCATTGAAAATTTAAGTCCATTGATTTTTGAAATTTTAAATTCATCATTTCTCAAGATAAAACTATCTCTTTTATTTCCTTAACCAATTTCCTAAGGGCACTTTTTAGCATTTTTCTTATTATTAAGAAAAAAAAACAAAGATTTGTGGAGTTTGATTTTATAAGCCTCAATTATCAGTGTTAAGTTTAAGATTCACGATATTACAGGAAACATATGTAAAACAGTACTCCTCCGTTCCATAGTGTTTCATGAAAATACCCCCGGCCCCTAATGCACTTATTATCATTTTCATCAACTAATACATCTTTTATTTTTAAATATAAGTATTAGTTATAAAGTTTGTTTTGGTCCTTTTTATAAGTTTTTATTTCAATTTTTAATAGCAATAATTACTTATTTTCTCACATATATTTATATTCACATAATATGTTTTTGGAATCACAATAATAATTATATGAATAATTTTTAAAAAATATATCAAATATTATTAATTTCAATATCATTAACAATATTAACTAATTTCGATCCACAAGAAAAGACACTTTGAATGCTTATATAAAAAACGAATGAAAGATACCAACAAAGTCCAGCACAGTTGGTAGATAGCTGCTGGGTTCCTTAAGCATGATGTTAGGGGTTCGATTCCTGCCGTGGGTATGGAAAAGACTTTGTTGATAGAGGCAAAATCCACTTCGGCGATCTCTACGCCTTGGAGGGGATTAGTCTTCGGCTGTCAGCTGGGTGATACCCTTGATGTACAACAAAAAAAAAACGGATGAAAGATATCACTAAACAATCAATTCAAATTAAATGGAAAATATAAAGGTCATGTTAACAAATTTTGCATTTTCAAGAAATTCAAAACATGGAAAATACCACATTTGAATTTTCAAAGTATTGAATGTACCATTTTCAATACCATTTTCTACTCTTGGAGTGTGTTTGGTAAGACACAAAACTAGGTTATAAGTTTGTCAACGAGTTTATTGGATCATATAAAAGCTTTGAGCCATGTATGGCAAAATTAAATTTTTTAGAAAAGATCTATAATTATAAACTGTACAATATAATATGAGAAATCACTTGAAGTAACTTATATCATGACTTAAAAGTCGTCGATATTTAACCTCTTTTTCATTATTTTACTCTTAATAAAATTGATCAGCAAGTTATACTACTAATTAAACACTTACGGTTCAATAAATTAATTTATCAACCTTCAATTCGCCCCGGACTTTCCGATCTTTACCTAATTTGCTTTTAACAACTTATTAGCATTGAATTTTTAACAAGACACTAATCAACGAACCTAAAAAATGTGAAAAAAAAATTAGAACTACTCCTGCCAGCTATAGGTACAATGAACGGCTATACAGGGACATAAGATCAAGGCATCAACACGATATGTAGCAAATCCAACGGTGGATAATGAAAGAGCAAGAGAGAGATATGGGTTGGGGGTGCATGGATGGGGTCGTGGTCATTTCTGGAAGTGAGAACCAAGCTGGTAGGGTCCTACCCCTGAAACCAATCCTTTTGTCTTTTTTAACGTTGCCTTCCCCCACTCCTCCTTTATTTATTTTTACTCTCTCTTCATTCTTCTCCCCCCACCCTCTCTCATACCATCATCATTCTCATTCACCCACTCATTATCATCACCACCCATATCTTCTCTCCCCCCTCTCTCTCAACCCCCCTCTTTCATAGGCGAGACTCATGGGGGATGATGAAGAGTTAAAACAGACCTAAGACTGTGCCACTCAATAAAACCAAATATTTTCTTCCCCATTTTTTCTTTTTTTAGAAAAGCTCTTAGCCAAAAAATAAAAAAATTTCTAAGCCTTGCCACCATGAAGAAGAAAAAGAATAACATTTGTTTAGGAAGCTTTGTTTTTTGAGGGGAATGTTGTCTGGCTCGAGGACCCTTTCATCCAGACCCATGGATTATGTGGTCAAGAAATGTATAGTGTCGTCGGACCAGGCTTCATTCCCCCCAATTATATGCTTCCATATAACATTAACATGTAGCTTTTGTCCATTAATAACTTTTCATATAGGTTTGGTTCCTCTACTCCTCTAATGTTATTATTACTATTTTTTGTTTAAATTTTATCTGAAAGTTTTGTTTTTTTCTTAATTATAGGTAGATCTGAACCGTGGGGTTTTGTTTTCAGATCAGTTACACATGTGGGTAGCAGTAGTTATGCAGATTGGTGTAATGATGAACCTTGTTGACCAATATTTTGCACTAGGCACAAAAGGCTTTCATCATTACTCCCTTTTCATTTTCTTCTCTCTTTTTTTTTTTCTCTGATCAAGTTATGATGGTGTTTTTTTTGTCAGATGTGTAATTTTACCTTTATTTTTTTTCTTTTGTGTTCTTCATTAACCAGATCCACTCTCAAACTATGTTTTCCAACCATCCGATCTGTCTGTTTCTGCCGTATTTCCTCAGATCTGGTCTCCTTTTGAACTCAGTTAAACATTCTCCTTTCTTTCAACTTCCCTTTTTTCATTTTACCTTTCTCTGTCTACCTATTTTTTCCCCTCTCTCTTTAGGGTTTCTTTTCCTAGATTATTCTCTCTAATCTCTATTAACAGTACTAGTAATTTAAGCTAGGATAAGTTAAGTTTCTGAATCTAGAGGAAAAAGCATGTTGTTGACACCCTTTTATTAGTCATTTCAACATTGTCAACTGTGTGATAAAACCGAGGCCTAATTTTCTTCAATTAATTAATTAATTAATCAAACTAATAATAAGCCATCTGGCATCTGTTACCAAAATACAGTATCAAGATACTAGTAGTACTTTGTATACTCCGCCCTCTCTTTCCATTGGAATCTCATATATGAATCTCTTGTCAAACAAAGTTTCTTAATATCCTGTTCAATTAAAAAAACAATGTACTTCTCTGAGTATTTAGCAACTTTTGTGATATGTTACATCTTTTGTGACTTCCTTTCTATGGATTATTATGTACTACTAGTGGTGTCACACAGATCTGTATTACTTTTCTATGGTTATCATTCCCTTCATCTCCATATTATTCCTTAATGATTATAATGATTATTATAAAAGATAGATCTGACATCTGAGTACAAATGATACAGAATAGTATCAATTTTTACAAGTATGTGCTTATTTTCATGTTGGTTTTGTACAATTACAAAGGTTTTTTTTTCAGCATAGTAGTTTTTTATCCTTAGCTTTAATATCTCCATATTCTCATTTCATAGCTGAAACCCTAAATGCCTACACTGTCACGGTTTCAAATAATCAATAATGTTAAAGGTGCTTCATTTTCTTGTGTTTAAGTTTCAATGCCTATTGAGCTATTTGAATAACATGAACTTGGGAAACAATTGAGCAATTTAGTACTCCATCAATTACGCTTTGTTATTAGAAGGGTAAGCCTTTGGTTGTATAGATGAAAATGAATGAGGAAGCTGTAAGCATCTGAGCTTTTGCAAGTACTAAGCAGCAACCCATACAGTGTTATATCAAGTACTATTACGTGCTTACTAGTTATCATTAACATCAATGATTGAATTAGAAAAGGAACTGTGTTATGGTATTTCTTTTAATTTATTTAAACCTTTTTGATTCTGCCTTGCTTTCTTGATGATGAGACAATAGCTAGCTTCAATTGTAAGTTTGATTCAGAATGGTAGCCAAGAGGGGGTCAGCAAATAGGGGGAACACGAATGACATAAACACAGTAATCATTCAACACTAGTGCGCTAGTTTCTTTTATCACCATTTTTTGTTCACACATTCATACTTGCACGCAAATGTATAATTCGCGATCTTCAATGAAATTCATGTAGTAATAAGTAGTATAAGTAAAAAAAAAAAAAACGAAAAGAAAAGAAAAGAATTTAATAATCTCAAATGTAAAAATTAGCTTACATTTTATTTTTTATTTTCAATATACTGTAATTATTTTTAAAAGTCAAATGCAAAGCCTAACATAGTTTTTTTTTATAAGGGAAATGTGTATTTTATTCATATATTAGAAACAGTACAAGAAATATCACACTAATAATAGTTAAAGGGAAAACAAAATACACTGCAATAGCAGATTCTTTCATGTGGACATGGATCATCAGCAACTGCCAAAATCGGACTCTAATAGGAGATTCAATAGTCTTTAATTCGAAGATAAGAATCTCATTGATGCCGGGACTAAGCTCAGTTCGGCGACAAGAAATCTCAAATCTAAAACGAGAGAGTCGTTGGACAATGGTCAAATCAATAGTCGTCAACAGGAGATTCAATAGTCTTTAATTCCAAGATAACAATCTCATTGATGCTAGGACTGAGCTCAGTTCGGCGACAAGGAATCTCAAATATAAAACAAGAGAGCCGTTGGACAATAGCCAAATCAACAGTCAGCAAAAGGATATATGTCTCGACGAGTAGTCTTCCAATTATTGGAGCAAAGAGGATAACCATCATATCTGAAAAGTAGAAACTATCCAGAGACATTCCTCCACTGGAAACACACAAAGCAAAAACAACTTGCACAAAGGCAAGACAAAATCCAGATAAACTGGGGGAAAACAAACTCACACCCTTTCCCAAATGAAGGGGATGGACAAATCTCCCTCTCCCTACCGAGAAACAGCAGTTGAAAACAAGCAGCAGAAGAAGGAGGAGGGGAGAGATTTGTAAGCCGAACATAGTTAACAGTCATGAAATGAAAAAAATGTAATTTTTTATATTCTCAATATATGAAATAAGGCAAACATATGATTATTTTTCCAATACTAGTAATCTTAAAAAGTTCCTTAAGAAATTTGTTAGTAAGGTCGTTTATTGAATTTGAAAAATTAAATACACTTAACTAACTTCTTTAATACATATGATGATAGGTTTTTACCGCGAGAGTACAATATTACAAAGTCTCTTATTCGCTTATCTTTTATTATTCCCTCCCATAAAAGATAAATGTAAGCTCATTTTGATTTTTTTAAATAGTAAATGGAAGCTCATATTTCAATTTGTAATTGTATCAATTACTTATTTTTCATAAATATTCTTATTTGTTTAACACTTTTTAAAATCTTAGTAATAAAAATTATGGGGTTTGTTTTGAAAATTAAACCAAATTACTCCACCGGTTCACATTAACTACACTACATAGACCAAGAAGAGTAATTGCATTTTGTAAAACTTTAAAAATATATTTTAACATTACAATTTTACAATTTTAATTTGTGTTGAAAATTTTACGAATGTATTGTTGCACATTAATGAACAAAGACAAATAAGAAAAAAAACATATATCCTAAAAAATTTAAAGTGACTTATAAGATCGTAATTTTAAAATTAGTATTTATAAATAGAACCGAAAGAAATATATATAACAATTTTTAACTATTTTCTACTTATTTTAATGTTTTTTCAATAGACATACATGAGGAAGTAGTTAATTTGATTCTTCGTTTTGATCTCTGAAGTTTATGACCACGTGAAAATTTCACAAGCAAAGCTTATCAAAGTTTACTCATCCTCCACTCCTTGCACCTGTGCTAATATTATGTGTTCATATTATGCATAAAAAATTACGAAATCTACCTTCGTCGTCTCAATTTCGTTCACTTTGATATGATCGCTATTGTAAAGGAATCGGATAATAAAGTATTAGTAATTTCGTTCTTTGGAATTGGTAGCATTTTAGTCAATTGAGACTCTGACAAAATATGAAGGAAAAAAGAAAGATTTTCTTAGTGACCTTCATCGTCTCTATGACGACCGAGAATAATAGACTATACATTGAAAAACTATGTTTAATACTCCATCCAATTTTAAATAAAAGCTAAATTTTTCTATAAGCACTTTATTTATAGCATTAATTAATTATTTATAAAAATATCTTCTATATTTTCTTTTCTTCAATAAACATTTAATATAATACTTTAATTTTCCCTTCTTAATAATTTACTCCTTTCTCATAAAATTATTATTAAGTGAAAAGATATATATTACTCCCTCCGGTCCATATTATAAGCATCCTTTTTGTCTCACAAAAAGGGTGCTTATAATATGGACCGGAAGGAGTATAATTAAGGGCAGATACAGAAACACCCCTCTAGCTAATTAATCATTAACAAATTTCATACTCCCTCCGTTTCACTTTAAGTATCTTTTTAACATCAAAATTTTGTTTCAAAATAAGTGTCTTTCTACCAAATCTAGGCAACATTTAATACTGTTTTTCCTTATTTACCCTTACATTTAATGTTGTTTTAGTTTTGAAATTTGTAATACTAGTAATGATGCATTGACAAAATAAAATATTAAATAGGGGCATTTTTGATAAAATACACATAAAACTTACAATAATCATCATAATCAACACTTTCTTAATCTATGTGCAAAAGTCCAAAAAGACACTTAAAGTGAAACGGAGGGAGTACTATTGATGATATTTTAACAAATTTTCTAAATCTATATGCATAATTATCCCAGAAACTTATATTTAAAAAATGGTTTCCTTAACCTCGGCTCTTACACTCTGTTTGTTTTGGTGGATTTTGGGGGATGAGAAATTGGGGAGAGAAAACAAGGAGAAAACTAACTTTTCTCCTTGTTTGGTTCATGAGAGAAATTGAGGGAGGAGAGAAAATAAGGTAAGTCCCACCGGAAAAAGTTTTCTTTCCTCCATAGGCAAGAGAATAAGAGGAAAATGAGTTTTGGGATGTAAAATTACCCATTTGTCCTTCATCTATTCACTTTACTTAAAAAAATTTAAAAAATATTTTTTAATTGGAAAAAAAATAAAGCTTTTTTTTTCGATAAAAAATTGTTTTTTTTTATATTTTGGACTCAAAATTTTTATTATGTACGTAATAAAAAATTGAAGTAAAAAAAAATCTTTTGCTTTCTTAAATATACATGCATATGAAATAGAAAGAAAAAATTTATTTCTATTTTGTTAAACAAGGGTTTAGTTGTCTTTTTATAAATTTATTGTTTTCTCTCTTCCCTCTTTTCTCTCCAACCAAACGGAAGGAAAGAAAACTCAACTTTTTTCTTTTTCATATTTCTTCACATTTTCTCTCATATCAAATAACCACAAAATCTACTCACTTTCTCACCATAATCTCTCTTCCCTATTTCTCTCTTCTCATTTTCTTTCGTACAACCAAATAAAACCTTAGGACTGAAGTTAAGAAAAACCTTTAAAAAACAAACAATATCAACTTAATTTCTCAATGTTGTTTAACATATTTTAACTTGACGCTGAACAAACTAAAAAAAGAAAAGTAAATTTCGTCACGGATTTTGATCAAAGTTAGTCAGTGTTGCCAATTCTACATTGGTGTATGTGAACAATTCAATTCTGTTCCATCAATTTCACAAGTTACGTTGTTCAAGATTATGAATATAAATTCTCATTTATGTTGATTTAGATATTTTACTTTGTTTTATAAACTCAATACTTATTTATATTTATTTTTTCAAATATACCCTTATTTATTATATTTTCATTTTCATCGTCTATTTCTTCATCTCTTTTCGATATAATTTTCATACATTTATTATTACTTTATCTTCTATTGTTAAATGGGGATAATTTAGTCAAAATATATCAAATTCTTACATCATTATTTACTCATTTTTAATCTATGTACAATTTCTAAAACAACATATACTACCTCCGTCCCTATATATAAAACTCTTTCGTAGATTTCACGTCCATTAAGAAAGTTGATTAATTTAGTTAATGACATTGGAAATGTGAACATTTGATATATATTTTTAAAACTACCCCGGTTAAAACGTGCTAAGTAAATAAGGATATTTGTGAAAATAAGTAATTAATTATCATTGAAAATTAATATAGAGTCTTATAAATAAGAACAAAATAAAACTCTCAAAATAATTAATGAGAAAATATAACTTATAGGACAGAAGAAGTATTAAAAAGTGATTAAGTAATATAAAAACTTAATATATTTTGAATAAAATATCATCATCTAATTATTAAAAATTCTTATAAATAATTATATACTACGTTCCCATAAGCATTTCTCATTATAATAAAAGTATTGTTTTTTTACCCCAAGGATATACTCCAACCGACAGCCGAAGACTAATCCCCTCCGAGGCATAGAGATCATCGAAGTGGGTTTTGCCTCTACTAACAAAGTCTTTTCCATACCCACAGTAGGGATCAATCCCCTGACATCATACTTAAGGAACTCAGTCATCTACCAATTGTGTTGAAAATTTTTTTTATTGAGTTTGAGGTGAAATAGTAAAATCATTTATTAAGTTGGAGGTGAAAAAAGATGTAACAGATAAAGGTAAAGTGGGGAAAAATGTAAGGGTTCCTAAAAATAAAGTAAAAGAATGAAACAAGGAAAAATAACCTAAAACAGCTAATGGAACTAAGAAATTATTAGTTATTTTGGATAACCATGTTATTTGTGATTTAAATAAATCATAATTTTTTTATGTAGGAAAATGAAATTAAGAAATAAAAAAGATAAAATGAGTGACTAATTATTTATATTATGTGTCAAATTATAATTATTGATTGGCTTATATCACACATGCATAATGTGATAGTTCAAGACCAGCTAATAATTTTTCAACGGAACATACGAGAGTACATTTTACAACATGATGATCAAATTGAATGAGAAAAATGATAACAAATATCCAAAAGGCATTTGTTAATAAACTAAAACTAGTATACTGATATTAAAAAAAAGTGATATTTGAGGTCTTTGAAAGAATAATTAATTCTACCTTGTGATTATTTTACTACTTCTAGTAATATTATTAAGAAATGCCCTCCAGACCAGTTGAATAATTGAACAAAATTTAATGGACAAAATTGATTATTCGCTAATGCATGTCTAAAACTCAACTGAGCGATAGTATATGAAAATGTGAATGCTGTTACAAAAAGAATTGCTTTTGGGAAATGGATCTTTTTGACCTTGTGCAAAAGTATATAAAGTTGAACTCCTGGGTTTGCTTTGTGTTTTCCCATGCATGACAGTACTATATTTGAGAGACAGGGAGAGAAACTGCTGGGTCATGTGTGTTGAATTCCCATACAACTTTGATGGTCACAGCTAACTTTTCCATGAATAATTGGTGTGCAAGTAAAATTATGGGAAGATTTTATATATGTTAATTTTATTTCATCATTTGGTGAATTAACCAACTTTTTTATATTTGGATCGTTGAATAAAAATACGAAGATTTTAATTTTAAATTATATTTTGATCATATTTTACTGTAAATAAACCATCATCTTTATCTAACGATTTAATTTATGAGATTAATGGATATGCATTGACGGTGTAAAATTACACCATCAGTTCATCATCCACCATTCATTTGTATTATTTTAATTTAAAAGTTAACGACCATAAATGGATGATAAATGATGCACAGATGATGTAAAAAACTTTACACTGTCGGTTCATTACCCATTTTCTCTTAATTTATATTAATGCAATTATTAATTGGTAAAATCCAAAATTAAGTCCCACCAAAGTTTTTTTAAGTCTTTGTACTGTTTGGACTTTGGACAGGTAGTTGAAGACCTCCAAGTCTTTGCATGCACAGGTTACTCATTAATTAGGTGTCGCATCTTATCAAGTGATTGGCCATAGGTAGGGTATAGCAGAATCAGGCCCTTTTGACACATTCTAGTGGTAATCAGTAATCAGAGATGGCATTAATTTGGATTTTCCTTTTTTATTTCTATTGCTGCTTCATCTATATCTTTGAGGATCGAAATTTTATTTCACTAGTTCACCAAAAAAAAAAAAAAATTTATTTCACTAAGCTTGGCCGAGATGCTAAGAACAAATTTTATTTCACTAATCATCAATGAAAAATGATGTGATTATAAAATGCCTATTTGTCATCGAATGTTCAATTTGTATGTTGCATGGCAAGCTCATAAAGCTTAATTAACTGGGAAAAAAAAAGTTGTATTCTTTCTACTACATACCGGTAGTGTTTTGGACTTGCTCAGACGTGACCCAATTAAGCAGGGCAATCCACCAACAAAGATCCGTTATTATCAGCTCTTTGCTGACAGAGAACAGTGTTGTTCAAAATTCGATGAAGTTATGAAATTAAATTGAATTTTGCTATTCATTATCATATGACAGTACTAATATTTAAGCAATTAAAAATGTAAAATATATTTAAAAAATATGAATATAATGTATAAACTATTTCCTTTGTTTTTATACATTTAGATTTTATTTTAGAAAAATTGTTTGTTTTCATGTGTGCTTTATATTTTAGAAGAAGTATTTAATTTTTTTTAAACTATTCTTATTAAATGAGTGTTTTAATTAATTAAGTTCGATTCTCCGTAAATGAGTAATACATCACTTAAAATGTGTAAAACTGTGAAATTGATAGATTTTTTTTTGTTAAAAATAATGAGTTAACTACATACCTTAACCCTGTGTTTTGCTTAAATGTAACTTATGAATATAAGAACGTTGATAGTACTTTTGTAGTTTTTCAATGTTAAATTTATATTTTTCATTGATTAAACATTGTCTTAACTCTTAAGGCAATAAATAGCAAAACCCCATTAAATTATGTGTCATAAGTGTAAGCAGTTCGAAACGAGATTGTTGAAATTAAATCAAACCAAATTGAAATTTAAGATTTAGTACGGTTTCGTAGTTTGAATTAGTTATTTAGGTGTAGAGGTGGCATTTCGGGCTACTTGGTCGAGTTTGAGCCGACCCGTTTTGGTCTCGGGCCATGATCTGGTTTCTAAGCTAAAAAAAGGCCTGATAAAATTTGGCAAAATATATATATATATATATATATATATATATATATATAACTAAATTCAGTAATGGGTCAATTTTTTAAACTAATTCGGGTTTTTTTAGGTTATCTTAGAGGGTGAACCAGATGTTTTGCAGGTTCGGACTTTATCATTCGGGCTAAAAAAACCCGAGATTTATTTGGGTTGTATTTTAAGAGTCTAAAGTCACATATATATATATATATATCAGGCTTATTGGGACGGGCTGAGTTTTTTTTGCCTCTATTCAGGTCTTTTTGACCCATGCACCCAATGCATCGGTTAAATGAATCTTAAAAAGCAAGTGTTTGCACCAACATAGGTTGGAACGAGTGGTAAGCGGCTCAGTCTCGCTTAAGCAAGGTCTCGAGTTCGAGTCCTTGTAATGCATAAAATTCATTTTGGGAGATTCACCTGCCATATCCAGGCACGCAATCCGGATACTGTAAGAACTACAATCGGTGAGTGAAATAACTAGGAGACACTAGGAGAACACCTAGAAGGGGGGGTTGAATAGGTGTTAGAGAAACCTTGAAAGATTTTCGAAAGAAACGAATCGAAACAATTAAAACAAATGATTTTTACAAAATGTTTCAGCCCTTAGCTTAATCGATTAAGCAAGTTGATTAATCGATTAACTCTTGAAAAACACAAGTTAATCGATTAAGCTGACCAATTAATCGATTAGTGCTTGAAAGCTTGCTTTTGGTTAATCGATTAACATCTTCAGTTAATCGATTAATCACTGTTAAAACTAAAAAATCACTTTTCAATCGAATACGAAAATCAATCAATTAACACGTATGATCAGAGATAAAGCGGAATTGATTAACACCAATATTCTTATTGATTACCTAGGTTATGAAAATGATTTCCCCCAAATCAATTTGCACAATTAAAAGCTTAATTCATTCAATTATGAAAAATCAATCTTTTCTAGGTTTTCAACCAAGACCAATATGAAAAATGACAAGAATGTAAAAGTTAAGGGAATAGAGATACTGCACAGTGATTTATCCTGGTTCACTCACAACCACCGTGAGCTACATCCAGTCCCCTCTTCAACCAAGAGAGATTCTTCACTAAGGAATTAGAGTTCTCAAATTACAAGCAAATGCCTCTCAAGACTCACTTCTTGATAGCCTCCAAGAGATACCACACTCTTGTCTTGCAACCCTATTGAAATCTAATCTAACCTTCCCTTGCTTGTAGATATCCCCACAACAAGTCTTCCAAATGCTTGATGATACCTCACATCAAGGCTTCCAATTGCTTGTTAACACAACAAGACTTCCAAATTGCTTGTTTACACAACAAGACTTCCAAGACTTCTTTTGCTTGATGAACAACCACCAAGGCTTCCAATGTTGTAGAATGTTTGCCTCCTTGCAATGATTACAACCAAATTGAAAACAATAACAATCCTATGAATCTCTTTCAAGAACTATGAAAATATCAACATGAGAGATTCACTAAAAATTCTTGATCAAAGAATGTAAAAGTGAAAGCTTTGATCTATAAGAAAGTGAGAGAGAATAGTGTGGCTTTGATCTACGTAAAATTGATATGAAAAGTAGTGTTAGTTCAATCTAATGATTACGAAAAGGTTTATATAGAATACCCAAAAGTTAGGAACCTTAAAAACTGATTTTGAGAAGTGAAAAACGTATTTTAAAAACCAGCACTGCAGGTGTTAATCGATTAATTCATCATGTTAATCGATTAAGCACTGTTAAAAACATGTTAATCGATTAACCACTGCTCTTAATCGATTAGCCACTGCTAAAGTCAATTAAAAACTCGTTTTCTCAAATCTAAACCTTTCCTTTCAAACCTTTAAGCCACCTATTGATTTTAGGTTAAGTGAATACTCAAATTATAATATAATCATGCACTTGATAGAGATTCACTACCCTCTATTGACTCTACCCAAACTCATTAAACTAAAAGACTCAAACTAAAGATATTACAATTATACACAAATTGAATCTTCTTCATGAGCTTGCTCTCTCTTCATCATTTGTTGTTTGTTGTTGGTTGGTGAACTTCTCCATACTTGAGCTTGATCAAAACATTTGTAGCTTGTTCAAAACCTTTGTCATTATCAAAACTTTCTCTCTGGATCTAACAGATACGAGTGGGCAACCAAAAAAAAAACAAGTGTTTGTTAAAAATTCAAAAAACAGTCATTTAGTTTTTCAAAACAATTTTACTCCAGTATTTATGTTCTTTTATCCTATGCACCCATTGCATATTACAGAAAAACACTACTCCATCTGTCCCATAAAGTTAATAAAAAACATAGAAAATTTTGTCCCAAATTAAAGTTAAAATAGTGAATAAAAAAATTAAAATTGCATTGTATATTTTATGATTGGTTAATTAAGGAAACATGCATTAAATACTTGCTTTAATAATTGGCTAATTTGACGAACAATGCATTAAAATCATGTTCTCTTATATTCGTTGAATTTTCAAAAATTCACTATTGGACGGAGTGAGTAGTCATTTTACAAAGAAACGATTAATACTCGATTTGGTTCATGATTTATAACTTTTATTAACTACATAAACCAAACCAAATCGAACCAACTCCTATTTAAAAAAAAAACCGGTTTACTTAAAACCCTACCCGAATTTACTTTGATTGTGAGCTCTAAATCGGTACAAGCCTCCGCCGTGTCGGGAATTGCTCCGCTGTACCCGATTTCACCGCTCATCTCAGGTAATCTCAATAACCTTATTTTCAATATCTAGCTGAAATAAAACAAGTTTTTATGTCGTAGCCTTTGATACAATTCCATGTAAGAATGGAATAAATTTTGTGTTTGATTGCTCGATGGGGGCATTAGGGTATTTACAATGGATTTGCTTCATATATCCTATACTGTATTTCTCTTTGTCAACACTTCGTAGAGGTTGAAGATCTACGTTAGAGAAGTTATTAGTTGGTCCTAGACCAACATGTCATTTGTGGTCCAGGCCAACCATTGTTTGCCAAATAGGAAAATAAAATAAAAAATAAAGTGAGTGGGTAGTTATTTGTGTTATGTGTCAGATAATGATTAGTCTGGCTTAGACCACGGATGACGTGGTAGTACAGGATTAACTAATAATTTCTCCCGTTTTAGAGGGGGAAAACCAACATTGATTTCTTTTGGATTTTTTTTATTTTTTATTTTTTTAGTGAAACAACGTTGTTTTGTGTGGTCTGTTGTCCGACGTGGCATGGACATTACATCCTTATCGCTCGGTTAATGTCTGTTGTCAGGGACTAATGTGCCCATCATAACACAAAGTCGATACACTACAGGAACTAAATTGATATTTTGTAAAAGTCTAGGACTAGATTGATCGAGGCTTACAAAGTTAGGGATCAATTTGACAGTTTACTCTTTGTTTTGTTTTTTTTTTAAATTTAAAATCAGGCTTTTGTTTTACGTATGCAGGACTCGGATGGTAAGGTTGATACATCTTAGACACTGCACAATCTTGATGTTCTTGATGTTTTCTATTATGTTGTTGATACACTACAGGGCCCGATGATGTTTGCTGCCCAACTCCATACTCCTTACGATGAAGGAGAGCCGGAAATGGAGGAGGATGGGGTGACAAGCTCGGTTGTAGCTTTTTTTGTTACCTCGAACTCTACGAACACCAAAACTCAAATTGTTCCTTTAAAACGACACCGTTGTCTACACCGAATTCAAAGGTTCCTTCATTCAACTTTGGTCTCTTAGAATCAAAGCAAACGCTCTCCTTAGATCTCGATGAATATGCAAACATCATCGCGATGGTGAAACATGTTATCCATCAAGACTCATGTGATTTGGTCATTCACCCATTTCTCTGCATTTCATTCTGCTCCTTGTTCCTGTGACGGATGGAAAAGCAAATCTAACAACAATGTGAGTCTTTATCTCTCTCTTTTTCTGGTGTTTTAGGTTCTCATTTCAGAAGGGTATTTGCTTTGCATATTGAGTACTGTTGACCTTGTTCTTAATTCTATATTGAGAGTAATGATTACTCGACACAAGAAATTGGGTTGCTTTTCTGAGGTTGTCTGCTATCTGTTTTAGTTTGGGTTGTTTATGTTCTCATTTTGTTTTTGAATGAGGTACCATTGAGAAGGTTATCTTCTCTCATAACCTTGACTCTTATAATTTCTTTTTACCTTTCTGTTAATTACATTGCCAGGACTTGGTTTCAGATATATTGTCTTACTGTTTACCATTAGTGAGAGAGTTTGAAAATTAGTTATTTTTTCCTTTCCGGATATAAACAAAGGTCAACAACCATCTAAGGTTCGTGATTCAGCTTATAACCTTAGAGAAAGAGATGAATGAATTGTTACATTTTCTTTACGTGATAAATCATGTTTCTTTCTGCCTAATAATTTTTTGTGTTTTTTGGCGTAAGCATTTCATGAAACAAAAAGGTTAAGCATCTTATGGGTTCTAAAACAGTAAACTAGTCTAAATTATGGAAGACATGCATTATTGTTGACTTCTTGCTTAGATTTTCTTTCTGATTATCTTGTTTGCATTACAACTCAGCTTTTTTACATGAGATCATGAAGCCTCATGCATTCTGAATTGGAGAAAAAAATTTGCTACTACACATAGATCATTATGCTGTTCCATGTTTCCATCTCTGCATATGGTGATTTATTATTGTCCAAATCCAATTAAAAACGGTATTCATTTGTTTTCTTAGCACTCATTAAGACAGTGGCTGAATGTGGTAAGTTTTCACAGAATTTGCTAACATGAACATATTTTAAGTCTGAACAATGAAATGGTTTACTTAATTTAAAAGAAAAATTGCTCTATTGAATATTCTTCATTCATAAATGTTGTAATCAATTTGCTTGTTCAGGCTTTAGATATGTTCATATTATCATATTCACTGCACTTTCTCTCCCCTTCCTAAAAAAGAAATGAAGAATGTTTGCCTAATTTAAAAAAAAAAAACTCAGATTCTGTAAAACTTGTAACATTCTCACTTGCTATCTACTATTGGTTTGTTGACTGCTAACAAATGAAATGAATGATGTTCATAGGATTACAACTCTAATGCATTCCTGTGTCGGGTTTTATTGATTTCTCATTTCTCAAGCCAATTGATTTTTAAAATATAAGTTGAAATGGGGGGATTTTATTAAGATGTTCAGTATCTGTAGGGAATGGATTCATAAGAAATTTAGCTTGAAGCTTGTTTACCACGTAGTTTATGAGTAGAACTGATATCGTTTTCTTCCATCCTCTTCATACTTCATAACAACTATTATGGAGAAAACCCTGCTTGTTTCATGTGCGTGTAATTATTGATATAGTTGCTTCACTGATGCTGGAAATGTCAACTTCAGAATCATATTAAATTTGTTACACGTTAAAAGTGTGCTGATGCAAAGAAAGCTCTCAAAAGTCTCCCTTACAATAGTGGATCCGCTAAATTTTCATTTGTGTATGCTTTCTAAAATCTTCATTATGTTGATACACAGTCATTTTATGTTATTACCTAATATTGTTCGTGGATTAATGAAAGATGAGCTAAAAGTCCAAGAACTTGCTGCTTGTGAAGTAAAAAATTTGCATTATTTAATGGGCCTTTTGTCATGAATTGGTCAGCATTACCCATAGACAATGGGTGTAGGATGGGACATTATGAAAAGAAAAAGTTGAAAAATGCATTGTTTGGATTTATATCATATCTCTTTGCCTCCATAATAACCGGTAATTCCAGTTTAAACAAATAAAAAAGAGCTATATGCTTTGTAAGGAACCCAAATTATTCTATCATAACCTGCAGACGCTGAGTATAGCCAATCAATCAATTTGGATTTATTTAGAAATACAGTAAGACCTCCCTGATGTTGCATGAGAACGAACCCTGCTGACAATAGTAGAGATGTCAGGAAACTCAACTTTATCTAAAGATCTGATGCAACTCTGCGTTTTTCACACATTTGATAATTGTTTTGCTTGTACTTAATACCCCACATTGTGTTCTATTAGCAATTTAGCAGGCATTAGAGTTGCTAACTGTCAACAATTTGCAATGTACATGGTTCTCCATGTACTTTCTCCTAGGACAAAGAAACAAAATGGAACAAAGGAAACTTAAACTGGTATGGAGATCACGATGATCATTCAAATAACTATTCCAATAAAGGTCAACGAAAGTCTGGTCAGCGGTTTGGTGGAATGGCTAAATCTAAGAGTTATTTTTTAGTTCATGTCGATAGTTTGTGTTCTTTTTTCTTCATCACTCACTTGCCCTCAATCACATGTCAGTATTTGTTAAAATTTCTATTTCAGAAGCTAAGTTGAGGGCCTGATAGCAAATTGTTTTGAGGGAAATGCATATACGTCCCTTGACATTTTGATATACTACAAATATCCTTGGCAATGGGAGAAGTTACCAGAACCTCTTGTTTCATGTTTTGATTTGAAAAGGTTGCCCTTTGTTTCTTAATCAAAGATTTGTCTTCGTAGTTTATCCCATTTTCAGTTATATTTGTAATATTTCAAATCTCGGGAAATATATGTATTTGACTCAATTAATTTTAATGGATATTCTGGAAGTAAGGAACATGCACACTTCCTTTATTAGATATAGGGCTACAGTTAAAATTTTATGTTTGGAATTTCGGATACATTGTAGTCATTACAACTAATTGTTTGTAAATTGCAGACTAGTATATAGTCTAAGTTCAAATTAAGATGTTTTGTTATGGTGTCTGGGATTTCCTTGTCTGAATGAACGTTTCTTAAAGCTAAGATTAGTTTACTTTTGTAACTATTGATCTCCATTATTTTTCAGGAAAAATCAGAAGAGAAAGTTTCTGTGAGGACATAGATGGTCATCCTGAGCAAGTCTTCCAGGCAACATTTGGTAACAGATTTTATACCTGGTCCTTTGGCAATATGAGGGGATCCTCTTCTGAGCATTTGACATCTGGGTTTGAATGGAAGCATCATTCAACTAGGACAAATATTAATAAGTGGAAAAGTGCAAGCGATGTGGAATCTGATGACGAATCATGTTATGTAGGATCACTATTCTTGGTCTACCTCCATCAGGTCCATTAAACATTGAAGTCAGCAAAAATGCCTAAGTGCCTCAGGGTTCCTAATTGGTACAGGTTCCTGTACCAGTCATAAATGATATTATACACTTTGCGAACTGCTGACAACTCATTTTTGTTGTAGTTTTCGGTTATCAGTAGTGGCGGAAGTTGAAAAATAATTCAGGGTGCAACTAATTTAATTAAAATTTATAATCAAAGTTTATAAAAAAAAAAAATTAGAAAGAAATACATAATTGTGTCAAAACTTTATGAATCTAACACAGAAAATATATATATATATATATATATAACAACAAAACATGTAAAAGAGAATGCACCTTTATTTAGAGTGTTGTTCTATGTTCTTTTAAAGACTTAAACTCGTTAATAATTGAATCGGAGTAAAAAGCATCAGCCATTTCTTTTTCAATATAAACTACCATATTGTCTGCAAGAAATTCATCATTCATCTTATTACACAATCTTGTCAATCTTCTCTTGATCATGTTCATTGCTGAAAATGATCTCTATGTTGTAGCTATAGAAGCAGGAAGAGTTAAGACGAGATGAATCACTCGATCAAGCGAGTAAAATGTACTTGTCATCCTTGTTTTTGTCAAACATTCACACAACTTAGAGATAATTGAGAGGTTCTTCAACTTTGGATTGTTAGCTGCTTCAAGAATAAAATGTTGAAGTTGATATTTTAAATTAATCTTCCCTTGCTCATCAAAGTGTTCATAGGATAGAACTTGTCCACGATAGTACATATATTATCAACATTGAGTGCATTATAAGCATCTTGGGATATTCACTTTCTAATGATGCTCGAATGTGATATGATCTTTTTGAAGACATGTTAGCCCTTTATATGCTATATAAGCAGCACTAAAATTAGGAATATAAATGTCACGTTGTTCACAAAATAATGTAACAATTTTCAATAAATCTTGCCAACCATCATCTCTCAAATTCTGAATAAGTGCTTTTGTTGTACGCACTAACTACATAGCATTAACTATATATTGGGACTTTTGTTGTAAAGCTTGACAAAGACGATCTGTGATCCCCATCATTATCCTCTTTCATCAAGTGATAATGATGGGGATCACAGATTGTCTTTGTCAAGCTTTACAACAAAAGTCCCAATATATAGTTAATGCTATGCAGTTAATGCGTACAATAAAAAAACACTTATTCAGAAGTTGAGAGATGATGGTTGACAAGATTTATTGAAAATTGTTACATTATTTTGTGAACAACGTGACATTTATATTCCTAATTTCAGTGCCGCTCATATAGCACGTAAAGAGCTCGTACGTCTTCAAAAATATCACATCACATTCGAGCATCATTATATATTGAACATCTTTCTAGTTTAAATTGATAAGCACTAGCGATACTAAGGATGCTTATAAAGCATTCAATATTGATAATATATGTACTCTTGTGGACAAGTTCTATCCTATGAATTTTGATGGCCAAGAGAAGATTAATTTAAAATATCAACTTCAACATTTTACTATTGAAGCCGCTAACAATCCAAAGTTGAAGAACCTCTCAACTATCTCTTAGTTGTGTGAATGTTTGGCAAAAACAGGGATGATAAGTACATTTTACTTGCTTAATCGAGTGATTCGTCTTATCTTAACTCTTCCTGTTTCTATAATTACAACTTACAACATAGAGATCATTTTCAGGATCAAAACAAAATTGCGTGATAAGATGGAGGATGAACTTTTTGCAGACATGATGGTTTATATTGAAAAAGAAATAGCTGAAGTTTTTGACTCTAATTCAATAATTGATGAGTTTTTTTTTTTTTAAAAAAGAATGTAGAACAACAATTTAAATGGAGGTACATTTTCTCGTTTACATGTTTTATTGTTATATATATATATATATATATATATATATAACATTGTCTTATATTCATATATTATTTTAAAGCTTTAACATAATTATGTATGTTTTTTTGAATTTTGTTATTTTATAAATTTTAATTAAATTAGTTGCATCCTGAATTATTTTTCACCCTGAATTATCTGTGTTGCGTGAGTACGGGTACAGTACGGGTACGGGGTACGACATTTTTTAAAAAATTAGGGTACGAGTACGTTCTTATATATATATTTAATTTATAAATATGATTATATATAAATTTAAAAATAAAAAAATTGCAAAAATAAAATACAATCAACAAATTGAAATTCATGATTAATTATTTCCTACCATACAACCTATAATGTTGCACTACATAACAATTAATAAAAGAATCATAAACATCCAAAAATAACACAAAATAAGAAAAAAAAAACGGTGCATAATAGGAAAAAAAGTGGTTGAATTTCTAAACTAGTTTAAATACGTGGTGTGCAAAAAAAAAAATCAAAACAAAATATGAGCATCAAACCACTTTTCATTGCTATTTTAAATCAAAATAGTATTCATTATTCCATAAAAAAAAAAGAAAACAAATTAATATTTATAGAACATGAAAAATAAAAGTACCACATAGCAAGAGAACAAAATACAGTAAGGGGAAACAGAGACAGGGAAACAGTTTAGAGGGAGACACCAAACTAATGAAGGAGGGAATCATAATGAGGAGTACCGCGAGAGGTGGAGGGGGTCAAGCATAGTGAGGGATGGAGGGGATCAAGTCAGTAAGAGGAGAAAAAATTTGACACTTGAGAGTGTTTTTTCGGGATAAAATGAAAGAGAGTGAGAAGATAATTGAAAAATATTGAATAAAGATGGTTTTTCCTTATCCTTGTAAACAAAACACACCGTTTGGCAAAAATTTATGTTCAGTCGTACCATATGGTGGGTACGGCCGGTGGGAAACTCATTCAAGTACCCAGACGTACCCATTTAAGTATCCAATTTTTTTTTAATTTTTTTGTTCGGGTACGCATTTGGTACGTACCCAGGAGTACCCAAAACATACGTACCCGATACGTGTACGACAGCCATATAGGAGTATCCATGCTTCATATCTGATTATGCAATGCTTTCTCGTGAGCTTAGGTTTTGACAATGTGACTCATTGCAGTCTAGCTATCGAAGGTAGTATTCATGCCTTAGATGCATTATTTGTAATTTTTTCTGATCTCCATGCTTCAACTTTGTTTTTACTTGTGCATCAAGCAAATTCAAAAATTTAAGCGAACATCAAAGGTTCATGTAATCTTAAATTCTTAATAATACACAGGAGATCAGAAGTAGCTTGCTTTTGCGATTTATGGTTGGATATATATAGTTAGGATTTTTTAACTTGTGCATTGCATGCATCGGATAAACTAATTTGAAAAGGTAAATTTTCAAGAGAAAATAATATACTTAATAAATTAAAAAATATTTTAATATTTTAATACAACTTTACCTTTTATATTTGTTTATTCTATGTATAAATATATATTTGTTTATCTTCTAAAATATAAATTATAATTAAGATGGAAAATATACAACAATAATTAAATAGGTAGAGATTCTAGTAATGCTTGACATGCTAGGCTGATGTCATTGGTACTTGTTGTTTTTGAGTTGTAATTGGTGTTCACATTCTCGTGAAGTAGACTCATTTTTTGCTTTTTATTGGGTTTGGTCTGTTTTGAGCACATGATTATGTATCTATTTAAACCGTTCATAGAAGATGTGGTTCATGTGTATAATGATGTTTATATAGACCCCTTGTGTTGAAATGATATTTTTTTTAAAATATACAACAATAATTATGGTTGTCCTTATTATATTTAAGTCCTCTATGAAGTGATAATGATATTTAAAGTTAGTAAGTGTAAGGACTACAATAGGTGGATGAATTAACTAAAGAACACTAGGAGAACACCTAGAAGGGGGTTGAATAGGTGTTAAAGAAACATTGAAAGATTTTCGCACAAAACAAATCGAAACAAATAAAGCAAATGATTTTCAAAAAAACAACAGCTCTTAACTACTTGGAGGGGTTTCAGGGATGGTGAGCAATTGCTTGTAGTAGTGGAAGCTCACAAGTATGAAGGAAGAGTTGGGTGATGAGGTATATGAAGCGGTTGTGATTTGGTGATGTAAATATTGATACTCATTCTAATGCTTATTATGTCTGTTTTCACAAGATTTTTTTTTGTTGGACTTGTGATCTTGTGATTTTGTAATGTAAACACTTATTATACTCATCATAGTGATGTTATTACTATGCAACTCTTTTAACGAAATTATTTTGTTAGATTAGATTATGTTTGATGCATAATTTTTTTTTTGTGAATCTTGCATAATTTTTGAAATAACATAGAAATTAAAAAAATTTACACGTTCTGTAATGAATAATTCCAAAAATGAATAATTCCAAAAATTATTCAGGGATAAAAAAAACTTAAAACAAGAGAGGTTCAAAAAATAGGAAGCATGCAACAAAGAAAAAAAACATAAAAGAGGACGGTTCAAAAAATTTAACAGAGGGCGGTTCAAAAAATCATAAGAGGGCGGTTCAGATGAAAGGAACAAAGGAGGTTATTTAAATAAAAAAAGGGCGGTTCGGAACTGCTCTTAAAAAAATTAAAGAGGGCGTTTTCGAACCACACTAAAAAAAGCAGTACTTACAAAGGCAACGGTTATATCCGTGTTGCATAAACACTCAACTCACAAAACCGTTGCTTAATACAGACATAGAAACCGTTGCCTGAAACATAATGCAACGTTTAATCAGCGTTGTATATGCTATAAATGAAAAAACCGTTGCTGTTTAAAAGGAAAAGGCAACGATTTTCTTACCAAAATCGTTGCATATTCTGAACAAATAAATCGTTGCTGTTTATAGTAAAATCGTTGCATATTATGTACCAAGAAACCGTTGTTGTTTATAAGTCAAAGGGCAACGGTTTTCTGAAAACTGTTGCCAAATACAAAAAACCGTTGCCTTTGACAATAGGCAACACTCACCTAGAGAACAGTTTGAAAACCGTTGCCTATACTTTCAGCAACGGTTTTTGTACTTTAAGCAACGGTTTTGTGTCGTTGCAGAAAATTAAAAATGTTGTAGTGGGTTGATCGATTAACACCTGAGAGCATACACAAGGTTAATCGATTAATCACTATAGAACAGAGAAAAATCGCTTTTCAATCGAAAACGAAAATCAATCAAATATCATAGAATATCAGAGATAGTGCGGAATTGATTAACAGAAAGATTGTTATTGATTACCTAGATTATGAAAAAGGTTTTCCCTAAATCAATTTGAATTATTAAAACCTAATTCATTCAATTATATGAAAATCAATCTTTTCTAGGTTTTCATTTTTCAATCAAGAATAATATTAAATTGCGAAAATTAAAAGAGATAAGGGAAAGAGATACTGCACAGAGATTTTATATTGGTTCACTCTCGACCACCGAGAGCTACATCCAGTCCCCTCTGTAAGATTCATGAAGAATATTTTGATAAATGCCAAAAGGTTTTGAACAAGCTACAAAAGGTTTTGAACAAGTTTCAAATGTGTTGATCAAGATCAAGCTCAAAAAGCAACAACAAACATCAAGTTATGAAGAGAGAACCAACTCATGAAGACTTAGTTTGGTAGTTTATGTTTTATTGTTTTATCTTTAGCCTCACAAGTCTCTTAGTTTATGAGTTTGGGTAGAGTTTCTTAGAGGGTAGTGAATCTCTTTTGATTGCATGATTATATCATATTTTGAGTATTCACTTTGCCTAAAATCAATAGGTGGCTTAAAGATTTGAAAGAAAAGGTTTAGTTTTTTTAATGTTAATAATCGATTAACAGATTTTTGATAATCGATTAACAGTGTATTTTGAACTGATAATCGATTAACAAACTTTTTATAATCGATTATCTGCACTTTTACTCGAGTAAATTTTTGCAGACTTGCGACATTACTAGATTAAATCATGTTTTACTCGATTAACACTTTTTCTACTCGAGTAACACGATCAGATATGGTTTTTAAATGAGTTTTTCACTTCTCAAAAGCACTTTTAACCATTCCTAACTTTTGGGTATTCTATATAAACCTTTTCCTAACCTTTGTGAATCATTATTACACTTTCATAATCAATTTTACAAAGAATCAAAAGCCACTCTATTCTCTCTCACTTTCTCAAGATCAAAACTTTAACTTTTACATTCTTTGATCAAGAACCTTGAATCTCTCATGTTGATCTTTTCATAGCTTTTGAAAGAGATTCTTAGGATTGTTATTTTGTTTTCATTTGAGTTGTAATCTTTGCAAGAGGCAAGTTATCTACAACAATTGGAAGTCTTGGTTGTGAATCAAGCAAAGTTTTATTGGAAGTCTTGAAGAAGCATTTCATCAAGCACTTGGAAGCCTTGTTGTGTTAACAAGCAATTGGAAGTCTTGTAGTAAAGCAAGCATTGGAAGTCTTGTTGTGGGGTATCGGCAAGCAAAAGAGAAGAGGTGTTCTCCTAGTGTATCCTAGTTGTTTCACCCACCAATTGTAGGTTCTTACAATTGGTATCAGAGCTCGGTTGAAAGACACGAGCATAGAGCTTTTTTGTTAAGATCCTTGAGAAACTACAATGGGTTCTACGAATCCTTTTGGTGGTGAAGGTGCTTCAATTAATCGCCCTCCTATGTTTGGTGGAGAGGGTTATGGTTATTGGAAAATTAGGATGAGAATCTTTATAGAAGCTATAGATGTGAACATTTGGGAAGCCATTGAAAATGGTCCTTATATTCCCTCAAAAGATGTAGAAGGTGTGCTTACCCCTACTCCCAAAGATAAGTGGACCGATGATGATAAAATGAAAATTCAATATGATTTAAAAGCTAAGAATATCATCACCTCCGCTTTATCTTATGATGAGTTCTTTAGAGTCTCCCAATGTCGTGATGCCAAAGAAATGTGGGACACCTTGCAAGTCACACATGAAGGCACTAGTGAAGTTAGGCGTGCTAGATTAAATTCTTTGATGCATGAATATGAATTGTTTCGTATGTTGCCTAATGAATCTATATGTTTTATGCAAAAACATTTTACTCATATTGTTAATCATCTCATTGCTCTTGGTAAAACTTTCTTGAATTGTGAACTTGTTAACAAAGTTTTAAGATGTCTAAGTAGGGAATGACAACCTAAGGTTACCGCAATTGTTGAATCAAAGGACTTGGACACCATAGACTTAGCAACACTTTTCGGAAAGCTTCAAGAACATGAAATGGAGCTTGAACATTTGCATTTGCATGAAGAATCGGACAAGAACAAAGAAAGAAAAGGAATTGCTCTTAAAGCTCAAAGGTCATATAAAAAAGAAGAGAGTTCCGATTATAATGATGATAATGAAGATTCCGATTCGGACATTGATGAAGAGGAGGTGAAGCTTCTACTAAGAAAGTTCAATAAGATTCTAAGGAGAAAAGGAAGGTTGAACAAAGACAAAAGTAAAGAGAAGAATTCCCCACACTACAAGACAAAGACTTCAAAAGAAGGTATAATTTGCCATGAATGTGGAAAGCCCGGTCATCTCAAGTACTCATGTTCTAGGTATCTCAAGAAGAAGGAGAAAGAAAAGAAAACTAAAAGGGTATACATAGTTTGGAATAGTGATGATGAAAAAGACAAGAAAAGCCAATCAAATAGTTCTTCGGATGATGAAGATGCCGCTTGTCTCAACTTGATAGCTCTAGTAAATGAAGAGGAAAGTTCAAATGATGAATCAAGTGAGCAAAGCTACGAAAGCGATGTAAGTGAAACTAAATCCGAAATTTCTTCCAAATATGAAATGTTATATAATGCTTATGAAGAAATGCATGAACAATTTAAGAAACTAGCTTTGAAAAACATTGAAAGGAAGAAGCTCATTTTGAAACTTCAACAAGAGATTTTAGATCTTCAAAAACAAGTTGATGAGCTTAATCTTCAAAATGAAACTCTTGATCTTATATATGCTAGTTCTTCTTGTGATTGTGCTAGTAGATTGAATATTGTGGTTGATTGTGATGATTGCAAGTTGCTTAAAGATGAAAAATGCTATTTTGAAAAATAAGCTTGCAAGTTTCACAAATGGTGATATTAGATTGCGCACATTGTTAAATTTTCAAAGAGAAAATTCAAACAAGTTTGGTTTGGGTTATACTAATGCTAAGAGTAAATCTCATAGAAATGTTGTTGATTTTTCTAAAGTTGATTTTTCAAATGCACCAACATGTTTCTATTGTGGTACTCATGGACATACTTCAAATGTGTGTTATATTAAAGTGCATGGTATACCTAAAGGAGATTTTGTTCGGGTGAAAAAGGGTGAGAGTCCCTACACTAACAAAAATGGATCCAAAACCATTTGGATACCAAAAAGCAAAGCATGATTGTTTTGTAGGTATGATTGAAGATGCAAATGAAGGTCTATACACATTTGATGCAATTGACATTGTTGGACATCTTCAATTGGTATTAAGAGAAAATCCTACAAATTGGTAACATTTGATATTATACAATTGGTATTTCAATTTGATATTGTTGGATATTGCTCATAGTTCTCTCAATTGGTATTATTTCTTATAATGTGATATTGTTTATACTATTGAGAAAATACTATTGGTATCAAATTCTTACAATTGTTTTTCAATTAGTATCATGTTATTGGTATACAATTTGTTATAATTGATATCATTGAGTAATCATTAGATGATTATCATGCTTTGGTTGTTATATCTTATTAATCTCTCTATTTTGGCTTAGATCTTATATTTTAATTGGTATATATTTCTTTTTGATAATGCCAAAGGGGGAGAAATATGATGTTTTGAAAAAGGGGAGAAATATTATCATTTTGGAGAAATGAAATGGTATGTTTGGAGAAATGTTGTTTTTGTTGTTTTTATGTAGGTTGAGCAAAGTTGTTGGAGATAGGGGGAGAATCAAGCTTTCTATCAATTAGATTTCAAATGTTAAAAGCATTTATTGAGGGGGAGCAAGAGTCTCACCAAGTAATCAAATGGTTCAAGCATCAACAACTTCAATGAACTTCATAATTTCAAAACATGTTTGTCATTTTCAAAAAGGGGGAGATTGTAAGATCCATGAAGAATGTTTTGATAAATGCCAAAAGGTTTTGAACAAGCTACAAAAGGTTTTGAACAAGCTTCAAATGTGTTGATCAAGATCAAGCTCAACAAGCAACAACAAACATCAAGTTATGAAGAGAGAACCAACTCATGAAGACTTAGTTTGGTAGTTTATGTTTTATTGTTTTATCTTTAGCCTCACAAGTCTCTTAGTTTATGAGTTTGAGTAGAGTTTCTTAGAGGGTAGTGAATCTCTTTTGATTGCATGATTATATCATATTTTGAGTATTCACTTTGCCTAAAATCAATAGGTGGCTTAAAGGTTTGAAAGAAAAGGTTTAGTTTTAAGTGATTTTTAATGTTAATAATCGATTAACAGATTTTTGATAATCGATTAACAGTGTATTTTGAACTGATAATCGATTAACAAACTTTTTATAATCGATTATCTACACTTTTACTCGAGTAAATTTTTGCACACTTGTGGCATTACTCGATTAAATCATGTTTTACTCGATTAACACTTTTTCTACTCGAGTAACACGATCAGATATGGTTTTTAAATGAGTTTTTCACTTCTCAAAAGCACTTTTAACCATTCCTAACTTTTGGGTATTCTATATAAACCTTTTCCTAACCTTTGTGAATCATTATTGCACTTTCATAATCAATTTTATAAAGAATCAAAAGCCACTCTATTCTCTCTCACTTTCTCAAGATCAAAGCTTTAACTTATACATTCTTTGATCAAGAACCTTGAATCTCTCATGTTGATCTTTTCATAGCTTTTGAAAGAGATTCTTAGGATTGTTATTTTGTTTTTATTTGAGTTGTAATCTTTGCAAGAGGCAAGTTATCTACAACAATTGGAAGTCTTGGTTGTGAATCAAGCAAAGTTTTATTGGAAGTCTTGAAGAAGCATTTCATCAAGCACTTGGAAGCCTTGTTGTGTTAACAAGCAATTGGAAGTCTTGTAGTAAAGCAAGCATTGGAAGTCTTGTTGTGGGGTATCGGCAAGCAAAAGAGAAGAGGTGTTCTCCTAGTGTATCCTAGTTGTTTCACCCACCGATTGTAGGTTCTTACACCCTCTTCCACAAGAGAGATTTTCTTCACTAAGGAATTAGAGTTCTCAAATTACAAGTGATTGCCTCTCAAGATACCCCACTTGATAGTCTCCAAGAGATACCCCACTCTTGTCTTGCAACCCTATTGAATCTCTAATCTAACCTCTTCTCTTGCTTGATGATATCACACACCAAGTCTTCCACAATTACTTGTTGATACCTCACAACAAGATTTCCACAATCTTCTTTGTTTGCTTGATGAACAACAACACCAAAACTTCTTCTTGTTGTATTTGAGCTTGCCTTAATGCAATGATTACAACTCAATGAAAAACAATAACCCTATTGAATCTCCTTCAAGAACTATGAACTATTAGAACTTGAGATTCAAAAGCTTCTTGATCAAAGATATGAAAATAAGAACTTTGATATTTGTAAAAGTGAGAGAGAATAGTGTGGCTTTAATCTTTTCTAAAATAATGTAAAAATGAAGTTACTTAATCATAATGATTATGGAAAGGTTTATATAGAAAACCCAAAAGGTTTTGAAAACTTAAAAACTGATTTTGAGAAGTTGAAAATTTGTTTTAAAAGCTGAATTGCTTGTGTTAATCGATTAATAGATGGTCTTAATCGACTAACCACTGCAAAACTCAAGCTAATCGATTAACTGGCCTCTTAATCGATTAAGACCTAATGTCAAAAATAGGTTAATCGATTAATGCCTTCCTTAATCGATTAAAGGCTGTAAAAAATGTTTCTAAAAACTAGTTTTCTCAAAATTAAACCTTTTCTTTAAAACCTTTAAGTCACCTATTGATTTAGGTTAAGTGAAATACTCAAGATATAATACCATCATGCACTTGATAGAGATTCACTACCCTCTAAAAACTCTACCCAAACTCTAAGACTCAAAACAAAAGATATATATATATATATATATACTATATACACATTGAAGTCCTTGAGCTTGCTCTCTTTCCATCATAGTTGTTTTTGTTCTTTGACATTTGATTAAACTTGATCACGGTTGAGCTTCTTCAAAACATTGTCATTATCAAAACCATGCACTTACACATTAGGTTTAACAGTAAGCAAGTAGCTATCCACGATTTTAGTAGATTAAAATTGATGCAATCTATGAAACAAAAACTGCATAGGCCTAACTCGCCTTCGAGAATCAATAATTTCTTCATGCAGAAGAAATTAAGTATTTATGGGCTCATAAATCATATAAGTTATTTTAAGAAAACGCCAGCTAACCTAAAAATAACCATTTTTTTTTATTTTCCAAAAAAAATCATGGGCGTTGTATTTATGTCCATTGTGATTCCTTTCCCTCAGACAACAGACAATGACGTATTCAAAATAAATTCATATGTATCCTCAACAAAGGTAGGCAAAAAAGAAAGGTTTTGTGACGTTAAAGCTTTCGATCAAAGTATAATGTTAGTTTTCTCGTATACAGAAAAAGCTTAATTATGTCACAAGTCTTTGAAGTTTGGGGTACTTTTATCAAATACTCTTATTCTTTTTTTATCAATGTGTGATTCCCTGAAGTTACTTCTGAGTTTGTCATATACCTCAATTACTGATTCTGGCCAATTTTGCTGACATGTAACATCAGAATCCTAATCAGACGCAGGAGATTGGTCATGTGGTGCAGCGTGATGTCACATGGGCGAAGACGACCTCTCTCTTCAATCCTTTCTTTTATTTTTTATTTAACTAAAAATATAAAAATATTATGTTTTTTTAGTTATTTAATTTACAAAAAAAGGATCTTCACCCACGGGGCACCAGGTGCATAACCTCCTGGCCCTCTGACCAGGATTCCGATGTTACATGTCAGCAAAATTGGCCAAAATTTGTAGTAGGGGTATATTACAAACTCAGAAGTAATTTCGGGGAGTCAAACATCGAAAAAAAAAGAATAAGGGTACATGACAAAGTACCCCAAACTTCAGGGACTTGTAACATAAGTAAGCCTATAGAAAAGATATACTCCCTCCGTCCCTAATTATAAGGCCCTCTTAACACTTTTATTTTGTCCTTATTTATAAGGCCCTTTACCAATTTTCAATGAGTATTAATTATTTTTTTCCACAAACACCCCTATTTATTTAACACTTTTTAGATTCTCAATAATATTAATAGGGGTAATTTTGAAAATACATATCAAAAGTTCACATTTCCAATACAATTAACTAAATTATTCCACTTTCTTAATGGACGTGAAATCTCCCAAGAGAGCCTTATAATTAGGGACGGAGGTAGTATCTATTATTTTTCAAAAGTGAGATATATATCCTAAATTTTCATATGAGAACTTGTTTTTATGGAATCAAATTTCTGTTCTTCAATTCCTTTAAATTACACAATGACAAATAAATTATAATTTTTGAAGTGCTTAAATAGCAAATTGGTTTTTATAAATTTTTTGGTTTTGATCATTGCTTTTCCATTTCGTTTTGGTTTTGACCTGTATTATCAATTATATATAAATGAAAAATGCTGAAGTGATTTAACGGGATAGTGATCAAAACCTGAACTTGTTGATAATACAAGGATCAAAATGTACATATGTTAATAATATAAAGATCAAAACCTCCGAACATTGAAAATACGATGACCAAAATCAAAATTAAGTTTGCATTATCCTTAATTATAGTTGATGACAGGGTTCAAAACAAAAACAGAACGGAAAAACAGGGACCAAAATCCAAAAAAATAAAATATCGAGACTAATTTTCAAATAGATCAATATTTATAGAAGTATTTAATGCAAGAAACTTATCATTATTCAAAATCTTATTAGTTCAAATATATGGATCATCGCGCAGCTTATTAGCACCTATTCATGAAGAAGAAACATACCCTAAAATATATAAGAAAAGTTTAACAAATTACATATCCAAAAGATTAAGACCCAGATATACATATGTATTATGTAGCTATATATGATCTAGTTGAGATAAAGTCCTGAAACAGCCAGTGACATGGTGGTTGTGTTGGGGGCACTTTTCCTTATCAATGAGGTCTTGAACGTACCTAAACTGTTGCACATGACAAGGGATAATTATGGTTCCTTGTTGATCAAAACCATACTCTTCTTCTGCCTCCTTCAGCAGCTTAGAAAATAGTGGGTGGTTGAGGCACATAATTGGCACCACAATTTTTTGTTGCTCTTCCCCTTGCCCCACTTTGATTGGCAAGAAACCTCTTGGTATATCTCTGGCGATCACTTTCTTCCTATGGTGGTGATGGAGACGTTGATTTGTAATAACCGGAACTTCTTTCCAGCTTTTTCCTCCACTTCCCAACATAGAAGGCAAGAAGCTAAGAGAAATGCGTTAGATTTCAAGCTAGAGGAATGTTTTGAGGAAAATAGCGGTTAATTGGGAGGAATTTTATTTGTATGTAGGTAATGGATAAGAATATACTATAAATAAATGTACATATATAAATAAAAAAATCGAAATATATATATATATATGGCGGTATAGAGTGGCATGCATCATCATTCGTCAATGGTGGTTAGGTGAGATAAATAATCCATTACCAAATTAATAAAGTCGATTTTTTAATTTCCCTCGTCTCCTTTTCTAAACATAACTACAGTATTAATTATTGACTTTGCCTTAGATCCATTTTATAAGTTTTAAATACAATTTTTAATACATTAACGCAAAATTGTTTCGTTGGTCCCCTAAGTTATTTACTTGTTTGAAAGTGGTACTTCAAATTTTTTTTGTTTGAAAGTGGTCCCTCAAGTTTACTATCGTTAACATAGTTGGTCATTCCGTTAATTTTTTATTTTCGGTCATCTTTTCCGTTTCTGGTCATCTTCGCTGTTTAGATTTCAGGGCAAAACCATTTTTTTCGGTGATGAAGCTCTACTTTTTTTTTTCTTTTCTCATTCTTTGCCAACAAATATTCATATCGGACCACCAATCTCTCCACCATGTCCTGAAGATGGTGTGATGGGATTTCTGGGGTTGGAGATAAAAGATATTGACCAGAAAAACTGAAGTTTAGCCAGAGAAGATGACCGGAGATGGAAAATTTGGCGAAAGGACCAAACGTGCTAACGGAAGAAAACTTAAAAGACCACTTTCAAATAAAAAAAAAACTTAAAGACCACTTTAGAAAAATAAATAACTTAAGAGACCAAACAAGTAATTTTGCCTAACATTAATCACTTTTTTTCACAAGCAATTGTTTCTCAATATTTTTTAGAGTCTCAATGATAAACATATGATTAATTTTAAAAAATTATATCAAATATTATTAATTATAATACTCTATCCAATCCTTAACTTCTTATTAATTACAGTATATATTATACTTAACTATATTACGAAGATTAAGAAAGATAGTTATATTTTTTGAAATTTTAAAACAGTAGTATAATATTAATTCAATTTTATCCTCCTTAACTTTTATAAAAAATATTACAAATGTATTATTTTACATTAATGAACATATGACAAATATGAGAAAAAATAATAATTATTTTATGTAAAATAGTATAAAGTAACTTATAAATAAGATAAATTTTTTTTCTAAAATAGATCTTATAAATAAAATAAAAATACTATTAACAATATTAACTAATTTTTTAATTGATGTTTAATAAATTACTCTCTTTGTTCCTTTTTATCTGTCCTTTTTTTTTAAGAAATTTTTTGTTCCTTTTTATCTATCTTTTTGAATATTTCAAGAGTGCAATAAATGTTATTTTCCATATTTATCCCTATTCAATAGGTCTTGGTTTACTTAAGTAGTGAAAAAAATTAATGACTATAATGAGAGAAATGATATAATGAGGAAAACATAATTAATGTATTGAAAATCTAAGTAATAATTACATTTCTTAAAGAGTGTATTTTATTGGAAATATGAGAGATGATAGGAACAGAGGAATTACTAAATACTCCTTCCGATCTCTATTATAAAAAATAATAATAATCGAAATCACACTTATTAAGAAAGTTAGTTAATTATATTTAATTTTCTTCAATTCGTAAAAAAATATAGTTATTTTAGGAAAGTTGCATTGGAAATAAAACAAAAGTTAAATGAAATCACTACTTCCTAGAAATATTTTAAAAATAATTGTATTGGGAATATAAAATTAATTAGTTTTTTCTTATATTTGATAACAAAATAAATATATCTTGTTTTTATTAGAGACTAGAGGGAATAGGTAATCCAAAATTTCAAAACAAAAATGTTATCTTGACATCTACAATTAACATCCAATTCTAACACCTACTATTTTGAGTTAAAAAAGAAAGGCGAGGTCACTAATTTATCTTTTTATTAGTGTTTTTTACCTAAAATAATAAAGGCTTAAATATGAAAATAGTCCCTATAAATATTAAGTTTTTTTTTAAAAAAAATTAGTCCCTGCTTTTTTTATTTTTTTTTGTTTTGGTTCCTACATTTTGAATTTGTTTTGGATTTGGTCCCTACACTTTGAATTTGTTTTGGTTTTGGTCTTCGGTATTATTTTTGGATTGAAAATGTCAGTGTGGCCTATCGGGTACCACTTCGACACTAGCTTATCTATCTTACAAGGACCACCTTCATCTTTAACATCTTTTTCCATTATGACAAAAGCTGCTTTTGATAAGATCACTATCATACGAAGATTATCCTTAGAGAAAGACATTGGGTAGAAGGTCATACTGAACCAGAGGGTCTCATAGAAGTAATGGGGACCAAACAGGAAATGGGAGAAGACGTAGGAGAGAGAATTTAGTGCTGACGTTAGGTCACGTCAGCATTTTTCATCTAGAGTTAATACTGAAGACTAAAACCAAAGCGAATTCAAAATGTAGGGACCAAAACCGAGAAAAATAATAAAGCATGGACTAATTTCAAATAACCCAATATTTATAGGGACTATTTTCATATTTAAGTCAATAATAAATGATCTATTTGGATGTTAAACTTAAATGTTTGACATTGTTAATTCCAAAATGCATGCATATGATCCGTATGAATGATGATATAGAAACCTACAAAATGAACCTACATATCAACCTGCACCATAAGAATGTGATATGTGTCACTTGTGAATCAATCAATGATAAGCAAATGACACGTGTCATTCTTTTTATGATATAGGTTAATTTATAAACTCGTTTTGTAGGTCTCTAAATCATTTTTTACTCGGTATTAATAACAGAGGAAGTATATTCCCAATCTGATTTGGACTCTGAACTCCCACGTGTTCTACAAGTGGGGCTGATCTTTATTTGCTGCTGCATGCTCAACGCCGAAACTTAGGTGGATGAAGTGTTGCACGCCTAAGAAATAAGTTTTCAAAAATGTTATATACACTTGCTTGTTTTATATATAAAAATAATTTTTACTATTATTTTTTGTATAAAACAAGTCAGATATTTGATTTATTTGTTAAATTTGGATGTTTCATATAACACTACTGATAAGTTTTTTATTTTGTATTTGTTTAACTTCGATTTTTAAGACGAAAGATAAAAATGTATAAATAGCTAAATTTTATATTTTTATTTTTTAAAAAATAATATATCTAAATTAAGATATTTATCCTCAACTTTAAATATTAGAATTAAAAAATCCAATATTATTATATCATAAATATAGTAGGATGATGTAATATATAGGTTTAATAAAAAGCAAAGCATGTTAGTAATAAGAATAAATATTGACAAAAGAGAAAGCAAGAATTTGTGTCCTAGTGATGGCAAAGTCATTAAGTAACTTGGGAAGCCAGGTTAGATAGGCCCAGGCTATTTTGTAATAAAATCCAATTTTTCATTGAAACAACAAATAACATACAAGTATTGACTCCAACCAATCGGGTTGACTTTGGTTTTGTTCAATCTCGAATAATTTGATTTGCATCGATTTAGTTTAGTTCTTGATCAATTTTAACAATTTAAGTATATGTTTGATTTATTGGACAATCATACCAATTATTGGTCCAATTTACTAGTTTTTCAATTGAATCGATTGATACAGTCTGATTTCAATAACTATGCTTAAAGGTAAGTTTTGATGGAAGGGATGGGTGTGTCCATTTGAAGTGTGCCAAAATTGAGAGGCTAGTTTGATGTTTTAATATGGGGTTGTTTTTTTTTTTTGTTTAATTGTACATATTGTGGTCAATTCCGTATCCATACGCATTAGCTTCTTGCTTTTAATTGTTGTCTATGTAATATTTCTGAGACTCTTTTGGCAACAAAATTTGATCCTATTTGTAAGATTTTTTTTTGAATTTATAATAACATTTAATTACTTTTTTTTTTCAAAAATAATCTTATTATTTAATTATTTCTTTCCAAAAACAACCATATTATTTGCAAATATTTTTCTTTCCTTTTATCTATAGATTCACTTCATTTTGTAGATTTTCTTCCTTCTTTAATTCTTTTGTTCTCAAATACAAGCCAATAGGTTTTTTTTTTATACCCTCATTAGTTTTTGTGTATAGTCGATTGAGAAGTGATTATTGTATCCTTTGGAGTACTAGCCTGATAAGAAGTCTTTTACATCAAGATATACACTTGTGGCTGCTAATACTCTTGAGTCAAGTGCACTTATGCACGCCTCTATCAAATTTTACTATGATAAGCCCTTTTTATTTCTCTTTTTACAAATTGAGTTATAGGTGGTTACATAATTTCTTGTGCAATATTTTTCGAACAAATTTTTTGTTATATAATACTTCTTCTATCCCACAAGGACAGTAACAATTTGGAAAAGTAAAAAAATTAATGAAACATGTATTTGATGGTTTGTCTAACACATCAATCAATCAATCATAATTCAAAGTTTATAGTTTCTAAGTTTTTCATTAGTTACTTTAATTTTAATTTGGGACAAAAAATTATGTTATTTTTAACCATCCTTATAGGACGGAGGGAATATCTCTTTATAATTAATTCTACACTCATTATCTCTTTATAATAATTAATGGTGAAATCGTAAAAATCATAATTAATTTCGTTTTAGTTTTGTAAAAAGATTTATATTTCGAAATTAATGAGTGTGCACCAATGGTGTAACATTATTTACATACATCATCAGTCCATCATGTATCTACCATTCATTTGTATTACTTTTATTTGAAAGTCAACGACAATAAACACATGAATGGTGAATGATGCACTAGTGATGTAAAAAACCTTTACACCGTCGATGCACCATTTATTTTCTCTTATATTTAAAGAAAAAAAATCGCCATATAAACTTATATTAAGGAAATGAAGGAATATGTTAAAGCCTTGTTGTTTTTTTTTTTTTAAATAAAAAGATATTTATTAAGGGATTGAAAAGAGTACAAGTCTCCGAAGAGGAACGACCACCCTAAACAATAAGCAAAACACCTCAAACAAAAAAAAACTAGAAGGCTAAAAAATCCCCCAGAAACATACACACCGCCAAACAAAGAAAGACACCAAAAGCAGGAGAAAAATGTACAAAAATCAATAACATAAACCACCCAACCCTATGCTACAAAAGAAACAAAAGTGCGAACATCTAGTTTTAACCTTGACATTTGCATAAACTTTTCCTAAAGTTGTCGATTTGGATTGGCCTAACCCACAACGTACGACTAATTTTTCAAACTGGGTTGGGCTGACCCAACTTTATATTTGGTAAGTAATTTCTCTTTCTAGCCTAGCCCAACAGCCCACAATGTGTTGCCGGCCAAATGGACTAGCCCATGGGCCACAACTTTTTTTTCCCATATAAAAGCCATTAAAAAACTCTAATTAATTACATGGTAATAAAGGGAAAAAAAATGAAAAAGGAAAAAAAGGAAAATCAAGTTGTGGCTTTTATATGGGAAAAAAAGCCAATTTTTGGATATGCCAATTTTATCTCTCAAAATTTTCTTATATACCGATTTGGTCCCTCATGTTTTAAGGACCAAATTAATATATCCAAAAATTTTAAGGGACCAAATTACTATATCCAAAATTCTTAAATAACCAAATACTTCCTCCGTCCCATTATCTGGTAAAAAAAATGCAAAAAAAATTGTCCCATATTAAAGTAAAAAAGTAAATGAAAAATATTAAAGATTGTATATTGTATCGATGATTGATAAGTAAGTAAGGAAAACATATTTAAAGATTTTTTTGGAGGCAATATTGCAATATGTATTAATTGTAATGATATTAAAATTTGTATAATATCAATTTGTAATTAATAAGTGAATCATGGATAATGTTAACTAGATACTCTCTTATTTTCATTGACTTGTTTGACTTTTAGCAAGTTGATGAGACAGAGGGTATTTATAAATTAATTAGAGTTTCAGAGGCAGAGGCTCCGGTGCATGTTAATACATAACATGCACCTTCTTTTTTGGGTTTTTTTATTTATTTTTTAAAATTTAATTAATTAAAAAATATTCTATGCGTTTTCTTTTTTACCGATATGAAGTGATTTTTATAATTTGAATTTATTTTTTTCTTTTACTCTGTATTCTTAAAAAACTGTACTGAGTAAAACTGTATTCAAAATTTACATATTCTAATAAATCTGTATACGAACTTGTGTTAAAAAATATTCTAAATAAATCTGTATTAAAAAAATAAAAATCAAAAATAAAATTTTCACAAGCACCGATGCATGTTATCTATTAACATGCACGGGAGCCTCCCCCATTTTCAAATCAGGTCGGTCAAAAAAATGAGAGACTAAATTATCACTTCACCAATACTGATAATACTGATGGGGCTTCTAAGCATGGTGTTGTAGTTGCTGGCTGTGGTGGACTTCTGAGAGACAATAATGGCAACTGGCTTGGGGGCTTTGCTAAGTTTCTGGGGCCAGCCCCTTCTTTGGTTGTTGAATTGTGGGGAGTATATGAAGGATTAAGGCTTGCAAGACTTAAAGGCTATTAGTAATGTTAGTCTCCAGGTTGATTCTATGGTGGTGGTTAACATTCTCAAAGATCATACCAAACGTATCAGTGTTGCTACTAATGTTGTTGCCAGAATCTGGGAGTTAGTTGCTTAATGAGAATTGGATGGTTCAAATAAATCACATTTATAGGGAGGGAAATACTTGTGCAGATATCCTTGCCTCTATGGGCTGTCATTTAGATGCGTCCCTTGTTTACTCATAAGTGCCCCATAATGTTTCTCTGGCTTTGGTTGCTGATGTAATGGGAGTTTCTTTTCACTCCTCCTACTATTTTAATCTAATCTTCTTTTTGGGCCTTTGGCCCCTTTGATTACAAAAAAAAAAAAAAATGATCACTTCACCAAAAAAATAAATAACAACAATACGGTGCCATGGTGGTGGTCAATAAATCAAGCGGTGGAGATGTGTCACAGCGGGTACCGTGACAGCCGGGCACGATGGAGGTCTATGGTGGTGATTCAATGGGATTCCAAAATTTTTCAATATTTGTTTGAATCTGTTCTATGAATGAGGTATTATGATGATGATGAGTTTAAGTGATTAGGAGTGGGTGTTTGTAATCTTACGGAATTTTGATTGGAAATGAGGTGTGTTTGATGATCATTGAGAGTGGATGATGGAGATGACAAACTAATAATATTGTAAGCGAAAGTGCTAATGAATTGAGAGTGTGTGGAAGGAGTATAGGGATCTCAGCCACAAATATTAAAGCCATACATTAATATTTTTAAAGAAAAAATTTAACAGCATAAAAAAAAATTTAAAAACAAGATTTATAAGAATAATAAGAAAATGTAAGGGAAAATTAACTAGAATTAAAAAAAAAAAGAAAAACCACCATTCAAGACATGATTAGTGTGATGTGCTATTTTTTTTTTTTTTGGTGAACGTGTGATGTGGTATTTCATCAATGACATTGGCACTAACCAAATGACCAATTATAATGAAGGTGAAAAAATTAAGGAGTAAAGGACGAATTCAAATATATTCTTGAGTTTAGGGACCAATTTTATGCTTACGTTGGAGTAAGTGCATCATTATGTATGACATTCCCCTCCTTATCCTGGTGTAATATATATATATATATATATATATATATATATAAACTCCCTATATTTTCTTTTCAAATATGGATTTTGATATATTCAACTTTAGAGTTGAGTTTAAGAGTGAAAAAAATAATAGGTTGCATTGAGAAATTAAGAAAACTACTTATTTTTAGACTTTTTTTTTTTTTTCATTTTTAAACTCTTTAATCGCGACCTTTATGGCTCGTTTGGTGGACAAAATAAGAAATATAAAATATGATAACCTATTTTATTATGTTATTATCCTTAGTTTGGTTGGTGAGTATGATATGATAATGTTGTATTGGTTATCTATCTTATTATGCCTGTCTAGTGTATTTTTTTAGGCTTAAATACTAAAATGGTCCTATAAATATTGATTTCTTTAAAATTGATCTCTATAAAATAAATGTTTTGGTTTTGGTCCCAGTATATACAATCGACAAACACATTTTGGTTGAGTTTTGACTCTTTTGCTCTTGCGGGTCCGGATCAACCACGTCATCTTATTGGCGACGGTGACATGCAACACTAACCACATCAGCAATTAACAATTTTTTTTTTCTAATGACAGGACTAAAACCAAATTTTCAAAACAATTAAGGATCAGTCAAGGTCAAAAAACTTCGAGAAACTAAAATCAAAACACTCAATTTTCAGGGACTAAAACCATAATAAGCATTTATTTTATCTTATACTTATTCTATCCTGAACATCAAATGTGCTTAATACAGAGATTAAAAAAAAAACCTTAAAAGTTAAAACATATCATATCATTTTAACGGTAGAAAATCACAAACCACATAATGAGATGGATTTTTATTTACAAGAAAGTACTCCAAGAATTGAGTTCGAAGTTAAGAGAGAACCCGAGTTCGAATTTCATCGATGTGAGGATTGTATTGATGGGTGATTTGTAAGTACCTCTGTAAGCGTTCTTTGAGTCCAGAGGCCTGCTCAAACCCTTGTGAGTTCCCAAAGTCCAACTCGCCTAAACTTTAAATCATTTAAAAAAAAAAAAGTACTCCAAGAATTGTCGTGTAGTCATGTCAGTGTGTCATGCCACAAAAAGTTACTCCAACGTTGACACTTTTGATTTCTACCATGACATGTTCCAAACCTGCTATTGGCTGTCTGGACTCTGGATGTCCTTCCCAATTTTCCTCTTCCACCTACGTGTCCTCCCTGTCTTCAGTCACCATCCACATGTCTTTCTTTCTATTCTCCTTGACCCAAAGCAAATAAAAAACGGTTTTGTTATCCTTTATCACTCCATGATAAGAATTATGTTTATGGAATGAAAACCTAAAATTTGTAATAATTATTATTATTATTATAATAAATAAACTTATTTATGTATTCCGTCTTTAAAATTGTTGAGATTGGTCCCTTTTTTTAAATCTAACTCTCTAACACTTTGTTTGGTTATCGGAGAGAAAATGAGAAGAGAGAAAAAGAGAAGAGAGAAATAGTGAAGAGAGATTATGGAGAGAAAATGAGTAGATTTTGTGATTGTAATGTTTGGTATGAGAGAAAATGGGAAGAAATATGAGAGAGAGAAAATTGAGTTTTCTCTCCTTTTGTTTGGTTGAAGAGAAAAATGGGAAACGAGAAAACATTAAACTTGTTAAAAGACAAATATACCTTTATTTTACATAACAAAAATAAATATATATTTTTCTTTCTCAATATCAAACACAACCAAATATTTTTTATTTCTATTATTTTTTAAATAATAAAAATTCTAATTCAAATATTTTTTTTACTTCAGTATATTTTTTCTCTCTTTGATTATTTACTACATAATAAAAATTCTAATTCCAAATTATAAAAAAAATAAAAATAAAATTCTTTGAAAATGAGTGTTAGAAGAGGGAGTGGGGTTTATTTTGTCTTTTCTATGTGAAGTAGCTCACTCAACACTTTTCTCTCCAAAATCTCTTCATTTGAGGAGAGAAATTTTTTTTGAGTGGATCCCACCCATTTTTCTCTTCTCCCTCATTTTCTCTCCTCGAACAAACAAGAGAAAACTCCATTTTCTCTCTATTTTCTTCTCACTCAAACTCTCTTCCCCCAAAATCCCTCAAACCAAACAAAGCATAAATGTTGATTTTTATTAAAAGTGAATATACATTCCATTAATCTTTGTCAGTTTAATGCCGATGCTATTAACAAAGTGTCACGTCGTACCTTGACACATGACATACTAGTTTTTTTTTAATTAGAATTATATTTTTATTTAATTTTTTAAGTTATTTTTATTTTTTAATTAAAATAAGAAGATTTTTTTAAATAAAATAAAATAAAAAATAGCCCCTTTGTAACTAAGATGTAAGGAACAATGTGTATTTCCTCGTCTCATATTCTCCCTTTACTTACCCAACAGTTAGGGGTGAGCATGGGACGGGTTGGGACGGGTTAGGTTGGACCCTTACTTGTCCCGAAATGTTGCACGGGTCAATTTTTCAACCCGAATCCGTCCCTAATTAAAGAGGGACAAGGTAAGGACGAGTTCAAAATAGGACGGGTCCTCATAGGGACAGGTCCGGGTTCACCCGGGACACGGATGAATAACATTAAAAAAAATTTCAAACCATTCAAATTTTGAAATTTGCATAATCTTTTTTGAATTCTATAACTAACCACAAGAAATATATTAATATTAATACTAATATAATTCCTTTAACAACAACAAAGTATAATTCTATAATTCGTTACTCATTGAAGAGAAGAATTCGCCTTTGTTGATCCTGCACCATGCATATTCCGCCCATCCTTTTCTAATAAGTATGAGGAACTCCTGTATAACAAATGGAACCTTCTTTATTCACAAGGCATCTATAAAGAACTTCAGATTTCCATCATCATTTCAAAACAAAAAAGTCCTTTTTTTTTTAGAAAACAAACAAAGATACCAAGCCACAAGAAACATCAACCACATCTGCATAAAGGAAAAATCAAATCTACATATGCCACAATATGTCTGTATCTCACACACACTGTATTACGTAGTTACTTTTAGTTTTAGTGTTTTAGTGTTTTATATTTTTTATTTATGTTTTAGTTTTTAGAAATAAGAATAATAATTAGTAATTAAAAAGATGCAGTATTGATGAAACATTTTGGAGACAATATAATCAGTGTATTAATGTCATTGTTCAAACATAATGCAGTGCTAAACTATAACAACAGCTAGAAAGAGAAATTTGGTTCTTCAAAATACCAAAAAAAAAAACACCCTATTAATAATTTCACCCATGGTTGCTTCAATCAGGCTTGGAAAATTATATTATGAACTAATAAGTGAGAATTTGCTTAATTAATAAAGTTAAGTTTTGAGTATTCCACATGAACTTGTACTACTATCTGTGATTGTTTATTACATACCAATATTTAATTAATTAATTATAAGTTCGGGTCGGGTCCGGGTGACCCGGGCATGAACCCGAACCCGTCCTTAGTAGGATCGGGTCTGTCCTTTTCTCACTCGGGTTTGTCCCTTTGAATGTTTGAAGATGGGTTCGACCGGACCCGAATCCGCCGGGTTGGGACGGGTCTCCGGGTAGGATCGGGTCATGCTCACCCCTACCAACAGTCCTAGCCATAGCTAATATCAATGTACATGTAGAACCTAAGTATTCTCACCCTCATATCTCTCTCTCTCTCTCTCTCTCTCTCTCTCTCTCTCTCTCTCTCTCTCCGGATCGACCAGACCGGCCCGAATAAACCCGTATTATGTCCGAGCATAAATAACAAAATTTGAGCCCGAAATATATCCGAGCTTTTTTAACCCGGCCCAGTCATGGTCCGAGACTGAAATCCGATCGGGTAGCTCGAATTGCCCGAATTGTTAGGCACTATGCAACACTAGCTTAGAAAAAAATTAACAATGGCCCATTTAGTAAGGCCCGTTATTCATTAAGGCTTAAGCCTTTAAGCCTTAGGTATGTTCGGCAAAACTAGCTTGTAGCTATGAGCTTGTAACTTGTAACTATGAACTTGTAACTTGTAGTTATGAGCTTCTAGCTTGTAGCTATTAAGCTAGCTAGGAGCTGTGAGTTTGTAGCTGAGAACTTATAGCTGTTTAGCTGACTATTTAAAATAATGTTGTTCGGCAAAACTAGCTTTTGAAGTAGCTAAAAGTTATTAAATGACCAAAAAGGACATACAACATTTTATTATTTTAAATTTTTCAAATTTTTTCTTTATTTATTAAATAGATAGTTAATTAATTAATTAATTAAATATAAAATTATAAAATTATAGTTAATTAAATTCATTTTTTCTTAATTTATTAATTAAGTAGTTAATTAATTAATTATAACAAAATTATTAAATTATTATTAATAATTAATTAAAGGGTAGTAAAATAATTTTAAATTTTGTTTGAGGATATAATTGGTATATGAATTATTGAAAGCTAGTTTAGTTTCTAGAAAGCTACTTCAAGTAGTTTTCTAAAAGCTAGCTTTCAAAAGCTACAAACTCCTTTTTTAAAAGCTATAAGCTCCTTTTAATTTGTGTTCACCGAACGGGGCTCATAGCTTATTAACTGAATCTAAAAGTTCCTAACTAGCTAAAAAGCTCCTAGTTCCTGTTGTCGAACAGAGCCTTAAGCTTAGCACCCCTCATCAGTTCACTGCTTCACTATGTTGTGCCTTATTTTCAAAGTTCACTACTTCAGTATCTCAGCAGTCATTCCAGCAGCAACTTAAATTCACTATGGTAGTGCCATTGTATTTTTGGCCCGCCCGCACTCTGCCGGCAAAAAATGCGAGCGGGCATACCTGCCCGTAAAAATATTTAGGGTCTAATTTTCAGGCCCTGCCCGCCCAGGGCAGGCAGGCCCGTGGGTGGCCCGTGTTTTTAAAAAAAATTAATATTTGCTTCTTTGTTTTAGTACAATTTTTTTATAAAAAAAAAGTGCGGGCGGCCGAAAATCGCCCTCAAACTGTGTGTGACACTAAGGTGGTTTTCTTTTTTTTTTTTTAAATATTCAAGCCCGCGCGCCGCCCGCGAAAAATAACGGGCTGGGCGGACGGGCATGATTTAATTATTTTTGCCAAAACTTGTGCCCTGCCCGCAATTTTTTGCGGGCGGGCAGGGTCTATGGGCCAAGGCCCGTTTTGCCAATGCTACGACCCAGTACCCATTGCTATTTTGTATTTTGCAATGCAAAAATACAAACATGTCTGTGACAATTTAAGATTTTTTTATGTACCCAAAAAAATTTAAGAAATTTTTTGTTTGAAAAAAAGTTGTCGGGCGGCCCGTATAAGCCCGCTACCCGCATAGACCGGGTTTAGGCATGAATTTAGAGGCCCAATTTTTTCCCGAGCTTTTTTAGCCCGGCCCGGTCATGACCCGAGCCTGAAGCGGGCCAGCCCGAACCCGGTCGGATAGCTTGAATTGCCACCTCTACCCTCTTCGATTGAACCCAACGTCATGATGGTGGTTAGGGAAGATGCTTTGGGGAAGACGCTGAAGAGGGAGAAGTAGGCTAAAGGGTTGTTGGGGAAGTGTGTGGAGAAACTGAAGAAGAAGAACAAGAAAGTGTTGGAGTTTGATTTGTTGGAATAATGGCTAGTCCCACATTGCTCATATTTAGTTAACTTTTAGTCTTTATATATACTTATTCCCTTCCCACTAGCAAATATCTAATTGGGTTTTTGGGATGGTCATATTAAGCCCAAATGTCACACGCGCGCCGTTGTTCGTTCGGGCGTGGCGGGGCATGAGTGTTCGGGTCCTCTTTTTGGAAGGCCACGGACCAAACTTCTTTTTGTAATTTTTGCATGTTTTTGTAAATGGTCGTTGTGACTTTTATGGGGTATTATTTAGCCATTTCTCCTATAATGATTCAGCCATAAGTGAGGTGGTCGTTTTTTTTATTTTATGACTCATTAACTCGTTGTCTTCTGACTATTGGAGGCTTAGCTGCATATGTTGAGCTATATATAAAACCCTTGTTTTGTCTTCCAAAAACACATAAACGAAATACTACTCTTTTTTTTCTGAGTAATCTTCATTCTTTGTGAGAGTCTAAACGTCCACCGACCCCACCGTTCCATCGTCTCCATGAATATCAATTGGGACTTTGAAGTGAATAAACCAGATTGCATGTACTTGGAACCGACTGTTGGGATTTAGGTCTTGCATGTACCGATCGGCCATGGATTCACGACCTCCAACCTTCCTCTATTTATTCCATACCGATTTGGAGTGAGGCAAAGAATTGGGTGAGTAACGATCGACGTGTGGATGAGCGATGTTTGGCAAGGAAGTCATGGAAGAAGGGAAAGGGTGTAGGAGAATGATTGGGTGAAACCAGAGAGAAAAGGAGAGAAAGATTAATGGAGTAGGAGAAGAGAGAGAACAAGCGTGGGAGAATGGTCTGAGAGGGATAAAAGTGATGGAGTGAATATGTGAGAAAGAAAATGGACTTATCATTGCTAGGCGATGGTAGTTAATATATATATATATATATATATATATATATATATTGTAAAATATAAAAGTGTGGGGTTGTGAGACTCATTTAAGAATGAAAGTTGAGTTTAGGGATAGAGTAAAAAAGTAGATATGGTGCTTAACTTGTGGAGATACATAAAAGATAATAAAATAACAAATGGGATCTACTTAAGAACAAAAATGGGGTTTAGGAATGTGAATGCTCTTAAGGGATTGAGGGTTGTTGAATGGAAAGAGAATGGTGTTAGGAAATGGACTTCAAGGGATTTTGTTTTGTTTTGTTTTTTTTCTTCTCTATGGCTTGTTTGTCTCTTGTTTAAGTTAGATTTTGGTTTCTATTTCATTGATGATGTATGTATGTTCAAATGGGTTCTTAATTTACTTAAGGCTTAAGATTTTGGTTTCATTGATGTTATTTAAAAGGGTGAAGGTGCATAGTGTACTATTATGTTTTATTTTTAAGTAATTTAAATGTACTAAGTTGTATTCATGAAATAAAACTATAATTATCTTTTTCAAAAATAATTGGCTTATGAAGCTTTGTTCTAAAAAGTTCATTAGAATTTGGATCTTAAATTCTGAAGAAGGTCTGTTCGGCAAAACTAGTTTGTAATTGTGAGTTTGTAACTTGTAGTTATGAGGTTCTAGTTAGTAGATGTTAAGCTAGCTAGGAGCTATGCATGTGCTTGTAGCTGAGAGCTTAGCTTATAGCTGTTTAGCTGACTATTTAAAATAGTGTTGTTCGGCAAAACTAGTTTTTGAAGTAGCTAAAAGTTATTAAATGACCAAAAAGTACATGCAACATTTTATTATTTTATTATTTTTAAATTTTTCATATTTTGTATTTATTTATTAAATAGATAGTTAATCAATTAATTAATAAATAAAAGATAAAAATTTTAAATTATAATTAATTAAATTCATTTTTTTTCTTAATTTATTAATTATGTAGTTAATTAATTAATTAATTATAACAAAATTATTAAATTATAATTAATAATTAATTAAAGGGTAGTAAAATAATTTTATATTTTGTTTGAGGGTATAATTGGTATATGAATTATTGAAAGCTAGTTTAGTTTCTAGAAAGTAGCTTTCTAAAAGCTAGCTTTCAAAAGCTACAAGCTCTTTTTTTAAAAGTTATAAGCTCCTTCTAATTTTTGTTCACCGAACGGAGCTAGTAGTTTATTGACTAAATCTAAAACCTCATAGCTAACTAAAAAGCTCATAGCTCGTATTGTCGAATAGAACCGAAGTCAAGAACTCGATTAAAGAAGAGAAAAGTATGGAGATTTAGGAATTTATAACCATTAAATTTTTTATTAACTAAAAAATAATTAAATTAAAAAAATAATCCGAATTAAAAAATGGATCATGTAACTAGTGTGATGTGGTACTACGTCAACCATATTAGTACTTGACTAACACCGCTTGATAAAAGATCCAGCTGTAACGTAGATCAACGTATAAGGAGTTGGAAAAAAAAAAAGAATAAGGATTGATTCTAATGAATCTCAAAATTTAGAGATTAAATACGTAAATAAATCCGAAAAAAATAGTGATATCACTTTTTGACATATTAATAATTTTATGTACCAATTTATTTTTTCTGCAATCTTTTATCCATAGATTTTAGGGCATTGATAAAGAAATAAAAATTGGTAAAAAAAAATTGGAAGATAAAGTGGGTGCTATGTTAGGAAACTGGCTACATTTTATATTTTATTAAATGATAATAAAAAATATTTCAGTAAAGAGCTAATTGGTAATTGATAATAAAAAATATTTCAGTAGGTAGTTCATTTGGTAAAATTAGGAACATGGAGTCGGAATTGAATACTTGGTTACGAAACTTAGTATATGAACTTATTCTTCTTTTTTTTTTATAGGTTATTAGTTTTTTTATTATTTTTGGTTTATTAGCGTAGTATTTGATTTTTAAATTTCTGAAAACTATATTTTATATAGATTATCTGTATTTTTTTGGCTATATTTTTAAAACAAAAATGATACATACACCTTTAAAATCAATTGATAAATATGCTTAGTTGCTTACAATAACATTAAAAAAAAATATATCTATCACAAAGTGGTAATTTAATTTAAGTGAAAATTCATATTCAATTATTTCTTTAATTATTTAGTATTTAATGATTATATTTATTTTTTTAAATTCAATTTTTTTCTCATCAATCATTAATCATAAATTTAAATTAACGCGTTTGATTAAATTTTTTCCTCGATAAATTTAATAATAATAAATTTCAAAATTAGTATAATAATCAATTTTAATTTTCTCAATCAATCATCTTCCTTATATTTTTTTTAAAACTTGGAAAAGCTTTTTTTAAGGATACATTTTTTTAGAATTTATATCAACGATCATAAAATTATGTCTATTTTTCATACTCCATATGTCTCAAAATTTTATTACTTTTTTAAAATCAAAGAAAAAATAATACAGTTAATACATATATTGCCTCCAAATAAAAGTTATACCATGCATATTACTCATTAATTAAAATGAATAAGACACAAACTTTAAAATCATTATAATTAATACTCCATCCGTTTCAGATGTAGTGTTTTGAGGTTATGCGCGAGTTTTAAAAAAATGATTAAATGATGTAAGAATTTGGTGTATTTTGACTATAATGCCCATATATAATCATTATTGAAGAAAAATAAAGATATTGATTGAAAGTGAAAAAAAGAGTGTAATAAATATGAGTGTGTTGGGAAAAATAGCATTAATTATAATTATGTATTGAGTTTTTTTAAAAAAACAATACATATAAAACATGAGACAAAAACTCCATAAACACTACATATATGAAACGGAGGGAGTAAATACATTACCGCTAATTACTTTTAAACAAGAAATCTAATAAGTCACAATTATTACCGATAATTTTTTAAACACGAAATCTAATAATGCAAAATGTGAAAATTTAAGATCCAAAATCATCAAATAAAAATTTGAGAGACTAAAATTATCAAATTAAGAGATTTTTCAATTTAATTTCTATTTGGTTGAACGAAACTTCCGCGAAGTAGCACCATTTTTTTTTTAAAAAAAGGCAATAATACTAACTAAGTGTGTGTTTAATTTTTTTTTTCTAAATCGATTAATGAACTTTATAAGCTATTATTTTGAAATGAAAATTATATATTTAAGGAAATAAAATATTGATAGGAAATTCAGATGATAATTTCCTTTTGATAAACAATTGTTTTTTGTGTTTTAATAGTGTCTAATTTGAAACGCTCCCTTGACTTTATTAAAAGAAACAATTTTTTATGTACAAGACCCAGAATAGTCGATTGATACTTTATATGTTTCATAAGTTATATGATTTAAGGTTATATACACGCATTAAAAAAATATCAAATAATATAAGAGTTTTGTATATTTTTACTAAAATATCATATTATAATTATCAGCAATTCTTATCATTAATTGGATCACAAATTTACTCGAGCATTTTCCATTATATTAAAATCATTTATAGGTTTAAAGGGAAAAAAATAGGATGCTATAAACGAAGGTATAATAAAAACTAGCTCTTATCTCGTGCAATGTACGAGTTGTTGATATTTTAATTTTTTTATATTAAATATTTTAAATTAAAGATTACTATTATTTTTATTATAAAGTAAAGATTATTATTAAACAACAACCAAAAATAATTATATAAAAAGGTAGAAGTTCAAACCAAACCCTACACTTAAAAGAGGACCTCGTTGATAAATTTTGTACTTCCTCATATAAATAAAACCCTTTTTATTTCATATATTCCTTATTTATTTTGTGGATAAATTGACATTTTTATTTATGATTATCGACTTTATTATGATAAATCAAAATTAAATCAGAATTAAACATTATGATCTTTTTTGTTTGATGATATTATGAGATAAATCTTTTATTTTTATGTAATGGATGAAGTAGTTTTTTTTTTTACAATTAGTTTTACGCGACAAGCATGGTGCCTTGAATGAACGTCTTTTTATATATAGATAGTAGATAAAGTGCAATTACGCATTGAAGTTTTCTTTAAAAAAAATAATATATGAGACAAGACAAAAACAAAAACAGAACAAGATAACTTATGAAACGAAAGAATAGAAAAAATGAGTTTTTTAAACATAATGTCAGAAATTTGATTCATGTTATGTGTATGAAAAATGGCTTTATTGGTAGATATAAAACTTATTTCGATGATCTTTACCCGTTGAAAAAGGATTAGTCCCTATCCATTTTTGGGAGGACGCTCTTGGTTATTTAGAAAACATATTTATGTTCATTTTAAATAATTTATATTATCTGAAATGAATTTCTGTCAATATATTCAAATATAAATATAATTTATTTATTTTGTACACCAAAAAAATATAAAATTATTTTATTATTATAATAAATAAATTATAAATACTATATATAATTATTATAAAATAATTATACTATTATTGTATAATTTAATGTTATTCCTATATATAAATATGATTTATAAAATTTGTTATTAAATTTAGATACTTATAAAATTTATAAAATCATTTAATTTTGTTATAATATAATTATTTAATTTATATATTTAAATAAGTTGAATTTTTTTATATAAAAAGAAGGAGATAACAAATACATTTGTATAAGCTGGGATAATAACAAATTACTATTATCCATGGTATTAAAAGAAAAATATTATCCAGGGTATGATATGTTCAACAAGTGTCCTTGATGAAAGGGGCATCATGAAGTCACATAACGAAGGTAAGTGATGCATCTAATTCCAACTCCCTTTCCTATTCCCCATATATACCTCTTTGGAATTATCTCAACCTTTCATATAAAATCTCATGATTATCATCATCCCTAAGATCAAACGGTTTAGAACCCCACTTTTCAATTAGGATTAGGATTAGGATTAGGATGTTTTCTTCAAAAAAAAAAAAAAAAAAAAAAAAGAAAAGAAAAGAAGAAGAAGAAGAGGAGGAGGATGTTTTCAATTATGAATAACAATCTTTAGCCTTATATCTATGTCCTTTCAAGTGATTAAGTAGAATAGAGATAAATGTAACAAAAAAAATTAAAATTATTACTATCGGTCAAAATCTTCAAAACTTATCTAATAACCATAACCATTAGTATAATAAGTATATCTCTAGTGACCATCTCATAAAATAATTTAAAAAAAAATAATTAAACAATTGACAAATTATTTGACCTATATATCCATATATAAAGCCGGTTGTTGTTATACGTGTTCTCAATTACAGTTTCTCGTGAAAACACTCACTCACTCACAAACTTTGAGTCTTTTATTCAGTCTTCTTTTTTTTTTGTTTGCAGAGATGGGTTGTGCAGACAAGAGTCCAAAGAGTTTCAATTTGCATCGCCATCTTCATCATCACCATCATCATAATCCTCATCATGGTGAATGGAAGAAGCAGGTTCCAAAAGGGTGTACGGCAATCAAGGTTGGTGGTCAAGGAGAAGAGAAACAAAGATTCGTGGTTCCTATTGTGTATTTCAATCACCCTCTCTTCATTCAGCTTTTGAAGGAGGCTGAAGAAGAATATGGTTTTGATCAGAAAGGAACCATCACTATCCCTTGTCATGTTGAGCAATTCAGAAACGTTCAAGGTTTGATTGATAGGGAAATTTCCCACCACCATGTTCGTTGTTTTGGTTTCTGATGAAGAATGAAGAATTCTCATAAAAAAAGATTGTTCTTTGAATCTTGACCTTGAAAATCATGGCTTATTTTTAATGATTAAATGGTCATGTAAAATTCTAGTTTTTTTTTTCTTTAGGTTTATTTGTTTTTCTTTTCTTTTCTTTTTTATCTTGTTAGGTTTAGAATGTTGCATCCTGCAATTGTAGTTACTTTCTTATATTTCAATTAAGCAACGGTATGCTTCTTTTTTAATTTCTTGAAGATATTTCTCCAGGGTTGGAATAATTGGTACACTACGATTACGGAAAGAAAAGAACAAAATTGAGTGCAAGTAGGACCACAAATAATATGTGTTTAATTTCTTTTTCTTTCTTTCTTTCTTTCTTTCGAGTCACTGAAATTGCCATAATCAAATGGGTCTCTCATCGCCACATGTTTCTTTGATTTTCTTGATTGCTTTGTTATTTTGGGATAGTAATAATCAGATTACATTTAATCTCTTTAGTCTTTCTTTTATGATATGATGATAATCGTTACTTAAATAATTCTTTTTTATTTTGGTGAACGTTACTTAAATAATTCTTATCGTTAGACATCAAATCAAATATGTGCCTTTATTTTTTATTAGATGAAACCTTAGCTTATCTGGGTGAACCTTTGTGTGTGTTAGTGTGTCTTGGAAATATGGACTAGAATCCAGAAAGAGGAATATTGAAGTCTGCATTGAGAAAAATTGAAGACGAATATTGGGGTATGGGGACCATTATTCTGGGTCTGAATTCTGAATGAGTGAAGAGTCCCAGTATTGAAAATTTCCTTTTTTCCTCAATATTAAATTAGATGCTATTTTGACTATTTTCCAAAAAAAAAAAATTATTAAAATAGATGGTATTTTCTTTTTATGTTCAAAAAATAGATGGTATATAAGTTATCACATGATGTCACATTATTTCTTTATTTATATAATATATTTTTTTTATCTCTTCAACGTCCCAGTATATATTTATTTTAATTTAAATTTATATAGAAATATTTTAAAATATATAATTTTATTCATATAAAAATAAAATGTCTTCAAATATGCATGTTAAAAAACATTATTGTCTAGATGACTTTGAATTAGGTAGGCGATGGAGAAAGACAAACTAAAAAGGTGTCCGTGGGTGGGTGCATGACTTCCACGTTTGGTTAGGCTGTGGTGTTTGCTGATTTGTATCCAAGGCAACATTTAATTGAAGAGTAACCCTCCACCGTGCTAGGGGGAACAGTTTAAGGACCCTTACCATTGAATTCAATTCAACTTTGGTTATGGTTCTGGAATATTATATCAAATTATTTTCACTGTCATATTTGGATGCTAGAGTGCTAGTTTGTACGTATAAAATAGACACTGACTAATTTTATTTTATCATATATAAGGGCCACAAGAGAATCTCCACCCCACTGAGATAGAGGTAGGTGACTAGGTCCACTTTGCACCCCCTTCTAGTTTTTATTTTTAATGGAAAGATAAGATAGTACTAGTTCGTTTTTATAAGTTGATCATCATATTTTATAAGAATTATTTTTTTCCATATACAAATTACTTTATTTTTTTAAGAGATATTTAATTTTTTTGTCCTAACCTATTGTTTACACCCAATTTTGTCCGGGGTCAAAAATATTAGTTTGTAAAAATTTTGGGTTAATTAAATTTTTATTCTCAAATTTGTATAATTAAATAAATAGTGAGAAAAAAATAAAAAGCTTGTTTGAATGTATTATTCTTGTGTATTGAGTTATTTTTGGGGTTATTTAAAAAATAAGAATAAAAAAATAAGAAAAGATTTTGAAAAAAAAAGTTTTTTTGTAAAAAATTAAAAAAACGAATTTTAAAAAAGGTAAGATAAAAATGTGTTTTTGGTAAAAGATTTGATAAGTTTTTTGTGAGGATAAAGATAATTTTTTTTATTAAAAGGATTTGTTTTATTTATAAAAGGATTATCATCATATTTGTTTTGATTTTAAAAGATTGAGAATTGATCTTTAACAAATTTAAAAGATTTGATTAAGGAATAAACCAGGGAATATTTCACTGGGCTTTCAAAGCCTATTGGAGAAACCCTATTTTTTTAACCTAATTTTTTTCCTATAAATAGAGCTCTTCTCCTCACAATTTCAAAACAGAATTTTATACACAATTTTGAAAATAGAGATTTTTTTAGAAGCAATTTACTCTAAAAAAATATTGTGCTTCGATTTCCGTGCCTACTACTCTTCTACTTCAGTCTTTAGTCTCAGTTTCTCGGTTTTTGTGTTGAATAATAAAACACTTCCTCTGCCAGTCTAAGTTCCTGGCCTCCAACACAGTAATACTCCCTTCGTCCATTCCAGGTACCTCTTTTCATCTCTTTTGTTTTCAGTTTTGTTTTTTTTTTAAAAAATATTAAAAAATAAAAATGTAGTCTTTTATATTTCAATTGTTGAGATTTTAATTATTATTTTTTATGAATCCTTTTTGATTGTTGAATAATAAATTTTTTTTTGCATTATCAATTAATTATGAAAGTATTCGCCTACTGTTTCAACTTTTGTTAATGCGCCACGCTAATTAAAGAATTTTAGCCGATGAAGGAAAATTTGGAAGATGTCCGGAGTGACGGTTACACAAAAGTCTATCCATTAGTCTTGAGGTATTTCTTTGCAATCGGATTTGGCCATGAGTGTTGGCTGGGTTTGGTTCTAAAAAAATTTAAAAGTTTGGAATTTTAAGGTAAAAGTAATACTTTAAAGTTGCCGACGATAGAAATTAGGAAAAGGACGTGGTTGCGGTTCCGTAAATTTTACCTAATTATCTTGAGGCATATTTTTTATATTAGAGTTGGCCATGAGTGTTGGCTAAATCTAAATGGCAAAAATCAAAAGTAAATATTTCAGTTAAATCTCTTTTTAGTGTTAAAATCAATGTGAATAAATTCATTGATCCTTAACCGTTATAACAATGGTGAATATAAACAATTAAAAATAATTATTTCAAAGATAATAGTTTTGCTTACAAGTTTAGAATCTTTTTTTACCGCAACACAATTTTATATCGAAAAGGAAATTTTGTAAACAAATCATTTTGAAATAATTTTTAGAACTAATTTTTATTGCTATAAATCTTTATTAAAATAGAAGTTTTAAATTCACCATTGTTATATCCAAATGTTATAGGATTTCATTTTATTCCGCAGAAAAATTGCTATTTAGGCAACCCATTTCTCAATCATAGTCATTTATCATCTTTGATAATATGCTGATAAAAATGGGATATATAAAATAAAAATAATGAACAATTTTTTTTTTATTAATAATTGAAAACCAAACCAAAATAATCAAGCAAATAATATAGACCAAATAGGTAACGTTCTTAGAACGGACGTGGTAGGGTGCTAATACCTTCCCTACTCGTAATCAACCCCCTAATCCAATCTCTGATACGAAGACCATTTTTTTAGGTGTCCAATTGCACCATTCCATTTTTATGGATAAATCAATTGGTGACGACTCCAAATCTCTTTAATTAATTTAAATATTAAATTAATTTAAATATTAAATTAATTATATAATTATCTTTTTTTCATATTTTTTCGCGGCGCCCTTCGGGACGGTTGCGACAGCTGGCGACTCCGCTGGGGAAATTTGAGGGTTAAGCCGTAATTTTCTTTGGTCTCTATGTATTGTTTGATTTGATTTTTTTTTTGTTTGGTTTTTCATTTTTATTTCTACATACTTGTGCCTTATTGATTATTTATTGTTTCCATGCATAAGCCCTATGCCCGGGCCCAACACCTTTTAGGTTTAGATAGAGGGTTAAGTAGTGTTGCCTTGAGAGACCTTCGGTCTCCGTATAGGCTCATGAAAACCCCTCGCTCAAACTGAATCCTTTCCGCTTGAAGCCTATGATGGGCAAGGATAGGAGACCCTTTGTCAATCAAATTGATCATGACAAGGGGCAGTTTGGGGACCTGTTGATAGGAGTCATAGAACCTACCCTTTGCATTTTTTTTTACTTTAGAAATTACTTGGTGTCTTTGGAATTTCCTTTTAAAGTTATGCATTAATTAACCAGCTTGCATTAAAAATAAATCCTCTTTTTCTTTTATTTCGTATTTGCTTACGCATATCCATTTGCATTCACGGTCCAAAATTGTAATATTATTGCTAAATCTCAGATTATTACTCCAATTCTTCGAAAGCATGGATAAATTCGGCATGTCCTTCCAGTCCGTTGTGGTTGAAGATAGGTCAAAAGTCATAGAAGAGTCAGAAGCTATACAGCGAGAAGAAGGAGATTGTCTGCCTAAGGGAGTCGTTATCCCCTTGCCAGCAATAGGGAAAATTGACTTTGAACCAAACGATTTGAGAGCTCTGAAACAAGTTTGGCAACAAATGAGGAGGTCCGAAGACTTTGCTAAGAAATATGGGCTCATAGCGTTCCTCATTCAAGTCCGACCCAACATTCCGATGTTGAAGGCTATGCTACACTTCTGGGATCCTTCGCTCCGATGCTTTACCTTCCAGCACATTGACATGGTTCCTACGATCGAAGAGTATTACAAAATAATAAATGTGGATATACCTTCCAAAGAAAAGGTCTATTTCCCTTACGAAAGGAAAACTACTGCAAGGATACTCTCAAGATTGTTGGGCATTCATGTCGGTAAAATTCAAGATCAGATGATAGATAAAAAGGGTAACCTGAATGCTCACTATCTCTTACAGTTTGTCCAAAACAACATAGATACAGATCATGGCCTGATTGCGTTTGCTCTTGCCATTTATGGATTAGTAATTTTTCCAAAAGTAAAGGGGCAAATCGATGGTCAGGTAGTCAAACTATTTGAGCAAATAGAGTATAAGGTGAATCCAGCAATACCCATCTTGGCGGAAACTATCCGATCATTGAATCATTGTAGGCTTAATAAGAGGGGATGATTCCGAGGTTGTACTCAGCTCTTGACCATCTGGATGATCAGTCACCTTCCCGTCCAAACATGCTTCGATTTCCCTAAGATCGAATGGAATCTGTATAGACCGGGGTTTCATAACCCAGCAAGAGAATATGGTAATGCGGCATGGCCTCTTGAAATGCCGACAAAGAATCAGTGGATTATGTTCTTCCTAGGTTTGCAGGAAGTAATTTGGATGGCTCCCTGGATGTCTCATACCTATGCAGTGTATAGGTGTGGAGATAAACCTTGGGTTCCTCTCATAGGCCCATGGGGAGTTATTGGCTATGCTCCTACCCTAGTTAGAAGACAGTTGGGGTCAAAACAATTTATCCCCATGACCCATGGTCTAGCTGATTTCGAATTCTCGTACAGTGACGAGAATGTAGCCATGAAAGTCAAAGAAGCCACCGAAGCCTGGAAGGACGTTCGATATGTGAAGCAAGGATTTTCTACAGGAACTACTCCCGGATATCCTCTATGGCAGGCTAACCACAGAAAAGGCTTTGTAGCCCCTAAAGTTGAAGGTCCTCATCTTCCTATCCATAATTTCAATGAACCATTTGATTATGTTGCCGAGGCTGAAGGAAGATACGAGATAATGTACCAACAGCTGAAGGAAAAAGAGCTTGAAACTAAGGAGTTATGGAATAACAAGTTGCGAAGGATTGAAGAGGAGATGCAAGTTGAAAAAGGAAGGTCTGGTTGGATGGAACAACAAACTCGAAGATGGAAAAACGAATACTCAAACCTTGATGTTTCACTTTCTGAGAAAAACAAAATGATTGCTTCCCTCAACCAAAAAAATGGAGCTATGCGTTCAGAATTAAAATATTTAAAGTCAAAACTAGAGGAAAGCAGCAAAACTATTTTTCTGCTACAAGAAGAAAAAGTGTCCCTGGATGCGGATAGAGTCTATTGGAGTGATAGAAGTCAACACTTTGAAGGGCAGCACAAAGATCTTCTCCAAAAAACCTGCCAACTTCTTAATGACATCCAAGGACTTGCAAGGAAGGCGCAAAAAAGGGCAAGAGAGGCTGAAGAAGCTGAGGAGGAAGCACCACCTGGGAAGGCCCGAGAATTATTAGTCACCATCAAGAAAGAATTGGAATATTTTGGGAATTTCTATTGAAGTAGGAGAAAAGAAGATTTTCTTTAGAATAAGCGATTGCAGTAATAATGGTAGGACTAGATGAGTTTTTCTGTTTTTTTCGTTGGAATTTGATTTTGTAATAAGGGAGATTTGGCAATAAAATTTACAATTTTGGATCACAATCATTCATTCATTCATTCATTCATTTCTTCATCTTTCATAGATTTTTATTAAATATTCAAAAAATATGGAAATTAGGAAAACTGCCTCCAAAGCACCCTTATCGGACTCGATTGCAAGTCAAGATTATGGAAGAACGTGAGGCGAATCAAAAGAACGATACAGAGTTAGCAGAAATCAAAAATCAAATGAATAAGATGATGGAAATGATACTCACGTTACAAAAAAATGAATCAAATGGGAATGGGAATCCTAAAACGATGATGTTGAACAGCTTGTTTCTCCTCAATATCCTCCGGGTTTCACCCCAAACGTTCGTAATAATCAACACAGTGCATCTGGGCAACACGTATACTCTACGGTCAATTGGCCACCCTACGGACTTCCTCCAGGATATGTCCCACCTTTCGCTGAAGAGGATCCTGTTCACGAGGAACTAATTCCGCACGTCGACGCTGAAGAAGACCCTACACATGTGGTTCACCAATCACACATCACTGTTGGGCCACAAGCCCATATCATTCCACACATACCCGGGGCAAGGCTTGGGGGGAATGAACCACACTTTCCTAATGGCACTCAAAGCAAGGAGAAAGAGAAGTTGGATCTAATAGAGGAAAGATTGAAAGCAATTGAAGGAGCAAACTATCAAGGACTAAAAGATGCTTTTGAGATGTGTTTAGTCCCGGAAGTTATTTTGCCCCCAAAATTCAAGCTGCCAGAATTTGAGAAGTACAATGGAACTACCTGCCCAAATACTCACCTCCATATGTATGTACGGAAAATGTCGGCATACCACAAGGATGACAAGTTATTGATCCATTGTTTCCAAAATAGTCTCGTTGTCGGGGCTTTGAATTGGTATATACGATTTGAAAAAGACAATATCAGAATTTTTAGGGACTTGGCTGACGCTTTTGTTAAGTACTACAAGTACAATGAAGATTCGGCGCCTGACCGCACTCAGCTTCAAAGTATGTTCCAAAAGCAGAATGAGAGTTTTAGAGAATATACCCAAAGATGGAGGGTCGTGGCTGCCCAAGTCATGCCTCGCATAGAAGAAGAGGAACAAATCTCATTATTTATAGAGACTCTTCAAAATCCCTACTATGATCGCATGGTGAGTAGTACTGCTAACAGCTTCAATGCTTTAAAAAAGGTGGGAGAACGAATTGACAGTGGATTGAGGTGTGGAAAGATCACAGGAGACAATCTCGGATCGAGCACTGGGAAGAGACCAAATTTTGTGAAAAAGAAGGAAGGAGAAACTCATGCCGTAACTAATGAAAGGAAGGGATATCAAAGAATCGACCATTATTCTAAGAATGCTTACACCAATACTTATACCTCCAGCCCACAGGGGACTCAATATCAGCCCAATACATATGTTCATCAAAACCCCCACCAGTACCATCCACCAACTGTTCATTATCCACAAAATCTCACCCAAACATATTTCACACCACAGGCTATAAAACCTAACCAATCATATTTACCTCCACCGATCCCAAGCATAAACCAAACTTATACTTCCCAAGCAACCACAAACACAAGCCATACACATCCTCCTCAACAAATTAAAAACACAAACCCAAACCAACCTAATACATACCAAAGCCAGGATAGAAAAATTGTGAACTTCGATCCTATCCCAATGTCTTACACTGAACTTTTTACTTTCCTTCAAAAACGAGGGGTGGTGACTCCCGTCCCCGGGAAAGTTCCTGAAAATCCGGGACGTTGGTATGATCCAAATACGGCTTGTATATATCATTCAGGAGTGGTGGGCCATTCAGTAGAAAACTGCAAAGCGTTCAAGTATAAAGTTCAAAGCCTAATCGACTCGAAGTGGTTAGATTTCAAGCAAGTGGCTCCTAATGTCTCAGGGAACCCTTTACCTAACCATTCCAGCCAAGGGGTCAATGCAGTAGAAAATTTCTGTGAAGAGATGTGCATAGAACGTTTAGTGGATGTTAAGATGCCTATGAGGTTCATATTTCAAGAGATGTGTAAACAAGGTTTGATTGAAGTATTGGTCAAATAAGAAATGGGGAACGATTTGGAAGTTTGTGAGATGCATGGGAGGACAGGTCACACTCTAGAAGATTGTGATGATTTTAAACAATTGTTGCAAAAACTCATGGATGCCAAGCTGGTCATGATAATGAAGAAAGGTTATAGTAATGGAATCAACATGATGAGAAGCTCAAGTGAAAAATTCGATACCAATGATATCCCAGCGACGATTCAGAAGTTTGAACCGGTGCTCGATATTCCAGATAATGCGTTGTTATACCCCTCTGAAGCCCGGTGGGAACCAGTGATAGGGGAGATGCCAAACCCTTTCCCTTATAAGTCGGACAAATCAGTGCCATGGAGGTACGGGAAGCCGTTGACTGGTATCCCAGGTGTATCTGACAAATCAAAAGAGGTAAGCAACATAGCTGGAGTTGGGGGAATGACTAGAAGTGGAAGAATGTATAGTCCTGTTGAATTAAAACCATCTTCTGCAAAAACTAGCAAATTAGGAGAAGGGGTCATATTTCCCGAGGTTGATAGTGCCAAAATGGGTCCTGACGGGCCCGAATCAGAGCGAAAAGATTTTGAGACCAAGAAAGAGGTCTCCACTGAAGAGGCTTTTGAATTCTTGAAGTTTATCAAACAAAGTGAATATAAAGTGATTGACCAGTTAAACCACACACCCGCTCGGATTTCGTTATTATCTCTACTAATGAATTCTGAACCACACAGGAATGTATTGCTGAAGGTGCTGAATCAGTAGAAAGGTTGGATGGCATAGTGAATAATATAGTTGCTGACAATTACATCACTTACACGGATGACGAAATTCCACCTGAGGGGACTGGTCACATCGAAGCCCTTCACATTTCCATGACGTATCGAGGTTGTCAGGTGGCAAGGGTTTTGATAGATAATGGTTCATCGTTAAATGTCATGACCAAAAGAACCTTTGCTAGGCTCCCGATTGACACTTCCCTCTTGAAGCCAAGCAATATGATCGTCAAAGCATTTGAAGGATCAAGGAGAGAATCAGTGGGGGAAATTGAACTACCTATGAAAATAGGACCATGCACTTTTCAGATCTTATTCCAAGTAATGGACATAAACCCGACTTATACTTGCTTATTGGGAAGACCTTGGATTCATACTAGTGGTGCGGTACCCTCTTCCTTGCATCAAAAAGTGAAGTGTATCGCAAATGGGAAACTTATAGTCATTTTCGGGGAAGAAGATGTATTGGTGACGCAACCATCAAATATTCCTTATATTGAAGCAGCTGAGGAGGCTTTTGAAACGGCTTTCCAAGCACTGGAGATAGCAAATGCCACATTTGTTAAAGAAGGAAGTCCCCTGTTGAAGCTTAGACCTTCTGAAGCTTCTCTCATGGTGGCGAAAATCATGATAGAAAATGGGTATCAGCCAGGCAAAGGGCTTGGAAAATATGAACAAGGACCAGTTGATATGCCAATACTCTATGACAACAAATATCGGTATGGATTAGGATATATACCTACAAAAGTTGATAAGATCCGAATCGCCAAAGAGAAAAAGCAGAAGAGGTTGGCCCGTTTGGGGCATTGTGAGTACAAGGTTGACAAAATTCCCATTCCGCATATCAGCTACAGCTTCAGCAGTGCTGGATTCGATTTTGTAAGGGATGTTGCTGCAGTGATGGATGATTGCTCTAATGATATGGATAGCTTCATAATCCAACATCCGCCCGGCACCGTGTTGAACAACTGGATAGAGGAGGAATTCCCATGACTTTTGTGCCACATGGAAAAGTAATTAATGTATTTGAAATCATTGGTTCCGCCCAAAGCCATTGATTTCTTCTTAGCACTAAATAAGGGCATACTCCATTTCATATTGTCAAATATAAGTTTTCATGAATAAAATGCATGTGTTTTCGTTAATCCTATTTTCTTTTTTTTCTTTTCCTTTAAAAGGATAATAATAATAATAATCATGAAAAATATAGATTTTACAATAATGCAGATCTGACTGCGAATCCGAAAATAATGATCATGTTAGTAACCCATCATATAATTTCGATTACTTTCCTAGCCAGACTGAAGAAGAGAATAATGATGACAATTGGGAGACACATCCTGAATTACTCCGAATGGTTGAACAAGAAGCTAGAGAAATTCAACCTCATGAAGAGCCCACTAAAGTAATTAACTTGGGGAGAGAGGATGATAAAAAAGAGATCAGAGTTGGAACAATCTTGAAAATCAGTGAACGAAAAAGGTTGGTTCAGTTGTTACATGGTCATACCGTGATATACCGGGATTGGATCGTAACATAGACGAGCACAAGCTGCCATTGAAGCCTGAATGCCCACCTGTGAAACAAAAATTAAGGAGGATGAAAACTGACATCTCGTTGAAAGTGAAAGAAGAAATACAAAAGTGGCTAGAAGCGGGATTTATAACAGTGTCAAAATATCCTGAATGGGTCCAAACCCGTTTTGACCAGTTAAGTCTCATTGAAGGAAAGAGATTAGTTGCTTTATGTCATGGCCAATTGTATCAAAAGAGAATTATTAAGGCTCATGCTAAGAAAGTCCGCCCACGTCACTTTCGAAAAGGGGATCTAGTGCTTAAGAAGATTCTACCTATCCAGAAAGATCACAGGGGAAAGTGGACTCCGAATTATGAAGGACCCTATGTCGTAAAAAAGGCTTTCTCTGGAGGGGCCCTGATTTTGACCAACATGGATGGAGAAGACTTGCGACTCTCAGTGAATTCAGATGCTGTAAAAAAGTATTATGCTTGAGAGTATCTAAAAAGAATAATAAAAAAAGAAGAAAAAGGAAGTTGTATGTTTGTTTAGTAGTATATTCTTATGCGTTGATCACATCAATGTTTTACTAAACCTTTTTTCATATGCATAGTAAAGAATGTTTAATTCATGGATCAGGATGGAGGGGGATGTAAATAAAATCCTATATGATGTGGACTCTCGAACAGTTCTTTTCTAATGATATGAGGCTTCTTTGTAAATCCCAAACACTAAGGAGATACCCCTAGTCACCCCATTGAGCCTTGACATCATGAATGGAGATCGTTTCTATATTACCTATTGAATATTCATAACCAGGGTCGGGTAGAATCGTTTGACAAATTTTCTGCTCAGCATTCAATCACTAACAAAAAGTCTACCTTGGTTTCAAAACCCAAAAGTAATTGGTCACGGGATGAGTGGGGATCAGAATATGGATACAAAAAAAAAGGAAAGAAAAAAGAAAAAAAAAAGAGGAAAATTCCCGAATAATAATATAAAAAAAAAGAGAGGAAGAGAACCCCGCTGAGAATCTGCAATGGATATCCAGACAATGGTTAAAGTAAATCAAGATCTCTTCACAATTTCTAGTAGTGATTGAATGTTGTTGATAAAAAAAGAAAATTTGTCGAGAGGTAGGATATGGGAGAAAAGGAGAAAAGGAGAAGGGGGGAAACAAAATGCTTTGAGCCATATACCCTTTCTTTTCATAAACCTTCAGTCAGGCCACGATACAAGCTTAAAAGACCTCGTTGAAGATTGAACAGTTCGAGATAAACATCAGGGTAAAAGAAAACTGACTCCAAGAGAAAGATCCTGCATCCTAATAAATATTATATGCATGTTATTATTACAAACAAAATTCATTTCCTTTACAGTGATCATAGCATAAGTATCTACTTTTAAAGAAGCATGCAAACTAAAATAAAATAGAATGAGCTCGTTAGGTCGAAAACCTGAAAAGGCGGCCTAGGCAGAAGTTAGAGCAATTTACTAGGTTGAAAACCCGAAAGGGCGACCTACCGTTTTTTTTTAAAAAAAAAAAAAGGTACCTCAAGCTAGTACCATGCAAGACACAATGTCCATGGGTCAAACTGGGGCAGATTTTTTTTATTATTTTCAAGAAAATAATAAAAAAACACAGATGGCAAACAACCAATGCAAAGAAAGACGAGACGAACAACCAAGTGAAACTCAAAATCTACAACTGGACACTGGGGCAATTTTCTTAATCCAAAGCGTTTGATTGCGACCTCATTAGATCTTTCAGAAGAAAGGAGGGAGAGTGCTAAATTCTTGATGGGAAAAATTAACATGGTTCATTAAAAAGGATCGTTTGCAGAAATGTAAATATGTTTACTAAATCTTGCCTTTGTCAAGAATGACCTTGTTTAAAGTCCTAAATATGTTTTACACGGTATGATGCATTCATTCACGAACTTGTACTGACAATATAGAAATGTTGTATAAAACTTTTGTTTAAAGCATAAAGTTCATATTTGTGAATAACAATAATGTTTTACCAGATATTTAGTGGGATCCCTGAGGCGGGAAACATAGTGCAACCAAAGAAGTGATTAACTGTTTGTTGATTCTGCGAAAGAGATCCGGTCTAATCCCTTCTCAAGTATGGCATAGTGCATAAGGGTGCCAAGGGGCAGTCACAATGACAAAATTATGATCAATTTCCTATTTTTTTGGCTCATGTGCATTGCATCACGTCAATATATCCATGCATATTAAGCATTCGAAATCACATATCCTCTCATTATTAGTGTAAGTGCTCATAGACATTCACAGCCACAACAAAGATTACTATCATTGTCGCATGTCTCAAGTTTACTTTAAGTTTTATTTTATTTCTTCTACCACGAGTTCCGGCAGTACCCCGACCTGCGTCCTCGTTTCCATTATTTTATTTTCAGTTCCCGAGTTCCGGCAGTACCCCGACCTGCGTCCTCGTCTTTAATTATTTTTAATTTTCTCTACCACGAGTTCCGGCAGTACCCCGACCTGCGTCCTCGTTTCCATTATTTTATTTTCAGTTCCCGAGTTCCGGCAGTACCCCGACCTGCGTCCTCGGTTTTGATTATTTTTTTTAATTTTCTCTACCACGAGTTTCGGCAGTACCCCGACCTGCGTCCTCGTTTCCATTATTTTATTTTCAGTTCCCGAGTTCCGGCAGTACCCCGACCTGCGTCCTCGGCTTTAATTATTTTTAATTTGCTTTACCACGAGTTCCGGCAGTACCCCGACCTGCGTCCTCGGCTTTAATTATTTTTAATTTTCTCTACCACGAGTTCCGGCAGTACCCCGACCTGCGTCCTCGTTTTCATTATTTTATCTTCAATTCCCGAGTTCCGGCAGTACCCCGACCTGCGTCCTCGGTTTTAATTATTTTTAATTTCCTTTACCACGAGTTCCGGTAGTACCCCGACCTGCGTCCTCGTTTTCATTATTTTATTTTCAGTTCCCGAGTTCCGGCAGTACCTCGACCTGCGTCCTCGGTTTTAATTATTTTTAATTTTCTCTACCACGAGTTCCGGCAGTACCCCGACCTGCGTCCTCGTTTTCATTATTTTATCTTCAGTTCCCGAGTTCCGGCAGTACCCCGACCTGCGTCCTCGGTTTTAATTATTTTTAATTTCCTTTACCACGAGTTCCGGCAGTACCCCGACCTGCGTCCTCGTTTTCATTATTTTATTTTCAGTCCCCGAGTTCCGGCAGTACCCCGACCTGCGTCCTCGGTTTTAATTATTTTTAATTTCCTTTACCACGAGCTTTGGCAGTACCCCGACCTGCGTCCTCGTTTTCATTATTTTATTTTCAGTCCCCGAGTTCCGGAAGTACCCCGACCTGCGTCCTCGGTTTTAATTGTTTTTAATTTCCTCTACTACGAGTTCCGGCAGTACCTTGACCTGCGTCCTCGTTTTTCATTATTTTATTTTCAGTTCCCGAGTTCCAGGACTACCCCGACCTGCGTCCTCAGATTTATTTATCATCATTTAACAAAAAAAAAAAAACTCCGACTTACTTTAGTTCTTTCAATATCTGACGCTCTCTTCAACAAAATTGGTGTCTACGTCTTTACTCATTACTGTTAGTTCCATGATGAACATGATGAATGTTTTGATAATGACAAAGTGTTTTTGAACAAGCTACAAGTGTTGATCAAGTTTCAAGCTCAACAAGCAACAACAAACATCAAATGAAGAAGAGAGAAAGCAAGCTCATGAAGACCTAAGTTTGAGTGTATTTGTATTTCTTTTATCTTTTGCCTCTCAAGCTTCATAGGTTTTTTATTTGGGTAGATTATTATAGAGGGTAGTGAATCTCATTCATAAGTCATGATTAAATCATAATTTGAGTTTTCACTTAATCTAGAATCAATAGGTGGCTTAAAGTTTTTAAAGGAAAGGTTGGATTTTGAGAAAACAAGTTTTGAACATGTACAGTACCAACTTAATCGATTAAGTGATAACTTAATCGAGTACTACTCGAGTACACGACTTGCTTAATCGATTAAGTGCTGTAGAATTTGCAAAAATCATTTGTTTTGATTGTTTAGATTTGTTTCGTTCGAAAATCTTTCAAGGTAGCTTCAACACCTATTCAACCCCCCTTCTAGGTGTATTCCTAGGGTTCCTAAGTCTCTCCAACCATCAATTGCGATTTCCTCAATTGGTATCAGAGCTCGGTCGAAAGACACGAGCATAAGAGCTTTTTCGTAAAGATCCTTTAAGAAAATCGCAATGGGTTCTACGAATTCTTTTGGTGGTGAAGGTGCTTCAATAAGTCGTCCTCCATTATTTACCGGAGAAGGCTATGCATATTGGAAAGTTAGAATGAAAATCTTTATCCAAGCCATAGATAGTGAAATTTGGAAAGTAGTTGAAAAAGGTCCTCATATCCCCTCTAGTTTAGTTGAAGGTGTAGAACAATATGATTATAAAGCAAAGAATATCATTACCTCCGCTTTATCCTATGACGAGTTCTTTAGAGTTTCTCAATGTTCTAGTGCTAAGGAAATGTGGGACACTTTACAAGTGACTCATGAAGGAACTAGTGAGGTTAGGAGAGCTAGATTGAATGCTTTAATGCGTGATTATGAATTGTTTCATATGCTTCCAAATGAATCTATTAATGATATGCAAAAGCGTTTTACTCATATTATAAATCATTTACTTGCTCTTGGTAAAACTTTTCTTCAAGGTGAACTTTCTAACAAAGTGTTGAGATGTTTAGACAGGAATTGGCAACCAAAAGTAACGGCTATTGTTGAATCTAAGAATTTGGATGCTATGGATCTAGCAACACTTTTCGGAAAGCTTCAAGAACATGAAATGGAGCTTGGACGATTAAGTATCAATGAAGAGTCGGATAAAAACAAAGAAAGAAAGGGACTTGCTCTTAAAGTCAATAGATCATACAAAAAGAAAGATAGTTCCGATGATGATGATAGTGAAGATTCCGATTCCGATGTTGATGAAAAAGACATGAAACTTTTGTTAAAAGAGTTTGACAAGTTTCTAAGGAGAAAAGGAAGGTTGAACAAGGACAAAAGTAAAGAGAAGGATTCTCCACACTACAAGACCAAGACATCAAAAGAAGGTGTAGTTTGCCATGAATGTGGAAAACCCGGTCATCTCAAGTATTCATGCTCTAGGTATCTCAAGAAGAAGGAGAAAGACAAGAAAAATTCTAAATCTAAAAGAGCATACATAGTTTGGGATAGTGATGAAGATAACAAGAAAAGCACATCGAGTAGTTCATCGGATGATGAAGAAGCCGCTTGTCTCAACTTGATAACTCTAGTAGATGATGAAGAACAAAGTTCAAATGATGAATCAAGTTATCAAAGCGAGGATAGCAATGTAAGTGAATCTAAATCCGAAATTTCTTCTAAATATGAATTGTTACATAATGCTTATGAAGAAATGTATGAACAACTTGAAAAACTAGCTTTGAAAAACATTGAAAGAAAGAAGCTCATTTTGAAACATCAAAAAGAGATTTTAGATCTTCAAAAACAAGTTGATGAGCTTAATCTTGAAAATGAAACTCTTGATCTTATCTATGCTAGTTCTTCTTGTGATTGTGCTAGTAGATTGAATGTTGTGGTTGATTGTGAGAATTGCAAGTTGCTCAAGGATGAAAATGCTATTTTGAAAAATAAGCTTGCAAGTTTCACCACTTGTGATATTAGATTGCGCACATTGTTAAATTTTCAAAGAGAAAATTCAAACAAGTTTGGTTTGGGTTATACTAATGCTAAGAGTAAATCTCATAGAAATGTTGTTGATTTTTCTAAAGTTGATTTTTCAAATCCTCCAACATGTTTCTATTGTGGTACTCATGGACATACTTCAAATGTGTGTTATGTTAAAGTGCATGGTATACCTAAAGGAAATTTTGTTTGGATGAAAAAGGGTGAAAGTCCCTACACTAACAAAAATGGATCCAAAACCATTTGGATACCAAAAGCAAAGCATGATTGTTTTGTAGGTTTGATTGAAGATGCAAATGAATGACACATGTTCTCAATTGGTCTCAACTATGAATGTCTATATTCACATCTTCAATTGGTATCACACTTGCATCTTAAGTGAATGTCCTACAAAGTGGTAATATTTGATATTGATATATTATCTTAATTGGTATCTTCTCAATTGATATTACTTTTCTAAATGTTTAGTTAATTCAATTTGTATCATTGAGAGATTATTAGTTGATTATCATGTTTTTGTGATTATTGATATTTCTTTACATTGATATCTTCTTTGTTAAGTGATATTATGATCTTTTTAGTTCTCAATTGGTATTATATTTTATTGTTATATTCTCTTACCAATTGATATCACATTTCAAAGTAAAGCTCTATTGTATTTGTTCAATTGGTATCAATGTTGTGAAGAAATGATCATTGATTTCTTACCTTGGCTTAAATGTTATATTTCAATTGGTATATATTACTTTTTGATAATGCCAAAGGGGGAGAAATATGATGTTTTGAATTAAATGAAATGTTTCTCAAATGGGGAGAAATATGTTTTCAAAACATGGGGAGAAATGGTATGTTTTTAAAACATGGGAGAAATATGATATTATATTTGGAGAAAGTTTGTTTTGTTGTTTTTATGTAGGTTGAGCTAAGTTGTTTAAGATAGGGGGAGAATCAAGCTTCTATCTCAATTGGATTCAAGTGTTATAGCATTGATTGAGAGGGAGAAAGAGTCTTCTCAAGTGATCAAATGTTTCAAGCATCAACAACTTCAAGTGATTTCAAAACATGGATTGTCATTTTCAAAAAGGGGGAGATTGTTAGTTCCATGATGAACATGATGAATGTTTTGATAATGACAAAGTGTTTTTGAACAAGCTACAAGTGTTGATCAAGTTTCAAGCTCAACAAGCAACAACAAACATCAAATGAAGAAGAGAGAAAGCAAGCTCATGAAGACCTAAGTTTGAGTGTATTTGTATTTCTTTTATCTTTTGCCTCTCAAGCTTCATAGGTTTTTTATTTGGGTAGATTATTATAGAGGGTAGTGAATCTCATTCATAAGTCATGATTAAATCATAATTTGAGTTTTCACTTAATCTAGAATCAATAGGTGGCTTAAAGTTTTTAAAGGAAAGGTTGGATTTTGAGAAAACAAGTTTTGAACATGTACAGTACCAACTTAATCGATTAAGTGATAACTTAATCGAGTACTACTCGAGTACACGACTTGCTTAATCGATTAAGTGCTGTAGAATTTGCAAAAATCATTTGTTTTGATTGTTTAGATTTGTTTCGTTCGAAAATCTTTCAAGGTAGCTTCAACACCTATTCAACCCCCCCTTCTAGGTGTATTCCTAGGGTTCCTAAGTCTCTCCAACCATCAATTGCGATTTCCTCAATTACTTATCTTGATAGCATACAAACTCCATTTTGTTTGTCATCTAATAAGCAACAAGTAAAGAGGGGCAGCTGTTGACACCCAATTTTGTCCGGGGTCAAAAATATTAGTTTGTAAAAATTTTGGGTTAATTAAATTTTTATTCTCAAATTTGTATAATTAAATAAATAGTGAGAAAAAAATAAAAAGCTTGTTTGAATGTATTATTCTTGTGTATTGAGTTATTTTTGGGGTTATTTAAAAAATAAGAATAAAAAAATAAGAAAAGATTTTGAAAAAAAAAGTTTTTTTGTAAAAAATAAAAAAAACGAATTTTAAAAAAGGTAAGATAAAAATGTGTTTTTGGTAAAAGATTTGATAAGTTTTTTGTGAGGATAAAGATAATTTTTTTTATTAAAAGGATTTGTTTTATTTATAAAAGGATTATCATCATATTTGTTTTGATTTTAAAAGATTGAGAATTGATCTTTAACAAATTTAAAAGATTTGATTAAGGAATAAACCAGGGAATATTTCACTGGGCTTTCAAAGCCTATTGGAGAAACCCTATTTTTTTTAACTTAATTTTTTTCCCTATAAATAGAGCTCTTCTCCTCACAATTTCAAAACAGAATTTTATACACAATTTTGAAAACAGAGATTTTTTTAGAAGCAATTTACTCTAAAAAAATATTGTGCTTCGATTTCCGTACCTACTACTCTTCTACTTCAGTCTTTAGTCTCAGTTTCTCGGTTTTTGTGTTGAATAATAAAACACTTCCTCTGCCAGTCTAAGTTCCTGGCCTCCAACACAGTAATACTCCCTTCGTCCATTCCAGGTACCTCTTTTCATCTCTTTTGTTTTCAGTTTTGTTTTTTTTTTAAAAAAAATATTAAAAAATAAAAATGTAGTCTTTTATATTTCAATTGTTGAGATTTTAATTATTATTTTTTATGAATCCTTTTTGATTGTTGAATAATAAATTTTTTTTTGCATTATCAATTAATTATGAAAGTATTCGCCTACTGTTTCAACTTTTGTTAATGCGCCACGCTAATTAAAGAATTTTAGCCGATGACGGAAAATTTGGAAGATGTCCGGAGTGACGGTTACACAAAAGTCTATCCATTAGTCTTGAGGCATTTCTTTGCAATCGGATTTGGCCATGAGTGTTGGCTGGGTTTGGTTCTAAAAAAATTTAAAAGTTTGGAATTTTAAGGTAAAAGTAATACTTTAAAGTTGCCGACGATAGAAATTAGGAAAAGGACGTGGTTGCGGTTCCGTAAATTTTACCTAATTATTTTGAGGCATATTTTTTATATTAGAGTTGGCCATGAGTGTTGGCTAAATCTAAATGGCAAAAATCAAAAGTAAATATTTCAGTTAAATCTCTTTTTAGTGTTAAAATCAATGTGAATAAATTCATTGATCCTTAACCGTTATAACAATGGTGAATATAAACAATTAAAAATAATTATTTCAAAGATAATAGTTTTGCTTACAAGTTTAGAATCTTTTTTTACCGCAACACAATTTTATATCGAAAAGGAAATTTTGTAAACAAATCATTTTGAAATAATTTTTAGAACTAACTTTTATTGCTATAAATCTTTATTAAAATAGAAGTTTTAAATTCACCATTGTTATATCCAAATGTTATAGGATTTGATTTTATTCAGCAGAAAAATTGCTATTTAGGCAACCCATTTTTCAATCATAGTCATTTATCATCTTTGATAATATGCTGATAAAAATGGGATATATAAAATAAAAATAATGAACAATTTTTTTTTATTAATAATTGAAAACCAAACCAAAATAATCAAGCAAATAATATAGACCAAATAGGTAACCGTTCTTAGAACGGACGTGGTAGGGTGCTAATACCTTCCCTACTCGTAATCAACCCCCTAATCCAATCTCTGATACGAAGACCATTTTTTTAGGTGTCCAATTGCACCATTCCATTTTTATGGATAAATCAATTGGTGGCGACTCCAAATCTCTTTAATTAATCTAAATATTAAATTAATTATATAATTATCTTTTTTTCATATTTTTTCGCGGCGCCCTTCGAGACGGTTGCGACACCTATTTTCATTAAATAAGTTTTTTTATTCAGTAAAATCATTTTCCCATAAAAAAAAATAATGCAAGTAAAGTAAAATGAATAAAAGCATAAAATTATTATATTTTTTGTTAAATACATGAAACTAACTGCCCATCTTAATATGTTTGTTTCGATTAAATGTCATTTATAAATAAAATCCGAAAGAGTAATTACTAAATGGTTTTTCTTCTTTTTCTGTTTGATGGTTAAGACTCTCATGAAAAGACGAAAAATTATTATAAAAAAAAAAAAGAAAAGACGAAAAATTATCAATGAGGTCATTTATAGAAGTAAATGCATCTTTGTTGTCCGCGTAAGACAGCCCAGTTGGTGGCTGCAGGGACACTTAAGATTTCCCCCTCCCCCAGGTCATGGGTTCTAGTCCCAGACTTCCCATGTAAACCAAAAAAAAAAATGTATCACCAAAAAAAAAATGTATCTTTGTTTGTATTACACGGTAAAAAAGTTGTGTACTATTTTTTTTGTTTTGTACTATTTGGTTAGTATCACAGGTGTTTCTAAGAGCACCTTTAATATCAAGGAATCCCTTGAGACTAATCCTGCAACGAGATCGCGTTCTTATGCTTCTCTCAACGGGGTGTATTAATCGGGAATCGAACCTGAAACTTCTTAGTCTCAAACCTCATTTCCAAGTTAGCATGATCGCACCATTTGAGTCAACCGCCGTTGGTAAATGTTGTGTACTATAGTTTGTAATAGTTTATAAGCTATTAGAGTTTTTCGATGAACAACAAATAAAAGAAATTAGTAACTTTTAAATAAGGAACATTTAACTTTTGAAAACTACCTTTTAAAATGATACTCCAAATAGTTTTTATAGAAAAATAAGATTTTTCAATAAATTATGTCTCAATTATTGTGCCTTTTATTTTTTTTCTTTCGTTCAATTAATAATTACTATTATAAATTTGTTTCCTTACATTTATGCTAATGTAAATGAAACATGTACCTTTCTCTATTAGTTACTGGTGCAATACCATCATCGTTGAAGCGTGAATGTCAATGATAATTATTGTTGTCCAATAAACCTTCCAACTTAGTTGACTATATTTCAGGAATCAAGTGAGGTACCTTAATCTCCAACTAGTTTTCGAGAAAACGACTTAATTAAGGGTCGATGTGAAATGTGTTTTATCAATAATGATATGAATGATTGACGTGAAATGATTACAATCTATCGATAAGATTATCTAAGATAATATTATGTCCTTTTAAGTTAAGTTAGTTACACGACTACTTTTGCAAAAAATTTCTAATTCAATTAGTTAGTTATACAACCATAAACTTTCAATTACAATTTCACAACTATAAGTTATAAACACATAACTATAAATTAGCTTTACCAACCAGACTCAAAGACATGGGTTTTTCAAAGAGCACTATGTAACGTCAGAGTTTGCTTGTGTTGTAATTGAAAATTTAGATTATGATTATGTTTATTTAGATTATAATCTTTTATGATTATGATATATTATAATTATAATCTGCGAGTGTCATAATTGAAAATTGATTTTAAGCTAATAATAAGTTTCGTTTGATTATGTATAAAGCTTTTCTTTTTACATGGTAAATTTTAAAAAAAAAAAAGAAAAAAAGAAATGAAACCATTTGTTTATGTTAATAATATTTGGTTGTTATTAAACATTTGATTTTTTTTAATGATTTTTAGTTTATATCATTAAGTAATTTTTATTTAAAAAATTGAATAAATTTTCTAAAAATATTCCCACCGTTGCAAGAATGTCAAAATGGAAAAATTTAAATGGTGGGCTAAATAAAATTAAAAAACATTAAAATATTGATACCAAACATAAAAGCTACAAATTCATTACACAAAGGGATGATGATGCTGGATCTTCATCCTCTTCAAGACAACAAAGTTTCCCTTGGAAGAAGCTTTGGGCTGCTGGCACAATTCCTAGGTGTCGGGAGATGACATGGAGAGCTGCCAATGGAATCTTACCTGCAAAACTCTCCATATGAGAGGTTTGGCTGATGACCCAGCCAATATGCCCAGTTTGTGGCCTTCGTGAAGAAACAATTACTCATGCTCTTCTAACCTGTACCCACGTCTTGCCTATTTGGAGATCAAACTAAGCTCTAAAACCTTTTTGAGCAAGCTTTAATATCTGAATATGAGCTAAAGTAAGTCTGAAATCAAGTTTTTGGTCTTGTATTTGATTTTGCCATATTATGTGACCGATATGTGATTTTATGCATATTTGATGAATGATGTGTTAAACCATGCCAAGTTGATGATGATTATATGTTTAACATGTTCAAATATGTCTATTTGATCTCTGTATAAGACTGTCTTGGTTAATAATTAAGTGGTTATTGGTTTTGTGTTGTAAACCAGAATTCAGAACTGCAATCCTGCAGTATTTAACCGGTTAGAAAATTTGCTAGTCGGTTAGCCACTGTAAAACTTGTTAAAAACTACATTTTTTTATTAACTATAAAAATAAGCACTTTTTAGCTATGCTTTCAGTTCTGAAAATTACTTTACAGACATCAACTTAATACTTACTTATGTTAATTATTGATTTGATAATGAGCGAACTAATGTTGATTTATTTATCTTACAATCATGCATGGTGAAAGAGGATGGTAAGATAGGCCGGTGGGAAAAGACACATTCGGTTTTGATAAATCAGATTGAGAATACGCAGAGATTAGGTCCATGACAGTGATACGTCAATTTGACCGTGGGGATTAGTCATGGGTAGAATGGTCCTGTGATGGATGAGTTTCTGCAGACTTGACCCGGGATAATTATGCGTGAACTATGGTAATCCTATCGATCTATAGGGGTATATCTTGGCTGCTGAGGATGGTCTAAGTCCCTGAGCGGATACACAAATGAGTTGTGATGACATACACGGGTGAAAGACGTATACTCCCGGTTGCTTTTCCTCACTTAGAATCGTTTGGTACGTGACATCAAACTTAGGGAAGCGTTTTGTTACCTTTTCGTTAAAACGTAGAATGGAATCGTTTGGTACGTTATCGATAAACGTAAATTGCTAAGTGCATGATATTCGTGGAATATCACCGAGAAGATTGCATTGACCATATGCATTGCACATGCATTTTTGTATCATAATTATTGTGTGAATAAGTAAATGTGTTTACGTGATATTAATTGCTACCTGTCTACTTGTGTTTGTTTATTCCCTATCTATTTAATTATTCATTTGTATGCAAATGACACTGACTCACTCCCCTGCCCTATTTGTTTGTTAGGTGGGGGCACACATTCTGGTGTGCATGGAGCTGCACCCGATGCATAGTGAGGCTTTCGTGATGTGTGTTATCATGGAAGATAAAACTATGCATATCTTTTGGAGTTGAAAGGACCTATGCTTTGAGTTGTCTTTATATATATATATATAATATATATGTAGTAGATAGTTACAGTCTTTATTGTTTAAAGTTTCAAGCACTATTCTCACTTTATGAAAGTTTTATGTAAACCAAAGACTATCATTTTGAGAACTGACATAATACTAGTATTTTTGTCCATAGGGTTGGTTTAAATTATCTCACATTTTACATAATTCGCAAATTTTTAACTAATTATCCGTTTTTTAAACATAACAATTATGTTTATTTATTTGGGTCGTTACAATGCTGGCGGGACATGGGCTACAAATCAAGTGGCCTGGAAACAATCAACCTTTTTTTTTTCACCTCCCTGCCATGTTTACTAAATCTTGTTTTCTAGAGTTATCAACAGCTTCTTTACACGCGAGCTAAATTTATGTAATTCCTCTGTGAATTATTTTGGAATGAAAAAAAATTAGTCTCCTAAGGTAGGCTTGAATGCACCCAGGCCTGATAGTTTACATGCAAATTTTACTAATCCCAAAGGGTATAGATGGTGGTTTTTTAGGTCGCATGCTTCTAGAGATTTTTTAGGTAGCCCTCAAATAAACATGATCTGAACTCCCCTTATTTCCAAGATGGATAACCCAAAGGTATTGCCGAAGTTTCAACTAATTAACTTATGTAATGTTTGTACCATATTAACCATTAAGATTTTTGTATTTTGAGGTTTTTCGTTGAGAGTTGTATATATAGTCGTTGAGGGTTTCATAGTATAAGTTTTTCTTGCTAGTGCTGGAATATTTGAACCCCAAATGTGGTTATTTGGCCCCCATTGTTTCATCTGTCTACTGAAAGACGGGAATTTCCGTATAGGGGGAAACGGGAAAATGAACCCCATTTAAGTGTCCCGTATAGAAGGAAACGGAAACTTCCGTCTTAGGAAAAACGGAATAAGGAATTTCGAATCCGTCTGCTGTAAGAAGCATGTAAAAATTGTAAAAAGCCTTTTTTTTGTACTTCCGTGTACTGTAAAACGGATACTTCCGTTTTTTCGACGACGGTATTGTCCGTCTTCTGTAGAACGGGAAAGCGAATTTCACCAAATTGGGGTTCATTATTCCGTCTTTAACAAGACGTGTTTTCCCGTTCCTTTAGAGACGGAAACATTTGGGGGTCAAATAACCACATTTGGGGTTCAAATATTCCAGCACTTATTGCTATATAATTTTGGCCCAATAGAAATATAGGTATGTTAGGTCCGCACATGCAAGAACGTAATTGGTGATAGTGGAGGCTTTTTTTTTATTCGAGTGTGAGTGTGTGTCTATATATATATATATATATATATGAGGAGGGATCCGTTTACACCAAGTTAAATTACACCAACTCTTACATCATTCATAACTTTTTATATAACGTGAATTTAACTAATCCATCCGTTGAATAATAATTATATGTCATCTAGATCATTTGTGTCAAATTTGAGAAAATTTGGACATCATTGAATATATATTCAAATAGCTCCATTTTCATATATTTTTAAGACATATACTTCGTTAATTTTGACGTATATAATTGAAGTACTAAATGATTTTGGATTTTTATAAAATTTGACATAAACGATCTACAAGATAAAAACTTTCAATCCAATGGTTCCTTCGTGAACATAAACAACTCCTTCTTTGCAATTATTCTATATTTTTATTTTCTATTCAAGCCCAAAGTCAAACCTAGTCCCCCAGCAGTTGAAAGGGTTGTCTTATGAATCGGATGCATAAACATATAGGAGATGAATGGTTAAATGATGGCTTTGTTACATTTGTTGACAAAGATATTTTTTATAGTATTGAAAATGAGAAAATCATTCATTATTTTAAAATCACCAATGATGTAAATGACTATATCATCTATAATTCACTATTTTCTGCCTTTGGGGTGCGAAAGAATAAATATATATATATATATATATATATTATAAAAGTGAAAAATAAGGATAAAATCATCATTGACACCCTGGAAATATTTAAAGTAGTGAATAAAGGATACTAGAGTGTTTGGTATTTCGTAGGGCATTGAACATATGGAATCAAGATAAAGTAATCTACTAAAACTTTGTTAGAGCTTTCTCTTCACCTAATTAATTTTACTAACTTTAATTCTTTACTAATTCTTTTTTTCCAATATTCCTTACACAAAGAATAACATTTTAAAAATATTTTTAGACGAGGTTCGGACCAAAGTAAGCCCAATATGATGGTGACCATGTTGTTTGGGCCAAATTAGCCCAATAGGATAGTTAGATGATGTTTTACTGGCCAAAGTATGCCCAATAGGATGACTATGGTGTTTCAGATCAAAGCAGACGCGATGAGATGGTTAGATGATGTTCGGACCTAAGTAAGCCCAATAAGATAATTATTATGGAGATTTAGATTCCTCACCCCACATATTATCCCCACACCCCATTTGAACAGTAAAATGACAAAAATATCCTTCATTTTTTTCCAACACGGGACTCTCGGAATATTTTCTAAAGTGTTTTTCCGAGAGATATCTTTCGGATTTTTGGACATTTTTCTGAGAGGTACCTCTCGGAAAATTCAGCAGAAAATCACTATATATATATATATATATATATAATAGGCTCTTCCATTCAATTTTTAAAGTTCTATCTAATTCTAAGAATTCTCTTCTCCAAATTCTCTCTTTTATTTTTATTTTTTCCCTCATTCCTCTACTTAAAGCTCTTAATTTTGATTTTTGAGTTTTTGATGAATTACTTATTAGATAATGCATATTTTGTTATACTTTTAATTGACTTTTGTTTATTCCTCTACTTAGAGCTCTTAATTTTGATTTTTGAGTGTTTGATGAATTACTTATTAGATGATGCATATTTTGTTATACTTTTAATTGACTTTTGTTTAATGCTAATTTCAGGAAGAATGACAGCAATGAGTTACTTCAAACCAGAGCATGACTTTGGTAAGTTTTTTTTTTTTTTTGAAATTTTAGTAAGTTGTTATACATACTTACTTTGATTATTCTTTGTTGAAAGAATATACAAATAATTGATCCATTTCTCTTTTCAAAAAAAGAGAAGGGTTAAGGCTCCTATGATTAGAAAGAAATACCCTGATTGTACTCCAGTGAGAAATAATTTTGGTGAGACTTTTGCCTGTTTGATGAAACAATGTTTTTCGATTTATTTATGATTTTTTCCGTTTTTGTCATGAGATAAGATAAATGATGAAAAAAATCAACATATTTAAATTTAAATATGAATAATAATAGCTGTGATAATTATATTAAAAAAATAATAATGATAAAAAAATATTAATTTATCCATCAAATAAATATAAGAATTATCTTATAATATCATCCAATAAAAAGAATCAGAATGTATAATTTTGGTATAATTATATATAATTTTTCATATTAGATGTGATAATTATATTTAAAAGATGCTAAATTATCATGTCTCATGCAATAAAAAATATTTTGATTAATTTTTAAATCTACTCATAATACCATCAAACAAAAAATATAAAAAAGTTTAATTTTCATTTCACTATAATAATTAATCATAATATCATGATAAAATGTGTTAATTCATCGATCAACTAAATAAGGAATACATTAATTTAATATCCATCTATACATAGACAAATATAATATTAAATATATAAAAAAAGAGTTATCATTATATTCCTAATAAAATTCAATGTGTTAACCAAGATAATCAAAAATAACATTTTCAATGTCGTCTTCATGTTCTATGAAATAGTGGATATTCCAATTTATCCTTAAATTTTTTCATAATACCATTAAACAAAAAAGATCAAAATATTTAATTCTGATTTGTTTTTAATTATCATAATAAAGTTGATAATCATATAAAAATATTAATTCATCTATTAAATAAATAAGGAAGATCTAATTCTCATTTACTTTTGATTCATCATAATAAAGTTAATAATCATGTAAAAATGTTAACTTATCCTTTGAATAAATAAGGAAAATCTCAGATAAAAAGTGTTATTTTTTATTTATATAAGGAAGTACAAAATTTTTCAACAAGCTCATTTTTTATTGTTGTTTAATAATAATCGTTACTTTAAAATATTTAAATATTAATAATCTGTACATTGCACAGGATGAAAATAAAAAGGTTTAATTTTGATTCCACTCTAATTAATAAAACATGCTAATTATCGATCAACTAAATAAGGAATACATTAATTTAATATTAATCTATACATAAATAAATATAATATTAAAAAGCGAACCGTCATTATCTTCCAACGAATTCATGTCCAATGAAATATGGGATATTATGATTTATCATTAATTATTCTCATAATACCATAAAAAAAATCAAAATGTTTAATTCTGATTTGATTTTGATTTATCATAATAAAGTATATTGAATAATCTTTTTTGTATAATTATTTTTGTTATTGTTTAATAATAATCTTTACTTTATAATGAAAATTATAATAATCTTTAATTTAAAATATTTAATATAAAAAATTTCAATATCAACAACCTGTGCAATGCACGGGGTAAGAGCTAGTGTATATATATATATATATATATATATATATATATATATATATATATATATATATATAGTATATGTCATAATTTCGTTGGATAATTTGAAGAGGATACTACAGCCTTGTTTAATTATAAGGTACTAAAGCAACTGTTTTCATTTTGTTTGTAACTTATCAAAAATGACATGACTTTTTCTTTTTGGTCCTCACTTGGTTTATTACAGACGAAGTTGCCCTTATTTACCGCTTGAAACAAGTCGGAAGACTCTTTCCGCTTGAAACAAGTCGGAAACAAAATAAAACAATTTCCGCCTTATGCAAGTCGTATTATCTTTCGCCTTTCCAAAGTCGTAAATAAAATAGAGTATTCCGCCTGATGGCGGAAACATTAAAAAATTGTTATAATACCAAAATTGTCCTTTCGTTCATTCACGTACGAAAGGGAGGTGGAGAGTTCACGTATGAGTCGTGATGGATGATTGAGGATGGTGGTTATTGCCTTATTGGTGGCGGTGAATTGTTGAGAAGGATGGTTTTGGATGCGGAGAATAGTGATGACAAATAAAATTAAAAATAAATGAAAAAAAAAAAAACTGGACCTTATAAAAATACGGTGGGCTGCTCCAATCATCCCAAACGTGTGTTTAAATAACACGTATGTGCTCTATTGTGAATATTCCACTGAGATACTTGGTCCCGTTTTGGAAAAATTTGGAATAATAAACAAGGTGACTCTATCTTGTGACCACCTTGTTGAAAAGAATCCAAACAGGGGTGTACCCAAAACACATGTACAGAAAGTATTGATTATTTATGGCCCAGTCCTTTCAATTATTTTCATTTCATAATATTGCAAGTTTAAATTTTGTTGTTGATGTAAAAATTTCAATCAGTGAAGAATTTATAACTTTCATAAAATTGTGAGATATGCTTTGATGAACCTTGAAACCATCTTAACTAAAATTTACACACAAAAATAATTCTACACTAAGTAATTTTTCATTTTAGGGGTGTTTATTTTATTTTTTTAAAATTATGTTTTTAATTTTTTTTCAAAAATAATTATAATTTAATATGTTTGGTTGTGAATGCAGAATATAATTTTAGATTATACTATTTGAAAAATATAATTCATAGGTGTTGTAAATTATTTTTTGTAATATTATTTTTTTAGGCTCATATAATTTTTATATTTTATCCTTATCATTCTCACAACACTAACTACTCTCTTACCACTACATATTGTTTTTTGTAATTTTTGGTGTACACCAAGGGTATCCCTAACCGACAGTCGAAAATTAATCCCCTCCGAGGCGTAGAGATTACCGAAGTGGGTTTTGCCTTTACCAATAAAGCCTTTTCCATGCCCACGACAGGGATCGAACCCCTGACATCATGCTTAAGGAACCCAGCTATCTACCAACTGTGTTGGGTTTTGTTGTTTTTTTTTTTTGTAATTTATTCGGTAGAAGTAATTTTTTATACTATATAAACAAAATAGATCCGCTTAAATTCATTGTTCAATCAAGAAATTCAAACATTATAATTTAACAAATTACAATCTTGTCAAATTATAATCACATGTATAACTGATTATTATCTAGTTTTACCGGTTATACTAAAAGCCTTGTAACATCTTCGAAACTTTCTTAGGTAAATTTTAAATAAATAAATAAATTAAAAAAAAAAAAACAGATTCAATATTTTAAAATATGAGAATGCGGCACTGATGTCCACACTCCACAAAATCATCAAATCTGCAGTAGAAGCTCCTGGTAAAACAAAGAGACGTCATAGTGTATCTTTGAACAATTTCTGGGTTTTCTACACACCTTAAGATTTGTTGGGTGACCTATAGACAAAAAATTTAAATACTACATTTTTATCTTATTTTTAAAATGCATTTTGGTTTTATATATATCATTTTATTTTTTATATTTTGGTTCTTTTTTTTGGATGAACCAGGGTATTCACCCACGCAACTTGGTAACTAATCTCTTGCACCATGGTCGGGCCCTTTCAGGGCCGATGATCCCAGTAAGACTTGCTCCATTCACATGCGCCTCGAAAACGACTCGAACCCGCGATTACATGCTTAAGGGACACAAGCCCCTTTCACTTGTGTCAGCCTCCACTGGTTATATTTTGGTTCTTTAATTTGGTGCGAGGGATTAGTCACGCAGTTGCGCGGGTGCATACCCTGGTTCATCCAATTTAGTCATTCTGTTATTATAATATTAATATTAGTGAAATATTTTGTGAATATTCTCCCATTTCTTTTCTTTTCTCCCATATTCGTTGAAAACTTGGTTTTACCTTCTCTCTTACTATAGCTCCAAGTGCCACCCTTTTATCGCAACTTAATTTTTCCCCTCATCTTTGGTTTTGAGCGCGCACAAGTTCAAAGGCAAAAGTGTTTATTAAATGAGTTTTGAGTCCGATCAGAGTTTGGCTATGGTGATAGAAGTGGAAAGGAGGGGAGAGAGAGAAAAATAAGGGTTTTAGTTGCTAAAATCCCAATTTCCATAAAAATATTACTCCCTCCGATCCTTATTATAGTACATACTTAACCGAATTACACATATCAACGAAAGTGGTTGATTTTATGAATTCTATGAGAATATATTGTAACATTACAATTTTACCCCCTTAACTTTTCTTGGAAAATTCATACTCATTAATGAACAACAAAAAACACATAGATAGTCAAAGCATTTAATAAGGGCAAAAAAGAGAAAAATTAATAAATGATGCATAGAAAATATAAAGTGACTTATAATTAGGACCAAAAAAACTTTCTAGAATGTGACCTATATATAGGACCAGAGGGAGTAAGAATTTTGCGAAAAATATTTGCTTTAAACTAATATTTTTATCTCAAAAGAATCAAATTGAATTATTAAAAAAATCAATTAAATAAATAAAAAAAGATAGATATGCAAATCGCATCTTAAAAAAAAATCAAAATTAAAGTACATTTTAACCCTAGATAAAAAGACACAATAATATCTTATTTTGTTGCCATCATTTGCATCCCATTTTCTAATTTCTTTTAAAATACGGTGATTACGATTTTTTTTATTCATAACTTCTGTACATAATAACATGCATTCTAGTTTTCACCATAATTCCGCAGGATGGCTTTCTTTGACTTTGACTTTTTTTCATCCAAAAAAAAAACTTTGACTTTGTTTTTTATTTTTTTGTCGAAACCAGTTAATTTTTGATCTTCACATTTTTTGTGACACAACTAATTCACCTTGGATCCGCGAACTGTACAAGTCTTTGACTCAACGGTATGAATCCTCCCTAAAAATTATTGTCTCGCTGGGACTCGAACCAGTTTTCACTAGGACAATCCACTAGAATAACTTTGACTTTGTTTTTGTCAACAAAAAAAAAAATTTAAATATTGTATATTATATCAATGATTGATAAGTAAGTAAGGAAAACATATTTATAAAAAAAATTTGGTGGCAATATTGCAATATGTTTTAACTGTAATGATATGAAAATTTGTATAATTTCTATTTGTAATTAATGAGTGAATTATACATTATATTAAACAAGCACTCTCTTATTTTCATTGACTTAATTAACTTTTATCAAGATAATGAAATGGATGGAGTATTGAAAATTTAAACCATTTAATTTTTTATGTTTTAAATTTAATATTTTATAAGGTAAAACTACTTTTTTTTTAAAAAAAAAATTCTCAACCCCAAAATCACTCTCTGACATTTTCATTTTTGATAAAACCAAATCATCAAACCATTTGCTACATCGGTAAAACAAATGAAAACCGAGACATTAAAAAAACTAAATTAAAAATTAAATAAAATCATAAAATCCAAAAGATTAATAAATAACACTTTAAAAAAAGATTAATAAATAAAAAATACCAAAGTGTCACTTAGCGTGTTTGATATAGCTGATAAAATGGGATTATGATTATTTTTTCTGTGAGCGAGATCAGATTATAATTTGTTAAAATTATAATCTGTTTATGTTTGTGTATCTTAATTGAAAAATAAATTTAAACTAATCTGTTTTGTTTGGACAGTGTAAAGAAAATTATTTTTTCCAAGTAAATTACAAGAAAGGGTATGATGTGACAAGTAGGTAGTTAATGTGATGGAATGATAAGGGTAAAATATGATAATTATACATGAGTCTAAAAAAATAATCTTTCAAAAAATAATCTCCAGTTGCTGTGAGGAAGCTTATAAATTTTGATTATTTTTCCAAAAATATAAGCTAAGATTATAATCTGCATTGTAAACAAACACATTAGATTATGATTATTTTTGAAAAATAAGCTAAAATAATAATCTTCATCTTAACCAAACATGCACAACGTTAACCCTGAATTTATATCAATATTTACTTTAATCCTTAAAATTATGAAAAATGCTATTAAGTTTCTGGATTTGCAAAATGTTATTATGCACTTTCGTCCCGGACTATTAATAGTTGTTATGGGACGTTAACGTAGAGATATGTGGCACGTTAAGGGTTAAAAACGATGACATTTTTAAAGAAGAAAATACTTTGATTTAAAATTGTCTTGAGGGAAAATGAAATTAGGGACGTTATTTAACCATGCAAAGTCAAACAAAACAGTTTTAAGAGAAGTGAAGTGTCAAATTCGAATTGCAGAGAGTTAGAGATAATTTGGAAGAACATGCAATGTGAATGCTTAGACAACAACTACAAGCATATAACAGTTGATGAGTTTCATTTATGTATCATTTTTAATTTAATTTGATATTTGATTATTTTGAATATCTTTTGAATACTGCATTGCATGGGTTTGGACTGGTTTAGTGTTATTGTCATTGTTGTAGTGATATAAAGAGTTTTGCACATCGCTTTGTATGTGATACACTTGCCAATAATCCTTATTCGTTCAAATTACAAACAACTCTTTATCTCTTTGCCGCTCTCTATCCATGGGCTCTCTCTCTATTATATATATATATATGTATGTATGTATATCTTCTTCTTTTTCATCATCATCATCATTTGGTTTTGCTGCTTCTTTTTTTTTTTTTTTTTGCATTGGATTAGAAATTGAGCGCGTGAAAAAAGAGTTGTGTTTTTAATCTGTCATGCATCTTTGCAGTTAATATTAACATCCTTTAAAAGCTCTGATAGACTGGTACTAATGTGCATAACATTTTGCAAATTCAAAAACTTAAAAATAATTTTATAACTTTAGAAATCAAAGTGGATATTAATATAAAAAAAATACTCATGTAACGTAACTGTACCAATTGCGTCTGCACGTTTAGGGCATCGTTTGCTCGTTTAAGTTAAAAAAATGTATTGGACTACAGGTAAAGGTAGTTATAGTTTTATACAAATATATAGATTCTGAAAAGTAACGAATGTGTTATAAATCGAAGATTTTATATCAGATTTTTAATCAAATAATAATCTAGCCGCAAACCAAGGCATTACGGTTAAAAGAGACCTAGGAATTTTATATAGCAAGACTAGTAGAATAAGCAAGCATAAAATATGTCTAGTGGGCATCATCATTGCAATAATTCTGCACAAGTTTTCACTTTCACACATGATTTACGCTTATGAATACAATAATAAGTTAATAACATAAGAGGAAGTTCACTTAAATTTTTTTTATAAAAAAAAAAACATAAGAGGAAGTTTAAAAAGCCAAAGCAAATGAAAATATTAATAAATTGATGCGCATTCGGTAGCGGTGACATAAACAATCTTGTTTTATTTAAATGCAACTCTCATATTAAATATGGTGGTGTCATATTTTAATACCGATAGTATGTTACTGCATTCTCCAATAGAGAAAATACAACTATAAAAAATAAAGAGGGACTAGAGTATTATCTCAATTGTTTATGAGATTTTTTCTGACGTGGTCTTAGAAGATTCATAATTGAATACTAGTATTATAGTATTGATCTCCATGTGTAAAAGGAATAAGAAATGAAGAATTATTGATGTTCTGAGTTCTGACTTCGTGAGAGGTACTAATATTTTAGTGCGAGGAATTAATCGACACGTGAGTATTTTGACTATTTCCATCCTTTCTTGAGGAGCACAAGATATTCATGCTTGGAAATCCATTTTTCTATTAAATATGCTTTTTCTTTTCCTCTCATATGAAACGATGATGAGCATTTTAATTATCTTATCTAGTTGCTCAATTATTTGGTTTAGTGCATCATAGTTCGATCATTCTGAAGATCATGTAACTTTGAAGTACTGTAGTCAGCTAATTTGCTTATGAGACAATAATGCCTATCCTTTAAAACTTTTTGGAGCTCATGTTGGATTAAAGAAACTATACATTCCTTTAGTATCTAATGCTACAACAATGTAACAACATCAAAGAAATTAAAAGTCCTTACCTTTGCAAGTACCGTGTTTTTGGTTCTCTGTTTTCGTGTCAATAATCAGTTGAATTAATAAGAATTTCTAATTGCCAAAACATTAGGTTTTTGGGATCAAAGCATAGCATCACATGCATTAATACTATGTCTACCTCTAAGCCATTTATATATTTTTTAATTGAAAGGCTAAAAACATACCCGAGTAATTATTATTTTCAGAGTGAAGTATGAATTTAGTTTCTGATTTTTTTTATTGTATCAATTTAATTTCTGAAAATTTATAAATACATATTTAGTCTCTCAAGATTTTCATCATATGTACCAATTTGGTCCCTTAAGATTTCAGATGTACCAAATTGTTCCATAAAACATGAGGGATCATGTTTGTATGTAAGAAAATCATGAGGGATCAAATTTGTACATCCGAAAATCTTGAAAGACTAAATGTATATCTATAAATTTTCATAGACAAAATTATATAGTGAAAAAACATCAGGGACTAAGTTGGTACTTGATTCACTCTTAAATACTGTTTATTAGTATAGTTAAAAAATAATGCGAGAGTACATGTTAAAAAAATTAATTCATTATATCTTTGATATATTAAATACTAACATTTTTTATTTAAAATTTAATCATTGTCTTATATTTTTTTTTAGAGATAAGTCGAATGTTTTTATTCATGGACATAAGCCTTCAAAGGAATGTATGAGACAAAGAATTCCATGAGGAACGTAGGTACATCAATAAGCCATAATTGTTTCGATATCAAAAAGGCCTTCTTAGCTATAGTATCAGCTATTACAATTTGACGTGTGAGACTTATAAATAAATTGCATAGAACCAAGCCAACCCTGAAGCTTCAAGGCGCGAGAAACAGGCACTCGAAAATTAAACTAGTAAATGTAAAAGTTACTTGCGCAGCAAGTAACAACAAATGTACAGATCAATGTATCTATTAACTAATCATTCATAGTGTAGTTAGTTAGATAGAATGCCAGCTGGATTAGTTAGTTACTGACTTAGCTTAGTTGATAGCAAGTTAGTTAGGTTAACAACCTACTATATATAGTTTTGTAATAACCTCTTTACAGTTGAGTAATTGATTTTCCAGAAATTCATTTTTTAGTTTCTCTCTTCTAGATTCCTCTTCAAGCAGTTTCTTTCTTCATATTCAACAAGAGTTGAATCAGTATTTCACTCATTTCCAATCTTAGATGGTATCAGAGCTCAATCTTGAGCTCTGCTGCGCATCTTCCTTCAAATCATGTCTTCCGATTCAATTTTCAGTGAGAACCAGCAATTCCATGATCCTACGCAAAATCCAGGATCAGTGTTCTATCTTCATCCATCTGAGAATCCAGGAGCAGTTTTGGTATCTTCGCCTCTCAATGGTGACAATTACCATTAGTGGAGTCGATCGATGAGAATTAGCTTGAGTTCCAAGAACAAACTCGATTTTGTTGATGGAACGATTCAAGCACCGAGAAGAGAAGATCCTTTGTTTAGAGCTTTGGAGCGTTCGAACAACATGGTGACTTCATAGAACGTGCGTTCAGTTTCATCTCAGATAGCTCAGAGCATTCTATACATTGATAAAGCCAGTGACATCTGGAGAGAATTGAAGAATCGTTTCTCACGAGGAGATCTGATTCGCATAGCAAATCTTCAAGAGCAAATCGCAACAATGAAACAAGGTGATGTTTCTGTTACCACATACTTTACTCAATTGAAGATCCTTTCGGATGAATTGGATAATTTTAGACCTACACCTACATGATCCTGTGATGATGCTTCTATATGTGATCAATAATAACAATTGAAAAGCGATTAAGAGAAGATAGAGTGATAAAATTTGTAAGAGGATTGAATGATGCATTTGATAATGTGAAAACTCAATTACTGATGATGGAACCAGTTCCTGATCTAGGCAACTGCAAGGCATATGCATTAGTTACTCAACAAGAGAGACAATTATTTGGTGATCTTGTAGAGTCTAAAGTTGCAGCTGTAGCTTACAACAGGAATAGTGGAAATGGTAGCAGATTCAGTTTTAATGAGAGCCACAATACTGAAAACAATAATAGAGGAGTTCCTGGAAAAGGATCAAACTACCACAACAAAGAGTGTAGCTATTGTGGTAGGATAAGGCATGTTGTTGATATCTGTTACAAGAAACATGGTTTTCCTACCAATTGGAAATCCAGTAAACCTACTCAAGGATATGCAAACATGGCTGAGAGTTCCAGTGAGATTGATGAAGGAACACATGAAGCAGATATTACTGATCAAAAGGCTACAGTAGAGGAGAATTTCTTTGGTTTTACAAAGGAGCAATACACATGACTAATGAATATGATGCAGCAATCCATGAAAGGGCAACATCAGTCTCAGGTTCAGGCCAATCTTGCTGTAAATAAAATAAGTGATATTGCAAAATCAACCTTCAGCTATCAGTTCAGTGAATAACACACAGTCAGGTATCAGTGTTGGCAGTGAGTGGATACTTGATAGTGGAGCAACAGATCATATTTGTTGTTCACTGATATACATTTCAGTACTTTTCACAGAATAAAACCAATAAACATCAAATTACCTCATGGTTCTAGAGTTATAGCTGAGTTTTCAGGCTCTATTTCTCTTTCTCCAAACTTCTTTATTACTGATGTTCTCTATATTCTTAGTTTCTCTTTGAATTTGATTTCTATCACCAAGTTGACTGCATCCATGTCATGTTTTCTGACTTTCAGTTCCTCACAATGTCTCATACAAGATTTGAGTACATTGAAGAGGATTGGTACAACTAAAGTTGTTGCAGGACTTTACATTCTCAAAGTAGCTCTATCACTAGTTATAATCCATCACATTTAATCTGTTCAATCAATAATGTGCATGGTTTGTGGCATTTCAGATTAGCACACCCTTCTCTTACTTGTATTCACAATATCAAGCAACTTTGTCCATCTATTACTTGTAATAAGTCTTTGATTTGTGATGTATGTCATATGTCAAAACAAAAGAAATTGCCTTTTTCTTTGAGTAATACAAAGAGCCTGAACTGTTTTGATCTTATTCATACTGACATTTGGGGTCATTTCTCTACTTCTTCTGTACATGGTCATAGATATTTTCTTACAATAGTAGATGATTACTCAAGATACTGTTGGATTTATATGATGAAATCTAAAGCAGAAACTTCAAGTCTTATACAGAATTTTGTAGTTTTGATAGCAACACAGTTTCATAAAACAGTGAAAGTAATTAGAAGTGATAATGGCTCAGAATTTATGATGAATAATTTCTATCAGTCCAAGGGGATTATACACCAAACCTCATGCCCTTACACTCCTCAACAAAATGGTTTGGAGGAAAGGAAGTATCAACATATCCTAAATGTGGCCAGGGCTCTTATGTTACAAAGCCAAATTCCTAGAGTCTACTGGAATTATGCAATTGGTCATGTAGTCCATATCATAAATATGCTTCCAACACCCTTGCTCAACAATGATTCCCCCTATTTTAAACTGTACAATATCACTACAAATTATGCAGCACTGAGAGTTTTTGGATCTCTTTGCTATTCCAGTACATTGGCGGTTCACAGAAGCAAGTTGGATCCTAGAGCAGCTAAGTGTATTTTCTTGGGCTACAAGTCTAGTACAAAGGGTTTTATTGTTCTGAATTTATCAACAAGAGAGCTATTTGTCAGTAGAAATGTGGTATTTTATGAGCATGTTTTCCCTTATAATAAATCCATAACACCTACTCCTCAAACCTCAACCCTGCCATTACCTTCTAACTCACCATCTCCCACTGTTTATGATGACCTATTCCATATACATTCCTTTAGCACTGATTCATCAGGACCAGGTTTGGACAGGAATCTTGGAAATGATTTATCAGGACCAACTTTCCTCTCCTCTCAAACTCCATTATCCCCACCTCCAAACCCTTCTGGCACTGACTTTTCAAGACCAGATTTGGACAAGGACTTTGAAAATGAGTTATCAGGACCAATTTCCTTCTCCTCTCATACACATTCTCCTTCACACCTTCATGTTGATGAGCCAAACCGCATCAAAGATTCAACCAGAATTACTCACCCTCCTAAATACCTAAGGGATTATCATTGCAATTTGTTGACTGACAGCAATCTTCCTCATTCCATACTCAATTGATAAGTACCTTGATTATAACAAGGTTTCTGCCTCCTATAAAAACTACATCCTATCTGTCACCAGTGATACTGAACCTTCTTCTTATGCAGAAGCTATCAAACATCCTTGTTGGATTGAAGCTATGCAAACTGAACTTGCTGCCCTTGATATGAACAATACATGGATTATCACTGATTTACCTGATGGTAAAGAGCCAATAGGATGTAAATGGGTTTATAAAATTAAAAGGAAGCCAGATAGTACCATAGAAAGGCATAAAGCTAGATTGGTTGCTAAGGGATATACACAGAAGGAAGGGATTGATTATCTTGATAAATTTTCCCCAGTAGCCAAAATGTCAACAGTGAGAATGTTGATTGCTTTAGCTTCTATGCAGAATTGGTACTTGCAGCAACTTGATGTGAACAATGCTTTTCTTCATGGAGACTTAGAGGAAGAAGTCTACATGAAATTACCTCCTAGATTGTCATCATCTTCAGCAAAATCTCATCACATTTGTAAGCTGCAAAGGTCACTCTATGGCCTCAAACAAGCCAGCAGACAGTGGTTTGCAAGGTTGTCCACATTTCTGATTTCTGCTGGCTATGTTCAATCCCTCCATGATCATTCCTTTTTTATTAAGTCTTCTTCCACAAGTTTTAATGCTCTCCTTGTATATGTGGATGTTATCTTATTAACTGGAACTGATCTAGATGCTATCAAGTCTATTAAGCAGTCTCTTGATGCCACCTTCAAAATCAAGGACTTAGGTGATCTCAGATTCTTCTTGGGCTTTGAAGTTGCTAGAAACAAGACAAGCATTGCAATGAATCAAAGAAAATATGCACTTGAGTTGATTAATGATGCTGGACTCCTAGGTTGTAAACCTGTTAGCACTCCCATTGACTGCAACGTTCATCTCAGTGCTACTTCAGGAACTGCACTTAGCGATCCTTCTGTTTTCATACGTTTGGTGGGAAGGCTACTCTACCTCACAACCACAAGACCTGACATCACATTTGCAGTTCAACACCTAGCACAAATCATGCATTAACCTACTGATTTACATTTCAATGCAGCTATCAGGATTCTCAAGTTCCTCAAAGGCTGTCCTTCTCTTGGTCTCTTCTTTCCAGCCAAATCCACAACTCAATTGAAGGGATAGTTTGATAGTGACTGGGCCTCATGTCTTGACACTAGAAGGTCAATTAGTGGATACTGTATGTATCTTGGTAACTCTCTTATTTCCTGGAAATTTAAGAGACAAAAGACAGTATCTCGCAGTTCTTGTGAAGCAGAATATAGGGCCATGGTTTATGCTGTTCATGAAATTTAGTGGTTAACATATCTTCTACAGGATTTCCATATTCACATTCATGCTCCAGAAGCCTTGTATTGTGACAATCAAGCTGCCCTCTACATTGCTGCAAATCTTGTATATCATGAACGAACTAAGCACATTGAAATTGACTGTCACATTGTTCGCGAGAAGTCCAATTTTGGTCTCATCAAATTGTTGCCAATTCCAACTGATCTTCAGCTAGTAGATATCTTCACTAAGGCTCTCAGTCCTCAGCTCTTCATAGGATATGGCTTCAAGTTGGGTTTGCTTGACTTGTAAGCACCTCCAGCTTGCGGGGCGTATTAAACCAGTAAATGTAAAAGTTACTTGCGCAACAAGTAATAGAAAATGTACAGATTCAATGTATCTATTAACTAATCATTCATAGTGCAGTTAGTTAGATAGAATGCCAGCTGAATTAGTTAGTTACTGACTTAGCTTAGTTGATAGCAAGTTAGTTAGGTTAACAACTAACTATATATAGCTTTGTAATAACCTCTTTACAATTGAGTAATTGATTTTCCATAAATTCATTTTTTAGTTTCTCTCTTCTAGATTCTTCTTCAAGCAGTTTCTTTCTTCAGATTCAACAAGAGTTGAATCAGTATTTCACTCATTTCCAATCTTAGATCGAATAGCAATGGGGGATGCAAACCAAATTTGGGCCACCATCGAGCAAGTAAAGAAAGCAAGTATGTGCAACAGTTTCCTCAGCTAAATCACGTAAAGGGATTAGAATTACTCCTTGATTGCCATATAACCTTTTTTGACTAGTTTCTTTTTCTTTAAATAGTGAAAATTAAACATTCAAAATCTACGAGTGCATTATCCCGCCCGAGACAAAAGCACTTTGATGATCCCTTGCAATAGATGGTATAATCAATTTTAAGTTTTAACCTATTAGCAATTGTTTTGGTAACAATTTTAAAAATAACGTTACAAAGGCTAATAGGTTTAAATTGAGTAGCATGAAATCTTTGGAATAAGAACAAGAAGAGTTTGATTAATGAATTCCGGAACAAGGTCATGATTGAGAATATTCAACACCAGTGATGAAACATTGTCTCCAATTATGTGCCAAAATTTATGAAAATTTTTTTTTGTTGGTGTAGCATCCATTCCTTGAGCATTAGTCAAATGCATTTGGAATAATATAGCTTCTTTAACCTCATCTCTTGTAAAAGCCCTATCAAGAATTATGGTTTTCTCACTGGATATTCTACCTTTAACTAGGTCCGTTAGTGCATCAAAACCAAAGGGAATTGTAGAGGAAAAAATTGAGGAAAAGTAATCACCAATCACACTAGTTACGTTTTCTTCATCAGTAAACCAAATGGCTCCATCATCCTGAATTTTATCTATTGAATTCACTACTTTCCTTTAACTTGCTTTTCTATGAAAGAACCCAGTATTGCTGTCTCCATATTTCAACCATTCAACTCGGGATCTCTGTTGCCAAAATATCTCTTATTGTAACAGCAAGTCATATAGCTCCCTCTCTATCTTGTGTTCTTTAGCCAATGATTCATCAGTAAATCAGTATATGGCACAACTTGTATAACATGGAGCCTCTCTCTGCACTGATGATTTTTTTTGGGCAAATCACCAAAAATGTTCCTTCCCCATGTCGACAAAGACTTCCCGGCATGTTGAATATTATCCACAACTGTGCTCCCAGGGATCCGGGAATGTTGAACAATAGATTCACAATCCTCATTTGCAACCAAATGTTTTCAAATCGATATAGTTTTAGTCTCTTTTTATATGACACATTTTTTTGTTGCATGCAAACCTCCAAGGAGATTGGGCAGTGATTAGAAGTTAGAACCATGCTTTGGCAAATTTGATACAGTTAAAGCGTACCACAAAGAGGATTAAGCTGGGTTAGTTTGTGAATGCTCTATGTAGGCGTTCCTCAATTCTATTCGGAAAATTGCACCAGGTAAAACGAGACCCCACCCATTCAACTTCTTCCAATTCACAAAAGTCCTATACATGTGCGAGCTGAATAAGTCCCAAAGCCACTTCGTTACCTCCTATTTTATCTCCTAGCCCAAGAAATTGGTTAATGTCACCAATAACCAATCATGGAGTGGCTACATCTTTCGATAATGAAGTCAAGAGCTCCCATGTTTTCTGTTTATAATTAAAAAAAATCAACGATGTTTTGAAAAGAGGATTGACCCATTGAATAAAAAAACTGATGAACCCGTTTTGCCACCTTGCTATACTTGAAAACTGATAAAGAAGTGTTAGCCTTCTCTACCGCTGTCCTCTCTATTGTGACATGTCTTCTTGTTTATTTTATTTTTAAAGCTCCATCGTCTTTAATGATCGAACAACAAAAATTATTGCCAAATATTGAAAAATGACTAAACTGTCACTTTAGTCCCTGACTTTGCAAGGAGATTTCACTTTAGTCCCTCATATTACGAAAATTCCTTTTTAATCCCTCAATTTGTAAAAACCTCCTCATGTTAGTCCCTTGTTAAGTTTTCCGTCACCAGATGTTAACGGCTGACACACGTGGCTATTAACTTAAGTGAAACGACGCCGTTTTAAGGAGATGAAAAAAAAAAAAGAAAGCCACGTGGTCTTTGGCGCTAATATTTCCCTCCTTCAGCTGATACCTTTAGCTTCTCAAAGAAGCTTTGTGTGACTCTTTGTTTCTTTAGTTATGTCTGAAACCCTTGGTTAACCCTCATCTTCATTGTCTAAAACTCTTAAAAAGTTAATTCCCAACTCCAAAAAGCTCTTACAAAGTTAACTCCCATAAAACCCTCTATCTTCAATGTCTGAAACGAAACCGTTACTGTCTTAATCTCTTCCCTCCCTACCCCATCTCCATTCCTAAGCTCTTCCATCTCCATTCCTAAGCTCTCAACACCGCAAGCTCTCACATCTCACAATCATTCTTTTCGCTCATCACTCGTAGCTTCCAAGGTCGAAACCCTATATCCATTGTTGTTCGTGAGTTGCAGCTTTGATTAGGTATGTGAAACCCTCAATCCCATGACTCTCATCTTATTTTGTATTTCTGTATTGTTGTTTTTTCTTGACGTTGTTGCATGTCTATTACAATATCTTCTTGCATGTGTATTTGTTGAGTTGGATCTGGTGCTGGTGTAGTGGTCCCTTGTCCCTATTATATTCATTTTCCCCTTTTATATTAATTTCCCCTTTTAGTAGTGATAGTGTAAGTTGTGGGGCCCACTTGCTTATGATTAATTTAATCAATGACTTATGAAATTTTTTGATTTATTGTAGGATGCTTTGGCTTAAGTTTCATCATGGGAGTTCGTTTGCTAAGGATGAAGATGGTAAAACAGTTTACACATCTGATCTGGTCAGTGAGTGGCCTGATTGTGTAGATCCTGATCTATTGGATGTGTTCTCAATGAGGAATTACTGTAAGATGATTGGTTATGATGAGATAAGTGACATCAAGTGGCTAGTACCAAATGAAGACTTTAATGTGGGGTTAAGGCCTTTGAAAGTTGATCAGGACCTGCTGGACATGGCTGATACAGCAAAGGGTAACAATGGTGTGGCACATATATATTATGAGCATGTTGTTTATGGCTGTGCTTGTTGGAAACCAACAAGCGGGCTTAGCAATTACTAGAGGGGGGTGAATAGTAATTTGAATGCAACAGTGACTAATTTTTTCGAATGCAATTAAGTATAATTGATCACGTGCAAATTTTTCTGAAACAGAGCAAGAACACTCGAGTCTTTTTCAGACTACTCGAGTAAAATCACAAGAACACTCGAGTCTTCTGAAGAATACTCGAGTAAATCGTGCAGTTAGCAGAAAACAGTTTCTGAATAATTTGCACTTTAATCAATACGAATTAAACCAGTCCAGGGCAGATTAATAGAAGAGTAGAAAGCAATTAAATAAAGCTATAACAACTTGAAAACAACCTAATTGCAGCGGAATTACTACTCTAATTAAAAAGCCCCTTTAGAGAAACTTAGGTTTGGTTTTTACTTGAAAGCAAAGAAAACTATAAAAAGAACAACACCACCAATTTTATACTGGTTCACTCTCTATTTAGAGAGCTAGTCCAGTCCCCCTAAGAACCTTAGGAGTGTCTACTAAAATCAAATTGTTAGAAATATTACAAAGGGTATTGAGATTCCTCACTGAACCTAACCCTTCCAAGAGTGTACCAAACTCTTGAATTTCTACCCCAATTTGAAGTTTGGTGATGAAGACTCCTTCTTCTTCAAGCTCCTTGAAACCTTCAAGAGCTCCACCAAGCTAAGAACCTCTTAGACTTTGCTTGAGAACCTCTCAAGACTTGAGAACTTGGATACCTCACCAAGTACTTGGATACCTCACCAAGATTTTTGGAACAAGAAGTGTATGTGTATGTGGAGAAATCCAACAAATGATTTCCACAACAATAAAGCACAATCTCTAACTCTTTGGACAAAATAATAATGATGAACGAATAGATTGAGTTAGAGAATTTATCACTTGAGAGAGAGAATAAGCAAAGAGAATGTTTAGCACAATATTATTTTATGTTCTTGTTGTTGGTTAGTTCAAAGGCATTCAATTCTGATATATGGAAGAGGGAATGAGAGAGTGAGACAAATTTTTTTCTCCCATTTTTGTCCTCTTCCAACGGTTAAAAATTTGCTGTCAGAACCAAAATACTCGAGTATTTTTGACACTACTCGAGTCTTTTGCCCATCTTTCAATAGAAATGCCCATGTACTGAACTAACGGTCAAATCTCTGATTTGAAGCTAAAATACTCGAGTCTTTTGGAAACTACTCGAGTCTTTTGATACTCGAGTGATTTTCAGATTACTCGAGTGTTTTGCTACTCGAGTAATTTTCAGACTACTCGAGTCTTTTGCCCAGAGATGATAAAAATTAAGTTTTTCAAAGATTAATTTCAATTCTCTTCTCGAGGAATAATTTTATGTGATCCCAACCTTTTTTATGCATTAAAATTATTTATCCTAGGATGAGATTACTTCCTAAGCTACCCACTCTCAATTAAAGAAATAAAATTACAATTAAAAATTAAAAGAGAGAATGACTCGCTAATTTGATGCACTTGATCTTCTTGACTTGGTGAGCTTGAATTCTTCCTTTAAATTCATGATCTAATTATATTGTCATCATCAAAATAAATCCACCTCATTGGAGACTTGATTCTACAGTGCTAACCAGGGTGAGTCAAGTGAGGAGGCTGTTGTGCCTGAGATAGAGCCTGATGCAGACTATTTATCTATTATCCATGAGGTGATTCGAAGGCAGCTGGAAGATGAAGAGGGAACAACTAACCATGATGGAGCTAACTACACTAATCTAGATGGAGCTGGAGCTGGAGCTGAATCTATTGAAGGGGATGTATTTCAGAGTGAGGTTAGGAAGTTGGATTCTGTTGTTGAGGAGGCAAGTAAGGTTGATGCTGAATGTAAGGAAAAGAAAGAAGCTAATTCAGAGAAAAAAAGGAGTTTCAGCAATCACCTAGGAAGAATATGGTTGTTGAAAAAAGAAGAGCTTTGGAGGCTGAAGCAAAGAAGAAGTTGGAAGCTGAAGCTGAGGCAAAGAAGAAGTTGGAGGCTGAAGCTGAGGCAAAGAAGAAGTTGGAGGCTGAAGCAAAGAAGAAGTTGGAAGCTGAAACAAAGAAGAAGAAGTTGGAGGCTGAAACAAAGAAGAAGTTGGAAGCTGAAGCTGAGGCAAAGAGGAAGTTGGAGGCTGAGAAAAAGAGACTGAACAATGAAAAAAGAATGACTGAGGCAGAATTAAAAAACCAGCAGAAAGAGATGGATGCTTTTGCTCATACTGAATTGAAGAGGTTAGTTGCAGAGAAACAAATGGCTGCTGCCCAGGCTGTTGCCCTTAAGAGGAGTGAGGCTGAAAAGAGGAAAGCTGAAGGAGTGGAAACCAGAATTGGACACAATGATAGGAAGACAGTGGATGAGTCTGAGTTAAAGAGGAGAGAGAATAATAGAAAGGGGAAGCAACATTTGGTGGAAAGTGACAGTTCCACTGATGATGAGGATGACACTAAGAGTGATAGTGATTATGCCATAAATGAAGCTGATTTGATGGATGACAGTGAAGAAGCAAGTGAAGATGATGAGGCTGAAGGGCATATGGTATCATATCAGACACCAAGCACTTATCAACCAAGGCGTGAGGACTCATGGATTTTAGAGGAGCTACATACTCCAGGAAATAGTGATGATGATGCTGAGTCAAAAGAGAAGTTTCCTCAATTCAATGAAAATTCAGCATTTTGAAATGTCAATATAAGCTTAGGGATGGAGTTTGAAACCATTACAAGTTTCAAGAATGCTGTGAAGGACTACAATATAAGCTTGGGAAAGGATGTGTATTGGGTTAAGAACGACAAATTAAGGGCAAGGGCAAGGTGTAGGCAAGAGAATTGTAATTAGGAGATCTTTTGCTCATTTAGCAATGTGACCAACAGCTTTCAAGTGAAGACCTTTGATGATCAACATAGCTGCTGCAGGGTTTTGAAAAATCAACAAGCAAACCGGGAATGGGTGACAAACAAGCTGATACAGAAATTACATAAACACCCTGACCTGAAATGTTCTGAAGCAATGGATTATTTCAAAAGGAAGTTTGGAGTCATGTTGGATGACACAAATGTGTATAGGTCTATGGTGAGGGCTAGGAAGGTTGTTGAAGGAAATAAGATTGAACAGTATGGCAAGTTATGGGATTACTGCCATGAGTTGATTTCATCTAATTCAGGATCCACTGTTAAAATGGATACAATACCCATGGCAACTGGAAATCCACAATTTCATAGACTTTATATTAGCTTGGCTGGGATGAAGAGTGGGTTCAAGGCAGGATGTAGACCACTAATTGGATTAGATGGTGCCTTTTTGAAGGGATATTATGGAGGTCAGCTGCTGACTGCTATTGGTCAAGATGCCAATAATCACATATGGGTTATTGCTTATGCCTTGGTGGATGTTGAGAACAAGGATAACTGGAAATGGTTTTTGGAGCACCTCCACCTTGACCTGGGCTATTACAAGGAGCATGGATGGAACTTCACATCTGACATGCAGAGGTAATATTGATTGATACTTGCCTATGCAACTGATACATTATCTTAGGGACTAAAGTGAATAAAATTTATTATCTTAGGGAGTTAACTGAATTAAATTTATTATCTTAGGGAGTTAACTGAATTAAATATATTATCATAGTGACTAAAGTGAATTAAAATAACTATTAAAGGATTGATTTGAATTGTTATGGTCAAAATTGCAGGGTTTGATTCCTGCATTGCAGGAAGTTATGTCAGGTGTCCATCATAGACTTTGTGCATGGCACCTATGGCAAAACTTCTCTAAGCAGTGGAAAGAGAAAGAGCTAAGAGCCATCATGTGGGAGTGTGCAAGGTCAACTACAAAGAAACAATTCAAAGACAACATGAGGTTGATGAAAAGCAAGAATGAGAAGGCATGGGCTTATTTGGATAAGTGGAGGAAGCTACACCCAAACACAACCTGGACAAAGGCTGAGTTCAGTGAATGGCCTAAGGTTGACAATATATGCAACAACAATTGTGAAGTATTCAATTCCAAAATACTGTCAGCAAGGGGGAAGCCAGTTTTGACTATGCTTGAGGAGATAAGATGCTACATCATGATGACCATAACAGATCATAAGAAGAGCATGTCTGGATACCATGGCATGTTACCCCCTAGGCAACAAAGCAGATTGGAAAAGGAGAAGAGAGAAAACAACAAGTGGAAACCTCAATGGGCAGGTAGTGTATACATTTTGACCACAACTTGATTATGTGCACTATGTTAGGTTTTGATTATATGGTATTTGATCTCTATTGTTAGGTGATGATGAAGGACTTAAATTTCAAGTAGAATTTGGTAGAACTAAGGATGTTTGTGTGGACTTGGGAGCCAGGACTTGTACTTGTCGTTTCTGGCAATTGACTGGTAAATATGTTAATGTGAACTGAATTGTTTTAATTGACTGAATCATACGAATTGTTCTAATGATGCTATGAATTTTGATTTTGTCAGGTATGCCTTGCATGCATGCTGTAGCTGCAATAGCTCATAGGGGTGAAAAGCCTGAAGACTATTGTCATCATTGGATCACAATGTCTGCTTTTCACTCAACCTATGAGCATTACATCCTTCCAGTTCGAGGGGAGCAATACTGGGAAGAAAGTGGAAATCTGCCACCAGTCCCACCACCAATCAAGAGGAAACCTGGGAGACCTAAAAAACAAAGAAGAAAAGGTGGAAAAGATGGAAAGGAGGAATCTGTCAATCCAAAGAAATTGAAAAGGAAGCTAAGGGACTGGACTTTCTCATTCTGTGGTGGAAAGAATCATAACAAGAAGGGTTGTCCTGAATTCAAAAAACAGAGGTTGGAAGAAGAAATGGCCAGGGCAGCTGAGGAAGCAGCCAAAGCTGCTGCTGATGCTAAGTCTAAGGCAGCTGCTAATCCCATGGCAACATCACAGCAAACACACCATGATGTCATTGATGCATCCCAGTCTCAACCACCAATAGATGTTGAGTCCTCTCAACAACTTGGCCCAAATCCAGTACCTCCAACCATAAAGAGGGCTAAGTTAAGAGTTAGATCTAAGTCAAAGGGAGCTACACCAGCACCAGCACCAGCACCAGCACCAGCACCAGTCACTGCCACCGGACCAACACCAGCATCAGCCACTGCAAGTGGACCTGCAGCAACATCAGCACCACCACCACTCACTGCACCAGCACCAGCAGGACGTGCACCAGCACCAGCACTGGCACCACGTGCACCAGCACCATCACCAAGACCAGGACCATCACCAGCACCAGCACCATCCCCAATGCTCTTCATACCCACACCAGGTTACAAAGGGGGCATACCTTCATGTACACCACCAGCTGCACCTGCACCTAAGGGACCTAGTCTGCCATGAATGAAGTTGCTTTATTTATTTTAACTTCTTTTTTTTTTATGTTTATGGAAAGGGTTACATCCCTCTTTTGGCTTTATGACAATTGCTGATTATGTAAAGGGTTACATCCCTATTTTGGCTTTTGACTTATGTAGGGGGATTGCATCCCTTTTTTGGGTTTTTTGGATTTCAGTAAGGGTTGCATAGTTATTTTGGCTTTTGACTTATGTAATCACTATTTGGGTACTTTTTCATTTTGTAGTGGTGATTACTTAAGACAAAATCTATCAGCAAATTGGATGACATTAATATAATATGGTTATCATTTAGCTTGCATTTCACTTTTCAACTACTGCCTTGTCTTTTATGTTTTTGATGTAGCTATTTTCAGATTGTTATAAAGTGTCCTGTTTTCACTTTATGGGGGGACTAAGCTGAATGTTTTTACATAAATCGAGGACCAAAGTGAGGTACCAAAGTGAAGTGTATTTCATTATGTGAAATTTTTTGCATAAGTCAGGGACCAAAGTGAATGTTTTTGCTCACTACAAACTGATACACAATGCTGAAACTATACTTAACAAACATGATTGAACTTTAACAAACAAGACTGAGATGTAACATATAAGTTCCATTAACATGAAAATATTGAGATTACAGATAAACCATTCGTCATACACAAAGCTTTCCAACACTACTTTCCTAACCAAACAATTCCCCACATAATGTTACAAATAAACACCATAACAACCAACCCACCCAAGAAACATTTCAATGTCTTCACTTCAGCCTCCAATCTTATTATCTTCACTGTCAAATTCATCTTCCAATCCTCATTTAAATTACTTGTCACAACATCATTAGCCTTGGTTTCCTGAGAAGGTTCTAGTATATCCTCTTCATTAACCCAGCAAAAAAAAGCACAATAATCACCATTCTACAAAAATTATCAAAATAAACAATGTGTTAGTACCAAAATTATAACCTTCAATGTAAATTAACAGAATTATTATTGACTATATTACCTTGTAATTTGGACATCCATGGAATAGTCTTTCAGGATTCTGAGCAGTTTTTGATCTCCTTACTACAGTTTTCAATCCACAGAAGCAATAGATAGGACTCTCATGGTGCTTCATACGAACCTTCTGAAATTTGGAGGTTGCACTCTCATTCCATCCACTATTACCTCCCATGGGGGTTGGTTAGGTAATGGTCAAGCTTCTAGGTTTATGTTTCAAACTGGGGCTGCATAATCTAAATTGGCCAATTTAGAGTTCTGCAGAGGAGAAAGGGGGCGAGCATGAATTTGGATTTGGGAAATGGAATGCGATTTTGGTGGTGAGATTTTGGTTTCTGGCTTTTGGGCTGTGAAATTTGCTGTTGGGGCTATTGATTTGAGAAGAATTTAATAAGGGTTGAGAAGCAATTTTGGAATTAGGGTTCTACATATCTAAGGAAGAAGAAGACCGTTGGAGGGAGAAGGTGACCGTTGGCGCAAGGACCACGTGGCTTTCTTTTTTTTTTTCCATCTCGTTAAAACGGCGTCGTTTCACTTAAGTTAACAGCCACGTGTGTCAGCCGTTAACAGCTGGTGACGGAAAACTTAACGAGGGACTAACGTGAGGAGGTTTTTACAAAGTGAGGGATTAAAAAGGAATTTTCGTAATATGAGGGACTAAAGTGAAAGTTCCTTGCAAAGTCAGGGACCAAAGTGACAGTTTAGTCATTGAAAAATACACTAAGATACTTGTTAAAGACTACTCCCTCTGTCACTAAATATATGACTTTTTTGGGGATTTCACGTCCACTGAGAAAGTGAAATAATTTAGTTAATTGTATTGGAAATAAGAAATTTTGATGTAATTTCAAAATTACCCCTATTAATATTATTAGGAATCTAAAAAGTATTAAATAAATAGGGGTATTTGTGGAAAAAAAGTAATTAATGATCATTGAAAATTGGCAAATGGTCTTATAAATAGGGACAAAATAAAAGTGTCAAAAGGGTCTTATATTTAGGGACAGAGGAAGTAAATCGAAAAATAAAAGACTAAACTGTCATTTTAGTCCCTCACTTTGTAAGGAGCTTTCACTTTAGTCCCTGATTTTTCAATAATTCTTCTTTAGTCCCTCACTTTGAAAAAAGCTACTCACATTAGTCGCTAACAACTTTCTCCTTTCATGGACCTTAACATCTTATACACGTGGCCGTTAAATAATTTATACAATGTTTAGTTGTTGTGTTGCTGTCACAGATTCATTAGCTGTTATATTTTTTGTAGCTGTCAAAGTTTCAGCAGCTGCCTTATTTGTAGCTGCCTTAGCTTCTGCAACTGCCTTAACTTCCTCTTCAGCAGCCTTACTGCCTTAACCTTTTCTTCCTCCAATTTTTGTTTTTTGAATTCAGCATCATGTGTAAGATGTTAACGGCCACATGTGTATGTGTTATGTAACGGTTAAGTGTGTAAGACGTTAACGTTTATGAACAGATAAATTTGTCAAGAACTAACGTGGATAACTTTTTTCAAAATGAGAGACTAAAGAAGAATTATTTAAAAGTCAAGGACTAAAGTGAAAAACCTTGCAAAATGATGGACTAAAGTGAGAGTTTAATCAAAAATAAAACTATAAAAACACTGCTCAATCATGATTAAACTACTGAACTATGATCCGATACTTTCACCTTTTCAACTAAGGATCCGATTCTTAAAACATTGGTAAAAAGACACGAACAAAGAACGACAAGATAGATATCAAGCCAAAGAGTGTGATTAACGTTGTTGTTGAAGAATTTCCTATATGCCACAAAATACATTAATGGATTCTCTAGCAAACAAGTCACTGCTACCCCACACACCCCTTGTATGTACTATCCGATATCCGTGCATCATTGGACCCATCGCTTTCCTTACACGTGCTTGTGGTGCCCAATAGTGTCCCTGACTCCCTGTATCGTATATTTTTTATTTTAAGAGCTGATTTGGACCACTTAGCTATTTCCCCATATAACCCACCCAATCCCATCTCCATTTCCTCAATTAATTCATACTCAAATTATTATATTTTATCTCTCTAAAATCCCAACTTTCTTCCTTTCCCTATTGTTGAGTGTTTGGTTTATTGGATTGACACTGTTACTTTACTCTAAAAAGACTGTTTAAGTTCGTCCGTACAACTTTCCTGTTTCTCATTTTTCTATTAATGCCCAAGTTTTCTCTACCATTTATTTAGTTCATTGCTACTTTTCCAATCTCATAATCATCATCATCGGTCTCAAACCTACCCACACTTTAGTTTTTCTTTTGGTTCTTGCCATATTCACTCTTCTTCTTCTTCTTCTTCTACCACCGCAACTACTTTTTTTGCTTAACCCTTATGGAAGATTTCATCATATCTCCTTCTTCATCCTCCACCCTTGTCTCACTCCCCAAAGAAAACCCACCAGCCCTTCAACAAAAGCTTCAATTTTTACTCCAATCCCAACCCGATTGGTGGGTCTACTCCATTTTTTGGAAGGCCAAAAACGACCACAATGGCAACCCTTACTTATCTTGGGGTGAAGGCCATTTCCAAGGCACCAAAGAAACTTCCCCAAAACTCCCACAACAACAGCTTTCAAACAACAAGGATCAGAACGACGCGGAGTGGTTCTACATCATGTCGTTGACTCGCACCTTTTCCATCACCAATGCTTCCTCATCTTCACCTTCTTCATCCTCTCTGCCAGGTAAGTCCTTCGCCTTAGGCTCCGTGCTTTGGTTGAACAGCAAGCACGAGCTTCAGTACTACAATTGTGAGAGAACCAAAGAGGCTCATATGCACGGTATCGAGACCTTGATTTGTATCCCAACAACCAACGGAGTCATCGAGTTAGGTTCCTACGACACCATCGAACAAAATTGGAGTCTTGTCCAACATGCCAAATCACTCTTTGAATCATCATCATCATCATCACCTTCCTCACTTTCACCACCAAATCCTTTAGCCAATAACATTCCTTATAACAAAAACAATGACTTTAACCAAGCACAAGCACAATTCTTTGACGATCAAAACCTCTCCTTCGCCGACATAGGCCTACTCGCAGGATTTCGAGAAGACGAAGATAATACAATGAAGCCAAAGATGCAAGGACAACCCAACAACACCAACAACAACAACAGGAGGATCAACATTCAGCAATCATCTTACGTTGATTCCGAGAATTCGGACTCTGATTATTGTCCGGTAGTCTCGGTGAAGGAGAAAACGGCGGATAAAAGAGCTGTGTTACCGAAGAAAAGAGGGAGAAAACCACTGCTCGGCCGCGAAGCACCGATGAATCATGTTGAAGCAGAGAGGCAGAGGAGGGAGAAGCTGAACCATCGATTCTACGCATTGCGAGCAGTGGTGCCAAATGTTTCGAGGATGGACAAGGCTTCTCTTTTATCCGATGCCGTGACTTACATCAACGAGCTCAAAGCGAAGATCGAATACTTAGAGAAGGATCATAAGAAGGTGAAGTTGGAAATGGGGGATGCAATGGACAATAATAGTGCCACGGCAACTTCAACTGTGGTGGACCAAAGGGGTCCAAATAATAATAGTAACAGTAACAGTAACAATGGTTTTGGGGTAGAGGTTGATGTGAAGATGGTAGGGGGTGATGCCATGGTGAGGGTTCAATCGGAGAATGTGAACCACCCAGTGGCAAGGCTAATGGGTGTGTTTAGGGACTTGGATTTTCAGGTACACCATGCTAGCATGTCTTGTGTTAATGATATTATGCTTCAAGATGTTGTTATTAAGGCTCCTTCTGATGGTGGGATGAGGAATGAAGAGGGTCTTAAATCTGCAATTATAAAGAGATTGAATTAATTGTCACTAATTGCTAGAGTGATTAATTACTCAACCTCTTTTCTGAAAGGCAGGTAGCTGTTCATAATGGTAGTAGTCACTTATGTGTACCTCTTTCAATAATTCATGGTCCAAATAATTTCTGATCTTTTTTCTGTGTCTTGTGGTGATGCTTGATGGCTGGTACTGTGTAATACTGAACTGAGGACTGTTTTTTCTTTATTTGGTTGCATATCCTTTGGATTTTGAAGTTAAAGTCTTAAAGACAAATTAAAAAAGGGATTTTGTAGTTTGGACGTGGTTTAAGGTTTCTCTGAATTTAATAATGCGTTTTGCTTATCAATGCACTTTTTAAGAAAATACTACTTTATTTTTTATTTTAAACCCTATAAATTCAATTTTTTTAAAAACAAAATTAATTTTTTTAATTCTTTAACCAAAGATATTTTTTAACATTTTCCTTTAATAATAAACACCACACATAATAATATACCAGAAATAAAGTACGTCCAAAATGAGTGTCATGTAGTATATATTTGGAACAGGAATTCAAGAAGAAAGACTGATGAACCTCTATCATGATTTGTTGAAAATTAGGTGTACGTCACGCACTCTCCTCATATCATTTTATATGTCAAAATAGGAAAATTAATTAAGAATTAAAAGATCTTAGACCAATTTTCATATTTTTATTTTGCTTTTATTTATAAAATTTTATGTTAATTTTTAATGATAATTAATTATTTTTTCATAAATATCCCTATTTATTTTATACTTTTTAAATTTTCGATAGTATTAATAGGAATAGTTTTAAAAATACATATCAAATATTTACATTTATAATATCATTAACTAATTTTTATGTAATAAAAAAAACTAACTTTTATAATAAATGTGAATTTTTTTTTTTTAAAAAAAGATCTTATATATAAAAACAGATGGAATAACTTTTAATTTATTTTTTCAATCAATAATTCTCATACTTTGATATGTAAAATAATTTAAATTAAAGCCTTAAATAACATATTTTGGATCAAGAAAATCAAGTCATGCAAAATGAAAGATTGAGCAGACCAGCCAAAGCTAACCCTGTTAGATACAAAATATAATTTTTTAATATTTTTTATTCGCCATTACGGAAAGTTTTTTAAAAGTACTACTACCAAGGTAGTTGAAATAGAAATAGAAAGAAATAAAGGAAAGAAATAGAAAGATTGATGACTATACGGTGCTCATTTTGGCAAGGGCATTACGATCTCAATCCACGGTGGTCTCACAACTTGATGTCGAGAAAAGCCAGAACAAAAAGTTGATTTAATTTCTTTAACAACCTGATAAATGGACCTCTTCCTGGGTATGTACAATTTACGAGGAACATTTCATTCATCAATTGGTTGATTGTGTGTGTGTTTTTTTCCCTTTTTTATAATCAATTTGACAACTTTTCTTTTAGAATATCAAAAGTAATTAAGTAAGGTTGAAAATGAGCTGATCGGAACTTGGCCTAGCTTGATACGATAAGAAATTGTTCAACTTAATACTTGATTTGATTTGATTTCAATGCGAACTATTTTTTCAACTCAAACTTACCTTGATTTGAAAAGCTCATCTTATAATAGGTTTGAAGGCTTATTCTTCACGTTAAACATTTTCTTTCACCTAATGAGATGAATCAGGAGAGAACTAATCGCTTTCAAGTATTTCAATTGATGCTCTATGCTCTTTTTCTTTCTCTTCTTGTGGCCTCCATATATTCTATATTCACTTTTTCTCTCAATTATCAATTCTAGTTTTCTCCTTCATGGGCCACAGACTTCAACACATGTGATTTATATAACCACTTCTTTTTAGATCTTTCATCCATAATTAATAGGCTAATTAATTTTCAATTGAAAAATATTTTGTTAACGCATTTCATGGGCAATGCTCCTTATCGCACTTCACACATGTCTTCAACGCAGATTAGGAGTTTGACGATGGGTTAAATCATGTCGAAATTTTGCTGGACCCCTACAATGTTTGTGTGGGGCATGATCAACATCATTATATGATAGTTTTATTTGAGTACTACGTGATTCAAGAAAATAATGTTTTATAAGTGTTAACGGGAAATTGAAATCGACAAAAGGTTGCGAATGTCGGATGTACAAGTGACGTCGACGGAAGTGTACTCAAACATTTCTGTTTGAAAGTGACTTCGAAGGAGGTGAACGTACAGTCCGACACTGGGTAGATTTCGACAAGAAGTATGTGCGTCGACAACATAAGTGATGTCGAAGGAGGTGTACTTAAGTGGCATGACTTAAAAGTGACTTCGAAGGACGTGAACGCGTGTCGACAGATGGAAGAGGCGGAAACAAGAGGCCCGCGTCGAAGGAATATTGGCGCAATAAAAGAGGAGTCAGAAACGTCTTATCAGCATTGGGAACAGAGGAGTAATTATGGAGGCATTTAATGCCACTTGTGGCTATAAAATCCTCATTTTTTACCAAGAAAAGCCACGAGTTACAATGAGAAAACTTAAGGAGTGCCTTCATGATTTCTGGAAAGAGGAGAAAAGATTCATATTCCACATAAACATGAGTCCACCAAAGGTTAAACATGTGGGATTAAGGTATTCGGGTGAGGACAGGGAAATGAAGATATGTCCACCTCGAATACCACCTTTATCCTCTTGAATAGTGAAAGGATAAACATGTGGGATTACATAGAACCCATTTCTGATGCGTCGGGTCACAGCAAAGAACTCCAAATTGGAGGAAGCAGTGAACCCGATAAATAAGCATTGGAAAGGTCTTTGTAATCCCATAGGCCAAGGTTTGTGTCCTGCTAGGATCGACTAAGGCCACATTTCCTATTAAAGAGTTAAAGGAAACAAGTCCTTTGATGGCATTCTACTAGAAGCGTCGGGGGCATGTTTTTTGGTTGAATGCTGGTAAAACAGCATTTAGTTGGATTACTTGTCACCGATATCAATCGAATGCATCTAAGGCCGACAGAGGGTCGAAAGCTTATTTCAGCGATAGGCCCGTCTGTCGAAGGGAGCTCGATGTCGGTTGGCATCTCCGAACCAAGAGGCTGGAGCACAACAACGTCAATGCTTCGAGCAACAAAGAGACTTAGACAAGAGTCAAAGGTTGCAGTTGAAGGAAGATGCCAGTCGAAGAGGTATCAGCAAAGATGTCACCACGGGATCCGACAGAAGTGTCCACTAAGCCCAAACCACGACGTGGGCAGTTACATCGTGGGGGATAGCGTAGTGGGTAGTTATTAAGAACGTGGGTTCTGCGGTTGTGCAGAACATGCGAGCAGCTTTGTAAATAGTTTTCGGATTCCTATACCTATAAATAGGAAGTCCTTAGGTTGTAATCGGGATCGGTTGCTAGGTTAATACGCATAGGCTAAAATCCTAAACGTCTCACCGGAGCAGACAAACGGAGAAACGCCATTGTAAAGAACCTCAGCCTTCCACCCCTTTTAATTTCAATGCAATATTTACCTTTTCATGCGATTTAAATTTCATGCAATTTACTTTACGGCACATCTTTAATCGCTTTCCTTTTCGATTCCGCAATTTACCTTACTGCACCGTTTAAATTTCACCGCATCGTGTTCTTGGTGTCGGTTTTACTTTACTCGCATTTATTGCTATTCCCAAGTACCCAAAAAATACCAAAAAAACGGTCAAGTTCCTTCACAAGATTACCACATAACCTGTCGTTACCCACACCCCACACATCACCGTCAGTTCGGCAGGCGTCGGACGAAAAACCCATCGAACAAAAATTGGCACGCCCAGTGGGACAGGTTCAGAGTAACTTGTGCTTGTTTGTATGCGTTTGAGAGGTGGCATAACTTTGCCATCTTCTTCATCAATGGTCGTTACAAGTCAAGGTGGTCAACAAACCACCGTTATTTCAGAGATAGTGTTTATTTCAGAGATAGTGACACCTAGCGTTTCGACAAGTTCTCCTCAAATGACCGGAGGAGGTGGTTCTGCCGTGGAATCAACTGTCGTAACCACAATTCAACGGCCAAATAATGGCCCAAATGGGGGAAACCTCACCACTGGGTTTACTTTTGGTAGCAGTTCGAATAGTGGAGGACAAGTTCCTCCCTATGGTTTACCACCTGGTTTTGTTCCAGGATCGACGTTGACATGGCCTTTGAGTAGTTCGATAGGCAGCACGAATGCGATGACGGGGGCCACAAATATGGCTTTCATGCGTTCTGCTACGGACATGGCTGGTACGAGTAACGGTTCAAGATACATGCCTATCAATCCCGTTACCCATATCCGACAACAAATCGAAGAGGCTAATGTACAATTGGTCGATCAACTGACGGCTCAATTGGGTTCGGTTATCAACCCAGTGATGTTAGTGACAAATGAGACTTGCGGAAAGATTGCGCAATACATGAAAAGATTAAACCAAGTCTTAGGTGTCGATGACAATGAGCATAACGAGTCCGTCAATACTCCACCTGTTGATAGAAATTTACCTAGGCCAATCTTGGTACAAAGTTACCCTGATGGCCAAGATGTGTGACACACTACTCGAGTGTCGTCACCGCAACAAGGTAGTAGAGCCCCGACTACGTGGGATCATGCTTATACTAACCCAACAATTAGTGCAAGTAATGCGATACCAGAGAATCAGCAAATGATCTTTCATCCAGGTGTCGAAGCGCCTCAACATGTTCAAAATCCGGCGCAATTTGCATTCATGCAGAGAGGAGAGGATCTTCAAGCAGCATTGGCAAGGCAAAATTTGGCCCGACATTTGCTTCGACAAGGAAGGGAGACACGAGTCGAGCCGGACGACGTTAACCGGATAGTCGAACAAGCGTTGAGTCGGATCGGGTTCAACATTGGCATGTCTAACCAGTCAGGTTTCAATTCACCCTTTCCGGAGTGGGTACAGTTGGCAGAAATCCCGAGAGGAACAATGGTGCCGAAGTTATCGAAATTTGCTGGCGAAGCGGGAGAATCTACTGTCGAACATATCACTCGTTACATTATTGAATTAGGTGATTTGGCCGCTGATGAGGCAATCAAAATGCGGTTATTTCCTAGTTCTTTGACAAGAAACGCTTTTTCTTGGTTCTCAACCTTGCGATCTAATTCAATCCATGCGTGGGCCCAGTTAGAGAGGTCTTTTCATGAACAATTCTATAGAGGCGAGTTGAGAGTCGCCTTGACGGATCTGTTAAGTGTTAAAAGATTTGCTGGGGAGCCCATCGACGACTACTTATCACGCTTCAGACAAATGAGGAGTAGATGTTTTACTCCGATTCCTGAACCGGAAGTGGTTAAGATGGCTGTAACCGGATTAGAATATCACATTCGTAAGAAGTTAGTTACCCAACATCTGTTAGATTTGGCTCAATTAGCCGCTTGCGTTCGGCAGATTGAAAATCTAAGGGATGAAAAAACGAAAGGAAGAGATCCTAAGGTTCCGAAAAGGGAACGCATCCATTATGTCGATTCTCAGCCTTCTGATGGGGAGGCATTCGACGGTGGGTCGGAGGTGAATATGATCGAATTAGGAAATGAGAAACCTTATTCATGTTCCGCCTTAAGACCATCCAAACCCGTTAGTGAAAATTTGTATAAGAAAACGTACACTTTCGACGTTTCTAAAACTGAACAAGTTTTTGATGTGTTGTTAAAGGATAAACAAATTAAACTACCTGAAGGTCATAAATTGTTGAAAAAAGAAGAATTGAGAGGAAGAAAGTATTGCAAATATCATAATAACTGTACTCATAATACCAATGATTGCTTTGCTTTCAGGGACTTAATTCAACAAGGAATTGACAAAGGGAAGTTGAAGTTCGTGGAGAAAGACATGAAGGTCGATGTTGATCCTTTTCAGAAGGAGGTCAACGAAGTCGATTCTCAAGGAGTGTTCTCCATTAGCACTCTTTCACTGGCCTATGACACTGAAGTATTTCCTGAGGTCGGAGAATCATTCCGACATTTCTGCAAAAGGAAGAAGGACGGAGACCTTCAAATTTGCCCAAGATGCCAAGTGGTCTATGATCGAAAGATTGCGGCACAGAAAGAGAAGGGATCCAGAAAGGAAGACTTGAGAAAGAAGATAAGAACCAGGGTACAGGAACGAGAACACATCCGACGGGAAATATCCCGAGAGGCTCGACGCCCTCTTTCCAGTCGAAGGATTTATGGAGGACGTCCTTCAAGGCCAGCTGCATATGATAGATACATGCAAAGGAAGCAGCAATCAGGATCGACGTCTGGGTCGATCTACGAGGGACTGACACGAACTCAGAAAAGGAGGCTCCAAAGAATAAGGAAGGCAGAAGCTGAAGGAGTCAACATAGATGAGTTGCCTATAAATGATCAGGGATGCCTAGTTGCAAGCATGAAGCCGAAGACGGCTAAAGGTCGACAAAATGGCAGACGAAAGCTAGAATGGGTGAAGCAATCTGAAGGGTCGAACCAGATGAGTGAGTCATACGAAGGGGACTCCGATGATACTTTAGACATCATTGTCAATGATCAAGACATGATAGATGCTCAGAGTAAGAAGATTGGCAGTCTCTCAATCAACAATGTTGGTTTGCCTTTCGATATGCCTGGAGACCGTGCACATGAAGAGGATAACGAAAGTGATGATTCCGATGATTCGTATCTGAGTGACGAGGTGCCAGGATTGCCTGAATGCCTTTTCCTTTTGGATCGACTTCATCTGGAGGTAGATATTGGACACATAGCCAATTTTGAACCATTGGAAGAGAGCAAAAGAGAACACTTAAGGCCTTTACATATTAAGGCCATTGTGGACGGGAAGCCTTTGAATCGAGTGCTAGTGGATGGAGGGGCCGCCGTCAATGTTTTGCCTTGGAATGTGTTCAGGAGGATGGGAAAAGCGGAGTCGGACCTGATTCCGACGAATGTGGTTGTGGTTGGTTTTACTGGGAAGATCGCTCAATCGCATGGTGTGACGATGCTGAAAGTCGAGGTGGGCTCGGTTGCAAGAGATACTTTATTTGTGGTAGTCCCCTCAAAGGCTAGTTACAACCTGTTGTTAGGTAGGGATTGGATTCATGTTGTGGGGGCCGTTCCGTCAACGGCCCATCAAAAGTTAGTCTTGTGGAATCATGAGAATAAGGTGGAGGTGATTCATGCAGATGACAGTCCATGTTACATGCAACAGATGCATGTGGATTTCAAAGTCTACAACCCAAGCATTAAGCCGATCCGACTTGATGCTGAAAACTTTCAGAAACCCGTAGTAGACAAATGCTTGATGGAAAACTATGGGATTTCTATTGTCGAGATGGACAAGGCCGTCGAGCAGCGGCCTTCGACCAACACTGATGGTTGATCGACTGCTGGAAAGACTGTCGGCTTATGTGGCCGACAGAATGCAATGCACTATTCAGACAGGTGCATTCTAGGATTGTATCGTAGATGATAGCCCTTTGGGATTCGAAAGAGGATGGACGGATGAATAATCTCGATTCATCAATGAGGATCCCAGAGATGAAGTAAACTTGGGAACGGCTGAAAAGCCGAAACCAATTTACGTAAGTTCGTTGTTAAGGGAGGAATTCCGACAGAAGCTCATTGATCTCATCAGAAGAAACCAAGATTGTTTTGCTTGGGAATACGAAGACATGCCAGGGCTCGACAGAGAATTAGTCGAACATAGGTTGACTTTACGGCCTGATCATAAGCCAGTCAAACAAGCAGTTCGACGGTTTGCACCCGATGTAATCCTCAAAATCAAGGATGAGATCGAAAGACTGTTAAAAGCAAAATTCATTAGAACGGCAAGGTATGTCGAATGGATGGCAAATATAGTACCTGTTGTGAAGAAAAATGGGAAAATGCGGCTATGTGTCGACTTCAGAGACCTAAATAGTGCCACACCAAAGGACAAATACCCGATGTCGATAGCTGATATGCTGGTGGATTCAGCATCTTGTCATAAGGTAATGAGCTTACTGGATGCTTTTTCAGGTTACAATCAGATTTTCATTGCAGAAGGAGACGTGTCAAAGACTGTGTTCAGATGTCCAGGTGGAATAGGAACTTTCGAATGGGTGATGATGCCATTCGGACTCAAGAATGCAGGAGCAACATATCAAAGGGCAATGAATCTGATTTTTCATGACATGATTGGCAAGTTCTTGGAGGTATACATCGACGATGTGGTGATTAAATCAAATACTCAAGAGGAGCATTTGGAAAGCCTGGAGAAGGCATTCACAAGAATGAGGAAGCATAATCTGAAGATGAATCCAATCAAATGCACCTTTGGAGTCACTACTGGCCAGTTTTTGGGATTCCTTGTCCACATAAACGGTATTGAAGTTGACAAGAACATAGCCAAGGCCATCATAGAAGCATCTTCCCCGACCAACAAAAAAGAGGTTCAGTCATTTCTTGGCAAGGTAAATTACCTGAGAAGATTCATTTCAAACATGTCGGGAAGGACCAGAGCCTTTACACCTCTCGTGAAGATGAAACGAGAAGAAGATTTTAAGTGGAGACCAGAGCAACAAGCGGCGTTCGACGATCTGAAGAGGTATCTGTCGACACCACCAGTGATGATGCCGCAGCCAGGTTTTCCTTTAAAATTGTATATATCAGCTTCTGATTACACTATAGGGAGCATGTTAGCCCAAGAAAATGAAAATGGTGTAGAAAGAGCTGTATTTTATCTAAGTAGAGTGTTGAATGATGCCGAAACACGGTACAGTGCAATAGAGAAATTATGTTTAGCACTTTACTTTTCTTGTACAAAACTTAAGCATTATATGAAAAGCTTTCATGTTTTAGTTTTGTCGAAGTCTGACGTCATTAAATATATGCTATCCAAGCCAATTATACATGGTAGGGTCGGCAAGTGGACGTTAGCGTTAACTGAATTTTCACTTCAATATGTACCATTAAAAGCCGTCAAAGGCCAAGTGGTAGCCGACTTTTTGGCAGATCACCCATGTGTAGACATGGCCTTGTCTGTTAATTTTGTCGGCTTAAGGCCTTGAATGATGTATTTTGATGGATCATCGCATAAGAAAGGGGCAGGAGTTGGAATATTACTCATATCCCCTGAAGGAATTCCCACAGAATTCATGTTCAACCTTAAATATCAATGTTCGAACAATGAGGCTGAGTACGAGGCTATTTTAATTGGCCTTGAAATATTAATTTTCTTAAAAGCCAAAAACGTGGCTATCAAAGGAGATTCTCAGTTAGTCATTAAGCAGTTGGTTGACGAATATAAGTGTTTAAATCCAAAGTTGGCTAAATATCGTGATATGGCACGGAAGATAATGCGCCAATTCGACGATGTTTCAGTCGAACATATATACCGGTGTCATAATCAAAAGGGCAACCATTTGGCCCAAATTGCATCTAGATACCGTATATCGAGGAAAACTTTGGATAACGCAGCACGAATTGAAGAATTGTTATACCCCCCTCATGAGAGAGAAGTAATGGTAAACGCATTAGCATCCGATGATGATTGGAGGAAACCCATAGCTGACTACTTGGCGAATCCGTCCTTCAATGTCGAACGAAAGCTAAAGTTGAAAGCCACCAAGTTCACGTTACTAGGAGGTGATTTATATCATAAATCAGTCGACGGAAATTTGGAGGTATGTCTCGACAAAGAAGATGCTTTCATAGCTTTGGCGGAAGTTCATGAAGGGATATGTGGAGCACACCAAGCAGGAGAAAAGATGAAATGGATACTCAGAAGGCAAAGGGTCTTTTGGCCTACACTCATATCCGATTGCATGAATTTTGCAAAGTCGTGTGAAGAATGCCAAAAACATGGCTATATTCAGAACGTCCTAGCAGGAGAATTGCATTCGATTATCAAGCCATGGCCTTTTAGAGGATGGGCATTAGATGTCATTGGAGAAATTGTCCCTCATTCTTCAAAAGGTCATTCAAGGATATTGGTGGGTGTCGATTATTTTACCAAATGGGTAGAAGCAATACCATTGGTGAAGGTCGAACAAGAGCAAGTAATTGATTTTATTGAAGACCATATCGTTTGTCGATTTGGGATTCCTGAGACCATAACTACAGATCAAGCATCTATTTTCTTGGGAAGCAAATTGAAGGGGTATTTGGCATCAAGAAGAATCAAGTTACTAACTTCAACACCTTATTATGCACAAGCTAATGGACAAGCGGAAGCAGCCAACAAGTGGATTATTAACATCATCAAGAAACAGATTAAGATTAAACCACGGAATTGGCATGAAGCATTGACACCGGCGTTATGGGCTATCCGGAATTCACCAAATGAAGCAACGGGAACGACTCCCTACATGTTAACATATGGCCATGAGGCCATGTTACCAGTCGAAATCAACTTGGAATCAATACGATTTCAAAGGCAACATGAAATGCCTACGAATGACTATTGGAATGCCATGTTCGATGAGTTAAATGAGGTGCACGACGAAAGACTGTTGGCGTTGGAAAATATCATGCGACAAAAAGAAAATGTTGCTAGATATTACGATGCCAAAGTGAAGTTTAAGTCATTCTTATTGGATGAATTAGTATGGAAAGTAATCTTACCAATCGACAAACGTTCGAATGAATACGGCAAGTGGTCACCAAAGTGGGAAGGACCATTTAAAGTATTAAGAGATTATTAGGGCAACGCATACGAATTGGTTGAAGTCGAAACGGGGAAAAAGATTAAAGCAATTAACGGCAAGTATTTGAAAAAGTATAAGCCGACAATGACGGAAATAGAAATGCATTAAATTGAGAATTGCAAAATCCATACAAAAGCAAAGTACAAAAGGCAAATACAAAGAAAAAAAAACAAAATTCATCCAAAAAGGTTGCTGAAAGAATGCCATTCCCTGGCGAAAGCATCTCTGCGTCGGGTATCAGCTCTGTATCCTTGCAAATGAGTACCCAAAGCATCCGTAATCTGCTGGTAAGGCGCCACTAAAGCATCAACTTTGGCAGCCAGTTCTTGTCGGTTGGCTTTGACGGATTCCAAGTATTGGGTCAAATCCAGTTGATCTTGTTCCCGACGGGTTAATTCTTCTTTTAGTTCTCGAATCCTAGCTCCATTCTCTTCTAATTGCCGGAGTGTATCATCAACCTTGGAACAACAGTCGGCATCCTCCCGCTCTGAATTTATGTATTCGGCTTCCATCTTGCTTTGATTTGCTTTGACATCTTCATAAACTTTGATGTCATTCAAAATCTTTGGGCTTTCAGTAGTCCAATTGCTCACAAATCGCTGCAACCCGGTCAATTTGGATTCAACATCTGCTGGAACAGGGTGTTGCAAAAGCGAGGTGATGGTGGAAGACAAGAGCTCAAGAGTCGAAGAGTCGTCCAATAATTGATCAAAAGGCCGACGACAGATGTTCTTCAAGGTCACCATCAATTGATCTGCAACCGGTTTGGCCTCTCTCAAAGGGGAATTCATGGCTGCCTCAACAGATCGCACTTTGGCCATTAATTCTCGGAGTGCAACAAAGGCAGTGGAAGGGGAAGCTTGAACCGAAGGAGCCACGGTGGTAGATTTAGGTGGACAAGAAGGAATCTCAGCAGAAGGAACAGCGGCGGAGTTGAATGCGTCAGGAATTGACAAGCTGCCGTCAGAACCTTCAACTTGGACTGGGTCGTTGGGGATCTGAGGAAAAAAAAAAGAAGGTTGGTAAAAGATCCTTTAATGCTGTATAAGGGGTTAATGAGTAAATTCGCAAATACCTCAAATGAAGGGCCACATGCAGTAGTGGTCTCAGGACCCACGACAGCAACAGGGGAATCTACAACATGAGTGTCAATGTCAAGAGGCTCAGTGTCGACAACTCCTTGATTAGAGCCTTGGACGACAACTTCAACTGCCGCCGAAGAAGAAGTGTCATCAAGAAACCGTTGCATGGAAGCCTCAATAGAGTGCAGCCTGTCGGTCTGATCAAATGCGACGTTGACGTGATGTTCATCCGAAGATAAATCATCAAGAATCATTTGTCGACGAGCAGGACGCCTTTGCAGTTGGATGCTGGTATCTTCGACTATATATTCTTCAATAAAGGGATTAAGTGTTGGAGTCGGAAGGAATTCACCAGCATGAGGGTCGTGATGGGAAACGTCAACAAACAGGTCAGCCACATCACCATGCATTCGTTGAGTAGTGACATGTGGAGACGGCTCTCGAATGACGATTCCTTTGGCCTTTGGACGTGGTTGTGATTGAGCTTTGGAAGAAGGATTCGAGGAGGGACGGGTCGGAGGGGCGGATGAAGCAGTAGACACTTGAAGCTTTTTTGAAAGAGGACGAGCCAAAGAACTGTCAGTCCTTTCAGGATCAGCATGAGGTTTCTCCGACGGTGGATTGGTTCGTCCATGGTGTTGTCTCTTGGCTCCAACAAAATCATCGATAGCACTGGAGTGGCGCCGTTTCTTGTGTTTCTTTGGTGATGAAGGGTCACCACCTTTCTTTTTTGATGCGTGGGCCTCAATTGCCGCAGAATAATCAATGAGGTTCGGCTTGGCCACTATAAAGAAGACAACGAATGAGAAATCCGAAAGGAGAAGAAGTTTAAAAGATAAGAGGTTAAGTGTTCTTACCAGTTGTGTCGGCTGCTACATCCGACGGTGTCCTCGCACTCATTCTGTCGACAATAGCATCATAGTCCACATGGTAGGTGTTGAAGTACGATTCCCACCAACGCACGAAATTAGGACTAGCCAAAAAGCAAGGGGTGAAGCCGATAAGATTGAAACGGCTAAGAAAAGCGAGGTTCTTCGACACGAACCTATTCAACACTGTCTTCCAAGGGGATTTGTAGTCCATTAACTGGCCATGGTGAAATTCTTGCGACACTGATGCAAGCATGGGGGCAGGCAATCCTTGACAAAGGCCAAATTGCCTCGACACACAATTAGGGTAGTGCAAAAACACTTCCTTTTCCTCATAGGCGGTAGAATAGGGTAAACCACCGAATAAAATACGTTGGCTTAGATAATGTCCCCAAAGGACATCATTCAGCCGCCTCTCTTCAGCATCGGAACCAGGAAAAGGAAGACGAAACCAGTCAGGCCCCACAGTCCTTTCAACAAAAGGGGAAAACACAATATCCTCCGACGACATGGAGATGTTTGCAAAAATCTTCATGAAGTGAAGGAAAGTGTTGGTACGAGACGACAGCACGGGAACGTCATAATTCGCCGCCAAACAACCATAGTTGAACCGGAAAGAGCAAACGCTGTTGTGAGTGGACACCATGTGATGTTTCAGAATGGCATTTAGCCACAAGTGCAAAAGCCAAGTAGGACCTCTGACATTTGTCGCATGTTGCTTATGAAGTCGAACAGTGTCGGACACATGGCTGATTGTCGAATACAACTTTCCTAGAAGAAGTTGGCTTAGAGCCACTTTTCTTTCTTCATGCAGGATCGTGGCTAAGGGCACCAAAGACTTGTTGACTTGTCGAGATTTGGTGCAGAAGACAAAAGCACTAAGCCACACTGTCAGAAATTCGACATGTTCCTCGTTGCTGACTGTCGGGCTACCCCTATAAACATCCAGGCGCGCTTCGACATAGTTGCTGAAGGCAAAAGACCCGTCACTAATGTGTACAACATCATTGGGTTTGCTTTCTACGGTCAAAAGTTCTCCGTCGGGACGAAGACTAGTCAAAGCAGCAACATCGAAAAGGGTGGGGGTCATCATGTCGTACCGGAAGTGAAAACAATTAGTTCGGCGACACCAGAAGTAACATGCAGCGCCGAAGAGGCCATCGTCGTAGTGGAGATTGCAGGTTGTTAAAATGAGAAGGTCTTCGAAACCGGCCCTCTTCCATGATTGTCTTTTGTGAGGCCGAAGTCTATCGAACCACTCATTAAACTTGGTGAATGGTTTCACATTCCGTAGAACCCTACGAGAATGCTCTTTGTCGAAGTGGCTAGTGTAAATAGGGTTAAGAGTGACCACGGGACGAATCTCATCAGGGTTGGAAATCGGAAAGTTGGCACTCATGACAGGGTCGCGAGCCTCTGATGTGGTCATCAAGGGTCCCAAAAAGGCAGGAGAAGGGTTAACAGGTTCAGCATTAGCAGGGATGAAAGAATCCCCAGGAATGATCAGACTACGTTCGTGATATGGAACTTCCAAATCAATTTCGGGATCAATAACTCCTTGGATCGCCATGTTGAAAGTAGGGTTTTTTGGAAAGAAAAAGAGGTTTTCAAGTCAGAAGGTGCAATGACAAGCAAGAAAAGATAAAAAGGGGATAATGATTAGCGATCAACTTTAAATAAGAAGTGAAAAGACGTATAAGACCAACATAATGGTCCAATAGGAGGCGTCAGTTCAAAAAAGATAAACTCGCCGTTTCAGAATCCTAATGCTGAAAGGACAGTTCGAAAAGATACAACTTTTGGCATCCTCCGAAAAGACGCGTCGCATACCAAAACTTGGGGGGCCTCTGTTAACGGGAAATTGAAATCGACAAAATGTTGCGAATGTCGGATGTACAAGTGACGTCGACGGAAGTGTACTCAAACATTTCTGTTTGAAAGTGACTTCAAAGGAGGTGAACGAACAGTCCGACACTGGGTAGATTTCGACAAGAAGTATGTGCGTCGACAACATAAGTGATGTCGAAGGAGGTGTACTTAAGTGGCATGACTTAAAAGTGACTTCAAAGGACGTGAACGTGTGTCGACAGATGGAAGAGGCGGAAAGAAGAGGCCCGCGTCGAAGGAATATTGGCGCAATAAAAGAGGAGTCAGGAACGTCTTATCAGCATTGGGAACGGAGGAGTAATTATGGAGGCATTTAATGCCACTTGTGGCTATAAAATCCTCATTTTTTACCAAGAAAAGCCACGAGTTACAATGAGAAAACTTAAGGAGTGCCTTCATGATTTCTGGAAAGAGGAGAAAAGATTCATATTCCACATAAACATGAGTCCACCAAAGGTTAAACATGTGGGATTAAGGTATTCGAGTGAGGACAGGGAAATGAAGATATGTCCACCTCGAATACCACCTTTATCCTCTTGAATAGTGAAAGGATAAACATGTGGGATTACATAGAACCCATTTCTGATGCGTCGGGTCACAGCAAAGAACTCCGAATTGGAGAAAGCAGTGAACCCGATAAATAAGCATTGGAAAGGTCTTTGTAATCCCATAGGCCAAGGTTTGTGTCCTGCTAGGATCGACTAAGGCCACCTTTCCTATTAAAGAGTTAAAGGAAACAAGTCCTTTGATGGCATTCTACTAGAAGCGTCGAGGGCATGTTTTTTTGGTTGAATGCTGGTGAAACAGCATTTAGTTGGATTACTTGTCACCGATATCAATCGAATGCATCTAAGGCCGACAGAGGGTCGAAAGCTTATTTCAGCGATAGGCCCGTCTGTCGAAGGGAGCTCGATGTCGGTTGGCATCTCCGAACCAAGAGGCTGGAGCACAACAACGTCAATGCTTCGAGCAACAAAGAGACTTAGACAAGAGTCAAAGGTTGCAGTTGAAGGAAGATGCCAGTCGAAGAGGTATCAGCAAAGATGTCACCACGGGATCCGACAGAAGTGTCCACTAAGCCCAAACCACGGCGTGGGCAGTTACATCGTGGGGGATAGCGTAGTGGGTAGTTATTAAGAACGTGGGTTCTGCGGTTGTGCAGAACGTGCGAGCAGCTTTGTAAATAGTTTTCGGATTCCTATACCTATAAATAGGAAGTCCTTAGGTTGTAATCGGGGTCGGTTGCTAGGTTAACACGCATAGGCTAAAATCCTAAACGTCTCACTGGAGCAGACAAACGGAGAAACGCCATTGTAAAGAACCTCAGCCTTCCACCCCTTTTAATTTCAATGCAATATTTACCTTTTCATGCGATTTAAATTTCATGCAATTTACTTTACGACACATCTTTAATCGCTTTCCTTTTCGATTCCGCAATTTACCTTACTGCACCGTTTAAATTTCACCGCATCGTGTTCTTGGTGTCGGTTTTACTTTACTCGCATTTATTGTTATTCCCAAGTACCCAAAAAATACCAAAAAGACGGTCAAGTTACTTCACAAGATTACCACATAACCTGTCGTTACCCACACCCCACACATCACCGTCAGTTCGGCAGGCATCGGACGAAAAACCCATCAAACAATAAGTTAAATGAAAAATACTTTATTAATAGAGATAATAATTTCACTTAAGAATGTCTCAAAGGTAATTAAATTTCGACCACCCGGTTGAAGGGCACATTTCGTTAAAAAACTAAATAAACAATAATCCTTAAATTTCATAGTTGCGGTGATAAGTAGTATTTCGATCTTCATAATAAGCTATAATTTTTAATGTATATGTAAACAAACACTCTTGTTGTTTTACTTTTTCACCTTTCGTTCATTTTATGGGTTATTCCTCAACATTTTTTCTAACTGTTGTGATCCATAAACAAAATGGCTTAGAGTGTGTTTGTTTAAGCATTTGGGGGTACATTCGCATAAAGCGGTTTTTTTGTGGCTTTTACGTTTACGGTAGGGAAATGCAAATCCAAACGGGAACTTAAATAATTCTTGTAATTAAGTTGTATTCTATATTACTTAAATTAATTATTTTATTTTCGGTTTTTTTATGATGTGTTAAATTTATTTACAATTCATCTCATCATCAATTAACATGACATATGTCACTTTGTTACTAGTTATTTAAACCAAAAATCCGAAACATAAAAGAAACAAAAAAATTATTAAAAATATTGATAAATCTACATAATTAATATATAAATAGTCCTATATTACAAAAAGAAAAGTGTGACATGTATCACTTGCTTATTATCGATTAATTAACAAGTGACACGTGTCACTTTTTTATGGTTTAAGCTTGTTTATAGATTAATTTTATAGATATTTTAAATGTCTATTTATCATAACTCCAAAATTACATGAAACAAAATAGATAAATTTTTAAGTGCAAAAAATATACTATAAAATTTAAAAAAATAAAACTCTACCACTGAATCACTGATCATCAACTCACAGAAGCAGCCAAGCAGGGGACCAGTTCTATTCTTTCAGCTATTTGTCCCGTGATCCAAAAGACGTGGAAATGGAAACGAAAACTTTGTTAGTAATTAGTGGACAGTAGACACCGATGAATACGATAATACAAGAGACTATGTGATAGGAAGTTGAATGAGTATAATTAAATAATTAAGTAAATAAATATTTCGTTTATCAAATATTTATAATAATTTTAGAATATTCTTAATAATTAGGATTTTGTCACTTATGTGGTCCTTATTAATTTTAGGGTATGTTATTTCATTATATAAGCATCATTGTACTCTTTATTAAACAATCAATGAATTATGAGTGAACTTTCATAGTCAATTTATTATTCTTTATTATTTTATTTTTTTTGGACTATGAAAGTTCACTCGTAATTCATTGATTGTTTAATAAAGAGTACAATGTTTATATAATGAAATAACAAATCCTAAAAGTAATAAGGACCATAAAAATGACAAGATTCTAATCATTAAGAACATTCTAGAATTATAATGAATATTTGATAAACTATTTATTTATTTAATTATTTAATTATAATTATCCTATTCCCTTTTTCTCACTGGATCCAACTATAATTATTTGATTCAACTTGCTATCTATACAATATATATTCACTCACAATTAACATGCTATGAGATAATGAGAATGTAAATATATGACACTGACAACATGCCTGAAAATTTAAAACATGTCAAGTAAAATCTAAGTTTCTAATAAACAAAGTCTAGTGAAGGATATATAACGTCATCGTAGACTTTTTTATACTTTTCGCTGCGAAAAGTCTCAGACAAGGGCCAAACCACACTGATCCATTCCATGTGTTATTGACTTTGCCGGGCTATTAGTAGGGCTATTAGTATCCTTTAGTGTTACTTCTTGTTTTGTGAGTAATGTTAGACAAACCTCATGAAATGAAATTTTTCTTTCAATGATGGCAATGAAATTTCAACTTAGAACTTCATGCAAATGACACAAACCGTCATTGTTACTCGTCAAATCTTAGGAGACATAGTTGTATTTGGTAAAACAAGTTTATTGCTTATATGATATTATTTTTTTCTGATTTGAATGATTAAAAAAATTAATTTCACACTTATTAAGGGTATTAGTTGATTGTATTTAATTTTCTCAAATTTATATAAAAAATATAGATATATTTTATGAAAGTAGAATTGAGAATGAAACAAAAGATTTAATGATATAAATACTTTTTAGTGATGTTTTAGGAAAGTAACATTGAGAATGAAATAAGTCTTAGATTTATGTAAGCAGTAGAGAAAAATTAATTATTATAGAGAGAGAAAGAGTATATCGGGAAAAAACATAATTAATGTATTGGAAATCTAAGTAATGATTATATTTCTTAAAGTGTGTGTTTTGTTTGAAATAGGACAGATAAATAAGAATAGAGAGAGTATATTTTAAACAAAGAAAATATTTATTTGATGAAAAATAAATAAAAGAAGTTTATAGCTTTCAAAAAACTATGTGAAATAACTTTCCAAAAATTAAAAAAACTTTCAATAATTTATATCCCAATTTTGTCCTTTATTCTTTTTCCTAATAATATAACTTGGCCAAATTATGTCTTTTAAGTAATTTGACAAATTTCAGCTTATTGCATAGTTAGTTTTGCCAATTAGTTATAAATTTTTAGCTATAATCCCCCAACGTACTTTTACTTAGATTCATAACTATCTGTTATAAACTCACAGCTAAGTTAGTTTTAGAAAACAAACTCTTAATTATTTATGTATCAATAAATATTATCAATCCTAAAAAATTCATATTTAAATTAATTGTCTCAATTTCTTTTTTTTTCATTTTCGTTGCTACATTAAAACAACCTTATTTTTCTTAATAAATTTAAGAAAATTAAAAGTAATTAACTAACATCTTTAATATATATATATAGTTAAATTTCTTTTTGATATAATTGAGATGGATGGAAGTGTGAATATATATATATATATATATATATATATATATATGTGTGTGTGTATGAGAGAGAGTAAATTACACACACTTAATGATACATTTATAAAACTTCTAGGCTTAATTTATTTTTATTTTTTAATATTGATTGAGTTTTTGGTTTTACTCTATAACTTTTTTTTATCGATTTTGATTTTTAAATGCTTCAAAAATTTAGTTTTAGGTCATATCTTCTGTTAAGTGAAAATGTGTCAACATCATAATTGATCACTTCGACAATTAGTAGGATACAAGTCAATTATGGTGTTAGTGACGACATTGATTTTTTTGTATTCCCTTCGATTTGCGATGTGAGGAAAAAAATATATTTTTTTTGGTTTAAAATATAAAAAACAGTTAACTAGCATTCTTAAATTTTGTTTCATTTTCAATATCATTTCCTTAAAACATTCATATATTGAAAGAGGTTATCTCATTTAATTTTCATTTCCAATGCTATTTTCTTAAAAATATCTCATTTTTTCCAAAATTTGAAAAAATTAAATACAATCAACTAATCTTTTTAATAAACATAATTTTAGTTTAATTTTTCTTATATTATAAATTTGGATGGAGTAAAATTTAAGAATCAAAACTGTTATAAAAAAACCAATTAACTAAGTTAACTTTGAACGAAAACATAATTTTAATTTTATCCTAATTGGCCTCATTTCATTGTTATCAATATGAAAATAAATAACATAACGAAACCAATATAAAATGCAAATAGGCAAGATAAAATTATAGAGTATACAAATAACATAATTGAGGATGAAAATTGGGACAAATGGCAAGAGAAAATTATTGGGCATATAAATCAATCTGTTTTGGAGTTCTGACCACGACCACTTCTAACCACTGCTAGAAGGCATTGGCATAACATTATGCAACCACATATGTACGTGACTCTCGCTTTGTTTGCAAAAGGTGAGATAATTTTGAAATTGGTTTATTTGTGTTTTTAGTCGTTGAAAGTTAGGAATGTTTTGATTTTGGTTCTTGAGAATTTTTTTTGACCTTGACTAATTTTTAATGGTTTTGAAAATTTGATTTTAGTCCCTGCCGTTAGAAAAAATTCGTTAACGGCTCACGTTGTTAATGAAACGTCACATTGACATACACGTGTGCAAGTACCACGAGCCAATAGGATGACGTAAATGATTCGAGCCCGCATGAGCAATAGAGTCAAAGCCCAACTCAAATGTGTTTGTCAATTGAGCTTTGGCCCTTTTGATTCTGAAGGTCCAAATCATCCACGTCATCATGCCGGTAGTATGCATTACTTGCATACGTGTATGATATGACATTCCGTTAACCACATCAACTATTAAGGAATTTTTCCTAGCTAATAGCATGAACTAAAACAAAATTTTCAAAATAATTAATAATTAATCAAGGTAAAAAAATTTCTAAAAACTAAATCAAGACACTTCCAAATTTCAGTACCAAAGACATAAATAAACTTTGAAATTTGGTAAATTACAAACACATAGCTTTTGTATGATTAAAAAAAAAAAACACATAGCTTTTGTAGGACCAGAGTGTAAAGGTAATCTATATGTCCAAAGGTTCACCAAAAAGAACTGTACACACATGCATGTTCTGTTTTTTCATATTTATTTTTCTTATCATAGTACAATGATATGATGTATCACATACAGAACCATGTGAATGCTGCATTGCAGTGGGCCAGTGACAGGGAGGCAAACCCCACCCCACAGCATTACTCAGCTTGATGACAAATTTCTTCTTCTTCTTTTTTTTTTGGTCCATGCAATTGTTTTGGAAAAGGGTGATAGAGCGAAGATTGAGGATGGAGACTCATGTTACTGAGAATCAATTTGGCTTCATGCCGGGGAGATCAGCTATGGAGGAGTGCCTCGGACGTGTTATGTGATAAGAAGGTACCACTTAAACTTAAAGGAAGGTTCTACCGCACTGCTGTAAGACCGGCGATGTTATATGGGACAGAGTGTTGGGCGGCAAAGAGCACACAAGAGAATAAACTTCATGTTGCAGAGATGAGGATGTTGCGGTGGATGAGTGGGCATACCAGACAAGATCGGATTAGAAATGAGTATATTCGAGAAAAAGTCGGGGTTGCTCCTATTGTTGAAAAAATGGTTGAATCTCGTCTTAGGTGGTTTGGGTATGTGTGGAGGAGACCGGTGGAAGCCCCGGTTAGGAGGGTAGACCAAATGGAGGGTACTACAAGGGCTAGAGGAAGAGGAAGACCTAGAAAAACTATAGGCGAAACAATTGAGAAGGATATGGCAATCAATGCCTTATCAAAAGATATGATTTATGATAGGCCTTTATGGCGTCGTTTGATCCATGTAGCCAACCCCAACTAGTGGAACAAAGGCTTAGTTGTTGTTGTCGTCCTCTATGCAATTGTTTTTTTAGTTAGAAACTTAGAATCGTAGACAAATCTTAGTGATTCATTTGCTGACAAAAATCTTCGACCGGACTGATGTCCACTACTATAGATTTTCAGATTCTAGACGTCTTTTATTTTTTGCATATACATGTGGGCTCAATTGGTACAAGTGTACTTTTGAAAAAGAAATTTTTATATTTCATACTTTTAACATATACAAAAAATATGTTCGATTCTCACTTTCTTTCTTTTAATTTCATTTATAAGAGGGGACGGATTATGTAGGAGGTGTCTTACATCTTACTCTCACATGTGAGAAGCTAATTCTAGGTGATTGATTAAGGGAGGTGCCCTGCATCATCTTTCACCTACTTCAAGTATTTACCATTTGGTATTCTTCTTTCACAAGTGTGTTACTTGCACTAATCTTTCTTATGCACCACTTTTTCTTAAAATTGGAGAAATTAAACTATAAAATATATGTAAAGTAAAGAACATCATTTGAAGCATGTCAAAAACAATGTCAAAAACATTGTTCTTAAAAATCTATTCGCGTATTACAACGATTTCTCAGAATTTAACAAACCCTTATGAGATAAGTCAAATAATAGAACTGGTTGTGTATTGTATAATGATATAACGCAGAACAGAAAAACACACAAAGATTGTGTTTGGTAAAAAAAGCTTATAGCTGATTTGGTAGCATTTAGCTTATTGATCCGGTCAATAAACTACTAGAGCTGTTTGGTGAACAAAAAATAAAAGAAGCTTATAACTTTCAAAATGGAAGCTTATAGCTTTAGAAAGCTACATTAGGTAGCTTTGAGAAAAAAATAAGAGTTTTCAATAAATCATATCTCAATTTTACCCCTTTTTTTACTAAATTATATTATTGTTTATCATGGCCCAAATTAATATTATGAATGTTATAATTTTTTTTCACTCATTTATATCAATGTGAATGAAGCATATGCCTTTCTCTATAAGTTATTAGTGTAGTATTATCATCATCGAAACATGAATGTCAATACTAATTGTTATTTAATACATCCTTCAACTTAGCGAACAATATCTTTGCGGGATCAAGTAATTAAGGTATTTTAACCCCTAATTGTTCTTTTGGAAAATGTCCTAATTTAAGGTCGATGTGGAATGCGTTTACTCAATAATGATATGATGAGCAATTAATATGAAATATTTAAATGTGTGGCTGGATTTATCCGATAACTTTTCAGTCATTTAACACGTTTAAATTAGTTGCACAGCTAGTTTTGTCAGACAAATCTAGTTCAATAAACTAGCTATACATGTATAAGTTTCCAGCCTATAATCCCACATGTATAAGTTAGATTCACAACTATCAGGTATAAATTCAAATTATTAGCTACAAGCTCAAACTATAATTTAAAGAATTTTAACAAAACTTGCATAATATATTTATTGATATGAGGTTGCTGCATGCAATAGGTTCAAAACATATTTAATGCAATCAATAATTTTAAATAAATTTTTTTGAAGTATTTTTTTTTCTTTTTTGGTTTATTGGCAAAATTAGAATCTTCTAAGTAATGCATCGACACGGAGTGTCCTAATTGACCCACAGCCAGAGGAAATAAATAATTATTGATATATTTTAACACCAACCCCAATGATTATTTTCCCTTGTTACGTGTTTTGTTTAACCATTTCTTCGTCTTAGCTGTTCACTGCACATACTAGATTTCTTGTACCACCATTTTTGTCTTGATTTTTAGCCCCACCTTGCTATTGATCTTCTTCTTGTGGATCTTTTCCTTTGTCAATCTTATTGTTTTCTTCTTGAGCTCTCATAACATGTGTAAAGCCTCTTCTTGTTGTTTTCTTCTTGAGCTCTCATAAAATATGAGATCTATCATAGCTTAGTTAACTTGATCCTCGATCAAATTTCTATTACGATCCTTGAATGTGTCTTTGACCGCACAAATGTTCGAAATCTATGCAACTTCTAGTAAGTCGATCCCAGACCTCCTGCTAAGATACCACTTGTTGAGAAAAATAAAAAAATTATATATTTTCAATTTTTCATGTAGGCACTTTGAATTTATATATGAGATAACACGTGTTACTTTCCTATCAATTTAGAAAGACGATACTTTGAATATGGTTGGAACTTTCCATTTTTTCATGTAGGCACGTAAAACACGTGTATACAATATTACCAATAATACAATTATACATAGATTCATGAATCATTCTTCCTATCAATTCACGACGCAGCAATGTTAAGTGCATAGGGCGTCTATTAATTAGGAAATCCATTTGCAGCACCGTGTTCTTATTTATGGCTTGCCAAACTGTGTTTTACAATAAATTAAGTCAAACGATTTTTTTTTTCACTAGAGTGATGATAGATAAATAATCATTATCTTTAACCAAAATATTACCATTTGAAATTAAATAGGTTATTCAAATTTTACAAATTATTATCCCATCCAAGATATCATTATTGCAATTTGAATTAAATAGATTATTCAGGTTTCCAATTCATAATAAATTTAAGATTTGATTTTATGTCTTGTGTTTTGGACCACTTCATAGTGGTCGTAGTGGTAGTAGTAGTAGTCATAGTAATAGTCGCAGTAGCAGTAAAAATGAACATTTCTTGGTAAGTACGCATCTTTGGTCTGTATGAGGTTGTCCTCCATTTTAGGTAGTAATAGTAGTAGTAAAAATGAACATTTCTTGGTAAGTACGCATCTTTGATCAAGTTTCCAATTCATAATAAATATAAGATTTGATTTTATGCCTTGTGTTTTGGACCACTTCGTAGTGGTCGTAGTGGTAGTAGTAGTGGTGGTGGTAGTCATAGTAGTAGTAAAAATGAACATTTCTTGGTAAGTACGCATCTTTGGTCTGTATGAGGTTGTCCTCCATTTTAGGTGGTAGTAGTGGTAGTAGTAGTAGAAATGAATGAGTTTGTAGTAGTAGTAGAAACGAATGAGTTTGTTTTATGAGTTTGTTTAGAAATGAATGAGTTTGTAGCAGTAGTAGAAATGAATGAGTTTGTTTTATGAGTTTGTTTTACTTCCCTGAACACATTTAATGAGTTTGTAGTAGTAGTAGAAATGAATGAGTTTGTTTTATGAGTTTGTTTAGAAATGAATGAGTTTGTAGCAGTAGTAGAAATGAATGAGTTTGTTTTATGAGTTTGTTTTACTTCCCTGAACACATTTAATGAGTTTGTAGTAGTAGTAGAAATGAATGAGTTTGTTTTATGAGTTTGTTTAGAAATGAATGAGTTTGTAGTAGTAGTAGAAATGAATGAGTTTGTTTTGCTTCCCTGAACACAATTCTTGGTAAGTACGCATCAATGAATGAGTTTGTTTTACTTCCCTGAACACATTTCTTGGTAAGTACGAATCTTTGGTCTGTATGAGGTTGTCCTCCATTTTAGGTAGTAGCCTCTAGTTTGCTAGCTGATCTACACTCTTTTTCAATAATAGCTTGTTGATCCCTCATCATTCCATGCATCAAAACCAAGTCCTTCCATTCTTAGTTATAATCACTTTCTTGATCTTTACCTGATTCTCTCCCTTCTATCACAAAAATGTTAAAAACTATCTATTTTCATATCAATAAAATTGGCTTATAATAATATCATTTTCTCTCCTTTTTTTTTTGACTAATAATTAAAAAATATGTGATAGAGTTTCATCATTTATAATGTCCATTTTATCATTGATATAAAAGTATACACTCTTATTATTTCTTACTACATGCTAAAGTTATTTGTCTAATTTTTATTGTATTATCGCAAATTCTAGTATTGCAGGGGTTTAAACTTGATAATAACATGACAACTACTAAATATCCTCATAAATTATAAGGTTATAATGCAAGTGAAATATTAACAAATAAATATATAGTTAACAATTAGTGACTTTTCCTTAAAAATAATGACAAAGAAAGCAAAGTGATTTTTACTTCCCTGGATGACAAGCATTTTTGTCTCACGTGCTTAGTTTGTAAGTTGGCTCCCCTCTTATTTACTTGATGGATAATACCCCTCAGCCAATACATCTTCCTCTTTCATCAGATATGCCCTTCTTTGCTTTTTTTTTTTTAATGGTCTCGTATTTCCCTTTCTTAGCTATACTTTCCTTCTCCTTTCCTTGACAACGTTTCATCTTTTCTCTTTACATGTAAATTTCCTTTGTTTTGCTCTGATCAAGAAATTCAGGTAGCAGTGTCCCTTTCTCTTCTCCCCAACTACTCAATCATCGAAAAATGGAAGGGTCACTGTGTAACATCCCGCGTTTTTCCGATTAGGACGAATAAAAAAATTCATTAAAGAAGAGTTTTGAGAAATCGTTTTAGAAAGAGTTTTCAATGAATATTTTATTCGATTTCGAAGTAAAGTGTTTATTTTACGGAGTTTTGATAAACAAATATTTTATTGGAGTAGTAAAAATGATTTTTAATGAAAAATGAATTTTTATTGATGATGATTTGTCAAAATGAATTTTCTTTATAGACTTTGAAAGATTGACTAACTTAGAAAATCCATAACTTTTTAACCGTAACTCCGATTTTGATGATCTTTATATCAAAACGATCGTATCGAAATGTAGTTTTCAAAAATGTATCTTTCACAATTTTCTGGGTTGGTTTGCGAAAATTGTTTTTCAGTGTGATTAAGGACGAATTTTAAAGGTATAAATTATGAAAAATAGTTTTTTGATTTTTAATGAATTTTTCCTTTTGGGATTTTCCTTAATATATTAAATTATGATTTTAGAAAGTGAAATAAGGGCAATAAGTGCAACCAATAAGTGCAGTTTATTATTTAAAGAAAATGTGTATGAGTGTTAAGATTATGTTTGATTAAGTTAATTAATTTGGTGATTGAGTGTATGTGCTTGTATGATCAAATGTGTGACTAAATATGAGTGTGTGTATGATATATTGAAGTGTGCTTATATGTGTATAATTGTGTGAATTAATAATTATGAATTAATACTTATAAATGAATTTAATTAAGAAAAAAAAGAAGGACATGTGTGTGCATGAAAAGGTGCCACGGTTTTGGGGTGTATGTATGCACGCATGAGAAATATATGTGTGTTGTGTGTGTGAGTGACAAGTGTGTGCATGGTGTATGTGTAAGCTTGTGAGGCTTTGGGCATGTTGACTAAGCTAAAGAAAGGAAAATAAAATAAAAAGAAAAGAAAAAGAAAATGGGAACCTTGGGGACCAAGTAGAAGTCTAGGAATGCCAAAGACTACCCCTCCTAGATGGGTGTTGGTCGACCAAACCAAAGGCCAAGGAAGGGGAAATGATGCTTCAACCCTAGTCCATTTCCTATTAGTTCCATTCCTTCCTTTCATTTCCTTCATTCTTTCCATCCATTCTTTCACTCCCTTCTTTCCTTCGGTTCATTCATTCATTCATTCTTCCATCTCATTTTCCTTTCACACCCACATCAACACAAACACATAGTCTCTAAGAGCAACATTAGCTCTTGAGACACATAAAAAAAGAAGAAGAGAGAAACAAAGAGATAGAGAGAGGGACCGAATCAATTAGAGAGGAAGAAGGAAGGAGATTCTAAGCCAAACCAAGGGAATTCTTTGGAGATCTAAGTGTTAGGAAAGCTAGGAGATCAACCTTTTCATGGTAGGACTTGGAGATCAAGATGAAGATTTTGTAATAGTATAGATTTTCCCTTCTAGTTGTAGATCTACTTCTTGTTCTTTCTTGCATGTTGATTTTTATAAGTTTAAAGATGATTTTATGTGTTATTCATCTTTGATCTTGGACTTTATGGACTTAAGAATAATTTGTAATAAGTTAAAGCTTTATGTTTGATGTTTTTTCTTCTTCATCATTTTATTTTCGGTTCTATGTGTTGATTTGTTCTTGCATGTTTAATTTTCTTGCTTGAAACCATGATCTATATGTGTTTAATGAACAAACCTATTGATTTCTAAACTTGATTTTTAAGATCTTGATTTCCACTATGTTTAAGAACTTGACTCGGTTTTTTTTAAAAGAAATTTTGTGTTAATGATTTTCTTTTCTTATTGATTCGGTTTTAGGTGCATGAAAAGAAAGTTATTTTTTATAAAATGAACTTATTTTCTTATGCATGTTTCGGTTGTTGGCTTAGATCTTTAGGAATGAATTTTTACTTGAGGATTGATACATGCATGTAAAGATCTAGTGAAAAGGAGTGTGTTTTAATGTTTGTTTTGATTTTTCTCTTGAAATCTTGATTTTGGCTCTTAAATGTGGATGCATGTATGTTTCCCTTTTAGATCTATAAATTTTAAGTATGTGCATGTTAGGATCTAGGTTAGTTAGTTTGATTCTTGATTTTTAGTTTAAGAAGCTTGATTTTTATTTCTAGAAGTTGATGCATGATTTATTTGAATTAAAATAAATTGTTTTCATGAAAAAATTAATTCGGTTTTCAAAGGAAATGTAGTTGGTGGATTGATTTTTGGTGTTGATTGTATGTATGTGTGCATTTTTGATTTTCATGAAAAGAAATGAATAAACAAATTGTTGAATAAAAAGTGTATGCTGAAATTGTGATTGTATGTGTTCTTGACATTGATAAATGATATGTATGGATGCTCAATGATTCTGGAATTTGGTCACTAACCTAAGAATATTAAGATAAGCCTCTCTGAATTTTTAAATGATTTTTGGAATTTATTTCCTATTTATATGAAATCAAACTTTATGAAAACCATTTTAAGAAAATAAGTTTTTCAGTTTCATGATGAACAAACTTTTCGAACTTGTGCTACTCCAAATTGTTTGAAATTTTTATGGTAGCTTCCTGAACATCTCTAGATGTGCTCTGTAAAATGTGAAGAGATTTGGAGTTGAATTGATATTTTTACCAAAGACAAAACAGTAAACCACTTGGTTCAGATTTTCTGGACTTAGTGGCAAATTTAATTAGGAAAATGTGACTTGAACAGCTCCAAATATTCTGAAAATTTTATGAGATAGTCTTGACTGTATAAGGAAGATTTATACCAATTTTTATGAAGTTCTGAGTTGAGAAACTATTTTTAATAATAACGTTTTTGTCTCTGACCAGCAACAGTACCATGTTGTTTTCATGTGAAATTTGATTTGAAACCTAGCTTAGGGTTGTTTAAATGGCTTGAAATTTTTATATGATGAACTATATCATATATGTGTATGTTCTGGAAATTTTGAGAATTAAATAAATTTATTTGATTTAGTTTTTAATTTTATTTTTTGTGTTTTCCTTTTTATCACATTAAGTGTCTATTTGGATGTTTTTGGTGAAGGTGAAATTTTATACTTGATGTTGTGACCTGATTGGTTTGTATGATAATTGTGATGCCTTGAAATGATTGAATGAGTGATTGTTTGATGATATGCTTGGGTTGTGCATAAATGAATTATTTAGTTAATCCAAGTGTTATGTTTGATTTTGTAATTGGTTTTGGAAATTAATTGGTTTTGAAATAATTTAGCTTTGATTTAATTGAATGACCTTGGACTTAGTGGTTGCTGCCCTTAATCCATTTCACGGTATTAAGTTTGAAAAATAAATCATTTAAGTGTTTATTTTATAACAGTATTATATGAACTAAAGTTTGATTTTTCGGTGTTTTCGGGTTTTCTGAAAAATGGTTTATGGACTTGTATACTTGCTGTCCAGATTTTATTAAATTGTTTTTCAATCTTAAAAATTCATTTAGTTGGTTTAAATTTTAAGTTTTAAGTGGTGTTTAAGTTGAGAAAGATTTGAATCGAAAAAGTTTTAACGATTTACGATTTTCCGACAAGAGATGAAAAGAGTTTTCGAAAACGCGTTTTAATACTTAGTAAGACGATTGTTTAAGATAGAATTATAACATTAGTATCGTCTATTTAGTACGAGGTACGTATAAGCCAAGAAGCAGAACGGTCGACTTATTGGGAAGGACTCGCAACAATTTCAGATGCTGGAATGTGAGGTGAGAGATGTAGTAGGCCTAAGTCGTCGTGACATTTAGACTCAGTTCTAAACTGAGTCCATTAAGCGTAATTAGAGTCTATGTCATATGTTACATGCTGCATTATCATACGTGACTCATATATGTGCTAGATGTTTACCTGTTTCGTTAAATATGGTGCATGATTTATTTTGTTATGTATTGGATTTTTTTTTGTGGATTATCCTGTGGAGTATATCTTGTTCTGTTTGGAAAAGGTAGTATGTGGACACGAGAATTATGAGAAAGTGTAAGATTGAGTTTAAGTGAGAAATTAAAGAGATATGATTGAGAAAGAGATAAAACGTAACGCGAATTAAATTGTGAAAGAAATAAGTCATGAGATGAATGAATTGCAAAAGATGTGAAGAGTTGAGACTTGAAAGAGAAAGTGGTTGTGAAAGTGAGATGTGGTTTGAATGGAGATGTAATTCCTCGTTCATGTTTTTGGGAAGAAGCTTAGTGTTGAGTTGAGCTTGCTCCTCCATTAACACTCACTACCCAAAAATGTGATTTTTGTTTTAAAAAGGTTTTTGAAAAGAGATTTTGAAAGAGCTCTTGTGAAAATAATATTTTTGTGAAAGTTTTTGGAAACATTATTTTTGAGAAAGTTTTGCGAAAGGATTTATGAAAGGAGGTTTCTGAAAAGGTTTTGTGTGAAGTAAAAGTTTTTGTGAAATCATGTTTTCGAAAGAGTTTTGCGAAAAGAGATTTTGAGAAAGACGAGGAAAAGATGTTGATGATGTTGATGAGAATATGTTGAGAGTGAGTTATGTGAATTGTGATGATGAGATGAAAGTGATATGAGGCATGAGGCCATTGAGATTTAGGGGGAACGAATTGCGATTAGTGGTCGGGCTTCGTTGAAGGGATGCACCAAGGACGAGCCGACTATTAGGATTAAGCCTCTAATTAAAACGTAAAACTTTAAAAGACTTTAAAAGACATTTACAAACGCGGTGAGGTATGAGTGTCGTATCGAAGTAGTGGAGAGGAAGAAACCATAGGTATCTGCGGATACTTAGGAGGAGATTGCATGAGGGGAGGACGATGTCGGTGAAACGTCAAGAAGTCTAGAGTATATTTCTAGGCGGAACGAATCCCACATGTGGTGCACTAACGTGGTGGGGACTGGGTCTAATACCGTGGTAAGTTCCGCATCGCGAACTAGAAATTATACTGTCGCCCCCTTGATTGCAAATCGAGAACAGTGAGAGGGACTGGAACTGGGCATTTGTGATTGCCGCTGAGAGCGTGCATTGTTATTATGTGAATTATGATTATGATTTGAGGCAAGGCCTCCTGGTCTGGGACCATTTGTTTGTGTGACAGCTGTCGTGCCTGCGTGGTAAAGGTCCTGTACTTCTGTTTGCTTTCGACTAGGTTGGGTGGATGACCGAGGAGATGTAGACGTGTGCGAGCTCAATGATGTTTCCCCCTCATCATTGATGCTAACCGTTTGATAAGATTTAATAATGATAAAAAGATTATAAGAAAGAAAGCATAAAGAATTTATGAAGAATTGAGAAAGATTCAGAGAAGAAAGTATAAATGAATGTTGGAAAGATTGAGAAAGATGATGATGAGACCCGAACATTTGAAGGCTTGTGATGCCAAGTGTGATAATGTATATTGTGATGAGTTATGATGTAGATATATTTGATTGGTTATGATGTGTTTTGTTTATAAGTGTTTCTTATATGCTTATGTGAATACATTTGTCATATGCATAGCATGAGTAGTTGTTAATGCAGGATTCCTATATGTTTATTCTGAGTATTCTTTTATAAGAAGTCGTTAGTATTCTGTCCTGTCATGTTGTACTTCTGGAATACTGACCATCTCTCATATCATGTTGTCGTATCAGGTTATTCTGGTATCGCAACGGATAAATGGTCGACCCTGCAGCAAATCGGTACGTCATCTTGATGAGGCTGCTACAGTGGACTTCAAATTAGAGGTTAAGACTAACAGTAGGTAATCCCTTCGAGCATTGTATTCCTTGCAACTACTTGGTTTACATTGTCATATCATTCTGTACCCCACTAGGTGTTTTATGGAGTATGGCTTTTGAAAGAATAAAGTTTTATAAAACAAGAAATGAAAATGTTTTCTCCAAACGGATTTATGAAGCCAAGTTGCAAAGTGCGATGTTAAGTAACATCTCGGTTTGGAACTTGACTCGTGATGTGTGACATGAGAACATAGTTTTTATTTCAGTTAAGTTATTGAAATGTTTATTTTGAACATAAAGGTTCTCATGCCCATGTCACCATTTAAAAAAAAAATTTCCCAAATTTTTACTATATTTTATTAAAGAGATAAGTGTTTTCAAGTTGCCGAAATCGGGGTGTTACACACTGTCTCCAAAGGAATGACGTCAAGTAGGGAGTCATCATCGGCGCTCACTCTCAAAGGCGGTGGTGGTGGCGGTGACTAGCAGCGAACGACTCGATGGCGGCAACGCTTGCGACCTTCATCTTTGGAATTGCGAAAGACGACAATGATAGGGTCAAGCTCGATCGCTGTGGGGCCAGTCACGATTTAGAGCACTCCTCCCTGTTTTGTGTCTTTTTCAGTACCGAGTCTAGACTCAGCTCCGACTCGGTGAACGTCCAAACTAGATCTGTCATGATGCTAAGGCTTTGTACGCGCGTGCTTTCGTGTTTCTTGTGGTAATGATTGATGAGTTCGAGCTCGCCTTGGTGACGTCGAGTTCAGATTCGTGAGTCAACCCGGTGAGTTAACTCGGTGACATGTTGAGACATTGGCGAGCTAAACCTTAACCGGTTGAGATGATGAAACTTTGGACTCCTTGCGCCTAACCCGTGCTATATGGAGAGCTTCAGATATGTATATGTATTATGTAATATATTTTTTTTGCTTTGCATTGTTTTGCTGGATGGTGACTATCACCATCTTCCCTCTTCCATTTTGATTGTTGTTCAGTTATGTTCCTCCCCCATCAAAACAATCCTAGCTTCGTACATACATCTCCCTAGTGGAGTCGTCAATTGTTTTGGACCACTTTGTGTAAAAGAGGTTTAATAATAAAAGTGAGATTCTAAGGTTCGTAAGCTTGAGAGATGTATGTAGAAGTACCGAATCCATGCCTCCGTGACTTGGAGAGAACGGATGGAGCATCATGAAGAATCATCGGGAGGATCGACCGGAGAGCTCTTTACCCATGACATTGGTTCGAGCATAATGAAAGGAGGAAAGTGGGGTGGTTCTGTGTTATGTATTTTGTGGTGTTTATAGTGTTCTTTTTGGTATGGTCTCCTCTTTGCTGATGTGTTTATGCTAAAAATGAGTAGAAAGGTGTTGGGATGAGGAGAGTGTTAAGGGATACTCAGGATGGTCAGCACGTGTAGTCCCTTAGGGTGCTGAGGGTGAAGGGTAATAAAGGAGAGTTAGAACTTGGTCACCAAGTAAACTTGATGACCAAGTCTTGGGAGAAATGGTGCTAGCCTACGCTATCACAATAAGTGGGTGAGCGAGGTGGGCTGTGCATTGTGAATGGGCAAGCGGTGATTGGGTGAGCGGTCAGGTGAGTGAGTGGTTAGGTGAGTGAGAGGTCATCTAGGTGAGCGGTCATATGTGCGAGCGGTGATATAGGTGAGCGGTCATATAGGTGAGCAACCAGGTAGGTGAGCGATCAGGTTAAAGCGGCTTTGTCCTAAGGCATCCTAGGTCTCAGAACGTCATGGGTGTCAGAGCACCCCCGTCCCTTATCTACCATGAATGCGCTTTGTCAAGGCATAAACGCCTTGTGCGCTTTCCTCCATCCAAAGCCTTCCAAGCTACGCAGTCCATGAAGTTCCCAACTTAGTGGTGCTGCCGATGTGTCGTCCTACACCGAGGCGGCATGGGCCCACTAAGTACCTTATTGTTTCTCCTTTCATCTTGGTTGCAATTATTATTATCTTATCTTTTCTGCAAGATTCAATTGTTAAATAAAGATTATAACCATAATAAAAAACGGGTCCAAACATTTTTTTTTCCAGCTTCAAGAAGTAGTTTATTATGCAAATTGATTGTCAAAAGTAATGATATTTCTCATCCACGGGCACTCCTTTCCAATATCTTAACTTACATTCTAACATGTAATACTCCCTCCGGTCCTTATTATAGGGTATACTTAACCAAATTACACATACCAATAAAAGTGGTTGGTTTTATGAATTCTATGAGAATATATTGTAATATTACAATTTTACCCCCTTAACTTTTCTTGGAAAATTCGCACTCATTAATGAACAACAAAAAAACACATAGATAGTCAAAGCATTTAATAAGGGCAAAAAAGAGAAAAATCAATAAATGATGCATAAAAAACATAAAGTGACTTATAATTAGGACCAAGAAAACTTTCTAGAATGTGACCTATATATAGAACCGGAGGGAGTAGCTTATACTATTCATCCTTATCTATCTTTATTTTAATTTTGGCATGTGATCCTTTGTTATTTATGAATTCACAGAACGTGTCATTTAAGCTTAATAATGTCTTGCAATTATTTATTCCTCGTAAATAAAATGTTTTGCGATTCAAATCCATAACTCTAGGAACTTATAGTTATAGATTCTATTGAATCGTTACCGCTAAGATACTGTACTACAGTAGTTATTTATATTAGATGTAATTAATAAATTCACTTGAGGAATGATTATACTCGCTCCGTCCCATTGTTGTTTTAGACTCTTACATGATTAAGAAATGAGTAAATGATATAAGAATTTGATACTTTCTCTGGTTCTATATGTAAGACAACTTTTAGAAAAAATCTTTGGTCCTATATATAGGGCACTTTATATTTCCTATGCATCATTAATTGTTTTTTCTCTTTTTTGCTCTTATTAAATGCTTTGACTAACTATGTTTTTTTTGTTATTCATTAATGAATGTGAACTTTCCAAATAAAGTGGAGGAGGTAAAATTGTAATGTTACAATATATTCTCATAAAATTCACAAAACTAACCACATTCCTTGGTCCAGGGAATACGGTTAAGTATGCCCTATATATAGGACTGAAGGAAATATATTTTGACTAAATTATCCTAATTTAATAAAAGAAGAGAGTAATAATAAATGTATGAAGATTATAGAGTATTGAAAAGAGATGGAGAAATGAGTGATGAAAAATAGAATGCAATAAATAATGGTATACTTAGAAAAAGAAGTATAAATGAATATCGAGTTTCTAAAAACACATAACTTATGAGACAAATTAAAAAGACTAAATAAATATAACTTAGGAGATGGAGGAAATTAAAGTTGATTGATGAAAATTCTCGTATGTTATTGGAAAAAACATTATCATATCACAAACAAAAACTGAATTAAAGCATCCAAATTTCTCACAAGGTGTGATATTTCATGTGTCTTTATTACGATTGGCTTAAAAAAAATTAAATTTATTTGATATTGGAATTAGGTAATTTTATATTGTATTTTTTTTTTTACAAATAAAAATAATAACCATGGTGTTACTATCTCCTCTCAGTTCAGAAAATGATAATGTGGATGGGGCTTAATTTTGAATATAGAAACTAGGCCCGCTTGAAGGGGCTCAGAGGCTCGGAAATATGCGGGCTTAGAGATTTTTTCTTTTATTTTTTTTTGGAAGTGGGGCTTAGAGATTTTGAATATCGAAGGCATGAATATCTATGTCAACTATTTGTAATTAAGCCATTAAGGCCTGGTCAGTTGGACATGCTTCAATTTACTATGTACTACCTCCGGATCATTTTGGGTTTTTATTTTGATCCTGTTTATATGACCCATTTTCAATTTTCATTAACATTTAATCACTTCTTTCCACTAACACCCTTATAAATTCAACACTTTTTAGAATTCCAGTCATAATTATAGGGGTAGTTTTGAAAAAGTATATCAAATTTTCACATTTCCAATACCACTAACCAATTTATCCACTCTCCTTGGTGGGAGTGAAAAACTCCAAAAGGGTCTTATAAATAGGATCAGAGGGAGTATAAAATGAAAGTTTATCCGTTATAAAGCAGTGATCACAGGAGGTTAGTATAGTTGGTAATTGGGACGGTTCACTACAACATTTTTTAGTTTAGGCAACACTGAAAGTTTCAACGGTTGAAAAACCGTTGCTTATATATGGAATAAGCAACGGTTTTTTTCTCGTTGTCATTTAATATGAAATAAGCAACGGTTTTTAGTTTAGGCAACACTGAAAATTTCAACGGATGAAAAACCGTTGCTTATATATGGAATAGACAACGGTTTTTTTTCGTTGCCATTTAATATGAAATAAGCAACGGTTTTTATATAGAATAAGCAACGATTTTTTGTGTGTAGTCATTTGACAAGAATAAGCAACGGTTTTCAATTATGTGAGTTAAGAAGTGTTGCATATCAACATATGCTCTCTTGTTTGCAATGATGTTTTAAATGTTAAAACACGTTTTTTTATCTGTTGCCTAAAATTTCATAAAGAAAACCGTTCCTAAAAGCTATATTTAATTAGTTAAAAAAATTGATGAACATCTTCAAATATTTTTAGCCCAATCTAAAAAATAAATACAACATAATAAGGAAAAAATCCCTAAGCTACTCATCAGATCATATTCAATTGGTTCCACCCCTAAGCCCACCTTCCACTCATCACTGTTAAGTGTTAATCCCAACCCCAATGCCTCCGAACCAAACCCCAACCGCCGCTTGACTTCCGCCGCTCCACCTTCGCGTGTTCCAACCCCGGCTAGCTTCGACTTCCGCCGCTCCACGTTCGCGCACTCCAAACCCCGGCCTTGCCTTCAGCCGCTCCAACGACCTCCGCTCCAACCTCTTCCTTCGTTCTACCTGCGCTCTACCCTTGTTCTCCACTGGCCTACAACCTTCTACCTCCTCCTCGGCGGTGAGTATTTTCCTTTTATTTTTTTTTATTATAATGGCTGAAAACCCTAAACCCCAAATCTCTTGAAATCCCCTTCCCTGATCTGTTTGCTTATTTTTTTTTCCTTATCTGCATTTCGAATCCTTAGATTTGTTTTGGTTTATTGTTTTTACTGGACTATGAAACAAGTTGCTCCTAATTTTAGTGTAAAGATGTTAGCAGGGAAGAGGTTTGAGTAATCTCAGATCATCCCTCAAGCCTTGTGTTCTCGATATGGTTTAAGTGTTGGTGCAACAATGACTCCTTTCGTTCTAGTTCTGTTGCTGATTTTCTTCCCCATTGCATATCCAATTAGTAAGGTAATAATCCTGATTGAAAGAAGAAGTTACCCAAGTTATTGTTAAATATCTTAGAATGAGAGGCACAAAATTAGAAACTTCAATAACTAGGCTAAAACTTATTTATAACTTCGTTGAATTACTAGACCTACACATACCATAGTGTTAAATCGTGTATTTCTCGTAGAACTTGGCTTCAAAATTAGTATGAAACCAAAGAAGGATTTTGCCTTGCAACCTATAGTATTAGAACATTGCTAAGATAATCAGACTCAGACAGTATAGCAGATAAGCAAGATAAGCCTGCGAGTCTGCGACCCCTAGCCTAAATGCTTAGTTTCTATTTTATTTATTTTGGGTACAAACTTGTAAATTTTAATTCTTTTTGACTTATATGTTTTCAACTCATGCAATGGCAGTTTTTGGATTGGGTACTTGGCAAGGGACATACTGCACTTTAAGGTCGAACAGAGCTGAAGACTTTAATCAATATCCACGCGAAGGAGGTTAGATAGTGCTGTCGATTTTTGAATTTTATTTAACATTTTATAGTCATATGCTCAAGTTCAATAATATATATCAGACAGGTAAAGGTGGAGAGTTGTCACTCCATGAAACAACAATAATTGCTGGAGCTTTGGATTTAACACAGAAGATTGGTAAAGGTGGAGAGTTGTCACTCCATGTTTGCAGATTTCAGCTTTTAGAGGAGATAAAGTGATGTATCTTTTACGCATAATTGAGAAATACCATCAAAGTTCCTTACTATTTCGCAATTGCAACATCTTTGATTAAACTTTGGGTTATGCAACATCTTAGTGGACCTGGTAATTGCAACATCTTTAATTAAATTTTAGTTTATGTCCTATTTCAATGTTTGTTTCTTAACAGCTTTATCAAATGGATTGTGCTTGCGTTGATTCCTTGACAGTAGAGTTCCTTCTTGGTAGTATGATTCTCTTCTCTATTTCTTACTTTGTAACATGGATCTAATAAGGAGAACGGGAGATAGCTTGGTGTCTAATATTTTATATTTTCCCTATTTAATATTTATAATGAGTTGTAATGTTTCAGGTTCATGAAAATGCTTATCTTAGTGACTTCCACCACTGCTTTTCTCTGCCAACAAATTCGGTAAGTCTGCCGAGGAAATTGGTTATATTAATATTTAGTGCCTAGGTAGTCAAAATTGGTTATAGGTATTTGGGGTTATTTGGTATTTGGGGTTATAGGTAGTTGATTATTTTGTTTTAATCTAGATGAAGAAGAGTTGATATATGAAATCAAATGAAGAACCACAGTAATTGAGGAGTGAGGAATGAAGAACTGAATGGGTGTCGAATCCTTATAAGAATTGAAAGGGTAAACTTAAGAAGGAGACTATGTCTTTTTATGAATGGGTGTCAAATCCTTATCACTCGTTGCTGTCATATTGCTTATGAGGTCCCTGTTTTAAATTTTGCCTTATCACTCGTTGCTGTCATATTGCTTATGAGGTCCCTGTTTTAATTTTTGCCTTATGATTGTTTGCTGTTATGGCTGCCTTGTCGTTGTAAGGTTTTCTGTTATCAATCTTGGGTGGGGTTATGTTTTTTAGTTCTTTGTCTATTATGTAGGTTGGTTTTCAGTTTTTGTATCTCTGTTTCCTCTAGGAGTACTTCTCACACTCTTCTAGTTTATCAATAAAATTTTGTGTTATAAAAAAAAGGAATGAAGAACTACAGAAGACACTAAGAAATGAAGACTTTACTAGTATCATATAGTATATTAGTATTTGAGTATTTGATTTTTGTCTATTTGAAACTATCCAGCTTTTTTTTTATATTTATGAATTATGCAGCATTTACTTGGACTTATTATGATTTATTAAATATGGGAAAATTGAGATTTTTTTAACCAAAATCATTTACTTGGAATTATCCAGCTTTTGTTTTGATTTGTTGATTTATGTTGCTTGGCTGTTATGAGCAAATTGTAGAACAAGTTTCTAATTTAAGATTTTTGTTTCTAGTTATGATATGTTTGGTTCTTAAGGTGGTTTCATTCGGCTATTGTATGGTGATACTGATACTTTCTTGTATTTGTAATGAATGCTAAGCATAAGGAATATGAGAAGCTATGGAAAAGATTAGAGTCCAAATTCAAGATGGTCTTTATGCTTACTCAAGGTCCTGATGCTAATGTTTTTGTCCTTCCTTTTCCCCCTTTTTGTTTGCTTGCTCATGCTATAAGTTATGGCAACTTATATGTATGAGAAAAAGACTTGACCCTCTTGTTGTGGCAACTTATATATATTAGTTTGACAAGATAGCTTTGATCTTTCTTTGCTGTGTGAACTTGTCCATATAGGATCCTTCTTTTTTTTCTTCAAAGAAAACTTAGGTAAACACTTATCACTTTCTAATTTTCATACACATACTATTCTATGTGTAGCATATCAATATCTTGAAAAAAATGAAATATATATATATATATATATGCACAAACACACAAATATCAATTTTGATTTTTCGTTAGTGTTCCTATAAGTTATGACATGCATGGAAGTCCCATGCAAGTTCTCTAATGTTTCAACTTTCAAATTCCTATGTGTCCCTCTGACTTAGAACTTGAATCAGTAGTACCAGTGGAAAGCAAGAAGACTAAGAAAAGACAAGCAACATCTGATCTTGATCTTCCAACCACAACAGATAAGGTGGATTTAGGTAAGAATTATAGTATTTTTCTGATAATTATGCATTCTAGATGAAGTATTGATCTGTATTTCTTGTATGGCACTTAATGTAGACCAAGGTGAGGCTGCTGATGGAGTCCTTCTTGATGAGATAGAGATAAATCTATACTATCCTCTGTTTCCACTGTTCGATTTTGATCCATTCACTTGTTTTCTTTCCTACATCCATTTTTCTATTCTTACTTACTCACACACTCCCCCCCTCCCTTTCTCCTCTGTTTTTCAAATCCCTGAATTGAGCTCCACTTCCTCTTTCCCCAAGTGTCTGGAGCAATGGTTTATATAACTGAGTGGGACAAGTTCATCGAGCGATCCATTGAGTTGTTCCGTGCAGATCCTGAGTTTGTAATTTCCTACTTCACATGCTTTTTTATTTCATATAGAAGCAGCAACTTGGAAAGCCTCTAAACAATTGCAATACTATGTGTGCAAGAACAATAGATGGTCATGGATGTTTTGAAAATACCTATAGTTGCTTCCTTTTTCTGTCTTTTAAGAAATACCAGGAGTACATGCAACAAGGCCACAAGAAGAAGCTTCCTGGGGTTGGGTTCAAGAAGCTCAAAAAGATCTTGAAGAAATGCAGAAGAAAAGACTACTGTGATCATTCCCACAAAGGCCATACTGAAGTAGAATCCCTTGACATCAAAACCATCCCTGATCATTGCCCAGGTGATCAAAAGTTTCCTTCTTCTTTTATCATCAGTTTCAAAATTTTAATTTAGCTTTCCTTGGTACTTCAATATGGTTATTCGAACCATGCATGATTTTAAGTTATGGTTGTGACAATTCAGGTGCAATAGTCCAACACCCTTTGTGGGTTGAAACCTTGATTAAGTCTATTAAAATCCCCCTTAATTCTTTTTTTTAAATCATCCTTAATTTTTATTGTGCAACTTTTAATTTTTGACAATTCAGGTGCAAATCATGATTTATTTTACTCAATACTCATGTTTGTTGTCACTGCACTGCAGATTCATTATTCCAAGCAAGGGCAACTGTTCAAGTCCCAAGTGCAAATTATGCACAAGGAAATTCTTCAAAGTCCTTGGCTTTGCGAGCTTATGGCATATAACATCAATTTAAGGGAAATCGAGGTCAAGCCAGGAAAAGAACCTTCTTTGTTTGATGGTTGTTCCCTGACATTTAAGGATGGAAAACCATCACTTACTTGTGAATTCTTTGATTCCATCAAAATTGATATTGACTTGACTTGTTGCATATGCTTGGTAAGTTCCTCAGTATCATTTTCTTGGATGAATTTGACCACAATTTTTGTGTATTATTAATTATTCACGACTGAATGTTTTCAATTGGATTGCACATATATTCACTGAGGTTGTTATTTAAAAATTATGTGTTGAAAATGGAAAAGCACTTTAATTCCATTATGGTGGTCCTTCACTTTTTTATTCATTAGATATTGTTAATTATGATGCTCCTCCGATCCATGACAGGACACAGTTTTTGACCCAGTGTCTCTGACTTGCGGCCATATATTCTGTTATATATGTGCTTGCTCTGCTGCATCAGTATCTATTGTTATTGAACTTAAGTCAGCAGATCCTAGGAAGAAATGTCCTTTGTGCCGAAAGGTAAGCTATCAGAGTGGCAGCGCTTAATTTGCCAAGGAAAAGTTCTGAAAGGATGATCAACTCGCAATGCAAGAATGTATATATGGATTATTTTAGCTTTGAGTTTTATTTTTTTTGGATATTTAGCAAAAAAATATGTTGTTAATTAGCAAGTACTTAATTTGGTCTTATACTTTTTAGATTTTTTTTGGGTAACTTTGTACTTTTTAGATTATAGAATAATATAATCTTACGTTATTTTGGTATGTATGGTGATTATAATTTAATTTCATTATATATATATATATATATATATATTAATTTTATTAAAAAGTGTTGCACATAGATGGAAAGTAAAATAAGTGTTGTCTATGTGAAGTTGGTAATAGTTATATATCTGTTGCTTAAACATAAGGCAACGGTTTTGTCGTTGTTGCATATGCTATAGATTAATAAAACCGTTGCCTTTTATAAGCCAAAAGGCAACGGTTTTTGCCTATGTGAAGTTGGCAATAGTTATATATTTGTTGCTAAAACATAAGGCAACGGTTTCATCGGTGTTGCAAATGAGATAGATTAATAAAACCGTTGCCTTTTATAAGCCAAAAGGCAACGGTTTTTGCCTATGTGAAGTTGGCAATAGTTATATATCTGTTGCTAAAACATAAGGCAACAGTTTCATCAATGTTGCAAATGAGATAGATTAATAAAACCGTTGCTGTTTATAAGCCAAAGGGCAACGATTTTCTTAATAAAACCGTTGCATATTATGAAAGAAGAAACCGTTGCTGTTTATAAACCAAAGGGCAACGGTTTTACAAAATTGTTGCCAAATACAAAAAACCGTTGCCATTGACAATAGGCAACACTCACCTAGAGAACAGTTCAAAAACCGTTGCCTAAACTTTCAGCAACGGTTTTTGTACTTTAAGCAACGGTTTTGTGTCGTTGCAGAAAGTCAAAAATGTTGTAGTGGTTGTTACTTAAGCAAATGGTTAAAGATTCGATTTTTGGCTCTTTCGAAAGTAAAAGGCATTGCTGGGAGGGTCGCTCCGTTAGGTCACCCAGTACTCGAAATGATTAGTCACCCTGCTCAAATGGATAGATATCTTGAGAAACAAAAAAAAACGCAATGGGTTTCGATACTGTATCAGTGAATGTTTGACACGTCATATAAAATACTACGTCATTATGTTATTGTAAAGAAAAGTTATTTTGTCAAGTTTTTATTTGCTCTTTATTATTTTAATTAGTTTTTTTTTGTGAAGTGAACCAAGGGTATCTTTCGACTGACAACTAGAGACTAATCTCTTTCAAGGCGTAGAGATCACCAAAGTGGGTATTGGGGATGTTCATAAAAACTAGTTTCATAAACGGAACTAGATCCAAACTATTAAAAATATGTTTTGGATCCAAACTAGTTTATGATCAGCATCAGCGATCGTGATAAGTGCCTACCTCTCCCTTCATCGCATTTTCCATCACCGCCGTGCTCACTCTTCGTCACAGCCATCACCGCCGTGCTCTCTCTCTCTAGTCACCGTCGCGCGCTCTCTTTCTTTTCCATCACCACCATGCTCTCTCTCTCTCTCTCTCAAGAAGGAGCCAGAAAGCAACTTTTTTTATTTTTTTCATTTTGAATTCATGCTAACATGGAAACAGTTATGAACCGGTTTTTTAAAAGTGAACTGTTTTGATCCACTGCCTCAAACCAATTCGGTTCATTTGTAAATAACCAAACCATTAATTTGGTTCGGTTTAGTTCAGTTTGGATTTTACCTATATCCAACCCATGAACATTGTAACATCCCAAGATTCGATATTTAATCTAATATTTAATTTAATTTAGTTTTAGTTAAAGATAATAGGAAATTATAGACATAGGTGAAGTTTTATTAAGAGAATAGGGAACCTTAACCGACCAATTAAGCAACGTCCTGGGTCTCAGATTCATCTCAGTTCAAGCGAAACGAGAACGACACGTGAATACGCGCGCTTACGTTGGCAATATGCAGCCGACCGCAGCAAGTCACCTTGTGCTAACCGAGCATACGATTGGTCTTTTACTGCTTCTTTCTGATGGTGGCGACGCCTCTCAATTCCTCTATTCCATTGTGCTAAGCTCGAACCAAGCAACTTGCGCCTCGTTATTCGCGCTCACTGTACAAATGTCTCTTTCAATCACTTTATGTCCCTTTCAAGTCACTATTGGTGGCTTCCTCAAGAAGCCAATAAATCCCAGCAACATGTTCCAAGCTTCTCAAAGAAGCCTCCAATCAGAACCACACATTTTTTACAAAAGGGGAATAAAAAAAAGACTCACAACCAACACATCAACACTTCTTTTCTTTCTCTCCTACGTTTTCTTCTCTCCATTGGCAAGACAACTCCTTTCTCACTTCACATACAGAATCCACCCTCTTTATCTATAATCACCAAACCTCAAACACTTCTAAGAGTCAAGAACATTCCTTCTTATCCCTCTTAAGCTCCAAGTTCCTTTTTGGCGTCTTTGGAGCTCAGTTAAGGCGACACCGGAAGCTAAAGGGATCACGATTTGGGAAACTCATTCGCTGGGATCAAGCTCAACCTCAGAGTATCTTCTTATCTCTCACGGTTTCGAGGTAGGGAGTGAGTGTTACCTTAGCTTGGGTTTGGGTTCCTAGTGTGTTCATAACGGGTGCTAAGATTGGGTGGTAGCTTAGGTACTGGATGTAGCTAAATCTATGGGAAGAACGAAATAAATAAAAAGGGATCATTAAGTGAGTCATAAATATATTTATGTTTGCATACATGTTTTATTTGCTATCATGTTTACATGAGATGGTAATTTTTAGATATATAGGATAACATGTTAATGCTATATGAGCTTACAATAAGAGATTGAGATAGGAAAAGAGGTAAAACATTGGAAACCGAAATACGGAATGAATAATCACTAAGGAATGGTTAAGGTAGAGCGGTCGAATAAAAGGGTAAATAAGGGAAATGAACCGAGAGGAAATCTGAGGGAAAATGGTTAAATAGAGAGAATAAGTAAGGAGAAATGGTTGTGTGAACGGGTCATAGAAGACGCGTACTGGGTGCGTGCATTGATCGCATAAGACGTACACAGGGTGTGCGCAGCTGTTAGACGTGCAACACGTACGTGGGGTTGCACGCAGTTATGTCTCACACAAGGTTCCGAGCAAACGGAATCGATTAGGTTGTGCTCCTGGTCATAGAAGACGCGTATTGGGTGCGTGCATTGATCGCGTAAGACGCACAGGGTGCCCAGCTGTTAGACGTGCAACACGTACGCGGGGTTGCACGCAGTGATGGACACACCTCAGCTCCATAGAAGAAATCGGTCGGATGTGCTCCTGATCATAGAAGACGCGTACTGAGTGCGTGAATTGATTGCGTAAGACACATACTGGGTGTGCGCAGCTGTAAGACGTGCACTGGGTGCTCGCAATTATGGACACTCCTCAACTCCATAGAAGAAATCGGCTGGACGTGCAACTGATCATAGAAGACGCGTACTGGGTGCGTGCATTGATCGCGTAAGACGCATACTGGGTGTGTGCAGCTGTAAGACGTGCACTGGGTGCTCGTAATGATGGACACCCCAGAATCCGAGCATAAGTGGTGTAAGACGTACACTGGGTGTGCGCGGTCGAAGATAAAATAACGTAAGACTTTTAAAGGATGAATAAGATGGAAAAAGAGACCGAGCCGAGTAAATGTAGAGGCTAAGTAACAGAGCATAAGTGAACAAGGTCGGAAATTTAGGGTATGGAATAAAATGAAGAAATGTCCGAGGGAAAATTAATGGCCGAGCAAAATGTTAATTTTGTATGTATGCTGTATGTTTGAACCGAGTACTTGACTATGTGTATAACCTGCTTATTTGTGTATGACTTAGTAGTTCGGTATATCATATTAGAAACTACTTACTTAAGTTCTGTGTAATGCTCACCTCCTTACCATTTTTCATGTACTGAGTCCGAGCAAGCGCAGTCCCCGGCCAAGCAGGTTCACTCTCCCTCACAGGGAGAGTAGGTCTTTTTTTTTTTTTATAATAAACGGGGCTAAAAGCCCGAGACAAACCAACTACAAAATCATTCTTGGGAATGCAATCCCATAAGCCTCTTCACAGAGGATAGAGAAAATAAAGCTAGGAGCAGTAGAATAAAAAATACAATTGAAATCATCAACATTCCCCGCATTAGCTAATGCATCAGCACAACGATTAACTTCCCTATAGACATGAGAAATAATTATTTCGCAACCAGAATTCCTCAAAGCATTCACTTCTCTGACAAGGCTGAAACAGTGATGAGAGTTGCTGCACCCAACATTAATCAGCGTCACCGCCGCCTGCGAGTCCATTTCAACATGGAGCTTAGTAATGCCCAACTCCCTCGCCATACGAAGACCCCAAACCAGACCCCAGAGCTCAGCTTTCATAGTTGTGGAAATACTCAGGTACATTTAAAACCCCTGATGAAAGTCCCAGAGCTGTCACAGATTAAACCCCCACACGCCGCTCTAAGGCCCGAATTTAAAAACGACCTATCAACATTGAGCTTCATCCAACCTATAGGAGGTTTCATCCAAGAAATCAAAACCTCCCTTTTTTTGCCAATAATAGAAGCAGAGAAGTTGTTTGTATCAGTATCACCTATCACGTTGTAGTAATTTAGCACTTGCAAAGGGAGGGTGGAGGATAAATCGGATTTCCCTTCAAAAACCCACCTGTTCCTGTCACGCCAGATCATCCAGCCAGCTATACCAAAAATTCTTTGCCAATTCATATTATCAACAACGTAGCCCAAATATTTCAGGTTCATATTTAACCAAGAGTGAAGATTATCAGTAAAAAAGAGCTCAGAATGATTTGTATGCAGCAAAAATCTCCAGAATAACGTAACCAAAGGACAATCTCTAATCATGTGCATAATTGTTTCAGGTTCCGAATTACACCTAGGACAGAGATTAGAAGTTCCCATACCTCTTTTAACGCGCTCATCATTTGTCAGAAGCCAGGCATGACATAACAGCCACATAAAGGAGCGAATACGCTGAGGGCCCTCCCACTTCCAAAGCAAATTAAAATTGTCATTCACTGTTAAATAAATTTCTGTATCAAGTTGCATAATAATGGAATAGGCTGACTTTACAGTAAAACAACCACTGTTGTCCGCAATCCAAGCCAAGCAGTCATTGCCCGAATCAGCATTAGGAGGAAGAATAGCAGCAATCCTGTCACAGATGTGTTGTGGCAAAAGATTTTGCAGAATAGACCAGTCCCAATCTCCATTAATAGAATAGTGCACTACCGGATAATTTATACACCAATCAGGAATGTCCAGACCAGTGTAATCAGCAAGGCTAGGAATGCCCGATATCCATCTGTCTCTCCAAAATTTTGCAGTACCACCATTACCTACATTCCACAAGATGTTATTGTACACCTTTGGGAAAGCTTTGACCACACCCCTCCAGAGATTAGAAGCTCCAGCAGGCGGATTAGTCCCAATATTGTGCACATTCTCAACTTTATACTTAGATAAAAGCACTTTTTCCCAAAGAGCATCTTGATTATTTAGAAGACCCCAAGCCAATTTCATCATATAACACGAAGAGTATGAAATCCGAGTCCCCCTTGAGCCTTAGTAGAGCAAATAGTTTCCCAAGAAACTAGATGACACTTCCTACGCTCGTGAGAACTTACCCAAATAAAGCTGCGACATAATTTTTCTATCTCATTACAAATACCAATAGGAATCACTGATGTCTGCATCACATAAGTTGGAAGACTCATAATACAAGACTGGGCAAGAGTTATACGGCCAGCCAGAGAAAGAGAGCGCATCCTCCAACCACTCAACTTCTTTTTCACTTTATCAATCAGATAAGAGAAAGACGATAAAGAAACCCGAGAATGATGCATAGGAATGCCCAAGTATTTTCCAATCTCATCAGATACTGGTATGTTCATGTTATGACTTATTTGGGAAGTCAAGGTAGATGAAACATTACCAGAGAAAAACAGAGATGATTTTTGCAAGCTCACCTTCTGACCCGAGGCTTCACAGAACTGATCCAGAATATCAGTGATAATAGTAGCTTGATGCATAGAAGCTTCAGCAATTATAATGAGATCATCAGCAAAGAAAAGTTGCGAGATCCTCGGGCCTCTTCTACCAAAAGAAAAGGGGTCCACGAGCCATTATCAACCGCATCTTGGATTAAATGGGCCAACCTATCCATGCAAAGAACAAAAAGATATGGAGATAACGGGTCTCCTTGCCGGAGACCTTTGGAAGGATTGAAGGGAGCAGAAATGTTACCATTCCAGTTCACACACATAGAGGACGTTGAGACACTGCATAATAATATTTATTGTGTCCTCATTCAAACCAGCAATAATTAGAGTATCATGTAAAAAGTCCCATCTGAGTCTATCATAAGCTTTCTCCAGGTCTAGCTTTATAATCATAAATCCTTTCCTCCCTTTGAGATTTTTCATAGAATGAATAGCTTCCTGCCAGATGATAGCATTATCGATTCCATGTCTACCCGGAACAAAGCTGCATTGAGTTGGAGATATTATGTCATTAAGCAAACCCTTTAACCTATTAGCAATAACCTTAGTAATAGTTTTATAAATAACGTTACATAAGGAAATAGGGCGGAATTCAGTGATTCGTTGTGGAGGAGAAGTTTTAGGAAGAGCAATCACAGTCTGATTAACATCTTTAATTAAGCTCGGATTCTGGAAAATAGAACACACAAAACCATAAAAATGAACCTAGAGACGATCCCATTGAGACTTAAAGGCCAACAATACCCGGAGCCTTAAGATCTCCCATGCTAAAAAGAGCCCTCCTCACCTCCTCAGAGTACACATCTTGTGAAAGAGAATGTAGAGCCAGCTGAGACATTCGAGGAAAAGTTGAAAAACTGTGTAACCTGACAAAGGTAGAAGAATCAACAGAAAACAGATTCTTGAAATAACCAAGAATCATATCCTGTAAAATATTGTCCTCATATATCCAAACCTCCTCATCATTCATTAGAGCTTCCACCTTGTTTTTTCGTCTCCTAGCCATTGCAGATTGGTGGAAAAACCGAGTGTTGCGGTCACCCAAATTAATCCATTTAATCCGAGCCTGCTGAAACCAGTAAATCTCCTCATGATTCAACACTTCTTCATATTCTTGCCAAAGAGTCTTCTTTAGATCCTGAAGATAAGGATTATGCAACCTGTCAAGAGCACGGTGGATACCATCCAAGCGATTAAGAATCCTGCGTTTTTTATTGAAAATATTCCCGAACACCTCTTTGTTCCAAATAGAAATCTGAGATGTAAAACTACTGACATTATCATTCCACCCACGAGAAGGAAGCCAAGAGTTAGCCACTTGCACACCAAAATTAGGATGAGACAGCCACGAAGCGATGAACTTGAAAGGAGCTCGGAAAGTGTTTCTATTATGGCCGTCATTAAGCTTTAACCTGGTCCCTGTATGATCTGAGCCAAGAAGAGGAACGTTAATCACAGAAAAAGCCTGAAATCTCATCCTCCACATATCATTAACCATCGCACAGTCTAAACGCTCTTGGAGCTGACCCCTCTGCCAAGTAAACAAAGGGCCTTTACAACCTGCATCAGATAATTGGCAATCATCTAAACAATCCAGAAAATTAACAGCAGATAAATGGTTGAAAGGAGCACCGCCTTTCTTCTCATTAGAGAACAAAACTTGGTTGAAATCCCCCACAATGCACCAAGGATCCCTAGGTCTTTAGTCGAACATTTACAGTGAATATGTAATAAACTATTTTGGATATGTAAAAGTGATTATTTTAAGTATTATGGTTATGTACCACGGTGCTCTTTTGTAAACGTGTTTTTCTGGCACGATTATATGTTTTGGCGTTTATGCATTCAACAAAGAAAATTTTTAAGTCCTAAAATTAATTAAGGGTAATTATTAATTTGGGTGTTACAAACACCCTGGGTACAACCTCTCCCAACAAAGCCTTTTTCATACCCACAGCATGAGTCAAATCTCTAACATCATGATTAAAGAACCCAGTTATATATCAACTATGCTGGATTTTGTTGATTTTTATTATTTAAATTTTAAAAAAATGAATCAAAAACAAATTAAAAATTATCTTTTTGACGGATAGAATCAAGATAATTAGAATTAATTAGGATTTCTTATCATATTCCTGAAATCATCTTCCATTCTGTACTCATTTTCCTGAAATAAAAAGTCCATGGCCTCACAACAAATTCCAGAACCATACTTTGGCTAATTACCTTAAATTTATAGGGATGAAAATGGTCTTGATAGGCAATGATGGATCGTTTATCGCCGTCGTTATTATAAGGAATTCTAGGAGTAACGAACTAATGGCTTGATGACACTATTATGAGCCGTTTACCGGTTATCCGCAATTAATCGTTGTTTGTTGATCCGCGATCTCAGTGTTTTTTAGTCCAAGATATATAGGTTCGTGATATCGGTACTAATTGGTTCATGGAACTGGTCCATAACAATGAACAATGAGTATAGAAAAAAAAGAGTTGGAAGAATATATAATAAGAACATGAAAATAGAATAAGTTTCCTCCTTGAACTAGGAGGAAAACTTATATCCTTGAACCAGTAATATTTTGACACATGGACAAAAAATTAAAAACAAATAAAAAATTTAAAAAAAAGAAAAAAAGAAAATAAAAAAGAAGGAAACACAAACAACAGAAAGAGAAACACGAACATCACCGCCATCACCACCGTCCACCGCCACCACCATCGCGATTGTCTCTCTCTCCTTCGTTTTTTTTCCATTATTTGGGTGCTTTCTGTTTGACAAGTTCTGTGGTTGTACAAACAACACCCATTACCAATCCGTTTGTAACACTTCCTGCAACGCCTCAGATGTCAATTGGTCGAGTTGGAACCACTCCTTCAATTCAATATGGAATCTCCAACGTGCCTGTAAAACAATTTGTGATTTTAACTTCTGATTTTGTGTATTTATTATGACAGTTTAATTTTTTATTTTATATTGAGCAGAAATTACTTTGCTGCCTTGAGATCAATATGTATGGTTTTACTTTTTTAGCAAAATCAATTAAGCTTCGATCGGATCCTTCATTACATGCCCCTGACAAACCCGTTTTCGTTAAAATATCATCATTATTGACTTCTCGGTAGCTTTCACAAAGAAGAAATAGGATTCTTGTCTAGAAATATCATTATAATAATGATGGACCAAAGGTGAGTAGATTATTCTATTTATTTTCAATCATGGGTTTCTAACGGTGGCGGTGGGCGGTGGCTATGGTGATATGCTACTCTAGTCTCTAACTCGTTGATCTATTTCAGGCATTTGTGCTTCCTTCTTCTTTCTTTTACTTTTCTTTCTTTTATTTTTATTTTTATTTTTTTAATTTTTGTCTATGTGTCAAAATATTACTAGTTTAAGGATATAAGTTTTCCTCGTGGTTCAAGGAGGAACCTTATTCTGACATGAAAAATCCCAATTCACTTTTTTTTTGTCCATATTCCTTGCGGAATCCCCAAGAGCACCTTTAATACCAGGGAGCCATTGAGACTAATCCGAAGCGAACTGCGTGACTGGCTCTCCCAGCGGGATGTTTTTAGTGGGAATCGAACACGGAGCTACTAGCACTCGTGTCCCATTTCCCAAATTTTAGTTGGGGTTTTACACCAACTGAACCAAACCCCGTTGGTAAATCCCAATTCACATTAATTACATTGATTCTATTTTTCTAAAAAATAATTTTTAATTAACTTTAATTTTTAATTAATTTTGGAAATTAATAAATAAAAATTAATTAAAATAATAAGGACCAATTAATAATAAATCAAAATTGTCTTACACAGGAATAACATTATGATCTGACAATTCATATGACGTGTCAAACGGGTGAGCTTTTTACGGTAACAAAATTCACTGTTTTGGTCCGTGTAAGACAGCCCAGTTGGTGGCTGCAGGGACGCATAGGATTTTCCCCTCCCCCGGATCATGGGTTCTAGTCCCAGACTTCCCATGTAAAAAAAAAAAAAAAATCACTGTTTTGCAACTGTAGTGGAGAAATTGCTTTTTTCTTTCTTCCTTTACTAGTACTCCTCCGATTCTATTTATAACAAAATTCACTGTTTTGCAACGCTAGTGGAGAGATTGCTTTTTTCTTTCTTTTTTTACGAATTTTTTTAGAATTTTTCACTCCCAGCAATGAAAGTGGATAAATTTGTTGGAAGTGTGAAAATTTGATATAAATAGAATCAAAATAAAAACTCCAAAAAAAGTGTTATAGATAGGACAAGAGGGAATATTATACTAAAGCAGAGCAACAAGCAAGCTGAAATATGCTCATTTATTTTTAATCTAAAAGTTAGAAGGATTAAAAAACTATAACAATTAATTCGAGAGTCCATATCTTTTCTGTTTGCAATTCGGTCATGCCAATCAAGTCAATCTCAGCGACACATACAAGTTTCTTTATCAAGAATTTCTTGACATGTTTATCTCGGATCTTAGAAAGTAAATTATAGAAATGATTAAATGAAAAATGAGTTAATTTAAACATTTCAATGATTTTATTTTTAAGAAAAAAAATTGAATCACGTGTAGTCTTGTACGTATTGACATGAATAAACATGAATTGAACTTGTAGGAGTGGGCAGAGACTTAAAGCCAATGGAAGGTGCACATTTTTGAGCAGTGGTCTACGAACCCCACACTTTAGGCTCTAAATCTTTTTTTTTCGATGTGGTTCCATCGGAATATTTTTTGATACTCCGAATTAGAAAAATGCATTTTTTTCGATTACTCGTTTATTGAAAATTCATTTTTAAAGTCGAAAAATGCATTTTTCCGATTATGAGATATCAAAATATATTCCGATAGAACCCCATCAAAAAAAAATTGGGTTGGGAATTAACAACACGCCTAAAGTGTAGGATTTGTAAACTAATCTTCTATTTTTTTTTTTTGGGGCGAAGAAAATACACATTTAATTGAGGGCAACTCAAAGTCCCATCACCTTACAACAAAACGCAAGTACTTGTGATAAATTAAACTTCATAGAAAAACAAAGTTTATACAAATATATATATATACCGAAACTGAAGCTTGGCATCTATCTCTACAATATACGATAGAGAAGCATGAACCTGAAACAGTGGAGATGTAGCAGGAAAGGAATTGACAAGTACAGAAAGTAAAAAGCACACGATTCAGTAGCTTAGTAAACAAGAAATATATATATATATATATATATATATATATATATATATATATATATATATATATGTGTGTGTGTGTGTTGAGGGTCAAAAAAATGGAAAATACAATAATGAGATTTTGGGTTTGTAAAACTTGAGAGATTGAACAATGGTGAGGATATGGAGCTTCTGAAGTCTAGTGGTGGAGGAAAGTAAGCAAGTTTTGCACAATGACCTTTGTGGGGAGGGCAATAAGCTTCCCTTTTGCAACTCTCCACCCTTCCTCCCTCTCTGTCTAGTTCTATTGCTAAGTGTTTCTTGTTCCCTCCTTCTCTCCCTCTGTTTCGATGATCCCTTCCCCCTCTTACACCTCTCCTCTTAAGCTTCTTAGCTCCCTCACTTGTCACCATCATCCTCGTAAAACACCCTTACTTAGCTATTAAGCACTATTTTCCTCTCTGCACCCCTCTTACACATTACACAATTTTAGTTAGTCATTTTAAGCTTATCTTCCTAAGACAGAAACAAAAGGTTCCTTTTTAGTGATTATGTACCATGAGCCTATGCCTCCTATGCTTCCCTCTATTTCCTTATTGTTGCATAAAGTTCCGCTCTCCGGTCATTGTGCAAGTCCTCAAGAGCTTATATCACTCTTTGGGGCGGAGCTCGCTCAGAGCCTACCAGCCACAGTCCTCAGAAACTCCCAGAACGTCCGCCCAGCTGGCCACATTACCCCTTATGTACAGCTCTGTGGGTGGAAACCCCAAATATCCCTTCCTTCCTGCCCACGTACTGGGCCACTCTTCTCTTTTCTACTTGCTTCTCCATAATGGGCCTTCTATTTTCACTTGGTGACTCCTTTCTTGGTTTATTGTTTTGGCCCAATAAATTGATCCTCAATAATAGCCCCTTTTTGCAGGAAAAGGGAAAATAGTTGCCGCCCTTGGTTTCCGCGTGCGACGTGAGAGGGAACTGCCAATTGCAGTTTTCCCTTTTGCTGCAAAACCATCCACGCACGTCTCCCCACTACCATAACTGCTTCCTCATTATTTTGAATAGGCTTTGAGCTCCGCGCCACCTACATATTTTGCCCCTTTCTTCCTTTATTTGTAACGGTTCCTTCTTTCTTCTTCTTTACCTTCAAATTTCTAATTCCACAGCTTCACCATGTCTTCGTCCTCTTCCTCTTCTCCTGATAGAAGTTCAATGTCTCCCACTCAATCAGGCGGACCAACCGGTGACTCTTCTTCCACCTCTATCCCAAACATTCTTCTCTTCCACACCCTCCCTTCGCTGCCTCTGCCGAGGGCGGAACTTGCGAGTAGTGGGTCTCGCCGAGACTCGGCAGAGATTCCCATCCCCGTCCGCCCTTTCGCAAAGCCTCCCTCTTCTGGTAACTTGCTTGATTCTCCTGACCCGCAAACCCCGGTTGTTTTCCTGGCCGAAGCGAAATTGATCGCTCCTCTTCCCAGCGAGCGTGCTCTTGAAGTGGGTCCTCATCTTCTTCGTTCTCGTCTGGCCTCTGAAGAATTCCCTTGGTCTTCTCCCTGCTTTCGTGGTCGCATATCTGGTACTAGTGGCTGGTCTTCGTGGGTGAGTCATGTTTTCGTGCATGACCCGCCCTTTGTCAAGGTACTTGAGCAGGTTGGAATTGCTTCCGCCATCAAGGTTTCTCCTTATCTGGGCTCAAATAGGAAGGCGGAAGATCTTGAACTTTTGTTGCAACGGTGGTGTACAGCAACCCATACTTTCTTCTCTTCTTGGGGGGAGTTCGCCCCCACTTTAGAGGATGTTGTTATCTTGCTTAAACTTCCCGCTTTCGGGGAACACCCCCTCTCTTTTGATTCTGTGAGTTCGGACGTCATTGAAATGGCACAGCAACTCAAGGCGGCCACTTGGCAGAGCGCATGTCACTCTCGTGATGTCTTTGAGCGCCGTAGAGCGAACATGAGCGGAGGTTCCAAAGTGGCAGGGACTGGGTGCCTCATCCCAAAGGCCAAAAGGGTTAAGAAGAAGGATTCCTTGAAGTATACTTTCGCCACGTGGATCCGCTATTTCCATGGAGATGTTCACAATGGCTGCTTTGAATCAAGACCTCCTGTGGATTTGAATTTGAAGAGGGTGGCATTCGTTTCCTTTTGGCTTAGTAGATTTGTTTTCCCTGGTCCGTCCTGGGAATCAGTTAGTCCCGCTGTGTTCATTTTTGCTTGCCTCTTGGTTAATGGTATTCGTCTTCCTTTGGCACCGATGTACTTGGGCGGTTTGTATGCCCGCCTAGATCAAACAGCAGAACAAATGAGGCTCTCCTTTGGCCGTTTTTCCATTAGTTCCTTTCTGGACTTGGTTTTCATCCAATACTTTCTTTTCGAGCATTTTCCTGATTATGGCCCCATTCGCCAAACCGCAACTCCCCCTGTTACCTCTGATGATCCCACAGTCTTTCTTATTCAACCCCGTGTCTTTGGTTGGTTCAATGGCAAACCTAGGCGTCCTCTCCTTGAAGTAATTGACAACGAAGACTGCTTTGTATTTAGGCCTTTCCTCACAAATCTTCTACCTGGTTGTGAGGGTCTTCATGATATATATTTGGAGTCTTCTTTCAACACTCGGAATAATTCATCCAAGCGTACTGAAGGTACTTTCGATTTGTGGCTCATGATCATATCTCCTCGCTTTCTTCCTGGCTTTGTAGTCACAGACGCCCTTGGGTCTTTTGGTGGTGCTTTGTGGCCTTATGTATATAGGCCAGACCGTGTTTCTAGGCAGCTGGGCTTTGATCAAGCCCCTTGTGCGTTGACTCTCAATCCTATTGACCTTCCTTCTATTGTTGATGCTACTTTACTTAAGCCCCTTGCTTCTCTGCCTCCTTATGATGATACTTTGTTTGCTCCTCATTCTCGAGTGGGTCTTGTTCTTCAAGATTGGGTTGCATATCACGCTGCAGTTCTTGTTCATTTACGTGACTTTGAGACTGTTAAAAGTAATGCTCCCCCTCCCTCTGAAATGATTGCTTTGAGGGATCCTTATTATGCACCTATCTCCAAGAAGGACGTTGCTCTTGCAGGTGTGTCTCATTCCTTCCTAATTTCTTCTTTTCTTTGTTTCATACTATCTTTCACTTTATTATTTTAATTGCAGTTGAATTGGCCTCTTCCGCTCTCTCTTCTGCTTCCAAGAGGAAACATGCTGCTTCCCCTTCTGCCAAAGCCAAGAGTTCCAAGGCTTCCAAAGCTAAAGCTAAGGCCTCCGCCTCTGCATCTCCAAAGGCTTCCGCCCCACCCCCCAAAAAACAGAAGCGGGCGGCCACGTCCAGCCCGCCTATTTCTCAGCGTAGGGTTTCGCTTCGCCTGCGTTCTCGCTTTACTTCTTCAACTCCTACATCTGACCCTGTTGATTTAGGTGATTGCTCTTCTGCTGATGGCGAAATTCCTGCATCCGCCTCTCCTCCTGTGGTTGTGTTAGATGATAATCCTGTTCCTGCGTCCGCCCCCGTTCTCGTGGAGACTCATTCTTCTTGTCAAAGGAGTTCATCTACACCCTCCGTTCTTTTGGGAAGTTCATGTAGTCAAAAACATCAAGTTGAGACCTCTAGTGAAATAAATCAGATCCTGCTATCTACTCCTTCTCCGCCTCAAGGCTTGGATGTCATCACTAGCCCTTCCTCTCCGCCTCCAGGTTCTTAAGAATTAAGAATCATTTTCCTACTTCATGTTTTTTTATCCCTTTTCCTTATGGTCATTTTTATTTTCATTCTTTCTTCTTGATTTTAGTTCCGCCTTCTTATGCTATTTCCCCTTCCAAAGGCAATGAAGAGAATGTGTATCAAGCACCCGTGCAAGACGAGAATCCCCAAGATGAACAGTTGGTGGTAGAGCAATTGCAAGAAGAGCAACTGCAAGATGAGCATATTCAGATTGATTCTGATGTGATCGTTGCTACATTTCCCGCTGTTCCTTCTGATACTCTTACTGTTTTGGCTGATTCCCTAAAGCCCGCTGTTCCTATGCCTTCTCAATCTGAAACAGATCCCTTGATTGCTGCTAAAGCCATAGCTGATAGGTTAAGCGCAAATAAGCAATCTTCCACAGCTGCTGGTATGTTATCCACTTTCATGTCTCGACCATTTTCTTTATTCACTATGTGCTTCTCATGTTTGTTTTTTTTTAGGTAATCTGATTCCTGATCTTTCCCTTATCTTACCTCAAGGGGAAATTCAGTGGGTCACTTCCTTCCTTTCACTTCATGATGATATAATTGTTCCACCATCTTCTCTTCCGCTTCCTTTGCGTTGTTCCGCCTTCCGTGTCTTGGCTGACTTGTTACGTCGATTTAAAATACATAGCATTGAAGAGTTACTCTCAGAGCATTTAATCGGCACTCTCCAGTATCTTTCCTCCCTTCCTCTGTTAGGTTTTGATGGCGCATGGTTTCAGAAGCTTCATGATAGCATGAAAGCTATTGTGTCTTCCTTGGCTCCAACTGCTATAGAGGCGAAGGCGAAGTCAAAATCTGCTTTGATATCCAAGCGTGAAATTATTGCCCAAGAGGTACTTTCTTTTGAGGACAAGCTTGTAGATGCTCGTGCCCGCCTTGCTTTGGTTGATGATGAAATAACTTCTTTTGACGTTGGAGAAAAGGCTCGCTCGGATGCGCACTCTTCCATTGCTTCTCTTATTCAGTTCTGATGCTCTTTAATTATCTTGTACTGGCTTTTGTAATTCTTTCGATCTATGGATGTTGTTTATGTTTCTTTTTGCTTTGTAATGTTTTGGACCTGGCTTCGATGTTGTGTATGTTTCCTGCAATGTTAGTAATGGGCACTCTTTTGTCGCGTTTCTTTGTTCTGAATCCATTGCAATCTCTTGCATTTTCTCTTACAAACACTTAGTGTTCGCAAATCTGAAGGACAAGTGGGGTGGCCTCTATCCACTCATCCTTTATCCGTCGTGAAGGCGGGGAGTAGCATCCCATCGTTCCTTCCGATTTCCATGCGCTCTTGCACATATTACTCCATTGTGCTCTTTCACAAATCCTTATCCACGTGCTCTCCGCACGTTCCCTTTTCATCTTTGTGCTCTTGCACATTCTCGTTTTTATTATTTATCTCTGTGCTCTTGCACATTTTCCTTTTCTCTTTTTTTTTATCTACATCCTTTATTCATGTGTTCTTATTTGACTCCATCATCTTCTTAGTTCTATTGCTTTTACACTTTACAAGCAGCACGTCCTAATTTTTATTATTATTACGCCTTAGCGAACACTCGAGTTAATCTTGTAATTTAGATTTCTTTCCTCCCCTCTTCATTACCTTCTTTTATTAGTTCATACATTTTTGTCATTTTATAAAACTAACAGCAAGAAACATAAATAATTCAGCGCAATGCAGTGGTAATAGATTCATAATATAGTTCAAGAAAGGGGTTCTTCATATCATACAAAAATGATTCTTTCTACCAAGGCAATCATACATATTCCTTGTGCCTTTCAAAACTGAAGAACTGATTCTTACATTCATTTCTACTTCTAAGGATAATACTTCTTAATATATTTAAAATTCAAAGGTCCTATTTTCTTTTGATTGTCTGGATTGAGGAGAAAACAATACCCGTTGGGATGAGCATCTTGCACCATATAGGGTCCTTCCCACTTGGGCGCCCATTTTCCAGCATGAATATTCCTCATAACTGCATTCGTGGCTTTGAGTACCAGTTCTCCTTCATTGAACATCCTAGGCTTCACGATCTTGTCATACATTAGCATCACACGCCTCTGATGTCTCAACATCTCTTCCCTTGCCCTGTCTCTTTCTCCTTCTATGAGTTCCGCCTCTATCTCCCTCCGCCCTTCACTCCCACTGATCATCCTTGGTGAAGGCACAGTGACCTCAGCTGGCAACGTTGCTTCAGCACCATATACCAGGGAAAAGGGAGTGGCTCTGGTAGCACCATGCCTTGTCGTTCTATATGCCCATAAAGCAAGAGGCAAGTATTCGCTCCAATCAGTAGGCGTATCTCCTACCATTTTCCTTAAAATTCCAACTAACAGTTTGTTTGTTGCTTCCGCCTGGCCATTGGATTGGGGGTAGTAGGGTGTTGATCTGCCATGGATTATGTTGAAGTTTGCCAAGGTGTCCTTTACCCTTTCATTTATGAAGTGTGTTCCATTGTCTGACACAATCCGCTTTGGCAATCCAAATCTACAAATTATGTGCTCCTTTACGAATTTCACCACTGTTTCTCCATCAGCACTAGTAGTTGCTTCCGCCTCAGCCCATCTTGTGAAGTGCTCTGTTGCCACCAACATCCATTTCTTTCCTCTTGACTGTGGTTCTATAGGTCCAACAAAATCCATTACCCATGTATGAAAAGGGTAAGGCGTGTCCAGCCCTTGCATTTGTGCGGACGGAGCATGAATTTTGTCTCCATGTTTTTGGCAATCTTGGCATCTTCTTCTGTATCCCTTTACGTCGTCTTTCATTGTGGGCCAATAGTACCCAAGCCTCATCAACTCATAATACAAGTTCCGCCCTCCTAGATGTCGCCCGCACACTCCTTTGTGAACTTCTTCCATCACCCTTTCAATGTCATCCCCGCCTATGCATCGCAACGTTTCCCCGTTAAACGCTCTCTTAAACAACTCTCCTTTTTCACAAAAATACCGCTCCGCCTTCCTCTTTAGCGCCTCGCCTTCTGTTTTGTCTTCGGGGAGTATTCCTTCTTGCAATAACTTCTTCAAGGGGTTTCTCCAGTCCTCTTCTTCTACTCTGACCGCCTCCTCTTCTTCCCTGGCTTCCTGACACTGAATGCATTTTCTTTGAATTGCGTCACTTTCCGCCTTCATCTTGGGCCAATAAATCCCCACACGTTGGAGTCTTCTATACAATCCTGGGCCAAGTTGTCCACACATGCTTTCATGAAGCTTGCTCATCTTTTCTTTGCCCTCTTCCTCTGTCACACATCTCATCAGCAATCCCTCATTATTCTTCTTATATAATCTCTTTCCTACCAAATAATAATCCCTTGCTGCTCTTACCAGTATCTTGCTCCTTAATTGCCTTATCACATCATCTCTCCAACCCGCTTCTTTCTCCTCTTCAGTCCCCACCTTTTCCCTTTGCACCTTCATGAATGTTATGATTTTCTCTCCATCCCTCGCCTCTGCCTGACTTCCAATTGTTGCCAAGGCGTCCGCCTGCTTATTATCGGCCCTAGGGACGTGTTCCAACCCTTCCACTCTGAACCCTTCCATGAGCTTGAATGCCCGCTCCCTGCAAGACATCAAAGACGTTTCTTTTACTCCATACTCTCCCTTAAGCTGCTTGATAACTAGATTGGAATCTCCTTTGATCGTGAATCTTTCTACCCCCAGCTCCTTTGCTATCTTTAACCCAGCAATCAGTGCTTCATATTCCGCCTCATTGTTGGTGCAAGGAAACTCCAACTTGAGGGCGAACGACAAAGATTCTCCCCGCCCGTCGGTTAGCATCACACCTCCTCCTCCTTGTGGTAACGAAGGCGTCCCGTCAAACACGAGGGTCCACTGTGGGCTTCCTTTGCACATATTGACTCCAGGCATTTCTCCTCTCAATTCTTCCATCTCTTCATCTTCTATTGAGATTGGGCAGATAGCCATGAGATCCGCCAAGGCTTGACTTCTTAAGGCTGTAGGCGTAACCAATGTTATTTCATACTCTGTGAGCATCAAAGCCCACTTGCTTAACCTTCTTGTTAATACCGCCCCCTGCAGCAAGTGTCTGATTCCTTCAACCTTGGTCATTACCCAAACTTCATGGGCCTGAAAGTAGTGTCTGAACTTCTGAGCTGCATATACCAGCGCCAAGCATTGCTTCTCCTGAGGCGAGTACCTCAGTTCTGCGTCTTTCATTACTCTGCCAAAATAAGCCACTGACCGCTCTGCTCCATCCTTCTCTTGTGCTACTAAGCCATTTATGGTGTCTCCAGAAGGGGCTAAATATACTTTCAGTGGTACTCCCTTCTCTGGTGCACTCATGACTTGGGGAGATATCAACACCTCCTTTATTTTTTGAAAGGCGGACTGATGTTTCTCGGCCCACATAAATTCCCTACCATCCTTTGTCAGATCTTTGAAGGGTTTCAACAGTTCGCTCATAGCTGGTATGAAGCGTTGTATGTAGCCCAACCTCCCAACCACTCTTTGTAATTCCTTCCTTGTCTTAGGTGCCTCCATTTCCTGTATCGCCTTGACTTTCTCTTCATCGGTTGATATTCCATCCTTGTGAACCTTGAACCCCAAGAACGCTCCTGATGCTACTCCGAATTTGCATTTTAAAGGATTCATTCGTAGCTTGTACCTCCGACACCTTTCCAGCACGCTCCTTAGATGCCCTACATTATCTTCTTTCCTTCTGGATTTCACCACTAAATCATCTACATAGTCTTCCACAAAATCGTGCATTACATCATGGAATATGACTGTCATGGCTCTTTGATATGTCGCCCCCGCATTTTTCAAACCAAAGGGCATCACCACATAATGAAAGTTTCCCATAGGGGTCCTAAAAGCCGTCTTCTCTTCATCTCCTGGGGACATCCGAATTTGATTGTATCCTCTAAATCCATCCATGAATGAGAACCTTTCATGGGAGGCTATGGCATCTATCATACTGTCAATGTGAGGTAGGGGAAAATCATCCTTCGGACAAGCTTTATTGAGGTCTCTGAAGTCTACACAACAGCGGATCTGACCATTCTTCTTTCTCACAGGGACAATGTTAGCCAACCATTCTGGGTGTTGAATTGGCTTTATGAACCCTGCTTCCAGTAGTTTCTCTACCTCTTTCTTTATTTGGGCTTCTACCTCAGGGCTGAACCTTCTTGGGTGTTGCTTTATAGGTATCGCCCCTGGCCTTACCTCCAGGTTGTGTGTCACCAAGCTCCTGCTCAACCCAGGCATCTCAGTATAACTCCATGCAAATACTTCTTTGAACTCTTTCAGCAAGGCTACTAATTCTTCTTTTTCCAGGTCACCCAAACCTTTGCATATGAACAATGACTTCTTTTCGCCTTCCGCCTCCCCCACATTTATTTCTTCTAAATCTCCCATGATTCCTTGTCCGCCTGCTGTAACTCCATAATAGTTTTCCCTTTCGCCTTGCAACACCTCCACTGGTGCGTGGAGTGTGCTCCATAATCCGGGGCTGACTAGTTCTTTAACTTTGGGTCTAGCCAACCCCGCCTCATCCTATAAGATCCTCCATGTCATGGTGCCATCAGCAAGGCGGCACCTCTCAATCCTTCCCCGTTTGGGCTCTTCTTGCTTTCCTTCTTCCCTGTCGCCTTGTGGCTTCTTGAATCCGCTTGTAGAAGCTCCGCCTTCACCTTTTCCCTTGAAAAAGCGTACAGGTTCCATCTTTTGGATTGTGTTAGCGCCCGTGGGGGCGACTTCTTTGAACACAGAAGCCTCAATCATATGAAGCTCAGATGCTTCGAATGGGGCCCGGACTGCTGGTTCACAATGTTCCCACCTCTATAGTTCGACTTTACGCATTGAAGGAGTGTAGACGGCACACAGCGATGTTGGTGGATCCAAGGCCTTCCCAGCAGTATGTGGTAACTAGGCTTCCCTGCTACAATCTGGAAGGTATTGGGCGTTGCAATGGCTCCCACTCTCAGGCGAAGCACCACACCAGCTATCACAGTCACTGTTGCTCCATTGAATGCATTTAGTCTCATGGTGGATCTTTGCAACCTTTCCGCCCGTACTCCTAAAGCATGAAAGACATCTATTGGAATGATGTTGACTCCAGAACCATTGTCAACCAAGGCTCTTCTCATGGTGACGCCTTCCACACTTGCCTCTACATACAATGCTTTGTTGTGGCAGAAACCTTGTTCACACTCGATAGGCTCTTTGAAGATGAGGGCTGTGGCATGTGCTTTTGACAGTCGCGTCAAGGGGGCGTTGGGTGAACATAGGCCGCCTCCATGCCTCATTATGGCTTCTACTAAAGCTCCAGCCGCCTCTGCTTGTACCTCTTCGCCTAAATTCAGCTGGGCGAACAGAATACGAAACCCCCTTGTCTTTGCTATTCCTTTTCTAAGTATTTCTCCCAACTCTCCTTCTTCATTATCCACCATTTCTTCATCTTCTAAGAGCTGCTCTTCTATTCCATTAATGGCATTCACCCCATGATTTGGCAGGGGGCGAACCCGCAGGTCTTCTTCCCTTGGCTGCTCAGGCAGAACCAACTTCCCTTGTCCTACCAACCTGTGGAAAATACGCCTTACTACATAGCAAGACATAGTACCATGAGTGTTCGCCTCTCTGTGAATGGCGCAGTAGCGCGGGTCATCCATCTGCTGACTGGTAGGCGGACGGCGTCCTTTGAGAAAATCTTTCAAGGTATCTTGTACACCTATTCAACCCCCCCCCCCCTTCTAGGTGTATTCCTAGGGTTCCTTTGTCTCTCCAACCACCAATTGCGATTTCCTCAATTGGTATCAGAGCTCGGTCGAAAGACACGAGCATAAGAGCTTTTTCGTAAAGATCCTTTAAGAAAATCACAATGGGTTCTACGAATTCCTTTGGTGGTGAAGGTGCTTCAATAAGTCGTCCTCCATTGTTTACCGGAGAAGGCTATGCATATTGGAAAGTTAGAATGAAAATCTTTATCCAAGCCATAGATAGTGAAATTTGGAAAGTAGTTGAAAAAGGTCCTCATATCCCCTCTAGTTTAGTTGAATGTGTAGAACAATTGATCCCCGAGGATAAGTGGAAGGATGATGATAGAAAGAAAGTACAATATGATTATAAAGCAAAGAATATCATTACCTCCGCTTTATCCTATGACGAGTTCTTTAGAGTTTCTCAATGTTCTAGTGCTAAGGAAATGTGGGACACTTTACAAGTGACTCATGAAGGAACTAGTGAGGTTAGGAGAGCTAGATTGAATGCTTTAATGCGTGATTATGAATTGTTTCATATGCTTCCAAATGAATCTATAAATGATATGCAAAAGCGTTTTACTCACATTATAAATCATTTACTTGCTCTTGGTAAAACTTTTCTACAAGGTGAACTTTCTAACAAAGTGTTGAGATGTTTAGACAGGAATTGGCAACCAAAAGTAACGGCTATTGTTGAATCTAAGAATTTGGATGCTATGGATCTAGCAACACTTTTCGGAAAGCTTCAAGAACATGAAATGGAGCTTGGACGATTAAGTATCAATGAAGAGTCGGATAAGAACAAATCAAGGAAAGGACTTGCTCTTAGAGTCAAAAGTGCATATAAAAAGAAAGATAGTTCCGATGATGATGATAGTGAAGATTCCGATTCCGATGTTGATGAAAAAGACATGAAACTTTTGTTAAAAGAGTTTGACAAGTTTCTAAGGAGAAAAGGAAGGTTGAACAAGGACAAAAGTAAAGAGAAGGATTCCCCACACTATAAGACCAAAAATTCAAAAGAAGGTGTAGTTTGCCATGAATGTGGAAAGCCCGGACATCTCAAGTACTCATGCTCTAAGTATCTCAAGAAGAAGGAGAAAGACAAGAAAAATTCTAAATCTAAAAGAGCATACATAGTTTGGGATAGTGATGAAGATAACAAGAAAAGCACATCGAGTAGTTCATCGGATGATGAAGAAGCTGCTTGTCTCAACTTGATAACTTTAGTAGATGATGAAGAACAAAGTTCAAATGATGAATCAAGTTATCAAAGCGAGGATAGCAATGTAAGTGAATCTAAATCCGAAATTTCTTCTAAATATGAATTGTTACATAATGCTTATGAAGAAATGTATGAACAACTTGAAAAACTAGCTTTGAAAAACATTGAAAGAAAGAAGCTCATTTTGAAACATCAAAAAGAGATTTTAGATCTTCAAAAACAAGTTGATGAGCTTAATCTTGAAAATGAAACTCTTGATCTTATATATGCTAGTTCTTCTTGTGATTGTGCTAGTAGATTGAATATTGTGGTTGATTGTGAGAATTGCAAGTTGCTTAAAAATGAAAATGCTATTTTGAAAAATAAGCTTGCAAGTTTCTCAAATGGTGATATTAGATTGCGCACATTGTTAAATTTTCAAAGAGAAAATTCAAACAAGTTTGGTTTGGGTTATACTAATGCTAAGAGTAAATCTCATAGAAATGTTGTTGATTTTTCTAAAGTTGATTTTTCAAATCCTCCAACATGTTTCTATTGTGGTACTCATGGACATACTTCAAATGTGTGTTATGTTAAAGTGCATGGTATACCTAAAGGAAATTTTGTTTGGATGAAAAAGGGTGAAAGTCCCTACACTAACAAAAATGGATCCAAAACCATTTGGATACCAAAAAGCAAAGCATGATTGTTTTGTAGGTTTTATTGAAGATGCAAATGAATGACACATGTTCTCAATTGGTCTCAACTATGATGTCTATATTCACATCTTCAATTGGTATCACACTTGCATCTTAAGTGAATGTCCTACAAAGTGGTAATATTTGATATTGATATATTATCTTAATTGGTATCTTCTCAATTGATATTACTTTTCTAAATGTTTAGTTAATTCAATTTGTATCATTGAGAGATTATTAGTTGATTATCATGTTTTTGTGATTATTGATTCTTCTTTACATTGATATCTTCTTTGTTAAGTGATATTATGATCTTTTTAGTTCTCAACTGGTATTATATTTTATTGTTATATTCTCTTACCAATTGATATCACATTTCAAAGTAAAGCTCTATTGTATTTGTTCAATTGGTATCAATGTTGTGAAGAAATGATCATTGATTTCTTACCTTGACTTAGATGTTATATTTCAATTGGTATATATTACTTTTTGATAATGCCAAAGGGGGAGAAATATGATGTTTTGAATTAAATGAAATGTTTCTCAAATGGAGAAATAAATGGTATGTTTTTAAAACATGGGAGAAATATGATATTATATTTGGAGAAAGGTTGTTTTGTTGTTTTTATGTAGGTTGAGCTAAGTTGTTTAAGATAGGGGGAGAATCAAGCTTCTATCTCAATTGGATTCAAGTGTTATAGCATTGATTGAGAGGGAGAAAGAGTCTTCTCAAGTGATCAAATGTTTCAAGCATCAACAACTTCAAATGATTTCAAAACATGGATTGTCATTTTCAAAAATATTCATCATGTTCATCATGGAACTAACATCCTTCCCCTTTTTTAAGTATCCCTTCTTTGTACCAGTCTTCCACTAGCTGATACACTAGCTCCTTGGAAATAGGCAACTCGGGTGGCTCTTCATCTTTCCCATATTTCCGAGCCGGAGGGGTTTCCTTGTAGCTCTTCTTCCTCCCCCGCTCTTCCGCCACATACGCCTCCAGCAGGGCGTCATCTTTGGCTCGTTTCCCCTGTCTCTTCATGGCTTCGGCCACGTCCGCTCCCTTTTTTATTAGTTCTGAAAAAGTAGCTACTTCACTCAGGGAAAGAAAGATCTGGGCACCATCTTCAACATTTTTGATACACTCATAGACCAAGTCCGCCTCAGGTAGAGTTTCTCTGCAATGGAGCGCTTTATCTCTATATCTCTTGATGAAGGATACCAACCCTTCCCCAGGCCTCTGTTTTACTGGCCCCAAGTCCATGATATGCAACACACCTTCCTCTTCTAGAAACTTGTTGCAAAACTCTGCTACCATGTCTTCCCAAGTGTGTAGCGATCCAGGGCGGAGTTTACTATACCACGTGAACGCTCTCCCCACAAGCGACTTTGAGAACTCTCTGAGGCGGAGACACTTATTTTGACTATGAACTCCCAAATCATCCAGGTCAGTCATGATGTGTTCTCTCGCGCTTCCTGTTCCATCAAATTTCCTAAAGGCGGGCGGTACATACCCAGCTGGGAATGGTTGAGCGAGCACCTCAGCAGTGAATGGGAGCTGGACTTCGATCATCCTCCTAGCTCCCCCTTTGTGGTCTTCCAGCATTTTCTTCAGTTGGGCTTGAGTGACAGGGGCATCCTCCTCCATTCTCACGAGCGGCTCTTCTACCCGAATCCTCCCCTCTTCAGTTTCCTTCCTGGCTAGTTGTGTCTTCATTTCTGCCATCATTTTTGCCAAGTTATCTTGGTTGGCCAATAGAGAGGAGAACAAGGCTGCTGGGACTGTGACTTGCGATGGGCCCGCCCCCTGCTCGAGAGAAGGAATTTCCATTTCCTTCAAGAGATTCAGCAGCGGCTCCGTCTCCCGCCCAGGGGAGGAAACTGGATCTCTTCTCGAGCCCTGAGGCTGCTCCATGGGCGTTTCTTCTTCTGGGAACTCCAAGTTGAAGGACAACCTTCTTGGCGTCACAGGCTCTTATCCGTTGTTCGTCATTGTTCAATCTCCCCAGCGGAGTCGCCAATTGTTGAGGGTCAAAAAAATGGAAAATACAATAATGAGATTTTGGGTTTGTAAAACTTGAGAGATTGAACAATGGTGAGGATATGGAGCTTCTGAAGTCTAGTGGTGGAGGAAAGTAAGCAAGTCTTGCACAATGACCTTTGTGGGGAGGGCAATAAGCTTCCCTTTTGCAACTCTCCACCCTTCTGCCCTTTCTGTCTAGTTCTATTGCTAAGTGTTTCTTGTTCCCTCCTTCTCTCCCTCTGTTTCGATGATCCCTTCCCCCTCTTACACCTCTCCTCTTAAGCTTCTTAGCTCCCTCACATGTCACCATCATCCTCGTAAAACACCCTTACTTAGCTATTAAGCACTATTTTCCTCTCTGCACCCCTCTTACACATTACACAATTTTAGTTAGTCATTTTAAGCTTATCTTCCTAAGACAGAAACAAAAGGTTCCTTTTTAGTGATTATGTACCATGAGCCTATGCCTCCTATGCTTCCCTCTATTTCCTTATTGTTGCATAAAGTTCCGCTCTCCGGTCATTTTGCAAGTCCTCAAGAGCTTATATCACTCTTTGGGGCGGAGCTCGCTCAGAGCCTACCAGCCACAGTCCTCAGAAACTCCCAGGACGTCCGCCCAGCTGGCCACATTACCCCTTGTGTACAGCTCTGTGGGTGGAAACCCCAAATATCCCTTCCTTCCTGCCCACGTACTGGGCCACTCTTCTCTTTTCTACTTGCTTCTCCATAATGGGCCTTCTATTTTCACTTGGTGACTCCTTTCTTGGTTTATTGTTTTGGCCCAATAAATTGATCCTCAACAATATGTATATGGCTTAGATTGCACTTCTGAAGAGTTCATATGGGATCTTCAGGAATCAATCTAATAATAAAGGAAATAAGGAATTCACAGAGTAGTATAGGTTCAGCAATGAAAGAAAAATTACACCAAGAGAGAAAATGAATCTTCCAATTATTGCTTGCCTTCTCTCCTCTACCCCACCTAATACGTATACTAATTCCATCCCCACAGATACCCTTTCAGACGTGTGCTTGGCAGCCTCACACGCCCAACACCTTCTTTTCTTTTTCCTGCTTCAGAGCCTTCCACGTGTCCATTGGCTTTAACCGAATTTGTCCTATTTGCAGTGGTTTGCTCTCCACTAGTCATTGGACTAATTTGCCCCTCTTCACTCTGGATTATTACATTACTCCCCCCATTGAAATCAACCTTGTCCTCAAGGTTGAATGTTGGGTAGCTCCTCTGAAACTCTTTTTTGTCCTCCCAAGTGGCCTCAGTAACATCCATTCCTTCCCACTGTATTAGAAGTTGGGGAATTCTCAGAGTTCCTTTCATGATCTCTCTAGTGTTTAGAATTCGAGCTGGATTGAGAATAGGGCCAGCAATGTCAATGGTTAAGGGTAATGGTATATAAGTAGAGTTGTTTGTACCATTGTATCTCTTCAACTGTGAAACATGAAATACTGGATGTATTTTAGTCTGCTCAGGTAGCAATAATTTGTAAGCAACTGACCCAATGAGCTCTATAATTGGAAAGGGTCCAAAATACCTAATTCCTAGTTTTTAATTCTTTCTTAATGCCACTGAATGTTTTCTGTATGGTTGGAGTTTGACTAAGACCAAATCTCCTATTTGAAATTCTTTATGTCTCCTTTTTCTGTCAGCATACTTCTTCATCCTTTCTTGAGCTCTACTGAGGTTGATTTTTAGCTGAGCTAGGAGTATATCTCTTTGCTGCAACATCTCCTGGACTGAGGCTGTATCTGCTGAATTCTAGCTATATTTGATTACTGAAGGAGGATCTCTACCATAGACGAATTTAAATGGTGTTGTTTGAATACTGTTGTGGTAATATGTGTTGTACCAAAATTCTTCCCAAGGTAGAAATTTGGTCCAAGTTCTAGGATTATCATAAGTGTAACATCTCAGATACATTTCCAGACACTTATTCAATGCCTCAGACTGCCCATCAGTGTGAGGGTGATAGGCAGTAGAAAGTTGTATAGTGGTGCCACTGAGTTTGAGGAGTTGCTGCCAAAAAGAGCTTGTAAAGACTTTATCTCTATCCGAAATAATTGAGCTGGGAAAACCATGTAGTTTAACAACTGAATTGAGAAAGGCCTCTGCAACCTTTTTGCTGTTGAAGTCAGTCCTGAGTGCTGTAAAGTGAGCATACTTTGAGAGTCTGTCGATTACCACCATAATTGCTGTGTAACCGTCTGAAGGAGGAAGACCCACAATGAAATCCATGGCAATGTCCTCCCATATTTGATGAGGAATTGGCAAGGGTTGTAGGAGTCCTGCTGGTAAGGATGTCTCAGTTTTAGCTTGCTGACAGATGTTGCAGTGCTGCACAAATTCTGAAATGTCCTTATGCATGCCATTCCATAAAAACTGAGCAGAGATTCTTGCCACTGTTCTTGCTACTCCTGCATGACCTCCTAATGGTGATGAGTGAAACTCATTGAGTACCTGTTGGACTAAGGCATGACTTCTTGGTAATACCAGCCTTTCCTTCCAATATAGAAGGTCATCATGCCAAGAATAATTTGGATGTACAGGATTTCCTTGAATGCAACTGTGTATGACTGATTGCAGTGTGTGATCCGTACCTTGTGCAGCCTTTAGTGCCTGAATGAAATCTCCCTGTAACTGTGACCATGCCATGAAGAATGATCTAGAGAGAGCATCAGCTGCCAAATTCTCTTTTCCTGGCTTGTACTCAATAGAAAAATCATAGCCAAGTAACTTGTGAATCCAGGCATGTTGCTCAGGTGTCTGCAATGTCTGATAAGTTAAGCTCCTAAGACTTTTCTGATCTGTTCTGATTATGAATTTGTGGCCCAGTAAGTAATGTCTGAATTTAGCAATGGCTTCAGTTATTGCATAAAATTTCCTTGTATATGCTGATTGCTTTTGAAGTCTAGGGGAGAGTTTCTTAGAAAAATAAGCAATTGGATGCTTTGATTGGCTCAACACAACACCAATTCCAGTGCCTGAAGCATCAGTCTCTAATACAAATGGCTTAGAGAAATCTGGTAAGGCTAACACAGGGGCATCAGTTATAGCTTGCTTCAAGGCCATAAAAGCATGATCAGCTTCCTCAGACCATGCAAACTGGTCTTTTTTGAGTAAATTAGTTAAGGTATTAGCAATTGTGGCATAGCTCTTCACAAATCTTCTATAATAGCCTGTAAGACCCAAAAATCCTCTCAATTGTTTAACTGTTTTTGGAGTAGGCCATTGTAAGACTGCTAGGACTTTGTTGTCTTCCATGGATACTCCAGCACCTGAAACTGTATGGCCTAGGTAATCGATTTCTTGTACACCAAAGGAACACTTTGACATCTTGGCATATAATTCATTTGCTTCCAGAATTTGCAAAACCTCTTGTAAATGCTGTAAATGAGAGTTCCAAGAAGGACTAAAAATCAGGATGTCATCAAAGAAAACTAAGACTGATTTTCTCAGTAGTCTCTGGAATATGTCATTCATCAGATTTTGGAATGTAGCAGGAGCATTTGTGAGGCCAAATGGCATAACAAGCCATTCATAATGCCCCTGATGAGTCTTAAAGGTTGTCTTATGCCTATCAGTAGGATGCACCAAGATCTGATGATACCCAGACCTTAAATCCAATTTGGAAAAGAACTTAGCACCAAATAATTCATTAAGAAGTTCTTCCACAGTTGGAATAGGAAAGCTGTCTTTAATTGTGATTGCATTAAGTTCCCTATAATCAGTATAAAACCTCCACGAACCATCTTTCTTTTTGACTAGAATGATTGTTGATGAAAAGGGGCTAGCACTAGGGACAATGATTCCTTTATCAAGCATCTCTTTCACCATATTCTCAATTTGTTGCTTTTGACTGTGAGGGTATTTATATGGTCTGACTTTAACTGCATCAGTACCCTGCATTAGAGGAATCTTGTGGTCCTGTGATCTTGTTGGAGGTAACCCTTTGGGTTTGTCAAAAATACTTCTGTAAGTGTACAATAATAGTGCTATTTCAGGCTCTAGGTTATCAGGAATGTTCCTCCAATTATCCACTGTACTAAACTCAGATAGAATTTGTAGGCTAAACAATTCATCAATTGCATCAGTTTGTTGTAGTCTCTTCAAATAGTTGTACTGAGCTTGAGTAGCAGGTTTTTGTCTTTCACCATTCAGGGTAATGAGCTTTTTATCTTTGTAAAATTTAATAGTTAGAGCACTATAGTCAGCAATATGAAGTCCTATAGTGGCTAACCAAGCAGCACCTAGTATTAAGTCAGCTCCACACACAAGTAATAAATAGACAGGTAAATTAAGCACCTGACCCTGTACCTGAACTTTGAGTGCTTTAATCATACCAGCAGTGGTTAGTGCATTTCCATTTCCCACCAGCACTTGAAATCCAGAATCTGGTTCAACTGGCAGCTTCAAATGATGAGCTAGTCTAGGCTGTAGAAAATTATCATTGTTGCTACTGTTTAAGAGAATTTGAATCTCCTTGCCATTAATGGTTCCTTTAAATCTCATAGTACCCACACCCGAGGCTCCATTCACGGCATTTAATGACAAATGATGGATCAGTTCAGCTTCATTTTCCTCATTGATCTGATTTGTATCTTGTTGCTCAAACTCCTTGTTTTCAGGTTCTTCATCCTCCATTTGCATCAACAGATACTGCTTATTTGGACATCTGTGACTTGCAGAGAATTTCTCATCACAAGTGAAACACAAACCCCTCTCCCTTCTAGATTGCATTTTTGCAGGAGACATTCTTTTGACATTTGTAGGTCTATTAGCTTGCCAATTAGGTTTTTGGTTTGGTGTTTGAAGCAATGGCTGTTGCAGGGGGTTATTAAAAGAAGTAGTGCTGGATCTATGGCTAATATAGGTATTAGATCTGCCTTTAAAATTGTATTTGTCCTCATACAATCTAGCTAATGAAATTGCTTTCAGTAATGAGTTTGGAGCTTAGGCAATTACATCACGTTTCATATCAGATTTTAGTCCACTTATGAAACAATCCAATAAGGCCTCAGCACTTACACCATAAATTCGATTGGCTAGTGCTGTAAATTCCACATAATAGTCATTAACAGTACCAGTTTGGTTAAGTTTAAACAGTGTGGATCTAGGTGAATCGAATGGTGATGGACCAAATTCAAGTTCTAGGGATCTTACTAATGTTAACCAAGAGAAAATGGGGTTGGATCTGTGCATCATTTGAAACCACAGCACCATGTTTTTCTCAAAATGCATAGCAGCTATTGTTATGCGTTGATCATCTGGAGTATTATAATACTCAAAGAACTGTTCGGCCTTGAATATCCAGTGTAAAACTTCCGATCCATCAAACTTTGGAAAGTCCAGTTTGACACTGCGAACCTGAAATGGATATTTGCTAGCTCTTGAGTTCTGTCCTCCACTAGCTAGATCTGCACGTAGATCATCAACGACTGCCCTCAACCCATCAATCTCAGACGCATGCTCACGGTCCTTTTTTTCCAGTAACTCTAGGATTTGACGAATCTCAGGTGAAGCTTTGTTATCAGCCATAGTGGAGTTATGAAAGCACCAATGAAACAGTGGAGATGTAGCAGGAAAGGAATTGATAAGTACATAAAGTAAAAAGCACAAGATTCAGTAGCTTAGTACGTAAGAAATATATATATGGCTTAGATTTCACTTCTGAAGAGTTCATATGGGATCTTCAGGAATCAATCTAATAATAAAGGAAATAAGGAATTCACAGAGTACTATAGGTTCAGCAATGAAAGAAAAATTACACCGAGAGAAAAGGAATCTTCCAATCATTGCCTGCCTTCTCTCCTCTACCCCACCTAATACATATACTAATTCCATCCCCACAGATACCCTTTCATACGTGTGCTTGGCAGCCTCACACGCCCAACACCTTCTTTTATTTTCCCTGCTTCAGAGCCTTCCACGTGTCCATTGGCTTTAACCGAATTTGTCCTATTTGCAGTGGTTTGCTCTCCACTAGTCATTGGACTAATTTGCCCCTCTTCACTCTGCATTGTTACAGAACCCACGCCATGTTTACTGTTCATTTTCATACCTTCTGTCTAGCCCTTCTGTCTATTGCTTTCATAGCTTAATATGGTAGCCTTTTTTAGTTTACCCATTTTACTAACGTAGCCTTCGTTTGCAGCGTTTGCTTCTCTCCGTTTTAAGTCGAAGTCCTTTGCCATTATAATCATTTTGGTCATCATTCGCTATATCTGCAGGTTCCCCCTACTTCAAAATTTAATCATTTTCTATCATTTGATATGTTTTCACGGTATCATTTTAACTATTTGTTGGCTCTGTCTATGGCTTCTCCCTACTTCTCACTTCTTGCCGAAAATGTTTGGAGACTTCCAAAAGGATACTCCAGCTGAGCGTAATGTTAGATTTGGTGTTAGAGAACATGGAATGCGAGCAATCTGCAACGGCATTGCCCTTCCTTATTGCCCTGTACTGCCATACAAGTAGTTGATGACATCCTCAAGCACATGGAAAGGCTCATATGGCCATCCAAGGTTCTTCCTTGTGGCATCTACCATCCTGTCTACCATCTTTTTACTAATAACATGATATTTTTATTACTAAAGCTCTATTTCCAATTACAGTTTTATTCTTGAATTGTGTGTTTTGAGCACAAGCTAACTAATGCTGGTTCTTTTGGAGAATGTCCTTGGAAAATTCAGTATTTTTGTCACAGGCTGCTTTCAAGGCTGCACAGCAAACACATGATGGTAGATATGAGGAATATGACTTTATTGGATGACATCTTAGTTCTTCTATGAGCATTTAGTTCTTTTGTGTCCTGTGGTGTCTGATTCATGTTGCTTTATTTCATGTCAAAACAGTCTAACTCTGCCATATTTGAGCCATTGAGGAGCAGGCTACAGCTGATGGAGCTCACCATGGATCGTCTAAAGGTTTGAATTGAATCATTCCTTACTCATTCTGTGATTCTGTCTTTTTTTTCCTGGCATTTTTGGGCTATTTATTCTTGCTTTTTCCATTGCCCTTCATGTTTAATCCACTAATTATCAGAATTTTAACATTGTCAAGCTTCTGAGATTGGAAAGGATGTCAATCCTCTACGAAAGCACTTATCAAAGGGTTTGGAAGAATCCTCCACGAACTCTAATCGAGTATGATTTTTTAGTAGCAGAAAGGAACAATCAATGCCATATGAAGTCATATCAAGGTAAAATACGCACAACTTTTCACCAAAACACGTCCATTTATAGTGGTTTCATTATTGAGGCTTGCTTTTTTATCCTTTGTTACAGGTTTTCTAAATTATGCCCTAATGGTTTTTAGCTAAAAACAATTAATCAAAGATGTGATACCAAAACACGTCCATTTATAGTGGTTTTTTCGTCAGTTTTGGACAACAGATACATTGCTCCAACTATGTTGTATATATATACAAGTGTCTGTTCTTCAGGTATATACCGGAACATCATCATACTTCTTTTGTCATGTTTCCCTTGGCTGGGTAATTTCATGGAGGTACTCCTTCCATCAGTTGCTATGTTTTGGATGAGCTTTTATTTTGTTCATCTAAATTCTTTTTCTTGGCCATAGTTATCAATAAAAACTTTTCCAAAAGCTTAAGCTATTAGGCGAAGACATGTGAATGGTTTTATCACATCTCTGAACCCCCTTCACACAAGAACCTGTTGCACTTGAAGTGTGAACAACGCACAAAGCCATCAATGTTGTGCTTAAGTTCAATGTTTACTTAGAAGAATAAGGGAGAAACATAAATATGAGTAGTGGTTTAGGACTAAGCAAGTATTTGTTAGTATCACTGGTATTAGAATTTTGCTTCTTATTTTCTACCGTGGAGAGAGCATTTCTGCAGTGATGACATAATGATTCTTCCATGTGTGTGTGATATATCGTTATCTTCATACTTTGAGTTTCGTGGTTCATTGAATTTTACCATCCAAATTATGTTATGTTTCATGATGGCTATATATTATAGGTTTATACTCGATACAAATGTTTGAACACTTTTTTTTTACATGGTTAATACTATTATTGTCATGCTTCTACTTTGCTGAGCTAATAAAATGGTAATTATGTGATGACCTGGTCTGCAGCTTCTGCTAGCAAACATCAAGCACCTAGCAGAGTTCCAGAGTTATCATGTACTGTACTTTGGACCATAAATGCATTATTAGAGCATCTCCGATGCAAGCTTGTATCATCTATACTTAAAATTCACTTATTCTAGATTCTTTTAAATTTCAATAGTTGCTCTCATATCTGAGGTCCAACTTTGTGGTTTAGCATTATGGAATTCATTTGTGGCCCCTATCTTTTTCCTTATCCATTGATTGTGTTTTCTTTTATTTTTTTCACTTTAGAATGTTGGATCCAGATTGAAAAATGGAAGATAGGGATCGTTGGTCCAGTTTTGCTCCCTGGTCTTGATCACGGACAGAAAGATTAGATTGACATGGCCAAATCAGTCCTACCAGGTTTGTTTGCACTCAAATATGTACCCATAGACTTCAATTCATGTTAAGGATAAAACCATTCTAAACATGATATCATCCAAAACATGTTGGCCTGACTAGAGAGACTATGAATTTGGTGTCTCCAAATGTTGTCTCATATGTTTACTGGATCATAGAGTCACTAGGTTCAAAAAGCCAACCACAATTGAAATGGTACAAGGTAAAAAATAGTTAGCGGTTCATAATTTAAGTTATGATATTTTCAATGAGAAGGTTACCATAAACTTGAAACATTCAGGCTTATTTTGATGTACCTTATGGAATTGAACCACTGGCTTTTTAACCTGGGAAGTATGAGAAACGGTCAAGTATGGATCAATGGGGAGAGCATAGGAAGATATTGGATGGTTTATGCAGAGGGGTAGAAATAGCAATGTTATAGTATAAACTCTTCCTGTGAAAATAGCAATGCAGATCAAAATAAGCCATCATTGCTTTACTTTGATAGATGTTCTTCTCTCAAGGTAATGTGTTTTTTTTACAGCTTTGAAATTTCAAATGACATGAGCTGAATTAGTTATATGTTAGGCAAAACTGTTCGTATGGTCCTCTAAGTTATTTATTTGTTCCAATCTGGTCCCCTAAGTCATTTTCGTTTGAAAGTGATCCCCTAACTCATGTAACGTTAGCATCGTTATTCCTTTTCGTCCATTACCTCCTAACATCGTCTATTTAAGTTGACGTGGCAGCCATAGTGTCCAACGTGGGCGATCCACATGTACCCTCCCTTTTACCACGTTAAAAGTTTAAAATGGTGGAGTGAAACGACGCCATTTTGGTGCTTGAAGTCGCTCGCTTCATCTTCTCCTTTCTTCCATGAGAAGTCATTCTTAGTTAAGAGAGAAAAACACTAAACTTTGAAGGGAAAATAGAGGGTTGCTAGGGCATTTGCTGAGAGAGAACGAACTGCAACATTGTCGTTAATTGTGAGCGCGATAAGGAGTTCGTTCATGGACGGAAATGACTAACGGTGCTAACGTTACATGAGTTAGGGGACCGCTTTCAAACAAAAATGACTTAGGGGACCAGATTGGAACAAAAAAATAACTTAGAGGACCAAACAAGCAGTTTTGCCTATATGTTATAATGGAAAAGACTGTTGACTGCTGATGAGCATTATATTTCCCATTATTCATAGCCTTATTTTGCTCTCATTGATGATTTTTGGTGCCTACTTGACATTGTTTAGAATGATTTAGTATTTTAGACTTTATTAGACTATTATTCCGGATTTTAATTAATTTGGATTATTTAGCCTAATTTAATCTATTATTATTTTCAGGTCATATTTGGCACAAGGGCTTTTTGGACATTTTGGGAGTGAAGATTTAATTTTGGAAGAGAAGATGATGAAGTAAAGATTGTAATCTATCTTTAGGATTATTTGAGATTTAGTTTATATCTTTTAAGATTTAGATTTTATCTATAGGATATTTTTAGATTTAATTTAGAGATTAGCTTTCCTTAGGATTTGGCTCATGATTTAGGCCCGTTTTGTGATTTAAAAAGCCAAATTCGTGTAGACCTAGGAGCCATCTATTCATTCCACGTTTTTCCCAATCTCTCTCTAGAGAAGGCTTAGTTTTGCTCTCCAAGCTTGTGGTGGCTGCTAGAGTTTCTCTCTCTTCCTTTTCTACACGTTTTTGACTTATTTCATCATGGAAGGCTAAACTCTTAGGTTAAATCCCTTTGGTAATGTATCACATACTCTTGAGGTTTTGTTCTTAATGTTATTTAGTTTTTATTCACTGTTTTCATGCTTATTGATATGTTATGGTTCGCTTAGTTCCATTCTATAGAGATAATCCATGTGTATGAATGCTTAATTTATGCAAACTCGTAAAATCTCCATGCTTTGGCTTTTAATGCTTAATTAGAGGTTAGGGTTTTGGGGTGAGAATTGAATTTTCGCTTAGTATTTAGTTCTCACGAGTTGGACAGTGAAGAGGGAAGAAATTGATCTTTTGTGACCGATGATAGAGTTGTGAACGCGAGCCAAAGGGGTTTATCCGCTTTTCCTTATCTGTTACTTCATTTTTATTTAATTCTGTTTTGATTCTAGATTTCAACATTCAATACAAACCCCCCCCCCCCTTGTTTTCTATGCATACTATGTGTTCGACCTTTTGCTTGATAAGATATTCCTTGGGAGACGACCTAGGAGTCACTTCCTAGTACTATATTTAAACTGTTTTTATTTGTATCGGGTACGGCCTCAATCAACTGCCACATCCTTGAGAAAGTGTTGATACCAGCAAGCTTCGAAGTTAGAACTGTGCCTGTTGTTGTATGCTCTCCTCTTATAGACACTGTCATAACAAATTTTGTTTTATTTTGGGTTGAGCATAGGCAAAAGAAAGCAAGCAGAACCAAGGAGGTTTCCTAGGGTGAAGAGGTACCATTGGGGCTAGACTTGCTGTTGAAAGTAATGACCTTGCAGCAAAAGAAAGTAATTGTTTGATTGGCACATTTGATGTTGCTCAGTAAGCATGACTGAGCTTGACAGGTCATTTTCAGGTAGTCATCCATTACCATGGCCTTTTCATATTAATTGATATCCATAGGCTTTTGACTTCGTCAATTCTTATTAGATTTCAATACTATGTCCCTTATTTCCATCGGCGATTTGAATCTTTGCTATCTTTTTTTGCTAATTCTGCCCCTTACTACTTTCCAAGCCCTTCACAAGTTAGAGATACTTTAATCCTTTCCAAAAAAATATACATATACTTATGAGGTTTTATTATTGTACTAATAATGATTGAAGTTTTTAATTTTGATTTTCTTTATATGAAAGTTTAGGCCCCGTTCGGGGTGGTTGCCAGTTTCTGGTTTTTGGTTTCGAAAGTGTATTTTCAAAACAAAATTTGTTCGGCAAAATTTGAGCTGAAATTGTTTTTTACTCATTTTCAGAACAATTTCACCTCTATTTTCAAAACAACAAATAATGGTTTCATATTTTCAGTTTTGAGTTGCAAACTTATATCACCTCATCATCTTTTACATCATTCAATCACCACCACCACCACCACCGTCATCATCACTCCTCCCACTACCATAACCATAATGATCAGTGCTCCCACCATGACTGTTATCCAACTAACATCATTGTAACCGTCTAAACCCCAACCACCACCCTGACCCTTATAGCCACCCCAAGCATAACTACATTCTCACCTGCAACCATTGCCTCTCCTTGTACCACCATCATCACTATTCGGAAAACCACCACCCAACAACCATCATCACCACTCGGACCACCATCATCACTATTCGGACAACCACCACACAACAACCATCATCAACACTCGGACCACCACCATAGTGACCTCCCCAATCACCATTGCCCTCACATGATCACCACCACCATCGCAACAACACTACCACCTCAACCACCACCACCACTGCCTCCATGTCCATCGCAACTATCACCTTTTAACACCATCACCACATCCTCAACCCCCTCCCCCACCATCTTTCCTTCAACCAACACCACAAAAGTTACTACTGTAAACTACAATCACTATAACAACGACCACCGCCTTCAACTAGTAATAACAACAACCACGTGGAAGTTGTTATTTAATTATTGTGGTAGTATACAATATGATGGTGTATAATATTGTAGGAGCACTATAAAAATTATAAATTTGAAATTAATTTTGAAAACTGAAAACCAAAAAATTTGAAACCGACATTATAAAACTGGAAACTAGTTTTAGATTTTTAAAATTTTAAAAGTCAAAACTTAAAACCACTCCGAACGGGACCTTAGTTTTTTGTTTTTGTTTTACTGTTATGTGGATAAAATCTTCTGCAAAATATGATAAGTAGAAGTTGTGAATCAACAACGGTATGCTATGTGTTTCCATGTTTGGTATTTTTTTTGGGTGCTATTTTTTCTATTTTTTTTTTGTGAATCAACAACGGGAATCCTATGGCTTTCGCGTCAAGGTTCTTTATAAGTGGTTTGTCCCCGGGTTTCTTTGTAAGTGGTACATATTTTCCTCCTCTACATGTTCTTTTTCTAAATATTCAACTCATTTGTGTGTGTTTTCTTGCATTTTTGAAACCCTTCTTTTAATTCCTGGTTTGCATTCTTTTAATCCCTGGTTTGTTGTGAAAAATATCGTTGAATGTTTGGGTGAATTGAAGCTCATTCAATGTTTGATTTAGGACTGTGTTTATCTTAAACCTTAAAGTGGGAAATTATAAATCAGTCCTAACAGATATTTATGCTCTTACTCTGTCAGCCAATAGAGGAAGTTTGATATTTTTTTAATCAATATGAGCATCTTAAACATTATTGGTTATAACTAAAAATAATGAAAAGTTACACTATGTATGCTTAGGTGGAGTAAGGATACATTTAACTAAACTTTTAAATTTGAGATTGGGTAGAAACCTTTCTCATCCATATATGAGTGCAGAATTTTGCAAAATGCTGAATCAGTTCCAATCTATTTGTTTCTATTTGTTGCAAGGATGTTACAAGTCAAAGACATTTACAAAGTTTGTTTCTAAAATTGTCATGGTCTTATTTACTGAAATGGACTTAAGATTTTTATGTGTTGCTTTTAATTATTGCTCATTTTGTGTGCTAACAACTAACAAGTACCTACTACTGTATGCAGTCATGAGATTTTTTCCCTTTGGTGTAGCAGTAGTAATAGATATGTCTGCTGTTAAGAACTCTTTATAGCTTGGAGAAGTCTCTAAAACCACTTTTGTTTAGTCATATCCTTCCTTCATGCAGTGGTGGGTGTCTAACTCTAAGGTATTAACAATATAATACAAGTAGCAACGGTGTGAAATGATGACTTTTTTCATCTTAGTGTAGTAGTTGTTTTCCTCTTAGTGTAGTAGTTTTAGTAGCTGTGATAAGATTAGTCAAACATTAGTCAAGCAGATGTAATTTTGTTCTTTTTTCTCTATTGGTTTTTCATCAAGTTATCCATGAACGTAACTTTCAAATTTTGATTTTCCACTTGGCTATGCATTAGATCTGGTTTAGTTAATTATCTATTTTATGTTATTAATAATAATTATCTGTATTTTTTGCAAAAGATGACATTACCCTCCTTGTTGTCCTATGAGGAGTCACAGAACCAGGTATGCATTTTTCCTTTCCTTCTGATGCCATCATTCAATCAATTTTTTTCATTTAAAATCACATTTTATAAACTTTGTGCTTCTCTTTTCTTAGGATCCGACATTTGTTCCTGGAGAAGAGTCCTTCTTTGAGCCTCAATGCAAGATTGTCATTGTTCAATCTTGCTGGTAGGTTAGTGACAACATGTTCGGTTAATATTAATCACTGAAATTGATCTCTCTATCTAATGCTTCGAATAAAAAAAATAAAATTAGTTATTCCCGACCACCCTTCAATTATTCCAACTTGGAATCCGATATAAAAATTATGTGTTCTTTGCTGATCGAGTGCCTGCTGGTTTCTAAATGTCTGATTTGATCTTTGATTATTCTGAATGGTTTAGTCCATAGTGGTCGTGTTGGGTACTCTTTTCATTGGGGATAAAAACTAAAGGAAATTTTCAGACATTATAATAACTCTACAGGGTAATGGTAAATTGGTAATTTTGTCATAGAGGTTGCATTTCTCTATGTTGTTTTACCTTACTACTCGATCCACCTAAAAATACTTTTTGTAGGACTCAAACTTTAGGGGACGAGGCATTTCAGTAATAAATATCTTAGATCGTCTCCTCCAAATCCATTCATGTAGTTATATAATTGATCGGTTGCATACGTGGTTTGAGGGGATCAAATGTCAATTTAAGTTGTACTTTTCTTTCTGTTGCCAGCTTAGCTGAATTACTCTTAATATATTGCGATATTCTTATAACATTTCATTCTCCTTTCATTGTTTTATTCCTACATTGTTTTACTCATTTTCGGTGCTTCATTATGCGTGATATCTTCCTCTCATCTCTGGTTTCTGTGTTTATTTATTTTTTTTCTTCTTTTTTTGATTTCCAATTTATGCTTATCATGATTTGCAATTTTGTTGGGTATTTGTTGGTTCTGCGTTTCTTTGGAGAGGGAAAGAGGAATAAGTGCTAGAGGGAGATCCGGCAAGCAATGCGCGAACGCAACGGCATCGTTAGCTTCCTAGAGTTTGCCGCACATTTGTCGGTGTCCATCCCCCGTGCCCAAATCTCGATAAGTTCCAGATTAGCCATACCACCATGTTGTTGTCGCTTTCTCACCGATGTCTCCACCGATATTCATGGTATTATACTTTATAATTTTTTTCCCGAATTCTAATTTCACATATGTCTTCTATTTATTGGTAATTGACGTAGAGAGTATTGAAGCACAAATATAGTTGGCCTCAATAGAAGAAACATCCGAATTTAGTTTTTCTTTATAAAAATTCAGCTTTGTTGACTTTAGATGTTGATTTATTTTTGTGCTTTTATAATAAAACGAAGTCTATACTTGATTGTGAGAATCTTTTGAGAATCAATGAATCTTTTTTACCAAACATCTATTGACAAATATTTCCACCATATGTAAATGATACACAAGAAGATTATCATATATAGAGGAATCTGATTTGGCTTAATTGTCTTTATGTTTTATGTATTTGGTTGAACAGGAGTGAAGCACAATTCATAAATGGAGTAATACCTATCGAAGATGTTGCGTAAAAAATCAAATTCAAAACATGGTTTTGGTTTAAAGGAAAGTTTCCTCTTCTATTCATGTCAATGTTTGAATTGTTGATTAATCCAATGCAAAAACCTTTAATCATATTGTTTATTGTAGATGGAGAATTAGGAAGTGGAGTAACTTGAAAATGTGATGAATGGCTATAGGTTAATTAGTAACATGAAAATAATATTTCATATATAAAAGAATTCAAGGAAGGGGGTTTTGTAACGACAGGTGCTCAATTTTAGGATTGGGTTTGCAATTCCTTTTAGTTAATTGTATTTGTTGCAGGAAATATAACATATGTTTACCTTGTTTTGTAATGTTTTTTTCATATAAAAAAATTGCTTTTTAGTTTTTATGTTGCTTTATCAAGATATTGACTCATAAATATTAGGAGATTGGAAAGGAAGATGATTACATTGAACTTTAGATTGTGGCATTGTGCTATACAATAAGAGTATCTAAACTTTAGTTACGAGGATTGAAGCACATTTTTATGTTAAATTATAAAATATTTGGAAGCGGATTTCATTTATTTATTATCAAAGGTTACTCCAAATACTTATATTTAAGGACGGATGGAGCGAGTATTAATTAATTGGTATAAGATTGTGAAAAAAATATAGTATGCATGTTTATTTATATAAAACATAAATTTCAAAGGATTTTCATATCCTTATCACAATTAAATACTTCTTTCGTTTTAAAAAAATAAATAAATAAATTTTGTTGTAGTTAATATTGGCTCTTATTTTTGTTGTAGAGAGTATTTTTTAAAGGCTTGGAATGGTTTAAGAATGTGTATTAGCACATACGACAACCTTTAGTTACTTTTCTAAAATACCTCTATTCTTTTATAAATTTGAGAAAATTAAATTCAATCAACTAACATTCTTAATAAGCGTAAAATTAGTTACTTTTACTTATAATTTGAGTGAGAGGGTGTAATAAATTCTTTGACTTATCAATACTTATTTTAATTATTTCTTTACCTCAATCACCTACAACATTAAAACTACACGATTTGCAAAATTTTTGCATTTTCCAATACAGTTTTATTTATGTCTTCTCACTAAAACTTATAGTATTATGATTAAATGTCAAGGGTATTATGAAAACTTTTTTGAAGAATGTCTTATATTTAAGACCAAATTTTTTAGTGTAGAAAGAGGTCCTATAATAAGAGACAGGGGGAGTAATGATTTTAAGTTACCCTGTTAGCCTTTCTCTTTATTGCATTAATTAGCAATAAACGAGAAACATTATTGTAACTAATCCCAATAAATTTTTTTAATATGGATAATTTTCTTCGTAATTGCAACATTAAGTCTCTTATTTTTTTTTCATTTTGATGGTCGTCAACAATCCTTTTTATATTAATTAGTTTAACTTTGTGGTATATTGTTTTATTTGTAATGTAGAAAAATTTATTTGTTATATTTTGTGGTACCCAAAAATCCTTTTAAAAATATTATATATTAGGACATTTTTTATGGTATACTGTTTGATTTGTGTTGGAGAAAAATTGTCCTATTTAAATTATACTAAAAACATGTGTGATTCACCAACATGAGTTGGGACGAGTGGTAAGCGGCTCAGTCTCGTTTAACCAAGGTCTCGGGTTCAATTCTTTGTAGATGCAGAAAATTCATGTTGGGAGACTCGTCTGCCATAACCAGGCACGCGACCTGGGTCTTATCCGGATATACCTAAGTAATACTTGAGGAATCGGACGACAACAAAAAAAAACATGTGTAATTCTATACTTAATGTGGTTAACAATTTTGTGCATTTAATCTCGTGCATAACAAATTGTGCTCAATGTTATGAAAAATATATATTAATTTGATTTTATATTTTTAAACTTGTGTTACAATTTTAAGCCCGCACATTGCACGGGTGCAAGTACCAGTTTACTAACATAGAGTAGAATACTATAAAGTGAAAAACCACAACTTGTACCCTCAAATTGGAACTTTTGTAATACACTCCAAAAAATCATATCAACTTATTCTTAATAACTATATTTCTTTTCTTGAAGTGTACCTTCCAACTTTCACCAAGCCCCACATAGATATATAAAACAAAATAATAACAATTGGGAAAAAAAAAATACTATAGTAGTATGTACCCCTACGCATAATTTGGGAACTTAGGAGGTATGAATAACCCAATGTTGACCATCAATCTTGACCCTCAAATTATGAATTCGAGCAAACAAATCAACGGCTCTCCTAACCCCTCTATTATCAGCAGCAATGAAATAGTCATGCCCGAAAATAACCCCACCGGGTCGGAGGATCCGATACCCACGGTTTATATCCGCCCAAGCCGATAAAAAATCATGACCCGCATCAATTTCCACCAGGTCAGCAAAAACACCCAATTCACAAAGCTTCCTGAGTGCCGACCCGCTCGAAAACGGTACGGGTAAAATCGACCCGGTTCGATTAAAAACAGCAACGTTATAAAGGAACTGATAATAAAGCAAAACGTCGCCGTTTAACATCGCTATGTTTTTAAACTGGTCCCTGAACCCGGCCCAGCCGCGAAAATCGTCTATGCATAGAATCTGAGTTTCTAAACCGAGTCGCTGAGTCAACTCGGCCATGTGAATCGCCGACGCGCCGAGGAACGTTCCAACCTCGACGATGACCCGAGGCCTCACTTTCCGAATGAGGTTCTCGAAAACGGCGCCGTTGGAGCCCCACCCCTTCACCTTCGTGGTTCGCCGGAGCATGGCGGAAGCGTGCTCCGGCGGGAAGTTGTGGAAAGGTGAAGTGCCGTCGAAGAGGCGGTTGATCACCGTGCCGCGAATTTCCTCCGGCGGGATTGGATCGGCGCAGCGAATCGTGACTCGGAACGAGTTGATCTCGGTGGTGGTGGTGTTATCAGAGACTCGGAGAATCGTTGTTGTTGTGGTGGTGGTGGTGGAAGAAGCGTGGTTCAACTTCAGCGGTAACGGTTTCAGTGAGAGTGATGAAGTTGATGATGATGAAGTTGGAGAAGGAGAGGATAAGTAACCTAAGGTGTAAGTTAGCAAGAGGATGATAAAATACGCCGTGGGTTTTATAGCTTTTGAAGACAATAGTCTTTTGTTGTTGTTGTTGTGTTGCTCTGTTCTCATGTTTGGGACGGTTGAAATGAATTTAAGGTTTTTCTTTTTTTTTTTTTTTTTTTGGTTATGGTACTTCTAACATAGGAATTTTCGAATGGTTCTGTTATTTGTTTGTATCTTTTGTGTGTTTGATTTTATTGGATAAGAGTGGTGACAAGTACATAAAGGGTGAAGAAGGAAGGAGAGAGTGAGTGAGTGAGTGAAGTTTGAGAGTCAGTGAAATTGGAATATTATGGAAAAGGAGGATAGCGTTTTTGGAATTTGGTTGCGGAGTTTTATTACTAATGCATATGGTTTTGATAATTTGACCAATCACATTTGATGACGAATTAATGAATGGACCATGGAGATTTAATCATGTGATCGCGAATGGTGGATTATGATATTTTTTCTGATGCCGAAGGTTGACACGGAGTATTGTCGAAAAGAAGAAACAATATTGTCTCTGGTCTTGATTATATGTCATACTTAACCATATCACATGGATAAAAAAAAATGGTAGTTAGGTTTTTTGAAACTTTAAAAAAATATTTCAATATTACAATCTTACTCTCTTAACTTGTATTGAGAATTTTACATTGTATTACTTCACATTAATGGACAAAGGACAAATAAGAAGAAATAGCAATAAATGCCTCCTGAAAAATACAAAGTGACTTATAAATAGGACCAAAGAAACCTTCTAGAGTGTGACTTATAAATAGGACCGGAGGAAGTAATATGTAATTACAACTTTTCTAAAATAAAAAATAATTTTATTTTTCATGAATTTGACTATTTGACACTTGTTAGCGAAAAAACCTTTTTTAATTTTGATGATTTTTCATTTTTCCCTTAGTACCTACTTCCGTTTTGAAAAATTGGTGAAATTTCAGGAAAAAAAAAATAAAGGAACATCAATTCATTTCCCATTACAATTTTCATGATATTTTATTCTAATGATTATAATTTAGGATAAAACTTTTACTACAGTTTTTCACTAATTTTTTTAGACAGGGGAAGTTATCTCTTGCATATCAATATTGTAATTATTATGGAGAATAATTGAGGAAAATTATACTCATAATTGAGGAAAACATATTTCTGTTTCTAGTCGAGGGCAAATAAATATACTCCAATTTCCATTTGAAATTTTATTTTTTGTACTATATTTCTATTTGAGTTTAAGGCCAATAATTTCTCTTAATTATAGTATTGGATTCATACGTACTCTCTAGGAGTATTTGATAATCTCCTTTCTCTTCAAGATCTATATTTTTGTCTCATGTTTATACCAATGAAAGAAGCAAAAGAGTAATAAATTCCGAAGAATATCCCTCTGGTTATCACAAAATGAAACTGATCAAGGTAGCAAAAGTGTAAAATACCAGTAGCATAAAGAATATAGTGGGTAATACCTAATGAAAGTGAAATAAAATATTATTATATCACACTATAAAATACGTCAGGTCAAAATAAATAAAAATATTAAGTGTGCAACGTAAGGATTTGGAATTTTATACTCACCCTTCATTCTCTAGAATATAAATGTTTCATCCATCCGCCTCAGCCACAAGTAAGCATTTAAGAATTTACAGATACTCCAATTGAAGAAAAAGGAAGGTCATTATTCTGTTCACGATAAAATGTTCATTCTAGCGATTAAGGAATAAGGACTTTAAGACCCAAATCGTCATATTATTGTGTGTGTGTTTTTTTTTTAAAAAGTCATGCTCCCTCTGTTTCTTGATATACTACAGTAAGTTTTTTAAGGTTGTTACATTTAAACTAGAAACACCCCGTGCCATGCACGGGCCAATGCGATAACCCACAAACTTAAGTATGAAATTATTGTGATGTTAAATACATGATGAGATTTATAGTGACAATAATAAAATTATTGTGGTTTTAATTATGGGTGATTAGTGTTTGAGTAATGCTGCTTGGTATGACAGAAAATTATGCGACATTCAACGAATCACTTTACTTTTTGTAATTTTGCAAACATTTAAACATAAAAACCTTGTTCTGCACTCGTACTCAATTCCCTTCTTTCTTATTGTATAAGATTTATACCAAATGGTCATTTCTCTTCCAACGCTCTTTGCTCCCACACCCAAGACCAAGAGGATTGGTAATGGTGATGACTTGATCTAAAGAGAAAGCTTTCCTTTTACTTGCCTCTTTCTATGTTACTTATGGTTTGCACGGTGGGAGTTTTATTTGTAGAGTTTTTGTGTTGGCTAAGCTAGCTAAGCGACAGAGAAGAAAGAGAAATGGATAATAGATGAAGGAGATTCCCTAAATATCAACAAAATAAGGAGTCGTCAAATTTCGCACATTTATTGGTCGCACTAAATAGCATTGCTCTTAGTGTTTTAATAATGAGATAATGAAAATATTTTTGAAGGGATATAAACACAAAAGAGAAAAATTAAATTGTGTAAAATACATGAAACTTTGTTATGGAAACAGCGTAAAGCTTTGAAGGGATATATAAATTATTCACAACTTATAAATTGTTCCTTGTTAAACTAATATCATGTTTTCAGGATTGTAGTGTTGAAACAAAATTTGAAATTTCATCATTATATTTGAAATATGTTTCCTAAACGAAATAGGTATAAATATGTTACCATAAGCTTTACAAAAACTAAAAAAGTGTTTTTATTTACTTTAATTAATATTTTAACAGGGAGTTCAGCTGGCAAGCCGTAGAGGCATTTTCATACATTGTAATTTTATATTTGGAACGTTCCCGTATATTTTCATAGCATTCAAGACTGTTTTATTTTTAGCTTCCAGACTAATTTTAATATACTACCGGTATAAGTTATATTCAATGACTTATTAAGGATAAATATGTTATCATAAGCTTTACAAAAATAAAAGAGTGTTTTTATATACTTTAATTAATATTTTAACAGAGAGTTCAACTGGCAAATCAGGGCCGGTCCTGAAGGAGGACGACGAGGGCGGTCGCCCTGGGCCCAAAAAAATCAGGGGCCCATACTTTTTTTAATAGTATATTTATTTTTGAAAAAAAAATTATTAATAGTTGCAAGTTTTTTTTTATATCTTAATCATCAATGATTTTTAACATAAAACTTCAATTTGTCTTTTTCATTTGCTCACTTAATTTATAAATAAATGAAGTAATGAACTTTAACTTTGCAACCCAACATAAAAAAAAAGTTTTTTATTACCTCTTTACTTGATAACTTTTTATTTTATTTCAATTATTATTTTTTAATAATTAGTTTTATTATTGATTGATGTCATTGTTTTAATTGATTATATTTATATATACCACATTTTTAATTGATTTTTTTTTATTTTTTTAATGAATTAGGGGCCCCAAATTCTTTTTTCCGCCCTGGGGTCCGAAATAGGTTAGGACCGAGCCTGTGGCAAACCTTAGAGACATTTTCGTACATTGTTTCTTTAGAAACATATGTTTATTTTAATATTTGGAACGTTCCTGTAAATTTTAATAGCATTATGAGACTGTTTTATTTTTAACTCCCCGACTGATTTTAATATATTAATGGTATAAGTTATATTTAATAACTTATTATTTCAAGATTCTAAATATTATATTTTATCAAGATTGAAATCAGTATTGAGAAAATGTATTTACATTTGAGTTTTGATACTTTTTCTTATGCAATAGCTATCCGTAAGGACTGATAACTTTATTATTATTTCAAGATTTTGAATATTATATTTTATCAAGTTTGAGATCAGGATTGAGAAAATATATTTACATTTGAATCTTGATACTTTTTCTTAGGCAATAGCTATCTGTGTAGAGTGAATAGAAAGAGAATGCAAAAGAGTAATATGTCAGATTAGTCCCTGACTTTGTAAGCGCCGGTCAAGTTAGTCCCTGACTTTATCGAAATAACAGTTTAGTCCCTGAGATAGGAAAACGTCGATCAAGTTAGTCTCTGCCATCACTATCGCAGGGATGTATTTGCTTTAAAATGGGATAAAGATTGAGACGTATGTGAATTAAAATGAAATCTCAGGGACTAAATTGCTATTTCGATAAAGTCAGGGATTAACTTGACCGATGCTTACAAAGTCAGGAACTAATTTGACATATTACTCGAATGCAAAATGAAATTGAATCCATATTCAACAACCTTCCAGAAGTTATTCTCCCTCCATGCTTGCAAGTACATGTGACATTCACCTGTGGACTAATTTGTTGTCTTAAACTTGTTTCATTTTTTTTTTTAAATTTCAAACATTGTGCTCCTTCTTAGTACATCCTAATTTCCCTCTCATCCTTTTACCGCTCATTGATGAGCGCCCAATGAAAACTGGCGGACTGGCGGACTGGCTTTTCCCGGTTCAAGTGACCCATTGTCTTTTATTAAAGTATAGACTATGTTGCACCAATATGGGTACGGTATCGGATATAGGTACAGTATCGAGTACGGGGTATGCCATTTTCTAAAAAACTGGGATACGGGTACGACAATATAATTCTAATTTTATAAATAAATATTTATAAACAAGGTGACAATAAACGATTTTGGCATTGAAATAGCATATGAGTATTGTAAAATTATAGGTTGATGCTCAAAATAAGTCAAGATATAAGTCCGATGATTATAACATTAAAAAATTATATTATAAGGCAAAAATTACACTATTGGTAAGATCCACATCTAAAATATACCTTAACATACTAGTTACAAGTACCCAGGAGTACGGTATGTGTACCAGTATCCAAGGTGTACCGGGTACGGGGTACGTCACCAATTTAGGAGTATCCATGCTTCAGAGCATTTAAATGAAGTGAATTACTTCCATGCAACCTAATTTTGGATTGTTGTTATGTAATTTTATGTTGGACCAATGATGCTTTGTCATTTAACATATTATTGTTATGTCATTGTTAAGAAAATCAAAATTGCATGTTAGATGACAAAATATCATTGGTCCAATATAGGATTGCATAACAACAACCCAAAATTAGGTTGCATACTAGAAATATTCTTAAAGTAATAAGTGTAATTAATATATTTGTTTGTGGTATTTTTTTTTTTTTACTTTTAGTAGCATTTTTTTATAATTAATTCTCAGCTTATTATCTCTGTATAATAAATATGGGTTAAATCGTAAAAAGTACTCCCTCCGATTAGAAATTAAAAAAAAAACATATTTATTTTGGTTTAAAATATAAGCAAAATTAACTAATGTTTTTTAAATATTGTTTAATTCTCAATGCTATTTTCCTAAAACATCTCTAAAAAATTATTATTTTCGTCCTTATTTATAAAATCTTTTTGGTAGATTTCACGTTTATTAAGAAAGTTAGTTAATTTAGTTAATGGTACTCCCTCTGTCCCTAATTATATGGCTCTCTTAACACTTTTATTTTTTCCCTATTTATAAGTTCTTTTACCAATTTTCAATGAGCATTAATTATTTTTTTTCCACAAACATCCCTATTTATTTAACACTTTTTAGATTAATAGGGGTAATTTTGAAAATACATATCAAAAGTTCACATTTCCAATAGAATTAACTAAATTATTCAACTTTCTTAATGGACGTGAAATCTCCCAAGATGGCCTTATAATTTGGGACAGAGATAGTATTAGAAATGTGAACATTTCAAATGCATTTTCAAAACTACCCTTATTAATAGTATTAGAAATTTAAAAAGTGTTAAATTAATAGGGGTGTTTGTGAGAAAATGTAATTACCTGTCATTGAAAATTAGTATATGATCTTATAAATAAGAACATAATAAAAGTCTTAAAATGGTCTTATATTTAGGAGCAGAGTTAGTATCTTATTTAATTTTTGTTTCATTCCCAATATTACTTTCCTAAAATACATCTATTTTTATAAATTTAAAAAAATTAAATACAATCAATTAACATCCTTAACAAACGTGAAATTATTTGTTTTCTTATTATACCAATTCAAACCGGAATGAGTATAATTAATATTGCATTAATTTTGTAAAAACATTTATAATATATTATGAAATTTTAAAAAAAAATCTAAAATGACCGGGAGTATTAGTATGTTGTTGTTGTTCAATACCGATTGAAATGACTTTTAAGTTCTACAAATTGGCTGAGATGCTTAGACTATTTTTCGATTAGATTTTCATGATACTTGAAGTCAACCCAACCAAGGCTGAAACCATACTTTTATAGTGCATTTTTCTATTAAAGTTATTTTTATAATTATCATATACTTTTATAGTGCATTTTTCTATTAAAGTTATTTTTATAATTATCATTTATCAGTTACAAATAGCAAAACTTCTAGGGACCTAAATTAACTTTTTTTCTATAGAAAAAATATCAGCTTTCGCATAACATCTATACTATTATATAAAGAAAACCCCTTTTTTTTTAACTGTTTTATAACTAATTTTTGTACATAATTTTGTTATTCCTATTATACCCTTTCTAATTGAAAAAATTATCACCTCTTTCCCACGTTGTAGTGTAAAATTAAACTGCTATAGCAGTTCCAGTAACTTGCAAAGGAAAAAAAACTGCCGTGCAACTTCATGATGTCCACTATTCCTATATATACAAGTAACTACCAGCAACATGTATGGTTTTCACTACTAGCATTTATACCCTGCACCGCACGGGGTGTGGTTCTCTGGTAGTAATAATAAACACCCTTGTATCAACATTGCTCGATAGTGAAAACTATAGTCTTAACCCTCATCCACAAATCACAAGTCGTGTTAATAACTTCTTTTTTTTTTTTTTTCCCTCAGCATCCTCCCACCTTATTGCGAGCTTGACAACTAATTCTTCGAACATAATCAAGCTTGCTATCTCAATTAGTGTAGTACTAACTTCTTTAACAAGGTAACTTATTCCAGTTAAGATAGTATTTCTCTTTACCACTTTATTATATATGCTCTTCTTTTGAGAGTAGCATACCAATCTTAAAACACTTTCTTCCCCTTCACTCACTCTTCTGTTTCCACTTTCCACATTCTCCCAGACCACATGATCACATCTCCATCTCCATCTACTTCACATCATCCCAAAATCTCATCCCTAATGTTCCAGAGTAGTGAATAATACTTCACTTGATTAAATACACTGATTCAACCCATCCCATGGAAGAAATAAAGACCCTGAATAAGTGAATGTGCTCACAATAATAACCTCAAAAAAAACATATACTCCCTCTGTCCCTTGTTATAGGATTCCTTTGGAAGATTTCGCATCCATTAAAAAAATTGATTAATTTAATTATCTGTATTGGAAATGTGAACTTTTGATATGTATTTTCAAAATTACCCCCTATTAATAATGTTGGGAATCTAAAAAGTGTTAAATAAATAGAGATGTTTATGGAAAAGAGTAATTAATGATCAATGAAAATTGATATAAAATCTTATAAATAAGGACAAAATAAAAGTGTCAAAAAGGTCTTATATTTAGGGACGAAGGGAGTATATCCCTCAGCAACAGCACAAAGTACACCATTTCGCTTCAGATTGTTCCTGAGTGGCAAGTTTCGGATCTAATTAAGGATAGATCCTGAACTCAATTCAGACCATGAGTTAATCCACTGCGATTCCTGCTCCACCTTTAACCCCGATATCCAATGCAACTGCCCCGAAGGCAAACATGTTTTGTTTATATGAACGCAGCAAACTACAACACATAGTTGTGAAAAACCAGCATGTAATTTAAGTAAAACACAAATTTGATGGACATAGTAGGATAGACCACATGCTTTTACCTCTTTCTCTTACCGATACATAATCATGTGGCACCAGCGGTTTCAGTTGATGCCAACACGCTGCATGCCGAAACTCTAACAACACAACATCTACCTAATATGTTATTAAGCTAGAAAAGCTCTTTTGTCCTTTGGTTGACCTATGAAGGTCATTAGATCACACTAGTGTCCTACTTTTTAAGAGAAAACTACTATCAACAGTCACATTTAAATTATGAAAGGTACATGAAACATGTCACTTCTCTTCACCATCTCCGCTGTTATGTGCAGCGGCAGAGCTACCTTGGCCATCGCCACCAGCTGTCCCACCCTCAGAAGCATCTTGTTTGCTTCCGCCACGTGCATCATTGGGACCAGTAGCTGAAGGTGGACCACCGCCACTGCCACCTCCAAGAGCAGCCTCGTTATGCATCGGATGCATGCCATTATTCGGCCCTCCAGGTCTGAGTCCCATTTGTCCTTGGATGGCCTGCTGGTGTTGCTGGTGTAGTTGCTGTTGCTGTTGTTGTTGCTGCTGCTGCTGCTCCTGCATTTGATGTGGATTACCAAATTGCATTGGCATCTTTGGGGGGAAAAGTCCTGGTTGCTGAGCCATTGCTGCAGCTTGAGGATGTTGCATGTAGAACCCTTGTTGCATCGCAGGGTGGGAGGCCATCTGCAAGTGTTTGATGCAACGCAATAAAGCCAAGGTTATGGACAATTGATAGGAGTCCCAATGTACCACACATGCTCTAATTTTACCTGTGGAGCCATGGTTGGTGTTTGTGGTTGGGCATCAGCAATTGCTGCTAAATACATTAAATTCTTTTGAAGCTGAGCTTGATACCTAAGACATTAAATCATCACACAACCATCACATAAAAGCTTTTCCAATTGCATACAAGCACATAAGAAAATATTTATATTTGTTTGCAAATAGTTGAAGTCATAAGGACAAATTACATCATAATTAGATTCAATTATCAGAAACAGACCATAATATACTACAATTTAGGAAATTGCCAATTAAAGGTATTAGTTGTGAGAATGAATAGGCAACTGGTAGTGCTAAAATAGACTCACCCATTATACACATGTAAAATGATAGAGATCAGAGAAAGAGACAAACAACTAAAAAAAAAGCTGACACAATGGACAGCATACTTACTGGGCACACTCAGCAAGCTTTCCAAGATTTTGATTGTCCAATATTGCCAGAATCAGCTTCTTGTTCTCATCAAGATACTGCATCATGTTTCCAAGACAGCATTCAAATTAAATCATGGATACTCTTATTGACTATTTATGTTTTAACTAATCATATCATTTCAAATCTGAGGTAATGCGAATCATGATAAGTATATAGATAATGAGAAAAGAAGCATCAGAAGACTAAAAGTACTATCCTGAAAATTTTCCTAATGAATAAGAATATACAAACAATTTCATCACAATAAAATTCATAATGGATCAAGTATGCTGTAGAAGAAGTTATATACACAAGAATCCAGTGATGCCAGACTCTATGTAGCTTATGCATGTGATGATAGCTTATGTAGCTTTGTTCATGACTGTTATAGGCATGTAGCCCCAACAAACAGCCTTCCATTTCCAGTGATTAAGACCCAAATCCTACTGCTATGATAAATAAACAGGTGTGGTTAAACTCATAATTATTTGTAGCCATCAAAGTTTACACTAAAAGATCCATGGATGATGGACCATAACACCCAAAAAATGTCGTCACCCACTTTCAATTTCACTTCCCACAAATGCATTAAAATTATGAGATGCTCAGCTCTTTTTTTTTTTTAAAAAAAAAATGCTAAAGCTGTCTTTTACTGATCGTATGCAACTCCAAGACACATGTCTCCTACATAAAAATACTTTAAAAATACGAGATATCCAAAAAATATGAAAGATAAAAAAGGGAGTGGAGGAAGAGTGAAGAAAACTTTAAAAGAAGACATTATTAAACATAGAGACATTGAACTATTTACGAATTCCACCTAGCGAGATAAGGCTTTCAAGTTATGAACATCACCTTATCAAGGAGAGAGTAAAATTAATGATCCTAAGCTTCAAACTAAAGACCCAAATGATAATGCTACGATAAATCAAACGGTGTCATGAAACTCATAATCATTGGCCTCCATCAAACTACGCTAAAAGATCCATGGGCGATGAATCATAACTCCTCAAAACTGCTGTCACTCATTTTCCATCAATTACTCAAATGCGTGAGAATGATGAGATTCCCAACGGATTTTCAGGCTAAGGTTGACTTAACTGATTACATGCAAATCTAACACACAGGTCCCGCACAAAAAATGATACTATTTATTAAAAACACACAGGGTTGATCGATTTTGCCAAATCCACTTATCCACCCAGCTTTCAATTTATGAACTTCACCTAATACTTAATTAACCTTTCCAAGGAAAGAGTAAGATTGAGGGGAAATAGACATACCTCTTTATGAATTTAATTTCCTAATTAGTATTTGACTTTAAAAAGAAAGGGGGGGGAGGTGAGCCTATGCTGCAAATTATAGAGGCAAAATAAAGTTTGCCACCAACGCTCATGTACGTAGTATGGAGACAAAGCAACAGGCCACAAAATTCATAAATTCAAAACCTTCACTCTCATTTCAAAAGGCTACAGAGTACAGACACATCACTAGAATCAAGTATCCCTGGCAAGTTCATCTCCTTTGCTCACTGAAAACTAAATGAGTGTGGGTGCTCCGCATAGCTTCACAAAGTAGATCAGTTTACAATGATTTGTCATTCAGGTGTGTGTGGAAGATGACTAAAAGTAAATAGAGAAATTGAACGTCTCCAACTAAAAAGCTCTCATGATAGCAGCAGGCCATAACGCAATCAGCCTATCGAAGTATTTATCTATGTTCGACATTGACACAGCTAGCTCAATACGTGCAAGAAGAGATCATCAATCAGTGATGTGAATTAATACAGACATGCTTGGCTAGTAACAAAAAATAAACAGGCCAAGCTAACATCAAGAAGTCCTAAATTATACTTCTCAACGTTACGGATTATATATACTCTTACCAAAAAGTCGCAAAACCCTTCCCTTGCTTAGATCATTAATCAAAGACACATTCCTTCATTGAGAGTTTTGTATTTGAAATAATTCATTACACTCATCTACTCACGGTTGGAAAGAATCTTTTGTCATGACTCGTGACACGGGCACAGGTGCTAATATTTGGCTCTTATCATTGATAATATAAGCAAAGAGATAACATAAAATTCTGGAAACAAAAAAGTATAACTATTTACTAATTTATCAAAGGTTATCACAAATCCAATCCAGTTGAAGAACCATCACCCCTCAATGGCCAAAAAAAAAAAAAAAAAAAGAAAAAAGAAACCTTGAAGTTAACCCTGCAGCTTATAAAGGGAGCAATGGGATTAAAAGGGTAAAAAACAAACCTTTTGAATCTGCTCGGTGGTTATGTTTGTAGGTGGGAAAGAAGGCATCACAGGGATCATCTGCGGTGTCTGCTGCATCTTTTCCGCCTTGTAATTTTTAATTTCCACTTTAAAAATAAATAAATAAAAAAAAATCAAAAACCCTAATTTCCCCAATCAAAGGTTAATAAACCCCCAAACCCAAATGGAAACAAAGAATGTTAGTGAGTAGCATAAAACAACACAACCCCTTCAAAAATAAAACAAGAAAAAGACAAAAACTTTAAGAGAGAGAGAGAGAGAGAGAGAGAGAGAGAGAGAGAGAGAGAGAGAGGAATGGGACCTGGGTGGGTATGGGGAGTTTGGTGAAAGAAACACTTGTGAACTGGATTGTGTTCTGATTCTGAGGATCTTTGATGATGTTTGAGAGAGGAGGTTTCTAGAATTGAAGACAAGGGAAAAAACAAGGAATAAATTAAGGTTCTTTAGCAGTGCTGTGTGCCTGTGTTGAATTAAAAAAAAAAAAAAGAACTGTACCAACCAAACAAAAATTTGAGGTTGGGCTTTGGAAGTTCCAAACTCCTAAAGACAAGGCTCGCTCAATAATTCACTGTTGATTTGTCCTGGTTGATTTCTCTTTGTCTGGGTTTGACTTTTGCCTCTACATTGAGCCCGGTTCGAATAATTATTGTACTGTAGCAAGCATGAATGGGAGATAAGCAAGTCTTTTCTACCTGCATGAGGTTGGTCAAGTGGTAGCTTATTTGGTTCCTTAACTAACTAATCTTTTCGAGTCTTAGATATGAAGCAACCCCCCAGTATACAGATACCAGTTGGTGTACACAAAAAAAAAAGCAAGTCGGAAACACGAGCTAAGAGCTTTTTAGCTAGCTAGGAGCTTTTAGATTCAGTCGATAAGCTACTAGCCCCGTTCGGTGAACACAAATTAAAAGGAGCTTATAGCTTTTAAAAAAGGAGCTTGTAGCTTTTGAAAGCTAGCTTTTAGAAAGCTACTTGAAGTAGCTTTCTAGAAACTAAACTAGCTTTCAATAATTCATATACCAATTATATCCTTAAACAAAATTTAAAATTATTTTACTACCCTTTAACTAATTATTAATTATAATTTAATAATTTTGTTATAATTAATTAATTAACTACGTAATTAATAAATTAAGAAAAAATGAATTTAATTATTTATAATTTAATAATTTTTATATTTTACTAATTAATTAATTAATTAACTATCTATTTAATAAATAAAGAAAAAAAATTGAAAAATTTAAAATAATAAAATGATGCATGTCCTTTTTGGTCATTTAATAACTTTTAGCTACTTCAAAAGCTAGTTTTGCCGAACAACACTATTTTAAATAGTCAGCTAAACAGCTATAAGCTCTCAGCTACAAGCTCACAGCTCTTAGCTAGCTTAACAGCTACAAGCTAGAAGCTCACAGCTACAAGTTACAAGCTCACAGTTACAAGCTAGTTTTGCCGAACAGACCCTTATTCCAGTATACTTCTTCTCTTCTTAAATATAAGCACTTGAAATTGAATTTTTTATATGGATTAAGGAAGTTATTACTCCCTCCGATCCTATTTATAAGACCCTTTTGGGGTTTTTATTTTGATCATATTTATAAGACCCCTTTTCAATTTTCAATACCATTTAATTACTTCTTTCCACTAACACCCCTATAAAGTTAACACTTTTTAGAGTTCCAATAATAATTATAGGTGTAGTTTTGAAAAAGTATATCAAATTTTCACATTTCCAATGTCACTAACCAATTTATCTACTCTCCTTGGTGGGAGTGAAAAACCCCAAAAGGGTCTTATAAATAGGACCAGAGGGAGTAGTTGTTAGTGATGTTGGAATTAATAACATTTAATATATTTTTTAAAATTATTCCTATAATTATTATCGAGACTCTAAAAAGTGTTTAATTAATATGAGTGTCTGTAAAAAAGAAATAATTAATATGATTGAAATTTAAAATCAATTGCCTATAAAAAGGGCTAAGACATTCTCATTATCTTGTATTTATATTTCGGTACAAAATAGTACTAACTCTTATTACAATCTACTTCCTTCGTTTCTTATTAACTGTCTTATTTTGGAGAAATTTTTTATTTTTTATTTGTTATTTTCATGATATTAAGAGTGTAATAAATGTTATTTTTCATGTGTGTCCTTATTCAATGAGTTTTGATTTACATAAATAGTGGGGGAAAGATTATTAATAATTATAGTGAAAGAAAGGGTATAGTAGGGGAAAAATAATTAATGTATTGAAAATTTAAGTAATAATTATATTTTTTATATGATGTGTTTTGTTTGAAAAAGAACAAATAAATAGGAATGGAAAGAATATTTAGTAGCATTATTCTTCTATGCTTGGAAATACCCCTCCATTAAAAAAAAGTCATTTAAAGTGTTTACACATTTTAAAAAATTTATTAAATAATGTAAAATTGAATTATATTTAAACTAAAACTTCATTATTATTTAAGGCTCCGTTTGGAGTAGTTGTCAATTTTTTTTTAATTGTGTTTTCAAAACATTAATGAAGTCAATTTAACTCCTTGTGAAACATTTAATGATAGTGATGCAATGGATGGATCTGAACTACCTGGTAATTTCTTTTTAGGAACAAACTCGTAGTAGGGGTGTAACGGTCCGGTCTAGTCTGGTCTTTGACGGATATTGGAGACTGGATCAATCAAATTAACATGGTCCATACTCATTGTGTTATATGTATAAATTAAAGACCGGACCGGATCGCAACGGTCCGGACCAGTCTATTTAGACCATTAAATTAAAATTCAAAATGCTGGAAATAAATCAAGGCAGCAAAACCTAATTGAACACAAAGGGCAAAATCAATTAATCCAGGGCAAATTCAATTAGGGCAAAATCAATTAATCAAAATCAAATTCAACTGACAGCAGAGAGAGGGCTAGAGCAACGAGCGGCGATGGTGAGGAACAAGCGGCGGCGGCGCATGGAGGAGGGAGAGAGAGAACGAATCAGAGGAGGAGAGAGGAACGAGTGGCGGAATCGAATCGGAGCGAACCGTGATGTCGATGGAGGCGGCTTCACTGGTGTCGGCGAGCACGAAGAAGAAGAAGAAGAAGAAGAACGGCGACGAGCACGAAGAAGAACGGCGGCGAGCATGGAGGAGGGAGAGAGAGAGAACGAATCGGATCGGAGGAGAGAGAACAGAGGAAGTAGATTGGAGGAGGGAGAGAGTGGACTCTCGTCAAGACCATGAGGGATGGGAAGAGAAGTGGTTGGCGGTTACTGCTAGGTATTGGAAATTTGGAAGTGGAAACAGTGAAATACATGGAAAGCGGAAGTTAAGAGCGTGTTGGGTTTTTTTTTCTTTTTTTTAAATAATCAGTCCGGTCCGGTCTTTGTGGTCTGAAAAATCACGAGACCATGGACCAGACCATACAGTAATGATCTAAAAATTTTGAGACCGGACTGGACCGTGAGATCAGACCGAACTACATTTTTCGGTCCGATCCGAGCGGTCTCGCGGTCTAGAACCAGCACTTACACCCCTAATTCGTAGAGTTGTAGTTTAATATAGTTAAGCACAAATATAATATTAGTGTTGTTATTTCTCACAACAACAACAATAGTAATAGTAATAGTAATAGTAGTGGTAGTGTTGTTTGTGCTCCAATCTACTCAATGCTTAATGCTTATTTATATATATATATATATATATATATATATATATATATAAATTACTAGTGGATTTGTTGGATGTGTCAATCTATCACTGATCTAATGAAGGTAATTAAGGCAGCATAAACAATAAAGTGAATATACACGCATAGTAATTCTCACTACTCACTTCTTTTTGGATGAACCAGGGAATCCACCCGCGTAATTGGGTGACTAATTCCTCTTGCATCATGGTCGGGCTCTTTCGGGAGCGATGCTCCCAGTAAGGCTTTCTCCATTCACATGCGCCTCAAGAACTACTCGAACCCGCGACCACATGCTTAAGGGACACAAGTCCCTTCCACTTGTGCCAGTCTCCACTAGTTCACTACTCACTTCTTTACTAACAGTAGATTTACCTTCAGATATGTGCAGTGTCACATCAAAATATTATATGCACAATGCATATCTGATACTATCTCACATGCAATTTCTATTTCTATGGCTAACATTTATCTCTTTTTTTGCCTTCGCAAGTACTGTTCATATATAGCATTAGCATCTAGCCTGATGCTTTTTAGCCTATGCTGTATTGTTGTTCATATATAGATATAGCATTATTGTCATCTAGCCTAATGTCATTAATCTGAATTCTATCTTGTACTGATTGATACTATTCATTGTACAAGAAATTCAAATGTTCTTCATTATTATTAGAATTGCCAAGATATTATATGTACTCATTGTATCCCCATATATTGCAATTTTCATTTCTTTAACTGTATATTTAGTTCACTCTCCTCCACTACCAAAGGAATCTAACTTTATCAAGCACTATAGCTCATTACATTATTTGAGATTGAGAGTACTTCATTTTGGTTAATTATGTAATTTTACTTTATTAAAGGAAAATATTTATCCCACGCATTTTTTTAAGTGTAAGTAAGAAAAAGATAAAAATAGATCAACTTGATGTGATTAATGATGTAATAAAAACAGAAAAGATACATAAAAAGATATTAATGGATATGCACTCATGGAATAAAATTTTGTATATTATTGATTCATCATCCATTATTTATTTGTATTACTTTTAACAAAAAGTCAACAACATAAACATGTGAATGAAATAATGGATGATACACTTATGGTGTAAAAAAACTTTACATTGTCAGTGACTCAGTACACCAATGATAGCTTTTAAATTTTTAGGCTTTTTTTGAATAAGTGAATTTGAATCCCCTCCCGTAGTTGTAGAAAACAATCCACTAATTAATGAGAGGCAAAAATAGAGATTTCCTAGCACAATCAGCTTAGTTATTATTATACCTAGAGCAATTTGCCTTATTGGTGTGTCAAAATTAAAGTATTAAAGTAATCATATTTTAAGACCGAAAAAAAAAAATATTGAATCATTGTTTTCGTCCTCTTGTTTTTGAAAAGAGTAAAAGTAGTTCAAACATGTTTCAAATTTCATATTAACCACGTGAAGTATTTACTTGAAAACCTTTTTCTTTTTCAGGTCCCCTCTTACTTAATATATATATATATATATATATATATATATAGAGAGAGAGAGAGAGACTATTTATACTACCCATATATAGGTGATGGCTTGAGTGGTAAGGAAGTGGTGGAATGTGATTCGAGGTCATAGAAAAGCCCTTCTGATCTCATATATATGTAGTTACTCTAGAGTAAGAAATCTATTAAGATCAGACAAAAATAAAAATTTAAAAACATAAAAAAAGCACACAAGCTAAGCTTGAATATAATTTGCAATAATATTACGTGAACATCTTGACTTGATATCTAAATATAACATTTGCTTATCTTATATGCAAAATTAATTGTTTCTGCATATAAGACAAATAATATTAAATCAAGATGTCAATTATCCTGGATGTTTATATAACACTATTCTATAATTTGGTTGCATTCTACAAGACTGCATGGATCTACTTTCTATATATTTTAATATAATGATGGCTGCGCCTAATTCCCCAGCCAAGTTGTTATTTTGTTATGCGATTCAATTTCGGTACAAATGAGTTTACTGCAATGGTTTGAAGATTGTTTCGGTCACCTTTGAGAGTTTGAAAGAAGAAGGAATTGAAAGAAAAATATTTTCATTATTTCCATTCTCTTAACTCCGGCCCAAATCGGAGGGGCGAAATTTTTGGAAGTTATAAGAGGATATTTTCATTTCATTCAATTAAAAGTGTAGCTACAAGTGGAAGGGATTTGTGTCCCTTAAGCATGTGGTCGCAGGTTCGAGTCGTTCCCGAGGCACATGTGAATGGAGCAAGCCTTACTGGAGCATCGCCCCCGAAAGGGCCCGACCGTGGTGCGAGGGATTAGTCATCCAATTGCGTAGGTGGGTACCCTGGTTCATCAAAAAAAAATGTAGCTATGTAATGGTGAGACACTACTTTAACTATTTCTAATCTATTCCATCCATCTCTATTCTATTCATCTATAACACAGCCTTGGAAGAGATGGTTGCTACCTGATGATGATATTGTATGTCTCCAACTTTAGTTTTATTTAAGGCAAATGTTAATAAGGATCTTAAAAGTATTTGTTAAAAATTTTAATGTAGTAAAAATGTATTGGAAAATATATTTTTACAGATTTTCGAAAAAATTATAAATGTGAAATTATCATTGTTTTTCGACTAAGTGCACTGGTCAGTAATTTTTTTATTTTATTCTCTTGTACATATGTTAAATATTCATTTAATACAAAACTTCATTAACTATAAATAAAATAAAGACCAATTATTAATATCGGTCCTTCAAATTACACTAGGTTTTATTTTTTAATCCCAATATCTATACATATTTTATAAGTTAAAACTTGATGTTCAAATTATGTAGAGAACAAACTTGATGTCTCGTGTATCTATGGAGCAACCGAGCAATAATTTTCTAATTTTAATTTTACTCTAAAACTAACTTAGTCATTGGATTATTGGAGCGGTAAAATTCTTGTTCTACCCTTATTGCTTGCGCATTTGCTTTTCATATAGTAGTTGCATTATTGGATAGGAACGTCATCTCTTGGAAATAAGTTGAAAAATCAGGGGATAGTCGTCGGAATACTATAAATGAGTTAATAATGTTGAAAGCTACCGTTTAAGTTACAAGTAGACTTTTAAAATATCACTTGTCAACACCAATTGAATTATATAATCTGGGGAAGGCGGCATCAGAACTTGCCTACTACCCCTTCTTCATCATGCTTCTCCCACGCCACATATGACCTTATTAGATTCCTATTGATATTTCATATTACCAATTTTTTAAATAAAAGTTGTCACATTAATACTTGAAACGTTGGCCCCAGCTATCAACTCATCATGTCACGCCTTGAGAGGTGTATAATACCAATATTTTGTTATAAACAAGAAAGGGAATAAAGTGAAATAATGAATTGTATAATGAAGGTGATGGATCTGTCCTTCGCTTATAATCCATACAAAGTTTAATTAATGAGTTTGATGAATAATTTGGACTTGAAAAGATAGAACAAAATATCAAGAGTTAAAGTATATATGTACACTATAAAGCATAAAGCATCCAACAATTAGCATTCTGAACTGTTTCGAGCAAATTAAAATTGCCGGAAGTGATTTTTCTAAATAAAAGAATGATAACTAACACAAAATCAGAAAATATAGAGTTTTAATTTCAACTTACATACATAAAACAGATTACTATATGCCAAATTAAAGATCATCATCTCTTTGGGTTACAAAGGATGAATACGTTGATTCATCATCACCTTAAAAGCATCATCACCCTCTTCTTCTTCCATCTTGGAAATAATAATACAAAAGTCTGAAATGAAGAGGGAGAACCAAACAATGAGTGGGGTAAGGAAGAGAATGAGACCAAAGGGCACCATCCAAAGTTGGTTATTTGTTGGATGATATTTGTATATCCACCATCCTAACAAAGAGCCTCCAATTATGCTTATCAACAAACACAATACCAAAATCATTAAGTATGGCTTTGTTATCTTTGAGCTTTCTTTGTACTCTCCATTTTCCACTACTCCATTAGTTTTTCCCATCAAATAGAAGATCGATGCTAATAGCCCTGAAATTAGAAAAAAATAAAAATAAAAATAAACAAGACCAATTTCTCAAAGCAGTCCTCATATATATATGTATTGAAATTTGAACAAGAAGAATATAATTAAGAAAACTTGCCTGTTAGTGTAAATACTATGGAAGAAGTTAGAAGTGTGGAATGTGACCAAGGAGGTGGTGGGAAAATTGATGAGATGGGTTAGTAGAGGAGTGTGGGAAAGATGAGAGAAAAATGGGTAGTGAGGAGAGCATGAGTTCAAGGAAGATAATTAAGGGGGCAAGAGGTCCATGTTTTGGGATTTTGTGTCTACGTATATATGAGTAATACAAATACTAAGTCCCTATTGAACCATATATACCTATCAAATTAAAGGTGCCTTTAACTTTCGATCAAAGTTGTCATTATTTATTACTTAAGACTATATAAAGATTGGGCAGAGGCTGATTACGTCTCAGGTTTTGGCACTTATTCAGAGATGAAGTTAACCAGGGTAGAAGGGAAATTGTTGATTTTTAATTCTGGCCCATCGTTTGTTTTCCATTTTGACAACTTTCATTTTGGGGTGGGGGGTTTTGGGATAGGCAGAGGTAGTGGGCAGAGGTGGCATACAATTCAAACTTTTCAACAAAAATAAAAATTATAAAAACTCTCATTGAAGGGTTTTTAAAAGATAACACCAGAGTTGTTGTGTCTTTACCAATATTTCGATCGGATATAAATTTGACCAATATCGGTTGGTTTGGGCGGAGGTGGATTGCAGAACAGAAGAAATTTATTCGGAAAATATATTCTTAAAAAAAAAACTAATTTTCCGTTTATTAAAAATTAGTAGTTAAATAAATTTAATTTTTTTAAATTCATAAAAAATAGAATTACTACTTATCGGGTTTGAGGAGTAGGTCCCAAACCCCCTTTTTTCCTGATGAAGTTCTATCGGAAAATTCGGAATATTTTTCGATATTCCCGAGTCAAAAAAATGTATTTTTCGATTTTAAAAATAATTTTTTTTAATAAAGAAGTATTCAAAAAATGTATTTTTCGACTTTAAAAATAATATTTTTAATAAGAAAGTATTCGGAAAACGGGGTTTGGGGACTAAAACTCGGGTTTGAGATACTCCCATCCATCTATGCATTACAGGTTCAAGACTTGATAAGCACCCAACTTTTAATGTTTCAATGGAACTTTAAAATAATTGTATCAGGAAAGAAACAAAAATTTAATTATACAATCCATTTCTAAGAATATTTTAGAAATATTCCTTCCGTCCCATAAAGTTAGTAAAAAATGTAGAAAATTTTTGTCACAAATTAAAGTTAAAATATTGAATAAAAAAAAGTGAAATTGCATTGCGCATTCTATGATTGGTTAATTAAGGAAACATGCATTAAATATTTGGTTTGGTAATTGGTTGATTTGGGGGACAACGCATTAAAAGCATATTTTCTTATTTTTGTTGAATTTTCAAAAATTTACTAACTTTTTGGGACGGAGTGAGTAATTGTATTTGAAATAGAAAAATTAATTATACTCCCTCTGTTCCATTTTCTTTGGTCTTTTAGGTCTGAACACATAGATTAAAAACGTGTTGATTATTGAAAATTTCATGTGTACTTTGTCTAAAATGCCCCTATTTAATCATTCTTGAAAATTGTAGTAGTATTTAATTTTTATTAGTAATTGTGTTCATTAATTAATGTATAGTAGTTTAGAAATGAGAGATGATAAAAATATAATTAATTAGGAGTAAGAGAAATGACCAAATGAAGGATTAAAGTTGAAAAGAAAGATATGTTAATGCATTGATATTGTAAAAGAATAGTAAAAGATATGGAATGAGAAAAAAAGACTAAAAAGCCAAACAAAATGGAATGAAGAGGGTATTTAAGATAAGATAAGAGATAAGTATGTTACTCATCTTTTTCTTATATCACAGATACGACGAAATATTGTCGTAACTAACGTTATTCCTAGTATTGGCAATATGGGCATTCGCCCGTTGATTGCAGGCGGGCATCACGAGCGGGCTGCGGGCGACCCGCGGGCTTGAATATTTAAAAAAAAAATAAAATCACCTTAGTGGCACACACGATTTACGGGCGATTTGCGGACAGGCGGGCCGTCCGCACTTTTTTCTTTAAAAAAATGTGTACTAAAAATAAAGAAAAAGAAAATTAATTTAATTTAATTTTTAAATACGGGTAGCCCTGCTCGCACTTAGGGCGGGCAGGGCCTGAAAATTCGGCCCAAATTATTTTTATGGGCGGCCATGCCCATCCGCAATTTTTGTGGGCCGAGTGCCTGCCCGTTTTGCCAATACTAGTTACTCCCTATGTTCCTTATTATTCCCTCCAGATCCTTTTGGAGTTTTTATTTTGGTCCTATTTATAAGACTCATTTTCAATTTTCAATAGTATTTAATTACTTATTTCCACTAACATCCTTATAAAGTCAACACTTTTTAGAGTTTCAATAATAACTATAGGGATAGTTTTGAAAAAGTATATCAAATTTTCACATTTCCAATGTCATTAACAAATTTATTCACTCTCCTTGATGGGAGTGAAAAACCCCAAAAGGGTCTTATAAATAGGACCGAAGGGAGTAATTAATCCCTCTGTTTCATATATAATGTTGTTTTAGCATTTGTACTATGTTTCATAAGTCTTGTTTTTTTTATAAACCCAATACATAATTAATGTTATTTTTCCAAATACACCTTTATTTATTACACTCTCTTTTTCACTTCGAATATCTTTCTCTCTCTCTTCAATAACGATTATATAGGGGCATTATAGTCAAAATACAACAAATCTTTACATCATTTAACCATTTCTTAAAACCCGTGCATAACCTTGAAATACACTACATATGAAACAGATGGAGTATCTTCTGTCATTTGTTGGAAAACTTTTTTATTTTTATTGATCTATCTTATTTATATGTTCAAGAGTATAATAAATAGTATTATTTTCATATTAATTTTTATTTAATTAAGTATTGATTTACGTAAGTAAAAAAAGAAAAAGTAATGATTATATAAAGTGGAATGATATATTAGAGAAAAACATACTCATAAATAATTTATTGAAAATAAAGTAATCATTATATTTTTTGAACAATATTTTTTTTATTCTTTTTAATATGATACTCCCTCCGTCTCACAAGGATGATTAAAAATTGGAAAAGTCAAAAAAATAAAGGAGATATGCATTTAATGTTTTGTCTAACACATCACATCAACCAATTATCAAACACATAATTTAATGCATTTTGCATTGATCAACCAATCACAATTCAAAGTTTATAATTTCTAAGCTTTTCATTGATTACTTTAACTATAGTTTGAGATAAAAAAAATTTTGCCATTTTTTACTATTCTTATGGGATGGAGAAAATAGATAAACAAGGGCATATGGAATATTAGGATATTGATTAGGGGAGTTAAAATGACCATTTTATATTAAAAAAAAGATAAATTTAAGAAATAGAAAACTAATGACCTTTTATTAAGAGGCTAAATATAATAGTGTCGACCTCTTATAATATGTTCTCTCCGGTTCTATTTGTAAGATTATTTTAGGAAAAAAAATTTGGTCTTATTTGTAAGACCGTCTTCCAATTTTCAATAACATTTAATTACTTCTTTTCAAAAACACCTCTATTAAGTCAACACTTATTAGAATATCAATAACAAGTATAGGGGTAGTTTTGAAAAAGTATATTAAAGCTATGTTCGGCAACACGAGGTAGGAGCTTTTTAACTAGCTATGAGCTTTTAGATTTAGTCAATAAGCTACCAGTCTCATTCGGTGAACACAAATTAGAATGAGCTTATAGTTTTTTAAAAAGGAGATTGTAGATTTTGAAAACTAACTTTTAAAAAGCTACTTGAAGTAGTTTTCAAGAAACTGAACTGACTTTCAATAATTTATATGTCAATTATACTCTCAAACAAATTTTAAAATTATTTACCTGCCCTTAAATTTTTGTTATAATTAATTAATTAACTACATAAATAATAAATAAATAAATTTAATTAATTATGATTTAATCATTTATATAATTAATTAATTAAACTAACTATCTATTTAATAAATAAATAAAATAAAAAATGAATAATAAATAATATAATGTTGTATGTCCTTTTTGGTCATTTAATAATTTTCAACTACATCAATAGCTAGTTTTGCCGAACAACACTATTTCAAATAGTCAGGTAAACAACTATAAGCTCACAGCTCCTAACTAGCATAACAACTACAAGCTATATGTTCACGGCTACAAGTTACAAGCTATAAGCTCACAATTACAAGTTACAGGCTCATAGTTACAAGTTAGTTTTGCCGAACAGACCCTAAATGTTTATATTTCCAATATCACAAAACTTCCTCAAAAAGATCTTATGTATAGGAGCGGAAGGAGTATTTACGTAAATTAAAACCTTATTATTATGCAACACAATTATTACACTTTTGAATGGGAGTACACATAAAAAATAACAATTATTACACTATTGAATTATTATACTTTTAGCTAATACATCCTTGTTTTTGCTATTTTGACTTGGTATTTATTTGTTAGTGCATATAATATTATTATTAACATGTGTCCTATATCATACGATAGAAAAAGGGTATTAAGAAACCCATATTGAATAAAAATGCATCGAGTATTGATGTAATTAGTGCACAAAATTTTCAAATGCATCAATTTCTAATGCATACTTTTTTAGTATAGTTTTCTTAACGTGTGTTTTAAGGCACACATTAGAAAAACTCTTTTAATAATAAAGGTTTGTTTAGCCTCATGTCGACGATAAGAGATCGAAAGGTGATAAATATTCATTGGGAAACTAAGTCCATTTTTTCTTTAATTATTAATTATATTTAGTTTTTCAAAATAAAATTATTATTTTTGGCCTTTTATTTTTAGTTCGAGAGTAGAAAAATCCTAATAATATTATTATACGCACTAACAAACAAATATCAAATCGAAATAACATAAATATGAATATATTAAAAAAAACCAAAATTTATCTTTAACTTACTCCATAGTCCATACATAACATTAATTGATATCTGAATATACATCTACTTATTTTATATACGAAAATAATTAACAAATGTAACTTCATATGTATATATAAATGTCAATTCTAATATATATATATATATATATATATATATATATATATATATATATATATACACACACACACACGTATAACACCACTCCACAACCCACCCGTTATATATTTAACAGCTTCATGTTGGGCCAAAAAAGGATCCATTATTTTCAACTTATTATGAAGGGTAGTTTTCATTTTTTGACCCTCCGAATTCCTTGTTGATCCCCTTTTATACGCACGTTGAGGTTAACTATATGTAAAGGGGGTCAACAAAATAATTGGGGGTCAAAAACTGAATTCTCATTATAAATCATCTTTCTAAAAACTTAATTGAAGTCCTTTATGGTCATTTTGCCATAGATTTTTATTTTATTTCAATTTCTGACTTTCCAAAATTATTTTTAAGTTTGTCATCATATACTTTTCGTATTAATTTCTGTCAAATTTTACTTATATATCATACTAGAATCTTAGTTAGATGCATGAGATTTGTCAAATAGGATTATGTGGACGAAAAAGACCTCACCAATTTTTTCCCTTTTTTATAACTTAGATTATAATATATATATATACATTAAATTTTTATTTTTTTTAATTAAACAAAAGGATCTTCGCCCATATATATGGTACTATATGACAAACCTCTTGCGTTTGACTAGGATCCCGATATGACATGTTAGCAAAATTTGATCGAAATCGATAACAGGGGTATATGACAAACCCAAAAGTAACTTCGGGAGCCAAACATTAAAAATAACAACAAAAACTGGTGACAAAATGATCCTAAGAGCCCTTTCTCATATAACAAACACCTAATATTCAAATAAAGGATAATTAGACATTACCTTTCGATCAGATAGCTAAAGATAGACCTTTATTCCAATGTTAATCTAATCTCTTTATAGGCTATATTATGACAAGTAGAATGAAGGGGAAGGAAGGTTCTAATCTTACCTTGAACCTGTCCCCACCTTCCTTAGATAGGGTATTTAGAGGTTTAAATATCCACCAAATCATGGTTTAATGGCAAGGTAGAACTAGTATAAGAAAAATTCCAGAACATCTGAGAACAATTAGGTATTTGGAGGCTTAGTGCATGTATGGAACGAATTTAATTTGGGCTATAATTGATTCTTCAAAGCAAAAATTATTTTTATTTACATTAAAAAATTCACGTTGGGCACTATTCTAAATTTATGTTGGGTAATTTATATTGTATTTCCAAACATATTCTTAGAGACCCACTACTTTATCGTCTAAAAATCTAACAACACAAATTAAGGATATGACCTCTTATTAAATGAGCTTACAAATATTTTTAACTATATAAAATTAATATGTGTCAATTGTAAAACAATTATTAATAAGTAAAATATTACTTTATAAACAACAAAGTTCAGCATAGTTGGTAAATAGCTGAATTCTTTAATCACGATGTCAAGGATTCGATTTCTATCGTGGGTATAAAAAATGTTTTGTTGGGAGAGGTTATACCCACTTTGGTAATCTCTCCACCTTAAAAGAAATTAACCTTTGACTGTCGATCGGAGAACACCCTTGACTAAAAAAAATATATATATTACCTTATAAAACATCTTACATCGCTGCGTGGTTAAGAGGATTTGTCTATTGATTTTTTAAACATAATACATCGTTTCTTCTTCATATTTTGAAGGAAACGTGAGGCATTTCTATTGACTAATAAAAAAAATGTTTTTTATTTATCAAAATTAAAGAGTGAAAAACCAGTAATCAAAGTGCAACCTAGTTGTCATTGACTCATTGTCCAAAATTAAATTAAAGCCTGGTCTAGCAGCCCATTCATTAGCTGATTCGATAGCCCAAAGGCCTAATGGAAATATCGATAGATCCATGTCATTGCTCTTAACCTTGAGATTTATTTTTGGGTTTTGATTTTTTGATTTCCCAAGTTGGGTTTTTGACCCCTAAAAACCTCCCTCCTATCTTCTCCTTCTTCTTTTTTTTTTTCACTTACACCTACTCAGTCACACTCATCCCCACATTCATTCACACTCAACCCCACTCACATATCCATTATTCTGTTTTTTTCGTGTAAAACGTGACTTACGCTGATGCCGAAACGTACGAAACATATATACAGGTACGCTTTGACAGAGGTTTACGACTTTTTTTTTTATAGTTTTGCCTAGTACGCCAAGGCCTGGACGTACTGTTAAATAACACCTACGCCCAGGCCTTCGCGTATTGGTTTTATTTTTTCCTAATTTTTCTCTGTAGGCCACTCGTAGGGCGTAGCAAAGAGCTCTACATAGTCGTGTCTTGATGTCTTGATGGGCAAGCTCTGTACATGGGATGTAGTGGTGGTCACCTTTGAGGATGGGTCCCAAACATATAACAATGCTGCGTTTTTCTTTTTGCCAAGACATATTAATCCATTTTTTTTCAACTTGCCATGTGAGTAATCACTCATCGTGGAAGAGGAGAATGAATGAGCCCATATTATGAATCACCCAACATAAGGTGCATGTGTGTGTCCTACTAATAATCATTTGAATATGCTTCAAATGCCTTATATATTAGCTTCTTATACAGATTGCCTTCACACGCGTGATAATTCCTTATATTCTCCTACGCCCCTTCAGTGGCGTACTTGACAAAATTGGAAAAAAAATAAATAAACGAATATTTTAAGGCATGAACGTACATGTTAATTTTAAAAATAACATGTACGTTCAGACCCTGCCGTACTGGGCAATTTTTTTTTTAAAAAAAGGCCCTACGTCTCTGTCAAAGCGTACCGATATGTTTCACACACTTCGACATGAGTGTAGAGCACTTTTTACACGAAAAAAAAACATAATAGTGGATATGTGATTAGGGGTGAGTGTGGGTGAATGTATATGAGGGTGAGTGAGTGGGTGTTAGCGAGGAAGAAGAAGGAGGAGAAGGAGAAGTGGGTGAAGAAGAAGGAATTTTGGAAGGAGTTTTTTTTTTAGGGCGGGGCATTTTTGAAAAAAAAAAGTTAAAGGAATTTGGTGGGTTAGAAAATCAAAACCCTTATTTTTGCATCCCATACTATTTCTCTTACAATCTTAAGACGTTATGTGCAGTGCCGGCCTAAGAGGGATCAGAGGGCAACGAAGACGACCGTCCTGGGCCCAAAAAAATTTAGGGGCCCATAATTTTTTTAATAGTACATTTATATTTGAAAAAAAATTCAATAGTTACATTTTTTTTAAATCTCTAAACCATCAATGTTTTTTAGTATAATACTTTAATTTGTCTTTTTCATTTGGTCACTTAATTTAAAAATAAAGACTTAATTGCATAATTGGTCATTTATCTTATTTATTAGATTCACTTTGGTCCTTTATCCTTTTTTTTTTTGCAATTTACTGGTCCTTTATTTTTTTTAAAAGATTCAGTTTGGCCCTTCCGTTAAAATAAAGTTAAATGAGAAAGAATATTCTAAGAATATTCCCCTTCTAGGCTTAATTGCATAATTGGTTCTTTATCTTATTTATTAGATTCACTTTGGTCCTTTATTTTAATATTCCAAGAATATTCCCTCTTCTTCTTCTTCTTCTTCTTCTTCCTCTGCTCTCTCCTTACACGGCGACAACCACCATGGGCTCACTCCCTCTTCCCTCGAAAATCATCAAATTTCTTCAAATTTCTTCAACATTCTTCAATTTTTCACAGTTTTTAAGCTTTATTTTCATTATTCCTCAAACACATTCGTGTTTTTTGTTCTTTTTTCCTCAAAATTCGAATTCTAGGGTCCCTTTTCTAAAACCTTGGTTATCAACAATGGTCTCCTCCTCTAAACCTACTGGAAAACGTGTGAAAACACGTGCAAAACACTTCAACAACTCCGGTTAATTTCTAAAAATGGCAGCAACGGTGGCATGGGCGGTGGTAGCGGCGCCCGTGGTGGCTGCCGCCGCTGTAAGGGAGAGAGCAGAGGAAGAGGAAGAAGAAGAGGGAATATTCTTGGAATATTAAGATAAAGGACCAAAGTGAATTTAATAAATAAGATAAAGGACCAATTATGCAATTAAGCCTAGAAGGGGGAATATTCTTGGAATATTCCTTCTTATTTAACTTTATTTTAACGGAAGGACCAAACTGATTTTTTTTTTAAAAAAATAAAGGACCAGTAAATTGCAAAAAAAAAAAATAAAGGACCAAAGTGAATCTAATAAATAAGATAAATGACCAATTATGCAATTAAGCCAAAAATAAATGAAGTAATTACCTTTACCTTTGCAACCCAACATGAAAATGGTTTTTAATTACCTATTTACTTAATAACTTTTTATTTTATTTCAAATCTTATTAAAAGTTTTATTATTGATTGTTGTCATTGTTTTAATTGATTATAGAGTGAAGTGCATACTAATTTAATCACTGATGTTTTTTTACTTTACCAACTTAGTCGCTGAAAATTTATAATAAACATTATTCAGTTTCTCAAGATTTTTGGATATACCAATTTGGCCCCTCAAAATTCCGGATGCCCCAAGTCTTTAAAATATGAAGGACCATAATAGAGTAGGACCGGTCTTGGTTACGTGGAGGAGAGAAGATGAAGTTCTCGGTAGAGTAAAAAAAACATTCGAAAAAATTGAAAAGTTTGAAGAAAATGGTAAATAAAAGAGAATGTGCTTCTATCTTGCAGTTTTGGAGAAATCAATGTTCTAGTGTTCATCATAAATTCGTTTCTTTATCTATGACCATGGTGAATGGTACATAATTACTTTACTGGATATGAAATTTATTGTCATTCTAATATCATGTTTTATAATAATTTATGATATATTACGACAGGGTTATCTTTATATATGCTATATGAAAGTAGATATGCATGGTTTTTCATACATTTAATGTGAGTTATGATGATAGTCATAAATAGGAGTGTAACGGTCCGGTCCGGACCGGTTTTTAATGGACTTCAGGGACCGGACCGATTAAATTAAGGTGGTTCGGTTTGGTCCGATCCTAATGTTTTTCATATGTAAAGACCAGACCGGACCGTTACGGTCCGGACCGTTATGGTCCGGTTCGGTCCATTTAGACTATAATTGTCGAAGTTTTTTTTTTGAAATTGGGCCTTCAGGCCCGTTTTTTCACTAGGGTTTCCTCTCCTTTGAGAGTGTTCAAGCAGCAGCTGCTGCATGGAGCCAAAGCAGCGGCGGCGGCGGAAGCCGGTGAGAGAACGGAGGAAGAGAGAGCACCGACGGGTGAGGAGGTGGCTGCGATTGCACGGAGGGAAAGAGGAGAACCGGAGGGAGAGCGACAACGGAGACATGGAGGGAAAGAGAGAGAATCAGAGGATGAGGGAGAGAGAGAAAGGAGATGGCGGGCTTCTCGAGTCACGATGGAGGTGACTGCGTCGACGGCGGATCTGGCGGAATCGTGACGTGATGAATCCGTGAGAACCGAGAAGACAAGGGGAGATCCGTGGCGTGGTGGACGGTGGATATGGGCGGCCGGCGGAAGTGAGAAGACAAGGGTGAGAGGCGGCTGAAGGGCTTAAGGGTGAGGGGACTTGAAAGAGTGAAAGGGAAGGGAGAGTGAGAAAGCCAGCCACCTCCCTCATGTTGAAAGGGAAGGGAGAGTGAGAAAAGTAGAAAACCATCTTCGTGTAATCTATAATGATTGTAATCGTGTATAATATTTTTTTTTAATTATTAACCCTATTGGTTCGGTCCGGTCCCAGCGGTCTAGCAATATGTGAGACCATGGACCGGACCATTCAAGTATGGTCCCAATTTTTTGAGATTGGTACGGACCGTGAGATCAGACCAGACTGCATTTTTCGATTCAGTCCGGTCCGGTCCGAGCGATCTCGCGATCTCGGACCAGACCACTTACACCCCTAGTTATAAATATAATTGGTTTATGGTACAGGTATATTCCCTAGCTAGTAAAATTATTCTTCCATGTGACCACCTAGTTGAAAGGAATGTGTTCAGTTGATGTTTAGTGGTAGACTCCGGTTTTATGGGTGGACACGACAAAGTTTTGGAACATCGTTTATAGCATATATTAAGAGTTTTTCTTTTTGAACCCAGGTTTTACTCGTTGGCCCCCGTTTCTTTTTTTATGGACAAAGTTGCTCTTATTTTATCGACTTAAACTAAGCGGAAGTGACTTCCCGATTTTAACAAAGCGGAAAAAAATAGAAAAACTTTTCTGACTTCCTAAAGGCAAAATAATTCCGACTTCATTAAGTCGGAATAAAAATATGAATTTACACCTTTGCTGGGGCGGAAGACGTAAAAAAAAAATAACTTGTTCATACCCACTGCATAACTATAAAAAAAATACTGATGTAATGGCCAAAATAATAATGGTACTGACATTTCTAGTCATGGCTAAAGAGATAAAAAATACTACATGCAGAAATAATATTTTAAAAGCTAAAGTTATATCTCTTTCTGTATATAAAAGCTGCATAAATACTACATGCACATGGCTATCTGTTACGAAAACATGACTTACGGTTCATATTAAAAAAATATAATTTCCTCCCACCTGCGATATGGAATTGCGCTAAGTACTACTCACTGCCTCGTTCCACTTTCTGCAGTTATGTGTCCGCAGCTTGTTTTAACATCTTCTGCCTCACCAAAAGCTTTAACGAGTTGTATTGGCTATTAACTATATTTTTCCGACTAGTATAAGTCGGAAAAATCTATAAATTTGTTTCCATTTTGTAAAAATCAGAATATTTATTCCGACTATTAAGAGTCGGAAGTTGAAAAATTATTCCGCCGTCTTGTTAAAATCGGAAAGTAACTTTCGTCTTGTTTCAGTCGGCACAATAAGGACAATTTCGTCTTTTTAAAAACAAATGGGGGCCAAAAAGTAAAAGATGGGGGCAAAAAAAAATCTCTATATTAAGTGTTGCTCATGCACAAATGCTCACGTATGCCATAACTTGCATTTAGGTGATGGTTTTGATTGACGTTGATGCATAATACTTGGTCCTATTTATAAGACTCTTTTAAGGTTTTTATTTTGGTCCTATTTATAAGACCCATGTTCAATTTTAAATAGTATTTAATTACTTCTTTCAACTAACATCCCTATAAAGTCAACACTTTTTAGAGTTCCAATAATAACTATAGGGGTAGTTTTGAAAAAGTATATCAAATTTTCACATTTCCAATGTCATTAACTAATTTATTCACTCTCCTTGGTGAGAATGAAAAACCCCTTATAAATAGGACCGGATGGAGTAGTTGTTTGGTGAGGGTAAATGTTGAACAATTATTGCAAGCTTGTCACACGAACAAAAAGATGCCCACACTAAGAAAGTAATCCAATCAGTGTTGTTAGTCCAGTCAAGTCCTTGACTTCGGTCGTAGCCTCGTATGTTGAATGTCAAGAAGTGTTGCTCCCCTATCTGTCATATGAACGAATGAGAAGAGGAAGAAGCAAACGAGCCAGGGAAAGAAAGTTCAAAGAGTGTTTTATTATAGGCTAAATTGCTCATTTTGGTCCCTTACCTTATTTTTTTATTTCAATTTGGTTCCTTATCTTTATTTGGTATCGATTTGGTCCTTTACGTTTCAAATCGTTAACACCGTTAGTCTTCTTTGTTGATTCGAAACCGTCTTCCTTCTACTCGATCCTGTTGAATAGCTAAGCTCCAACTCACTTTTTGTCTCTTCAGTTTGGGCCCTAGAAAAGGAAACGCTTTCCCTTCCAAAAGGATGTGAATGAGTTTCTGAAACACTTTTTCTCCCTCCCTTGAGAAGACTTATAAAAGAAGGTGAAATATAGGCTTCAAAACGACAGCGTTTTGAGCCACAAATTATGTGGACACGAAGAGGGACACATGTTCATAGCCATGTATATAATTAACGGCCATGTAGGATTAAAATTGACAGTGTTAACAACAACGTAACTGATGGTTGGGACTAACAGTGTTAACGATTTGAAACGTAAGGGAGCAAATTGATGCCAAATAAAGGTAAGAGTCCAAATTGAAATACAAAATAAGGTAAGAGACCAAATGAGCAATTTAGCCTTTATTATACAATATTTGTCCGCTTTTAGTCAATCATTGAACGATCTTTCCCCTCGGGAAGTATGAATTGAGAGGTTTAGGGAAGCTAAGCTAAGGCTACCTAATGCTACGGGAACATCTTATTTATCCTCTTATGCTATATAGATATAGATGCACTACTTTGTGAAAGAAAACATATTTGTAAGTGTGTGTGTATATATATATATATATATATAATCTAGAGCAACTAAGAAAAAAATTGAGTAACTTGCGAGTCGGTAGTCTCTCTTGATTGGTAAACCCAACCATCGATTTACAACAAAACAGTCTTTCTTCTTATCGATTTTGACATTTTACTTTTAAAATGAAGGTTGGGACTAAAGTGTGGAGTTTGGGGACTAAATTTCTTTGTTAACAGAGATGATTGCAAGTTTTGGACAGCCTAATGAAAATAGCATGGAGTCCACTCCGATAAGGATGCATTGACCTATTTCTTATTTGGCACTAACATATACAAGAAATCAAGAATTGATAGTCTTGTTCAAAACTTGGCAAAGCTAGGTAATATCGATTTGATTATTTCAATTAAGTTTCAGCTTTTTCTTATATCTTTTTGAAATATAGGAAGAAACTGAGAAGAGTTGGAAGGAAGATTTATTTTAACATACTAATTAGCATGATATCAAAATCACTTATGCATAGGGTCGTCTCATAGCATGTGAAGGATTGTGCGATCGCACAAAGCTACCAATTTTATGGGTCTCAGTTTTTTTTAGGCTTTATTTCGTTTTAAGGAAAGATAAAAGGACAATACTTGTCAAGAAAAAGTTCGACATTTGTTTTGAAATTAAATTAAGATGTTATAAAAAAAAACACATTTTGTAATAAAAATAAAAAATAACACAATTAGGGATTGTCCAACCTATATTATAGCATCAAGGTTAGGCAACAATTCATGGAGAGGATCCATACGTTGAGTCAAAGACTCGCACAGTTCGCAGATCTGTGGTGGATTAGTTGGTCCACAAAAAATGTGAAGCTCAGACACCACCTGGTTTCAACAAAAAAAAATAATTTCATCTTTATTAAGAAAGTTACTTGAGTGCAATTAATTTTCTCAAATTGATTAAAAAAAGGCTAAAATGCACTTTTGGTCCCTTAAGTTTTCCATTTGTGCAGAATTAATACCTTTACTTTTTTTTTTGAGTTAAAATAGTCCCTTATGTTATTTTTTGTGTGAAGATCTCGTCCCTCCGTCATCTTTCCATTAAAAAACTAATGACGTTATCCCATGTGCTAGCATCCACTAACCATGTGTTGACATGTAGTATTTTAATTATCTAATTATTAATTAAATATTAAATTAATAAAAATTAAATAAATTTGGAAAATAAATAAGTTAAAAAATTCTAATTAATAAAAAAAATAAAAATTCCTCAAAAAATGAATTAACTAAGAATAAATAAAAAATAATTTAGAAAAAAAATTAAATTAACTAAAAAAATAAAATTCCGGAAAAAAATAAATTTAAAAAATTAAAATTCACTATTGCATAACTGAGCCTAGAATATTTTGATGACGCAGTTTTTGTAAGGTCGATGAAGTATATTTTGATATTTATTAGAAGTTTAATTTAATTTTTAATTTTTTTTGGAATTTTTATTTATTTTTAGTTAATACATTTTGTTTATGAATTTTTTTTATTTATTCTTAGTTAATTTATTTATTATGTAATTTTAATTTAATTTTATTAATTTAATATTCAAATTTTAATTTATTTTTTCTGTAAAATGCCACGTATCAGTATACGACTGATACCTTTTTTACTATAAAAAATATTTGTTGAGCTTTTTTTTATGGGTTTTTGACAATTGTATTATAAACACTTTCTCTCATATTTCCTTTTATATTCATTTGAATGTTCCTCTATAGAATTTTTTTTGATAAGTTGATCAACCTTCAATTTTCGATTATATCAATTAATATAAATAACTAAATATGAATAAGGACTAAATCTGTGATGTCCTAGACGGTGAGGTCCTCCAAGGGTTAGGAAAGGAGACCTTCAAAGGAGTCTCTGTCTAGGGTTTCTGTGTGATGTTTGGTGGGAGTCCTCAAGTGGCTAAAGAGAGAGCCAAGAAGTAACCCTAATCACTGGTGTGTGAGGGTGACAATTAGGGTTAGAGGACGTACCTGAGCCCCATGTAGTACGGAGCTACTTATAGGGGGGAGCTGGTTGCCTTAATGGGCCTACTTTAGGCCCAAGTAGGGCCAGCCTGTACTGAGCTATGAGTGGATGAGCTGTCCTTGTGGATAAGGTGAGACACGTCATCCTGTCCTTGGTGTCGGACTCTGGGAGGTGTCGGACAGGGAGGTGTCGGACAGGGAAATCGGACCTAGGTAGGAGTATGAGGTCGGCCCGTATCTGGTATCTGTTCGGCCGTTGAGCCTTGAGCTCGGCCCAGCACACAGAGGGTTTCTTATAGGGCCGTGAGCCCTTAAGCGAGGGTTCTGAGGATCTCGACTAGGCCGAGTCCACCACATAAACCCCCCAGCTCGGTCAAGGCTGTCTGAGCCTTGTTCCGAGGTCTTGGTTTAGGTCCTTTTCCCAGATCCACCACATAAGAGCCGAGTTCACCACATAAGCCCCCCAGCTCGGTCAAGGCTATCTGAGCCTTGTTTCGAGGTTCTAGGGAGTTCGGATGATGAGCTGCCAAGAGCTGGATCCAGCTGTCTCTGACGTCTTTTCATTATGACGGAGCAGGTCTGAAAGCTGTCCTTTCACCTGCTTCGAAGTGACGCTTGCATTCTCCAGGTCTGACACGTGTCAGAAATTACACCTAACGAAGCGTTGCCATTACTGCGACGTTGCTCGAGGTTCGTGATTCCAGCTATTCCGCGCCACGTGTCCTATTGTGTATGGCCTCATGCTGGGTTGGGCCTCTTGGACCAGGCCCATAGTTCGAAAGTGGGGGGAAACGGCAGTTTCTCTTCTCCCTCCTTCACAAAACTTCAATTTTCTCTCTCTTCCACTATTATTCTCCCTCTCTCTACCTGCACAACACGAAGATCCTTTCTCCTTCTCTGTAATCCTGAGATTTTTCTTCTTCCTCCTCCACGAACGAAAACTCTTCCCTCCTACGCTGTGGTTTCCTTTCCTCTGTTTCAATAGTAGATTCTTTCTGAATTTGCAACCTCTTTCTTCCAGGCTTATAATCTTAAGGTATTGTCTCTTTCTTTTCTTTTTCTTCTTCTTCCCTTTTCTTCTCTCCTTATTTGTTTCGCGGTTTACATGGGAGGGGTTTAATATTCTTGTTTTCTGTTTCTGTTTTCACGATGTTGGGGGTTTTTTCCTTGCTCATTGAAGTTTTGGTTTTGGGGATATCTTTGGGGTTTTTGGTGTTCCTGGGTTTGGGGTGTTTTAGGATTTGTGGAGGGTTTTTGATTTGTGTTTTGGTCTTTGTTTTTCAGAAGACCAGAGAAGTGAATTGGGGAAGTATGAGTAGGGAATGGTTTAGGAAATGGTTTAGGAAATGGGCTGGGGTAGTCTCCCTGTCATCTAGCAGTAGTGAGGAGCAGGACGGCTCTTCCTCCTCGTCCTGTTCCTCCACGGAGGTAGACGAGGCGCTCCGTCGCCAAAGGGAGTATAGGCAGAAATATGAGAGACAGGTTCTGAAGGTTGATCCCGTTGAGGTAATCTATCCTCGGGATTGGGAGGAGAAGAGAGAGTGGATACGGCAGTACGCCTGGGCCGAGTTTGTTGACGGTAGGGAGCGTGCCGACTTCGAGAGGATGAAGAAAGAAGGGACGTATGAACGGGGGGTACCTGTGGTAGAGGGGAGATGCTCGCCCCTCAGGACAACTTCGAGGGGGTTTTCTGGGGGGTTATTCTTTGTAACCCGTAGGACTAACACCGAGCTCCCCTGTTCTTCCACAGGTACCATGTCGCCCCGAAAGTGCATCAACCGACCAGAGCTTTATCCTGCACCTACCGATGCCGATCAGTACGAGTGGGTCGATGTGGAACCCAAGGGAGTTCGGTCTAGCTTAGACTCCGAGGACAAGCTTGCCGGAGTAAGGAGAGTCGTGCTACCTTTTCCAGGGGATGCCACCGGGACTTCTTACGAAGTACTCCCCTGTTCGGCAAATGACAGGATATGCACTCGAACCGAAAACAACTCGTTCTTCTTCTATGCCGACCTAATTCACAATCTCGGCGTGACCCTCCCGTTCACCGATTTGGAAATGAGGGTCTTGAACGAGCTCGGGCTGGCCCCTTCGCAACTCCATCCCAACACTTGGTCTTTTCTCCGAGCATTTCAAAAGTACTGAGGGGCCAAGGGGTTGGTTTGTACAGTTTGGCTCTTCCTGTGGATGTACAACCCGTTCGTCAGCAATAAAGACGGGGTCACTGGTCGCCTTTGGGTATCGGCTAAGGCCCGAGCTCACTGTGGGTTATTCGGCATGTTCACCGAATCTTGGAAACATTTTAAAGCCCAGTTTTTTAAGTACAAGTATGTTGGAACAGGGCTGCCTTGGTTCCGATCTGAGACGGGTCCGAGGTTCCCTTTGGAGTGGACCCCGGAGTTCTTCAATCGCCATATCGGCACGCCACAGCGTTGGTCAGGCGCAACTCTTGACGCCGACGAGGCCGTGACGGACCACCATTTCCAAACCGAATATCGAGCTCGGAAATTCCAGCTCAACATTGGAGTTTTCATGAAGTGCCCTGATAATGAAGTCTTAGCCAAAATTGGTAGTTAACTTTACTTTTGTACTTGTACCCTTTGTCTCAACTTTCTTACTCATTTTTCGTTATCTCTTTTGTTTGCAGAAGAACATTGGTCGGACATGTCGTCCAGAGCGCTCAAAGCATCCCTGGAGGCCCGAAAGAGGAAGAGGGTTGAGAGTTCCTCTACTGAAAACGTGCCTGCCGAGGTTTCAAATGACACAACCTCTGCCGACTCGGGTCCCCTTCATCCTACTCCACCTGCTGTAATTATTGCCCCTCCTCCTCCTCAGTCCCCTATCCCGGGAACCGAGGTCATTATTGCAGATTCCCCACCCTCATCGGGCTGTCCGAGGAGAGGAGCTGATAGTCTCCCGAGACCACCGACCAGCATCGCCAAGCCTTCGGTCAAAGATGCTCTCGTAGATGTCGGGGACCGAGTGGAAGAAGATGGCCGAGGGGCTGGCCTATCACTTGAAGAGGTCGACAAACATTTTTAATGTGTTGGCCGAGGTCTCTGATGATGTGGTTAAGGGGGTGTCTCCTGCCCAGAAGAAGGCTCGGTCCGACCTGGCGGTCGAGGTTGCTGATCTCCAGAGTAGCAAGAGCTCCGCTGACCAAAAGCTGGCTGAATTAGAAGAGAAGCACCGCCAGCAGATGGAGGAGCTTCTGAAAAATCATGAGGAGGCTGTAGCCAAAATAAGGGAGGAAGCTCGGACGGCAGAGGTGGTAGCTAAGGTGGCAGCCAAGGAGGAAGGTCGGCAGGAGGGCCTGGCCGAAGTTGAAAAGGTGAGATCCCTGCTAAGGAAGAGGGCTGCGCAAGCACTGAAGCACAAGATTGCGGCGTCCGAGGCCAACTTCGATTTTGAGAAGGGACGAGCTAAAATCTTCGCCAGTGCCGTGGAGCAGATTATTCACCTGAATCAAGGGCTCCGAATTCGGGTGATCGGTGATTCTGCTGGGTTTGGGGTGGAAAATGGGAAGATGGTCGACTATGACAAAGAGGGGGCCGAGGTTGACCTCGACCAACCCGAGGAGAACCTTCCCAACCCTTTGGTGGAGAAACCAGATGAGGAGTTCAACCCGAGCTTTGTTGTCCTTTCCGATGTTGAAGACGAAGCAGCATAAGTCCCTTATGCTGGGCCGCTTGCATTTTGTATAACATGCCTTTGTAACAAGTGTACTTTGCTGACTTTGTATAACATTTCATTTTTATGCAAGTTCTTTCTAGTTTAACTTGTTGCATGTACATTGTGTCCGAGGTAAATTTGTGCAAGCCTTTACTTTAACCTGTTGCACGAATGCGAGTTTTACTCTGCTAACTCGTTGCATGTTTATTCGTAAGACCTCGGATCCGAACTGCGGTTGGTTAGGTGGTCACCAAGAAAACTTAAGAAAGAATGCAAGTGTTTGAGACTTGTAGCATTTTAGATAAACAAGTAAAAATGTTTTTGAGAATACAAGTCTTGTTTTAACTTGTTGTATTCAGAATTGATTGGATCCAAAATAAGAACACTTGTTCGGACGACTCAGTAAGTGCAGTAATCTTATAAGTTTTCCTCTGAAGAGAGGTACTGTATATAAGTGCATACGGTAGGGATCTCGGATCTACCCACCTTAGCCGAGGTGGGTGTCCTCGTCTCCGATGTGAAAGAGGTTGCTGAGTGAAGCTATGTGAGAACATTTCACAGCAAGCTGTGCTTTATCGGGTGTCCCTTGTACACTGTGCATATGAGCCGATCTCATTTACAAGATGTTGGCTGTGCATAGCGCCATGCAACATTTAGGTGGCTAGTGCTAAATGAGAAGCTAGTACGTACGTATATAAAACTGTGGCACTTGAGTATGGGCAAGTTTGTACTTTTTTCATTAATCATAAACGTGAGTACATTGCCTTTTATGGTTTTAAAAAGGGGAGTATACAATGGAAGAAAACGTGACAGGGGAAGTAGATGTAAATCATTAACAGAAACTAAAGTAAAATTTAAACTTTAGCTGGAGGTGTTGGTGACTGCTGATGATCGTCCGAGGTAAACCTAACTGAAGTAGGTTCTCAATTTTGCAACATTCCAGGAGTTTTTGAGCTCGGCTCCTTCAAGAGTCTCTAGCTTGTATGCCCCAGAGTATGTTTTTGAAACGACTCTGTAGGGGCCTTCCTAGTTCTGAGCAAATTTCCCGTCCCTTCGATTTTTAAGATCGATATCTGCTCTTCGGAGGACAAGGTCTCTGACCTCAAAAGACCTGGGTTGCACAGTTTTGTTGTAGTGCTTGGCTTGCCTTTCCTTTGATTTCTTCTCCCGAATAGATGCGGCTTCTCGGATCTCTTCGACCAGTATTAGATTTTCTTTGATCAAATTTTCATTTTGTTGCTCGGGTCTGTCCCTCATTCGGAAGGTATGAATCCTTCGTTCGATGGGGATGACCGCATCACAACCATAGGTGAGTCTAAAGGGGGTCTCTCCTGTTGAGGTTTGTACCGTGGTCCTGATTGACCAGAGGACCTCAGGTAGCAGATCGGCCCATGCCCCCTTGGCTTGAGTAATTCTCTTCTTAAGGTCGTCAACAATTAGCTTGGTTAGCCGCCTCGGCTTGCCCATTAGTCTGGGGATGCTCGACCGAGGAAAACCGATGAGAGATTCCGAGATTTTCAGCCAATAGCTGCAAGTTGTTGACAGCAAACTGGCAACCATTGTCAGTGATCAGTGTAAGTGGAAGTCCAAAGCGAGAAATGACTTGTTTCAGGAAAAATTTCTGTATTCTTGCCGAAGTGATGGTTGCTAACGGTTCAGCCTCGATCCATTTGGTGAAGTAATCTATTGCTACCACAATGAACTTCAGCTAACCTGGAGCTGTTGGGAACTGTCCCACAATGTCCATCCCCCACATGCTGAAGGGCCGGGGGGAAGCTAGAGAGTGGAGTTCCTCGGAGGGTTTTTGATAGACATCACTGAAGAATTGGCATTGCGGACATCGTCGAACATGGTCAATGGAATCTGTCACTAAGGTCAGCCAGAAGTATCCAGCCCTCAGTATCTTCCTTGTTAGGGATTTGCCCCCAACGTGGTGGCTCCCCAATCCTCCGTGGACCTCGTTCAAGGTTTCTTGAGCTTCCTCGGAGGTGAGACATCGGAGGAGTGGTGAGGACATTCCTCTTTTATAAAGGATTCCATCAATAATAACATACTCAGCCGCCTTTCTGTTGAGTTTCTTTGCTTCCTTCTGATCGGCTGGGAGTATTCCATGTTCGAGGTATGACCTTATCGGATGCATCCAGTTCGGCGATACAGAAACAACCATTACTACACTTGGGGCCGAGATTTGTTCTTGGATGAGGCTTTTGTTGTTCCCTCCGCCTTTTGTGCTCGCCAGCTTGGAAAGCACATCGGCTCGGGAGTTTGAACAGCGGGGGATATGGGTGATAGAAAATTTCGCAAAATCAAGAGCCAGGGATTTAACTTTATCAAGGTACTTCTGCAGGATGGGTTCTTTTGCTTGGTAGTCTCCGATAACTTGGGAGACCACCAATTGGGAATCGCTCATAATTTGGACTTCAGTTGCATCGAGCTCCTTAGCCATGCGGAGACCAGCAATGACTGCCTCATACTCAGCCTGATTATTCGAGGTTAAGAACTCGAATTTCAGGGAATATTCGATGCTGAGACCCTCTGCATTTTCCAGAATAACACCAGCTCCTGCACCCTTTTGATTGCTCGAGCCATCAACGTATATCACCCAAGTGTCCGAGCTAGAGCTTTGGTGGGGCTCTGTGAACTCGGATACAAAGTCTGCCAATGCTTGTGATTTGACTGCCTTCCTCGGTTCATAGGAGATGTCGAACTCGGACAGTTCGATTGACCATGCCATCATTCTCCCAGCGAGGTCAGGCTTCTGCAGAACTTGTTTGATGGACTGGGCGGTTCTTACGACAATGGGGTGACTCTGGAAATATTGTTGTAGCCGCCGTGCAGCCAGGATTAGACAAAATGCAAATTTCTCAATCTTAGAGTACCGGAGCTCAGGACCTTGCAGAGCTCGGCTAATGAAGTAAACAGGAAACTCAGTTCGGCCCTCATCTCGAACCAACACCGAGCTGAGGGCGGAATCACCAACAGAAAGATAAATGAACAGGTTTTCCCCCAGCCGAGGGCTGGAGAGAACCGGAGGAGAAGAGAGATACTCCTTAAGTTCTAGGAAGGAAGTTTCGCAATTTTGATCCCAATGAAAAGTTGTACCTTTTTTCAGGAGTTGATACCAGGGTAAGGCCTTCTTTGCTGCCTGAGGGAGGAACCTTGACAGTGCTGCCATCCTGCCTGTCAACTGTTGCACTTCTCTGAGATCAGCAGGGTTCTTCATTTCTAATATAGCTCGGCACTTGTCGGGGTTTGCCTCAATTCCCCTTTCGGACAGCATGAATCCGAGGAAGGCACCCGCTGGAACTCCGAAGGTGCACTTTTCCGGATTCAGCCTCATTTTATGCGCTCTTACCCTTTCAAGAACCATGGTAAGATCTCGGACGTGATCCTCTTTTTTCTTGCTTTTTGTAATCATATCATCAATATAGACTTTCATGGTGGTACCAATGATTCCATCAAAAACCTTGTTCATCATTCTTTGATAGGTTGCCCCAGCATTCTTCAACTCGAAAGGCATGACAGTGTAGCAATAAGTTGCCTTTCCAGTTGTGAATGTGGTTTTCTCTTTGTTAGAACCTACAATCGGTGGTTGAAACAACTAGGAAACACTAGGAGAACACCTAGAAGGGGGGGTTGAATAGGTGTTAGAGAAACCTTGAAAGATTTTCGCAAGAAACAAATCAAAACGATTAAAACAAATGATTTTCTTGAAATTTTCTTCTATTAATCGATTAACAAGTCAACTAATCGATTAATGCCGAATGATCAATTCAAACTAATCGATTAATGAAACCAATTACTCGATTAATCAATGTTAAAATTGAAAAATCACTTTTCAATCAAATATGAAAATCAATCAATTAACACACATGATCAGAGATAAAGCGGAATTGATTAACACCAATATTCTTATTTATTACCTAGGTTATGAAAATGATTTTCCCCAAATCAATTTTGCACAATTAAGATTCAATTCAATCAATTATGAAAAATCACTTTTTCTAGGTTTTCAACCAAGAACACAATTAAAGACTTGAATTGTAAAGATTAAAGAGTTTAGAGATACGACACAGTGATTTATCCTGGTTCACTTTCATCCACTTGAAAGCTACTCCAGTCCCCTCTTCAACCAAGAGAGATTCTTCACTATGAGGAATTAGAGTTTCTCAAATTACAAGTAAATGCCTCACAAGACTCCCTTCTTGCTAGCCTACAAGAGATACCACACCCTTGCCTTGTAACCCTATTGATATCTAATCTAACCTCTTCTCTTGCTTGCCGATACCCCACAACAAGACTTCCAATGCTTTGAGATTCTTCAACGACTTCCACTTGCTTGCTTCACTACAAGACTTCCATGTGCTTGATGATATGCCACACCAAGGCTTCCAAATAACTTTGCTTGATGAATAACTTCTTCAAGACTTCCTTTGTTGTAGAGTGTTTGCCTTCTTTGCAATGATTACAACTCAAATGAAAACAAAATAACAATCCTATGAATCTCTTTCAAAAGCTATGAAAATATCAACATGAGAGATTCAAGGTTCTTGATCAAAGAATGTAAAAATGAGAACTTTTATCTTGAGAAAGTGAGAGAGAATAGAGTGGCTTGATTCTTTGTAAAATGAATATCAAAATGATGGAATATGATCACAAAGGTTAGAAATAGGTTTATATAGAATACCCAAAAGCTAGGAATGGTTAAAAGTGCTTTTGAGAAGTGAAAAACGCATTTTAAAAACCAGATCTGTGCGTGTTACTCGAGTAAAATAAGTGCTAATCGAGTAACCATGCCTTAATCGAGTAATGCCGCAAGCCTGTAAAAATTTACTCGAGTAAAAGTCAAGATAATCGATTATCAAAAGTTGTTAATCGATTATCAGTTCAAAATATACTGTTAATCGATTATCAAAACCTGTTAATCGATTATTTTGATTAAAAATCACTTAAAACTTGTTTTCTCAAAAACTAAACCTTTTCTTTCAAACCTTTAAGCCACCTATTGATTTTAGGAAAAGTGAATACTCAAAATATGATATAATCATGACTATGATAGAGATTCACTACCCTCTAATGACTCTACCCAAACTCAAACTAAGAGACTTGAGAGGCTAAAGATAAAACAATAAAACATAAACTACCAAACTAAGTCTTCATGAGTTGGCTCTCTCTTTATTACTTGATGTTTGTTGTTGCTTGTTGAGCTTGAACTTGATCAACACATTTAAGCTTGTTCAAAACCTTTTGGAATTTATCAAAACATTCTTCATGGATCTTACAATCTCCCCCTTTTTGAAAATGACAAACATGTTTTGAAGTTGTGAAGTTGTTGATGCTTGATCCATTTGATCACTTGGTGAGACTCTTGCTCCCCCTCAATTTATGCTTTTGACATTTGAAATCTAATTGAGATAAAAGCTTGATTCTCCCCCTATCTCCAACAACTTTGCTCAACCTACATAAAAACAACAAAACAAACCTTTCTCCAAAACAAAATATTATTTCTTTTCAAAACATACATTTCTCTTCAAAACATACATTTCTCCCCCTTTGGCATTATCAAAAAGTAATATATACCAATTGAAATATAAAATACTAAGCCAAATATAAGAGAAACTATGTCATATATAGAGATATCTAAACCAAAATAGAGAAATTAATAACCATACTATCTCTATATCAAACATTTCTTCAATAGCATGATAATCATCTAATAATCACTCAATGATACCAATTGAAACAATTGTATACCAATTGTAATACTAATTGTAAGAATTTGATACCAATAGTATTTTCTCAAAAGTATAAACAATATCACATCAAGAGAAATAATACCACTTGTGACTAAACAAATACCAATTGTACAATATCAAATGTTACCAATTTGTAGGATTCTCTTCTTGATACCAATTGAAGATGCAAATGAATGAATAACACATGAAAGTCCTTTTGCTCTTCAATCATACCTACAAAAACAATCATGTTTTGCTTTTTGGTATCCAAATGGTTTTGGATCCATTTTTGTTAGTTTAGGGACTCTCACCCTTTTTCACCCAAACAAAATCTCCTTTAGGTATACCATGCACTTTAATATAACACACATTTGAAGTATGTCCATGAGTACCACAATAGAAACATGTTGGTGCATTTGAAAAATCAACTTTAGAAAAATCAACAACATTTCTATGAGATTTACTCTTAGCATTAGTATAACCCAAACCAAACTTGTTTGAATTTTCTCTTTGAAAATTTAACAATGTGCGCAATCTAATATCACCATTTGAGAAACTTGCAAGCTTATTTTTCAAAATAGCATTTTCATCCTTAAGCAACTTGCAATCCTCACAATCAACCACAATATTCAATCTACTAGCACAATCACAAGAAGAACTAGCATATATAAGATCAAGAGTTTCATTTTGAAGATTAAGCTCATCAACATGTTTTTGAAGATCTAAAATCTCTTGTTGATGTTTCAAAATGAGCTTCTTTCTTTTAGTGTTTTTCAAAGCTAGTTTCTTAAATTGTTTATGCATTTCTTCATAAGCATTATATAACAATTCATACTTAGAAGAAATTTCGGATTTAGTAAGACTTACATTGCTTTCGTCGCTTTGTTCACTTGATTCATCATTTGAACTTTCCTCTTCATTTACTAGAGCTATCAAGTTGAGACAAGCGGCATCTTCATCATCCGAAGAACTATTTGATGTACTTTTCTTGTCTTTTTCATCATCACTATTCCAAACTATGTATGCCCTTTTAGTTTTCTTTTCTTTCTCCTTCTTCTTAAGATACTTAGAGCATGAGTACTTGAGATGACCGGACTTTCCACATTCATGGCAAACTATACCTTCTTTTGAAGTCTTTGTCTTGTAGTGTGGGGAATTCTTCTCTTTACTTTTGTCTTTGTTCATCCTTCCTTTTCTCCTTAGAATCTTATTGAACTTTCTTAGTAGAAGTTTCATCTCCTCTTCATCAATGTCCGAATCGGTATCTTCATTAACATCATCATCATCATCATCGAAACTCTCTTCCTTTTTATATGACCTTTTAGCTTTAAGAGCAATTCCTTTTCTTTCTTTGTTCTTGTCCGATTCTTCATGCAAATGCAAACGTTCAAGCTCCATTTCATGTTCTTGAAGCTTTCCGAAAAGTGTTGCTAAGTCCATGGTGTCCAAGTCCTTTGATTCAACAATTGCGGTAACCTTGGGTTGTCATTCCCTACTTAGACATCTTAAAACTTTGTTAACAAGTTCACAATTCACGAAAGTTTTACCAAGAGCAATGAGATGATTAACAATATGAGTAAAACGTTTTTGCATAAAACATATAGATTCATTAGGCAACATACGAAACAATTCATATTCATGCATCAAAGAATTTAATCTAGCACGCCTAACTTCACTAGTGCCTTCATGTGTGACTTGCAAGGTGTCCCACATTTCTTTGGCATCACGACATTGGGAGACTCTAAAGAACTCATCATAAGATAGAGCGGAGGTGATGATATTCTTTGCTTTTAAATCATATTGAATTTTCCTTTTATCATCATCGGTCCACTTATCTTTGGGAGTAAGTGTAAGCACACCTTCTACATCTTTTGAGGGAATATAAGGACCATTTTCAATGGCTTCCCAAATGTTCACATCTATAGCTTCTATAAAGATTCTCATCCTAATTTTCCAATAACCATAACCCTCTCCACCAAACATAGGAGGGCGATTTATTGAAGCACCTTCACCACCAAAGGGTACGAATCCCATTGTAGTTTCCTCAAGGATCTTAACGAAAAAGCTCTATGCTCGTGTCTTTCGACCGAGCTCTGATACCAATTGTTAGAACCTACAATCGGTGGTTGAAACAACTAGGAAACACTAGGAGAACACCTAGAAGGGGGGGTTGAATAGGTGTTAGAGAAACCTTGAAAGATTTTTGCAAGAAACAAATCAAAACGATTAAAACAAATGATTTTCTTGAAATTTTCTTCTATTAATCGATTAACAAGTCAACTAATCGATTAATGCCGAATGATCAATTCAAACTAATCGATTAATGAAACCAATTACTCGATTAATCAATGTTAAAATTGAAAAATCACTTTTCAATCAAATATGAAAATCAATCAATTAACACATATGATCAGAGATAAAGCGGAATTGATTAACACCAATATTCTTATTTATTACCTAGGTTATGAAAATGATTTTCCCCAAATCAATTTTTCACAATTAAGATTCAATTCAATCAATGATGAAAAATCACTTTTTCTAGGTTTTCAACCAAGAACACAATTAAAGACTTGAATTGTAAAGATTAGAGAGTTTAGAGATACGACACGGTGATTTATCCTGGTTCACTTTCATCCACTTGAAAGCTACTCCAGTCCCCTCTTCAACCAAGAGAGATTCTTCACTATGAGGAATTAGAGTTTCTCAAATTACAAGTAAATGCCTCACAAGACTCCCTTCTTGCTAGCCTACAAGAGATACCACACCCTTGCCTTGTAACCCTATTGATATCTAATCTAACCTCTTCTCTTGCTTGCCGATACCCCACAACAAGACTTCCAATGCTTTGAGATTCTTCAAAGACTTCCACTTGCTTTCTTCACTACAAGACTTCCAAGTGCTTGATGATATGCCACACCAAGGCTTCCAAATAAATTTGCTTGATGAATAACTTCTTCAAGACTTCCTTTGTTGTAGAGTGTTTGCCTTCTTTGCAATGATTACAACTCAAATGAAAACAAAATAACAATCCTATGAATCTCTTTCAAAAGCTATGAAAATATCAACATGAGAGATTCAAGGTTCTTGATCAAAGAATGTAAAAATGAGAACTTTGATCTTGAGAAAGTGAGAGAGAATAGAGTGGCTTGATTCTTTGTAAAATGAATATCAAAATGATGGAATATGATCACAAAGGTTAGAAATAGGTTTATATAGAATACCCAAAAGCTAGGAATGGTTAAAAGTGCTTTTGAGAAGTGAAAAACGCATTTTAAAAACCAGATCTGTGCGTGTTACTCGAGTAAAATAAGTGCTAATCGAGTAACCATGCCTTAATCGAGTAATGCCGCAAGCCTGTAAAAATTTACTCGAGTAAAAGTCAAGATAATCGATTATCAAAACCTGTTAATCGATTATTTTGATTAAAAATCACTTAAAACTTGTTTTCTCAAAAACTAAACCTTTTCTTTCAAACCTTTAAGCCACCTATTGATTTTAGGCAAAGTGAATACTCAAAATATGATATAATAATGACTATGATAGAGATTCACTACCCTCTAATGACTCTACCCAAACTCAAACTAAGAGACTTGAGAGGCTAAAGATAAAACAATAAAACATAAACTACCAAACTAAGTCTTCATGAGTTGGCTCTCTCTTTATCACTTGATGTTTGTTGTTGCTTGTTGAGCTTGAACTTGATCAACACATTTAAGCTTGTTCAAAACCTTTTGGCATTTATCAAAACATTCTTCATGGATCTTACACTCTTGATCTGGGGGATACATGGGGATCTGATTGTATCCCGAGTAGGCATCAGTAAACGACAATAGTTGGTATCCTGCCGAACTATCGACGAGCTGGTCAATAATTGGCAGTGGATACTGATCCTTGGGGCAGGCTTTGTTGAGGTCGGTGTAATCCACACACATCCTCCAACTGTCGTTTGCCTTTTTAACCAAAATAGTATTTGCCACCCATTCGGCGTATGGCACTTCTTTAACAAACCCAGCTTCCAGCAACTCGGAAACCTTTTCCTGGATAACTTTCGCTTTCTCTGTCCCAACTCGTCTCAACTTTTGGGCCACCGGCCTTGCCTTCGGATCCACGCTAAGCTTGTGATAGATAAAGTTCGGATCGATCCCCGGCATGTCGGCCGATGTCCAAGCAAACAAATCCGAATTAGCTCGTAACAGGTCGATAATCTCTCCCTGGATCTCCTGAGGGAGGTCGGCGCCCACTTTGACAGTTCTGTTGGGGTCAGAGGGATCAATTTGAATTGCCAGCCACTCCCCTTGAGGAGAAGGCCTAAGATCATCCTGCTCGGCCCGAACATCCAGTTCAGCCAATAGGATCTTCCCTTTGGCCAATGTTGGACCGGTGAGCTCCTCTTGCTTCTTTTTAATTTCCCGTAGACTCGCGTTGTAGAAGAGTCGGGCTTTGAGCTGGTCGGCTCTGACGGTGACGACCTTGTCGTCAGAGCCGACAAATTTCATGGCTAAATGTACCGTCGACACCACTGCCCTGAAAGCTTGCAGGCAGGTTCGTCCCAGTATCACATTGTAGGGAGATTCAGAATCAACAACTAGAAATTTGATGATCTCCGTTCGGGCCGAAGGCTGCTTGCCTAAGGTTACCGGGAGATGGATAGCTCCTAGGGGGTGAATTGCCTCACCCGTGAAGCCGATGAGATTGCCCTCAAATTCTACGAGGTCGGCTGACCTCAGCTTAAGTGCTCGAAAGGTGTGAAGAAAAAGAATGTCGGGCGAACTTCCTTGATCGATAAAAACTCGGGCGACTTCAAAGTTGCTGATCATCGCCGCGATCACCATTGGGTCATTGTGATCCGGGATGATGCCTTCCATGTCCTGGTCGGAAAAGCTGATGGGGATGTTCCGAGATGGTTTCTTGCAGATGGGCTTGTGGCGAACAACTAATACTTGATTGACGTACTTTTTCCTTTCCGACCTCTTCTCCCCCCCACCGGCAAAACCCCCCGATATAGTTTCCACTCAGAGGTTCTCCGATGACTTAACCAAATCTTGTATCACAACAAAATTTCTTATTTGTTGTGGGAATTCGTTTGGTGCTGGAGCTTGAACAACAGCTCGTTCAGCCAAACGCTGCTTAGTAACCTGCTGAAGATCTGGGATGGCTTTACCTTGTTGCTCTATGATCCTCATCTGTTGTCTCATCAAGGACAAGATGTCTTCCTCACGAGAGAGTGAAGATTGACGTGAGTGAGAATGATGTGTAGTACTGACAGAGGGGTTACGTTCGTCGCGGTGGCGGTGCTGTTCTGTGTTGGTTTCTCCGAATTCGGAGCGTAGCTGCACGCGCCGACCTCCTCCCTGGTGTTGAGTTGACGGTGGGGGTGGAGGCGGCGGTGGAGGTGGTGGAGGGGGTGGTGGTGAGGACCTTGCTGCCCTATTGGCTTCAAGGTGCTGGCGCAGATCCTCAGTTGATGGCACCCTTTTTGGACGCCCCCTCCTCCTCCTCTGAACTGGTTGTGTCTCAGACATAGTAGAATTTCTGGGTAGGAATGAAGTTTCTCTCCCCACAGACGGCGCCAATGTGATGTCCTAGACGGTGAGGTCCTCCAAGGGTTAGGAAAGGAGACCTTCAAAGGAGCCTCTGTCTAGGGTTTCTGTGTGATGTTTGGTGGGAGTCCTCAAGTGGCTAAAGAGAGAGCCAAGAAGTAACCCTAATCACCGGTGTGTGAGGGTGACAATTAGGGATCTACTTATAGGGGGGAGCTGGTTGCCCTAATGGTCCTGCTTTAGGCCCAAGTAGGGCCAGCCTGTACTGAGCTATGAGTGGATGAGTTGTCCTTGTGGATAAGGTGAGACACGTCATCCTGTCCTTGGTGTCGGACTCTGGGAGGTATCGGACTCTGGGAGGTGTCGGACTCTGGGAGGTGTCGGACAGGGAAGTCGGACCTGGGTAGGAGTATGAGGTCGGCCCGTATCTGGTATCTGTTCGGCCGTCGAGCCTTGAGCTCGGCCCAGCACACAGAGGGTTTCTTATAGGGCCGTGAGCCCTTAAGCGAGGGTTCTGAGGATCTCGGCTAGGCCGAGTCCACCACAAAATCTATTGTAGGTTGTGTATCTCACACAACCCATGTATCGTTATCATTTATTTATTCATTTAAAAAGTTGATAACTAAAATGAAAAATTATATTTTTTCCGATTCTATATATAAGTCCTTTTAGTAAAAAGCTCACCTTTAAAAAATTTAGTTGATATTGTTAGTGATATTATAAATGTAAATTTTGATAAACTTTTTTCAAAACTACCTTTATATATAATTACGGTTTTGATATATGAGTTTAAGCATTTAAAAAGTTTCCAAAATCATTTTCATATCATAAATAATCAAGATCTAATCAATATTCATTTATTACATTTAATTAAAGGGTAAAGATACAATACTCATCCTTTGTGGATGAGTATCTATACTCATTGCCTAAATATGAGGCCAATATGGATTTAAGCCATTGGACGACTGAAATTGATGGATGAGAGCATGTTGTATGTATATACCTGGTTAAATTGAGTGCACCAAAGAAAATGGCCATATGTAGGGTTTTTTTTTTAATTTTTTTAAAGAAATGATAAATTCTCCTAAAAATAATGACCTTTTTTTTTAAAATTTTTTAACACAGATTTACTCAGAATATTTTTTTACACATGCATATTCGTATACAGATTTATTAGAATATGTCAAGTTTGAATACAGTTTTTACTCAATATAGTTTTTTCAGAACAAAGAGTAAACAAAATTTAATCCAATTCAAAAAAACTAGTGCATATCACCGATACAAATTTATTAGAATATGTCAATTTTGAATACAGTTATTACTCAATATAGTTTTTTCAGAACAAAGAGTAAAAAAAATGTTGGTTTAGGCCTCAAAATCTCGAGAGGGAGGGTGAATCGAGTTTTATTAATGTATGGTGAAATCCTTTAAAAAATTAAAAAATTGTTTTGAGATGAAGATATTAGACGTTTGAGACAGATCGCGAAAACGATAGATAAAAATAAATTGAGTAGCGTGGAAACGTAAATAATTAAAATATGCGGAAAATAAAGAGATAGGGATAGAAAAGCTTGCACCAAGAAATTTTATATTGGTTCAGCCTTCCCGTCGAAATGCCTAGTCCAGTCCCTAAGCGACCCGCTTGAGAGTTCTATAATCAGCAATAGAGTCACACCCTATTACACCCAAGAGCACCCCGCACACTACTAGGAACCTCCGTTCGCTAGGGGCCTCAAGATCACACAGCAGGGTTCCTCGCCCTACGACGTATCACACGTCCATTAAGGGATTCTCTCCCTAACCACTAAGGTTTCAAATACAACGAATATGAGAGTGATTACAATAGCAATGTGTGTTCTCAAAAACACAGATACAACAATATGCTCTTATGATAATGAAGTGCTTTTCTCTAAGAGTTAATCAGCCAATAAGGTTTTTGTTCTTCAAAAGATATGAACGTGAAAACCAGAAGTTTAGAGAAGAAAAGAGAACGTGAGTTTCAGAAAAGATATCAGATATGAATCAGAGTAGTCTTTTGAATGTTGGAGTGAAATTGTTTTTAAAATAGAAAAACATTTTAGAATCAAAAAGATTTAGAATAAGTAAAACAAAATCAAAACAAAATAAAATAAGATTTGAAATAAGTTTTAAAATCAAAACTAAATCAAAACGATTTACGAAATAAAATAAAGATTTGATTCTTAAAACGAAAAAGGAAATAATTCAAATTTAAAATCATTTTTGAATTTTATAAAATAAATCAGAATCTTATATATAAAAACAAATCAGGAAATAATAAAAAATGATTCTGACACGTTTTTCAATAAAACTTAAAGTAATCGATTACTTTCTGAAGGTAATCGATTATTCTTTCAAAAATAGAAATTCTTAAATTCATTTGAAAACCAAGTAATTGATTAGACCAACAATGATTAATCGATTACATCACTCCTGTTCAATATGTGATGCAACTCATTTAATTGATTAACATTCATCAATTAATCGATTACTGAGCCTCTGTTATGCATATGATGCAACATCATGTAATCGATTACTAAGCCTCTGAAAAACATATATATGTTGCAACAATTATAATCGATTACTTGAGCCAGGTAATCGATTACTTCCATAAGAAAGTATTTGATTAGCAAAGTTCACTTAATCGATTACAAGCTCTCTGATTTTTCTATGATGCAACAAAGTTAATCGATTATCTTGAGCATTTAATCAATTACTCCTTCTTGCACAGTAGAAATATATAGAGTTTTGTAACATCAAGTATTTTCACAAAGATTCAAGATAGAAAACAACTTTTCATGAAAACACATTTTCTTCTCTCTTTTTAAATGAAAAACTTATTGGCCTTTTAAACTCGTAAAGAATAGAAACTTCATTACCTTACAAATGTTCTAAGGGAAAAGGCTTTCAATCTATGTCTTGCTAGAATCTTCATTCTTGATCATGAAGGAAACTTGTGAGCTTGAACTTGAGTTGGTTTGTTATCATCAAAACATCAGCTTGATATATACTTGAAGTCCATAAGAGAGTTTGAAGCATGTCTTCCAACACTAGCTTGACTTCCAACACTCCCCCTTTTTGATGATGACAAACAACTGTTCTGATATGCTCTTTACAATCTGCATTACAAGTGTTATACAAGCAAAAACACACACACACACACACATATATATATATATAACAGATTAACCTTCCCTAGAACAATAATAATAAAAATATAACAATGCGTAGCATCTTGTAGCATCTCCCCCTGTATTGATGCATAAACAATATATATCAATTCATTCAGCATCTTCAGAGTAATATCAAAATATCTCTCCCCCTTTTGTAATCATCAAAAATAATGTGCTATCTCCCCCTGAAACACTGAGAAGACGCATCAATAATAACAAGAAAGATAAAATAATCACATACTCAAAATAGGTGAGAGGCAGAAGTTAAACCAATTTCTCTACGAATGAAAAAGAAATTTTCTTTTGGAAGCGGTTTCGTAAAGATATCATCCAACTGCCGCGAAGTATCAACATACTCAATAATACAATCACCCTTTTGAATATGATCACGTATAAAATGGTGACGAATCTCAATATGTTTGGTGGGCGAATGTTGCAAAGGGTTTTTGGTAATACTAATTGCACTGGTATTATCACATTTTATGGGAATGTGATCTAGACTTACACCGAAGTCTAGGAGTTGCTGTTTCAACCATAAGATTTGAGCACAACAGCTACCCGCGGCGACATATTCAGCCTCAGCTGTGGATAGGGCTACACTCGACTGTTTCTTGTTAGCCCGTGATACTAAAGAATTGCCAAGAAGATGACAAGTGCCGCTAGTGCTTTTCCTATCTACTTTGCACCCAGCAAAGTCAGAATCAGAATACCCAACAAGGTTACACGAAGAACCTTTGGGGTACCGTAAACCCATATCAGTTGTGCCAGAAAGATATTTCATTATACGTTTGGCAGCAACCATGTGCGTTTCTTTTGGATTCGCTTGAAAATGAGCACATAAACATACACTAAACATAATATCCGGCCTACTTGCCGTTAAATAGAGAAGGGATCCGATTATACCTCGATATTTAGTGATTTCCACGGATTTACCTCCTTCATCTTTGTCCAGATAGCAAGATGTGCTTATTGGAGTTGCTACTGCCTTGGCCTTATCCATGCCAAATCTTTTCAATAGTTCCTTGCAGTATTTTGTTTGGCTAATGAAAATCCCATCCTTTGCTTGTTTTATTTGCAATCCTAGGAAAAAGTTCAGCTCGCCCATCATAGACATCTCGAACTCTTCCTGCATCATACTTGAAAAATCCTTGCAAAGGATTTCATTAGTAGCACCGAAAATAATATCATCTACATAAATCTGAACTAAAAGAATGTCATTTCCTTTCTTTTTGATAAAAAGAATGTTATCAACCTTCCCTCTTTCAAAATTATTTTCTAGTAAAAATTTGCTAAGACGGTCATACCACGCTCTAGGAGCTTGTTTGAGTCCGTACAAAGCCTTTTTCAATTTATAAACATAATCCGGGTGTTCATAATTTTCAAAGCCGGGAGTTTGACACACATAAACTTCTTCATTTATAAAACCATTCAGAAAGACACTCTTTACGTCCATTTGATATAATTTAAAATCTTAAATGCATGCAAAAGCTAATAGCAGCCCAATGGCTTCCAACCTAGCAACAGGGGCAAATGTTTCCTCGTAATCTATCCCCTCTTCCTGGTTGTAACCTTGTGCAACTAACCTAGCTTTGTTTCGAACAATTAAACCAACCTCATCGAGTTTATTTTTATAAATCCACTTAGTTCCAATAATCGGATGAGACTCAAGCCTAGGAACAAGTTCCCAAACCTGATTTATTTCGAACTGGTTTAATTCCTCTTGTATTGCCAGAAGCCAATGTTCATCAAGTGTAGCCTCAGAAATATTCTTTGGCTCCACTTGAGAAACAAATGCAAAGTAGTTACACAGATTGCTAATAGAATTGCGAGTACTTACACCTTTTGTGATGTCACCTATGATTTGGTCAATGGGATGGTGCCTCGATGTTCTCCATTCCTTAGGCAAATCAGCGTTGAGCTCCATGGATTTTTCTCCTCAACTGATTCAACTGGTATTTCATTGCATTCGGAATGTTCCTTTCCTTTAGCATTTGGCTCCTCATCCTCATCAATGTATAGATCTCCAAGGATACCTGAAATGTCATTAACAGATACCTTTCCCAACTTTCTGGGATCGGATTCATCAAATGATACATGAATAGATTCTTCAATAGTATTACGAGATTTATTGTAAATCCTATATACTTTGCTCGAAACAGAATATCCAAGGAATATGCCCTCATCAGCTCTAGCCTCAAAACTTCCTAGATTGTCTTTACCATTATTATGCACAAAACATTTACATCCAAAGACACGAAAAATGGGAAATATTTGGTTTTCTCCCCTTGTATAGCTCATAGGGGGTTTTCTTTAAAATAGGCCGTATTAAAACACGGTTCATAACATAGCAAGCTGTACTCACTGCATCGCCCCAAAAATATGCAGGCAAATTCATGTCATTAAGCATTGTTCTTGAAAGCTCTTTTAATTAATGATTTTTCCTCTCCACAACCCCGTTTTGCTCCGGAGTTCTTAGAGCTGAAAAATAATGTTTAATTCCATGTTTTTCGCAAAATTTTTCAAAAATATGATTTTCAAATTCTCCACCATGATCAGTCTTAATGGATGCAATGCTCAACTGCAATTGATTTTGAACAATCTTGGCTAGCTTTTTAAATTCATGAAATGCATCATTTTTATGAGTAATAAAAAGCGTCCATGTATACCTAGAATAGTCATCCACAATAACTAAACAAAATAGTTGCCACCAAAGCTTTTTGTTTGACAAGGTCCCAAAAGATCCATATGTAAAAGTTCCAAGGGCTTTTGAGTTGAAACAAGATTTTTAGAAGGAAAAGATGCCCTTATGAGTTTTGATTTTGAACAAGGATCACATTTTTCAGAAATAGAAAAATTTTGCTTTGGCAAACCAACTACTAAGTTTTTAGAAGAAATTTTATTTAAATGAGCCATGTGGATGTGACCTATTCTACGATGCCATAGCCACGATTCATCCTTTTTACTTAATAAACATTTCGCATCATTTGAGGGTATTGAGTTAAAATCAATAACATAAACATTGTTTATCCTGCGAGCAATTAGCTTAATAAGATTATCAACTTTACCCTCGATAATACATCTATCAGAATCAAAAATAACCCTATTGCCCTTATCACACAACTGACTAATACTTAGCAAATTGTGTTTTAGGCCCTCAACATGTAAAACATTTTCTATACAAGGGTTAGGAGGTGTACCAATTTTACCGATTCCGAGAATCTTTCCTTGATTGTTATCTCCGAAAGTCACATGTCCTTGGTCCTTTGGAACGAGATGCGAAAATTTAGATTTGTCTCCCGTCATATGTTTTGAGCATCCGTTGTCCAAGTACCACCACGATTTTCTTTCTTCCGGAGTAACCTACAAGCAAAAATTCAAGGTTTATTTTTAGGTACCCATATCTTTTTGGGTCCTTGAGCGTTAGTGTAGCCATAGTATAAATCATGCCACCTTTTAGTTTCATTGTTCGGTTTAACGAACTTCACTTTCCGGTGTATGCATTCATGTGCACCATGGCCCTTTTTACCACAAATATGACAAATGATTAAAGGTTTCTTATGATTGCTAGCAGGGACAAAAATGGTACTTAATTTCTTTTGATGTCTACCAGGTTGATATCCTAAACCTGCTCTATTAAAGAAACATTTTTGTCTCCCTAGCATTAAATTTAAAGTATTTCTACCTTTCGTAAATTTTGCAAGAGTTTCTTTTAAATCTTCCACTTCTTTAACAAGGTCCTTGCAAAACTTACAAGAAGAAGAACTAGCTTTAAATTTAACTTCGTTACTCGAGGTGTTTGAAGAATTTTTCAAAGTCAAATTCAGCTCCTTATTTTGATTTTTCAAAAATTTATTTTCTTTAATAAGATTTTTATTCTTTTCTAAAAGAGAAGTTGAATTTTTATTTTCTAAAGAGATCAATAAGGATAACCTCATCGACTCCTCGTGTAATTCTTCAAAAGCCTCTTGTAATTCATCATAAGAAAAGTTAAGTTCAGAAATTACCTCATCTCCGTGAGCCATCAAGCATATGTTGGCTGTCTATTCTTGTTCGTCTGACTCCTCGTCTACACTACCCTCGTTGTCTAGCCACGCAAGATATGCTTGTTTCCCTTTTCTTGGATTGGAGCTAGGCGCCTTTTTCTGAATTTTCTTTCTTTTTCAGCTAGTAGCTGTTGGAAAACTACACTCAGTGGTTGAAACAACTAGGAACACTAGGAGAACACCTAGAAGGGGGGGTTGAATAGGTGTTATAGAAACTTTGAAAGATTTTCGCAAGAAACAAATCTAAACGATTAAAACCAATGAAAATCAATCAATTAACAAATATTATATGATCAGAGATTAAGCGGAAACAATCAACACCAATATTCTTATTGATTCACCTAGGTTATGAAAATGATTTTCCCCAAATTAATTTGAACAATAAAGATTCAATTCAATCAAATATAGAAAAATCACTTTTTCTAGGTTTTCAATCAAGAACACAATTAAAGACTTGAATTGTAAAGAGTAGAGAGTTTAGAGATACGACACAGTGATTTATCCTGGTTCACTTTCATCCACTTGAAAGCTACTCCAGTCCCCTCTTCAACCAAGAGAGATTCTTCACTATGAGGAATTAGAGTTTCTCAAATTACAAGTAAATGCCTCACAAGACTCCTTCCCTCTAGCCTACAAGAGATACCACACCCTTGCCTTGTAACCCTATTGATATCTAATCTAACCTCTTCTCTTGCTTGCCGATATCCCACAACAAGTCTTCCAATTGCTTGCTTCACTCACAAGACTTCCAAATGCTTGTTCTTCAACAAGGCTTCCAAGTGCTTGATGAAATGCCTCACCAAGGCTTCCAATGAAACTTGCTTGATTCACAAAATCAAGGCTTCCAATGTTGTAGAATGTTTGCCTCTTGCAATGATTACAACTCAAATGAAAAACAATAACAATCCTATGAATCTCTTTCAAAAGCTATGAAATATCAACATGAGAGATTCAAGGTTCTTGATCAAAGAATATAAAAATGAGAGCTTTGATCTTGAGAGAGTGAGAGAGAATAGTGTGGCTTTGATTCTTTGTAAAATTGTGTATCAAAATGATTCTAGTTGATAGAAATGATTAGGAAAAGGTTTATATAGAATACCCAAAAGTTAGAGCACTTAGAATGGCTTTTGAGAAGTGAAAAACGTATTTAAAAAACCATATCTGATCAAGTTACTCGAGTGAAATGAGTGTTACTCGAGTAAACCGAAAGCAAGATAATTTTCACTCGAGTGAGACCAAAAATACTCGAGTAAAGGTGCAGATAATCGATTATCAAAAGTTTGTTAATCTATTATCAGTTCAAAATACACTATTAATCAATTATCAAAATCTGTTAATCGATTATTAACATTAAAAATCACTTAAAACTTGTTTTTTCAAAAACTAAACCTTTTCTTTCAAACCTTTAAGCCACCTATTGATTTTAGGCAAAGTGAATACTCAAAATATGATATAATCATGCAATCAAAAGAGATTCACTACCCTCTAATAAACTCTACCGACTCTACCCAAACTCATAAACTAAAAGACTTGTGAGGCGAAAGATAAAACAATAAAACACAAACTACCAAACTAAGTCTTCATGAGTTGGCTCTCTCTTCTTAACTTGATGTTTGTTGTTGCTTGTTGAGCTTGATCTTGATCAACACATTTGTAGCTTGTTCAAAACCTTTTGGCATTTATCAAAACATTCTTCATGGATCTTACAGTAGCAGCCTGCTCTGATGTGACCAGGCTTGCCACACTCATGACATGTAATGGATGACCCTCCACTTTTGTTGTTGTCCCTTCTGTTGAAGTTGCTTTTCTTCCTCAGAAATTTCCCGAACTTTTTGACCAACAGACCCATGTGTTCATCATTTATCAGTTCTTTGTCCGAGTCACTTTCTATTGCTGGTGTTTCAGCCTTGAATGCCAAACTTTTGACCTTCTTGTTCTCTTCTTCATGTTGAGCCAATCTTTTCAGTTCACTTTCATGCTCTTGTAACTTCCCGAAGAGAGTTGCCAACGTCATAGTTGAAAGGTTTCTTGATTCAGCAATCGCCGTCACTTTGGGTTGCCATTCTCTTCCCAAACACCTTAGAACTTTGTTGATAAGATCCTCATTGGTTAATTTCTTCCCCAATGTTGTTAGCTGATTTACAATCATCGTGAAGCGTTTTTGGATCTCTTGAATTGATTCTCCATCTTTCATTCTGAATAATTCGTATTCACCAGTCAGAGTATTGATTCTCGACCTTTTCACTTCAGTTGTACCTTCATGCGTGACTTCTAGCGTATCCCACATTTGTTGTGCTGTCTCGCATGTCGATATCCTGAAAAACTCATCATAGCTCAAAGCAGATGTTATAATATTTTTCGCTTTCAGGTCGTACTGAACTCTACGTTCCTCCTCCTCCGTCCACTCAGCCATAGGCTTTTCGACGGTGTTACCATTAACCACATAGGTAGGAACATAGGGACCATTTACGACGGCATCCCAAACTTTTAATCCAACTCCTTGAATAAAAATTTTCATACGGGCTTTCCAATACGCGTACCCTACCCCATCAAACATGGGAGGATGGTTAATAGAACTCCCTTCACCACCAAAGAGAGACTTTGAAGCCATACTCTTGAGACAGTTAAGTCTTAACACAAGAGACTAGCTCTGATGCCAATTGTTGGTTTAGGCCTCAAAATCTCGAGAGGGGGGTGAATCGAGTTTTATTAATATATTGTGAAATCCTTTAAAAAATTAAAAAATTGTTTTGAGATGGAGAAATTAGACGTTTGAGACGGATCGCGAAAACGATAGATAAAAATAAATTGAGTAGCGCGGAAACGTAAATAATTAAAATATGCGGAAACGTAAATAATTAAAATATGCGGAAAATAAAGAGACAGGGATAGAAAAGCTTGCACCAGGAAATTTTATACTGGTTCAGCCTTCCCGTCGAAATGCCTAGTCCAGTCCCCAAGCGACCCGCTTGAGAGTTCTATAATCAGCAATAGAGTCGCACCCTATTACACCCAAGAGCACCCCGCACACTACTAGGAACCTCCGTTCGCTAGGGGCCTCAAGATCACACAGCAGGGTTCCTCGCCCTATGACGTATCACACGTCCACTAAGGGATTCTCTCCCTAACCACTAAGGTTTCAAATACAACGAATATGAGAGTGATTACAATAGCAATGTGTGTTCTCAAAAACACAGATACAACAATATGCTCTTATGATAATGAAGTGCTTTTCTCTAAGAGTTAATCAGCCAATAAGGTTTTTTTTCTTCAAAAGATATGAAAGTGAAAACCAGAAGTTTAGAGAAGAAGAGAGAACGTGAGTTTCAGAAAAGATGTCAGATATGAATCAGAGTAGTCTTCTGAATGTTGGAGTGAAATTGTTTTTAAAATAGAAAAACATTTTAGAATAAAAAATATTTAGAATAAGTAAAACAAAATCAAAACAAAATAAAATAAGATTTGAAATAAGTTTTAAAATCAAAACGATTTACGAAATAAAATAAAGATTTGATCTTAAAACGAAAAAGGAAATAATTCAAATTTAAAATCATTTTCGAATTTTATAAAATAAATCAGAATCTTATATATAAAAACAAATCAGGAAATAATAAAAAATGATTCTGACACGTTTTTCAATAAAACTTAAAGTAATCGATTACTTTCTGAAGGTAATCGATTATTCCTTCAAAAATAGAAATTCTTAAATTCATTTGAAAACCAAGTAATCGATTAGACCAACAATGATTAATCGATTACATCACTCATGTTCAATATGTGATGCAACTCATTTAATCGATTAACACTCATCAATTAATCGATTACTGAGCCTCTGTTATGCATACGATGAAACATCATGTAATCGATTACTACACAGCAAGTAATCGATTACTAAGCCTTTGAAAAACATGTGATGCAACAATTATAATCGATTACTTGAGCCAGGTAATCGATTACTTCCATAAGAAAGTAATTGATTAGCAAAGTTCACTTAATCGATTACAAGTTCTCTGATTTTTCTATGATGCAACAAAGTTAATCGATTATCTTGAGCAGTTAATCGATTACTCCTTCTTGCACAGTAGAAATATATAGAGTTTTGTAACATCAAGTATTTTCACAAAGATTCAAGATAGAAAACAACTTTTCATGAAAACACATTTTCTTCTCTCTTTTTAAATGAAAAACTTATTGGCCTTTTAAACTCGTAAAGAATAGAAACTTCATTACCTTACAAATGTTCTAAGGGAAAAGGCTTCTAATCTATGTCTTGCTAGAATCTTCATTCTTGATCATGAAGGAAACTTGTGAGCTTGAACTTGAGTTGGTTTGTTATCATCAAAACATCAGCTTGATATATACTTGAAGTCCATAAGAGAGTTTGAAGCATCTCTTCCAACACTAGCTTGACTTCCAACAAAAAATTTAATCCAAATCAAAAATACTAGTGCATATCACCGAAGAAGAATACACATAGAATATTTTTGAAATGACTAAATTTGAAAACAAGGAAAAAAATTTTAACCTCTGTCAGGGAGTACATAATAAAAATAAAAAAAATCTAAATAACAAAAAAATATATATTTGTGAAAAGGAAAATACATAGGATATTTAAAAAAAATTAAAAAAAATAAAAAAAATTTTTGCAGGGGCTAAGAATTTTGCATTGAAAATTAGAAATGAGATCTATGTTAAGGACAAAAAAGTATTCAAAAAATTGTGATTAATGCATTTTTTAAGGTCATTATTTTAGGAGAATTTATCATTAAAAACTAGTTTACCAAAAAAAAAACGTACAGATGACCAATTTCTATGGTGCACTCAACTTAACCAGGTGTATACATACACCATGCTCCCATCTATCAATCTCAGCCGTCCAATGGCTTAAATGAACATTGGCCTTAGATTTAGACAATGAGTATAGATACTCATCCACAAAGGATGAGTATTGTATCCTTACCCTTAATTATAATGATCCTATTTTTATTTTTCCATAATAACTTTACCAAACCCAACTATTAAAATTCCTAGGCTGCCTTTTTTCTTCTCCCTTTTATAATGCTTCTCTTCTCCCTATTACTGTTAAAAAATGCAAATTTTTTTTTGAAATGCAAAAATGTATAAAGCTGTGTTGCATGAGTAAGAGTATGGTACCGATACCCGATATGGGTACAGATACGGGTACGAGGTACGGTATTTTAAAAAAAATTAGGGTACGGGTACGTTCTTATATATATTTAATTTATAAATATAATTATATATAAATTTTAAAAAAAATTGTAAAAATAAAAATACAATCATCAAATTGAAATTCATAAAAATTAATAATTTCCTACCACACAACCTATAATAATGTGTAACAATTAATAAGAAAATCAAAAACATCCAAAAATAACACAAAATAGAAAGAAAAAAAAACGGTGCATGATATGAAAAAAATGAGTTTGAATTCCTAAACTGGTTTAAACACTTGTTGTGCAAAAAAAAAATCAAAACAAAATATGAACATCAAACCACTTTTCATTGTTGTTTTAAATCAAGATAGTATATATTCATTATTCCAACATAACAAAGAAAACAGAGAAATATTTATAGAACATGAAAAACAGAAGTACCAGTTAGTAAGAGAATAAAACAGAGAAAGGAAAGACGGGGGAGACAGGTTAGAGGGAGACACCATACTAATGAAGGAGGGAAGCATAATGAGGGGTACCGCGAGAGGTAGAGGGGCCAAACACAACAAGCGGTGGAGGGACGGAGGGAATCAAGTAAGCAAGAGGAAAAATAAATTTGAGACTTGAAAGTGTTTTTCTCGGGTTAAAATGAAAGAGTGTGAGAAGATAATTGAAAAATATTAAACAAAGATGGTTTTTCCTTATCCTTGTGAACAAAACACATCATTTGGAAAAAAAAATTATATTCAGCCGTACCACATTATGGGTACGTCCGGTGGGTACGTACTCATTCAAGTACCCAGACGTACCCATTCAAGTATCCAATTTTTTTTTTGTTTGGGTACGCACCCAGTACGTACCTAGGAGTACCTAAGGCATAACGGGTACGTACCCGGTACGTGTACGGCAGCCAGATAGGAGTACTCATGCTTCAGAGGTATAAAGTGGTTGATTCCACGTAACATAGAACTCACAAAACACAAATACACGTAACGCAGAACTCACAAAACACTATTGTTAATCTTTCTTTATTTGGTTGGATTTTGATCAAAAACGCATAGAACTTTAAGAAGGAGAAGCATTGAATTTTGTTTATTTAATTTTCTGTGCAATATTGTCTCGTTCCCTCTTAGTTTACATTGATTTTATTTAAGATTTATAAATTTTATGTTGAATCTGTCAATTGAAATTTTGAATTATTATTATTAAGTCAAATTTCGTATTTGATATACATCATTAATTATTTACAACATGTTGCTTCAATTCCTCCTATGTTATATTAGATGAATAAGGAGGAGCATTATATTATTGTGTGATATTGAACATGACAAAGAATGATATCTTTTTTCTGTTCATAACTAATATAACATGGCTATGTGTTTTTGCGTTTCTTAATAGTAAAAGGAGAAGAGAAGCATTATGAGTATATATTAGAAAAAGGGTAGCCTAGGAATTTTAATAGTTGGGTTTGATAAAGTTATTATGGGAAAAATAAAAATAGGATCATTATAATTAAATGTAATAAATGAATATTGATTAAATCTTGATTATTTATGATGTGAAAATGATTTTGGAAACTTTTTAAATGCTTAAACTCGATTGTTAAATATCAAAATCGTTATAATTATTATTGAGATTTTAAATAGTGTCCAATAAGTAAGAGTATTCGTGGAAAATAAATAATGAATGTCATGAGAAATTAGAAATAAGGCTTAAAATTATTAAAAAACAAGTCTTCAAATATGGCTTTATATATGATCGGAGGGAATATTTTTTCACTAATACAGTAATACATATGATTACGACAAATAAAATAAGATAATAAATATTCTTCTCATTTTTACATAAGTGTTCTTTAATATTGTAGTTCATAAGTATAATTAATATGTCTACTAATACTAAATTTATGTTGTAGTTACCTAATTTATCCATTTTTTTTTAATAATTATACTTATTTTTCTCATTTATTTTCTCTCTTATTAATTAAGTAAAAATATAGTTGCAAAAATAATAACTAATGTTGCATTGTTTTTTGTTTTTTTTTAAACAAAACATATAAATACTCTCTCCACTTCATACTATAAGTATTTTACGGTTGTATCACATAGATTAAGAGATATATTTTTTCTTTTTATAAAGAAAAGTGTTTTATTCAAACACAAGGGATTTACATAAACATTACTGTACATGAACTTTTCTATGATGGTTTGAAATATAGGCCAACACAAACCAACATAGATCATTACGAATGAGATTATTTCAGGATAACATGAAAAACGGTTACAACTTAAAGATAACAAACTATCAATGACACCAACCATGCCGAAAAAACATTATTATAATTATAAGTACAACAATAAAAATCAAATTTAATATTGCATTAATTTTATAAAAAAAATATATTATTGAACAGAATGATTTTTCTAAAAATATTTATATTCAAAAATAAGGATAAGGTCTACATTTAACGGAAAGCTTTATAAGCAATTTGGTCGTATGGACAGGAATATCATCATTATTTCTTTTTGGGTGATGATTGGTATTTTTTTTATGAACCACTCTTTGTTTTTTTATTGTTTAGAAAAAAAATAATAAGGAAAATACTAATAAATATCCTTAAAGAAACTAAAAGTAATATTTTGTTAGAGGAAAATGTAATTTTTGAGATTTTTGAGCAATTGATTAATACTCATATATAATTGTTTTACTACTTCAAACGACCTTAACAATTACCCTAGTAAGGCATTGGTTAGTAAGATCCAAATAATAATAATAATAATAAGGGAGTTACTATCATGCAATCCAAAATTGGATGGTTGATATACAACTTTTTCTTAAACCTAGTTAAAATTAAGTTTTTGCAATTTAGTCCAACATAAAAAGTAAATTAAAAATTTAGTCCTTTGTACCTATAGACAAATTATAACTTTTAATTTAAAAAAAAAAAAAATTAAAAGTAGTTAAAATTAGTCACTTGTGTAAAAAGGCTTAATGCAAGTGACTAAATTTAAAATTAAAAGATATAATTTGTCTATAGGTACAAAGGACTAAATTTTTAATTTATTTTTTATGTTGGACTAAATTGCAAAAAACTAATTTTAATTACTTCAAATAATAACATGGCATAGATGACAACTTCTTATTGGTTTAAGAAAATGTTGCATAACAACCATCCAATTTTAGATTGCACGATAAAAATACCCTACTAATAATAATAATAATAATAATAATAATAATAATAATAATAATAATAATAATAATAATAATTGATGTAAGGGGACCACACGCTTGAAACACGCATACAACCTTTTTCTCTCATTCATCATCATCCATTCATTCATTCATTCAATCATTCATTCATGTATCTATCTCTTTCTCACATCATCATTTGTCATCAACCCCAATATTCATTCATAACATAAACACATTTACAGAACAATATCCTCCACCCCCAATATTTGAAACTCATCATTGGAGCTCTATCCACGTAAATAACAATAACGTAATGAAACCAGCAAACATGAGCAGCAATAATAAGGTACCACCGAAACCTCGTATCCGTGTAGGGAAGTACGAGCTTGGAAGAACCATTGGTGAAGGAAGCTTTGCAAAGGTGAAGCTGGCTAGGAACGTTGACACACATGACCATGTTGCTATCAAAATCCTCGACCGTAACCACGTCCTCCGCCATGGCATGATGGAACAGGTAGGCACTAGGCACGCACGTAGTGTAACATTTCTTTTTTATATTTTATTAATCTTTTCAACGTGTTTGTTTTCATATGTTTAATGACCTTATATTTATTTATTTAATGGTAGTATTTTAGTTTATTTTGTTCATGTGTGCGGGTGATGTATTATTTTTTTAATGAGAGAAAAATGATTTGTTTTAATTTTGCTATTGGCAGCTGAAGAAAGAGATTTCAGCGATGAAACTTATCAATCATCCAAACGTTGTCAAAATATATGAGGTACCGTCCAATTCTTTAAAAAAATATTTTCTCTGAATAACAGAAGTTTAAGCTCTTTATATTATCTTATATTATTATAAGTATTGTATTAGGTCTTGATATTTTCACATCATATCGTATTACCAGATAATTTATATATTTATCTATATTTTTCAATTGCTTACAGAAAAACACACTTTTGTTACGTTACGTTGTCCCGTGGTTAAATGTTATCCAGAAAACATTTTCTTATCATATATTATATTAATAACACTATACTTATAACTTTATATGGGATGATATGATCAGATTTGATGAAAATGAATGGAAAAATCTTTGTTTTATATTTTTTTTTTTTTTTTTTGTAATTCCTTTTTTATTTTGTTGTTAATGATATAAAACGTGCATCTTTTTGTGAAGAACATGATAATGTCAAAATAGTCATGTTTTCGTGTGAAAAACGAGTGCATTAGCCTTTTAATTGCTCTGGTACATAGAGATCTCAACTCACTAAATCAATATACATCACCACTTCCACACTTAGGGGTAGATGCATTATGCATATTTAAGTCAGCAATCATCATCTTACTAAGTTTGTGATATAGTATTGCATAATTATTAGCACAAGTGACAACCTAGTGGATATGATTTTTTTTGTCCTAATACTATTCCAATCTGTTGTTTCAACTTTCAATATGTCCCAAATCAACATGGATTCTCTGTTTAAGCATAGGTGATGGCAAGCAAAACAAAGATCTACATTGTACTGGAGTTGGTTAAGGGAGGAGAGCTATTTGACAAAATTGTAAGTTGCTCATTTATTTTATACTACATTATATATGCCTTTTATACTACATTTTTTTTAAGTACATTCATGTTTTGTATGGATCTTGCATCTAAATCTAAAGAATTCTTCTTCTTCTATTGCCTCTTAATTTGATTTCTAGGCCACAGGTGGGAGACTAAAAGAGGATGAAGCAAGAAGTTATTTCCAGCAGTTAATCAATGCAGTTGATTACTGTCATAGCAGAGGCGTGTATCACCGAGATTTGAAGGTCTTACAACTTCCTTCATACTAAATTTTTCACATTAATAGGTTCATAAGATTGTTATAAATTAAGAATCAGACTCATATTAAATGTTTGTTGCAGCCCGAGAATCTTCTTCTGGACTCGAGTGGTGTTCTTAAAATTTCAGACTTTGGATTGAGTACTTACTCGCAGCAAGTAAGATGATATTATCTGATCTGATATACAATCAGCAATGTGCATGTTATGGATTTCTGATTTAGCGCACTTGTACAAAGTTACAACTAATTTTTTTACTATTAGGCCATAAGAGTAAGTTTTTCTATGGATTTCTGATTTAGTGCACTTTGAGTTAAATTTATTCGTTACTTATCGTAGGAGGATGAACTCCTTCGCACAGCTTGTGGAACCCCGAATTATGTTGCTCCTGAGGTACCTGCTTTAAGTATTTAAGGATGAGATTAAAGAACACATTTCTCCCTCAAACTGTTGTTGATGATGTTATGTGTTGCGGGAATTTGTATCAGGTGATTAATGATAGAGGTTATGTTGGTTCTGCATCTGATATCTGGTCTTGTGGAGTCATTCTCTATGTACTGATGGCTGGATACTTGCCCTTTGACGAACCAAATCACATGGCATTGTATAGGAAAGTAAGTAATTTCGGAATATAAATCAGCATAACCTGGAGTTAAAGAAAAGTTGATTATGTCATTATAAGGGTTAAAATCCGTGCATATATTTCAGATTAGCAAAGCTGATTTCTCTTGTCCAAATTGGTTTTCGCCCGAGTTAAAGAAACTGCTTAAGCGTATTATTGATGCGAACCCTCTCACAGTGAGTTCTGAAAAAGCTTTCTTGATTTCCAACCAGTTATAATATTTACCCTTACATACCTTTTTATGTTGTTAAAGAATATCTTTCTATAAGCATATATTCCTTCTTATTTTATGCTGGATTGCTTTTTTTTTTGCAGAGGATGAAAATACCTGAACTATTAGAAGATGAATGGTTCAAGAAAGGTTACAAGCCGCCATCGTTTACAGAAGAAGAGGGTGTAAATGTTGATGATGTAGCGGCTGCTTTTAATGATTCTAAGGTACTTGGTTTTACTGCAATATTTATATTCAATTTCTTTATTGAATTAATCCATTAACTCCTAGCTTGGATTTTGTTATACAAATTAAGTTTGTGTAAACATGTAAAGTTTTTTTACTTATTTTGTTTTTTTCATATGTACCCTGATTGAAAGATTTACTTATCATGATTGAAAAAAAAATATATAAGAATGAGTCTGCACTCTGCAGAAGCTCTTATCTTCTGTATATGTAATTTATTTATTGTCTTTGATTTGTAGGAAAATCTTGTGACTGAGAGACAAGAGAAACCAGTCTCGATGAATGCATTTGAGCTCATTTCTAGGTCGCAGAGCTTCAATCTTGATAGTTTGTTTGAGAAGCAGGCAGTACGTAAAAAAATATTTTTTGCTTGTGCTTTTGTTATATTCAAATGTTATGCATTATAAAGAGTTAGTTCAAATTACAAGCACATGGAAATTGACTTATCACCCTGCATAAGCTAGTTGAGCAGAACTAAGTTGTTTTTGGATAATTTTTGGTGAATTAAGAACCTGGTCTAAATTCAGTCAATTCCTTCAGTAGTTGGCTAGCCAAATGCTGATACTGAGATATGATTGATCATTCTGAATTTATGCCCAATGACACTTTGTTTCTTCATTTTATTTGAACTCAACATTATAGGGGATTGTAAAGCGAGAAACACATTTTACTTCACAGCGCCCGGCAAATGAGATTATGTCTAAAATTGAGGAAGCTGCCAAGCCTTTGGGCTTTAATGTTCACAAGAGAGATTATAAGGTAATAATAATGTGTCGCTTCACAATTACTTACACTACAGGTCTGCATTATCAATTTTCCAAGAGATATCTTTTTTGTGATTAATCTTTATGAAGAATGAAGGAGAATATGTTTCAAAATTTTACACAGGACTAAAACTTAACTGGATTGAAATTATGCAGATGAAGTTGCAAGGTGATAAGAGCGGAAGGAAGGGTCACTTATCAGTAGCTACTGAGGTACTGAATCATTCCTTTATGAATTCAAGTCTTTTTTTAGTATGTAGTACTAGGTAACATATTGTTTGTGAGTTGTGACTGGCTAGGAATGATAATTACCATTTCTTTTTTCTATTCCTTTATAAATCTAATTGCTGAGATATATAATACTCTTACTTAATTCATTTCTTGTCATTAGATGCACTTGCACTTGTCCTAACTTATGTTAATGCATGTCAACTATTGAATCTGGTAGTTTAATATTGGCAGTAAAGCATAATTATTCAAGTTCAAAGTACTAAAAATGTTGTTTTGTTTTTCGAGGCAAAGATTTTCATGGGTTTCTTCCAATTTATTTGGCTCTTTACTATGAATAGTTGGTAACAACTGGTTACCTATGGGCTACAGGTTTTTGAAGTGGCTCCCTCCTTGCACATGGTGGAGCTGCGAAAGACCGGAGGCGACACGCTGGAGTTTCACAAGGCATGTGTAACATTTTAACTCTGGAACTCATTTGATCTCTTATTTCTGTGGACTTGGATGTTTCTAGTTATTTTAACTAAAGATTACCTTAACCTTTCTTTTTAAAGTCTATATCTCATTTCCTTTGTAAAAATATCCCAGTTTTGTTGTTGATTGATGCTAAATTGCTAACCTGATCCATTAATTTATATGCAGTTCTACAAAAACTTTTCATCAGGGTTGCAGGACATAGTGTGGAATGCTGAACAGAAAAAATGATGCAAAATCAAGGTACCCTTTCCCCATTTCCCCTTGCTATGATCTTTTTATTCCAATAGGAAGAACACATTTTACCACATAAGTTGTAAGTAGATCAATCATATTCATTATTCAGTTGATTCTTCTGATTAATTAATTCTTTAACTATGATGCAGGGGCTATATCAATGAACTTATTGTTTTTTCATAGAAGGATGCTTGATTCTTGTTAGCTAAAGCTGGAACATGAGTTAGTTGGGAGAGTTTGGTTTAATGTTTGATAGGACAAGAAAGTAGAGCCTTATATTTTCTTTCATCTTTAAATGGCCACTCCTCAAAATATTTCATGGCATTAGTTCAGTGGCTGACAGCTGTGTAAATTGTGATTTGAGTACAATTCAGTTTTTTTTTTTTAAAAGTATTTATGCTTTCAATATATATAATTGAAAATAAATAAGTATCAGGATTGTTCTCATAATCTTGATTTCAATATAATCTTTTTGACCTGGGTTTAGGCCCCATTGATTTAAAAAAATAAAAAAAATATGAATAAATGAGAATATATGCATAAAGTGACAAATAACAAGCAATTCAATTCATGCCTTAAAAAAAAAACATAAATTGGCCAATGGAAATCATTTATGAAATAAGGTGTTGCCAGCCAAGTAATTGTCACCACATGTAAAACAACAAACCCTCAATGTAGCATCTACTCACTTAGCCATAGTGACATGCCCCAAGGTGTTCTCCAAGACAATCAACACAGCAACCAATAACCCCAAGGATAAAATAAATATAACCCCAAGGTTTTCTTCAAGACAAGCAACATAGCAACCAATAACCATAAAAGAATCCATCAGTAGTTTTTCACTTTAGTTTCTACTAGTAAGCTTCTCTGGAAAGAACAACACTAATCACCTATTGGGTTTCAGAGATTGTGCTAATTAATATTTACCCATTATTTTTCAAATATGAGAATTAGTAACTTGAAGTTGAAAGTGAGAGGTTTCAACTTCACTTCTTTTTGTTCACCGGATGTATTACTTGCCAAAAAAAAGCTTTGGCTTAATTATATTTTTATCTCTAAAGTTAATATGTTTCTCATTCCCATGTCTTTTCAAAAATTTGATTGTTTCTGTTGTCATTTACATAATAAATCCTTCGGTTTGAATTATAAGGAAAAAAAATAATTTTACGTTTATTAAAGAATCTAGTTGATTATATTTAATTTTATCAAATTTATAAAAATTAAGATATTTTAAAAAAATAAATTTGTCTTATATGCAAATGGACATCCAAATGTTAATTATGGATGTACACATAACACCACTCCTGCCCATATTAGTCTTTGTCTGCGGTTCTCTATCACAGTTCTTCACCTCATTTCCACGTTGGCTCATGAGTCAGCTCATGAGTCAGACAACTATATCATTCACATGGACTGACTTATCAGTCATGCCTAAACCCTTTTCCAACCCACATAATTGGTACCTAGCTAGCCACTCTTTAATTTCCTCTGCATTGAACAGTTCTCAAGTTATTATTACCACGCACCACCAATAATCTCAACTCCTATTCTTCTAAGCATATCTGTACCTACACCAATGTCATGAATGGTTTCAGTGCAAGTTTGACGTACACCTTCAGAACTTGAAGCTCTTAAAACCTCTCCAGGTTTAATTTCATTTATAATATACTTGCCTGTGAAGCCAGACACTACACACTCACCTCAATTCCTTGGCCTCAATCCCATAGGAGCAATTATTAGCTCATATGTACATCTATGTCATGCCCTCATGTTACAGGTGTAGCAGCCCTTTAGAGGGGAGCATACCCTCATTGGAGCCCTGCAGCAATTCGGTCAGCTATGATGACAACTTCTGATATATTGGACAACACATTGGAACCCATCAAAGACATTGGTGAAGGTTATGAACCAGCCAGCCTCTTGTCTTGCCATGGGAGCTGGTCATATAAACCACAACAAAGCCCTTCACTCTGGACTTGTTTACAATGTGGGTGTGCAAGTGTCAAGACTATGTTAATCTTCTTTTTGCATTGAACTTCACACGAAAACAAATTATCACCATCACAAGATCTTCTTTCCACAATTGTTCTAAGTTCTAACCCCTCATTGGATCTTAACTACCCTTCTTGTGTTGCATTCTTTAATGCAAATGACTTATGGTGAGTCAAGGACAAAAATCCAAGAATTTGAGAGAACTGTGACCAATGTTGGGGAGGGACCAACAACCTATGTTGCAAGTGTTACACACATTGAAGGGTTCCATGTCATTGTCATCCCCAACAAGTAGGTGTTCAGGGAAAAGAAAGAGAAGCTTAGGTACAAGTTGAGGATTGAAGGTCCAAACAAGACGAACAAGGATAAGAAAGTTGATTTTAGATATGTCACTTGGATGGATGTGAAGCACACGTGATTAGAAGCCCTATTGTGGTCAGTGGTCATGTAACGAAGCTAAGGGGCAATTTAGGAAAAAAATATACAACTAAGGCCACATGGTTTGGAGTTGCTTAAAAGGCAACACTAGGGAAGCATTTTGGGTGTGAAGAATTTGGGAAAAGACTCTCTCTCTCTCTCTGGTTCCTTCTTCTTCATCTCCCTATTCCATTTCCCTCTCCCTCATACAACCATCTCCACATTCCCTACCTTCTTAGTTTGAATTAAAGCATTGTTTCTTCTTATTCTACACCATTTTATTATCTTTCACTCTATCAGTGAATTATTGTAACTAGTGCTACTTATTTTGAGAGCATTGTTATTATCTAGATCTGATTTGTGCATTTAGTCATGCCTATTGACAAGTTAGAAGAATTAGCCTAGTTACAATGGTGCTTTCATCGATCTCACTCGGCTACAAATAAACAACCACTGAAGGAGAAAATTGCTGACCCTATTGAAAGAATGATTGCAATATGCAAGAAATCTCAAGCTACGAGTGAGCAATTTCAACGAGAATTGGCTCAACTCAAGAAAAAAATTGTAGCCCGTGAGAAGAACTCAAGTGTGGAGGCTGATCAAATTGGAGATATGAAGGATGCGGAAAGTGACACCGTTGTGCAAATGGAACAGTGCCGAAAGCCCATAATCGTCGCACTACCTTGTGACATCTGGGTTGCTGCCAAAGGAGCCAAATTCATGGATACTCATGCTCGGTTTGGGATATTTCCTTCGTGGGAGGTAGTTGAAAAGTTGGGTTTTGGAACCATGTTGTTGAAGAGGGTGAACTATTGAAGACAAGCAGAGACATTGCAGATGTCATTGTGAAAAATAATCAAGACATGTTGCTGAAGTACAAGTCTGTTATAAATGATTGCATCAAATTAGGATCAATTGGTGCAAAAACTACACCGAGTCGAGTCTACCCTGGAAACAAGATGAAGGAACTGGGTCCTTGTGAATCGAGCTCTTTTTTCGGTACGTCTGATCCACTAGCCTTCATTTCGTTGCTTCCCCAACCACTACCACCCAAACCACCTGATCAGAACCATTTTAATTCGTTCAAATGGGTTCAAACTGGTTCAATTTTTCACTCAGAATTTCCATCAATTTCCTACACACAAGTGGTGTTTGAAGAAATGCCTGAAAGAGTTTTTAATTGTTGCATAATTACTAATAATCTTGTGGTTGTTTCCTACAATAACCTGTTATACGGTTTTGCAACAATGTGTCAGTTTCCTTGGCCATTATATTCAAACCTTGCAGTGCTTGGAAGAGGCTCGAAAGGTCCTGTGGTTGTACAACAAGATGTAGCATGGCTTCCATCTTGGCTTCACAATTCCATGAAGTGTGGCTCTAATGAATTTGTGAGGGAGTCTCAAGTTCCCTTCAAGCAGGATCTGGCACCTTCTCAAGAAAATTGTAATGATTGCAAGGAGATGAATGCAATATCAAGGGAAGAAGGTAGACACAAAAGTTGCCATTTGTTCTTATCCGGAGAAGATAGCTCACCTATTAGTGTTGCTCCATCTCTTGGAAATGTGATTCACTTTAGTCTACGTCTTTCTTCAGATGTTGATTCACTCTTTTGCCCAACCCAAGATTTGAATGCATTGCATGGTGCAGTTGCACTAAGTCAAGTTCAGTCATTGCCACATGTTCAAGCTTCCGTTGATTTGATTGAGAACTCTGATGTTAACCAAATTGTTGTACCTGATAAGAGAAGCTGGATAAATTTATTTGCGTACATGGGGCCTGGGTTTCTTGTTTCCATTACATATATAGACCCAGGAAACTTCGAGACTGTTCTTCAGTCTGGGGCAAAATGTAAATATGAGTTACTTTGGATCATATTGCTGGCATCATGTGCTACTCTCGTAATTCAAACAATGGCAGCCAATCTTGGCGTGGTCACTGGAAAACATTTAGCAGAGCATTGTAGAGCTGAATATTCCCGCGTGACTAACCTTTTCCTTTGGATAATTGGAGAAGTTGTCATAGTAGCCTGTGACATTCCTGAAGTAATTGGGACGACCTTTGCTTTGAACAGGCTATTCAACATACAAGTTTGGATTGGTGTTCTTCTAACATGACTCAATACATTGATCCTCTTAGCTTTACAGCAATATGGGGTTAGGAAACTAGAATTCTTGATTGCATTTCTAGTATTTACAATTGCTGCAAGCTTTTTTGTGGAGGCTAGATATGCAAAACCTGATGCTAATTAAAGAAGTTCTGAATGGTCTTTTTGTGCCACAACTTAATGGGAAGGAGTCTACTGGTCTTGCAATTTCACTTCTTGGGGCTATGGTTATGTCGCACAATCTCTTCCTGAACTCAGCACTGGTGCTACTTGAGAAGATGAAAATAATGGATGCTGATGCAAGGACCAGCCAAGTTATGATTCAATTTATTCCTCGAATTTTCATACTGCTAGGGGAGATCAATTCAATAGTGAAAGCACGTGACATTTGGGAGTATAGTGGTGCTACTTTTTACTTCGCTGTGCAAGTCATAGTCATTCATTATTGGACGAAGACTTTAAATTTTATGCATCTACAATTCCATAGCCATGACCTTGAGGACAAGGTCATTTTTAATGGGGGCAGTAATGTAACGAAGCTAAGGGGCAATTTAGGAAAAAATATACAACTAAGGCCACATGGTTTGGAGTTGCTTAAAAAGCAACAGTAGGGAAGCATTTTGGGTGTGAAGAATTTGGGAAAAGACTCTCTCTCTCTGTGGTTCCTTATTCTTCATCTCCCTATTCCATTTCCCTCTCCCTCATACAACCATCTCCACATTCCCTACCTTCTTAGTTTGAATTAAAGCATTGTTTCTTCTTATTCTACGGCATTTTATTATCTTTCACTCTATCAGTGAATTATTGTAACTAGTGCTACTTATTTTGAGAGCATTGTTATTATCTAGATCTGATTTGTGCATTTAGTCATGCATATTGACAAGTTAGAAGAATCAGCCTTGTTACAGGTCACCAGTCTCAAGCTCTAAATCAACATTGTGAGTGAGAAGTCCCTAATCTCTAATATGAATCAAACGAAAGATGTAGACTTATTAAATTAAAACGGAAGTCTTCTATGAATAATAATTACTTCTAACTTGACTAACGCATTATCTTTGAATAATGAATGGGTTTGTAAGCAGTTAAAAATTATATTTAATTTAAATTTAAATAATTAATATAATATAATACTATTTTTAAGTTGTAAATAATTTTTTTTAAATTTTTTCATGATCTTTTATCTTATTTTGAAATTATAATTTATCCTTATTTTAAAAAAAACTTATTCAAGTTTTTAGTTCTTTAATAATTTAGGTATTTTTTTAATTGATTTTTAAACTTTTTTTTTATACTTTAAATTTTTCAACTTTGCTCAATCTTTGTTGTAAAGGATCATTTCGACATTTAATTAATGATATGACCGAGTACATGTCACATCACCTCTGCCCACATTATCGATAGATAACATGCTATAAGGGCCAAAAGTGAATTTATTAAAAATAATCAAAAATATTTTTTTAAAAAGAAAATTTAAACTTTTAATAATTTTTAATAAATAAATCGTGTGTATCATGGTCATGCAATATGGCACATTACTTTGATGTTGCCAAAATAATTGGTCATATAATTATTTAAGTGATGAGTGACGAAAACACAATCTCCTAAAATTTGAACAAAATTCATGGACCAAAAATATAAAAGAAAAATCGAAAACTACCACTTTTACGTAAATTGTTTGTAAAATTACTCTACTTAAATTAAAAAAAAGCCATCATTACGAATGTAGTACTTGAATATCCTATTACTATGACACTACGGAGTTTCTGAAGTTCCTGTTCATTTCCACGTCAGGTTGTGCATACACTTTCTCATGGACTTTCCCGCATCTGATAACTCAGAACGCTGCGGTCCACATTTTCTCCTTTTTCTGATTCATAATTCAGCTTTGTCTTGTTTGACTTCGAAGATATCACGTTTTTTTTTCGTTTCAATTCCTCCAATTTGACGCTGTCTTTGGTGTAATGGTTCAAACCTGTTTGGTTAACATCGTTTTTTCCCCCCATTTTTTCATATCCAAATTCAAATTCGTTCGTGACATTGCTTCCCTACATAAGTCCCTCCATCCCAACCTTTCTCCCACGTTTCTGCTTACTCTTTTCTGTTTTCATTGCCTTGTTTTTCTTGAACTTCCTCCATTTTTCCTTTTTCCTGCAATGAGTGTTAAGTATGATAACCTCAAGGTTGTTAAGGCTGAAAGGGATTCGTATCGTTTCCGGGTGAGGGTTGTTCGAAAGTGGTTTGTTCCTGGTTTTATAAATCCAGATCAGCCTATGTCCATGGAAGTCATTTTGATGGACGAAGAGGTTGGTCGAACGTTTAAATTTTTTTAACCTCTATTATTGTTTTAGTAATGTGTTAATATTTTGTTATTTCCATTTTGTTTTATAGTTAAATATTATACAGGCCACGGTTAGGAAATCGGTACTTTACAAGTTCTCTGAGGTTGTGAAAGAGGGGAATGTGTATAGAATGTCCAATTTTGCTGTTATCCCCAACATTGGTTCTTACCGTGCTACTCCTCATGAGTTCAAGCTTTTGTTTCAGTTGAGAACCGTTGTTTCTGTAGTCGATTGTCCTGCTATTCCTTTCTTTGGTATTAAGCATGTCCCATTTGATGTTATATCTGCAATGCAACGAGAAAGTGATTATCTGATTGGTAATATATGTTTTTCAACTTCTTTTATTAAATTTTAAAGTTTTTTATTCTCTTTATTATTTATTTACCACTCTCTTTCTATGTAAAATAACAGACGTAGTAGGATTGGTTACTACTGTTTCTGCTGAACGTGAATATTTGAGGGAGGGCAAGGTTACCAAGATAATTGTCCTTCAACTTGCCGATCCTGTGTTCGTAAAATGGATTTGTCACTCATATATTGCAATTTTTTTATCTGTATTTATGGTTTTGTAAAATAATTTTGCTTACTTCTTGACTGTAGGGCAAGAATAGAGTGTACACTTTTTGGAGATTTTGTTGATCAGGTTAAATCCTTTTTCTCTGATGGAAATAGGGTTTCACTCATGATTGTGCTTCAGTATGCCAAGGTTAAGATATATAAAGGTAATGTTATTTTCTGGAGCCATGGATCTTATATTTATTTAAGCTTATCTTATTTGCCGGTGTTATACTTTCCCTTTTTATTTATGTAGGTAAGGCTGTGGTTCAGAATACCTTGTATGCGTCACGGCTTTTGATTAATCCTGATGTTCCTGAGGTTGTTGATATCAAGCGAAGGTATTAGTTCTGTGTAAATTTAAATATATACTAATATATTTGCCTGAAATACATCTTCACTAATGTTTTAGGATATCCTCGTCGGGTGTCAATGTTGATGTTATGTGTGATTCATTTGGTACCAAGACCCACATGTCTATTGAGGATGAGTTTTTGAAACTATATCCTAAGAAAACCATTGCTGAAATAATGCAAAATCCGGAGGTATCAGATTGTTATATTATATTGAAATTTTAAGGTATTAATTTTTTAAGTGAAAAGTTTATATCTATTATAATTTATTCTTGACTCCATATTTTCGTGTCAATATAGGATGGTGTCGTTGTCTTGCTTGCATCTGTCAATGAAATTGTCAATAATGGTAATTGGTGATATCCTTCGTGTAAGTGTCACAAGGCTGTCTTCACAGATAATGGTGTTTACTATTGTTCTGCATGCAGTAGACATGTTTTCAATGTTGTTCCAAGGTTTGTGTTTCATTATGCAATATATTTCGAGTGAATAATGTATCTTATTATGCCCTCGATTCGTTATCTATCATTCAAGGTAATTTGGTTTATAAATGCTTCATTATTTATTGCCTATTTTTTAGGTACAAGGTTACAATAGATGTTTCTGATGCTACTGGTTCTGCTTGGTTGATCCTATTTGATTATGATGTCACTTATCTTATAAAGAAAAATTGTTCTGACTTGCTCTCATCCTTTACCGAGGTCGTGCACAACCAAGATTAAATTTTACAATCTTTATTTATCCATGCTCCTTTGGACATATTTGTAGTTATTAATGTCCACTATGTTTAATGTTTAATCTAATAGGCTACTGATGATCTTGAATTTCCTTCTGACTTAAAGTCAATTGTTGGCCGCCGCATGTTGTTCAAGGTCTCTAACACATACTCATCGTCGGATCATGACACATGTGTTTTTAAAGTTAGGGGCTTGTGTGATGACCCTAACATTATAGCAATGTATGACTTGGAAGGTGCAGACAATGCACCACTCGATGTGAGTTTTTCAATCATTATCCACAATTTCGCCTCCAAATTGATGTCATACACTTTCTTGTTTTATATTAACCTTTATTGTTATATATTTGTTGAAGGGAATCCCTGTGGCATGTTCTGCACCTATTGTTGATCTCTCTTTAGATGGGGAGAATTTTTCTGAAGATTCCAACCGTTTTGCTTCATCTGTCGTGGACCCTTATTTACCGCATTCAAATGATGGTTCCGTTATGGTTAATTCAGCCCAGGATTCCGACGGATTTACTACCCCAGTCATGAATAAGCGCAAATCTGAGTATTCATTGGGCGAGGTGTCGTATAATTCTGCAACTGGGAAGAAGAAATCTTCGAAGCTTTCCAAGAAGTGATATGCAGTCGTTTGCATGTTTGTCTTCTTTTGTGTGATTTGGCTATGTTAGTAGTAACCTTGTTCCCTCCACTTTGTGGTTGACATGTCTTATGTCTTATAATTATTTGTGTAATATATGTAAGACTGAGTGTTGTTATTTTATTACGTTTGTTTATGTTTTTAACGTAGTGCTGATGCTATGTAATGTCCTTGTGTTTTTGTGACTCGGTCTCATCTATTGTAAAATATATGCAGCCAATTAATATATTATTCCTATGTTTTAATGACGAATTTTTGTTTTTCTTGTCTTTTGGCTGTCGGTCAACGCTGGGTGTACCAATTTTTTTTCCTGTTCCATTTTACTAGTTGTACGACATATGTTAAGAAAGAATCATGTTTACCTTCACGTGTTCTTTCGAAAATGTCAACCAAGTACAGTGTTTACCTTCTGTAATAGTAGTCGCGATTATTTTTTTCTCACCTTACCTTCTAAGCCTATATCAGATATCATAGTTTGCAATGATGGTGTGAAAGTCCACCATAAATATGCACGTTTTTTTTAATGTTGCATTGCTCATATAAAGGTTCTCATTCCTTATTGTATCATTTACGTTACGACTCCTACTTCCTATATTCTCTTTCTGTCGTTGCAACCTTATTGAAAAAAAACTCGTTGACCCCTTCTTTCCTCTTTATATCACCTTTTCATTTTTGTTGCATGTCTCATAATGTATCATTCTCCCGTTCGCCTTTATTTCAACCTATCGTTACACCTACTATCTTTCTGGTCTTTGGTTTTTCCATTCGATAGTAAATAAACACTATTTTTGAACTTGTTTTTTTTTCATCCTTCGTTGTTTCACATGTCAAGATCCAACCAGTTCTTGAGTTTAAGACGTCGTGGTCCCTCTCATTCTCTTTCAACGTTCTTGGACGGTGGGCATGTTGCCGATCAACTAGGTGGTCATTCCATTCAAAAGATGTTTTTATATTTTTCCTTTGACTATTTTCTTAAATTTTTCAGAAGAGTATGCAACAACATATATGCCAGTGTTACGAGATCTTTTAATGTATGTGAAACTTACATTGATCAGTTTTTAAATTTAATTAGGCTTCCTTTCTTTTTTCCCTCCAGGTGCAACTTCGCCTATTTCATCTTTGGTCATTGTTGATTTTGGGATTGATAATAAAACAATAGGTATATTTTCCACTTTAAATATGTAGATCTGACTCTTACTTCTTTCCTCCCTCTATTCCATTTTATACTCTCACACTTATTTCTTACGTGCATTAATTGCAGATGACTCTTACATTGATGAATACATTTGCACTCAGGCTAACGTTAAAGATAACTTGTCCAACTATGAAAATTCTGCTCATCCCTTGCATGATGAATGTGCCAGCATAGGTCACCTTGAAAATTTCCTTTAAAAAGTTGTACTTCTCATTATTTTCATTTTTGTTGTGTCTCTTATTTATTAACGTCACATTTCTGCAGTTTACGATGATATTGGCGATATGGATTGTATTTGTTCATATTGTGGTGCCATGGTTTGGTTTGAAGAAAGGGCAAATAAAAAAATGTTGATTTAGCTGAGTTTTCTCTTTGTTGTATGAAAGGTGATGTTAAGTTACCCTTTTTGGAGCGTCCACCTCCTCTCTTATATTGTCTTATGAATGGGTTAGATGGACGGAGCAATCATTTTTTAAATTCCATACGTACCTATAACAATATGTTTTCATTTACATCTCTTGGATGTAAGATAAATGCGTCAACCAATAATGGGTCAGGTCCGCCGCAGTTTATCATTGGTGGCCAAAATTATCATCGTATGGGAGGGTTGTTGCCCTTGCATGGTGAAATGCCTAAATTTGCTCAGTTGTACGTGTATGATACTGTGAATGAAGTTTCTAATCGCATAAGACCTTTCAGGTTAATATTCTTCTTATTCTTTATTTATTAAATGATTTTGAAAGATATAAAAGACTTTTTAAGTTCTCTATATTTTATTGTTGATAAATCTTAATTTTTTTTGTAGTAATATAAACCCAGAAATCCAAATTGACCATTCATTAGTTGCTGACTTGATGGCTATGTTGGACGAGTTTAATGTATTGGTGAAGGGTTTTAGGCAAGTTCGTGACATTTCACATGCTGATGCAGGGATCAGGGTATCGATTAGGCTTGTTAGACATCGCTCCAATGATGGTAGAACTTATAACCTTCCATCAGTCGATGAGGTAGCTGCATTGGTTGTTTGTGACATTGATGGTTCTAATGTGACGTGAGATATAGTTGTAAGATCATATGCAGGTATTCTGCAACGGATATCAGAAACACATCCATGTTATCTTCCGTTGCAGTACCCTTTATTATTTCCATATGGTGAAGATGGTTTTAAGGAAGATATTCCTCGTGCTGGTGTTCCACATGGTGCTCCACTTTCTACCGGTGACCGTGTTACACTGCGTGAGTTTGTTGCCTTTCCTTTGCAACATCGTGAATGTGAAGTGAGCTTTTTGCTCAAAAGTCGTCGTTTGTTTCAACAATTTGTGGTTGATTGTTATACAATGGTTGAATCTCAACGGTTATCCTTTATTCGGAAACACCAAAAACAAATTAGGTCTGAATACCTGTCTGGTTTGGAGGAAGCTGTTGACCGCGGAGACCTTGATCCTGCTTCAATTGGCAAACGTGTTGTTCTTCCTTCCTCTTTTGTTGGTGGTAGGCGTTATATGTTTAATAATTGTCAGGATGCAATGGCTATATGCAATACTCATGGTTATCCCCATCTTTTTTTGACCTTCACATGCAATCCCAAATGGCCAGAGATTGATCATTATATGATAAGAAATGGTGTATCGGCAGTTGACCGACCAAATATTGTTTGTCGTGTTTTCCATATCAAGCTTGGCCTTATGATGAATGACTTTAAGAAGGGAGCTATATTTGGTCCTGTTAAAGCTGGTTAGATTTCTTCTATTTGATTGTGTTTAATTTTCTCTAACCTAAATTAATTTACATGTATTTTGTTTAGGGATGTATACTGTGGAGTTTCAGAAACGTGGGTTTCCTCATGCTCATATACTTCTATGGCTTGCTGCTGATAGAAACTCAAATCCTACTGATTTAATTGATGGTATTATATGTGCTGAGATACCTGATCCTGTGCTTTTCCCAACTTTGTATAAGGTTGTTTCTGCATATATGATTCATGGTCCTTGTGGTAATGTTAGGCGCCATTCTCCATGCATGCGCAATAATAGGTGTTCGAAATTTTTTCCTAAGAGATATACATCTATGACCTTTTTTTGATGATGCTGGATATCCTATATATAAGCGCAGAGAAACTGGTGCTACAGTTGAGAAATCTGGTGTTCTTCTTGATAATCGTTACGTTGTTCCATATAATCATATTCTTCTTTTGAGGTATGAGGCACACATTAATGTTGAATATTGCAACCAATCCAATGCAATCAAATATTTGTTCAAATATGTTAACAAGGGTCCAGATAGAGTTACGGTTGTTTTCAATCCTAGAACACAGCTTGATGCAGAAGAAAATGAGGTTGATGAAATAAAGCAGTATTATGATTGCCGTTATTTGTCTCCTTGTGAATCTATTTGGTGTATTTTTGCCTACGATATTCATTATCGTTGGCCATCATTCCAAAGGTTAATGTTTCACTTGCCTCGACAACAAACTGTTTACTTTGGTGATCGTGAAAGTATTGACACTGTTCTATCTAGGGCTTCTGATAAGAGAACAATGTTTTTAGCTTGGATGGAGTCGAATCAAAAAAATGTTATTGGGCGTACCTTAACGTACATTGAATATTCGTCCATGTTTGTTTTTTCTCCCACTTTGAAATTTTGGAATCTCCGTAAACAAGGTAAACCCGTAGGTAGATTGAATTTTGTTCCTCCTGGAACCGGCGAACTATATTACATGCACTTATTGTTGGGTGTACAGCGTGGGTGCACCAGTTTTGAAGATATAAGGACCGTCCGTGGTGTGATCTATGGCACATTCCAGGAAGCATGCTTTGCCATGGCATTATTAAGTAACGATAGTGAATTTGTTAATGGGATTTCTGAAGCAGCTGTTAATTTCAGTGATGTATATCTCCGTAGGTTATTTTGCAATTTGCTTATATCAAATTCTATGAGTAGGTCATATCATGTTTGGGATATGACTGTTGATTTGCTTTTTGATGACATAAGGCATTCAATTTATCAAGCGGATAGAGGTAATGTGAAATTTTTATGGTTTATTTAAATAATAATTTTATACTTATCTATTGCAAGTATTTTTTCTAATGCCTATTCATAAATGTAATAAATACTGTTATACCAAACAATGTTATTCATAATATCTGTTTGATTGAGATTGAGAAGCTGCTACAACTCAATGGCAAAAGTTTGCGAGATTTCCATGGGATGCCTTATCCAGAGGATTGTGAAAATATGGACATTGGTAATGTTTTGATTCGAAATGAACTTAACTATGATGTTTGTGAAATGCGTCATTTGCACGCTGAATGCTATAATTCGTTGAACCCTGAGCAGTTGCATGCGTACCAGCGTATAGTTACATCTGTTATGTCTCCTAATGGTGGTTTCTTTTTTGTTTATGGTAGTGGCGGAACTGGTAAAACATTTCTATGGAAAACTTTATCTTATAAGTTTCGTTTTTAAAGTAAAATTGTTCTAAATGTTGCATCTAGCGGTATTGCATCCTTGCTATTACCAGGTGGACGCACTGCACATTCCTTGTTTGTTATTCCCTTGAATTTAACTGAGGATTCCTGTTGTAATATTAAACAAGGGAGTCTAAAGGCTGAACTATTGAAAGCTGCGAGTCTTATAATTTGGGATGAAGCTCCAATGGTTAATCGTTGGGCATTTGAAGCTTTGGATAGGACTTTGCGAGATATTATGCGCTTCTCATTTGAACAGGCTATGTCAATTCCTTTTGGTAGAAAGACTGTTGTTTTGGGTGGTGATTTTAGACAGATTTTGCCTGTTATCCCGAAAGCTAATCGACCCACTATAGTTATGTCAGTAATCAACTCATCACCTCTTTGTCAGTATTGCACTGTTTTGAAACTCAATCAGAACATGCGAGTGAATCCTACTTCGAATGTGGTTGGTGATGGAGAGTATTTTATATTTTCTAAATGGATTCTTGATGTTGGTGACGGTATTCTTGGTAATGACATTGACGGTGAATCTATTGTTGATATACCATTATCATTTATCATACCACCTGGTGTTGATCCTATTCAGTCTATTGTTTCTTCCACCTACCCGGAATTAATATACAAATGTGGGAATTTTAAATATTTTGAGGAGAGAGCTATTCTTGCGCCGACGTTGGAAGCAGTGGAAAGAGTTAATGATTACATTTTGTCTATTTTACCTGGTGATGCTAAGGAATACTTGAGTGCTGACTCTATCTTAACTGTTGATGGTGATGCTGGTATTGACGTTGACTGGATCACCACTGATTTTTTGAATAACATTAGGTCTTCTGGATTACCTAATCATAAACTTGTTCTGAAGGTTGGTTCGCCTGTTATGCTTTTGCGTAATATTGATCAATCTGCTGGATTATGCAACGGTACCAGACTTATTGTGACTGAGCTTGGTAATAATATTGTATATGCTCGAGTTGTTACTGGTACAAATGCTGGTGATGACAGTGTTCTCATACCAAGGATGAATTTGATCCCATCTGATCCAAACATTCCAATTAAATTTCGTAGGCGACAATTTCCCTTGGCACTTTCCTTTGCGATGACTATTTATAAAAGTCAGGGGCAAACACTCTCTCATGTTGGTCTTTATCTGTCGAAATCCGTTTTTTCCCACGGACAGTTATATGTTGCTATTTCGAGGGTGAAATCTGCAACTGGTTTGAAAGTACTAATTGTTGGTGACAATGATGGTAATTATTTTTCGACTATAAATGTTGTATGCCGCGAGGTTTTCCAAAAGATATAATTAGTTTATTTTATTGTAATAAATCTTGATTTATGTAAATTTTATCCATTTAGTGCCTCTACTTACTACGATTTGCACTTCTTTCACACCATATTCTATTATTAATCAATATATCAGTTTATTCATGCACTATTTCTTTGGGGAATTTCACATAACAGATCTTATATTTTTTGGTGTTTGGAGATTGAATTTTTGGTGGAGTTTCGCATAACAGATTTAATAAAAATATATATTTATAATTATGATTATGCTCCGTATGTTTTTCTTTATAAAATTTATTTTGTTAAATACTTGTCCAGCAAGAAGTACCTTTATTTTGAATTTTCCTTCTATCATTGCGCTTCTCCTAGCTATCATGTTCAGTCACCAATTCCAGTTTTCTATAATTTAATAATTTCTAGCACATTTTCTACCTTTTTCCTATCACTTAGTTGTTTATTTTCGTAAGTTTGCATATTAGTTACTACCTTCTTGTCACAATGTTTGGCCTTTTAGGTGTGTGCACACAGATTACGAATGTATTAATTATTGAAAGTATTATGTATAGTTTGTGTAAAATTCCCCTATTTAATCCTTATTGAAAATTGTAATAGAATTTAATTTTTATTAGTAATTGTGTCTATTATTAATGTATAATGGTTTAAAGATGAGAAATATGATAAAAGTATAAATAATGAGGAGTAAGAGTAATGATTGATTGAAATGTTATTTTTGGAAAAATAATATGTTTGTGTATTAAAGATGTAAAAGGCAAAACATTGTGAAACAAGAAAATAAGGCTAAAAGGTCAAACATTGTGAAAGGGAGGGAGTACTCTTTATGGTTTTTGTAACCCCGTTCTAATTCTTTCCCAAATTGTCCTTATTGTTTAATACGTATTGGATTTCCATAATATAATTTTAGACCTCCATCTTACCAATATAATTAAGTACTTAATGAGCACAATGTTGTTCTATTGCATGTGTGGTTTTTCCCTTATTCCATCAATTATTTTTATTTTTTACCTCCACTCTCTGTCTTTCCAGTTCTTTCGTGAATAATGTATGTTCTTTTTGACATAATAACATCTTTCCGCTTTAATTCAATTTATTCTTACTTTCTTCTTGCATCGCAAGCCCCTTCTTTCTATATAAAATTTTCCGCTCGGTTTAAAATTTTTGGATTATAGCAAAGAGATCCCTTTCGTGTAGTTGTGGATGTTAAATTTGCATATATATTATAAATTTTTTTATAATATTCATTCGTTACTTTCAAATAGGTGACTTTATAAATCTGTTCATTGAATATTTAACTATTTTTGTCTTGAATTTAATATGTCCTGCAAATATAAATGTAATAAAATATCCGAAATTATTTTATTATAATCTTTATCTTTTACTCCTTTAGTTCCTATTCTATCTATTTTTTATTTCTCTATCTTTCTTAATGTATATAGACAAATATCCTCTTACCATTCGATTTAATTTAAGCTTATACTTATTTATAAAACTATCTCTATGTTTATATTTGTAATTTGTAATTCAAAAAAAGTTTTACTTTGATATCTTTAACGTAGAGGGCTTGGATTAGGTTGGTCTCTTAAAAGAATCACATGAATTTATTGTCAATCTGTTGTTTTACGCCTTCGTATTTAGAATATAATGTTTTAATCTTAATAACTGAAATATATGTGGATTAAACTAGGATGTAGAAATTTGTTAACCAAATTTAAAAAATACAATTGCCTTTTTAAATTATATATTCTTTACGTTATTTAAAACAAATAGTTATTTTCCTTTTTTATTTACTTATATTATAGGTATTTGCTATTATTAACATTTTATATCCTGAAATTAGATTATCTTTCTAAAGTATTCCATAAAATTCTTTTCTTTTCATGCTTTCTACCCTTGAAATTCTTTTGATTTGTGAAAATAATCCTTCTGTTAATTTTGTTAGTATATAGCCCATGACTTCTTCCGTTAGTTTCATAATATGAATGAGTGATTTATTATATAGATCGAGTAATGAAAATTACATGGTTTTTTTACTTAGAAACTTATTTTTTTAAAAATTTATTGAAAATTAATATTACCTTATAAAAATGCATTTATTAAATAAATTTAACATATGTGAAATTTTTTTTAATTTTTTGAATTTATGTGGCTTTACTTACGCGTTATTTATCAATATGGCAAATATAATGTGGCATATTCTCGAAGATATTATCACTTAAGTTAGCAATTGATCATTTACAAGATTTTAGTAAATTGTATTGACTTAAAGATTTGGAAAGATGTTTAATTATAATTTTTAACGGAGTGCTTAGGTTTGAGATTTAAAAACTTAAATTTGTGTATTAAATGTATAGATTTTCAGTAATGTTTTGCAGGTAGAATTTTTTTATTTCTTTTTTCCATTTTTGGAATTTGATACTTTTATTAATGGCTATGTTTAGGCTAATGTAATTCCATTCTATTTGGTTGCTTTTTGTATATTTACATCGATATTATTTATAAATACCCTTCGTTTATAACCGTACAGTTTCTATATAAATCTACGTTGTAAATTACACTTTTTCATTGATTATAAAATCATTTCTTTCTATATGCAATTGTTGTTTACTATAATAGAAAATTACTTTTTCTACACTTTCAGATCTATCCCTTTCAATTTATAGGATTTTTCTTTATTTTTTACTCCCTCTAATTCATGGGAACAATTTGCTAATGAAATTGGACATCTTAAATATCTTACAATTTGGTGAGAAATATTCATATAATCGTTAGTGCTACAACTAGATGTGTTTACTTCTCACTGTTGTACTTGAAATAAAATTTTAATTATTATTCTTCTTTGTCACAATTTCTATTTTATAAAATTAAAGGGATATATGTGGTAACTTCTGGTCATCACTGCTTTCAATTCCATTTATTTTTTATTAAATGTGTCCAAAATTTTTTCTTAGATTGCCTTGGTTAATGTCATTATTCAGTCTTCCTTGTATTCTTTTTCCCCAATCTGGTTACTCTACTAAGTATCAGTTACCCCTGAAATGGTCGTTGTCTGTGTCACTGATGTTGTTCACGATGGACAACTCCACTTGTGATTGCACTGCATTTATCTAATACGGCTGTCAGTTCGAAACTGAGCTCTTTTTTTTAGCAGTGAAATTTGGCAACCGTAATGATTTAAATCTGGCTGTTTACTGATGCATCTTCAGATGAACCGTCGATTAGCATTGACTTTATAGATGTTTTATTTATGACTGTTATTATATACTCCATCTATTTTATACTCCCTCTTGTCCTATTTATAAGATCGTATTGGGGTTTTTCCCATCCATCAAGTTGAGTGCATAAATTTGTTAGCGTCATTGGAAATGTGAAAATTTAATATACTTTTTCAAAATTACCCCTATAATTATTACTGGAACTCTAAAAAGCGTTAACTTTATAAGTATGTAATCGTGAAAAAGTAATTAAATGCAATTGAAAATTGAAAATGGTTCTTATAAATAGGACCAAAATAAAAACTCCAAAAGGGTCTTACAAATGGAATTGGAGGGAGTACCTTTTTATTTTTTAGCCTTTTTTTCTTGTTTACAACTGTTGGATTTTTACAATTTCAATATATAAACATATTTTTTTTTCCGGTATCAATCTTTTATTCAATCATTTTCTTTACTCCGCATTAATTATACTTTTGTCATGCTTATCATATCTAAGCTACTATACATTAATTAATAGACACACCTACTATTAAAAGGTAAATACTATTACAATTTTCGATATGGATAAAATTGTGGCATTTTAGACAACCTATCCATAATACTTATAATTATTAATACTTTCTTAATCTACGTGACCAAGTCCAAAAGGACAAAAGATATGAAATGGTGGGAGTAGTAAATTCCACTGGAGATGTAATTATTTGGTATTCATTTGCACCTGTGCTCTTATAATTAAAGAGACTTAAATAAATGAGTGTGTTTGTAGAAAAAAAATAATTAATGGAATTGTTTTTCAAGTTGTGCTTATACTCCCTCTGGCCCTTAATATAAGAGGTATTCTAGAAGCTTTTTTTAGTGCTAATTAAAAGAGGTTTTGTAATTCCTATACATCATTGATTGTTTTTTCTCTTTTTTGCGCTTACTAAATTCTTCGACTATTTATGTGTTCTTTGTAATGTGTGTATTCTCTTATATTTTATAAAAATAATTATTTTCCTTGATCGGACAATACGGTTAATTACCTCTTATATTAATGTCCGGATTGAGTAATATGAATTGGATAAAGTATTTCTTTTATATTTATTATAGAACCCCTTTTTTTTCTATGGTAGGTGAAATATTTATGACAGTTTTTTTGCTCTCAACTCTTTTGTTATTCCCCATTGCTTTATTAATTTATGACCATTGTTTTATGACAATTACACGTGTCTTAAAAAAAATATTTTTACTTTTACACTTCCATGTGAAATAATAGTCTTTTCTTTTTTAGCTATTTATATTAACTATTTTCTCCATTTGTTTATATTTTTTATAATATAAAGAAGATTTTTATTTCATAAATTACACATGAATACTGACTTTTTCCCCTATACGTTCCTACAATATGTTATGTTCCGAAATTCTTTGCCAAAGGTGTTATGTTTATTTAATTACAACTTTTTAATGATTTGTTTTTTATTTTAACTATATTAATGTTTTGGAACCTAATGATGCCCACTTCCAACCTAGATGATACTGTTGACGTATATTTTGAAAATCCACTATCATTTACGTGTTGCTGACTATATATGGGTAAAAGAATATTGTAATTTTTTATTTTTCTTATAATTAGATTTTTCTTATAAATGCTTTGTTATAACTTTTCCCAGTAATAATATATATATTGTGTATCTTTATTCTTGTTTTCTTTATATATTTATATCATTATTATCTATATTGTTGGCATATATCTATTTTCACTCCTTATTCTTTTGCTTCACTATACGTATTAATTTTTTTCCCTTCTATATATACATATGCAAAGGATTTTTGTTCCACAATTTTTTTAACTAAAAAATATATATCTGGTGCATTTTTATTTAGTTTGATTATGTTGTTTTCTATGCTTTATTTCTAATGGTTTGTATTATCCTAATAATATTGTAATTAAAGTGATGCAAGAATGAAAGGTTATTAGAAATTACAAACTGTGATAAAAGTTTGCAAAAAAATTCGTGTGGAATGTGACCCCTAAATACGTGTGGCCAGGAATAAAAACAAGTGGCATTGTATGTTTATACTGTGCACTTTTGTGTCAACTCATTATGTTTCTAATTCCAATCTAAATTTTGGTATGTATTGCCCTTTTAAAGATACAAGCTTTGCCGCTATCTACCTTTTAAGTTGCTTATTTATTTTTTTGAACTTACCCTATACACTTTACATTATCACAAATTTATTTTTTATATCTTTTACTCCTTATGTCCTATGTCACTGAGTCGTTTACTCTTTCCATTTAGATATATATATATATATATATATATATATATATATATGGAGATATCCTTATTTTCCATACATGCAAACACATTTCAAACTTGGTTGTCATATACCCTTTGATTTTTCTTTGAATTCTCTTTTCCAGACCTTCTTCTTTTTTCTTGCAAAGAATGGATGTGCATTATACACCCATTCGTCACTTGACACCCGCTTTGCAACATGCTGTTATTAGAGCTAGGGTTGTTATGATTTGGACTGTTCCGTGCATTAGGAATTTCACTCTTGCTTATAATCTTCACACGCTTCTGTCTGATTCCAGGGTTTGTATTATATCATCTTCGCATGAACCGTGTTTTGTTTTTTTCTCTACCCTTTTAATGAATACTAAGAATGCATGTCTTGTGTTGTTTGATTTTGCATGCTTTTCCACGGAGATGAAATACAGGCCACTGTGTGTGGTCCACATGTCCAATTTTTCGCGCGCTCATTGCATGAAGGTTGTGTGTATGACTTTGCTTATTTTGGCCTTCTACGCAATCTTGGAAAATTCAGAGCAACCGGTCATGAGTTCAAGATTAAGTATCGTTTTTACTTAACTTTTGAGGAGATCCGCACCACCAACTTCTCTCCGTATGTCTTGAAGCCCAACAATGTTGATGTTGTTTTTAATAGCGATGTTGCTACAAGCCCTTTGATGAGTATGTTATTGTGAAGTTCTTTCCATTTGGTTTTTATATCTCTTATATGTTGACTTTTTATTATTTTTTGTTAGATTTTTATGGAATTATAACAGCCATTTCGGGGGAGAGCTATTATGTGCATAATCGTGAAAGAATTCCTGTGATTGGCTTGGAGTTATGCGATGAATAGTAAGTTCAGTTCCTACATAACTAATTTTTTCTGTTTATTGCAATTTTTTGTTGCCACCTTTGTTTTTTTTAAAGCCTTATTATTTTGAAATTTCCAGTGGTAGCTTTGACTGGCTTATCCTTGGTGATTTCGTTCATCGATTTTACACCTACATATCTGCTACAAACAATGCCATTATAACAGTCCTTTTAAAGCGGGGCAAAGCACAAGAATGCAAAGGTTTATTTTAACTTTTGAGAGTTTCCCTTATTTTGTATTTAACTAAGTTTATATAATTATATTGTTTTTTTAAAATCAAACTTTCCAGGTCGAGTTGTTACTTACACGGTATTCAATGTGTCCAAGCTGTTTTTTAATCCCACCATGCCTGAGGTTTATCGATTCCGTCGTCGGTAAATCTCTAACTTTTTGTTTCTTTGATTTGCGCCACCTCGTTTATCACTTAACATTTTTTTTCTACATTCACTGTCCAGTATACTTCATTCTGGTTTTGGTCGGTCTGTACCCATGGTCTCATATGCTGGTTCAAAAGTTAGTGTTGAGCATGGGAGATTTCCCCTCTGTTTACGTCGGCCTATTGAAAACCGTTAATAAGGTTTTTACCTTTTTTGTATATTTTAACATAATACTTGTGATGTCCTAGACGGTGAGGTTCCCCAAGGGTAAGGGAAGAAGAACTTCAGAGGAGCCTCTGTCTAGGGTTTCTGTGTGATGTTTGGTGGGAGTCCTCAAATGGCTAAGGGAGAAAGCCAAGAAGCAACCCTAATCACTGGTGTGTGAAGGTGGCAATTAGGGTTAGAGGACGTACCTGAGCCCCATTTAGTACGGAGCTACTTATAGGGGGAGTTGGTTGCCCTAATGGGCTTGCTTTAGGCCCAAGTAGGGCCAGCCTGTACTGAGCTATTAGTGGATGAGCTGTCCTTGTGGATAAGGTGAGACACGTCATCATGTTCTTGGTATCGGAATATCTGGGAGGTGTCGGACTCTGGGAGGTGTCGGACAAGGAAGTCGGACCTTGGTAGGAGCATGAGATCGGCCCGTGTCTGGTGTTTATTCGGCCGTTGAGCCTAGAGCTCGGCCCAGAGCACAGAGGGGAGAGAGCATGATATCGGCCCGTGTCTGATGTCTGTTCGGCCGTTGAGCCCTTGCTCGGCCAAGCATACAGAGGGCCTCTTGGAGGGTCCTTAGGTCTTTAGTGGGGGCTAAGGGAGCTCGGCTAGGCCGAGTCCACCACATAAGCCCCCAGCTTGGTCAAGGCTATTTGAGCCTTGCTCCGAGGTCTTGGTTCAGGTATTTTCCCCAAGTCCACCACATAAGCCCCCCAGCTCGGTCAAGGCCATTTGAGCCTTGTTCCGAGGTTCTAGGGAGTTCGGACGATGTGCTGCCGATAGCTGGATCCAGCTGTTTCTGACGTCCTTTCACTGTGACGTGGCGGGTTAGACAGCTGTCTTCTCGCCTGCTCTGAAGTGACGCTTGCTTTTTCCAGATCTGACATACGTCAGAAATCACGTCCTTCGAAGCGTCGCCATCATTGCGACGTTGCTCGAGGTCCATGATTTCAGGTACTACGCGTCACGTGTCCCGGTACATGTGGCTGCATGCTGGGTTGGGCCTTTTGGGCCAGGCCCATAGTTCGAAAATGGAGGGAAAACGGTTTCTCTTCTCCTGCTTTTGACAAAATTGTTCCTCTTTGACTCCCCAAACAGTTACTCTTTCTCTCTTTCGCACGAATTCCTTCCCTTCTCAACCCGATTTTCTTCCTCTCTGCATTCGAAGCCATTCCTTGCTCTTCATTCGAAACTGCTTCCTGAAACTGTCCTTCCCTTTCAACAGGAGATCAGTTGCGAGCCCTACTCTCTTTCCAGTTCATCCCTCACGTTTGTATTCTCAAGGTACTTACTTGCTTCATCTTCTTCATTTTTGTTTCTCCTTTCTTCTGTACTAATTTGCATGGGAGGGATTTAGGACTTTTGGTTTTTATATTTATATGGTCTTGTTCCTATGGAGATGGGTGGTTTTCTCTGGTTACCAGGGTTTTGGGTTTGCGATTTTGGGGTATAAACTTTGGGGCTGTTAGTGTGTCTGGGTTTGGGGGATTTGGGGGGCTTTTGATTTTGTGTTGGTTTTTCAGAAAACCAAAGAAGTGGATTGGGGAAATATAAGTAGGGAATGGTTTAGGAAATAGGCAGGGGTAGTTTCCCTGTCATCAAGCAGTAGTGAGGTGGACTCCTCCTCGTCCTGTTCCTTCACGGAGGTATACGAGGCGCTCCGTCGCCAAAGGGAATATAGGCGAAAATATGAGAAACGGGTTCTGGAGGTTGATCCCGTTGAGGTCATCCATCCTCGGGAATGGGAGGAGAAGAGAGAGTGGATATGGCAGTACGCCTGGGCCGAGTTTGTTGACGGTAGGGAGTGTGCCGACTTCGAGATGATGGAGAGAGAGAGGACGTATGAACGGGGGGTATCTGTGGTAGAGGGGAGATGCTCGCCCCTCGGAACAACTTCGAGGGGGTTTTCTGGGGGGTTATTTTTTGTAACCCACAAGACTAACGCCGAGCTCCCCTGTTCTTCCACAGGTACCATGCTGCCAAGAAAGTGTGTAAGCCGACCTGAACTTTATCCTGCACCCTCCGACGCCGATCAATATCAGTGGGTCGACATGGAGCCGAAGGGAGTGCAGTCCAGTTTAGATTCCGAGGATAAGCTCACCGAAGTGAAGAGAACTGTACTACCCTGTTCGGGAGATGCCGCTGGTACTTCTTATGAAGTTCTCCCTTGTTCGGAGAATGACAGAATATGCACCAGAACTGATGACAACTCCTTCTTTTTTTTATGCCGATTTGATCCACAACCTCGGCATGACCTTGCTGTTCACCGACCTAGAGATGAGGGTTCTGAAAGAGCTCGGACTGGCCCCTTCGCAACTTCATCCCAACACCTGGTCGTTCCTGAGGGCGTTTCAAAGGTATTGCGGGGCCAAAAGGTTGGTATGCACAGTTCAGCTCTTCCTGTGGATGTACAACCCGTTCGTCAGTAACAAAGACGGGGTTACTGGTCGACTTTGGGTATCGGCCAAAGCCCGAGCTCGCTGTGGGCTGTTCGGAATGTTTACGGAATCTTGGAAGCATTTTAAGCCCAGATTCTTCAAGTACAAGTTCGTGGGCACTGGTCGACCTTGGTTCCGGAACGAGACGGGTTCGAGGTTTCCCTTGGAGTGGACCCCGGAGTTCTTCGATCGCCACCTCGGCACGCCACAAAGGTGGTAGGGCGTGACTCTTGATGCCGACGAGGCCGTCACAGTCCACCATTTCCAAACTGAATATCAGGCTCAGAAATTCCAACTTGATGTTGGAGTTTTCATGAAGTGTTCTGACAACGAAATCTTAGCCAAAATTGGTAGTTAACCTTGCTCTTATACTCTTGTAATTTTCTTTCAATTCTCTTACTGATTTTTCTTTATCTTTTTGTTTGCAGAGGAATATTGGTCAGCCATGTCGTCTAAGGCACTGAAGGCTGCGTTGGGGGCCCGCAAAAGAAAGAGGCCGGAGAGTACTTCCAATGAGGCCGCGACCGCTGATACAACGTCGACCAACTCCGCTCCTCCACATCCTACTCCACCTGCGGTGACCATTGCCCCACCTCCTCCTCAATCTCCGACTCCAAGTATCGAGCTCGTCAATACTGCCGGTACCCCCAGGCCGGCGACCCCCACTACTAGAGCCTCGTTCAAAGAGGCTCTTGTAAAGATGTCGGGAGCCGAGTGGAAGAAGATGGCCGAAGGGTTGGCCTATCACTTGAAGAGATCAACAAACATTTTCAATGTGTTGGCCGAAGTTGCTGATGACGTTGTGGAAGGCGTGTCGCCTGCCAAGAAGAGGGCCCGATCTGATATGGTAGCTGAGGTGGCTGAGCTGAGGAATAGTAAAAACACTGCCGAGCAAAAGTTGGCCGAGTTAGAAGAGAAGCATCGTCAGCAGATGGAGGAGCTTCGGAAAAGTCATGAGGAGGCTCTGGCACAAGCGAAGGCAGATGCTAAGGAAGCTGGTCGGCAGGAAGGCCTGGCCGAGGTGGAGAAGGTGAGGAGATTGCTGAAGAGAAGAGCCGTTCAAGCTCTTAAACACAAGGTAGCCGCATCTGAGTCGGACTTTAATCTTGAGAGGACGGCGAGTAAAATTTTTACCAGTGCGGTAGAGCAAATTCTTCACATGAACCAAGGGCTCCGAATTCGGTATGTCGGCGCCTCTGCTGGGTTCGGGGTGGAGGATGGGAAGATGGTCGATTATGACAAGGATGGGATCGAGGTTGACCTCGACCAGCCTGAGGAGAATCTGCCCGACCCTTTGGTGGAGAAACCGGATGAGGAGTTCAACCCAAGCTCGGTTGTCCTTTCCGATGTTGAAGATGAAGCAGCATAAGTCCCTTATGCTGGGCAGCTTGCGATTTGTCTATGTTTTTCGTAACATGTTTGACAATGTTGGATTGTATTTTGCTTTGCTTATTGTGTACAACATTTTATTTTTATGCAAGTTCTTTCTAGTTTTAACTTGTTGCATGTTGTTATATTTATGCAAGTTTTTATTCTAACTTGTTGCATACGTACTATGTCCGAGGTCGGAGTTATGCAAGCCTTTTCTTTAACTTGTTGCACGAACGCGAGTTTTACTTTACCAACTCGTTGCATGTTTATTCGTTCGACCTCGGATCCGAACTGCGATCAGTTAGGTGGTCACCAAGAAAGCTTTAAAAAGAATGCAAATGTTTGAGACTTGTTGCATTTTAGATAACCTAAGCACAACTGTTTTTGAAAATACAAGTACTATTTTCACTTGTTGTATTCGGGATTGATTATAGCTAAAAATGTCATGCCAGGAGCGTTTGATCGTATCAATAATGAGACCAAGCTCGGCCGACTCAGTAAGTGCAGTAATCTTATAAGTTTTCCTCAAAAAAGAGGTACTGTATATAAGTGCATACGGTAGGGATCTCGGATCTACCCGCCTTAGCCGAGATGGGTGTCCTCGTCCCCGATGTAAAAGAGAATGCTGAGTGAAGCTATGTGGAAATATTTCACAACAATCTGTTCTTTATCGGGTGTCCCTTGTACACTGTGCATATGAGCCGATCTCCTTTACAAGATGTTGGCTGTGCATAGCGCCATGCAACATTTAGGTGGCTAATGCTAAATGAGAAGCTAGTACGTACGTATATAAAACTGTAGCACTTGAGTAATGGGAAAGTTTGTACTTTTTCATTAATTATAAACATGAGTACATTGCCTATGAATTGAAAAAGTGGGTATATCCCAAAGTGGAAAATAAGAGCATGACTAGGGGAAGTAAGTGTAAAATGTTAACAGAAATGAAGATAGAACTTAAACTTTTAGCTGGGGTCGCTGATAACATCTGAGGTAAACCTAGCTGAAGTAGGTTCTCAGTTTTGCAATGTTCCAAGAATTTTTGAGCTCGGCTCCTTCAAGAGTCTCTAGCCTGTATGCCCCAGAGTGTGTTTTTGAAACGACTCTGTAGGGGCCTTCCTAATTTTGAGCAAATTTCCCATCTCTTCGGTTTTTAAGACCGATGTCAGCTCTCCTGAGAACGAGATCTCCGACCTCAAAAAATCTGGGTTGTACCGTTTTGTTATACTGCTTGGCTTGCCTTTCCTTTGATTTCTTTTCCCGAGCAGAGGCTGCGTCCCGGATCTCTTCGGCCAGTATCAAGTTTTCTTTGATCAAATTTCCATTTTCTTCCTCGGGTCTGTCCCTCATTCGGAAGGTATGAATCCTTTGTTCGATGGGGATGACCGCGTCACAACCATAGGTGAGTCTGAAGGGGGTCTCTCCGGTTGAGGTCTGAACCGTGGTCCTGATTGACTAGAGGAATTCGGGTAGTAGATCGGCCCATGCCCCTTTGGCCTGCGTAATTCTCTTCTTGAGGCCGTCAACGATAGCTCGGTTGGCGGCCTCGGCTTGGCCATTAGTCTGGGGGTGCTCTACCGAAGAAAACCGATGAGAGACCCCGAGATTCTCAGCCAATATCTGGAAGTTGTTGGCAGCGAACTGGCTACCATTGTCGGTGATTAATGTGAGTGGAAGGCCAAAGCGGGAGATGACTTGTTTCATAAAAAATTTCTGGATCCTTGCCGAAGTGATGGTTGCTAGTGGCTCAGCCTCAATCCATTTGGTGAAGTAGTCTATTGCTACCACGATGAATTTTAGCTGGCCTGGAGCCGTTGGGAACTGTCCCACAATGTCCATTCCCCACATGCTGAACGGCCAGGGGGAAGCTAGAGATTGGAGCTCCTCGGAGGGTTTCTGATAAACATCGCTGAAGAATTGGCATTGAGGACATCGTCGAACATGGTCAATGAAATCTGTAACTAAGGTCGGCCAGAAATATCCAGCCCTTAGTATCTTCTTTGCCAAGGATTTACCTCCGACGTGGTGGCTCCCCATTCCTCCGTGAACCTCGTTCAAGGTCTCTTGAGCTTCCTCGGAGGCAAGACATCGGAGGAGTGGGGAAGACATTCCTCTTCTATAAAGGATTTCATCCATAATGACATACTCAGCCGCCTTTCTCTTAAGTTTCTTTGCTTCCTTTTGATCGGCAGGGAGTATTCCATGTTCGAGGTATGCCTTTATCGGATGCATCCAGTTCGGCAGTACTGAAATGGTCATTACTACACTTGGGGTCGAGATTTGTTCTTGAATGAGGCTTTTATTGTTCCCTCCGCCTTTCGTGCTTGCCAACTTGGAAAGCACATCGGCTCGGGAGTTTGAACTGCGGGGGATATGGGTGATGGAAAATTTTGCAAAATCAAGAGCCAGGGATTTAACTTTATCAAGGTATTTCTGCAGGATGGGTTCTTTTGTTTGGTAGTCTCCAACGACTTGGGAAACCACCAACTGGGAGTCGCTCATAATTTGGACTTCAGTTGCACCGAGCTCCTTAGCCATGCGGAGGCCGGCAATGACTGCTTCGTACTCGGCCTGATTGTTCGAGGTTAAAAACTCGAAATTCAGGGAGTATTCGATGCTGAGTCCTTCCGCATTTTCCAAAATAACACCAGCTCCTGCACCCTTTTGATTGCTCGAACCATCAACATATATCACCCAAGTATTCGAGCTAGAGCTTTGGTGGGGCTCTGTGAACTCGGACACAAAATCTGCCAATACTTGTGACTTGATTGCCTTCCTCGGTTCGTAGGAGATGTCGAACTCGGACAGTTCGATTTCCCAGGCCATCATTCTCCCGGCGAGGTCGGGCTTTTGCAGAACTTGTTTAATGGGCTGGGCGGTCCTTACGACAATAGGGTGGCTTTGGAAATATTGTCGTAGCCATCGTGCAGCCAGGATCAGACAAAATGCGAATTTCTCAATCTTGGAATACCGAAGCTCGGGACCTTGCAGAGCTCGGCTTATGAAATAAACGGGGAACTCAATTCAGCCCTCGTCTCGGACCAACACCGAGCTGAGGGCGGAATCTCCTACGGAAAGATTAATGAAAAGATTCTCCCCCTCCCGAAGACTGGAGAGAACTGGAGGGGAAGAGAGATATTCCTTAAGTGCAAGGAAAGAGGCTTCACAGTTCTGATCCCAGTTAAAAGTTGTACCTTTTTTCAAAAGTTGGTACCAAGGTAAGGCCTTCTTAGCAGCTTGAGGAAGGAATCTAGACAGTGTCGCCATCCTGCCAATTAATTGTTGCACCCCTCTGAGATCGGCAGGGCTCTTCATTTCTAATATAGCTCGGCATTTGTCGGGGTTTGCTTCAATTCCCCTCTCGGATAGCATGAATCCGAAGAAGGCACCAGCGGGGACCCCGATGGTACACTTCTCCGGATTCAACCTCATCCTATGTGCTCTTACCCTCTCAAGAACCATGGTCAGATCTCGGACATGGTCTTCCTTTTTCTTGCTCTTTGTAATCATGTCATCGATATAGACCTCCATGGTGGTACCAATGATCCCATCAAAAACTTTGTTCATCATCCTTTGATAGGTTGCTCCAGCATTCTTTAGGCCGAAAGGTATGACAGTATAGCAGTAAGTTGCCTTTCCGGTCGTGAATGTGGTCTTGTCTTGATCAGGGGGATACATGGGGATCTGATTGTATCCCGAATATGCATCAGTGAACGACAACAACTGGTAGCCTGCCGAACTATCGACGAGCTGGTCAATAATCGGCAGCGGATACTGGTCCTTTGGGCAGGCTTTGTTGAGGTCGGTGTAATCCACACACATCCTCCAACTGCCGTTTGCCTTTTTAACCAAAACAGTGTTTGCAACCCATTCGGCGTATGGCACTTCTTTTATGAATCCGGCTTCGAGCAACTCGGACACCTTTTCCTGGATGACTTTTGCTTTCTCGATCCCAACCCGTCTCATCTTCTGTGCTACCGGCCTTGCCTTCGGATCCACACTGAGCTTGTGACAGATGAAGTTTGGGTCGATCCCCGGCATATCGGTCGAGATCCAAGCAAACAAATCCAAATTAGCTCGTAACAGTTCGATGATCTCACCCTGGATCTCCTTAGGGAGGTCGGCACCCACTTTGACAGTTCTGTCGGGGTTAGAGGGGTCAATTTGAACTGCCGACCACTCTCCTTGAGGAGAAGGCCTAAGGTCATCCTGCTCGGCCCGAACATCCAGTTTCGCCAATAAGATCTTCCCTTTGGCCAATGTTGGACCAGTGAGCTCCTCTTGCTTCTTTTTAATTTCCCGTAGACTCGCGTTGTAGCAGAGTCGGGCTCTCACCTGGTCGGCTTTGACTGTGATGATCTTGTCATCGGAACCGACGAATTTCATTGCTAAGTGAACTGTTGAGACCACTGCTCCAAAAGCCTGCAAGCAGGTTCGTCCCAGTATCACGTTGTAGGGGGATTCGGAATCAATGACTAAAAACTTGATGATCTCCGTTCGGGCCGAAGGCTGCTTGCCTAAGGTCACCGGGAGATGGATGGCTCCTAGGGGGCGAATTGCCTCGCCCGTGAAGCTGATAAGATTGCCTTCAAATTCCACGAGGTCGGCAGACCTCAGCTTCAGCTCTTTAAAAGTGTGAAGAAAAAGAATATCGGCCGAGCTTCCCTGATCGATGAAGACTCGGGCGACTTCGAAGTTGCCGATCATCGCCGCGATCACCATTGGATCATTGTGATCTGGGATTATGCCTACCATATCCTGGTCGGAAAAGCAGATGGGGATGTTCCGAGGTGGTTTCTTACAGATAGGCTTGTGGCGAACCGCTAATACTTGATTGACGTACTTTTTCCTTTCCGACCTCTTCTCGCCGCCACCGGCAAAACCCCCCGAGATAGTTTCCACTCGGAGATTTTCCGGTGACTTAACCAAATCTTGTACAACAAAATTTTCTGTTTGTTGTTGGAATTCATTAGGGGCTGGAGCTTGAACAACAGCTCGTTCAGCAAAACGCCGCACGGGAAACCGTTGAAGGTTTGCACTGACTTGGCTTTGGTGTTCTATGGTCTTCGTTTGGTGTCTCATCATGGCCAAAACCTCTGTTGCGCGAGGACGTAAAGACGGTGGAGGTGGTGGTGGGGGAGGAGGTGGAGGTGGTGGAGACCTTGCTGTCATGTTGGCCCCAAGGTGCAATCGCAAGTCCTCAGTTGACGGGACCCTCCCTGGGCGCCCCCTCCTCCTCCTCTGAACTGGTTGTGTCTCAGACATGGTAGAATTTCTGGGAATGAAGTTTATCTTTCCCCACAGACGGCGCCAATGTGATGTCCTAGACGGTGAGGTTCCCCAAGGGTAAGGGAAGAAGACCTTCAGAGGAGCCTCTGTTTAGGGTTTCTGTGTGATGTTTGGTGGGAGTCCTCAAATGGCTAAGGGAGAAAGCCAAGAAGCAACCCTAATCACTGGTGTGTGAAGGTGGCAATTAGGGTTAGAGGACGTACCTGAGCCCCATGTAGTACGGAGCTACTTATAGGGGGAGCTGGTTGCCCTAATGGGCTTGCTTTAGGCCCAAGTAGGGCCAGCCTGTACTGAGCTATGAGTGGATGAGTTGTTCTTGTGGATAAGGTGAGACACGTCATCCTGTCCTTGGTATCGGAAGATCTGGGAGGTGTCGGACTCTGGGAGGTGTCGGACAAGGAAGTCGGACCTTGGTAGGAGCATGAGATCGGCCCGTGTCTGGTGTCTGTTCGGCCGTTGAGCCTTGAGCTCGGCCCAGAGCACAGAGGGGAGAGAGCATGATATCGACCCGTGTCTGATGTCTGTTCGGCCGTTGAGCCCTGAGCTCGACCAAGCATACAGAGGGCCTCCTGGAGGGTCCTTAGGTCTTTAGTGGGGGCTAAGGGAGCTCGGCTAGGCCGAGTCCACCACAATACTGGTTTTGAACATAATTTTCCCCTTTGATCGATGTACTTTTTTCCCTTTTGCATATCACGGTTAGTTGTCATTAACTTTTGTTTTCGTTTACCATGTTCCATGATAGCCTGGTTATTACATGTTGACTTGCTATATTGCTGATATCTGTCAAACAACAAAGTGGTATTACTATGAGTGTCCATGCAAAGCCATTCTGCGTGATCCATCCATAACTATGTGTCGTATTTGTGGGTCTGCTGTTTCTAAACCTGTGCAAAGGTTTATATCCAATTTATTATTTATTTTCTTGCATTGTACCCTTTTTTTTGTTGTTTTTTATTTTCAATGACCAGCTTATTTTACCTCGTCTACCCAGGTTTAGAATTCCTATAGTTGTTGCCGATTCCACTGCATCGATGACGCTGTTCTTGTTGGATCGTGATGCAAGGGTTATGCTGAAACAATCATGCTCCGATATTTTTCCTTCTCCATTGCCTGTATAATAATTTTGCATTAATCTCTCATAATTTTGTACTTGGTTTTTTTTACATTGTTAGAAACAAATTTTCAAAGCGTACTGACCTAAGGAAAAAAAATTCCCAGGCTGTTGAACCTAAAGTTTATCGGGACTTTATGTCAAAATTGGCTGGTTCCCAGCATAGATTCAAAGTCGAGGTTTCAAATGTTTCTAACGTTTGCAAGCAGACTCAGTATTTCATAATTCGAGTTGCTGATCATTTTGACCAGAGTGGTGTAAACCATTTGGTCTTGGATCCTAACTGTGTACGTTGTACAATTACTTACTCTCTTTTGCATATTAATATTAATTGCTTGACTTTTATTTTTTGAATCTTTTTATCCTAAATTTAATATTTGTATTTTTTAGGTAATTTTACTCCTCCCTTCCCTCTTACGCGTGGCTCTAACAGTGAATTACCAATAACATGTGTGGAGAATAATAAGGTTCGTTTTCAGTATATTATTTAATGCTATTTTAAATTTTTTTACTTTAATAAGGCTGTTTTTCCATTTTCCTTAGGATTTCAATGTTCGATCTAATAATGGAAAGGTGCCAAACAATATTAGTAAGGGTAAAGAAGGTTTGAAGAGGAACTTGAATATTTACCATGATATGTGCTATAGTGGCGAAACATCAAAGGGTGTCAAGTTTTCAAAGATAGAATTTGTAAATGGAGCATCATCTTCGTACTCAAATCCATATACTTCCACTCGTGCTCCAGAATGATTTCAACGTGTAATTATCTATCAGTTGATTGTGTTGAAGAGAAAAGAAACTTTGGTTTTGTAATATTCACTTGTCTCCTTCTCTTATTTTATTTCGTTATGTAGTAGTGTTGGTATGGTCTATCAAATTGTATTATAATTAGGTTGGTTTCCGTTTGAGTTTTTAATCTTCCAGTTCCTAATGTATAATTATTATGTGGTGTGTATTTGGTTTCCGTTATTAATGTATCTTATTTATTAGTACTTCTAGATTTTGTTACCTAGAAATTTTTTTTTCTTGATTAGTTTTGATTTATTTTGTTTCCCTCTTTGTTACTTATGTCAAATGCCCCTATTACTTATGTCAATTTCCTTACTACTTATGAAAAAAAAATTTATTAACCAGTCTAATAAAATAATTTGTTGGTGATTAGTGAATTGTGTTTGGTTAATATAATGTTATAAATCACTTTTATAAATTTTATTTGAATGTATCTTTTTCTCCACCTATAAATATTATATATTATTATTAAAATTTAATTTATGAAAATAACTGTCTCTATAATATGCTGGAATATATAAACTACACCTAATGGTTCATCAATTTTGTACTTTACAATGATAACTTGTAATAATAACTTACATGTATATACATGATATTATATTTATATATTCATTTTTTTTCCTTCGCTTTTATATATTAAAATAGCTGTTTATAATTATAAAAGTAATAATTGTTATTAATTTAATTATCTTCACCAGTGATATAGTCCATGTATTTATTTATTCACATATACTTATTTTTCCTTCATTTTCTAAACTCATGATCATTTCAAATCAAGTTAACTTTTGAAACTCCTTCATTTACTTGGCTTGAAATGTTCCGGTTATTTACTTCCCTTATGTTTAAGGGAGCTACTATCATGCAAACCCAAATTGGATGGATGTTATGCAACCTTGTATTAAACCAATAAGAAGTTGTCACTTAATTCACATATGTCATGTCATTATTTGAAGCGGTCGAAATTAATATTTTGCAATTTAGTCCAACATAAAAAGAAATTTAAATATTTAGTCCTTTGTGTTTATAATGCAATGATACTTTAATTTTATCTTTTTTAAATTAAAAGTTATAATTTATTTATAGGTACAAAAGACTAAATTTTTAAATTATTTTTTATGTTCGACTAAATTGCAAAATACCAAATTTGACCATTTCAAATAATGAAGTGACAAATTCTTATTGGTTTAACACACGTTCCATAGCAACCATTTAATTTTGGATTGCATATTAGAAATCTGCTTAACCTAAAGGTATTTTAGATCTTTTCTCTGTAAATAATTTTATAATAACAGAAAAAGAAAATAAATAATTCACCTTCTAATTGTGACCACACATTGCAACCATCGTTATGCACTTTTTGGGCACAAGCGGCAACATATATTTTTTCACCAATTTTTCGGATACATGATGATTCTTCCTTTCTTACTTTATTGATGTTGCCTTACTCTTGTCATCATTTAGATGTTGTTACCTCTATGCCTACCTCTGTCACCTATTTCTTTCCATTTGTAATGTCAACTCTTCTCATTTTTTTTTCATTTCAGCCATTGAGTTCTTCTTTTTTTTCTTACTTGAAGGCTCTAAAAAATTTTTAAGTGCTATTGTAAAAAAAAAAATTATTTCAATATTGCACTCATTCTTTCTTAATTTGTGTTGAAAATTTCACAATATATTGCATTAGAGTAATTGATAAAGGATAAATAAGAGAAATCAACAATAAAAATATCCTGTCAAATATTAAGTGATGTATAAATAGGATTAAAAAAATTATTCTAAAACTAAAAGTACTAAGATTTTTTTCACGCCAGTTCACTCAATTTTTTTCCACGTGTAGTGTTCGAATATAATACACTTGCAATCTACTTTCCTTATTTTTGTATTCTCAAATCTTTTATCTTTTATTCTCCACCCTTTTTTGCAACCTTACCCTCGTGGTAATATTACTTATAAGAGTCACACTTACCTCTTTCTTTCACATTCCTTCACTAGCTTCCAATGTCTTTTAACATATCCCCTCTTTCTTCTGTATCTCTTGAATGGGCAACATGGAATGTCAAGGTTCGTGTTCTTCATACTGTTATTATGCATGAGGTTTCTGGCACCGAATCCCATCATGTTCTTTACTTCCTTTTTGTGGATGCAAACGTATGTTTCCCTTGTCTCTGTTTTTAGCAATATTTGCTTCTGATTGAGTAATTTCTGTCTTATAATTTTCTCGTCCTTGAAGGTCTTATATCAAAGTTTAAGTCTCAACTATGTGAAGGTGTTGCTTACACGTTGGTATCTATTCAAAGTGTTCCTAACTTTGGGAAATACAAATGGACTTCTCACCCATGTTTGTTGTCATTCATTGATGTTACTCAAGTGAAACCTGAGCATTGTAGTTTAATTCCAGACCAATCTTTCTGTTTTGGTGGCATAGATAGCGTTTTTATGTCGTACTATACCAGTGACATTTTGAGAGGTATTTGAGATTGACATTTAATTGTTCTAATCCCAAATTACTTTAATTGTTTTTTCTTACTCACTATTGCACTTGATGTTACAGATCTTATTGGTATTCTTACTGCTTTTACCAAGGAACTGGGCTACGTAAAGGATGGTATATCTACACCAGCGGTTATTTTGGAACTTTCTGATCAATAGTATGTTGTTTCTTATTTCGTTGTTTTATTTTCCCTTTCTATTATTCTTCATAAAATTGTTCTCTTTCTTGTTTTTTGTTTAGTGGTACGATTGATTGTTACTTATTTGCCGAGCACGTTGATCAATTACATACTTTTATGAGCCTTAACAACCCAACTCAACCTATGGTAGTTATTCAGCTATGTCGTATGCGTCTATGTGATGGTAATGTCCATGTAGTATCTGTTATACCCAGAAATGTATTTTATCTATAACCTATATTTAGCATAACTGTTTAACTAATTTTCTTTCAGGGAAAGTTGTGGTTAATGTTATTCCTGGAATTTCAAATCTTATTTTTAATCCTGATATCTTTGAGTCTATGCAGCTAAGGATCGGGTTAATTCGTTTTTGCCCTGAAGTTCACTCTTTCCATACGTCCACTCAAATATGCTTTATGATTTTTCGAATTTGTTTCAACAATATGATTTAATTTTAAAAGTATTTTGTTTTAAAAAAAAATATAGAATGCAAGATCATGGTTTCTTCGCTGATGGACAAGCAATTGTGAGTGATGGAAGACATATGACACCTGAAGATTGTTTTATGTCTAACTATCCACGTACTGTTGTCAGCAAACTATTCAATTGCAGTGAGGTTAGGATATCTTTTGTTATTGATCCTCTTTCGGAAATTGTTGTAGTGTTGTAATTTGTTTTGATTTGATCTTCTATCCTTTACTTTGCAGAATAGAATGTGTATTGTTCTAGCAACTATTGTTGGATTGTCGGGAGATTTGGATTGGTGGTTTAATGAGTGCTCATGTAAAGCATCACTTGTTCTTAAATCAGGAGCTTTGTATTGCGATACATGTTTGAAGTTTATCTTCAACTTTGTTCCTCGGTATTGTTAAATTGATCTTTTCCCGCAGACGTGTATTCCTTTAGCTTACCTTTGTGGCACCGTTTCTCATGGTATGCTTTGTTTGCTAGGTATAAGTTAAATTTGATAGTGCATGATGCAAATTCAACTGCTACATTTGCTATGCATGATCGTAATGCCCGCTGTCTTATTGGACGTTCTTGCCAAGAGTTATTTGATATGGCACCACAGGTAAATTCGTACTTGCAATCTTTTATCTGGCCTCAATTTAGTAGATGTGTTGTTTTCTTATTTGTTTGTTGTTTCCTTGTTGTGTGTAGTGCTCTCAGGCTTTTGCTTACAACAAAATTTTGGATTCCCTTCTTGACCGAAGTTTTCTATTCAAGGTTGTTGTTAAAGTGAACAATGAGTCTAAAACAGCTGTCTCTTTTTCAATTAGAAAAGTGGTCGAAATTAGTGCTGATGATGTTTTCCAAGTTCCATTATCTGGTCTTTCTCCTAACAAGGTTTGTCATAATTTTTATTTTTTTTTATAATCAAAATATTTTGTATCTATCCAATATTCATAATTTTAAATGCGTCACAAGTGATGTCTTTTATATGCAATTGTTACATAGGGTAATTTTTCGCCTCCCTTTCCTGCTGTTGATCCTCGTGATATTGATTCAAGAGCTCACAAACCATGGATGCCCGTAAGTTATATTCAGTTATGATTATTTGGTTTCCTTTTAGCTGAAGTTTTCTTATCTTGGTTCATTTCCTATTTTAGATTGTTAGAAAGCGGAGTGCATCTTCTGATTGTAATGTTGCCAAGGGTAAAGGTGTTGCATCCAAATATGGATATTATAATCTTAAGAAGAATTTAATTGATCATTTTGAATCTGTTAAGAATCATGATCTTTTTCCCGAGATGGATTGCTCAAAGCACGGTTCCAGCTCTACTGAATCAAAAGGTGTCTAATCTTTTCCCACACACGGCGTGGATGACATGCCAAATAAGATTTACAAGTTTATACCTTCACCATGACCGATGGATCATCATCAGGCTGTGATTTGTTGTTGTTTCTATTTGTTTATTGAATCTATGTTGTGTTTTAATTATATTATCCTGTAATACCATCCTTTGTGCTTTTCCTTCGCTATTTTTTCTCTTTTTTGAACTCCCGATTTATTATTACACTTGTCTTGTGTATGTTGATTATCCTCGGTCCAATGGTAAAAGTTTCCATCATAAAAGTTTTTAAGGTTTTCATTGCAGGTATTAAGATAAGAAGCAATGTAATTAACAATATGCTGATTTCAAAAACAAAATGAAGTAATTTTTGGCCGTTAATATATTTCCTTTCAAGTAATGATAATAATTTTTGAAATTCTATAAGTGTCTATAGAAACATAACAGTGTGCTGGGTAATTTTTATTATATGTAATTACCAATATGATTTACTCTAATCAAAATTTAGATTTCTAGTATTACACACGTGGGAGGCACGGAGGTGCTGAATTGCACGACTACAAATAGATTGGCTCACACCGTCACCCTTGTACATTGAATGCATTGACTATGTACTGCATTTAAAATTGGAAACTAACTAAACCAATGCTTTACTCTAACACGCCCTTTTATTGAACCGAAATGTTCCACTTTTTAACTCGTGTTCATTTCTCTTCTATTTAAAAAATGCGTCTCCCACAACGGTCATATTATACAGTACTTTCTCTGTGTCTAATTATAAGGTATGTTTATTAAGAAAAGTAATTAGATGCAATAATTATTTTCAATTTTATCAAAAAACATATCAAACTTTCAAAACTACCCCTATGGAAAATTAAATGCAATCTAGATTGATATAGTTTTATTATGGAAAAAATAAAAAGGTTTCTTGGAACGTGGGATATATGTATAATTATTAGGGGTATATTTGATACTCCATCTGTCTCTTAATATAAGTCACTTTTACCTAATTTACACAGATTAAGAAAAATAATTATTACTCTCAAATTTATCAAAAAAATATGTTGTCATTCCAAGGTTACCTCTATTTAAAACTTTACAACTCTATTCATTTCTCTTTCTATTGTAATTATTATCCTATCACCCCTATGCAATTATGAGAGGTGTATTTGGAATAAACTTTTTAATACTACCTAGATATTATAAAACGACTTATAAAAAGGATACCAATTATACCAAAATGATGCCCTATATTAAGGGACGGAGGGAGTATATATTATTTAATGCTATCTAGAAATTGTAAAGTGACTTATATTTAAGGACAAAGAACTCTTCAAAAAAGTGACTTATATTTAGGGACAGAGGGGAGGGAGTACTCATCCTATAGATACTCATTGCCTAAATCTAAGGTCAATGTTCATTTAAGTCATTGGACGACTGAGATTGATGGATGGAAACATGGTGTATGTATACACCTGGTTAAGTTGAATGCACCATAGAAAATGGTCATTTGTACGTTTTTTTTTTGGTAAACTGTTTTTTTAATGATAAATTCTCTTAAAATAATGACGTTAAAAAATACATTAATCACAATTTTTTTAATACTTTTTTGAATACTTTTTTTTTCTTAATATATATCTTATTTCTAATTTTCAATGCAAAATTATCAGCCCATGTAATTTTTTTTAATTTTTAATAATTCTTTTTAAATATTGTATGTATTTTTCTTTTCACAAATATATATTTTTTTGTTATTCAGATTCTTTTTATTTTTATTATGTACTCTTTGACAGAGGTTAAAATTTTTTCTCCTTGTTTTCAAATTTAGTCATTTCAAAAATATTCTTTGTATTCTTCTTCGGTGATATGCACTCGTTTTTATGATTTAGATTAAATTTTTTTACTCTCTGTTTTGAAAAAACTATATTGAGTAAAAGCTATATTCAAAATTTACATATTCTAACAAATCTGTATACGAATATGTGTAAAAAAATATTCTGAGTAAATCTATGTTAAATTTTTTTAAAAAAAAATCATTATTTTTAGAAGAATTTATCATTTTTTAAAAAAAAAGTTTTTAAAAAAAACCTACAAATGACCATTTTCTACGGTGCATCCAACTTAACTAGGTGTATACATACGCCATGCTCCCTTCCATCAACTCAGTCGTCCAATGACTTAAATTCACATTAACCCTAGATTTAGACAATGAGTATAAAAATACTCATCTTTTGGACAAAGGATGAGTATTGCATCCTTACCCTTTCTCATTAGGTTTGGGTGGAGTGCGCCACGTTACCTCCGCAACCAAAAAGCCATTGTTACCCGCCAAAATTAACCAGTTGAAGTTGAATTATTAGGGCTGGCATAAACCCAACTTAACTACAGCACCATGGCTTCGGCGTTCGGATGGTACGGCCCTCTCATTGATCTTCGATCTGCTTCTTCTCACATCGGCGATTTCGTCCAGCTTCTCGTTTTCGTTCACCGCTCTTTCCTCGTTCAGGTTTTTTTTTTCCACATCATTTTTTTTTTTTAAATTTTCTCTCTCTGTTTTCTCATTTCATATTATTTTCAGTGTAAGTCGTTCAAAGTTGGACAACAGGTTATGCGGACAGATATTCAGGTGGGTGATGAAACGACACCGTATTTCGGAGTTTCTCTTTGGCAGAAGGATATGGGGTCTAAGGTAGCTGCTGGAGATGTCCTTTTGTTACAGAGTATAATAATAATAATAATCTATCTATATTATTCTCATTTCTTTCTTTTTTTTTTAATTTTTATTTTTATTTTAAGACTATTGCTGTTTTAATTCTGTTTTGAATGTGGCAGATTTCAAGATTGCTAAATATGGTGATATTGTTGAGGCCAGAACCGTTCAGTGGTCTTCACTGCTTTGCTTGATTCATCCTTATCAATCACTTATTTCAAAGGGTCTCTTCTTTTCTTCTAAATTCACTTACTTGGGACATGTTTCTTTTAAGGTTTTTTTTTTCCCCCCGCTTTTTCAATATACTACCTTCTTTCCTTGATATAAACCCTTATGATGAAACTTCACAAGAATTTAAAAAAAATTAGTTAATATTGTTGGTGGTTTGGAATTAATAATATTTGATAAAGAAAATAGTGTGTATATTGTTAGTTTTTTTACATTGTCAACTTATCATCCACAGTTCAATGGTGGATGATGTATTAATGGTGTAAAAAACTTCTCATTTTTTACACTATATACATTAAACTTAATATACTTTTTCAAATTCCTATAATTATTATTGTGACTTTAGAAAGTATTGAGTAATTAACGATGTTTATGGAGAAAAAGAAATCAATGGCATTAAAAATTGGAAAAAAGTGCCTATAAATAGGAGCAAAGAATAGTTTTCAAATAAGTGCTTATATTAATGAACAGTTGGAGTAGTGATTTTTTTGATTAAAAAAAATTCACTTATGATACTTGCACATTCGGTTGTTTGGGCTTTAAAAAAAAAAAACAGAAGCTTCGAATTCAGCTTTTTTGAGAAGCCAAAATCAGCTTCAGAAATTCCTTATGAAGATTTTTTTTTTTTTTTTGAAATGTGTTCTGGTGGGTTAACCATGTGAGTAACAATCATGATGAGTATTATATAGCAAATCTTAAGTCTTGGGAGTTGGAGGTCTGATTCGATCCTGGGCACAACCATTTGGTGGTTTGTTGGTGGATTTAATTTCCTCCCCATCCCCATAAAAAAATGAGTAACAATCATCAGATTTTGTTGTTGTCAAGACATCACCTAACCTCACATATGCACAATGTCCACCATTTTGATGCTTCCATTTATGTTGATGTGAGAGATGTGTGACAATGTGATGTGCAACGAGCATTATTGAAGCAATACAATGAGTCATTTTAAGTTTTAAGCTTTCAACCTCTCTATTTCTTTATGTGCAGGTGTAGAAGAGTTGATGACAGGTTGCTCCCATGTTGGGATAACAACGAAGGACAAGCTTAGGAGGGTCATAAAGTGGGTGCAGCAGTCTCGGTCCAGCATCTGCAACATCAAGTTGCAGTCCGATCAAGTATTCTCTTTCCCCTGTAATCGTTGTCTGTAATCTGTATTACGTAATTTCTCCAAGGTTCATGATTATACACGTATCGAGTTTTACGATAATTCGATTGACTGGTGAACATAATGTGTAAATGATTATTGTGATTATTGTATCCTGTTCATTACATATTTAAGGTTTAAATTTCCTTAAAATTAATGGTTTTCATTTATAAGTTGAGTTCTTTCACTTGGAAATCCGACTTTGATCAATATGCTTCATCTCATACGGCATTGGTTTAGATTTACTGATGAGCCTAGCGAATGTGATATGCACAGCAAATAGAGTATGTGCCTAAAAACTGGAAAGTGCTTGAAGAGAGAATGCCTAGGGACTGCTTTTCACTTTTGGAGGTTTCTCAGCTGACAACATCCTGCAAGACTACAGTTTGTGCATCTATTGGTGAAATTATTCCACTACTCACTGCAAGGAATATCGGTGAAACAGAGAAAGAGAAGATTTTTCTTAGCAGGAAAGTTTACAAATCTGAGGATAATAACTTGGTGGAAGATCTCTTATGCATTGGCTGCCAGCTATGTGGCTCACCTTTAGATTCAGAGTACGAGTTTAGAATTTTAGATGATAACTTAAGCCATGTTGTGCCTTTGATTGTGATCAGTGATAATTCTTCCTTTATTTCAGATTTGAGCAGAATGCTATTCCACTAATTTGTTCAAAAAGTTCAAGCCACCTCCATGCAGTAGGCTCTATATATAGGCCTTTCATGGTAAACGTATTTTCATAAGACTTGCTCATGCTTGATTCTCCTCATTTATTTGACGTGCACTTTCTGCTCTTTGTTCATAATTAAGATGTAATGGCCTCTGTTTGTTCATAAGCCTGGCTTTCAGATAAAGGAAAAATAAATCTTGTTATGGCCTCTGATTTTCAATATTCTGATTTATAATATTATATATAACATTAGACGTGCTTAACATTGCTAATTGATGCAATTTTGGCAGCTATACATGTGGGATGAATCAGATTACATGCCAGTTCTCGTTAAGAACAAGGCTGCAGAAATCTTGTTTGGGAATATCAAGGCAGAAAAAGTATATTCTAGTTATAGAGAACAAATCCTTAACCCAAATCTTGGTCCAAGTGATAACATGAAGGATGAAGATCAAGGTGCAAGATTTGCTAATAATCTGAGACTCTCTGGGGAAGCATGTTCCACTTCCAGAACGTTAGATGCGGTTAAGAGCTTGCAGATGGCGGAAAAGCATCTCCGTGTTAAAAAGTTAAACTTCTATCATGTCTGGTTAATTTTTCTGAAAATGTTGCTGCAACAAGGAAAGAACAGTCCTCTGAAATTTGAGATCATTGTTGATCCCGACTTAAATATAGAAAATGGGAAATTTGAATTGGTTTCTGCAATTATGCCTTGCTTTGGAACCAAGTAATACATTTATGAACATTTGCATATCTGCATTTGCATCTTCCAGAGTGCAAATTTTATAAACTCTTTATGGCTCATCCATTTGAATTCCTCCAAAACTACACAATAAAGTATAAACACAATAAATTAAGACTAAGGATGAATTCAGTTTGAAGGCACAAAATTGGAGTTGTATTCTAGCATAGAATATTAGAATGCACATCACAATCCGACTGTACATTATAATCTAAAGCAAATGTGATTTGATCAAAAATAAAGTATGAGAAGTCCACCCTCCTTAGAGGATCTCCAATTGGAGTTGCATAGGGTTGTGCAACTATTCTTAACACAAGTGAATCGTTGGAATGAGATTAGGTGAATATGATTTAATGTATTGGTTTTATTATATGTTTGAATTTACTATCAATGAAGGATGCTTAATTTTTTATGAATGTTGTGAAAACTTATGATCTTGACATAATCCATTCTCCCTTGTCAGCAAATGAACCTACCGCAGCCTACGTGCTTTCAGTACGATTTATGTAAATATTTATGTTATTATCACTCAAAACTTCTTTAATTATAAATCAATTTTCTCTTACTTAAGTAGCTATTCATAACTTTTTCTAATTATTCTTGGTCTTTTCACATCTCACATTTTTTTCTACATCATCTTAAATCACAATACTAATTAACCTTTTGATTATAAAGCATTGTATTTAGGTTTGATTAATTTATTTATTCTATTCATAAATCTTTCACTTTCAAAGTAGTGCTTTCAAAAAGCTAATTTATCAATTACAAAAAATTTTAACAGAATGATAAACATATTACCCTCTCAAATTAGCATGGTTTTGAAAACCGGACCAGACCGGCCGGTTCAACCGGAAAACCGATGAACCAGTGGAGGTGCCGGTCCGGAATAAGCTAGAAACTGTTCTGCAAAAAAAATCGGGATTGAACCGGCTGAACCGGTATTAAACCGCCAAAACCGGTGGAAAATCGGTTTGGCCCGGTTTGAATTTGGAAGCCCAAATTAAGCAAAAAATTGGGTTTTTTTAAATTTTTTTTATATAACGAAATCCTATATGCTAGAAACTCAAACGACACCAATATGAGTCTCACTAGTTGATTACGTGTTTGCTCTCATCTCAACGAGAAAGAATATTAAAACTTTAGATTTTAGAACTAAGAAAAATCAAAAATGAAAAAGGCAAAAAGGCAAAGAAGTGAAGTGAAAGAAGAAAGAATAGTGAGTGACGCACAAGAAGGCAGCATCAATAATCAATAGAGAAAAAGCAAAAAGGCACAAAAAGGTAAAAGTACTAAAATATATGATTATATACACACGTGTACATTAAGACCGGTTGGACCACAGTTCGATCACGGTCCAACCATTGAACCTTGAACCAATACCTTGATCGGTTCAATAACCGGTCTGGTTTTCAAAACATTGCAAATTAGAGTAAAAATAAATAATTACTCCTCAAACTAAAATAAACATAATCAAATTTAAAATCCGTAATTCGCAAGGGTAAAGTTACTACTACTTCCGTCCCTAATTATAAGGCTCTCTTAGGAAATTTCACGTCCACTAAGAAAGTGGAATAATTTAGTTAATTGTATTGGAAATGTGAACTTTTGATATGTATTTTCAAAATTAACCCTATTAATATTATTGGGAATCTAAAAAGTGTTAAATAAATAGGGATGTTTGTGGAAAAAAATAATTAATGCTCATTGAAAATTGGTAAAGGGCCTTATAAATGGGGACAAAATAAAAATGTTAAGAAAGCCTTATATTAGGGACAGAGGGAGTAGTATTTAAGAGTTGTTCAGTTGCATAGACTATTTTTCATCCAATAATGCATAAATGAGGTGAAAGAAAGTTTTTTTTTTTTTAATGTTTCGAAAATTTTGAGTCTCAACTTATTTAATATTATAGAGTTGCTTAATTTTCACCATTGAGTGAAAAGTTGCTTATATAAGTTGTAAAGGATGCTTAGTGAAACCCATAATAAGAAAACAATTGCACACAACTGCACAATGTACCAGCACCATTTATCCTCCAACATATGGTCTACCTCTCAAAATACATTTTCTTTCATTGTAGCATAGCTATCTTAAAAGAATCCAGTAGTGCCATTTTTCCATTGCCACCATAAAGTAATATAAAAGGAACCGGGGATTTCTGAAATTTATGTGAATAAAGAAACAAAGAAATCATTCATTCAAAAAACAAATCATTTACCACAAAAGGAAAAAGTAACAAATTATTCATCTTCTCTTGTGTACACTGAAGAAGAAAAAAATGTCTACAGAGCATCAAAAAAGTGCATTTAGTTTGCTACAATCAAGACAAGACTACATTGGCAGCCAACCTCAAAAGATGGAAGTTATGACTTATGAATCAATTTCTGTTTCACCTAAAGAAGTCTCAGCTGGAGCATTTTGGGCTTCAAGTAGTTTCATTTGGCGTTCCGCGTGTTCTCTTTCACAAGCCGTGATTCCCATAATAATATCCAGCATAGTACCCGTTGTGCCAAAAAATACAAGGGGTGCCAGAGATTTTCTCTTTATCCCCACTGGAATTGCCAGCAAAGCTCCTGCCACTGAAAATACCCAAGTGCCCAATGCACTGCAAACTTTCCATGTTCAGTAACATTGCAAACAAAATTCGCTTTCAAAAATATGAAAACGGGATTTGCAGGATAACAGAAACTTATACAGTAAGGAAATAAAAAAAAGAATCATTTTTTTATACAACAGCAATAAGCAGCATAGAATAGCAAAAACAGAACACTGCCACACACAATGAATAATAGAAGCAAATTGGCCAAAAGATCTACAAAGGAGATCAGGATCTAAGAGTAAATAACTAAGGGCACAAAAGTGCCTTTGCCCATAGATAACACTTCTTCAAAGCTTACATAGGCTGCAAAACATTTTTTAAAACCGGTAAAGTAGACAGATCTCATACCAAAATACAAGGGTAGCTATGACCAAATGAGGACCGTGATTTTAATTACCCTTAAATTTGTGCGATAAGACACGTATTTTATACACTGACTAAGCAACTTAAGCATACACAACATGGATGCTAGAAAAGCCCCTATCTCAACGATGGAGTAAATATAAATTGGTCCTCAAACATTTTAGACATCAATTTCACCCCCTAATTGATGCTTTTTTACTTAAGGACCTAAATGATGTACAGACCTTTGGAGGGACAATTTAGTGTCCCTTATGTCATTGCAGAAGTAATTTATCATTTACTGCAATCTCTAATTTATTGAAGCACATAGTTTAACACTATTATTCTCATTGCTCCTAGGTACTAACACCTTGACGAATCGTCCAAAAAAATTTATCGGATGTTTGCCTAGCTGGTTATTCTGGGTGAACAACCAAACATTTTTACTCAAGGTACCCCAAGAAAATACACGCATCTACATGCCTAATACTCCAAAAGTGGGATGAATAGCTGGACCAGAACTCAAAATCAGTGACAATTCCAATAACCAGGGGAACAAAAACATAAAGGGGTTTCCAATTTCATGTCCAATAAATCATTAACAACATTAAACAAACAAATTTTCTCATCTCAAACCTATTCCAATCCAAGAACAGTTGAACACACTTGCAAACTAATCCAAATACCCTATCCCAGAACTTTCCCTGGCATCAACCCTTTACAAGGGTGCAAAAAAAGACCCTAATTTTCACACTAAACCCATCATAATTTGATAGCACTCTAACAAGCTCTTAAATTTGAAAATTTGATTTGATAATATCAAAGTAAGTGGTAAAAGGGGTGTGTAAGAAGCTGAAGCAAGCTTCATCTATTTAATCCAATTCCGTGAATCAAATACAATGGATTAATTGATGATTGAATAGTGTTAGAGAAAGAAGAAAAGAGACTGACTTGGAAACAGAGCAATCAGCGAGATTCTTTACATTTTCTTCACCACCGGCCATTATGTTGAGATGGGTTTTTGCAGAACCATAGCAAGCGTCGTTTTTTGTAGAACTGTATTATAATTTCAGAGACTGAGAGTGGGAAGCAGTGAGGGTTCGACAGAGGAAGAAGAAGAGAGGGAAAGGGAGAGGCGAGGGTGGCTTGGCTTCTTGGTTTGCCTTTGCTTGTTGATGGCGGTGGAGGCTTGGTGGCCAGCGGCGGATCGGAGGGAGTGATGATGACTGAATCGGAGGCAAACTGAGGGAGTGAGATGATGCTGTGAGAGAGGAGTAAAGTGAGGGAGGCAAACATATATTACTCCCTCTGTCCCTTAATATACACTTTTACCTAATTCAAGTAATTATTACTTTCAAATTTATCAAAGAAATATGTTGTTATTCCAAGTTACCCATATTTAAAACTTTAAAATTCCATTCATTTCTCCTTATTGTAATTATTACCCTATCACCCCTATGCAATTATGAGGAGTGTATTTGGAATTAACTCTTTAATGCTACCTATATATTCTAAAACGACTTATAAAAAGGGACACCAATTCTACCAAAATGGTGCCCTATATTAAGGGACAGAGGGAGTATTAATAATACTATATTATTACAGTTATAATTAAATGTAAAATATAAAAGTGTGGGGCAGGTTGTGGGTCCATTTAAGAATAAAAGTTGGGTTTGGGGCTAGAGGAAAAAAGTTGATAGAGTTCTTAACTTTAGGGAAAGTGTAAAAAATTATAAGATAATACGCGAGACCCATTTATGAACCAAAAGTGAGTTTTGGGTTGTAGATGCTCTTGGATCCATTTAATGAGAAAGATATTTACCACGGGTAAACATCAATATTAGATAATAGCTCTATAGAACAAACCCATAACAGTACCTAACAAATGAATGAATTTTAAAGAGATGAAAGTTTTGATAGAAATCTACGAGATAAAAAATTAAGATTAATACATAAATTAAAATTACCAGAAATAATTGCAGAGAAATATATGAATATTATAAGACAAGAACTAGTAAAATTAGAAAATATGTTGTTACAAGAAAAATCACTAAGAGATCATTTTAAAGAAATTAAAAGACAACAAAAATATGAAGATAGAATAATGAATGGGTTTGTAAGTAGTTAAAAATTATATTTAATTTAAATTTAAATAATTAATATAATATAATACTATTTCATGATCTTTTATCTTATTTTGAAGTTATAATTTATCCTTATTTAAAAAAAAAAAACTTATTCAAGTTTTTAGTTCTTTAATTTTCACACTAAACCCTTCATAATTATTTTTTTTTTAGGCAAACACTTTTTTTATATTCTTTTAGGGGAGAGCGAGAGAACATAGTCACCAGGATTTGAATCCAGATGCACTAACACTATGTCTTGCAGCTCTAACTACGGAGAGTAAACCCTTCATATTTTGCAAGCACTCTAAGTAGCTCTTAAATTTGATTAAGTTGTCAAAAATGGGTGGGGAAAAAAGCCTAATTTTCAGACTCAACCCATCATAATTTGATAGCACTCTAACAAGCTCTTAAAATTTTACAATGATTTTCGTCTACATTTGGTTAGGTTATTTAACTAGTGGCACTTGTTAGCATTTACCAACTTATAATATACAAATGGGGCATGCAAAATAAACGAAATAATTGTTGCGACCAAACAAACATTAAACTCACTTTTCTCGGTTGATAATTGTTTCACATTTCAATGGCTAAGTAGAGTTGTAATTTTTTAGTGCAATGAAGTGCCACTAGTGTTGCCATATCTAAATCTCGCAAAATGCTTTAGTGTGTCTCAGTTAGTAATACCAGAAGAATTGGAAATTTAACCATGGTAACTTACTGAAACCAGTTCAACATTAACTACTGTCGTCAATAAAAAATAAAATGCCAAGAAGCATTACAAGCTGAAATGATGGGAAAATTACTCAGGCTATGAATCATCTTACAGCATCAAACAGCAGATCCTATTACAACTTACTCTTATACATTCTTTTTTCTGTTTTTCGCCTTACTGTGTGAGGCAGGGATGGAGGGGAATTTGTTTCAACATCAAATAAATAACATGTTTCTGGTCCCCAAGCCTTTCACCACCACCAGCCTAACAAGCCAGGTAACATCTAGCTGCCTTGTACTTACTAATAGGGTCGGTACCTTCTACCACGGTTACCCTCATCACTGCCACTGCCTCGCCCAGAATGGCCACTTGGACCATTGTTCCGGTCATTTCTGCGTGGTCGGGGAGCTGGCATCTGTACACCAGGTTGTTGACTGCAAAGTGTCCCAATATAAAAGCTTTAAGTATTATATCATATCAGATAAAGAAATGAAACCACCTCCATGCCTTGTAACAACTTACAGGACATAGCCGATTTGACCATCTGGTAATACCATTGGAACCATCTGCATTCCTGTTGGCATTGGACCCCTACCATATATCACTGGCTGCTCATACATACATGAGAATCCGTAAGTTGCAAATTGCAAACATATTAGAATGAAGAATAAATCAAGCAGCAAAGGCATCATTGTAAGTCTCTAAATACCTGTTGAAAACTAGCAGCAGCAACACCATATCCACCTCCTGAAGAGCCATAAGGATTTCCAGCAAAGCCGCCACTATAACCAGGATGTGGAAAATGGTTTGGTTGAAATCCAGGATTATAGGGATAACCTCCATCAAATTTTTTCTCAGTTTGAGGCTTGGCAAGAACAACCTCAAGCATTTGACCTGCAGTTCGATTCCATTACACATATCTAAGTAAACATAACAAATATATTCAAAGAACATGTTTGACAAACAGCCAGCACTAATAATACTTTTTAAGGGTACTTTCCTCTAGGCATAATAATTTATAATAAGCTGGTTTCACCCTGTCGTTACTTTTCTATAAGAAACTCGCTTAAACACAGAAAGAAAAACTTAAGACAGACTTGATGTATGGAAGAAGTACCATTGACTTCATATTTCTCCCCATCATTTACAGCCTTTAATGCACTTGATCTCTCAGCATAATGGATAAAACCAAAATCACGCTTCCCTCCAGCTTTGCTAGGTGGCATGACCACTTTTGTTACATCTCCATGACGAGAAAATAGTTCCTTCAGTTGTTCAGTACTTGTATTCTCGGGTATGTTTTTCACATAAAGAGCTTTAACCTGAGCAGGAACAACAAACAGATTACACAAAAACATCAACATTATCAGCAACACTTATTAATCATGTCAGAAGGTGGTGCAAAAAGCTTTAAAAACGACAAATTCATCATTTATATTGGATATCTCTAATAGAACTGTTAAAGCTTTATGATTAGTTCAGGGGCAGAGGGAGAGGGGACTGGTGCATGCCAGCCAAGGTCCTCCCAAAAATGTTATTATCTGTCTACATTCCCCTTATGTTTGGTTTGGTTTGGTTTAACACCCCTAAAAAAAATTCATGCTAGTATATGATTTAGTATGGGCCCCTCAAGATAACTTTCTGGCTCTGCCACCAGATTAGTAATTATTCATCGTGGCTGAATTAGGACTTAGTTCACATAAAACAGATAGATTTACACTGAAAAATATGCATATCATAGATGCACTTCGGATCAAGGTTATCAAAAATCAAGATCTTATGTAAGATCAGGAGGGGGAAAGAAAAACGTAAAACATGGATTGCAGCGCGGATCATGAGATCCTTCCGAAATGAAAAAAAGTATATATATGTATACTCTTATATTTTGATAGTTATTATATAAATATATATGCACACATACAATTTTTGGTTTATATAATGTTGAAACAGTTAAGAAAATATAAACCAAATTACGAAATCATTAATTAAAACATAAAGCTGCACAGTAGAAAGATAAAAGCCACCATTTTAGTCTTCCGAGTTGTAAAAGAAGACAAAAACTCAGCACCCACCTACCCACATATCAAAGTCACGACAAGGAAGCGCACACCAACCCACCGTCAAATAAGATTGAGGGGCCAAGGTGAGCATTTGGAACGTGAGTGTCGAGTCTTGTAGAGTAAGGAGTCTGATTTGCTTGAAATCTTGAAGCGCATTTGGGGATTTTATGTTTTAGGGCTTCTAGGTCTAATTTTTTAATGGGGCGGGTCTGAACCAAATTTTCTTTTTCCCAGTCGCCTCTTTGAAAATTGTCAGAATCGCGAAGATTCATTCAAGCTTTGTCCAGATGGATTTCACAGGCGCCAGCAGAATCAAGATTCTGGTGTGATCTTCACTCGCTAGGAGCATAAAAAGTGTACAATCGCAAGATTTCATGGTAAAATCCCGATCTTGTCCATCTCGCTTCTGATTGCACCCATGAGGGGCAAGTAGGTTGGTCCCATCTATAGAGCAGAGTACATGGAAGGTTTGATCTTTTTTTTTTTGCTCGGCTGAAGGTTTGATTATTCATATATATTTTTTAGTTTAATTTTATTATTAGTATATGACAAAGGGAGGAGGGGGCGCAGGGATCATCAGCTATAAATATTCAATCAACTACTTAATGTTGTACGATGAAACAATTCAAAACCATTTTTAATATCATTCCACATTCATCCTCGAGATTACCTGTGAAGAAGCAGACTGATCAGGTGATATCTTTGGATCTGCCCATGTGACAGTTGGGGTATTACCATCAAACTTAAAGCTCGCACTTGACATTTTTTGCCGTGAATAATCAGCACATGCATTATTGTAATACAACACAAAAGCAAACCCACGATTCCTGCTTGAATTTTGAGGGTCCTGTAATAAACAAAATGGAATGGCATTAGAAAGGGGTAGGCATTACAACACTTTAGTATAAGCTAGTAGAACAGATTAGCTCAAGAACAAACCTTTTTTAGCTCAATGTTTTCAACTCCAGGACCAACGCCCTCAATGACTTTCCTAAACTCATCCTCAGTCCAATTTTTTGGAATATTACCAATGAACAACCTTTGTTTTGTCTCAGAGAGTGAACACCTTAAAGTTTTATTCTGACATCAAGAACAAACTTGAAATTAATCAAAACTAAGCACGGACAGAGGATTCATAACAGAAAAACACTCAGAAAATGTGAATCTTGTAAAGGGCAGGCAAGATTTTCAAAACAGCAGCCAGAATACCTTATATTCCTTATTATGTAACTCTTCAATGGCCTTCTCTGCTACCCCTTTTGTTTTAAAAGCCACAAAAGCATAACCCTTGCCTTCTCCAGTGTCCCTATCTTTCATTAATCGCACCTGAAAATCAACAACGGATCAACTTCTTACTCATTGATCTTAATTTTTCTCTAACACCTGCCCAAAAGGCAAAATCTTCAATGTTGTACAATTCATAAATGCGATACATAACAGTTCACACACCTCATGAATATCACCTATCAGCTCGCACAATTCCCTCAAATCATCTTCACATACATCGCGGGGAAGTCCACCAATAAAGACTTCAGAACCATGAGGAGGAAGGGCAAGAAGTTCATCATGCTTCCTTTTCTCTTCTTCATCAGCAAAAGTTGGTTCGACTGACTCAGCAGCAATGCCGCTTCTATCTGCATCATGCAACTTGCCTTTCTCACCAGCCTCAGCCCCTGAGTCCTCAGACTCATGTTCTTCAATCCCTTCACCATTTTCATCGCTGTGTCCATCCCCTCCATTATCATCATCTACCTGTTCTTCAACATCATCATCATCATCATCTGTCTCTTCCATGTAATTTTCTTCATCATAGTCCACACGCTCGTCAGTTTCAACACGTTCCGACATGATTGACTCAGCAATTTGTCAATACCACCTGCAGGGTCATAAAATAATCACAAAAAACTAAACAGAACAGAAGCGACCACATGGTTGACACGGATAACATGACTGGCTGTCCCCAAGTAGAGAATTTCAAAGGCCAATGGTTCTTTTTTACGATCGGACTAAAATATATACTTCACAGGGTTTAAATCGATACAAAGGTATTGGCAATTAATAAGACAACGCGGAAACACTTCTAAATTCCAAATACAACCCATGCCCTCAATTGGTAAGCTACCAACCGAGTTAGATAATAAGGTAATACACGAATCGGGGACGCGCCCGAGCTTTCAAAATATCAAAAACCAAAGGAAAAGAGGAAGTTAATCCAATCCAAAATGACCAAACTGAATGCAAACCTCAGTTCCCTATAAAAGAAAAACAAAATAGGCACCGGTAGAGTTTTGCCCCCCATAGATGGATCTTGTCGGTTCAACTCGAATTATTAAGGATCCTGACCTCTTAATAAAGGAAAGTTGCATAAATAAGAGAGTATGCAATATAGAAAGAAAAAAATGAAAAAAACTTGATACTTGTCCCATGAAGAGGAATGGCAACAAATCTAATCAAATACTAGTGTTTAATCATTATTAATTATTAATTATTGATTATTCAAGGAGGAAGAAGAAGAGAAAACAAAACAAAACACTAAAAATCGTGTTTTTACAACGAAACCCTAATAATCTAAATGGATGATAAGCAAAGTAAAGTTGTATTTTTTATTTTAAAAAATAAAAAAATTGAAAGTGGGGGGAGTTGAAAGAATGGAATGGAGGAAGGTAACATACCAACAAGATAGATCCAAATTGCAAGATGGGGAGTTATGAGAAGAGAAGGGGGCATAAGCATAATTTGAGAGGTGCCCAGAAGAATTTTAAGAAAAGGAAGAGGCATTATTTTTTTTTTTTTTTTTTTTTTTTTTGTTTTTGTTGTTTGTTGTTTTAATAGATATAAAAGTGAGTGAGAGAGTGAGTGAGTGAGTGAGTGACTTTGAATACCATACCAGGAATGATTTGGGGGAAATGAAATGAAATGAAATTTTGGAGATATGCTTCTCAGTGGAGGAGGGAGGGAGAGAGAGAGAGAGAGGGTTCTGCTGTGTAATACCCCTTCCCCTTTGTGTAGAGATAGATTATAGATAGAACATAACATAACAAACATTATAAGGGTGGGTGTCTTTATCCGATGATGACGATGAAGCCAAACAAGGGAAACTGCCTCTTTTCGTGGCCACTCACGGGCTATTGCATTATTGGGCCGGGCTACTTATGATACTATGTCTTAGCCCACCTCAACTCTTTGTGGGTTAACTTTGTTCATGAGGTGGATTTTGTAAGTGTTTTAGTTCTCAAACCTCGTACTTTAATTTTCGTACCAAAAAAAAATTAATTGTAAAAGTGTCTCTTTTTATATTCCTAATCTCCTTTCCTATTTTTCGTTATTTCAAATTCTTAAATCTCATATTTCTCTCACACCTCCCTATTGCCTAAGTCTCTCTCACACTCTTTGTAACGTTTTTGTCAAATTTAGAGAGCGCCATTATCATTGTCATTATTCACATCGTTCATCGTCTCTGAGTAAGTCGTTTTTATAGTTTTATATGTTTAGGGTTTTTTAGGGGGTTGTTCATGTTGTCCAACATATGAGAAAGAGTAAATTACACTGACCTCCCCTGAGTTTTAGTCATATTACACAAACCACCCCTCATCTTTTTAAACCTACACAAACCACCCTTAATTGTTATACTCACATTACACTCTATACCCCTCAACTTGATGAGCCGTTAGAAAACTTGACAGAAGTGACCATGTGTCCATCACATGTCAATTAATGAATTTTTTTTACCAAAATACCCTTTTATTAATTTTTATAAAACAAAACAGTAGTGACCATGTGCCCAACACATGTCAATTAATGATTTTTTTTACCAAAATACCCTTTTATTAATTTTTATAAAATAAAACATTGTTAAATGATGTTTGTATTAAAAATAAGGATCATACTAAGGACAAAAAAAATTCTTCAAAGAGACTTATATATAAGAATAGAAGGAGTAATTTGTATTATACTAAGGACAAAAAAATTCTTCAAAGAGAGTTATATATAAGAATAGAATGAGTAATTTGTATTAATTTTAGAGAGAATTTACTGTTTTTAGAAAGCATTTAACAATGTTTTATTTTATAAAAATTAATAAAAGGGTATTTTGGTAAAATGTTTTATTTTATAAAAATTAATAAAAGGGTATTTTGGAAAAAAAAATCATTAATTGACATGTGTTGGGCACATGGTCACTACTGTTTTGTTTTATAAAAATTAATAAAAGGGTATTTTGTTAAAAAAAAAATCATTAATTAACATGTGATGGGCACATGGTCACTTCTGTCAAGTTTTCTAATGGCTCATCAAGTTGAGGGGTATAAAGTGTAGTGTGAGTATAACAATTAAGGGTGGTTTGTGTAGGTTTAAAAAGATGAGGGGTGGTTTGTGTAATATGACTAAAATTCAGGGGAGGTCAGTGTAATTTACTCTATGAGAAATGATGTATCATCCAACACCTTGATTTTTTTTTATTTTGTGAAAAACCCACTTTTAACCATACCATCTTATTTTTTTCACACTTTTGCCCTTCTCCAAACTATGTATCATCACCCACACTTCACCACCGCATACACTATAGCACTCAAGTCATTTTCGGTCCACTCTATTGTTAAACTACTTATAGCATGTTTGGTTACGAGTCAGAAAATCAATTCTGACACTAAAATCACGTTGGAGTAGAAACAACTATTAATAACGTTGGCATTCCAGAAATGATTCTGGGCTAACTCATCGCAGAACCAAACATACACTTACTTCAACATGAACAAAAGTTAAGAAAATTAAAATACATTTTGTAAATCGCTTACCCCCTTATCAAATATATTTTGATTATGTTTTGACATGTGCTTGACCGGCACCAATGTCATTTAATGTTCTCTTGATCTTTGGTTGTGAATTTCACCTGCTCACTCCACCATATTTCCCTTGCGAGTTGTGGCATATATATCATATATAGTTTTGCATTAGATTTCATGATTGCAGAGTATACATGGGTGTTTCAAGGTGCCTCTTTGTTATTCTTTTGAAAAAGGATTGTGTGACGATAAGAGTGGGGTGCTAGGGTAAACGTGGTTTAAGCATTAAGGGTGACTGCTGAAATTGGAGATGGGTGACTAAATGAGTAATATGGTTGAAGTACGACAAATGTGTCATATGTTTATGAAATATTTTTTTATTATCTTTTAATCTCAACCATTACTTTTATTTATTAACAAATCAACGATTGTATAAAGTAATGCATGAATGTAATTAGAATACCTGATGGTGTAATATTTCTTAGGGAAAATCTAAGCTGCTCCGGTTTACAATACACCGGGCATTTTTTTAAAATTTTTTTTCTAATGCAGATTTATTCAGAATATTTTTTTAATACAAATTTCTGATGTAGATTTACTCAATATAATTGTTTTACCTGTGTCAGAAAGCATATAATAAAAAAAATTCAAATCTAAATAACAAAAGCATGTGCATATCATGAAAACAAAAAATCCAAAACATATTTTTTAATTTACCAGATTTAAAAATAAAAAAAATTGCTCGATGTATTGAAACCCGGAGCATAGTAGCATTACCCTACTTCTTAAGTGATGGACTATAAAAACTCCCACGTTCGAGTTAGCTTATTTTATAGTGTTAAGGTTTTATACCTTAGTAGTTTTAGGCTTTTTGGTTTTTTTTTTTTTTTTTGTGTTTAGGGTAATAGGGTTAGGTATGAATGTGTAAAAAGGGTGACGGTTTTCGTTCACTATAATTCATTTCTGCCAAAAACTAGCGTCGGAAAATATTTTTTCGACACGGGGTATTGAAATATCAATAAACAAACATATTTATTCCAACAAAGGAATGTCAGAATTTAGTTGAACAGATTTTAACCACTATTATTTTAGATTATTCCATGACCCTCCTATATCATGTGAGTGAAATATGATGTTGGTTTTTTTATCAGAAAATGAGTTCAAACTAACTATTTTGTATTTTTTTGGTTTTATAGTTTGTTTAATGAAAAATATCTCCTAATTACATTGTTTAAATTGCAGAGATGACAAAAACCAAACGCATTACTTACACTATTTTAGTTGAAGAAGGATAACAACGTAGACAGACACTGATTGCCTCTCTTAGGAGGGAAAACACTAAGAGACGTCGTAATAGTCAAGAAAATGCAACTAATTCTACTTCACTACCACTATCACAAGTAGAGTCTCAATAACAACCAACAAAACCACCTGCTTCACAACCAACAGAAGCTTTAGGTTCTTGGACCACATCACATGCTCCACAAACCTCCCAACCATCATCACTAGGTTCCAAACCTTTAGGTTCTAAGTCTTCTAGTAGTTTTGAAGATGATAATAGTTCTACAAAGGAGGATTCTCTTGATGATGAGGATAGCGGGGATTCTGATGATATTGGCAAGCAAGGCCAAGCGGATGATGATGAGACTGAAAATGAAGAGGGTGATGCAAATAAGAAGAGGAATGCAAATGAAGTGGATGAGGAAGAAGATGACATTCCTGACCCTCAAGACATGAGTTTGCTCACGTCATATGCAAACCAAGTCACATGTGATATATGGCAAGGCAATGCAACTACGAAAGAAAAGTGTGTAATATTAATGATTTTTTTTTAAAAACAAGTTAGCTTTTTGGTGTTGTTAACATAGATATGTTTTTTTTTCAGGAACGTGGAATATTACGCTGAGATACCAATAAAAAGTGGTTGCTCCCACGTGTGAATGATCTATCGGAACAGTGACTCATTTCATCTACCGATTGGAGAGATAACCGTGACCTAGATAATGTCTCCTATCTTCTTCACATATCAGTATCTGTGAGACTTATTTGTTGATAAAAATCCTAAAAAGAGAGATGGTGTCGTAATGATGGCTGATCACCTTGGCATTAATGTTACTGGTGTTACTGTTGAGGCGCAACAAAATCGTCGAAGAATCATTCGATTTAGCATGCTCCAACACTGGTATCATGCACATGTTACAGAAGGAAGGTTTGAGTTTTCTACTTGTTGTTATCTCCTAACTTTGGGGTCTACTCTGTTCATAGACAAGAGTATGACCTATGTTGGATTACAATATACACAAACAACTTCCACCTCGTTTTGGTTACTAATACCCTTTGCCTTTATGTATATGAATGACAATGTCTCCCTATATATTTTATAACACAACTCTTTATGCAAAGGAGTATTCACCCTATGCTCCACATGGTTGATGCTTTTTTCAAACGAGGCAATGATGGCTGTGTGCCGGCATGTCAACGATTCGTGGATGCAATCAAAGCATGTAGTTTTATTTTATTTTTTATCGACCAACATACTTTTGAACGTAGAATGTGCAATCATTACCCTGTTAGACAATTTTTCCAAAAAAAAAAAGAGATAAATATAAAATTTTGATGATGGGAAAAAATAAATTTGACAAACGTTCTTTAGTAGCGCTTGCCTGTTTGTGGTGGTGTTACTAAGATGCATATGCTGGTCCACCTAAGCATCTATGATGGGAACATGGAAAATCGAGGCCAGGAAGTTGGGGAAGAAAAACGGATCTGGAGGGAGAAATGACACCGAATTTGGAACAGCAAGCACAAAGACCAAGGGCAGTGGCGGGCGGAGGAAATGACGTTCTCGTGGTGGCTTCCGCAGTGTTGGTGGTGTGGGCTAGAGGCAACAACGAAGGATACAAACGGACACGAGTGATGGTGGTGACTCTTCCAGATCTACAGGTGTGCTACGGTGGCCGCAGGCGTTCTAGTTTACGGGGGCTCTATGGTATGCTGTTGGAGACAAAAAAGACCAACAAAAAGACAAATCTAATGGCAGCAAAGAGGAAAAAAATCTGGTGGTGTTCAGAAAAGCAAGGAAGAAGAAAGAATTGATAAGCCAGGACCTGGGTTGGACAAGATGTTGGAAACCAACAAGCGGCCTAACAATTTAGTAGAGGGGGGGTGAATAGTAAATTGAAGTAACGATACTAATTTTTCGAATGTAATTGATAATAACAAATTACGCGCTTACTGTTTTAAAATAAAAATAATTTTCTGTTCAAAAATGAATGAACTACTCGATTAGTTGATGGACTACTCGAGTAGTGCGTGTCAATTCAGACAGATAACAGAGTTTTCAAAAGCTGGGTTTTGCTAACACAAAGCCAAGAACAGAAGCGGATGATTTGCTATCTTAAAGTTCCGAAGAAAGATTAAATAACAGAAATAAACGAAAGCATGAAAAGATCGACACAGGGAATTATTATACTGGTTCACTCTCTACCCACTTGAGAGCTACGTCCAGTCCCCCCTAAACCTTAGGGAGTGTCTACTAATAATCAATTAAATTGGATACAAACAGGATTAATTAGTGAACCTCACTCAATCTAATCCTAACCCTTCAAGAGTGTACCAAACTCTTGAACTTTACCCCAATTTCAATTGATTCTCTGTTGAAGAACCTCTTCAACCTTCCACAAAGAGAGCTTCTTGAAACCTTCAAGAACACCTTCTCCCTTTAGCAATCGAGCCTCTTGAAACCTTCAAGTGCTCCTTCCTTTCTTCAATGGAGTAATCAGATCACAGCGAAGCGGCTCCAACCAATCTCAATTGACAATGAAAAAGAAAGCTAGAATACTAGAAAGAGATTGATTCTTAGAAAGGGGTTGGATCAAAGGTTCTTTTTGGGTGCAAGGTTTGAAAACCTTTTTGCTCAAGATCCCTATCGCTCTTGTTGAAGAGGTAATCATTATATTGAGTTTTCAAATCGCCAGAATCAGGGAGGAGCCTTAGAAAACTAATTAGGAAAGATTCTCCCTTGATTGCCTCTTCAACAGCCATATTAGAATTAAAATACTGACAGATCTGATACGTACTACTCGAGTAGTTGAAGCACTACTCGAGTAGTGAGAAAATTTGTGGACTTACTGTTTCTCAAACTACTCGATTAGTGAAGTAACTAATCGATTAGTTGAGAACTACTCGATTAGTCAACAGACTACTCGAGTAGTTGAGGAGACAGTAAGTAGACTAATTTTCATCAATGCAGACTACTCGAGTAGTGCACCAACTACTCGAGTAGTTACTGCTACTTTTATAAAAATTAAAGACCAGAAATGATTTTCCAAAGCACCTAGTCCCTTTCTAAGCTTTTTCACTATTTTAGCTCAACTAGTATTCATGCCAACTAACTCATAATCGCTTGAGTAAAAACCTAAGTCTACCACCCACACTCAACATAAATATAAAATATTACAAGGGAGCGGGAAATGGAAAACTTCTAAATGGTTGTTGTTGCTTTGTCTTCATCAAGGACAACTTGTTGATTTATTTGTCTTCATCAAAACCTTTTTGATTCTACACAAGAGAAACAGTAATAACAGATACTCTATTCTCTTCAAGAAGGATATCATGGCTTTAATATCATGTTAGAAATATAAAAAAAAGGGGAAATATGATATATTGATTGTATATTTGATACAAGAAGTAAGGTTCCTTTACATAGGACAAGTATATAATAATAAAGACTAAAATAACATTAAACTAAAATTCCTAATTACATAATATATGTTAGATATGGAAAAAAAGGAAAATATGATATATTGAATGTGTGTTTGATACAAGAAGTGAGAATCCTTTATACAGGGCAAGTACATAATAATAAAGACTAAAATAACCTTAAACTTAAATCCTTAATTACATAATATATACTAACAATGAGTATACTTAGCCTCAAAATGACATTTCTTTAAAATTTGGTACCCTTATTTAGAGTTTTAGATTATTGATAGGTACAAACCCTTGCTTCCTTATAGACTTTGCCTGGTCTGCAAAAGTAGCCTTTGACAGGATTGCAATGGCTATCCTGTGAACAAATACACAAACCTTCTAATGCACATCCATCCTTCAATATAGTCACCCCTTCTTTTAGCCCAAGCATTTGGTCTGTCCACTCACTAGAGAAAATCCCTTGTGGATCATACTCCTCTTTAACCTTCAAAAATTTCTCAGCATTTTTGTACTTATTAATCACTCCTTGAAATGCCAAGTTCCTATTCTTTCCCCAATGTGGTATCCCTCCATATTTGAAAATCCCAAGTTGTTCAACCTCTTCAATAATGTCTTCATAAAGCCTAGGAGTCATTGGGTCTTTGCTACGGTAGTAAGTGATGTCAAAGTCTATAGCCTCTTCTTGCTTTCCCAAGTAGGCACTTGAAGCCTTGACATAACGCATGAGAATTCCATTATATTGTTCTACCCCACAAAATCCCTTTGGCTCCAATTGAACTAGCTTTTGCACATCTTCAATAAAATCTTTTACAAAAGATAATCCAACGCTGAATGTGGTTTGATGGAAGAACTCTCCCTTAATCCTAGAATCCCATGCACATGTTGTGATCTTTGCATCATTACGACTATCCAAGCATGTCCCAGATGACTGAAGGCGGTTCTGGAAACCAATTACAGGGTATCCTGTAAAGATCATACCTACAAGTAGTACCAAATAAAAACAATTACTCTAGCTTATACGAAAAGCATAATGTTATGTGAACATGTAGAGTGAACATCTGGAACTAACATCTGTTTGTTTTATATGTAGAAGTAATTATTTATGTATATAAGACAAGCAGATGTTCATTCTGGAGGTTTAAATAACACCACTCAAAATAAAAAGGGAAGATTACAGTTACATCCAGAGATATAACTTAATTAAACTTAACACCTTTCTAATTTCAAAAGCTTCATTCATTTCCCCTTAAAAAATGTCGTTAAAGTTCGCGTAAGTCAGCTCAGTTGATAGCTGCAGGGACATCTAGGTAGCTTAGACCCCAGGTCCTGAGTTCTAGTCTCAGGTACCTTCTTTATAATAAAAAAAATGTCGTTAAGAGTAATTACGTCAAATCTAGTAAGAGATCACTCTAATTTCCCCAAAATAAATTAAGTACATGAATTTCTTAGAGTAGTTGAAACTATAAATATGTTTTGAAACATAAAGAGCACCATTATTAGTAAGTCCATAAGCAGCTATGGTAAGGGCTGTCGTTGTTGTCTTCGCAAGTATGCACTTTCCTCCGCCATCCCTTGTAGATTCTTCAATATCCTCTGCAGCCCAAAAAAAAAACAGAATACAAAAAATGTAACAAACATTAAATTTATTTTCTCTGCAATGAAAAATGATATACTCCTATCAATTTTCAAAATCAATTTAAAAATCAGTATACAACATTAAAAAAATAACATATCACAAAATGATACATTATTTATTTTTTATCATGTATATTGATTTACATATTAATTTTGTAAGTTGATATATCGTAAATCTTTAATCATATGCATGTGTCAAATGTTACTACAACAAATGAATAGATGAATAGTACTCCCTCCGTCCTGTACGTTATGATCTTTTGGAGATTTCATACAGATTAAGAAATGAGTAAATGAGGTAAGAATTTGATATAATTTGACTAAATTACCCACATTTAATAAAAGGAGATAGAGTAATAATAAATGTATGAAGATTATATTGAAAAGAGATGAAGAAATGAGTGATGAAAAAGAGAATGCAATAAATAAGGGTATGTTTGAAAAAAAATATAAACAATTTTTGGATTTCTAAAAAGATCATGACTTATGTGACAAAAAAAAATATCCAAAAGCTCGTAACATGTGGGACGAAAGGAGTACTATAAAGTGTGTAGCTAAGCTAACCTGCTGTTCTTATGAATGCCAATTCAGCTGAAAGTGTGGAACGGAAAGGGATAAAGTCATAAAGACCATTGCCCGAAGTATTGATGGGGACACGATCATCAATACGGTAAACAGCCTTGTGTTGACTTGGGTACCACGTAATATCTGCAAACTCATGTTCATGTCCAAAAGCAGCTGCTTTGTCACCCAAATTCGAATCATCTTCTGTCGAATAGGTGATGGATCTCTTGAACATAGGCTCTAGTTTTAGAGTAATCTAAAAAAGTGACAAACATCATCAAAAGCTTCTTACAATATGAATGAGAAAATGCTTAATCTTCCTTATAAGATTATGTATTTAATTTTCATAATTAAGTAAAAAAATGAACTTAATTTTTATTCTTTTCTTATTTTTTTTTTCGAAAAATGAAATTAAGCACCAACCATATAAAGATTAACACATCGTCAATCATTTATATATTAACAATCGAATTAATGGCTCTTAACTAAAAAACACTACGGCACACAACAACTTTTGATGAACCCACGGTATTGACCGGTGCAACTGGGTGACTAATCCATTTGCATATTGGTTGGGACATTTCGAGGGTGACACTCCCAACAAGGCAATCTCTGTTCGCATGAATATGCATGCTTACGGTACACATCAACATTGGTGTAAAAATGCACATCAATTGAAGCCTTTCGTTTTAGACAATAAATGCTAAACTTTTAATCTTATCCTATTATTAAAACAAATATGGTTAATTGTCAATGTTTGGGTTATTAAGAGCCAATTCTGTATAGTCTAGTATTACTGAATATAACCAAAAGCTGTTTTTTTAGTAAAACAATACTATAATTGTGGGGTTGGAGTGGAGTCTATGAGAAAGCTTGAAATCAATTAATGCATAGTCAAATTGGAACATGTATTTCATGACAACCTATTCTTCTCTCTCTTTTTCATTTTTACCATATACTCTCTTCGTCCCTAAATATAGGATCCCTTTAAAAGATTTCACGTCCATTAAGAAAGTGGTTTAATTTAGTTAATTGTATTGGAAATGTGAACTTTTGGTATGTATTTTCAAAATTACCCCTATTAATATTATTGGGAATCTAAAAAGTGTTAAGTAAATAGAGGTGTTTGTGGAAAAAAGTAATTAATGATCATTGAAAATTGGTATAAGGTCTTATAAATAGGGACAAAATAAAAGTGTCAAAATGGTCTTATAATTAGGGACGAAGGGAGTATAATATATTCGTTTAAGTTCTCTAAGATTCAACATACCATAACAATATGAAGATATTTCAAAAATCTTACAGGTTTGAGACAGAGGATTTGGTTCTTATTATAAAATATTTTACACATTTATTGATAAGTGCCAAACACCTGGCGTAATTTTTTTTTCAATTTTTTTTTACACATAAAAGACTTTACAAGTATATGGTGAGGGAAGAAAGGAATGAAAACATGGCAAAATGTATGATGAAATTTGAACTCAAGCATTCACAATTCGTGTCTCATTGCACACTGCTTTTGGGGAAATAATTTTTTTTAATACATCTAACTATATTATTATTATTTGATATGAGTGCGACTGAATAATGTCCTATATCAATGTGTATAAAATTGAAGTAGGTATATCATGTAAAAATGTGAGTGGCATCATTTATGTGCTATATGTTGAGTGTTCAAAGTGTTGAATTTCTTATGTACTCATTTATTGTTGTTGGTTGTTACCTTTTGGTAGTATCGGTGGGTGGCCAGTTTATAAAAGCGTCGCTCTCAGAATTTTATTCGTTCGCATCCTAATGGATCATGTGAGTCAGAGGCACAAAAAGTGATTGAGAATATTGTATTAACCCATGTAGATCATGAATTAGACAAAGAATATCACTAACCGTCTTCTAGTGGTTTGTACTACGTTATTTTTCTTTTTGTTTATTGGTAATATTTTTTGTTACTCTATTTCAAACATAATTGGTCATTATCACATGGGTCCTAAACACCGATTATAGTAAAGACTTTTTACACTTTACCCAGTTAACTCCTCTATGTTTTACATACGTTTTGGTTGAAAATCAACTAATCACACCTTTTCTTACTACATTTGAAAGGATGTTGAACTTTTCATCACATCCTTCTTTAGAAAAGTTGGTCTATGAGTTTGGTCAATGACCACCAGTATTCTCCATGGGAAGCAATGTGATTACTATGGTGTCTAAAACTATAAGCACTCTCCTTTAATTTGGAGAATTGTGTTCGAGATACTCAAACTCGAGACTTCTGGTTAAACTGAATCAACCCTTTCCGTCTGATCCAACACATTTTGGTAAACGAAAGAGAAATAAAATATGAAAACAAATTCCAAATAAGAGATCATTCATATATACCTGTGAAACAACTCCTAGAACACCAAGTGATACTTTAGCAGCATTGATATCTTCATTTTGTTTATTTAGGCTCACAACCTTAGCATACCCATCTTCAGAGCCTGAAGGCCTAACAATTCTAAGCTCAATCACATAATCTTGAACTGAGCTTCCTTTACCCCACAATGTGCTTCCATGAGCACCAGTTCCCATGAGACCACCAATTGTTAAGCCCCACCAATAAGGTGCATAAGGCAAGGCCAACCCTGCCTTTGAAGCCTCATTGATAAGCTGCTTCAATGTCACACCACTCTCCACACTCATTGTCCTTGCTTTCATATCAATATTTAATACCTTGTTCAAATATTTGGTGCTTATAAGAATCCCATCTTGTCCCTCGGGACACACCAACTTAGGGATACTATGGGAATAACGTGTTGCAACTTTTACCTTCCTTTTGTTTTTACTTGCAAATGCAACCATGGACACAAGCTCTTGTTCAGTGGTTGGGTACAACACTTGTGCAACTTGGCATGTGCTTCTATCAGGGAACATGCCATAGGAGTTTGTGATAGTGCACTTTGTGTTTTTTGATAAGCAATTTATTGGATCCTCTGGGATAGTTAAAACCACCGCAGAGAGAAAAAGAAAGAAAAGGGTTGATCTAAAGGCTAATTTGTGTGACATTTCCTTTAAGCATAAATATGGCATGGTATGAAAGTTTCGAACTTCAATTTTTATGTGATTTTTTAGATCATACTGTTTTGTGTGTCGCGTATATATAGTTGTTTTAAAGAGTACATAGTAAGGAAACTAGGACACGCTTTATTTGAGCATTCCTTATTATAAACTCAAGGTTAATAATATTTAGGCAAAACCCTTAATTTGTTTCTTTTAAGTTATTTTTGTTTTTTTGGTTTTGTTCTTTAATTTTTTTCTATTTTGTTTTAAAAAGTTTTCTTTCGTTGTTTTTAATATATCCTAAAATTCATTTTTTTTATGGCAAATTCTTTTAAAATGTGATAAATACACTCTGAAGATCTAAATTTAATTATCAAGACCTTGAATTTTGGTTGAAAAAAAAATTATGAAAAAACTAAAAACTTAGCATTTACGCTCGCTTATCCTTAAAAAATTAGGAATTGTCCATAAAAAGAAAGAAAAAAGTGTTGATCTGAAGAAATAGTTTTTGTCCCTATTTGAGGATTATCCCTTATTTGAGACAATCATATTTGACTAAAATGCACTTTTTATCCCCTATCCTTCTCGATTGTGCAAAAGTAGTCCCCTATTATTTCTTGAGCTAATATCATCCTCAAGCTTTTTTGGATGTGAAATTTTAGTCCTTATGTTGATCTTCTATTAATGACTTAACATAAGTTGCAGATGTGGCACATACACAATCAATTACTACAAAAGTCATGGCTGAGATAATGCACATGGTGGTGCACGTCGCCTTCGAATCTGCTCGTGGTGGTTCTGGTGAATGGCGACGTTAGTTGAGCAAGCAATGGCGATGCTAAAACGGTGCAATGGCGATTTAGTTTGTAAGTTTTTGTTCATTCATGTTGTGTGCTGAGTAGGTTTTTGAATTAGATAGGAAGGAGAGGGAGAACTACTGTCATGAGGGATACTGTGCACAATGATTTGCCATTTTAAAAATTTTTTAGTTTTTTTTTTCGAATTTTTAATTGATTTTTATATATTTTTACGTAATTTAATATTTTTATTACTATTTTGATTAATAAAGTAACATGACACATGCCATGTCATGTTATCATTGGTCTGCATAACACATAAGCACCTTATGTTAAGTCATTAATCGAAGATTAAAATTGAACATCCTTAAGTTTATTTTATGATATTAACGCAAAAAATAACATGCGAACTACTTTTGCATAATTGAAAAAGACACGAGACTAAAAATGCATTTAAATCTTCATAGTTTGAAAAGAGTAATTTTTTAATTGTTGAAAATGAAAAGAGAGGAGAGAGAAACATAAAAAGTTGGTGATGATTTGTATTTAATATAAAATATTACGAGATTACGGCAGTGTATGGATCGATTTTTAAAACAAAAATTGATTCAGGAGTAAAGATAAAATATGATAATTGTTTTTTTTTTTTTTTGAAATGATATACATAGAAAAATATTTAGAATAATATACGAAATTCATTTTTAAATTTGCTTTGTGTATAGGCCCTAAGGGTAGGCCCTAAGGTAGGCCCTAAGGTTCTTGTTGGCAAATTTTAAGGATACGCGTGACAAGTGGGTCACGATTATTTAACTTGAGATGACGGATTTCCTAGGATTTAGACATGGAGTTAAGCAGCTGAAAAATACAGTTGTCTTAAACATCAAAAAAAAAAAAATACAGTTGTCTTAAACGTGGGGCATAGCATAAGAAGATGACAATGACCAAATTATAGCATTTTCTTCTTCGCTTTTGCATATGTTTATCACTTTAGTTTTTTATATTATCGAAATTGCAAACTTATTTTTGGATAGAAAAAAATTATCAACGTCAGTTCGTAACGCTCTATTCCCATTATTCATTTTAGTCTCAGATATTAATGTGAATTAATTACTCTTGTGTCTTTTTTCTTATTTTTAAGTTTGAATTTGATTATTTATTTATTTATTTTATTTTTTGAGTTTCAATTTGATTCTTTTTTTTTTAATTTTTATAAAGAATCAATGTAGTTCTTTATAAGCAACGGGGCTTAGTTCAGTTGGTGTAAGGCCCCAACTGAAATATTGTGAATGGGACACGGGTGCTAGTAGCCCCGGGTTCGATTCCCACTAAAAAATCCTGCTGGGAGAGCCAGTCACGCAGCTCGCTCCGGATTAATCTCAAGGGCTCCCTGGTATTAAGTAGGGGTGTTCAAAACCGAACCGGTCCAATTAAAAACCGCAAACCGGTCCAAAAAACCGAAAACCGAAAAAAACCGCATTTATTGGTTTTTTTGGACTCATTTTCTGAAAACCGATCGGTTCGGTTCGGTTTTCGGTTTCAGTTGAAAAACCAAACCGGTCCAAACCGAACCGATCCTTCCCTATGTACACAGGAAACACAGCGTTTCAATTGCCTATGCTAGTTGTGTTAAGATCTCATTCTCTCAGATCCACAATTCCAAAGCAGCGTTTCAGTTGCCTCTCATTCTCTCAGATCCACATATTCACACAAGGCACAAACCCTAGAGACCTCTACCGCCGCCACCTCCGCCTCCGCCTCTCCTTTCCTGTCGCCGCCGCCTCTCCTTTAACCCGTCTCCTCTACCGGCGCTCCCTCAACAAGAACCCGTCGCCTTCGCCGCTCCATCAACCAGAAGCCATCGCCATCGCCGTCGCCGTCGCCGCTCTCTCAGCAAGAAGCCGTCACCATCATCATCTCATCTCATGACCCACAAACCCTCTTTCGTGCAATCAAGCCCGTCGCTGCAATGGAGGTAAGATTTCTCCACGATTTCTTACTTTGTTAGTCATGAACACTCTCAATGGAGCCCAAATTTGGTCATACGCGATATTCATTTGCTGTCCTACGTAACTTGTTTCCTGGCTTGAATTGGAAACTTGACAGTCAGCTTCTTGGGGTTTCTGTGATTGGATTTTCGAATTTTCAGAAGGGTAGGGAGGGAGTACAATTTGTTCCCTCTTGAAATTCGGCATGAAGTAAAGTGAACCGTTATGGACAAGAATAAGCTCTAGCACAGATCTAGGAATCAAAGAATGATTGCTATACTGGAGTAGGAAAAGTGAAGATAGGACCAAAAGGAACACAACAATAAGCATCACACAATATATAAACCTCGAAGGAAGTTGTTACTATTTATTTTTAAATGTTACTATTTTTGGCTTTAGTGTTAGTGTTATAGCAGATTGGGAGAGGAACTTGATTCAAGAACCTGCCCGTTCACTTCGTGGAACTTGACAAACTTAGGTAAGTGTTCCTGTTATGAAAGTTAGTCATGTGTTATTTGAATTTCGGGTGTCTGCATTACACATATTTATATTTATAGTTTTGCAATAGCTTTTGCACTTTTTTAGCTCTTCACCATCAATATGGTAATCCAAATCATCTCCATATCATTGCCTAGTAGATTTATGTGCAAAATTTAAGCCCTGATATACCTTTCAGTCTTTCACAAAACATTCTTTGATGTTGGGATGCAATGCTACAGTTGTGATTTTGTGATTGACCGATTTCTATTTATCAAGATTCATACAAAATGATTGGGAACCTTGCAGTAGCAGGGCTGGTGGGAAATGCTATGATACTGCTCAATACTGGAAATCTTTTCAAGCATTTTCGTACAGATATAGGCATGTAGATTGTAATGTGTACGAAAGACTCAATATAATATTGAATGTAAAATAAATCATTTTTGCAAATGATGCCATACTAAATCCTTTCAAAATGTTTAGTTCATATGAGGATGGCAACCTTCCTCAAGACAGAAGTTAGTGTCATTTTAATTCAGGGCATTTGCCATGGGCCCCAAAAGTACTTGTAGTGAAATGAGTAATTCTAGCCACATACTCTTTTACATTGTTAATCTCATATCTGCACAATTTTTTCTGTATACCTTCATTCTGATTAATGGTTATGTCTACAAGCAGGTATGAAATACACATCATTATTTTCAGCTTTTTTTCCAATGGTACAATGTTACCATCTTTAGTTTGTGTGTTACCATTTTAAAAATGAAATTTAACAAAGTATGTGCCTATTCAGTGTAACCATGTGCATAATGAATTTAACAAAGTGTGTGCCTATTCATTGTGCCTATGTGACTTCTTCTCTTTATTATAAAAACAGGGAAAAAAAGTGAAATTTGAAACCGAACCGAATCGGACCGAAACCGCATGGTTTTCTTTGGATTGGATCTAATTGGATTTGTTAATATAATGGACCGATCCAAACCGAACCGCACGTTTATTTTGTAATCGGTTCGGATGGTATTTTGCCTCAAAACCGAACCGAACCGATCCGCGAACACCCCTAGTATTAAGGGTGCTCTTGGGGATACCAGTGGTTCCGCAAGGAATACGGACAAAAAAAATGTAGTTCTTTATGTTTTTAACATTTGTCAATTTCACCTTTCAATCATGACTGTGTTAGAATTTTGTCCGAATATATTGATTTTTGATTGAGATTATTTTTTCCAATCATTAGAATCTACATTTCTTGTCGAGATTTGCAATTTTCAACATGTTTGATATTTTGACTCGTAAAATATTATTGTTGTTTCACTTTTTTTTGGTGAAATTTCACTCACATTTTTGTCTATCTTATTTTAAAATAGCAAATTTTGAAGACAAAATGTTGATTTTATTGATCGGCAAAGAAAATTATGGCAGAATCAATTTATTCGTGTGAAAATCTAACATTGTCATCATGACAAAAAGATGAAATTGACAAAAGTTAAAAACATATAAAATTAAATTAACTCTTTTCAAGAATAAGTAACCAAATTAAACATGAAAATAAAATATAATATTAAAAGAGTATTTAAATTTAATTTTTAATTTTTGTGTTAGAATCGTGTCAATAATGTCCAGTAAAGAAAATGATGTAAGGATACAAAATTGTGGTGCATTATTTTTAATCTTAACCTATGCTGCCATTAAACCTAAAGGTGACAATTTAAAATATAGATTTTCTTAGTTTTAGGATCGAGAATAAGAGATTATAAATGACATATTTTTATTGAAAAGTTAAAAATTTAATAATTAAAAGGCTTATTTATGGTTTTAGTCTTTGAAAGTTGCAGATGTTTTTATTTTAGTCTCTAGAAATTTTTTTGATCTTGACTAATCCTTAATTATTTTGAAAATTTGGTTTTAGTTCATGACATTTAGGAAAATCCGTTAACTGCTAACGTGATTAACAGAATGTCACATCAACATACAAGTGTGCAAGCATTGCATATTATCGATCTGATGACGTGGATGATCTGGACCCTAGGAGCAAAAGGGCTAAAGCCCAATTCACAAACACATTTGGGTTGGGCATTGGCCTTTTGCTCTTGCAGATCTGGATCATCCACATCATCCTAGTGGTAATACGCAGTACTTACACATGTGTATGTCAATGTGGCGTTCCATTAGTCACGTTAGCAGTTAATGAATTTTTTCTAACGGCAGGGACAAAAACTAATTTTTCAAAACAATTAAGGATGAGTCAAGGTAAAAAAAAAACTTCCAGGGACAACCCAAATCAAAACACTTTCAACTTTCAATGACTAAAAATATAAATAAGCCTAATTAAAAATTAGAAAACTTAGGTTCTCAATAATTGTATTACTTTTTAACTTATTATCCTCCGTCACAAGGGAAAAGGTTAAGCAAACCCTTATAATATATATGCTACTAGTAAATGATCTTTCACGTAGGCCACATACTCATTGTTGAAGACAACACACAATCATAAATATTCAACAAATTAATGTGAATCGAGGCCTTAGAAAAATTGAGGTTAATATTGTGTGCAAGAAGTTTAATGATTTTTTGTGTGTGGAGTGCGATGTAAGACTCATGTAAGACTTTTTTATTTAAGTAAGGTAGTTTTATAAACAATTTATATAAATTGGGTAGTTTTGAATTAAATTATTTACATAACATGGAGCAATCAACAGAACTATTTACGAAAATGGAAAATTACAAAAGTCTTGAGTTGACTTATTCTAAAAGTCAAGCAAATCATCCGACATGACTTGTTCTAAAAGTCAAAAAGTCATCCCACATTACTTATTCTTCTACTCCCTCTGTTCCTATTTATCTGTACTATTTCAAACAAAACACACCCTTTAAGAAATGAAATCATTACTTAGATTTGCAATAATTAATTATGTTTTTTTCCATTATACTCTTTTTCTCTTTGTAATTATTACTTTTTTTTTCATTACTTACAAAAACTAATACCCTATTAAACAGACATGAAAAATAGCATCCACTACACTCTTGAAATCATAAAAAAAAACAGATAAAAAAACAAAAAACTTCTACAGAGGATGACAGTTAAATAGAAACGGATGGAGTACTTTAAATCTTCATTTTAAACAAATTCTCGGTCTATTATTTGAGATAATTTTTTATATTTCATTTTCTTAATTATTTTTTTTATTTTAATTTATATGTACATATTTATTTTATTTTTAATTTTGTGCTTTTATTTATTATTATAATGTTTAGGTGTATTTTTTTATGTTTTATATTTTATTTACAAAATTTTTTTTTATTTAATTTAATTTTTTATTTATTTAATTTACTTTTAATTTAGTGCTTTTTTATTTTTTTTATTAATGTTTAGCTATTCTAATGCACTTATTTATTTTTAATTTAGTTTATTATTATATTGCACTTATTAGTTAGATTTTTTATGTTTTATACTTTTATTTATTTATTTATTTAAATTTGTCACAATATTTTTGTAATCTATTCATGTTAATATTTTTTTCAATCTATTCATGTTATTATTATTTTTTTAGATTTTTTCATGTAGAAGCTTGTAGATGATATAGTATGTTGAAACTTAACCGGTGTAACTGCAGCAAAATTGTTTCCATGCGTTTTCACTCCAAATTCTATATTTATAGGCTCAAATCCATTCAATCACGTCAAATAGGTATGAGAAGTTTTATTCATATTGTTAGAATAATAATTGGCTAATTAGTGTAAAAATCGGAGTAAGGAAGTACTGAATAACTCAAATTCTCAGAAGAGAAGTCGTCTAATCTAGAAATGATAACGGGTCGAATAACGCTCCAATCGAAGGGCAGGCGGTGGGAGAAACGAGCAAACAATGATACTCACATGTTGGTTCACCAAGTGAAAAAAGTAATTCTATAGAGGTACTGGCTAGAGGACAGGTTATTCTACGCCAAGGGCGGTTTCCGATTTGTTCCAATTTATGATATAGAATTCCCGTGGATTATTATCCCAACGATATGAATGAAATTTTTCATACCTATTTGAGTTGATTGAATGGATTTAAGGTTGCAAAGATTAGATTTGGAATGAAAACGCATGGAAACAATTCTACTGCAGCGGCACTGGTTCAGTTTCAACATACTATATCATCTACATGCTTCTATATGAAAAAACTTAAAAAAATATTAACATGAATACATTAAATAAATAAATAATAACGTGAATAGATTGAAAAAAATATTAACTAGATTAAAAAAAAATATTGTGACAAATTTAAATAAATAAATAAATAAAAGTATAAAACATAAAAAATCTAAATAAAAAGTGAAATATAATAATAAACTAAATTAAAAATAAATAAATAAATGCATTAGAATAGATAAACATTAATAAAAAATAAAAGCACTAAATTAAAATTAAATTAAATATATAAAAATTGTATAAATAAAATATAAAACGAAAAAAATTACACCTAAACATTATAATAATAAATAAAAGCACAAATTAAATGTTAAATAAATATGTGCATATAAATTTAAATAACAAAAACAAAATAATTAAGAAATGAAATATAAAAAAATTTCCTCAAATAATATACCAAGAATTTGTTTAAAATGAAGATTTAAAGTACTCCATCCGTTTCTATTTAACTCTTCTTATCTGAAGAAGTTTGTTTTTTTTTTGTTTTTATTTGATGATTTCAAGAGTGTAATAAATGTTATTTTTCTTATTTACCCATGTTTAATAAAATATTGGTTTTTGTAAGTAGTGGAAAAAAAATAATTACAAAGAAAGAGTATAGTGGGAAAAACATAATTAATGTATTGTAAATAAGTAATGATTTCATTTCTTAAAGTGTGTGTTTTGTTTGAAATAAGACAGATAAATGAGAACGGAGTGAGTAGAAGAATAAGTCATGTAGGATGACTTGTTTGACTTTTAAAACAAGTCATATGGGATGACTTGTTTGACTTTTATAAATTTAACTTTGACTTTTCTATTTTTGTAAATAGTTTTGTTTACAACCGCATATTAACCTAAATAGTTTCAAAACTATCTAAACCGTAAACTACCCAATACCCACTTATGTAAAAAAAGAAGCCCTCATGTCATGACCGGTCTTCAGCTTGTAATACATTTCAGATCAAGCACAAGCACATATCGTAAATAAAAGAGAAATAAAATAGGAATACAGATTCCAAAGAAGAGATCATTCATACCTGTGAAATAACTCCCAACACACCAAGTGATACTCTAGCAGCATTAAGATCTTCATTTTGTTCATTTAGGCTCACAACCTTAGCATATCCATCTTCATAGCCTGAAGGGATAACAATTCTAAGCTCAACCACATAATCATGAACTGAGCTTCCTTTACCCCACAATGTACTTCCATGAGCACCAGTTCCCATAAGACCACCAATTGTTAAGCCCCACCAATAAGGTGCATAAGGCAAGGCCAACCCTGCCTTTGAAGCCTCATCGATAAGCTGCTTCAATGTCACACCACTCTCCACACACATTGTCCTTGCTTTCATATCAATATTTAATACCTTGTTCAAATATTTGGTGCTTATAAGAATCCCATCTTGTCCCTCAGGACACACCAACTTAGGGATACTATGGGAATAACGTGTTGCAACTTTTACCTTCCTTTTGTTTTTACTTGCAAATGCAACCATGGACACAAGCTCTTGTTCTGTGGTTGGGTACAACGCTTGTGCAGCTTGGCATGTGCTTCTATCAGGGAATATGCCATAGGAGTTTGTGATAGTGCAGGTTGTCTTGTTTGATGAGCAATTTATTGGATCCTCTGGGGAAGTTGAAACCACCACAGAGAGAAAAAGAATGAAAAGGGTTGATGTAAAAGCTAATTTGTGTGACATTTCCTTTAAGCATAAAAATGGCATGGTTTGAAAGTTTGGAACATCAATTTTTATGTGATCTTTTAGACCATACGGTTTGTGTGTCACGTATATATATGGTTGTTTTATGGAGTAGAGAGCAAGGAAATTGGGACACGCTTTATTTGAGCATTCCTTGTTATAAACTCAAGGTTAACAATTTTCAGGGAATTGGTCCACAAAGTTACTTTCGTTTTTTCAGTTTTTGTATCTTAATTTTTTTAATATTGTTTTCAAAAATTTTTTTGTTTCAAATGTATTCTAAAATTTAATTTTTTATGGTAAAATGTTTTAGGTGATAAATACATTCAGTAGATCTTTTTTTTTTTTTTGAACTAAATGATATCAAAATCATAAATTTTTGTTAAAAATTGAGAAAATTATTAAAAAAAACAAAAAATTTATTGGACGAAAATGAATAAATAAATTAAAGAACGAAATAAAAAATAAAAATAATTTAGTGGACGAAAATATGGATTTTGGGTTTTTTTATTAGTGCTGTATTTCTGTCTGGGACGTGAAAAAGGAAAAAGTAAGGGATGTTTTAAATCTACTTTGTTCAAGGTTTATAGGCCCTATGGTTGTTGTTAGTTGTGAATTTTTAAGGATACACGTGACAAGTGGGTCACGATTTTTTTATTTTATTGTGATTTTTTAAACTTGATATGATGGATTTTGTTGGTTTTGACATGGAGTTAAGCAGCAGAAAAATACAGTTGTCTTAAACCTGAGGCATAGTATAAGAAAAAGAAAAAGACCACATTAGCTTTTCTTCTTCGCTTGTGCATATGTTTATCACTTTAATTTTATATTATCGAAATTGCACACTTATTTTTGGATAAAAAAAAAATTTATCAACGTCAGTTCGTAACGCACAATTCCCATTATTCAATTTACTAGCTCTTAACCCGCGCGGTTTTTTTTAAGATTTTTTTCGTTTTTACTTTTTTGAAATATATATTTGTAATTAATATTATTTTAATTATTTATTATTAGTTGATTTTTTAAAATCGCTGTTTGATTATGATGCATAATTTTAATTGTTGCTTATTAAAATCAATAATGTATGATAAGTACATAAATAAATTTATTTGCAAGTATACAAAATTATAAATTTATAATTCGATGCGATAAAAAAACTAAACCAACAAAAGATAGAGATATCATTTTGTGTTCAACGTTTTCTTTTGCTATTAAGAAATATTCCATTTTTGAATTTGCTGTTGTGAAGTTCTTTGAAAGAAATTGTCCATGTGACTTTACTAATTTTAAAGTCTAGTAAACAACTTGTGAAGCGTATTAGCTTCTTCTGAAATCCTACTGATCAAATAAAATAGACAATTATTCTACCTTTCTATGTCTTTACTTGTACTTGATTATGTCATACGTGATCCGGACTTTGATGGTTGTAACTTTATATATAGTAGATAATATGATAAGAGATATGTCTATATAAAATATGATAAGATATAAAATTTATCTTTATTATTATTATTTAGTCTTATGAAATATTTTTTTTATTAGGATTATTATGTTATTTGGATTTGGTATGTCCATCGTTTCAAGAGTGTCACTAAACCAAGTTGTCTTTACTTTTTATTTTTTATTGGTAAATTTTATTTTTTATTTATTATTATTATTATTATTATTATTATTATTATTATTATTATTATACTTTGGTTCACATGTTTGTCTCACATTATCATGTCAGTATTACGTTGAATATGTTTATATATAGTAGATAATATGATAAGAGATATGTCTATATAAAATATGATAAGATATAAAATATAGATAATTTATCTTTATTATTATTATTATTATTATTTAGTTTTATGAAATATTTTTTTTATTGTGATTATTATGTTATTTGGATTTGATGTGTCCACCGTTTCAAGAGTGTCACTAAACCAAGTTGTCTTTATTTTTATTTTTTAATTGGTAAATTTTATATTTTATTTTATATTTATTATTATTATTATTATTATTATTATTATTATTATTATTATTATTATTATTATTATTATTATTATTATACTGTGGTTCAAATGTTTGTCTCACATTATCATGTTAGTATTACGTTGAATGGTTTGACCATGAGCAAAAAATTGTACCAAGTCATAAGGATGTTCGGTAGTTAACGATGCTTATCTTATTTTCACTCCTAGAAGTGCACTCACAAAAAAAAAAAAAAACTAAAATTTGTTCCCACCGTTTTTTTTTTACTTTTATTCTTCGGTTTCTCACTCCTCATTTCCCAAGTAGATTTTTTTTTGTATTATTCAAATATTTATTTTTGTACTTTAATATAAGTTCTTCTCTAACCAAAATTTATTACCATAAATAAAATTAATTATAAGCAAATATTTCAATTATTTTTAGATAAATATACACTTTTGTTAGATATTTGGGTTTATTATGGATTCTACTTCATCTCTTTGGGTTTATCTTTTAGAGGATAATGATTACTTTTTTTTTATATCAATAAACTTTTGTTAAATGTTTGAGTTTATCATAGACTCTTTAATATGAACATAGAAGCCTCATGTTTTTGGGTTTAACTTTTTGAGGATAATGATTTTATTTTATTTTTTTTAAAAAATGATATTGAGGATAATGATTTCACACAAAATTAATTAAATAAAATTAATTATTAGCAAATATATCAATCTTTTTTTAACTTTTTGAGGATAATGATTAATTTTTTTTTTTGTAAAAAAATTATGCTGAGGATAATGATTTCACACAAAATTAATTAAACAAAATTAATTATTAGCAAATATATCAATCTTTTTTAGATAAATATAAACTTTTGTTAGATGTTTGGGTTTATCATGAACTATTACAAACTCACCATCCATACGTATATAACATAAAATCATTAAGTGAATAAAGGGCATTATTGCCAACATATATAAATAATGTGCGTGCATGTTACAATGCACTTACAATACTAAAATATTGAGTAGATAAAATCATTTTACAATAAATCATAATTTTAATTTAAAATAATAGAAATGATAAATGATATAATGTATTAAATCCTTTTAATCATCGACCCATATAATCATGTGAACTTCAAAATATAATGATATGTGCTTTGTACAGGTAAAAACAAAAATCCATATAAGTATATGAAAACATTAGAGAATGTCATGCAAGTTTTATTATCATTTACACGTGCTTTGTAAATTGTGGTTGCAATAATATATGGTCAATAAGAAGATTAAACGTAACATTACATGACATATTTTCCTTTTTTTATTGAAGTTGACATATTTTCCTTTTCAAAACATAGAATACGTGTACATAATTTGGTTTCTTGAACTAATGTTGCTTAGTTTAATCATGACTTGCGGGATGTTCATTATTTTTTAACAGGTTGAAAGTATTTAATATAAGAATACTTAGTATTTAATAGGCTATTTTTTTTAATTGATGGATGGTGCATCACTTTTGTTTAAATCTAAAGATTCTATCTTCGAAACATAAGACATAAGAGAACCAACCAAGCACAATATAACATAATAAATAATTGAAGAATTGATTATTGGTTATTTGGTGACCAAATAATTTGTAAAAATTAAATAACAAAGGGAATGGTAATGTCCGCGTAAGACAGCCCAGTTGGTGGCTGCAGGGACACTTAGGATTTCCCCCTCCCCCAGGTCATGGGTTCTAGTCCCAGACCTCTCATGTAAACCAAATTAAAAAAAGGGAATGGTAATCATGTGTGAACACAACTAATATATTGATGTGAGTTTTACTTGACATGGTTAAAGTAACACTCCCTTTGTCACATCATTATTTACATTTAACAAATCTAGACTAATAATAAAGACCTAAATTAAATGGTCGACCCCAATCCCTTCATTCCTTCCCTTCTTTTCTTTCTTTTTTCTTTTTGATAGACAAATAATACTTAAGTGGGTCCCTCCCTCCTTCCTATATGAAAAGGCTGCTCTTGCTGCATTAGAATCATATCCTTATTGCTGCGTGAAGCTTGTTGCGTGAAGCTTGTTGTTTCTTCCCATGTTGTTGTTGAGAATTCATTGCAAGCCAATGCATCGGTTATATGGTGACACATTGAAAGAGGCAGTGGTTCATGAACAATAAAAAAGAGAGGAGAATGATGAAGAAGATGACTTTTATGACTTGAGAAATCATCATATTTATAGTTTGAAATATGTGATAACTAAGAAGATATTTGAGTTTATCATGAACTCAAGCATCATCTCTTTGAGTTTATCAGATAATGATTTTTTATTTTTTTAAAACAAAATAAGGATAATGATTCCACATATTCCACATATAGATAATTTATTCAATTTTAAATATTAATTTTGGACAGATAGTTTATTTAATTTTAAATTGAAATTTTCATTAAAGACGATGTTATCTACCTACAAATGCTCTAGTACAAACATTCCTTAAGCGAACAAACGTGGTGCTTCGAAAATTTCTCCGACAAACGTGGTGCCTCGAAAAGGGATGTTTTTATATAAGTATAGTAGATTAGTCTATTATTCACTATTTCAGAAGTTTTTATTTTTAACGTCCTCCTTCATATTAAATAATCTTTTTGTCTTTTTTTCTTATTTGAAGTTTTTAATTTGGTTATTTATTTTGAAAAGATGTCAATTTAGTCCTTTATATATATTTTTAATATTTGTCAATTCCATCCTTTAGCCATGACTATGTTAGAATTCTATTTGAATATACTGATATTGTTTGATATTCCTTTTTTCGGCAACCAAAATCTGAATTTTTTTGCTAAGATAGATTTGCAATTTCCAACTTGTTTAATCTTTTGATTGGTAAAATGTTAATATTGTTCCACCTTTTTTGGTAAAATTTCACCCACATTTTTACCTTTCTTGTTTTAAAAATTGCAAATTTTGGAGACAAAATGTAGACTCTATTGTTTGTAAAAGGAAATTATGATAAAATTAACATATTCCGATGAAAATTTAACATTATCATGATAAAAAAAAATGTAATTAACAAATGTTACAAATGTAAAAGACTAAATTATTTTTTTAAAGATAAAAAATCAAATTAAAATGTGAAAAATAAAATAAAGGAACAAAAGAGTATTATTTAAGTCTAATTATTATGTTGAATCGCGTGTCAATAATCTCCAGTAACCAAAATGATGTAAGGATACAAAATTTTGGTGCAGTATTTTTAATCCTGACCTATGCTGCCTTTAATTAAACCGAAGGGTGATAATTTAAAATATACATGCGGCAAGGAAATGATCTTGCACATAGGCCACTTACTCATTGTTGAAGACAACACATAATCATACATATCCAACAAACTCTTCCCACACAATGGCATTATATTATTGTGGGTGGAGGTAGGCCTTAGAAAAATTGAATGTTAATAGTGTGCAAGAAGTTTAATGATTTTTTCATTTTTTTGTGTGTGGAGTGCGACGTCAGATTCAAGTCATGCCTGCTTTTCATGAGCTTGTAATACATTTTAGGCATTTGTTAAGGATACTAACAATGGAAAAATAATCATAAGTATGCATTCTTTTATGTATCGGAAATACAAAAAATCACATTTTTCCATGAGTTTTTTCTATATTTGGCTTCTTAACAAGTGCATCAAGAACACTTGGTAACATTTAACTAATTTTTAATAATGTGATTAATTGATTGAAGAAATGGGATTTGTAGTTATGACAGGCTTAACCGCTTAAGTAATTGAAAAAACTTCTAAGCGTAGGACAATGCTCGATACATGAGGCATGCAATCAAACACGTTGTTGTTTGAAGAGTATATTGGACGCATTTTATGGCATTTTCAAGAAGAAATGTTATTAAGATCTATAGCTTGTGTGGAAAAACAATGTACTCCCTCTAGTCTTATATATAGGGTACCTTCTAGAAGAAATTTTTGGTCATATATATAGGGCACTTTATATTTCCTATGCATCATTAATTATTATTTTTTTTATATTTTTTGCCCATTAAATGTTTTGATTAACTATGTCTTTTTTTATTCATCAATGAATATGAACTTTCCAAGTAAAGTGGAGGGGTAAAATTGTAATGTTACAATATATTCTCATAAAATTCACAAAACTAACCAGTTTTCTTGTTTCGGGAAATACAGGTAAGTATATCCTATATAAAGAACAAGAGCGAGTACTCCGTGAGAAGGATAAAAAAAACAAAAATATAAGAGAGAGAGAAAAAGAAAGAGGGATAAAAAGATTCCGTTTGTGAGAAATTGAAATTAAAGGAGCAAATGCGGAACCGAAGAAACGCCAAATTATACTCTCTCCGACCATTATCTTGGTAAAAAAATGCTAAAAAATTTGTCTCATATTAAAGTAAAAAATAAATGAAAAATCTTAAAGATTGTATATTGTATCGAACTATCGATGATTGATAAGTAAGTAAGGAAAACACATTTAAAGATGTTTTTTGAAGACAATATTGCAATATGTATTAATTGTAATGATATGAAAATTCGTATAATATCAATTTGTAATTAATGAATGAATCACGCATTATATTAAACAGATACTCTCTTATTTTCATTGACTTGTTTGACTTTTACTAAGATAATGGGACGGGGGAGTACTAATTTCTAAATAATTGTTACTCCCTCCGTCCCTAATTATAAGGCCTTTTTGGGTAAAAAAAATTGGTCCTAAATATAAGACTCTCTTATAATTTTTTCCAAAATTACCTGTAGGGTTAACCAATAATAAATCCTACCGCTACAGGATAAGCATGAGCTCTCTAGTACAGGATAAGGGTGAATAACTCATTCTTTTTATCCTCTAAGAGCCACGTCAGCCCTACTGGGCCGAACAGGCCCATAAGGCACCACAACACAACTTCCCCTATAAGTATCGCCATGCTATAGGGGCTAAGGTATGTTCTCTCATCCCTACTCTCAAGAACTACGTGTGGCTTGATCCCCTTATCACTGAGGGTACGTAGGACCGGGATCACCCTCGTCAGCTGCAACAACCACCAAAACACATCGTGGTGGATCTATTTCCCATATCCACTACATTGGCGCCGTCTGTGGGGATCGATAAACTTCGATTCCCATCCACCATTTAAAAAAAAACCATGTTCTTGATTTCAAACGCGATTCCTGCAATGGCGCATAGAAGAAATAGCAGCACCGAATCAATGCAAGATGACGATGACCACACGAAGAGGAAGCCAGATCGGAGGGACAACAAAAACATCATGGATAAAATCACAGTTCATGATAAAGATCCACGCTTAATTGATACAGGCACATCGCCGTTATGCTTGGATTTAATTTGCTCAACCAATCTCCACGATTCAGAATGAATTAGAAGGACGGGATCCTTGCCTCAAATCGTGCACTGCCAACCGTGCGTCCTCGACGTCCTGCCGCCGACGATCGTGCACCGCCAATCGTGCGTCCTCGACGTCCCGCCGCCGACTATCGTGCGCCGGCAACGTGTCTCCCTCGCGTCACCGTGTTTCTATGAGGAACACTGCTCCTCTGACCGACACAATTTCCTCACGCTGTCGTGCCCAGTAGCATCAAAGAAAGGTAAAGCGCTCCAGTACAGGAATCGCGTTTTATTGTTCGTGGACCACCATGGCAGTCACCGCCATCGAGCTCGCGGTGGCCTTGTCGGCGTTTTCTCTTTCTCCCTCCGCGTTCAAACTCGGATCTCTATTCCCCCTTCGATTCTCTATTCGCCGCCGAACCAGAGAAGGTGTTCGCACACCCGGCGCCACGCACACCCGCAGGGACCACCGCCGCCACGCGCGCTTCTGATTCCATCAGGGACCACCGCCGCCACGCACACCCGCCGCTGCTTGCCCCTGCGGTGCTCACCCGAGCTTGCCACCGGCGCTTCAACACAGCAGCAGCCTTTCCCGTGTAGCAGCAGCAGCTGCTGCCAACCCTATTAGGGTTTCAACCCTAATGGGCTGTTGGCCCAAAAAAAAAAAAGCTTTCCAACAGGCCCAATTCCATAAAAAAAAAGAAAAAGAAAGATCTGGGCTGAATCCCAACAGTTCAAAAAAAAAATTTATGGAGATTTGCAAGAGCAAAGCAATTACAACAGGTTGACCCAAACAATAAAAAAAAAGGGCCTCCACAGGCCCAAACAAAAAAAAATATTGTACGGGCTTAAGAGATATAGGCCCAAACAAAAAAAAGGGGGTCCAAATAAAATTCAACCTTCAAATAAGAAGCCGCCTTCAAATAAGGAGCCGCCTCATCAGCAAAACAAGACTGACTCACGCCTCAAATCCAGGGAAGTAGTCTTTTTATTTTGTATATTGTCATATCATCATTCATATCATGATGCTACTATTTGACTACCTGCTATTGTTCAATGTAATTCCGATTAATTTAAATAAATATCTTGATATGCTCTTTGTAATTATCTGAAGAATTACAATTAAATATTTTTGCTAATTATTTTCATAATATGCTTCTTATTATTTGATAGTAAATGATCATTTTATCTTTCTTTCTTTTAAGATACATGACATGGTGTAAAATATTCTTCACAATAAATGTTATTATCTATTATTTACGATTATTAACATCATTATTATTATTTTTATAACGCATGATATATTTATAATCATGCTTCTTTTCGTAGACAATCTTCTATGGTTTACGAGCATTTACTCTCCAATAATTTTCATTATCTTATTTATTACGTGCGATATTTTTAAATCACACTACTTCTAGTATGATATTTTATATTCACCTGCCAATAATTTTCATTATTGCAATTCCCTTATTATAAATTGTCGAACGACAACCGCTAAATTTATTTATTTTTTTTTACGCATATACGAGGTACATGGTCCGAGCTATTAGACCACCCATTTCAAAATTCTTATCAATGGACATATTACTTTCCGAGCACGATGAATACAATCAAGTCAATCTATTCGGAACATGGTGATAGCGGCGAAGACCCTCGTGCCAAGTTTCCTTCTTTGATCTCGTCCCCGAGTATAAAGAACCTCGTGCTCGGTTCCCCACTTCGAATACAGGTGCCAACTGCGCGCGGACCCTCGACAGCGTCCCCCTATTGGTATCTCATACATTCAGAATAGCGGAAGCCATGCACTACCACGGGTTCATAAGACGACTACGGAAACCTCGCACGATGTTCCCTACTTAAGTCAACTGCTCGACGGAGCTCATTTGGAAAGGATTAACAGAAGACTTCAATCCAACAGTCTTCAATCCAACATTCCTCACCTCAGCGATTCAGGGAAGGAATTCTCGTTCCTGTATTATTTTCCTATTTACTTGGCATTTTACGTGATTACTTTACACATGCTGATATTATTTTACCAGATGCAATACTTTTGACATGTGCTTTTAATGCTTATTCCTTATAACTTCATTACATGTCACTAATTATTTGATGTTCCCTAATTATGAATTTTTTGTATACATGCTGATATGTAGCATATCGTTAGCCAAATTTCAAATATCCCTAAATGTCTGTCTTTCCTGTCGCGATAGGATAATAATATTTGCCTTTCGAATGGCATTAGGCAGTTTTCGACAATTGTGCATTGTCGTTTTTCATGGATAAGCTTTCATCATTTGATTTGTTGTCATTAAATGCTTTGACATATTTATAAATGTCCTTCAATTACAATTATTGCGTATAATACACCTGAAATTATGCGTCTTTTCATGGGCAATCCTGTCTATTTGCACGATATTTAACTATTGTCTTTTCAGTCACGATATTATTATTTTATTATGTGTGATATCACTAAATCATACTACCTCTATACCGATATTATACATCGTATCTTTGCCAATAATTTTCATTATTGTTGTTTGATTGCTATAAATTGTCAATTTAACGACGATTACCAATTATCTTACATATGCGAGGTACGAGTATAATAGCCCACTTCTCTAAAAGGCCCATTTCGAGTAGTGACCTTTTTAAACAAAGCCCATTCCGAGCTTCAGACCGCCAAAAGATATCCTCAAAATTAATTGGTGCTAAACTGCTCAGTCACTATTGGCGTCTAATATTAGTATCTTCAACGTGCCAAAGCCTGCCACATCCTCGCACCCTCTGCCATGACACCCTTGCCTCTCACGGTTACTTACAGCCAAAAGACATCCTTGTTAACATCCCTCCTCGGGATCCAGCGTTGCTCACACGAGTGCTACACAGTGATTCACCCATAATGGCGTGCAGGGGTTTTGGAAGAAAAAGGGTGAGGAATACCGGCTAACCACAAATTCTAGTGATAGAAGAAGGAAGGCCTCAATGCCAAAAGGATGTCGGGCATATCAACATTATTCAGAAATAGTCTAACCACGAAGACTAACAGGGAAGGATCTTTCTCATTACCCCATTAATATTATTTCAATTTTATGGTTTAACTGTCATATTCAGTACTATTGAATCACTTACCACATGACATGTGTTATCTTAGATAATAATCGTAATTAACAGTGAATTAATTCATACTTCGCTAATTAATGTCATTACATATCATCTATTACTTGATATTCTAATCGTTATTTTTATGCATCATAAAAAGGTACAAACATAACGATCAGATCTGCCGAGCATAAGGACCTATGTTAATTCGAGTCCGAGTATGACGACCTAATTCAACCTTCGCTCAGCGTTCGCCTACACAGATCTGAATCCGACCGTCTCTCAAAGAGGCTTGGATGAACACGATCTAATTGGCAGAAAACAACTCACACCTTAAAGGACTTCTTAGCTCGGCACAAGCCTCTTCAGGCTTTATCGAGTATGGGACTAGTATGTCATGTAAAGGTACAAATTTGATGCTCGGAACCACCGGGCGCGATAGCTCGAGCACGATGGCCAAAAATGATTAGAGTGTTTCACGCATAACCCAAGTCAGGATTCCTATCATCCGAAAACATGCACAAGCTGACCACAGGTCTAAATCCACAAGCCCATTGTATTTACTGCTTCAATTAAATAAAAGTTCTGTTATTGAATTCATTGTATTTACGTACTTTTCCTCATAACCGATTAGCCACCGTTTATGACGCGAACGATTACAAACAGCTCGAACAAGAGCTTATAACTCGTCAAGTACTTTAAAAAGATTCCTGATTCAAACATGATTTCTTAAAATCATTTTATACATCGCGGATAGAGGAACCCACCTCGGCTAAAGTGCTGGAGTTCCGAGGTCTTAACACTTGAATTCTTAACAAAAAGAACAAAAAGAAGCACAAAATCATAACGGATATTATAAATATTCACTCATTTCGGATCACGTCCTGACGCACTTGCCTACGATCTCGGTTGGCCGACCAGATCGGCGTGGCTACAAGTGAAAACGGGAATTGCTACCTCGATAACTTGGCCATCGGCCAAATACGTCGCAGGATCGAGGAATGCACCTCGGCCAAGGCAGTCATTCCGACAGCATCCCCGTAGACGTTACGATCCAATTCATGATATTACTTTTAACACACCCCGATGAGAGAGGTGTATGAATCTCCGAATCGCGATACTCTTCCGAGTAAAAGACCTTGGCTGCGAACATTCTTTTACGTCACCACCAAGCCTCAGAAAAGAACGACTGATCGATCCAAAAGGGCTCTAAACTCGGCACAGTCTCTATGACTCTTCCCGAGCTGGGGGGCTTGTGTCGTGGACCGGACTCCGGTCCGACCTACACTCATAACTTCATCACCCTCATCTCATAACTTCCCCGCGGGACCTCGGTTAGAGATGTACCTCACCGAGCTTGCACTCGGTTCGAGATGTTCCTCACCGAGCTTGTACTCGGTTCGAGATGAGCCTCACCGAGCTTGCACTCGGTTCGAGATGTTCCTCACCGAGCTTGTACTCGGTTCGAGATGTTCCTCACCGAGCTTGTACTCGGTTCGAGATGTACCTCACCGAGCTTGCAATCGTTCAGTTTCATCATCCGAGCACAAAAGAGCACTATCAACCATCCGCAACACTCTTCCGAGCGGAAGACCACGCCTGCAAACAATGTTTTATGTTACCACCAACTCTCAGAAGCTCAGCACAGGCTCTTCGAGCCTATACGAGCTTGGAGGGCTTGTAGGGTTAACCAATAATAAATCCTACCGCTACAGGATAAGCATGAGCTCTCTAGTACAGGATAAGGGTGAATAACTCATTCTTTTTATCCTCTAAGAGCCACGTCAGCTCTACTGGGCCGAACAGGCCCATAAGGCACCACAACACAACTTCCCCTATAAGTATCGCCATGCTATAGGGGCTAAGGTATGTTCTCTCATCCCTACTCTCAAGAACTACGTGTGGCTTGATCCCCTTATCACTGGGGGTACGTAGGACCGGGATCACCCTCGTCAGCTGCAACAACCACCAAAACACATCGTGGTGGATCTATTTCCCATATCCACTACATTACCCTTACATATATTCATTGTGGTCTAAGTTTTTGTGAGAAAAAATAAATAAAATTGTATTGGAATATGAAATGGAATTTGTTTAATGTTGTAAATGACTTGAAAATTGATTCACTGCATTAAATGATGATAGAGTATCTAGGAATTAAATTAATTATTGAAAAATGAAAAAAATTATTATGTTCTAATAATTGGTAGAGGGGTATTTTTCGAAGAACATGTCAATTTTAATATAAAATTCAACAACATTGGTGTACGTAAAAATGCCCAAGAGAATCTTATAATTAGGAACAGAAGGAGTATTTTAGAAATTTAATACAACATTAATTACTAATATTTTGACAACTTTATTATCATCTAATTAATATGAAAAAAATAAAAAATGGAAAAAATAACCCATTATTATAAAGAAATAAAAGACAAAAATGATAAAATGAACATTAATTTATTAAAATAGATATATTAAATATACTTCTTAATACACGTACTATAACCTTAAACATCAATTATTTAGGAATAGAGAGAGTATTTTTTTTTATTCAACTTCTAATAATTATAATAATAAATCGTAATTCTAATTTTGTTTATTACACAACTAGTTTTATATCCGGTAAAGCATTGGCTGTATTTTTTTATAAAAAAATAAACACGATTGTTGAACTATTTAATAACGGTTTTTTACATTAAAGAAATGACTGTTTAGAAACGTAATGATTCAGAAAAAAAAAAGTTCAAAATAAAAAAAAAATCCTAAAATCATGTGAAGACACTAAAAAAATAATAATTTGAAAAATAAATAATTTAAAAATAAAATATAAATGATTTAAAAAGAGTGAAAATAATTAAAGAAAAATTAAACTTATAATCACTCTCGTGTAGATATAACCCCTAAAAATACTCTGGTTTAAGTAAAGTGTGGGGATTAATAAGATTGAGGTATTTGGATTCAAAATTATATATTTATATATATATATATATATATATATATATATATATATGTATGTATGTATGTATGTATGTGTGTGTGTGTGTTTGTTTGGTTAATAGTTAATATACGGGATTGATACCCAAATGGGTTTGACCTAGTGGAAGTATGCTAGGACCATAAGGATATTGAAAACCCATAAGACCATAAGGTCAGAGGCTCGAATCCTTGTGAAAAACATCCATTGGGGAGGCACCCCACCCATGTTGCTAGCTCCAGGTGCCGGGACTGTGAAGTTCCCCTCCACAGTTTTTGGTTCACCAAAAAAAAATATATACGGGATTGATAATATGTAATTTAATGTGCAGATGTAATTCCTTTTATATAAAGATATTTCGTAAGTACTAAAGTGGGTTGATTGAGCTGGTGTAAGGCCTTCTTATGAGTTTTTAAGAGTGAGATACAATTATTAGTAATCTCGTGTTCAATTCATAGTAAAATTATCCTGCTGAAAAAGATAGCCACAAACCTCGCACAAAATTAATTAATCTCAGGAACCTCATTAATAATCGTAGATCCCTCGATAACTGAGCTCAGTGAATCACTATCAAAAAAAGGTTTCTCCTAAGTGAAGTGGGGAATATATTTAATTAAAGATTATCAAAATGAGTTGAAGGCCTCTCGATGATATTTTTCTATACACACGTGATGGTATGATCAAAATTCTAACACTTTATTTGCTCAAAAAAGGCCAATTACCAAATAGCTGAGAGAGAAGGACTCGCATAGGCACGTATATATTAGACACAATTAATCAAATAATACATCCACTTTATTATTAAAATAATAATTTTAAAAAAGAAAATAATACTTTTATTTTAAAGGTTTATTTAAGCTCATTTTTTAGAGTTGAGAATAAGAGGTTGAAATAAAGTAAACATATATAAAAAAAATTTAAATTCATTATTCTTGAAATATTAAATTCATATTTTTTTTTAATACAAAATTATATTTTAAGATCCTTATCCTCAACTTTAAATAATGCTAATATATATTATAAAAATCTTATTTAAATTATTTTTATAACTTGAATGTTTTCGAATGGCTCTAATTACTTCTAATAGGCAAAGGTACCTATATAATATTTATTCTAATTAATCAGGATTTTGTTGGTTGGTTAATTTTTATGTTTGAGGATACGATCGATGATTTTTCTAGTACCGTAGTATGTGTTTTAGGATATAAGTTAAAGATATTTTAAAATAAATAAACATAATGTATTCATTATTTTGGGATATAATAATTTTAGTTTTTCAATTAAAAACTAATTTACTTAAGTATTATATTTTTTAATTTACTTAAGTTTTTTTTTTTTTTGAATTATTGTTACTTAAGTATTGTTAATACATGCTTTATTGGAAAACCATACTATCTTATATCCTTGTTCAAGAAACCCTTGGTAGCAAAACAATTTGCATGATTTGACCGGTTATAAAGAAGATGGTTGGTTGATAAGATTTCACTTTCAAAGTTAATTTTTTTTAGCAACCTGCAATTAAGGAGAAGCCCAAGCACATGATAAGTGTTTCTAGAGAGAATTCAAGCATGTTTTATTCTCAAAAAGTTGTAAGAGGCAAGTAGGATATAGTTCTTTAATGCTCCCTTTTCAAACTAAGATTCATACTCCCTTTATAATATTATTTGTGAAAAGTTATTTTTCTTCTTTTTTAATTTCAACCATCATCCATTCTCATTTCACTTCAAATAATATTGTTATCATTCACTTAATTATCACACTGCACTTTCATTAAGATGTCTCATTCCCTTAGCGATTGTTTAATTGAGGGGTGGTTCATATATAATTACTAGACTATAACCGAGGGTGGGATTGGGGTGATGTATAATAGGGTGGTGGTTTGGTGGTTAACACTAGGAAAATGACAAAGGGTTAAAGTAAGATAATAAGAGTAAATCAATTATTCCAAGTTTTTCATTTTTCAATCTTAACCTTTCATTTTTTTTAAAGTAATATAAATCAATGGTGAAAATAAGGGGGAGCAAGAAACTAAAAAATTCAAAAAGGAGCATCAAAGAATCATCCCACAATGGAGGAGGAGAAAATAGAGAGATTTTGGGGGAAGAGAGTTTGAGGGAGGAAAAAATAGAGAGAAATTAAAGTAAGGGTTTTCTCCTATTTGATCGATGAAAGAAAATGAGTGATGAGAGAAAAATGGGTGGAACCCATGAAAAAAAAAAAAGAAAAAAAACTCCCCTCAAGTGGAGAGATATTGGAAAGAAAATAGTGTTGCCATTGTGCTTCAACGGAGAGTAATATTATACTACTTTATTGTGTACTTGTGAAACACAAAGAATTTTCCTTTTTTTTTTGTTTGAATAATTTGGTATCAAAATTTTTATTATGTAGCAAATAAATAAGTAATGAAAAAATCTTTGATTCAATTTGATATATAATTATGAGAAAGAAAAAATATAGTTCGTCTTTGTTTTTAAGCATTACAAAGAAAAATATATTTATTTTTATTTTTATTATGTAAAATAAGGTTATATTTGTCTTTTGACAAATTTATTGTTTTTTCTCTTCTCATTTTTCTTTTCTCAAACCAAACAAAAAGAAGGAAAATTCAATTTTTTTCTCTTCCCTATCTCTTCGCATACATTTTCTCTCATATCAAACAATCACAAAATTTATTATTATTTTTTCACCATAATTTCTTTTCCCTTCTTCCTTCTTCCCTACTTCTCTCTTCTCATCTTATCTCATGCAACCAAACAAAACCTAAAAATTATATATTTTTTCGTTACACACATGAAGTTAAAACAGAGCAGAAAATGGAACCTAGCTACGCAAGTGGATAATCCCTGAGCTGAGTTATCAGCGAGAATGGAACCAAAAGAAGCCCTGAGACTACTTAAACTGGAGTGGAACCAAAAGAAGCCCTTATACAAAAGAAGAAAATCAATTTTATTTTTTTGGTGATTTGATGGAAACCAACTTTGACTAAACCAAGTCAAACATTTTTCTTGAAAGTTATTGTTACATCAGTTCTCAATTTCAAATTTATGAAAGGGAAAAAAATGTGTGAGAATATTGAGATGACAGGAAATTGAAAAAAAAAAAAAAACATTTGAGTGGCGTTGTCAAGCCTTAATAAATCAATAATATTGTTTGAATATTGATATTTTACGTCTAAATTTAATATTTATTATTTTGAATAAAAAATGGTAAATTTTTCAATTTATTTTTTTATTGTTTTTCTAATCTTTACTTAAAATAATAAGTATTGGACTTGAATATTAAATATAAATATCTAAGTAACTATTATTTGATTTGAATATTAAAGGTAAATATCCATAATAATGTTATTGTAAATAAATATCGTCCAACTACACAAAGCACACCAATAAATACTACTCTCTCTGTTCCTAAATATAAGATCATTTTGACACTTTTATTTTTGTCCCTATTTATAAAACCCTTTATCAATTTTCAATAGTCATTAATTACTTTTTTCTACAAACACCCTTATTTATTTAACACTTTTTAGATTCCTAATAATATTAATAGGGGTAATTTTGAAAATACATATCAAAAGTTCTCATTTCCAATACATTTAATTAAATTATTCAATTTTTTTAATGAACGTGAAATATCCCAAAAAGGACAGGAAATATAATACAAGCTAATCGTGAATCGTGCTATGATGTTTTTCAAAAAGGAACATGCACGTTCCTATGCTGTAAATTAAAAAGGAACATGCACGTTCCTTGTTGTTGTTGTAGTAGTAAAAAAAATTGGTTAGTTGTTGTTATTGTTTTTAATGTTATAAAAAAAAATTGGTTAGCTAGTCTTACAGGACCAATTGCAAAAAAAAATAATAATAAATAAAAAAATCACCGTTCTTGTATATAAATATCGTTAGAAAAAATATAAAAAAAAATTAAATCATCATAATAATATAATTTACAAATAAAAGTAAAAATGAGTTATCATATGAAATTTTGAGTGAAACATCCATAAGTGTCCTAAGTTTAAAAGTATTTGTTGTCACAGGTGAATCACTTGGTGAAAAAGGCCTTTGATCGACTAATACCTTTCAGGATACAACAATCACTTTTCGTCAATTTTATACTTGAACAGATAAGGTCTTAAGTAATGACTTTTTCTTTTTGGCCCCCACCAATTACTCTTTGACCTCGTTACTCTTTCAGCTTGAAACAAGGTGGAAACAAAATAAAACAATTTCCGCCTTATGCAAGTCGTATTATTTTCCGCCTTTCCAAAGTCGTAAATAAAATAGAGTATTCCGCCTGATGAAAGGCGGAAACATTAAAAATTTGTTATAATACCAAAATTGTCCATCCGCTCATTCACGTACAAAATATTTTAATTGTTCCGCTTCTTAAAAGGCGGAAGTATTTCCGCTTTTAAATAGTCGGTAATTCTTCCGTCTTATGCAAATCGGTAGTAAATTAAAATAGTTTCCGCCTTTTAAAAATCGGAAATCATCTTCCGCCTCCGTAAAGTCGATAAATTAAGGACAATTGAGGGCCAAAGAGAAATGGGTGGGGGCTAAAAAGAAAAAGTCCAAGTAATAACTTATTTGGATTGCTCATAAAAATAAAATTAAAGAAATATATTTTTCTTTTGAAGAAGATAAGTTAAAAAGGACAAGGTAAAATGTGTTTGTGTTAAAGATTCTAAGTTCAATCACTTGCATCTTTACCTCTCCCTACTAGCAAGAGTTGTTGTATATTCCCTTTGGTCCTATTTATAAGACCCTTTTGGAGTTTTTCACTCCCACAAAGAAAAGTGGATAAATTTGTTAGTGGCATTGGAAATGTGAAAATTTGATATACTTTTTTAAAACTACCCATGTAATTATCATTGGAACTCTAAAAAGTGTTGATTTTATAGAGGTGTTTGTGGAAAGAAGTAATTAAATGCTATTAAAAATTGAAAAGGGGTCCAGAAACCCTAAAAGGGTATTATAAATAGGACCGGAGGGAATATAACGTCTCTTTGGGGGATTTCACGTCCATTAAGAAAGTGAAATAATTTAGTTAATTGTATTGGAAATGTGAACTTTTGATATGTAATTTCAAAATTACCCATATTAATATTATTGGGAATCTAAAAAGTGTTAAATAAATAGGGGTGTTTATGGAAAAAAGTAATTAATAATTATTGAAAATTGATATGAGGCTTTATAAATAGGGACAAAATAAAAATGTTAAGAGAGCTTTATATTTAGGGACGGAGGAAGTAGCCAATAGAAAGTACTATATTACACAGCCCAAAAACAGAATTACCGTTGGCCATTTTACACTCTTAAAATGCTTTTTCAATAATGCAAATTATTCAAGACTTTTTTTTTTGGTACATCTGAAAAGAAAACGAAGAGAAAACAAACTATATCCTATCAAATAGGATTCCCATCCTATCAGCAAGCATCATAGACGAAATATCTGCTGGTGCAATATCTTGAAGCTTAAACGAAACACTATTTGCTGCTCCATGCTTAGCAAACCAGTCAGAGCAAGAGTCTCCTTCTCTTAAATAAAGTATGAATTAACTAGAGTAACATAACTGAATTCAGACAAAAGGTTTTTTTATCTCATGAATATAACAAGCATACACATGCAGATGAGAGAAGTCATGCTTGATTAGTCTAAAAACTTCCATAGAGTCCGTATGACATTGCAAGTGTCGAATACCTCTAGATTTGGCCAACTGAATACTTCGTAATAAGGCTAGAATCTCCACTTGTAGCACAGAAGTATGTCCAAGAAAACCAGAAAAACCACAAGCCCAATTACCTATAACATCCCAGATAATACCACCAAATCCAGAAGGGTCGGGGTTTCCAAAGGAAGACCCATCAACATTCAGAATAAAATCAGCATTACTGTCCGGGCACCATCGCACACGGCGCAGAGTCGTGACAGCGGAAGAGAAAGAAAGAGATAAATAAGCCACACCTTCAACATCCCTTCGCATATAATTAATATGACCAATAACCTCATAGAAATTCCACGCAGGAGAGTCATACACGGCTTGATTCCTAAAGTACCAAATCCACCACAAGATTATGAGGAAAAGGGGGCCTCTTGATCCAGCAGCATGAGTTCTAATCCAAGACCAAAAATCCGAAGAGAAGAACCCATCTATGTCGCTAAACCCATAAAAATTCCACACCTTCTTATCCAAACAGCACACGTAAGCAATGGTTTTGACTCTCAACAGTACTAGGACAGAGCGGACATGCAGCGGAAGGAGCAATATGTCTACTAAACCTCATTTCATTTGTAGGTAGGGCTGAATGCCAACAAAGCCACACAAAGAAATGAATTTTTTCAAGAGTAGGGAGTTTCCAAATCCACATCCAAGAGTCATGAGCAGCCAAATTAACAGCACCACAAGATAGCCAATTATAACCAACAGAGACATAATAGGTATCTTTATCAGAAGCTGACCAAATGACTGAATCCTGCACTGTATGGTTCTTCAGCAGAGGTGTTACCTCAATGATTCTTTTCACGGACGGAGGAATCAACGTAGCTAGTCTCTCATAGCCCCAACCATTATCAAAAACATCAGCCACTGTTAATTGAGTATCCTGAATAACAACAAAAGGAACTAAGTTGCATAACGTCCCAACATCACACCATTTATCAAACCAGAAGGACACATTTCCTTCCCCAACTCTAATTCGGAAACCCAACTTCAACACTTGCACCGCTTTACAAATAGTCTGCCAGACATGGGAAACACCACTACGAGTAAGGAGCTGAAGGACATTAGAGGTGCCTAAATACCTGTGACGAAGCAATTGAACCCATAATTTTCTATCATCATGTAACAAGCCCCAAACAAGTTTGCCAAGCATCGCCACATTAGTCATCCTTGCTCGCCTAATCCCCAAACCTCCAAACTTTTTAGGACAAGCTACTTTCTCCCATTTCACGAGAGAGAAATACCGATTGTTTGTAGAATGTCTTCCCCAAGGAAAGATCTAGCCAGAGAATCAATGGACTCACAAATAGCAGCAGGAATCCAAAATAATTGTATCAGGTATATAGGAATAGCAGACAGAACGAACTAGAGTGAGTTTACCTGCTTTATTAAGAAGCATATTTTTCCAACCAACAAGACGTCGTTGAAGCTTATCAATAATGAACTGAAAATCATGCCTTCTAATCCTTCCGACCAGCAGGGAAAAACCAACGTATTTACCTAAATTTGAAGTGAAAGGGATAGAGGAGATGCCATGAAATTTCGCACATCACTTTGCCCGAGGAACATTTGATGAAGCCATAGCCTTTGATTTCTCTGAATTAACTTTTAGACCTGAGGCGCGACAAAAATCAGATAATGTTTGGGCAGCAAGGCGAACCTGAGATGCTTTGGCTTTCATAAAAAGGAGGCAGTCATCAGCAAAGTAATGATGTTTATACAACTACATCTTACACCAAACTTTTTGATAAATTACTAAAAAAATTGTAAAATAAGTATAATATGTAAAAGTAGAAATGGTGAAATACCAATAGGATTTCTAGCACTTACGTGACAACATTAATTTTGAGTAGATTATCAACTTAATCATGTTTGTTGGAGAGAAGGCAATGAGATCATCAACAATCAATATATCTTTAAAATAAGTACTTCCTCCTATTTGAAATATAAAAAAAAATATTTAAAATATAAGAAAAATTAAATTTAACTAATTTTTTTAAATTTTGTTTCATCACCAATGTTATTTTCCTGAAATATCTAGAAAAGGTGGTTATTTCATTTAATTTTTGTTTCATTTTCAATATTATTTTTCTAAAATATCCTATTTTTTTTTTATAAATTTGAAAAAATTAAATACAATCAACTAACTTTCTTAATAAACATAATTTTAGTTTTTTTTCTCTTATATTCTAAACTGGAGGGTGTATATAAACTGACGGATGACAAAACCTATATTTTGATCTTCTAAATTATTTTCGTTTTTCAATTTTGTTTTTTTAAGTATTTTTTCAACTTCATCCTACAAGCTACCAACGCTTGTCACGTTATTCCTTTCAATTCCATCCAATTTTTTATTAACACGGTTAAAATTATCCTAAGTGGAACGAACGGTAAAACTTACCCCATCCCACTCCCACGCGACATATAAATACCATGACACGTGTCACTGACATGGGCTTCACTCATCCCTACCTTTCTTCTTTCTCTCTCCTCCCTTTCCTCTCCCTTTCCTTATCATCAACATTCCAATTATCGCACAACTATTTTCCCCAATGTAAAACTTACTCAACCTTAACACAACATTCCAATCTCATTGCCATTCATCATTTTCTTTTTGTCAATGCAAGACTTTAGGTTATGTTGAAATTGGTGGAATATGATGGAGTGAAGGGGAGTGAAATGGTATTTAAACAAGTTCAATTGTTTAGTATGATATATTTATAATGGAGTGGAGTGGAACATGGTGGAATTCATTTCATTCCATCCAATTCCATAAAAAACTCCACATTTTCATCAATCCCAAATTGAAATGTATGTGATGGAACCAAACAATAGAGCACTAACTTCATCTCATTCTATTTCACCCTACTCCACTCCATCCTATCTTATTTTATCCCATTCCAACCGCAATAATATATCCAAATTAAACATAACCTTATTGAAGAAAGGGAGAGAAAAAATTTAGAAACATAAAGAAACAATTAACCAACTCATGATGGACTGCAAAGGATTTTGAGAGGAGTGATGGTTAGCAATCGGCAGTGAGGTCGACGGTAGGAGATGGGTTCGTGATTTCCTGATAAAGCGGAGGTAGTGGCGAATGTGGCGCAAAGTAAGGTCGCGAATCAATGAGGTGCTTCAAGTTCTAGTGTAAGTAAAACATCCAGTGTCAGAGATAGAGGAAAGGAAGGAGAGAGAGGAAGAAGAGAGATAGGGGATGGATGAGGTCCATGTGAATGACACATGTCATGGTATCTGTGTGCCACGTGGGAGTAGGTTGGGGTCAATTTGACCGTTAGTGTCACCTAGGATAATTTTAATGATGTTAATAAAAAATCGAACGAAAATTACTAACGTGATAAATGTTAGCAACTTGTAGGACGAAGTTGAAATTTTTTTTTAAAGGACACAACTGAAAAACGAAAATAACTTAGAGGACCAAAATATAGGTTTTATCCTTAATGGATAAAGACTAGAGAACTTTGAATGTATTACTTCAAGTTAGAAGGGATTATGTAATTTAAACATGAGCTTCTCGGATGGATTTTTAAACTCTTATGTGTATTAAAAAAATTATCGGGAAATATTTGATCAAATCCCAAAAGATTAAGTATAAAGTGAGAAAGAAATAAAATGTAAGGTTTTTAGTGTAGGCAAAATTCATGTTTTAATCCTCTAAATTATTTTCATTTTTCAGTTTCGTCCTTTAACTTTTTTTTTTCAATTTGGTCCTTAAAGTAGTTTTAATAATTATTGAAATATTTATCTTTACGTGCAACCGTCATTATTATAATTATTATTATTATTTTAACCGCTTTCGCATAGTCGTTTTCATCGTTATATTAATTTTTCCCTGCAAAATGTATTTGATTTAACGAAAACAATTTAAATTTAATATTTGTCTATGTCTTTGTAAAAGCTCAATTCAAACCGCCCTGGCCAATTCCCACAGAAATTGCCAAAAAAAAAAATTAAAAGGGAAAATAAGAAATTGAAAAAAAATCAAAAACTCCCTTCTAGAAGTTACAAAGCCACTCGATCCACCGCCAGCTTAGGGATGAACAAAATACCCATATCTGCGGGTACCCGCAAAAATACCCGCAACGGGTACTCGCACTATTTCTTTGCGGGTGGGGATGAGTATTATGATACATGCCCCGCGAGTACCCGCATGTATAAAATATTATTTAATAATAAATATTATATGTATATTAATATATTTTTATTACTTTGAGAGCATATAAATTTTCTTTTATTTATATTTCATATTGAATTTTAAAGATGAAATTATAATGATAAACATTTATCATGTGTATATGATTATTCATCTTATAATTATTTTTATGTATAATTATTATTACAAAATATATAATTATATAATAAAAGTTTAAGATCCGCGGGTACCCGCGGATACCCATTACTCGTATAAATACCCACAAATACCCGCGGGTATGAGCATGGGTATGCACTACCCGCACCCGTGGGTACCCATACCCATCCCTACGCCAGCTCCACATTCGTGAGCCGAAGCTTTCCATCCGTGGCACAAAGTCAACAAATAGATGTCCAAATCATCAAATGAGAGTTTTAATCTTGCATGCAATTGATTTTGGGGCGAGAACATGATATGTGAGTGAGTCAATTGGCTAGGATTGTGGGAATTGGTTCGAGAGGCACCAGAAGTGGAGAGGGAGGAGAATGAATATGTGACGAGAGAAAGAGATAGGGTAGTGGATAGCAGATTGTATTTTATTAGGGTGGAGTAAAAATAAATAATGTTTAAATAAATATGGTAAAATATAAGAAAGTGAGGTAAACCGTGAATCCCATTTAAAAATGAAAATTGGGTTTGAAGTTGGAATAAAGAAATTGTTCGAGTTTTTAACTTAAAAAAAAAAAAAGATAATATGTAGGACTCACTTAAGAATCCATTTTGGGTTTTGGGTATTTTCTTACTCCCTCCGACTCGAATTATAACTAACAAAAAATATATTTTTCTTGGTTTAAAATATAAGCAAAATTAACTAACTTTATTAAATTTTGTTTCATTACCAATGTCACTTTCCTAAAACATCATCTCTAGAAAATTGTAATCTTAATTAATTTTTGTTTCATTCCTAATAGTACTTTCCTAAAATACCTCTATTTTTTATAAAATTGAGAAAATTAAATACAATTAACTAACCTCCTTAATAAGCGTAAAAATGGTTGAATTTGCTTATAATTCGAGCCGGAAGGAGTATGTTTCAAAATCTTGGTACAAAAATCATGAGTTTCCCAATTTTTTAAAAAAAGACTAAAACACCCTCAACATTAAATAGCTTTCTATCTTATGGTGTCAAACAAAAAAAAAAAAAATACATTTCCAACACACCCATATTAGAATTATGTTCTGACTCACTTGTGTCGAAAGTGCAAATTTTTACACTTTCGACACTAATAAGTAGAAAGTACAAATTTTAACTTTTATTTTTATTATGGTGATATTTGCTGTCATGTGAAACATGCTTCATATTGGGGAAATAGATTCTCTAATGAGTATTGGATGAAAAATTGTCAGCTTCTTTTATAAGAGCATGAATATCATAATTACCTCACGCCACTCTCACTCTTACGCCCACTCCCAGGCTCCCAGCCTTTTCCCTTCTTCCTCTTTCTTCTATATATTGTTTACTCTAGTCTCTTGCACTCACATGAACTTAAAACTAATGTATGTATTGTTTATTGAAGTTGTTGTATGGCGTTTTATATCTTTTTCATATATGCTATGTTGTGTCATTTTATGGACTTGTATCAGTTGTATGCTCATGGGTGTAGATATCCTTTTTTTTTTTTTATATGCGATATACTCATGTACGCGTAAAATTTTGTATTTCCGACACTCGTAAGTCTGAACATATTTTCAACATGTGTGTGTTGGAGAACTATTTAACACTTGTATTAACACCCATGAGCACACCAATGAGCAGATACAAATAACAATGAAATGGGTATTAATAACATCTTTTTTTTTTCAACATTCCGAAGTTAAAAACTATTTAATGTTAAAAATATTTTGGTCTTTTTTAAGAAAGAATGGGGGGCAAAAATTAATGAGTAATAGTCCTCAAACCCCAACTTTTAGCCCCAGTCCCAAATTTAATTGGGAAATGACAGAAATACCCCCTTCTTCTATTTTTTTCCACCAAATCCCAAACCCCTTCTTCTTCTTCTTCACCAATAGCCAACCAGAGCCGCCATAGCCAACCAGCGCCCCCCCACAACACCACAAACCCCCATCGCCGACTTTGGCCCTCAGCCAGCAAGACCACTGCCGCATCTTCGCTGCCGCCGGAGAGGAACGAAACGAACCGGAGAAGACGAACATGAACCGGAGAGGAGAATGGCGGAGAAGACGAAATCGAACCGGAGAGGCGAACGACAAAGAACACGAAATCGAACCGGAGAAGACAAACGGAAAATGGCGGAGAAGAGAACGAACCGAAGCAGAGAAGACGAAAACGAACCAGAGAAGACGAAATCGAACACGAACCGGACCGGAGAAGAGAACACGAACCGGGGAAGAGAAGCGAACAAGGAGAAGAAAACGCGAAATGGAGGAGAGAGCACAAACCGGAGGAGAACACGAACACGAACGACAGTGGTGGTGACGAATGACGGTGGCAGAGAGAGAGAGTGGAGGGGCGGAAACGGAAGAGATAAGGAGAGATAGAGAGAGAAAGTGGGGGAAAAGTGGGGTTTGGGGTTTTTTGTTTTGAATGAAAGAAAAGAGGAAGTGAAAAAGGTGAAGGGTATTAGTGGAATATTGAAAAAATTGAGGTTTGGGGGCTAACAGCTGGGGTTTGTAGACTTGCATTCAAAATTAATCACTGGGCCAAAAATTAAAACTCAATCATTGCCCGCCCATGAGTACAGCCCAGAGGTCCAGAACTGAATATCATTGCTCTTCAATTATCTCTAACTCAGAAAATCGTACTCCTACCATTGTAGCCTTTAGTCACAGGCTATAAGTCCTCATAGCACCTAACAACGTTCAGTAGGATGGGACCCCTAACATCACATAATTCCAAGATACCTCTTATTATGAGTTTCAGTGAAGATAAAAGCCTGTCCAGTTTCAATAAGCTCTTCACCTTTTTAACAGTTTCAGAACAGCCCAAAACGTTCACGGCCTGATTGAGCTAAGGGCTCTGCTTGAATCAGCATGAGTTAGAAAAAGAAAAGATTTTATTCTATGGTTATGTAAGATATAAGTTTGTGATCTCTTGTTATTAAAAGGTAAGCATTTCTATTTTTACTGTTTTTGGCTGCAGGCCAAGTAGCAGGTGGAAAAGGATAGGTGACAGGGCGCACATAATAGTGGGAAACACCTGAGCAAATCATTCTTTGGTTGATTTTCTTGATATATTGGTTAGGGCTGGTCTCCTCTCTCACATGCACCAAAATTCTAAAATTATGTACGGGATTAAACAATAAGAAACTTCTATGCTAAACAATTTTTTTTCCATGAGCACCAAAGTATTCCGGTGTACCAAATACTCCTATCGACAGCCAAAGACTAATGATGCCTTTTGAGACGCAAACATACTGAAGTATAATGTTCCATACAAATATAAGATTAACATTAGCAATATTGATAATGTTACTGAAGGGTAATGCTTTTTACACAATACATTAATCACATGAACTCTTTTTTTTTTTGGTTTACGAGGAAAATCCCACTGTCATTGCCGCACATTGACGACTCTGATGGGCAACCCCGCCTCCAGGTCATAGCCTGCAAACTGCCCGGAGGAGGTCAACCACTCTCGAAGGAGCGACAGACTCATACCGCCGAGGTGGGATTCGAACCCGTGTCCTTGCGGACCGAAGACAAAGTCCCGAGCCAGGTGTGCCACACCTCGTTGGTACATGAACCCTTATTTGTATGCAAAAGTGTGTTTTTTTTAATGATAATTCTATACATCAAAATTTGACTACTTTTTTTCTTTTCTTTTTTTAAAAAAGAAGGAAACAACAAGATTTTTATTGTATGATATGCCTGAACCAAAACAAGTCCAATCGTTTTCAAATGGTAAAAACTACTCAGATATAACATGTGTATGTAAAGGGCTGTTTACCATTATTCAGGGACAGGGTATAGATACTGATCACATGTGCCATGATTGGCTGCTTGTTGTAGCACTGCATAAGTTGTGGGACTGTAAGAGGAGTACATAAAATAATAGACATAACATGATGAACTCATATGGTAACAGGTACATGATTGACTTAAAGCACTTTCACTACATAATTGAATTGTTTAGTGTATCAATCTATAATGTATAGTTTTCTAAAGCAAGTAGTATCTTATATCAATTTAATCACAAGGGCAAACAAAAAGAAACAGGGTGGGGATAGTGTGCATTACTTAATTAAGTAAAGATAATAGCTAAAATACAAGATATTACATGTTACTATGACAGGACAGTCCAATAAAGGCCATTCAATGGTATTGGCAATTCTTTCAACATCAAATACAACATCCCAAGTGAGGTAGGCCACCACATAGGCCTCACATTTATCTTCATCCTAATAAAACTATTAAAAACAAATGATACAAACACATCAATGGTTCTCACTTCTCAGCTTACTAGAAAATAGCAACAAAGTACTTTCTCCTCTGCTCCTACATCAGATTCAGGTCACAATGAATAGCTTCCTCTCTTTAGGGGTGAAAGGGTTAACTAACACTAACATAACTCTAACATCACAAAAGCCTAAATTGAAAATAACAAGTGAATTGTCATAGTTCATTAGTTCTCACACTTTGTCATTAAAGTCTTCATTCAACAAATCATCATCTGAGCCACCTTCTAAGGTCACTGGTTGAAGAAGGAGAAATCTCTCCGCCGAGACTCTCGGTGCAGCAAGAAGAGTAGTTGGACTGATGTTCCAAACCACCCAAATGTGATGCACCTACACTCTTGAAGCTTGGACTCCTTAAACTCTGCCCATAGTTTCCATAACCAACTCCTACATTATATGGATCTGGAGCCGGGAAAGAAAGCCTTTTCTTAACCGGCGTCGACGGCCTCTGTCCATAACCAGCTCCTCTGTCCCTCTCCGGTGTCGATGGCCTCTGCCTTGGCGCGCTCTGCGATCGAATTCGAGCCTTCGCGGACTCGGTTGCAGCCATGTAGTTAGGCAATGCAGCACCGCCACCATTACTTGTTCCAGCCCTCCCATTTTGGTACAAGTTCCCGGTGTAATGATAAGTAGACCTGAGGCTCGGTGTCTGGGAGGTGGGGTAGGTTCTGTCTTCTCTAACGCAGCGAGGGCTCGCGGACCGGACTTGGATTGGTCTTGATTTTGCCGGAGACGGGGTTGCAGGGGATTGGTGAATGGATCCATTTTGGTGGGTTCTGTGGATAGGGGAAGCAATGGAATGTCTTTGGGGTTGGTGGTGTGGGTTATATTGGTAATTCGGGTGTGATCTTCTGTAATTGGATCCTCCTAGATATGAATAAGGCTGAGAGGTGTCGATTTCCACGGTCTTAATGGGGTCTCTTTGATCGGTTGAAGCCCTTCCCCTGCCTTCCCAAGGCTTTGTAGCCATCCATCGGTCGAGCCATTTCGGCCTCTCTTCGAGCTCATCTTCGGTTCCAATTGATGATGTCCTACCGTTCCTCCAAATCTACGATATAATGTAACACATTGTACAAGTCACAACCAATTAGACATGGAAATTCACAAAAAAACAAAGTTCTAGCTTCTAAATTGCGATTGCAGTCGCAATACGCAGTTCTAAAAGAAACATTGACCACGCGCATATAACCGAAACTCTAGAAACTTGTTCAAAAATCAAGAGTGAAGGATGACATGAAACCTGTTGCGAAAAAGCTTGAGACAAGGACTTTTCTCGCTTCATAGCTGCTTCCTTCCTCTGCTGCAACATAGCCTTAACTTCTTCAACTGTGTGTGGTCTTTCATCCCAATCATCTGCAATGCTGCTTCCCTCTCTTGACTATCAAAGCAGCCACACAAATCATTACACCACAGAAGCCAAAAATCTAAGAACTATTCAATAGCTTCTGTAAGCAAAAAGTATTTTCTAAAACCATAATTGATAATTCCTAAAGCATAAAAAAGTTCACAAAGTTTAATCAAATGAAAACTCTCAACTTACCACTGATTTCCTATCAGAAATGTCTTGAAGATATCGCGATTCCCAAACACTAGCGGTGTCACTAAAGGTAGATTTTCTACTACCATCTAGTGAAGACCTTATCCTTTGATCAAGAACCCTTGCTTGTACTCTAACCAAAGCCTGCATGCACCTAAGTGTCATCTTTGCCTGCTTCCTAACATTATGACCCCTTACCAAAGCTTGCAACTTCACCAATCCCTTAAGCGCCCGAAGCGCTCTTCTTGCCTATGAATCCAAGTCCAAACCACAAATGACATAACCAACAAAAAAAGTGGGGAAAAAAAAAACTCATTCAAATTCATCTCAATTTCTTTCCAATTTCACACAATGATGTCACCCAAATAAAGGGGTTAACAAACTTATAAATTACAACAGATCTATTAGTTGTACTTACCAAATATCCTCTGAAAGCAGTTTGAATCACAATAGCAGCATAATGGTCCCTAGCATTATGATTAGTACTAGTAGTACTAGTAATAGTACTACTAGGCTTGGACAACCTTGCAACCTCCACAGCTGCTTGAGCGGTGGCCATGGCAGCCTCAGCGGTGGCCACAGCCATTGCAAGTGCATGCTTCTGATCTTGGTCTGTCCTTGAAGCCACCACAACACTTGCATTTGTTGCTGCTGCAGCAGCCACATCATGCTTCAACTTTGTTGGAGTATGTTGAGTGTTCACTATTTCATGATTCTTTCTGAAAATCCATCTTCTCTTTTCTCTCTTCTTAAAAAAATTAATAAGAAAAAATTCACTTTCACTTTCATTATTACTATCTAAATTGATCTAGAAAGTAACACAAAAAAGGGATAATAGAAAATATAAAGAAAAAAGGAAAATTAGAGACTCAGTTTGAGTAGTTGAGTTTAAGTACCTTCTCTTCATCTTCTTCTTGATCATAATCCTCTCTTCTTCTTTGACTCCTTTTATCACTGTCTTTAGTTGGAGATCTGAATGCCCTTTTGACAGCAGTTAACCATGAACTACCACTTCCCTTCTTCCCCATCAAAAATTGAACGGTAAAAAACTCAACTCAAGTAGTGCATTTACAGCCCTCAGAAAGAGCCAGAAAATGGTGCAAAAGAGTTAAAGACAGAAAGTTCCAACCATGTTTGATAGTAATGCCCAACCCAAGTCCTTTAACTGTGTCTGACTTGGTGCAAAGAAAAAGAAAAGAGAGTAAGGGAAAAACAAGAGGTGCCAGCCGAAGCATATAATACTAGTAATAGTGGAGTGTGGAGCACTGATTCATTCAATCTTTGGTTATTTTTTTTATCAGTACATACACGTTCATCAATGCTATAATGAACTTGTCCTCATCATGGCTCTGCCGTGAGTCCCCTCAATACTGTAAAATAAATGAGCCTCTCTAGTTGTGAAATATCTGAATCACCCTCGTATAAAAACCTTGGATAAAATTTAAATCTATGGCTTTTTAACTTGTGTTCATTAAATTTTGCTGGTATCAAGTTGGATAAGGATTAATGAATCAAATTATTGGACCAACATGGCATAAAATAAGAGAGAAAAATAATCACGGTGGACATGGTTTAATTTAAGGGCTTTTTTAAATATTTGCTCTAGCACATAAGTTAAGAAATTCATAATACTGTAGTTAAGTTTGTAATGATAATTGACATAATTCAATTTTTAATGCAGATTTATCAAATATAAGTTTCTTAAGATAGGTCATAAAGCATGCATATATAAATCCTTAATTTAAATGAAAATTATATTTATTTTCATACTTTTTTTATGTATAAGAAATGCAAGGAAAAGAGTGATTGATGATGTGATGTAACAGAAAAAATAAACGAGATTATGAGAAAAAATATTGTAAAAATATAAGTGTTGAATTTAAAATGGGTAGAAATACTTACATAAGTTGATTTATTTATATGGTAGTAGTAAGAGACAGGCTGTGAAGGGCAGCATAGGATGTTGATTTCAATGTGGATTAATATCAATGGGCAAAGATTATCGATTTTAGTGGCATGGGTGGACCAGCAGTGGGAGTGTCAGAAGCTATGTTAACTACTAAAGCTTTACACTGGAAAGTGTTTTAAGGTCGTGTAAGGTTTTAAGAAAATAATTAAATAACGTAAGAATTTGATATATTTTGATTATAATGTTTTTATATAATGATTATTGAAAAGAGAAAAAAATGTATTGGAAGTATAAAAAATAGTGTAATAAATATAGATGTGTTTGGAAAAATAGTATTAATTATGAATTAGATTTATAAAACAATAAAACAAAATTTATAAAACATAATACAAATGCTAAAACAATATTACATACGAAACAGACGGAGTAATGTTAATGAATATTCCTAACACTAATTGAAAGCAGAATCTGAATGAGTCATATGTGTGTGAGAGAGTGATACCGAGGAGGTTGAATTGAAGCGAGTGAGGGGGAGAGAAAAGCAAGTTGAGGGTGGACAAGAGAGGAGCCAAAACCCAAAAGTGGCTTTTTCTATAATAGAATGAGGAAAAGCTATTATTTCTTTTTTGGGGATAAATTAGCTTTTTTGAGGAGGTTCCTACTTTATTTATGTTAAACAAATTGAAGTTGGAGTTATGCAAGCTGAGCAAGTGTCTCATGGTGTCACGTGCTTTGAGCAGGTCGAGACATATATCAGGTGGGTGATGAGACTTGGGACCACTCTTAGTATTAGGATTGATTTGTGAGAGTTTTACTTTTTTGAGTCACAATTATCATATACTCAGCACGACATGTAATCTTGTTTGAATCCGAAACAATACAATTTATAAGACTTGAACTATGGTTACTCTTTAAGAATTAAGACAAAATGGATATGTAGTACACTACTTAAATTAATATTCATTAATTAAGTATCCAGCAATACTTGCCCCGGTTGTGAAAGATTTGAGATTTGGGAATGTGTTTCTTCTAGGTTTTATGTTTGAAACCTACTAGTTGAATTAAACATTGCTGGTCTGGCCATGAGCAGGCTTTAATTGGGCCTCCCGCAAGTAGCCGATGGGATTGGTCCCCCAAGATTAGTGGATTGGATTATCTGAATTATTACAAAATTTATTCATTAGTTAAGTACAATAACTTTAAAAATGATAGCTTTACCAACATCGGTTGGAATGAGTGGTAAGTGACTCGATTTAAGGTCTCGAGCGAATTCGATTCTTTGTTGATGCAGAAAATTCATGTTGAAAAATTCACCTAGCATAGCGAAACGCGCAATCCGAGTCGGATTCAGATATACTTAGGTAGTACTTACGAAAATAGCTTTAACAAAACTAGATAATTGGATAAAAAATTGTTCCGCTTAAAGTACTGTACATAGGTGGTCCAATTTTCATTCAATTAATTACTTGAATTTGTTAAATTCATATTTTATTATAAAAAAATGGAGAATGTATCGACAATGTAAATATTTTTTATACTATCAGTGTATTATTCATCATTCATCCATTTATGGTCGTTGACTTTTAAATTAAAATAATACAAATGAATGATGGATGATGGTGTAAAAAACTTTACACCGACAGTACATATCCATCAATCTCTTTTACTACCTCCGTCTCTAAATATAAAGCACTCTTGACACTTTTATTTTGTCCTTATTTATAAAGTCTCATACCAATTTTCAATGATCATTAATTAATTTTTTCCACAAACACCCTATCTATTTAACACTTTTTAGATTCCTAATAATATTAATAGGGGTAATTTTGAAATTACATATCAAAAGTTCACATTTCCAATACAATTAACTATCCCTCTCTCCCTTAATATAAGTCGTTTTTATCTAATTCATACATATTAAGAAAAGTAATTACTACTCTCAAATTTATCAAAAAATATGTTGTCATTCCAAAGTTACCTCTATTTAAAACTTTACAACTCTCCCTCTATTATACTCCCTCCGGTCCCTAATATAAGCATCATTTGACGAATTTCATTCCCTTTAAGAAAGTTAGTTAATATTGTTAGTGGTATTGAAAATGTAAATATTTGGTATACTTTTTCAAAAGTACCCTTATAATTATTATTGGAAATCTAAAAAGTGTTGAGTAAATAGGGGTGTTTGTGGAAAAGAAATAATTAATGCTATTGGAAATTAGAAATAAGGCTTATATTAACGACAAAAAAAGTCTTCAAAATGTGCTTATATATAGGATCGGAGGGAGTAATTATTACCCTATCATCCTTATGTAATTATGAGGGGTGTATTTGGAATAAACTCTTCAATGCTACCTAGATATTCCAAAACGACTTATAAAAATAGACAGTAAGAAATCTACTAAAATGATGCCATGTATTAAGGGATGGAGGGAGTAAATTATTACAACGTGAAATCATCCAAAGAGACTTTATATTTAAGGACGAAGAGAGTATTATTTTTTTTTTAACTTTAAAACTTTATTTCAACTAACGAAGAGGACCAACAAGGAAAGCAGGGTGGTATTAAACCTCACCCTGTTTACATAAGCATGCACAATCCAATTAGCTAAAGAATGTGCAGCTTTATTGCTTGCTCTACCAACAAAAGAAAACAAGCAAGAATTAAAAAAGAGTATTCCCTCCGTCCCTAATTATAAGGCCCTCTTAACACTTTTATTTATTTAACACTTTTTAGATTCTCAATAATATTTATAGGGGTAATTTTGAAAATACATATCAAAAGTTCACATTTCTAATACAATTAACTAAATTATTTCACTTTCTTAATGAACGTGAAATCTCCAATAGGGCCTTATAATTAGGGACGGAGGTAGTATTATTTAAGATGATTGAATCCAAATAAATATATAAAAGAAAAAGAAAAAAGAAAAGCATGAGCATGTGGCTTTACTTGGTTAAAAAAAAGTAGTAGTACTCCAAATTTGCAACTTTTCCAGCAGAATCAAATGGCACGTGAATCGATGCAGCTATTTTATTCTCTTAATCCTCACATAAACTCGGTGCAATGATGTCCGCTTCTGCTTCAGCCTTCAAGGCTCAAGTCTCAACTGCTCACGTAGTCACCGAAAGACTGGTCAAACTGTTCTAGATTCTCTGGGAACTCAGTTAATTGCGTACTACTACTACTACTATACTTTTAAATTTTTGAAAACATCTATAGGACTGATCTCTGAGCATGGAAAAAATTCCATACTAGAGGATAGAGGCAAAGAACATTGAGTATAGTTTTATCTTTTAATTTTATTTAATAAAATTTTTTAATCAAATTTCTAGCTTTGAAAAGCTACGGGGCATTTTTCTCGCATTACCACTGTCCGTAAATGACTAAATGTGATTAACCTTTGATGTGTACCATGCAATATGGCATCACTAATGGTGCTAAGCTTTTCAACCATTGATTTTGTAAGGAAAAATAATCAAATGTGATCCTATTTATAAGTTTAAGATTATACTCCCTCCGTTTATTATTAACTGTTATTTGTTATTTTTTTTAAAAAAATTGTTTCTTTTTATTTATGCTCTTAAAAATTTTATTTGTCATTTGATGGAAAAAAATTAACAGAAATGATGAATTTGTTAGATGACAAAAACTTACGGGACTTATTTGAAACAAAGAAAACTTAAGAGACTGATTTGTAACCTAAAAATAACTTAAGGATCAATCTAATAATTTTGCCCATACTATTTAATTACATATAATATTTCCAAGTTAAAATTATTATTAATGGGTTTATTGAGTTTTTATTGAACTTTTAACCAACACCTGCTATGCACAGGAATTAAAAAAAGGCTTAATTGCACTTTTGATCTTTTATATTTGACGAACTCAGTCCATTTACTTTTAATTTAGCGAATTTAGTTCTTCAATTGTCAATTTGTAGAGATTTAGTTCTTCCATATCTAACAGAAGAATACGTGTTAGCACCTGAGCAATTTTGTTATACACGGAAGGACTAAAATTATCACAAATTAATAATTGAAAGACTAAATTCACCAAATTAAAAATAAAATAACTAAATTTGACAAATTAATAAAATTAGGGAAAAAATATAATTAAACTGAAAATAAAACTAGTTCATCAAGGGATAGCGTAACAAATTGTCACGTTACGCGGATGCAATGAGATGACGGAACATGGATGAATGACCGGCCAAAAACAAGCCTAAAATCCCATCCCTTTTAGAGAACGGATCTAATTTATGGGAGATGTTATTTGCACCATAAACACTATATTACTTACACTCAAGTTTTATAATTTTTTACATCAATTTTCTAAAATTACCTTTAACCTATTACTCATACTCATATATTTGTTATTTACACCCGCTCTTATTATTCACACCTTAAACCTGTATATATCAATACTCACACCAATAAATTACTACTCACATCCACTTTCTTCTCCATAAAAATCCTGCTCACCAAAACCAAACCTTTCATACCTTCTTTTTTTTTTATAAGAGAAAAATTTTATAAAAGAAAACAAATTGGGCGAGTATGAGAATTACTCAAAACCCAAAAAAACCATACAGAGATTACAAATCCAAAAAGAAAAACCAGCCAGCAGAAACTGCACACCCACCACCCTTACTAACCTGGACAAATAAAATCTATACTGCCTTGATTCTCTATCATACCACCACACTATCATACTACAGCAACATAACGAAAACAGCAACACCGCCACCAAAACCTTTCATACCTTCTTAATGCATTATAGTTAGCAAAATGGGTCAAGAATTTCTATTTTTATTTTGGCTAAAAACGAAAAAATTGTTATGGCTTACTGGCATTACCATTGCTAGTTTTAATCAAATGGGTGTAAGTAAAAAAATAGAATCAGATAATTCATTGATATGGAGATTGTTTGAATAGAATAAGTGTGGAGAAAAAAATAGGGAAATTGGTAGTTTTAAGTGGAATGGGTGTAAGTAAAGAGGAAGAGAATGTTTTGTTTTTAAGAAGGAGGGTAATTTTGGAAAGTTGATGAAAAAATTATAAAACTTGAATGTAAGTAGTAGTGTTTATAGTGCAACATCTTCCCTAATTTTTTGCCCTATCTAATACTTTGACTTTTCAAAAAAATTTATTTAAAATGCCCTCGTATTTTTTTTAATGTTTCGTTTCATATGTTAAAAGTTAATATACGAGTTTTAAAATTACATATACGTATGTTAAAAATTAATATATTTTTGCACATTACGTTAACACTTTAACATATGTTAAAAATTACACACATTCTAAGAATGCAACATACAAAATTTCAAACAATAGTTTTACCTAATACATTAACTTCAACACGTATATGTTATTGGGCAGTTTTAATGTGGTTCCGTAGATATACGTTTCCCCCGATGAGGTCGTATATTGACTGGTCAATGTGGGTCATCAAAGGTTATTATTGCAAAATACTACCAGTTATTTTTGCAATAACTTAAAAAAATTATAAACAAAGCTGAAACATAATAATTGCTCTGTCCTATTCACAATGTTATGAGATCTTTGCTTGAAACCAAATCCGGAACCTCTCTCTCTACTTGAAGAACCCTATCCAAGTCGTTAAGCTTAAACCCAACCTCAAAAACCATATTGCGGAGCTCAAACCAAGCATCGTGGAGCTGAAACACATTTACGTGGAGCTCGTCTTCACGTATAAAGGTGCATCGAGATTCCAGATTTGTGAAGTTTAAGGAGCGATCTTTGTGTTGTTGTTCCCCTACATTTTTCTTCATCAGTTCCGTTTGCTCAGGTTTTTCATTGGTCAGGTTAGTTGGTTTCTAATCAAATTACTTGGAAGATTAAATTTTGGGGTGGCTTCTTGTCATGTGTAATTTTTGATTTTGTTGTCGGGTTTTTCTTTTTGAACCCCACAGTTTACTCAATGGCCCCCATTTGGGTATTTTATGGACGAAGTTGCCCTTATTTTACCGACTGAAACTAGGCGAGAATGACTTTCCGATTTTAACTAGGCGGAAGAAAAAAATCAATATCCCGACTTGTTGCAGTCGTAATATATCCCGACTGTTAAGAGGCGGAGTGTTAAATTGTTGTCCTGGACATTGCTCTGTCTATCATCTAGTCAATGTTCCACAATTTGCTGTTCATCACGCACATGACATACAACTATATTTAAAAATAATATAAAATCATTCAGCTTTATGTTTTGGGAAGCGTCTATAAGTTTCCTACTTTGCCTGCTCAAATAATATAAAATCATTCAGCTTTATGTTGCAGACATACAACTATATTTAAAAATAATATAAAATCATTCAGCTTTATGTTTTGGGAAGCGTCTATAAGTTTCCTACTTTGTCTGCTCCTGGTTAATCAAAATTTAACACCGTGTGACGACTTGATATTTAATAACAAAATATGTGACACTCTCGAAATGTAGCTTTATTGCTATTAAATAAAGGATGTTTATAGCATAATTGTTATTTGTATAGGAACTTTATGGAAAAAACTTTTTCCTTTGATACACAAAGTTTCACATTCAAACCATTGGTTCGAAAATACATTTCTTTCAAAGTATACGGTTGAGTACCTGTTTTGTAAATTCAGCGGAAACGATTTTCAAAACAGTTGATATTGTTGCAATTAAAATAATATTGAGGATCATAATAACCATGCAACCGTAGCCCATTTATATAAAACCCAGGTACCCAAATAACAGAGATAAAAGTCGAGGTAGCAAAGTGTAAGGATACAAATCAGCAGATATAAAATGACAACTCTCATAGACTCTCTCAGAACTGTATACAATATAACACAAGTCAAAATAAAAGAGTCTTCGAGAGCTGAGCTATGATCCACCCACGCTGATGCCTGATCCCTGGTCTTCCAAAAGCTAAACACTACATCCTACCATGGTCCCCATACTGCGCATAACAAGAGAAAAGCACCACATCACTGACTGTCAGCGGCTGGCCCATCCACGTCCTCTACAGGGTCCTCCTCCTCCTCATCCGACACCACAGGAATAGCAGTGCGACGCACCGGCTCCGGTGAGGGTGCAAAACGTACCCTGGTGGTCGGACCAGGACGAGAAGTGGCCGTAGCAGTAGCCTCATCAGAAGTGGAAGGACGTGTATGGGTAGCAGGGCGTCTGACACGTAAGTTATAAAAACGACGGCCAGGACGTGGAGGTGGAGAACCAAAACGATAAGTATAAGCCGGGGGAATGTGAAGTATGTAGATCATGGGGATGCGAAGTCTACGAGGTCGCACTCGAGCGAGGGGGTTAGGGTGACGAAAGATCACGTCAACCTCACCCTCGAAAACAGCCCTGTGCTCCTCGTAGTCCCACACTCCTCTACGGAGTGGGCGTAACTCCACGTATGTCAGGTAACGAGCCATCACCTACAAGGGCATAGGGAGTCAGCATGTACTAACACTTAATCAAATAGACAGGGTAATACTTAAATAGTTGAGTCATTATTTAACAATAATCATTAATTCCTTGACTAATCATTTATTATATACCATAAATCAATCAACAATTAATTACACATGTTAAACACTGACACCAAGACTTAATCATACATAATTAATAACACGTGCAGTCACAATGTATCTCCTCTTATTAGTGCATGATCGTTGGCCAACTACAACAGATAGGCTTCCGTGGCACCTTTAAAAATAAACATGCCCGACACCCATAATGAGTACCTCATCGAACTCGGCCCGCAAATAAATCAACACCTCTAGAGCTCTTAGAAATGTTGTCGACGTATCCCGTAGGACTACGCCTCATCGAGTCCGGCATCAGATGACATGCCCACATGCACGTGTGTATTTCCGGAAACAGAAGGTGCAACCCCGGTCACCGAGGCACTCCCCCGTGAACCCCTTAGGAGCAGACACTCAGGTCCCTCGAGTTCAACCAAAAGGGATATGTCCACGCCTCTCGGACGTGTCTCCACCAATGTGGGAATCCAAATAATGCAAATGCTATGCATGATTTTATCAAATCAATAATGCCCAGTGTCATTTAAGTTGTTTGAGGTTCGGACTTGGCATAGGTAAACTTTATTTTCCATCAAAACTTACTTCAAACCAGTTCAATCTCAACCTTTAATTGATTCTCACACTTTGATAATCAATTAAATCATTAAATTCTGATCATTGTTACAAAACTTCAGTCAATAATCGAGTAACGGAATCTATTAATCGAGTATTATTTTTGTACATTTCAAACTGTTCAGAATTTTAATGTGTTAATCGATTAACAGATCGTTTTAATCGATTAACCCTTTTGTACATTTCATACTGATCAGAGTTTTCACGCGTTAATCGATTAACAGGTCGTGTTAATCGATTAAATTATGCAGAAAAACACTGCTGAACTGGTCTTTATGTGTCAAACTCATGCCAATCCAATTTTAACCAAAACTAACCTCCAAACCAACTTAAATACAGCATATTAAACTTGTTCATAGCATCAATTACATGAAATAACATCAAAATCACAGAATCATTATGTTTTCCCCCAATTTTAACCTAAAACACAACCTAACATACCAAATCATTAACCACTCGATTTCAGATCAAATTAAAGGTTCATTTAGCTTTTGATATCATCATCTAACATGTTTCAATTCTGGGTTTTGGTCAAATTGGCCTCAAAGCCATTGTCCCCTAACCTAGTGCCCTTTGAACCTCATGGTGGTTCAACCTACAATCAAATCAATACCACAATCTATTCTAGCATTAGTAAAGCTTCTCCCTTACCTCAACGAAGCTTTTTGGATGCAAGGCCAGCAAAGAAACTCACAGAATCACCAAGCCACAAATGCTCTGTTTTCGGTTCAAAACAGGTTCAGCAGAGCAAGTTTGGCAGAAAATTTGACATAGCAAAAGGTCATGAAAACGAATAAATTTGGTCATTATAGAAACTAGACATTGCAAACTTTAATTAGAAGCCGAAATGACACGATTTGGAGTCCTATACATACCTAAATCGAAGCCCCAAACTTAGCTCCTCACAACTGAAATTACCAACTTCAGTTTCAAGAGCCCAACTTCCAGCTGCAATATCTCCTCACTCAAGTGACCAAAATTCGTGACCTTGATATGGATAGAAAGATCTTTCTACAAGCTTTGATAAGATGCAAAGCTTGTAGTGTGAATGGGTTTGTGGAAGGAAAACGAAGGTGAAGAACAGAGGGTGTTCAAAATCGAATTTGACAGAGTTTCCCCATGGTTCCAAGATTTTCTTCACCAATTCTTCACTCCCAAGTCCTATTTATAGAGCAAATTCGTGTTCATGCATGCCCACACGTGTTTCCCACCATCTCCAGTCGGTGCTATGTGTCAAAAACGTGTTTTCCCTTCTTGTTGATTCATCAATTCCACTATCTTCAGCTTCTGCACCAATGTTAATCGATTAACGGATCGGGTTAATCGATTAACATGACCAGATTTTCAAAGATTATTATTTTATTCACTCTCCCTCCAAATATCTTTCCAATATTGCCTCTTAGGTCCTTTCCAAGGACTAAACTGCAAAAATTCTTATTCTTAAAGTTCAAATTATTTTCCTTTATTTTTCCTTGAATTATCCTTTTAATATAACCATAAATTAATAAACAAAACTAACTAATTCCATATAATTAGTTTTATTTAAATATTCCTTTTTATTTATTTGGGAAACAAAAATCGGGGTATTACACACCACCTCTTAACAGTCGGGATATATATTATGACTACAACAAGTCGAGATATATTACGACTGCAACAAGTCGGAAATAGATTTTTTTCTTCCGCCTTGTTAAAATCGGAAAGTTATTCCCGCCTAGTTTCAGTCGGTAAAACAAGGGCAACTTCGTCCATTAAAACCCAAATGGGGGCCATTAAGTAAACCATGGGGTTCAAAAAGAAAAACTCGGTAATTTTTGTTACCCCATATGAAGATCTAAGTAACTGAACCAAACCCCAACTAATTTGTTGTTCGGATTTGAAGTTGTGAGGGGAATAAAAACTTGTATCAGCATAGGAAGAAGGAAGGGGTGGGTAGGTAGTTGATTATTAATGAAATTATTATTATGGTTATTGTAAATGTTATGGTTACTAGAGTACGTTAAAGTTATTGTAAATTTTTTAATTAAGGTTTGTATTGTGTTATTATTAGGATAACAATGGGTGATATGGCTCAACAGTCAAGCTTACCTTAAATTCCAGAAGAAGTCATTGCAGACAATGCCAAATTACGGTTTACACCAGATCATGCTCAAATTCAAGAAAATCACATTATGAGCTATCTTAATGTATTTTAGGAATGACAGTTGTAAAACCACCTTATTTATGGAACCCTGTTTCAAGTTTGTTATTTTATCATGGTCAAAAGCTCTATAACTTTAATTCTAATTCTTAATGATTAAGAGTTTTCACGTTAAATCACCAATTCAAAAAATATTACGTTTGCTAATGTTGCCACACCCTTACTCTCACCTTTTAACATATTCTCATAAATTGCATCAAAAGGTTAAACTAATTACTGATAATTTGCATGATGCAATCCAAATTTGAAGTGTATGCATTGGAAGAGTAACTCTTTAAATTTAATTAAACAATTTGTTCTTTTAGAAATAAAAAAAACAAATATTCAATAAACCTAACATTGAGTTCCTATTATCAACACCCTTACATGTTTATATGAACCTTACATACATGTTTATTCCTGAAAAACCTATACCCTTAACTATTAATAATTTTAATTTTGATTTTAAAGTTTCAGTGTTAAAATGCATAAACAAAGCAACATAATTATCAACCAACATATTATAAACCAACAAAGCAAGCAACCATACTTTTTTCCTAGATACGTGCTATACTTGCACAGTGGCACCAAAACAAAAAAATTTCCTCCGTACGTGCCATTCATTAATTTTTTTAGCTTTTGTTCAAAAATAAATTAAAAAAATTCGATGTTTAGATAAAAATTTAAATCAAATTATTAACTAAATAATAAATATTTTACCCTAAGTTCCAGTCGGTTATACCACATCCAGAGCCCAGTGGTTACTAATTTCTCCCTTCAGGTTAAATGTTCATGCTTTTTCGGTGGTTGAAAGCAAAAGTTTTTAATATATTATTCAAATTTATTCATTTCATATCCTTTACGTATAACTATATGTTCACCTGTACAGCTGGTCACAGGTTGTTTAATAATCACCATTGATCACATTTTTTCCTAAAATCAATGGTCAGAAACCTTGAAACAACCGATGCAAAAACCTTGGCACCACGTCAAACGTTAACATATGTTATTTTTAACATCAACGTAGGATACCAAAAATTGCAGATTTAGAAGGTGGTGCCATAAAGCTTGCAAGGGAATGAAAAAAAGTCCTTGAGTTTATCATGTTGGACCCATCATTCAAATCAAGTCAACAAGGGTACTGAATAGCTGAGCAAACATCCACCAAAATCTGTGTTGTATGTATCTTTTGGAAGTGGTGGAACACTCTATGAAGACCAACTCAACAAGTTAGGATGTGTTTGGTTCTGCGGCATAGTATCGCAAACGCGGAAGTTTCTGAGGGGCTGCTTTGACCCAAACGCAAGTTTGAGACCCACTAACCCCTAAACGCAAAAATAAACACAACCTTAATCTTTGGATTAGAATTGAGTAACGCAAGTTTTTTTTTTTTTTTTATTGTGAAAGCTCCAAATAATACTTCTAGTTGTGCTTATCTAATTGGACAAAAGGAAGACCAACTGAACTATTTACCATCCGGTCATCCAGTGCATTTTTTGTATGCTACGCTTGGAGTTATCGAATTAGGTAGAATTATTGTGTTAAATTTTGTACGCTGATTGTTCTGGCATATGTGTAATTTTTAATATACGTTAGGGTCAGCATATGTGTTAATGTTATTAGATATGGAAAATTAATTTTAAGTCCACATTATTGTTTTTTTCCGAAATTTTAAAAACCATATTTTCCAATAATTTTTTACTATTTATAATTTCTTAACAAGTGTTCTAAAACATTTTTCTTAAAAAAAAAATAAATTTTGGTTATTAAGTATTAAATGGGGGTAAACAAAACTAAATCCCTTTGAAAACTCCATTAACTAGGCCAATGACCAATAGAGCCTGTAACTCAAATGAGTTATATAAACTATTCTTTCCTCTTCTAAGTTTCCTATGTAGGACTTGTAAAACAGCTTCTAAGTGAAACACAAAACTGGGAAATGTGGTGGTAATATCTCTGTCAAGGAAACAACACAAGTAAGATTAGTGAAAAATAATCAAATTCATGATCAACTAAAGGTGTCATTGACGTAGAATATGTAAAATATATAGATTTAGAGATGCCATCCCGAACAAAATCAATAAGAAGGTTCTCTAGATGTCAAGAATCATCCGACAGAAAAGAATTATAATAAGCCACAAGAATTTTGTGAAAGAAAAACAGGGATCTCATGTATGATTAATAGAACACCGAATATATAAAATAATATTACCTCCATGATTGAGTGATGACCCTTTCCACACTAACCATGAGAATTGGGTTCTCTACGATGAAGGAGAAAAGAATGTGAGAGATTGCTCCTCTCTTCCTGATAGGCTCAACACACTGGAATCTCTAACTAAGTTGTTCTTGTGTTATAATCTATATTTAAACAAATGGAATTCCAAGAGGCTATTTGATGGGGAACAGTCTCTTTGATGGGGAACAGTTTCTGGCCTTATCAGTTGAGAGTAGGACCTTTCACTGGGTATACCAAATTAATAACTCAACTCATAACGGGTTATCCATATAATAAAACTCATTACAATATCCACTAATTAATTATAAGTGTTATACACTAAAATAATAATTTTCATAATTGATATAATTAATAATTTTAAAGTATATTTTCAAAATAATTGATTAATGCTAATCCACGTAAAATAATCCAACATTTTGCATTTTTGTTTGTCTATAGTAAGAAGAACAAAGATGATGAATTATTATTTGTATGGTAAAGAAAGTTTCATGTCCCTTTGTAACAAAAGCAAGAAAGGCATATATATAGAACTATTATTTGTCTATAAAGGAGTTCTAAGTTATATATTTAACTCCAGAACTAAATTGTTTTTTAATTGCTAAAAATTTATGTGGCTTGAGTTGAGATTCTAAAACAAACTTACATTCATTTATAACTTCCATCGACAGCTGTAATTGCAGGGAATTTCAGAGATTGAGTGGAAAGAGAGGAAGAGCCCTGGTCTATCAAATACATATGAAAATACTGTATCAATCACTATCATAAGTTATATGAAAATACATGAAATTTTTTTACGGATGCGGTTATCAAGATAATCTCATGGAAGAACGAAGGAGTTGTGTTTATGATGTGGGAAAACTCTGCTCGGGAGAAATTGGAAATAGATTCCCTAACATAATGTTAGAGTAAGATAGGTACAAAATCATTAGAATCCAAAATAAGAAATTTTGGATTTATTTTGATTTTTAGTAGTATTTTAACTAATGTTCCATTGACATTATGTTAAAGGATCCAAATCCGGAGAAATTACAGTATTGTTGTTTTACAAATCTCACGTAGGAATCTTAGAGGAGAGAGTTGTTGGGCTAGTGCATGGACAGTTGGGAATGGGCTTGTGTTAGTCATTCATCCATGTAGCTTAAGAACTTGATACCAGATAGATACATTGTTCCTTGTCTACGTTACAAAAGTATTAATTTTAAATATTTATTCAAAATTCAGGATCAAAACATAAAAAAAAGTTTAGAGACCATTTTTAAAAAAGTATTTAAATTTAGTGATTAAAAACTTAAATAATTTTTTTAAAAGGATAAGCTACCTTCAACATTCTTAATTAATACTCTCCAGTTTTTTTTTTTAATGAAAGTCATTATTGTGAATTTTTTTGTCTTATTTATAGTTTTTTTTATGATATTAATTACTTCTTTTTCATAAATATTTTTGTTTATTTAATATTTGATATAGATATGATTTTGAAAAATTGTACAAAATATTATTATATTCAAATATCACAACAATATTAATTAAATTTTCTTAATTATTCAAATATTTATAGAAAAAATTCATATCAAATATCAGAGGGAGTAGGTGGTTTTTTAATTTCCGGGTTGCGCTTCAAGATATGGATATACTAATAAAATGTTTCAACGAATTTCAAATCACAAAAAATGCATTCAAACACTTTCTCCTTCTCATCTCGAGTCTCCCCTCTGCATGGTCAATTGTTTCCCCTCCTCTTCCATTTCGATCTATATATGGATTTTGTCATTTTCTCCTCTCCGCCACTCTCCTCGAAAATAAAATAGAGATAAGAGTAGTATCATGTGTATATAAACTCAAATGTTTAATCTCGTTGATTCCATTTTTTTAAGAAAAAACGTCAGTGCTTAATGTTAAATTTTGGTATTCACGCCTGCTTCAAGATATCTTTCAATAGAATACCATTCTTCAGAAGTGCGGAAATCAGTTTTAAATTTAGAGAAAAGGGTAATGCACCGACGATGTAAAGTTTTTACACTATCAGTGTATCATCTACCATTCATTCGTTATGATTGTTGACTTTTAAATTAAAATAATCCAAATGAATGGTGGATGATGTACTGATGGTGTAAAAAATTTTACACAGTCAGTGCATACCCATTAATCTCTTAAAATTATCAATAAAGTGTGTATATATATATATATATATATATATATATATACTTATATAAAAACATCCCTTTTCGAGGCAGCTTAAGGAATATTCGCATTAGAGCATATGTAGGTAGATAATATCCTCTTTAATCAAAATTATAATTTAAAATATATAAATTATCCGTTCAAAATTAATATTTAAAATTAAATAAATTATCTATATGTGGAATATATATATATATGTTGAATCATTATCCTCATTTTGTTAAAAAAAACCATTATCCTCAAAAAGATCAATAAACACAAAGAGATGATGTTTGAGCATTATCTGTATGTGAAATCATTATCCTCAGTTTGTTGAAAAAAGAAGTAATCATTATCCTAAAAAAAATATTTAAAAAATATCATTATATATAACATGATCTCACCTTCATTCTTTACCTTTGTTTCACCTTCAAATCTCTCTATTTCCAAGAATTCTCTAATTTTATTATTTAGTAATTTATGTTCCTAATTATTTATTTCTTATTTTATATTTGATTTTTGTTGTGTGTTAGAGTGTTTCATTATTGATGGATTTATTGAGATTTTTAGGCTGCAAGATGGAGTTGTTGAGGGGAAATAGATAAAGGTACGGTAGAAGGATGGCAGTGGTTTAGTGGAGTAGGGGTAGAAGTGGCTACTGCCATGAGAGTTGGCCATGGGAGTTATTTGAATGGATTAAATAACAAGGAAAAAATTGACATTTCATTATTTTTATGTTTCAATCTTAACCGTTAAATATGTTAGATAATAAACCAATGCTGGTGAGGAGAGAGACTGAGAGAGCATGAAATCATAAACACATAACGCATTCAAGAATCTCTCTGATGTGAAAAGCAAGCAGTTCATGTTAACATGTACTCCCTCTGTTAAATATTTTGAATTTAAGGTTGTTTTACATATATATATTAAAAATATACTCAATATAGTATTAAATATTTGATGTTGAAGTTTTCTTCTCATTAGAGCATTTGTAGGTAGATAATCATTATCTCCAAACAAAATCACAATTTGAAATTAAATAAATTATTAAAATATATTTAATTATTATCTTATCTGCATGTGAAATCATTATCCTCAATTTTAAAAGTTTATCATTATCTTCAATTTTACAAGTTTAACATTCCTTCGATAATATATTTTGTTTTTGGAATAGATAAAAATCATTATATATTTTGATTTTTGTACTTGATGTAAATATTTTTTAAAAATTTTTTGTACAAGAGAATTAAAACTACAATTTGAAATCATTATCCGCAACCAAAATATTACAATTTGAAATTATATAGATTATTCACGTTTTTCAAATCATTAGTTTATTTTAGATAAACACATATTAAATAAGTTGAATTTGTTATTAATTTTGGATAAATCTTTATGGGTAAATAATGATTATCTCTAACCAAAATATTATGATTTGAAATTAAATAAATTATTCAAATTTTCTAAACCATTATCTTCATTAAAGATATTACAATTTGAAATTAAATAAATAATAAATAAATAGATTATTTATTTTGGATAAATATAACTTAAATATATAAAATTTGTTAAGGTAAGTAACCAAACACGTGGTCAAAGATAACATGCATACAAATTCCATAATTTAAGAAAATATAGAAAAATCGGTAAGATAAAGTTGAAAAAAATAAATAATTTTTTTTATTATAACACCAAGATTCAACTTTCCTTCTCAAAATAAACAAGAGACGTTATGTTCATAATACCATCCAACAAAATTCTGATTTAATTTTGATTTATCACAATAAAGTAGATAATCATATAAAAATATTAATTTATTCTTCAAATAAATAAAGAATATCTCAGATAAAAAGTGTTATTTTTTATTTATATGGGGAAGTACAAAATTTATCAACAAAATCATTTAGATTAATTTTATTTCGTTGTACAGTTTGGTTTGAACTCCTACTTTTTATATAATTATTTTTAGCTGTTGCTAGTAATAATCTTTAATTTAAAATGTTTAATATAAAAAAATTAAAATATCAACAGCCCGTGCATTGCACGGGATAAGAGCTAGTATATATATATTATTTAAATAAAATAATAAATACAAGGATTATTTTTGAATGTAGCTTTTTTTTTATAAAGGAAATACATGTGTGTGAAATATAATTTTTTCTTCCGCAATAAATTAGTGCAATAGAATAGGTGCATTAGTTTATGTGTATATGTGTATTAATAAGGTGTATTAGTTGATAGCTTGTTTTTCTCATGATCAGTTTGAAATATTTCACCACTTTATTGTATCGAATCATTGCAAACAATCATGTATTAGTTTGAAACAATACTATATCTTTTGGTGATATTTAATTTGAAACAATATATCTCTTGGTGATATTTTTTTTCTGAATTATAAAATAACTGATACCTTTTCATTATATCTTTCTGTAGTTGAAACAATGCAAAATGTACTGAAGCATTACATTGTTACATGATGTATTATTATTATTATTATTATTATTATTGTTGTTATTATTATTATTATAACAATGTAATGTTTTGAAGCATGTGATATTTTTTTCTGGTTGAAACAATGCAAAATGTATCGAAACATTGCACTGCTACACAATGTTATATTATTATTTTTATTTTTTATTTTTTTTAATATAACACAGTTTAATGTATCGAAGCATTGCACCTATACATCATGTCATAATATTTTTTAACTTTTTCTTTTAATATAACACGGTGTTTGACACGTGGTTTATTTGATTGTCCTTTATTTTATCAACTTTTTTCGTGAGAGCTCCATTTCGTAAGGAGCTCTCTAGTTTCAATATTTGGGTTCAAAAATATAATATAGTGTTTGATACATGGCAGCGAACAAATTCTTGACATCATGAGTAAGAAACTCAACCACTTACTAATCGAGAAAATAGGTAATGCATCGACAATGTAAAGTTTTTTACACCATCAGTGTATCATTCACCATTCATCCGTTTATGGTAGTTGACTTTTACATTAAAGTAATACAAATGAATGGTGGATGATGGACTGATGATGCAAAAAACTTTACACACTGTGAATGCATACCCATTAATCTATTACTAATTATGATGGACATTGTTGATAAATTAATGAGTTTAATATTTGTACACTGACAGTGTAAAGTTTTTTACGTTGTCAGTGTATCATCCACCATCAATTTGCATTACTTTTACTTATAAGTCAATATAACTAACCAATCAACGATGGATAATATATTAACAGTGTAAAAAATCTTTACACTATCAATGCATACATTATTTTCTGTAAATTAATATAGAGAGTTTGATACTTTGATGTTCCTAGAAAGTATAAACACTTTTAGATTCAAACTTTAATTTGGCAGCTTCCGCTCAACAAACTTTACCTATAAAAAAGTTCAATATTCATATAACATTATTGTAAATTAAAGCTAATTCCTCAACTAACTAAAAAAATTCACATAACTGAATGAAAGATGAATAAAGGTACCCTGAAGTTATTTTTTGTTTGCTTCTACATGTGAAATATTAAATCCGATTTTTAACATAAGCTCATTTTGACAAGTTAAAATTTTTACGGAGATTCGACAAAATTAGTGAATATTATAGTTAATAATATTAAGTTAATAATATTTGAAATATCTTTTCAAAACTACATCTATAATTTACTATTAAAAATCTTGAATAAATAAAAATGTTCATTAAAAAAAAGTAACTAATGACCTTGAATATTGAAAAATGAGGTTATAAATAAAAAAAAAAACTTATGTTAAGGGCATAAAGGAGGAAGTTAGTTATTATAACAGTGGGTTTGCTTGATGAAATCATACATTTTTTTTTAAAATTTTTAAATTAAGTCCAATTACCTTTCACTCTCTTTGTTTGCACCCTGGTATCTGGTCTACTAAGCCGATTAATCTAGTTCGAGGGGGGTCCCTAGATTATGTTTTATTCCTCTCCCAACGTTGTTGTGGGGGATCGAGTAACGCGTGTACATGAAAGCAAGCAAAAGAGCAAAACGGCTTATGGCTTCTTGGATCTACTCGCCATCACTCCCACTTGAAGAGGCAGTAGGGGCTCTGATGATCACCACGTGGATCTGTTTTCGTGGCTTCACACGCATCTATTTAGCTTTCTAGCCTGGCTCGCACCGTGATTCACTCTACCAAGTGCAGCCCCTGGCACCACTACACCAACACCACTACACTAACAACTCGATGGTTTTGTTATTATTTATATGTTACACTTAATTGAAATATACAAATCTAGATGGGTAACTAACTCTTTATTTTTAACAAAAAAAAAGTCGAGTAAATTAGTCACTCACTTAGTGGGCACCGATCAAATTAGTCTATAAAACTATTGAAATTTCAAATTAGTCACCAAGATAGTAAAATGTGATTTGCGTTAGTCCCTGGATTTTGTGCCTTAGTACCCTTAACAATCAGCCCATATGGACAAAGAAAGGGCTTAAATGATGTCATTTTGACCATTATTAAAAAAAAAAAACCTAATCTCAAGACTAATTTAAATCACATCATCGAATGGTCATAATCTCACATCCCTTTTTCCAATGACAAAAACTCCATCTCCAACCTATAATCTCGTAGAACAATCTAACATATAATCTCGTTGTAATCTCTCTATTATCTCTTATAACAAAGAGATTATAGGTCAGATTGTTATATGAGATTATATATTGAAGATGAAGTTTTTATTGTCGGATGAGGAGCAATAGGATTATAATTGTGGGATGAGGTGATTCAAATTGGTTTTTAGGAATAGTTCTTTTTTTTTAAAAAAAAAAATAAAGGCCAAAAAGACGCGTTTTGGTCCTCTGTTAGTCCACGCAAGTTAACCGTCAAGACCACTAACGGCCTAAAACTCCAATAATTAACGTGATTCATGTTTTGCTATCTTGATTACCAATTTGAAAATTCTCATTAAGTGAGAGACTAATTTGAAAATTCTCATTAAATCAAGGACTAATCTGACTATTTACTAAAAAAAATCTATCAATGTTATACTTATATTCATTTTACATGTATTACTCTTTTATGGAAAATTAAACTTAGTTAATAATAACATTCATTTAATATAGGTAGTTGAGAAAAACAATTAAATACTTTCTAAAAAAAATATAAAATGATCGATATATATATATATATATATATATATATATATATATCAATAAATAAATAATTGTTCAGAATATGATAGTATGTGTTTACCATTTAGTTTTTCCGATGCAGGAAAAAAAAAATCAACATGTAAGGACAGTAGATTATATTCCTAATAATTCATCATCCCATTCCAATATTAATACTTTCATAGTACGCTTCAAATTAAAAGTATTCAAAAGGTACCAATTACCATTGACACCATAACAGATCTTCATTGGATTCCAAATACGATAGAAGTTGTACACAGCAAAAGATATCATATCATCAATCTATAAGGAAAAAGAATGTAAGGTGATAGCGAAAGATGAACGGTAAAAACCATGATTATATGTGGAAAAGAAAGAAACAAAGAGACGTTAGTGTTTTTTTTTTCTCCCCTTCCTTTTCAACTAATACTATCTTAAGAGAAAAAATATATATCAATGACCTGAAAAATAAGTAAAATAAAATACATGCTAAAACTATTGAGCTATCCAAGCTCAACTTTTCCTTCCTAATTGACCAGCAAATCAAGGGTTCAAAGATATAAAATCAATCATTTGAACCCATTCACTACAAATATAAACAAAGGACAATGTCATAGGATGCTCCCTGCACCCAAGACATTATAAATCTTTGGTTGAATTAGTCTAAAAGTAAAAAAAAAAAGAAAAAAGAGGGCAGAATCCAAAGCTCTAATAGTCAGATTCCACCTATGCTGAATACATGAATGAATATGATCTTCTCCTACTTCTATAAAGCTACTTAAAAAAAAATAACCCTATTTTCCTAAACCAAACATGTATGATGGGTGATGATGAATTGTATAAGGTTGGTCAGGGGCACAAAAGCTTTATCTAACAAATCTCTCATATGAAATATTTTTGATGTGGTTAGCCTTGCAAGACTGCATTTTTCTTTATCCTTGTGTTGTAGAATTTTGTTCAGAAGCCTTTGATGTTGCTGCCACTCTCACACCTACAGATATTGTTGGTGTTGTTGTGGTTGCAGTAGTTGTTGCTGTTGCTGTTGCTGAAGCTGTAACATTAATTAATTATAACATTCAAGGCACATTTAAAAAAGCATTGCTAATGCTCAAGAATAAAGAAACAAAATGAACAAAAATAATATATAGTAACACTGTGAATTAAGCTTAGGCTTAAATTGATCACCTGCACTAGAAATAGTTGGCAATGCAATTGAAGATGGAAGTGACAAAATCCCTGCAGAGACATAATGCTGCTGAGGCAAAACTGGCAATTGTGCAATTTGAGGGTATTGAACTCCAAAACCTTGAACCTGGCTACTACTCTGTGCATATTGACCATAGAAAGGGTACATATTATGCATCAACCCTACTGTCCCTGAAGCTGCCCCTGATGGATAGTAAGGTGAATAATGTTGACCTCCATAGACACCATAATAGCCCTGCATTAATTTTCAAACAAAGTATATATGCTAAAATAATGCTAGAAAATTAAATTTATGTAGTTACTTCTATGCACACACATTATTACATAAACACCTACCGTAGGATACAAGGTGTCTTGTGAATATCCAGAGTATCTGTCATAAGAGAACAAAGACATAAAAATGTTGATAGAAAATGACATGCACAAAATGATAAAAGAGACCATATCCACACAACACTTTAATCTTACCCGTAAGCTGAATAAGGAAATGTGTATTGCCCAATTGGTTGTTGGAAAAATGTAGATGAAGAACCATGATAAGCAGGTTGTGTCACCAGTCCAGGTGGTAGCCTGAACCTCCCTGCACCTACAATGTAACTTTGCATTTCAATCACTTTTTATTAATCTTATACTAGCAAATATAGCTAAATTTTGTTACAGATTTAGCAAAATAATAATCAACAATTAAAGGTTGTAGCCTTTTTATTAAGATGAGATATCTGAGTTAAGATGAACAAACTAAAAAACTCAGACTTGTTTCCAAAAATTTCCCAGCTAATTCAGAACCAAAAAAAAAAAAAAAAAATTGCTGCATTGTGCCTAAGTTTCTGAAGAACATATCTTATAAAAAAGAAAAAGATATTGTATCATAATCATAGAATGGAAGGATTGATTTGAGACCATGGTGAGGAGGAGGTGGTGGTCTATTCTTGTTTGCACCAAGAGATGCCAAATTGCAGTTTGCTCTCCTTCCATCAATAACTGGAGATGGATTCTGACATGCTCTCATTGCTGCCTCTGGATCCTTAAATGTGACCTTAGAAATTAAAACAAACAACATATCATAAACACATTCATTGATCATGATCATGCACATAAGTATATATATGTAACCACAATTGGAATAAACAGGCAAATACTTATAAACTAATCAAAGTCGTGAGAATCATTAGAAAAATAAAATAGGAAAGGAAAATGGACTTACAAAGCCATAACCCTTGGATCTCCCAGTGTTCTTATCTGTGATCACAACAGCCTCTAAGATCTCTCCAAACTGCTCAAAATACCTTTTCATTGTGTCCCTCTGAGTCTCCCAAGCTAACCCTCCAACAAAGAGTTTGGTAAATGTTGTGTCATTATATTGGTCTGGGTTGTTGTTACCACCACCCACAATATGAAATTGCCTTTGTTGTGACATTGTGAAATATATCAAACACAACAAATTCTCAAATATAATATATAGGGAGCTAGGCAAATAGGATGAAGAAAACACAACACACAATACACAAAACACAAAACAAAAACAAACCAAAGAATCCAAAGATAATAAATAATATGAGAAGAGGAGGAGGGAAAAAGAAACGTTAATAAAGGCTGCAAAAGAAGCTGTTTGTTCTTCTAAAAACCCATCATCAATGAAAACACTCGTGCACTCATGATTCTGGTCATGCCCGTCCTTCTTACTTTAATAATGTTTTTTTCTTTTTTTCTTCTTCTAAGGCTATAATTGCTACTTTCTCACATTCACAACAGCAACAACAACAACAACAACAAACTCCTCAGATTCCTCAACAAGGCTTGTACCTTAACAGAAAGAAAATAATTACTGCTGCCAAAGGAATGAAACTAAAAAGAAAAACCCTTTTGAAGAAAATATATACTTATATTCAATGAACCTTACTAGTTGAGCAGTTGAGAAGAGGGTGAGTAACATAATACAATATATCATGTACTAATATATAGTAATATATAGTAATGTAAAAAAATATATATAAAAAGAAGGGAAGAAGGAGGAGACAAAAAAGCTGCTAGTGGGTACCCACAACAATAGTAGGGCACATAGGCTGTCTCCTCCAATGAAATGTCAAAGACCAAAAGACCAACCTTTCTTGTTGTAACCCACTTTCTCTATTCTATCTGCATCATTATCTATATTAATTTAAAAAAAAAAATGATATCTATACTCAGATCTTATAATTTTTGCTATCACAAATTTGATTTTACTGTACAAGGTAAGATATAAATATTTTATTTTATAAAGCCAAAGTTCATTACAACTTTGGTTTTATAAGGAAAAAATATCATTACTTAGTTTTGTAAAACGAAAAGTTGTCAGCACTCAGATCAGAAGAAGTTTTGTTAGATTTGATTTTACAGATAACATTTTCCATTAGCTAATAACAATATACAGTAAAAATAATAGTACTATATTTATATTTGTGATGAGGTTGGTTGAGTCAAGCTATTTTAGGGTCTCTATTGGACTTGGTCTTGATTTGTATAATTGATTGGATCCAACCTGTCCTCCAAATCTATGACATTGTTGTGGTGCACTCAATGGCCAACCAAATTAACCTTGGAATCTCAGAAATAAAATAAAATACTATAAAACAAAAACATAAGCATGCCATGCCTTGAAAACAAAGTGAAGCTTGAGACTAGTTCTTGTCTTGCTTAATAGATTTTGTATTGGTTTTTTTTTTTTTTTGGTGAATGCTACATGGATTTTTAATTTAATTGATAATTATTCCTCTGCTACAAGCATGCAAAAAATGGATCTTCCATTGTTCCTGTCTTCTTCTTTTTTTCCTCTATTATAAAAAGGGTAACAAAAAAAGTGTTCTTTATCTAATTGACATGATCAGTAAGAGAAAAAGAACATAAATTTATTCTGAACCTTCTCTTGGTCATGGTGATGGACTGATGGTCCTCTTCTTCTTCTGCTATTGTAGTCTTTATGTCATAGTTTTGTTGGAGAGGTGAACGCTCTTTTTCACATCAGCTTAACCACGAGCCATCTGATCTCCCTTCTTCTTCAATCAATGCGTAGGTCAAAAGTAAAACTCATCTGCATTTACAGCTAACATGCTAAATTAAAAGGCAACTGTGGAGGTATTGTTTTGTATCCGGCAAGACAAAACAAAATGGAATAGAAAGTAAAATAACATTAATTGGGATCATGATATTAAAGTTTTGAAAATGTTAAATATGTTTTTTTAGACATGGGTTAAGAAAACAAAATAGGTAATTTTATCTTAGAAAACGATGAATTTAAAATATGAAAAATTAATGAATCTAAAGTTAAAATGTAAGTTTTTCTATACTGAATTGCTTAATCAATACCCTTAGGACACTAATTAGATTTTAGTACTCTTGTAGAATGTGATGAATGCGGATAACAAAATAACCGCAACCATAATTTAAAGTACTTTGTTTCTTCATTTTATATTTTTATTCGATGAATATTTGTTCGATATAAAAGTCTTAAATGTATGAAAGATGGATGAGTTTTAAAAAATATTAAATAATATAAGAATTTGAAATAATTTAATTAAAATACCCTTTTATAATAATTAATTATTGAGGAGAGAGAGAAAAAAATTGAAGATAAAAAAAATATTTATAAATAAGGGTTTAATTTTAAAAAATAATTATATATTGAGTTTATAAAGAATAAAAAAGTTGGGACGAGTGGTACGTGGCTTGATCTCGCTTAAGCAAGGTCTCGAGTTCAATTCTTTGTGGATGGAAAAAGCTCATATTGGAAGGTTCACCTACCATAGCCAGACACCGACCCAGCTCGAATTCGGATGTACCTAAGTAGTACATGAGAACTGGATAGGCAACAACAAAAAATAAAATAAAATAAAATTTGGATTGGAGGGCGCACTAAAATACATTAAATGTAGAATAAACTCGTATGTTTAGTTTTGTCCCATTCTAAGTTCTAACACATATACTTACCAAATTATGCCTAAAAGTTATAGGTAGCCAACTCCGTTATTAAGTAACTGTGTAAGCTAGAAATTAGAAAGAAAAAAGAGGAAAACAGAGGTAACGTAGAATATTCTTGTGGTGATCAGATTCAGTGCAAGTCTGTCTCAAGTTCTCATTCTCACCTGAGCGTTGCTCTTATGCTCTGCTTGATTTTACAACTTTGTCCTAAAACACAAAACAACATATAAAGAATATTTTTAAACATAGAGAAACCTTTTTATTTTGATTTTTGTAATGCATGGATCAGCAGCATCTTTATTATTGTTGGGAAAAAATAATGGTAGTAACAAATATACTTGCAAAGGAACATATGTTAATGAAATGTTGTACATTTTGAGCCAGCAATACAAGGCATGCAGTGGGACAATTCAGGACTGAGATGCTACGCTAACTTAAGATCATGAGGTATGTGCGAAAGAGCAAAATGAGGGTGGAGGAGAGGACCCAAAACCAAAAGTGGACCTACTGGCTTATCTCTTTGCAACTTGTAATGATTTTTTAAAAAAAATAATATATATATATCCACACAAAGTGACAAAGTGTGTAAGTTATAAGCTAGTTTTGATTAGAAACAAGTTATTGTCATGTTTGATAAATGAACTTTTTTTAATAAGTAAATAGATTATATAGTTGAATAAATTACTTAAAGGATATTAGGATAATGCTAAAAAGTGTTTTTAAGAAAATAATTAAGAGTGTCTTATAAAGAGGTAATTTTATTTTAAATTTTCAATGCAAGTTTTTTTTATTGGATTCTTAATCAATAATATTTCTAAGGTACTGGTTACTAATACCTTATTTAAATTATAAACTTAGAAGGTAGGGATCTATATGATTTTATACTCATTAATTAGTAATCAATTTTACTAAACAGTTTTGATTCAATCAATTAGCTTATTTACTCTTAATTAATTTTTCTATCCGAATAAGCTACTTCATCCGTTTCATATGTAGTGTTGTTTTAATTTGTACTCTGTTTTATAAGTTCTGTTGTTTTATAAATCCAATACATAATTAATGTTATTTTTTCAAACACACCCCTATTTATTACACTCTCTTTTTTACTTTCAATACCTTTCTCTCTCTTCAATAATGATTATATAGGGACATTATAATCAAAATATAATAAATCCTTATATTATTTAACCATTTTTAAAACTCGTGCATAACCTTAAAACATTATAGATATGAAACGGAGGGAGTATTAATTACTTATAAGCGCGCTTCCGGTAGCTAGTGCTGCTCAAACATAACCAAAATAACAACTTGTCATGAATTGAATATTTAATTGAAAGATAATTTGGAGGAGCTGAGCAGATCCAGATGGTTTCACGTGGTGGTGGCAGGTGCAAACATATTGTGTGGTGAGCCCTCCACTTAGAATCCAGGCAGGCTGCAACACCATGTGTAGTATGATTCGATTCATTTGCATTTTTCTTATCAGATACTCCTTCAACCCACTGAAGTTATTGTCATAATTTCCTAAACATTGCTCAACTTGTCCTAGATTCTCTTGGAATTGGAACAATTACTTATTTAATATACTGTGTGAGCAGTTTTCTTCTTTTGAAACTTTGACCATCAGAAAATTCAAACTATCATATTATCATGAGAAAATTCAATGTTTGATCGTGGGAAGTAGCATTGGTAATTAGGGCCTTGATTCATGGACTTCACCCGCCTGCCCGCATTTTTTTGCGGGCAAGGCATAGGTTTTACCAAAAATCTTTAAATTATGTCCGTCCGCTCCGTCTATTTTTTTGCGGGCAAGTGCAGACAGGCTGCGGGCGACCCGCGGGCCTGATATTAATTGAAAAAATAAAGAAACCGGGTTGTATAGCATTCGGCACACACACTGACACACGTTAGTCTCTTAGACTTTAAACCACACACACATGACCACACAACTCACAACCACAAACCCTATTTCTCCTTCTCCCTAACCTTAAGATAGCCGCCACACCACCCTCCCCTCTTCTCCATGTCACGAAAGCCAGCCAGTCAGCCACTCTTCTTCCTTCTTGATTCGATTCAGCCCTTCTCCCTTCGAGCTAGCCACTCTTCTCTCTCATCTGTCACGCTTCTCTCTCTCATCTCGCGCTTCTCTGTCTCGCTAATCTCGTCGTCTCTCGCTTCACCGTCGTCGAACACAAAACCATCGCCACTGTACATGAGGCAACACTGCCGATCCGAGCTGGGACCGTCCCAGCAGCGATGAACACAAAAACAACAACAATGAGGAGCAGCAAGAATTTGTAGGACATTATGTTATTATGTTTTTGTATCGATTATGTTTTTGTTATCCAGTATGTTTTTGGACATTATGAGGGCAAGAATTTGTTGGACATTATTTATTTATTTTTTTCCTTGCTCCTGGACATTAGATTTATGGCCATTATGCAAATTTCAAACATTAGATTTATTTTGTGAGTGCAGGTTCTAAGAATTGTCAATACAGGTTCTAAGAATGCAAAATTTTTAAATTGAAACGGACCGCCCGCATGCCCGCTCTGCCCGCGTTTAGGGCGGGCAGACCTGGTTTTTTAGCCCTAAAAACTTATTGCCCGCCCGCATTTTTTGTGGGCCAAATGCGGGCTTGGGCAAAGCCCGCCCTAATTCCCAATGCTAATGGGAAGCAATATTTGTTTCAGAGAGACTATAAACATTCAAAACTGAATTAATTTATTGTTTAGAATTATTAGGATACTCTTGGATAACATTAAAAAAAATGTTATAATAAGTACAACAAAATTCATAATTTTCTCATATAATATCTTTTATACATTTAATCCTTTTCTTTTATGTTTAGCTTTTTTTTGTTTGCACCCTGGTATTCGGCCTATTGGGTCGACTAATCCAGTTCGAGGGGGGGGGGGTCCCGGGGTTAAGTTTTTATTCCTCTCCCAACGTTGTTGCGGGGGATCAAACCTTGATTCGCCCTACCAAGTGCAGCCCCTGACACCACTGCACCAACAGCTCGTTGGTTTATGTTTAGTTGTTTAAGGTTATGTGTATAGATTAAATTAAATGATAATTAGGTGAAACAAAATTCGGTACATTTTGACTATAATACCTTCATTTATTTATAAACAGAGATAATTAATAAATTTGTGAAGACTATATTAAAGATGGAGAGAAAAATTGATGGTAAAAATTGTGATTAATAAAAGTATAGTTGAAAAAAGAACCATAATTAATTATTATGTTTCTAACTTAAAAGAACATGTGACATGTAAAAAAATCAAAACCACAAAACAAAATAGAAAGAGATATGTTGGCAATTAAAATAAAATTGCCTTGTAAAAATTTATATGCTATGGAAAAAATATGTAACACTTAAAGGACAAAATTTATCCTCACAAAAATATTTGTATTGAAAGAACAAATAATACATTCACAACTTTTGGCTTTTTGTATAGTCAATTTTACAAACACACAACACTCAAACAATAAAATTCGTTGAAGTCTATATTTTTCTAGTAGAGCTAATGTTTTTAGCTCGTTCTATGCTCTCTGCTTTGCTCTGTTCTATTCTGAACGTATGAGAGATCCTCTATTTATAGAGGATATTATGCAGTGTGAACACACTGCAACAACACCGTAAACGTGTTGTACTTCACCGAGTTCCATTAGCAATTGGCTTCATGTATGGACAACCTACCACTATTGATATGGTATGCAGCTCCCTTTAACTTTAACTTTGTTAAAGTTTTGGCCCACTTGGTTTATTTTATATTTCCTCCCTTAAACCAAGTTGTGTCATACCAAGCATCTTCTACAATTTTAAGAACATATTGGTTTTGACTGACTTTGTGAAAATATCTGCTACTTGATTTTCAGAAGTGCAATGTTCCACCACAATTTCTTTGTCTTTGATCAAGTCTTGAATAAAGTGATGTTTGATGTCAATATGCTTGCTACGTCCATGAAAGACTGGATTCTTTGTCATAGCAATAGTTGATTTATTATCACAAAATATCTTTGTTAGACCATCTTGTTGGTGTTGCAACTCACTCAATATTCTCCGCAACCAAACTGCTTGAGTAGCACAATTTGTTGCTGCAATGTACTCTGGCTCTGCTGTTGAAAGAGCAACTACTTGTTGTTTCTTGGAGGATCAAGAAAATACTCCTGTTCCAAGATGAAAAGCATAACCCGAAGTGCTTTTTCAAGTTTCAGTTTCACCAGCCCAATCACTGTCCGTGTATCCAATCAATTCTGGCTTTTTAGAATGTGAATAAAAGATACCTTCATTAATTGTTCCTTTGACATATCTCAAGATCCTCTTTCCAGCTTGCCAATGGGATTGCCTTGGTGATTCCATGAATATGCTTATGAGACAACTCCATAAACTATGTCAGGTCTTGTTGCTGTCCAGTACCTGAGACTTCCCACTAACATTATAAAATTTGTTGAATTGACAAAATCACCGCCACTCTCTTTTCTAAGCTTCAGTCTTTCTTCAACAGGTGTTAATATAGGCTTACAAGTCCCCATCTTGAATTTCTTCAACACATCTGTTGCATATTTCTTTTGAGAGAAAAATTCCTTCACTTGTCTGTTTCACCTCAATGCCAAGAAAATATGACATTAGGCGCATATCTGTCATCTCAAACTGTGTGAACATGCTTTCCTTGAATTCGGCTAGCAATTTGGAATTATTGCCAGTGAAGATCAGATCATCCACGTATAGACAAACAACAATAAAATCTTCTACTTTATTTGTTTTGATATATAAAGCATGCTCATATGGACTTCTGTGAAATCCATTGTTGATAAAGTATGTGTCAATTCGTGTGTACCAAGCTTTGGGTGCTTGCTTCAATCCATACAGTGCTTTCTTCAGCCTGTAGACATCGTCTTCTCGTCCTTGTTGTTGATAACCTGGTGGTTGCTCTACATAAACTTCTTCTTCAAGTACACCATTTAAGAAAGCAGACTTGACATCCATTTGAAAGATATTTCATTTTATTTTGGTCTGCAAGAGAAAGAATCATTCGTACCGTATCCAATCTAGCAACTGGAGCAAATACTTCAAACAAATCGATCTCGGGCTTTTGTTTGTATCCTTTTGCTACTAATCTTGCCTTATAGCGATCCACTTCTCCATTTGGGTTGTACTTAGTCTTGTACACCCACTTGACTCCGATAGGCTTCTTTCCTTCTGGAAGTGTTGTTAACTCCCACGTGTCATTTTTCTCAATCGAATGAATCTCATCATTCATTGCTTTAATCCAACAATTATCATCGGCTGCTTTTTCATATGTCACTGGATCACAATCTGCAAATAAGGCATAGTAGGTAGCTTCTTCCTCCATGTCTTCTTGATCATCATCTCTCTCAATTACATAATCTTGCAGGAGAGAAGGTGGATGCCGCTCTCTTTGTGGATACCTTCGAGGTGGTGAATCTGGTGTGGATACATCTATCGGTTCATCAGTTGGTGAATCTGGTGATTGATCAGCTTTATCATCAAGTTCTTCATTTATAGTTACTGGTACGAGCAACAACTCCTTTTCTTTTATTGACCAGTCCCATGTTGCATCTTCATCAAAGGTAATATCTCGGTTGATAATTACCTTTTGAGTCTCTGGATTGCACAACTTGTAGGCTTTGTTGCTTCACTGTATCCTACAAATATACATTTTTATGCTTTGTCATCCAACTTCTTCCTAAGTTGATCAGGAACATGTGAATATGCAATATAGACGCCAAAAACTTTCAAGTGACTGAGATCTGGCTTTTTCCCACTCCAAGCTTCTTGTGGAGTTCTATCACGAATGCTTTTGATAGGACATCTGTTCAAGATATAGACCGCACAGGCTACAGCTTCCGCCCAAAACTCTTGGGTAGTTTCTTGCAATGCAACATGCTTCTCACCATATCCATGATGGTTCTATTCTTTCTTTCCGCCACTCCATTTGTTGAGGAGTATATTTAGCAGTCATATGATGCTTAACACCATGTTTTCTCAATAAATCATCACAAACAATATACTCTGTTCCCCTATCTGTTCTCAAGGTTTTCGGAGTATGACCAATTTGTCTTTCAACATACGCCATGAAACTTTTGACAGTATCACAAGCATCAGATTTATTTTTCAATAAATAAACCCATGTCTTCCTGTTGAAATCATCAATGAAAATAATAAAATATTTTTTACCTCCATTGGATGGAATTTTCACATAGCATAAATCAAAGTGCACCAACTCAAGTGGTTTTGTAGCTCTCCAGGCACGTTCTTTTGGAAAAGGATCTCGATGCTTCTTACCCACTACTCAAGCTTCACATAGTTGATTAGGAGCTTGAATAATAGGCAAGCCAATGACCCATTTCTTGTTTGCAAGAAATTTGATGCTTTCAAAGTTGAAATGTCCGAACCGCATGTGCTAAAGCCAATTATCATCAACAGATGCAGTTTTGCAACATAGATCAGCATCATACCTAAAGTTCATTGGAAATAGACGATTCCTTGACATGTTTGTCTTTGCTATCAGGCCCATCTCAACATCATTTATGGTGCAACCTTTCTTGTTGAATTTTAAATCATATCCTTTTTCAGCAAGTTGGCCAACACTAAGGAGATTCTGACATATACCAGGTACGTAAAATACATCCGATATATAATTCAGAGATCCATTTTTCAATCTGATGGCAATCTTTCCTTTCTCCATGACTTCAAGTTTTGAGTCGTCACCAAGCTTGTCTAAGGTGCGGTAACTTTCATTTAAGTCAGAAAATAATTCCTTCTTCCCACTTAGATGATTACTACTCCCTATGTCCAACAATCACTGGTTGTCATTTTTATCAGCTACTGCATTACTTGTTGTAAGCACCATCTTCACTTTCTGCAACTCGAGCATGGCTATCTCTAATATTCAATGTTTTAGCACGACATTCTCGACTATAGTGACCATGCTTATTACAGTTATGACACTGAATATGAGATTTGCATTCCGGTGGAAAATGTTCGTACTTTTGGCATTTGTGACATTGGATATTAGATTTATTTTGAAATCAACCATTACCTTGTGTGCCTTGACTTGAGTCAAATCGAGGATTCCTCTCTCTTCCTTTGACGTTCTGACCTCTTTGATAGTTCTTCACCCTTCTTTGCATATGTCCATCACTTCTAACATTTGTTTGAGCTTTTAATGCTTGCTCAATTGTGCCACTTGACTTCTCGTTCATTTGCATTTCATGTGACTCTAAAGATGCTTGCAAATCATTTAGAGTCATTGTGTTGAGATCCTTTGCTTCTTCAATGGCTGCTACCACGTAATCAAAATGAGTTGAAAGGGTGCACATAATTTTCTCCATGACTTCTATCTCTTTTATATCATCACCGTTGATTTTCATTTCGTTGACAAGTTTGTCCATTCGTGAAAAATATTCGCGAATGCTTTCATCTCTACTTTGCTCCATTAGCTCGAATTGGCGTTTTAAGCCTTGCAACCTCGTCCGTTTGACTGGGTCAACACCTTCATATATTTTGAGCAAAATTTCCCAAGCCTCTTTTGCTGTTTAAGCATGGAAATTTTTTTTCAAGAACATACATCTCCACATATTGACAAATAAAAATAAAATTTTTCATTAAGTAGACGATTTTTTTTCTACTTGTTCCATATCAGCTTTATTTTTATTAGTTGGCTCATCAAAACCATTTTTGATGATTTCTCCATAGCCGCTGGTTTTTAAACACAACTCCATCAAAAGTTTCCACATGGCAAAATTTGATTTGCCATCAAACTTGAAAACAATTGTTTGTACTTATTGTTGGACTTGACTTGTGCTTGAACTTGTTGCCATTTTTATACAACTAGCTTTATCTGATGCCATATGTTGGCAATTAAAATAAAATTGCCTTGTTAAAATTTATAGGCTTAATTATGTCACAAGTCCTTGAAGTTTGTGACACTTTTGTCAGATACCCTTATTCTTATTTTTTTAATGTCTGACTCTCCGAAGTTACTTCTGGATTTGTCATATACCCTTACTATCAATTCTGACCAATTTTGCTAATATGCAACATCGGAATCCTGGTCAGACGTGAGAGGTTGGTCATGTGGTGTCGCGTGATGTCACTTGGGTGAAAACGACATCTCTCTTCAATCTTTTATTTTCTTTTTTTATTTAATTAAAAATATAAAATATTAAGTTTTTTAGTTTTTTAATTTAAAGAAAAAAATGATCTTCGCCCATGGGGCACCACGTGCCTAAACTCCTGCGTCTGACCAGGATTTCGATATTACATGTCAGCAAAATTGACCAGAATTGGTAGTAAGGGTATATGAGAAACCCAGAAGTAACTTCAGGGAGTTAGACATTGAAAAAATAAGAATAAGGGTATTTGACAAAAATACCCCAAACTTCAAGGACTCGTGGCATAATTAAGCCAAATTTATATGCAATATATGAGAAAAATATGTAACACTCAAATGACAAAATTTATGCTCACAAAAATATTTGTATTGAAAGAACAAATAATACACTCAGAAAACTTTTGGCTTTTTGTTAATAGCCAATTTTACAAACACACAACACTCAAACAATAGAACTCGTCGGAGTTTATATTTTTCTATTAGAGCTAATGTTTTTAGCTCGTTCTATGCTCTCTGCTTTGCTTTGTTCTGTTCTGAACGTATGAGAGATCCTCTATTTATAGAGGATATAATGCAGTGTGAACACACTGCAACAACACGTAAACAAGTTGTACTGCACCGAGTTCCATTAGCAATTGGCTACATGTGTAGACAGCCTACCACTATTGATATGGTGTGCACCTCCCTTTAAAGTTTTTCGAAATATTTTTGTGAGCATAAATTTTGTCATTTGAGTGTTACATATTTTTCTCATATATTGCATATAAATTTGGCTTAATTATGTCACAAGTTCCTGAAGTTTGAGGTACTTTTGTCAGATACCCTTATTTTTTTTCCAATGTCTAACTCCCCGAAGTTACTTCTGAGTTTGTTATATACCCCTACTATCAATTCTGACCAATTTTGCCGACATGTAACATCAGAATTCCGATCAGACGCAGGAGGTTGGTCATATGGTGTCGAGTGATGTCACACGGGCGAAGACAAATTTTCTCTTCAATTCTTTTTTTCTCTTTTTTTATTTAACTAAAAATATAAAAATATTAAGTTTTTTAGTTTTTTAAATTTTTTTTAAAAAAATGATCTTCGACCACGGGGCACCAGGTGCTTAACTTCCTGTATTTGATTAGGATTCCGATGTTACATGTCAGCAAAATTGGCCAGAATTGGTAGTAGGGGTATATGACAAACTCAGAAGTAACTTCGGGGAGTCAAACATTGAAAAAAAAAAGAATAAGGGTATCTGACAAAAGTACCCTGAACTTCAGGGACTTATGACATAATTAAGCCTTTGCACTATTAAGAGTACTTCATCAATTATGTACTACTTTATATTGTTTTCCAAGGTATCCTTTAATTGTTAAAGAGAGTCATCCCTAGTGAAAAAAAGTGTGGCATCTTCAGCGTAATAGGGTGAGGCATTCTATTTTGGGTATTTGATGGGAGTGCTTTGATTTGGGGCGAAGCTAATAGGGGAAAGAATAAGAAGAATGTGGATACAAAATGGTAAAATTCAACAACTAACACTTTTTTTTTTTGAAAAGTACTTGTAGGTAATTATCGAAAAATTGTGAGGATAATTTTAAAAATTTACACTTAAAATAAGATTTGTGAAAAAAAATTTAAATTCCAAAACTCATGTTGTTGGCACTATGTTTGTCATTCCATTATTTCCATGTGCTACATCCATTGAAATTTATATCAAGTAACTCTAATTTGATTTTTTATTTTTTTTATGCACAGAGATAACATGTTTCCAAACTTTGCAGGGATGTTAAAATAAAAAACGAGGTTCCAAAAGGCACCTCCAAGGCTCCCAACTGGAAGAGTTCGTTGACATAATCCCAAGTATGAAGCCTTAAAATGTTTGGATCACAACCTTTAGACCCAAAAGCTAGCTTATACCGTCTTAGCCCACCAAGTATTATTGGAGGAGGAGTAGGGATGATCCGAAGTATGAAGCCCTAAAATGCTTCATTTGGAACCCTTAGAACTAGCTTATCACATCTTCAGCCCATTAAGCTTGTTGGAAGTTGGCATGGTCAAAAGTATGGCGCCTTAACATGCTTGGATTGGAACTTTTATGAATTATGACCGAAAACTAGCTTATTGGATCCTGATTTACCAAACTTTATTGGATGAGTTGAGTTGGCATGGTCCAAAGTGTGTGTCTATATATATATATATATATGGAGCCATAAATTTTTTTCCTCGAGATATCCACCCGCACAAATGTGTGACTAATCCTTTCGACATTGTCGGATCCTTTTGAGGTTAGTCTTTCAGCAAAACCTTTTACATTCGCAAGAATTAGAGATCGAATCTTAAATCACTTACTTAAATAGTAATAAATCTCTTACCATTTGTATTAGTCTTCACTCGTACCATAAAATGCTTATTGGAATCTTTAGACTTGTGAAAATACTCCCTTTTTCATTAGGCATAACCAATAATTTTTAATTTTGTCTTGATTGTTTCTATAAGCATCTTATCCATTTCATTTATAGTGCTTAATTATTTTTTTCAAAATATCCTCCATATCTTCTCTTAGTCATGAAATATATAATGCAATATCTTAATCTCCTATTTGTTCAGCAATCTCATAAAATTATTATTGTATTAAGTAGAAAGACATGTCATAATAAATAAAATCAAATATAAAAATACACCTTTAATCATTTACAAACTTAATATTATTACTTATTTTAATTAATTTTCTTGATCTACATATAAATCTCCCAAGAATTTATATTTAAGATCCGAGTGAGTAACTTATTACTTCACGAACCACCAGAGTCTTCATAAATAGTCAAGTTCTTTCCTTGTGGAACTTTACACTTCATATTAGACACCCACGTATGTTTAATTACTTACTTGCAGATTACAGTGCTTAGACCAACTATTATAAACCAATAGTGCAGAAAGAAGGGTAACGATTAACAAATTAAACCCAGGCCAGTGGGTTTTAAATCTAAATCTCAAACGGAGTTTTATTTGGGCGATTACCATTAAGATCAAGAAGGGGTATAAATTTTTTATTAAATCGGTATTGTTTCCATGGTAGAAAGACGATATCAAAACAAGGCAAACTCTAAATATTAGATATGATTTCAAAATAACAAGAGTCAAGATCATGTTATTAGATGATTTGATATAAGCTTCATCATTGAGAGGAAAACTACCCGGATCATCAAGCTTAGGCAAATAATGCCATTAAAGTACTATAGCAGCTGGTGGCAAACCATAATTGCCCGAAAGAAAAACAAAATTAAAACACCTTCATCCAACAGCAGACGATAATAATCTAATTCTTCAAACAAATAGATAAAAATGTACTTAAAATATCATGTGATAATAGATATTGACTCCTCAGGCTACATGTTGAATCAACTAAAATTGATACTCCACCCGAAAAAATTAATGAAAAATTGCAAAAACTAATGTCCCAAAACAAAGTTAATTAATAGTAAATCAAACAAATTATATTATCTGATCTGTGTTGAAACCTATCATAGAATGTGTAGTTCATATGTACAATAATGCTTATATAGATTCTTTGTATTGAAATAAAATTATTTTGCTTATCGAAAAAAATATTCTTTGATCTGTGATTTGATAATCAAATAAATATGCATTAAATAATTATTTTAATTTGACAAACAAAATATTAAATACTTGCTTCCTTATTATTATTAATTTTCAAAATTTTACTACTCTATTTTTTTGGATTTACGGAGTACATATATAGGTGCAAAACATAAACAAGGAGGAGAAAAGACAATAAGCTCGTGAAGTAAACGACAATAAGCAATTAAGCATCACTGTTTTATTCTTTTTGTTGTTTGTTTCTGTATACGCACGTACACATGTTCGTTCTTATCGACATAGAAAGTTAGAAACTATAATTGATACTCGTAGTGCATGATTGGTTCTGCGGTGAATTAACTCATAATCAATTTTGGAATTGCAACGCTATTAACGGTTTTTTCTGCTTCAACGTAATTTTGGGACCAGAATTGATTTTGTAACTGGTTACCAAACATGCTATTAGTGTATGTTTGGTTTTGCGGTGAGTTAGTTCAGAATCAATTCTGAAATGTCAATGCTACTAACAGTTGTTTCTGATATGTTCTAACATGATTTTGTGATCAGAATTGATTTTCGGAATAGTAACCAAACATGCTCTTAATCTTCTATATTTAATTTTAAGGGATTGCTTAACCTTGGGCTGAGGATAAAATATTCAAAAGTGGTAATAAAATTTTGAAAATCTAAATCCATCATCTTTTAAACATTTAAAATTTAGTTTTTCAATGAATTAAAACTTTTTTTTAGCTTCTTTTCTCTTTATAATCGCACTTCCATTAAGCTGGTTAAAAGTTAAATTTTTTTAATGCAAAGTTAAAAGCTAACTCTGATCGTTTTTAATTTAGTTATTTTCATTCTTGATATATCCTTCTTTCCCTTCGGTTCTATTTATAAGATTTTTTTGAGATTTTTTTCTTTCATCAAGGAATATAGTTAAACTTGTTAGTGACATTGGAAATGTGAAAATTTGATATATACTTTCTAAACTACCTCTATAATTATTATTGAAACTCTAAAAATAATAATTAATGAGGTGTTTAATTTGTGCATGGAAAAAAGTAATTAAATGTTATTAAAAATTGAAGTAAGGTCTTGTAAATATGATAGATCAAAATAAATTAAAAACCCAAAAATGTTTTATATATAGGCCCGTAGGGAGTTATTCAATGAAAAATAATATTCTCAATTTTTATAGCTGACTTAAAACATATAATTTTACCTAAAAAATGTTGCACTTAATATTAGGAGAAATAAAAATCTTAGTTTTTCATGAAATATGTATTTATAAAAAATACTTCGTTTCTTATTATCTGTCATTTTTTGGAGAGATTTTTTGTTTTTTAATCTGTCGTATTGAGGATTTTAAGAGTGTATGTAATAAATGTTATTTTTCCATGTTTGTCCCTATTTAATATGTCTTAGTTTATGTAAGTAGTTAAGAAAAATTAATGATTATAAAGAGAGAAAGGGTATAGTGGGAAAAAACATAATTATTGTATTAAAAATATGAGTAATGATTAGATTTCTTAAAGGGTGTATTTTGTTTGAAATATAACTAACATATAGGAACGGGTGGAGTACTTATTTTTAATATTTAGGGTTAAAATTGCCATAACCTTAATTAAATTTAGATTTTTTTTTAAAAAAAAAAAGGTTGACCGCGACTTACATTTTCTCCTCTCTAACATTAATTGGGTCATATGCAGAACTTTAATCTTAAAATATCAAGATATGTGCAAATTAATAGTCTTCCAACTTTCAAAAATCATTAGTACTTTGTCCCTAAATATAAGACTCTTTTGACACTTTTATTCTGTTCATATTTAATTTATAAGACCCTTTACCAATTTTCAATGATCATTATTACTTTTTTCCACAAACACCCCTATTTATTTAACACTTTTTAGATTCTCAATAATATTAATATGGGTAATTTTGAAAATACATATCAAAAGTTCACATTTCCAATACAATTAACTAAATTATTCAACTTTCTTAATGGATATGAAATCTCCCAAAGAAGTCTTATATTTAGGGACAGAGGGAGTATTTTTTATTTTTCCTTTAATTAAGGAGAGGCTTATAGTAGTTGAATTTCTATCTGCTTTTTTTTTTTATGCACTATAACAAATACAGTATTTACTTTTAAAATCTTTACTACTCCCTCTTGTTTCACAATAATGGTAAAAAATTGCAAAATAAAAAACTTGAGAACACATAATTTAATGGTTAGTTCAACACATAAATCAATTATTAAAAACTAATTTAATTCATTTTGCATCAACTAGTCAAAATCAAAATTTTCCATTTTCTAAACTTTTCCATTAATTATTTATGTTTTTAGTCCTTGAAAGTTGAAAGTGTTTTGGTTTTAGTTCCTAAAAGTTCTTTTGACCTTGAATCATCCTTAATTGTTTTGAAAATTTGGTTTTAGTCCCTACCATTAATAAAAATTCGTTAACTATTGACGTAGTTAACCGAAAGTCATACTAGCATACACGTGTGCTAGTATATAATGCGTATCATTAGTATAATGACTTGGATGATTCATACCCACAGGAGCCAAAGGGTCAAAGCTCAACCCATATGTGTTTGTGGTTTGGCTTTATTTGACCTTTGACTCCTATGGGTCCGGATCATCTACATTATCTTACCGATGTCATGTAATACTTGCACACGTGTATGCTGATGTCGCATTATGTTAGCCATATTAGCAATTAACGGATTTTTGTAAATACCAGGGACTAAAACCAAATTTTTAAAACAATTAAGGATGAGTTAAGGTCAAAAAAAATTTCAGGGACCAAAATCAAAATACTCCCAACCTCCAGGGACTAAATAGATAAATAAGTCATAACTTTAACTTTAGTTTAGGACAAAATTTTTTCTCATTGTTTACCATTCTTTTAAGGTAGAAGAAGTATATTGCTAATTTTTACTTTTAAAATATTATATTGCTAAAAACATTACTTTCCGATTGATATTGGTGACTTGATATAAATCAGATTTTGAAGGTGATTCTGTGCATGAGAAGAGGCTTTTTTTTTTTTTTTTTATATATATATATATAATTTTTTTATAACTTTCTGTGCGAAGTTTTGGGTCTAAATAATATGATTTCACATATATTTACTCGTTGTAAGCTCATGCTTTGTATGCGTTTAGCATTTCTCGTGCTAGTTAAAACTCATGCAGATTACAGAAGAGGGAGACGGATAGGCAAATCTTGAAGGTGTTTTTGGCTAGCTACTGTTTGGTCTATCTAGATGATGAATTTTTCAGGCGCCAAATTTAATCTTATGCGGGTGATGAACTTAATCCAGATTTGGATTTGGAGGTGGTTCTGTTCGCTTTGCTCACAGGACAAATATGATTTTAGTCAATGGTGTATTAACCCTGATATCTTCTGTTTATTTTAATTTGTCCTGTTTGTGAGTCCTTTGTTTTGGATATAGTCCATACTTTTTATGCGGTTCTAGCATCCCTTGTACTATCATTAATACAATTCTTTTACTTAGCATAAAGAAAAAAAAAAAACTTTCTCGTGTTCGTTATATCAATACAATTTTGTTTTGCTTAAGAAAAAAAAGTTCATTTTTGTAGATAAGTTTAAATTTACATAATTTCTTAACCTCAACTTAAAGATCAAAACAATATGTGTATTGAACAACTAAAAATTTAATACTTTAATGATAATGTATTTAATTTTTCAATGTAATTTTACCTATTTTAACTTTTTAACCTCGTTTTTAGAGACGAAATTAAAAAAACCCTTAAATATGCCCTATATTAAATTTTTCTCACAAAATTATTAATTAAATCTTCCAATAGTAATCGTTTGGTTTACACGAATTTGCATGTACTCAACATTCCTATCCTTTTTACCACGTTTTTTTTATAAACAGAATTTTTAATTTGGAGGGAGAAAGAAAAATTATACAACTACGTACCAAAGATTGAACTGCTACCAATGAAATTACTAATTGAGAACGTCCTTTATACCAAATTTTTTTATTAAACTGTTACTTTGGTTCCTCAATTTATCAGTCGCTTTTAGTTTAGTCCCTAAAATAATCAAAAATGTTTTTTTATCCCTGATGTTGACAAAGTTGTTTTACGTTAGTCTCTTGCCCAACTTCCGTTGATGTCGTTAGCAGTTGAGCAACTTTAGTCCCTAATAGACAGTTATTCATTTTAGTCCCTAACCTTTTATCTGAATTCGTTTTAGGGGTTGAAGTGAACAACTAACAGCCACGTCGCTCAACTAACTGCTAACGGGCATCAACGGAAGTTGGGTCAAGAGACTAACGTGAAACAACTTTGTCAACATCGGGACCAAAGTGACAGTTTACTCAATTTTTTTTATAAGAAAAAATTTCATTCCAAAAACACTGAAATATAAACTATACTTCTTGAGATTTTCAAGTGCCACATTTAAATCCCCAGGCTAAGATTTTCAGTCCTTTGTTGCATAGGCATGGGTATCAGTTGTAAGCACCTATAGTTGGATATTGCTCTAGTTTTATTAAGAATTTAGATGCAGACACAAGGGCCCAAAGATGGTGTGAGGATGATATTGATTTAGCGCCCATTGACGATCAGCGTTCAAAGTAAAAGGGTATGACATCTTTGCTATCTCTCTTATTGAAAAACTTTATAGTGGGAATCCTCCATGAATCATTTAAAAGAGGAAAGAAGGAAAAAGATTGTTTTCAGAAAGATAGGGGGGCAAAGGATGCTACGTACCAATGGAGCTGGCTTTTTCATGTTACACACTTTAATTACTAGGGCCATGCAACTGACAACTAAGTCTAATCAGAAACCTCAAATGATTGTGGAAGCCAAGGGAATCACGTGAAATTTTCTTAGGATAATATGAATAATTTAACGTTAAAAAACAAAAAATCTTTATCCAATGCAAGAATAGGCAGCACATTATATTTAAAAAGTAATTTCTTAACTTTAACCATAACCATTTTTTTTTTAAAAAAAAAAAAAACTTCAACCATAACTCATATCAGTGGGAAAAAAATCCATAAATAGTGAATTTATTTATTTATTTAATTAAAAGCATAAAGTTTTTTTTTTTTATAAAATAAAAATTTTATTCCAAGTGTATATAGAAGTACAAGACATATTTTTACATAGTTCAAGCGCATATCATACATATTGTATTTATTTATTTTTTGATAAGATACATGTTGTATTTATTGTTTGCCAAAGAGTACCCTTCTCCCTCTTAAAATAGTTTATTGACCAAAACATCCTCATTTAATCATTAAAAAAAGAGTATTAATACATGTAGAGACAATATTAAAGAGATATAAAAAAAATTAATGGTAAAAAATAGAACATAATAAATAAATAAAATTAAAATTATAGATTGAATTTTTTATTTTTTTTATAAATGAGTACTATTCCATTTGATTTTTAAAACAACATGACATATGAAATCATTTAAAAAAAAAAAAGGAACGGAGGGATTAGTTTCTTCTCCAACATTTTTTTTTAATACTTAATACCATAATATGAGTCGTACGAAAAAAAATACCAAACCTAAGAAAATATGAATGCATCAAACCCTAAAAAATAAGAACAAGAAAACGAATTAATGGGTACTTGGTATAATCTGAATGGCAAAATTTAAATGAAGGAATCTCAGCCAAATCACATGGAGGATTAAAGTAGGGAAAGAGTTGTCTCCTCTGATCAGAACCCCATGTTCTCTTATTACCTGGAAGTTAGTGAAAAAAGAATAAATGTCTCAACATCATTGTTAATTAACCAGCATTTTTGTTGAAAGGGTTTGATACAAATTCAAAGAAAGGCAATAGCCTTTTCCTATCTTTAAACTTCATGATTCTCATTAGTAATAGTAGTATCACTTTAAGATTTGATTCTTTTTTCCTTGCATGTTTTTCAAAAAAGAAAAGATAAGATTTCCTCTAAGACTAATCTCCTTCCAACCCAGCTAATTAGTATAATTATTGAATTTGCTTCTGTTTTGATTTAGATGTTACACCTTGCCTGCACATTACACGTTGACCCCACCCACCTACCGTGATTAACTCCCATAAGTAAATTAACCATTAGTAATATCTTAGTACTATTTACTATAGTTTCTTCTTCTTCTTTATTTATTTATTTATTTACTATTTACTAGAGTTACTCTAGTTAGTTAGTAGTTATAAAATCATCTTGGCAATAGAATCTGCTACCCCTTCACACCTCTTAGATTGATATATAATAAGTAATAACGAAACACTCAATACATACATGTTTACAAATATAGCTAGAGAGGGAAAAAAACAAAACTCCTCCAAATCAAAATGTCCTAGCTAGCCAACAACCAATGCCCGGAGAGCATAATGGCTTCAGCAAGGAATGCGACACTTAAGGGAGAGACCTGTGGCCTAATTAAGCCACAGCCAGTTGTAATCTCAAGTTTGTCGGCGAATCCCTCAACCCAGTTTTGGCTTCAACATTGTTAGTGTGGGTCATATGGTGTAATTGTAGTGGGACATGCTTTCACTTTATGCTTAAAAAGATCGCCTGATATGATTTACCATGAATGAGGAGGGCGGGGACCTAATTTTACTTAACTTATTTTTATAATTTTTGAATTTTGCCATCTCCATAGATATTGGTGTGAGACAATAGTATATGAAGAGTGTAAAAGGTGTCGTTTAAAGTTCCTTTTTTTTTTCCACCAAAAAAAGAATTAGGTTTGTTATTCATTATGTCAGTGTATCATAAATCATTCATATATTATGACTTCTTTTGTATTTGGGTTGTACACCTTTTTGCCTTTTTAATATGATTTTGCTTATAAAAAAAATAATAATAAATCATTCATATATATATATATATATATATATATAGTTCTTAATATATATCTTAATCGGTAGAGTTACGAGACATATATTATGAACATATATGTTCTATCCTTTGCAATTATATAATTTTTTCCCTCTCCTTGTCCTCCTTCCCATCAAAAACCCCACATCTTTAGAGTGCATAGCTCTTTTCTTTTCTTTTCTCCTATCTCAATTACATTTATTATTAGGTAAGTGTTAGGGTATTTGTTAGAGGTAAATATAGCAAAAAAACTATTAGAAAGTGTAATTTTTTATGCTTTTGAGAGAAAAAAATTGATTTAAACTATTTTTTTATTTGTAAAAACTTTAACATGTATATATCATGACCCTTATTATAATAGATTATTAACTAGGAGACTCTCTCACAACTGAAATTATATACACTAGGAGAGTGCAAGAACTATTTTTCTGTTTCTCGTGTAGCCAGGGAAATGTGTTACTTAATTATTTAATTTAAAGGAGAATGTTAAAAGATTGTCTTGATGCATGGTATTGTTTAAAATAATATAAAAGGTGATTTTATATGAAAAATATCAACTTTAGTAAATACATGAAAGTTAGACTTAATTTTCAAAGACAGTTATCCATTTTTAATTAAATGCACTCAGCCACTCACTAACACTATCCATTTTTTAATATAGTGTAACCTTTAATGGTGGAGTATCATTCCCTCAAAAAAAAAAAAAAATAATAAATAAATAAATCGTGGAGTATCCTTACATAGTACTCTTTCTGATATTTAATATAAAACTTTTTTGAGTATTTTATTTTTATTTTATTTATAAGGTATATTATATCATTTCAGTTTTTAATAGTATTTAATTATTATTTTTCTACAGATAATCTAATTTACTTAACATTTTTTCAAATTTTAATATCATAATTAGTATCGGAGTAATTTTGAAAAGTCTGACTGACATTTATACTTTTTAATTTGAAAACAAAAAGTTACTCATGTATATATGGTACTTCTGTTAATATGAACTAAAAATGTTAAGTTATATTTTTCCTTTTCAACTTTTTTTTGGTAAACTTTTAGTAGTTGATAATCATGTTATATTTTTCCTTATACTTTTCCTTTTAGTTGATAATCATTATTGTAAAATTTACCTGTACTCCTCAGTCCCCTTCTTCCTCTAAAAGGGGAAACTTTTTTTATGCCATAATGGTATTGGAACAAGTTAATTAGATTTTCTAAGCTTCTTTCTTGGTGGTGAGCATCTGATTAATTGATAAAGTTTGAATAATTTTTATCGCCGTGGGCAAAGTTTTCTTGACAAAGCCAGTCGGATGGATAATGAACGGTGGGCTTTATCTAACAATGTCCTATTATGCAGGTATATAATAAATAGGTTTGTAGACCTTCTGGTGGAACTTTGTCCTTGAAAAGTTGATGGGAAAATGCCAACCTGCAATCCTAACAACAAGAGATCAGAATGATAAACATGAAAAGAAATATGAGAGTAAAGTATCAACTCCATTTCTTATGTTTTTTAGTATATTAATTTAGTTTTTAGAATGTGTAAATACCAACTTAGTTTCTCAAAATTTTTGGATATATTAATTTGGTTTTTCAAGATTATCAGAAGTACTAATTTGATTTTTAAAATATGAAAAATTTTGAGAGACCAAGTTGGTACGTTAAAAAAAATTGGGAGTACGTCACTCAAAATATAAAGATATATTAGAACTAAAAAAGTAAAAAGAAAACACAATTTTAATTTAGTGTCTAGCTTTATAATGAAAAAATTCTTAGTGGAAGCTTATGCAGTTAATGAAAAGCAAACATTAGTCAATGCATGGAGAATCTAATAAAGGAGTTGCGTACAGAATCTCGCTTTGAAATAGATGTATTTTATTTTTCTAAACTTTTGGTTTCATGTTATGAACACAAATAATCAATAAACTGACATAAAGCAGGCGATTCTTCTTATTCCTCCTAATAATAATATTAATTGTGATGATTTGAAAGGAGTGCTATTCGATTTTAGACACGAATCAGCCTGAGAAGCTTCATCGTTTACTTATTAGCTTTTGATCTATAATGTTTTGTAACGGTGTTTATGTACTTACTAAAATAAAGTTAAGGGCATTCACAACTGAATCTCAACAGAGTCTGGTGGAGAATTTTAAATTCAGATTTTCTTTCAGACTCTGATAATCTTCAAAATTTGGTGGAAAGTCTTAAGTTGAGTATGTAAAATAACATACTCAACTTAAGACTTTGTGGGACCCGTTTTTTGTCTTTTTCATCCTTTTTTACTTTATATACCCTAATAAACAAATAATAATAATGATAATTAAATAAATAATAATAACAATAAATTAATAATAAAAAATAATTACAAATAATAATAATAATATTCTTTTTTAAAAAATAAAAATAATATTTTTGTTATGAATTAATGAAAATAAGAAGACATAAGAGATTGAGGGAGAAGAGAGAAGCATGAATTTCATTTCTTGGAATAAAGTTTACAATACATATGAGTCCTATTATATAGGAAAAGAGGAAACCCTATTATGAATTTGTTTCAACTAAAGATAAACATAAAATAGGGATAAACTCAAACTATAATAGAGTCATGCACTTATTAGATAAATACAAATTGTTCATAACACTCCCCTTAGATGACTACTAAGAGAACATACCTCTTTAAAAACCTTCCTAAGAAAAACCCTATAGGAAAAATGAGCGAAGGAAAAAGAGTACACAATTCTTCTTACGCAATTGGATGCTGCCTCATTAAAAACCTTGTCAGGAAATTAAAACCCATCAGGAAAAAACCGTGACTAAGGGAAAAAAAGTGCAGTGCGTATTTATTTCTCCCCCCGATGCGAACAATTATCTCTCAGATATCACACTATTATCTTTGTAGCATAAGTTTCATGATATACCAAAATTTCATTAAACATTCCATTTGTAATTCAAGACAAAATTTTGTTATTTCCAAATCTTTGGTTTTGAATTCTTTCTTTAAGCAATTTTTAACCTTTGAAAGTTCTTCAGGAATTCAATAATATTCAAATTATCAACGTAAACATCAATTATAACAAATTTTTTGCCACATCTTTTCATAAAAATATATGGACAAATTCGACCATTTTATATCCCTCATTGATTAAATATTCACTTATATGATTATACCACATCTCAATTTACTTCAAACCATAAAGACTTTTATTCAATTTATCATACTAAAACGTGTGCTTAGTTTCATTCCAACATCTTCCTGTGAATGAATAACAATATCTTGCTAATAAATTAATATCAGATGACATACTAAGTCATGTACGACATTTATCAATCAAACAAAGATTAGCATATAAATTAGTTGTTATTTATCAAAGCAAATCACTTTACTTCCCCAACTTGATAGGCACAAATTCAATTTGCTAAATGTTCGATCTTCAAGCAGAGGTATTTCATTTTGAAATATTTCATTTAACTTTAGGTAATTCAAACAATATTGAAATAAAAATATATAGATACTAAAATAAAAACAAACAAAAAAAGTATAAATTGCATGACATGATATCATATATATATATATATAAATCAAACAATGTTTAACTAAAAACACATAAATTATTAGCTAAATATAAATAGATATATACATATATATATATCAATATTCTTAATTCTTCTGCAATTTCTCATATTGATATAATGATATCATTCTCGAATGAACCATGATAATTGCTACAAACATATAATGCATTTTATGTTTGCTAGAATTAAAACATCGAGTCTATTAAAAATCTCTTGGAGTTTGAACTATAGGTTCAAAATTATTTCATTTTGCAATTTAACTAATTAAAGAGCACATGTCGACATTTTATACTTTATGCTTCAAACATTTTAATTATCCACGGATATGGTTTAACCATATTAAATAGTTCAAGCATATGCTTTGAGCATATTGAATCCATCCATAAGGGGTATTCAGATATATGTTATTAATCAAGTTAGCCATAAAAATCTGCTATAACATCATTGGACACAAATTGAATCCTTTATACATTGCCAGACTAATCAAGTATCGAAAAATATTTGCATCCACCATAGGGAAGTATTATTCCTCATAATCAATGCCAGATCTTTGTGAACTTCTTTGGGCAATCAATCTTGCTTTATATCTCATAATTTCTTCTGTACAATTTCGCTTGTGTACAAAAACACATTTGTATCCATCTGACTTTACACCTTTAGGTGTACGGACTATAGGTCCAAATACCTGTCGCTTTTCAAGCAAATTCAATTATGCCTCAGTTGTGTCTTTCCATTTTGGCTAATCATTTCTTTGTCTATATTCCTTAATAGACTTTGATGCATGATCCTCATTTTATATCATCTAAGCGTTATATCATATGTAAAAATATCGTCAACGTTGACTTTATTTCGGTTCCATTGTATTTCATCAGTCATGACAAAATTTATTGAGATATCTTTGTTTCACATTTTTCAGGTACTTGAGTTTCTTCTTGAACTGAACTATTAATTATGTCTAAGGACTATTCAGGAGTCTCTACATCCTCGAATTGACCATCTTATTTCTTTGCTCCTTTTCTTTTTCGAGGATTTTTGTAATTAATTTTTTTTATTTTGGAACTGATGGATCTGCCAGCTTCAAGCGTGCCTCGTAATCATTTTCATTTTTAATTTGTCTAAGAAGGACACCGATTTCATTGGAGCATTAGCAGCTGGAATATGTGACTTAGTCACTTTTTTTTAGGTCAGTAAATGCGTCTGACAATTGGTTATCTAAATTTTGCAAATGAATTATCTTTTGAACTTAAGTTCTGTGGTGGACTCGGCCTAGCCGAGGTCCACGTGGCCCCCACTCAGGACCTGAGGACCCTTCAGCAGGCCCTCTGTATGCTCGGCCGAGCTCAAGGCTCAACGGCCGACAGACATCGGACACGGGCCGATATCATGCTCTCACCCCTCTGTGCTCTGGGCCGAGCTCAAGGCTCAACGACCGACCAGACACCAGATACGGGCCGACCTCACACTCCTACTCAGGTCCGACGTCCAAGTCCGACACCTTCCCAAGTTCGACACCAAGGACATGATGACGTCTTCCCTCCTTATCCACAAGGACAACTCATCCACTCATGGCTCATTACAGGCTGGCCCTACTTGGGCCTCAAGCAAGCCTATTAGGGCAACCAGCTCTCCTATATATATATCCCCCTCTCCCTAGGGGCTAAGGTAATGTCTCTCTCAACCTAAGAACTACGTGTGGCTTGATTCCCCTCTCATGGGATACGTAGGACCGGGGTCACCCTCGTCAGCTGCAACAACCCCCCAAACACCTCATGTGATGTCTCCAGCCTTGGGACATCACACTGGCGCCGTCTGTGGGGATCGATAAACTTCGATTCCCGTCCACCAAAAAAAAAAAAAAACAAAACTGCCACTGCTGTTTTTGAAGGAAGCATCCCCTTCACGGTTACGACGACGTCGTCTTTCACAGGGCTGTTCACGGTGCTACGATGGTGCGGCTCGACGTGAGGATGTCGTTCTCGTTTGCTGCGTCCAGATCCGAGTCGCAGGGGTGTTCTTCACCTCACTGGTTTCGGATTGCGCAAGAGGGAGGGGTACAACGACGTTACTACTCTCACCTCCCCTTTGTGCGGCGGTGCTGTTCCCATCCTTGTGGTGCTGCATCTCGGCAGTGGTGTTCACGAATTTTAGATCTGAGCGAAGAGCCCAGCGAGCAGGTGCTCACCTCAGATCCAGATTGAAGCCATTCGCAGAGATCTCTAAGCTTCATACGCTGCTCCTCCAAGTGCCACTATCACCGTGAACATTCACACCGTGGCACCAGCGCACAGAGGCACCAAGCTCGGTCACGGTTGAGTCACATATATGAGGTTTCCTTCCTCGGTGGCACAAGACTCGCGGCGGCGAAAAAGTTGCTACTTCGATTCACGAGTTCTCTGTCCCCCCCTTCGATGCTCGCGCCGCCACCCCCATCCCACTTCTCCTTGGTCGCCGCCGCATCGATTCATGCCTCAAAGTGGGGCTCGTTCTCGCCATCTTCTGCTCCTTTTCCTTCTCGCCGCCCCCGGTGATGGCAATCTCCAGTTCCCGTTCAGCGCCGCTGCACCTTACAACATCAACACAACAACGAGTTAGCTGCGGCGCCAATCCTTCTTCTCCAAGTCCGATTACTTTCCCTCTTGGTCGATTGCAAGAACCACTGTCGAAGATAGCCACCGCCGCCGCACCATTGTTGGCATGGAACCTGCAGGAGGCACGTAGCAGCTGCTGCATCATTAGGGTTCCAAACCCTACCGGGCCACAGGGCCCAAATCACTAAAAAAAAAGAATCTGGGCTGAAGCCCAACAGTAAAAAAAAAAAAGCATCAACAATTACCTAACGGGCCAACATGCCCAAGTTAAAAAAAAACATAGTAGAAAAAGAAAGAAATAAGGAGAGGATTGGGCTATCAACGTACCAGGGGCCCAACAACTCAATACTCATTCCTATATCAGGGTAGTGTTCTGTATCAAGTCTGGCAAATTATTTTTATTATTACACGTCATTATTTTGATGCATGATTCGCATTGATCAAAAATATATCTTCGCCTGTTAAGTCATCAAATATTATTTACGACAATCAAACTTTGTCACATAATCCGAGTTTACTCTTCTCTCCTCGGATTTACATGATTTCGGAAATCATAATCCGAGTGTATTCTTCTCTCCTCGGATTTACATGATTTCGCAAATCATAATCCGAGTTCACTCTTCTCTCCTCGGATTTACATGATTTCGGAAATCATAATCCGAGTGTATTCTTCTCTCCTCGGATTTACATGATTTCGCAAATCATAATCCGAGTTCACTCTTCTCTCCTCGGATTTACATGATTTCGGAAATCATAATCCGAGTGTACTCTTCTCTCCTCGGATTTACATGATTTCGGAAATCATAATCCGAGTGTATTCTTCTCTCCTCGGATTTACATGATTTCGCAAATCATAATCCGAGTTCACTCTTCTCTCCTCAGATTTTCAAGGTAATTTCGGAAGACTCGCATAGTGTTTCACACTCGAGCCGATCTCTTAATCCGAGTATGGCGACTATTCTGCTAGTTTCTCTCGCTCGACATCACACTAAGGAAAACGGAGGTCAGACCTCAAAGCTCGACAAACCCCATTCGAAAAGGACGAACTGCATACTTCTAATCCGACATACTTCAATCCTAAATACTTCAGTCCGACATTCGTCAGTCCGACATGCTTCAGTCCGACAAACTTCAACCCGACATCCCTCTCCTCACCTGAATCAGGGAAGAAATCCGAGTTCCCATATTATTTTCTTATCTCATCGCCTTTCTATGTGTTTGCTTTGCATGCTTCTTGATATTGGTTTACCTGGTGCACTATTTCTGACATATGCTTCTAATACTTGCTTCCTTATAGTTTCTCTACTCGGTGCTTATTATTTGATATTCTACATGTTGCTACCCGACGTACTGCTGAACAAATTGCTTCTCTGATCTTCTTGCTGTTAAATGTCTTTAAATCTATGTCTCTCCTGTTGTGATAGTATGATAATATTTGATGTACATTGCCTCTCCGGTTGTCGTGTTTCATGTTTTAATGCTCTCATCTGGTTTGCTGCCATGTTTATAACTGTCGTCTATTGTTGAATGTGATATACCTGAAATCATGCATCTTTTTGTGGACAATGCTGTTTGGGTGAACAACATCTTAAATTTCAATATTTGCCGCCTTCATATCTGTTGCGTATGACTTGCTCGAATCATCTTGCTCTTAAGTCGGTGTTTTATTCTTGCCTACCAACAATCCTCATTGTTGTTATTTAATTACCATATATTATCATGAATCGTCAAATTTAACGACGATCACTGATTACTATTATTTTACATGTAATGTAAGGTTCAGGGAAAATGATGGTCAAAAAAAGGAAGGCCGAGGTGCTACGGCTGTCTCTATTTTTAAACGAGGCCATCTTACGATCTCTATTCTTATCTCGGCTTGGATCTTTTTTGGACGAACTGCTATGTTTTCCTCTATTTATCTTATTGGCTCCACTTTTTATCTCGGCTTGGATCTCCTTTGGTTTTCACAGGACCACCACGGCTTCTCGAAGGTGAACAATTCCAAAGGCATATATTATTTCTTAGTTCATGCTTATTTCTGAGCTCGGAGATTCTCTATTTCAAATTGCGTGGTTTATCGAAAAGGGAGGCCGAGCCACTATTATTCTCTTTATTTCATGATTATATCTGATCTACCGAGCTGCTATTATTCTCTCTAATTTATGTTTATATCTGATCTGCCGAGCTGCTATTATTTTCTCGGATTCATGTTTCTATCTGATCGGCCGATCTACTATTATTCATGTTTCTACCGAGCTGTTATCATCTCGACCCTACCTTTGCGGTAGTACGGTCCCCCCTGGCTGCTACAGACAGTGCGTACATACCAATCCTCTCATTTAGCGTTAGCCACCTAAATGTTGCACGGTGCTTATATACAGCGAACATCTTCCGAGATCGGCTTATAAGCTCAGGGTACAAGGGACACCCGGTAAAGTACAGCTTGCTGTGAAATGTTTTCACATAACTTCACTCAGCAACCTCTTTTACACTGGGGCCGAGGATAGCATCCGAGTTCCCTACCGCATTCACTTATATACAACACCTTTTTCCAGAGGAAACCTTATAAGTTACTGCACTGGTCAGGGGGAGTCGTCCGAAGTCAAAGGTTTAGACAACCACATCCTATGTGCAACAACTTGCGTTGGAAGTTCACTGTCCTCGGCGAACGGTGCAGGATCCGCCTTACCGCATGCAGAGCACAACCCTCATCGGGTCTAAAACAACGATCAAAAATCTCTTTCTCCTTCTCGGCAAGGGGGCACGCAGGTTGTCAGCCGAGTTATCAACCTCGGCATTGTTGTTGTTGTAATCCATCAGCATGTCGTCTTCAACCCTGAACACCTTGAGGCGAAGGTCGGGGTTAAGGGTATTAATCTGACTCACAGCATTCCCGAAGGTGTCAAAGATGTCATCTGTCAACTTCTCCAGGTCAGAGAGGTATTCTCCGCCAATATTTTATGGACTGCACTTTCTTCACCTCTGCATTCCTCTCCACCTTCTGCTTTGTTAGAGGTCCCCTGTGAGCCTTGACAAGCTCGTCGGTTCGCCTACAGCTTGGCGTTTCCTAGGCTCTTTTGCACAGACACCATGACCTTGCTCGGCGATTCCTTGCTTTGCATGCTTGCCCCTGGCGCTGTTGTTCTCAAATCAAAGGTTTTGAAAAGTAAAGGGGAGAGACACTCCCGACAACTCGTGAGATTTTATCCGACTTCTCGAATTCCGAGGAACTCAGCAGTTGCGGTTAATTAACAGCATGGATGAAGAAATTAACGCTACTTCTCTCCCATCCACAAGGAATCTGTTCATATGACTACACTCATAACTTCATCACCCTCATCTCGGAGCATCCCCAAATCCATTCTGGAGCTCCCCCCGCGGGAACTCGGTTCGAGATGTTCCTCACCGAGCTTGTACTCGGTTCGAGATGTTCCTCACCGAGCTTGTACTCGGTTCGAGATGAGCCTCACCGAGCTGATGGCGGATCCCCCGCGGGACCTCGGTTTAAGATGTACCTCACCGAGCTTGTACTCGGTTCGAGATGAGCCTCACCGAGCTTGTACTCGGTTCGAGATGAGCCTCATCGAGCTTGCACTCGGTTCGAGATGTACCTCGCCGAGCTTGCACTCGGTTCGAGATGAGCCTCACCGAGCTTGCACTCGGTTTGAGATGAGCCTCACCGATCTTGCACTCGGTTCGAGATGTGCCTCACCGAGCTTGCACTCGGTTCGAGATGAGTCTCACCGAGCTTGTGGCGGATCCCCCCGCGCGAACTCAGTTCGAGATCGGGATACTCTTTCAGTTTCATCATCCGAGCACAAAAGAGCACTATCAACCATCCGCAACACTCTTCCGAGCGGTAGGCCACGCCTGCAAGCATGTTTCTACCTCATCACCAACTCAGCACTGATCTGACGGACGCAGAAAGGACCTCAACTCGGCACAGAGTCTCTACGACTCTTCTCGAGTTGGGGGGCTTATGTGGCGGATCGACTTCTCCTAACCCGCCCTGCTATCCTTCGCTAGCCTTGAGCACATGATTGTGGACTAGTACTCAAACCCTTCCTAGAAGGTGGGGGGTACTTAGTGCTATGATGCTTAGTGCTATGTTTTCTTTCTCCTAACTCGGCTCGAGACTCACAAAGTCTCGCCGAGCTGGGGGGCTTATGTGGTGGACTTGGGAAAAGGACCTGAACCAAGACCTCGGAGCAAGGCTCAAATAGCCTTGACCGAGCTGGGGGGCTTATGTGGTGGACTCGGCCTAGCCGATGTCCACGTGGCCCCCACTCAGGACCTGAGGACCCTTCAGCAGGCCCTCTGTATGCTCGGCCGAGCTCAAGGCTCAACGGCCGAACAGACATCGGACACGGGCCGATATCATGCTCTCACCCCTCTGTGCTCTGGGCCGAGCTCAAGGCTCAACGGCCGACCAGACACCAGATACGGGCCGACCTCACACTCATACTCAGGTCCGACGTCCAAGTCCGACACCTTCCCAAGTCCGACACCAAGGACATGATGACGTCTTCCCTCCTTATCCACAAGGACAGCTCATCCACTCATAGCTCATTACAGGCTGGCCCTACTTGGGCCTCAAGCAAGCCCATTAGGGCAACCAGCTCTCCTATATATATCCCCCTCTCCCTAGGGGCTAAGGTAATGTCTCTCTCAACCTAAGAACTAAGTGTGGCTTGATTCCCCTCTCATGGGATACGTAGGACCGGGGTCACCCTCGTCAGCTGCAACAACCCCCCAAACACCTCATGTGATGTCTCCAGCCTTGGGACATCACAAGTTCAAATTGATTTGTTCGAGGATCAAGATAATATAACGATAACTCTTTCCAAATAATTTATTTTTCCAACCGCTTATTTTCTCCCTCTAATGTTGGGAAAACAAATTCATCAAAACGATGATAAAAAATCGATCCATGAATAACTCTCTTGTTGTTGATTTGAGTTATTTTATCATGGATGAAGATTCATATCCAACATATATTCTCAACCTTCTTTGAGGTCCCATCTTAGTGCGTTGTGGTGGAAAATATACTGCACATCCAAAAGTTCTTAGATGGGAAATATTAGGTTTTTGACCAAAAACCATTTGTAAAAGGGGAAACTCATGATAATTTTTAATGGCTTGATGCGAATCAGTGCCATACATGTTCCCAATTAGTAATGGCAATAGACATACAATAGTTAATAACTAAATTTTGGTTGATACAATTGCATAAGTAATCTCGCAAACTTTTGGTTGCGAATTGCCAATGAAGAATCATGTGACCATCCAGTTGATGCATCAATTAAAAATATAAAATACATAAATGATCCTCATGATGGAAGTAATGGCACATAAATATCACCTTGTATTCATTACAGATTCAATCCAAATTTTATGGTGATGGCCGAATAAACTTTCTTTAGGAACAATTATTAGCACATTGAGATAATCAGATTGAAGAAACTTCGGGTTCTTCGTTGGATGTCAACATAAGTTTTAATTTTTTTTCGCATCATATAGTTGATCCGGGATGGTCTAACCGGTCAAGCCAAACAAAAAAAAAATTATATTATAATTTATAAACTTCTAGTTTATAAACTTTTCGTTTTACGATATGAGGCATTTCAATTGTACTATATACGTGTAAATTGAAAAATTTTCCAATACCTCTGAATAACAACTCTTTTAGAGCTCTAAATTATTATCTTACACAAATTTTGATAAAATATACTAAACTATTTTGAAAATAAAATTTTACATATACCTTTGAAACTTGGTATATTTATTCGTGATCCACTACATTATAACACATTGCTAACCCCAATAAAAAAATTAGGATATGCTATTTTAATTTTTTTTTATATCCGTAAAATTTTGTTATAAAAATATATTATGTATAAATGTGATCAATTATTTATGTGGTTCATACATTTCAATCTAATTATTTCAATAATGACAAAAAAAATTAAAAATTAATAAATTTCTCACAAAAGAACCATATTTTTCTTCGATAACTAATTTATATGTCTCTTCGATGGTATAAACAAATGCACCAGTATATCCATAATTATATTGGCAAATTATTCTCTTCATCATAATGACAGTAATCATTTTCAATAAAAAAATATTAGAATTTTTCATCATTAATATTTTTAAAATATTTTTAAAACATGTCAGTAAAGAAGCACATAAATTTCATGTTGTGATATTATCGCATTCTTATAATTCCATATTGAAAAACAAAACAACGAGGCACATGTACTCACTTAGGATAAATTTCTCTACTTTTGCATATTCTTAATATGACAATAGCTATAAAATTTTTATAACTAACCTCGGAAAATGTACTACTCAACATGTGTATGAAGAGCCAAGAAAATAGAAATCGTCATAAGATATGAGTCAACTTGATGAAGCATAATCTTCCTTATATAACTTTCAAAACAACTCATAGGGAGATCATTAGGGAACAATAACAAAAAATTATATCAAATAAAGATCTACTTTAATGTTATATTAATTTACTTCATGAAAAACATTAGTATTTTCATGTTTCAACATAACATTCAATAATAATTGACAAGAAACACAATTAATTATATAAGGCAAAATAAAGAAATTTTTTTTTCTTAACCTAAAATCATACTTGTTTGACTGTCTTTGCATCATAAAAATAAACGTGCTAATATTTAAAACTAAATAATTTATGGAACATTAGCAATATCATTGATACATCAAATAATAATTATCACTACCAAAGAAATATTATTATTAAAATTAGAACTTGTCGATATAATAGTGAAATTATCCAATTTAATAAAATGATATCACATATTAATTTCATCAATAAAGGCACAATAACCCAGTGACTAGTGCGATTGAAATGGCCCGTGGCATCTCGAGTATGACACTCAGTCAAAACAACATTTTTTTAATAAAATTTTATTAGTTCAATAAGACAATCAGCCCAAATGGTTGAAGTTGCACAATGATGAGTGTAAGTATGAGTTCAAATTCCATCCAAGACAATTTTTTCTATATTATTTTTTTTAATCATTCTTTGGAAAATATATAAAATGGAATGCAAAGGTCACTCTTGAACCCATGACTTGCCATACTGGCATACTGCAGTGATTGTTGCTACCAATATGTCAATACATACCATGGAGACTGCAGAGTTATAAATTGCTTCTGCCTTGTTTAGGACCCATTACTCATTGCACATATTCGTTTTCTCATTATTGTCGTATTCATTTATTTGTCGTTTCAATTTAGAAACAGCCTCACAGTTGGATTTGTATTGGGATTCAACGACAACAGAGTCTCCATCGTTGCCAACAATCAAACTTTATAAAGCAAAAGGTATACCTAGATTGGAGTTTGTTTCAATATTTTGGTGCTGCTTTTTTTCGAGAACTCTAAAATATGCATTGCCTACTTTTTTTTTTTTTAAGTTCTTCATGAACCTTTTTTTTTAATGAACGTGATAAATGGTCTAATTCCCAAAAACTTGCACTTCTTATCAAGTGTGTAGCACAATAATAGTATGATGTATTGGATATAGAGGCAGCCCAAAACCGGCTAATGTTGTGCACACCACAAAAATGTGCAGCGCCAGCCAATGCTACATTCCACTCGAGTTGACAGAACGAAAATAGTGACTAAAGTAATATTTTTTAAATTCTTTAGGGACTAAAAGTGAATTATAATTCTTGAGGGACTAAAGTGTTCCAGTCGGAAAACTTGAGGGACCAAATTGAGCCTTCACTCTTTAAAATATAAACATTTGATATATTTTTTCAAAATCGATCACTCTTATAATTATTATTAGAACTTTAAAAAATGTTAAGTGAATAAATATGTGTGGAAAGAAGTAATTAAATACTATTCAAAGTGAAATGAGATCTTATAAATAAGAACAAAAAAAATTTTAAAAATAAAATCTTATATTAAAAGACAAAAATGGTGTGTTCATTATTATATCCGAGGTAAGGTGTTTAAAAAAAAATTAGCACAATATTTATATCAGTATCCTGCGTGCAATTGAGAGTAGTAAAATTACTATTATTTTTTGAGTCTTGCTAACAAGTTGTGAAGGTTTTTAGGATTAAAAAAAATATTACAGCCTCAATTTTTCTACTCTTAAAAAAAATTAAAAATTATATTTTTCAATAAACTTTTACTCTATTTAATTTATTAACAAGTTATTAGCATTTTTGTTTTCCTTATTTTTTTTTAACGCACCCCATGTTACGTTCTCTCATTATGTTATTATTCGTAAGTTTTATAAAATAGATTGCTTATGAACTTGATTTATTTTCAATGAAATTTGTAACGGAAATTTAAATACTAAATTTGAAATATTAGATCAGGAAAACCAAATAAAGTTTGAGATAATATTTATTTCATCCAAAAGATGAGTATAAGTATAAAGTTGGTTACTAAAAATTATCGTTATCTCGAATAGGTTTGAATTCAATATTTTTCCTTTGATCCACTTCTTTCGTCAAGAAATCAGAGTTAGCGGAAACCAAAAAATAGTAATACCCTTGATCCTTTTATACATCAAAACACATTTTATATAAGAAAATGGTCTATTTGGTCCTCCAAAGATACACTGGGCATCAGCTTAGTCCCCGAAAGAGTTTGGGCATCAATTTAGTCCACCAAAGATCAAAATGGGCATCACGTTTGTCCCACCGTTAAAAAATCCGTTAATATTATTAAAAAATAATAAAAAATTGTGAAAAATAATAAAAAATTAATAAAAAAATAAATTTTTTTTATAAAATCAGTAAAATATTTTAAAAATTATGAAAAAGGGGTCTTTCTTTTTTTAAATATTTATAAAATAATAAAAAATTCATAAATATATTTTAAAAAAGCGGTAAAATATTTTTTAAAAAAGTTTGAAAATTTTATTTTTTTTTCGTTTTTAAATATTCTAAAAAGTAATAGAAAATTCGTAAAAAATAATAAAAAATTTCCGAAAAATAATAAAAAATTCATAAAAGAATAAAAATTTAAAATAAAATTATGAAATCTGTAAAATATTTTAAAAAAATATGAAAAAAGTGTCTTTCTTTTTTTTAAAATATTTATAAAATAAAAATCAATTCATAAATATATTTTGAAAAAAGCGGTAAAATATTTTTTAAAAGAATTTGAAAATTTATTTTTTCGTTTTTAAATATTCTAAAAGGTAATAGAAAATTCGTAAAAATGATAAAAATCGGAAAGTAGTAAAATATTATTAAAAATTCAGAAAAATAAATATAAAATAAGAAAAGTTTGAAATTTAATTTAATATTTTACAGTAATTTTCCGATATTTTTTAATTTTCTAAAAATTCAGAATTTTTTCTTAATGTTCTAACCCATATAACCCTTGTGCGAAAGCAGATTTAGTTTATAAAATTTTAAAAAGAAATATAATTCATATTTTTTTAAAAAAATATTTTACCCATTTTTAAAAATATATTGATGAAATTTTTATTATTTTCAGAAATTTTTTAAAATATATTTTGCATGTTTTTTAAAATTTGTCTGACTTTTTTATTTTCATAAGTTTTTTTATTATTTTATAAATATTTAAAAAAAGAAATACACTTTTTTCATAATTTTTTTTTTTAAATTTTCAGAATTTTCTATTAATTTTTAACATATTAAAAAAATCAGTATTTTTTAGAAATATTTTATAGATTTTTATAAAAACTTTCTGAATTTTTCTTATTATTTTTCGGATTTTTTTTTAAATAATATTAACGGATTTTTTAACGGTGGGACTAACGTGATGCCCATTTTGATCTTTGGGGGACTAAATTGATGCCAACAATCTTTCGGGGACTAAGCTGATGCCCGATGTATCTTTGGAGGACTAAATAGACCATTTTCTCTCTCTCTCTCTCTATATATATATATATATATATATATATATATATATATATAAAGTGAGTAGATCAAGAGTACATCATCATCATCAATGTCTAGGTCTTGGATCCAAAATACAAGTTCATAATATATCAACATAAAATAAACCATCACTCCAAAACTCTCTCAACACTATATACAATATAATACAAATCCAAAATGAAGAGAGTCTCAAAGATGGTCCAGTGATCCTCCTACGAAGCCACGATCCTCCTCCAGTTAGTCAGTCAAGTCTCCAGCAGCTGCAAACCATGTCCTACATCCCTACTACATATATCATGCATCGCCTGGTGGATCCCCAACTCCCCACTGGCTGCCAGTTGAATGTTCGACCGGCTCCTCCTCCTCATCCTCTGCCTCCTCAGGATTCTCCTCAATCTCGTCCGACAGAGTCAGTACCCCTCCACTGGGTACTGGGTCAGGTGATGGAGTCCCATGAAGTGGACTCGTCGGACCACGTGTAGGAGTATCCTCGCGGATAACTCTCGAGGCAAATGAGTGAGATCGGGTGACAGCTCTAAATCGAAAACTATGAAAACGTCGAGATGGTCTAGGTAAGGGTGGTCCATGATAAGTATAAAATGGGGCACATGCATGGTATAGATAATCGAGATGCGGAACCTACGAGGACGGACACGAGCCATAGGGTTCAGAGGGTAGAATGTCAACTCTACCTCCCCCTCGTAGGTGGCTCTACGATCCTTGTAGTACCATACTCCATTAGGGAGTGGGCGTAACTCGATGCAGGCTAGGTAACCCGCCATCACCTAAAAAAGGCATATGGGTAAGCAATACAATTCACATAATCAAATAAGAATAACAGGAATTTAAACATTCACATACAACAGACTTCATGTAGCATGCATATACATATGATCAAACCATTTTCATTTATAATTATTTCCTTTAATTATGGTGGCATGATGCATGTTTTCTATGTCTCAAATTCCTGAGATTCCCCAACTATCACTTTCGTGGACGTCCAACCAAACAACCCATAAATGCTCCCAGAGCACAATTATACGTTCTCATAACGTATAGCAAAACTTTCTCTGAACGTGATACATAACGTCACTCCTCAGGTGAACGTCACGTCGCGAAGACGTAATAATCACATCAAGAGTATCCCACAATACTGGCCACACTTCTCACTCATAAATGTGTCATCAAGCAAGTCGCAATCAGTTTGGTACTCCCGAAGGGTGTCCCGGAGTACCCTCCTCATGTTCCTCGAACATGACAAACGATAACTTATCACCAATCACCATGCATGAGTGCACATAAATCTTTTCATTAAAGATTAGCCATTAATCTCATTATATGCAACATGCAATAAATATGGCAAATGAATATATCAAATTTTATGCATTTCATAATTGATAATAAAATATTCAAACAAAGTATCCCATCATTCACTTTGGGCATAATTAGGTTTAAATAAAAGAAGTTAAATTAAAAATGCTATTTTTAAGCATTTTCAGTCTTGGTAATCGATTATTGATCCTGATAATCAATTACTACGTGTATTTTTAATGTTTTGCATCAGATATGGTCTGGTAATCGATTACCATGACAACAGATACACTAAAAATTGAGTTTTAACATATCATTCTCAATTCTAACCACTTTTAACTCAAACCAATGATCAATAGGGCTATGTTCATGCATATTAAACATGTCTCAACATTGAAATCATATCAAATCACAGGGAATTCAAATCCATACACAATTATGCATAAAAATCACATTTTACACAACTCAAGGTACCAAAACCAATTTTACTCACACAATTGGCATGAATTCACTGTTCATATAGTTGACATGCAACATAACAAAGTTGCTCCAATTGAGTTTTGAGCTTATTATTGTACACCCCGATTTAGTAACTTGAATTTCTTTTTATTTAGTAAAAACCGAGATTTTTTTTACATTGGTGACGTGGGCATGAAGTCATCTTGTAGAACATTTCCTGTTTAAAAACATTTCCTTTATCGAATAAATCATTCATGACCCACATCACACGTCAAGTTCCAAATCGAGAGGTCACCAACACCGCGCTTTGAAACCCAACTTGCCACAATCATAACCATTAAAATACTATTTCAAATATCAAGTTTGAAAACGTTATTGATAGTACGGGGTTACATGATATCCGAGTAAAGTTATCCGAGGCTACCTGAACCAAAATACAGCACCACATCAGAACATGATGAACAGTGAAGAGAACAAATGACCCTCATCCTTAGAAACTGCAACTGGCGCCTCCTCTGAAGATGATCCTTCCCCGTCCATAGGTCCATCATCTAATTGGTCGACAAAAGACCGATAGAAACAGACAGCAGAGAAATAGAGAGAGTCAGCTCTTCCGAGCGGAAAGCCGACAGTGTGGAATTACAACAAACAATATATCAAGATATAACAAATAAAGAACAACACACACCAACCACAAATGCATATCCTTATTATTATCACAATTATCACTTCCATTATTATCATTTGTCATTCCCCTCATTATAACTTATCATTTCCATGGATATCCATCATCTCTTCCAAATCTTTTCCTGATCCAATATTCCACCTCGATTCCATGCTTAGAGGTTCCCTTAGTGCCACAACGCGTTCACAACTCTTTTATCATTATTCATCAGTTCATCTTATCGTATTAATGCACTTTCCTTATTAAGTCTTATTAAAGCGCATCCTTCGATGACAGGGGAATTAAGGAAAGTCATCGAGGAGTTTGGTTAGCACACATACATCTCCTCCAATCCACCCAAACCTAGTCGGAAGCAAACGGGACGTACAGGAACCTTAACCCACACTGATCGAACAGTCGAGAAAATCCAACAACATATAATATATTTGTCAAGACCACAACCGTACAGGCTGGTCTTTACGAAAATTAATTTTTTACGCGATACCGCAAGGGCCCAACAACCATTCGACTGTCCGTCTCGTTCATGTTCCCTCTCACCGTTTCAAATTTGATCAAGGGGGTGACAGTACTTTTCTAGTCTCGAGTGCAGAACACGCTACTATCCCTTGGGTCTTAAGGCCCGATCACTTATAGACTAGTTCTGCCTAGAAAAGCACTCTAGGCTACTTGATGAGTCACCGTCATCACCCTCCCCTATCACAATCGCACGCCTGAATATCCGCAGATAGATAGAGTATCTTCCTCTCCACTACTCTCCACTACTCCACGCCCATCTCTCTGTATCATTATTAATGTCTTTTAAATATTTTATTAAGGCTTATTAACCTAATTGCGGACGAGTCACCCTTATCCATCCATCGATGATCCTCGACCTTTAATTAAACAACCTTTTCCAACATTCAGTCCTTTTCAATAACACATTCTAATCAAGGGCTCGGACTCAAGGAGCATACTCTCGTGGCTAGCACAAACTCAACTTAGAGAGCAAAAAATCCAACTTGGTGTATATCAGGGAGATTCACTTTCACGTCTCTGTCATTTCCACACAACTTATTCTTTCCAGATACACTTTCGGTACAAGTCCACTTTACTTTCCTTATTTAACAATCTTTTCATCTCAGCCAAATTTTGCTTTTATTAAACTCTTTAAATACTCATCGTAACATTTCAGCCTTTCACATCATTTTTATCAGCATAATTAATCAAACAGAGCATCATAATATAATTAATTTTTATAAATTTTTTTCCATAATTAATATTTTTCTCTTTATTGATCATCTTTAATATTATTTTAATAATTATTCATTTCATATTACTCCACTATTTTTTTCCTCTAATTTTTCATTTAAGGATAAAATGAACCTTATTGAATTTTCAAAAGAATAAGTGAATAACAGAATAGAAACATTAAAAAAAGAAAAATAATAATAAGGAATGGAAGGAATGTTTGATAATTTTTTTGTTAGGAAATTATAAGACTTAAAAATAGAAACTTGCTTTATTATTTGAATCATAAAAGTTCCACGTTTGAAAATTGAAATGACCTCTCCCTCACACATAGTATGTTCATTACGAGTGGAGAAATTTATACTCACTGAGTACATACATGTCAATCTATGAGTAGTACGCGAAAAATAAAATAGAAATTTTTTCGTTTATGTAGTTTTTTTAATATTTATTCATATATTATATAGTTTTATAAACTCGCTATTTATTTTTATATTTAATAAGTATATCTTTATTTTCAATATTTATTTTTTCATTTATTTAATAATTTCTCCGGTCCAAAATATAAGCACCTTTTCTAAAATTTTACTAAACTAACCCTATTTAATACTCCATTAACTATGTTTGTGGGAAAAAGTGTCATCTAAAAATCGGTGGGAAATAATTTTGGATTAAAAATTTAAAAATCAAAAGGATAGATTGGTAAATATACCCTTAAAATTTACAATTTCAATACAAATAATTAACTTAACCTACTTTTCTTAAAGGGAGAGCTTTTGGTCAAAAGGTGCTTATATTTTGGACTGGAGGGAGTATAATTTTCATATATTCATTGCTATTCTCTCTAATTATTTAATAAAAATACGTTAGTAAAAATATACTGTATCAAAATTTTACGGCATTTAATTATTTTTTAATTTGTGTATAAAATCTTAGAATGCTTAACTTATAGTTGGGCGGAAGGAGTAGTTTTTACGAGCTTACATATTGGGCACTGAGTTCTTGAAGTAGACATACATGCTCCCTCCGTTTTACTTTAAGTGTCTTTTTAACATCAAAATTTTGTTTCAAAATAAGTGTCTTTCTACCAAATCTAGGCAACATTTAATATTGTTTTTTCTTATTTACCCTTTCATTTAATGTTGTTTTAGTTTTGAAATTTGTAATACTAGTAATGATGCATTGACAAAATAAAAATATTAAATAGGGGTATTTTTGATAAAATACACATAAAACTTACAATAATCATCATAATCAACACTTTCTTAATCTATGTGCAAAAGTCCAAAAAGACACTTAAAGAAAAACGGAGGGAGTAAATTCAATAGCATCATTAATTTAGTAAATTTGAGTCCAGATAACAATGATGCAAAATGAAATGAAAAGTAATCTTATTTTCTTGCACAATCTGATTATCTCATTCAGGTTGCCTTAGCACTAGCTAGCTATACTACTATAATAATTACATGCCGTTAAGTTTTCCCTTTCACTCACAGCACCATCCCATTTTCTAAGCACGTAGTCGTATTTTTATTTGCTCTGCTTGCTCGATCCATTCTTTCTGACCTAATCAATTATCTTATGTGTAATACTTTGGCTGCTTCCTTATTAATAATATTTTTTCTTATAAAAAAAAATTATCTTATGTGTAATACTTTTCCCCTTGTTGATAATACTAGTAAGCAAGTCCGTGTATCGTACGGGCCATTACGCGAAACCCCTAATTTAAACGTGAAATTATTAAAAATTTCATAATAAAGATAATTTATAAACATAATTAAAAAAATTTAAACACAATAAATTTATCCAACTAAATAAGTTTGAAAAATCAATGATATGCAAACAATTGCAATCGAAACAATCTAAAAACATCCTGACAAATTAAAAAAGTCTATTTCTGAGAAAAGAAGAAGAAGAAGAAATTTGCAAAGTGCAATTCAAAGACTTTGAATTAAAAATATTAGGTTATTAATTTTTTTTAGGTTTATTTTGACTTTAACATTTAAGAAAATTAATTAGCATAGTTTTTTTTTTTAATAACTTTCGAACCCCATTTTTTTATGGCGTTTTCACATGGCTAAACCTTTCTCTCCGGCAGGTGATAAAAAAAAGTTGGAAGATCAGTTCCAATATCCAAGAAGTTTCATTTTGAGCATTAATCGGTATTCTAATTAGAAAGGCAATTTCAAGGTTACAATAATTAAGTCGGCAAGTTAATAAGATAAATTTTGTGCGCTTAATTAGGCTTAATTATATTTTCAATCCTTGAACTTTAGGTTATTTTGTCACATGTCTTTATTCTTTTTTTTGTTTTCCTTTTTTTTTCAATATCTGACTTCCCAAAGTAACTTTTGGGTTTGACATATATACCACTGTTACTAATTTCGATCTAATTTTGGTGACACGTCACATTGATATCCTAGTCAAATGCAATAGGTTAATCACATGATGCAACGTGAGCGAATTTTTATTAAAATAAAAAAAATCTAAAAAAAAATTAATGTATTTAAATTTTTAGTTTAAAAAAAAGGAGAGAGATCGTCTTCGCCCATGTGACATCACGTGACTAAGTTCTTGCATCTGACTAGGATTTCAATATGATATGTCAGCGAAATTTGGTCAGAATCGGTAAGAACTAAGAAGAGTATATAGCAAATCTAAAAGTAATTTCAAGAAGTCACACGTTAAAAAGAAAAAAAAGGCCTATAACAAAATGACCATAAAATTCAAAAACTTGGTACATTATTATTAATCCATTTTATTATTAGACGTGAAAATACATAAATCTAAACCATTACACACAACAAAAGATTAAAATAATTGTGCATCAATTCATCAGTCTTCATCTAAATTTGGTCGACTTTTGAAGTGTACCAACCTTGCCAGGTCCAAGAATCAAGAGGGGGTCAGAGGCCAGGCGAGTAGATAATTGGATTTTGATATAGGATCGTCTTTAATTCAAAATACTTCAGTTCTCTCAAATTAACATGTACGTTAATGTTTTTTTCTTTTTTTTATAAGCAAACAATAATTGTATTAATTGGAGCACAGTGGGTGCTCAACCAAATACATTTAATGGACTTGAACAAGATTTAAGAGTCATTTACAGTAGAGTTAGCAATACAAGACCATGGGTCAGAAGACCAAAAAGCAAAATCAAACAACCGTGATCCTTTAGCACTGCAGAACCATCTCCATGATCTTATTTGAATTGAGTCCATGAGTTGTATAAAGCTAAGGTTTTTCGGAAAATCTAAAGTCATTTCTTATAAGCCATATTAACCATACAATTACAAGCCAAAACATTAAGTACCTTAGGATTAGATAAAGTACCTTATCCCTTATGCAATATGCCCTGCCTAGGTGGACTGGGCAGGGCCAACCTTCTCAACAATGCTTAATGATGATGCGCAGGAATCACGAAGTGTCTAGGAGGGACAACCGTTGATTAAGCTAAGTGATACACTTAGGTCCTGTTTAGAAGAGCTTATTTTAAGCTTAATTTGACTTATCTTATCTCATAAGTATTTATTAAAGTGTTTAGGAAAACTTATAAAAGTGGCTCATTACAAAATATAAACTCTATATACTTATTAAATTTTGATAAGCCCACAATACAAGCTTATGCACTACTGCAGCTTTCGAATCATGGTAAGGGTATTTTTTCTCTTTTTTATTTTTCAGAACCCTTGTTCTCTTTATTTGTTCGGTGGTTGTTTGGTGGTTGCCTCTCCCCGTGTTTGGTGGTTCTCTTCCCCTTTGTTCGGTGGTTGTCTCTCTCCCTCTATTCGGTAGTTCTCTCACTTTGTTCCCTCGCTGTTCAGTGGTTGCTCTTTGTTCCCTCTCTTTATGTTTCCGTTCTTACAAAAACTGCATTAAGTATTTGCAGTTGTACACCTTCTTCTAATTTCATGATGTATAAACGAAAAATGTGACAAGAAATAACGAGGATAGGTTGGACCCCCTTTTTATGATTTTTTTTTTACTTTGTGGTTCTTTTAATTTTTACTGCACTTGTTGCTATGTAATCAAAGTTTGGTTCACTTTTACTTGATTTTTTCACTTTGACGATTTCTAATTTCACTGTTGGTAACACACACGGCAGTAACATGTAGTGATGCAAAACCTAATAGTTAGTTCACACAAAATTTTGCAAGTACTTTATGTAACATCCTTGTTTTTGTTCTTTGAAAAGAAGAATCTATAATGTATAGGCAAGTTATAACATGGTGCCTAAAGTCAAGGTACCAACTATGAGGGCGTTATTGAAATCCGTAGGATGGTTGGTGTATTAATTTAAGGGGTGAAATTTTGTACTCACATTGCTTTCAACCGGTGATCTTCAATAGCTGGGAGTTTGCAAATTTCAAGTTCCGTCCCGTTATCCCCTCCTCCGTTATCCCCTTTATCAGTAAAATTAGGAATGGGCCTTATGTTTTGGAGTTTTTCACTAAAACAGCGGATGAGTGATATTTTTCACTAAATTAATAGTAATATCACTAAATATTACTCCGTCCTGTCTTTTATACAAGACTCTTTTGGAGTTTTTATTTTGATCTTATTTATAAGATCTCAATTCATTTTTCAATAGCATTTAATTACTTCATTCCACAAACATCTCTATTAAGTCAACAATTTTTACAGTTCCAATAATAATTATAGAGATATTTTTAAAAAAGTATATCAAATTTTCACATTTCCAATGTCACTAACAAATTTAACCACTTTCCCTGGTGGGACTAAAAAACCTCAAAAGAGTCTTATAAATAGGACCAGAGGAAATATTAAGGAAGTTAGTTGAGTGTATTTTATTTTTTCAAATTCATAAAAAAATAGACTACTTTAGTAAATTTACATTGGGAATAAAACAAAAATCAAATGATTCAACCACATTATGAGGATATTTTAGAAATGATTGTATTAAGAATAGAAAGTTAATTAATTTTTGCTTATATTAGTGGAGTGTTTTTTTTGCTTATAAATGAGACCAGAGGGAGTATCTTGTTTGCAATTTTTTTTATCTATTGAACGAACTGAAGTTAAGGCCAAAAATACTCCCTCTGGTCCTATTTATAAGACCCTTTTGGAGTTTTTTATTCCCACAAAGGAAAGTGATAAAATTTGTTAGTGGCATTGGAAATGTGAAAATTTAATATACTTTTTCAAAACTACCCCTATAATTATTATTGGAAATTTAAAAAGTGTTGACTTAATAGGGATGTTTGTGGAAAGAAGTGATTAAATGTTATTGAAAATTAAAATGAGATCTTATAAATATGACCAAAATAAAACCAAAAAAAATCTTATAAATAGAACCAGAGAGAGTAATATTTAATGATATTACTATTAATTTAGTGAAAAATATTACTCAATCCGCTGTTTTATTAAAAGTCCTTATTATAGTACTTTTTTAAAAAAAAATAATGAATGACAGTTTTATAAGTGTTGAACTGTTGATGCCGTAATTAGCTTTTGTGTATAAATATGAAGATGAAATCTGACAAGAGGTGGTCATGAAATGGAAAACAGGGTTAGTTTTTTAATATAAGATAACAAAGTTTTTATTACTACCATTTTTTTTTGTTTTTTATTGTTTTTGCATAAAAGTCCTTTAACATATAAAACTGGCGCCAAGAGTGATGAAACCGGCACCATGGATGTTCCTTTGACTTTGGGCACCATGCTATAAGGTCCCTTTTATGGTAGCATGTTGCATTAACCATGATAGAAGTGTTTCTTCCACAAACGACTAATTGGCAACACGAGGGGCATTGAAACATTGAGATACTAAATTGTGTCCTAAAGATAATAGCAAAACTCAACAATATGAAGCTCAAAAATAAAATCCAAGGGAGTAAACAAGTCATACACCCCTGAACAAATGCAGAGTAAATCATCCAGAAGGGATCTTAACCCCTAACCAACAACACAAAAGAAGACAAGGACACAATATCCTATAAAAACAAGCACATTGTTACATTTTGTTTTATTAATTGGGCAAGTGACGCTGTTCAAAAATAAATAAAATTGGGCAAGTGATTTTTAACCACTTTTATTGAGATATTTGTTGTTATGTTGCTTTTTACTGTATTAAACCTTGTTACTTATATTATTACTTTTTTGGTAGGGCTCTAAGTTGTTTTAATTTGCGATGGTGGTTTTTATTTGACATGATTGTTTTTATTTTCATTTATAAAACTATTCTAAATTGATAGTGTATTTTTTTTGTCAGTGTTATGTTAGAAAGACCTCTAAAATGGATTCAAGCCAAGTTCAAGGGAATGGAAACAATAATGGTACTGGGAAACGAGCTCAAGCTGAATGGTACGATAAAAATCACGACAAACTTGTTAAGGCGTGTCTTGAACAAGTAAAGGCTGGAAATAGGTCATACAAACACTTCACTAAACAAGGGTGGGCAAATTTGATCAAATGTTTTAACCAACGGTCGGGATTATCTTATGAGTACAAAGAATTGAAAAATAAGTGAGATATTTTGGGCAAAGATTGGACTTTGTGGTCAAATCTTAATGGAAAAGAGACTGGTATTGGATGGGATGATAGCAAACAAACTATTGCTGCAAGTGAAGAGTGGTGGGCTGCCAAAATTAAGGTAATTTCATTTCTCAAATATGTACATGTATTTATTTATACTCTTTTTATCTAGAAGTATTTTTATGCTTCTTTGTTATATGAGAATTGAAAACTTGCATGCAAACACCAGTCTTCTTTGTTAAAAGAAATGAAGACTTCAAATTCTTTTATTTTAGCTTTATCCTAGCGTTGCAAAATTTAGAAAGCGAGATCTAAGAAATTTAGAAGAAATGGAATTGTTTTTCAAGGATACTGTGGCCACTGGTAGTCAGGCTTGGACACCATCTCAAGACACATACAAGGAAAACAAAAGAGGTACCAATGAACCAAACAAACCAATGACTGAGGAGCATGCTGCGGAGGATCCAGGTGTGCAAGGGAATGACTATGATGAGAACATTTTAGATTTGACAATTGATCAAAGTACTTCTACTCAGAAGCCAATAAGGAAAGGGGTGTGAAAGATAACAAAAGAGGTAGTATTGGGCACCGAATGTGTGAGCAGTTTGATCGTATCATTGAAAGTACGAATACTGAAAAATCAGTTAAGAGTGATGTTCCTACACTTGCTGATTGCTTGGACATGCTTAAAAAATTGTCAGGTTTGGAGTATAATGGTGAAACACACATGATAGGTATCAGATTGATGAAATCAAAGTCTAATAGGGAAACCTTTGTTCTATTGAGCGACCCGAAAGTTCAACTGCATTGGATAAAGAGCCACACTTTGGCTGACGTATCTCATCGTTGATTTATCAATTGTATTGTTGCTTTGGCCAACTTGTTTTATGCTTTATTAAGTTTTAATTTAGAGTTTTTATAATTTTGGTTTGTGTTGTTAAGTGAAACTATTTGCACACATGACTTACAAACTATGACAAATTTGGTGTTAATTTGTTTTTTTATTTTTTGTTTTAATGATTATGAAAGCGAATAATGTTATTTTATTTGTACATGTATATTACTACAAGTGAAGTTGATACTACTTGTACAAATGATCAAAGAAAATTATTTTTTAATCATTATATGATTATAAATTTTAATCTAATAATCAAAAAATTAATTTTTAATTATGATATGGTGTTACACATGATAATAAAATTTAATATTACATTCAATATGTTAATTTTAATTTATAATTGATTTTTAAGAATTGTAATAAGTGCTTATAAGTTTTTTAATGTAGTAGTGCATCCAAACACTTTAATTGTATAAGTACTTTTCAAAGTGTGCATCCAAACATAAACAGCTTATTAATCTTAAGCGCTTATATTATAAGTACTTCAATAAGCTGTTTACCCAAACGGGACCTTAATTGTATTTTATAGGCTACAAGATCGTAGATTAAGGTTGGTGTGGTAGACAGGTTCATTCTTGGGGTGCCAAGCTAGAGAGTTGAGACACATGGTTAAGCGCAATCAGCCACATTCTGATTATTCTTTACATATGATTGTAGATTATTCTTTACATATGATTGTAGATAATGTAACGCAGATGGATTGCGACTGTCAATATATATTAACACGGGTCTTTTCAGTATGCTTTGTCCTCACTCGCAGATTTTCCCTATATATTAACACGCATACACCAACCTCCCTTTCATTCCTAAACCCATACTACTCACTTCCACTCATCTCTCATCCCCCCCCCCCCCCCCCCGCCTTATTGTCATCACCGCTTTTTGTTTCTCTTTTTTTTCCTCATTGTATTTATTTCGACAAACCAGTGTCGGAATTATTTTTCGACATGGGGTATCAGAAATAACTTACAGTGAGACAATATCTTCCTTCTCTCTTATACCTTACCCCATTACAACTCTATTTCAACATACAAACATATTCAACACATTGTTTTTTCATGGTTATTTCATGTTTCTCCACCATTGTTTTGTATTTTTTTTAATATTCCGACATACATACTCGTGTCGGAAAAATTCCGACATTGGTTCGTCGAAATAACTACAGTGACGAAAAAAAGAGAAACAGAAAAAGACTACCTTCAACATCTTTTCCATATTTGTCTTTTAGTTACTTTCAACAAATTTTGAGATTTGAAAATGAGAGGTTTCTAAAGTTATTTGAAAGGGAAGATGAAGAGGTTTGGAGTTTGAAGGGGAAGACGAGAAGGTTTGTGGTTTGAGGTTTGAAAGGGAAGATGAGGAAATTTGAGGTTTGGAGAAAAGAAGAAGAAAGAAGAGTTTTTTTTTGTCATTTTACGATTAAAATGGGTGTTAGGACTGAACCGTGGGATTTGGAAACTTAAACTTATAATACGTATCTCTTCATTCAAAAATTGGAGGTCTATGAAAAAAAAAGTTTAGTTTGAAGACATTAAAAAAAATGCTTTGCTTTTCTTTGGCCACCTTTATAGATAAACACTATTAAAAGTAGGATTAAAAAACAATCGTAAGGATTGTAGAGGGTGGGGGGACAAAGATCGATGACAGGCCCAGGGTCGTTATCAATTAGCAATTCAACGAATGAACGAACGTAAAAGCCCTATATGTATAGTGAGGTTGGTGGCATGGCCTTTAAATCCGCTATTACTTCAATTGCTAATTTATTTAATTATTGTTCTCCTTTCCTCTCATTAATCACTAATCTTTTGGAAAAATTTTCAATATGAAATGAATCACACTTCGTCTTTTGTCGTTAGGCGAGTTCCAAAAGAATAAAATTAACAAATACAACACGCATGTCCCCTGTTACTTTCGTCTTTGTTTTCTCTGTGGTGTTACATATATATTATTAATTATAATCTCAAAGATGTTGAAAAACGTTAGGGTTCACTTGACCATGACCAATGGAGGGGTCATATTCGCCATTTACAACAATATTATGAGATTCTCATTTCTCGATCCCTACCACCTTGCTTGTCTCCCTGCACATAGTTAAATCTAAAATTGGCCAATTTTTTGCTTCGAAATCGTCTCTCACTAACAACATTCGTGCTTCAAATCCTGATGGTTTACATGATACAGCATCTAAATTAAACCTGTGCTTGTTTTAAGAGATGGTTATCGGAAAGCAAATGAATTAAAGTGAAAACTTATTGGTACTTAATAGGGGTCTTTTTTGGTACATGGTAAATAGAGGTTTTCTAAATGTATGTGTTTAACATTCCAAAACATAAAAATTTTCTAGTGCGTTTATTATTTGGAAAATGATATTTTTACAGCTTTTTTATCTGGATTTTTTTAACCTATGTAGCTGATACATAAGTTAATCATATTTTAAAAAATAAATATTTGTTGGAAACTAAACATTTAAAAATTAAAAAAAATAATTATTTAGTTATCTAATACAAATTTATCATTTCTATTCTATTATTCTATGCATAGGGTTAGGCATGAAAACAGGTTGGGTTTTGGGCTGGTTTCACCAATGCTAACCTGCATCTATTAAGAGTGGGACAAATTCGAGTGCAATCTTAAAAAAATGACTATAGAAAAGTGAAACTCAAATTTATTCGCATCGAAATATAAAGACCATATACCGTAAAAACTTCAAACGATTCAATGATATTACTGTGACAAGGATAAAATAAAAAAATTCCATGAGTACAGTTTCAAAAAATAATATTATAAAAAAATAATTTATAGCACCTATGAGGAAGATGTTAGATTTTGATTATTTTTCTAAAAATATAATTTAAAATTATAATCTGCATTGACAATCAAACACATCATGTTATAATTGTTTTTGAAAAAAAAACTCAAAACATAATTTTTATCTAAACTAAAGAATAGCTAAGTGAGTAAATTATGGGACACTGCTTATTTTTGTTAAAAGAAAGTTGATTTGATGTACGAATTAATTAAAAAAATATTGTTTTTACCAAAATCCTTCCGGAGGGAAATTAAAGGCAGATAATATTATTTAGGCAAAACCACTAGATTGGTCATGTAAGTTATTTTTTAGTTGCAATTTCGTCATTTAATTTTTTTTCGTTTCAAATAAGTCCTGAAGTTATTGTCTTGTAACAAATAAGTCATTTCTGTTAATTTTCATCATTAAGTGTCACGTGTCACTTAACTAATGGTGCCACGTATTAAAAAAAATGGTTTAATGATTTTTTTTAAATTTTTTTTAATGGTGACACGTGTCACTTAATGGAAAAATTTAACAGAAAGGACTTATTTGTTAAACGACAACAACTTCAGGACTTATTTGAAACGAAAAAAAGTTAAGGAATGAAATCGTAACTAAAAAATAACTTAAGGGACCAATCTAGTAGTTTTGCCTATTTTTTTATGTTGCAAGAATTACTATTTTCTTCAGCTAAAAGGCAAAGAAATTATAGGAAATGTTTTGTACGTTACAAGAATCATAATGCAAATATCAGCTGCAGCCTGCAAGTCCTGTTGGAGATTTTCTTAGAATTAATATACATTCATCAATAACATAAATAAAAATAGGTTTAATTATGTTTTACTTCTTGAATTTAGGTGCTCTGTATTGGTCATAATTTTCTTTTAATGTTTTAGATCCATGAACTTTCCTCAAACATTTGGAAATGATTCTTTCGTCATTTAAGTGATAATATGGTCGACGACATGATACGTTAATGACATCGTTAGGAATTAAAATCCATGTGACACGTTACTAATCAACGTGGCTAATGTGACGTTGTCGTCGGACATATCATTATTTTTAGTCATGAAAGAACCAATTTCAAATATTTGAGCAAAGTTTGTGAATTTGAAACATAAAAAAAATAATTTAAGAACCAGTTCAAAAATAAATATCTAAATTCGGGGCTAAAACTTTAAATAAGCAAGAAAAATATACAAATTCCATTTTCCGTTTCCTTAATTAGTCTGGCATGGAAACTTTTCTGCTGAGCACACAATAATATATTAGTGTGAAAGATAGAAAGGGAAAAGGAAGGTGTGTGGACCAAAAACCCAAACAAGAGTCTTTTCTATACCTCACGCTTGATAATTTGAAAATTGAACCATCTCCCAAACAAGGACAAAAGAAAATGAAAGAGAAAAGAAAGCATATCTATGTGCCGTAATATGTGTCCTATAGTTGAAGAAGAAGTTTTGTAGTACTTTTTCTTTTGGGCATTTTCTGCATGAAATTCAAGTACATGAAAACAACAATAAAAACAACAGAAATATAAACTGATGCCTCGTCTGTTATTTTTGCCTTAGATGAAAAACTGGTCACTTTCTTTCTACTTTTTACCTTTACCCCTTGATTAGTGACGAAATCAATATGCAAAGCTTACGTAATTATGAGCCCTTTTAAGATTCCATTTTGACTTGCCTAAAGCTATAAAAGTGTTGCATTTGTACTCATGCATGTTTGATGAAGAGCCTATGTATGTGAGAAATAATTAATTTGTTCCGGACCCATGATCTATATATAATACATTTTCATCATCGATTTATAAATTCATAATTTTAACTTATTAATACATCATTAGTATTAAAAACATTTATATTGGATAATTGATATACGACCAATTGATAATTTCTCTATTAACTTGGTTCACTTTTGTACTCATGCATGTTTGAGAGGAGCCCATGTCGTGGTGGACGACTTCCTTTTAGTAATAAAGAGTGTTGGTGCAATAGGACAAGCCGAGCCATGGGGCTTCACCTTACTCTACAAACCGACAAACCACGTGACACAAAGATGAAGAGAAGATGATAATTTGAAACTTGACCTTATTGATCATCATGATCTTATACAAGATGATATAAAGTAAGGTCCTTATAATTGCAGTTAGAAGAAAGAAAGAAAGAAAAATAAAATTAAATGATTATCAAAGTCGCCAATGAACATGAGTTTTCAATTCCTCTAGACGTGCACCAAGGACCCCCGTAAAAAAATAATAAAGGTTTATAAAAAAAATAATGGTAGACATCGTGATTAAGCAAAGACCCATGGTTGACAATACCACCCCATCTAAAACTTCAACCTTTTCTTGTATATATCCATCTCACGTATCTTAATCAATTCCCTTAAAATCCTGTATATACTTTTTTTTTTTTTTACTTTTTGTCTTCTTTTGAAGAAAATTTAGGGAGAAATGAGGTTCTTCTTGTGTAAGGTCTTTGACTCATGCATGCTACAAATTTCTCCGAGATCTTAATTATACTTGTATTCACGTATACATAACCTATCAATAAAATATATTACAATCAAGAATAGAACCCAACATAAGTAAAATGTGCAGTGTATACTAGTAAGTGGTAACATTATCACATTTAACAGTCTGCAATGATAATCCTTTGACTTAAAAGAAGAACTAAACATGATATACGATGAAAGGCTAATTATTTCTATTTTAATAATTGAACAAGGGAGAAAGAAAAGTGATAGTTCAGGAACAACTAATAATGTCTGGATGGAAGAGGAAACTAAAAGGAGTTGGATTTTATTTTAATTTATTGAGCTAGGCGGATGTGTTTGACACGTGGCATAGTGGTTCGGAGGACGATGATGACAACAATGATGATGTGGAACGAGCAAAGTTCCAGAGGTCAATCTCACTGGTGTAATCCTGATTGGGACTAATGAAAGCAGCAACAGAAGCAGAAGCAGCAGCCCTTGTGTGTGTTGATGCTGATGATGATGATGATCGGAGGGTAGGGAATTGCAGATCATGGTCACTAGTGCAAAACCCCATAGAAGGGCCATTCAGCTGAGAAGCAACGAGTCTATCAAGGGCTGCCCAGTTTGTAAGGCCACCAGATCCTACCATCATTGATGATGATGATGATGATGCCTCCATTGGATTATGATGATGATGATGATGATGAACCATGTTATTAGTGAATGACCCTTCATTTTCTGTGACCATATCTATAGGAATAATGGGATGGTACCCATTATTAGTAATGGTAGTATTGTTGTCATTATCATTAGTGTTATTTTGGTGGCTCTCCATGCTAGTGGATTTTGGACTCTCTAGGCTTGGGAGTTTCATGAACCTGTTGTCACGGTAGTTTCCGTTATTATTGTTGATGATACCTGTGTCAAAAGGCCTGCTGGCATACCTTCCAAAGTTGTAATTATTGGCTTCATAGTTCTCTTCCTTGCAACCACCACCCCTTCCCATTTGCTGAAGGATTTGCTCCAAAGCTCCCTCATCACAAGAATCAAACAAATGGCTTCTTCTCCCTTCCCCAGAGATGGAAGAGGCTAAGGGACTGTCTAGGGTTTTGAGATGGTTCTTCTTCTTGAATATTCTACACACCACCCACCCTTCTTCTTGGCCTCCATCTCCCATCACATTGGACACCTAAATTTGTCACAATAAAAATTAGAGACAGACATATGGAATGTATACAAAATTGATAAAAAAAAATAAAAATAGGCGAACGACAAATATAAATATTACATAACAATATACAATATTCAAATATAACATTATTATTTTTTTAAGCAAAGTTTTTGACGAGAGTAAGATTTGAGAAATCAAACCACCGATAATTCATTAAATAATATTTTTATAGATTGAACCCATAATTTTCAACTTTCAAACTTCAAAAGTTTGATATATGACCATATAAATTACATACACTTGTCTCAAATATTGTATAACATTATGTTATATAGTCTATTATCTATTATGAAAAAAAAACTTAGTTTAGTTATAAGTTAAATTAATAATGAGGTACATGGATTGAAGCATCTTTGTACTCTATAAATAAAATTTAAATTTGTTTGTATGTAAGAAAATGATATTAAAATTAAAAACTAGAATTTACTGTAGTAATAGTTGTTGGTTGAGTTGCTTACAATAGTGGTGTCGTTGGTGTTATTGTCGTCTAGTCTATATTCATGCATGATCCAATCAGATTTTTGGCCATGAGGGGCTCGGCCTTTGTAGAAAACCAGAGTCTTTCTCATTCCAATCCTCTTCCCGTTGCTGTATATCACCTTGTCACGGCCGGTGGCCTTCCAGAAGCCTGCAGCCGTGGCGCGATTTGTACGAGTTCCGGTGGGATACTTCTTGTCTTTGTGGCTGAAAAAGTACCAATCATTTTGTGGTGTGGTTCCTATTTTGCACTTCTCTGCAAAACAAACCCATCAAATTCATCATGAGAAAAATCTAGTCATGGGAGTATATATTATCATCCTTCATCATGCTGAGTGAACATTGATTTGGAAATCGAGAGATGTCTTCCTCTTGCTAAACAACACTCGGAATTGATTTTTCGAGAGGAGGACATCTCTCCATCATTGGTTTCTTCATCCGGTATAAACATCTTGAGATTTTTCAAGTATAAATTGTGTTGGTAAAAAATTTTTTGTATCAAATAATAATTGATGGATCGAAACACATATAAGTGATAAGATCCATTATCTTAATATTTTAGGTCAAGATATAGTATCTGACCCATTTATATATAACCTCAATTGACTCATCATTTAAAATCTTTCTTTATTAAGCTACCTTGTCTTTTTAAGATAATGTTCCAAATAAAAAGTAAAAAAAAGAAAAAAAAAGAGAAGAAATTTAGCTAGCTACTAATTGTGTTGAACTATCACCTTGTATGTCCCATGGCTCAAGCTTGTTGAGATCAACATCACGAATCACATCGAGGTCAATCTTCTCATAGGAAACCTTCTTCCTCAAGTAGTATTGAAGAAGCTCTTCTTCGGTTGGATGAAACCTGAAACCAGGAGGCACTTGAGATTGTCCATTCACTGATATACTCATGTTTTCCGGCATTAATTTAGGGAAATAAACTAAGTGAGAGTGATATGATGTACAGTAAGAAAGAAAGAAAGATAGCTAGCTAGTGGTTCTAGATCCACCAGGGACCCAAAGAGCCAGAGAGATAATGCATTCAAAATAGGTACACTACAAGGAAAGAAAGGAAAGGTAATGAGGGTGGTGCTTGTACCGGAATGAGTAGTATGTAAAGGGAGGACTATATATATGTGCTGGGGGACAGAAAGGACCAAAGCATACACGAGAGAAATTAATAGTTGTATTAATTTAAAAAATTAAAATATTGTTTGTTTCAATAGTTAAAGAGACACCAGACACCAATAACCAATTGGGTATTTGAGTCATGAACAAAAATCATATCATCACTTTTTACCTACATTTATGTCTATATCAATTTTATACAAATAATACAGTACTTCTAAGTAAAAACTAATTTTAATGAGCAGCCACAAAATTATTTTAACCAAATCAAATATTTTAAATTTGATTCTATAGAAATAAAATGTATTTTTTCTGGTCTCTAATATAAAAAAAATAAGACATATTTATCTGGGTATTAAATATAAAAAAAAAGTTAACTAATTTTTTAATCCCAATACAATTATTCCTAAAATATTCCTAGAAAATAGCGATTTCATTTAATCTTTGTTTCATTCTCAATACAACTTTCTTAAAGTAATTATATTATTTTTAATTCGATAAAACTAAACTTTCGGTTACTTTTTTAATAAAAGATTGGAGGGAGTACAATTTTTTTATACAGGAATAAATGTACTCCATCCGATTTGAATATAAGAAAAAAATAAAATAAAAATCACGTTTAGTAAGAAATTTAGTTGATTGTATTTAATTATATCAAATTTATTAAAAATAGAGGTATTTTAGAATAGTAGTATTGAAAATGAAATAAAAATTAAATGGAATAACAAATTTCTAATTATGTTTTAGAAAAGTAATATTGAGAATGAAACAAAATGTAATAAAGTTAGTTAATTTTACTTATATTTTAAACTAAATTTTTTTTCTCATACTTTAAACCAGAAGTGTACAATAATGTATTAAATACTACATCCGACTCGAATTATAAGCAAAAATAACTAATTTTATGCTGCTTATAAAAAAAAACTAATTTTATGGTAGTTGATCGTATTTAATTTTCTCAAATTTATAAAAGAATAGAAGTATTTTTAGAAGATTACATTGGGAATGAAACAAAAAATAAATAAGTTAACAATTTTCTAGGATGTTTGAAGGAATTAGCATTGAAAATGAAATAAAATTTAAGAAAATTAGTTAATTTTGTTTATATTTAAAAAAAGACTTAATTATGTCACAAGTCCCTGAATAAGTGTATCTGACAAAAGTACCCAAAATTTCAGGGAGTGAGATAAATATATATTTCCAATTGGAAAGATTAATTGGTAAAAAGAATTTTAAGGGTGGAATGTGACATGAGGCTCCCTATCATGTATCACATACAATGAAGTGTGGGGTTAGTTTTACTATGCTGAGAAGTGCCACCTACCAAGAAAGACGGGAAAGGAGAATTTACAGTTGAGGGAAATTTGTTTGTGGGGTCCATTTCTATGCGGTATCACTTGAGAGGGCCCCATTGGGATTGACGTTGTGGGCAACTTAGAAGAGTAAGGGCGAATGCCCACATCCACAATGCGACCCCTGACCTTAAAATCTCCATGGAAAAGCACACTCTCAAACAACCATGGACCATGGCCAAAATTAACCTATCTCATTTTTTTCTCTAGAGACTAGAGACAGCTACCTCTTTCTTCACCTTTCTTTTATCCCTTTCTCTTTCATGTTTGGCTTGGGCAACCACCGCAACAAGAAAAAAAAAAGAATCACGGGGTAGGACCCGTCAGATGATGAAAATAAGAAAAATGTGATGGATGGCAACAAGTTACTAGATGCTTATGTTAAAATATAGTAGGATATTTTATTGATAAATGATATTTTTTATATGTAAAAATAGGATTGCTTTAATCTACAGTTGATATATGGTAAGAGATCAAAGAAAATATCTTTTTTTTAAGAGATTAATCTAGAGTTATTTTAAGTTATGCATTAGCTGCATATGATAAATCAATTTTAAAAGTACAGTAAGTTAATTTTGAAAAATGATATATTTAGTATATCAAGAAATAATTTTTAGTTTTCTTACACAAATTTACTTTTTTAACTTAATCTATGCATAAGATGTATAGGTTAAAAAACTCTTTTTATGAAAGACTTAAATATTTAAGATTTAATTTATCTATGTTTTTGGTTTTTAAAAATTAAGTGTGTTTTGATTTTAATCCATAAAAGTTATTTTGACCGAGACTAATCATTAAATTTTCAAATGTTTTGGTTTTAGTCCCGCCGTTAGGAAAAATCTGTCGTATGCGAATGTGGCCAGCGGAACACCGTATCAGCGGCCACGTGTTGTAGGTGATATGACGTGGATGATAAAGACCCACAAATGCAAAATGGTCACATACACAAAATGATTCCATACGCAAAATTTTGCGTTCATGGACCTGAATTATCCCTGTCACACCATCTAGTTAGCGCCATCTCATGCCACGTTGTCGTTGAAGTTGTGTCTTGTTAACCTCATCAACAAATAATAGATTTTTTTTAACGGAGGAGAGCAAAACCAAAATATTTGAAAAATTAAGGACTAGTCCTAGTCAAAATAACTTTTAGGGACTAAAACAAAAATATACACTAAACTTTTAGGCACCAAAAACATAAATAAGCCAATATGTAAAACTGAAAATGTAGTGAATTTATATTTTCAAGATATTTTTATCATTTTTTTATATGCAAATGTAAATAAGTGCTTTTGATGCATTTGTTAAGAAAGCAAACATAGCAAAAATTTATGCGAAAATGTCATTTTTTGTATTCTTGAGACATGAAAAAATACAATCTCATAATTATATTTCAAGTAATGGTATTCTTAATAAATATCGAAGGACACCCGTTAAAAAGACTTTTTTAATACTTCAAAAATTAAAGTTAAGTATTCCCATGAAAATATCATTACTCCCTGGTTCTATATTAATTAAGAAAGTTGGTTAATTTAATTAATAGTTTTGGAAATATGAACATTTGATATGTATTTTTAAAACTACCCCTATTAATAATATTGAGAATCTAAGAAGTGTTATGTAAATAAGGGTGTTTATGGAAAAAAATATTTAATTATTATTGAAAATTGGTATAAAATCTTATAAATAAAAGCAAAATAAAAATATCAAAAGGTCTTATAATTAGATAAAAAATAGTCAGACGGAGGAAATATATATATATATATATATATATATATATATATATATATATATTCCGAACTTTGCCGATTTGAAAAGAATAAAAGTAAACAAGTGCATTAGAGTGAGTTTTCTTGTTTTATTGTTGATAAAGAAAATAGTGTACATTTCTTCATGTTCAAATACATATTTATGGCTTCGAATTTGGCATTGCCTCGTTTTGTTTCATACGCGTACATAGGGTTGGCAATGGTTCGGGTGGGTCCAGGTAATGGGATACCCGGATTCGAATCCGTTCATAAATTACTGAACCTAGACCTGGACCCACGCGAGTACCCTCTTCGGGTATCCAGACGGGTTTTGCGGGTATCCATTAGCAATTTTTTTAAAAAAAAAAATTATTTTGTAAATTAATTTCTATGTTTTTTTATAGACCGAGAGATCCTTAATACATCATTACACACTCTACTTAATATTAATCCCTACCACCATTAAACACTCGTAGACATCAAAGAAATTCTCTCGTTAAACACAAACGTACTAAAATTATATATATATATATATATATATATATATATATATATATATATATATATATATATAATGCATATATGTAAATATGAACGAGTCCAGATACCCACGTTATCCATTGCGGGTATTACCCGCTGGTCCGGGTCCAATTGCCATCCCTACAAGTACATCATACTTTGTCGCTCTTGCTCACTCTATTTTTTGTTTTTGTTTTGTTGTCATTTGTTTTTCTCTCTTCATTATAGTTGTCAACTTTTTTTGAAAATATTAGTAGTCAAAATTAATTAATTAACATGCGTTAATATAATTAAAGTTACAAGTAAAAGATGTATATCATTACTTGTGATTTTTTTTTTCTGGATAGTAAAGCAAAAACAAAGCAAAAAGGAGTACTAGCTACTCTTTTACAAACAAAACTCTCACAGCATCTGGGATATTCTGAAATGAGATTATTTTGTAAAATGATAAAGTAAGAACTTATCTATTTTTAGATTATTTAGTATATTAGGATTAGGATCAATATGAAGCATTTTATCAAATTAATTATTGGCAAACAAACTCTCTTTGAAGGATCCAAATCTCATTGCTCAGGTAACAAATCCATTAGAAACTATCTATACAATATTCTATGCATGTTAACAGAACATGGATGTGCCAGTTTAAGGTTTTTTCCTTATAAAACATCCCCTTCCCCCTTCAAAACTCTGACCAAGTTTCTTATTATAGGCAGACAGTATTTATATTGTTTTTTAAGGGAAAGGAGAAGGTCATGGTGCATTTTTGAGAATTTAATTCAGACACCCATATTTAAAATTTTGTAAGTGAATCCACTGAGCTGATTATTTGAGTAAAACAAAAAGAAAAAAAAGCAAATTTTCAACCTGCTAGTAGTAGATTATCTCGATAAAAGTGAAGCATGATTCCTGAGAAATGATTATACTTATAATCATAAGGAAATCATGGAGGATTTTTGTCCATAAATAAAAAATCAAGTACTCTTTTCAGGAAGATAGTTGCCCTACTGAATCTCAATCTCAAACAAGTGACATAACAACTCCTTTGTAGGTGAATTCGAAGAAGAAAAAGATAAGTGAGATTCTTGAAGAATGTGATGTGGGGATTGGTGAAATGCAAACTCCTAAATTGTATGGAACAAAACACAAGAGGCATGCAAAGGATGCAAGTGGAAAGGAGAAAGAGAAGTAAAGGTGCAACATTCTTCAAACAATTGTTTAGTTTTGCTATTTCAGTGTAACTATGATAAATTTATATGACATTTGACTTTTGTTTGCAATTTTCATTTCAGTATTCATTGAAGTTGGTCATCAAGGAGTAATCGAAGTTTCTGAATGTTGTTTTGGTTTATGATTTTGAAGTGTTAAGAGTTATATTGTATTTGGAATTTTGCGACATTATGTTATTTTATATTTCATTCACAAACTAAACATGGTTAAGTTTAAATGTTTTTTCGGTTTCACCTTGACATTATGTTATTTTGCGACATTATTGTTCTTTTTGTTTTTTCTTATATGTTTTAATATTATCATCTACCATGTTAATTAAAAATAGCATAAAAAATTTAGTTTTTTGATAGCCAATCTAATGCCCGTGCGACCGCACGGACTTACTTACCAGTTTTTAAAATATAAGAAGTAGGATTTGAATATTGAATTTTCACGTGAAGTCATTAAGCAATCAATAAGATCCGCCCCCGGAATCAGTGACCTTATCGTTGTAATCACATTAAAAAAAATGGAATTACTATATATTGTAGTGCAATTAGTTATGGACCACAATCATATTAAACATACCTTCGGCATCTTCAACAGAATCCACCTCATCAATAGCAGTAAACATGTTAAATTAACTGGTTATAGGTTTGGGCTAACCGGTTAGGTAGTTAGTTTGTATTAGTTATAATATTGCTTAACCAATTAGCTTAGTTCGTTTTGCTCAGTGAGTCACACAGTTAAGTTGGTTGCTTTTGGCGCCAATTCTTGGTGGCTAGCTGGTAGTTTCAATAATGTATATAACTCTTCATTTTTGCATGTGCACTATAAGATAACTAATCTTCCTTTTACAATCACTAATTTCTCTCAACTCAATTCTCTCAATTCATCATTTACCTTCTCATTCTCTTGCTTCATTCTTCATCTTACGAAGTTGCAAATCCCGGCTTCAATCCTCGTTATCTTCAAATTCTTTTGCTTCGGTATTTCCCAATTCTTTTATGGTATCAGAATTTAGAGCTTTGTTGCACACTCAACAATGTCAAAATCATCTTCTCCAAGATCAAACAATCACAATGAAGACAACAAAACAAATCCATCTCAATCCAGGATTTGTGTACTATCTTCAGCCTTATGAAAATCCCGGTGCAATCCTGGTTTTACCTCTATTGAATGAAGACAATTACCATTAGTGAAGTCGCGTAATAAAGATGAGTCCCATCTCAAAGAACAAATTAAGTACGTATCATTGATGGAACAATCGAAATGCCTCATACAAAAAGTTTCCTGTTCTCACACTACTAGAAAAAAGGCTTTTAAAATCATAGTTTTAAAATCAGTCTCTTTAAAGTCAATGTAAAAGAAAACGCGATGACATTTTTGTAAATAAAATTACACTTTTAATATCGGTTGTGAGTATGACCAAGTTAGAAAGTATTTTTTAAAAAATACTTTCTAACTCGGTCGTTTTGTTGACCGATTTAAAAAAAATAAAAATAGACTTTTAAACTCGGCTCTTGTAACAAACGAGTTAGAAAGTCTTTTTTAACTCGATCGTTTCATTGACTGATTTAAAAAGTCTTTCCCCTAAAACAAAACCTTAGACTCAAACGCAAAAGCTCACCACTTCGAACAATACTGCTTCCCCTTCGAACATAACTCTGCGTTCTTCTTCCTCTCATTCTGCCACCGTCTCCACGGTTCTATCTCCGGTTCGTCTTCCCTCTGGTTCGTTGCAACAGCAGTTTGTCTTCTCTCTTCCGCCGCCGCAGTTCATGTTCCCTCTAGTTCATCTTCTTGGTTCATCTTCCCTCTGGTTCGCTGGTTCGTAAACCACCGTGTGTCGTTCTTCTCCTTGCACTGTGCACACTCAAACAAAGGCCACCAAGGTTTGTCTTTCTCCCTCTTTTCTCCTTTCTCTCTCTCTCTCTCATCTTTGTTCTCTCCTCCCCAATCGAGTTCTCTCTCTTCTCACATTTGTTTTCGCTTTCGTTTTGGAAGTTCCATTTAATTTTCGTTTTATTTTGTTTATGATTTCGACTCTATTTAGGGTTTGCATTTTGTATTCAAATTGATGATTGATTACAACCTTTTGATTCCCAATCTATTAAATCTCTTGTGTTCTTCCCTTTCTCTCCATTAGGGTTTCGTTTGTAACACTTTCCTCCTCAATCCACTTTCTCGATTGAAGCTCTCGTTATTTCGGTTTAAAGGTGTAGCCAAGAAGGAGGTGGATCTAGTAATTGATTTCAACTTTTGGTAATTGAATTTAATTATTATTCTACATTAGGTTTTTTTCTTAGTTGTTGGGGTCCAATTTCTTTTAGGTTTTGTCTGACGATGAATGTCTTTTTTGAAGGTGCAAAGAAGATGGAGGTGGTACTCACCAATCAGAACTGTCATATAATATGGTGATTTCGTGGATCCCAAGATCTGTAACTCCTCAAATTGAACAAAGAATTCTTTGGATTGATAAATCCAATGATGTGTGGAGAGAGTTGATTTGGGTCTAATATATGATGTTTTTAAGCATTAATTAACTCCCTTTTACTATGACTTTGGCTTATTTCTTGAGTAAATTTTAGGATTTTATTATGTTTTTAGGAAAGTTAGGTAATTTAGAATCCTTGAACATTTTGATCCGTTTTGGGTTTGATTTCAGGAATTTGAAGCTTAATTTGATGATTTATGCTTTGGAATGGAAAGGAGTTTTGAAGACCATGAGATTGGTGCTGAAATGGAGAAAAATGTTGTTCATAAATGTTGCCCATGAAGGGGTTTAAATGTCAGAGCTTGGGTGCAAAAAGTCAGAAAACAATTAAGAAAAACTCAACCAAGTGAGGGAGCCACCCGCCCAGGCGTGTGTGATGTTACGCCTAGGCGCGTGGTGCACGAGAAGAGGATAAGGAGTAGTTTTAATGCCACGCCCAGGCATGGGTATGCTGCGCCTGTGCGCGAGTTCTGACGAGTTGGGCTTATCAATATCGGTTTTTGAGGATTCTGATATAATTTAGTTTGATTCGTTTTAGGATTAATCTTTTTTATATATTCTGGGACTTAGCATTAGGTTTGGTAGCTTTTAGAGAAATAAGGAGATTGCATATTTTGCACTTAATAGGAAGAGAGAGTTAGAGGTAATTCCTTATTGTCTATGATAGGGAATCCTATTCTATTTCTTCTATTTATTCTTTTATAATGTGTAACTAAAACCCTTTGTAGTTAGGAACGTGGTGGATTTGTATGGATGAGTTTATATAATTTATGAATTGATGTTTTTCATTCAAATCTATTGTTTGGTTATGTTTTAATTCCAATTCATGAAAGTAGCTAATTTATGTTTTGTTTTGGATCTCTAATTCAACAAGAGACATCTGAGAGTTAGAATAGGCCGTTCAATCAAACATTATAACCACCTAGTGTGTAGACATATAGCTAGGGCTAATGGCTTATATGACTTAAATGTTCCAGTGTTTTTAATCAATGGTTATTCAAATGTTTAATCACTTAAGACATTAAGGGTTTCATATCGAATAAGAAATATAAATTCGCAGAGACATCTGGTTTTTATTACCTCTGGGATGTCATGGATTCAATGAAAAACAGAGATTCATAATTAATAAATAAGTCTTACAATGAAACTGAGTTCCTAACACCTTTTTCTATCTGTCTCACAAACCTTATTTTTAATTGATTTATTTTTAATTGGTTTGTTTATATTATTTTAAATAATTTGTAATAAAAACTTATAAATTTCTCTTTTAATTATACCTTTGGTGAGAATCATTTGGAAACAACTCACAATCCCGGTAGCATTCTGAAGTGCACAAAGTGAAATGTGTCAGGCAATACTCGAGTCCTTGTGAAAACACTCGAGTATTGTATCAGAAAATCGATCAGTGAAAAAGTTACTCTCAGGCAACACTCGAGTCTTTTATGAAAGACTCGAGTATTCTGTGAAAAATCTAGCCAAAAATGGGGCGCCAGGTGCACCAGAATGGCGCATCAGTCCTGCAGACACCAGAAAAGACTCGAGTCTTTAGTAAAAGACTCGAGTATTACGAATAGATCCGGAAAAAAATAAACACGTGTGGACCACATATTTGTGGCTTCCACAAGAAGCCAGCAATCTTAGCCACACAAATCCAACCTCCCATGCAAGAAACATAAGGAAAACAAAAGAAACCAACAACAACACATACACACCATCATCTTCATCAATTCCCTTCTTAGAAAAACAAGAGCAAAACATAATCATCATAAAAAATCTTCGCCAACCAAGAACAACCATCGCTAATCATCATCATCATCAACATCTCCATCATATTCTCATCATAAAAATGAGCTAAAAACCACCCATTGCTCTCTCCTAAATTTCGACCCCCTCCTCCTCACTTCTCCATTGATTTTCAACCTTCCTAGCTATGGAGAAATATGTATATTAATGCCTCCAAATCAAGACCAAGTGAAGGAGAATACACTTCTCTCATATAATCATCATCAAAGGATCGTTTACCAACATTGGATTTTGGCTATTCTTAGGTGGCAAGCCAAGCTAAGAAAATTCAAGGTTCCTAGGTTCTAAAAACTAGGGCACAAAGCAAGGTTCCTTATCTCTTGGTATTTGGAGGTAATGAGTGGGTATTCCCATACCCTAGGAAATAGTTTGTGATATGTATATAATTGGTACTAAGATTGTATGTTAGTGTAGGTTGTTGCATCATGGGATAGTAGATATTTAGTAACTAGGGTAAGAGAATTAAGAAAATGAGTTTATATTTGTGATTATGTGTATGTGTGTGATAGTTGCTATGTATGCTGGAAATGATGTGTGGAATTTATAGAAATTAGTGCATGAATGTGGGAATGATCATAATACATGGAACAATTAAAGGAAAGGAAAATTTGAGTGTGAAATAAAGGGAATGCAAGAACAGATATAAGGTGAGAAATATAAATTATGGATAATGTGAAGTGAAGCTGAATTGGACATTGGTACATTGATACACTAGGTGCCCTGCTAGGTGTATCAAATGTCCATAGGATCAAATGCCCATCTGGCCAAATGCCCATTAGGTTCAAATGTCCGTTAGGCGTCAATGTACCAATGGTTCAATTCGCTGCCGAATAAAAGATATGCAAATGTGATAGAGAATGAGAAAGAATGAAATTGAGTAATGGAAATGTTTAAAGAAAAATATGAGAATGTGATAGCATAGCATAACAGGGTGATGCCTTTTGGGTATAAAAGTCCTGACTGGGTGTAAAAGTCCCTATACGGTGTTTCAAATGCCTGGCAGGTGCATTAAATCCTAGTGATGCAAACCGGTAGTGTGATCCAGGTCTTATAAGACGTTTTTCCGGGTGCAGTACTCGCGCATGCGAATGCGTGCAATAAGTCGCGAGCGGACTGTATGCCTTGACCGCGTAAGTCACATGTAATGTGCAGCTGTAAGACGTACACAAAGATGTGCGCGGTGATGGACACACATTATACCCCAGAGATATGAGAAAAATGACTGAAAGAGAGAAAAGAGAAAAGGAAAGAGAAATGTATTGAGAATAGAGAAAGAAAATATACTAAGAAAACAATAATTAAGAAAGAGTTAGAAAATTGATGAATTAAATCAAAGGATATAAATGTGAATGTATATGAGTTTGTGGGTTTATGTTATGAACTAATTGATTAACTGTGTTTGGCTTGCTGGTATAGCGTTATGTCATATTAGAAACTGCTTTCCTATTTTATGTGTAATGTTCACTCCTTAACATTTTTCCGCAGGTACTAAGTCGGAGCTTATAATCGATCCGACCGAGCAGGGGTACTCTCCTTACAGGGAGAGTAGGGTTTATTTGATAGGACATGGAAAATGTCCTGGGCCCTTTTGATGATCTGATGTAGTTTATTTTGGTGGTGTATATATGTAAATATCTTTTTGAGTGGGCACAGGACAACTCCTTTGGGAAAAGGGGTATTTTGGGAAAATACTTTTTCCGCAGTTTGTTTATATCTGCTGCTAACTCTGATGTTGATATACTGCTACTGTAATGTGTGCCCGAAATGGCATTGATATGTGATATATGCAGTTATGCCCTGCTGGCATTTTGGAAATTATAAATATTGTTTTATCAGGTTGCAGGAAAAATCTAATTTTTGGGAAAGTCCAAAAAACAAAGGAAACTCCGTCCATTTGACCAGAGAATCTTTATGAGTTAAAAAGAAATTTTTAAATTCACTATTTTATAAATGGGTATTAAAGGATAGATAAAAGAAGGTGTTACAAGAAAGATCAAAATTTGAAAGAATTTGATTATAATGCTAAATTATGAGGTGAGGTGAAATTATTTGAAGGATTGTAGATGTTGCTGATAAGAGGTGAGTCAAGGAGATATAATGAGATTGAGAGATTTCTTTTTTTTATTGCTTCTTTTGTATTGGTCACGACGGTGATTGTACCATGCATTCTTTCTTATGGAGAGCTTTGGGGATAACTTACTATCTAGATCATTTTGCTAAGTTGCTTGCAATGATATTGCTATTCAAATAAAATACATGTCATTCATCATAAAAAAAAGTCCATATTAACTTATCATCTAAAAAACACATTTTCAAAATCTATACTCAAATCAATGTATAGAAAAAACAATTAAAACCCATGCAATTTACTAGTTAGTTAGACTTACTTTTGGCGCCAATTCATGGTGACTAGTTTTAGTTTTTTTTTTTTTAAATGCATGGTGACTAGTTGGTAGTTACAACCATGTATATAAATATTCAATTTTGCGTGTGCATAATAAGATAACTGATCTTCCTTTTACAATCGTCAATTTTTTTCAATTCAATTATCTCAATTCATCATTTTCAATCTGAGTACATATTTGGATCTGTCAACGCTATTCACATCAGCTTCTACTTCAACATGAAAATAAAGGCTAACGTGATTTTGTAACGTGAATTCAAACATACCCTCATTCTTTTACCTCATTCTTCATCATGCAAATCGAAGCTTCAAAATCTTCATTTTCCTCTTCTGCATTCACCACTTCTTTTAAATCATAGCGTAAATAACTTGTTGATGAATGTCAATAGTTAATTAGGTCTATCAACTAAATCAGTGGCGGAGCTTGGAAAAAAATTCAGGGGGTGCTAGTTTGAATTATAATATTTATGTTAATAATTTGCTAATTAGAAACTTGAGGATGTTTTAGCTTGATGGTAATTGAAGCTATCTTATGGTAAGAGGTTGGGCGATCAAGTCCTTGCTTTTGTTTTATCGTCAATTTTTAACTTGAACTAAAAATAAAATGCAAAGCACGTTGGCATGACTGTAGGACTCGAGCCCCTAACCTTAACAATTAAAGTCCAAGCATCTAGTTCGCGTAAGACAGCCCAGTTGGTGGCTGCAGGAACACTTAGGATTTTTCCCGCCCCCAGATCATGGGTTCTAGTACCAGACCTCCCATGTAAACCAAAAAAAAAAAAAAAATCCAAGCATCTAGCCACACAGCCTAATAATTGTTTGGTGTAACTTGTACCATAAATATATATAAGGTAACAAAATTTGAGGGGGAGCAGGTACAATCCTCCGCCACTTAACTAAATAATAATTAATCCACATGTTACCGTATCATATTATATCTCACACATGACAGCAAGGACTCTTTACTTGATTAAATCATTTAAATTAAGAACAATTCCAATAAAGCCCCAGATCAACCAGATTAAAAGGTCAGATTTGTGGTAAATGGGAAAATGCTTTTATTATTATATTCATAATTTTAATTTTATTACATCTTCCTTTATATTAAAGAAAAACTGAGCTCCTTAACCATGATTTCAGGGGTTCGATCCTTGTCGTGGGCATGGAAAAAACTTTATTGGTAAAGGCAAAACCCAGTTAGGTGATTTCTACATCTCGAATGGGACAAGTCTTTGGCTATCGGCCGGAGGATATCCTTGGTAAAAAAAAAATTGTACATTCTAATTAATATCTTATTTGTTCATTTAAAAAAAAAATTTATTCTGTTATCCAAGTTCAAGTATATTCTGATAGAATGAATCAGGCATCTCATAATTTGACCGTCGAATACGCTGAAGAGTGACGACGACGGATATTGATGATGGGATATGGGAAAACTTTATAATTTGTTTTTTAAATGCACTTATAATTTTTAAGCACTTATATATTTTTTTTTTCTCTTCGTTTGAAATTAAACTACCCATGAAAATCAATTATGATGAGATGACGACATTCATTCTCTGTTCAAAATTTATTTGTGCACCGTAGTGACCGTACAATCAACAGATATAGCACGAGATAATTACGGTCAAAGAAGAAAAATTGAAAAACATAATTATTTTACATATTTTTTCTTCCGTGACCTTGATCTTCTCTCAAATTAAAACCAGATTTTAATTAGATTAACCACATAAATCTGTTAATAAAAATCTTGACATGGTTTTTAGCTTAGAGCGAGATTCGAGTATTTCTTTCTTTCTTTCTTTTTTTTGGATAATAAGTTTTTAGCATGGAATTTCGTAGAGTACTCAATGAATCATTTCCTACAAGCTAAGCAACGTTGAATATTTTTACTAGTATATGAATGTGATGAACATACGTGAGTTACAACTATCATTGTTATTTTTACCATCACCATCAGTCGCATAACTATATAGCAAATGCATAAATATATCATCGCCGTTACTTGACCTATTGATATGATGCATCAGCACCTATCCTCCTTTCTTCTTTGTCACCCATAAATACAACCACGAATAGCTTTTGTCTCTCTTGACCACCGGCTGCTTTCGTCTGCTATGTTTCTAAGAGCAAAAGGTAATTAATTATATACTTTTTTAATGTTACTCCTCTGACTTGAATTATAAGAAAAATAATTAATTTACGTTTATTAAGGAAGTTAGTTAATTGTATTTAATTTTATTAAATTTATAAAAAAAAAGTATTTTAGGAAAGTGGTATTGAGAATGAAATAAAATGTAAGAAAGTTGATTAGTTTTACTTATATTTTAAATCAAGGAAATAATATTTTTTGTTTATAGTTTAAGCCAGAGGAATACGTTTTTAAATCTTTATACCTGTTTTAGCCATGACAAATAGTAGTGGAATTAAAAAATTACGCCTGTGCCAATCTACTATGCTCCCAATTTAGGTCCGCAAATTAATGTTCTCCTTTTTTTTTTCTTATCCAAAAGTACTATAAAATTAACGGTTCCTTTTCTTCTTTGAAAGAGTAATAATATAAAGGTGCTTATAAAAAAAATAAGAATAATAATATATAAGCCTACAAAATCAACCTACATCCCAAGAAAATGACTTGATAACCAATCAATAATAAACAGGTGACACATGTCACCCTCTTTATAATATAGGTTAATTTGTAGACTAATTTTGTAGGTCTATAAATTATTTTTGTTTTTGAAAACCGGACCTTATTTGATTGAATTAACTTCATCTTCAAGCAATCATCTCATTGTATTTGGGGTTAAGTACCCCTTATACTCTCTTAATTAAGTATGATGTTAGGGGTTCGATTACTATCGTGGCTATGGAAAAGACTTTGTTGGGAGAGGTTATACCCACTTCAGTGATCTATCGACTTCGAAAGGGATTAGTCTATGGTTGTTGGCCCAAAAACACCCTGAGTTCACACCGAAAAAGAGAATCACATTTTTCGAATCTTTGTTATTATTATGATTATCTCAAGATATTATTTAAATATTGTTTCATATAGATTATTGAATGATATAATAATATAAAAAATTGTTATAGTTTGGTTAAAATACCCCATTCAATATTCTAAGAAATTAAAGAGTACTAATAAATTTGTGGAGACTAATTATATAAAAAAATTAATAATAATTTGTGGAGACTAAATCAAAGAAAAGCAAAAAAATTAATAGTGAAAAAGGAATATTTTTTTTTTAGATAAGACAAAAGATTTATTCGAAGAAAATAAAAAATAGAATTATAAGTAATACTACTCATAAAAATACAAAGTCACACAATTATTTAAGACCAAAAGGGGTGCAAATAAACTCAAAACAAACAAAGCAGGGAAGAGGACATGACCCTGCACCACCTATCCAAGAACATGAAAATTACATGTGAATCACCTTTAACAGCAGCACTCCATAAGACATAACATCTAAATTTGAATAGGCCAGATAAATAAAAGTGTAATTTAAGAAGAAAAAAATATAAATAAGTATTAAATTTTTAAAATAAATTAACATATACGACAAAAGAAAAATATTAAAATAATATAACTTATAAAATATAGGGAGTTTTTTTATCAGAAAAAAAAAATTATTTAAACCAACAAGAGTACGAGAAGGTACTCGAAAGAGAACAGTTACAGCTACACAGTAGATCCTATAGGCAAGCCTATACTCCCTGCATCCATATCCTTTCTTCTATTACATCATAAACCCCATATTTTTTTTTTCAAAAAAAAAATAAAAGTGTTTTTTTAATGGATGTAATATATAGATTAAGATTTGCAAAAAAAAAAAAAGACATATAAATTAAGATATGTTATTAATATTTGTAACATATTTCGTTAAGATTTTTTAATTTGTCATTTTTTTTATGGTGACAATCAATGGTTGTTTTACCATATGGTTTGTTTGTTTGTTTTTTTTAAAGGTGTGGCTTTGGGCACATTTTGACCCAACAAAAGGGAGAGCAATTCTAAAATTCATGTGTTTTATTACTGTAATAGAAGTTGATCTTCTGGTTGATGGGATGTCCTATCCATTTCAATTCATGCTTTATTTATAACTAAAAAAATTGCGACTCTACAAAAAATAACTAAAAACAATAGTGCATGAATAATAAGATTTTTTTTTTGATAAGCGCATGAATAATAAGATAGTTCAAGATTTAAAAATCTTCCTTTTACTGATTCCTTTTACTTTTATGGAAATATATGTTTTTTTTATATAATAAGCACTTTATCCGAAATAATTTATCCTTTTATTTTAGAAATGATTTATTATCAATTTGATTTTCCAGTAATTGCTTCAAATTACTCTTACGATGGACCAATATTAATCTATTTTTTCCTTATTCATTCAATTTTCCAATGTCATTTTATAAACACTTTTTAGAGTCCATATTTATTAAGAGTTTTTAAAGTTGTAATAATGTAAACACTAATTTTAAAGATAATAAATATCAATTATTTATATTTCCAATATTATTAACTAAATTACTCAACTTTTTTAATAAACTTAGGGAGTATGTCCTAATCCCATCGTGGCACGGGTCTATTACTAGTATAAAAAAGACAAAAATATATTTATCTTGGTCTTAAATATAAAAATAAGTTAACTAATTTTTTTCCCAATGCAATTATTCCTAAAGTATGTTTAAAAAAATAGTGATTTCATTTAATTTTTGTTTCATTCTCAATACAACTTTTCTAAAATAGTTATAGTTTTTTTTATAAATTTTAAAAAATTAAATATATTCAATTAATTTTCTTAATAAATATAATTTCAGATACTCTTTTTTATAACATAGATCGGATAGAGAAAGTCGTTTTGCATGTGTTTGTATGGGAATAGGACAGATGGTTCAAGGAAGTTTATGGTTAGACATATTTAAGATCCAACTAGGCTTAATCCATTTAACAAAAAAGCTAAGACTAAACCTTTAAAAAGCTTGTTTATTTAAATAATTTGGATTAAAACTTTATAAAAAGCCTATAAATTTTTCGGGGTAACATATTTATCATTAAAAAAATATAGATTATATTTTAATAATAATTTAAATTAGAAAAAAAATTACAATATCACATTTAAAAATAAAAATATAATTTTTTTAAATTTATATTATTAAACCTAATCCTACTAGTAATTCCTAAAGCGAGCACTCTCTCGCAAGTCAGGCCATGTAATTGGATAGTCAATCTCTCATGGCTGTTGCGAGCACATTGTCTTCACATAATTTAAAAGCATGAAGTTTTATTTTATCTTTGTATTTAAATGTGAACATTTTATTAAATAACATGTTTTAAAGTGAAATTCAAAAAAAAAAAAAAAAAAACATGTTTTAAAGTGGAGATGTCAAATTTTGAAATAGGTCGAGTCAAAGTTTATTCCCTTTTAAGTTATTTATTTGTTTCAAAGTGGTTCTCAAGTTTTTTTAGTTTAAAAATGGTCTCTTAAATTTACTTTCGTTAGCACGGTTAGTCTTTCCGCCATATTCTCCGTCTCCGGTCATCTTCTCCGACAAAACTCTAGCATCGGAAAAAATGATCGGAGACGGAAAAATTTACGGAAGGACTAACCATGCTAAAAAAGTAAACTTGAGGGACCATTTAAAAAAAACTTAGAGAGATTACTTTGGAACAAATAAATAATTTAGAAGACCAATAAAGCAATTTGCCTATCTTTTACTCCATCCATCTCACATAGATGGTAAAAAATTACAAAAGTAAAAAATTAGGCTTAATTGCATTTTTTTGTCCTTTATCTTATTTTCAATATTCATTTTGGTTCTTTATTATTTTTTTGAATAATTTTGGTCTTTTATTATTTAAAAAATTTAGTTTATTGGTCCTTGCGTCAAAATAAAGTTAGATTTCACCATAATATTCCGAAATACTCCCTCTTATCACTACTGGATTGTGGCTGGATTTTAAAAACTTTGTCAGAATTGTTGCTGAATTCTTCTCCTGCTCTTCCTTTTCTTTGTTGGAAACCAACAATCGGCCTAACAATCTACTAGAGGGGGGTGAATAGTAGTTTGAAGCGGTGATAGCAATTTCTCGGATATAATTGAAATAGTTTAAAATGATGTTTGCTGTTTTTTATAAAATAGTCGGATTTAGTGCTGAGCAGAATGAGATAATCGGTTATCTAGGCTGACCACCGATTATCCGACCTGCAACACACAAAAACCAGTTTTGCTGCTGAATCTTATCAAACACAAATCAACCAATATGAGGTTCGGCCAGGCCGACCAAAATGCTCGGACAAGTGCAAAATGCTCGGACAATGCAGTAAACAGATAAAGTATAGAAAGTAGTAAAGAGAAAGCGATAAAAGAAGAGACACAAGAATTTTTATATTGATTCACTCTCACCCACTTGAAAGCTACGTCCAGTCCTCCCTAAAACTTAGGGAGCTTTTAATTAAAATCAAATTGATAGAATTACACGGGAACTATTGAATGAACCTCACTCAACCTAACCCTTCCAAGAGAGTACCAAACTCTTGGATTCTACCCAATTTTGATACCGATAGGAAGAACCTCTTCCAAAGCCTCCTTGAAACCTTCAAGTAGCTCTACCGGGCGAAGAACCTCTTCGACTTCTGCTTAGGAACCTCCCAATACTTCCAATACTTGAGAACCTCTCAAGACTTCTGCTTAGGAACCTCCTAAGACTTCTCTGCTGTACAGTAACAGTAATGATATGTGGCTCCAGAACTGAACTCAGTCACGTATGAATGTGACAGTGTGAATAGCAACTGAGTTTCAGACTTTTGAAAGGATTGGTAGAGAGAATGAGTGTTTCATATTATGATTTTTCTTGTCAAAGGCTTTCTCTGATGTTGGAGGAGGCAATCACCTTTTATTCACGAAAATCCCCAAGAATCAGGGAGGAATAAAAATCATCACGTGATTAATTAATGCTGACGAGATTCCCTCTCCAACAGTCATATTCTGATACGGTTTAATTTTGAATCAGATCTTTCATTTAATGTCAATTCCTTTATGGACAGATTTTGATGATTAGCGAGCTCTGCGCTTCCAGTTGGACTGAGCTTCCACAACGAATAACTTGACGAGAACCGAGCTTGTGCTTTTTAATGATGCTTACACAACCATTGACCAAGTGAACCGATCTTGAGCTTGACCGTTGACATCCGAGTTCTTGCCGAGCTTTGCATTCGAGATAGAGTTCAATCTTAGACATCCGAGCTTTGGTCGAGCTTTGCATTCGAGCTTGAATTCAACTTTGACATCCGAGCTTAGGCCGAGCATTATATGCGAGATTGAACTGAAGTTTGAGATCCGAGCTTAGCCGAGCTTGATATGTGATCTCTGACTGAATTTTGATATCTGAGCTTTTTGCTGAGCTTAATATTCGATCTCGAACTGACCTTTAGCCTTTTACTTGTCCACAGCGAAGGCCGAGCTGAACATCTGATGCGCTGATGCTTTACTATTTTACTCGGGCGTAACGAAGGCCGAGCTTATGGTTCAACTGCATTCGTTGAGCATCTTCAATCTTGCTTCTGAGTTTTTGACTGCTTCTGGTTCTACTCTAGTTCTTCTGAGCATCTTCCGAACTGAGCTTCTTACTGTTCGAGCTGAGTTAACCACCTGAGTCTACCGCTGCTTGATATCTAAAGGACGGTACGTCAGCAGACTCAGAATCTGGGTTGTTGTTGTTTTCTTAATTCTCAAAACACGTTCTTCAGCGCAATTTTGTCTTCATCAAAACTTAGCATCCCTTGCTGATTCTACATTCTTCTTCTCCTCCTCTGATCCTCCTCTCTTCTCTGTCTGATTTCAATCTTCTTCCTTTAGATTTTAGTCTCCTTCTCTTCCTCTTCTTCTCCTCCTCCTCCTCTTTTTCTTCTCTTCTTCTTCCGCAACATTTTCCGGAATCCGGTGACAGTCCGGAGAGGGGAGTGAATATTTCAGAATATTTTGGTGAAATTTAACCTTATTTGACGAAAGGACCAAACTGAATTTTTTTAAAAAATAAATGACCAAAATTATTCAAAAAAATAATAAATAACCAAAGTGAATATTGAAAATAAGATAAAGATTAAAAAAAATGTAATTAAGCCAAAAAATTAAGGAGATTTGTATTTAATGGTTTGTCTAGCATATCAACTAATTATCAAATAACTAATTTAATGCATTTTACATCGATCAACCAATTACAATATAAAGTTTATAACTTATAAATTTTTCATTAATTACTTTAACTTTAATTTAATTTAAAAAAAAAACTTGAGCACAACAGAATCAAAATATTCCCCTACTAAATTTTGAGCTTGTTAAACTACTCATAATTGGTCTTAAAATTAGCTAATGTCTGTTAGATAAAAAAATGATACATAGGCTCAAGACGTGGTGTGATACCCTCACTAATTATAACCTAAGTTAAATTTAAGTTATTAAGTTACTTGAAAATTTCATTTAAAAATCTGACAGAGTTTCCTCTGTTTTTCTGACTTTCCGAAATTTAATTTTCCTGCTTAACCTGTATTAAAACATTTCCAAATCCACAGAGCAGGCAAACAGGCATCAACTATCACCGTGCATTACTATTATCATGTTTCGGAATATAAACAAGTTGTGGAATTGTTTGATTTCCCAAAGTCACTCCTTTCCCAAAAGGAGAAGTCCTGGGCCACCCCTGTGCTATCTACTAAGCACCAAAATACATATATACATGTTTATCAAAAGAATATATACATCAGAATCTCAAAACATGGCCTAGGACGTGCTCATGTCCTACTACTAATAACTTACTCCCCCCCCCCCCCCCCGGGGAGAGTACTCCTGTTCGTTCTGTAAAAGAGAGACTACGGTCTCGGTACCTAATAAAAATAGCAAAGAGGTGAGTATTGAACATAACTCACGATATAGATTCTAATATAGGCATAGCAATTTCCAAGGCAAAACACAATTATACATACATTTTCTTTCTCTTCTCATTTTCATTCTTAGCACATTCATTTCTCCTTTTCCTTTTATTTTCTCATTTCATATTCTATTGATTACCCATTAGGACTATCGCACCTGTTAGGCATTTACAACCCCTAGAAAGTTTCCACCCCTTAGGAAGTTTTCACCCATTAGGTAACACCCGTTACGATTTTGTTACATTTATTAGTCCACTCATTTTCATTTGTGTTTTCAACAAGCTTTTAAGTGTTTTAAAGTTGCGCATAATGATCCGTGGTTACACTTTTTTATCTAACGGGCATTTCACCTAGTGGGCATTCCTGATGGGACATTTCCACCTAAAGGGAAATTTCCACGTAGAAGGACTTTCCACCTAACAGGGCATTTCGCCTAATGGAACAGTGTCACCCACATGGATCATTAATCATCGCCTCAATTAACAGGCCCTCAATGGCCACATTCTTTTATGTTCTCAACTTTTATCTTTCTTTCTTTTCTTTTAATTTGCCACTTCTTTTGCCATCAATCACTATCTAAGGTTATTATTTTAACTTTAAATTATTATCATCATCAATTCATCACGTCCAGAAAGTATTACACCAAACATACTTGCACAACATGTTCATGTTATCATTAAATTCATAAAAACCAATTAAAACTTATGATTATATCCTGTTCATCTTAAAACCTTAACTCATCATACATAACAATTCAAACATACTCATTTATGAACATAATGGGTTTCTCATCTAAACTCTAAATACTTATTTCCTAACCATGTCTTCTATCCTAATGATATCATTTCTCCTAAATACCCAAACACCCTTAGTTATCCCTATACCCTAGTTAGAATCTAACCCTCAGTTAAGCCAATACTCCCTCTTTACCTTGAGGGGAAAGAATGAAAAAGAAGAACCTAGAGCTTGTGAGCCTCCTTCTCCTTCCTTGAGTTCTTCTAGATTCTAAACCTCCTAAGTTTAGTTTGCAACCTTAGGAGAGCAACCAAGAGATGAGTAGGAATGTTATCCAAAGGAGAACTTGATGGAGATCAGAACTTGATGGAGGTAAGAGTGGGACTTGAAGCTCTTGAGAGCCTTGTGGCATGAGAGGGAAAGAGAAAGCTTGAGTGGTGATGAGAGCTTGAAGATGGATATGGCCTCAAGCTTGCGAGGAAGACATTCTTTCTTGGCTTGGGGAGGAAGTTTACACGTTTAAACCCTTGTGATTCCTTTTATTTTTTTTCACATCAGACGCGTCTTAATCGATTAACCCGTGTATTTTTGCTTCTTTTTATTTTTACACTTTGTCAGGTCTTGATCGATTAGCCCCTTGGTTAATCGATTAAGCAGTTCAGTTTTTCATTTTTTTTGCACTTCAAAGTGTCATCTCCTTCGTTACCCGTTGGATTTTGCTCAGATTTGAAAGTTAACTTCCTAAGGTTCTTAACTTTATATCCAACGGAGGAATTTGTGTTTAAAGTCATGAATATTTTATTCCTAATTTTCTATTGTTCTATGTTTCTAACTCTAAAACGTCCCTTTTAACACCCATTTATAACTTGTTATTATTATTCTCATTAGCCCCAAGTTTATTATTATTCTTATTATACTTAGGATTAAAATCGGGATGTGACACGTGACATGGAATCTATTTAGGGTATGTTTAGTATAGCTTATTTTCTATTTCTCTTTTTCTTAAAAATATAAGTTGGTTCAAACATTAAAATTAAGGAGCTCGACAAGAAATGCTAAATGGTGTGTTGGAAGAGGCTGTACCCACTTTGATCGATAATTTTTTTGTTTCGAAAGAGATTAATTTTTTATTATCAATAGAAAGACACCTTTGATTTAAAAAAATTAAAAAAAAACACTTATTTTAAAGGGTCCCAACTGGCCAACTCCCCGACCCATTCAATTTATGCTAATATCCATTTTTTTTCATTATATTTTTAAGAGTTAATTATCAATTTAGTCCCGATGTTTTCTCAATGTATCAATTTAGTCTCTGAAAATTCATAATCACACATTTGGTCCCTCAAAAAATTTTCAAATGTACCAATTTGGTCTCTAACCTTTTTTCCATACCAACTTGATCCTTCAAGATTTTCTTTCATACCAACTTAGTCTCTCATATTTTAAGAATCAAATTGATACATCTAAAATCTTGAGGGACCAAATTGGTATGGGAAAAAGATTGAGGGATCAAATTGGTATGAAATTTTTTTTAAGGGACTAAATGTGTAATTAAGACTTTTCAGGAACTAAATTAGTACACTGAAAAAACATGAAGACTAAATTGATACTTTATTCTATTTTCATTTGTATAACGACGGAGTTCTCATCCTTTTAAGGTCCCAAAAGGGATGTGTTCATGACCGTGTGACGGTGTTTAATTTTGCGGCGGCAATTCAGATAGTGCAAGAGGGATAATTCCAATCAGAGATGGGCAAAATATTCATGCCCGCGGGTACTCACAATAGGTACCCATACTATTCCCTTGCGGGTGGGGACCCGCATATATGAAATAATATTTTACTAATAAATATTATATATATATATATATAAATATTTTTTATTACTTTGAAAACATATAAATTTTCTTTTATGTATATTTCATATTGAATTTTAAAGATGAAATTATAATGATAAACATTTATCATATGCATGTAATTATTCATCTCATAATTATTTTTATGTATAATGATTATTACAAAATGTATAATTATATAATAAACGTTAAAACCCGTGAGTACCCCCGGGTAACCGTTACTATTTATGTATAACGTTTAAAGTAAATATTATTATTAAACAAGAGCCAAAGATAATTATATAAAAAGGCATATGTTCAAATCAAACCATACACCCACTTTAAAAAAAAATCAAACCATACACTGAAAAAAAATTGCTTCTAAATGATCTTATTGATAAATTTTGTACTTCCTCATATAAAAAACAATAACACCTTTTGTCTTATATATTCTTTATTTATTTGATGGATAAATTAACATTTTTATATGATTATCAACTTTATCGTGAAGAATGAAAATTAAATTAGAATTAAACATTTTGATATTTTTTGTTTTATGGTATTATGAGCATAATTAATGAAGATCGTAAATTCTCAAAAATGTTCATCCATAAAATCTAAACAAAAAAAAAAGAAATATATATAAAATTATTTTTACATATCTTTCTTATTGGAAGTAGTTTATTCGGTTATTGACCTTTCACGAAAAAAGATTTTATCAATTATCAATCAATAGTGATTTACTAAAGTATTGTAGTCTTCTTTTTTGTATAACAAAAATCAATATAAAAATCAGATAGCAAAATGAAATATTCCAAATTTGGGTGAAAAAATTAATATCTCAAATTCTAAAAATAATGAAAAATAGTGAAGAATGAGATGAAGAACATAATAACTGTAAGAACTACAATCGGTGGGTGAAATAACTAGAAAATACTAGGAGAACTCCTAGAAGGGGTTGAATAGGTGTTAAAGAAACCTTGAAAGATTTTCGAACGAAACAAATCGAAACAATTAAAACGAACGATTTTCACAAAATTTTCAACTGTTAATCGATTAAGGCAAGGAGTTAATCGATTAATGTCTGACAGCTGATTTTGGTTAATCGATTAACATAACCAGATAATCGATTAATCACTGTTAAAAAATTAAAAATCACTTTTCAAATAAAAACGAAAATCAATCAATTAACATAGAATATCAGAGATAGCGCGGAATTAATTAACACCAATATTATTAATGATTACCTAGATTATGAAAAAGGTTTTCCCCAAATCAATTTGAACTAATAAAACCTAATTCATTAAATTATATGAAAATCAATCTTTTCTAGGTTTTCAATCAAGAACAATATGAAATAACAAAAGTAAGGAGTTAAGGGAAGAGAAGCTTGCACAGAGATTTACACTGGTTCACTCTCAACCACCGAGAGCTACATCCAGTTCCCTCTATCACAATAGAGAGATTTTCTTCAATAAGGAATTAGAGTTCTCAAATTACAAGCGACTGTCTCTCAAGATTCCTCACTTGATAGCCTCCAAGAGATACCCACCCTTGTCTTGCAGCCCTCTTGAACTTCTAATCTAACCTCTCTTCTCTTGCTTGATGATAACCCCACACCAAGTCTTCCACTTGCTTGTTGATACCTCACAACAAGACTTCCAATTGGTTGTTAACACAACAAGACTTCCAAATCAATTTGCTTGATGAAAACCACCAAGACTTCTTCTTTGTTGTATTTGAGCTTGCCTTCTTGCAATGATTATAACTCTAAGAAAAACACAATAACCTATTGAATCTCCTTCAAGAACTATGAACTATTAGAAATTGAGATTCAAAAGTTTCTTGATCAAAGAATATGAAAATGAAAACTTTGATCTTTGTAAAAGTGAGAGAGAATGTTGAGAGAATAGAGTGGATTTGATCTTTCTAAAATGATATGAAAATGAAGTTAGTTAATCACAATTATTAGGAAAAGGTCTATATAGAATACCCAAAAGTTTGGAAAACATTAAAACTGATTTTGAGAAGTGAAAAGCTGTTTTAAAAAGCTGTTATGCACATGTTAATCGATTAAGGCATCAAGCTAATCGATTAACCATTGTTGAACAACAGCTAATCGATTAGGCAAATGTGCTAATCGATTAAGACCTAATCCAAATTTCCTGTTATTCGATAAATCTTCTATTTAATCGATTAATCACTGTAAAAGTCAATTAAAAACTTGTTTTCTCAAAACTAAACATTTTCTAAAATACCTTTAAGCCACCTATTAATTTAGGTTAAGTGAAATACTCAAGATATAATATGATCATGAACTTGAAAGAGATTCACTACCCTCTAAAAACTCTACCCAAACTCTAAGACTCAAAATAAAGATATGACAATCAATACACATATTGAATCTATGAGTTTGTTCTCTCTTCATCATAGTTGCTTGTTGTTCTTTGGTGAGCTTCTCCAAGACTCGAGCTTGTTCAAAACATTTGTCATTATCAAAACCATGCACTTACATAATAGATCTAACAATCTCCACATGCACACACACACTAGATCTAACAATAAAAAATGTGAGCATAATAATTTTGGTAAAAGTAAATTAAAATAGATGAAAATAAATACCAAAAATATTTTTGGGAGAAAGATGGATGAAAAAATATGATGTGAAACTTTTAAATGTATATATAGCAAATAGTAATAAATCTATATATATTTAATTTTCATTTATCCAAAATGAATAACAAATTGAACAAATTTAATTTGTATTTTTCTAAAACAAATTAATGATTTGAAAAACTTGAATAAATTATTTAATTTCAAATTATAACATTTTGGTTTGGATAATGATTTGGAAAATTTGAATTATCTACATCAAGTATAAAATCAAATCGTATTACATATGATGATTTGGAAAACTTGAATAATCTATTTAATTTCAAATTTCAATATTTTTGTTGGGGTAATGATTTCACATTCAAATGATACCTAGTTGGGGATAATAATTTGAAAAACTTGAATAATCTATTGAATTTCAAATTGTAATTTTGGTTGGGAATAATAATTATTTACCTACAATCGCTCTGGTGCAAGAAATCTTCAACGACGAATGTGGTGACTCGAAAAGGCGTCTTTTGATATAAGAATAGTATATTAGTCATGTCAACAATGTTACTTTTTTGTGCTAGCATGTTTTTCTCTATTTTTTATTGGTTCATTTTATTTTGTGATTATCACATACGATTGTTTTTTATTTTGATGATATATATCGATAAATGAATTCGAATTGTTTTAATTTTTTAGATAAGGATAAGAATTTAAAATCAATGACTTATCTATTCATTTATGATAATGATAATAATTATTTATAATTATAATTTAAATTTTGGAAGAATAAAAAATTATGAATAATAATTTATTAGATTGATTTTTTTAATTGATTAAAGCATGTCAAAACTTAGATAAACTCTAATAATTCTTTTAATAAATAAGCAAACATAACGTGAATTCTCATGAATTTAGAATGAAATATGTAAAAATATGAAATAAATTATTCGAACTATTGTTCATGAATTTCACTTTAATTTGTGTAATATTCATACCCATAAATTGAGCTAATTTGTGTAATACTCAGACACTTTCCTTTTATTGATGCTTAGATATCAATTGAAGCGACAATAAATAAAGAAAAATATTACTTTATATATATATATATGTGTGTGTGTAGTGTGTGTGTGTGTGAGATTGGAGGAAGTACATGGCGAAACAACTCTCTTCATCTGCTATAATAAATAAAATTTATATGCTACAATAAAAAATTTTTATTATAGAAGCAATGCTAAGTTTTTATTTCCTCTCAACTCTTCTATCTGAATTTACAAGTTTCTTGAATAAGTGATGTTTCAAAAGCCTGATTTGGACATATACAGAAACCTGCGAATAAGAACAATGAACAATGATATCAACAAAAATCAGATGGGGTAAGTACATACTCCTCAATGTATAAATAGTGTAATATAATACATGAGTAAAATATGTGAAAACAACTCACCAAATTTTGATTATGAATGAAAATGTCAAACCTGGTTATGCTTCCATTTGATTCATTCTCCGGACCTAGTTGTGGGTTTTGATTATACAAAGTGCACCAACGGAACGTTAGAACATATTCCTTTTTCAAAGAATCATTATTGTTGGACTATCCTATACTTTTTATAGAGCAAAACTGAAAAATTGAAGGTGGAAAAAAATTTTAAATGGGAGATGATGATTTCAAATTTTAAATTTTTTGTTGAAGATAATTATTTCACATATATATGATACCTTGGTTAGGATAATGATTTGAAAAACTTGAATAATTTATTTAATTTCAAATTGTAATTTTTGTTGGAGATAATGACATAAATAAGCATTTTTTTTATAAACAAAAGAATATTATTCCAACACAAGAGGTCTAAATAAGCATTATTGTGCACATGATCCCCACCTTCTATGAAGCGTGTAAACATGACTATACAATCATGTTCTCAATAAATACCAAAACCAACCAAGAGCATTACAAAAGAGTCTGCTTCACGAGAAAGTGAAACAACAATTACAGCTCAAAAAACAACAAACGACCATTGACACCAACCAAGCCTGCCAAAGCATTATTATGATCTCTAACTCCTTCAAAACCTTAATAGGTAAAATCTAGTGAGAAAAGACCTAATCTAGAAATATATATATATATATATATATATATATATATATATATATATATATATATCAAATCCCATCAAACACAACCGTCGGCCCACCACCTACAAATACAAATATTACAAAATCTTTTTTAAACATTCCAAAGGGTTTAAGCATCCACCAACAAAACTAAATCTTTATAATGTTATTAATAATGTTATTTGGACATCTACATTTAACATTTAAATCTAACACCTTTCATTTTTGGTAAAGAATAATAAGCCCTTTAATTTATTTTTTTATTATTTTTCACATTTTTACTCAAAATGATAAAATATTAAACTTGGATATTAGATGTAAACGTTCCGTTATTGTATTTGTGTATATACGCCCATATATACAACACACAAATACACTAATGTATTTATATTACTGTAGTTGTTAGTACACTTCTTCACAACGTCATCAATTGTCAAACAATGTGTTTAGTTAGGAAAAGTCCACAGGTCACAGCACTAATCATTTTCATCCTGCTCTAAATTCCCTGACTCTAATCATTAATTTTGGCTGATAGACGATGGAGCAACCACTTTTAGTTACTAACCAGCACTAATACTGGTTAAGCTATTTGGTGTCCACATACTTTAATTTTTGTTCATTTTATTTAGTACTGTAGTATATTTTTACCTTTTTTATGCAACAACTAATTCTTGTATATGGAGTAAATATCTGGATATATTTTGTTATTTTATAAGTTCCTATTCTCGATTCAAACACTTGAGAAAAATATTGGCTAATTCTCATATTCCAAATCTAAAGATTAATATCAAAAGTCAAAACAGTACATAAAAGGATGAAAAAAAAAAGTTATATATGTTAATGGCTGCAATAAAAGCATTGCGTTAATGAATTAAAAAAATATATTTGTATTTGAAAGCAAAGTTCAATATTTCTTTATTTAATAAGTATGGCAATTTTTAATATTGACCAAAACGGTATATTTTTGAAATCACCAAATTGATATTTTTTTAATATTGACCAAAACTTCGTATTTTTAATGGTTAAATATCAAATTGGTTTTTATAAATATTAATATCTTTGAAATTACTCCTTATATTATTTTTGTCACTGCTTTTTAGTTTCGTGTTGGTTTTAGCCCCCGTCATTAATTTTGGATGAAAAATTCTAAAGTGGCCTAACAAGACCAAAACCAAAATAAAAAGGAAAAGCAGAGATCAAAACCAAAACCAAAATGAAATGGAAAAGTAAGGATCAAAACCTCCACAAATTAAAAATATGAGGACCGAAATCAAAACTACATTTGCATGATCCTAAACCATAATTAACGGCGAAGACCAAAACCAAAACGGAATGAAAAAATAGGGGATCAAAACAAAAGAAAAAAAAAATATAAGAACTAGTTTAAAAAAAGTCAATATTTATAGAGACCAATTTGATATTTATTATTATTAGTTCTTTATCTGATAATTTTAAGGTATTGCATAACATTTTCATTAAAAAAAATAGAGAAAGTTGAAACATTGGTGGGTGGTGGGTTGGGATTGGCGCTTGCTAGGAATTGTTATACTCTTTCTCTTACATATGATTTTTCCCATGAGTTTTTTCTATCAAAGTTTTTAACAATGTAGAGTTCTTAGTTTTATCTTGGTTGGCTATGTCGGTGTCTTTAGTTGTTGTGGGTTTTGAGTTGTACTTAGCATGTTGCTTCATCCTCTCGTGAAGTACGCTCTTTTGTAATGTCCAGCCTTTTGGGTGTGATCTGTATTGAACACATGATTGTATACATATGTTCAAATGCTTTTATAATGGTAGGATTCATGTGTACAATGATACTTATATAATCCTTTCGTGTTTTAATTAATAATATTTTTTGCTTATAAAAAATAGTTCAAATATTGGTTATATGTAATCAAGTCACCTATTGGCGAGAGATTTGAGTAGTTTACATAAACACATAGATTCAAACTTCATTGTTATTGTAAAAGTTTAAAAGGCTTAATTATGCTACAAATTCCTGAAGTTTGGTATATTTTTGCCAAATACCCTTTTTTTTAAAAAAAAAATTTAACGTTTATACCCTCAAACTTATTTCTGGTTTGCTACTTGCCCTTGTGATGGATTCCGGCCAGTTTTTGCATACGTGGATCATGGTGGTCCTAGTCATCCGATCCCACCAGAGCTCTTCATTTTTCAACTTTTCTCCAACCACCAGAGCTCCAACCACTATATATACTGTCTCCGCTACCATACCTCAACCCACCAGCTCCCACCTTCATACCATCACCAAAACCTTGAAGACAATCTCCAAACCCTAAAGCAACTCCATTCCAACATCGAGCACCACCCCGACCTCCCTCCCCTCTCGTCGCGACCTCTTGTAGTCCTACTTCAAATCCCCCTACCTTGTCGAAACCCGCTTCCCTATCTCACACGACCCGAGCCACGTCAACTTTCTCAACTTTGTCTGGTTCAGTGCCTTCAAACCGAAGAATAAGTCATCTCAGCAGAACATTCACCTTGAGAAGGCTTCCGTGCTGTTTATAGTCAGATTGGATTGTTGTACGATCGTAACACGGTTGATGGGCAATGAAAGCCTTCACACGCGTTTATCGTTGCGGCGGGGTCATTTGTTTATGTGATGGAGACAGTATGGTGGTTGGAGCTCTGGAGGTTGGAAAAGGTGGAAGATGAAGAGTTCTGGGTGACTAGGACCACCTTGGTCCACGTGTGCAAAAATTGCTCGGAATCCGTCACAAGGGCAAATAGCAAACCGAAAATAAGACATCGGGCATAAACATTGCAAAAATTGGTTAAAATCCATCCCAGGGGCAAATAGCAAATTCGAGGTAAGTTGGAGGGCATTAACATTGAAAAAAAAAAGTAATAAAGATATTTAACAAAAGTACCTCAAACTTCAGATACTTGTGACATAATTAAGACGTAACAAAAATACTGAATATTGAATGTCAAGAAGTATTTTATACTTGTTTTTTTCCTTTCTTAGTCCATCCAATGGATTTCCTAAACATGTAATTAGTTTGTCAAATTACATTAAAGAAACATGATTACAGCAAGGTATTTGGATTTGAAATTGTGTAATCATTAATCATTAGACATGATAGCGTTAAAAAATATTTCAACCACTATGCTAACCTGCATAACAATAACATGACATATCACCAATATTCAAATAACCTAGCTATATTTTTCTCGGCATTAATTTTACATGGCAATAATCTAATGTACTCTAATGCAGGAGTATATTTTATAGACTATATAACTTGACCCAACAGTCCACGTTGCTCAAGCTGATTAGCTTAATTCAATCAAATGTGGACCTTACTTGGTTTGTGGGTCCAAATTTTTCAATTTGTTATAGTTGAATGTGTTTACTATGCCGACCATATTGATCAGACTTGGACCAAATATTATTAGATTAGTTAAATGACCTTAATTTAAGTTAAGAAAATTTTTATTTCAATCCACATCATCCAAATTTGACTAGGTTATATTTATCATAACTTATTACTCCGTCCGCGTAAGACAGCCCAGTTGGTGGCTGCAGGGACACTTAGGATTTTTCCCTCCCCCAGGTCATGGATTCTAGTCCCAGACCTCCCATGTAAACCAAAAAACTTATTACTCCAATTGATAAGTCGATTGAGATAATTAAGACCTTCAAAATTATTGTTATCCCAACAATTTTATAAACTTATTCTTGTTAAGGAGTAAACACAGGTCACTCATTTAGTCCTAGCTAGATATATGCATCTATTCCTCATGTCCCATATTCACCACAAATTGACGAACCATAGTGAGTGCCATGCCTTCCTCAGGCTCCTGTCCCCCTGGATTTTGTAATTAATTAAAGTAAACAACATTAATAATTTGCTCAATATTTTTAGGGGCTAAGATAATAAGATCCTAGCAATTAGTATAATTTTTTCTGGGATTTCAGGACCTTAATGTAACAGGAGTATGATTTTGCCATTAATTAAAAAGAAAAATATTAGTAAAAATTTCTGAAGCCTAAAGCAAGGATTTCATTGACTTTACCCTCGGCTACCTCGATCTAATGCTTAGAGCTATTAGCTTTATGTGTAACAAATTAGTAAAAGATCACTTTCCCTCTCCCCAATTATCTTTAGAAAGCAACAACAACAAAAAAATATTTAAAAAAGGAAAGCTCGATAACAACCCTATTAAGTGAGAGTCATTAAATTAATCAAAGAGCGTGATGTGATGTAAAAAGATGCAAAGAGATTTCCCGAGCGTGAGCTTATTTATAGTAAATTTTAACTTATATAAAGAGGGTAAATTTATTGAGAATTAATGCATTTGTAAAAATTCATATACATAAATAAACATATGTCCACTAATTCCCAATATAAAATTTTTTGAAGGGAATTCCCAATATAAAATTATCATTACAGTTTATGTTTAAATGAGTCATTGAGCTCACATTAAAAAAAATTACCACATAGTCCAAGATCTTGCTGCCTAATAAAACAAAAAAAAACTGTATAATACATCTATTCTAATATTTATTAAGAAAGTTAGTTGAATATATTTATTTTTCTTAAATTCATAAAAAAAATATAGTTATTTTAAAAAATTTATATTGAGAATGAAACAAAAATTAAATAAAATTACTACTTTTTAGGAATAATTGTATTAGGAATAAAAAATTGGTTAATTTTTTCTTATATTTGATACCAAGATAAGTATATCTTGTTTTTCTTATATTGTATTAGAAATCGGAGAGAGTACATATGTTTTCTTTCTCTTTTCCTTTCTACAAAACAGGACCTTTCCATAGTTTTTTTTTTATAAAAAAAATTTCATTCCAAAAAGACCAAAAGTACAAGTTATACTTCTATAGCATAGAAAAGAACACAGTTCAAAACAAAGATAATAGAGTATAGCTAACACCTCCCCAACCTGCATCGTACATTCGTACTGACACTAGAAATTGCGTGCCCCAGCCTAAAGACACCAACAACAATCAAATAAAACTAGGGTTTTCTTGACCTCGGGCTGAGAATAAGAGCAAAGTGGATGTATTTCATTGAAAAGTGTTGTATTGATAGAATAAACGAGGTCTGAGGATAAGAGCAAAGTGGATGTATTTCATTGGAAAGTGTTGTATTGATAGAATAAAAAGAGTTTATATTTATTTTTTCAATAAATACATCCACTTTTAGACTCTTATCCTCAGTTGAGATTAAAAAAACCCATAAAACTAAGCCCCCACTCCCATAATCAAAAATACAATTACAAGCAATATGTTTGAAATTAATTAGATTGAGCCTTTTTTTTCTTTTGCACAAAAGCATACTCCCTTTGATTTGAAATATAATGAAAAAACATGTTTCTTTTGGTTTGAAATATAAGCAAAAGTAACTAATTTTTTTAAATTTTATTTCATTCCCAATGATACTTTTCTAAAATACATTTTTTTAATAAATTTGCAAAAATTAAATATAATCAATTAATCTTTTTAATAAATGTAAAATTAATTATTTTTGTTGTATATGTGGATTTAATTAGTTATAATAAACAATACTACTCCCTCTGGTCCTATATATAAGCCCCCTTTCAAGACTTTTTTTTTGTCTTTAATATAAGTCTCATTTCCAACTTCCAATGGCATTAATTACTCTTTTTCGACAAACACCCCTATTTACTTAACACTTTTTACATTCCCAATAATAATTATAGGGGTACTTTTGAAAATATATACCAAATATTTACATTTTCAATGCCACTAACTAACTTTCTTAAAAGGAATGAAATTGGTCAAATTGTGCTTATATTAGAGACAGGAGGGAGTAATATTTCTAACTCGTGTAAAATCTTTTGACCATTACCAACAAAGCCCAGCACAGTTGATAGATAGCTGGGTTCTTTAAGCATGATGTCAGGGATTCGATCCCTGCCGTGGGCATGGAAAAGACTTTGTTGGTAGAGGCAAAACCCACTTCGGTGATCTCTACGCCTCAGAGGGGATTAGTCTTCGGTTATCGACTGGGAGATATCCTTGGTGTACACCTAAAAAAAATCTTTTGGCCATTAATACTAGTAAATTTCACTTTCCGCAATCCTGCCTTTTAAAAGGGGTACGAAAAACAAAGTAAAGAATATGGTGCACCATTTTTAGGTGGTGTGATAATAAAACAAAGTCTTCCTTTTTTTTTATTTTTATCAGCAAAGAAAATATATTAATCAAACAGAGTACAAGCAATACTCTGAACCAGGCAAAGTCTTCCTTAGTTTAGTTTTTGCAAAGATTAAAATTATTTTTCTGAAAGTTGTCAAACTATGATTTTACCTTTGCTCGTTAATTTGATAACAAAGAAGGGGACATCATTGATCTCCGACAAACTAGAAGTTCGAACTAGATGACAAAAATAGTAACCACAAGTTGATACAGTGAAGATATTTGTAATAATCGTAAGTGGCTATATTTCTAATGTATCATTTTAAAGAAGAAAAATTATATAACTCTGCCGCCAGCACTAATTGCACTTTCGACTATGAAAAAAAATTATTACTCCAATTGACAAATTGAAACCTTTGCTGTTAGGGTAGTTAGTAATGTGACACAGTGCCCAAATGAAAGTGAAAGAGTGAGAGGGATAGAGAGTGAGTTTGTTAGAGTGTTTCTTCCACACTTTTATCGTATACTCACCTATCGAGCTATGTAACTGAATAGGTATCACTCAAATGAATTAGTAAACACTAACATCTAAAAAATATCAAATACTCGCAAACTACGTTATTTGCATTGCCCTATAATATACTATGTTGTCAATATCGATCTGGAATTTTGTTTCGATGCTTATGGTGTTTGGTGTGAGTGTGAAAAAACATTTTTCTTGTGAAAATAGTTTTTAGATGATTAAAAAACAAAAATCAGTTTTACTTTATTTAGTGAACCTGGAAAGAAATATCCTTTTTTGAAAAAAAAAATATCCTGTAACATTTTTTATTTATTTTTTTAATTTTTTGGGTACTAGAACCTGGGACTCACATGGTCACATTATTGGACCTGACGAGTCTTGCCAAATTGGGGGAGTATATACCCAATCACTTGAGCGCTCCCCTCATAAATCGAAACATGTCCAACTTATTAGCTAGGGATTGAATACGAAACCTTAGATTCCGTTATGTTCACCCTTTACCAAATGGGCTATGCTTGGTGGACAAATAATTCTGTAACATAATCATTAAAAAGATTTCGTTACTTAATCGATCACCCATAAAACCAAGAGAATTCGGCTTCCTTTTATATGAAAACGTCATTTCTTAGGCAAAGTAAACAGTACGAGTAAAAAATCTTTTCTAAAATGCACAATTAGTTTTTTTTTTTTTAAAGCATCAAAAAAATATTTGGTTTTTTACGGGTAAAGTTTTTGATGGGGATTTGAGGAGGGGAAAAATTGTGTAAATGCTATGATTTGGATCTAGGTGCTCACGTTTTATGTTTCATAATTCTACCAATGGAGTTACTCATTGAAAAAAAAAAGAATAGTTATTAAAAAATTCCCGGTATCAATTCATTTTTGGAGAGACAAAAAGGACTTGGGTTTTGTTCATTTTATCAAATGTTGATGGAAAAATTAACAAGGGGTAGCTAGGTATTTTGCATGGGAAGCAACTTTTCATTTCGGTGCTTCTTTTATGGTTGGGAAGGTCGTGCTCCAGGTGAAACGTCAACATATATAGACATAGAGTTGTAGAGTGTTCGTTTTGGAACTAAAGTTGAACGCAAAATACCTTACTATGCATGGCTTGTTTAGTCACCCCAAATAGAAAATGTACCGAAAAATAGACACCTAAATAGAAAATTTAACCGGGTATCCCACTATCCCTGATCAAGTTAACTACAACACCTAACCACATACTTCCTCCAATTTAGAATATAAGAAAAAAAAATTAAAATCATGCTTATTAAGAACCAAATAGTATGAGAATTAAACAAAAATTAAATGAGATAACTATTTTTTATGGATGTTTAAGAAAAGTAACATTGAGAACAAAACAAAATTTAAAACGATTAGTTAAATTTTTATTATATTTTAAATCAAGAGAAATATATATATATATATATATATATATATATTTTATATTTTAAACCGAAGTGAAGTGTGTACTGTAGTGTACATTGATTTTTTTTTTTTTAAAAGTACTGTATATGTTATTGCTACACACAGTGGATCACAATATAATTTCACTAACCTGTACTAATCAATGTGACAAAGGCATGATAAATTCCTTCTTCCTTTTAATGCAGGTTTTTGTCATAAAAAGATCGAATTGCTGTTAATGTTCCACGTTAATTATCTCTTCATATATAACTTTGACCTTATTTCGTATTATCTATTCCTTTCAAAAATTAAGAAACATTAATTCTTTCTTTTCTTTATTTTCATCATGATATCTTATTATTATATCAAAGTGTACCTTATTATTATGACGGTATGCCACGAGAGTGTAGTGTTGCTGGTGGTGTTTGATGTATACATTATTGTATTGGTTGTTTTTGAGTATTTCTAACTTATACTCAATTTGATATTAATAAATTTTCTTTGCTGATAAAAAAAATAATATCAAAATGTACCTCTGATGAAGATCATGGGATTTGCATTGAAACTCATATCAAATGGAATTCCAAACCAAAAACAAATTTGCAAAAGAAAGGAGTCATCCAAATGAATGGAAATGTGAGCTGTAGCTTTTGTGGATATGAGCAAAAGATGAAACAACAAAGCACTTGTTTTTTTTTTCTGTTCAATAACCTATTGTGTTTGGCAAAAATGTTATAAATGATTTGGAGTTAAAACAGTGATGAATAACAATACCAATCAAGGATCATTTCTTGCATCATGCAGGACTTCAAGCTGTCAAATACTAGTAAAAGAAAAATTTGATGTGTCATCAGGTTTTGTATAATATGGGTAATATGGAAGGTTAGGAATAAAATACTTTTCTAAGAAGCACAATTTAATATAAACTTGCCGGAGGAAAATATTCATCTCAAGACATGGTCTTTGTTAAAGACAAAATGAGTGAATGCCCAGTTTTCTTTTGTTGATTGGGAAAAGTACAGAACCCTTTTCCTTGTATTAAAAGTGCTAAGTTTAGTTTCTAAAATTTTTGTAATCTTTGTTTGGAGTATATCTAGTAGTAGTACTTCTCCTAAAATAACATTCTTCTTTTTTTTATAATAAATTTTTTTTATCATATATTAAATAGGGCATGATGGTTAAAATTAAATTAATTGTTAGAGTACTTTATTAAAAACATATATTGGTTTAAGATGGTAAATTGATAGTTTTGGTGATTGCATTAATCATTGTGCAATTAGTTTAAATGACAATTAAAAAAATAGATAAAGTAATTTTTTTTAAGCAAATAAAATATATATATATATTTAAAGAGCACAAGGGGTGTCCAACACAATACATGGACTCAAAAACAAGTTTAAATTTAAGAGAAGCTTCTAAAGCAAAATAAATACAATAGCAAGGATCTACTATACATACCATTATGCAAATTATAACCTTGAGACCATATCTTACAACATAATCATATATCAAAGATCCGATTTGCAGCTATTGATGTCAAGTATATATTCTGTATTTTCCTTGGCACTGCTTGTGCAGTGCTTTCTTAATACAATTCCTTTTCTCATTTAAAAAAAAAATAAAAATTCCAACGCGTATCAAATTCATAAATCATAACTTGCATAATAAAGCTGAAAGGTGTACCTGAAATTATATAGCTATTCCCCTCATTAGCCAAACTGATCAAACAATGACAAACTAAAACATTCGAGTCACCACCTTAAAAAAAATTATTATTGTTACATAATTGGTATAAGATATGTTTTTCAGCACATTCTCAAGAATGTGTGATTAATGAAAATCTGGTATTCGAGTAAGTTATTTTTTCATATTTGATTCATGCTGGATTGATGTAAAAGATTCTTGAGAATGTGATTGATTTTTCAAAAATATCCTTAACTAAAATAACAAGATAGTATGTAGAAGAAGATTAATAGATAAAACAATTTTCACCAAAAATTAACATTATTAACATTACCATCTAAAAAGGTATAAATCCAACATTCCAACTTCCTCCATGTTTAAAATTAAATATGTATACCAACATCAACATGGGTTGGGACGAGTGGTAAGCGGTTCGGTAGGAAAAAAAAATTAAAGATGTATTTTTGTCACTCCACCTTGTACGTTTGCCGCCCCACACTTTTATAAACTACAAATAAAAATAACATTAACCTTCTATTTCTCATCAAGTCTGGCAACAACATAATCACTACCTATCCCACATGTACAATAACTCTTTTATCTTCAGTTCTCACTACTTACTCCTTCATCCTCCCGATAAATCACAAACCACATCCTCCTCACAACACAATTTCCTTCATCCTCCCGATAAATCACAACCCGCATCCTCCTCACAACACAATTGCATGTAAGGCACACACCGACACCCCTTCACCCTATCCCTAACTTCATATTAACAATATTAACATTCTATCCGTTAAAGTATCAAACATGTTGGAAATTGCAAATATCTACAAGAAAATGTAGATTTTGGTGATCAAAAGAAGAAATCTTAGACAAAATTAGTATACTCTGATAAAAATTTAACATAGTCATAGTTGAAGAATGAAATTGACAAATGTTATAAATAAAGAGGACTAAAATGACGATTCTTATTAAAAATAAAGGATCAAATCGAAACCCAAAAATTTAAAAAAAATATCAAAATAATATTTAAATCTTTCTCAAATGATGATGTGGTTTTGTACAATTAATGAAACATACAGACAAGAACGAGGTGAGTACATAATTACCACAATGGCAAATGTTCTTATAAAAAAAACAATGGCAAATGTTAACGAACCCTTTTAGGGTATTTATTAAAGAACCAAATGTAGTAGGAAAATGTTGAAAACTGTGGTATTTTATGTTTTCTAGAAAAGAAAAAAAAATGAATTGATAATATTTTATTCCAAATCTAATAACCTTAATAAGTAACATTAAGGCATTTGTTTCCCTCATAGTACTACTTCATTATCGGTCACCCAGAAGTATTTAGCCTTGCAAGGTGGTCCTTTCTGATTCACACGGGATTTCACGTGCCCCATGCTACTCGGGTCAGAGCGTAAGCTAGTGACCGGATTTCAATTTATTCTCTTTGATCCTATTTATAAGTCATATATACTTAATCATATCACACGGATCAATGATGATAGTTACATTTCTTGGAACTTTAAAATGATATTTTAACATTACAATTTTATCATCTTAACATTATTTTATACTAATGAACAAAGGACAAATAAATGAAAAGGGCAATAAATATTTTCTAAAAAATGCAAAATAACTTATAATTAAGATAAAAAATTCTTATAAAACAAGATGAACTAAAACTTATTTAAGCCAATAAATTAAGGCACAATTCATTAACATTAATGCTCTTCCAATTTAATATCCGGTACTTGCCCTCACCATAATGGGTCAGACAATACAATAAATTTGAAGTTTTCTTTAGTCAATTGTAGTAGTGACATGATGAGGTTTCAAGCTATAATGCCCTTACCAGTTACCACCCCAATCCACTATTAGGAGCATAATAGTACTAACTTGAAGAGTTTTAAGTGGTTCTCTATATATTTCCTAGGAGTGTAAGCGATCTGGTCCGAGACCGTGAGACCGCTCGGATCGGACCGGACCGGACCGAAAAATGCAGTCCGGTCAGGTCCCAAAAAATTCAGACCGTGGCTAAACGGTCCGGTCCACGGTCCCAAACATTTTTAGATCGCTGAGACCGGACCGGACCGATAGGCTAAATAATTATTTAAAAAAAAAACCTACAGATCTAAAAACTAAAAAATAAAACTCCCAATTTCCCAACCCTAAACTATAGATCTCAGACTCAAACTCTCATCTCTCACAGCCATCTCAATTCACCCTCTCAAACTCTCCACTCTCCAGATCCGTCGCCGGCCAAAGTTCTCACCGCCACCGACGCCACCATCGTCGTTCGCCGCTTCGTTGTCGTCCTCTCTCTCGTTCGAGTCTCCACCGCCATCGATCTCTCTCCCTCTGATCTTGCCCTCCGTTCCTCTCTCCCTCCTTCTCTCTCCCTCTCCCTGCGCCTCAACCAGTCAACCACCGTCCAGTGCTCACCGCCACCTCTGCTTCCGATTCGGTCCGATCTCCTCCTCTGCCTTTGCATCTCTGCTATTCGATCTCATTCGAGATCTCGTTCGATAGATCCTCTGCCTCTGCATCTTTGTGAATGAGATCTCGTTCGATCTCCTCCTTTGCCTCTGCGATTCGATTGCCGTTTCTCTAAGCCGTCATCTCTCCTCCATGCGCCACCACCGCCGCCGCCACTGGTTCCTTGCCACCGCCGCCGCCACTGGTTCCTTGCTGCTCCAAGGAGAGGGAACCCTAGGGTTCCAATGGAAAAATGGGCTGAAGCCCAATTTTTTTTTAGGGTTCCAATGGAAAAGTGGGGTGAAGCCCAATTTTTTTTTTTTTTTTAAGACTTGAACAATTGTGGTCTATTTAGACCGGATCGGACCGGACCGTAACGGTCCGGACCGTTATGGTCCAGTCCGGTCTTTGCATATGAAAAATATTGAGACCGGACCCGACCGGACCACATTGATTTAATCGGTCCGGTCTCTAAAGTCCCTCAAAGACCGGACCAGACCGGACCGTTACACCCCTAATATTTCCCATCTTTGTAAGTTAGGTTTTTGCAATTTTGGCAAAATTATGCCAAATTCTATTTTTTTCCCTTCAAATTGATTGTTCAAGATCGATGTTGTTCTATACTATATACTCCTCTGGTCATTATTTTAAGGTATATGTAATCAAAATCACACGTATAAATAACTGTAATTAGTTTTTTAAATTTTTGAAAAAAAAAATATTATTTCCTCTTATATATAAGTTTTTTTGACTAAAAATCATTCATTTTAAAAAAGTTAGTAAATATTGTTAATCACATTGGAAATGTAAATATTTTGTATATTTTTTCAAAACTATCCTTATAATTATAATTAGGAATCTAAAAATTGTTAAGTAAATAAGGTTATTTATGAAAAATAAGTAATTGATGTCATTATAACCTGAAAATTAGGGCTTATATTAAGGATCAGAAAAAAAAATCTTTAAATGAGACTTACATTAAAGACCAAAAAGAAGTCTTCAAAAAGCAATTAAGATTAAAAAAAAAACAATAAATATACTCTTTCCAATCCTATATATAAGCCCCCTTTGAAGATGTTTTTTTGTCTTTAATATAAGCTTAATTTCCAATTTCCAATCGCAATAATTATTCATTTTCCATAAAAACCCCTATTTGCTAAAAAAATTTTAGATTCTCTATAATAATTATAAGGGTACTTTTGAAAAAATATATCAAATATTTACATTTCCAATAATACTAACAATACTAACTAATTTTTTAGATTAATTTCCTATAATAATTATAGAGGTTGTAACACCCCAATTTGGTAACTTGAAAATAAAGTTATTTATTAATATTGGTTAGTGAAATTTGGGGTATTTTTTTTTTTTTAAAGTTAGTGATTCAAACCAAGTTGATTTCAAAACCAGTCTATCTCTTTTTTTTTTTTTTTTGAAAGGCAAAGGAAAATTTTATTAAACAACACAGTGAACCAGAAAGTTCACTAAAAAAGTGCCGTACAACCAGACAATTCAATCAACAGAGAACTACACCCCAGCAAGATAATAGTTCCACTTTGGTGTTTACACAGCGATAAAACATTCCCAAGGGTTGGATACCCAATTCACATAAGATATCCCAGCTAAACCTGCATGGTTGAGTCTAATAATTGACCAAAAATGAAATCTAATTCTCTCTATCAAACTATCAAAACAGAACCTATCATTTTGGAATATAACCTTGTTTCTAGTTTTCCAAATTTCCCAAATTATTATTAGCCACAAATTTATCCAGTCCTTCTTCTTTTTTCCTTTGATGTGCAGCAGCCCGGCATGATAGAAAACAGTAGAGCAAAACTGAGACGGCATTACGATGTTGAGATTGAACCAAGAATAGCACTCCTGCCAAATTTTATAAGATATAGAACAAGATAAAAACAAGTGATTTGCATTTTCATCAAATGATCCGCATAACACACACTTGATGTCTTCACTTTGAGGAATGATACCACGCCTTCGAAGGTTCTATCTTGTTGGGACTCCATTATGCATAATTATTCTCCAAGCGAAAGCCGCCACTTTTAGAGGTGCATTGTTGTTCCAAATCAGTCTTAATGCTTGAACCAAAAGAGATTCTTCAAAAATGTGGTTACCTTGAATTGCAAAGTATGCTGTTCTTGCTGAATACTCTCAGTTTTCCGCATGTTTCCAAATCCATTTGTCTTCTTCATCCGGCTTTAAAGATACATGTTCCAAATCCCTGTATAAAGAGGATAAAGCATCCTGTTCCCAGGAATAAAGTTCTCTCCTCCAATTAATATTCCACTTCCACACTCCGTCCTCCCAAAAACCATTTGATTGGACAAAGGACTCTTTTTCAACCGCAATTTGATACAGTCTGTGATACTTCCTATTTAGAGCTTCCTCTCCCACCCAAATATCTTTCCAGAAAAGAGTATCCACCCCATTTCCTAGTGACCTCCTTACTCCTTTTTCTACCCAACCCAAATCCCCTCCTGTACAAACGTTTCCCAAACTCCCCAAATCTCTCCACCAAGAAGAACCCTTTTTAAATGTTATCCCTACTTCATTTATACTTCCCCTTTGAATATCCAACCCATATTTTGATTTCACTGCCTTACACCATAATGAATTAGTTTCATTTAAAAGCCTCCATCTCCATTTTCCTACCAAAGCTAAAGTGAAAAACTCCAAATTTTTTATTCCCAATCCTCCTTCATCTTTTGATTTACAAACCTTATCCCAACTAACCCAACACACCTTCCTATTCTCACCCTTTCCCCCCATAAGAAACTCCTTTGTATTTTATTTAATTTATTGATTACACATTTAGGTGCTTTAAAGAAAGAGAAAAAATAGGGAGGTAGAGAGTATAGTACCGATTTCAGAAGAGTGATTCGGCCTCCGAGAAATAAGTGTTTCCTCTTCCAGGTTGAAAGTCTACACCTTAGAGCATCAAAAGCAGGATTCCAGGTAGAGATTCTGCGATGATTAGCACCCAGAGGAATTCCCAGATATTTGAAAGGTACTACTCCCACCTTACAGTTAAGCTTGTAAGCCCACAAATCTGAATTATGCGGTGAAGATTTTACTCCAATGATGCTGCTTTTAGAAAAATTAATTTTCAGCCCCGAGCATAATTCAAAGCACCTCAAAACACTTTTCATCACCACCACGTTTTGATCACAAATTTCTCCAACAATCAGTGTGTCATCTGCATATTGTAGGTGAGAGACAGTCACATTTTCTCTGCCCACTTTGTATCCTCTGAACATGCCTTTTTGAACAACATTTCTCATCAAACCACTCAATCCTTCTGCCACCATGAGGAACAGAAAAGGTGCCAAAGGATCACCTTGCCTCGATCCTTTCTCCATGATAAATTCATTTGTTGGACTCTCATTTACTAATACTGAGACAGAAGAGTTGCGGATACATTCACTGATCCACTTTCTCCACTTTTTACAAAAGCCCAGCCTCTCCATCATGTAATCAAGGAAGCCAAAATTGACTGAATCGTACGCCTTTTCAAAATCTACTTTGAAAATCATACAAGGTCTATTTTTTGTTTTTGCCTGATGTATAATTTCATTCATCACTACTACCCCATCAAGAATAGATCTCCCCCCCCCCCACAAAAGCTGACTGAACTTCTGATATTACACCCCCAATCACCTTTTTCAATCTTGCTGCCAGTAATTTTGAAATTATTTTGTACATACAACCAACCAAGGAGATTGGCCTATAATCATTTAAACTAAGCGGGCAATCCTTTTTAGGAATTAAAACAATAAAGGAAGCATTAGTACCTCTAGGCCACCTTCCATTCAAGTGAAAATCTGAAACCATTCGACAAATGTCAATCTTCAGCACTTCCCAGAATTTCTTTATGAATTTAAAATTAAAACCGTCTGGTCCGGGGCTTTTGTCTCCGTCGCATTCCCATACTGCTCTCATTATTTCTTCTTCATCAAAATATTTTGTCAAAGCCTCCCTGTCCTAATCTTCAAGTTGCTTGAATTCAATACCATCTAGGACTGGTCTCTCCCACTGTGATTCACCAAATCTCTGCTGAAAAAAAATCTTTGACGTGCTCCTTTACTGCTTGGGGTTCATCGATCCACTCTCCATTAAATTCAACGCCTGGAATTGCAAGTCTTCTTCTGTTTCTATTAATTATGGCATGAAAAAAGCTTGTATTTGCGTCTCCCTCCTTAAGCCATCTTATCCTTGATTTCTGGATAAGAAGGCTTTCTTTTTGTTTTGAAAGCCTCCAAACATCTGAAGTAGCAGCCCTTCTTTCTTCTATTTCTTGACAAGTCAGGTCCATGTTTTCCATTAAACGATCCAAGCTATCTAGTTTTAGCGTGGCATCCTGTAACAAATTGTCCAAATCGTCGCAAAAAGATCTGTTACATTCCTTCAAAGAAATTTTCAGCTTCTTTAATTTTTCTTTTAAAATAAAAGCTCCCCACCCTTGAACGGAGAACTTGTTCCATTCCTCTTTAACAAATTGTTCGAATTTGTAATCCTCTAGCCAGAAATTATTGGTTCTGAACGACTTTGGGCCACAATTCTTCACATCACAAGAAAGTAGGATTGGGCAGTGATCTGATAACTCTCTTCGAAGAGCCACTTGTCTGATGTCATTCCACTTCTGATTCCAGGCCTCACTGATCAACACCCTGTCTATTCTGCTAGCAGCTTTGCCATTTGGTTTGAACCAAGTATATTTGCGCCCGAACAACGGTAAATCAATAAGCTCCAGGTCGTTTATGAATTGTTTAAACTCCAACCATTCTTTCTTCTCTTCTCTAAGCACAATTCCTTTTCTCTCCTCGCGTCCTTTTACACAATTAAAGTCACCCGTGATACACCAAAGCCCATCTCCCAATCTATTTTTTATTTCTAAAACTTCGTTCCAAAAAGACGCTTACTGCTCAAATTATTTGGACAATAAACGTTCATAATTTTGCATGACTCCAAATCTCTAACAAAAGCTCCTTGGAACAAAATAAAGTTGTTTCCAAAATAAATTGACGAAGCATTCAAAATTTGGCAATTTCATAAGCATAACAGCCCACCAGATCTTCCGTTAGCAGATAAATAAGCAAAATCATAATTATCTCCCCCCCACAACAAATCACATACAGTTCTATCAAAATTATCCATCTTTGTTTCTTGAATACAGATAAAATCAATCGAATTGCTTCTTACCAGACTTCTTATCATCTTCTTCTTTAAACTCCCTCCTAAGCCTCTGATGTTGATGGAAACTATCTTCATTTGTCATCATTTGTATCCCATCTTCTTCTCCTCTTGTCTGTTGTGTCTCTGACCTCTATATCTATCATTCTTTCTATAATTTCATCATCATTACCTTTCCCAGATACTCCCAAATTTCCAATCTTCCAAAGGTCTTCTGCTTCTGCACGACGTTCATCATGTGAAATAAGAGAAATAGATCCAGTATTTGAGCTGCTAGAAACAACTGTCGCAGCTGGAGTGATCTGGCTATTTGACATATCTGGAACATCTTGTAAAGCCTCAGAACGTTGAGCATTTCTGTCAATACTCTTGGCTCGAGCTTCATGGAATGATTGGCCCTCACCTTCACCTCCCAAGTCAATCCAGAATTCTTTCTAAGCAATCAGATCACGTTGCCTCCTTGCTTTATTCTGCTTCTTCTTCTTCTTCTTCTTCTTCTTCTTCTTCTTCTTGTGCTTCATCTTTTTCTTCTTAGATCTTCGAGAAATCTTGATTTGAGCTTCATCCTCGTGACTTCCTCTCTAAGTTTCATCTTCGGTAAAAGATTATGTTTTTGTCGTCCCACTTTCATGCTTATTGTTGATCGAACAATTTACCCCTTCATCCCCCTCCTCTCTATCCACCAACTCCTTCTCAAAGTGTACCATTTGTTGACTTGGTTGATGATTCGAAGTCCTCTCATCCCCAGCAGCTTCTAGATCCGCAGTCCCATTCATGTTGCTGTCCAGCGGAAGAATTGGGCTTTGATTCTCATTAACTTTTGCAGGTCCACCGAATTGAATATTGTTTTATGAGTTATGAGTGTAATTAGGCCCATTAAGCCCACTGTTGCACAAACCAGGTTCACCCCCTTCACTCAAAAATCTGTCCTTCTCAATGCCTCCAATACCAAAACTAGGCCCACCCTTACATACATCACCATAACCCCCTAAGACATAATCAGGCCCAAACTTGCCAGCTCCCAAAACACCCTCAGTCTCGATATTGGGCCCAGACTTGCGGTTGCCATTCTCACACCCGGAACCATAATTCAAAACAACTTTTCCATTTGAATTAGGTTCCGTTGCCAACTTAGGGGGTTCATTATTTTCCTTGCTGCAATTAAAGCTGCACACTTCACCACATTTGTTTATATTTTCAATGTGAAAACTTTCCCCTCCATGATTAACTGCATTAATTAACTGTAATATCCTCTCTGTCTGTTCATCTTCTTCTTCCTGACCTCTTCCAACTCCATTGGGTGACCCTTGATCTTCCAACGAATCAGGTACCCACTCAATGGAAAAATCATCTTCTATATCCTTATAGCAATTCTTCAACGAGTCTTCTTATGATGAATCACAAAAGCTTGTATCTGTGTCATCTAAACAGCAATCGCCACCCTCAAGATATTTTTTCGGATTACTTTGCACCAGGCTTTCTTCCATGATCTTGATTCCAAAAATCTTACCATTAATCATGATTCTCATAACCGTATTGATGTATCCCTGTGCTAAAGTCTTGATTTGTATCCTTGCAATATCAATTTTGGATCTATCTCTGGTTTCATTATCAGTTTTTATAAAAGACCCGAATTTGCTGGTTAAAACCTTAAAAAAGGATTCATTCCAAGCCTGTAAAGGAATTCCTCCACAATTAAGCCATGTAATATGATATCCTGCTATATCATTCTCCTCCCACGGTTTGATATAGACAAACCAGTTAGAAAAAAATTCCTCAGTATCCTTCAAAATTTCCATAATCTCCTCACCTTCTAAAGGCATTAATAACATCAGATCACCACCCATATGAAGAGTTTTGATTGTTGTAATTCCTTCTTCTTGCATTGCATCGTGAATGCCTTCCACCATCTCTAATTCTCTGAGTTTTCCGACATGTGCTCCTTTCAGCCATCCCCATTCCTTTTCTTCAATCCTCACCGTCATACCCTTCCAATCTGGGTCTTCTTCCTTGCCACGGTCTTCTCCTCCCCTTGCTGGTCTCTGTGGGTTTGTATTCTGTCTCAGAGCCTGTGCATAAGAAAGACCTCATTTGTTGTTATATGCATTTTTCTGCAAAATTGTTGCCCTATGCGTTGTTGTGTCTCCTTGCTTATCGTTTCTATTATATTTTGTTAAATTCACAAAGACCTTCTTACTTCCAATGATCATCTTATCCAGTTGCTTCTCCAAGTCCTTGGTGTCCCTCACGTGCTGATATCTTATAAAAGCAAATTTGTCCCCAATTTTGTTCCTTTTCAAAGGAATGAATACGTCAACTACTCTCCCCCATCTCTGAAATGTTTTCCATAACTCTTTTGTACCCCAATCATCTGGAAATTTGGTCACGTAGAAGGTTACTGTTTCATTGCTAAATCTCCCCTGGAATCCTGGTCTTGTACGTGTAGATCTTTCCCACCCTTCTTTAAAAACACCTTCTTTCGTTTTGCCTGTCACTCTTCCTAATCTGCCTAGGTTTAGAAGTCCTCTCTCTCACAACTCTATGTTTCGCTCTCTCTCTCTCTCTCTCTCTCTCTCTCTCTCATTTTTTTAGAAGTCCTTCCTAGGTTCACCAGTCTATCTCTTAACTTTGTAAAATAAGACATTTGATCGAAACAGGATTTAAAGTTGTATAAAGAATATCTAACGTTTTAAGTATGAATCTTTGGTTTTCATAAAGATATTTAGGAGTCGTGATATAAAAGATTTACCAACAGCTTATTTTATAACCAAGCTTGAAATTGACTAAAAGTTTGTCACAGTTTTATCGGTTTAAAAGTTTCACTCTTACTCATATTAAAAATATACATTAGGGTTACACTTGTAGTACATAGCAAAAGGTCCTGACAAAACATCTGCTGTAAAAACCTATACCAACTATTCTAACCGTCATCTTCGTCTTCGAGAAGTCCATCAGAATCTGTTGACGATGATGTCCTGCTCCACACTGAAGCTAAAGTCGTCAAGCAGCGATCATACGCCTTCATTCGAAGTATAGTCTCCAGCAGCACCGCCTTTTAGAACCCAAGGTTCAATAGATACATGCACAAGAAGAAGTAGAGAGAGTAAGTTATCTGAATGGACTTATTCCCATCGACGGTTTGGGATTACACTATTAATAATATTAAGAACAACATAAAAATAATAAAGATACAAATACTCTACAACCAATTACAATGTAAATTATGCATTGGTGTATCCATCTAAAAGCTCTCTCTCAAAGTAATCCCACTTAATCTCAGATCATAGTATCCATTCTTAGTAAGGCCAAGGGTTTACATCTCCTCGATACCAACTGCCTAATCGGAAGCAACCAGGAGTACAGGATCTATAACACACCGGCATACTGAGTAATCTGGCACAAAATAATAATATGACGTCAGCCTGGGAAGGTGCATAAGCACGGTGCCCATCTCGTCGTGTTCAAGATCCCTCTCCCTGATCCAAATTTAGTCAAAGGGGGCGACAGTCGTCTATCTAGTGATCATGTAGTACTTCAGCCACGACATGGACTAACCGCAGGTCAACCCAGCCCCTTATGGCTTTTTCCCACCTAGACAGACATCTCTTGGCTTCTTGACGTATCACTGTCATTGCCTTCCTCTCTCCTAATCATCCGTATTCCAAAAAGGTAAATAACGTGTCTTCCTCTCCTCTACTAAAAGGGTAAGGATTCTCTCTTATTCGCAAGGCCAAAAATTCCGATTTCTCATTGTCGACCCAACCAAAGACATCTCCAACCAACGTGGAATGCTTCTACCTGTGGGACTCAACCACAATAATCCAAAATCTCATAATGGCACATACCAGCACTGGGCTCAAAAGCCAAAAATCACCAAATGCACATAACGTGTTCCAATAAACCAACATCTCAACAAAGATAGGCACCGGGGCTCAAAGGCCAAAAATCACCAATGGCACAAACATGTGTGCCCAAGGAGACAGAGCTATGACAGGGGCATGTCTTACAGACCAGGCAAGGGAAAAAATATATTTTACTGTCGTCCAAGAAAATATCACAATGCTCTGCTCAAACAATAATTTTCAAAAATCTTTGTGCCATATCCAACAAGTTCAAAACACTTGTGCCATATCCAATCAAGTCTCAAACACTTGTGCCATATTCAATCCATCGTCCAACAATAGCAGTAACTACTGCAAGGGAACCTAGTCTCAAATAACTTTTTTTTGAACAACAAAGCAAACAAATAACATTAAACAAATAAAAGGAGCACAAGGGGTACTCCCATCCCCAATCAAACAACTTACAATTGATTCAAACACTCCAAAGGGTTTAACAGCCAATTTCCAATTGAATAATTCACAGTATTATTGTGAGCTTTAAAAAGAGTCCAAAATTGAACATTTATTTGTTCCAAGACTTCCTATGCTCCAGCATCTTCATCTTCGAATATTAATTTGTTTCTTGATTTCCAGATGTTCCAAAGAATGACGAACAATAGAGTATTCCACCAAATTTTTGCTTTGTTATGTAACTTAAGCAACATGTTGTAAAAAATTCATTTTCCCATCCTTGTGCAAAGGCAGAAAAAGATTGAATTGCGCATAATGCATAATGATATAAATGACATGAGACTGAATGTTTCATAAATTAAAATACAACATACATATAATCCAATCGAAATCTTTCTCTCATCTGACGATGGGTAATGCATCATGCATAATGATATAAATGACATGAGACTGAATGTTTCATAAATTAAAATACAACATACATATAATCCAACAATAACATAATATGATATAGGGTCAAAGCTATTCATATAAGACGGTACCATCCAAAGTCATAAAATTTACCGTACTTATACTACTATTGTGCCTGTACAGACCACTACTCCGACTTTGAGAGGGTACATAGTGCCTTAATATTATCAATAGAAACCAAAGTGTCTTAAGATAACTTTTCTCTTAGTTTGATTGGTTCAATCATAGTTTACTCGGAGTGTTGTTTTCACCGCTTGCTCCTCTCATGCGTTTTCCTTTAAACAAAACGACAGGCAAATAAATTCTATAAGCATTTTATTTTAAACCACAAATGCATTTTGATTGTAAACCACTTAGGTGTGATGTCTTTAAGTTATAAAAACATCAAGGCCAAAGATCATATATTTTTCTTTAAAGAATTAAAGGGTGTTGGCCAACCTTCAGGAGTTGAATTCACCGTAAAACGTCATTTGTCGCACATAGTTTTGATATATCATTAAAGAGATTCATTTAAACTATTGGAGTTGAGTAACTTAATTGAATGCTCATTTTAAAAAATCAAGGCTTAATTGCACTTTTGGTCCCTCAATTATCACAATTTAGCGATTTTGGTCCTCCCGTTTTTAATTTGGCGATTTTGGTCCCCACATTTTGATAAGTTGCAATTTTGGTCCCTCCGTCAACTATTCCGTCAGCCACGTCAGCAAGGTTAACGGAATAGTTGGCGGAGGGACCAAAATCGCAACTTATCAAAACGTGGGGGACCAAAATCGCCAAATTAAAAACGGGGGATCAAAATCGCTAAATTGTGATAATTGGGGGACAAAAAGTGCAATTAAACCTTGATATTAATGTTATCTCTTAGTAGTGCATCCCTTTGTAATTATATTATGTAACGTTTTTTTCCTCTGTTTTTAGTTGTGCACTTGATTCTAAGAGTGCCACTGGTTCTATGAAATTTGAAAAAAAATTGCTTTTCTTGACAAAAATAAAATAAAAATTGATGGATTGTTAAATTGATTGTATTTTAGCGGTTATTCATGAATTCTTTGTCTCGTTTATTCATGGGCCAACTCATTTATTTCTAGCATAAACCAACTTAAATGAGATGTTCTAGAATAAATGAGATGGTTTTAATTGTCTTTTAAGATGGTTTTATTCATGTAGTAACAAGATTATATGTAATGAAAAAAATACGAACAAATGTCCCAACGGAACTTATAAAAAAGATATATGTAATTTAAATATATTGAAAATTGTAACTTTTAAGTTCAAAAAAACTTTTACAACAAATTTTATCATTTACATGTGATAACACAATATTAATAATGAAAAATATTGACAACACTAAAAAAAGAACTTTAGAACATATGTCTAATAAATATAGTGCAATTTGAACTGTTAAAATATGTCAGGGGTCCCTGTAGTTTGGGTCTCTTTTGTCAGATACCCTTGTTCTTTTGTTCTTAATTGCACTTTTGGTCCCTCAATTATCATAATTTAGCGATTTTGGTCCCCCTTTTTAATTTGGCGATTTTGGTCCCCACGTTTTGATAAGTTGCGATTTTGGTCCCTCCACCAACTATTTCGTTAACCTTGCTGACGTGGCTGACGAAATAGTTGACGGAGGGACCAAAATTGCAACTTATCAAAACGTGGGGACCAAAATCGCCAAATTAAAAACGGGATGACCAAAATCGCTAATTTGTGATAATTGAGAGACCAAAAGTGCAATTAAGTCAAAAATCAATTACTTTGCTGGTCCGGAATTTTCAAGCGCTAAAATCACATTTTTACACTTTTAATCGTCGTTACCGGTTCTTAAATTTGTACCCGACTGAATTAAATAATTTAGTAACACTTCCCATGGTTGGTTCTTCAAATTAAAAATATTAGAAACCATTTTTGGTTACTGTTCATACAGTAGCTATTTTTGAAATAACCTTTTTTTTTATCCAAAATTTCCTTATTTCTTATTTTGAAGGCTATGTGAACGCTTAGAACAGTAATTATAAATTGGACTATTTTTTGATGTCCTCTTTTTGTTTTGAGTGTCCTACATAGTTTCTAGTCCTTTCAAAAATTTATTTTCTTCCTTTTATATTTAACGAGTCTATGGTTAAGAATTACTAACAATTTTTGCATATTAAAAACGTAATGATTCGTTTATTCGCTTCGCGTAAACTTTGGACTGCTTAATACGACGGAGATCGATACTCGTACAATTCGAAAACGTTTTTTCAAACTCTTGGGCAGCAAGGTACTCTTGGCCCAAAATTAATTTTTCAAAGTTACAAAATTTGTCCAACACTTTGTACTTTTGGTGCAACACCTTTTAATTAATTATCCTTAATTTCCCTTATATTAAAATATAGACTTAAAAATTCCTTTTTAAATTATAAAAATCAACCGTCAAACGGACGGAGTTTCGTTTGTTTTTCGGACTTTTCCAAATCTTCAACCTGATAAACACATTTATATAATATCAACACTAGCCAGCAGGGCTCAAATATAAATATATATGCATCACATAGTTGCCCTATTGGCTCAAGAGTAGAACATCGGTACCAGTTTGTCAGAGTGCCAGCAAAATGCTAAGTATGTAAATCAAGAGGCCATAACCACAACTATGCCCAAAAATGAATCATAAACCATGCACAAATGAAACTATCCTAAGCCTCACTCAAAAAGCATATACAGCACATATACATCAAATAGTACGGAGGCTTAGGTCAAAAACAAATACATCTAAATCCCAACCCTACTCTCCCTGTGAGGGAGAGTAATCCTGCTCGGCCGATCCTGGTGTATACTCCGACTCAGTACCTGAAAAATGGTAAGCAGGTGAGTATTACACAATAAAATAGGGAAGCAGTTTCTATTATGCTATACTAAACCACCAGGCCAAACACAAATATTCATATAGCACTACTAGAAAAGTCCGATTTAGAGACGGAAATTAGAGACGGATATTTTCCGTCTCTATTGGAGACGGAATTAGCGACCAAAATTGAGCATTAGAGACGGAATTTCAACAAAATTTTTAATTATCCAAAAAAAATATTTGGTGACGGAAAATTTCAGAATTAGAGACGGAATATTCCGTCTCTGAGAATGCCGTCTCTGACACCGTCTCTAAAACAGTCTCTAATCGTCTTTTTATCAAAGATAGAGACGGAAATTTCCGTCTCTAACGAATTATTTGGCAGAGACGGAACATTTCCGTCTCAAACATAAAAAATATAAATTATAAAAATACATATTTTTGTCAGAGACGGAACATGGCTGTCTCTAAACTCAAAACAACTAATTTTCCGTCTCTAAAATTAAAAAAAAAAAATCGAAATTTTTCCCACTGCCTTGAAAAAAAAAGGCTCCAAGTGCTCCCTCTTTCTTCGACCGAAAAAGAAAAAATGAAAAGGCTCACTCTTCCTTGACACAACACAGGTGCGATACCTCTTCCTCTCTATCTGACTTACTCTTTCCCTCAGCCTCCCTACCTCCTCTTCCGCCGCCTCCGCCTGCATCACCAGCCTCTTCTCCTCCGCCTGCCACCTGTTCCTGTGAGACGCGAAGATCTCTGCCACTCTTGCATTCGCCTTGCAGTCCTCTTGCCTTCGGTACTTCATCTCCCCCTCTCTTAGTAATCGAATTTTCTCTGTTAGTAATCGAATTTTTGTTCTCACTCACTCTCTCCCTCTTTGTTGTTCGATACTTTCTTCTCACTCACTCGAAAATTTCGGGTTTAGAACACCCCAAATCGATTTTCTTCTATTTCCTTCTTCACTGTAATCTCAGTCCCTCTATGTTTAGCTAATTGGTGCCCTAATTTCTATTATCTAATTGGTGCCCTAATCTCAGTCCCTCTTTTTCATTTTTGTTTATCTCTGTTGCTGAACAATAGTTGATCTGTGATTGTATATTGCTGAAAATAGTTGATCTAATCTGTAATTTTTTTTTGGTGAATGAGTTTTTTATTTTTCTAGAATCACTAAACACTAAATGTTAAATCCTTAATTTGTTCGCTCTTTTGTTCCACTGTTGCACATGTATCTTCGATGTTACAGATTGCTTCATGAATATTTCTTTAAATAGAGGAATTTACTTCATTTTGAAAACAAATATTTCTTTGACAGATAACTGGATGAAGCTAGCATAAGGAGTTAAGCTAGATGGTCCCTGTTCTCCTTGTACCTTATTTTGCCTGATTATCTTTAATTAATGTTTTTCTTTTTAGTTATTGCAATTTCTCTGATTTTCCCTTTATATATTTGAGTTTTAATTTATGATTCATTACACAGATCAGCTTCTCGGCATAGATTTTTATTGAAAAATAGTAAAGAATTAATAATCAATACAGTATCACTAGTTCACTACTATTTCCAGCACAAAATTTAAAGGACCATGGCATCAAGTATGATCTAAGCATGGCCTCACCTAATATCATAGTACTTAGAAGACAGAAGGCACCAGAGGCGGTGCAGGTTACTGACCTTCCAAGCACAAATTGAGGGCTGCTAGTGTGCGACATCATCCAATATTTCATTAGTCTACATCTAAGTTTATTGACAATTTGATTCACTTCTTCCTCACCCTCAAGTTTGTTTGATCACTCTTTTATTGCCATCATGTACTTAAGCTCCAAATAATGCTTCATCTTTGGAAGAGTCAAAGCAGAAGATGTCATGGTCATCAATAAAATAAGCATAAGAAACATGATCACAACATGTTCTATCCAAAACACATAGATAACACCAGTAACAAATTGGATGCTAATATTCACAATCATAGTAACTACTAATATCCTCATGGCCATAACATTCATCATGATTTCTTTGTTCTCAGTGACACCAAGAGAAGGCATAGAGTTACCTATGATTATGCATATCAAGGCACTGCTACTAAGCTTTGCTAGCTGATCATGGCTCAACAGACTGGCTCAAGAAGGAATGAATGTCCATAGTGGAGGGTCCATAGACGCTGATGAGCATGCTAGGAGATTGGTGAGTGACTTAATTATGACTTTTGAAATATTGGTTAACTTTCACTTTATGTCAATTTATTGCACGTGGGAATGATATATCAAAAGTTTGATTAGAAAAATGTATAATTTATTACTTTGTAATGCTGTTAGAATAACGTCCTTATTTAATTTAAGTAGGTAAGATTACTGTCTTGAATTGATTCTATATAGTATTTTTTTAGAGGGGGTTGTTAGTATTTAAAACTCTTTGACTATGTATGATATAAATCTTCTTAAAACTGAAAGACTACTTCTATATACACTTATTACAGCTCTGTTGCAGCATTAATCTCTCAATCAATAGCTGCTTCATTCTGTAGGTTGTTACACGTATGTGCAGAAGAAATAGGGAAAAGAAAAAGAAAAAAAAAGCTAGGTTGTTACATGTACCAGCTCTGTTGCAGCATTTTTTTAGTTTATTTTTTTGAACTAAGGATTTTAATGTCATGCCCTCATCTTTCATGTTTTTGTTTCCTTTCATTTTTCTGCTTGTATTAGCTAGTGATCATTATCATTATCACTATAAGTATTTACTGCATTTGCTGATTTGTATTGTTTAAGAGGGTAGCCATACTTTTTATAACAAACATCTTTAGTGTGACGATTTTTAGAGCAATAGGTGCACATCTTAGGATTTCTACCCTGATAACCTTTACTTGAGGCTCCATTTTTACTGCCTGATCTTCCTCTAGTATTATTTGTGTTCCTATTACTTGTGCTATTTGTATAGTTCTTTTCAGCAATATTAGCCAAATATTGATTATCAAATATCATAACTGCATAGATTTTGATTTTGTTTCTTGCCATGTTCAGTCTTTTGATCATTACTTTTGTTTGGGGCACTTGCTTTTGTAGAAAGAATCAAGAATCAAATATCATAAGCAGTGTAGTGATTTTGTTGGTTCCACTTCTAGCTTTAATTTTCTTTCTCTGCAATTGAAATGTATAGAAAAAAGTTTGAGAGGCCAATTGAGCTGCTATATATAATGTGATTTTGTTGCTGTGTTTCGGTTCATCTATATTGCGCATAATAATTGAGCTGCTATATATATTGCTATCTATATTTCTTTCTTTGTCTTGGTCAATGTCACATTAATGTGTATTATATTGTAAGATATCTCTCTATTATGGTTTGGTAATCTTTTCTCCTTTTTATTGTATTAGAAAGTTAAATTAGGTAGAGAATCAACGTATTATGAGATATATGAGCAACTTCATCGGCCGAAGGGGAAGCCAAATGAGTTTCTCACTAAGCACCAAGAAAACATTGGCGTATGTAAAAACTAACCTTTAAGTTATTTTGTTTATTTTGTTAACATGAAACTTGTTTAATTGAGTCAATCTTTTCAGGACACATATCGAAAACGGGTTGCGGAATCCGAAAGTGGTGGCGATGGAAGCAGTAGCCTGGAATCTCAAAATAGTATCTACCTAGATGTTGTTGGAGGAAGAAATAAAAAAGGAAGAGTTTATGGGTTAGGATCAAAAGCCTCTAGTATTCTCCCATCTTCCTCCACTTCTTACGTGGAGGGAGTAACACAAGAAGAGGTGACTCAAATGAAATCTAAAATTGAGGACCTTTCTCTTGAGCTTCAACGAAAGAATGCTGAACAAGAAATGATGAAACAAAAGATGGAGCAATGGGAGCAAATGTTTCAGAAGATGATGACTCTTCATAACTTGAAAGGATTGGAGGAAGATGACATTGATGAAGATCAAGTGGACAATGATAATTGATACTGATTGTTAGTTTATCTTTTAAAAAATGACTTAAGTATGTAATTTATTTTTGAAGTATTTTGAACTAGCAATGTTTTGTTTTGGATTATACTTGGATATTTTTTGTATTTTGACTTCTTTTTTGGCTCATGATAATATATATATGTTTTATTTATGTTTTTGAATAGCTTTGTAAAAAGGTTAAAGTGTTAGATTATTGAAAAAAAGTAGGATTTAAAATTACACAGGTATCAAGAATATAGGGATTAAAAAAAATGGGATTTAAAAAATATGAGCAGTACCAGCTCCAGGATTAGAGACGGATTTTCAGTTGTTAGAGACGAATGTTAATATGGAAATTAGAGACGAAATTTTAGTGGTTAGAGACGGATGATACTGTTAGGAATTAGAGACGGAATTATTTCCGTCCCTGTTTAGAGACGGAAATTTAAGCATCAGAGACGGATGATCAATCGAGGACTCAGAGACGGAATAGTTATCTGTCTCAGATCAGAGACGGATTATTTTAGACTAGAGACGGAATGGTTCCGTCACTGTTAGAGACGGAATTCAATTTTTATTAGAGACCGAATCTAAATACTTTGGAGACGGAACTTTCCGTCTCTGATTAGAGACGGAATCAAGTTTCCGTCTCTGATTATTTTTGCGACGCCAATTTCAGGGACGGACACCGTTCTGTCTCTAATTCCGTCTCTAAAGCTGTTAGAGATGGAATTTTCATGTTTTAGAGACGGATTTTGTTCCGTCTCTAAATCGGACTTTTCTAGTAGTGTAGTGCATATAAACCAGAGAATCATTCTCATACATTTCAATGAAATCCATTTCAACAGTCAATTTAATTCATTATAGCTTTAGCTTCCATATATCATACCTTGCCAATTTATTCCAAAATTTGGTACTAGTTATATTCTTGCATAAGATCACAATCCATTTTTATCACATCCTCTTTGTGTTTTTATAAAGACTTTTAGAAAATTATTGCATGGGTTTCCATCATTGCGTACAGTCTCCTTCGGACAACGTCTTACAGCAGCGCATCAAGTGCGTCTTACGCGGTCTATGCATACAGTCTCCTACGGACAACGTCTTACAAGACCTGGATTCCACAATCGGAAGGTGCATCCATCATTGCGTACAGTCTCCTTCGGACAACGTCTTACAGCAGCGCATCAAGTGCGTCTTACGCGATCTATGCGTACAGTCTCCTACGGACAACGTCTTACGAGATCTGGAGAGGCACAATCCAATTATATAATTAATTAATGTAGGGTCTGCCGACCTGATACGGATTTAAGCCTTTCAAAGGAGTCCTCTAAGGGCACTTCCCTCGGTTCACTTAACATGAACGTCCCTCGCTCGGACTCATGGACTCCGAGCATCCCCAAAGGACCAGGCTCGGATTTGATGGAACCGAGCCTCATCATCGGTCCTCAATCCATCAGGCTCGAGATTCTAGGCCGAGACATACCGTCGGCTAGCGGATAAGTTCAAACCCACCGAGGCTTCTTATCCATTCCGCAAATCTCTCCTGGATTCTCGCAACAGCCTAGACATGAGATCTTCAGCTGATCCTATCCATATTCTAAGAGGATAATCCTCCGATATTATCTCACAGAATCCTGGTTCAGCTCAACCCTGATACAGGGCCCAGACGGCCCATATCAGCCTCCTCCAAACCCTATAAATAGCTCACTACAACTAGGGTTTCAGGTACGTACTCTCATCCCTAAGTTGACACTTTGCACACACACGTTGACTAGGGAGAACCTGCTTTTCCCAACTGGAACTGCAGAAATACCATAAGTCACTCATTAACTCTTGATCCTCTCTAGGGCTCCTGATTCCATAGTCTTGAGCACTTAGAGGGTTAAGGACATATAGTGTTCCAGGACACCACATTGGCGCCGACTGTGGAGAACGAATAACCAGTATTCTCACTTCCACCGTACTCATGGAAAACAACAACGATAACCAAGAACAAGGGGATCTCCGCCGTCGCCTTCGTGGGAGGCCACCTAAGAACGCAGGAAACGTTAGGGACAGAATCGTCCCAGGAAGACCTACTGGAGGCAGTCGGGGTAACACTCCACCGGTTCCTCCGGTGGATCAGACGGTCGTTCCCCCGGTTCCTCCAGTTCAGGGTGATGTTCCACTAGTTCCTCCGGTGGTTCAAGCCACTGTTCCTCCCCTCGTGGAAGGCGGTGGAAGGCGATCCAATCCCCGCACTGTTCCGGATGGCCATGTTTCAGATTGGCACGATACTGCGGACTCTGGACCACATCGATCTCGGAGGGCCCCTGCTGGATCACGAACTGGTGAGGATCGGCGAGTTGAGCGTTCCGCTCGACATGAACACTCTTGTGCCGAGCGATCCAACAGAGAAGTCCCTCAATTTACCAGGGGTCGTTTTGGAACACTTCAAGGTAGTGAACGTTCCAAAACACAAGGTAGATCTTACATGACTACTTCGTCGGCCCGTAGGAGAGAGGAATCAATCATGGAGATCCTGAGGACTCAAACTTCTTTGATTGAAAAGCAGAATCAGGCTATCGCTGCTCTTCAGCAGCAAAGCATGGCAAGAATAGCTGAGCAAGGCCCTAACGTGGCTCTCGGCAACCCTAATAACCTTCCTCCGCCCCCACCCCTTAATCCGGGATTAGTTCCTGGGCGTGTTACTGGGGAACCCCATCCTGGACATCCTTTCATAGCTGAGATAATGGCATTTCAAACCCCGCAGACTTATGTGGGTCATCAGAATATCCCTCGGTATAATGGGACGACTGATCCGATGGACCACATCGCGGCTTACGAATCCTCCATGATGTTTTATGGAGGAGGGGATTTCATGAAGTGCCGAGCATTCTCAATGACTCTGGGATCGGCACCTTTGAGATGGTTCAATTCCCTACCTGCCAACTCGATTCACTCATGGGCCGAGCTGAGGACAGCATTTTTGAATCGATATACAGCCAGTATGTCACAACCCAAGTCGGACCATTCATTGGCTGGAGTCGCACAGAGACCTGACGAGTCTCTTCGCGATTACCTAGCTCGGTATCAGCAAGAAGCTAGTGGCATATCAGGCCTGCAATCGGGAGTATCTGTCCTCTTACTCACTCAAGGATTGCGAGATGGTGATTTCAAGGATTGTCTGACCGGAGAACCACCGAGGGATATGGCCGAACTCAGGGAAAGATCTAGGAAATTTGTTAATTTGGAGGAATTCCATAGAATCAGCACCGCGGCTCGGGGTCTGGAACAACGCCCTCGTCAGAATGATTCCCGTCAAACTGATCATTTTCGAGAAAACAGGGGGAGGAAGGACAAGAGAGAAAGAGGAGAAAAACTGCCTCCAAAAGGCAAGTATGATGAATATACCCAGCTCACAGTCCCGAGGAGTCAAATCCTTCGCGAGACTATGCATACCGAGATGCGTAACATTACTCGGCCTCCAGCTTTGAGAAAAACTGCTCAAAAGGATAGGACAAAGTACTGCGACCATCATGGCGGATGGGGGCATACCACCGATCAATGTACCCAACTGAAAGATCTGATTGAGGAAATGGTTAGGGATGGGAAGCTTCAACAATACATCGGGGAAGCGATGCGGAAGCGTTCAAGAAGAAGAAGTCAGTCACCACCCAAAACCGAAGAAAAAAGGAATAAAAGCCCTACACCACCTGCAGGGGGAGCCTCCGCCTTACCGTCCGAGCAGGATAAGGGTCGAGAGTCGTTTCTGATCAACACCATTTCTGGTGGATTTGCGGGTGGTGGGGAAAAAAGAAGTGATCGAAAAAAGTATGTGGGACAGATCCTTTCGGTGGCTAGCCGACCGATCCAAAAGCCGAAAAAGAAGAACATTGTCATCAGTTTCAGTGACAATGACTTTTCTGATATTATTCAGGATCACAATGATCCTATGGTAGTTACAGCCAGGCTCGGTAATTACGAAGTGAAAAGGATTCTCGTCGATCAGGGGAATTCAGCAGACATTATGTTTTTGGATCTCTTTGAGAGGCTGAAGTTGAAGAGATCTGACCTAACTCCATTTGAGGGCAGTTTGATTGGCTTTACGAGGCATTCCATTGTTCCCTTAGGCCACATTCATCTCCCAGTGACCATGGGTGAACAACCGTCTGCTCGAACCGAGATGATAAAGTGGCTAGTTGTACAAGCACCGTCGGCATACAACGCCATCCTTGGCCGTACAGCACTCCAATCATTTGGTGCCGTTGTATCAACCGTTCACTTGGCCATGAAGTTTCCAGGGTCCGATGACCAGGTGGTAACGGTACGGTCCGAACAAGAGTTTGCTCGGAAATGTTGCAATATTAGCCTGGGAAAGCTGAAGTTGGATGACGATGAGAAGATCATGAAGAAGCCACTCAACAAAGGAAGTGTGAACTTGGCAGATCTTGACGTACGGGACGAGGATGAAACTAGGCCAACCCCTCAGGGGGACTTCAAAAAGGTAATTCTGGGTCCCGATCCGTCCCATTGTGTCAAGATTGGTGTCGGCCTTGCCGAAGAATTGGAAAGAGAACTGACGGAATTGCTGGTAGAAAACAAAGACTTGTTTGCTTGGACTTCGGCAGACATGCCGGGGATCGATCCGAATTTTATCTGCCATAACTAAGTGTGTATCCTGGCGCCAAGCTAGTGTGTCAGAAGAAAAGGCAGGTCGGAACCGAGAAGGCACAAGCAACAGAAGAGAAGGACATTCTTTCCAAACTTGCTTCAACAAAGGGTCCTGGAAATAATAAGACGTTGATTCAAGAAATGGTGCATGGACCTAGCGTTGTCCTCTCCGTTTCTATGGATCCAAGTTGGACCTCTCCGATCATAAACTTCTTGGAACAAGGAATCGTGCCGACAGATTCAGCCGAGGCCAAAAAGCTTGTCAGAAAGGCCTCTCAATTCGCTATGATCGATGGAGTTTTGTTTCGCCGTGGGATCGGCGGCCCTATGCTCAGGTGCTTAGACCCCGCCGAAGCAAAGCAGGCGCTGGAAGAAGTCCATGGAGGTATAGGAAGTCATCATGTCGGAGGGAAATCGTTGGCCAAGAAGATTCTAAGGGCGGGATACTACTGGCCGACCCTACAGCAGGACGCAATCAGTCATGTAAAGAGATGTGAAAGATGTCAGTTCCACAGTGACGTCTACCAAAAGCCGGCCGAGGAACTTCATTCACTTTCATCTCCCTATCCCTTCTATCAATGGGGAATGAATTTGATTGGCCAGTTCCCCACCGCACCAGGACAGCTCAAATAGGTGATAGTGGCCATCGATTATTTTACCAAGTGGATCAAATCCGAGCCACTAGCAACTATTTCCTCGGCCAAGGTTCAGAAGTTCTTTGAGAGACAGGTTATAGCTCGGTTTGGAGTGCCACAGGTCTTAGTAACTGACAATGGAACTCAATTTGCGGCAAAGGCATTCCAGGACTTGATCAACGCTTTGAACATTGAACACTATTTTTCCTCGGTCGAGCATCCTCAGACCAACGGACAAGTAGAATCAGTGAACCGAAGTATCATTCAGGGGATCAAGAAAAGACTCATCAGTGCTAAGGGAAATTGGCCGGAAAACCTGCATGAAGTGCTTTGGTCGTACCGCACCACCATACAGACTTCAACGGGAGAAACCCCTTATCGTCTTACTTATGGTTGCGACGCTGTCATCCCGATGGAAAGGATCATCCCATCTTTCAGAGCTTTACAACAACCGAACCCCCTCAACAACACTTTACTGTGTGAGGACCTAGTTCTTTCAGAAGAAGTCAGAGATTTAGCTGCCGAACGGGAAAAACATGCCAAGCTGATGCAAGCGAAAGGGTATAATCGCTCAATGGTACCCAGAGAATTCAAGGTAGGTGACCTCGTCCTACGAAGAGCTGACATCGGCCTCAAAAATGCAAAGGATGGTAAACTGGCTCAGAATTGGGAAGGTCCGTACCGAGTAGCTTCCAAAACAGGAACAGTAGCCTACAAGCTCGAAACTCTCTCGGGTGCCCTCATCAACAACACATGGAACGTGGCAAAACTTAGAGCATATTTCAGTTAGAAATTTCTACCCATTTCAATTCCGTTTTCAATTGTTTTCGTTTTACTATTTCCCTTGCTGTTATAGGATTGTTTATTTTTAATGATGGTGTACGCTCGGTGGAACTCCGAGCCCATTGTACTTATTGTTAATGCTTTGAATAAATAAAAGTGCTGTTATTGAATTCATTGTTTTTATGTACTTTTCCTCATAATCGACTAGCCACCGTTTATGACGCGAACGATTATAAACAGCTCAAACAAGAGCTTATAACTCGTCAAGTACCCTAGAAAGATTCCCGATTCAAACATGATTTGTTTTAAAAATCATTTTTACATCGCAGATAGAGGAACCCACCTCGGCTAAAGTGCTGGAGTTCCGAGGTCTTAACACTTGAATTCTTAACAAAAAGTTCAGAAAGAAGCATAAAATAATCACGGATATTATAAATATTCCAAACAAGTTATAGCAACAAGATTTCAACCCATCTATTGGGGTAGATACAAAAATAAAAAAGCAAAAGAAAAAAACTACTCAATGTCAGACAGTACCAGGCTGTCAGGGTCGAATTTCTCTTCTTCTTCTTCACCTTCGGCGCCTTCGGCCTCATCTTCCTCGGATTCCTCGACAAAGTGGTCAGGAAGATCATTACTGCTCATGTCAATAGGAACCCCATTCGCACCAACAATTTGACCATTCTTGGTAGCAAAGAGGGGGTCAGCGCCCCTTGTCACGAGGTTGGGGTTCAGAATGCGAAGCTGCTCGGCTGTGTTAAGGAAGGAATCTTCAACTGCGTGACTCCAGTTGTACAGATTCTCCTGGACCGCTTTCTTATGCTTAAGAGCTTTCGCTCTCATTTTGTCCATTGAGGCTCGGAGCCCGGTAACCTCGTCCTTATCATATTCGAGTTGCTCCTGAGCCACAGAAGCAACCTGCTCGGCTTTCCGAGCCCTCTCTATAGCTACCCGGAGAGTTATGGCATCCTCCTCAGCCTTTTTCAAGATTTCCTCCGACCGCTTCACCCTTTCCTCGGCCTCTTGAAGATTCCTTTCGGCTGTTTCTTTAGCAGCTTCGGCTTGAGCTTTGGCGCCTTCAGATTCCTGCATTCCCTTTTGCAGTCTTTCATTCTCGGCCGCCAGAACCTGGAGTTTTTTCTCAAAGCTTTCCACTTGAAGTTGCAAGTAATCCTCCCGATCGTCAGCTTTAGCTCTTTTCTTCTTCTCCTCGGGGGCCACTCCAGCATAGACATCGTCACCACGCTGACCGAGGTAATGGAGAATGCTTGCACCTCGTAGGAAGCTCCTCACCAAGGCCATGCAGTTATTTTCCCAAGTGCCTGGACCCCAGGCATTAATCACTTCAGCATCTTCAGGGGGGAAGAGATTTGCGGCGAATGAATCTAACTTATTATGCCTACTCCACACAGTTTTAGCAACGACATCCTCCGTGCCCTCAGTGACTTGAACTCCTTTGTGGGGCTTGCTCAGGTGAAACCAGTCGCCAGCCAATCCTTTCCCTTTCTCCATCCGAGGTCTCTTGGAGGGACGCTCAGGGGTGCCTTGAGCACTTGGTTGCACTTCTACATGAACTGTTGGCTCAGCACTCTTGGGGGCTTGAGGTACCTCGAAAGGAATAGCACAAGGAGCAACAAGAGGACTAGCTGTTGGAGTTGATTCGGGGGTTTGGCTTCTTGTCGAGGATCCCGACTCTCCTCTCGCAGCAGCCAACTGAGCCATCCTAGCCGAAGCAGCAACACTCTTCTTAGCTTTTGATGTTTTCTTCCCCATCTTTTCTGCAACAAGGAAATATACTTTAGACCGAGTAAAAAAAAATGTATATACCCAGCTCGGCCTTCATGTCGGCCCGTGTCCTCTTCAGCAATATTTTCTTGGTATCAATTTGACCATTCGCCTTGAGGTATTCCCAGACTCGGTCACACAACCGTCTCTCGGCTCTGGTCAAATCGACCTTATAGTCAAATTGATACAAGGAGGCCCCTCGGTTGTAGATACCATTTGACCAACCCAAAGGGAAGCGAGGTACAACTTTGATTTCTCCTTCTTCCTCAACCTGCTCCATGAACCAGCATACACCAGCCCCATTGTACTCATATCGAAAAAAGAGAGGCTTGAAAGACTTCCAAGAGTCGATGACTTTAGCGAAGAGCGCGTGGTCCTTCCGAGCTTTCAGTGACACCCAAAGCCCTTTTGAGTTGCCGAACTTGTTCACTTGAGGGGCATATAGCCAAAAGAAAGCTCGAAGTGTGGCAACTGAACCTTCGGCATCGCAGAACTGCTGGAATGCTCGTACAAATGCCCATCCGCTCGGGTGTAGTTGACTCGGGGCTATGCCTAAATGGTTGAGTACTTCGATTTCGAAAGTCGAAAAGGGCATGTGGATTCCGAGTTTTGTTATTATTTCTTCGTAGAAGTAGAAGAATTGTCGATTTTACGGCACTTCAAAGCAGATCCGGTCGTCGATGTTCACGTGCCTTAACTCAAAATCCGACGCATTCCCATCTGGGTTCGGAGGGGTTAGGAGAGGACGAAGGTGGTTCAAACTGTTACTCGTCAGCAACGAAGGCCTCGTTCCAAGCACCTCCCGATCAAAGACTTCGTCATACTGCGCATGATTTGGCGGCAAGGGATATTCTTCAGGATTGGTGTCACATCTGCGCTCCACCATATCTGGGGAAAAAGAAAAAGGCTCGGCGTTAGGATCTTTTATAGCAGATGTTTTAATTCTAAAGTTAAGGCCGAGCCTTGGACTTTTTCCCCCCTCTCTCCTCGGATATCCCAAAGGCTTTTCTTTCATTGTACAGCGCTCGGGACTAACCCTAACCTGAGCTCTACGTTCAGCAAACCTATAAGCCAACAGCCACTTGCTTACTTCAGCAGGATCCGATGGGTATTCTACGGCTAACGGTTTTGTTACGGTGGATCCCTGGCTGATGGGGGGAGAGGAAGGATCAACTGCGTCATCACTATTCCCAGAATCCCCAAAATCCCCAGAAAAACCCGAATCACTATCACTAGAAGGCTCTTCTCCTAATTTCCTACAAAGTTCATGATAAATTCTCCTCAAGTCCCTCCAACCTCTCATGATTCAGAAATCCAAACCCTTAAACACTATCTACCCAGAACTAAAATCCCAAAATCCCTGCAAAAACCCAGAAACCAAAACCCCTTTTACAAAAAATAAAAAAGAAGAAATCGCAACACCAAAAACGGATGACGAAAACCAAAAAGAGTAGTAGTTACCTGCTTTAGATTGATGATCTCTGTGGAAAAGCTTGGTAGCAATGGATGGTCGTGACAGTGTGGAGGAGATGCGTTTGAAGAGGAATCGAAGAGTTTTTGTCTTGCGGAAATGAGAAGTGAAGAAAAAGTGAGGAGAGGAAGAATGAGTGACTCAAATAACCTCCAAAAGGCTGTTCAATTTCCTTCCACGATACACGTATGGGCCGAAAGCCCATTATCTTACCAGCCACTCACACGATGAAACGTGGCAGTTACAAAGGCGCTTTTTCAAATTTCAAAAATTGCAATGATGTGGCACAACTCTCAAGGACACGCGCTGTACCTAGAGAACCCAAAACGTCACCTCGAACGGGCTACCTGGTTACAGCTGTCACACACTCCCGGAATGAGGCATCCGAAAAGGTCAACCCTAAACACTTGCTACCTCGTCACAGACTTCTCAAAGTCTTACGAGCTGGGGGGCTTGTAGGGTCTGCCGACCTGAGCCACAAAGGACCAGGCTCGGACTTGATGGAACCGAGCCTCATCGTCGGTCCTCAATCCATCAGGCTCGAGATTCTAGGCCGAGACATACCGTCGGCTAGCGGATAAGTTCAAACCCACCGAGGCTTCTTATCCCTTCCGCAAATCTCTCCTGGATTCTCGCAACAGCCTAGACATGAGATCTTCAGCTGATCCTATCCAGATTCTAAGAGCATAATCCTCCGATATTATCTCACAGAATCCTGGTTCAGCTCAACCCTGATACAGGGCCCAGACGGCCCATATCAGTCTCCTCCAAACCCTATAAATAGCTCACTACAGCTAGGGTTTCAGGTACGTACTCTCATCCCTAAGTTGACACTTTTCACACACACGTTGACTATGGAGAACCTGCTTTTCCCAACTGGAACTGCAGAAATACCATAAGTCACACATTAACTCTTGATCCTCTCTAGGGCTCCTGATTCCATAGTCTTGAGAACTTAGAGGGTTAAGGACATATAGTGTTCCAGGACACCACAATTAATATATGGTGTGTGTGTCCATAATTGCGTACAGTCTCCTTCGGACAACGTCTTACAGCAGCACATCAAGTGCGTCTTACGCGGTCAATGCGTACAGTCTCCTACGGACAACGTCTTACAAGACCTGGATCACACACTCTTTGTTCTTTAAGTCTTTGAATTCCATTTTTCAATTATTTCATTGAGTGTTAATCTCATGGATTTTCAGATTTAAACATATATTTATAATTTCGAATTTCTCAAGAGTCATTTATGCCAATTCTAGCATCATACTTAGTAACAATCATAAATTCTAGGACTCCACATCATTTAGCAAAATAACAACCTCATAAATAAGTCTCATATTCACATTTAGGCACAATATTCACCACTTAATCAAATATCATAGTCTCATTTAGGTCCAACATAACATATCACTACACTCTTAAGCATAATCACAATTTAACATATTATTAACTACCCTAGGGTTCTTTATTCTATTAACACATACCTCCTAGCAACCCAATATACACACAATATAACCTACCCCCTAGAATATGGTAACACAAACCTCCTTACCTCAAGTTCTTAGAGATAGAAGGATTTTGTGCTTGGAACACACTTGAATATGAGCCACAACTCAAAGAAGAGGGAGGAACCTAAAATCAATTGAATCATGAGACAAATTATTAAGCTTTGCCCAAGAACTTAAGAGAAATTCGTATACCAAGCTAGAGCTCCCAAGATTGAAGATTGAAGCTTCAATGGAAGCATGAGAGAGAGACATTCGAATTCCTAGGAGAGAGAAAGAGGAAAACTCAAACCAAAGAATCACTTACTTGGAGCAACAAGGAAGGACTTGGATGATGGAGTTGGTGTGATTCTCTTGAGGATTGATTAATTTGAGTGAATGAATTTGTGCCCTAGGAGAGAGGAGATTCGAATTTTGCAAGAACTAAGATGTGGATTGCCTTTATTTTTTTCTTCAGCGGCAGTACTTAATCGATTAAGAGGCGATTAAGACTTTTCACTCAATCTGACGTTAATCGATTAAATTGCAGCTTAATCGATTAAGAGGCGATTAAGCTGCACAATTTTGCAGTATCCAGACTTTGAAAGGCCATAACTTCTTCGTTACCCGTTGGATCTTCCTCAAATTTTAAAGCAAGCTTCCTCACCTATCCTACTTCATATCCAACGGTGGATATGTTTTAAGCTACCAATCTTGTTATTATAATTTCCCTAAGTTCCTATGTTTTAAACCTAAGGTTGCATGCACAATTGGCTAAGTTTCTAACTTATGTCCTCATTTCTTCTACCCTAAGACCATCACAACATAAATTACAATATATATTAAGTTTGGGATGTTACAATCCTCTCCCACTTACCCAAATTTCGTCCTCAAAATTCAGTTGTCATCGAACAAGTGTGGATGAGATTGTCTGATCTTGCTTTCCAACTCCCAAGTAGCCTCCTCCACATTGTTCCTGCTTCATATGACTTTTACCAAGCTAATCTCCTTGCCTCTTAATTGTCTCACTTGCCTGTCTTCAATCCTCACTGGCAACACCTCAAAAGTCAAATTCTCCTTCAAAGGCAAATCATCCAGTGTGACCACATGAGTAGGATCATGAATATATTTCCTTAGCTGTGAAACATGGAATACATCATGAAGCCTAGCTAAGTGAGGGGGCATAGCAATCCTATAAGCTACCGGACCAACCTTCTCCAGAATCTCATAAGGTCCAACAAACCGAGGAGTTAGTTTCTTGGACCTAATTGCTCTACCAATCCCTGTGACCGGAGACACTCTTAGAAACACACGATCCCCAACATCAAATTCCAAGGGTCTCATTCGCCTATCAGCATAATTCTTCTGGCGATCCTGGGATGTTTTCATCTTGTTCTTGATCATGGTGATCTTCTCAGTTGTTTCTTTCACAATATTAGGACCTGTCAACAAATTCTCTCTTATTTGGAACCAACACAGAGGCGTCCTACACTTTTTGTCGTAGAGAGCCTCAAATGGTGCCATGCCAATACTGGAGTGAAAGCTGTTATTATAAGTAAACTTCATCAACGACAGTAACTGCTCCCAACTACCAGCCTGCTCCAGAACACATGCTCTCAACAAATCCTTCAGTGTCTGAATAGTACGCTCAGATTGTCCGTCTGTCTGCGGATGATAAGCCGTACTAAATTTCAGCTTAGTACCCAATGCCTGCTGGAGACTCTGCCAAAATCGAGACAGGAATCTCGGATCACGATCGGATACTATACTGGTAGGAACACCATGCAGCTTCACTATGTCCCTGATATACAACTGAGTCAACTTCTCCAGAGTGTACTTCTTGTGAATCAGAATAAAATGAGCACACTTTGTGAGACGGTCCACAACCACCCAAACGACATCACATCCTACTGCAGTTCTAGGTAGACCCGTCACAAAGTTCATAGCTATTCTATCCCACTTCCACTCCGGGATATCAAGTGATCTCAACGGACCACCAGGCTTTTGATGCTTAATCTTAACTTTTTGGCAAGTAAGGCAATGAGATACATGATCTGCTACATCGGTTTTCAACTTTGGCCACCAATAAATCTTCTTCAAATCTTGGTACATCTTCGTTGCACCGAGATGGAAATTCATTTTGGTTCGGTGTGCTTCCCATAGGATATCCCTTCTAACTTCGAAGTCCATAGGAACACATATCCGACCCCTAAACCGGATAATGCCATCAGAACCCTTAACAAAGTCGGGCTCTCCATTGCCCGATGCCCCTTCCAACAACTTCTGTAGTTCTGCATCATCGGCTTGCCTTTCTCTAATAAGGCCAATCAAGTCATTGGTAACCTGCAACATTTCTAGAACAATGCTCTTCTCTTTCACTTGCATGTTCAAGTTGAGATCACTGAACTCTTGGATTAATTACATCTCCTTCACCATCAAATTGCTGACATGTAAAGTCTTGCGACTTAGTGCATCAGCCACTATATTGGCCTTGCCCGGATGATACTGAAGATTGAAATCATAGTCCTTCAGAAACTCCATCCACCTCCTTTGTCTCATATTCAACTCCTTCTGATCGAAGAGATAGCGAAGGCTTTTATGATCGCTAAAGACTTCAAACTTTGAACCATATAGATAGTGTCTCCAGATTTTCAAAGCAAACACTAATGCCGCCAACTCAAGATCATGAGTGGGATAATTTTGCTCATGCTGCCTCAACTGCCTGGATGCATAGGCTATGACTTGTCCTTGCTGCATCAGCACACAACCCAACCCTTGTTTTGAAGCATCACAATACACTACAAAGGGTTGAGTCGGATCCGGCAAAATCAACACCGGGGAACTAGTCAATCGCCTCTTCAACTCCTGGAAGCTATCTTCACATTCTGGGGACCATTCAAATGGAACACCTTTCCGCGTAAGAGTAGTCAAGGGAAGGGCTAGTTTAGAAAACCCCTCAATGAACCTCCTATAATACCCAGCCATACCAAGGAAACTTCTGATCTTTGTAATGGACTTGGGTCTCTCCCACTTAAGCACCGCTTCCACCTTAGAAGGGTCAACAGCAACACCCTTCTCAGAAATCACATGCCCCAGAAAATGCACTTCATTCAACCAGAAACTACATTTAGAAAACTTGGCATAAAGATGCTTGTCTTTGAGAACTTGGAGCACCGTTCTCAAATGCTCTTCATGCTCCTTCTGGCTCTTGGAATAGATAAGAATGTCATCAATGAACACAATGACAAAGAGTCTAAGTACGGCCTGAAGATCCTGTTCATGTAATCCATGAAGATGGCAGGTGCATTCGTGAGACCGAAAGGCATCACCACATATTCGAAATGCCCATACCGAGATCTAAAAGCAATTTTAGGAATGTCCTCCTCTCGGATACGGATTTGATGATATCCAGATCGGAGGTCAAGTTTTGAGAAAACTGCAGCTCCCCTAAGCTGATCCAACAAGTCATCAATGCGGGGGAGCGGATACTTATTCTTTACCGTCACCGCATTCAATTGCCGGTAATCAGTGCACATACGAACACTTCCATCCTTCTTTTTAACAAAAAGGATAGGAGCTCCCCACGGAGAAAAACTTGGCCTTATGAACCCCTTAGCCAAAAGCTCCTCCAACTGCTTCTTCAATTCTTCCAACTCTGGAGGGGCCATTCTGTAAGGCGCTTTAGATACCGGACCGGCACCAGGCATAAGATCAATGCCAAATTCTACTTCTCTGGCTGCAGGTAATCCAGGAATTTCAGCTGGAAAAACATCCGAAAACTCACAAACCACTGGGATCCTACTAATATCTGATGCTTCCTCATCATCCAAAGCCGACACCGAGACTTGACAGAAAATTACTGACTTCTGGCTACAATCAAGAAGGACACGGTTCTGGGACATCCAGTCCATGCCTAGAATGATATCCAGCTTGGTTAAGGGCAAAGATATTAAATTCACTTTGAATTCCCACTCCAATACTCGGAGTGGGCAATCCAAGCACATCAAAGATGTAACCACAGCTGAATTGGTAGGGGTAGAAACAGACAACTTGAAAGGCATCTCAACCGCAGATAGTTATAGTCTCTCCATGCAATTGACAGAAATAAAGAGTGTGTAGCTCCACAGTCAAATAGAATACCGCATGCAATATCATTTATATGACCAATACCTCGAATCAGCTCATCAGCCTCTGTCACCTCCTCTCCATCAAGAGTGTACACCTTCCCCTTCTGAAGTGGGCGGCCATCAACAATCCTCTGTGCCCTAGTCACATTTGCTTCCTTCTTAACTGCATTCTTTGGGCAGTTAGTTGCAACATGACCGGGTTGTCCACATTTGAAACAAGTGACACTTGGTTGATTCTGATTCAGACTCCAGCATACACCTCTATGTTGCTTTCCACAATGAGGACAAGGCAGAATAGGACCAGATGAACCCCCTATAGGGCCTGCTCTAGGCTGTGGATAGGGGCCTGGTCGCTACACCGCTCCCTTGCCCCTTACAGGACCACCACTTCTCTGCACAGACTTGCTTTTATCTTCAGCCATTTTCCTCTTGAGACCCTTCTCATAAGTGCTCGCCATGTTAACCAAACAGGCCAAGTTGTCAATATTGTGATACTCGCATGAAAGGCGAATATCAGTCCTAAGTCCAGACTCAAACTTGACGCATTTCCCGCGCTCACTAGCATCCCAATAGTCAGAGAATCGAATAAGATCTTCAAATCTAGCTGCATAATCCCCAACTGACATAGAGCCTTGAGTCAGTTGGAGAAAGACAATCTCCTTCTCCCTTCTCACATCTTCAGGGAAATACTTCCCTAAAAAGAGGTCCTTGAACATTTCCCAAGAAACAACCGGATTGGCTGCCACCAATCCCCTCCTTTGCTGGTCCCACCAATGCTCAGCCTCATTGGTTAGCATGAACTCCGCCAGCCGAACATGTTGCTCCACGGGTGGCTGAATAGAGCGGAGGATCTTCTCGATCTCCTGAATCCATCTCTATGCTCCATCAGGGTCATTTCCACCCTCAAAACGAGGTGGATCATTCTTGCGGAACCTAGCCATCCAGTCAACCTCAACTGGTTCTGGTTGCAGAGCTGCTGCTGCAGCAGCCGCCATTTGCTCTCCCTGCTGCTGCTGCATCTGAGACAGATGCTCCAGAATGGCTGCAAGCCCATCATTATCAGCCCTTCTTCCAGCCATACTGCTTAGCCAAAGAGAACAGACCAGTAAGACTTTAACTACTAAAAGTATACATAATACTATAATCATACTACTAAATTCCTAAACTTTTACTATGAGCATCCATTACTCGCTAGGTGAGTAATCATGTGGAGTTTGCATAACTCCAAGGCCGAAGAGAAACTGCTTTGATACCATAAATGTAACACCCTTTAATTAATTACCCTTAATTTCCCTTATATTAAAATATGGACTTAAAAATTCCTTTTTAAATTATAAAAATCAACCATCAAACGGACGGAGTTTCGTTTGTTTTTCGGACTTTTCCAAATCTTCAACCTGATAAACACATTTATATAATATCAACAGTAGCCAGCAAGGCTCAAATATAAATATATATGCATCACATAGTTGCCCTATGGGCTCAAGAGTAGAACATCAGTATCAGTTTGTCAGAGTGCCACCAAAATGCTAAGTATGTAAATCAAGAGGCCATAACCACAACTATGCCCAAAAATGAATCATAAATCATGCACAAATGAAACTATCCTAAGCCTCACTCAAAAAGCATATACAACACATATACATCAAATAATACGGAGGCTTAGGTCAAAAACAAATACATCTAAATCCCAACCCTACTCTCCCTGTGAGGGAGAGTAATCCTGCTCGGCCGATCCTGGTGTATACTCCGAATCAGTACCTGAAAAATGGTAAGGAGGTGAGTATTACACAATAAAATAGGGAAGCAGTTTCTATTATGCTATACTGAACCACCAGGCCAAACACAAATATTCATATAGTGCATATAAACCAGAGAATCATTCCCATACATTTCAATGAAATCCATTTCAACAGTCAATTTAATTCATTATAGCTTTAGCTTCCATATATCATACCTTGCCAATTTATTCCAAAATTTGATACTAGTTATATTCTTGCATAAGATCACAATCCATTTTTATCACATCCTCTTTGTGTTTTTATAAAGACTTTTAGAAAATTATTGCGTGGGTTTCCATCATTGCGTACAGTCTCCTTCGGACAACGTCTTACAGCAGCGCATCAAGTGTGTCTTACGCGGTCTATGCGTACAGTCTCCTACGGACAACGTCTTACAAGACCTTGATTCCACAATCGGAAGGTGCATCTATCATTGCGTACAGTCTCCTTCGGACAACGTCTTACAGCAGCGCATCAAGTGCGTCTTACGCGATCTATGCGTATAGTCTCCTACGGACAACGTCTTACGAGATCTGGAGAGGCACAATCCAATTATATAATTAATTAATATATGGTGTGTGTGTCCATAATTGCGTACAGTCTCCTTCGGACAACGTCTTACAGCAGCACATCAAGTGCGTCTTACGCGGTCAATGCGTACAGTCTCCTACGGACAACGTCTTACAAGACCTGAATCACACACTCTTTGTTCTTTAAGTCTTTGAATTCCATTTTTCAATTATTTCATTGAGTGTTAATCTCATGGATTTTCAGATTTAAACATATATTTATAATTTCGAATTTCTCAAGAGTCATTTATGCCAATTCTAGCATCATACTTAGTAACAATCATAAATTCTAGGACTCCTCATCATTTAGCAAAATAACAACCTCATAAATAAGTCTCATATTCACATTTAGACACAATATTCACCACTTAATCAAATATCATAGTCTCATTTAGGTCCAACATAACATATCACTACACTCTTAAGCATAATCACAATTTAACATATTATTAACTACCCTAGGGTTCTTTATTCTATTAACACATACCTCCTAGCAACCCAATATACACACAATATAACCTACCCCCTAGAATATGGTAACACAAACCTCCTTACCTCAAGTTCTTAGAGATAGAAGGATTTTGTGCTTGGAACACACTTGAATATGAGCCACAACTCAAAGAAGAGGGACGAACCTAAAATCAATTGAATCATGAGACAAATTATTAAGCTTTGCCCAAGAACTTAAGAGAAATTCGTATACCAAGCTAGAGCTCCCAAGATTGAAGATTGAAGCTTCAATGGAAGCATGAGAGAGAGACATTTGAATTCCTAGGAGAGAGAAAGAGGAAAACTCAAACCAAAGAATCACTTACTTGGAGCAACAAGGAAGGACTTGGATGATGGAGTTGGTGTGATTCTCTTGAGGATTGATTAATTTGAGTGAATGAATTTGTGCCCTAGGAGAGAGGAGATTCGAATTTTGCAAGAACTAAGATGTGGATTGCCTTTATTTTTTTCTTCAGCGGCAGTACTTAATCGATTAAGAGGCGATTAAGACTTTTCACTCAATCTGACGTTAATCGATTAAATTGCAGCTTAATCGATTAAGAGGCGATTAAGAGGCGATTAAGCTGCACAATTTTGCAGTATCCAGACTTTGAAAGGCCATAACTTCTTCGTTACCCGTTGGATCTTCCTCAAATTTTAAAGCAAGCTTCCTCACCTATCCTACTTCATATCCAACGGTGGAATTTATGTTTTAAGCTACCAATCTTGTTATTCTAATTTCCCTAAGTTCCTATGTTTTAAACCTAAGGTTGCATGCACAATTGGCTAAGTTTCTAACTTATGCCCTCATTTCTTATACCCTAAGACCATCACAACATAAATTACAATATAAATTAAGTTTGGGATGTTACATTTGGAGTACACTAATTCCTTAAGCCTTTATCGCAAAAACAACTTAAAAATACAATTTTAATTCAACTTTAAAAATATGGACAACATCTTATTTAAATCCAAAAATCACTTATAGTTCATCCAAAATTAACCAAACTTGTACTAATTCATTAGTTACCAAAGTACTTAAGTTCCATAACGAAAAATCACTTTTTAAAGTCCAAAACACTTAATTAAAAATTTAGGACAGCATGTATATATATACATGCTTATTTTTCATTTTAAACTTCATTAAAATGCAACCAAAGTCATATACCATCAAGAATCACTTTTGTCTTTAAGTTCCCATCATCAAAATCACTTTTTAAATTCATTTAATCAATTAATCAATTTGGGACAGCAACTAAATCACATCTTATTTTCAACACTTTAAATTGATTCAAAAGCCATTTTTCATCTCTTAAAACATAGAACTAACCAATATAAACCATAAACCAACTCTTTTAAACATTTCTAAGATAAATTAAAAATTAGGACAGCAACTAGTTTTTATTTTTGAATGGCAATCTAAATCTCAAAGATTCATAACAAAAGTTCCATATTCATTTTCACAAAACCACTTTTAAGGCTACTAATCCATAATCATTTAAACATTTCTAAACAATCAAGGGAACTAAAAATAATCCTATACTATTGCATGTGAAATTCGGCCACCATATAGCTTTCTCTTAGAATCATTTATTTTTATACATGCATGTGGATTATATGTTCCTCTTAATATTTAGAACTACTTAATGAAAATTAAATAAGAAAAGTCATAAAAATAACCAAGCTAACTTGGTAACCATTAGATCAACACCAAAAATTTAACATACACTCCTCTTATTAGTGCCTAATTAATTCGGCCAAGGGAAGAAATCATAGGTCATGGTATTTAATTTAAAAATTTCTTTTCACTTCGAAATAGTTAGATCAAGGCATCATGAGGACATTTGTTCATTATTTCATGAACATTCATGAAAATACATCCTTTAGCCCATCATTTCATCAAATTCGGCCAAGAGAAGATAAATGCAGGAAATATGTTTATTTTCATCAACATGCATGAAAATCTATGTCTTAAAAATGATAATATGATAGCTTATGAACCTTATGAATGTGAAGAGATGCAAAAACATAATACACATTGATTATCAAAAACTAATATAGTCATGCATGTAAAAATAAAAAGTGTCTTAAAAGGGAAAATAAGAACCATGCACTTACTTCCTTGAAAGCTTTGAGAAATTGAAAATCATTTGAGATGGATAAGTATGAGAGATCCTAAATGAAAATGCCCTTGAAGGTTTGAAAGTTAAGTCTTTTAAGCCTTTTGAAGTTAGAACAAAATTTGTGTTCTAACCTCTTGGAGAATTCGGTTTTTATGGCTTAAATTGGAAGAATATTTGGTCTTTTTGATTGTTGGAAGCTTATAGTAGTTGAAGGTTAGATTGAATGAGATCGAGCTGCTGGTTGGGCGTGGAAGTGTGAGGAGACACAAGGTTATGGGCAAGAATGGTTGATTTGAATATTCCACCTAGTTTCATGTGTAATGGCCTTGGAAATTCACATGTTTTGGAATATTGTTCTGCCCCAAAACTGAACAGCATGGGCATGGAATAATTCAGATCTTTTTGGCTGCCCAAGGTCTGAATGCATGGGCAAGGATGAATAAAAAATTATTTTATTCTAAGAGTGGATTAAATTAAACATGATTTTGGGACATTTAGGATAGTTTTTATGCAAAAATCATAATTTTTCGTGTACTGCCCTACTGAGTTAATATGATTTTATTTTCATAATCTACACTTCAATATGATCCATTTGACATGAAATTTATAATTTTTGGACTTACGATATAAAAGTTATGAATTTTTGAAGTTTATATCATATAAGTTGGAAATAATGAAATTGAACTACAAATCTTAAAATAGATACTTGGTAGGTATGTTTAAAATAACTTATCGTAAAATTTAAATCACCTTTATACCGTAGGTATATGAAAATAAAAATTTGAATTGAAAATTCATAATTTTTTTCTAATTATTTTTCAAGAAGACAAAACCCGTAAACGGTAAAGATACTACTTCCTCCGGTCCTATTTATAAGACCCTTTTGGGGTTTTTCACTCTCATCAAGGAGAGTGGATAAATTTGTTAGTGACATTGGAAATGTGAAAATTTGATATACTTTTTCAAAACTACCCCTATAATTATTATTAGAACTCTAAAAAGTGTTGACTTTATAGAGGTGTTAGTGGAAAGAAGTAATTAAATGCTATTGAAAATTGAAAAAGGGTCTTATATATAAATAGGACCAAAATAAAAACCCCAAAAGGATCTTATAAATAGGACCGGAGGAAGTAGTTTAATCTCAAAAATTGGAAATCAATGATAAATGGTCAAATTTTGAAATCCTTCTCCAAATTACATCTAGATAATATATAGATTAATGAAATAATTTTCTACAATTTTTTTGGCTTTGGAACCATTCAATTTCGATTTAAAACGAAAAAGTTATTCAATTCCGATGGAAGCGAATTTCGCTTCGGAAGAAGTCTTTTATTAAAATTTTAATTCATCTTTAGTAATCCTCATGAAGCCACGAAATTAGTACACATGTGTAAAATAAGTCTAGGTTTTAAATTTACCGTCTTTCGAATTTAATCGAAAAGTCACGGATCGAAATCGTAACATTAAGAGCTTAAAACAGCAAAAAAGAGTGAAATCTTTTTAATCTTTTAATCTTCTAAAACTGACGAGCACTCCACTTACTCTAATAATTTCAAATCTCCTTCCTAGGGTTTAGAAGGGTATCTCAACAATATAATAAAGGTTACTTGGTTCGCAAGTAATCTATTTGATTCGAATCGGCGCAATTGTTCTGATTCGAATAAAAGGGAATCCAAAAACTATATTAACAACGGATTAAATTCCAATAAAATATATCAAATATCAAAATATTATTTATGGAATTTTCATGGTGTTACAGAGGTACTTTTGAAAAAATATGTCAAATATTTACATTTTCAATACTACTAACAATAGTAATTAACTTTATTAAAGAATGTGAAAATTGGTTAAAAACACTTATAATAAGGGTCAGAAAAGTATATAAAAATGTAAAATAATTTATAAACAAGACAAAACAAATTAAAAAAAATAACTTACAATCTCTCCTGTCCTATTTATAAGACTATTTTGGGATTTTTCTCTTCCACTAGTTAAACTTGTTAATGGCTTGGAAATGTGAAAATTTTATATACTTTTTCAAAATTACCCCTATAATTATCATGAGGATCCTAAAAAGTATTAGGTTAACAGAGGTGTTTGTGAAAAAAAAAGAGTAATTAAATACTATTGAAAATTGAAACGAGGTCATAAATAAAACCAAAATAAAAGCAAAAAAATCTTATATATAATTGGAGGGAGTAATAAAGACAGAAAAGAGTAATCCATATGATCATCTACTTTCTTTGATAAAACCAAAGAAAATTCATTTAAGGGAGTTAACCCTTCTACGTACATTTCTACTATATCACAAAAAAAGATTTAGTTTTACTAATTAACAACATTATTACTTCACACCGTTGAAATGAATACACCAATATGAAAATAAGAAACTGCGAGCAGGAACTTTAGAAGAGAACCACGACAAGGCCAATTTCTTTTTCATTTTTACGGGTATATATACTGAATTACGAGGAGTCCAGGACCACAAAACTCATTACAATAATTAAGTTAAAGACTTATTTATGGTTTTAGTATTTGAACTTAGGTATTTTTTTGAAATTAGTTTTAAATTTTTTTTTATGATATTTTAGATCCTTGAATTTTGTTCAATCATTTGAAAATAGTTTTTTCATCAATTAAATAATAACATGATTTACGATATGCCATATTACATTCATCACGTTGATAAGTGATGTGCCACATGATGAATTTTTCTAAATTAAAAAAACTGAATTTATTAAAAATACTAATTAAAATCACATTTTTCAAGAAAATCAATTTTTTTAATTATTTGTTTAAAAAATAATTTTTTAATAAAAAATAAAGCATGAGGCAGCACATGGTGCCTATTAGCATGAGACTTATTGATGTGACGAAAGTGACGTGATCTGTCATTTCTCAGATCATTATTTACTTTTTTTTTATCTGTTGTGTTCATAAAAAAAAAATCATTATTTACTTAAGTGACAAAAATATTATTTTCAAATGATTGAACAAAGTTCGAAAATTTAAAATATATAAAAAAAATAAAATAAAATTAAGAACTAGTTTCAAAATAGCATCTAAATTCAAAGACTAAAAAATGAAATAAGTATTGAGTCGAAAAATTTAACCTTACCAAGCCTACCAAAAAAAAAATAAATATTAACCCACCCAACTTCTTAATACAATCAATAAGTGACATATATCAATATGAAAAACTAATAACTAATATAAGATCAAGTTTAATTTTACTCATTAAAACTACAATAATATAAAAACTAAGAACCTAGCTTTCAAAATATATATATATATATATATATATATATATAAACTAAGAAATTACGTCTTCAAATACTATACATACAACTACAATATAAAAACTAAAAAATTATATCACTTTCAAATAAAAAGATAATAAAGAATATAATTACTTATTTTTATCTATTGTTAGAATCAAAAGAAAGTTTTTCAAATATCTTTTGGATCAAAGAGCCATCGAACCTGGTTTTTATTGATTTGGCTTCTCTATTATTACTTTTAAGTTATGTAATAGTAAAAGAGAAAAAAAATCTGATGTCTAGGAATATGGTCTGTTTTATATATATTTAGCCAAAAACCTTTGTCTTAAAAAAATAATAACTTTTTGAATAACTTCTTTATACTTTTTTATTATCTTTTGAAACAGAGGGAATATTTACTAATTTTCATCCAGCTAATAAATTAAACCTTAAAAACAACCTCTCTTTTATATAATTATCATTCTGCATATTACTGTAATATTCTCTTTTTCCCTAGTTTCGTGATTGTTGCAGCAAAGAAAGTGCTTTACTTCTATTAGGCCACCTGATCCAATTTCCTAAGATATCCAATCCAAAGCAAGCATCATCAAGGCAAGTTCAAGATTAAAACAGAACAGAAGTTATTCATTCAGAGGTTAATTTTTTTTATCCGCAAACAAAATTATTTTATTAAAACTAGGATAATAACGATTCTAATAAATTTTTTATGTATCAATTTTAAATTTCTTCATATATTTTCATTGAAATAAATTATGATAATTTTTTATCATCATAAAACGTTACAGTAGATGTCTAAAAAGCAATGTACCTGTGGTGTGTTGGTCCAATGGCCAGGGGGCTGGACTTTGGTAGGAGGAGCCGCGTATCGATTCCCCGCAACACCCATCAGGGAGGCTTTACGTCCTTAACCCTCGGACCCGACCGAACTAGATTAGTGGGTTGGTTCAGTTCAGTGGAGGTTCCAACGGGCTGGACTGGTTCGATACTGGGGCTTAGACCAAAAAAAGCAATGTTTTGAAAATCGGACCGGTTATTGAACCGGTCAAGGTATTGGTTCAAGGTTCAATGATTGGATCGTGATCAACCGTGGTCCAACCGGTCTTAATGTAGGCGTGTGTATATAATCATATAATTTAGTACTTTTTGTGTCTTTTTGCTTTTTCTCTATTGATTATTGATACCGCCTTCTTGTATGTCACTCACTATTATTTCTTCTTTCACTTCACTTATTTGCCTCTTTGGCTTTTTGATTTTTGATTTTTCTAAGTTCTAAAATTTAAAGTTTTAATATTCTTTCTCGTTGAGATGAGAGCAAACGCGTAATTGAGACTCATATTGGTGTCGTTTAAGTTTCCAGCATATATGATTTTGTTAATTTAAAAAAAAATAAAAAAAAAACCAATTTTTTGCTGAATTTGGGCTTCCAAATTCAAACCGGGTCAAACCGGTTTTCCACCGGTTTTGACCGGTTTTGGCGGTTTAATACCGGTTCAATCCCGGTTTTTTTCAGAATGGTTTTTGGCTTATTCCGGACCGGCACCTCCACCGGTTCACCGGTTTTCCGGTTGAACCGGCCGGTCCGGTCAGGTTTTCAAAACCATGCTAAAAAGTACAAATATCAAGCAGCCTACATTTTGCTTTAGATGTTGAAGCAGCCCACGTTTAAAATACCAATATTGGTTGACAACCAAATAATAATCAAACCTAGTAATATAACATGACTTATTTAACATTTTAGTCCTTGAACTTAGGTGCTCTTTTGGAATTGGTCCTTAAACTTGTTTTTCGATGTTTTTGGTCCCAGAACTTTTTTTAATTTTTGGAAATGGTCCTTTCATCATTTAAGTGATGATATAACCGACGACATGTCACGTCACTTTCATAATATCGACGAATGACGTGTTATATAGAGTCACGTGACACTATATAATTTTTTTTATTAAAAAAATATTTTCTTTTATAATTTATTTAAAGATTCAATTTTCTTTAAAAAAATACAATTTTTATTATTTTTAATAAATTTTAAATTTTTTTAATTTAAAAAATTCACGTGGCATCATCTGGCACGTTACCTATCGATGTGGCGAAGGTGATGTGTCATATTCTCGATCATATCACCACTTAAGTGATGAAAGAACCATTTCAAAAATTTGAACAAAGTTAAGGGACTTTAAGCATCGAAAAAAAAGTTTAAGGACCAATTTCAAAAGAGCACCTAAGTTCAGAGATTAAAAACTTAAATAAATCATATAACATTGTGACACTTACTAAATTAAAAATTAATTATTTAATTTTTCAATACATATTACTATTTTTTTTATCAGCAAATAAAATTTTATTAAAAGGATTTTGAGTACAAGCAATACTCAAAATACATCTTACAATGTTCTTAACACCAAACATACACCTACAATCTGTAGTATTTTCAATGACATATAATTACATACTAGAGATCAAATGAAAATCATCAAAGAGACACCTTCGTTACTCTGCAGTATCTGGAATCACTTGTCCAACAGTGTAAAGCAGTTGATTTAGACATCAATCCTCATGCGAATAACATTTGCCTTGCAACGAACTCCTCTTTTAGAATGAGTCAGTACTTTATATTTATATTGTCAATAATTTCTTCAACATTTAAATTTTCTCCTTCGAAGATGATTTTATTCCTTTTATTCCAAATATCCCAAACAATCACTGTCCATAGGTTTATTCATGCTTCCTTTCCTTTTTTTTCCCTGTTTTATTAAATCCAGATGTTGTTGAAAATGTTACATCCTATATAACGTTACCACTATTTGAAGTCCAGATACAATTTTACCATTTAAATTATCTTATTTTATGCATGGGATACATAGGATAGAAAAACCCATAATATAATATTATTTTCATAAATAAAACTAGGAGTGTTTATAAGATGAGTTGGGACAGGTTAGATGTAACTTATCCTTAACTTATCCTAATTTTGGATCCTATTTATATATAAATCACGGTGCATTTTTTTAATGAGCCATTTAATTTTTTTTTCCTGAGTTATTTTTATTAAAAGTTGTTAATATCAATTTCCCATAAAAATATTTATTCAAGTAATAAGGCAAAAGTATAAAATGAAAATGAAAAAGTTAAATTTAAGAATTAATTAGCTTCAATGAGTACATATTGATCCTTAATTTTTTTGGATATAAATCAATTTAGTGTGTGTTTTGTATAGTTGGTAAAATTAAAATTATAATTAATTTTTTTTATATATATATGATTATAATATGTTTATCTTTGAGTTTCTTAGCTGAAAAATAAATTTAATATGATTTTTTTTTTTGGTTTTGATAGTGTAAATTTTTTTTTAAAGTAAATTACAAAAAAAAAAAAAAAAGGAGTGGTAATGGGTAGTTAATGTTGTTAGTGTAATAAGAGAAGAATAAGAAAATTATATGGGTCTTAAAAATAATCTTACTAAAAATTATCTACACACCTATGAGGGAGATGTTAAGTTTTGATTATTTTTTCAAGAATACAATCTAAATTTATAATCTGCATTAAGAACCAAGCACATTAAATTATGATTGTTTTTGCTTAAAATTATGTTTTTAGCTTATTTTTCAAAAATAATTATAATTTAATGTATTTGTTTGTAGATGCGAATTATAATTTTAGATTATATTTTTGAAAATATAATCAAAATCAAACATTTTCCTTATAGGAGCTATAGATTATTTTTGGTAAGATTATTTTATTAGACACATGTAATTTTTTTATTTGACCCTTATGACTCCAACACATTAACTACCACCTTATTACTTCATACCCTTTTTCGTAATTTAGTCAGTAAAAATAATACTATTCTTTATACTATCCAAATAAAACAAATTAGTTTAAATTCATTTTTCATCTAAGAGACCCAACATAAACAGATTATAATTTTAATAGGTTATAATCTTACCAGATTATAATCACAGATAAAAATAATCATAATATAATTTTATCAGTTATACCAAACACGCACTTGAGATACGAAAATATAAGTCACATTAGTCTCTGATGTTAATGACCATATGTGATCCTTAATGTGAATTAACACAATGGCCCAAACACTGTCGATCTAATCATTAAAAAAAATTGTTATTATTGGTCAAATTAGTCACTGATATTACGGTCATCAATTAAATTAGTCCTTAATTTTGTGAACTACTAACCATAAGAATTAACATAACTTATATTTTGCTATCTAAAAATTTTTAATTTAAAATTTTGATAATTCTAAAATTAATTTGATTGATACCCACAAAATTAAGAACTCATTATTCACTGTAATACCAATTATTCATCTTGATTTACATGATTTAATTATAGGGGATTTATAAATGCACTCATGTTTTACTATCAATATCGTTATTTTACAAATTTTGTCATGAAATTCCTAAAATATCCTTTTTTAACACACTCAAATTTTACCTTCTTTTTTCTTTTCACTTTTGCTTCATACACCCTACATTTACCTTTGTTTCTGCCAAGATTTTGTATTTCTTGAAGAAAATAATGCAAATAAAATAGTGGGTTCGTAAACTTAGTGAAATCAAGGCTTCTTTTATTAATTTACTGAGAGAGAAGTTCAAGTCATTATTTTTTTCTGTTATACGACTGGTAATCGATTACCTCAGGCAGTAATCGATTACCACCCTAATTCTTCAGTTAATTGCTTTCCCACATAAGCCCGATAATCGATTACCTTCCCAAGGTAATCTATTACTTCCCTTCAATCAAATTTAGGGCTTCTCACATAATGATTGTAATCGATTACCACCCCAAGGTAATCAATTGCATCACTAAATTTTCATATTTTATGGTTTCTAACTCTAAGGCATTACTCTTAACTCCTATACATGATTTACTATTGATTTCTTTCATTGGTCCTAACTTAAACTTATTCTGATTAAGCTTGGAATCAGAAATCGGGATGTTACATGCGTCCCATCTGCTTTTCGAACTAGGTCGTGGTTGGATATTGAGGAGGAGATATATCGTGTGTGCTGACTGTTTCCCCTTCCTCAATGATTTCCCTCCCTAAATCATTGACGACCATGTTTTAATCTGAGATAGAAGGAGTGAAAGAGATGAAAGTATAAGATAAAGAATACTATGGACTAATGCTATGTGAAGACATATATGAAATGATGAAATGATGGGATGTGAATATTAATGATGATTACAATGTTATGATGGTTCATGCTTTATTATGATTGTATATGCCATGTTAAATCCTAATGTGATCCCTTAGAGTAAGTCCATGCCGTCGACGATTAATTCGTTCGGATCGCTTACTCTCTCTGCTTTCCCTTTTTTGTGGACATTGGGTATGATGTCCACAGATGACAGATCAGGTTATTTGTCGAGTAGACGTTTCGAATAGTGGGATAGTGTATTTAGAGGATTTTGGGCATTGGGAGGTGAAACGGACCGGATGGCTTTGGGAAGGACAGGCAAAGATTGAGATCATTGACCCTGATTTGATTGTTAATGGGAGGACGACAGATGTGACCCCATGCGTGCTGTATCTTCGAGACCAAGTGATTGGTGGTCCTTTCACTTATCATGAGCTTCACCCTGCGATGAGGCATATGGACTTTGAGGACATATCCGATGGAGAGGAAGATCCAAATACGGCATCAGAAGGCAAAGAAGATGTAGCTTCAGAGGAAGAGTTAGAGGATATTCAGGAAGAAGAACAAGAAGCAGAGTTTCAGGAAGAGGATCAAGAGGACGTGATAGAAGAAGAGCAAGACGACGATCCACAAGATATGGAGATGCCAAACATGGAATGGAATGAAGATGGGGCCATTTGGGAGCTTGATGACTTGCAGGAGGATTTTGAGGTATGGGAGCCTGAAGAAGAGGAAGTGCAAGGAGAGGAGTTTGTTGAGTGGAAGTTTGACCCAGAGGAGGCACCCGCTGTAGAGAGTAGTGATGATGAGGGGTTTTATGTTTGTCATAAGGTCTAGGTAGATAGATTGAGTATGCTCTGATAGGACTGATGTACCCTTAGCGTTGGCATAGACCTTTATGGTTCAGTATTTTCAGTGTATCAAATGTCATGCCTTTGAGGTAGTGACCATTTTATAAAATGACCGATTTTAATAAAATGATTGTTCATTTATATTTCTGAATCGTTATTATAACTTATAATCAAATGTTTTTCACAAGGAAACCATTAAAGAAAAATAATATTTTGAGAAAAGGAGTTTTTGGAAAATGTTGTAATATCTTAGTTTGGAAAGAAGAGCATTTATGGAACTTTTTATAAACAAAGTTATTTAATAGCAAAGTAAAATGAAATGTATAAAGAAAATCTTTTTGACAAATAAGTTGGAATAAATGTTTTTGAAAATAAACTAAAATGGATGTTTTCTTAATGTTATAAAAAAAAATTGCGCAAATTTTTGCTAAAAATTCCATGTCCAAATTGGGGTGTTACACAACCAGACTCTATAATAACCCTAAACTAGCTAAGTTCCTTCGTTGTCTTGAGCCCTTCTACAATTGCAAAAGCTTCGGTTATAACACGAGAGCAACGATGGCCTCCTTATAAATAAGAATAGAATATCATAAAAGGCTATTATGTCAAATTATTAATTTTTGTTGTTTTCCTTTACAATTTTTTGTTGGAGATGGAGAGGGGAAGAGGAAAGTGAGGTAGAGGATCTCTACAACATGAATGAGAGAGAGGTAAAAAAAGGGTGGGGTTTTCACGCAAATCGAAAATAGGGAGAAGAAGTATGGAAGGAAAAAAAGGAGAAGCTTTTTTTTTAAGGTTAAAATTGAAAAAAAAAAAAAAGCAAAAATAAGTAGGGTGTGCCAAACCATTATGGAGGTGGAAAAAGCCCCACTAAAGCGTCACAAGCTATAGGGCTGATGTTTGGCATGGAGCATGGGGGACTCTTTTTTTAGTCCTGAAATTTAAACCCCTCATTTCATTCCTGAACTCCCTTTTAAAAAATAATACCAAAACTTCCCTTAAAACCCCTCATTCTTTTTCATATTCAAAAAGTGTCAAATCCTATTCTCATTCTTTCAACTCTCATTCCCTCAATTCCCTAAAATTAGGGTTATGTTATTTTGTGTTTAGGGTAAATATTTTTGGTTTATAGCGCTTTATTTTTGTGTAAGTTTTTTCATTTAAAGATTCTGGATGGTATTTTTGACAAACCAGTGTCAAAAACTTATTTTTCTGATATGGGGTTCTCGAAAATAACCTAAATTATTATCGATATGAATAGAATCTAAATTTTCGATATCTAGGTGCCGAAAAGTTACAGACTTGATGAATAACATCAAAGTCATGCCTCCCTTTTTTAGGTGAATTTTTATCACCAAATTTTCCATTAATATTATAATCCATGATTGCTACAAAAATAATAGCATATATCTCGTTAATAATTTTAAAAGAAAAAAGTATGTCCAAAATATATTTTGATACTTTTCGAGACTTGCTATCAGAAATATTTTTTGACACATGTTTGTCGGAAATTATAACTATAAATATTCATAAGGACTTTCTGACATCCACAAGTTGGAAAACATGTGTGTTGGAATTGTAATGTACAGTAAAAAAAATGACTGAATGTGAGGTTTTAATATCTTCAAAGTATTCTTTAAAGTATATCAAGTAGGTTTTAATATCTTTAAAGCATTTTTCAAGAGTGAAATATGATTGAATGTAAGGAAATAATAAGTTCTAGAAGTTGAAAGGGTGTGGGTGTGGAAGAATGAATGAACCAAAATTAGCATGGAAGATGGGAGATAAAGAGGTTCAGGAAAGAAGAAGCTAAGGTTTATAATTATGATGGGAAATGAAGAGGTTTAAGATTGTTTGTAGGGAAAATAATTAAGGAAAAATAATTAAAAAAAGGCATTTTTGTTTTTTTACATTAAAAATGTGGTTTAAGGATAAAATGAGAGATTTAAATTTCAGGATTCTCTTTTTTCCTACAATTGGACCATAGGCCCAATGGCTGGGTTCGATCCAAGCCTATTAGCCTAGTGAAGCTAAGAGGACTCTCAAGTCTCAACTCTTATTACGCATAGCAGATCCATATATTTTCAAGGCCCTCACGTACATCACATAACACGTGATAGACCTTTCTCTTATACAAGGGCAATGGAGCTTCACTCATATAATTAGGTTTTATCTCTTATTATTCTCTACTTTTTCTGTATATATACGTTACTTCTCCATGATCAGAGCGTTGGGAAATCCTCATTTTCAATACTTGCTTCGTTCTCGAGTCTTTGAGGATTTTGCTGGACTGTGAGTATGTGGGTTAACAAATATGATCCTCAAAAGATAGCTTTAAAAAAAATTTGATTTTTGGTCTCCATGTTAGAGTTTTTGACCCCCATTTTATATTTTTAAGGACAAAAATAATCTCAACGTTTTTATTCTGACTTTTTCTTTTTGAACCTCACCCTTTACTCATTGGCCCCCACCGCTTGAAACAAGTCGGATAAACTTTTTGGCCCCCACCGCTTGAAACAAGTCCGATTTGCATAAGGCGGAAGAATTACTGACTATTTAAAAGCGGAAATACTTCCGACTTTTAAGAAGCGGAACAATTAAAGTGTTAAAATCCCAAAAATGCCCCTCCGTAAACCCTCCACCTTCCTTCTTTTTATTGTTTTGTACATGAATGAACGGAGGGGCAATTTTGGTATTATAACAAATTTTTAATGTTTTTCGCCTGATGAGAGGCGAAATACTTTATTTTATTTACGACTTTGGAAAGGCGGAAGATAATACGACTTACATAAGGCGAAAAATGTTTTATTATGTTTCCGCCTTGTTTCAAGCGGAAAGAATGTTCGACTTATTTCAGGCGGTGAGAGCAAATGACTAAAGGGTGAGGTTCAAAAAAAAAAAAAGTCTTTATTATTTCCACCTTTAGCTTTAGAGTCACGGAAGTGTTTTCCTTCGAGAGAAATGAGTCACGGAAAAAAAATAATAATTTTCGTGAGGGATGAGACGAAATATCTTTCAGTGAGGAATGAGACTTTGCCCAATATTCATTCCGTGAATTTCTGCCCGCTGAAGTTACAAGCCTTTCAGTGAATTAAAGAACCATTTTTATATTTTCATGAAATGTGTAATATTAGACTCATTAACAAAAAGAAATGTGTAATATTAGAACAGGACCATTTCTATTCTTTTTGTGAATTACTTAACCATTTCTATATTTCCACTAGAGATGAGACTTTGCCTAGAAATAGAGGGAGCGCACCAAAAGTAAATCTTTCCCTCCCATGGAAGACGAAAATATTTTTGTATGGTGCATGATGGAAGGTTTTATTCATTTTAACATTTTTATATTAATTGTTATCCATCTCACACTTGACCAAAACTTATATTTTTTCCAAAAGATGACGGAAAGATATATTTTTTCCAAAAAAATATAATGAAAAATTACACCTTTCCGTCTCACACTTGATGAAAGTGTATATTTTTTCAAATATATATATATATATATATATATATATATATATATATATATATACACACACTTGACGGAAGGGTACATTTTTTTGGAAAAAAGAATATCTTTTCGTTTCACACTTGATGGAAAAGATTATTTTTCTTTCATTTCTCCTTAGATGAAAAACAATTTCGTAACACCAAAGACGAAAATAATACAAACGCTGAAGTTATTTTAGTCATTAAAATTTTAAAATAATGGGGGCCAATAACTCACTACAGAGCACCAAAAATCAAATCCAAAAAAAAAACCACATTCTTTATTTATTTATATATATATATATATATATACATAAATCAATAGATGTCACAATTTTATAAACATTACATCTAACAATTATAGTGTTCAATGTAAGATCTCAATATTTTCTTAATTGTTTCTCCAATATAGTTGGCAAGAAATGAGAAATAATAATAATTATTATTATTATTTATGCGAAGAGCTATTTTTTTGGTTAATAAATATTCATTTTTCACTTGATACATATAGAAATTAAGCACTTATATATATCTATCAAGTATCAAATCGTATTGATCTAGAGGCTGGTGACCACAATAGGGCTTCTAACCACATGCTTCACATCCGTCCAAGTGAGATATCCAAAATCAACTTTTTTATCCTTTTTCATCTTTCTTGGACCTTCAATCTTCAACTTGTACCTTAGCTTCTCGTTCTTCTCAGTGAACACCAACTTGTTGGGGATGACACTAACATGGAACCCTTCAATATGTGTAACACTTGCAACATAGGTTGTTGCTCCCTCCCCAACATTGGTCACAGTCCTCTCAAATTCTTGTATTATTTTTGTCTTTGACAGACCATGAGAACTATTTGCATTAAAGAAAGCAATAAAAGAAGGGTAGTTAAGGTCCAATGAGGGGTTAGAACAATTGTTGGAAGAAGATTTTGTGATGGTGGTAATTTGTTTTTGTGTGAAGTTCAATGCACAGAGAAGATTCACATAGTCTTGCACTCCAACATTGTAAACAAGTCCAGGGTGAAGGGCTTTGTTGGGGTTGATATGACCAGCTCCCATGGCTAAAGGAGAGGCAGGTCCATAACCTTTACCAATGTCTTTGATGGGTTCCAATGTGTTATCTAATATATCCGAAGTTGTCATAATTGCTGACCGAATTGCTGCAGGGCTCCAATGAGGGTATGCTCCCTTCAAAAGGGCTGCTACACCTGTAACATGAGGACATGACATAGAAGTACCACTTAATAAATTGAAGTTGCTATAGAAATTTTTTGACCCCAAAGTTATGGCTGGAACTTTTTTAGGCCATGCAGCTAAAATTGATGTACCAGGAGCAGTGACATCAGGTTTCAATACATAAGGGCAACTATATGATGGTCCTCTAGAACTATAACTATCAACACTTGGTGCTGGTCTTGTACCAATAGATGTTGTCCTAAAATACATGGTTGCTTTTGCATCAAACTTATTCCTCTTTAAGTAACCTTTCACTATTTCCCCATTTACGGGACTAATAATGATGGAAGGGAAATTGTTCTGTAAGAAGAATAAATATAAATCAGAGCTGTTTGATATGAAAACAGCACCAACAACTTTAGCGGTTGTAATACTATCCACTTGTTCATTAAGAATTTCATTCTTGTCCTCACACACCACAATCTTGTTCCTCACTTTGTTTAGTTCCTTCAAATTGTCACATAGCCCCATAAAAACAATCGGAACATGAGCAGCAGCAGAGAAGTTCCCTATATAAAGAGACAAGCCAGTGATTTGGATTGAATTTCCAAGTGCAAGAGTCCCATGAAATTCACGGTCCAAAGTGTTGGCAGCAGCTGTTATAACCCATGGTGTTCCATTGTGGAGAGTTTCAAGATCAGGGCCTGCATTCCCTGCTGAGGTGGACACAAAAATGCCTCTCTCCATGGCTGCAAAAGTGGCTATGGCAACAGGGTCTTGGTACAAAAGTGTTTGATCAAAGCCAAATGATAAGGAAAGAACATCGACTCCATCTTCTATTGCACTATCAATTGCAGCCAATGTATCAGATGGGTATGCTCCATCATCCCATATGGCTTTGTATATAGCTACGCGAGCTCGCGGAGCTATTCCCTTCGTTGTTCCGGTCGCATAGCCGAAATAGGACACGTCTTCGACTTGACTTCCAGCTGCGGTACTTGAAGTGTGAGTGCCGTGACCATCAGTGTCACGTGTCGAATTATTCTTTTTTAGATTGATCTTTGGGTTTTTGGCAAGTAGCCCTTTGTTGAAGAACCTGGCTCCAATGAGTTTCTTGTTGCAGAGTGATGAATTGAATTGGATGCTATTTTCACATTGGCCTTTCCATCTTGAAGGAATGTTGGTGAAACCATGGTCTTCGAAGCTTTTACTTTCGGGCCACACTCCGGTGTCCACCACACCAACAATCGCATCTTTGCCATAATCTGAGGCAGGCCATGCCCCTGCAAAGGGATTGAGGCCAAGGAATTGAGGTGAGTGTGTAGTGTCTGGCTTCACAGGCAAGTCTCTTATAAATGAAATGAAACCTGGAGAGGTTTTAAGAGCTTCAAGTTCTGAAGGTGTCAAACTTGCACTGAAACCATTCATGACATTAGTGTAGGTATAGATATGCTTAGAAGCATAATAGGAGTTGAGACTATTTGGGTGGTGGTAACTTGAGAATTGTTTAATGCTGTGGAAAGAGTGGCTAGGTACCAATTATGAGGGTTGGAGAAGGGTTTGGGCATGGCTGATAAGTCCATGTGAATGATATAGTTGTCTAATTGAGCTAATGTGGAAAAGAGGTGAAGAAGAATTGTGATAAACAACCAAAGACAAAGAGAAATATTAATGGTAGGCATGGTTGAATTGTTATTTTGAATGTGAATGACTGGCTATAGAGCAAACTAATGCGTTTAAATAGAGAGCCAAGAGAACTTCATAATAATCATGTAGTAACTAACTAACTAACCAAATCTTACAAAGTCTTAAATAAGTTAAAGGTATTTTTCACCCCATGTGATATATTTGGCCATTTGTAACATGAAGTAGTGGTCAAATTTCTTTTAGTGTCATAGAGGGATAGATAGACTCAGCACATGGATTTGACACTAACGAAGATGCATGCAATCTTTTCCGATCCCTTCTCAAAATATAATGAGGTAAATGAGGTAAAAATTTAAAGACTTGAGAGTGATTCAGGTGGATTACAAATGTGTTAATTAATTAGATAATATTGACATATAGTATATACTATACATGTGCCCTGTTAGAGTTAGTAGATAATATGATGAAATCTAAGAGAGGTTGTAACCGAATTAATCATGTACATGTGTCTTACAGTCTTACTGCTGGCATCATATATATACGTTAAAGCAAAGTAACTACTCTTTTTACATTAGTTGAGCATAAAAAAACTTGTGTTAATGTAGTGTTAAAAGAGGGAATTTAGCAAGTGGGTACTAACACATCTGGCAATTGAAATTATAGATACTCCTTTCGTCCTTATTTATTTGTCTTATTTCAAACAAAACACACCCTTTAAGAAATGCAATCATTACTTAGATTTTCAATACATTAATTATGTTTTTTCCCACTATACCCTTTTCTCTATCCATAATCATTACATTTTTTTCTACTATTTACAAAAATCAATACCCTATCAAAAAGGGGTAAACATGAAAAATAATATTTATTATAATCTTAATATCATCAAAAGGACAGATAAAAATAAACAAAAACTTCTCCTAAAAATGACAGTTAAATATGAAGAGGGGAATATTTAAATGAGTGATTAAAGGTATTATGTTTGATTCTCGCAAATTTAAGAGTCTTGCTCACAGGAAAAACTTGAGCACTAGAGTGAGATTTCATTTCTAAGATTTGAGAGAAAGCCCACAAAAATTTTCCCTTCATAAATTACAATGTTGATAGCTCAATTGGTTAAAAGTGATGAGATGCATGTAAAGTAGCAAAGTCATTCAAATGAATTGATTTCAATTTTAATTTATTTTTTTTACATACTTCATTTCAAGAAAAGAAAAACAAAAAAGGAAGAAGAAGAAAAAAATTTTAAAAAAAAATAGCGATTGAGCTCAGCATTTTGAATGTGAATGGCAATTGAGCATACCAACATGTGTAACCAGATAGAGAACCTAGCTAGCTAGAGACATACTCCCTCTTATCCTATGCATAAGATTCTTTTGAAAAATTTTATGTTTATCAAGAAAGTAAAATAATTTTGTACATGATATTAGAAATATAAATATTTAATATATTTTTTAAAAAACTATTTCTATAATTATTATTAAAATTTTAAAAAATATTAACTTAATAAAAATGTTTTAAAAAGAAATAATTAAATATTAAATATTATTATAAATTGAAAAAAATCTTATAAATAAAACTAAATTAAATTTTTAAAAGGGTCTTAGATACATGACCGGAGGAAGTATTCATAACCTTCTTAATTAGCTCCGACAAGATATTCTTTCACCCTCAATTTTACAAACTTGTCCCAAAGTTATCTTACTTTAAGGACCCCAGTCCCCCATATATGATTAATGAGCTACGTATGTATTCCCATGCCGTGCGTGCAAGTGCAAGGTTTATATTCATCAACAATTCCAAAATGTGACGTTATTGCTTGATTGGTCCATAAGAGCATACCGAACAGTTACAAGTATTATAGGAGTGTATTCCGACTCAAATTATAGGCAACAAAAAATATATTTATCTTGATTTAAAATATAAGCAAAATTTACTAACGTTATTAAATTTTGTTTCATTTTCAATGTCACTTTCCTAAAACATCTCTAGAAAATTATAATCTTAATTAATTTTTGTTTCACTCTCAATACTACTTTTCTAAAATATCTCTATTTTTTATAAATTTGATAAAATTAAATACAATCAACTAACTAACCTCCTTAATAAACGTAAAAGTAATTCCATATATAGTCACCCGTGTTGATGATAATCGAACTTTGAACTTGTTCCATAGGTTTTTTTAATTAAATTGTAATATGAGAAAGCAAATTATAGCTATAGTTGTGAGTTTGTATATTTGTAAGTGTGAAGTTAGTCGAAAGGTTTGAAATTTTAGTTGAATACAATGATTGAATAAATAGTTTATTAAATTAAAAATGTTTGAAAAAATTAATATTAAAAGTTTAAAATTAGCTGAAATTTATTAAATGAATAATACTATTATTATATTTTATATATTTATTTATTATTGGTTTATTTATTTGTTTGCTTATTTATTTATTTAGTAATTGCTTAAATAGAAAAATGGTACCCTTTTTTAGTTGGGGGTGGACCTTCTTATTTGCTTAATACTATTAAAAGGTGCAATATATATATATATATATATATATATAATTGAAAACTGTTAGGGTTCGTTTGGCGTGTAGAATTAAGCATGAATTTGGAGATTGCGATTGGAATTGGGGCTTGGAATTGAAATTCAGGTGTTTGGTTGTGCATTTGAAATTGGAATCACAATTCCAAAGCCAATTCTTCCATGGAATTAAATTATAACTAAAAATGCAAAAACTCAATTTACACCTCTAAGCCTCGGAACTACAATTTCATACTTTATAAAATTGAATATTATGATGAGTGTAGAAACAAAACACACATCATCTCCACCGATCAACTGTATATAGATGGCAATGCGAGCTACCCAGTCGGGTTCGGGCTCGGACCATTATCAGGTTGGGCCAAAAAAGGTCCCATTAAAATTTGGGCCAAAAAAGGCTCGGTTGAAATTTGGGCCAAAAATCATTTAGCTAAACTCGGTAGCGGACTAGCTTTTTTAACTAGATCGGGCTAGGTTTTTAGGTGATATTAGGAGATCGGGCCAGAGTTCAGTTGCTTCTAGTTTTATTATATCGGACCAACAAGGCCCGAAATCTATTTGGATCATATTTTGATAATCTAAACTCGTCTTCTATTTATTGAGCTTGTATGTGTTGACCCGTTCGAGTCGGGCTCATTTTCGTTTATAGTTCATCCCGATGTTTCATCTTCCCCTCTTCTATACTATAGGAATCTTCTCATATTCATGATTCTCTTGTCCTTTTTGCTTCATTATCCACCATTATTAGAATATATTATTCCTAGTAGCAAACCACCACAATGTCTCCATAGACAAGCAGCGGTTGTGACATACACAAAAGGTAGTTGCGGAGACGCACACAAATGGTGACGACACATGACACAAACAAGAATAGAATATAATTAATTTAATTTTTTGAATTCAACATCTTATGTTCAAACAATGGAATTAGAAATTGGATTTGGAAATCCAATTCTACATTCTAATTCTTTATACCATCAAAACATAGAATCACAATTCCAACTCAATCGGAATTGGAATTGGAATTCCAATTTCAAACTTAAACTGTAATTCCAATTCCGCGCACCAAATATACACTTATGCTTTTAATATCAATATCTAAAGTTACAATCTCCCTTTTCAAAAATATAATAACAAACTCTTTTTAATTTTCGTTCGACTGACTGCATTGCAAGCTAAACTTATTGTCAAATCTTACTATGACAAATCCATAAGAGAAAATGCATGGTGCATCTACAAAGTAAAAGGTTTTTACATCGTCGGCACATCATTTAGCATTCATGTGCTATTGAACATTGACTCTTAGTTAAAAGTAAAACAAATGAGTAGTGAATGTTGAGCTGATAGTATAAAAAAACTTTATACCGTCAATGCATGCCCATTAAACTCAATCCGTAATATAAGAATTTTTAATAATTTATCTCTTTTTCAAAATCTAAAACTACCTTCTATTGCATATTTTGTAAGTTTATGGGATTTTTTTTCACCAAAATTGAACATGATTTTAGGGTATTTTTGCACCCCGAACTTGGGTTTAAGGAATTTTTTTCACCCGAACTTGAGTTTGAAGAGTCTTTTTCTCATTTTTAGACCATACTTGAACTTGAGTTTAAGGGAATTTTAGCACTTGAACATAAGTTTAGGAGTTTTTTTTTTTTTTTTTGCATAATTTTAGAATTTAATGACCAAATCGCGGGATAAAATTAATTCCTTGTACTCTATAGGCATCCCATGTCCTCGTCTTCCTTTGTTTTCTTGATTATTCTTTTATCTTACAAGTACAAACTGTTTTACTACATTATATGTTTATATAACTTGGGAAAAAAAAAATTACACTTACGGAGTTACGGTTTGAGATAAAAGAAAGGCAATCAACATCCATATAGCACCCCCACCATGTGCCCACAACCGCACGATATATCACTCGCTCTGGGTTGATTTGAAAGATTGGGTAAAGGTCTCAACGCGTGATAGTAGCATACATGAAGTAAATTGTTGTGGTCACAACTAATGAATCCTACAAACATAAAGTTGACCTATTTAAATCATATATATATCCCGTCAATTACCAATATATTTATGTGTTTACGAAGATTAAACATGAGTAGTGAGATACAGGTCTATAAATTCATTTACAAATAAGTTTACATAAAAAAAAAATTATATGTATGTGTTGCTTGTTAATTAATTAATAATAAGCAATGTATAATTTTGTGACACATATCACTTTGTGTATGATGTATGTAGGTTGATTTGTATGTTAATTTTGTAAATTTATTTATCATATATTAAATATTCTATGTTCTTTTTTTCCCTCTTCTTCAATCAATTGCTAATTATTTGTTCTAATAATTATTCAAATAATAAGCTAATTGTACCTGTGACTGTTGGCCTATCCATCAATGGAACCTATCATTTTCTAGTTTCTAGTGAAGCCCATTAAGTGGATATTTGTTCTTACTTGCCAGTGAAGCTCACTTGCTACTTGGAACCTTAGCTTGTTGTCTGTTGATAATAACATATACGCATACGAGAATGAGTGGATTCTCTAGGTAATTCCGAAGGAGGTGGAGAAGGGACCTTCTTTTTGAAGTGGGCACATGAGGATAAGAGTGTTAATGTCATTATTTTTTTTCTTTTTTCAGTTTAGGCATAAAAATGGTTGTTAATGTACATATATATTCATCACGGTTGTAACCGGCAATATGTCTCACAACATGCAGTCATTAATTAAAGAAATTATCAGATATTCCAAAACTAATCCAATGCCATTGGTACATATATATGAGGGTGGTGCAAGAATCTCACTTTCACATCAATGAGATCATTGCTGCATATGCAACTCATTCCATTCACATCTAATTGGTATTTATTTTTTTATTTAAAAAAAAAATAACTTGGTTGTAAAGTAAGCAAATAAGTGTCTATCAGTCTATATATATCTTGAATTATTTAAGTTGCATCGAGATCTAAAAACTTTAGTTAAGCATATATCTAGTATTTTCTTGTTTTATTAATTGGATTTTTTTTTTTTGTCGAAACAAGGTGATATTTGGGTTTCATATTTTTTGTGGTTCAGCTAATCCACCTTGGATCCGCTAACTGTCCGAGTCTTTTGACTCAACGGTATGAATCCTTCCAGGAATTATATTAATTGGATTTTTTTTAAGCATGGTGTAAAGGATTCAATTTTTGTTGTGTATATATAAAAGATTGTATTAGTAATAACATAAAAATTTGTTTTGGTAATTTGTATATCTCATAAGAATTAGTCTTTGAATATCGATTATGGAAAACTTTGTTGCATAAAAACATTCTTTTGCATTGAAAGTTAATTATTTTAATAGTTTAAGAGATAGTGAAGTTAATTTCCCAATTTATTTTACCATTTTTTTTATCCTATACCAAGTTACTAACATGCAAATAACTCATAGTTTAGATTTGTATACACTAATAATTGTTGAGTTCTGGAATTTGAACCTCATTTTTTATCCACAAATTCTATTCTAATGTAAAAAATTCCAAATTACCCCTAATTCATTTTTTTTTACTCCAAAATGTCGGAATATTTTTCTGATACCCTAGAATTAAAAAAAAAAATCATATTGTATCACTGCATTTTTTTGAGAAGTTGCTATGGAAAAATATTTCCAATAGGGCAGTCTCGAAAAAAAAAGTTCTGCTCAGTGCACTAATAGCACTACTTGCAAAGTGCAAACCCTCTTGTGAACCCAAATAACGCATGGAATACTGGAGTACATAAAAATAAAATAAATAGGGTTGGCATGTCGTGTCGGGTTAGTCCGACAAAAGTCCGATCTTGTTCATGCCTTTGTGGGTCATGCTAAAAATGCACGGATATAATTTGTGCTCCAAAATTATTGCTTAAACTTGATATTTTTTCGTGCTTATTTGGACTGGCTTGGCCGTGTCGTGTTTTTTTTCCCGACTCTACTCTCACCTTTCATATGTGAGGTCTCTCTCCAAACTAAGATCATGGAAACTTCACATACAATCGATTTTATTATTTACTCTTCAACCTTCGCCAACTAAAATATGTTAAAGTGTACTGTTTGGTTCCAAGTTTGTAAATGAGCAAACGTGATTCTGGCCTCCCAAAACACATGTTAAGAGAGAAGTTACAATGGATAGCTTCTAAATTTGGGGTTTGGAAGGTGATTCTCTTCCCTTGCAATGTTATTCCAAACACACACTGAGTAATAATAATGCGGCACCACGAATAAATGACACATAATACTTAAGATATTTTAGATTTTTACTGGACAAAAATCAAAATAAACCCAGTTTTAGGGATTCAACCCAATTTTTTATTTCCAATGACTCAAATGAAACTGCGAATGGCTAAAAACATATTTAATCTTTATTATCAATTTAATTATATTAATTTTGTTTTATCCCCGGCAACTTTCTAAAGTCAATGGTTTATTAAACTTTTTGTAATAAAAAGTAAGATTGTGCCTTAGTTGTTTAAGCAATGTGCAATTTGGGCCAATGGTACAATGGTACTATATATGTTAAAAGGGATCTAATTTCTTTTATCCCTTTTAATATTTAATCCCAAAAAATAATTTTTTTCTCAAAATATTTCATGTATTACTTTTTTCTTTTTTTACCCTTCGTATATTTAGAAGATAACATACAAGTTTTTTTTTTTTCCGTATTCCTTGCGGAACCACCGGTATCCCCAAGAGCACCCTTAATACCAGGGAGCCCTTGAGACTAATCCGGAGCGAGCTGCGTGGCTGGCTTTCCCAGCGATATGTTTTTAGTGGGAATCGAACCAGGGGCTCTAGCACCCGTGTCTCATTCTCAAGATTTCAATTAGGTCTTATACAAGTTTCTAAATTACACATATGTTGACTCTTTGAAATACTATTTTTTTTTTTTGTTTAGTATGCTAATTCTGGGAGGTCGGCGTCTATGTAGTTTTTTCACACAGGTTGCCTGGTGACATATAACAAAAAAATTAGTTCATCTCTATATTCAATTTCATTTTGATATCTTATGATTTGATCACTTTTAGATAAATTAGTTTTAAATACACTTTTGGTTTTTTTTTTAAATCTATATATATATGTATATTTATATATACATAAATCAATAGATGTCACAATTTTATAAACATTACATCTAACAATTATAGTGTTCAATGTAGGATCTCAATATTTTCTTAATTGTTTCTCCAATATAGTTGGCAAGAAATGATAAATAATAATAATTATTATTATTATTTATGCGAAGAGCTATTTTTTTGGTTAATAAATATTCATTTTTCACTTGATACATATAGAAATTAAGCACTTATATATATCTATCAAGTATCAAATCGTATTGATCTAGAGGCTGGTGACCACAATAGGGCTTCTAACCACATGCTTCACATCCGTCCAAGTGAGATATCCAAAATCAACTTTTTTATCCTTTTTCATCTTTCTTGGACCTTCAATCTTCAACTTGTACCTTAGCTTCTCGTTCTTCTCAGTGAACACCAACTTGTTGGGGATGACACTGACATGGAACCCTTCAATATGTGTAACACTTGCAACATAGGTTGTTGCTCCCTCCCCAACATTGGTCACAGTCCTCTCAAATTCTTGTATTATTTTTGTCTTTGACAGACCATGAGAACTATTTGCATTAAAGAAAGCAATAAAAGAAGGGTAGTTAAGGTCCAATGAGGGGTTAGAACAATTATTGGAAGAAGATTTTGTGATGGTGGTAATTTGTTTTTGTGTGAAGTTCAATGCACAGAGAAGATTCACATAGTCTTGCACTCCAACATTGTAAACAAGTCCAGGGTGAAGGGCTTTGTTGGGGTTGATATGACCAGCTCCCATGGCTAAAGGAGAGGCAGGTCCATAACCTTTACCAATGTCTTTGATGGGTTCCAATGTGTTATCTAATATATCCGAAGTTGTCATAATTGCTGACCGAATTGCTGCAGGGCTCCAATGAGGGTATGCTCCCTTCAAAAGGGCTGCTACACCTGTAACATGAGGACATGACATAGAAGTACCACTTAATAAATTGAAGTTGCTATAGAAATTTTTTGACCCCAAAGTTATGGCTGGAACTTTTTTAGGCCATGCAGCTAAAATTGATGTACCAGGAGCAGTGACATCAGGTTTCAATACATAAGGGCAACTATATGATGGTCCTCTAGAACTATAACTATCAACACTTGGTGCTGGTCTTGTACCAATAGATGTTGTCCTAAAATACATGGTTGCTTTTGCATCAAACTTACTCCTCTTTAAGTAACCTTTCACTATTTCCCCATTTACGGGACTAATAATGATAGAAGGGAAATTGTTCTGTAAGAAGAATAAATATAAATCAGAGCTGTTTGATATGAAAACAGCACCAACAACTTTAGCGGTTGTAATACTATCCACTTGTTCATTAAGAATTTCATTCTTGTCCTCACACACCACAATCTTGTTCCTCACTTTGTTTAGTTCCTTCAAATTGTCACATAGCCCCATAAAAACAATCGGAACATGAGCAGCAGCAGAGAAGTTCCCTATATAAAGAGACAAGCCAGTGATTTGGATTGAATTTCCAAGTGCAAGAGTCCCATGAAATTCACGGTCCAAAGTGCTGGCAGCAGCTGTTATAACCCATGGTGTTCCATTGTGGAGAGTTTCAAGATCAGGGCCTGCATTCCCTGCTGAGGTGGACACAAAAATGCCTCTCTCCATGGCTGCAAAAGTGGCTATGGCAACAGGGTCTTGGTACAAAAGTGTTTGATCAAAGCCAAATGATAAGGAAAGAACATCGACTCCATCTTCTATTGCACTATCAATTGCAGCCAATGTATCAGATGGGTATGCTCCATCATCCCATATGGCTTTGTATATAGCTACGCGAGCTCGCGGAGCTATTCCCTTCGCTGTTCCGGTCGCATAGCCGAAATAGGACACGTCTTCGACTTGACTTCCAGCTACGGTACTTGAAGTGTGAGTGCCGTGACCATCAGTGTCACGTGTCGAATTATTCTTTTTTAGATTGATCTTTGGGTTTTTGGCAAGTAGCCCTTTGTTGAAGAACCTGGCTCCAATGAGTTTCTTGTTGCAGAGTGATGAATTGAATTGGATGCTATTTTCACATTGGCCTTTCCATCTTGAAGGAATGTTGGTGAAACCATGGTCTTCGAAGCTTTTACTTTCGGGCCACACTCCGGTGTCCACCACACCAACAATCGCATCTTTGCCATAATCTGAGGCAGGCCATGCCCCTGCAAAGGGATTGAGGCCAAGGAATTGAGGTGAGTGTGTAGTGTCTGGCTTCACAGGCAAGTCTCTTATAAATGAAATGAAACCTGGAGAGGTTTTAAGAGCTTCAAGTTCTGAAGGTGTCAAACTTGCACTGAAACCATTCATGACATTAGTGTAGGTATAGATATGCTTAGAAGCATAATAGGAGTTGAGACTATTGGTGGTGGTAACTTGAGAATTGTTTAATGCTGTGGAAAGAGTGGCTAGGTACCAATTATGAGGGTTGGAGAAGGGTTTGGGCATGGCTGATAAGTCCATGTGAATGATATAGTTGTCTAATTGAGCTAATGTGGAAAAGAGGTGAAGAAGAATTGTGATAAACAACCAAAGACAAAGAGAAATATTAATGGTAGGCATGGTTGAATTGTTATTTTGAATGTGAATGACTGGCTATAGAGCAAACTAATGCGTTTAAATAGAGAGCCAAGAGAACTTCATAATAATCATGTAGTAACTAACTAACTAACCAAATCTTACAAAGTCTTAAATAAGTTAAAGGTATTTTTCACCCCATGTGATATATTTGGCCATTTGTAACATGAAGTAGTGGTCAAATTTCTTTTAGTGTCATAGAGGGATAGATAGACTCAGCACATGGATTTGACACTAACGAAGATGCATGCAATCTTTTCCGATCCCTTCTCAAAATATAATGAGGTAAATGAGGTAAAAATTTAAAGACTTGAGAGTGATTTAGGTGGATTACAAATGTGTTAATTAATTAGATAATATTGACATATAGTATATACTATACATGTGCCCTGTTAGAGTTAGTAGATAATATGATGAAATCTAAGAGAGGTTGTAACCGAATTAATCATGTACATGTGTCTTACAGTCTTACTGCTGGCATCATATATATACGTTAAAGCAAAGTAACTACTCTTTTTACATTAGTTGAGCATAAAAAAAACTTGTGTTAATGTAGTGTTAAAAGAGGGAATTTAGCAAGTGGGTACTAACACATCTGGCAATTGAAATTATAGATACTCCTTCCGTCCTTATTTATTTATCTTATTTCAAACAAAACACACCCTTTAAGAAATGCAATCATTACTTAGATTTTCAATACATTAATTATGTTTTTTCCCACTATACCCTTTTCTCTATCCATAATCATTACATTTTTTCTACTATTTACAAAAATCAATACCCTATCAAAAAGGGGTAAACATGAAAAATAATATTTATTATAATCTTAATATCATCAAAAGGACAGATAAAAATAAACAAAAACTTCTCCTAAAAATGACAGTTAAATATGAAGAGGGGAATATTTAAATGAGTGATTAAAGGTATTATGTTTGATTCTCGCAAATTTAAGAGTCTTGCTCACAGGAAAAACTTGAGCACTAGAGTGACATTTCATTTCTAAGATTTGAGAGAAAGCCCACAAAAATTTTCCCTTCATAAATTACAATGTTGATAGCTCAATTGGTTAAAAGTGATGAGATGCATGTAAAGTAGCAAAGTCATTCAAATGAATTGATTTCAATTTTAATTTATTTTTTTTACATACTTCATTTCAAGAAAAGAAAAACAAAAAAGGAAGAAGAAGAAGAAAAAAATTTTTTAAAAAAAAAATAGCGATTGAGCTCAGCATTTTGAATGTGAATGGCAATTGAGCATACCAACATGTGTAACCAGATAGAGAACCTAGCTAGCTAGAGACATACTCCCTCTTATCCTATGCATAAGATTCTTTTGAAAGATTTTATGTTTATCAAGAAAGTAAAATAATTTTGTACATGATATTAGAAATATAAATATTTAATATATTTTTTAAAAAACTATTCCTATAATTATTATTAAAATTTTAAAAAATATTAACTTAATAAAAATGTTTTAAAAAGAAATAATTAAATATTAAATATTATTATAAATTGAAAAAAAATCTTATAAATAAAACTAAATTAAATTTTTAAAAGGGTCTTAGATACATGACCGGAGGAAGTATTCATAACCTTCTTAATTAGCTCCGACAAGATATTCTTTCACCCTCAATTTTACAAACTTGTCCCAAAGTTATCTTACTTTAAGGACCCCAGTCCCCCATATATGATTAATGAGCTACGTATGTATTCCCATGCCGTGCGTGCAAGTGCAAGGTTTATATTCATCGACAATTCCAAAATGTGACGTTATTGCTTGATTGGTCCATAAGAGCATACCGAACAGTTACAAGTATTATAGGAGTGTACTTCGACTCAAATTATAGGCAACAAAAAATATATTTATCTTGATTTAAAATATAAGCAAAATTTACTAACGTTATTAAATTTTGTTTCATTTTCAATGTCACTTTCCTAAAACATCTCTAGAAAATTATAATCTTAATTAATTTTTGTTTCACTCTCAATACTACTTTTCTAAAATATCTCTATTTTTTATAAATTTGATAAAATTAAATACAATCAACTAACTAACCTCCTTAATAAACGTAAAAGTAATTCCATATATAGTCACCCGTGTTGATGATAATCGAACTTTGAACTTGTTCCATAGGTTTTTTTAATTAAATTGTAATATGAGAAAGCAAATTATAGCTATAGTTGTGAGTTTGTATATTTGTAAGTGTGAAGTTAGTCGAAAGGTTTGAAATTTTAGTTGAATACAATGATTGAATAAATAGTTTATTAAATTAAAAATATTTGAAAAAATTAATATTAAAAGTTTAAAATTAGCTGAAATTTATTAAATGAATAATACTATTATTATATTTTATATATTTATTTATTATTGGTTTATTTATTTGTTTGCTTATTTATTTATTTAGTAATTGCTTAAATAGAAAAATGGTACCCTTTTTTAGTTGGGGGTGGACCTTCTTATTTGCTTAATACTATTAAAAGGTGCAATATATATATATATATATATATATATATATATATATATATATATATATAATTGAAAACTGTTAGGGTTCGTTTGGCGCGTAGAATTAAGCATGAATTTGGAGATTGCGATTGGAATTGGGGCTTGGAATTGAAATTCAGGTGTTTGGTTGTGCATTTGAAATTGGAATCACAATTCCAAAGCCAATTCTTCCATGGAATTAAATTATAACTAAAAATGCAAAAACTCAATTTACACCTCTAAGCCTCGGAACTACAATTTCATACTTTATAAAATTGAATATTATGATGAGTGTAGAAACAAAACACACATCATCTCCACCGATCAACTGTATATAGATGGCAATGCGAGCTACCCAGTCGGGTTCGGGCTCGGACCATTATCAGGTTGGGCCAAAAAAGGTCCCATTAAAATTTGGGCCAAAAAAGGCTCGGTTGAAATTTGGGCCAAAAATCATTTAGCTAAACTCGGTAGCGGACTAGCTTTTTTAACTAGATCGGGCTAGGTTTTTAGGTGATATTAGGAGATCGGGCCAGAGTTCAGTTGCTTCTAGTTTTATTATATCGGACCAACAAGGCCCGAAATCTATTTGGATCATATTTTGATAATCTAAACTCGTCTTCTATTTATTGAGCTTGTATGTGTTGACCCGTTCGAGTCGGGCTCATTTTCGTTTATAGTTCATCCCGATGTTTCATCTTCCCCTCTTCTATACTATAGGAATCTTCTCATATTCATGATTCTCTTGTCCTTTTTGCTTCATTATCCACCATTATTAGAATATATTATTCCTAGTAGCAAACCACCACAATGTCTCCATAGACAAGCAGCGGTTGTGACATACACAAAAGGTAGTTGCGGAGACGCACACAAATGGTGACGACACATGACACAAACAAGAATAGAATATAATTAATTTAATTTTTTGAATTCAACATCTTATGTTCAAACAATGGAATTAGAAATTGGATTTGGAAATCCAATTCTACATTCTAATTCTTTATACCATCAAAACATAGAATCACAATTCCAACTCAATCGGAATTGGAAATGGAATTCCAATTTCAAACTTAAACTGTAATTCCAATTCCGCGCACCAAATATACACTTATGCTTTTAATATCAATATCTAAAGTTACAATCTCCCTTTTCAAAAATATAATAACAAACTCTTTTTAATTTTCGTTCGACTGACTGCATTGCAAGCTAAACTTATTGTCAAATCTTACTATGACAAATCCATAAGAGAAAATGCATGGTGCATCTACAAAGTAAAAGGTTTTTACATCGTCGGCACATCATTTAGCATTCATGTGCTATTGAACATTGACTCTTAGTTAAAAGTAAAACAAATGAGTAGTGAATGTTGAGCTGATAGTATAAAAAAACTTTATACCGTCAATGCATGCCCATTAAACTCAATCCGTAATATAAGAATTTTTAATAATTTATCTCTTTTTCAAAATCTAAAACTACCTTCTATTGCATATTTTGTAAGTTTATGGGATTTTTTTTCACCAAAATTGAACATGATTTTAGGGTATTTTTGCACCCCGAACTTGGGTTTAAGGAATTTTTTTCACCCGAACTTGAGTTTGAAGAGTCTTTTTCTCATTTTTAGACCATACTTGAACTTGAGTTTAAGGGAATTTTAGCACTTGAACATAAGTTTAGGAGTTTTTTTTTTTTTTTTGCATAATTTTAGAATTTAATGACCTAATCGCGGGATAAAATTAATTCCTTGTACTCTATAGGCATCCCATGTCCTCGTCTTCCTTTGTTTTCTTGATTATTCTTTTATCTTACAAGTACAAACTGTTTTACTACATTATATGTTTATATAACTTGGGAAAAAAAAAATTACACTTACGGAGTTACGGTTTGAGATAAAAGAAAGGCAATCAACATCCATATAGCACCCCCACCATGTGCCCACAACCGCACGATATATCACTCGCTCTGGGTTGATTTGAAAGATTGGGTAAAGGTCTCAACGCGTGATAGTAGCATACATGAAGTAAATTGTTGTGGTCACAACTAATGAATCCTACAAACATAAAGTTGACCTATTTAAATCATATATATATCCCGTCAATTACCAATATATTTATTTGTGTTTACGAAGATTAAACATGAGTAGTGAGATACAGGTCTATAAATTCATTTACAAATAAGTTTACATAAAAAAAAATTATATGTATGTGTTGCTTGTTAATTAATTAATAATAAGCAATGTATAATTTTGTGACACATATCACTTTGTGTATGATGTATGTAGGTTGATTTGTATGTTAATTTTGTAAATTTATTTATCATATATTAAATATTCTAATGTTCTTTTTTTCCCTCTTCTTCAATCAATTGCTAATTATTTGTTCTAATAATTATTCAAATAATAAGCTAATTGTACCTGTGACTGTTGGCCTATCCATCAATGGAACCTATCATTTTCTAGTTTCTAGTGAAGCCCATTAAGTGGATATTTGTTCTTACTTGCCAGTGAAGCTCACTTGCTACTTGGAACCTTAGCTTGTTGTCTGTTGATAATAACATATACGCATACGAGAATGAGTGGATTCTCTAGGTAATTCCGAAGGAGGTGGAGAAGGGACCTTCTTTTTGAAGTGGGCACATGAGGATAAGAGTGTTAATGTCATTATTTTTTTTCTTTTTTCAGTTTAGGCATAAAAATGGTTGTTAATGTACATATATATTCATCACGGTTGTAACCGGCAATATGTCTCACAACATGCAGTCATTAATTAAAGAAATTATCAGATATTCCAAATCTAATCCAATGCCATTGGTACATATATATGAGGGTGGTGCAAGAATCTCACTTTCACATCAATGAGATCATTGCTGCATATGCAACTCATTCCATTCACATCTAATTGGTATTTATTTTTTTATTTAAAAAAAAAATAACTTGGTTGTAAAGTAAGCAAATAAGTGTCTATCAGTCTATATATATCTTGAATTATTTAAGTTGCATCGAGATCTAAAAACTTTAGTTAAGCATATATCTAGTATTTTCTTGTTTTATTAATTGGATTTTTTTTTTGTCGAAACAAGGTGATATTTGGGTTTCATATTTTTTGTGGTTCAGCTAATCCACCTTGGATCCGCTAACTGTCCGAGTCTTTTGACTCAACGGTATGGATCCTTCCAGGAATTATATTAATTGGATTTTTTTTAAGCATGGTGTAAAGGATTCAATTTTTGTTGTGTATATATAAAAGATTGTATTAGTAATAACATAAAAATTTGTTTTGGTAATTTGTATATCTCATAAGAATTAGTCTTTGAATATCGATTATGGAAAACTTTGTTGCATAAAAACATTCTTTTGCATTGAAAGTTAATTATTTTAATAGTTTAAGAGATAGTGAAGTTAATTTCCCAATTTATTTTACCATTTTTTTTATCCTATACCAAGTTACTAACATGCAAATAACTCATAGTTTAGATTTGTATACACTAATAATTGTTGAGTTCTGGAATTTGAACCTCATTTTTTATCCACAAATTCTATTCTAATGTAAAAAATTCCAAATTACCCCTAATTCATTTTTTTTTTACTCGAAAATGTCGGAATATTTTTCTGATACCCTAGAATTAAAAAAAAAATTATATTGTATCACTGCATTTTTTTGAGAAGTTGCTATGGAAAAATATTTCCAATAGGGCAGTCTCGAAAAAAAAAGTTATGCTCAGTGCACTAATAGCACTACTTGCAAAGTGCAAACCCTCTTGTGAACCCAAATAACGCATGGAATACTGGAGTACATAAAAATAAAATAAATAGGGTTGGCATGTCGTGTCGGGTTAGTCCGACAAAAGTCCGATCTTGTTCATGCCTTTGTGGGTCATGCTAAAAATGCACGGATATAATTTGTGCTCCAAAATTATTGCTTAAACTTGATATTTTTTCGTGCTTATTTGGACTGGCTTGGCCGTGTCGTGTTTTTTTTCCCGACTCTACTCTCACCTTTCATATGTGAGGTCTCTCTCCAAACTAAGATCATGGAAACTTCACATACAATCGATTTTATTATTTACTCTTCAACCTTCGCCAACTAAAATATGTTAAAGTGTACTGTTTGGTTCCAAGTTTGTAAATGAGCAAACGTGATTCTGGCCTCCCAAAACACATGTTAAGAGAGAAGTTACAATGGATAGCTTCTAAATTTGGGGTTTGGAAGGTGATTCTCTTCCCTTGCAATGTTATTCCAAACACACACTGAGTAATAATAATGCGGCACCACGAATAAATGACACATAATACTTAAGATATTTTAGATTTTTACTGGACAAAAATCAAAATAAACCCAGTTTTAGGGATTCAACCCAATTTTTTATTTCCAATGACTCAAATGAAACTGCGAATGGCTAAAAACATATTTAATCTTTATTATCAATTTAATTATATTAATTTTGTTTTATCCCCGGCAACTTTCTAAAGTCAATGGTTTATTAAACTTTTTGTAATAAAAAGTAAGATTGTGCCTTAGTTGTTTAAGCAATGTGCAATTTGGGCCAATGGTACAATGGTACTATATATGTTAAAAGGGATCTAATTTCTTTTATCCCTTTTAATATTTAATCCCAAAAAATAATTTTTTTCTCAAAATATTTCATGTATTACTTTTTTCTTTTTTTACCCTTCGTATATTTAGAAGATAACATACAAGTTTTTTTTTTTCCGTATTCCTTGCGGAACCACCGGTATCCCCAAGAGCACCCTTAATACCAGGGAGCCCTTGAGACTAATCCGGAGCGAGCTGCGTGGCTGGCTTTCCCAGCGATATGTTTTTAGTGGGAATCGAACCAGGGGCTCTAGCACCCGTGTCTCATTCTCAAGATTTCAATTAGGTCTTATACAAGTTTCTAAATTACACATATGTTGACTCTTTGAAATACTATTTTTTTTTTTTTGTTTAGTATGCTAATTCTGGGAGGTCGGCGTCTATGTAGTTTTTTCACACAGGTTGCCTGGTGACATATAACAAAAAAATTAGTTCATCTCTATATTCAATTTCATTTTGATATCTTATGATTTGATCACTTTTAGAAAAATTAGTTTTAAATACACTTTTGGTTTTTTTTTTAAATCTATATATATATGTATATTTATATATACATAAATCAATAGATGTCACAATTTTATAAACATTACATCTAACAATTATAGTGTTCAATGTAGGATCTCAATATTTTCTTAATTGTTTCTCCAATATAGTTGGCAAGAAATGATAAATAATAATAATTATTATTATTATTATTTATGCGAAGAGCTATTTTTTTTGGTTAATAAATATTCATTTTTCACTTGATACATATAGAAATTAAGCACTTATATATATCTATCAAGTATCAAATCGTATTGATCTAGAGGCTGGTGACCACAATAGGGCTTCTAACCACATGCTTCACATCCGTCCAAGTGAGATATCCAAAATCAACTTTTTTATCCTTTTTCATCTTTCTTGGACCTTCAATCTTCAACTTGTACCTTAGCTTCTCGTTCTTCTCAGTGAACACCAACTTGTTGGGGATGACACTGACATGGAACCCTTCAATATGTGTAACACTTGCAACATAGGTTGTTGCTCCCTCCCCAACATTGGTCACAGTCCTCTCAAATTCTTGTATTATTTTTGTCTTTGACAGACCATGAGAACTATTTGCATTAAAGAAAGCAATAAAAGAAGGGTAGTTAAGGTCCAATGAGGGGTTAGAACAATTATTGGAAGAAGATTTTGTGATGGTGGTAATTTGTTTTTGTGTGAAGTTCAATGCACAGAGAAGATTCACATAGTCTTGCACTCCAACATTGTAAACAAGTCCAGGGTGAAGGGCTTTGTTGGGGTTGATATGACCAGCTCCCATGGCTAAAGGAGAGGCAGGTCCATAACCTTTACCAATGTCTTTGATGGGTTCCAATGTGTTATCTAATATATCCGAAGTTGTCATAATTGCTGACCGAATTGCTGCAGGGCTCCAATGAGGGTATGCTCCCTTCAAAAGGGCTGCTACACCTGTAACATGAGGACATGACATAGAAGTACCACTTAATAAATTGAAGTTGCTATAGAAATTTTTTGACCCCAAAGTTATGGCTGGAACTTTTTTAGGCCATGCAGCTAAAATTGATGTACCAGGAGCAGTGACATCAGGTTTCAATACATAAGGGCAACTATATGATGGTCCTCTAGAACTATAACTATCAACACTTGGTGCTGGTCTTGTACCAATAGATGTTGTCCTAAAATACATGGTTGCTTTTGCATCAAACTTACTCCTCTTTAAGTAACCTTTCACTATTTCCCCATTTACGGGACTAATAATGATAGAAGGGAAATTGTTCTGTAAGAAGAATAAATATAAATCAGAGCTGTTTGATATGAAAACAGCACCAACAACTTTAGCGGTTGTAATACTATCCACTTGTTCATTAAGAATTTCATTCTTGTCCTCACACACCACAATCTTGTTCCTCACTTTGTTTAGTTCCTTCAAATTGTCACATAGCCCCATAAAAACAATCGGAACATGAGCAGCAGCAGAGAAGTTCCCTATATAAAGAGACAAGCCAGTGATTTGGATTGAATTTCCAAGTGCAAGAGTCCCATGAAATTCACGGTCCAAAGTGCTGGCAGCAGCTGTTATAACCCATGGTGTTCCATTGTGGAGAGTTTCAAGATCAGGGCCTGCATTCCCTGCTGAGGTGGACACAAAAATGCCTCTCTCCATGGCTGCAAAAGTGGCTATGGCAACAGGGTCTTGGTACAAAAGTGTTTGATCAAAGCCAAATGATAAGGAAAGAACATCGACTCCATCTTCTATTGCACTATCAATTGCAGCCAATGTATCAGATGGGTATGCTCCATCATCCCATATGGCTTTGTATATAGCTACGCGAGCTCGCGGAGCTATTCCCTTCGCTGTTCCGGTCGCATAGCCGAAATAGGACACGTCTTCGACTTGACTTCCAGCTACGGTACTTGAAGTGTGAGTGCCGTGACCATCAGTGTCACGTGTCGAATTATTCTTTTTTAGATTGATCTTTGGGTTTTTGGCAAGTAGCCCTTTGTTGAAGAACCTGGCTCCAATGAGTTTCTTGTTGCAGAGTGATGAATTGAATTGGATGCTATTTTCACATTGGCCTTTCCATCTTGAAGGAATGTTGGTGAAACCATGGTCTTCGAAGCTTTTACTTTCGGGCCACACTCCGGTGTCCACCACACCAACAATCGCATCTTTGCCATAATCTGAGGCAGGCCATGCCCCTGCAAAGGGATTGAGGCCAAGGAATTGAGGTGAGTGTGTAGTGTCTGGCTTCACAGGCAAGTCTCTTATAAATGAAATGAAACCTGGAGAGGTTTTAAGAGCTTCAAGTTCTGAAGGTGTCAAACTTGCACTGAAACCATTCATGACATTAGTGTAGGTATAGATATGCTTAGAAGCATAATAGGAGTTGAGACTATTGGTGGTGGTAACTTGAGAATTGTTTAATGCTGTGGAAAGAGTGGCTAGGTACCAATTATGAGGGTTGGAGAAGGGTTTGGGCATGGCTGATAAGTCCATGTGAATGATATAGTTGTCTAATTGAGCTAATGTGGAAAAGAGGTGAAGAAGAATTGTGATAAACAACCAAAGACAAAGAGAAATATTAATGGTAGGCATGGTTGAATTGTTATTTTGAATGTGAATGACTGGCTATAGAGCAAACTAATGCGTTTAAATAGAGAGCCAAGAGAACTTCATAATAATCATGTAGTAACTAACTAACTAACCAAATCTTACAAAGTCTTAAATAAGTTAAAGGTATTTTTCACCCCATGTGATATATTTGGCCATTTGTAACATGAAGTAGTGGTCAAATTTCTTTTAGTGTCATAGAGGGATAGATAGACTCAGCACATGGATTTGACACTAACGAAGATGCATGCAATCTTTTCCGATCCCTTCTCAAAATATAATGAGGTAAATGAGGTAAAAATTTAAAGACTTGAGAGTGATTCAGGTGGATTACAAATGTGTTAATTAATTAGATAATATTGACATATAGTATATACTATACATGTGCCCTGTTAGAGTTAGTAGATAATATGATGAAATCTAAGAGAGGTTGTAACCGAATTAATCATGTACATGTGTCTTACAGTCTTACTGCTGGCATCATATATATACGTTAAAGCAAAGTAACTACTCTTTTTACATTAGTTGAGCATAAAAAAACTTGTGTTAATGTAGTGTTAAAAGAGGGAATTTAGCAAGTGGGTACTAACACATCTGGCAATTGAAATTATAGATACTCCTTCCGTCCTTATTTATTTGTCTTATTTCAAACAAAACACACCCTTTAAGAAATGCAATCATTACTTAGATTTTCAATACATTAATTATGTTTTTTCCCACTATACCCTTTTCTCTATCCATAATCATTACATTTTTTTCTACTATTTACAAAAATCAATACCCTATCAAAAAGGGGTAAACATGAAAAATAATATTTATTATAATCTTAATATCATCAAAAGGACAAATAAAAATAAACAAAAACTTCTCCTAAAAATGACAGTTAAATATGAAGAGGGGAATATTTAAATGAGTGATTAAAGGTATTATGTTTGGTTCTCGCAAATTTAAGAGTCTTGCTCACAGGAAAAACTTAAGCACTAGAGTGAGATTTCATTTCTAAGATTTGAGAGAAAGCCCACAAAAATTTTCCCTTCATAAATTACAATGTTGATAGCTCAATTGGTTAAAAGTGATGAGATGCATGTAAAGTAGCAAAGTCATTCAAATGAATTGATTTCAATTTTAATTTATTTTTTTACATACTTCATTTCAAGAAAAGAAAAACAAAAAAGGAAGAAGAAGAAAAAAATTTAAAAAAAAAAAATAGCGATTGAGCTCAGCATTTTGAATGTGAATGGCAATTGAGCATACCAACATGTGTAACCAGATAGAGAACCTAGCTAGCTAGAGACATACTCCCTCTTATCCTATGCATAAGATTCTTTTGAAAAATTTTATGTTTATCAAGAAAGTAAAATAATTTTGTACATGATATTAGAAATATAAATATTTAATATATTTTTTAAAAAACTATTCCTATAATTATTATTAAAATTTTAAAAAATATTAACTTAATAAAAATGTTTTAAAAAGAAATAATTAAATATTAAATATTATTATAAATTGAAAAAAATCTTATAAATAAAACTAAATTAAATTTTTAAAAGGGTCTTAGATACATGACCGGAGGAAGTATTCATAACCTTCTTAATTAGCTCCGACAAGATATTCTTTCACCCTCAATTTTACAAACTTGTCCCAAAGTTATCTTACTTTAAGGACCCCAGTCCCCCATATATGATTAATGAGCTACGTATGTATTCCCATGCCGTGCGTGCAAGTGCAAGGTTTATATTCATCAACAATTCCAAAATGTGACGTTATTGCTTGATTGGTCCATAAGAGCATACCGAACAGTTACAAGTATTATAGGAGTGTACTCCGACTCAAATTATAGGCAACAAAAAATATATTTATCTTGATTTAAAATATAAGCAAAATTTACTAACGTTATTAAATTTTGTTTCATTTTCAATATCACTTTCCTAAAACATCTCTAGAAAATTATAATCTTAATTAATTTTTGTTTCACTCTCAATACTACTTTTCTAAAATATCTCTATTTTTTATAAATTTGATAAAATTAAATACAATCAACTAACTAACCTCCTTAATAAACGTAAAAGTAATTCCATATATAGTCACCCGTGTTGATGATAATCGAACTTTGAACTTGTTCCATAGGTTTTTTTAATTAAATTGTAATATGAGAAAGCAAATTATAGCTATAGTTGTGAGTTTGTATATTTGTAAGTGTGAAGTTAGTCGAAAGGTTTGAAATTTTAGTTGAATACAATGATTGAATAAATAGTTTATTAAATTAAAAATATTTGAAAAAATTAATATTAAAAGTTTAAAATTAGCTGAAATTTATTAAATGAATAATACTATTATTATATTTTATATATTTATTTATTATTGGTTTATTTATTTGTTTGCTTATTTATTTATTTAGTAATTGCTTAAATAGAAAAATGGTACCCTTTTTTAGTTGGGGGTGGACCTTCTTATTTGCTTAATACTATTAAAAGGTGCAATATATATATATATATATATATATATATATATATATATATATATAATTGAAAACTGTTAGGGTTCGTTTGGCGCGTAGAATTAAGCATGAATTTGGAGATTGCGATTGGAATTGGGGCTTGGAATTGAAATTCAGGTGTTTGGTTGTGCATTTGAAATTGGAATCACAATTCCAAAGCCAATTCTTCCATGGAATTAAATTATAACTAAAAATGCAAAAACTCAATTTACACCTCTAAGCCTCGGAACTACAATTTCATACTTTATAAAATTGAATATTATGATGAGTGTAGAAACAAAACACACATCATCTCCACCGATCAACTGTATATAGATGGCAATGCGAGCTACCCAGTCGGGTTCGGGTTCGGACCATTATCAGGTTGGGCCAAAAAAGGTCCCATTAAAATTTGGGCCAAAAAAGGCTCGGTTGAAATTTGGGCCAAAAATCATTTAGCTAAACTCGGTAGCGGACTAGCTTTTTTAACTAGATCGGGCTAGGTTTTTAGGTGATATTAGGAGATCGGGCCAGAGTTCAGTTGCTTCTAGTTTTATTATATCGGACCAACAAGGCCCGAAATCTATTTGGATCATATTTTGATAATCTAAACTCGTCTTCTATTTATTGAGCTTGTATGTGTTGACCCGTTCGAGTCGGGCTCATTTTCGTTTATAGTTCATCCCGATGTTTCATCTTCCCCTCTTCTATACTATAGGAATCTTCTCATATTCATGATTCTCTTGTCCTTTTTGCTTCATTATCCACCATTATTAGAATATATTATTCCTAGTAGCAAACCACCACAATGTCTCCATAGACAAGCAGCGGTTGTGACATACACAAAAGGTAGTTGCGGAGACGCACACAAATGGTGACGACACATGACACAAACAAGAATAGAATATAATTAATTTAATTTTTTGAATTCAACATCTTATGTTCAAACAATGGAATTAGAAATTGGATTTGGAAATCCAATTCTACATTCTAATTCTTTATACGATCAAAACATAGAATCACAATTCCAACTCAATCGGAATTGGAATTGGAATTCCAATTTCAAACTTAAACTGTAATTCCAATTCCGCGCACCAAATATACACTTATGCTTTTAATATCAATATCTAAAGTTACAATCTCCCTTTTCAAAAATATAATAACAAACTCTTTTTAATTTTCGTTCGACTGACTGCATTGCAAGCTAAACTTATTGTCAAATCTTACTATGACAAATCCATAAGAGAAAATGCATGGTGCATCTACAAAGTAAAAGGTTTTTACATCGTCGGCACATCATTTAGCATTCATGTGCTATTGAACATTGACTCTTAGTTAAAAGTAAAACAAATGAGTAGTGAATGTTGAGCTGATAGTATAAAAAAACTTTATACCGTCAATGCATGCCCATTAAACTCAATCCGTAATATAAGAATTTTTAATAATTTATCTCTTTTTCAAAATCTAAAACTACCTTCTATTGCATATTTTGTAAGTTTATGGGATTTTTTTTCACCAAAATTGAACATGATTTTAGGGTATTTTTGCACCCCGAACTTGGGTTTAAGGAATTTTTTTCACCCGAACTTGAGTTTGAAGAGTCTTTTTCTCATTTTTAGACCATACTTGAACTTGAGTTTAAGGGAATTTTAGCACTTGAACATAAGTTTAGGAGTTTTTTTTTTTTTTTTTTGCATAATTTTAGAATTTAATGACCTAATCGCGGGATAAAATTAATTCCTTGTACTCTATAGGCATCCCATGTCCTCGTCTTCCTTTGTTTTCTTGATTATTCTTTTATCTTACAAGTACAAACTGTTTTACTACATTATATGTTTATAACTTGGGAAAAAAAAAAAAATTACACTTACGGAGTTACGGTTTGAGATAAAAGAAAGGCAATCAACATCCATATAGCACCCCCACCATGTGCCCACAACCGCACGATATATCACTCGCTCTGGGTTGATTTGAAAGATTGGGTAAAGGTCTCAACGCGTGATAGTAGCATACATGAAGTAAATTGTTGTGGTCACAACTAATGAATCCTACAAACATAAAGTTGACCTATTTAAATCATATATATATCCCGTCAATTACCAATATATTTATTTGTGTTTACGAAGATTAAACATGAGTAGTGAGATACAGGTCTATAAATTCATTTACAAATAAGTTTACATAAAAAAAAATTATATGTATGTGTTGCTTGTTAATTAATTAATAATAAGCAATGTATAATTTTGTGACACATATCACTTTGTGTATGATGTATGTAGGTTGATTTGTATGTTAATTTTGTAAATTTATTTATCATATATTAAATATTCTATGTTCTTTTTTTCCCTCTTCTTCAATCAATTGCTAATTATTTGTTCTAATAATTATTCAAATAATAAGCTAATTGTACCTGTGACTGTTGGCCTATCCATCAATGGAACCTATCATTTTCTAGTTTCTAGTGAAGCCCATTAAGTGGATATTTGTTCTTACTTGCCAGTGAAGCTCACTTGCTACTTGGAACCTTAGCTTGTTGTCTGTTGATAATAACATATACGCATACGAGAATGAGTGGATTCTCTAGGTAATTCCGAAGGAGGTGGAGAAGGGACCTTCTTTTTGAAGTGGGCACATGAGGATAAGAGTGTTAATGTCATTATTTTTTTTCTTTTTTCAGTTTAGGCATAAAAATGGTTGTTAATGTACATATATATTCATCACGGTTGTAACCGGCAATATGTCTCACAACATGCAGTCATTAATTAAAGAAATTATCAGATATTCCAAAACTAATCCAATGCCATTGGTACATATATATGAGGGTGGTGCAAGAATCTCACTTTCACATCAATGAGATCATTGCTGCATATGCAACTCATTCCATTCACATCTAATTGGTATTTATTTTTTTATTTAAAAAAATAACTTGGTTGTAAAGTAAGCAAATAAGTGTCTATCAGTCTATATATATCTTGAATTATTTAAGTTGCATCGAGATCTAAAAACTTTAGTTAAGCATATATCTAGTATTTTCTTGTTTTATTAATTGGATTTTTTTTTTTTTGTCGAAACAAGGTGATATTTGGGTTTCATATTTTTTGTGGTTCAGCTAATCCACCTTGGATCCGCTAACTGTCCGAGTCTTTTGACTCAACGGTATGGATCCTTCCAGGAATTATATTAATTGGATTTTTTTTAAGCATGGTGTAAAGGATTCAATTTTTGTTGTGTATATATAAAAGATTGTATTAGTAATAACATAAAAATTTGTTTTGGTAATTTGTATATCTCATAAGAATTAGTCTTTGAATATCGATTATGGAAAACTTTGTTGCATAAAAACATTCTTTTGCATTGAAAGTTAATTATTTTAATAGTTTAAGAGATAGTGAAGTTAATTTCCCAATTTATTTTACCATTTTTTTTATCCTATACCAAGTTACTAACATGCAAATAACTCATAGTTTAGATTTGTATACATTAATAATTGTTGAGTTCTGGAATTTGAACCTCATTTTTTATCCACAAATTCTATTCTAATGTAAAAAATTCCAAATTATCCCTAATTCATTTTTTTTTACTCGAAAATGTCGGAATATTTTTCTGATACCCTAGAATTAAAAAAAAAAAATCATATTGTATCACTGCATTTTTTTGAGAAGTTGCTATGGAAAAATATTTCCAATAGGGCAGTCTCGAAAAAAAAAGTTCTGCTCAGTGCACTAATAGCACTACTTGCAAAGTGCAAACCCTCTTGTGAACCCAAATAACGCATGGAATACTGGAGTACATAAAAATAAAATAGATCGGGTTGACATGTCGTGTCGGGTTAGTCCGACAAAAGTCCGATCTTGTTCATGCCTTTGTGGGTCATGCTAAAAATGCACGGATATAATTTGTGCTCCAAAATTATTGCTTAAACTTGATATTTTTTCGTGTTTATTTGGACTGGCTTGGCCGTGTCGTGTTTTTTTTCCCGACTCTACTCTCACCTTTCATATGTGAGGTCTCTCTCCAAACTAAGATCATGGAAACTTCACATACAATCGATTTTATTATTTACTCTTCTACCTTCGCCAACTAAAATATGTTAAAGTGTACTGTTTGGTTCCAAGTTTGTAAATGAGCAAACGTGATTCTGGCCTCCCAAAACACATGTTAAGAGAGAAGTTACAATGGATAGCTTCTAAATTTGGGGTTTGGAAGGTGATTCTCTTCCCTTGCAATGTTATTCCAAACACACACTGAGTAATAATAATGCGGCACCACGAATAAATGACACATAATACTTAAGATATTTTAGATTTTTACTGGACAAAAATCAAAATAAACCCAGTTTTAGGGATTCAACCCAATTTTTTATTTCCAATGACTCAAATAAAACTGCGAATGGCTAAAAACATATTTAATCTTTATTATCAATTTAATTATATTAATTTTGTTTTATCCCCGGCAACTTTCTAAAGTCAATGGTTTATTAAACTTTTTGTAATAAAAAGTAAGATTGTGCCTTAGTTGTTTAAGCAATGTGCAATTTGGACCAATGGTACAATGGTACTATATATGTTAAAAGGGATCTAATTTCTTTTATCCCTTTTAATATTTAATCCCAAAAAATAATTTTTTTCTCAAAATATTTCATGTATTACTTTTTTCTTTTTTTACCCTTCGTATATTTAGAAGATAACATACAAGTTTTTTTTTTGTCCGTATTCCTTGCGGAACCACCGGTATCCCAAGAGCACCCTTAATACCAGGGAGCCCTTGAGACTAATCCGGAGCGAGCTGCGTGGCTGGCTTTCCCAGCGATATGTTTTTAGTGGGAATCGAACCAGGGGCTCTAGCACCCGTGTCTCATTCTCAAGATTTCAATTAGGCCTTATACAAGTTTTTAAATTACACATATGTTGACTCTTTGAAATACTATTTTTTTTTGTTTAGTATGCTAATTCTGGGAGGTCGGCTTCTATGTACTTTTTTCACACAGGTTGCCTGGTGACATATAACAAAAAAATTAGTTCATCTCTATATCCAATTTCATTTTGATATCTTATGATTTGATCACTTTTAGATAAATTAGTTTTAAATACACTTTTGGTTTTTTTTTAAATCTATTTATGGATGTTCGATTCGGCCGATTATTTTTTTGAATTTATTTTGTCTTTTTATTTTTTCAAAAATATTTATTTTGGTAATTTCGTTATCACACTGTTTATTTAGATAAATGTTTGGTTATATTTTTCTTTTTTCTTTATTTTTTAAATCTGTCATTGCTGCAACTTTCGGAATTTTTCGATCTTTGAAAACCCAAAAAACACTTGATGAGTGTGTAACATATATATTATTTCCCTATTAATTTGCATTTAATTATTACATATTCATGCATTTAATTATGATTTTAGCATGCATTTTATTCATATTTCACTTGGAAAGGTTTCTTGTGTTTTTGATGTGCAGATTAATAATTTTGAGACTTGGAGCATTGGAAAATAAAGGAATTTATCAAAAAAAAATATGCTAAGAGATTTTGTAAGCAAAAATATAAAAAAGAATAGAGATAGAGGCATGTGAGAGGAAAGAGATTGCTATTAAGCTTATTTTGCTAATTTGGGCCCAATACTTGAAAAAGGAAAAATTATACAAGGAGGAAGATAGAAACCTAGGATAGCATTATTAGTAGTAGAGTAGGATTAGAATTAGAATTAGGATTATTTTTTCATCATAGAGGCAAAAAAATAGATCAAGAGAAAGGAGAGAGAAAACATGGAGATCATCAGGAGAGGTCTTGACACTTAAAGGAAGGGATTCTAGAGAGAGAATTGGCTCTTGGGACATGGTGGTTCTCATGAGGTTCTTCTTCTTCCTTTTCTTTTCTTCTTTTTTAATGTCTTTCTAAATTCCCAATAGGAATATGGTGGATATGTATGGATTTTGAATAACTTTTATGTTGATGAATTAACGTAACATTTTTCCTTTAAGTCAATTGTTTGATTTCGTTTTAATTATTATTCATGAAAACTGCAGTTTTGTAATTTGGGATTTAATTCTTCAATTGGAAAATTGAGGATTAAATATTGACTTTCAATCAAACTTTATAATTTTGCATTGATAGAGATATCTCTTGTGAAATTATATAACATTGAGTTTTTGGTCGTTGTTATAAGGAACCGTTATAGGTTTAAAATTGAATTAAGGGATTAATAAAATTTTATAACCTATGATAAAGAGTGATGGTTTAAGGAATTAAACTTTTACTAAATTTTTAAGACGTTATTGACTTAAGGAAAACTGAAATTCATAAGCATATTGTTACAATCCTAACATTGAAATCATGTTCCTAGTTTTTTTTTAACGTTTATAGTTTTATTTCAATTGTCCAACATTTTATTCTTTTCAAATCAATTTTTTTTATGGGGATTACTTCGGTACCCTATGTGAATAAAGGGTTGTTGTACCCTTTATAGTTAATTCAATCAGATAGTGACATATGTGCATATGTACCACATAAATGCTACATTAAATAGACAAAATCACAAATTATTAATTTTGCAATTAGCTTCGGAAATATTTTTGCAAAACCAACATTCCAAAAATTAAAAATCTTCTTGATCTTTTCTTCATCCTCCGAAACTAATCTATGAATTTAGGAGTACCATGTCCAGTACAATTTAAACTCAGCGAAAAAGGCTTTCCAGTTTCTACTTGACAAGGGATTATTACTCTCGGATTTGGATTTCAAGCGGCATAATACATAACGAACGAGTGAATAATAACAGCTTATTGCCATTTAAGGTAAGTTTGGTTATTTGTTACACCTTTTTTTTCTCTGTTTGGGGAGATATTCGGATATCACCCACTATAACCATTAGATTAGAACGATCAATCACATGTTCTTTCTCGCAATTTCTACAAAACATTCTTTGGTACATGTTCACTTTTAAAAAATTATAATAACATCAAAAACCATATTACTCAAAAAAGAATCATAGATATAAAATGTGGAAGATGTTTGGAAAAAAAAAAACTCCATAATCTTAATAGTAAAATTTATAATGTGGCAAATAATCACACATGTAATTATTTTATTGGATAAGTTGTAGAGGGTACAACAACCCTTTATTTACATAGGGTACCGAAATAATATAATCCCCTTTTTTATTCCAATTTCATTAGTTTAACCACAATAAGGTGATATTTTCCATAACACTAATCTCTGTGGGTTCGACACTCTATTTATTACTTTATTACTTATACGATCCGATATACTTGCCAGTGTTCCAACAACACTAAAAACCACCAATTCAAGTTCTTCTTGCTCTCACCACCCCACTGCACTTCACAGCACCAAATCAATTTGAATATCTTCATATTTCTCTTTCTTACTTATGCCGGTGAAGCTTATAAAATAACAAGACATTCCAAATCCACCCTTCACGATCAATGACTCACCCGTTTTTTTTGCTCAAAAAGCTCCACACGTAGTAACAATGGAGGATATGAAGAATAAAGGAAGAAGAATAACTGATATTTCAGAATATTTCATCTAAACTAACGATATGTTGACTGAATGACAAAATTAAAATGAATATTTTTAAAAAGATAAAAGACCAAAATAAATTTAGAAAAATATTTATAAAAGACAAAAAGTGAATTTAAGCCAAAAATTTATGAGATTTTTCAAATTTAATTTTCAAATAAAAGTAATATTAAATGATTTTCCTTATTAATTTTCATGTGTGACTTTGTAATGAAGATCAAATATTTAGATTTTTTTTATTTGATAAATAATCATGAAAATTACTCAAAAAATAAATGATCTCAAGTTGGTTGAGATTGACAAGCAAATGATAAGTTGATTTTCTAATTCTAGTTAAAATCAATGTCAGATTGAAATAGTAGCAATAATTAATTATAAGCTTTTTTTTAAAAAAAAAATTGAACAATTAAATTAACAACTTTAATGAAGTTTATATATAATTTTTAAGGGAAGTAAAGATCGAAAGAAATTGAATGGTATGATATGATGGTATGGTATTAATTTTGTCACAATAATAAGCAAGAAAAATTCTAAACTTACCTTTTTTTTTTAAATTACTTCTAAACTTGCCTTTAGTTACAAACTAAATTTATTTTTAGCATTTTAAAAAAATTATTTTTATAGTTTAATTTGTATGCACTGTGATGTCCTAGGGCGAGGAGAACCTCTAAGGAGGGGGAATCTACCTTAGAGGAGACTCTGCCTAGGGTTTATGTGTGATGTTTGTTGGGAGTCCTCTCGTGGCCAAAGGGGAAGCCAAAGAGATACCCTAATCACTGGTGTGCGAGGGTGGCGATTAGGGTAAGAGGACGTACCTTTGCCCCATGTAGTATTGAGCTACTTATAGGGGGGAGCTGGTTGCCCTAATAGGCCAACTTGGGGCCCAAGTAGGGCCAGCCTGTAATGAGCTAGGAGCGGTGCGCTGTCCTTGCGGATAAGGATGGGGTGAGCTGTCCTTGCGGATAAGGCTGGGGGACGTCATCATGTCCTTGGTGTCGGAATCTTTGGGGTGATGTCGGACCTGGGAAGACGTAGAGGATTGACATGGCGTAAGTCCCTCATGCTGGGCAGCATGCTTTTACTTTGTAATAACTTTGTTGGATATGCTGACTGTCATCTGATAACAGTTTGTCTTTAACTTAATGCAAGTTCATATTTTGCTTAACTTGTTGCATATTTTGTCACTTGTTGCGTATGTTGAAAAAGTTTTTAGGCAACGCGAGATAGTGAGATCTATTGCGTGGTTTTACATCGTTGTTTACGCAAGTATTAAGTTTAACTTGTGACGTATAACGAGTTATTAAGGGCCTTGGTCTATGAAGCTTTCTCACACCCAAGTCATCCATGATCGTTTTAAGGTTTAGATCGGGTTACTCAGTAAGTGCAGTAATCTTATAAGGTTTCCTCTGGAAAGAGGTGCTGTATATAAGGGCATACGGTAGGGAACTCGAAACATCCCGTCTTGGCCGAGGTGGGTGTCCTCTACCCCGATGTGGAAGAGGTTGCTGAGTGAAGTGATGTAAAAGCATTTCACTGCAAGCTGTACATCATCGGGTGTCCCTTGTACATTGTGCATATGAGCCGATCTCTTTTGGGAGATGTAGGCTGTGCATAGCGCCATGCAACATTTAGGTGGCTAGTGCTAAATGAGAAGCTAGTACGTACGTATATAAAACTGTGGCACTTGAGTAAAGGGCAAGTTTGTATTTCATTGATTAGATGTCAGAATACACTGCTTTTTGAAAAAAAACTTGGTATTTCATAGTGGTGGCACTCTGGCCGACCTTGGAAAGATGGATATCTCACAATGAAAGGGTGCTATGGCCGAACTTAAAAAGGTGGATATCTCACAATGAAAAGGCACGCAGGCCAAACATGAATTAAAAAGCCTAAACTGACAGGCAAACATTTTGATTAGGAATTTAAGTAGAGCTTTTTGGTAACCGTGACTTGCTTCTGAGGTAAACCTGTTTAGGCGATGTAGGTTCTCAGTAGGGTGGTGATCTAAGGGCTTTACTGAGGTCGGCTCCCTAGACAGTGTCCCAGAGTCTGTGCTTCGTGAGCACCTCTGTTGGGGTCTGCTTGTCTTAGAACCGTGCTCACACCCTTCGGGGACCAAGGCTCAGGTTTCACTTTTGGAGCGCTGATCTTCCGCGCTTGCAGGATCAGGACATTTTGCTCCAGTGTTTGTTTCTGCTTTTTTCTTCTTAGCTGCCTCCTTCTGAACCGAGGAGGAATGCCTGGGATACTTAACTAGCTTGAAGCCACTTGGGGGCTGCCGAGTTTGTAGGAGGAGAAGGAGGTGCTTTTTGATTATGAAAAAGCTGTTGATCCCAGATCGGGTTTGGTCGGTAGGACCGTTGTCGTCTCGTTGTCCTGGACTCTCTTTTCTGACCTCGATGCCTAAGATTTGTCCTTTGGTCAAGGTTGGATTAGTGGATTCTTTCTGTTTCCTTTTTCCTTCCCGTAGACTTGCATTATAACAAAGTCGGGCTTTTACTTGGTCGGCCTTTACCGTGACGACCTTGTCGTCTGAACCAACAAATTTCATTGCTAGGTGGACCATAGAAACTACCGCCCCAAAGGCTTGGAGGAAGGTTCGTCCCAGAATGGCGTTGTATGGGGAATCAGAGTTTACTACCAAGAATTTTATAATCTCCGTTCGGGCTGAAGGTTGCTTACCTAGGGTTATCGGGAGATGGATAGCTCCGAGGGGGCGGATTGCTTCTCCTGTAAAGCTGATGAGGTTTCCTTCAAACTTGAGGAGGTCAGATGATCTGAGTTTTAATGCTTGAAAAGTGTGCAGGAAGAGAATGTCGGCCGAACTCCCTTGATCGACAAAAACCCTGGCGACTTCAAAATTTCCTATCAGCGCGGTTATTACCATGGGGTCATTATGATCAGGGACAACATCTTCCATATCCAGGTCGGAGAAAACGATGGGAATATCTCGAGACGGCTTTTTGTAAATGGGCTTGTGGTGTACTACCAGGATTTGGTTGATGTACCTTTTCCTATCTGCTCTCATTTCTCCTCCACCTGCGAAACCTCCGGAGATAGTTTCTACCCGCAGGTTTTCTGGTGACTTATCCATGTCTTGGATCGCGACCAAGCTTACTCGTTGTGGCTCCTCATCTCTCTTCTCGGGGGATGGCTCCGCTTTTGCTTTGCCTTTATCATTATCCGGGCTGCGGGTTCTTCTTCGACCTTTCCTTTCTACTGCTTCTCTTACATAGTGTTGTAATTTTCCCTTCCTTATCATGTCTTCGATCACATCCCGAAGCCAAGTGCATTGGTCGGTGTGATGCCCATACCCATCATGGAAATTACAGTATTTCGACCTATCTCTGATATTACTTTGATTCCTGAGGAAAGGGGGGCGAGTTACCCCCCTGAGGTCGGTTTGCATAGTCTCTCTCCAGACTTGAGATCTCGGGACTGTTAGGGGGGTGTACACATCATACTTGGTGGTGTAGGGACGTCGACGGTCCTCTTGGTGTCCGGGGTTGGAGCGTCCTCGGTCACCTTGGTCTGATCTTCCTCCTTTCTCGTCCCTGTTGCCTCGAGGGCGACCTCGGGGAAGGGCACTTTGAACTGTAGCTTGGCTGTTTTCCATTCTATTAGTCTGTCCTTTGGTGAATTCTTCTAGGTTAATGTACTTATTTGACCGCTGTCTCAGCTCAGCCATGTCCCTCGGCGGTCTTCCAACCAAGGAATCCTTGAATCCTCCTTCGAGCAATCCTTGAGTAAGGAGGAGTACGGCTACCTCGGGTGATAAGTGAGGGACTGAGCTGGATTCAGTGTGGAATCTGTGCAAATACACACGCAGTGTTTCATCTGGCTTCTGGGTTACTGTTGCTAGGGTGTGATCCGACCTTGGCTGTATGCAACTTGCGGTGTACCTATTGAGGAATGCTTGCTTCATTTCTTTCCAGTTATTGATGGAATTTCTTGGCAGTGTGGAAAACCAACGCAGGACAGGAGCTTGGAGGGTCATGGAGAAGGCCCGACACTTAAGCCGATCTCCTCCCCCATGAAAGTTAATCGCGCCTTCATAATTGAGGACGTGTTCCTGCGGGTCGGTCAGGCCGTTGTACCTAGCGATGTTGGTTGGCCCGAGGTACCCAGGTGGTGGCTGGTAGGACATGACTGCTGGGGTGAAGGGGTGGCCTGGATGGACATCGTCGGGGTCGGCTTGTTGGTCATCAAAAGGTGGTGTCTGAGGTAACTGATTGAGAGTAGTAAGGGGTGTTGTAACCATTTGTGGTGTCAACAGTTGTGGAGATGCCAAGTTTTGGGTTGGGAGTATAGTGTTACCTTGGTCTGTTGGGATGGTTAGAGGTTGTGTTGGCTCATTTGTGGCTGGGGTCTGATCTGGTATAACTCGTTCAGCAAGGCGGTGCATGGTTATTTGTTGTAGGTCTGCGATAGCTTTTCCTTGTTGCTCCACTATTCTCATTTGTTGTCGCATTAGAGATAAGAGTTCGGCATCTCGTGAAAGGGAGGAGTGACGTGAGTGGGAGCGGTGGGTGGTGCTGATAGACTGAGCACGTTCACCACGGGGGCGGTGCTGTTCAGTGTTGGTTTCACCAAGCTCAGAACGTAGCTGCATGCGCCGACCTCCTCTGTCATACTGAGCTGGGTTGGTGGTATCAGTGTGGATGGTATAAGGCCCACTGTGTGTATGGGTAAACTCTGGGGGAGGAGGTGGCGGTGGGGGAGGAGGAGGGGGAGGCGGCGGAGGGGGTGGTGGCGGCCTTGCTGCCCTATTGGCTTCAAGATGCTCACGTAGGTCCTCCGGAGTCCGTGCCCTCCTGGGACGCCCTCTTCCTCTCCTTTGAGCTGTTGGAACGTCAGACATGGTAGATTCTTGGTGGGGCTGATGTTTATCTTCCCCACAGACGGCGCCAATGTGATGTCCTAGGGCGAGGAGAACCTCTAAGGAGGGGGAATCTACCTTAGAGGAGACTCTGCCTAGGGTTTATGTGTGATGTTTGTTGGGAGTCCTCTCGTGGCCAAAGGGGAAGCCAAAGAGATACCCTAATCACTGATGTGCGAGGGTGGCGATTAGGGTAAGAGGACGTACCTTTGCCCCATGTAGTATTGAGCTACTTATAGGGGGGAGCTGGTTGCCCTAATGGGCCAACTTGGGGCCCAAGTAGGGCCAGCCTGTAATGAGCTAGGAGCGGTGCGCTGTCCTTGCGGATAAGGATGGGGTGAGCTGTCCTTGCGGATAAGGATGGGGTGAGCTGTCCTTGTGGATAAGGCTGGGGGACGTCATCATGTCCTTGGTGTCGGAATCTTTGGGGTGATGTCGGACCTGGGAAGACGTACGGAGATCGGTCCTGATCAGAGGCATGAGGTCGGCCCGTATCTGGCGCTTGTTCGGCCGTTGAGCCCTGAGCTCGGCCAAGCGTTCAGTGGGTCCCTTGTTAGGTCCTTGAGCTTTTAGCGGGGTTTATGGGGAGCTCGGCCTAGCCAGGTCCACCACATGCACTAATATTTTAAAATATTTTAGACAAAACTACTAAATTGGTCATTTATATTATTTTTAAGTTAAAAATCAGTCCTTTAAATTTTTTTTCAAATAAATAATGTAAGTTGTTGTCGTTCAACAAATTCATCGTTTCCATTAATTTTTTTCGTTAAATAGCATGTGTCACTTAATGAATAGTGTCATGTGTTACTTAACGAAGAAAACTGACAAAAATGATGTATTTGTTGGACGACAATAATCTACAAAACTTATTTAAAAAAAAGGTCTAAAAATAACTTATAGACCAATCTAATAATTCATTACTTCATTTACATTAGTTTTACTTAAAAATCAATAACCATAAACCTTTTAACAATGAATATGATACGTTGACAATGTACACTATTTAGTGCATAACATATGTTTTCTCATTTTTTATAAACCACAAAACTTTTTTTTTTTTAAACACTGTATATCACATGCAGGTTCACAAATCAAATTTGGATATATATATCTATAATTGACTAGGTGTAACTTCTGTACTTCCCAGCTTCTTGTAAAGATCATTTCGAACAGTATGAAGAGATAGGATACAAACTTCGACTCTTAACTTTATGTTGGAAGTCTATTTGGTTAGCAACTTCGACTCTTAACTCTTTATGTTGGAGTATGTGGTTTACCTGGAAAACAAACAACAATTATTTGTTCAACAATGAAGATCCATGTTTTGAAAAAGTGATGGATTCCATCCACATTCACTCATGAACTTGGATAAAAACAAGGGTGAAAAACTTTAGTTATGCTTTCTCTAATAGGATCCAAAATCTTTGTTTATGTATGCATTCATAACACAAAAACTGTTGTATGACTAAGGTACAACTTGTACTCTTATCTTGAAATAAAATTCGTTTCCTTATTAAAAAATAATTATGTATTACCGCTTTATTAAAATTATTTGATTTTTATAATAATTATCTTAAAAGTTACACATGTAATAATGAATGATTGGTTATATATTTAAAAACTGTTTTTTTTTAACCTATAAATCATATGTATATGATAAACAAACTTTAAAAAATAAGTTTATGAAATATGATAGTTTAATAAATCATAAAATGATTATTTAAAATTCAAACCTTTTTTTTTTTTTGAACAACAAAAAAATAAAATTTCAATAGAAAAAGATCAACCAACCATCAAAGTACATAACAGGGGCCCCATTTTCTATGAAGGGTTAGTTTGTGTAACACCCTATTTATAATTATCCTTAATTACCCCGTAAGAAAATAGTGACTTTAAAAATTTATTTTTAGAAACTCATTAACTTATAAAAATCTCTGTCAAATCGGACAGAGTTTCCCTTGTTTTATGGATATTCCAAAAATTATGTTTTCTTGTAAACCTGTTATAACAATTACACAAATAATTCAGAAGGGCAACAGGGCCAAAACATATCATAGTGCATCAATATGCAATCATATCAGAGTTTTGTCGCATCGAAAATTCATAAAATAACTACAAGTTTTGGACTTAAAATAAGTTCCCAAAAATATACTTCCTATCCATAGGAAGTGGTTCCGGCTCACCCAAAAATACCCCTTTACAATTCATATACCAAAATGAACAACAATTATAATCAACCCAAAATAACCAGGACGTAATCAAAATAGACCACCCAACACTAACTACTCTCCCTGTGTGAGGGAGAGTACACCTGCTCGACCGGGGGTTGTGCAAACTCAGTCTCAGTACCTGTGTAAATAAAATAGTAAGGAGGTGAGGATTACACATGAAGTAGAAAAGCAGCTTCTAACTAGTCATAATAACACACACTAAGTCAAACACAATAAACACGTAACATATATTTTCATACAACATACAGTTCATGCTCATGCTCATTCACATATCTTCCTTAGTTCCTTTTTCTTATTTCCATTTCTTTACTTTTCTCTTTTCTTATCCATTCTTTATTTCTTTTCCATATATGCACCACTAGGATTTGAATGCACCTGCTAGGGCGCTTGGAACACCCATTAGGGACTTTATCACCCATCAGGACTTTGGCACCCATTAGGCTTCCCCCGTTAGGACTATATATGCTTATTACTTTGTCCATTCTTATCATATTCAACTTTATTTTATTTGGTTCCTTTTTCCTCATTTAAATCTCTTTTTATTTGGCAACGAATTGATCCATTGGGTACACCGACGCCTAACGGAGCGTTTGGACCTAATGGAGCATTTAGCCTGATGGGGCGTTTTGTCCTAATGGGGCGTTTGGAACACCTAGCAAGGCACCTAGTGTGCCAGTGTTCCCCAACGATCAATTCAACTGCCTTCTCTTTACTTAGTCCATTGTTCATTCATTTTCTTATTATCTCATTCGTCATTCAACATACATTTATCATACGCTCAACACAATTTACATATTCATTTTCCTAGGTTCATGCTCTTATCCCTAATTCATTTTATTTAACATTTATTAATTTCACACTACCACATATACTACATCTAATCACTCAAGCATACATAACAATTACCGCACATAATCATTCACAAGTATCACATAGATTTCATATTCATCATTTAAACATTCAAAATAACAAATTAACACTTATCATTTACATTCAAACACAATTATCCATTTAGAGTTCATTTCGTTTATTTACATAATCACCATATTATCATCATTCACTAACCTATGGTTCATATCCCTAATCTGAGCACACATTCTTAGCCATCACTATGAACTAACTAGAAACCCTCTTCTAAACCAAGGTAACACTCACTCCTTACCTCAACCAAGTAGAAAATATACTAAACCTCCAAACCCTAGCCTTTAGATTTTCCCTAAGCTCCTTGAGTCCTCAACCAAGAAGCCGCCGAATGTGCAGTGAGAGGGAGGAGGAGAGTTATATTCCACTAACCCTTAAAATAGAGAAAACATGAGAGTGTGATTACTCATGGTGGATGGTTCTAAATTCCCCAAAAGAGAGGGAAAGAGGGAGAGACGTGAGATGAGTGTGAGGAAGAGAGGATGGAATTTACCTTGTATTTGTGAGGGATAAAGTGAGATGATGATGACCTTGAGGATGAATAGAAATGGGGCTCTTAGAATCTTGAAGGAGAAAAGGAAGAATAAAACTTTGCCTCGGTGAGGAGGCCGGAACTCATGTGATGATGTTGGGGTGGCGTTGGTGCTCTTTGTTCTTGGCTATGGAGATAAGGTGATGTTCTTGTTTGACTTGGTGTTGATGATGATGGTGGTTCACTCTTGGTTTCTTAGGGTTTGCGAAGAGAAGAAGAAGAAGAATGCATAGTGTCTGATGTTGTGTCTGGCATGGAAAGCTTCTCTAAGAAGCTTGGTGATTGTGTGGCTTATAATGAGTGCCAAGGGTGGAATTTCCGGATTTGCCCCCAGACGAGGTGCACTTTCGCACCACAAAGCCGACCGGCGCGCCTGGGTGCGGAACATCCTGTGAGAGCCAGCTTCCTAGAATCTTGTTCTGCCTATCCAACGACGAAGTCATGTTGGCTGTTAGGACCTCGGTGCTCGGATCCTTGGAGGCACCCCCTCGAAATGAGATAGATAAAACGAGAGGCTTTGACACGCGGAGGCCCAGATGCCTTAGCGTCGGTGCGAGGTCGGTGTAGCCTCTCTAACGAGATGCTAGGCACGTGGAGTGTAACACCCCAAAATTTTAATCCCCGATTAATGAAATGTTAATTATAAAATTAATTATAATTAATGATTTCTATTTTAATCCTTGATTAAACTCTGTGTTTATGAAGTTAGGAAATATGTGTGTGAATTTATTATGCATAAAATAAATATTTTGCATATTAGTCCCTGGGTTGGGACCTAGAAGTAAATATAGGAAAGGTTTTGGAGGGAAAGTAAATAAAATTATTATTTTTCAAAAATCGGGCAAAATACTCTAGTATTTTCTTGAATACTCGAGTATTCTGGTCAGAGTTGCACGAGTTAGTGCGTTTGGTGAGTCACCACCAACGATTCTCGTGTGTTGACACGAAATCGTCTTCCTCAGCACGTCCCAGCTTTCGTGTTGCCATGCATGATCGTTGGGTTCAAGTATTTAAGCTCAATGGTTGCTGGAAATGAACCATTTTGGCAAAATTCGAGTGTGTTGCTTGAGTTAGGGTTCCGAACTTGTTTCCTTCGATTCTCCTTCTGTGTTCTGATTCAAATCACAAACCATACACTAATACAAAGCTCACATCTCGAGCTTTGTATAGACACCAAATTCGTGAGTTGAGAGTGAGTGTGGAGGAAGAATTGGAGCTTGGAAGTGGAGCTATTTTCTGTCAAACCTTTTTCTGGAGCTTACTTTGAATTCAATTTTTGGTAAGCTCACGAATCCTTTGAGTCTCAATTCGGTTTTTATAGCTAGTAAGTGTTGCAGAGTTTAGAAATTCTAATTTCCCCAATTCTTATCTCTGTTTCATATGTCAACCAATTCAATCTTGGTGCTTCACTCAAAACTGTCTTGCATGTGGTGCTCAAAGTTGTTTTTGGTGTTGGAGAGCTTTTTCTTGGGAATCTTCTGTTGGTACACGTCTGAGAGGTAAGGGGAAGTTGTTTTATGCACTAGATAGAGTTTAAATTCCATGATTGTCAATAGAGAGCCACCAAGAGGCTCTAAGGGCTTAGATTGAATAAGAACTTTGGTTTGGAGACCAACTCATGCTCTATGGTTGTGTTGAGCAAGTTTCATATGATGCATGCAAGCTGTATTGAACTTTATTTCATGAGTTTGTTGAGTATTTTGCAATTTGAGGTGTTAAGTTGTGAAATTGTATGTTTTATGCATAAACTCTTGATTCTTTGTCAAATTTGTTAATTGATGAGTTATAAGTGTTTGAGCATGTTCAAAATGTGTGACATAAACTCTGTTGATCATTGGATTGGACTAAAAATGGTTAGAATTGAAAATGGTATGTTAAAACCAAGTTTCCAGTCTGTTCTGCAAGAAAAGACTCGAGTACTTGGCTTGATACTCGAGTAAATTTTTGATAAAACAGTGTATTTTGTGTTAGAACACTCGAGTACCAAGCCAAGAACTCGAGTATCGACTGATGCATGGGGATATGTTAAGGTAAAGCACTCGAGTAATGCAGGAGTCACTCGAGTGTTCTGGAATTGATGAAAAACACTCGAGTAACTCATGAATCACTCGAGTATTTTTATGAATCTGAAACTCAAATCCCCAGAAAGACATGAACAACTCGAGTAATTGAGAACCACTTGAGTAATCTGGAAATGACTGAAGAACACTCGAGTATTCTGAGGAACACTCGAGTATTTTACTCAGATATTTTAAAATACCATTTTTAGTTCTGAATCATTGATTAATACTTAAATGACAATAATCCAAGTGATCTAAGACTTAAAGGAACCTGATTGATGATATGATAAGTTTTCATTTGAATGACGAGACGCTGCTCGGGTGGCACGTCGGGTATTATTAACAAGAAAAACATCAATCAATCCCTTTAAGCGAAAAATGATGCATTCATTTTGGAGTCTGGATGGTAGGTCGTTTATCATGTTTTGGTAACATGTGGAGGGCCTCTGGGAGTGCCGAATGACGCTTGCTTGATGACACGTTATGGTTGACGATGTGGTCGGCTTAGTGGATGCCGATATGGTTATACCGTTTGGATGACGGTCTGTTTGGATGACGGGATGTGCTCGGGTGGCACGGATTCCAAGCTTGTCGTGTACATTCTTGGTGAATGTACGAATGTTGTACACGTAGGAGTACAACGCACGGTTGAGTGCTGGACGAAGTAAAGGATGGACGTCAGAGAGTGACATAGAATGATGGAGATAGGCTTGAGAGCTAAGTTCATACATCATGCCACTCATTTAAACTAAGATTGATAAATGAAGCAAGTATGAGCATCCTTCTTGCATCCTATTTCTGCTAAATGCTAAATGTGTTTGTTGTTTATTGTTGCATGATTATACCTTTACATTATACATACATTTATGCTCTATTGATTATGTGTATAGAAATGCTTGCCCCTATGCCCTTGTAGGTGATGTCTCGTTACATCGTTTGCATCGAGATCCGGCCACTTCCTAGTGGCACATGGATCTATGAGGACCATCGCGCGGTGTTCGAGGGAGAGGTGGAGGTTACCTTCTACCATCCGAACCCGTTGATTCGATTTCGTCCTCGTAGATTTAGGATTCCCATCATATACACTATGCACGTACCCCCTTTTTACACATATCATGGACCACCTCCCACACGACCAGCTCGCTCTTATCACAGCTTTCGTTTTCGACCTACCCGCTCACACCCTTTTTCCTCGAGAGTCGTCCGCGAGGATACTCCCCCTTCTGATCCGAGGAGCCCAGTTAGGGTCACACCATCTCCTGACCCCGTACCCAATGGTAGGGTACACTCCCCATCGGATGAGATCGAGGAGGATCCCGTGGAGGATGAGAGCGGAGGCGAGCCTGTCGTTCATTCCACCGGGAGTCAGTGGAGGATGATGATCCCTAGGTATGTGTATAAGGTATATGATGGGGATCAGGGGATCCGATGTGGGGGTGCCGTGGAGGAGATTCTGCTGTTGTTGATGATGTTTTCTTTTGCTACCTGGAGACTGCTACTACCATCACTACTACTACTGATGCTGCCAGATCTATGTGACCACCTCTAGAGTTCATGTATTGATATGTATATTTTGTAGATATGCTTTTGAGAGCTCTAGGGCTATGGTTTTATATTGATATAGATCTGTTATGGACTTGTTGTTGGATCTTGGAGACATGACTACTGGGACTATGTATTACATGACTTATATATATATATATATATATAACTTATGTTCATATTCTAACTGTGCATAGTCCTACTCTTTCCGCTCACTCTGATAAAGATTAATTAACGGATTCAGTTGTGTTATTTAAATGGTATCAGTTCTACGAAAGAAAGAATGGATATGCATCATCTAATTTTACTATGTCAATACGTTTTCGAAAGCACCGATGCTATCCGGATTTATGAAAAGACTTTCTTATTTTAGCAAACGCCGAATTCCATACAATGTTTTAAATGATACGAATTACTCTCTCCAAGAGCTCCATATTTTGATTGTGCACCCGCCTTGAAGGAAAATTTTATTTCTACATTTTCTAAATACTTACAAGTCCATCTATTATCCGATATAAAAGTATAATTAGTATATTAATTACGATTAAATGAGAAGGGTGTCACATGGAGGCCGAGATACCTTGGCGTCGATGCGAGGTCGGTCCAAAGTCCTTTAAACCCGGGAAGACTGGTTACTGCTTATGATCGGCTAACACGAAGCGACTCATTGTAGTCGACTGGTTACTGACGAGGGGTGTGAGGTGAAACGAGGTCGGCTTATGACCCTGAAAGTCGCTCGTTTGATCGGCTAAGATGGAATAGGTCGGACCGAGGTCCGATCCACTACACTTAAACCCTCTTATTCTTTGCTAAGGCTTAACTACTTCACAAAATGATTGTAATTGATTATCACCCCACCGTAATCACTATCCGCGCCCCCCCCCCCTTCCCCCCGCAATTTTTTGCGGGCAGGGCACAAGATTTGGCAAAAAAAAATTAAATCATGTCCGTCGACCCTGCCCGTTATTTGTCGCGGGCGGTTGGATATTAAAAAAATAAAATAAAACCACCTTAATGGCACGCACCGCTCGCCCGCACTTTTTTTTTAAAAAAAATTGCATTGTATTAAAATAAAGAAGAAAATATTAATTAATTTTTTTTAAACCACGGGCCGCCGAACCTGGTAGGGCCTAAAAACCAGCCCACATTTTTTGCCAATGCTAGTTATAGACTTGGATTTGATTATGAAATTTCTCTTTTATTATAATGTAAAGTCTCTTGTAAATCTTTAATAAGTTTTGTGATTTTTTTGACTTTGCATGAGAAGGTTGGACACCTCTTTCAATTTGATAAACTTTTCTATACGAAACATAGAACTTTATTCGATTTCCTTATGCTATGATTTATTTTAGGCAAAATTAATATATCGGTTTCTTAATTTATTTTTAGGTTATAAATTAATTTTTTTTAAAAAGATTTCAAATAAGTTGTGAAAATTGTTGGCTTGTTACTGTCTAACAAATTAGTCATTTCCGTAAAAAAATTTTCATTAAGTGACATATGTCACTCAACTAATGATACCATAGGTTAAAAAAATAGTTCAATAAATTTTTTAATTTTTTTTTACAATGACACATATCACTTAATAGAGAAAATTAATAAAAAAAAACTAATTTGTTATATGACAACAACTTATAGAACCTATTTAAAAAAAATTAAATAACTCATTTGTAACTTAAAAATAACTTTTAAAAAAAAACAATCTAATAATTTTGCCTTTATTTTAGTTTATGATCTTGCTCCTTTGTAATTTCCAATCCCTCCGAGAAAAAAAAAGGGTTGTGGATCATATACACATAACAATTTTTCCAGCAATGAGTTTGAGATTTTTTTTTATCATCCCGAGCATAACGGACAGTTGAAGATGAGTAGTGTTATTTTGACATTTAAAATTGATATCTATACTTGATTTTATATGTAAAATTAACTTATTCCGCATATAACTGCACATGTTTATTTTGAATGTCAAAATAACATTTGCCGTTGAAAATTAACATATTTTGAAGTAAAAATTTGCATCGAAATGAGTTATGTTTCCGATCCGTCAATAGATTTTCTCTTTTTTTAATAAAGAGCAAACTCTTGATATGGTGTTTGAATAATAATCTAACATAACTATAACTATGTTAAAACTTATTTGTTGAGTTGAATATTCTGTGTACCAATTCCCAAAAAAAAAATCATATTTTTGTTGCTTTTATAAACAAAAAATAATAATATCAAAATTAATTATAACATCTGCTTATATTATATTATATATATATATATATATATATATATATATATATTATATATATATATATATAGACACAACGAAGCAAAGGAAGGAAAAAAAAACTACTTAACTCTTAGATAAACAAATGAAGAAGATAATAATCCTGTTATCAAACATCAATAATTAAACAACAACAATAATAATAATAAAAAAAATAAGGAAAAATAATAATTTAACTATCTAAACCCATAATAGAACCCTTCCAACTACTGGTCACACTCCACTGATCGGAGTTAGCCACCGACGACGGCACCCCATTGCCGCACTTAGCCACCGTTCTCACACTCTCTATCAAAGCCTCCGTCCTCGACTCCTGCGACAATATCTCCGACAGCTTCTCCGGGCTTATCACCAACTTCACCTTCCACACTCCAGAGCTGTTATACCTTGGAAACACTTCAGGCTCCGACCACATCTTATTATTATTATTACTATTATTACTATAATTATTAATCCTTTCACACATAGAAAGACGGTATGGCGTTAACGTCGCCGCGGTGGTGGTAGCGGTAGCGGTGTCAGAAGTAGTAGTAGGGTTGATAAGAGGGAGGAGGTAGTAGACTTCACCACCATGAAGCTCTTGGTGGTTTGGGAGAGGTTGTTGAGAAGAAGAGAATAGTTGTGTGGTGATGATGCTTTTGTTTTTGAAGATTCCATGGCCAGGGAACTCTTTGGTTATGCACTCAACGGTTATGGGAGAGTAGAGTTCCATGATGCCACCGTTTGAGGTTACCACCTTCACCATCATGTCACCATGATCATGATGATGGTGGTACCCTTTGAACACACAGTTTCCCATTGTTAATGGGGAATATTGTTATGCACGTGAAGTTTGTGATAGTATGTGTTTGGGTGTGGGTTTGAATTATGAGTAATTAATGAGGAGGTTTCTGGAGGGTTTCTTCATTCACTTTCTTTCTTGTGCATGATAATATAGGATGACTAGCCGACACAAAAGGAATCAAATCCTTTTCCTTCTTTGTGATCAGGAACCTATGCATTGCGTTTGGGGGGATCATAGGGGTATGGCATTGGTTGGTGGGTTTTATAGTGGGGTGGCCCCACTTGGCTTGTATAATATTATATATATAATTTTTTGGTTTAATTATATTTTTGTCCTTTATCATATTTTCATTATTTATTTTGGTCTTTAATCTTTATTTTGATTTATTTCGTTCCTTTATCTCTTTTAAAAAAATTGAATATGGTCCTTTCATATTAATAATGTTAGTTTTACTCATAATATTCATACTTATTACATTTCATTGATAGAGCTTAACAAATATTTTTACGGCTTTATTTCGATAGAGCTCATAATGTTATCGTTATTCAAATCTTTATCCATTGTCATTCCTATCCATATTAATCAATCATATCGCGAGCCAACTTGCTCCATCATTTGCGTATCAGTATCACTGTTCTTATTCTTATTGGGTGGTTGCCTGAAATATTTTCAAATTTCAGCAATATTTGTCATTTTTCGATTATGGGTATGAATATTTTGATAAAACTAATAATGCTATGATAAAAGGATCAAATTGAATTTTAAAAAAAAAATAAAGGACCAAAATAAGTCAAAAAAAAGGTTAAGGACCAAAGTGAATCTTGAAAATAAGATAAAGAACCAAAAATATAATTAAGCCTAATTTTTTCACTTGATTCCATGTATTTTTTAGGTGCATCCGGATCTGATTCGGAGTAGCGTATTGGACTATAACAGATGACTTTATCAACAAGAATTTTTTATATCCTAAAAAATTAAACTCAAAACTTTACTTAAACGAGATCGAGACATTTACCATTTGTCCCAACCCGTGGCATACTTGAAGTTTTATTTGGAAGGAAGGGAGGAAAGAACTTAATTAATGAGGATAATCATACTTAATTTGTGTACTCCATATCATCAATGAGTTTATTTTTTTGTTTGTTTGACTTAGAGAGTATCATCAATGAGTTTAGACTATAGGTTAGGTTTTCCTAATTTTGTCTAATTTGTTTTGTGATGTACTAGTATATATTATTCCTAGCTTGTTGATATAGCTAGTGATATGTTAATGTAATCCATGATTAACTGTTTTCTTCTATTTCGGTGTATTATTTTTTTTTCTTATGAAAACGATGAACCATTTTATAAAATTAGTTTACAAATCGTCATATACAAATATGAATGTAATCTGTGTCAAGAGATGATAATTTTATAATTAATTTATAAGAGACACGTATTATATTATTTTTATGTGGATTTAAATATTTATAAACTAATTCCATTACAAGAAGACAATAAGTTTTTGCCCTATTTTCACATTTCATTAAATATTTATGTAAGTGTTATAAATTTATAATTATGCTAATAAATATTAATTAATTCGATTTTATTTATCATTACCATAAGAGCAATAATTTAAAAACTCCAGGAAAGAAAAAACAAGAGAAGTGACATATTTGTCAAAGTACTAAGAGAAAAGTACTTTTTATCAATACAATTTTTCCTTTCTGTTGTTTCATTAACCACTTATTTTAACATGGTAATTTATTTGCAAAATAAAGTTGAAGGCTATGATGAACTAAATGATCCACTCCCACCCCTCGAGTGTGTTTGGTATGACAAACTTATACCTTATCTAGTAGCTTTTAGCTTATTGATTTGGTCAATAAGCTACTAGAGCTGTTTGGTGAACAAAAAATAAAAGAACCTTATAGCTTTTGAAAGCTAGCTTTTAGAAAGCTACATCAGGTAGTTTTGAGAAAAAAAGAAGAGCTTTCAATAAATCATATTTCAATTTTACCTTTTTTTTATTAAATTATATTATTATTTATTCTGGCCCAAATTAATATTATCCCCCAAATTTTTTACTTTTTTCCCTCAAACCCAAAAACCTAGAATTCTTCTATATATTCAACATCTGTATGCACCACACCAAAACCACTCATAAAAAAATCCTATATTTAACTATTGATTCAGGAGACATAAAGATATGTGATATTTATTTCAACATTGATCATCAAATTTCTCTTTCACTTTTTTGTTATCCTCAATTTTTTTATTTTTTTTATTTTGTGAATTTGGTTCAGATTGGATTTGTGTGATTTTGTGATGGCGGTGTGTCCAATCAATAAGCTAAAAGTTGTCCTTCTTTCGTGTCATTGTTAATAAAGATGTCGTGATATTTTTATAGAAATAATAAAAATGTTTAAGGTGCAGTAGTACTTAGTAATAATTATTATGAATGTTATAATTTTTTTTCATTTATATCTATATGAATGAAGTATATGTCTTTCTCTATAAGCTACTAGTGTAGTATTATTGTCATTGAAACATGAATGTCAATATTAATTATTATTCTACATGTTATGTATTTTTCAGTCATTTAACATGTTTAAATTAGTTGTACAGCTAGTTTTGCCAAACAGCTCTAGTTCAATAAACTAGCTATACAGCTATAAGCTCACAGCTATAATCCCACAGCTAAGCTAGGTTCACAACTATCAGCTATAAGCTCACAGCTATCAGTTACAAGCTCACAGCTATATATAAGTTAGTTTTGCCAAATAAACCCATCATATAATGAATTAATGCACTATGTAACAAAATAAAGGGTCAACTATATCGGGGGATAATGATTCATGACCAATAATAGAATCAGTTTTGAGATTTAATTAGACTATTAAAAGAATTTTTGTTTTTTCCGTCTGATTGAATCATGTGTGACAGTCCTTTAATAAAAATTAATAATATGTGACTGATATTAATCTATGTAATAAATTATCGCTAACTCTTACTTTAATTATCTTTTAATGTCATAAATAAATAATGAAGAGATTAATGGGTATGCACTGACGGTGTAAAGTTTTTTACATCATCAGTCCATCATCCACCATTCGTTTATTACTTTAATCTAACAGTCAACGATCATACATGGATGAAAGATGAATAATAGACTGATGGTGTAAAAACTCTTTACTATCTCTGTATTCTCAGTTTTCTCAATAATTAAATTACAAATTCATTAACAATACAACAGATGGTAAGAAATCTCTTTTATCGACAACAATCATAAATGAACTGGTGATGCATTTTTTTTATTTTTTTTTACCAAAAATCCGAATTTGAGTTCTTAAAAATATAATTGCATTAAATATTTTGTAGCTTATTATAGTCTTGTTCAATTTAAACAATATTATTTTCGATTGATATAAAACACCTACCAATTTATTAAGGGGTTGATGATGTTTATCCAATTTACCTTTGCTTTACAAAGGGGACCCACTTTTCACCGACGGACATAAAAAGATGAGTGGGTGATGAAAAGGGTTGAATATTAAAATGGGATTGAATAAATAAGTAGCTAATACCATGGTGGTTTGCTAGGAGGAAGCTTGGTGAAGGATGAGGGTTGGGTCACATAAAGAGATAATGGGATACAAGGATTTTGGGTGATCTAGTGATAATGAGAGGTGAACAATTAACATTGAATTTATGCGGCCTGTCAAAATTAGAATCCTTGGTGACCATAGAGCTGAGGATTGGCTCTCATTGTGCCATGAAATGGCTAGGCAGCACGTGCCGGTTGTGATACCAGCACCTGCTGGAAACACACATGTTTGTTTCCTCTTTGGTTTGGCAAAATAATTGAGGTGCATGCCCACCATTTTAATGTCTTAATAAAATATTCAGCTGGAAGGTGCCATTAGGCTGGGATCGTATGTATATACTAGGTTGGATCAATAATTCTGAGTCTCTGACTGAAAAATTATAATAAGCTCCTTTTTAAGATATGATCGATCAAATATCACAAATACTTTTTTATATCAATTTTTAAGATTATAATACACGTACTATGTATGGACAGTTTTCTATTTGAAAAAGACCTATGTCCATTGAATTATGTTTTGTGTTCAACAACCAACCAAAGTGTTATGATGTTTTTTTTTTATGCTTAGATTAAAGATGAAAGGATATTGCTCATTAATATTTTTAGGACACATTTTAATTAAGAATATTAAAAATAAAAAATTAATCATAAATTTATATTATTAATGCTCTCAAAAATATTAAAAATTATTTTTCTAATAATTTTTTATTACTTCTAATTATTTAAAAAGTGACATTAGGAAATCGTTAGCATAATAGCATTTACCAATAAGCGAGAGATAAAAACAATTGTATTCATTAAAAATTAAAATTTTGAATTATAGTCATACAAATAACTAACATTGTTGATGTCTATTAGCTCATGAGCTTAAGTGTGGTTGGGTAATTAAATTAAATAAATTGAAACTTAGCCAGATATATTTTGGAGGAAGTTTTCCGTTTTTCTTTACCTTTCCCCCATCTAGCATTGTGTAGCCCTACAACTTTCGGTGATACTTGATTACAATTTGAAACTTGGTTAATAATGATGGAGTTTGCTGGATTAAAGCATTTCTTAGTATTACCATATCAGTGTCTTTATTCTCTAGCCCTAGCACAAAAGGAGCTAAGGTCCTTGGTTTAGGATCATCACGTTTGGACTAACTTTTCACTACATTTACGAGTGAATAGAATTGAAAGGTTATGAAAAGGAGCTTTCTTTTTTTTAATTAACGGTACGGTGGAGGTAGTTATCAAAAATTTTTAAAAAACAAGTAATGGTTGAGGTATCTCGTATATACATCATATACATCGATGTGACAAAAATGAATATCAAGTTAATTGTTATCTCATACTTTAGTGGAATTTTTATTTTGAAGGTTTTGCTATATATAGTCTAGCTATACAGTGGATTGAATGTATCCATACAAATATTATCAATAGGAAAAGGTTAAAGAGTTGAAAATGGTAAAAAAAATTCTTGGAAAATGTAGTTTTTGATGTTTTAGAGAGAAAAATAAATAGGAACTTGTGATGTTTTTTTCTATTAAGAAAACCTTAACAAGTACCCTAAAAACACTTGTTACCAAGATCCTTATACTTCATGCAAATATAAGTATAAATATAGATTCTTGGTATTGATGAAATGATAAATTAAAGTTGATACAATTGTAAAAGACTTTTAGCTTAAAATTAAAGGTGTACTTAATTCCTATGGCTTTTGGTCACTTCCATTAACTTGTGCACACTAATTATTTAATGATAAGCATGGTTTTGTGAGATGGTCCAATCTTTAATGCGTGGGATTATATGCAACACATGATGAATGTCTAATCTAAGGTTTAATAGAACCAATAATGGCCAATAACATACTACCTCCGTCCCTAAATACAAAGGTCTCTTGACACTTTTATTTTGTCCCTATTTATAAAGCCTCATACCAATTTTCAATGATCATTAATTACTTTTTTTCACAAACACCCCTATTTATTTAACACTTTTTAGATTCTCAATAATATTAATAGGGGTAATTTTGAAATTACATATCAAAAGTTCACATTTCCAATACAATTAACTAAATTATTCCACTCTCTTAATGAACGTGAAATCCTCCAAAGAGACTTTATATTTAGGGACGAAGGGAGTATACTATAACGGCATTATAATTATGGAGAGTTGAAATAAAAGTTTCAAAATTGCTATTGAAAGCACTACCTCACGGACTACCTTTGTTCATTACATGCAAAACGTATATTGCCTCCGTCCCTAAATATAAAACTTTATTGGCACTTTTATTTTGTTCATATTTATAAAGTCTCATACCAAATTACCAATTTTTAATAATAATTAATTAATTTCTTCCACAAACACCCCTATTTATTTAACACTTTTTAGATTCCCAATAATATTAATAGGGATAATTTTGAAATTACATATCAAAAGTTCACATTTCTAATACAATTAACTAAACTATTCTACTTTTTCTTAATGAAAGTGAAATCCTCGGGCTTTATATTCACGGAGGGAGTATTACATTGTTACTCCATAACAAGTTATAACTAACGGTTCAATTGTGTCAATGACTATGGTCATTCGTCAATGTTAAGTTTTGTTGTTGTTGTTTTTCTTTCTTTTCTCTTGGGATATTAGATTATGGTTGTGCGGCTCTCGGTGCAACTTAAAACAAAGGGACCATGCGATGCAAGTCGAAGAAGAACTATTGGATGGGAAGATTGCAGATGGATCACATGTTTTGTCCTGGCATCATACAGGGGTGAGCAACATCCGAATCGATCCGAGAATCCGGACTTGTTTGTTTTAAGTCAGATTAAATCTAGTCTTATTTACCAGTGGAGGCTGACACAAGTAGAAGGGGTTTGTGTCTTTAAGCATGTGGTCGTGGGTTCGAGTCATTCCCGAGGCGCATGTGAATGGAGCAAGCCTTACTGGGAGCATCGCCCCCGAAAGGACCCGACCATGGTGCGAGGGATTAGTCACCCAGCTGTGTGGATGAATACCCTGGTTCATAAAAAAAAATCTAGTCTTATTATGTGTCAAATGGGAATAGATTCACTCAAAATAAAGTTATTTGACATCATATATATGTAAACATATTATTTTAGTTTTATACATTACATTTATACAATACATCTACTATATTATACTTATATAAAAACGTTCCTTTTCCGAAGTATCACGTTTCTCGGAGAAATTTTCGAGGCACCATGTTTGTTCGCTTAAAGAATACTAGCACTAGATCATTTGTAGGTAGATAACATCGTCTTTAATCAATATTATAATTTAAAATTAAATAAATTATCTGTCCAAAATTAATATTTAAAATTAAATAAATTATCTATATGTGGAATATGTTGAATCATTATCCTCATTTTGTTAAAAAAATAATCATTATCCTCAAAACGATCGATAAACCCAAAGAGATGATGCTTGAGTTTATGATAAATCCAAATATCTTTTTAGTTATCACATATTTCAAACTATAAATATGATGATTTCTCAAGTCATGAAAGTCATTTTCTTCATCATTCTCCTCTCTTTTTTATTGTTCATGAACCATCGCCTCTTCCAATGTGTCACCATATAAGTTGCAATCCCACTGCACGCATTCATCACCACGCATTCATCACCATTATCATTTTGCATTGGCAGAAGTTTCATCTATAGCAATGAATATACAAGAAAAATGTAAGTATTATTACATTGTTAAATATTATCGTCCTTAAAAAATAATTCATTATTTTTAAAGGTCATCTCAGTATATCACTGTTCACTACCGTCAACACAATACTGTCTAATTAAATTTTCATAAAATCTTAAATGATGACCACATAATTACAAAGTTCTACAATACTTGCTTTAATAGTAAGGACCACTCTATTCAAAACTTGGTATCTAACTGAGTTACACTGCAAAAATAACCAAAGCATGTACTATTATTAATGTGTTGATAGATACAAATAAGCAAATGTCTCTCACTATTAGAAATTCGGGGAAAAAATTAAGTTAAATAGATTATTCAAATTTTCCAAATCATTATTCCAACAACATTAAAATCTCATCATTAATTATATTTAATAAATAAATTAAAATTAAAATCCTACAAATAAGTCCCATAATATATTAAAAGATAACAACAACATAAAAAAAAAAGATACAAACTATATATTCAAAGATAAAAATAGCTAAATTCAATCTAAATCTCTTCCTATTTTTTTTGTAACCACTTTATCTGAATGTATTATCGAGATAAATTTATTTTTTTATGACAATAATTATGAAAAAATAATAATTAATATAAAAGTTTTATGTTGAAAAACGGAGGGATTAATCTATAAAAAAAACATAGGGATTATTTGGTTAGGATATTCTTTGATAAAATTTTTGATGTTATCCACAAATTACAAATACGAGATAGATTCAATACTTATAAAACATATAAGAAAAAATTTGCATGTCTCATCTAGAAATTTCCACGTAATACAAGGAGAGATCATAAATCTGTACAGGTTGATAGGTTTGGAGTATACGTCATAGCTCACAAAATTTCCTTAATATTTGGCACAGGTTGATAGGTTTGGAGTATACGTCATAGCTCACAAAATTTCCTTAATATTTGGCACAACACGTCAACTGTAAAGTTAAACTACAAAAAAATATATTTTAAAATTTAAATGATAATTATAATAAAAAAATATAATAAAGGTAGAATATCTTATAAAAATGACAAATTTTTTTTACATAATTTTATATTATTTTATTCCAATATTTTTTTTTAAAAAGTAAAACAAATTAAATACTAATAAAGTATAGATTTTTTCAAACATTAAAATAATATGGATATATGATTAAATATAATGATTATCATTTTATAAAAAGTTTACGATGGATAAATACTTTAGTTGTTATAATCTCTACAAAAGAAAAATGTAACAAATTAAAAACAAAGGTACATACATTTCAAAAATTTGAAAAAAAAAATAATTCATGATGATTAGAACAATTATGATAAAGATTTTTTAGGATCAAATCTTATGATTAACTTGAGATAAGATAAACGATAAAAAATATCAAAATATTTAAATATGAATAATAACAATAATAATAAATGTGATAATCATATTAAAAAAATGATAATTTATATTCAAAAAATACTAAATTATCATGTCCCATGAAAAAGGAAATATTTTGATTTAATCTTAAATATACTCATAATACAGCATCAAACAAAAAATATAAAAAAAAATTAATTTTTATTCCACTCCAATTAATCATAATATCATAATAAACGTAATAATGGTATATAAAAACGTGTTACTTCATCGATCAACTAAATAAGAAATATATTAATTTAATACTCATCTATACATAAACAAATATAATATTAAAAATATAAAAAAAAACAGTCGTTATATTCCTTATAAAATGCAATGTGTAACATCCAAAAAAAATACTATATTGATAAGTAAGACCTATCTATATGCGTTTGAATGAATTTTTATATTTTGAATTTTCTTTATGTACAATATATAATATAAATAAAGTAATGGAATTTTCATATAAAAAAAATATAGTGGTTTTGGTGGAATAGATAATTGAACAAAAATAATAGTAATAATAATAAAAAAATATTTTATTAGTATGTGATGTTTGATAAGAACAAATAATAGATTTGATTAAAAGAATTTAAAAAAAAAAGTAATTAAAATCCTACTAATAAATAGTTAGGAGGAAATCCTATAAGTAACCAGTTAGAACAAACAAAAAAAAAGAAAGAAAAGAAGAAAGATGGCAAAGACAACCCTAGCTGCCAAGAGGTTTAGAGAAGACAAGAAGAAGAAGAGCTAAAAGAGAAAATCCCCTTAAAAGTAACACTATAACCCAATTAAAACCTCCATAAATAATAACAAAGGATAGATGATTTTCTTATCTGTGTGCCTTGTAATATCCATGCTTTTGTTGAAACTAAGTTGCGGTCATGAATTATGTTTCAATTGGCAAACAGTACCAAGTCACTTTTAACTATATATAACATTTTCAATTTGTCAACGGGAAGCCATTTCTTGTGAACTATCACGTTCTCAATTGCCCACTGTACCAATTTTTTTAGAATTTCGTTATAAATTATTTTGTGGCAGCGTTATTGTGTTGTACCGCTATTTCCCTTTTATTTATTATGTTCTGTGTATCAATTTCAATTTATTGTTTGTTAGTGCTTAATATGTGTATTTTTTTTTATATATTATTATGCTGTGGTTATAGTCATATTTTGAAGTGGTTTATAATTTAATGTATTTATTGTTTTATTAAGAGTATTCTTTTGAATCCCACACCAATAACCACATGACCAGAGGACTGACCCGGATGCGGGTGTAAGTTATCCGAATCCGGGGCGCCGAGCAAGGGGTAGGCACCTCCAGCAGGCGTGCTGTGTGCAAGAGAGAAAATTAAAGTCATTGGTTGAGAATGTATAAGTACGGCTTTGTTATTATAACCTATAATTTGTTAATCGTTCAGGACTGACTCGGACGCGAGTGTAAGTCATCCGAACCCGGGGCGCCGGGCGAGGGGTAGGAACCTCCAGCAGGCGTGCTGTGTGCAAGATATATAACATAAACTTAATAATTAGAGCTCTAATAAAATTAAGGTCTTAAGTGTATATTTTTGTGTGTGTTATATCTAATAGTTATGTTTAAATTCATCTTGTTCATATTTTCATTGTAAGTTATTTATTATACTACAAAATGCTGATTGGAATTTATTTTTCCCTTTTATTATTATGAATGGAGATTTTCCGTACTTGAGACGGCTAGAATTGTCATATTTGTTTTATTTTATATAGTGTTACTGAGATATTTATCTCACTATGCTTGGTTTTCCTGACAATTCTAGGTTCTTCTAAAGAGTGAACCAGTAGCTGGTAGAGGAATGCGATCAAGCAAATATATGATTTGATATATTATTATAGTTAAATTCTTATGCTATCTTGTTTTATGGATACATGTATTTATTTGAGGATAATTTAAGACTTCGTTCTTATCCTCCATAGACAATGCCCAGTCCAATACGTTGATTTAAGTTATAAGTATGTTCCTTTATATTTGAAATAATTGATGCTTGATACATTTTTTCGTTGTTATGAGGAAATTTAAATACCGTGGACTCCAATTTTTTTTAGATATTTGCTTATTTAATTTATTTTCCGCTAAAAAATGTTAGTCGTAACTTGATCTTACATTTTTGGTATCAAAGCAGTTCGATTCAATTCGGATTGTGGTATGAGTCGATCACGTATAAGCTGGGTATTTAGGAGCTAGATAGAGTCTTTAGATTTCTCTTTACTTGTTCCTCGTCTTACCAAACATTCTAAATATTTAAGTACCCTATGTTGAGAGTAGCTAACTCAATATTTTGTGCTTTGTATGCAGAACTATGGCTGGACGTGGACGCCCAAGAACCAATTACAATGATGACCTTATGCTGATTGCATTAGAGCAAATGGCTAACACTATGAGAGAACAAGCGGCTGCTACAGCTGCCACCAATCAAATCCTAGCTCAACTCCAGAATAATGGGAATAGAGGTTTGGGTGCTGTCGGAGGAGGCAACAACAATCAGGAATATGCAAGCTTGGCAGAATTTAGGAAGAACTCCCCATCATCTTTCAATGGTGAGTATAATCCGATGGCTGCTGAGGAATGGCTCCAAGGAATGGAGAAGATTTATCGGGTGATGAGATGCACTGATCAACAGAAGGTAGACTTTGCAGTTTTTATGCTTATAGGGGAAGCGGAATCACTGGTGGAGGAATGCACAAGGGAGACTTGATGCTTGCGGTACCAATATCACTTGGGAGGTCTTCCGCTCAACATTTTTAGGAAAATATTTTCCTGAAAGTGTCAGGAATCAGAAGGAAGCTGAATTCTTACAGCTGATGCAAGGAGACATGAGTGTGGGTCAATATGTGGCTAAATTTGAGGAACTTTCAAAGTTTTCTCGATATTTGATAAGCAATCCAGATGAAGTATGGAAGGCTATCAAATTCGAACAAGGGCTAAAACCCGACATTAGAAACATGGTGGGAGCTTTTTAACTTAGAGAGTATTTTATATTGGTGAGTAAGTGCTTGATTGCAGAGCAAAATCTTCAAGCAGTAGAGACAGCAAATCAAGAAAAGTGGATTGCTCAAAACAAGAAGAAGGAAGAAGGGAAGTTTCAGAAAAACCTCAAGCCCAATCCTAATATTGGGAAAGGGAAGCAAACTCAAGGGAACCACCAAACCTGCGGAAAGTGTGGTAAAATGCATGGAGGAAGACCTTGCCTATATGGAAAAGGAGTGTGCTACAGTTGCGGTCGGCCAGGACACATAATGAGTGAATGTCCTCAATACAAGTCAAAAAGTCAATCCAACCCAATACCGCAAGCCACAGGGAGAGTCTATACTATGAGTGGGGAGAAAACTACTGAGTCAGACAATCTGATCCAAGGTACGTGTGTAATTAAGGGAAAAATTTTAATTGTACTATTTGATTCAGGAGCTACACACTCTTTTATTTCTCAAAGTTATGTGGAAGAGTTAGACATTCCTTGCACTAGGTTATTTTAAAACTTGTCTGTCTCCACTCCTATTGAGGGAAATGTGGTTACGTTACCTCTTATGCTTGTCTGAATTGTCCAATCTCTATGTTTGATAGAACCTTTTCTTATTGATTTAATATGCTTGCCTCTTAAGGGCCTTGATATCATTCTTGGTATGGACTGGCTATCTGTCAATCAAGTAGTACTAAATTGTTCGACTAAGTCAGTTGAGTTTTCTTCCGAGTGTCCCCAGCCTCTAACGGAAAAGTCTCTTATCTTCCTAAATGCTACTCAAGTCACGAATTTCCTAACAGAGGGAGCCCAAGGATACATTCTCTTAGCTTCCTTAGAGTCTGAGGTCCTCACCGATGTTATGTCTGTTCCTGTAGTAGGTGAGTTTCCAGATGTTTTCCCTAGTGAGATTACTACCTTACCACCAGATAGGGAGGTAGAATTCTCTATAAACTTAATTCCGGGATCAGGTCCTATCTCCATAGCGCCATATAGGATGGCCCCTCTAGAACTAAGTGAGCTTAAGAGACAGTTAGAAGAATTGTTAGCTCAGAAATTCATTAGGCCCAGTGTCTCACCTTGGGGTGCACCTGTACTTTTAGTTAAGAAAAAGGATGGGAGTATGAGGTTGTGCATAGATTATAGACAATTGAATAAGATCACCATTAAGAATAAGTACCCTCTTCCTAGGATAGATGATTTGCTAGATCAATTGAGGGGAGCTGTAGTATTTTCGAAGATTGACTTGAGATCAGGGTGCCATCAGATTAAGATCAAGCCTGAGGATATACCAAAGACTGCCTTTAGGACTAGGTATGGGCACTATGAGTACCGGGTGATGCCTTTTGGGCTGACTAATGCCCCTGCTGTATTCATGGATTACATGAACAAGATCTTTAGGCCTTACCTAGACAACTTTGTGATGGTGTTCATAGATGATATTTTGATATATTCTAGGAACCATCAAGAGCATGAGGGACACCTGAGAATAGTCTTGCAAACCTTAAGGGAGAAAAAGTTGTATGCTAAGCCAGAAAAGTGTGAATTTTGGTTGAGTGAGGTAAAGTTTTTAGGACATGTTATTTCTCATGAAGGAGTTTCTGTAGACCCGAGTAAGATTGATGCAGTTTTACAATGGGAACAAGCTAAGACTGTTACTGAGATTAGGAGTTTTCTTGGTGTAGCTGGTTACTATAGGAGATTCATTCCTAAGTTCTCTCTTTTGGCTTTGCCCTTGACTAACTTGACTTGTAAAGGAGTTCCTTTTGTATGGACACAAGAGTGTGAAGAGAGCTTCCTTGAGCTTAAGAAGAGATTGACTACCACTCCTATCTTAGAAATTCCTGATCCATCAGGTGACTTTGAGGTTTATAGTGATGCGTCTAGGAATGGGGTAGGTTGTGTGTTGATGCAAAACAAAAAGGTGATAGCCTATGCTTCTAGGCAACTTAGGCCTCATGAGAGAAACTACCCTACCCATGACTTGGAACTTGCTGCAGTAGTTTTTGCCTTAAAGGTTTGGAGGCACTACTTGTATGGTGTGAAATTTGAAGTGTTTAGTGACCACAAGAGTCTTAGATACTTATTTGACCAAAAAGAATTAAATATGAGGCAGAGGAGATGGATAGAGTTTCTTAAGGATTATGACTATGAGTTGAAGTATCATCCTGGAAAAGCAAATGTTGTTGCAGATGCTTTGAGCAGAAAGACCTTGCACATGTCTCATATGATGGTTCATAAGCTAACTTTGATAGAGGAATTTAGAGACATGAACCTTGATGTAAACATAGCAGCCAATAGTTTGAGTCTAAGTAAGTTGGAAGTTTCCAATGACCTTTTAACCAAGCTTAAGTTAGCACAAGGTTTAGATCTTGAACTTCAGGGTAAGCTACATCAACCAAGATTCTTTGAGAAGGGGGGGTCTTATCTTGTTCCATGACAGATTGTGTGTTCCTAAGGAGGGGAGTCTAAGGGATATGATCTTAAGGGAAGCTCATAAGGGTATGTTGACTATACATCCTGGTGCCACCAAGATGTATCATGACATGAGAGAGAGGTATTGGTGGCCTGGTATGAAAAATGTTATAGCAAAGTTTGTAGCCAAGTGTCTAGTTTGCCAAAAGGTTAAGATAGAACACCGGAAGCCCGCAGGCTTACTTCACCCTTTGGAGATTCCTGAGTGGAAGTGGGACAACATTTCTATGGATTTTGTCATGGGTTTACCCCGAACCCAAACAAACCATGATGCCATATGGGTAATCATTGATAGGTTGACGAAGTCAGCACATTTCTTACCCATTAGAGGAACTTTCTCACTGGACAAGTTAGCTAAACTATACATTCAGGAGATAGTTAGACTTCATGGGGTACCTTTGAGCATTGTTTCTGATAGAGACCCTAGGTTTACCTCAAGGTTTTGGAGAGCCTTTCAGGAGGCTTTTGGAACTAAGATGAACCTCAGCACAGCTTACCACCTGCAGACCGATGGTCAAACTGAAAGGACCATTCAAACGTTAGAGGACATGCTTAGGGCGTGTGTTTTAGATGAGAGAGGTAGTTGGGATAAATTCTTACCTTTGATAGAGTTTGCTTATAACAATAGCTATCATTCTAGCATTGGGATGACACCTTATGAAGCCCTCTATGGAAGAAAGTGTAGATCCCCCATTTGTTGGTTTGAGGTTCAATTAGTTGGAGAGAAAGCCCTCTTAGGACCAGAGTTAGTGTCTGAAACCACGGAAAAGATTAAGTTGATTAAAAAAAGGATACTTGCTTCACAGAATAGACAGAAAAGTTATGCTGACAAAAGAAGAAGACCTCTAGAGTTTATGGAAGGAGAACATGTATTTCTTAGGATTACTCCCACCACTGGAATAGGCAGGGCGATTCGTGTCAAAAAGCTAAATCCTCGATTTCTTGGTCCCTTTCAAATTCTCAAAAAAGTCGGATCGGTTGCTTATCAAATAGCCTTACCACCTCAGTTGTCAAATCTCCATAATGTCTTCCATGTCTCTCAACTTAGGAAGTTGTTCCTGACTCTTCCCACATCATTGAACCTGAATCGGTACAATTAAAAGATGATTTAACATATCACCCACGACCTTTTTGCAAATTGTCAATCATAGTAGCAAAACCCTGAGGAGTAAGGCAATCCCTCTGGTGAAGGTTGTTTGGGAAGGATTGACATTGGAGGAGGTCACTTGGGAACTTGAATATAAGCTGAAACTGAAGTATCCAGATTTATTTTAGTTATCATGTAACAACAAATTTTGAGGACAAAATTTTTATTTAGAAGGGGAGAAATGTAACATAAAAAAAAAAAATACTATATTGATAAGTAAGACCTATCTATATGTGTTTGAATGAATTTTTATATTTTGAATTTTCTTTATGTGCAATATATAATATAAATAAAGTAATAGAACAAAAATAATAGTAATAATAAAAAAAATTATCTTTTATTAGTATGTGATGTTTGATAAGAACAAATAATAGATTTGATTAAAAGAATTAAAAAAAATAATAATTAAAATCCTACTAATAAATAGTTAGGAGGAAATCATATAAGTAACCAGTTAGAACAAAAAAAAAAGAAGAAAAAGGGCAAAGCCAACCCTAGCAGCCAAGAGGTTTAGAGAAGACAAGAAGAAGAAAAGCTAAAAAAGAAAATCCTCTTGAAGGTAACACTATAACCCAATTAAAACCTCCATAAATAATAACAAAGGATAGATGATTTTCTTATCTGTGTGCGTTGTAATATCCATGCTTTTGTTGAAACTAAGTTGCGGTCTTTCGAAACATTATGTTTCAATTGGCAAACAGTACCAAGTCACTTTTAACTATATATAACATTTTCAATTTGTCAACAGGAAGCCATTTCTTGTGAACTATCACGTTCTCAATTGCCCACTGTACCAATTTTTTTAGAATTTAGTTATAAATTATTTTGTTGCAGCGTTATTATGTTGTACCGCTATTTCCCTTTTATTTATTATGTTCTGTGTATCAATTTCAATTTATTATGTGTTGGTGCTTAATATGTGTATTTTTTTATATATTATTATGTTGTGGTTATAGTCATATTTTGAAGTGGTTTATAATTTAATGTATTTATTGTTTTATTAAGAGTATTCTTTTGAATCCCACACCAACCACATGACCAGAGGACTGACCCGGATGCGGGTGTAAGTTATCCAAACCCGGGGCGCCAGCAAGCGTGCTGTGTGCAAGAGAGAAAATTAAAGTCATTGGTTGGAAATGTATAAGTACGGCTTTGTTATTATAACCTATAATTTGTTAATCGTTCAGGACTGACTCGGACGCGAGTGTAAGTCATTCGAACTCGGGGCGCCGGGGGAGAGGTAGACACCTCCAGCTGTGTACAAGATATATAACATAAACTTAATAATTAGAGCTCTAATAAAATTAAGGTCTTAAAAGTGTATATTTTTGTGTGTGTTATATCTAATAGTTATATTTAAATTCATCTTGTTCATATTTTCATTGTAAATTATTTATTATACTACAAAATGATGATTGTAATTTATTTTTCCCTTTTATTATTATGAATGGAGATTTTCCGTACTTGAGACGGCTAGAATTGTCATATTTGTTTTATTTTATATAATGTTACTGAGATATTTATCTCACTATGCTTGGGTTTTCCTGACAATTCTAGGTTCTCCTAAAGAGTGAACCAGTAGTCGGTAGAGGACCGGGATCAAGCAAATATATGATTTGATATATTATTATAGTTAAATTCTTATGCTATTTTGTTTTATGGATACATGTATTTATTTGAGGATAATTTAAGACTTCGTTCTTATCCTCCATAGACAATGCCCAGTCCAATACGTTGATTTAAGTTATAAGTATGTTCCTTTATATTTGAAATAATTTATGCTTGATACATTTTTTTCTTTGTTATGAGGAAATTTAAATACCGTGGACTCCAATTTCTTTTAGATATTTGCTTATTTAATTTATTTTCCGCTAGAAAATGTTAGTCGTAACTTGATGTCACACAATGTGTTAATCAAGAAAATGTTACTTTTTATTTATACAAGAAAGTACAAAATTTCTCAACAAACTCATTTAAATTAATTTTTTTTAAGTGTAGGGTTTGATTTGAGTCTATGCTTTTTTGTATAATTTTTTTTATTGTTGTTTAATAATAATCTTTACTTAAAAATATTTAATATAAAAAAATTAAAATATCAATAACCCGTGCATTGCACCAAGTGAGAGCTAGTTACATATACAATAGTGTAAATGAATGGTGCCAGGTAATATAAAACTCAAACCGTGATATTTCTATTGGATAAAACTAAGAAAATGGTACATACCATTTCCCATTCCAGACTTGATAATTTAGTTATTTTTATTTACTTATTAATTAACAATTTATTACTTAACTTTTTTAATCAAACTTCCAAAAAACATTATTATCTGGTGTCCAGGCGGCATCCCCTGTAATCTATTTAATATATAAATAGTATTTTGTAAACAAATTTTTGGTAGTCGGAGGTGAAATTTTCGATATAAACTTAGCATGTTTTTTTAAAAAAAACTTTGATACTTGGCAACTTGCTTTATTTTGATCTTATCTTTAGGCGTACGATTCTTGTCTCGAATCAATCCATCCTCATCCTCATCTTATTATTTCTTAATTACACCACCCAAATATGTTTAAGTTTTTTCGGATTTAAAAACCTGTTAAAATTTCTGGGCGGGTGACGGTTAACCCAACCAGTCATAACCGGTCTCACGCTCACCTTTAGCCTTTGTTTGTTTTGAGAGAAAATGATAGAATAGAAAATGAGAGGAGAGAAAATGAAGAAAAAATGAGAATTTCTCTTGTTTGGTTTAGGAGAGAAAAATGGAAGAGAGAAAATAATTCATGGGTCCCACCACAAAAAGTTTTTTCTCTCATTTTGGCAAGAAATTGAGGAGAAAAGTTTAAATTTTGTTTCAATACCAAAATTGCCCTTACTATATGGTGTGAACATCACTAATTAATTATCTTCATATAGATGCATGTTTCAATATTTTATTTATTTATTCATTTGTTTGTTTTTATTTTTATTTTTGCGTATGTTATTTTAATATCTTGAATGTTAAATTTTTTTTTGTTTTAAAAAAATCAATATAAAGGATGTGTTTTGTTTGAAATATGACAGATAAATAGGAAGAGATGGAGTACATTGTGAAATTAGAATTTTTATTACAGTGTCCAACAATTGATTGAAGTTAAAAAAAAATTGATTATGTTTGATATACATATATGTGAGAAATAAAAAAATATATTTATTTTTTTATGTAAAAGAAGAAATAAAAAATATTTTTATTATTTAAAAATAATTGAACTAAGAAAAAAATATTTGGTTATGTTTAATAGAGAAAGAAAAAAAAAGAGAAATAAAAAATATTTATTTGTGCTATGTAAAACAAAGGGTATATTTGTCTTTTAACAAATTTATTGTTTTCTCTCTTCCCACTTTTCTCTCCAACCAAACAAAAGAGGAGAAAACTCAACTTTTCTCTCTCTTACATTTCTTCGCCTTTAGCAGAGATTCTGTTAGTCATTCGATATGGCAGCGTTGTTATTCTTGGTTCGGAGTTCAAACTGTGCTACCTATGTTTAGAATGCAACATTTTCAGCAATACATGGGACTTCTGTATCAGAATTAATTTATGGATAGTGATTTGTCTGGATCGGAGCATATGGATTTAACATAAATGAAATTATTTTTGAAGGAGAACATCTAAATGTTGAAGGAATTGTCGAGAATATAAGTTGTAGGGTCTGCCGACCATATACAGACCCGAGTCTCACCAAAGGGATCCTCTAAGGGTATTTTACTCGGTTTACTTGTCATGAAAGTCCTTCTCTCGGACTCGTGGGCTCCGAGCATACGAGAGGGCCAGGCTCGGACTTGATGGAACCGAGCCTTATGATCGGTCCCCAATCCATCAGGCTACGGACTCTAGGACCGAGACAAACCGTCGGCTCGTGGATAAGCTTAGGCTCGCCGAGGCTTCTTATCTATTCCACAAATCTCTCCTAGATTCTCGCAAACAGCCTAGACATGAGATCTTCAGCTGATCCTATCCAGATTCTAGAAGCATAATTATCCGATATTATCTCACAGAATCCTGGTTCAGCACAACTCTGATACAGGGCCCAAAGGGCCCATATCAGAGTCCTCCGAACCCTATAAATAGCTCATCACAGCTAGGGTTTCAGGTAAGTACTCTCATCCCTAAGTTGACACTCTACACACACGTTGACTAGGGAGATCCTGCTTTTCCCAACTGGAACTGCAGAAATACCATAAGTCATACATCAATACTCAATCCTCTCTTGGGCTCCTGGTTGCCATAATCTTGAGCACTTAGAGGGTTAAGAACATATAGTGATTAGGACACTACATCTGGCGCCGTCTGTGGGAACGAATAACTAATATTCCCACATCCACTGTTTTCATGGCAAACAACAACGTTAATGAAGGAGATCTCCGCCGTCGCCTCCGTGGGAGGCCACCCAAAAACAGAAGAGGAAATATCAGGGACAGTATCACTCCGGGAGGGCCTCCGGAAGGCAATCAGGCTCCTCCTGTTAACCCTTCCCCTCCAGTTCCTCCTGAAAACCCCCTTCAGGCACAACCTAATATCCCTCCCCTTATTGAAGGCGGCGGAGGACGATCTAACTCTCACACTGTTCCTGATGGTCATGTTTCAGAGTGGCGTGATACTGCAGATTTTGGACCACACGTGTCTCGGAGGGCCCCTTCTGGATCACGAACTGATGAGGCCCGTCGAAGAGAGCGTTCCGCTCGTCATGATCATTCTCGAGCCGATAGATACCAAAGAGAAGTACCTCACTTGACGAGGGGCTACTTTGGAACGCTTCAAGGTGGACCACGTTCCACTGAAACTGAGGGCAGGTCTTACATGACTACCTCTTTGGCTCGAAGGCGAGAAGAGTCAATCATGGAAATTCTAAGAACTCAGACTTCCTTGATCGAGAAACAGAATCAGACTATTGCTGCTCTTCAGCAGCAGAGCATGGCGAGAACAGCCGAGCAAAGCCCTCGCATGGCTTCCGGCAACCCAAGCAATCTCCCTCCTCCCTCACCTTTCAACCCGAACGTGGTTCCCGAGCGTATTACCGAGGAACCTCATCCTGGCCATCCTTTCACAGCAGAAATCATGGTATACCAAACCCCGCAAACTTATGTAGGACATCAAAATATTCCTCGCTATACCGGGACAACCGATCCGATGGACCATATTGCGGCTTACGAACCCTCCATGATGTTTTATGGAGGAGGGGACTTCATGAAATGCCGCGCTTTCTCAATGACTTTGGGCTCGGCACCCTTACGGTGGTTCAGTTCCCTACCTGCAAATTCAATTCACTCTAGGGCTGAACTCAGAAGAACGTTCTTGAATAGGTACACTGCCAGTATGTCACAACCAAAATTCGATCACTCATTAGCTGGAGTTGCACAGAGACCAGACGAGTCTCAACGAGACTATTTAGCTCGGTATCAACAAGAGGCTAGTGGCATATCGGGTTTACAATCTGGAGTATCTGTTCTCTTGCTTACTCAAGGGTTACGAGACAGAGATTTTAAGGATTCTTTGATAGGAGAACCACCCAAGGATATGGCCGAGCTCAGGGAAAGGTCCAGAAAGTTTGTAAATTTGGAAGAGTTTCACAGAATCAGTACTGCGGCGCGTGGTAAGGAAGAGCGTCAAGAGCAGCGTCATCGGCAAAACGATCGGTTTCGAGATGGTAGAGGGAGGAGGGATAAAAGAGAGAAAGAGAGAGGAGAAAACCTGCCTCCAAAAGGCAAATATGACCAGTATACTCAGCTTACAGTACCAAGGAGTCAAATCCTTAGCGAGACTATGCACACCGAGATGCGCAATATTACTAGGCCTCCAGCTCTGAGAAAAGCTGCCCAGAAAGATAAGACCAAGTATTGTGACCATCATGGTGGATGGGGACACACCACTGACCAGTGCACCATGTTAAAGGACTTGATTGAAGAAATGGTGAGGGACGGAAAACTCCAACAGTATATTGGCGAAGCAATGCAGAAGCGTGCTAGGAGAAAAAGCCAGTCCCCACCCAAACCCGAGCAAAAACAAAGAAATAGAAACCCTTCACCGCATGCGCGGAGAGCTTCTACCCAACTATCCGAACAGGATAAGGGTCGAGAGGGTTTTTTGATCAACACCATTGCTGGAGGATTCGCAGGTGGAGGGGAGAAAAGAGGTGACCGAAAGAAGTACGTGGGTCAAGTTCTTTCTGTTGCCAGCCGACCAATTCAAAAGCCTAAAAAGAAGAATATCGTCATCAGCTTCAGTGACGAGGACTTTGCTGACATAATCCGAGACCACAACGATCCCATGGTAGTTACAGCTCGGCTTGGCAATTATGAAGTGAAGAGGATTCTTGTTGATCAGGGAAGCTCAGCAGATATTATGTTCTTGGATTTGTTTGAAGCCCTGAAGCTGAAAGGGTCTAATCTAACTCCGTTCGAAGGAAGTTTGATTGGTTTTACGGGCCATTCAATTGATCCCCTAGGCCATATCCACCTCCCAGTCACCCTGGGAGAATAACCATCCGCTCGAATAGAGATAATAAAGTTTCTGGTCGTCCAGGCTCTGTCGGCATACAACGCCATCCTCGGTCGTACTGCACTCCAGTCTTTTGGCGCCGTTGTTTCAACCGTCCACCTGGCCATGAAATTTCCAGGATCTAACGACAAGGTGGTCACGGTGCGTTCTGAACAGGAGCTGGCTCGGAAGTGCTACAATATCAGCCTGGGTAAACTGAAGATTGAAGATGAAAAAATTATGCAAGAACCACTAAATAAGGGAAGTGTTAACCTGGCAGATCTTGATGTAAGGGAGGATGACGAAACCAGGCCAACCCCTCAGGGGGATTTCAAGAAGATAATCTTGGGGTCCGATCCATCCCGCTGTGTCAAGATTGGTGTTGGTCTTGCTAAGGAAGTTGAAAAAGAATTGACAGAACTGGTCATTGAGAACAAAGATCTATTCGCCTGGACCTCGGCAGACATGCCAGGCATTGACCCGAATTTCATCTGCCACAGACTAAGTGTCTATCCTGGCGCTAAACCAGTTTGCCAGAAGAAGAGGCGGGTCAGAACCGAAAAAGCTCAAGCCACAGAGGAAAAGGTTGCCGAGCTGCTTGAAGCGGGGTTCATCAGGGAAGTGGTATACACCGATTGGCTGGCTAATCCCGTACTGGTCAAAAAATCTAATGGAAAGTGGAGAATGTGCGTGGATTATACAGACTTGAACAAGGTCTGCCCCAAAGACCAATATCCACTTCCTTTCATAGACAAATTAGTAGACAGCTCGGCAGGATACCAGAGACTATCCTTCATGGACGCTTATTCTGGCTACAATCAGATTCCGATGTATCCTCTCGATCAGGTGAAAACTTCCTTCGTGACTGAAAACGCTACGTACTGTTATAATGTCATGCCCTTCGGACTCAAGAACGCTGGGGCAACTTACCAGCGAATGACAAATAAAGTGTTCGACTCACTTATTGGGCCCAGAATGGAGGTGTACATTGACGACATGATTGCCAAGAGTTTGAAGGAAGAAGACCACGCCAAGGACTTGAAGATCATTCTTGACAGAATTCGGCAGTACGATATGAGGCTGAATCCGGAAAAATGCACCTTTGGGGTTCCCGCTGGATCATTCCTCGGATTTATGCTCACTGAACGAGGAATCGAAGCGAACCTTGAGAAATGCCGAGCTATCCTCGAGATGAAGAGCCCATCTAACATTAAGGGTGTACAGCAGTTGGCAGGTCGGGTAGCAGCTCTTTCCAGATTCTTATCCCAATCAGCTCGGAAGGCCCTACCATGGTACCAATTGTTGAGAAAGAAAAAAAAGAAGGCGTTTGAGTGGAACGATGCGTGCGAAAAGGCCTTCACTGACCTTAAGCAATATCTGGCATCCCCCCCGATCCTGTCTAGCCCTGTAATTGGAGAGACTTTGTTCCTATATTTGTCAGTGGGTGATTCGGTTGTCAGTTCAGTTCTAGTTCGAGAAGAATCAGGCGAGGAATCCCCCGTTTATTTTGTTAGCCGAGCGCTTCAAGGACCAGAATTGAGATATCAAAAGGTGGAAAAATTGGCTTTCTGTTTGGTCATCACCGCCAGAAGACTGCGTCAGTACTTCCAGAATCATCACATTAAGGTCAGAACAGCTCAACCTATCCGCCATATTCTCCAAAAGCCCGATTTAGCAGGAAGAATGGTAACTTGGGCCATCGAACTTTCCAAGTTTGACATCACTTTCGAACCAAGACAATGAAGTCTCACGTTCTAGCTGATTTCCTCACCGAGTTTACTGAGCCACTGACGAGCTCAAACTTGGACTGGAGTATTTATGTTGATGGATCGAGCAACAAGCTTGGGGCAGGTGCTGGAATAATCCTGGAAAATTTCGATGGTGTTACCCTTGAGTATTCTTTGAAGTTTGAATTCCCTACTTCAAACAATCAGGCAGAATACGAAGCTGTAATGGCTGGTCTCAGGATGGCAAAGGAGGTAGGGGCCCGAGAAGTCAAGATTTTCAGTGACTCTCAGCTGGTGGTCTCTCAAGTCAAAGGAGATTATCAAGCCAAAGAACCCATCCTCCAAAAATATCTCGAGAAGGTGAAGTTCTTGTCTTCAGAGTTTGCCAAAGTTGAGTTTTGTCATGTTCCAAGGGAAAGCAATGGCCGAGCAGACATTCTTTCAAAACTTGCTTCAACAAAAGGCCCCGGAAATAACAAGACACTGATCCAGGAAACGGTGCATGGACCTAGCGTTGTCCTCTCCGTTTCGGTGGATCCAAGTTGGACTGCTCCGATCACGAGTTATTTAGAACAAGAAACTTTGCCTGATAATCCAACTGAGGCTAAGAAGCTCGTCAGGAAAGCCTCACAATTTGCTTTAGTCGAAGGAATTTTGTTTCGCCGAGGGGTTAGTGGCCCTATGCTCAGGTGTTTAGATCCCACTGAAGCAAAACAAACACTTGAAGAGGTTCACGGAGGAATCGGAAGTCATCATGTTGGGGGTAAATCGTTGGCCAAAAAGATTCTAAGGGCAGGATATTACTGGCCAACCCTTCAGCAAGATGCAATTAATCATGTGAAAAGATGCGAAAAGTGTCAATTCCATAGCGATGTGTACCATAAGCCGGCCGAGGAACTCCACTCACTTTCATCTACCTATCCTTTCTATCAATGGGGAATGGATTTGATTGGTCAGTTCCCCACCGCACCAGGACAGCTGAAATGGGTGGTGGTTGCCATAGATTACTTTACCAAATGGGTAGAAGCCGAGCCTCTAGCAACTATCTCGTCTGCCAAGGTTCAGAAGTTTTTTGAAAGGCACGTCATAGCTCGGTTTGGAGTTCCACAAGTTCTGGTGACTGACAACGGAACTCAGTTCGCAGAAAAGGCATTCCAAGACTTGGTCAATGCTTTAAACATTGAACACTATTTTTCCTCGGTTGAGCATCCTCAGACCAATGGACAAGTGGAATCAGTAAATCGAACCATCATCCCGGGAATTAAGAAGAGGCTTGTTGGTGCAAAGGGAAATTGGTTGGAAAATCTGCATGAAGTACTTTGGCCATACCGCACCACAATACAAACCTCGACTGGGGAAACTCCTTATCGGCTTACCTACGGCTGCGACGCGGTCATCCCGATGGAAAGGATCATCCCCTCATTTTGAACCATACAACAACCAAACCCCCTCAACAACACTTTACTGTGTGAATACCTCATTCTATCTAATGAAGTCAGAGATCTAGCCGCCGAGCGAGAACGACATGCCAAGCTAATTCAAGCAAAAGAGTATAACGCTCGGTAGTACCCAGAGAATTTGAAGTAGGTGACCTCGTCTTAAGAAGAGCTGACATTGGCCTGAAAAACGCTAAAGACGGGAAACTGGCTCAAAACTGGGAAGGGCCCTACCGAATAGCTTCCAAGACAGGAACAGGGGCCTACAAACTCGAAACTCTCTCTGGTGCTCTCATCAATAACACTTGGAATGTAGCAAAGCTTAAAGCGTATTTCAGCTAAAGTTTTTCATCCCTATTTCAATTGTTTTTAGTTTCATTATTATTTTTACTAAGTGATAAGTCTGTTTATTTTTTATAATGGTGTACGCTCGGTGGAACTCCGAGCCCATTGTATTTACAGCTTCAATTAAATGAAAGTTCTGTTTCTGAATTCATTGTATTTACGTACTTTTCCTCATAACCGATTAGCCACCGTTTATGACGCGAACGATTATAAACAGCTCGAACAAGAGCTTATAACTCGTCAAGTACTTTAAAAGATTCCCGATTCAAACATGATTGTCATAAAATCATTTTATACATCGCGGATAGAGGAACCCACCTTGGCTAGAGTGTCGGAGTTCCGAGCTCTTAACACTTGAATTCATAACTAAAAGAATAATATGAGAAGCGAAAAGTCATAACGGATATTATAAATATTCAAAGTGGTTACAACAAAAGGTCTAAGCCCATCTAATGGGGAAAAAACATAAGTTGAAAAGCAAATGGGTAAATCTACTCTATATCAGACAATACTATACTTTCAGGATCAAATTTATCCTCTTCTTCTTCTTCACCCTCGGCCCCGTCTTCTTCGGACTCTTTAGCAAAGTGGTCAGGCAGATCGTTTTCACCCATGTCTATTTCGGCTCCGTTCTCACCCACGATCCGACCATCTTTGACACTGAAGTTGGGGTCAACACCTTTGGTTATGAGGCCAGGATTCAGGATACGAAGCTGCTCGACGGTGTTAAGGAAAGAGTCTTCAACTGCATGATCCCAATTATAAAGATTTTCTCTTGCTTCCCTTTTGTGCTTAAGAGCTTTCGCTCTCATTTTATCTAGAGAGGCTCGGAGTCCAGCGGCCTCATCCTTGGCATACTCGAGTTGCTCTCGAGCCACTGCAGCATCTTCCTCGGCTTTCCGAGCTTTCTTTGTAGCCTCCCGCAGAGCGGTGGCATCCTCTTCGGCCTTCTTCAGGATTTCCTCGGCCCTCCTCATCATCTCATTGGCTTCTCGAAGAGTTTTCTTAGCCTTCTCCTTGTCAGCCTCGGCTCTAGCCTTGGCATCTTCAGCCTCTTGCTTCTCCTTTTGCAGCCCTTCCTTCTCAACAGCCAAGGTTTGAAGTCTTCTTTCAAAGGTTTCTACTTGGAGGTTTAAATAATCCTCCCGAGCGTCAGCTACCTGTCGCTTTTTCTTCCCCTCGGTGGCCACACCAGCATAAATATCCTCGCCACGCTGACCGAGGTAGCGAAGAATGCTCGCACCCCTTAGAAAACTCTTCACCAAGGCGGAACAGTTGTTTTCCCAAACCGATGCAGGCCAAGCATCCATCACTTGTGCGTCCTCAGGTGGGAAAACTATTGCATTTAAGCCATCAGGAGTCTTCTTCGCCCACACTATTTTTGCAACAATGTCCTCCATGCCCTCAGAGCCTTGAATCCCTTTGTGGGATTTGCTAAGGTTCAGCCACTCCCCAGCTACCCCTTTTCCCTTGTCCATCCGAGGCCTCTTGGGGGGACGTTCGGGAGTACCTTCGGCACTCGGCTGAGCCTCTGCGTTAACTTCAGCAACACGAACCTCCTCGGTAGGGGCAGCATTGGGAGTAACGGTTGGACTGTCGGTTGGTGTTGGCCCGGAGGACTGGCTCCGACTCGATGAACCAGAACCTGCCTTCATCGCAGCTAGTTGAGCCATCCTGGACGAGGCAGCAGCACTCTTCTTGGCCTTAGATGCTTTTTTCACCATTTTCTCTACAACAGAAAGGGTATGTCAGTATTATACCGAGCAAAAAAAATGGATACCCAGCTCAGCCTTCACTTCAGCCTTTGTTCTCTTCAAAAGTATCAGTTTCGTATCAATCTGGCCTTTTTCTTGGAGATATTCCCAAACCCGATCACATAAACGTCTCTCGACCCGACTCAAATCCACTTTGTAGTCGAATTGGTATAAGGAGGCTCCTCTCTGATAAATATCGCCCGACCAGCTTAGCGGAAACTGAGGCACGACCTTAACTTCTTCTCCATCTTCGACCCGTTTCATGAACCAGCACACCTCGGCTCCCGTATATTCATACTTGAAGAAGCGAGGTTTGAAGGATTTCCAAGATTCAGTAACCTTAGCAAAAAGGGCATGCTCTTTCCGAGCCTTCAGCGACACCCAGAGCCCTTTGGATTTACCAAATTTGTTTACTTGAGGGGCATATATCCAAAAGAAGGCTCGTAACGTTGCAACCAGACCCTCTGCATCGCAAAATTGCTGGAATGCTCTGGCAAAGGCCCACCCGCTCGGATGCAGCTGACTCGAGGCTATGCCTAGGTGGTTGAGGACCTCTATTTCGAAGCTGGAAAATGGCACACGAATTCCAACCTTCGTTGCTACCTCTTCGTAGAAGTAGAAAAATTGTTGGTTCTCTGGCACTTGGAAGCATATGCGGTCGTCTATGCTCACATGCGTCAAAGTAAACTCCGATACATTCCCATCTACGTTCGGAGGGGTCAGAATAGGTCGAAGATGGTTCAAACTATCTGTAGTAAGCAAAGAGGGCCTCGTCCCGAGCACTTCTCGATCGAAAGTTTCGTCATACTCCGCATGGTTGGGTGCCAAAGGGAATTCTTCGGGGTGAGTCTCACACTTGCGCTCCACCATATCTGGGGAAAAAGTAAAAGGCTCGGCATTAGCATTTTTCATAGTAGGTATTTTAATTCTAAACCTAAGGCCGAGCCTTGGACCTTTTCCCCTCACCCTCATAGGTTTTCCCCAAAACTCTTTCCCTCTTGTAAAGCACTCTGCGTTAGTCCTAACCTGAGCCCGACGCTCGGCAAATCTATAAGTTAATAGCCATCTGCTGTCCTCTACGGGATTGGTGGGGTACTCCGTGGACAAAGGTTCTACCTCGAATGACTCGTTTATCCTTTCACCACAAGGGGGGTAGGAGGATTTACAGTTTTATTACCAGTATTAGCAGTGTCATAACCAATTTGTAAGGGAACGGATTCAGCCTCATAATCCCCAGAACCCCCAGAGGAACTAGAGTCATTACCCCCTTTAACTACCAACCCCTCATAATTAAGAAATCCTAATACCAAACCCTTTAACTACCAACCTAGGACTAAAACCCCAAATCCCTGCAAAACCCAGAAAAAGCAAAACCCTCTCAAAAAGAAGAAATGACAGAACCAGAGGTAGTTGTTTGAGTCAGAAGGAAAGAGAAAGATTACCCGTTTTTGGTTGTTGCTTTATCTTTCTGGAAGAGTCTGACTGCGATGGTTGATCGTGAAGGCGCTAAGGAGATGCACAGAAATGTGTTTGGAGTTGGAGAAAGGAGAAGGTTTCTGGTTTGTGGAGTTGCAAAAGAGTGTAAAGAAGGTTCCTGGAGTTGCAAATGAGTGTAAAGGGTTCGAACACCCTCAAAACCCCTCAACTTCCCTCCTTCCACGATACACTGGTTGGGCCTAAGGCCCATTAACCCACTCAGCCATCCACAGGGAAAGACGTGGCAGTTATTGGAGTTACTTTTTCAAAATTCGAAATTTGAAAATAATTTGGCACAACTTCCCAGGGCACGTGTCGTACCTAAGGAACCCAAAACGTCACGTCGAGCAGGCTACATGGTTAAGGCGGAAAACAGTTGTCACACACTTCTGAACCAAGACATGCTAAAGATCAACCCTAGCCACTTGTTACCTCGTCACAGACTTTTCAAGTCTTACGAGCTGGGGGGCTTGTAGGGTCTGTCGACCATATACAGACCCGAGTCTCACCAAAGGGATCCTCTAAGGGTATTTTACTCGGTTTACTTGTCATGAAAGTCCTTCACTCGGACACGTGGGCTCCGAGCATACAAGAGGGTCAGGCTCGGACTTGATGGAACCGAGTCTTATGATCGGTCCCCAATCCATTAGGCTAGGGACTCTAGGACCGAGACAAACCGTCGGCTCGTGGATAAGCTTAGGCTCGCCAAGGCTTCTTATCCCTTCCGCAAATCTCTCCTAGATTCTCGCAAACAGCCTAGACATGAGATCTTCAGCTGATCCTATCCAGATTCTAGAAGCATAATTATCCGATATTATCTCACAGAATCCTGGTTCAGCACAACTCTGATACAGGGCCCAAAGGGCCCATATCAGAGTCCTCCGAACCCTATAAATAGCTCATCACAGCTAGGGTTTCAGGTAAGTACTCTCATCCCTAAGTTGACACTCTACACACACACGTTGACTAGGGAGATCCTGCTTTTCCCAACTGGAACTGCAGAAATACCATAAGTCATACATCAATACTCAATCCTCTCTTGGGCTCCTGGTTGTTATAATCTTAAGCACTTAGAGGTTAAGAACATATAGTGATTAGGACACTACATAAGTATTAAATTCTGGCTTATTATTAAAGAGGATATACATGGCAATTGTTACTCATATGGGGATTGGTGTTTAAATCAACAGAATTGTTTGGCACTGCTACTCTCATATGGGGATTGGTGTTTAAAATCAACAGAATGCTTGGCACTGCTGGAGAGATCATAACAGTATTAATTAATTGATTATAATAAGTAATGGTAAGTCCTTTTGTATGTCTTGAAGGTGTTTTTAGCATGTTGTGGTAGTTTATTTTGATCATGAATTTCATATGATTGTATGCCACGAGGGTGTAATGTTGCAAGTGGTGTTTGATGTATACATTGTATTGGCTGTTTTTGAGTATTTCTTATACTCAATTTGATATTAATACATTTTCTTTGCTGATAAAAAAAATATTGGAAATTCTGTTTGTAATAATCTATTCGTTTATTGAGAGAATTTCCTAGAATTCGGCAATTTTTTTTAAAATAAGTCAATTAATAGAACTGACAAAATAATATTTTGTTTGATGATGTATTTCGGAAAGAGAGAAAATTAGAAAAAGATTAAGATAGGAAAATAGTTTTCACGGATCTTTTCAAATTGATGCACAAAATGTGTTATATATATATATAAAATATACCTCTTGATTATGCCAACATGACTCTCCCCTTCTGCAAACATTCTGGGTTTTACCATCTTTTCATATGCCAACATGACTCTCCTCTGGTGCTTAAGCAGTTCGTCTTGTGCTTTGATTCTCATCCCCTCTGCCGCTTCAGCTCTTTCTATGGCACCCTCCTCATTTTGTACGATCATACGTGCTGAAGGTACCAACACTTCTGCTGGTATCGTTGCCTCTGCTCCATAGACCAGGGAAAATGGGGACGCTTTTGTCGTGCCATGTCTTGTGACGCAATAAGCCCACAAAGCCAAAGGTAAGTATTCGCTCCATTCCTGGGGTGAATCCTCCACTGTTCTTGACAAAATCCCAACCAGTGTCTTATTAGTAGATTCTGCTTGGCCATTTGCTTGAGGGTAATAAGGGGTAGACTTGTGATGGGTGACGCCGTATTCTTCCAGGATCTTCTCCACCTTTTTGTTGATGAAATGCGTGTCGTTGTCTGATACAATCCGTTTGGGCAACTCGAAGCGGCATATAATATTATCCCTTATGAACTGGACAGTCGTGTCCGCATCTGCTCTCTTGCATGCGATAGCCTCGACCCACTTTGTCGAGTGCTCAGTGGCTGCCAGGATCCATCTTTTCCCTCTTGATGGGGGGTCTATAGGCCCCACAAAGTCCATGCACCAGGTATGAAAGGGATAAGGGGCGCTCAGGCTCTTCATACTGTTAGCTGGCACGGGTATCTTATGTCCATGCTTTTGACACTGCTCACATCTTCTCGCAAAATCAATGGAGTCCTCCCTGATCGTTGGCAAAAAATACCCCATCTTTATGAGTTCTTCATACAACGCTCTCCCTCCTTGGTGTCTACCACAGGGCCCTCTATGAATCTCTTCCATCACCTTTTCTTGATCAGTCTTCTTCAAGCATCTCAAAATATCCCCAACAAAATTCTTTCTAAACAGCTCCCCCTTGTCACAAAAGTATCTATCAGCCTTTTTCCTTATCCTTTCAGCTTCCATGTTGTCTCTTGGTAAAATTACATGTTCCAAATACTCTTTGATGGGATGAATCCATTCTGTGTCTGCAAGGTGGACCTCAACTTCTTCTTTGCAATCCTGACATTGAGCACAGAAGTTTTGTAAGGAATCACAGTGTGTCTTCATGGTGGGCCAAAATATACCGATTCTTTGCAAGCGTCTATACAATCCTGGTCCTACTTGCCCACAGATACTTTCGTGCAGCTGGACCATCTTCTCCAGGCCCTCTTCCTCTGCCACACATTTCATGAGGAGCCCCTCCCTGTTTCTCTTATAGAGGATCCCCTTCACCAAACAGAAGTCCCTGGACGCTTTGGTTAGCATCTTACTCCTTAATTCCTTTCTGATCGGTGTCCTCCAATCATCTCTGGGTGTCTCTTCCTTTTTCCTTTCTTCTACTTGGGGTTGTTGCTCCTTTCTAAGGTGGACTGTCCACTTCTCCCCTTTCATCGCGATCTTGCTTCCCAAGGTGGCTAAGGCATCAACTTTCCGGTTTTCAGACCTAGGCACGTGCTCCAATGATTCTATTCTGAATTTTTCCATGATTTCCAAGGCCCTTTCTCTGCAGAGCGCCAGTGAAGTTTCTTTCACGCCATATTCCCCTTTCAATTGTCGAATCACCAAATTTGAATCCCCTCTTACCCTCACGCTGCTGATCCCTATCTCTTCAGCTATTTTTAGCCCCAGCACGAGAGCTTCATACTCGGCCTCATTGTTGGTGCAGGGAAAATCAAGTTGGAATGCGAACGTCAGTTCTTCCCCTTTGTTGTTTGTCAATACTACACCCGCTCCTCCTTTTGGACAGGACGGAGAGCCATCAAACATGAGTGTCCAAGCTTCCTCTACTTCAACTACGTTGACCATCACTTCTGATTCTTCCTCCTCACTCGTGGCACATATTGTGATCAGATCCACCAAGGCTTGGCTCTTCATGGCAGTAGGCGTCACCAACTGTATCCCATAGTCCGTGAGTGTAAAGGCCCATTTGCTCACTCTTCCTGTTAGGTCAGCCCCTTGCAACAAATGCTTGATCCCCGCTGACTTGGTCATGACATGTACAATGTGTGCTTGGAAATAGTGTCTATATTTTTGGGACACGTAAACCAAGGCTAGACACTGCCTTTCCTGCGCTGAATACCTGGCCTCAACGTCTTTAAGCATTCGACTCCAGTATGCAATGGGACGCTCTGATCCATCTACCTCTTAGGCAAGGAGTCCACTGATCGCTGTCTTGGTGGTGGCTAAGTAGATTCTGAGGGGAACACCTTTCTGTGGTGGTATCATGGTCAGGGGAGACATGAGGGTCTTCTTGATCCTATCCAAGGCCTCTTGATGTTCTTTTTCCCATTTGAACGCCTCCTTTCCTCTTAAAAGCTTTCTCATTGATCCCAGAAGTTCCCCCAAAGCTGGAATGAACCTGCGTATATATCCCAATTTTCCCATCATCTGTTGCAATTCCTTTTGAGTCTTGGGTGCTCTCAAGTCTCTTATAGCTTGCACCTTGTCTTCTGCAGCTGAGATTCCTTCCTTGTGTACTACGAAACCAAGGAACTCCCCTGAGGAGACTCCAAACTTGCATTTCAGCGGGTTCATCCTCAGTTTGTATTTCTTGCACCTCTCAAACACGGCTTTTAGGTGCTCCATATGCTGCTCCTTCTTTCTGGACTTCGCCACTAGATCGTCCACATAATCCTCCACGATTTCGTGCATCATATCATGTAAGATCGCCGTCATGGCCCTTTGATAGGTGGCCCCCGCATTTTTAAGCCCAAATGACATGACCGTATAAAAGAAGTTTCCCACGGGCGTCCTGAACGCAGTTTTCTCCTCATCTCCTGGTGCCATCCTGATCTGGTTGTACCCACTAAATCCATCCATGAATGAGAAGCGTTCGTGCATTACAGTAGCATCAACCATATTATCTATGTTTGGCAAAGGGAAATCGTCTTTTGGGCATGCTTTGTTGAGATCCCTGAAATCCACACAACACCTTATCTGTCCGTTCTTTTTCTTGACAGGGACGACATTTGCTAGCCAAGTTGGATGCTGTATTGGCTTGATGAATTGAGCTTTGAGGAGCTTCTCCACTTCTTTCTCGATAGCCTTCTCAATATCTGGGTCGAATTTCCTGGCAGCTTGCTTTACTGGAATGGCGTCTGTCTTTACAGCCATATTGTGGGTGACTAATTTTGGATTTAGTCCAGGCATCTCCTCATAAGTCCATGCGAACACTTCCTTATACTCCTTGAGCAAAACAATCAGATCCTCCTTTTCTTTGTCAGTGAGGGACGACAAAATGAACAAGGGCCTGTGTTCTCCTTCCCCTCCTACATTGATTTCTTCTAAGCTTTTGTTCTTCTTTGGTTCTGCCTCCTGTACAGCCATAACATCTTCTTGATTCCTGAAGGTGTCTTTTCTCCTCAACACCTTAAGGAACGTGGGACTGGCCAGGTCGTGGAGGCTTGGCTTGACCAGCCCCACGATTTCCTATAAGATGACCCATCTGCTCCCTCCCTGAGGGTGGTGTTGTTTTTGTAGTTTGAACTTTGTCGTCTTAACTGGTCCCGGGGCGCTTTCCTTGGGTGGCAAGCTGAGCCATTTAAAGACAGACTCTCTGGCTGGGGCTGCTTTCTCCTTTCCTTTGATGTTGATTCGACAGTCCCTCTCAACCTTGCTTGTTCCTGGCGGTGCAAGCTCATCGAACACAGACGCGTCAATCAAATGCATTTCTGATGCATCGAAAGGCGCTTTAGTGGCTGGGATCTCAATGTCTCTGTCTCTATATGAGGATTTGACACATTGATGCAAAGTGGAAGGCACACACTGATGTAAATGAATCCAGGGACGCCCCAACAGGATGTGGTAACTGTGAACACCCAAATCGTCCACGTAAGTCATCAAATATTCCCTGGCACTCCCTGTTCCATCAAACTTTCTGAAAGCTGGGGGTGCATACCCGAGAGGGTAACGATAAGACACTATGTCAGCTGTAAAAGGAGGATTTAGGTTTATCACAGAGTTACCCCCTTCCTTGTGTGTTTGCAAAATGCGTCTCAGCTCTGCTTGCGTTACTGGAGCGTCCTCCTCATTACTTATGATTCTCTTAGCTTCAAGTTCCTTCCAAGCCCTTTCCTTGGCCAACTCTTCCTCCTTTCGAGCCTCCTGCTCCATCTTTGCTCTAACTTCTGATGCTTCAGCCTCTTCTTTTGCTTTAGAATTTTGGGCCTTGAAGTTCGCAATCATTTCAGTCAAGGCATTCTGGTTAGTTATGATGTTGTCGAGGACGGAGACATCTAGAGTCACTTGCACACCAGACTCTCCTCTACTCTGAGAACTCTTTGGCTGCTTTGCATCTTCTTCTTCTCGGTTTTGCTCTCTCTCAGGAGCGTCCAAGAAAGGCTCTTCCTGGTCACTCTCTGGGCTGAAGTTCAACCTCCTTGCTGTTCTCCCTACTGGATTGGTGACTCGTGACGCATCGAGCCCAAAACTTCCCCCAACCGTGATCCTAGTACCATCCTCAGCCACCCTTCTCTGAACATCTCTCGGTGTGTCTCCTTCTAGTGTTGAAGCCATGATTTCCCCGACAACAGCGCCAATTGTTTCTGCCAAGATTTTGTATTTTTGCAGGGAAAATAATATGGAATATGGATAAAATAGTGGGTTCGTAAACTTTGTGAAATCAAGGCCTCATTTTATTATTTTCACTAGGAAGAAAATACAAGAGGGAGAGAGGGCATAATAATCAGGAGGTACATTGAGAAATGATAGATTTCATAGGACGCTCTCGGTTTGTCTCCCTCAAGACTCTCTAGGATTTCTCTATTCTCAGTGTGTCATTGTTGTATTTGTGTTTTTGTGGTATTCCTCCCCTGTTTGCCTTCTGTTGTCTCTCCTTCTACTTGTATGTTGAGATCCTTATGTAAAGGTCTTGTGTCTTGGCCTTAAAGCTTGGCCTCCTCCTTATCTGATGGGTATTGTGATACTCCCTTCATTATCCTCTGGTCATTGCTTCCTTCAGCCTTGGTAGGGGAGATGAACAATGCCTTTTCTTCTTTGAAATGAATGGCATCTTCCCCACTGGCATGCCATATTTGGTACTTGAATGGAATGACATCTTTTCTGTTTTTGGTATATTTGGTGATCATAGCTGCCAAGCGTTGGGCCCAAGGAGAGGTAACTTAGCAGAGGAGATTTCCCAGGATCAGCCTTGGATGAGTATTGTGGGTTGAGGACGCCCTGTCCTGGGGACGCTTCCACGTTCCCTGCCATTGTTGGTGTGAGGACCTTCTCTGATTTTGCGTCAATCCTTATGGGCCATCTAAGAATTTCCCTTTCTTATTTGTTCTCTTGCTAACGGGCCTTGGCCCAATAACTAATTGTTTCCCTATCCCAAACAATATGCAAACAATTTTTTAATTTTAACAAATAATTTAAGTACCGTTTTTTTTGTCTATACTGTTTGGTTAGTACCACAGGTGTCCCCAAGAGCACCCTTAATACCAAGAAACCTTTGAGACTAATCTGCACGAGGTCACGTTCCTACATATGCACTGTTCATGGTCTTATTTGCACTGTTTATACATAATTATTTTACTATATATGATGATATATATATATATATATATTGATATTATAATATTATGTTTTATTATTTATGAAATATTAGGATGTGGTTTATCTTATGTGTGATTTGAAAGTCAAAGTTTTGTATATGATTTTGCATGCATTCAGTTATAAGAAATTTTATTCATGATCATGAATTTGTATAAATTATGTTGCATGCATGATGAACTGTTGCTTTAAGCCTTTAAAAAAAAGATTTTTTTTAGAGGGTTGAGGATAAATACTTATAAGTGGTTATATTTTATGGAAAATGATGAATCTATAAATATAAAAACTTATACTTTTTTTTAATATATATATATATATATATATATATATATATATATATATATATATATATATATCCAATATGGTCAAAAAATAATGCGTGTAGTACTTGCTCAAAAGTTATATTATTTTGAACTTAATTTAAAACAATAGTTGAAGGATGCTATCCTTTTGTAATGTTTCTTGTTGAAGGGTGTTTGTTATCCTTTTGTAGTTTTTCTCGGTGGCTGAGCTAGAGCAAAAATGGTATGTGAGAAGAAGGTTATTCTCAGCTATATGTTTTGAAAATTTTTAAGTATGTTTTATGTTTTTTTTTTAAATAAACATAAAATGACAAGTCATATCTACTGGGGATCTAACCAAGGCAAAATAATATCACTAGTTTATTTTGGAAAGGCTTAATTATATTTTTTTAAAGGCTTATTTATGGTTTTAGTCCCTAAAAATTCAGCGTGTTTTGGTTTTAGTCCTTATAAGTTATTTTGACCGGGACTAGTCCTTAAATTTTCAAACATTTTGGTGTTGGTCCCTTCCATTAGTAAAAATTCGTTATTTGTTTGTGTGGTTAGCGGAACATCACATCAGCCGTCCATGTGATCTGGGGTGACACCAAATAAGTGATATGACGTGGATGATACAAATCCACGGACGCTAAATGGATCCGACACGCAAAATGGTCCCGTACGCAAAATTTTGAGTTCATGGCCTTGAATCATTCATGTTACATCACCTATTTGGCGCTACCTCACACCACGTGGCTGCTGGTGTGGATTTTCGTTAACCATGCCAGCAAATAACATATTTTTACTAATGAAAAGGACCAAAACCAAAATTTTTGAAAATTTAAGGACTATTCCCGGTCAAAATAACTTCTAGGGACCAAAACCAAAACACACTGAACTTTTAGGGACTAAAACCATAAATAAGTTTTTTATTTTATTTTCAAGATTTAGTTTGGTCTTTAGTCTTTTTTATTTATTTATTTTGATCCTTTATTTTTTTTTCAAAAAATACCGTTCGGACCTTCTGTAACATTCCTGGCAGACAAATGGATTGCGACTGTCCCCACATACCAACACGAGTCTTTTCAGCGTGCTTTGTCCTCACTCGCACACTTCCCAGGAGGTCACCCATCCCAGAATTACCCCAAGTCAAGCACGCTTAACCATGGAGTTCTTATGTGATGGGTTACCGAAAAGAAGATGCATCTTGTTGATATTGGTAGTACTAATCAATTCATTTAAGCCTTCCTGTACTATGTAGTCCCATTCCTACACAGTCTCAGGACCACTCTCTCATTCCGGTGTGTCGGTTCATTCATGTACCCCTCCCTTAGAAGCCTGCCAGGAGACGCTCCTTATCCGTGCCTCTTTGCACTGGCGATCATTCCCCGCCCTCATCACCCCGGGTCTTACATGCCCACCAGCTTCCGTCTGGTTCGTCCCCGAACCACACCGTACTGGGAGAGGAGCCGCTCTGATACCATTTGTAACATTCCTGGCAGGCAAATGGATTGCGACTGTCCCCACATACCAACATACACAAGTCTTTTCAGCGTGCTTTGTCCTCACTCGCACACTTCCCAGGAAAACTTCCCAAGAGGTCACCCATCCCAGAATTACCCCAAGTCAAGCATGCTTAACCATGGAGTTCTTATGTGATGGGCTACCGAAAATAAGATGCATCTTGGTAGTACTAATCAATTCATTTAAGCCTTCCTGTACTATGTAGTCACATTCCTACATAGTCTCAGGATCACCCTCTCATTCCGGTGTGTCGGTTCATTCATGTACCCCTCCCTTAGAAGCCTGCCAGGAGCCGCTCCTTGTCCGTGTCTCTTTGCACCGACGATCACTCCCCGCCCTCATCACCCCGGGTCTTACACCTTCTCTCATAGCATTATTAGTTTTATCGAAATATTTACGTCCATTATCGAAACCTAAAAATTGTAGCCAAAATTTGGAAATATTCCAGGACACCACCCAACGAAGGCTAGGAAAAATGGTACTCTCTCCGATCTCAAATATAAGCAAATAAAAACTTTTTTTTGGGTTCATGACCGAAATGTCCATCACCAACCGCAATGACTAATCTCATCGCTGACTTGTCTTGTAAGCACCTCTAATGGGTGGGACAGCTGGTCCCGAGATTTAAAACTGCTGCATGCACTCGAACACCTGACCTTGCTTAAACGTAGATCAATCCCTACCACTGAACCACACGCTCGAGGTTAATAAAAACATTTTATTAATGGTCTCAAATATAAGCAAAACTTAGCAAACTCTCTATTTCCAATACAATCATTCCTAAAATATCTCAAAAAAGTGGTTGTATCATTTAATTTTTGTTTCATTCCCAATGCATATTTCCTAAAGTAGTCTATTTTTTTTATGAACTCAAGAAAATTAAATACACTCAACTAATTTTATTAATAATTGTGAAGTTAGTTTTTTTTGCTTATATATGAGACCGGAGGGAGTATTGCTTTGCTAATATAGGGATAAAATTGGCTTGCAGTGGTAGTTGATCGATATGAGCAGAGATAACAATGTGACAGAGATATGAACGAATATGTGATAGAGATATGAACCAAAGTGAATATTGGAAATAAGATAAAAAAGCAAGGCTTTTTTAAGTGTCAGGTCCCTAAACTTAGGGGGTGTTTTGGATTTAGTGCCTAAACTTTTTTTTTGTTGGATCCAGTCCTTAAAGTTGTCACTGTTTTGAATTTGGTCCTTCCGTTAAACGTTACTTCACTCCGTCAGTGTCTGCGAATGATACGTTGACACGTGGCACGATTTGAATTTTTTTTAAATTCGAGTTTTTTATTTTAAAATAAAAAATAAAAAAACATTAAAAAAAACAAAAAAAAAAAACAGGGTTTATAGCCTTCTTCTTCGATGGTCTTCACCGTCATCGTATTCCTCTTTGGTGGTCTTCAATGTCACCGTCTTCTTCTTCGTTGGTCCTCGCGCGGATCACATCTTCCACTCACACTCTCCTTCGCTGCTGCCGCCATCAAGGGTGTTCTTGCATGTGCTCCTGAATCAAGGAAGAGGGTAAGAGTGTGTCTTCAGAACTTGAAAACGACGTCGTTTTAGACGTTCCTATCCTCCCTCCTCTCTTGATGGGGGCCGCCGCTCTGGTAATGGCCAATGGAGACAGAGATCGCGAGCTTCTCATGCTCAGTGATGTGCATTCGCTATTCGAAACCGCTGCCACCATCCTCCTCCTTCTCTGTTGATGCGCCTCCAGAGGACCACGGTTTCCAACCATATACCATGTAAAATATAATGAAGAAAGCCATTAGATGCAAACTCGTAAGCATGAATACGGGAGTTTACATCAACACAGTAACCGAGTAATTGAACAAAATTATCATGCTTCAATCGTGAAACCATTGAAACCAGTATGTGCAAGAACAAAATTATCATGCTGTATCGTGAAACCGAGTAATTTCAGAGCAGCAAGAATACTTGAAAGTATCATGTTTTTTTTTTAATTTTTATTTTAATGTTTTTTTTTATGAATTAAAAAAAATTTCAAGTCGTGCCACGTGTCAACGTATCATTCGTAGACATTAACGGAGTGAAGTAACCTTTAACGGAAGGACCAAATCCAAAACAGTGACAACTTTAAGGACTAGATCCAACAAAAAAAAGTTTAGGGACTAAATCCAAAACACCCCCTAAGTTTAGGGACCTGACACTTAAAAAAGCCAAAAAACAAAAATGTAATTAAGCCTTTTGAAAATTGTGAAGGATTTGTAAGATATTTTTTAAAATGAAATGATATTCTCTTGGTTGTCTTTTTTTTTTTTTTAGATAAGGCACTTCTGTAACTGATTACTAAAGTAGTTATTTACTATCGGGACTTAAGTGTATATCAAGATACGATATTAATCAAGTTAGAATTATATTATATGAGATTTATTGATCACTTGAGAAATAGTATGAAAAGTTTGACAATGTGATTTTGTCCCGTGCTATAAGCAAAATAATATAGTAAGTGTATATCATGTTATTATTTACTTGTATTTTGATTAAACTATTGGGCTAAATGCCACTCATGCGAAATTATCATGGTTATTAGCCTTTCCGCTTGGTGGTCTTTGACATGGTTTAACAATGTCATCATGGAATTTATTTAAGATGCTATGTAATGTTAATGATGTTTATTATTATTGCTGTTACCACTGTCACCGTCTCTGCTGCTCCTGTTGAGGAGAAGAAGGTAAGATTTTAGTTAAAAAAAGCTGTTGCTATTGTTGTTGAATTCGGTCTTCTGTGTGTTAGTTGTCTAATTGGCATTTTTTGGTGCAATTTTTACAGCAAGAACCACAAGATGAGAGTGATGGTGATCTTGGATTCAGCTTGTTTGATTAGGGGCACTTTCAGTTTCTCCCTCTTTCTCCTTTTGCTTTTGCTCCCCTTGCATCTATTGTTCTCAGTTTCTCTACTACTAATGGAATGGATTTTAATGCATACTTGTGGAATTTGATTTACATTCTGCATTTATGAAGACTCTAGATTTTTATGAACTCACTTCTCTTGGATTTTTGTCTTCTTCTATTGAAGGCGTATATAAGGATTACCTTAAGTATTTCCATGGTACTCAAAGAAGCATAGTATACGAATACGATATGACACCGGACATGACAAAAAAAATATAAAATGTTAAAAGATGATGGTTAGGAAAATCTGAAATGAACAATATTTGACATGGGACACGATACATATGAGATGCAAAATGTCCATGCTTTCTTGATGGTTCTAATGGTAATAATGAACGATAATACGAAGGGAAAATATTTCCACAGTCCAAAATTAGACACATGTTTCACAAAGCCTTGTTTTTTCCAGCATGGTCTTATGACTCTTATCTAAATTTATAGCAAACCATTTATACTAATCTTGAAAAGTGAAAACACCACACCTATAAATAAACCATGTAGTTTAGACTTTAGACCATCACTCCTTTACTGTGATGGATTATCCTGATTTGAATGAATTGTATGATCTCCTTTTCCCTGCAAATCTTTCTGTAACCTTTATTTGGGATAGAATGCAAACTTCACTCCTGCTATTAACAAAGAATGGAAGTAGAATAAGAACATAATGAGAAATGCATGGCTGGAAACATCACCAGATTCATAGAAGCTGAATCTACCTTCACATTGTTGTTCTTATCATGGAGTTGCCACGTTTTCCTTTGCCTGTGGAGCGATTTCTTCGCCATCAATTCCAGCTTCACTGCCAGGAACTCCCAAACTTAGCAGTACTTCCTCCCACTTCTTAGCAGGTCCCTTATCCCAAAAACAAAATTCAGTTAATCTAGTTATGGAGAGAGATTTTATTACAAATTAGTAGCTTCTCAATTGTAAATAATTAAATGAAAATATATACAAGATAAAATCCTGTCATTGTTTTTGCTTTTACTGCCTAATAGAGTATGTACTATCACTCACCTTCCATGAAAGATCTTGTGCCATGCAATTCTGGATCATTTTTGTAAAAGCCGGAGTTCCGTGGACTGCAAGAGCCCTTTTGACAGTCGTAGCCACAGCATCCACGTCGGTAGGATCCACAGCTTCACACTAAATCAAAATATTAAAAATTAAAAATAATGGTTAGTGCATACTAGACTGCTAGTGCTTAAGCTACTATGGATACACTTGCAGATTAAGAACTGATAGCAGGTATTACTTCAACATTGAAGGCGCCCATCTGAAATCCAGTGAAACCTTCTTTAACTGTGTCAACTAATCCACCAGTTGAGGCAACAATAGGTACCTAGCAGGGAAGAATAGAAGTTGAAAAAAAGGTGCAAGATTAAGGGTTAGGGGAAATCTAATGGCGGGAAAAATTCCAAGAAATGAAGGATCGTGGAAAGCGGGATTTATACAGTTCCATAGCGCATAGCTTGTAACTGAATGAGACCACAAGGCTCAAATCTGCTAGGAATCAATATGAAATCAGCTCCGGCAATTATCATATGAGCTAAGGGAACATTGAATTTTGCCACTCCTCTGGCATTGTCAGGGTATGATACTTCCAGTTGCTGAAGCTGCTTTTCCATTTGTTTTTTACCTGTTCCCTGAGACAATACAATAACAGCTTTAAATGAGATTTCTTGATCCTTTATTAATGTAAGAAGGGTTCAGGAAAGTATTCTTTCATTTTTTATACTCACAAGGGCTACTATCTGAACATTCTCCTTAATAAACTGAGGAATGGCTTCTACAAGAATATCAGAACCTTTTTGCTCTTCAAGCCTACCAATGAAACCAATGACAGGAATATTTCTGTCTACTGGCAATCCAACTTCTGCTTGGAGGGATTCTTTCGAAAGAGCCTTTCCTTCCAATACCTAAGTATAGGAGGTTGTTAATATCTTGAAGGTATCTTTTTTATGAGACATGATGCAATTTAGAGATAATCTTATTCTTAAAAACAATCCTTACAGTTGCAGCAGTGTATTTGACAGTTATGTATTTATCGGTGGACGGATTCCACTCTTGAACGTCCATGCCATTCACAATTCCAATAATGCCAGTTTTGCGAAGGATGTTGTCCAACTCCACACCCTTATCCGGACCTGACACTAGTTCTTGAGCATAGTATGGACTAACAGTTAACACCAGGTGTGATTCTATGATTCCAGCTTTCATCCAATTGATTTTCCTTCCAATTACTGGTTTAACATGCCTTCAAATTAGAAGAACAATATAAAGTAGTTAAATTTTGTAATTATATATGATGGCCACAACTCACAACTGATGAAAAACATACCCATCGAGGAAGTCAAAGGAGCTTTTAAATTGGTCGGGGAGGTTGAGAAGTGAAAAGTCAGCGAATGAGAATCTGCCTTGGTAAGCAATGTTGTGGATACAAAACACAACCTGATAATAGCAGCAACCACAAAGAAATTTTGAGGAGCTCGTGAGTTGATTATGAATGCCAAATTAGGTAAACAATTAACATTAGCAGTACCAAAAACCAGTATGATTTAGACCTACTCGGGCGTTCGTAAAGATGCCCAATGGTTGGTACAAAGTTTTCAAGTAGCAGGGGAGAAGGGCAGTGTGCCAATCATTAGCAATGAAAATAACATCTTCTCCTGCATAATAAAATTCAAAATGTCATGCTTAACAAATCTTCTGATGTTAGCTTTGAAGAGTTTCATATGTGATCTTGGTCCTTACCATATGGTCCAGAAAAATATTTACTGCCCTTGAGATTGAGAACCCTTGGTGCTAGCAAAGCAGCCTACAAGATTAATTCAAGGAGAAAAGATAAGGGAAGGACTATTGGGTTAAGAAAAGCTCATATGTATATACAGACATATTAGGCGGTGATATGTTATTACAAAATAGCATATATAACTTAATCCATCCTATAATTTGAATATAGGTAGTATTGTTGCACTCAGAAATGTGAGGTAAAAATCTGAGAACAAAACTCTGGCAACCACAAGAATAATGAAAGAGAACCTGGCAGAACAGGCTGTAACGTAGTTGATTATCTTCGTAATCATCTCCAGCAGTAGGTCCATAGAGTTTGGTTCCACTTTTCCCCCAGACCTTAAAGTTCAAACATTAAGTTTCTGAAAGCAACACAATGAATGAATAGCTGAAAAATAAAGAAACATTCCAACCTTTTCAAGAAATATAGGGTGATCCACAAAGACGCGATCAACTCCTCTTTTATAGCAATGGAAGTAGCGAACTTTTTCTGTCCTATCTCCTACTTTTACCTGTAATTAACAAGTTATTGATAATGGATTTAGACATAGCAGCACACTGTGTGAAAGCTTCCCCTATGAAGATAAAAATCTCGTAAGGATATACCTCAACTATAACACTTGTATCCCATGCATCTTTGTACTGGTCATAACGTGGAGCAATGGTCATAACGCGATGTCCATTAGCCTAGAGAAGGATTAATTAGAGGGAGTCTAGCACTCACTGAACCCAAAATATCCAAATCAGCATATGGCTAATTTAAGAGAAAACATAAAGCAATAACATTAATCTTACTGCCAAAGCTGGTGGCAAACCTCCAAGAACATCTCCTAACCCTCCAGTTTTGCTCCATGGACCAACCTCAGTTCCGACAAAGATCAAATTCATGCCACATATGATGATACCTTTAGGCCTGGCATTCTTGCTTTGAAGCCCTTTCCTCCTAGCTTGTGCTGCATTAACTTTGACTGGTGTTCTATTTAGAAGTTCATCCACTGGATTCAAAATTCTAAGTCCTTTATGAGTATTTGTCTGCTTTAGAGATCGAAGTCCCATTGGTGCAGCTTTTGATTCACATGAGACAGTTAGTCCATGGTGATAACTTCTGGAGACTAAGTTGCTTGAAGCAGTCACTGTTGCCATCTCTAAGACAATTCTGAAAAACAAAGAATCCAGATTACAGTTGAAAATGAATTATTATCAGACAGAACTAGGCATTGCTAAGCATCTTTCTGAAAACTGTAGCCTACCACAATTTATTTTCTTTAATTGATTTTGAATGAAATTATTGTATGCTACTACATTTGCACTAAAGGCAATAGAGAATAAAGTTCTTAGCTAGCAATAGAAATATAAATAAATCCTTAATTATTGTGAGGAGAATAAATATTATGAGTTCAAAGTTCTTAGCTAGCAATAGAGAATAAAGCAACCCTGGCAATACAATTTTTTCATAACTTTCTTCCCGCATTCTTTATTATTGTGTGGAGTTCATGTGGGACACACTAAATACAAAGTGAACTGAAGTGATTTAGTGAACCACACCCAATATAAGAAGGGTGTTAAAGAGAGTATTAATTTTTTTAAAAAAAAAATGTATTGCTACCTTTCTCATACCATATATTCCAGAATGAAAGCCTAAGAAAACATGCTTCTCATAAAGCTGGATCAATTGGAAGGAACATTATTCATTAACATTAAATGAGCAAGAGTCAACTCAGGATTAAAAAATAAATAAAAAAGAGAAGCAGTTAAAGACTTCAAATTTGGAAGTGAAACTAACCAGCCAATGAAGCACACTGAGGGAGAGTTTCCTGGTTAAAGAGTTAACTAGAAGAATTATTATTCTATTCAATGGTTCTAAAGTTCTATTGCTTCTAAAAGTTGCACGTGAGGCTGCAACATTTGTATTGTACACTGCTCCTAAAGTGGTTGGCCTTTGCCTTCCACGTGGCAACCATAGAATGATTCATGTGTCCAGCATCCCTTAGACACCTCAAATTTTGTTAGAGGCTTATAACATTTTTTTTGAGATTTCAGTAGTTTTGTGGGGGCCGGGTTGCTGCTGTTCTTCCTATGAGTAAAATTCGAATATGCCCTTGGGACGAGTACAGCCTTGAGAAACCCTTTTTTTTAATGGAGAAATATGTCTGATTAGTCCATAACTTTGTAAGCATTAGTCAAATTAATTTTTGAGATTATTGAAATTCTAAATTACTTCCCGAGATAGGAACACATAAGTTATATTAATTCTTGACGTTAATGATCCATAAAATCAGCGACTAATTTGACCGATTTCGACAATATTAGAGATTAATTTGATCGATACTCATAAGTCTTTGTTTATTTATTTGGCCAAAACGACGTCATCTCGATCCTTCTGTTAGTCCATATTAAGGACCACAGATCGGTCATTAATGTTAGAGACTAATATGTTTGACGTATTCCTTTCTCAAAGAGCAATTTAAAATTTCGAAAATATTAGGAAGTAAATTGATCGATGCATACAAAGTCGATGATCAATATGACATATTACTTTTCTTTTAATTCATAAAATTAATAACACTATGTTATGTAAGACTAGCGAGACTATATTTTTATTTTCTTGATATGATTTTATGGTTAAAATCAATAACCCCTTTTAAATTTCATTTTCACTTTCTCATATGGGCTAGGGAGTTGTTTCTTTTAGATACTCTTTTGTTCCTGTATATAAGATTCTTTTAGTTGATTTTATGTTAATTAAAAAGGTTAGTTAATTTAGTTAATGAAATTGGAAATATAAATATTTGATATGTATTTTCAAAACTACCTCTATTAATAGTATTGAAAATCTAAAATAATTTAAATAAATAGGGATGTTTACGTAAAGTTTACGTAAAGAAGTAATTAATTATCATTAAAAATTGGTATAAAGTCTTATAAATAGTAACAATATCAAAGTATCAAAAGAATATTATATTTACAAATGAATGCAATAATTTTTTTTTCATCGAGGTATCATTAATCTTTTGTAAGTCAAACTCAAAAGGATAGTTGAATTGAGTTTTATCTCTCGTAGCAAAACATGGCAAATATTGGATAACCAATATTATGATTTTTCTTTTAGTACATACCTTATGAGTTATGAACCATTTTTCTGTTATTTTCTAATAAACATTGTCCATTTTAAATTGCAAACGTTTAAAACGACCATTATATTTTCCAGAGTTGTTTGTAGCGACTCTAGCTAAGCTTAGTTACCAAAACAAAAAAAAAAAAACAAAAAAACAAAACGAAACGAAAGACAAGTTGCGAAAGCAAAAGAAATGAGTGGCAGATAAAGAGTAGAAACAAAATAATGAAGCTTGGCAACATATAAAGTTTCCAAAATTTGCTAACGCCAATGCTCAATTGTGTGTGCCCATTTTTTTTTCTAAAGCACGAATCTTATCATTTACTTTATTTTACAATATCAAATTGGTTCTTTATTTTTTTTTATCATATCAGTCCTTTATGTTTTTTTGCTATCAAATTGATTCTTAAGTCATTGCTCATCATACTTGTCAATATTATACTGGTCCACATTTGCATTGTTCGAGAGAGAAATGATACATGCCCATATTATATTGGTCCACGTAAGATGAACAATAATTCAACGACCAAATTGATAGTGAAAAGAAATATGAGGGACCAACACTACAAGAAAAATGCAAAATAGCGACGGATAAATCCCTCGCCAATCCCTCGCAAAATCGAATTAGCGACTGATTTGCGACGGATTTGCGAGCGATGTGTCTGTCGCGTCTCATTCATCGCTAATTAGCGAGCAAATGTTTCCCTCGCTAATTCCTCGCTAAAATCATGCTTTCGCAAGAGTCGTTCAAGAAATTGATCACACTTATCATTTGGTCGTCGCTAATTAGCGACGAACAGTTCCTCGCAAATCCCTCGCAATTGATTCGGCCGTCGCTAATTAGCGGCCAAAAGTTCCTCGCAAATCCCTCGCAATTGATTGTTTAGAAATTTTGTTCAATTTTGTCGTCAAGCTGTCGCTAATTAACGACCAACAGTTCCTCGCAAAATCCTCGCCGGTGAATTCTATTTGCGAGGGCTTAATCCCTCGCAAATCTCTCGCATATTTTCATCCCTCGCTAATTGGTGACGATTTTTGGAGGATTTTTGCGTCACTAATATTTGTGTTAAAAAGGTTTGCGACAGTTAAAACTGCCGCTAAGCCGGAAAATGAATTTAAAAAAAAAATTGCCGCAAAATGTCCTTCTACCCCTATATCTGTCTAATCCAATATGAGAACTAAAACAAAATAACAAAAAGTTAAATAATCTTCACTATACAAAGTTGATACATAATGTACTTGTCAAAATCTACTATGAAAAATGGGGAAAATTTACGTCAGAGGTGCATTTTGACCGGAAAATTACCGGTTTAGTGTACCTTTTTGTTTAATTACGGGACTAGTGTAACTTTTGAGAAATCGTGTCTGCCAAGCACGATTTCTGTTTGGTTTTTATTTTTTTAATAAAGTAAAGTCGTGCTTCGTAGCAACGACTTCTCTTTTTTTTTTAATTATGCAAAATCGTGGTTACAATCCACGACTTTTATTTATTTATTTTTTTTTATATTTTGATGAAATCGTGGGTGTGAGCCACGACTTTCATTTGGTTTTTTTTAATATTTTGATGGAATCGTGGTTGTGAGCCACAATTTTAATTTTTTTTTATCTTTTAGTGAAATCTGGTACCATCCACGATTTCTTTGTGTATTTTTTTTTAATGTTTTGATGAAATCGTTGATCACATGCACGACTTTTGTAATAATTTTTTTATTAATTAATGAAAATCGTGCTAGGGGTACACGATTTATTCTTACACTGCTTATAAATAAGGGACCCGGTTGGAAGAATTCCTCCACTCATACCTTCCCATACTTCAAATTTCTCTTATTCGACTATCGAAGATTCCAACTTGTTTAGAATATTAGGTGAAAGTATGTATTACTTACTCATATTATATCCCCTCATAATGTTATTTAATAGAAGATTTTTTGGTGTATGTTTAATTTAGTTAAATTGAACTTGAATAATATTATATTAATGTTTAGTTTTTGAATTACGTAGCAGATGTCATCACGTAGTGTTCCTTCTCTAAGAGATATTGTAAGTGACTTTAGTGATGAGGAAGATATTGAACCATGTTCTGAAGAAGAAGAAGAAGAAGTTCAGATAGACAACAATGAATCTATGAATATAACATATGTCACTCCATTGTCATTTTTCTATAATAGTAATTCAGAATATATGCAGGAGGAATATAGAAATCGTGGCAAAAATGTGGAAAATTTAGAGAATGATTTGTGTGTTGGAATGCAATTTGAATCAAAACAAGCAACGGTCAATGCAATTAAAGAATATCACATTAACAATTCATTTGACTATTTGGTTGTAGAGTCTAGACCAGATAGATATGTTGCTCAATGCAAAAATTATGGTGCTGGATGTGAATGGAGAATCCGTGCATCATTCAACAAAAAGCGTGATAGATGGGAGATTAAAAAATTAAAGGGGTGCATACTTGTACTTCTATGGTAATTTCTCAAGATCACGGCAAATTAAATTCATCTTTAATCTCTGACTACATTGTTGATTTAGTTAGTGAAGACCCAAGCATCAAAGTGAAATCATTGATCAAGGAAATAGTTACTCGTTTTAACTATACAGTGACATATAGAAAGGCATGGATTGCAAAAGAAAGAGCTATGACCCAAATTTTCGGTGATTGGGAGGGATCATACTCTTTGTTATCAAGATGGATGACGGCTGCCCAATACTTCGCACCCGGTACAATTGTGAAATATCAGGTATCTCCAAATTTTGTGGATGGTACTGAAGACCCTTGCAATGTTATTCTTGATCGAGTGTTCTGGGCTTTCAAGCCATGCATCGAAGGTTTTCCCTATTGCAAACCCATTCTGCAAGTGGATGGGACATTTTTGACTGGGAAATATCGTGGAACATTGCTAATTGCAAGTTCACAGGATGGAAATAGAAAAGTCTTCCCAGTTACATTTGCCATTGTTGAAGGGGAGACAAAAGAAGCTTGGGAGTGGTTCTTTTATAATCTGCGCACTTATGTAACCCCACAGCCAAATGTGTGCATAATCTCTGACAGTGGCAAGGGACTTCTGGCTGCACTCGGAAGCGAACAAGTAGGATGGACTGATGCATATTCAGTGTATTGCCTTCGTCACATTGGAAGCAATTTCAATAAAGAGTTTCGAGATGCTGAGTTGAAGGAGGAAGTCATTAACATGGGTATGTTTTATTGTTTTAGGTATATTTTAGTTTAATTTACAAATACAAAATAAACAAAGTAATATATATATATATATATATATATGTATTTTAATGAATGTGTATGTTAATTTTATTAGGATATATATATGAGATGCGTCAGCCACGTTTTGAAAGTATGCTTAATGCTTAATGCTTAGAGGAAGAACAAGAGTTGTCACTCAAAGAGTTGAACAAGAAAGGAGAGTTCTACCACCACGTAGAAGAAAAGCACCTCGATGTGGCACTGACTCACATCGAAGACATAGATAAATTTTTTTTTACAATATTTTAAATAAAAAAAATTGTTCTTTGCAACTGTTTTCTATCTTGCTGAAAAAATTTAAATTCGTGTCCTCTAAAAAAATCGTGCATATGATAAAAAAAAAAAATCGTGGATGGTACCAACGATTTCATTAAAAGATTAAAAAAAATGAAAATCGTGGCTCGTAACCACGATTTCATCAAAATAAAAAAAATGAAAGTCGTGGCTCACACCCACGATTTCATCAAAATATAAAAAAAAAAATAAAAATAAAATTGTGGCTAGCAACCACGATTTTCTCTAAATAAAAAAAATAAAAACCCAAAAGTCGTTGCTGGGATGCACGACTTTACTTTATTAAAAAAAATAAAAACCAAACAGAAATCGTGCTTGGCAGACACGATTTCTGAAAAGTTACACCAATCTTGTAAATAATTCAAAAGGTGCACTAAACCGGTAATTTTCCTGTCAAAATGCACCACTTACGTAAATTTTCCGAAAAATGGAAAGCATGTAAGTTGACCCAACAATAAAACAATCTAAAGTCAAGACCCTATAAAATTTGATGGGCAAATGAATTTTCCAGTTGCTTTGTGCAGCCCTTATAATATCTACCAACAAATCTTTGGTTTGTTGAGCTTCAAGTGCTTCATCATCCATACCAATCAGTGGAATCCTCATTGTCAAGATGTGTCCACTATATTTTCTCATCTGCAAAGCCTTCATATCGTTCACTATACAACTCACCTGCATGCTACTGGATAATATACTGTTCTGACTTCCCTCCTCAATATCCCATGTCTCCTCCTATAGTGGATGAAGAGTTTGATCAATGAAAAAAAATGCAAAAGTAAATCACAAAGCACATATCTGTGAGGCGAGACACAAATTACCTGAACAAGTTTCTCTAGACTTTCCATTAGTGACTTCTCTTCTAATTCGACATACACTGTTAAGTGAGATTCAAAGCATGATGAAATTATCCCACGAAAGTTGAACTGTCAAAACAACCGCTAAATGTTTTATCAGGTCTTTCTAAATGAAACACACTAGTAGGAATGAAATGAAAACATATCTGAGAGAGCCATAGCTACGACCAACAACAGAGAGTATAAAAAGATATCAACCTCACATACTTGACTTTTCATTTGGAATTTTTCGATTTTCATCTTTATCACTTCCCTCTTTTCCATTTTGACATGTATTAAAAAGTTTCCACAAAAGTTCAAACCCAGGATAAAAAGATAAGTGGCTGTGAAATCAAGCATATAATAGTCCAACAACTTCCACCAGGATTTCAATTAGAAGGAAAGTTAGAGAAAATAACCTGAACTTGGAATTTTGAAAATTTAAGAATAGTAAGAAGTAACATCATGATATAGCAGATCTTGATTTTTTTGTTCAATAAATGAACATGTAACACAAACTAAACTTTGACTTTTTGGATAAAGAGTTGCATCAGACAGAAATGGTAAAATGGTAAAGAAATGCGAAAATGAAAAACCACAGAAGCAGAGAAACGTGAGGGAAACTAAAAACATGCAACACCCAAAGATAAAACTGCACCTCCTTCAACAAATACCAAAAGAGGAACAGGACAAATCTATTATCGAGGAATTCAGAATTCAAGGAGAGAATCTCCTTCCAAGGGTTTCCCCTCCCAACAGAGAAAGAGCCCTGTGTTTTGACAAATCTAATACGTGCTCCTTCCTTCTTCCTTCTATTCAACTACCGAACCCAACTAATGCTAGCGGCTAGCCTAATTGACACTGCCGCAAGAAAGAATGTGAATATATGGCTTACTTGTTAAGTATCATGAACACTCCACAATGAATGAATGTGACTACAAAAAGTAACCATCCATTGATAACAAATCTGAAATAACATTTTTAAATTGGATAGAAGAACACAAAACGGATCAAATAGGTAGATAGTGGCATGATAAGCACAAAAAATATTAGCAGACCATAAGCAAAGATAACTTACATCAGAGACTCCAACTCTTGAAATCAACTCCCTTCAAGTCTTGATCTTTCTCACTGGCAATAAAGTATTCTTCAAAACCATCTAGCCCTTCAACAAAACACAGCTAAATCCTTAAGTCAACATTAATATGAAATATTATCAAAGGCAAAATACAATCATCCTTTATATCCATTAAACTCATTCGCTTGACATAAGGGAAGTTATGACTCATGCTTTCTGTCATATAGGTATTGTGCAATTAAACAGTACAAAATATTAGAGTTAAAAAAATGAAGTGAGCAAGTGATCACTCTTCTTTGTATGCTTTTTCTCACAAAATGATAGCTTTATCGAGAAAACAACAGAGTAAAAAAATTAAAAGATTTGAAACAAAGCTAATGATATTAAATTACAGGTCTCACAAAATGATAGTTTTTTCTAGCGTATGAATGCCGTGATATGAGCTAATTTACATCATTTTATTGTTAACCAATGCCATTATTTTAGTGAAGGTAAGGACAATAACATATAAATGTTTCAGACAAGTTCAAAGAGAATAAGGAAAAGTAATTAGCATTACAATGAGTTATGAAGTGAATGCAAATCCATTTTCACATATTCATCCCATCCAAGTTCAAAGATGGTTATTAGCAAAAAAATTATTCTCATTAGCAATATGATTAAAAAAAATAAGGAACTAATTTGATAGAAAAGAATAAGATAAAAGACCAAATAAGTAGTTTAGCTTTTTTAAAACCGAGATTTTTATGCTAATTTTTTATTTCTTTGATCCTTAAATAAGATCCTTATTAACACACAACACCATTTTTCCATTGTAAAAATGTTTAGAAGGAGGAAGATGCCTTGTATTAAAATGTGTTTTTTAGTATATGCCTTCAAGCTTATGTTAAGTTAAATTTTATCAGCAAATTTTTATTGAGAAATTAAGTATTTATTATTCTTCAAAAATGAGATATGTAAGTTAAAAAAAAAAAAAAAAGAGATATGTAGTTAGTTTATGAAAACATTATTTTAATAAATTCCATAACATGCATTTTAGGGCAACACTAGAAAAATCGTTTTAAAATCATTCAAAACAAAATGTGAATTTGCCAACCTCAAAATAAGGAATTTTTTTAATAGGCATAAAAAATATCAATTGCTTTCATTGAGAGTTCGTCAAGACCTCCTGCTTACTGTAACATCCCGAAAATCAATATTAAATAATATGATCTTAATATATAAATATCTATTTAAGGATAGGAATAAGCCTTAGAAATTGTACGAGATTAGAAGGGTAGTATGAGGTTAGACTGACCTAGTATGTGAGATTAAGGCCTCGGCCCGATCCCGGCCGAGCTAGATAAGATTGTGTGCTTAGGAACCGAGCTAAAATGGATCCAACGTAAAACCCATTGTCATATCCGAGAACGAAGCTCAGACTACTGCTGTTCCTACAAACCGAGTCAACGTATCCTAGCCGACGTACCCGAGCCAACACATCCTAGCTCTTTCGTGCCAGCTCATGTTGAGCTGTTGACTCTTTGGTTTTCGTACCACCCGTACGGTACTATCTTTCACTTTATGTCACTATCATTGCTTTATGTCCCTTTCAATGCATTATTCATGGCTTCCTCAAGAAGCCAATAAACCCTGTCCACACATTCTAGCTTCCCCAAGAAGCCAATGAATCTTGGCCACACAAATATTTTCCCTAAATGAATAAAAGAAGGCCCAAAACACCACATATCACACTTTGCATTTCTCATTCTCTTCCTCCTACGAATCTCTCTCTTCCTCCTCCAAAGCTTCAGCAAACAAAACCCCAACACTTTCCTTCTCCCTCTCTTTTCACAAAACGGAACCCTCCTCCTCTCTGTTCTCTCCTGTTCCGGCGTCCCTGGACCGTGGTGGTGCTGTGGTGGCAGCAAGGAGGACACAGATTCGAGCGGTGTGAAGCTCACAAGGTCAAGGTCTAGGCCAAGGAAATCATTCTCAAGCTCTCAACTCTTATCTCTCACGGTTTGAGGTAAGGAGTGAGTGTTACCTCTACTTGAGTTTGGGTTTCTAGGGTGTTCATAAAGGGTACTAAGAGGGGGTGTTAGATTAGGAAATGGATCTAGGCTAATGTAGAAAGGAAATGGTAAAAAGGGAAAAAGGGAACTAATAAACGAATTAGAAACTTGAGTTTGAAGTAAGGATGAGTATCGTTATATGCTATATGTTGGTATTTACATGATGGATTGGTTGAGTGTTTTATTCTTATTGTTGTTGCTGTTGTATAAGTGATTATGAACTTTGTGTATAAATGTTTATGAGCATTGATATTTATGATTCATGTCTGTGGCCGAGCTGAGTGACTTCGGGAATGGGTATGAGAAAATGGTAGAGACGGAAAGTAGGGGATAGAGTAATACGGCAGAGACTGAACAAAGTTAATGGAAAGAGGGACCGGTTATTAGGTTTAGCCGAGAGAGGCTGAGCTAAGTAGATAATAAGATTAATGTAAAGGGGAATAAATTCAAGTGTCGAGCCGAGAGAGACCGAGCTAAATAATGGTTGAAAGGACAAGATAAATAAAAGAGAAATGGTTGTGTGATCGGGTCATAGAAGACGCGTACTGGGTGCGTGCCTTGATCGCGTCAGACGCATACTGGGTATGTGCAGCTGTAAGACGGGTACTGGGTGCTCGCAGTTATGATTCACACAGGATTCCGAGAATGGAATCGGTGGGAAGTGGTCCTGGTCATAGCAGACGCGTACTGGGTGCGTGCATTGATCGCGTAAGTCGCCGAGATGCGCCGCTGTAAGACGGGTACTGGGTGCTCGCAGTTATGGACTCTCCTTAACCCCATAGAATGATCGGCGGTAGTGCTCCTGGTCATAGAAGACGCGTACTGGGTGCGTGCATTGATCGCATCAGACGCATACTGGGTATGTGCAGCTGTAAGACGGGTACTGGGTACTCGCAGTTATGGACACTCCAATATTCGACCTAAATGGTGTAAGACATGCACTGGGTGTATGCATCCGAGAAAAGTAAAAGATTGTAAACTATGTGAAAATGGAATAATGAGTAATGACCAAGATAGTGATGGTAATCCGAGGTAAGAGAATGTGAACCGAGGTATAATTAGTTAGGGAAGGATATAGTGATTGAGAATGGGAACCGAGGTAAAGTTAGTAGGTAATGAGCAAACTGGTTTATAATGTGAGCAGAGCTAGATGAGATGGTAGGATGTGAGCCGAGTTAGATGAGATTGTGTGTATGTGAACCGAGCTAATGTTGATACATGCATGAAATATATGGGCTTGACTACTTGTTATTTATATGATATTTGACTACTTGTGTTTGGCTTGGTAGTTCGGTATGTCATTTTAGAAACTGCTTATTTAAGTTCTGTGTAATGCTCACCTCCTTACCATTTTTCAGGTACTGAGTCCGAGCAGACGCAGTCACCGGCCGAGCAGGTTCACTCTCCCTCACAGGGAGAGCAAGTCATTTAGTGTCTGATAGCTGATGGGGTCTCGGCCAGTTGGGCCGAGCTAGAATATTGTTTTGTATTTTGACAAACTGATGTACTTAAACGCATACTTTATGTATTTGATGTATTTAAGTCTTCCGCTTTGTTAACTCTGATGTTTTTGGTTATTAATGAAAGGAAACATTATTTTGGCAACTATCATATTCATATTAAAAGAAATTTTTAAATCCTAATTTTGGGGTAATTAAGGGTAATTATTATATAGGGTGTTACACTTACTAAATGGGTGCTCTAACCAACTGAGCAAAGAAAGCAAGGTATAAAATTAATATGTGATATATTTATTTAATTTATGCATTAGCAAAATTTGGTTTTTGATCAATATTTTCATGATGAGCTAAGGTAAAGCATTCTATGAAATGATGATTTTAAGATTTAACCTCTAACCTCGCAAATTGGGCAATCACTTTTGAATCAATTACATCCATATTACTAAAACTCTTAAACTTATAAAACTTTGAAACATCAATTTTTTAATCTAAAAAATTTAGATTACGTTACAATCGATTTTTAGCCAAATATATTGTTCAATTTGTTGCCATGTTGTTTGGCTAACAACTTTTTATCATCATAAACAACATTTTCCCTTAACTAAAGTTGAACCAACCACCAACGTGGATTGGGACGAGTGGTAAGTAGCTCGGTCTCGCTTAAGCAAAGTCTCGGGTTTGATTTCTTGTGAATGCTGTAACACCTCGATTTAGTAACTTGAATTTCTTTTTATTTAGTAAAAATCTGAGAAATTTTTTTTTCATTAGTGACATGGGCATGAAGTCATCTTGTAGAACATTTTTTGTTCAACAACATTTCAATTATCAAATAAATCATTCATGTCCCACATCACATGTCAAGTTCCAAATCGAGATGTCACCAACACCGCGCTTTGAAACCCAACTTATCAATCATAAAAATCATCAAAATACTATTTCAAATATCAAGTTTGAAAACGTTAGTGTCACATGATATCCGAGTAAAGTTATCAGAGTCTACCTGAACCAAAATACAGCACCACAGCAGAACATGGTAGACACTGAAAAGAACGAATGACCCTCATCCTTAGAAGTTGCAGCTGGTGCCTCCTCTGAAAGTGATCCTTCCCCGTCCATAGGTCCACCATCTAATTGGTCGATAAAAGACCGATAGGAACAGACAACAGAGAAACAGAGAGTGTCAGCTCTTTTGGGTGGAAAGCCGACGATGTGGAATTACAACAGGCAAACACATTAAGATAAACAAATAAATAACAACACATCAAGCATACATTTACATTTCATCTTTCCAATTATCATTTCCATTAATACCATATATCGTTATCATTATCATCATCTATCATTTCCACTTTTTCTTCTCTATTGGCATTCTCGCCTTAAATCCAAGTCTTTCCTTTTGACAACATTCAAATTCCTTTCTTTGCCCGAAGGTTCCGTTGATACCCACACTTTTCACAAGTCTGAACCCATGGTTGTATTTTATTTTATACGCTTTTCTTTTCAAGTTTTATTGAAGCGCGTTTATCGATGACAGGGGTTTAGGGAAAAGTTGCAACAGCCCGATTTTCGTAACTTAAAAATAACCAACTTTGTTCATTTAGGTTACAAAAATGAGGCAATTTTTTTTAAAACATTATTGGAGTGTTCGAAACCATTGTTAAAAAGTTCTTGGTGTTCTCAACACCCATTACCGAAAACCGAGTTGTTACTAAATCAAAACTTATTTACTGGAGTTTCCAAAAACATTTAGTAGGAAAAACGGTTTGGTTCCAACTCAAAGTAGTTCTCCTCGTGACATCAAAAGTATTTAAGCATTCCTCAACAATAGTGCTCTTACATTTCTTAAACAATAGGGCATGTTCCCAAAATGGGCTGAATTACATACTTAGTTCAGCACTTAGGTAATCCTTAACTCAAAGCACTCACAAAGCCTAACTACTCACACTATCCCTAAACTTTCCTATTGAAAGCAAGCGGGCGTAGCTCCTTTTTCTTCTCACGCCCTTTCTTCGCTCCTGAGGTTGTGGTCTTCTGTGTGGTGGTTCCCTCATTGGCATAGGGTTCCATCACCACTCCTTCTATTGTCGTAAGGTTCCTCCGCTTCTCATAACGTGCCTTCTCCTCGTAGCTACTGAATCCTCGTACGGTGACTTGTCCCAAGTGCGGCTCCAAATTCGCTCCACTTAGTTGATGTTCCGGATCTGAGATCACGATCTCCGTGTCGCCTGTCCAAGCCCAACCGCATGGGGTGTGCTTCCAACCTCTCCCATGCTTATTCCACATGGAAATCTCCATACAATACTTCATCTGCCCGTTGAGATACCAGCAGCACCGATATGCCAACGAACAGGAGAGAGTAAGCGATCCGAACGACGCATCGTCGACGGTGTGGGATTACGATAGGCAAGATACCAGGACCAAACAAACACACAATACAATATACATGCACACAACAACCAAACATATTATCGACATCATTATCATTATTATCTTACATTATTAGCATTATTGTTATCCTTTTTCATTTCTTTCTTACTTTCACATCTTATGAACATTCTTTCCTTTTCTCATTCATTTTCATTTCATCACTATATTTTCTTTTCCTCCAGTCTTATCAATTCATAACCTCTGGTGATTGGGGAGTGTTAAAATATCCTCAAAGTATTCATTTCGATCTCGGCTATCACTCACGTCTACATCTCCTCGGTCATCCACCCCACCTAGTCGGAAGCAAACAGGAGTACAGGACCTTTACCGTGCGGGCACGACAGTTGTCTCACAATCAATTGGTCCCAGACCAGGAGGACTACACCCTCAAATCATATCATATCAATTCAATTCATATATAATCATGGCACACTGTCTCAACTCACAGTGTCAAACAAGATGCCCCACTCCAGTCCCTCTCACTGTTCTAGATTTGCAATCTAGGGGGCGACAGTATATTTCTAGTGGGCCCACAGAACTTACCACGGCATTGGACCCAGTCCCTACCACGTTCGTATGCCACATGTGGAGTTCGTTCTGCCTAGAAACATACTCTAGACTTCTTGACGTTTCACCGTCATCGTCCTCCCCTAATGCAATCTCCTCCTGAGTATCCGCAGATACCCATGGTTCCTTCCTCTCCACTACTTCGCACACTCACACCTCACCGCGTATGTCTTTTAGAGTCTTTTATCTTATTAATTATCCTAACGGTCGGCCCATCCTTCGTGCAACCCTTCAATGAGTCCCCGACCACTAACTTGGCACAATCCTTCACTCATCATTTCTCACATAGCACAGAGCTGGGATCACCTCAACAAACTCGCATTGCAATCTTTCTCAAAATTTCTATTTCAAAAACTTTCACAAAATTTCTTTTCATAAGCTTTCACAAAAACATAGTTTCCACAAACTTTTTCTCAAAATGTTATTTCATAAGATTTTCTCCACAATATCATTTCAAAAAGACTCTCTTTAAATATCATTTCAAATACTTTATCAAAAAGATTGTTTCCCCAAAACTTTCCTCAAAAATACATCTTTTCACAAAACTCTTTCAAAAAGATTGTTTTACAAAACTTTTCTCAAGACATATCTTTTCACAAAGCTTTTAAAAGAAAATCTCTTTTCATAAGCCTTTTCAAAAATCTCTCTTCACAAACCCTTTTTTCAAAAATCTCTGTTCACAAATCTTTTTGAAAATCTCTTTTCACAAATCTCTTTTTTTTAAAACCTTTTTTCAAAAACCTTTTTCGAAAATTTCTTTTCACACCTCTTTTGCAAAATCTCTTTTCAAAAATCTTTTTTTCAAAAATCTATTTTCAAAATTTTTTTTCAAAAATCTCTTTTCAAAAACCTTTTTCAAAATCACATTTTTGCTGAGCGCTAATGGAGGAGCAAGCTCAACTCAACACTAATCTCAGTCTAAAACAAAAACAAAGGAGCCCAGCTCCGCTCAAATCACATCTCATATCCACATCCACATTCCTTTTCCCCCAGCTCTGGCTAAACCTCATAACTATCATTCACTCTTTCCCCAATCTCAACTCTTTCTCTCTTTTCAAATCTGTCTTATCATTATTCTTTTCTCATACTTATAGCTTTACTTTCAATTTATTACTTTCACAACTCATTCCTTTTATTTTCATTTTCTTATTCAGGACGTAACAAACGTCCCTCAGCGTATTACTCATACTAATCAACTGTGTTAAATCTCATCAAGCATAATTAAATAAAGACATAAAAGCATACTATCAATCACACACTCATCACACAATAGCAATGTGGCCTTTGTCACCTTCGTATAAGTGGCCACACAACACAAACAATTGCCACTTATACTACTGACTCCGAACCACTTAGTTCCGATCTTTGAGATGATACGGAACGTCCTAATATATCACCTAACTACCACGGTGTCTTAGGAAAGCTTCTCTCTCACCTGAAGTCCAGCTATTAAGTGCGTACCGCCACCTCGGATCCTTTCTGCTGCCAGCTGCCCCAATCCCTCGTCTTTCAAATTCATCGTACTAAATAAAATACGCTCAAGTTATTAACTCGTATTAAGAAAATCTTTTTCATAACTTAGACACTTCTCATTCCTCGTCGGAAGGCTTAAAACATAATCGTTTTCTTTCAAACAACTTTAATATTTTCTAATACCTTAAGGACTTCAAAACCATTTGAAAACGTCCTATAAAATAATTTAAACCATTTAGTTAGGTTGCTGGTCCGTCTGGGACAGCACCTTAACCATGTTCGAAAACACCGAAAAATTCGCCGTTTTCAATCCGGTTTTTTCTTAAATTAAATATCACTCGAAAACTTTACTTTAAATCACTTGAACACATTTTTAAAGTTAAAAGACAATTTTAAATAATTCTGGACAGCAAAGGATCATCCCATAAAATCACTTTATTTGAAAACATCATAAAAACATTTTTTTTATTTCAATTATTTCTTTGACTCAAAGTTGACATTTTAAAACGCAACTTTCGATTAAAAACAAACCTTGGATAGCCATAAACACAATTTAAAGACCTCAAATAAGTCAAAGGAAATTTTCTTAAAACCAACTTATTTCAAAACCATTTACACACTCAATTATTTTTGAAACATAAACTAGCACACAATCACAACAACACTCAAATGAATTAAATCATACAAGTAATTGATTAATCATTTAATTATAATTCAAAAAAACATTTAGACATTCACATACTCAACAAGCAACGCAAAATGAACCATTTAATCTAGGTATGAATCAAACACTTATTCACTTAATCATTTCCTAAATATTTTCATTTTCGTAAAGTAAAAACACTTAGGCATGCATAGATTCACAACCACATTGAACTAAAGATTTAAGTCAGACACATTTATTTTGTTTGCTTTAAACAACTTTATTCTTTTCAAAAATCCTCATGTACATTTTATTTCATGCAATTAAATTTCCTAAATTTATTTACTCTATATGGCCGAATAAAATTAAGGAAAACAAGTTAAGAATTCACACATTCCAAACACATAAATCAACTTAATTCATTTATGTCCTTTATTTTTCAAATCAACACCGATTATAAAATAAGTATTCACAACACAATTTCAAACAATTTATTTTAGCATAATTTCTCAAAACATAGTTATTGTTTTTAAGTCACTTCATTGAAAAAGAGTCCTAGTCTAGCTAGCATGTGGAGGCCGAATATCATCATGGTCAAAGCAAGATTTTTGGTTCACTTTTTCAATATGTAAAAACACAAGGTCCTTAAATCAAAAGAAATTATCATGCATGTGTCCTTTTTCATGTAGATAAAACATGATTTCCTAACTCTAGACTTAGACCGAATGCTCATCACCATAGATCAAAATTTTATTTTCAAATCTTTCACATGCATGCACATAGAACATGAATCAAGACAAAAATCTCTTTTCAAAAACTCATTTCTTTTGGTTCTTTTACAAAACCGTGATGATCCTTAAGAAAATAAAATCTTTTTATTCAAAAACCACATGCATGGACCTAAATCTTATAGATCAAGTCATGGAATCAATCATATTGGTAAAAAAATCATTTTGATGAGTAGAAAAAGATCAAAACCGTGACATACAAACATAAGGATTAAGACTTTTTAAAGATAAAAACCAAAGATCAAAGCCTTATCAAGATCAAGACCAAAATCAAAACATTTAAACAACTCAAATCAACTTTTATAAACATGAAACAAACATGCAAGAACCTAAATCAAAATAAAAAGCATCATGACCTAGTTCCCTAGTCATGACCGAACCACAAGGTTTAAGATCTAGTGTTTTGTAAGTTTATTTATCCTTAGAAATTCAAGATCAAGGTTTATTTAACACATGCATGGACTCAAATCGTCAAGATCATTATCAAATCAACATGCAACATCAAGGATCTCAATATCATTATTAGGCAAGTTTAGATCATTCATTTTATTTACCAAATAAACTCATAAACACATTATAGTTCACGGTTTTAAGAAGGAAAGTTCAACACACAAAGAGACACACTTTAAACTTTATAAAAATTTCATCAAACCTTTAGATCTAGATGATTTAGTTTGAAAAGCTTTAAGATCTTTCATGAAAACCTTAATCAAGTTATAAAGTCCGTTGATTAGAGATTTACATGTTATTCTTAGCTTTGAAAATTCACGATCAAGCACAAATACACTTGTACTCATCATTTAAGCTTTGAAAAATTAACATGCAAAGAAAAAGAAGAAGAAAAATTACAAGATAAAAGAAAAATCTAACTATTACAATTTTCCTCCATGGTTTTCGAACTACCCACCAATTCAAGGTCTTCTAGCTTTTATCGTCTTGGTTCTTCAAAGAAAGGCTTAGGTTTTTGGACTTGGTCTCCTTCTCCTTCTTCCTCTCTAGCTCACGGCCTCCCCCCTTTTCTTTGGGTGTTGAGAGCTTGATTTTGCTCTTCAACAAATGTGTTTGGAAAGTGAAGGAAATGAAAGAAGTGAATGGGAAAATGGGTGAAATGAACTAAAGACTATGGCTTATATAGGCAACTTACTATTCCCTCTTTTACCCTTGTAAATTCGGCCTTAGGTGAGCAAATGGGAGGGGCAACTTTGGCAATTCAATTTGTTGCATGGGTGGAGGTTATCAAGTTTAAAGGGACAAGGTAGAGTGGATCAAGGGACTAGGTTCCTTTAGGCTTAATTATCCATTAGTTTCTAGTTAGGGTTTTCTACTCATTTAGTTTGGTCATGGTTAGGACTTAGCCTATTTGGTTCCTTGTCTAACACTTAGGAAAATTCTAGGCTTTCCCCCACATACGTACACATACGTTACACACACATATATACACATATATACACGTGTCACACACCTAAACACACTTTCATGCATTATTATATTTTCCTACTAATTAAATTTTCATGTAATCCTAAGCATATACATACATACTAAAACCGTGCACACATACACACATATGAATAGAAAATAATTATTTTTTTTCATTATAAAATGACTCATACAAAAATCACAAATATCAAACACATAGATTTTTCAAAAAACTCAATTTCTAAACTTTTGCCATTATCTCAGGAAATCATTTCTTTAAGGTCACTTATTACCTTGAAAACGTGAATTAGGAAATTTATTTAAGAAAATATTCTTTCAAAAATACTTTTCTCAAAAATAGATCTCTTTAGTATTTTAAATTAATACGAGGAATTCGCGGGGTGCTACAAAAGTCATCGAGGAGTTGGGTTAGCACACATACATCTCCTCCAATCCACCCAAACCTAGTCGGAAGCAAACGGGACGTACAAGAACCTTAACCCACGCTAGTTGAACAGTCGAGAAAATCAACAACATATAAATATGTATGTCAACGCCACAACCGTATGGGTCGACCATTATGACAATTAATATTTTACGCGATACCGCAAGGGCCCAACAACCAATCGACTGCCCGCCTCGTTCAGGTTCCCTCTCACCGTTTCGAATTTGATCAAGGGGGCGACAGTACTTTTCTAGTCTCGAGTGCAGAACGAACTACGATCCCTAGGGTCTTAAGGCCCGATCACTTATAGACTAGTTCTGCCTAGAAAAGCACCCTAGGCTACTTGACGAGTCACTGTCATCGCCCTCCCCTATCTCAATCACATGCCTGAATATCCGCAGATAGACAGGGTATCTTCCTCTCCACTACTTCACGCGCATCTCTCCGCATTATTCAATGTCTTTTAAAGTCTTATTAGTGTATTATTAATCCTAATGTTCGGACGAGTCACCCTTGTTCATCCCTTCGGTGAACCTTGCCCTCTAATCGAATCTTTCACATTAATCTTTTCAACAATACTTTACTTAACATATCAGGGCTGGGACACACGGGCATACTGCACACGTGGCCAGCACAAAGCTCAACCTGAAAAGCACAAAATCAACCTTAGTGCACATCAGGGAGATTCACTTTCACGTCTCCATAATTTCCACAACAACTCATTCTTTCCAATGCACTTTCTGTACAAGTCCACTTTACTTCCATTATTTTAGCAATCTTTTTATCTTAGCCGAATTTTGCCTTTATTAAATCCTTTCAATACTTATCATGACATTTCAACATTTTTACATCATTTTTATCAGCATAATCAATCAAACAAAGCAGCATAATATATATAGCATGAATACTTTCAATTTCAGATAAAACTCAACAGGCATAAATTATTAGATCATACCATTCCATCATCATAAATAGATAGCATCATGTCATAATATTATAACAAAAAAGATGTCTTAGTCATGTGTATAAGCGGCCATACACACACAATCAACTACCGCTATACGATTGACTCTCAGACCCCACGTTCTGGCTTTTGAGATGGCCAGGAACATCTTAACATGTCACCTGCATACCACAGTGTCTTAGGAAAGCTGCTCTCTCACCTCGAGCGCCTACAGAAATCCAAAGAGTCCTTATGGGTGCGATCCTCCGACACACGTCATCAATTGACACCTTCTACATTTTCAAGATAGACATTATATATTAATATCATAATTCAAATCAAGCATCAGGTCCAAAATTAAAATTTATCCCTTGTAAACTTAAGTTAAAATCCTTCGGGTAAAGTCAAAACAAAAGCCTTTCTCAAATTCGTTCCAAAACTTTTAAACACTTTTAATCCCTTAAAACCATCGTGAAACAATTAACAAAATTATTTTAGATAAATGGGTTAGTGGCTGGTCCACCTTGGACAACAGCTCGTTCGGACCCGGAAACATCGAAAAACTCAAATCTCTCGATCTATCTTTTACTATAATTTAAAATACTTAAAACCGATGCTTTAAATACTTGAAAACATTTTTGCAACTTGAAAACACAAGGATTAAAATTCTGGACAGCGAAGGAACAAGTCCATAAATCACTTTTCGCGAATCCGAAAACACCGTAAAAGTACGTTTTACTCCACATGACTTTTTAACGCAAGACAAACACTTTATCACCCTATAATTCAAACTCTAACGCCAAAGATAGAGCTTGGGAAGCCACTAAACATAACCAATATTTCCAATTAAATCAAATCAACCAACTCAAAATCAATTAATTTCTCATAGGCTAGTTATGTAATCAAACACTTTTCAAACATTGATTTAAAATGCATACAACATACCACACTTAACAAATCAAATCACATAGTCAAGTTAGGAAAGTAATCACACAGCCAACTAATTATTAGCAAGTAGCACTTAGGGCAATTCATTTTAAATCCTAAAATTAAACACTTGGACCGAACATAAACAACATACAATTAACTCTTTCAATTTCATTTTCACATAAATTAAACACACTTCAAACAACACTTAGCATTTAACAAAATAAATTCCTCTTCTCATCATCTTGTTAAGGCTGAATCATACATCAAGAAGGGACTAAGATAAATTTATTTTCTAACATCTCCTAAAGCACTTAAATAAACATTTTTCAATCAAACTTAATCATACAATCAATTAGCTAGCTTGAAATCAAGCACGTAATCAATTCAAAACAATATAACTTTCATACCCCTACACCTAAACAATTTATGCATAGTCAAATAAACAAACTGTTTTCAATCCCTAGACTTATTCTAACCGAACCGTGCATTCACTTAGTTCAAACAACTCAAGTAGCATGCCTTGAATCTACTTAGAACAAATCATGTCCCACAAGTATGCAATAGAAACCAACAAATTTTCACAGCCACATGTTTATTCAGATAAAACCGAAACTGGGGAAATGAATTAGCTAGGGCACTCACAATTTCGTAACACTTAGATCAATTAAGTCGTACGACATGCAACCCTCTTTATCAAAATAAAAATAAATCTTATACACCTATTTAATCATATCCAAGTATCAAAATCAAAGTGGAAAGTCCATCCAAGATCATAAAAGAGATATGCAAAGCATCAAACGCATCAATATATGTCAAATAGGGCATTAGGTCGGATACGGGAAAAACAAGAGGGTTAAAATTTAAAATTACATCAAAGCAAAGAATTTTAGTCCCAAATTCTGCAACTCATTAAAAACATAGCAAAGTTTATCGCATAAAATTTTCAAGCCATTAAGACTTTCAGAACACAAGTTTTCACCCAAATTTGCCACAAAAATCCAGTCAAACCTGTTGCAGTCAGAGGAAAACATGTAATTATCAAAAATAGAAAACTAACTCCAATTGACACAAAATTTGATACAGGACATCTTTACACATCCAAGATCATCTCATAAAAATTCTAAGATTATTTGGAGTTGTCTAAGCCACACTTTTTCAATTAAATTCCTCTCTTAGTCTGAAAATTCTGAACTGGATTGCTCACTATTTTGCATTTAATAAAAATACCAAATCAACTCCAAACAACCTCAAATTTCATCGAGAGTCTCCTCACATATGTGAGGTCTTGCTATAAAAATTTCAAGTCCATTGGAGTAGTATAAGTTTGAAAATTCATCTCACTTTCACTCCGAAAAACCCGTTTTTCCGAAACCATTTCCATGAAAACAATTCTTTCAAAATTTGTAAACTAAACATAAAAATCTTACAAAAATTCAGAGGTATTCAAATTAGTCTTACCAAAACAGTAACCAAACCTCAAGTTCATTAAACATGTGCAAGTACTCATTCATTCAAAACTTTTACACTTAAAACCTTAAGTTTCCATCATTAACATCAAGCAAACCAATAATTCAATAAAACACTAAAACAATTCCTAATCAATTCTAAGCCTGTAGAATACATTCACACGACACTTAGCATGCAACAAAATCAACTTCTTCTCTAATGATCATGTAAAAACCGAATGGTGCACTCTTCATGAACCAAAAATCAATTTATTGGCTAAGATTCCCTAAGGCACCTAATAAAGTATTTTCCTTAACAACTTCAACATATAATTACTAACTAACTCCAAGCTGAACATATATCACATAATCCTTCCAAGATGTGGTGGACCGACCCTCGGTCATACCCCTATCATAGCTAGTCGACCAGACTAAGCCATATAAAGGACCGTGTCTACACAGGTCGAGCACATTTCAGAGATTCACCTTAGTGGACTCGGACCGACCACAGGGACTTTACCCCTTGAGAGTCCAAGCTACAGGCGCGTGAACTCAACTTGCCACAAGGATAAGGCCCTCTAATACAGGATAAGGATGAATGACTCATCCCCCTATCCTCTAAGGGCCACGTCAGCCTTAATGGACCTCCGTACAGGCCCATAGGGTACAACACCACTCCCCCTATAAATAGCTGTCTCCAGCTAGGGGCTCAGGTACGTTCCCTTACTCCCTAATTACTCACTTGCACACACCAATGATTGGGGAAACCCTAGTTATCCCAACTGGATATCTAGTAAGCCTAAAAGATCATACAGTAACTTTAGATCATACCCTAGTTCTCAGGTCATCCCTGATCTTTGAGCTAGCCACAAATCTTGGACACTACACAAGACAATTAAATTTTTATGCCCATTCACTAAATCAAAAAGGGCCAAATTAACAACACACATACATAAACCAAAATTTGCAACTCTTTAACAATTGGACTAAAATAATTACTTCAAAGCTTCAACATACATATTTTCTTGAGAGAAACAAAAATCACCTAACTACTCTTACATACATTGACCGAATATACATTAGCAATGAACACACAAGTTTCAAATCAAGCTATCATAGGCATACACCCTAAATTCAATCCATATAACCCTCATCAATAACCAAACCAAGACAAATTAATCCAACAATTTATTTTCACTTTTAAAAAAATCGAATAATAAGCTAAGAACCTAACAATTTTAATTAATATCACCAACTTGATTAGCTTTGTCTAATTCAGTTAAAGGTGATTTATGATGAGAGGGAAGTATCAATTGAAGACAAAGGAATTTTATTATGAAATAGAAATGAGAGGAGAGAAGTGGTGAAGAGAGATTATAGGAAGAAAATGAGTAAATTTTGTAATTGTTTGATACGAGAAAAAATGTGAAAAGATAGAAAAAAGAGAAAAATTGAGTTTTTTTGCTTGTATTAGGTTGAAGAGAGAAGTGAGATGTTAGAAAATAATAAATTTGTCAAAAAACAAGTATGATCTTATTTTATATAATAAAAATAAGTATATTGGTCAAAAAATAAGGAGATTTGAATATATATTAATCAAGAAGTGATACATGGTTACATGTGAACACAAATTTCTCTCTCATCCTCTCAACAAAGGAGGAGGGAATTTTTTTTTTGGATAGATCCACTTATTTTTCTCCCTATCCCATTTTCTCTAGTCAAACAAATAAAATTCTGTATTTTCTTTCTATTTTATTTTTTCCAAAATCTCTTTTTCATGTGATCACATTTAGTTCCCGAAAAAATAAAGACCCAAATTAATCTTTGAAAAATTTGTTTATTGGACAATTTTGTTCTTGAAAAAATAGCCACCAAATAGTTCCTAAAGTTTTATTCCATGAGGCAATTTGGTCCCCTAAAATAATTTCGTGGGACAATTTAATCTCTAGAAGTTTGGACTAAATCGAGTGAAATTAGAGGTATTGATTTGGGTTTATCGATCAGGTTTATCGAGCAAGTTCAAATCGATATAATTGATGCCGACCTTACGTGAAGTCAAAATTTTCAAGGACCAATTTGTTTCATAGAAAAAAAACATTAGGAACTATTTGGTAACTTAATTTTTTTAAGAACCAAATTTGACTATGAAATAAAAAAATAAAAATAAAATAAAACTTAATTTGGACTATTTTTTTTAGCGAGCTGTGTAAAATAACATACTCTTGACCCTCCAGCGAGAAGGCAAAAAAGAAAAAAAAAGCTCGCTGAGGGGTCAACGAGACATGTAAAATACATAGCTCGCTGATGGGCTGTATTTTTTTTTTTTTTTGTTTTTTTAAGTCTCGCTCAGACTCCAGCTAATGTGTTATAAACCCAAAAAAAAGGGCAATTTCGGGTTTTGACAAAAAAAGGGGGTCAAGTGATTAAATTGGGGGTTAATAAACTAAAACGCATGAAAAAATTCAGGGACCATTTGGGCCTTTGCTCCACTAGGTAAAAGGAGGAAAAAAAAAAACAAAACAAGGGTTTTAATTTATTGACCCCCAATTTAATCACTTGACCCCTTTTTTTGCCAAAACCCGAAATTGTCCTTTTTTTTTTTGGTTTATAACACACTCGCTGGGGTCTGAACGAGACTTAAAAAACAAAAAAAAATACAACTCGCTGAGGGGTCAGCGAGCTATGTATTTTACATGTCTCGCTGACCCCTCAGCGAGCCTTTTTTTCCTTTTTTGCCTTCTCGCTGGAGGGTCAACGAGTGTGTTATTTTACACAGCTCGCTGATCCGTCAGCGAGCTATATTTTTTTTTAATTTTTTCCCTTCTCGCTGCACCTGCAGCGAGATTGTTCACTGTTGCTTTATGTTATGCTTATGCATGTATTTTAATTAGGCAAGCTTACTTCGGTGACTACTAGATTAACCGGTTATTTGTAATAGAACACGATAAGTTTTATAAGGCATCAAGGCTAACATTCAATCCACTTTAAAATCTTACAAACAGTTAAAAGGTTTGACATAGATGTGCTAAGATCATTCCTTGAAAATAATGTTAGACCAGCTGAAAGAACTTGCCAATTAAAATACATGCATAAGCATAACATAAAGCAACAGTGCAATAAATTAAATTGAAGTAAGCTGGGCATAAAGCAACAGTGAACAATCTCGCTGCAGGTGCAGCGAGAAGGGAAAAAAATTAAAAAAAAAATTCGCTGATGGGTCAGCGAGCTGTATAAAATAACACACTCGTTGACCCTCCAGCTAGAAGGCAAAAAAGGAAAGAAAAAAAAAGGCTCGTTGAGGGGTCAGCGAGACATGTAAAATACATAGCTCGCTGACCCCTCAGCGAGTTGTATTTTTTTTTTGTTTTTTAAGTCTCGCTCAGACCCCAGCGAATGTGTTATAAACCCAAAATAAAAAGGACAATTTCGGGTTTTGGCAAAAAAAGGGGATCAAGTGATTAAATTGGGGGTCAATAAATTAAAACCCCAAAACAAAACTGGGAAGAGCTTCCACTATGTAGGTGTAGGTTAGTTACTGTCGTTTCCTTGTTGGGTCTGTGAATTTGGCATTTAAAAAAAAAAAAAAAAAAAGCCGCACACTGCACTCACTCCAATCACAACGCCAACGCCATTCCATGGAGCTCGATCACCTCTACTCCTTTCTTCATTCACCCGATGACGATGACATCACCGATCTCCCTCACCGCTCCATCGACGAAATCCTCAACGACTGCGACACCTCCTCCTCCTCTTCACCCTCCCCTCCTTCCTCACCTATTAAACCCTCCCACTCTCGTAAAGACTCTTCTACCCTTCTTTCTCCCCATCCTCCTCCCAAACCCCTTCCCTCCCGCCCCGACCACCCGTTCCGTAACAGACCCTTCTCCTCTCTCTTGCCTGCGCTCAGGTCCAATGCCAAACCCGGCGCCGCGCTGGCTGCTGCTGCTGCCGCTTCGAGATCCGTTCCGACTCCTCACGCCGCCGCCATGAGGCTAGCTGGCAGCGGGGCTTTGCCGAGATTGTCATCATCAGTTGCGAGCTCGATCACTGGTGGCGATGATTCTGACGGTGTTTCTTCTTCTTCCAAAGGTGAATTGGGTGAGCCTGGTGAGAAATTTGATGATTCTCAATCTTCTAGTGTTGATAATAATTTTGATGAAGTGGTTACAAATGTTGAGAATTTCCGGAGTAATGATAAGATAGGTGATGCCGAATTAGCAAGTGAAGCGAATGATTCGATTTCAAAGGCCGGGGATAATGATGATGATGATGACATTGTGGTTCGGAATGATTCTTCGATTGTGAGCGAGGAGAAGAGTGATTCGGATCAGCATTCTGCAACAATTCCCTCGTTCGAGGAGGTTGTAAAGGAACATGAACATGATTATGGGGAGAAGGATAATGATGAAAAACCTAGTGTTTCTTCTAATATTGATATCGGTGATAGGAGTGTCACCGAGATGGAAACAGAAGGGCTAGTGAATGGTAATTGTTCTGTGGAGGACAGTAAGAATGAGGTGAATGTTGGCGAAGATGGCAATGATGGTAGTTCGATAAATGATGTTAAGGAGTTTGTAGAAGAGAGACTCGAGGAAGTGAAAGAGGAAAGCGTCACAAGGAAACGAGAGAAAAAAATAGAGTATTTAAAGAAGCCGCTTGAATTAGCGGAAGAACTGGAGAAGAAGCACGCTTCGACTGGTTTTCATTTGGAAGAGGGTGCTGCCGCCCAGCCAATGAAGCTGGAGGGTGTTCGGAGGGGGTCCACGACATTGGGATATTTTGATGTTAATGCTGATAATGCTGTCACAAGGGCCATTTCATCTCAATTGTTCAGGCGCGAACATGGTTCAGCTCATGTCTTGGCAGTTCATGCTAATTACATTGCCATTGGGATGACAAAAGGGCTCATATTTTTAGTACCCAGTAAATATTCCCTTTATCATGCTGACAACACTGATGGAAAGGTATTTCATGATTCAGTAATCTTTTTAAACCAGCTCAAGTTCATTGTTATATTAATTATGGAAACTTTCATCTTTTGCTGCAAAGATCTGGTGTAATGTGCAAAATAATCACAATTATTTAGTATTATGTTTACCGCTATCTGTTAACTTTCCAATTTATCTATTAGATTTTGCATGAAATCAGTTTCTATCAGATTTGTACCAAAATATCCAAGTTGCACTTTGCTTGACTTAATGAACGAGAAACTTTACATAATAATGCAAAAATGTTTTTTTTTTAAGGTAAAAAAAATAAGAATTGAAATAATTGAATTAAACCATCTCGTGGGCAAAAGTTCAGGTCATCATCCATCCCATGTATTTGAATAAAGATGCCCTTTGAAGTTTGAACAATCATTTGGCCATGTATAAATTGGGAATGCTGATGCTTTAATATCTAGAACTTATTTGATTGAGTTTTGAAATCATACGTAGTTTCGTTTATCAATTTACACCATTTATTTGTTAGATGCTGATGCTTGCTGCTCAAGGTGATCGGTTACATGCTCCAGTTACATCCATGTCTTTCAATCAGCAAGGAGACTTTCTTTTAGCCGGTTATGGTGATGGTCATGTTACTCTTTGGGATGTACAGAAAGGTGTAGTAGCCAAGGTTATTAGTGGAGAACATACAATGCCAGTAGTGCACACATTGTTTCTGGGACAGGATCCTCAGAATACTCGTCAGCTTAAGGCAATTACTGGTGATTGTAAGGGCCTGGTTCTCTTACACAGCATCTCAGTGGTTCTTTTGCTTAATACATTCAAAATCAAAACTCAGGTAAATCATATTTTGCAATAATGCAATGGATTGAGTCTAGCATCGTGTTATTCAGGGAGCTTGTGAATTAATTTAATATCCAGTTATCTTATGTTTCTCTTCTTTGTTGAACTTGTATTAATTTCGTAGTGCCTTCTTGATGGGCAAAGAACGGGCTTGGTGCTATCAGCTTCACCACTCCTTTCTGATGAATTCAGTGGAAGTGCTTCCCTCTCAACCAGCAGTTTAAGCAGCATGATGGGAGGTGTTGTTGGTGGGGATGCGGGTTGGAAACTCTTCAACGAAGGCTCTTCTTTGGCTGAAGAAGGGGTGGTTGTATTTGTCACTTATCAAACTGCTTTGGTGGTATGAAGCTCAGATGTTTGTGCTGATTGCGTGTACCTTTTATCCTGTAATTTTTCCTTCAGCTCTGTGGAGACTTCTTGTGCATAGTTTATTGTACTTACTGAATCTTTGTTATAGGTACGACTGACTCCAAAATTGGAAGTTTATGCTCAACTCTCTAGGCCAGATGGAATTCGGGAGGGTTCCATGCCATATACTGCTTGGAAACACATGGCACAAACATGTAGTTCTACTGGTATGGATTCACTTTGTTATATTTCATGTTGACTTCTTTCTAACTATACCTCTCTTCCAGAAAATAATTCTGCGGAAGCTGTTGAAAGAGTTTCATTGCTTGCAATTGCTTGGGAACGGAAAGTTCAGGTTGCAAAGTTGGTCAAATCAGAATTAAAAGTGTATGGAACATGGTCTGTCGATAGTGCGGCCATAGGTCTGGCATGGTTGGATGATCAGGTGCTAAATCATCTTCTGTCCAGCTAGTTTAGCTCTGGCCATTTTTTTTTTACTGTATTCTTCCCTTTTACTCTTCTCTCTGTATTTCTTAGTATTAAGGGTAGTTAAAAGGTTTTTGCACTTGCTCAGATGCTGGTAGTTCTCACTTCAACTGGACAACTGTATTTATTTGCCAAGGATGGTACTGTCATTCACCAAACGAGTTTTGCTGTAGATGGGATTGGAGGCGATGATCTAGTTTCTTATCATACTCACTTCATCAATATATATGGAAACCCTGAGAAAGCTTATCATAACTCTGTTGCCATCAGAGGAGCTTCTATTTATATTCTTGGTCCAACACATCTGGTTATTTCTCGTCTTCACCCTTGGAAAGAGCGTATCCTGGTACTGCAAAAAGCAGGTGACTGGATGGGAGCCTTGAACATGGCAATGACTCTTTATGATGGCCATACTCATGGGGTTTATGACCTTCCTAGATCCTTGAATGCTGTACACGAGGCCATAATGCCCTTCTTGGTGGAGCTGCTAACATCATATGTTGATGAAGTGTTCTCCTATATTTCAGTGGCACTCTGCAACCAAGTTGGAAAATTGGATCAATCAAATGATTCAAGTAGTATAAACAATTCAGTGCATTCTGAGATAAAGGAGCAGTACACCCGTGTAGGTGGAGTTGCTGTTGAATTTTGTTGTCACATCAAACGGACAGACATCCTTTTTGACAAAATTTTCCCCAAATTCATCAGTACCCATGTTCAACAGAGAGGTAACTGATTGTCTTTGCTTTATGTCGTAGGGTATCATTATGGTCGTGTCAGTTTTCATTTCACATCTTATTTTGATCCCTGTCAGCACAATCTTCAATCATTTCCATTGGTTAGTTTTTCTGTTCTTAGTGACTGGCATAGGGAAAATCATGTCAGCAACTTAGCATTATTGTTGATAAGTAATAACAGAATGAATTATGAAAGTACACACTGTCCAACGTCAGAGAGGAGGATGAGAGGAAATGAAATAAAACTGATATTTAATCTAGGTTGAAGTTCATTTTGTACTAGCAAAACGATAGTGACCAAAATACATCTTAGTATATATCTGATTGTTCTAAAATTTCTATCACTACAGTTGAAATGAATGCTCTGAATTTTAATCTAGGTTGAAGTTCATTTTGTACTAGCAAAACGATAGTGACCAAAATACATCTTATTATATATCTGATTGTTCTAAAATTTCTATCACTATTCACTACAGTTGAAATGGATGCTCTGAATTTTTCATACATATAAACAACTAAAATTTCATTCCACTCCATCGTCGTTTTCTTCTGTAATACTGAGAATTTTTGTTATCTATTGTGAGTTAGTAATCCTATCAGATTATTATTTTCTCTTTAATCAGTTGGCAAAACATAATTTTTAGCTAGAGAATCTCAGTGTTTGGACCATTACTTATTGTTGGAAAAAATCGATTGAAGATGGTTTTGAAATAGTGACTTACTCATCAATTGAAATGCTTTTACTTTTCAATGATTCATTATTAGAAACTAGAGAGAGAGAGAGAGAGAGAGTAATCAGAAATTCTGTATTATTAAAATGAATGGTTAATTACAATAATGAAGGCTCACTTCTATTTATAGAAGTGGCTCAACAGCTTAAGTTAAGTAATGAGCTGTCAGCTTATAAGCTGACAGCTAGGCTAAGCTAAGCTATTATATACAAAACTAAGCTATTACATAATATCACTAATATTCATGGCTGCAGTAGTTAAATGGATGCTATACTGAAGCTATTTTTCGCAATTAAGTTATTGAGTGGGCTAGGAAATATGAATTGTAGTTTGTAAATCTAGATTTTTCCAGCTTCAAATGTATAACATTGCAGATGGTTTTTAATGTTTTTTCCAGAAACATTTTTAGAGCTTCTGGAACCATATATTTTGAAGGACATGCTTGGATCTCTACCTCCCGAGGTATTGGATCATGTCAGGCTTTTTGGCCTAGTTGGATGATACATCGACAACATTAACTTTTTGGTTTTTAAATTCATGGTCCCATTTGTTTAAATACTTATCTGCTTTTGTCCCTCTTTTCTCAAGATTATGCAAGAACTGGTAGAGTATTATAGCTCCAAAGGATGGTTGCAACGGGTTGAGCAATGTGTACTTCACATGGATATTTCATCCTTGGATTTTAATCAGGTTCATGTTAGATCTTTTAAAATCTTTTTCCTTGCCATTATTTTTTTTATTGGAATAATTATCAAATGGTTATATTTAAACCTTGTTTAGGTTATCAAATGGTTATATTTGATATATTTTTTAGGTTGTCAAGTTATGCCGGGAGCATGGACTATATAGTGCTCTGGTGTATCTCTTTAATAAAGGCTTAGACGATTTTAGAGCACCTCTGGAGGAGCTGTTTGCAGTCTTACAAAATAGCGAAAAGGAAAATGCTACTGCACTTGGGTATGTTGCTTTTCTTCTTTTTCATATTATTCTTACCTTGCTTCCACTCGAGAATGCCAATTTGTGGGTCTTTGAAATTTATGATTTCGTTTGTACACTTATGGTATAAAACTTAAAAATATATCAGTTCTTTCTTTTTGAGAAATGTAACTAAGAGAAGTGTAGTAAGAAAAAAAATTGAGGTGTTGGTAGTGCCAGTTTCCTAATTAATGATGGGAAAATCTCTTGAACGTTCCTAGTCCTCCCTCTCCCCTGACATCCCATGAAAAATAAACAAAGCAAGTGATTATTTCTTATTCATTGGTTGCCAAATGCCAATAAATAGAAAAAAGGATTTTCTAAATAAGCATCCAAAAGTAGATGTGTATTCTTGAACTACTACAAAGATATAAAAGTATAAAACTTTAAAAATCTTTTAAGGCATCATTCCCATAATATTCATTCAATTTTGGAGGCCGAGGGCCGAGGTTAAGAAAACCCATAAAAAATATCATATTGAAAACATCGTTGATGAAACTTTCTAGTTACATGCAAACTTTATGTCTATTTACTTTCTAATTTGGATCCACTTCTGATCTTCCATGAGTCCTTCATAGTTTTCTTATAGAAACTTATCCTAATATTAAAATTGAATTGGAAATTGACTACATCACTCATCGGCTGTCTCACAAGGATGGAAATGGAAACTGACGGCAATTTATTAACTACATTTCTTCTAAGTGAAAATTGTTAGTTTCCTTTATGCTTGTTAGAAGTGGTTAAATCTATATGTTTCTTGTTTTGTCTCTCCTTTAAACAGGTATAGAATGCTAGTTTATCTCAAGTACTGCTTTACTGGTCTTGCCTTTCCACCAGGTAATTTTTTCCTCTGTTCTTGTATCTTTGCCTTTTTCTCTTTATCTAGTTTTTGCTTTAACGGTGTTGCAAACTTGCAATAATACTCCATTATGATGACTCATCTGTTGCATTTATTTTCAGGCCATGGAACTATTCCTCCTGCACGCTTGCCATCTCTTAGAAAAGAACTTGTGGAGTTTTTGTTAGAGGAATCTAATGCTCAGAAATCACAGAAAGTTTCAGATTTTGGATCCAAAAGACCCAACCTGAAACTATATCTTCTCTTAGAGTTAGACACTGAAGCTACATTAGATGTCCTCAGATGTGCTTTTGTGGATAGTGAAATTTCAAATGGCCACGGATCTTCACTGAGTACAGACGATAGTTCTATCGAGGAAGCCAAAAAAGCAAATGACAATGTTACTGAAATTCAAAATACCTTGATTCAGAGCACAGTAGATGCTCTCGTTCAAATAATTGATCTGAATGTTGTTCTGACAGATACAACCTCCAGTAGTGGTGATGATGGGTTGATAAAAGAGTGGCCTTCAAAGGACATAGTGTATCTGTTTGAGTTCATTGCGTATTATGTTTCTCTCCAAAGAGCTAAAGTCTCAAAGGATGTGCTGTGTCAAATATTGGAATATTTGACATCAGATTGCCACTTCTTAACTAATGTTTCTATTTGTTGTTCAACTCCAAAAAATAGAGAGAAGCAAGTGCTGGCACTTCTGGAAGTACTGCCTAGCTCAGACTGGGATACATCATATGTGTTTGACCTATGTGAGAGAGCCCAATATCACCAGGTACCTCATTGTCCATCGTGGTGATTGTCTTCATAAGCATAGTGTATGATGGTATCAAATATTGATTTTTATCTTGCTAAGTCATTTTACCAGCTTTTTTGTCGGGTTTTAGGTTTGTGGATTGATTCATACCATCAGAAACGAATATGTGTCTGCCTTGGATAGTTATATGAAAGATGTAGAGGAGCCTGTTCATGCCTTCTCATTCATCAACCGAACTTTCTCACATTTGACTGGCGATGACCTTGCCGCTTTTCGATCAGCAGTCATATCTCGAATTCCTGAGTTGGTTGAGCTAAGCAGGTAATTCTCTTCATACAGTTTTACTCCAGTTGGACACTTTTGGCAGGTTACACAGCATTTGTGATTTTGTTTCCTTTCAGTTTATGCAACCTTGGTAATTTTTATTTACATTTGCTCTTTGAAATCATTTGTAGGGAGGGTGCATTCCATATGGTTATCAGTCATTATGGTGATGAAAGTTCCTGTATCATCAATGAACTTCACTCTCATCGAAGAAGTCTTTTCCTTTACTTAAAGACACTCATTGAACTTCACTTATTTGGCTCCCTGGACTTATCTAATTTGAGAAAGGATGATATTATGAATCCCCCTAATGGAAAGCAGGTTAAAGACCCACAAGGACTCGGTGATTATTTAGAGAACATATCTAATTTCCCCAAGTACATTCGTGAGAATCCTATTCAGGTCCCTGATGATCTTATTGAGCTTTACCTCGAGGTGAGTTCTTTTAATAATGTTTTTGGATGGACATGAAGAGTTTGATTATTAATTCTATTCCTTTTGTTATCTTGAATTAACTTGCATGTTAAGGCTTAGTGTTGTTTTTTGTTCTTTGTTGTTCTTGGGATGTTTAGTGTGCCGATTTATGTGGTTACTTCTTTCTAAACTTTCTATCTCTTTCAAACTTTCATGTTTCCTTAGGATTGGAGTTGAAGATACAGACGTTATAATTCTTATTTATTTACTTATTTTTTTTCTTCTCTGTATTTAGGCTTCTTTATCCTGTCATATTTGGTAAAATAGTTTTCTAGTCTGGGAATTTGTTGCTGTAGTCGAAGAAAGAACTAATTTTGTTTTTTGCATGTTTGATTTTGCAGTTATTATGCCAGTATGAAGGAGGTTCAGTTCTCAAGTTTCTTGAAATGTTTGATAGCTATCGCGTGGAACATTGTTTACGGCTGTGCCAAAAATATGGAATTATAGATGCTGCTTCTTTCTTATTAGAAAGGGTTGGTGATGTTGGTACTGCTCTTTCACTTACACTTTCTGATCTGAATGATAAATTTGTTGAGCTGGATGCTGCTGTCGAAGCTGTTGTTTCAGACAAACCCTTGGGTGGTTCTTCCCATATGGAAGTATTCAACACTGTTTTAAGAATGGAGGAGGTTTGTATATCTTTTCCTTGAATTTTAACATTTTAATGAAGCTCTAAAGATGCAAGTATGCTTTGGTGGGTGTGCCTGCATGTTTGTACGTATTAGATAACCTAATATTTTCTTTGTTTGCTAATCCAATAGGTGAATGGCATAAACAAGATATTGCATGCCTGCATTGGTCTGTGTCAGCGGAATACTCCTCGTCTAAATCCCGAGGAATCAGAGTCACATTGGTTTAAATTGCTCGACTCGTAAGTAATATCAAGATGAAAGTGACTGGCGGAATTATGTGAAATTTATAATAATAATTATTAATTAATGAACTAAAATGTGTGAAGAACAGTCTTTACTAAGTTTCCATCCCAGACATTTGATTTGAGAAATCTTTCAGTAGTAACTATCCTTTGATTTGTATCCAGGTTTTGTGACCCATTGATGGATTCATATATCGAAGAGAGAGCAAATGATAGAAAAAATTATTTTGGAGTGCTAGCTGGATTAGCAGATTCACAACCAGATAAAGACACCTTTAAAAGCAGTTGGAAAATCTCAAAGTCCCGAAATGGTCATATCTTGAGAAAATTGCTATCCCAGTTCATTAAAGATATTGTTGAAGGAATGATAGGTTTTGTTCACCTGCCGGCTATCATGTCCAAACTCCTTGCCGATAATGGTAGCCAAGAATTTGGTGATTTTAAACTTACCATATTGGGTATGCTGGGAACATATGGCTTTGAAAGAAGAATTTTGGTAATGTTAACATGTTCATTTTTGTTTTTTATATTTTTAAAATTTGATTCTCTGATCCAACATTACAATAAATATTGTTCTTCATATATTACCAACTAAAATTGTTCAATTGAAGCTTTAAATAGAATCTTGTCAAAAACCAACAAGATGTGTAAAATTTGAACTTTAATACTTTGTAGTTTTGCTTGTTCTATTTGTTGACAATTCATTTGGAGTTAAAATATGGTTGTAAACTTGAAATTCACGAGGCTCATCTCGAACAGACTTATCACATCTGCCTTGCTGAAATAGGCTGTGACTTGCATTATGGCCTTGAATTTCATGCAACTTGTTCCCGTATAGTTATTTATTTACTTTTACGTTTTTGAGCTGTGTCCGATTCTAGATATATTTGTAAACTTATTGGGCTTTCTTAGGACAAAATGTGTTCCCCTAACTTGATGTAAATATGACTTCCTTTGGTAAACTATGTTGGACCTGTAACTTATGCTTGCAAATTACAATGGTTTTGACATTGCATGGACTTTTTATGGTCAAATTTGAATCTCAATACATAGTTTGAATTTTCTTATTTTCGTCTTCAAGTGGTTTTAATTTTGTTCTGATTCTCTTCTCTTGCTACTCCTTGTGCACTCAGGATGCTGCCAAATCCTTGATAGAGGACGACACATTTTATACTATGAGTTTACTAAAGAAAGGGGCATCTCATGGATATGCTCCCAAGACTCTAATGTGCTGTATTTGTAATTGCCTCCTTACGAAGAACTTTGATAGCTCCGGAATTCGAATTTTCAACTGTGGCCATGCAATTCACCTCCAATGTGAAGCGGTGGAAGGCGAGTCCTCAAGCAAAAGTTCTTCATCCGGATGCCCTGTATGCATGCCTAACCAGAAACCCCTTCAATCTAGAAACAAATCAATTATTGCAGAGAACGGCTTGATCACTAAATTCTCGTCGAGACGACAATACCCTCATGGAAGTACCATTCATCCGCATGAAAATGATTTGTCGGAGAATATGTACGGACATCAACAGATGTCGCGGGTAAATATAAACAAACCTCTATATATTCATCTCATCAAATATAATTAATGACTATGCTTAGGCTTTCCAAACATTTATTGAATATTGATCTTGGTTCTGCAGTTTGAGATGTTGAACAGTTTGCAGAAAAATCAGAGATTTATGCAAATTGAAAACTTGCCTCAGTTGAGGCTTGCCCCACCTGCTGTGTACCATGAAAAGGTAAATAAAGTGCCAAGTTTTCTGGCCGGGGAAAGTAGCAATAGTTCTGCAGTTGTAGAGAAACAAAGTAGAAACAAGCAGAACCGGGAGCTTAGAGTCAAAGGTTCTTCGATTCGATTTCCTTTAAAATCAAGTATATTCGGTGAGTGATGACAATGTTGTTTATGAAAATTATCTCCGTCTTTATGAGTGTATATAGATTAATTCTGACACAAGGGAAACTTTGTTTGCAGGAAAAGAGAAAACAAGTAAACGGTGAGTTAATGTTGTTCCTCAAAAGAGAGACCGAAGTACTAACCAAACTGTAAAGGCTAACATCTGTATAGCTACGGGGTTCGATGTTGTCTCAACCCTTTTGCCGTTTTATTCTTTTGTATCTTAGTGTATATATACTTCATGTACATGTTACTAGCTACTGTAACTATACTTCACGTACACAAGGTTTCATTCCTTTTTAGAGAGTTTAAGATATTAGAATAATGCAAAACAAAAGGATAATCGAATAATGTGGTAAGGATACCATGTATTTCTTTACTTTTTTCCTTTTCCAATGTTTGCAAAGTTTCATTCCGATGTACCCTAAGATTTTTTGAACGTTGGGGGTTAATTGATCGATTTAAATGTTCAATGGTCGGATGTAGCTAATCCAATAGGAGGTTTTAAGTCACTAGCTTTTTCAAATCTGACATCAACGTTAATCAAATTTGTTCTAATGTTATGCTATTGGATCAAACGATAGTGACATTAAGAAAAAATGACTTTCTTGAATGAAATGGTTGTTAATTTAACTACTATATAACAAAATGAAGTAAAAAGTCCTTGATTTCTATTCATCTCTCATCTCATTTAACGTACACGAGAGAAATTTTTCTTAGTTTTGTTAAAAACTTGCAAGATAACGCTGGACCAAATTTACAGGCGATTTAAACGTTACAAGGTATACATACAAAGTACAAAAACTAAATTTTTAAGGGCCCAACCGGGTTCGAACCGGTGACCTCTTGATCTGCAGTCAAATGCTCTACCACTGAGCTATGGACCCTTTTGATATTTGTTTTTGATTTGTTAGGATTTTAATTATTTTATTTACTTGTTTGATATTTAAATTATGGATTTGGTATTATGAGTTGACGTATTGAGTTTGAATATCAAAAATAGAAAATTAAAATTGATATGGTGATTTATTCTGTTCTATAGATAATATATTAAAAAAAATTTCAATCAACGGTATATGAGGAAAAAAGGAAAATGTATCTCCTTCACCATCTTTATAGGTGTAGGTGGTATAAGGAAGAAATAAACAATAAAATATTAAGGGGACATGATTTGTAATATGATGAGAAATGAAGAGTGAGATAGAAAGAAAAACAATGTGTAAAAAGAGATATATGGAAAAAAAATTTAGAAATACCATTACAAAGGAAAAAGTCACAATTTAATAAATGTGTAATTTAAAGTACGATGAATATATCAAAGGTATGATATGCGATTTTGTGTTATGATTACATTTGAAATCTGAGAAAATGTGAATGTTTTTTTATAAAGTGAATTCAAAATAATTCGAAAAATTTTGATTTTCGATTAATTTTTGTTTTTTATTTTATCAGTTTGCAGTTATATTTATGTTGGATTGGATGTATGCAACCATGTAAGTTGTCGTGGAGGAAATAATTTGAAGAAATGGTATATAATTTTGTGTTGAACCTTAGTCTTCTTTAGAGATGAAATAAAATCTTTCGTTACCATAACCCATTGATAGGAGTTTGTCGGAAATTCCATTCAAAACTTGACCTCTCGAAAATCACAGTTGTGTTTATGGTGGAAGAGGGGATTTTTTTTTTGGGCCTTGTTGAAAGATGTTGATAGGGGATTTTCGACCGGACCTTGTTAAAAAATGCATTTTTTCAACTGATTCTATTCAGAAAAAATGTAAAAAAAAAAAAAAAAAAAAAAAAGAAGAAGAAGAAGAAGAAGAAATAGAATAAGATAGGTGTGATTCATAATGAAGTGGTTTTGATTCTCTAAATTATTTTCGTTTTTCAGTTTCGTTTTTTAACTTTCTTTTCTTTCAATTTCGCCATAAAAATAGTTTTTTTTTTCAAATGAGTCATAAATCCATTTTTTCATGGTAAAATTTTAAAAAAGTGATAAATGTGTTTTGTATATCTTTTCATAATGAATTTAATGATACCAAAATTATGAATTACTGAATTTAATTTGTGTTATCGTATTGAATTTTTATGATAACTACATCCTCTATTGTCTTAATAAAAACTCGTTTCAGATTTTTTCTATTTATAAGTTCAGTTTTAATGAGAATAATTACCTTTCTTCTATAGACACCTTATATTATTCAATACTTTCAAGGATCTAAATAATAATTATAAGTATCTTTTTGGTGCATGAAATTGAAATCGTCATTCGGAATTTTGATTTCAATTCCAATTCTTAACTTGAGTTTTGATTCTATGTTTGGATTGCATAAAAAATTATAATATAGAATTGCAATTTCAAGTTGAATTTCAACCTCATTGTTTGGGTGAAAGATCTAGAACATGACAAAAAAAAATTATATTTTGTTAAAGTTCATTATATTTTTTCATTCAAAAAAATTCATTGTATTTTTTAATTCAAAAAAATCCATTGTATTTAAAAAAAACACTCGTATCTACATTATAAAAATACACAATAGTGTAACCTAAGTGAAATATAATTAAAAAAAATTTAAACATTTTAAAAATATAAGAAATTTTCACAAATAAACCAGAATTGACGAGAATTGCAGAAAAATTTTAAATAATTAAATGAAGATATGTTACAAGAACCGAAGAATTGAGAGAATATTCAGAATATTTTGAGAACAAGAAGAAAGCATGAAGAAATTTCAGAACTTGGAACTGCCATCAGTGCTACTTCCAAAGAGTGTCCGGTGGGGATGGCAATGAGTCCGAATAATGGGTATCCGGATCCGGACCCGTTCATAAATTACTGATCCGGATCCATCCGCACCCGCGCGGGTACCCTTTGCATGATGGATAGGCGGGTCTTCGGGTACCCAAATGAGTTTTGCGAGTACCCATTAGCAATTTTTTTTAAAAAAAAAAAGTTATTTTTTAAATTAATTTCTATGTTTGTTTGATAAACCGATGGATCCTTAATACATCATTACATACTCTACTTAATATTAATCCCTACCACTATTAAATACTCGCAGACATCAAATATATTCTCTCGTTAAACACAAACATACTAAAATTATATATATATATATATATATATATATATATATATGTGTGTGTGTAAATATGGATGGGTCCGAATACCCACGGGTCTTGATATCTCAGACCCAGATACAGACCCGTTCAAAGCGGGTACCCAGACGAGTTCATTCTTTGGATCCACAAGTCTCTTTTTTGGACCGGAACTCGTTGCACGTCCGGATCCAATTGTCATCCCTGGTGTCCAGATTTGGGTAAAGGAGAGACAGAAGAGGATCAAATTATAATTTTATAATAAGGTCATATAACCTACACAATTTGCAAATGGATTCAAATTTCACTTCCAATAACAAATAAATTAAATAAGTAAACAATTTTATAGGTATATTTTAAGAATGTAGCATTAAGAATGAAATAAAATTTAAGAAAATTAATTACTTTTACTTATATTTTAAATCAAATAAAATATACTTTTTGTTGCTTATATTTCATGTAGGAAAGAGCATAGAGAACAATAATACACTTTTTCAATCCCGAGTGCATAGCAAAACGGTTCAACATTGATTGCCCCAATTCTTTCAAGCTAGCTCTCACCAAATATTATTTGACAACTAGATGAAACTTGATCACTACAAGAAAGCTCTTGATTTGCTATTGAATTTTGCTATGGAAATTTTTCATAGATAATATATAGCCAATTAACTAGGAATTTGCTACAAAATATATTTCTCAAACTAAATTTAGAAGATGTAAAAAAACCACAAAATAACTAACAAATAGCCATGACAAATTTGTAGCTATATAAATTTTTGCAGCTATTTAATTTTCTAGGGAAATTTCCATAACAATAAAATTATTTTGAACTTAATTTTAAATAGGGACTTAATTCCCTAGCAAATTTGCAGCTACATTTAATATTGAAATTATTTTTATTTTCAACTTAAAACTAACTTACAACTAATATTAACTACTAATATTTTCGTTTTACACTTTTACTTAGTTGAGTCCCTCTCCTCATTTAGAACACTGAAATTTCTTTGTTATCCCCAACAACACTTAATTAGAACTGAACCTTCATTATCCTCAATGAAAATGATTCGCTCTCCTCATTCAGTCCCTTTTGGTTTCATTGAGCTTCATTGAGAACACTGGAAGCTTCATTCAAGTGAGAAAATGATTCGCTCTCCTCACTCTTCCATTTTCGTTGAGAACACTGGAAGCTTCGTTCAGTTCGTTGAGCTTCACCTTTAATTCAAGCTTCGATTAGTTCGTTCAGTTTGTCAATTCAAACTTCAATCTCGATTCAGAGCTGGAAGCTTCCGTCTTCATTCTCTATGTTTTCGATCTGGAATCTCTTTCCTAAGGGATTATTCTCGATTATTTAGTTTTCTCCCTCGATTCACTTTATTTCGTATGTTTAAAGAATCGTTTGTGTGAGATTATTAGGTTTTCAATTCAATTGTTCTCTTTCCTCGGTGTGAGATTATTAGGTTTTCGATTCATTTGTTCTCTTTCCTCGGTGTGAGATGATTAGATTATTATAATCCCTTAAGTTTAATCCCTAATTAGATTGATTCTAGGTTTATTGCTGCTGATTCTGTGAGTTTATTCTCCTAATTATAATCCATAATTAAAATCGGTAGCAATGAACTATTAGTTTTACGAAAATTAGATTAGTTGTTATCAATATGTATGCTGCAATTATGATGATGATGATAGAGACAAATTTCCTACAAGATTTTGAGCACAAGATGAGAGAAAGGAACGGGATTGAAATTATTGGGTGGACATCACAGCAAGGAGGAAGTGTATGTTTAACCTTCAAATATCTGTCTCGCTATTTGCATTCTCAATTTTTATATACATGCTTGTATTGTAGAAGCTCTTCTCTGTTTACGTAATATTTTTGGAATTATTGTGGGATAGGCAAAGTTGCTGGTAGTATTGTTTTTTATAGTGAGCAAAATAGATGTATTTGATCCATAGATCGATCTAGGTCAATATAATTTTCAATCATCTTTTTTGATGAACCTATAGTAAATTATTATTGACATCAAATCAATGGGTAGGTCATATAAAATTATAAATAGAAGAAATTGCATACTTAAAAACTTTGGTACATGCAGTGGCGGAGCTTGATCTGATTCTAGGGGAGTCAAAATTTGAGCTTAAAGTTATAATAAATATTCAACATTATGGTTAGCTTAGTGATTTGTCTTATTTTATGCCGTTTAAAGGTAACAGAATACTAAAAGTAATACAGTATTTCAAACCAAAAAACCTTGGCTAGAATCGATCCTGTGTTCATTTATATAAAATGGAAGTCTAATAAAATGTATTACTACACTTAAAAAAACCTACTAATAAAATGTATTACTGAATTTGTGTTATCATATTGAATTTTTATTTATTATAACATAGGCTACAACTTCTTACAATAAATTTGAGCTAATAATTAATAATATGTTAATTTGTTATGATAAGAATATGTTAAGGAAGTGTACACCCAAAAAAAAAAAAGAATATGTTAAGGAAGAATTGAATAAGAATATGTTGAAACACATTAGATTAGTGATAAGTTAGCTCCAATTTTTATCAAGTCGTCACTAGTGACCTCTTTAGTTTATATATATATATATATATATATATATATATATATATATGAGGAGCTATAACCTCTGCTATAATAAATAAAAATTTAATACATTAACACAAATTCAGTAATACATTTTATTATGGCATGAGAGAGGGTTGATCTCGAGAACAATTATCATAACTTAGAAACACCTTTGTTACGCCAATGATCATAATCCTTAACTACTGATGCGCCAACTTCATCTTATTATCTTAATTCCTTGAATAACTCAGGAACACCTCTATCTGTAGTTGTTCTCAAGAGAAACAACAACCGCAAATGGGATAGTTTTATGAAAACAACCTTCCATGTGAAGACATAACTATATTAAAAACGGAGCTATGACTCACTCTGATCCACAAGAAGCCCCGCTACTGATTACACTAGAAGCCCCCGCTACTGATTACATGTAAAACATCCATTTAAAGGAAAAGCCAGATAATAAAAAATGCAACACCAATTTTAGAGTGTGCAACACCAAAGAGGCTTTAGCACTTGCCAAGGTGCACGGCTTCACAAATCCTATGCGCAAGGCCCTCATTTACTTCTTTGTTGGGAATCTTTAGTTGTTTGCTGCAAGTATTAAGATTTATCATGGTAAATATATAAGGGGGTTTCTCCGGTGCCGTTGCAAAAGGGTGGGTTTTGGTGCTGTCGAACCCTTAACCAATGAAAACATGTCATGTCATATTATTGGTCACGTCAGCATAATTTCTATTAAAGCATCCAATTTTATCATATTGCATTTTAGACCTTCACATTTTAGGTAACTTTTGATTAATCTAACTAATTTAAATCAAATTAAATATTTCATGTTTTATATAAAAAATTAAAATTAAAAAAATTAGGATTTGATTTTGAAATAGTTTCTTTCATAATCTATCACTTCATCAAAATTTCATCATGTATGTTCATCACCAGGGCAAACTTCATCACGGCTTGATCACAGTACAAGCTTCATCACGGCTTCATGGTTCATCAACACTTCATAAAAATTATTAAGTTGTCTCATCCATAAATCAGTAGGGTACAACACATTCATCATCTATCAAATTTCCGCCGCACACACAAAACACATCTCACTGTGATATCAATTTTCACCGCTATTCTTGACGGCATCACAACCATACACGACCCGACGTCATCATCGTCACTAATCCATCTTCTCTTAGAAAATCACTTTACCTTATGTTTTCCCCTCTTTCTCAACTCTAATTATGTTTTTCCCTCTTTTTTTAGTTTGTTAGATCTGTAACAAAGATTAATTATTTCCCAACCACTTGTAAGTATATGCTTCGTTTTTTTCCCTTTTTCTTGACTTTCTATTGTAAAAACAAAAACAAAGAATTATGTCAATGATCAATGAAATGAGAATTGATTATTTATTTGCTGGTGTAATTATTTACTTAGTGTTAGTGATGACCAAACAAAAATCACTAATCAAATTTGTGAAATTTTTTAATAGAGACAGAATAAATCGCAACATTCACACAATTATACTCAAGAATTTCAATATTTGTTTCTGGATTTTGGTAGCCTTGCTCTAAAATTTTATGATATTGGTAAAATTAGAATCATGTTATTGGTTGCTGAATTAGAGGAAATTGTTATGGTCTATTTGTTTAGAAATAAATAAAAACAAATTCAACAAAAAAGTGATCATTTGAAAAAGTGATTATTTTTAGATGTTGTAATATTTAGATTCAAATAACAGCCTAAAGATCTCTACCAAAAAAAATAACAATATAAAAATAAACATTAAATTTGGTTCAAGATTTTGAATTTTATAACTTTCAATCTCTTTAAGAGGTATGATTGATAATTGATTAACAATAGTAATGAATGAAAGATAAATATAGAAACACAATCAATTCTCATCATTATTGTTTTTATAAGCAATATATTAAGAAAAAAATTACGAATTCAAATTCAAATAACAGCCTAAAGATCTCTACGAAAAAATAACAATGTAAAAATAAGCATTAAATTTGGTTCAAGATTTTGAATTTTATAACTTTCAATCTCTTTAAGATGTATGATTGATAATTGATTAACAATAGTAATGAATGAAAGATAAATATAGAAACATAATCTATTGCTATCATTATTGTTTTTATAAGCAATAAATTAAGAAAAAAATTTACGAATTCAAATTCAAATAACAGCGTAAAGATCTCTAAAAAAATAACTATGTAAAGATAAACATTAAATTTAAATCAAGATTTTGTATTTTATAACTTTCAATCTCTTTAAGAGGTATCATTGATAATTGATAAACAATAGTATTAAATGAAAGATAAATATAAAAACATAATCAATTGTCATCATTATTGTTTTTATAAGCCATAAATTAAGAAAAAAAATTTATGAATTCAAATTTAAATAACAACATTAAGATCTCTAAAAAAAATAACTATGTAAAGATAAACATTAAATTTGAATCAAGATTTTGAATTTTATAAATTTAAATCTCTTTAAGATATTTAATTGATAGTTGATAAACAACAGTAATGAATGAAAGATAAATATAAAAACATAATCAACAACGTAAAGATCTCTAAAAAAAAATAACAATGTAAAAATAAACATTATTAAATATGCCATAATTTTTATGAAAAAAACTATTTCAAAATCAAATCCTAATTTTTTATTCTAATTTTTTAAATAAAATAGGAAATATTTATTTTGATTTAAATTTATTAGAATAATCAAAAATTACTTAAAATGTGAAAGACTAAAATGCAATATGATAAAATTGGATGCTTTATTAGAAATTATGATGACATGGCTAATTAAATGAGGTGGCGTGCTTTCATTGGCTAAAGCTTCGACGGCACCGAAACCCACCGTTTTATGACGGCACCGAAGAAACCCCCAATATATAAACTATTAAGATTCATGTTACCATATTTAGGTTGCTAAACACCCTAGTGCATCTCTTGATTATAAGCTGATGAGAAAACTATTGTTGGAAAGTTTCTAGTCTTGAACTTCTGCATTTTTTTTGGAGAGTTTATCTGGTACCGTCGCAAAAGAGTGGGTTTTGGTGCCTTCGAACCCTTAACCAATAAAAACACGTCACCTCATATAATTAGCCACGTCAGCATATTCTCTATTAAAGAATCTAATTTTATTGTATTGCATTTTAGTCCTTCACATTTTAAGTAATTTTTGATTAATCTAATCAATTTAAATCAAATTAAATATTTCATATTTTATTTAAAAAAATAAAATAAAAAAATTAGGATTTGAATTTTTAAAAAGTTTCATCATCATCCTCATCTTGATCTGTTCGTCATCAAACACCAGGCTTCATCACCAAACACCGCACGCATAGCAAACACATCTCACCGTGATATCAATTTCCACCGCTTTTCTTGACGGCATCACCATCAAACACGGCCCGACATCACCATTGTCCTCAATCCCTCTTCTCTTCGCAAATCACTCTTTAGCGTATGTCTTCCCCTCTCTCTCAACTCTGATTATGATTTTTTTTTTAATAAATTTTTGCTTATGATGTGTGTTAGTTTGTTAGATCTCTAATCCTAAGCAAAAATTTATAAACCAAAAAAAAAAAAAATCATAATCAGAATTGAGAGAGGGGAAAACATATGGTAAAGTGATTTGCGAAGAGAAGAGAGATTGGGATGATGATGATGATGTCGAGCCGTGTATGGTGGTGATGCCATAAAAAATAGCGATGAAATTGATATCACGGTGAGATGTGTCTGCTGTGTGCAATGAAAATTTGGTGGATGATGAATGTGTTGTATCCAATTGATGTTCGGATGAGGCAACTAAATAATTTTTATTAAGTGTTGATAAATGTGTATGTTGTGCGTTGTGCGTGTATGGTGATGAAGCCTGGTACAGGTGATGAACAAATAGGTTATGATGAAACTCTTTCAAAATCAAATCCTATTTATTTTTTTAATTTTTTTAAATAAAATAAGAAATATTTAATTTGATTTAAATCGATTAGTTTAAATATTAATCAAAAGTTACTTAAGATGTGAAAAACTAAAATGCAATATGATAAAATTGGATTCTTTAATAGAAATTATGCTGACATGACTAATTATATGAGGTGGCGTGTTTTCATTGGTTAAGGGTTCGACGACAGCAAAACCCTTCTTTTACGACGGCACCGGAGAAACTCTCTTTTTTTAATTGGTTTTTGAATTTTTTTTTAATGTTTTGGGTTCCTGAATTTTGCTCAAACATTTGAAAACAGTCATTTCATCATTTAAGTGATGATATGACCGACAACATTATGTTATGTCACTTTCTCAACCTCAACTTCAAAAGATGACGTGCTATGTGGCATCACATGGCACTATATGATTTTTTTTTTAATAAAAAATCATTTCTTTTTAAAAAATATTAAAATGATTGATTTTCTTTAAAAAAATTCGATTTTTAATTATTTTTAAATAATTTGAAATTTTTAATTTAAAAAATTCGCGTAACATAACGTGACACATTATCTGTCAATGTGAATAAGGTGATGTGGCATGCCGCCGACCATATCATTACTTAATTGACGAAATGACAATTTTCAAATGTTTGAACCAAGTTCAGAATCCAAAATATTAAAAAAAAAAATTCAAAAACCAATTACAAAGGAATATCTAAGTTTATAGATTAAAAATTTAAATAAGCCAGAAAATACTTTATTTTAGCTTTTATCGAAGAATCCAATCAAATAATTGAGAAATTTTGGAAGATTTTTTTTTTTTATTTTATGATACTAAATAATCTGATATATCACGATGAATATATCAGAGTACTCTATCTACTCAACCTTTGATATGAGTGCTCACATATTCTTAAAAGCTCTAACGTGTAAGTATTTGGACTCACAATTATGATAAGTGAGTTAATTAAAAAGAGAATTATTTGAATTTCATAGTTCTAATCGTAGAAGTTATGTAAAAAATTCAATTTTAAAATTGGATTCGGTTGTGAGCCAATCTCATTTTTTATTTTTAATTTTTTTTTAATCATGAATACTAACAAATACGAAGAAAGCAATAAGAAAATAGGGAGAGAAATCTCTTATATTTTTTATATTTTTATTTATTTATTTTTTAAAATAAAAACAATGAATGACTGTGCCATGTAACATATATATCTAGTATAGTCTTGTTTCACCAACTTTTTATGTAAGTGTTTCATTTATCGGAAGTATTTACAAAACAAAGTTAAAAAAATTAAATAATCACAAATAACATGATTTATAACGAGAAAATAAAAATGACTTAGCGTAATAAAGATTGATTGAGGAGTGTACAAGTGCACTTACTACTATAAAAAAGCTAGGGTTTTAAAATCGGGAATTTAAAATCTGTTATATTAAAGTCGATTTAAAAAAAACGCGGTGCCAATTTTATAAATAAATTCTAACTTTCAAAATCATTCATTAAACGATCGATTTTAAAAATACTTGATTTATGAGTATTTCTCTATTTGCTGATATAAGTGAATCACTTAGTGCAGAATGAAAGCCTCATATTAGCTAATACTCGCCAGGATACAACAATCATTTCTCATCAAGTACTCTACACTTGAACTAATGAGATCTCAAGGAAAAACTTATTTGGATTGCTCTTAAAAATAAAGTTTAAAATATGTATTTTCATTTGAAGAAGATAAGTTAAAATAGACATGATAAGATGTGTTTGTGTTAAAAATTCTAAGTTCAGTATCGTATCTCTACCTCTCCCAACTAGCAAGAGTTGTTGTATATTATATAGTCAATCTTTCTTTCTTTGTATATAAAAAATGTCCTAACGAAACTTTTTCATTCACCCATTTTGAAATGGTGCATCCTCATTGAAAGTTGGCCTTTTCAACTCAATAAAGGCATCCACATGTCCCTTTTTTAACCAGTTTAAAGTTTAAAATTTAAAATTTGAAAATCAAGTTACAAGCCAGTTACTAGATGCAAATTAAACTTTTATACATCATTTCTCATTCAGAATGTTATTACACTCTTCTTCATTCACAACAGATCCATAAATCTTTTTTTCTCTTCTCTCTCCATTCATTCTCTTATTCTTATCTCTCCCCTCTCTTAACGTTTCTCTCTCCATTTCATAATTTTATAACTCCGATCCACTATGAAACAGTCTAGTAAAATCTTAAAGAATATCTAATCCTAATACTACACTCTTTTTCACTTTCATTTTTTTCTTACTTCATATTGTATAGCCATTGCGGTTGGAATGAATAACCATTACATATTCTTTTTACTCTCTTCTTTTTCACCCAATATATATATATATTTCCATATTGTTCTTGAATTTTGAGAATTTTTGTGTTTGTATTTACAGGGTCATGCATTTTTCTGTAATTGGGCTTTGTATAACTTAATAACGTAAGGCACTATATCATCATTCCATTTTCTTTTGTCTTTTCCTTCAAATATGGCTATGCATGTTGGAATCAACTATAATCTTTACATATTTCTTTTTCTTTGACACTCAAAATTTTTAATATATAACATGCAATTAATAATGATATTTTTTTAAACACTACTTCCATAGTTTTAAGTGTTCTAGTAAATTTGATTTAATATTCTACTCTGTTATGCATTCTCTCAATTTTTTATTTTGATGATTTATGAGATTCCGTCACATGGAGTTGTGTCAAACATGCAATTTTATCGAAAAATTTGAACAAAGTGACAACCAGGTATATATATAATTTCATATATTTCTTTTTTTTTTATTTCATTCCACTTCTTTATTCTTTGGTATCATGTTTTAGTTTTTCAAATTCTTAAATTTTTTATTTTAATTTTATTATTATTATTCTTATGGGTTGACAGCAGCAATATATACAAAAATCAATTAGCCTAATAACATGTTAATATATTATTATATATGGGTTGACAAAATCAATTGGCCTAACATGTTAATCAACACATTTTTTTTTAATATATTCATAAATATATTTTGTTGTGGCATTCATTTTTATTTTAAATATATGTTGTTGATATCTAAAATATTAGCTAACTTTTTTCATAAGTACTTTTTCTGATTTATGACAAGTCAATTAGATGCAGGACAAAACTTAGTTGTTTTGTAAGTACTTGCAGCGTTATTTTTTAAATAATAACATAAAATGTGTTAGTAGTTTCATTAATACAAAATTCGATTTTTCACATAATAAGCAAGACATATATAAAGTAGTTTCATATAGATACTGAAGATCACCGATGAATATTTTCAACTTTATCATAAAACATAATGATAAGAATGTCGATTTTCAAATATACTATTTTATGATAAACAACTATTTACGAAAAAGCATGACAATGGGAATGCGGGTCGATGGGGACGGGAGTAGCGTTGGCATGACCATATACGAAAAACACGACAATGCTATTTTATCTACTCATGTTTGTACTAGCGTGTTGACAGGCATTTTATCGCGTTTTTTATCATAAAATATTTGTTTTGTTAATTCATCTTTTTTTATTTTGGGTTCTCATTTGTCATGTGTATCAGTAGGGATCAACTTATAGTAACATGTATGTCAATTTACATTCTTTTTTTTTCTTTTCATATTATCATGTGATTGACCTGCTCAAGTTATTTTGTTTTTAACCAACTATTTACCATGTTTGACAATCTAAAACAATTTTTTTTCATTTGCAATAGTATATTTTTTTTTTATCACAAACATCTTTTTGATTATCATCTTAATACATGTTACCAAATATTATGAATCTATATCAAATATATGTTTATTTTAATTAATTTGTGTTTAACATAGATTTATAATATATATATATATATATATATATATATATATATAATATTAGCAACACGCCATGTATTAGCAAGACATTATATGTAATGGAAAAAATGCTACAAGTGTCCTGATAGCACTTATTAAAAAGATAAATATAATTTGAAACTAATGGAAATTATAATTTTTAAGTTCCAAAAAAAAAAATTTACAACAAATTTTATCATTTACATGTGATAACTAACGCCATCTGCATAATGAAAAATATTGACAACACTAAAAAAAAAAAAGAACTTTAGAACATATATCTAATAAAGATGGTACGATCAAAAATTCAACCGCAAAAGCAAAAAAAGAGAGGCAAAAGAATTAATATATAATGTTACTCAGTGTTATATTTTTTTAATATTTGGATTGTACTTCTTAAATTAAAAGAAGAAGGCAGTTGCACCGTAAGACAATAAAAAAAACCTTTCATTATATCGTTACTAGATTTTTCCCAAATTTTTTCATTAGGTTTTTAATAACATATTCTATGTTTATTAATAATATGTTTATTAATAAATTTGTACTAATTCAATTCTAAAACCCAAAATGATTATCACTTATTTAAATTACCAAAATAATATAAATGTACTCCCTCCGTTTCTTATTATCTGTTCGTTTTTGGAGAGATTTTTTGTTTCTTTTTATCTGTCATATTGAGAATTTCAAGAGTGTAATAAATGTTATTTTTCATGTTTGTCTCTATTCAATAAGTCTTGGTTTACGTAAGTAGTGAAGAAAAATTAAAGATTATCGAAAGAGAAAGGTTATAGCTAGTGGGAAAAAACATAATTAATGTATTAGAAATCTAAGTAATGATTGAATTTCTTAAAGAATGTGTTTTGTTTGAAATATGACTGATAAATAGAAACGGATGGAGTAATTATTTTTTGTGAAATCTTCAAATATAATAGTAACTAAGTAATAAACAACCCGTGCATTGCACGGACCTAAAACTAATAGGAAGTATATTGCACAACAAAAAGAAAAAAAGAATTACTGTTGGCTATTTAACATTGTCTTTTAAAATGTTTTCATTTACATTGTCTTCAATAATTTGCTACGGAAAGAAAAATGCAACGATATAAAAATCGAAGATAATAAATACAATTAAAGAAAAGAAATAAAAAATATTAAGAGGTATAAAAACACATGATAAAAGTGTACAATAAAAATAAAAAGAAGATTATAAAAATTAATACAAGTAATTTATAGCTACTATACTGTAAATTGATAATTGTGATATTTTGATTAAAATTAATAGGAAGTATGATCTTAACGCATAAAATTAGTTTGTCAACTCTTCTGCTCCTTCCGTTCCTATTTATCTGTCATATTTCAAACAAAACACATCTTTTAAGAAATCTTGTGTTTTTTTCCACTATACCCTTTCTCTCTCTATAATCATTAATTTTTCTTCACTACTTACATAAACCAAGACATACTCCCTCCGGCTTGAAATATAAGCAACAAAAAACACATCTCTCTTGGTTTAAAATATAAGCAAAATTAACCAACAATCTTAAATTTTATTTCATTCTCAATGCAACTTTCCTAAAATATTCCTTGAAAATTGTTATTTTATTTAATTTTTTTTTTATTTCCAATGTAACTTTCTTAAAATACCTCTATTCTTTTATAAATTTGAGAAAATTAAATACAATCAACTAACCTCCTTAATAAGCGCAAATTTAGTTAGTTTTGCTTATAATTCGAGCCGAAGGGAGTATTAAATAAGGATAAACATGAAAAATAACATTTATTACACTCTTGAAATCCTCAATACGACACATAAAAAGAAAAAAAAAATCTCTCAAAAAACAACATATAATAATGAACGAAGGAAGTAATAGAGTTTGGTAGAGGAAGGCTTCCGAAAGCTGGTTGAACAAAAAGACACTGAATGAGATTGAGATTGAGGACACCAAACTAGTAAACTCCCGAAATGCGATGAGAATTTCAAAGTGTGGACAAACGTGCTGATTCATTCTCTAAGGCATGTACAAAAAAGGTTGTTTGTGTTGAAATGGATGGGAAACATAAGACTCCAAAAATTCATATTGATGAAAAAAAAAAAAAAAAACTCGAGCATTTAATTTCTTTCGATTTTTGAATTTCGGAGAGTCTCTTGATCGATCGAGTTTGTACCCAAGCTTTTGAATTATTAATTTCATTCTCTTCGATTATAGCAACTTTGTTTCAAATAATACAGAATACAATTCAATCAAATAAGAAGATTTGTTATTTGATTTTTTTTTAACCAACTAGTATCCGGATCTGGTTTACCCAAAATCTGACTCATCCGGTCCGACCCACTAAGCTCGCACTAAGCAGTAGAGCTCTCCCAGCGGGGGTTGCTCCATACCCAAGACTCGAACTCGAGACCAGTTGGTTAAGAGACGAAGTGAGCTACCACTTGACCAACCCCACGTTGGTAGATTTGTTATTTGATTGTTGTATAGATGTTTAAAGAGTAAAGGTCCAAAGTGGCCTTTAAAGTTTTTTGCATAATCAAATTTGGTCTCTGAAAAAATAAAGTACTAAAATAATCATTGAAAATTTTGCATGCAAGACAATTTGGTCCCTAAAAATTTCCAGAGACAAATTGATCTTTGAAAATTTTGACTTCACATAAGATCGCCGTCACTTGTGTCGATTTGAACTTGCTCGAAAAACTTGATCGAAAAACCAAAACAATACCTCTAATTTCACCCGATTTAGTCCAAATTTCTAGGGATTAAATTGTCCCACGAAATTATTTTAGGGGACCAAATTACATCATGGAAGAACTTCGGGGATTATTTGGTGACTTATTTTTTCAAGGACGAAATTGTCCAATAAACAAATTTTTCAAGGCCTAATTTGGATCTTTATTTTTTTCAAGGACTAAATGTGATCACATAAAAAAATTCAGGGACCAATTTAAGCATTTACTCGATGTTTAAATAAAGTTGGGATAATACAAGAGAATGGTTGACTACAAATTTTGCAAACTTATCAAAAGGTTTATTAAGTTTTTAGTACTTGAATTTAGATGTTTTTTTTATTTTTTGGAATTGATTAATGAACTTTTTTTTTGTTTTATATCCTGAACTTTGCTCAAATATTTGGAAATGATTATTTTGTCACTTAAGTGATAATATGGTCAATGACATGACACGTCACCTTCTTCACGCTGATGCCACATGAATTTTTTAAATTAAAAAAATTCAAATTTATTAAAAATAATTAAAAAATCATATATTTTTTTAAATAAAATTGAACATTTTAATTATTTTTACAAGAATTATTTTTTAATAAAAAAACATGTGACATCACGTGACGCTACATATATAGCATTGCAAAAGTGACTTGACATGTTGTTATTGTTGGTCATGCCATCATTTAAGTGATGAGAGAATCATTTTCAAATGTTTGAACAAAGTTCAGGATAAAAACATAAAAAAAAAAGTTCAAAAACTAATTATAAAAAAATAAAAACACCATGAACTAAAAATTTAGATAAAACCATTTTAAAAATAGAAGAAGTAAAATTCATGTTAGGAGATTCAACTACAATAACCAGACACGCGACCTAAGTCGGATTTGGATGTACCTAAGTAATACTTGAGGAACTGAATTGGAAAAAAAAAATAGAAGAAGTATCTTACCCATTTCAATACAATTATACAAACAATCTTTTTTCTATTATAGACCACTGGAATAGATTAACACTTTAGTCCATAATTTAAGATTTCCATTGCATTATAGAATTATTAAATTTAGTGTTCGTTGCTATATATTTAGCTCCCATCCTATTATTTTTGAGCAATAAGCACCGGTAAAACTTACTAAATAAGAAGAAAGCGGGAGCAAATAAGAATCATAATTAAGTTTAGAAAAACTAAAGGATTTCCAAGAGAGAAAATTAATTACCAACATATTTTATAGATTTTCCCACTCAAACAGACAGACCAACACCACACATTTGAAAAAGAGGAGGAGGATTGAGACAAGAAATTGTCAAGATTATCATTCAAAAAAGTTGTAACTTCAAGTTGATATATAGGTGCTTTAATCATTTAGGAAGCAAATCATATAAATCCTCCTCAGTAACTAATACTCCCTCCAATCCATATTATAAGCACCATTTTTGTGAGAGAGAAAGGGTGCTTATAATATAGACGGGAGGGAGTAATAATTAGTCGAGCAACCCAATACAATTAAAACGGTACACAAATATACAAATAATTTTACTACACGAAGGAACAAATTAAAACGGTACACAAACATCAGAAGAAATTAAACAAACTCACAAACCCAATTGGCTGCTCACAAGCGGAAGGCCTCGTAAACATATAAACCAACAACATAAACATATTATATAATGACAGTGTTCGGTAAGACAAACTTATAACTTATTTGGTAGCTTTTAGCAACTACTAGAAATGTTTGGTGAACAAAAAATAAAAGAAGTTTATAGCTATCAAGAAGAAGCTTATAAATTTTGAAAGCTAACTTTTAAAAAACTAGACAGGTCGCTTTGAGAAAAAAAAAATAAGAGCTTTCAATAAATCATATCTCAATTTTACCTTTTTTTTTTTTACTAAATTATATAATTATTTACTCTTTTCAGTCATTTAACATGTTTAAATTAGTTTGACAGCTAATTTTGCCAAACAGTTCTAGTTCAATAAGCTAGCCATACAGCAGCTATAAGTTTCAAGCTATAATGTCACCGCTATAAGTTAGGTTCACAGTTATCAGCTATAAACTCAAAATCATCAACTACAAACTCACGGCTATAAGTTAGTTTTGTCAAATAGACCCAACATATAAAACAAACAAATTAAAGGAAACTAAAATATTATTTATATATACACACGTTGGTTGCTACAAAACCAAAAGAGATTGTTGGAAAAATATGATCAACATTCAACAGAATCATATATTCGTGCAGAAAAAAGGGGCACTAGTAGTTCTAATTATAATTTTTAAATTCTCAAATTAATTCTAAAATTTTTACGAATTTATGTTTATGTTTATAGGTCATAAAAAGAAGCTGATTTTCGAGTTGGTAAACTTTAATAAAATTATAAATTACCGAGTTGATTTTCGAATTTACTAGTTTATATTAAAACATTAATTTTGTCTAAAAATTAATTTTTTTCAATATTATTTGATATTTAGATTGAAACACCTTTATCTTATCATATATAATAATAGATATATTTCTTTTGTATTGTTGTATCAAATTTCAAGATAAAGAAAATGATCGTCCGGAGAAAATGTGGAGTTATGATTATACTTTATATTTTTATTTGTTTTATTATAATATTCAATGTTTAAAAATATTTGTATGTAAGTCATCAAGTAAGTTTATGTTTTAGAATATGTTATTAATTAATATTTTTGAGATTTGTATACACTTACGTATTCACGAGATTTTACCTAGACTCCACGTGTGTACTTGAACTCTCGAATTTCACAATTATGATTCTAATATTTAAATTAAACTAAAGTAACTTATACTAATACTTCCTCTGGTCCTATACATATGTAAGATCATTTTGGGTTTTTTACACTTTCATCAAGAAAAATAGTTAAAATTTGTTACCGACGTTGAAAATGTGAAAATTTGATATATTAGGTGTTGTATAAAGTAATTAAATACTATTAAAAATTGAAATGAGATCTTATAAATAAAACTAAAATAAAAATCCCAAATGAGTTTGTAATTAACAAACTAAGCATGCAAGTTACTCCCTCCATTCCTATTTATCTGTTCTATTTCAAACAAAACACACTTTTGAGAAATTCAATCATTTCTTAGATTTCCAATTCATTAATTATGTTTTTCCACATTATATCCTTTCTTTTTCTATAATCATTAATTTTTCTCCACTCGTAATGTAAACCAAGACTTATTGAACAAGCTAAAGGCAAACATGAAAAATAACATTTATTACGCTTTTAAAATTTTCAAAAGGACAAATAAAAAAAAACAAAAAATCTTTTAAAAAAGGACAGATAGTAAGGAATTGAGGGAGTAATTAAATTGGATTCTTTAGATAAACCTGGGTTGAAGTACACCACAAAACGTCCCACTGCATGGAATGAGATGTTTGCACTCCTCTCCCAAAGTCCCAATATCAATTGACTACGTGCAGCAAGCTAAGAGATCCTGAACCCATGAACCGTCAACACCTATTTAATTATTTATGGTTTACTCCCTCCGGCTCGAATTATAAGCAACAAAAAACATACTTCTCTTGGTTTAAAATATAAGCAAAATTAACTAACTTTATAAAAATTTTGTTTCATTCTCAATGCCACTTTCCTAAAACATCTCTAGAAAAATGTAATTTTAATTAATTTTTGTTTCATTCCCAATACTACTTTCCTAAAATACCTCTATTTTTTATAAATTTGATAAAATTAAATACAATCAACTAACCTCCTTAATAAGCGTAAAAGTAGTTAGAATTGTTTATAATTCGAACCGGATGGAGTATGATTTAATGAAAAAAGAAACGGAGCTTTTTAGCATGCCTACTTCATTTAATTACCTCATTTTGTATGAGGAGAAGAAGGTGCGGAAAGATGTGATGTTAATAATCTAGACTCTAGAGAGATGAGTTAGTTTGATGGAGGTTCATAACCTGTGTGAGTACTACTACTAATATAGGTTCAAAAACCCACGAGAATAGGTAATCTAATTTGATTCCACCACCAAACTCGTTCAACTAATAATTTATCACTTTAAAACAGTTATCTTATCTTCTTTATTTAATTTAATTTAATTTCAATCAAAGTTTATCCTATTCATTCTATTTTTTTTTTTTTAAAAAATAGATAATAGTTTCACGTCATAAATTTTGTTGTTCTGATAAATACTATTCTAAACTGAATAATGTTTTTTATTTTTATTTTTTTCTTCTCTAATAATTGCAGGAAACATTTTTGCCACATATAACTGCGGAAGTTACTTGAAGCATGTGGCACAGCCCAACACAGGTAGTGCGGCGGTGCAGCCAAGTAACTTTCTTGAAATGGTTTTGAGTTTGAGCTTTACTTTTTAAAGCACGTTGTTTACTCATTGGCCCCCATTTTTTCCGCCTTATACAAGGCGGAAGTATATTTTTCCGCCTTATACAAAGCGGTAGTGTAAAATTATCATATTTTTTCGCCTTATACAAAGCGAACGTGTAAAATTATCATTTTTCCGCCTAGAAAGAGGCGGAAAAAACTGATAATTTATACTACCGCCTTGTATAAGGCGGAAAAATGCACTACCGCTTGGTATAAGGCGGAAAAAATGAGGACCAGTAAGTAAACAACGGAGTTCAAAAAGTAAAGGTGTTGAGTTTTGACAGTATGAAACATCAACGAAATTTTTACCCGTTAATGTTATAAATTTACTGTACGGCACATTACATTGGCAGAGGCTCCAGTGCATGTTAATACATAACGTGCACCGGTGCATGCCTTCTTTTTTACTTTTTTTTATTTATTTTTTAAAATTTAATTAATTGAAAAATATTCTATGCGTTTTTTTTACCGATATGAATTGATTTTTATAATTTGGATTTATTTTTTTCTTTTACTCTGTGTTCTTAAAAATCTGTACCGAGTAAAACTGTGTTCAAAATTTACATATTCTAATAAATCTGTATACAAACTTGTGTTAGAAAATATTCTAAATAAATCTGTATTAAAAAAAATAAAAATCAAAAATAAAATTTTCACATGCACCGATGCATGTTATCTCATCGGAGCCGTACAAAAAATACATGTAAAATGACATATAGAATCAATATGAAGGAGAAAAATATCCTTTTAAAGATTGAAAAATGATTGAAAGATCTGCAAAATCAATCTAACCTACAACACATAAAGAGTGACATGTGTTACTTGGTTACTATTAATTGGTTAACAAGTGACACATGTCACATTCTTGTGGTGTAGGTTGATTTTGTAGATTGATTTATCATTACTCTTAAAGATTTTGGTGATACCAACAAGACTCAGCATACTTCATAGATAACTGAATTTTTTAAATGTAATATACTCTTTTTGTTTCATATGTAGTGTGTTTTAGAGCATCCACAACCCCAAACCCACTTTGGGTTCATAACTGGGTCTCACGCATTATCTTATAATTTTTTTACACTTCTCCAAAATTTAAGAACTCTATCCACTTTTTTCCTCCAACCCCAAACCCAACTTTCATTCTTAAACAGGACCCACAACCTACCTCACACTATTATATTTAATTAATTAATTAATTAATTATAAATTTCTAAATGCATGTATCAACCCAACGGCTAGTTTTAGTTTATTGAATTTTTTTCTTTATATTATACTAGTTTTAGTTGTTTATTTTTTTTATCATTTTTTTTCCGTCACTTTTTTTTTAATTTTAAAAAGGTATTTAAAAAAATAAAAAAAAAACATAAATAATAAAAAATATAAATTAAAAATAAAAGCAAATAATTTCAGTAAAGAAAATACATAACAAGCATGATAATTATTACAAACACTTTAACATTAATACAAAGGCATATTCATACATCAAACCGTCAACATTATTTAAACATTAATACAAAAGCTTACTCATACATCAAACTCTTAACGATAACATATAACAAGCATGATAATTATTACAAACACTTGAACATTAATACAAAAACCTACTCATTCATCAAACTTTTAACATTATTCAAAGATTATCCTGGGGCATGTTATTCCGATTTTCCCATATATGTTGTATTAAGTCGTCTTGAAGTTGGTGATGAGTTTGCCTATGGCGTAGTTCTGCTCGCTTATCCAGATAGGATTGAAAATCGGGACGAGGATATTGTTCCGGTGGTTCGATGTTATGGTTTGTGGTATGGTATTCAAGATTACCAGCATACCCATCTCTTTTATCCTCCACAATCATGTTATGCAAGATGATGCATGCATATATTATACGCTTCAGCGCATCAATATGCCATTGCTTAGCCGGATAACGTATGATTGCGAACCGTTGTTGAAGTACTCCAAATGCCCGCTCGATGTCCTTTCTTACGCTAGCTTGACGCTCAGAGAAAAATATTCTTTTTTCTCCTTGTGGCATGGGAATACCCTTGACAAATGTTGCCCACTCTGGATAGATTCCATCAGCCAAATAGTAACCCATGTTGTAATCAGTTTCATTCACAGTAAAATGTACAGGAGGAGCTCGTCCTTCCATAACATCATTGAACACATTTGATTGATTTAAGACATTGATATCATTGTTTGAACCGGCAATACCGAAAAATGCATGCCAGATCCATAGGTCTTGTGAAGCCACAACTTCAAGCATAATTGTAGGTTTGTCATGATCACCTCGGCTAAACTGTCCTTTCCATGCCACAGGACAATTTTTCCACTCCCAATGCATGCAATCAATACTACCTAACATATCTGAGAAGCCACGCTTTGCATTCATTTCAAGTAGGTGTTGAATGTCTTCATTGGTTGGTCGGCGTAAGTATTGTGGTTGGAAAACCTCAATCACACCACTTGTAAACTTGTCTAAGCATTCTAATGCAGTGGTTTCGCCCATTCTTAGGTAGTCATCCAAACTATCGGCAGTGGCTCCATACGTCAACAAACGCATGGCTGCAGTGCATTTTTGCAACGAAGAAATACTTTTCTTATCAGTTGCGTCAAACTTCTCTTGGAAATAATCATCATGCTGACCAAGAGCTTGTACAATGCGAAGAAATAGATGTTTTCGCATTCGAAACCTTCGATGGAACTGATCATCTGTGTATACTGGGTGGTCAGAAAAATAATCATTGACCAACCGAATATGACCTTCCTCACGATTCCTCTCTATGAACTTTCTTGAACGTTTGTTGGAGCTGCTGCCTTCTTGTTGTTTTTTCTTTTGCTTTTCGAGATAAAGCCTCATCAATTTTTCATCATCGTCACTGGTGATGATATTCATAATGTGCCACTCGGCTAGTTCATCAATGTTTGAAGGGTCGATATTGGGAATTGAATTGGGATCCATCGGAATTGAAGGGTTGATATTGGGAACTTTGTAATGGTTGAAATATGATTGAAGAAATAAATTGTGTAAAGATAAATGCTATCTTTCATATTATTTATAAGGAGTGAATTGCAACGGCTAGTTTGAATAACGGCTAGTTTGAATAACGGCTAGTTTAAATAACGGCTAGTTTAAACATAATACATAATGACACTTAACAACTAAACTTAAACATAATACATAATGACACTTAACAACTAAACTTAACATAATACAAAAACCTACTCATAATCAAGATCATATTTTTTTTCAATCATATCACACAACGCCAAATGAGCTTTTAGTTGTCTCCCTGTCATTCCAGACGTGTCTTTGCTAAGGAGTTGGAGCTCTTGAAATTTCAATTCTTCATTCTTGACCTTTGTTTCTTCATTCTTGGCTTTTATTTCTTCATTCTTAGCCTTTATTTCCTCATCCTTGATTCGTGCATACTCACGTGCAAAATCTGATATCGATGTGGATCTTTCCATGAACACTTGTTTGAAATCATCCTAATCCTCCTTATCAGCAATAGAAGATTCACCTTGTTTAGCTTTTGCTTTTCTTTTTGCTTGCTTCTGCCCCATTGGTCGTACCAAATTGGAAGACGACTGGTTGTATTCGCCACTACTTGGAGTGGGTGGATTAGATGATGATGTGTATGCCCCATCAGCAGTATTCTTTGTTCTTTTTGAAGAATCCTCTGTTGAATATGTCAAAAATTTTGGTACATCTTTCACCATTCTCCATGCACACTCACTCTTGAAGGAATCTCCAACATCTTGCGCATATATCTTATATGCATCAGCCATTATATTAATCTCGGAGCTCCCGCTTATCTGCCTTGCCTTTGCTTGAATGTAGCATCCATTAAACTTTTGAAGAGATGTTCTGAGCCTAAACCAACGACCTTTTAAACTACTCATATCTCGATACTGAAGCTGCTTATCACGATACTGGTTATAATGGTCGCATATTCTCTTGTAAAATGCATCACTTTTTTGGTCGACCCCTACAATTGAATCCGTAGAAATTTCCATTCATGAAGTGATGAGTTGTTTATCCTCTTCGGAACTCCACCTTGATCTTTTCTTCTTCCCCTTGCTAGACCCACCTCCCTCATCATTAAGATTAATAGTTTTCTGGTTGTCTTGGCTACAATAAGGTGGTATTTCAGGCTGAGTTTGTGGTACTTGAGATAAAGTTTGTGGTATTTGGGTATCATATTCAGACGGAGAATCAAATTGTGGCATTGATTGAGTTTGTGAATATGGGATAAATGAAGAGAAATTTGGGTTTGAAAATGGTATGTTTGAGTTATTTTGTGGGTTTGAGGAAGATGATTGAGAATATTGAAATGGAAACTGAGGAAAATTTTGCATAAATTGTGCCCATTGATTGAAGGGATTATTGCTGGAATTATTGGGATTCATTGGTGGTTGTGTTTTTTTCTTTTGGGTTTGTGAATACAATGTTTCACATACCAACTATATTTATAGCAGAGTAAATAAATATAACCGTTTAACATTTCAACGGTAAATTTATCTGATGATTGTGAATGTATCAATCTGGTTTCCAATGCTCCAACGGCAAAAAAAAATATAACCTTTCTGATCCATTTATCATTTCACTCATCTCATTGCCTCACTCATTCATTTCACTCTTTTCACTAAATATGAAAAGACTTTTTATTTCACTCATTTCACTCCCTCCCTTCTCCTTCCCTCATTCGGTTTCTTTCTCCCTCCCTCCGACGGTTTCTTTCTCCTTCGGTTCCATCATCGTTTCACACCCTCCATCATCGTTTCACACCCTCCGTTCCATCATCGTTTCACACCCTCCGATTCATCATCTCCCTCCCTCCGATCCGCTGCTCGCCACCAAGCCACCACCGCCATCATCAAGCAAAGCCAAACCACCATCGATCAAGCCAGATCAAGCCATCGATCGCCAAATCAAGCCACCAAACCACCATCATCAACACCGATCCGCCATCATCATCATCATCAACGCCGATCCGCCACCAAGCCATCATCATCAAGCCACAGATCATGCATGCAAGATTTTAATTTCTCTTCTCTTCTTTCCTTTTTTTTTTCAATTTTTTGCTATAATTTTGGGTAAATATTGAATTTATGGGAATTTTTTTGTGTTGTTTTGATATTTCCAAATTTTTTTATTATGGTTTTTGGATTTTTATTGCATTTTTTAGATTTGTTGTTGATTTGGATTTGTGGAAATTTCTATTGATCCACTGTTGTTCTCCGCTGTTGTTGCTTGGTCTCTCTCTTTTTTCTTATTTTTTATTTTTTTTCCAATTTCTCTCTCCATTCTCTGCCAAGAAAGTACAAGTGGTCCCTTCTCTTTGCTAACGACCCAGGTCGCCCCAGCGACCCAGATCTTCTCCACGAACTCAAACAACGCCGAACCAAGGGAAACCAGGTCATTCATACCGACGACCCCGCTGAAGACCCACCATTGTGGATGCTCTTAAGGTTATGTACGAGTTTTAAGAAATGATTAAATTATTTTGACTATAATACCCCTATATAATCATTATTGAAGAGAGAGAAATGTATTGAAAGTGAAAAAGAGAATATAATAAATAGGAGTGTGTTTGGAAAAATAACATTAATTATATATTGGGTTTATAAAACAACAGGACTTATGAAACATATTACAAATGCTAAAACAATATTACATATGAAAAGGAAAGAGTAATATCAAATGATGAATTACTATTTTTAATAATCTTTACATCTTTGATGAAATTAACCATCTATTATTGACCAAAAGATAATACTCTTACGAAAAAACCTTAGTTATAAAATATCTAGAAGGTAGTTTGCTTGGCGGTAGTTATATATAGGGGTGGCAATGGGGAATGCCATTATGGGGATCCCCGCGGGGAACGCCCCGTTCGGGTCCCCGATTTCGGGGATTTTTCCCTGTCGGGGTTGGGGATGGGGGGATTTTTCCCCCGTACAGATTTCGGGGCGGGGAATGGGATAGGTCCCCCCGTCCCCGCGGGGCCCCGTTCCCCGCCTATTTTACATATACACCCTTAGTTTTTAACTTTTATGTAATTAAAAGAATTGGTTTTTTTGGTAATTTCACCTTTCAACCCTAATTTCAACTACATACCAGCACTGCAGCAGCCATTCGCCCATTCCACTTTCAACTAAATCCCTAATTTCTTCTTCTCCTTCACCATGCTGATTCACTCTTCCGCCGCACCTCTCTCTTCTCAGTCCTCCTTCATCGTGCGACTCCTCCGGCCTCCGCCCAGACCGCGCCGCCCCTTTCTCTTCTTAGTTCTTCCTATCGCGACTCCTCACTGTTCCGCCACCGTTCTTCTCAGTTCTTCTCAGCTCGTCACTGTTCCGCCAGTCCGCCACCCACCGTTGCCATCTCAGCCTCTCAGGTGTGTGGTTAATGTTGTTACCTTTCTTCTTCTTTTTCTCTCTGTTAATGTAGCTCTATTTTGGAGTTTAGTTCTTTAATTTTTGATTTACTTGTAACTGATTATCTTTGTTTGCTTTTGTCAAAATTGCATTTTTATGTTGGTTCCTGAGAAAAAATTCATTTGAAATGAAACTCATTTCGCGTATGTTTGGGAACCCCGTGGGGACCGTGGGGACCGTGGGGAATGGGGATGGGGAACAATTTCTACCCGAGATGGGGTTTGGGGATGGGGATGGGGGAGGAATGAGACCCGAGGATGGGGAATGGAAAAGTACCCCCCGCCCTATCCCCTCCCCGTTGCCATCCCTAGTTATATAAGTTACCGTCCACTCGGAGTCAATAATTTGAAACTGGAGTCAATAATTCTATTCAAAAACAATTTTGATTTTTTTTTGTTGTCACCCGGTTCCCTAAGTACTACCTAGATACATCTGGATTCGACCCGGGTCGCGTGTCTGGTTATGGCAGGTGAGTCTCCCAACATAAATTTTCTGCATTCATAAGGACTCGAACTCGAGACCTTGCTTAAGCATTTTGATTTTAATTTTTACGATGTTTTAGGAGTGTGTTAATCATATATTATAAAGGAGTGTGGATTAAAACAAAATTTTTGGAATATTTAAAAAAAAAATTATAAAAATTAAAATCAAAATGCTTATATACTAATAGAATATTTTAATCGTATTAAAATGAAGATTGTTGAACCGTATTTGGGTGAACCCGTATAAAAATTTTATAATTTTCGGGACACACATCTGATTGCATCTAATCTAATCTAATCTAATCTAACAAAGTAACAATCTAACATTGACAAGTAGCTTGAAGGAGGGACACACTTTTGAGGTGTTGATTGTTGAAAAGGACTTGGAATTGATCCATATGCAGTGTGCCAGGTCTGCAGGTGACGAGGTTCACATGATCATTCCATTCCACTGATGACCTTCCTTCACTTCGGAAAACCGTACAATTATCAAAATTTAAGATTTTTTCTTTTTGAACTTCATCCTTTATTCATTGGCCTTTATCGTCTGAAACAAGTCGGATAAACTATTGATTTGCATAAAGCGGAAGACTTACCGACTACTTAAAAGCGGAAATACTTCCGACTTTTAAGAAACGGAACAATTAAAGTGTTGAAATCCTAGAAATGTCATTCCGTAAACCCTTCACCTCCCTTCTTTGTTATTGTTTTGTACGTGAATGAACGGAGGGGCAATTTTGGTATTATAAAAAATTTTAATGTTTTTCGCCATCAGGCGGAATACTTTATTTTATTTACGACTTTGGAAAGGCGGAAGATAATACGACTTGCATAAGGCGAAAAATTTATTATTTTGTTTCCGCCTTGTTTTAAGCAGCAAGAATCTTCTGACTTATTTCAGGCGGTGAGGACCAATGAGTAAAGGGTGAGATTAAAAAAAAGTCAAATTTAAACCAAGATATTTATATTTATGTATTACAGTTTTACCAATCGAATTATCTACCGGGGATCAAAGCCTTTATCCTTAATTTCTCAATGACATCACTCGCATCAAACCTTTAATTATCGCAGAGTCTTCAATTTTTTTGTGTGCATTAAGGATATATTTTGGTCGAAGACTAATACTCTTCGAAGCGTAGAAATTATTGAGCTAAGTGAGTTTTATCTCGACCAATAAAATTTTTTCTATACCTATAGCAGGGATCAAATCTCTCAAACTCCTAACATTATGCTTAAGAAATACAATCATTTATCAACTGCGCTGACCTTGTTAATACATAGAATCTCCAATTGTGTGTGTCAACATTACTTAACCAAACATGTCTTAGTTTAGACGAATGAATAAGGACGCACACTCACACAGGCAAATGCGTATCATTACCCAAAAACAACTAAATGCACAGATATGATGCAATCTCATATCATAATCACTCCAAATGGTATGTGTTATGGAACAGAAAAATACTTCACGAAACCGGGTTACCGGGTTGAAAGGCCTCCTAAGGGCCACAATCCTTCATGAAACCGGGTTACCGGGTTGAGAGGCCTCCTAAGGGCCACAGTCTTCACGAAACCGGTTTACCGGTAATAGAGTCCCTTTAAGGGCCCAATACCTCACGAAACCGGTTTACCGGTATAGGAGGCCCACTAATAGCCCAAATCCTCTATTCCCCCAAACTGACAAAGAAGAAGACTTGTCATCGACAGATAAAGATTCTTTTACCTCGTGATACCGGTATAGCGGTTACACAGAGGATAGAACAATGAAGAAGGATTACCTCGGATTCTTATACAGTGATGAGCAGCAACTCACCAATAATGTCCCCTTTACTCCTGCCATTATCACCTGCCGTTAGCGGTAATTCGACCACACCCATTGATGAGGAGGGAAACCCAACGGTAAGGTGATCAGCTTATATAAGAGAGCAGAGGGTAACCAGGTATGCATCCTTCATTCTCACACAAACACACACACCACACCCAAACAAACGACAACAGAGCTGGTATCCTGGTAATCAGGGTGTCACTCCTCAGTCTAAAAGCAATAGTAGAAGACTTGGACAGACGCTTAACCGCTTAGTTCAAGTACCAAATTTTCTACGACAGATCATTGGCGACCACAGTGGGAGCGAGAAACTCATTCCCACCACTTTTGTGAAAAAGATGGATAACCGGTCACAAGGAGAACGAATTGAACCCAGCCACCATAGTGGGGGAGACCTGAGGAACCTTTTGAATGGGGGAAAAGCTCTCACCCAACAGAAAGATTTAAGGGAGCACCTATGCAAAGGAAGAAGACGGGCATAGCAAGAGCGTTCGAGACAAGAGGAACCTTCTCATCATGAACAGGAGAAATCGCGACAGAGGCCCCCCACCAGAGGAGGAAGCCCCTCGCATTCCCAACATGAGAGTAAAGGGTCATCTGGCGGGTGCTCGCAAAGGAAAGCAAGCGTGGAAACAGAGCTGGCTCGTTTGCGCAAGCGGTTAGATGAGCAGGACAAGTTGCTGAAAGAGTTGAGGAAAGGAACATCCCAATCAGGCGTTGGCAAAGGAAATGAGGTGGAGCTGGTTGAAGAACCTGAAGAAAAAGACCACCCGTTTTCTGAAAGCATAATGGTTTTCCCCATGCCTGAAAATCTCAAAGCTCCAGCCAATGTAGATCCATATTTTGGGAACTCAGATCCACAGGAACATATTGACAGTTTTCTTGTGGTAATGTCCTGTCAGGGGGCTAAAGATGCGTATAAGTGTCGCATTTTTCCCTTGACTCTAAAGAAAGCGGCGTTACGATGGTATTCAAAGCTGGAACCCAACTCTATCAAATGTTGGAAGGATTTGGCAGCAAAGTTTCTGGGTCATTTCACCACCAGTAAGGCACAACCGAAACATGAACATCATCTGTCTCAGATTAAGCAAGGAAAAGACGAATCACTAAGGGACTTCTTCACTCGATTCAATTCAGAATATTTGTCTACCAGTGACATTGAAACCTCTGTGGCACTTCACTTGCTGATGAGGGCTTTGAAACCTAGTGAATTTGCTGATCGTTTGGTAATGCACAGGATTAGAACCATGGATGAAGTCATGAAAAGGGCAAAGAAGTACATCAATCTTGAGGAATACCAGAGGGCCCAGGATAATTACGTCCCTGGAGGATTTGGTAAGGAGAAGGAGGCTGGGAGAGGAGATTCAGGATAAAAATCCTTGGAATGCAGCTAGACTTCGAATCTACTACAATTGAAAACCCCCTTCTGAGTGGATTGACAAGAGAAAGCAGTTTTTAGGATATTTTAATTCCAATAAGGCCTTTTGAGCCACTGTTGTCTTTAGTCAGTGTGAATGCTTTCTCAATTATAAAGATTTGATGCTATAATAAACAAGAATTTCAGTTGCCATTTGTTGAGTTCTTTTTATCGCCATTAAACCGGACTAACGGTTTAGAAGTGCAGTATAAACATAGTTTACATAAACCGATTAAACGGTTTAACGTCGTTTAACTCCACAAAACCGGTTTAACGGTTTAGTAGTGTAGTTCAGGCATTTAATACGATGACAAACCGGTTTAACGGTTTGGATTTGTGAGGAAACATCAGTCTAAATTCACAAAATCGACGCTCAAAAGTCCAACTTCGAGGGGATTTTCCAATCCTATGGAAATTAATAAGTCCAACTTAAAAGTACACCACCTATTTGGCTAGCCACCTTGTAGGGAGTGAAATGGGTAAGAGGATGTCCTAAAAATCAATAAGAGACACCACCCATGTACTGATGGTAAGACTACTGTTAGACTTTATTTGGAGTCTAATAAGGTTAAAAGGAATTTCCTTCGCTGGCTAGAAGAGAAATTACCAAATGTCTACCAAGTATGGGCACAAATTGAATACCAGACTTAAACACGTTAAATAAAGGCAATACTTTTTCATCCATAAAGAAGAGAAGAAAGTACATTTCTGAGAAATGATGCTTGCATAAATCCAGAAAATTTGAATGACTTGTACGTGGAGAAACCGGTATACCGAAAATACTGCAAGTTATCCAAATAAAGATACGCTTACCGGTTTAGCGGCGAGGTTCTTCAAGAACCCAAGTCCTTTCCGGTTTATCGGTATACAAGCTTTATGAGGCTTCAAAGAAAGTCCAAACCAATGTAAATCGGTTTACCGGTTATACGAAGACAAATCGGCTAGACAACCAAAGTATTTTCTGATCCTGTAGAATTATTCATACCACGCTTTACAAGGGTAAACCTTGGTCTGGGGGGCAACTATTATGGACCAAAAAAATACTTCACGAAACCGGGTTACCGGGTTGAAAGGCCTCCTAAGGGCCACAATCCTTCATGAAACCGGGTTACCGGGTTGAGAGGCCTCCTAAGGGCCACGGTCTTCACGAAACCGGTTTACCGGTAATAGAGTCCCTTTAAGGGCCCAATACCTCACGAAACCGGTTTACCGGTATAGGAGGCCCACTAATAACCCAAATCCTCTATTCCCCCAAACTGACAAAGAAGAAGACTTGTCATCGACAGATAAAGATTCTTTTACCTCGTGATACCGGTATAGCGGTTACACAGAGGACAGAGCAATGAAGAAGGATTACCTCGGATTCCTATACAGTGATGAGCAGCAACTCACCAATAATGTCCCATTTACTCCTGCCATTATCACCTGCCGTTAACGGTAATTCGACCACACCCATTGATGAGGAGGGAAACCCAACGGTAAGGTGATCAACTTATATAAGAGAGCAGAGGGTAACCAGGTATGCATTCTTCAATCTCACAAAAACACACACACACCACACCCAAACAAACGACAACAGAGCTGGTATCCTGGTAATCAGGGTGCCACTCCTCAGTCTAAAAGCAATAGTAGAAGACTTGGACAGACGCTTAACCGCTTAGTTCAAGTACCAAATTTTCTACGATAGATCAGTATGGATGCTGCATGTATGTAGGAGTATGTTGTAAACTTGTAATTAGAGAATTTATTCGCATCATCCAAGTGTTGTCTATAGTAGCAACAATTATACTCTAGCTTGTTTGCTTGTTCCCCAAATTCTTATTTTTTAACGAAGACATTTTTTTATTTGTTGAGTTCTTAATGATAGAGCAATAGTTAGCAAATTTGTAAGCGGAGAACGTTAATGTTTGCAGTTGGCACAAGAAATTGTGTATAGAATTATATTGGAACTGGCTTGGAATTGAACGGAGCTTTAGAATTTTAATTATCATGTGTTGAATGCTCATATGCAATTGTGATCATAATTCTAAAAATCAAGTCCATTAAATCATACTATTACTAAATTAACTAATTCATAATTCCAAGCCTTCACCCAAAGAATTTTTTTTTTTTTATAAGCGAAATTGTTTAGGCATAAGGATGCACACCCCAAATACAAGTAAAGGCTAAGAACAGTAAAAAAAAAACAGTGTCCATGCTGAATTGCAATTATAGTTTTGAATTGTAATTTCAATTCCTGGAATTGGAATTGAGTTTGAATTGTAATTCTATCTTTGAATTGTATAAAGAATTAGAATATAGAATTAAAATTTCAAATTCAATTTCTAGTTCCATTATTTGGGCACAAGATGTAGAATTAAAAAAAAAACAAATTAATTATATTTTATTATTTGTGCATCGTGTCGTCATTTGTGCATCGGCAACAACCTTTTGTGTATGTCACAGTCATCGCTTGTGTTATGGAAACATTGTGACTGTTTGCTATCAAGAATCATATATCTAGAGGTTGTATATAATGGAGGGGATGAGAAAAGAGGGTCATGAATATGAGAAGATTCTTAAACTGGAAAAGATGAGAAGATGAAATATTGCGGTGGACTAGAAATGGCGAAAAAGCCCGGCCCGATCGGGATGGCCCGCATAAGCTCGATAAATATTTTAGTTTAGACCCTCAAAATATGACCCAAATAAATATCGGGCCCTTTTGGCTCGCTTACATAAAACCAGAATCCGCTGGACTTTAGGTCGATCCCCTAATATCACCTAAAAACCTTGCTCAATCTAGTTAAAAATGTGGCCCGCTACCAGGCTTAGCTTGATGAATTTTGACCCAAATTCCATCCAAGCCTTTTCGGCCCAACCCGATCAAGGCCCAAGCCTGAATCTGATCAGGTAGCCCGCATAGCCATCTCTACGGTGGATCGACGTGGAGATATCACATGTTTTGTTTCCAGACTCATGATATTCAATTATATAAAATATGGAATTGTGATTCCGAGATTTAGAGGTCGGAATTGAGTTTCTGCATTTTTAGTTATAATTTAATTTTTGGAAATTGACTTAGAATTGTGATTCTAATTCCAAGTGCACAATTAATCAAACACCAGAATTCCAATTCCAAGCCCCAATTCCAATTATGACCCCAAATTTCATGCTCAATTTCACGCGCCAAATAGACCCTGAGAAACATCCAAAAGAATTAAAAATTGATACTCCTTCCGTATAAGATCTTTTTGGCAGATTTCACATTTATTTAAAAAGTTGGTTAATTTAGTTAATGGTATTGGAAATATGAACATTTGACATATATCTTGAAAACTGTATCTATTAATATTACTGAGAATCTAAAAAGTGTTAAATATGTGGAAAAAAATAATTAATTGTCATTAAAAATTGGTATAGAGTCTTATAATTAGTAACAAAATAAAAGTCTCAAAATGATCTTATATTTAGGGACAGATGAAATAATTTTAATGAATGATAATTTCACTACCAAAGATGGCACATCGTAAAAAAATTATTAATTTGTCTAAGATCAACAATTCTAAGCATCCATTTCAATCCTTTAATACTTATTTTATTAGTTAAAAAATATAATGGATGATGGTGGTGTAATCAAAATCATTGATTCCGAACCACCTAATAATCTTGTCACGTTGAGGGACAATATCTGAGTCACCATAACCACTATTACAACCAAAGTTGCTCAACGATTACCTTAACTCTGCAATCACCATCTAACTACCATCACCACCACTCTATTGTTGTTACTACCGTTATCACTATCCAACAAATCCAAATATCCAACTTAAAATTATAATTATGACCCAAACTTTTATTATTATTATTATTATTAAGAACCAATTTTTATCATAATTTTTTACCAAATTTTTTTTTTTATCATAATGAAATTGGAATTACATTTCCGAATTACAATTGCAATTTCATGTATCAAAACGGATCCATATTTATCGAAATATCCAAGATAAAAATCTAGGATTTGAAAATAATGTATTCAAATACAAATGGTTTATAATCATATATGATTTCCAATGTGATAGTATACTTATTAATTTATTTTTGGTAATTAATATGTGAATAGTAGTTTTGTTCAAAGTTGGTTGGATTTTGGTGGCACCTGTTTCTCAACTTTAATAATAATGGTAATCAAATCAAATGAATCTCTCTCACACACACACACAGAGAGTGATATAGTCATAGTAGTAATCTTAGGCACCCTAATATTAATCCCCCCAAAGCTAAATTCGATTATTCCAAAGTCCCACACCCTTGTTTCCTCCGTCCTCTATTCACCTCTCTTCCCTCATTTCCTTATATACACTCATCTCTTTTTCTTCCTCCATCTTCTCTTTCATTTCATTCATTCTTCACATCATTTCTCTCTTCTGTTGCAGAAGCAGCAATAACAATAACAATAACAATGTCTTTCTCTGCAACCAAGCTTGTTCACCCTCTTCCCCTCAGATCCACTGACAACAAGCCTCTCTCTTTTACTTCCCCTTCCTCTTTCCTTGGATCCAATCACAAGCTTCGTTTCAATGCTTTCTCTAAGGTTCTTCCTCTTTCTCAACGCCTTTCAGCATCCTCGTCACGTGTTGTTGCTGTCTCCTCCGATGTTGTCAAGGAGAAGAAGCTCAAGACAAACTCCAATCTGGTAACCCCTTTATTTATTCTTCTTTCTTCATTTTCATATTAAAAATCTCTGCTTTGTGTTAATTGCTTTTGATTCTCAGTGATGGGTATCTCAAAAAAGTGATCTTTTTTGGTTAATTCAGCTCATTTTAATTGAATCCATGTTGGGTTTATAAGCTGTATGATTCAAATTGTAGTACTTTGTTTTTTTTTTTTTGGGGGTTAATGTTTATTCTCTTTTATATGTGTAATTGCTTCTCACACTGAAAATATATTTTATGGATTTTGTCTATGTGTTGCCTTAGGGTGTGTTTGGGAATCCCATTTGTAAAATTTAGTTTTGATGAACTGGGTTTTGTAAACTTAATTTGATTTAAAAATTAGTTTGAATTAACTGATGATTCATGTTTGGATAGCATAGATTTTGAGTATATTTGGATAGTGTTAACCAAACTAGCTTTTTAGATGTGTGATTACCAAATTGGTAATGTTAATGCAGAAAAAGGATGGGACAACAGTACATTTTGTAAGGGTATTAGACTAATAGTGTATTATGATCAGAGTAGTTGTTGAAATCCTAAACTGAGTTTTTATGAATGAAGAATTGGAAAATTCTTTCCTTTTCTTCCGCTATGGTTTAGGCTCCAAATCCGGTTATAGCTAACTAACTTTTGGAAATTGCAAAAAGTCAAATCTGATTGATTTTGAACCCTCGAAATTCAGTTTTGAGGGTTTGCAACATGATGCAAAACTCATACTTGCTGTTGTGGTTTCCAAGTTTGCAATTTCTGTGGTTGAGACTGGTTTTTCTTTTCTTTTATGTATTTGTGTGTGTAGCTTATTACTAAAGAGGAAGGGTTGGATCTCTATGAAGACATGGTATTAGGGAGGTCTTTTGAAGACATGTGTGCCCAGATGTACTATAGGGGAAAAATGTTTGGTTTTGTTCACTTGTACAATGGCCAAGAAGCTGTGTCAACTGGGTTCATCAGGCTTCTGAAGAAAGAAGATTATGTAGTGAGCACCTACAGGGACCATGTTCATGCGCTGAGTAAGGGAGTACCGGCTCGCAATGTGATGAGTGAACTATATGGGAAGGCCACAGGAATCTGCCGAGGTCAGGGGGGTTCAATGCATATGTTCTCAAAAGAGCACAATTTGCTTGGTGGGTTTGCATTCATTGGTGAAGGAATTCCAGTGGCCACTGGGGCTGCTTTTTCAAGTAAGTACAGAAGAGAGGTTTTGAAAGAGCTGGGTGCTGATCAGGTGACGGTGGCATTTTTTGGAGATGGGACTTGTAACAATGGGCAGTTCTTTGAATGTCTGAACATGGCAGCTTTGTGGAAACTGCCAATTATATTTGTTGTGGAAAACAATTTGTGGGCTATTGGAATGTCCCATCTCAGGGCAACTTCAGATCCTCAGATATGGAAGAAAGGACCAGCTTTTGGAATGCCCGGGGTTCATGTGGATGGTATGGATGTTTTGAAGGTCAGAGAGGTTGCAAAGGAGGCGATTGAAAGAGCTAGAAGAGGAGAGGGACCAACTTTGGTGGAATGCGAGACCTATAGGTTTAGAGGACATTCGTTGGCTGATCCTGATGAGCTTCGTGACCCAGGTGAGCATTTAGATATTATCTGCTTCCACCTTGTTCTTAATTTTGAAGTAAACACATTATTGTTTCTTTCTTTTTCCTTTGCATTCATGTGGTATCACTGGTATCTATTTTCAGTTGCACTATGCATAGCATATTCATATACATTTATTTTGTCATATAGTTTACTCAACTTCCTTTTTGAATTCTCAAACTACCGAACAGAGTTAGAACCCGTCAACTGTTGGTTGTTTTGTTGCTTAACTTACAACTTTCCTAGGAAATTAAGCAATTTTAAAGAACTTTCTGTTGAATTTTGGATATTATTAGTTTTATTACTAACAACACTATGATATTAAGAGCCAAAGGGAGCCTATTCAGCTAATAAGGTGGTTGTTAGTCATTTTGTCATACCCTTAACAGAAAGAGAAGTGGTTTTTAGTGGGCTTTTGAAAGAGCTTATAGGAAGCTTATAAAAATAGTTTGTGGCCATCCTGAAAGTTCTTTTTACCTTATTTCAACATGCTTATCATTGAAGCTTGTGAAAAAATGGGCTGCCAAGTGCACGAGGTTCCCACCGAGTGGGATCTGGGGAGGGTAGATGTATGCAGTCTTACCCCGCAAGTGGAGAGGCTGATGACATGATTCGAATCTGTGACCTCTTGGCGGCTAAGCAACAACAATATTGTTGCGCCAAGGCTCACCCTCTATTGAAGCTTATGAAAATAAGCACATTTTAGCTTATTTCAAAAAAGCTTATTGAATAAGTGCTTAATTAGGATGTTAGTCAAATATGCTCTTATTTTTTAGTCATTGGCTATGTGGATTAGCAATATAGGAGTATGAATCTCGCATCTCGGGGCTAATCTTTAAATCTGTGAATGGTTGAAAAAATCTTGGAAATGGGTCTAATTTCATCAGAAAAAGCAATCCAATACTATCTTTGCTTAATCATAATCGTCACTCATTATCATCTGCTTTTGCTTTTGCAGCTGAGAAAGCAAAGTATGCTAGTAGGGATCCCATCACTGCATTGACAAAGTACATCATCGAGAACAAATTAGCCAATGAACAGGAATTGAAGAGCATAGATAAGAAAATCGAGGAGCTCCTCGACGAGGCTGTCGAGTTTGCGGATGCGAGTCCTCAACCACCCCGCAGCCAGCTTTTGGAAAATGTGTTTGCAGATCCAAAAGGTTTTGGAATTGGACCAGATGGCAAGTATAGATGTGAGGATCCAAAATTCACCCAAGGCACTGCTCATGTCTAACAAGTCCTAATAAGTCTGACATATCTATCATCTTGGAGCTTTAAGTTTTGTATGCATGTTACTAGTAATCAAATGTTACTTATAGAATGCATTACGTTGTCTAGTATAAAACAGGATTTGTTCTTTAGGTTGGAAATTTGTTTTTTTCTTGTCTTATATTTATTATTGTTTGTGGAACTAATGTCAAGAATGAGACAATCTCAAAAAGCTGGATTACCTTTTCTTGCAAATTTCATAGCCTCTTCGAACTGGTGTAATAATATAATTTTAGTTTTACTTGTTCGCTATTGCTGTCTGTCTATTTACACGCATGATATTAATGCTGATAACCATAGCAGTATGTATTGGATAACAAAGTCCTATGCTTTTAGGCAAATTTTACAATAAGTGCGTGTTTGGTATAGCTCGACAAATTAGAATCTAAATAAATCAAACACACCTTTATGAAGTTAGCAAAGAAAAGGAAGTCCCGTATACATGGATGAAGAGAATAAGGCAGCCTTTATATGCATGCAAGCGTATTGGAATGACAAGAATGATCGTGAGGTGATGTTATTGGGCCTATGCTATATGCTGGGCTCAGGAAAGTCCCCTGGCCTTAATTGCAGTGACCCAATTTAATTTCACTTGAACTAACAAATATTGTGGTAAATAAATTCGTATCTTATAAGCTCATAAGCTACCTTACCTTGTTTGTTATTTGCAGCTTCATGTGATCCTATCCAAAATACATTAGCTTTTTTTAATTATTATTTCATTCATAACCTCAAACAATTGTTCCCTCCGTTTCCGTATACAAGTTTTTCTAGGATTTTTTTTCTTTCATAATACAAACGTTAATTAATTATTGTTTTTATCATTTTACTCATTTTTAGGATTGTTTATCTAATTATTGAAAGAGAAATAGGATTATAGGAATAGAATACATAAATTTAAGTCAAACAAAAAATAGTACTAATATATTAATATCGGTTTTTCTATTTTACGCACCTCATGCATAGGATAAAATAGCATAAATAGTAAAATTATATTGGAGAATTAAATAATTAATTTTTTAATTCATTAAGTATTTCAATTTCCAATAAAACTTTACTTTTTAAAAACAAGCTTATACCACATGAAAATAACTTGTTTGTTAATCAATCACTAACAATTGAATAATATATGTCAATTTAAAAAAAATAATAATAATAATTTATAGAATAATTTTATAAAGCTATCTGCTACTATATACTCCCTCCGTCCCTAATTATAAGGTCATCTTAACACTTTTATTTTGTCCCTATATTTATAAGGCCCTTTACCAATTTTCAATGAGCATTAATTATTTTTTTCCACAAATGCCCCTATTTATTTAACACTTTTTAGATTCCCAATAATATCAATAGGGATAATTTTGAAAATTCATATTAAAAGTTCACATTTCCAATACAATTAACTAAATTATTTCACTTTCTTTATGAACGTGAAATCTCCCAAGAGGGCCTTATAATTAGGGACGGAGGTAGTATAAAAGAAACAATTTAGTCAGCGTAAAACAGTCCAGTTGGTGGCTGCAGGGACACTTAGGATTTCCCTCTCCTCCAGGTCATGGGTTCTAGTCCTAGACCTCCCATGTAAAAAAAAAAAAAAAAAAACAATTTACGTGGAGAAGCGGATAAAGAGTAATTTTAAAATAAAAGTTATTATTATTATTAGTATCCCAATCATGGGACAAGCCCCTCTGCGTTGGCTTAGCGAGAAATATGGCCGTGGCACCTAAAACCCTGTCTCTCTGCTTCAACAACACACCTTCCTCTTCTTCTTCTTCCTCATCTTCTGTTCTGCTGAAACACAAACCCCACTTCGCACCTTCACCAAAACGGTTCGTTTCACATTTCACACATCCAAGATTCTTATGCTTGGTTCACGTACCACCTTCTTCTTCTCCTCCTCCTCCTCCTTCCTCCTCATATGCTCTCAGGAAATTCAGGCCCTGCAGGGCCTTGGCGGTTCAAGAATCCGTGGAGCAACAAAACGACGACGTTTTAAGTGACGAAGAACAGAGTGAGAAGTTGGGAAGACCGTGTGAAGTGTATGTGTGCAACCTTCCTAGAACCTATGACACCGAACACCTACTTGATATGTTCAACCCTCACGGAACCGTTCTCTCTGTTAAGGTAAAATTATAAATTACTACTCTTTTTGTTATGGTTTGTTTACCAATCTTTAAAAATTGTCATAAAGCTGAATTTTTTAATGTCAACATTTTTATAATTTCTTCCATTTGTTAATGGATTAAATAAATGTTAACGGCTTTTGGATACTTGATTGTACCAAACATATGGGCATTAAGTTTCCCTTTTAGAGTATGAAGTTACATCCTTTTCATTTACATCAGCAAATTCTATCTACGCCATGTTTTTGCTAATTGCCCTTTTTTTTATGTGAAATTCTAAAAATGCCTTTTTTGTATTCGCCTTTTATTTTCGGAAGGCCTTTCAGTCCTTTTGATCAGAAGTTCTTTTCTTTTCGAATGTATAATTTGTTTCGAATCATATTGTCGCATTACACCCGTACCTGCTTTTTTAACATTTGGAAAGACCTTCCGATCATAAGGTCTTTCCAAATGTACAAAAAACAGGTATGGGTATAAGGTCAAATTCGGAATTTTTTGCAAAGAAATTTAAAAACCTGGGTGCGGTTAGCAAAACCCAGTACAAATAGAATTTCCCTTTTCATTATCAAAATTTAGTGATTCAAATTTGGAAAATTTGACATAAAGTTGATTTTTTTTAAATAGTAATTATTATAATCTGAATTAAGAAATAATAGCTGAGGCCCTGTCTTTATCATGTTTTGCTGGCTCTGCTGCAGGTTTGCAGGAATGCTGAGACTGGTGAAAGTAGAGGGTGTGGTTATGTCACAATGGCATCTATAAACTCAGCAAGAAATGCAATTCTTGCATTGGATGGATCGGTAAGTACTGTGAAAATATATCCCTTTAATTTGTTTTTATTCATTGCGCAATGAGTGTCTGATCTGAAATTTTGTTTTTCGTTTCCTTTTATGCCTAAAGGATGTAGGCGAACGCGAAGTGCGGGTTAGATTTTCAGTTGAAATGAATCGCGGAAGGAGGGACCCTGAGAACTTGAACTCGTCTGCGAAGATAGTTTTATACTATGAATCTCCTCATAAGTTGTATGTTGGCAATCTTGCTAGGGCTGTTAGACCCGAAATGCTGAGAAGTATTTTCAGCAGATTTGGTAATGTGGTTAGCGCAAGAGTGTTGCACGATCGTAAACATGGGAAAAACCGAGTCTATGCCTTCCTCTCTTTTCAATCAGAGGCAGAACGCAATGCAGCATTGTCTCTAAATGGAATGGTAAAACCTGCTTCCACCACTTGACAATGTTGTTTTTTCATTTGTTTGTGTTTTGTCTTACTTAATCTAGTCTTTCTCGCAGGAACTTTATGATCGAACACTAATAGTTAGAGAGGGTGTAGAGAGAACCGAACCTTAACTGAAGCTGTGTCTGCACAAAGATGGCTGTAATTTTGGTTATTCACTAGGAGGTAGAATTCTAGTATGTAAAAGCATAGTGACACCATCAGTTAAAGGACTCACTGTCACTGAGTGATGCTTGCCATTTTTGGTTATGAACATGTGAGTGTTATGGTATCTGTCTTTTACATAGGTGACAAACTTACACAATATTAATTTTAGATAAACCCTTTCATAATATAGCAATTAGAAATGTTATTTTCCTAAAGTGTGATTTATCTTGTGGTCAATCATGTTTATGAGGATAATAATATGTAGTGGTTCTCAATTATGTAGGTTTAATAATACTAATATCTTCAGCTCTAGACTGAAAATCTAAAGAAGACGTTGGTCGTTGATGTTCTTTTTATTTATAGGCAAAACTTTTTTTTTTTACACCAACCGGTATCCGGATCTGGTTTACCCAGAATCCGACTCATCCGGTCCGACCCAACTGAGCTCGCACTAAGCGGTACAGTTGGTTAAAGGACCAAATGAGCTACCACTTGACCAACCCCAAGTTGGTTAGTGTTATGGACCCCATGAACATGACCGATATGCCGAATCCAGTATCCGGATTGAGGCCTAAGAAGCCCACTAAATCCAACTTCGGTTTCTGGATTGAGGACTAAGAGGTCCATTAAGACCGGATACCAGGCCGGATTCCGGATTGAGACCCGAAGAGGTCCAATGGCTCCGAAAGCCATTGTCGGATTGAGGCCGGAATGGCCAAACAAACCGGATTCCGGATTGGGACCAAGAATGGCCCAACAAGGCGAATCCGGATACCGGATTGGCTTGGAAGGATCCACCCGAACCGGAATTAGACATGAAACAGTATCCTGATCGAATTTTGGAGGCTGGATTCGGTCTCAAGCAGTCTCCATACCGTTATACCGGTACGAATTCGGACACGTGCACTTGGATACCTGAGGAATCCCATTGTCCACACCAACATAGGATTCCTTTCACTTTAATACCAGCCATCATATCAGAGCCGTTAGGAAGAATCTTACCCGCCACATGAAAGCGGCCATCAATTCAGTTATTGCTGGTATGAGCCTATATCATCTGGTAAGCTGACAGGTATGGACTAACTCATTTCACACAAACACACACACCACCCCCAAAACTGAGAACGACAAGAGAGTGTGTATCTTGGTATTCAAGGTGCTCATTTCACGTCAGACATCAAAAGTGGGATTGCTGGATTCTTAGACCGAATTGTCTAAGTACTGTAATCCTACGACAGAACATTGGTGACCACAGTGGGAGCGAGAAACTTATTCCCACCACCTTTTGAAGAAATCCATGGCAAGTCAATCACAGGAGGAACATGCAGAACCCAACCACCATAGTGTGCTGGAAGCAAGGAAAAATGGAGAGCGAACACCTTCTCGTCAGAGGGACCTCAGGTAACGGCTAAGTGAAGGAAGGAGAAGGGCAGAACAGGAACGTTCAAGACAAGAGGAACCTTCTCGGCAGGAGCGGGAAAGATCGCGACAGAGGCCCCCCACTAGAGGAGGAAGCCCTTCGCATTCTCGACATGAGAGTAAGGGGTCATCCGGCGGATGCTCGCAGAGGAAAGCCAGCATGGAAATAGAATTGGCTCGCTTACGCAAGCGGTTGGATGAACAGGATAAGTTGCTGAAGGAATTGAGGAAAGGGACAGCCTAGTCAGGCGTGGGTAAAGGAAATGAAGTGGAGCTGGTGGGAGAACCTGAGGAAAAAGACCACCCATTCTCAGAAAGCATAATGGCTTTCCCCATGCCTGAGAATCTCAAAGCTCCAGCCAACGTAGATCCATACTTTGGGAATTCGGATTCACAGGAGCATATCGACAGCTTTCTGGTGGCAATGTCATGTCAAGGAGCTAAGGATGCGTACAAATGTCGCACCTTCCCCCTGACCCTGAAAAAAGCTGCTTTGCGCTGGTATTCTAAATTGGAACCTGACTCGATAACAGGGTGGAAAGACTTGGCTGGAAAATTCTTGAGACACTTCATAACAAGTAAGGCTCAGCCAAAGTCAGAACACCATTTGTCTCAAATCAAGCAAGAGAAGGGAGAGTCGCTGAGAGATTTTCTCACCCGTTTCAACATCGAATACCTTTCAATTAGTGACATAGAAGCTTCAGTGGCTTTGCATCTCTTGATGCGTGCATTAAGACCGGGAGATTTCATAGACCATTTGGTAATGCACAAGATCAGAACCATGGACGAAGTCATGGAAAGAGCTGAGAAGTATATCAACTTAGAGGAATATCAGAAAGCACAAGACAAGTTTACAGGTGATACATCCGGGAAAAAGAAGGAGGCTTTCTTCAACAAGGGGTCAGGAAAGGGTCATAGAGAAGGAGACAAGAGCAGCAGACATGATCTGGGGCCTAAAAAGCCCGAAGGTAAATATGACCATTATACGCCTTTAAACACTTCTAGATCACAAATTCTGCGTGAGATTATGAATGCAGAACTGATGGAAGTAGACCGCCCACCCCCGTTGAGGAGGCCTCCAACGAAGGAGAATTAGCACAAGAGGTGCAACTGGCATGGCAGTTATGGACACACCGAGGATGAATGTGTCCAGCTCAAAGACGCTGTAGAAACTCTGATAAGAAGAGGAAAGTTGAATTGTTACACTCGATCCTTTAGAGGAGGTCCCAATGAGCTCACCCCCACAAGAAGGGTCAGGAGTCCTGTTAGAAGAAGGACAAGAAGCCCCTCTAGAAGGAGATCCCGAACGCCCCCAAGGAGAAGCAGAACTCCTAGGCGAGCAGCAACCAGAGAATCTCCGAAAAAGAAAGAGGATGCAGGTAAAAGTGGCAATGAAGACCTAGAGTTAATTGGCACTATCGCTGGTGGTCTAACGGTGGAAGGGGAATCCATAACTTCCCAGAGAAAGCAGTTGAAGCTGGCTACAATGGCGGTTGCCGTATCAAACAGACATAAGGAAGTACACCCTCCGATCACATTTACCGAAGCCGATTTGGAAGGAGTGATTCCCAACCACAACGACCCATTAGTGGTGACCGGAATCATCGACAGATTTCGAGTCTGCCGCATGATGGTGGACCAGGGAAGCTCGTCAGACATCATGTTCACAGAATTATTTGACCGTCTGAAGTTGAAATCAGCAGACCTGCACCCCTGTCAAAAGGAACTGATTGGATTCACAGGAGACACTATTAGGCCCAGAGGATACATTGATATCAGGTTGACTTTAGGCGCGCCCCCTCAGTGTTGGACGGAAAAGTTGCGCTTTCTGGTGGTGGATTGCCCCTCCGCTTATAATGCGATTTTGGGGCGGCCCACTTTGAAGGCTTTTCAGGCAATCGCCTCCCCCTTGCACATGGCGATGAAGTTCCCAGACGAGAGAGGATCAGTTGTCACAATCCGGGCAGACCAGACGCAAGCTAAATCTTGTTACATTGCCGGTCTGAAAGCAACCAAAGAGAACGCCAAGAAGCAAATGTAGGTGAAACAGGCCAAGGGATCAACGTCGTCCTCTAGGGTCATGATGGTAGATTTGGATATGCGGGACGACATCAAAGAAGAGCGACCCAAGCCAGAAGGGGAGTTAGAAAAAGTTCAAATTGGGAATGAACCAGAGCAGTGGACTCAAGTGGGGAAAGACTTGGAACCTGAAGAAAAGGTCAGGTTAGTTGCACTCCTGAAAAAGAACAAGGATCTGTTTGCATGGACAGCAGCCGATATGCCAGGAATGGACCCGGATTTTATTTGTCACCGCCTATCAGTTGATCCCAAGTTCAGGCCAGTATCACAAAGAAGGAGGAAAATGGGCAATGAAAGGCAGAAGGTGATCGCGGCAAATGTGGAGGAACTCTTACAGGCTGGGTTCATCAGGGAAGTCCCTTACACTACCTGGCTATCTAATGTTGTCTTAGTCAAAAAGTCCAATGGCAAATGGCGTATGTGTGTGGACTACACAAATTTAAACAAAGCGTGTCCAAAGGACACCTATCCTCTCCCTAATATTGACAAACTAGTTGACAATTCTGCTGGATACCAATTACTTTCTTTTATGGATGCATATTCTGGTTATAACCAGATCCCCATGTTTGGTGATGATCAAGAAAAAACCGCTTTTATGACTGACAAAGCAGCATACTGTTATACAGTAATGCCGTTTGGTCTTAAAAATGCAGGTGCAACGTACCAGAGGATGATGGACAAAGTCTTTGGAGAGTTGATCGGGCCGACATTAGAAGTCTATGTCGATGACATGATAGTGAAATCAATAGAGACAAGGAACCATGAGCGAGATCTGGAAGCAGTTCTTGATAAGGTACATCTGCATAATATGCGTTTAAATCCGCTGAAGTGCGCTTTTGGTGTCACAGCAGGAAAGTTTTTAGGTTTTATGCTTACTAGCAGAGGAATAAAGGCTAACCCTGAAAAGTGTGATGCAATCACGCAGATGAGGAGCCCAAGTTCCGTTAAAGAAGTTCAGCAGCTGACAGGTCGCATAGCAGCATTAACCAGATTCCTGTCAAAGTCAGCATACAAATCTCTTCCGCTATTCCAATTGCTCAAAAAAGACCAAGAATTCAGATGGACGGAAGAATGTGAAGCGGCCTTTCAGGATTTCAAGCGTTACCTTTCCAATCCCCCGATCTTGAGCAAACCCGAACCAGGCGAAACCCTCTACTTGTATCTGGCTGTAAACGATGAAGCAATGAGTGCAGTTCTGGTCAGAGACTTGGTTGACGGACAGAAGCCGGTGTATTTCGTGAGTAAAGTTTTGCAAGAAACTGAGAAAAGATATCAAAAGATTGAGAAGATGGCGTTTGCATTGGTGGTTACAGCAAGGCGCCTTAGACAATATTTCCAAAGCCACCCCATCGTCGTCAGAACAGATCAGCCCATTCAGCAAGTTTTACAAAAACCAGACTTAGCAGGTCGCATGATCGCTTGGTCGGTGGAATTATCCGAGTACGGAATCAGCTATGAACCAAGAACAACAATCAAATCTCAGGTGTTGGCAGACTTCATCATAGAATTAGCACCGAAGAAGGATTCTAAAGTCTGGACCCTGTTTGTGGATGGCTCATCCAATCAGACAGGTGGAGGCGCTGGAGTGATATTGGAAAATGCCCAAGGTGTATCAATTGAGTATTCGCTAAGATTTGATTTCCCTACTTCCAACAACCAAGCTGAATATGAAGCCTGCCTAGCTGGAATGACGATGGCCAAGAATATGGGAGCACGCTCAATTGTGCTTTACAGCGATTCACAGTTGGTGATTTCTCAGATTAAAGGAGACTTTCAGGCTAAGGAACCTTTGCTTCAAAAGTACCTCACCAGGTGTAAAGAATTAGCTGGAGGGTTTGACAGCGTGGATTTTCAGCACATTCCAAGGGACCATAACTCCAGAGCAGACGTCTTATCCAAACTGGCTAGTACCAAAAAACCAGGAAGTCACAGGTCCGTAATTCAACAAGAAATCTCTCACCCCAGTGCAATATTAGCAGTGGAGGATGAAGAGTCATGGGCTTCTCCTATCCTAGCATTTTTGCTGCATGGGATCCTCCCGAGCAAAGACGATGCTGCAAGGAAGATAAGAAAGATGGATCCTCATTTCATCATACAAGATGGTCTACTCTATCGAAGGGGATTCTCTTCACCTCTACTAAGATGTCTGAGTGAAAGAGAATCTGAATTGGCCCTGAAGGAAGTGCACGAAGGGAGATGCAGTCACCACTTAGGAGGAAGGAGTTTGGCAAGAAAGATACTGAGAGCAGGGTTCTATTGGCCCAACATACAGCTAGATGCCATGAATCATGTAAAGAGGTGTGATCGCTGTCAGAGGCATGTTGATGTCCACTTGGCACCACCAGAAGAGCTCCATTCCATGTCAGCTCCTTGGCCATTCTTTCAGTGGGGTATGGATTTATTAGGACCATTTCCCCAAGCGGCAGGACAGATGACTCATTTAGTGGTTGCAGTGGACTATTTCACCAAGTGGATTGAAGCTAAAGCGGTCGTTGTTACCACTTCTACTCAAATAATAAAATTTCTCAGTAACCAAGTCGTATCCAGATTTGGAGTTCCAGCCGTATTGGTCACAGATAATGGCACTCAATTCACCAGCAAAGCATTCAGTGAGTTCCTTCAAAACCTGGGAACTAAGCAACGTCTGTCCTCGGTGGAGCATCCGCAAACCAACGGACAAGCCGAGGCAGCTAACAGATGCATACTAAGATGATTGAAGAGAAAGCTGGAGGATAGCAAAGGTAAGTGGGTTGATTGCGTAGATACTATCCTTTGGTCCTGTAGGACCACTCCCAATTCTACCACTGGAGAGACTCCATTCAAACTTACATATGGAACTGAGGCAATGATTCCGCTGGAAGTAGGCTCCACCAATATGAGGTCAAGGTACTTTGATCCGGAAACCAATGTGAAGTTGATCAGATAAAACTTAGATTTCCTGCAAGAATCCAGAGAAATGGCAACTGTTCGCATGGCAACAATCCAGCAGCAGTCAGCCAAGCAGTATAACTTAAAGGTAGTGGCCAGAGCTTTTAACGAAGGTGACTTGGTACCGAGGAGAGTTGATGTACACGGCACCGAGCCTGCGCATGGGAAATTGGCAGCCAATTGGGAAGGACCATATCGAGTCCGATCAAAAACTGGAAATGGAGCATATTTTCTGGAAACACTGACTGGTAGAGGCATCAAAAACCCATGGAATTCAGCTAAGCTTCGCCTTTATTATAGTTGAATTCTGTTTACTGTTATTTGATTTCCAAGAAGGTCCTATAGACCACTGTTATTTGATTTCCAAGAAGGTCCTATAGACCACTGTTATTTGATTTCCAAGAAGGTCTTATAGATCATTGTTAAAATCCATTGTTGTTTGATTTTCTGTATTTGATTTCCAAGAAGGGTCACCTATAGACCTCTGTTTGGTTTAAGATTATTGTACTTGGTTTGTGATTATGTTCAGCTTTCTATTTTATTAATTAAGCATGATACCCCAAGGAGATGGTTTGCTCAAAGTAATTGCTATCATACGAATCCGGTATCAAGAATCTAGTGTCAGGTATCAGGATACCGAAAAGAAAAAAAACCGGTATCAGGATCGAGTATTTGGGTCCGGTATCAGGATCCAGTGCAAGAATCCGATCTCAAGATCCGGTGTTAGGATCCGGTATCAGGATTCAACTGAAGTGTTAGAGAACCTCAATCATTTAGACAAGTAATCCGGTATTCGGCTATCTAAATTCGGCGTCAGGATCTGATATGTGTAAACTTACACTTAGAAGAATTTAAGAAAAAATCCTAAGTATCCAACTATAATTACACCACTTGTCTGACTAGCCATCAGATAAGAAGTGAAATGGGTAAGTAGATGTTCTGTGCAAAAACGAACACCACCCATGTACGTATAATGATCATTGTTAGTTTTCAAACTAATAAGGTAAATGGAAAACCATTCGCTGGCTAGAATAGGCTTCCATGGATCAATGAAAAAAACGGATACGCAAAGGAAATATAACACGAAGATTAATCCAAATACATTAAAAGTGCATTACGAGTTACAACCTAAAGGAAATCAGAAACAAAGTACAACTGAAGGAAAATGTAAAACAGAATTCGGAAAAGGAAAAACAAAGTGCAGAAACAACAATGCAACAAAAGCTTGAAAGTAAAACTGGGAAGCTAAACAACAGCATCTCTAAGCAGTAGCATCTCCATCATCCTCATGTCCCTCAGCATCCTCATCTTCAGATTCTTCATCATCCACAGGGACTAAAGGATCAGGACAATCTTCATCAGCCAAGCAAACGGGCACCCTACTTCCATCTTGAAGGTACTTGTAAAGTACTCAATCCTCAACTTTGTGCAGAAAATGCATGCCCCGGGAGGAGAAGTCACTGTTGAGGAAGTTGGCTTGTTCTACGGCGTTCATAAAGGAAGATTGGACTGATCCAATCCATTTTTCCTTGTACATATCCCTTTGTTGCTCAGTCTCATTCCTTTGTTGTTCAGCTTGATTGAGTGCGTTCCTAAGCGTCTTCAAAGCGGCGTCATTAGCATCATTCACCTCCTTTAGCTTGTCATTCATCCTCTTTGCAAATTCCTCTTCAGCTTGGGAAAGGGCTTGCTTAGTCCTCCTCAGTTTGGCAGCTTGGGAAGCAATCTGTTCGGCCATTTCCGCCTCCTTTTGGACATGAGCAGCCAAGTCCACAGCCTCTTGCCCAACAAATAGAACCTTTTCAGCATTATCCTCTAAGAACTGAAGTGTGGAGGCAGCACGAAGTTGGTGTTTCTTTAGGGACTTCATCAGATTGACGAATTCGCGACGGGTCATCCCTTGGAAGCGGTGGGAATCAGCGTCCGTGACCAGCATGCGTCCAAAATGTTCACTCAGGTTTTCCTCCCACACTGAGGAAGTGAAACCAGAAGACCCCTGTCCAGCATCAAAATGAGCTCCAGTGGGGGAACCGGATTGGAAAGGTTCCTGATCTTTTCTCTTTCGGGCAACACCTTCAGGGCTGTCAAGGATGATGGTAGCTGAGGGAGGACGGCTGACACCGGTTTTACTGCGCTTGGGGGGCCTCCTCGGAGCATTTCCAATAGCAGCAGCAAGAGCAGCCAAGTCTTGTGGGCTTGCCATTTTTTCTGCATATAAACAGTACGAAAGTATTAATAATTCTAACAATTACAAAAGTAAGTAAAAAGTATGCATCAAGTATCCTACCGAATTCCGAACGCAAGGAATCCGGCTCTGCATCAATTATCTTCCTAGTATTGATGTACCCGAGTCGTTCATACCAGGCAAAGAAAAATGCTATAGTGGACCGCTCTACATCGGTAAGGACATTGTTGGGGGTAAGGAAAGAACGCGCTGGAATTTTTGAGTTTTTATCAGACCAAAAGAGAGGGAAATATGGATTTCCCCCATGGTCAAAGAAGAAAGGCCAGGAATGTGGGGCTCCTACTATTTTGAAGTACTCACTTTTGAATCCTTTCCATGTCTCGGAGTAGGTTTCAAAGACTTTCCAGTTGAGACGAGATTTCAATGTAACCCAAGACCATTTGCCTTTAACCTTACTTGAAGCAAACGGTCCAAAGAAAGTGAAGAATACGGGAAGAGTACAAGCCAGGTTGAAGTGGTTGCAAAAGAGTTGGAAGACCCTCAGATAGCACCAACCGTTGGGATGGAGTTGTGTTGGGGCAAGTTCTAAGTGGCTAAGTACCCTACTTTCAAAGTCGGTAAAGGGAATTCGGACTCCACAGGTGTCAAAAAGAACCACATACATAAAAAAGAAATTTTCAAGAGGGCTGCCTACAGAGCAAATTCGGTTTTGGGAAGAGGGGGCCTCTAACGCATAAAAGTTTGGAACAACCCCTGGTCTAGCAAGTTCAGCATTGTTGTGGTACGCTTGAAGACGTTGGACATCTACAAAGACGGAGGGTCTACCTAAGGCATCAAGGTCTACATCCTCATATCTAGTAATGACAGCAGGGAGAATGAATTCCTCAGGGTTTGTTTCAGACCTCTTCTTTCCCATTTCGGATTCCTGAGAAGATGCGTAGAAAGAAGACTTAGAAGGAGCACTGGAGACTTCACTAAACATATCCATAATGATCCATTTCTTCGCTAGTTCGTCTAAAGCTTCCTTTTCTTGTTCAGAAAAAGGAGAGTTTTGAAGGCCACTAGGATGACTAGTAGAATTGCAGGGTTTAGCAAGAAAGGGCTTTGACGAATTGGAAGAAGAAGAAGAACATGGGGGTTTGTTGGGAGGAAGTGGCTCCATGTTGAAAGAAAAAAGTAAGGGATAAGAAGTTATGTACCTGAAGATGAAAGGAAGAGGAGAAGTGAAAATTTGAAAGCAATGAGGAAGAAATTCGTATGCTGCAGAAGAAGGATGGAGAAGTGAAGTTTTATCACTAAAAACTCCTCTCTATTTATAATGTGAATTCGGTTTCCTGAGGAGGCAAGTGAAGGGATGCATTAAGTGATCATTCAGTGCATTAAGCAAAGTGACCACTCAGAAGTCATGTCAGTTGGAAGTGAGAAGTCATAATGGTGCAGTGATAAGTCATGATGATTGGAATAAAAAGCCATAGCTGCAATGAAGCATCACCTCTTTTCATCTTCCCAAGATAGCTGAGGATCAGTTTTTATGCCTCTTCAGAAGAGGACTCGGTTTCCAATGGATTCTTGGGAGCAAAGGAACTGTTGTAGGACAAAAACAAGACATAAAGGGAGCCATAAGGATCCTGGCTTGTGTCAGACTGAAAACTTAAAAGCTGAGCTTGGGACTAGAGTTCATGCCTTGGGAAGTTGATTCGTTGGGATCAAGGAGTCTTGGGAAAAAGCAAAATTCAAAATTCAAATTCTGAGTTCTGGTTTAAAATGGCAAACTCTGGTTTCCAAGGTTAGAGTATGAAAGTCACCCTCTTGGGAAGTGGAAGTAGGAATTCAGAATCCTTGAGAATTGGACTTTGGAGAATTCCGGATTAGTGAAGTAATTGGCAATCTCTGGTATCTCGAGTTCGACAATTCAGTTTGTACAGTGCACTGTGAAGATGGAATACGGATTGAAGAAGCTACACAGAAAATCATGGCACATTGCATGAACCATGACTTGGGGGCTATTGTTATGGACCCCATGAATAGGACCGATATGCCGAATCCAGTATCCGGATTGAGGCCTAAGAAGCCCACTAAATCCAACTCCGGTTTCTGGATTGAGGACTAAGAGGTCCATTAAGACCGGATACCAGGCCGGATTCCGGATTGAGACCCGAAGAGGTCCACTGGCTCTGAAAGCCATTGCCGGATTGAGGCCGGAATGGCCCAACAAACCGGATTCCGGATTGGGACCAAGAATGGCCCAACAAGGCGAATCCGGATACCGGATTGGCTTGGAAGGATCCACCCGAACCGGAATTAGACATGAAACAGTATCCTGATCGAATCTTGGAGGCTGGATTCGGTCTCAAGCAGTCTCCATACCGTTATACCGGTACGAATTCGGACACGTGCACTTGGATACCTGAGGAATCCCATTGTCCACACCAACATAGGATTCCTTTCACTTTAATACCAGCCATCATATCAGAGCCGTTAGGAAGAATCTTACCCGCCACATGAAAGCGGCCATCAATTCAGTTATTGCTGGTATGAGCCTATATCATCTGGTAAGCTGACAGGTATGGACTAACTCATCTCACACAAACACACACCACCCCCCAAAACTGAGAACGACAAGAGAGTGTGTATCTTGGTATTCAAGGTGCTCATTTCACGTCAGACATCAAAAGTGGGATTGCTGGATTCTTAGACCGAATTGTCTAAGTACTGTAATCCTACGACAGAACAGTTAGGCAAAACTTTTTTTATTGGAATAAAGAAAGGAAAATTAAATGTCCAGGATTGAATTTGGGATTTAAAATTTTCATACCTTAAAGCTTCCAGGGTAATCCTGTCATCGGGGTTTGTGGATGTTTTATCGTAGACGAGTCTAAGCGAAGGATTCGGGCTTAGTGATTTGATTTTCACATAGGTACGAATGCTACCTTTTGCTCTAGAGCTTTGGAGTGTGTATTCAACTTGCCTTGAATGTGGGGTTTAGGGTCGTTTAGCTAAAACTAACTTGTAGTGGTGAGTTTGTAATACGTAGTTATGAGTTTATAGTTTGTAGTTGTTAATTTAGTTATGAGCTATTAGTTTGTAGCTGAGAGTTTAAAGCTATTTAACTGACTGTTTGAAATAGTATTGTTCGACAAAATTAGCTTTTGAAATAGCTAAAAGTTATTAAATGAACAAAAAATATATGCAACATTTTATTATTTTAAATTTTTCAAATTTTTTCTTTATTTATTAAATAGATAGTTAATTAATTAATTAATTAAAAACAGAAGAAGTATTTTTTTTTAGTTTAATGATAATTATGCACTGTCAGTGTAAACCTCCTTTACACCATCATCCACTCATATTATGCCACATCAGCCTTCTTTTTTTAAAATCAATTAATTAAATTTTTATTCACCTGAAGAGAGAAAAGCAAAAACGTTTTAGTACTCTTGCTCCTCTCCAAACCTTGGAGCAACCCTCGCGACGTTTCTTCTTCTTTTTCTACCAATACGTTTCATCTTCTTTCTTTGTTAATGGCATCCTCCGCATTGAAACAAAAACCATAATCATAAAACTAAAAATCAAACCCTTCCCTATTCCATCTTATCCTCTCAACGCCATCTTTTGTTGGAAAACAAAACCAAAAATCCGAACCATAAAATCATGAGATCTTGGCTGATTGTGCAAGCACCTTGGTGCGGTTTAGTAACAATGGCTTCAGTGGCGGAGCTTCATTGGAGCAAGTGGGAGCACCTGCTCCCCTGAACATTTTAAAAATATATATATATATATATATATATATATATATATATATATATATATGTAGTACATTTAATACACAACTTTGTTATGGCTCAGTGTGCGAAGTGCAGGGTTCGAATCCTGCCTCCCACGAAGCTCTGTGCAGGATCGAACTTGCGATCTGAAGGCAAGTGGGAGAAATATAACGCCAACAAGCCAAGGCACATTAGCATTTCTAATGTTGCAAATTATAAAATATATAAATTGAAATTTTGACTCAAACAAAACACCCCCTGAAATTCTCACCAAGCCCCGCCACTGAATGGCTTATCACTGAGGTGGGGGTCCTAATCTAAGGCTAAGTAGAATATTGGCAGTGACAAGCACAAGGCGATTTCAGAAAATGGGTTACAACATGAAACTCCAAGTCATGGATTACTGCATGGAACTCAAAAATGGGTAACTTGTCACTCTTTCTTTCTTTCTTTTGCCGTTATTGTTGATTTGTTTGGAATTAATTACTGTTGATAATGAAATTAGTTGCGGTTAAACGATTTTTTGAAAATAGAGATAATGAAATTTGAACTATTATTTGGGATTTTGTTATTATATGGGATTTTGGTTGCCTTGTTTAGCAAAGGCATCAGCCAACTTATCAGCTTCCCTGCAATTGGGCGTAAAGCACACATTTTACAAGTATAGCAAGCAATTTTTCATGTTTTGAATGTCATGAACTGAAACTTATTTTACATAAGTGGTATCTACCATTTTGGTATTATAAAAATGTTTTGAACTTACTTATTTTAAATATTTATGATGTTAGTTTTATAGTGAAATTATGATGATTAATTCGATTTTGAATTGCTTCTTGTAGCTTGAGACTTGTGGATCATCTTGATCATAAGCTTTTTGATTGCTTGAAGCCTGATCAGAGCAAGATGTAGAAAGCGAAGTTGCTTGTGAGACCTTCACCAAGACTAATGTGTGCATCTCAAAAAGCCATTTTAGACTATGAGAAGATTACATATCACAAACCAATAATTGAAAGGACTTGAAGATAATTTTAGACTATGCCATTAGATGAGATGTTTACTGTCTTGAAATTGATTGCAGCAACAATAACATTAAAAAAACTTAACACAGAAGTAGCATTAGCAAAATTCTTCCAATCACCTTGTGGCAAAATTAAAAAACAAAGCTCACCCTATTGTTACCCAAAATTCTGTGCTAGCAACTAGGCACATTAACATTGTTACGCTAGCAGCTAAAAACCAAATGCAGTTGCAGTAGCATAACAATGCCCCAAGTGACCAAGTTTACAATCAAATTAAAAAAAAACATAACATAGTTGTAGCAAAGTTCTTCTTGTTCTTCTGTAATCCATTACTTCGAGTTTCATGCTGTAACCCATTTTCTGAAATCACCTTGTGCTTATCGCTGCCAATATTCTACTTAGCCTTATATTAGGACCCCCACCTCAGTGATAAGCCATTGTTACTAAACTGCACAAAGGTGCTTGCAAAATCGACCAAGATCTCAAGATTTTATGCTTCGAGTTTTTGGTTTTGTTTTCCAGCAGAAAATGGCGTTGAGAAGATAAGATGGAATGGGGAAGGGTTTTGGTTTTTGGTTTTATGATTATGGTTTTTGTTTCACAGCAGAGGGAAGAAGAAATGTAGTGAGGCTGGCGCAAGGTTTGAAGAGGAGTAAGAGTACTGAAACGCTTTTGCTTTTCTCTTTCCAAGTGAATAAAAATTTAATTAATTGATTTTAAAAAAAAGAAGGCTGATGTGGCATATATAATATGAGTGGATGACGATGTGAAAGGAGGTTTACACTAACAGCGCATTATCGTTAAACTCATTTTATATTTGTTTATGAAAAACACACTTGCTTTTTTTTAGTAAAAAAAAAATTATATATATATACATATTTTTTTTTTATGTATGTCAAATAATATTCTTCAACCTATAACATAAGATTAATCAACTTCAAAGCAAAAATTAAATTTAGGGTTTGCATGACCTCAACCTTAAGAGTTGAGGATAAGAACCCAAAAATGATTACGTTTCATAAAAAATGATGCAATTAGAAGAGATAAAATCTTATATATTTATTTTATCAAGAAAACTTATCTAATCAAAAATGTTTCTCCTCGACCATTAGGATTGTGATTAAGAAAATCTTTAAATTTATTACATCATGCTTTAAAAAGAGTATGATATATAGACATATGAAATAAACCTACAAATCGATCTACATTATAAAAAATTGACATATGTTATTGGTTAACCAATCAATAATAAGCAAGTGATTCATATTATCTTATTTGTGATAATGTAAGTTATTTAAATTAATTTTGTAATCTACTCCTTCTGATCCTATTTATAGGGCATACTTAACCATATCACACAGACCAAGGAGGGTAGTTAGGTTTCTTGAAACTTTAAAAAAATACTTCAACATTACAATCTTACCCTCTTAACTTACATTTGGAATTTCACAATATATTACTTCACATTAAAGGGTAAAGGGCAAATAAGAGAAAATAACACTAAATGCCTCCTAGAAAATACAAAGTGACTTATAAATAGGACCAAAAAATCCTTCTAGAATGTGACTTATAAATAGGACCGGAGGGAGTATAAATTATGCTTCATTTAAAAAAATTGACCGCACTCACTTACGGGTCAAGAAACATATAAAATTTCAAAAGAAAAAAAAAAACAGAAAAAAATATTGGGTAAAATCTTGGGGAGTCCACGTGTGGTGTCTTCCGGCCACAAGATGAAAAGTACGGTAACGTGTTGGATCCGTCATGCGGGAAAAATATCGGGAGCCTTAAGATTAACACAAGACCACCACGTGTCCACCGGTGGGTACCCACCCACCCACGCCCTCTGACCTCAAAAAACAAAAACAATGGCCCATATTAGGCCACGTCAGCGCAGCCAGTAGCGCGCGACCTTTTGATCCATCGAGACGTGAGAGAGAAGAAGATATTTTCCCCATTTTCACGGTTCATTAGTTACACAAAAGCAAATAGTAGCAGCAGCGGTAACAGTAAATAGCACAGTAACAGTTACTCCCTCTCCTCTCGGACTTTTACCTAATTCACGCAGATTAAGAATAATAATTATTATTATTCTCAAATTTAAATTTATCAAAATATATGTTATAATTTCAAAATTATCCTTATTTAAAATTTTAAAGCTCTATTTATTTTTTTATTGTAATTATTATCCTATTATTCCTATGTAATTATGAAGGATGTATTTAGAATAAACTCTCTAATATTACCTCAATATTTTAAAACAGAGAAACCAATTTTATCAAGAGAGGAAGGGAGTAATTGAATTGAGATGAATAAGTGCGGTTTTTGAACGACTAAAATATTGCAAATTAATCAGATATTCTAGTTCCCCGTGTTTATTGCTAATAGGCTGAGGTTAATTAATTACTATTATACTCTATCAGTAGTATTAAATCGTGTTTGTGTGTAGAATCGTGTGTGAGAGAATGGGTGAAGTAGAAGTAGATGCTGCTACAATGAAGAAGAAGAAGAAGAATGGTGATTGCAGTGAGGAGGAAGAGGAAGAGGAGGTGGTGAGGTGGGAGAGGATTCTGCCAGCGATGGTGCTTAGAGTGCTGCTCATCGAACCTGATCATTCTACTCGCCACGTCATCTCTGCTCTTCTCCGTAAATGCAGCTACAAAGGTTTCTTTCTATTTTCTTTCCTTTTTTTTTTTTATAGTCAATTTTATTATATATGACCTTCTTCCTTGGATAATGTTTATAGCATTGTATTTTTTTCTTAAATATAAAAAAAAAAGGAGATAATATGTTACTACTATTTTATTTTATGGTCGATACATGTTGATTCCTTTTTGTGATGCCAGTTGGATTTGGATTTGGATTTTGATGGCTTGCTATAATGAGCCTTATGTTCTGTGCTGCTGTTTTGATTGCTTGGATGATAAGAGACTAGGATCCTTGTTTTTTGTTTTGTTTTGGGTGTGTGAAAAAGAATGAATTGTCTCTTTTTTCTTTATGTTTTAGGAATTTGTATTGAATACTATAAAACATGAGAGGGCACTTTTTAGAGTTAAAGATACAATTTAGTCTCCTTGTAATTTATGGATCCTATGATTTTGATGGAATTGGATTTTGTCTTCGAAAATTGTGGCTTTCGCAAATCCGAGCCATTGGGTGAATATTGGGCAGCTTAGATTCCAAATTGCCTTTTGATTCGTGATATGTTGAAATTCGTGATATGTTGAAATCAGAATCTAAGTCGTTAGCTGTTCATCTAGCAGCTCAGATTAGCCAAAGTTACTAAAGTCACCAATTTTTTTTTTAAAAAAAAAAATTAACTGAATCCATTCCCTATCGTGGTGGGTCTCAAGTAGAGTTGAACCAAGTAATGATACAGGCATAATGATAGTAGGGTTGGGATACCCCCACCCTTGGAACCGGATGGGAAGGTCTCCCCTCATCCGGCTCTCTGCAGGGGAATGTCCACTCACTGCTTCCCCTAATATCCTCCCTTTACTTTACCATACCATGAAAATTTGCAGGAGATCCAAGAGGCTTGCTTGGAAAACACACTATAAAAATTGTGTCTATCTCCCTCTAACATCAATATGTTACATGAAAATGAGATGAATCTAGTAGTTTTAGATTTTTTTTTTTTTTTTTTTATAGAAGCATTTTTCGCAGCATATTCTGGCTGTTTTAACCTGAGTATAATATTCATTTTAGTCGTCTAAAACATATTCATGTCATCACGTTGGTGATATGGCATCCTATTGATACCTTCCAGTTTGTTGATCCAATATGGAAATTTTAAGGCAATACACGAAGGAAACCTTTGGTGGTAATGTTGTGCTCTTACTGCTTTATAATGATTGAATCCATATGCATTAAGTTGATATTTTTGGTAGCTGGGTTGCTCTCTGATAGTTAGCTCATTGAAGTATGTTTGTCTAAGGAGTATATTTACTTTGTATAGGATCCTTTGGAATAATGCTATTTTTTTTTCCGATGCAGTTACTGCTGTTCCTGATGGATTAAAGGCATGGGAGACATTGAAGAGGAAAGCACCCGACCTAGATCTCATATTAACCGAAGTGCAGTTGCCAGCAATATCTGGATTTGCACTTCTTACTTTAATCATGGAACACGACTTTTGCAAAAACATTCCTGTCATAAGTATGTTGTCTACTTAATGTTGATACTCTCTCCGTCCCTAAATATACCCTTTTGACACTTTTATTTTCCCTATTTATAAAACCCTATACCAATTTTCAATGACAATTAATTACTTCTTTCCATAAACACCTCTATTTACTTAACACTTTTTAGATTCCTGATATTATTAATAAGGGTAGTTTTGAAAATACATATCAAATGTTCACATTTCCAATACCATTAACTTAATTAACCAATTTTCTTTATGGACGTGAAATTTACCAAAGGGGTCTTATATATAGGGATGGAGAGAGTATTAAATAGAAAAGGCTAATGAATGAGCTCAACTTTATTCTCTCGGCTGTGCAGTGATGTCTTCTCACGATTCAGTTAGCATGGTCTTGAAATGCATGTCAAAAGGTGCTGCTGATTTTCTTATAAAACCTGTTCGGAGGAATGAGCTTGGGAACTTGTGGCAGCATGTATGGAGAAGGCATGCTGTATGTCAAATTTTTCTAGAGATATTTTGATATTTCTTTCTTTTATTGTGGCTTAATAATTTGGCATATATTTACTTGCCTTTTTTTTACTCCATTGTATATTGTGTATACAGATTAAAAGGCCCCCTCAAAATTCAAAATCACAACAGGAAAAACTTAAAACTGCCTCAGAGGACAATTATGCAAGTAGTAATCAATCTAGCGGTTTCGTGGCTTCCTCACAGAAAAATAATGAATGGAGTGAGATATTGAGCCAGGCTCAAGTATGTTCCACCTTCCAAATTTGCTAAAGCCATCGTCTTGTAACATGATTCTTAGATATCCCTATCTAATATTTCGGTGTGTTCGGTGTGATGTGATTAACTTAAAATTTAGCTAATTTCATTTTTGAAGTTATTATATCTAAACTTTCTGCTTACTGTTTGGTCGAGTAACATTCAAAGGCATGCAACCTAGAGCCTCTTGTACAATGCATCTGTACTTGGCTTGACTGCTTGAGGATAATTATCTTTGTAGATAAGGTTGGCTTCATGAAATTTTAAAGACAAACTACGTGTTTTGCCAACTCTTGTGTGCAGAGCACTTGTACATCACCATTTCCGGAAACTGAGAGTGCATACATGGAAAATATGCAGGATGGGGCCCACCTGAAGAGTTCTTCAAAATTGAACATTATTGATGCAGTGAAGCTTGAAGAGTCTACCAAATTTGAAAGCGAATCAGCTAGGCATGATGATGGGACTGGAGGTGTGCAATTCTCTCATCATCTTCTTTGATTCGGATTTGTTGTCCTCTTTTTTTTTTCCCTTACTGACAATTGTGTCATTCATACGAACATTTACTGCAGAGGAATCGATTACATTTGTTTTAGAGGCTGCAAATGGCAAAACTTTTAAATCAACAGATTCAAGGCTAGAACAAGACCGTGTTTGTACCGACCTTGAAAACAAAGATGAAGTTATAGGAGCCAAGTTAAGCTGCAAGGAACTGGTAGAAGCGTCTACAGGAGCCATTAACTTGATTGGCACATTTGATAATCTTCCAAAGCACGCTGACGAAAATTGTAGATTGAGTGGTGGCAACACGACCAAGTTTGATTGTGATACACGATTGGAACTTTCTTTAAGATGTTCGCCTGGCAGCTCATGTAAGCAAGCAAGCGAAGCATCCGAGGAAAGGCAAAGGTTGAACCATTCAAATACTTCTCCCTTTTCTTGGTGAGTTCTCTATTTGCTTGTGATTTTTGAAATTCCAAACAGATATTATAATACCAAAGACAGATATTATGCTATATTTCCTATGTTCTATCAAAGAGATATTTTAATCAGCAAAAGGAAGTTCTTCATGGTTTTTTGTAATTTTGTTTTTTACTTGAGCTTTCTTGTTCCTTTCCCAGATTGTTGTATGCTGTTATACATCTAAGACTAGGACTAGCAAAGGTAGAAGCTGACTAAATGGTAATTTGGACTAAAACGTGATATTGAGAGCCAGGGTTTGATCGTCTGAGGGACCCAAATGATGGTAAAAATAGCTATGCTTATTAAGAAACAAATATATGGGTGTTATGTGTGCCCAATCATCCGCAATCAAAGGAATACATCCAAGAGCCTTTGTTAATAGTTAATCGGGTTTGTTTCATTTATGTTTAAAGATCAAAGAATCTAATTGTAAAACTGTAGACATTTGGATATTTATTTTGAACTTTTTTACACTCTTAATTTCCCTCCTCCCGCCAAAATAAAGGCTTTGCTTAAGCTTTCATTCCTGGGTGATTTGAAATCAAGACTCATATTCAAAAGAAATTTTTCTGTTAACTTATTTGGAAAAACTTGAGAAATAATTTTTTTTTTACTACATAGGATTTCTGATTACGGATGACAAATTTCTATCTGCAGGTATAGTGGTAGTAACTTATTGCAGCCTTTTTTTCCATCAAAATCAATTACTTCTGCTGAATTAAAAAACAACACTGATTGGGATTCTCATAAATCCCATAAAATATCTGTAAATACAGTTGATTCTTGTTGTCAGTATGGTAGTACAAATCAAAATCAGGAGAATATGACCACTATGGCCATTGGTCAGATTGGACATGTTGGAACAAAATTATCAAATAGTCCATGTGGAATCTTCACTGATAATGGGGTTGCCTCTGATCTTCGGTCTAAGGGAGTTGATAATGTTCTCACTTCTGTTTCCGGTGCACAATCTGATGTTCATTCCATTTGCAATCCAAAACCATGCAAGATAGAGAGTTCTCCCTTTCCCACTGGTAACTCCTCTCAATCTAATGCTGAAATTCACAACTCAGAGCAACAATATCACCAGTATGAAGATACCACCGATACTTCTCTTGTAAAAAATGAGCATGATAACAGCAATTTGGATCATGCAGCGCTTGATTCTCCTGCTGCTAGTCAAAGTGCTGGTAATAGTTTATGCCGTGATGCTGCAAATCATATTAATAGTGCCTATGGAAGCATAGGTAGTGGAAGTGATGGAAACACTACTTCAAGTGTGATAACCAAGAATAACCCCGAAATTTTTAGTGATAGTAGTTGCCATGATTATGATGGATTCAGAGGAACAAAATCCCACTGCTCCAGTCAAAGAAAAGCAGCTCTAGAAAAGTTTCGTCTGAAACGGAAAGAGAGATGCTATGAGAAAAAGGTATTACAACCAGTGCTAGTCCTCTTGTTAGAATGTGAAGTTATTTATAGTAAATGTTCATCTATGATTTTATTTTGTTAGAAATTCCTGTAGCACGTTTCACTAAAGATCTCACAATCTGAAAGATGATGACATTCATGTCCATGTTACTTGGACTAGCATTTTTTAAGATCTTTCAAATGCTTATTGCTTAAATTTCTTGTACAGGTTCGATATCAAAGCCGGAAAAGACTGGCAGAGCAGCGTCCTCGGGTCAAAGGGCAGTTTGTACGTCAAGTACATAACGATCATCCAGTTACTGATGCTAGTGTTGACTCATAACTGACTTTAACACTGATTAACAAGATTAGTGGAGTCTGTTTTGCTTGAAGTATTAGACACGTAGGGTGATAGCTAAGTGGTGGTGATTTTAGGTGTTTATTGTTTTCTTTTGGCTTGTTATTTTGATTGTCACTTACAAATTTAGGATTGAAAATTGTTTAGTGGGACTGCTCTGAAGTTTTGGCTTTGCTTTGTGTATATGTTATCTTGGTTGAATGCAGTATATCAGGTTGTACCATAAGGCTTTGGTTTGCAGTAGAACGGTCTCTTTTTTCGTTCAATCTTTTTTAGCATCCTTTAAACCTAAGTTTACGTATTTGTTCCATCGATTATTTGGTTGACTAACGAATAGCAGTAAGTGTAGAAGACTAGCAGATTTCATACTTGCATGAAGGGTTGATATACGAATAGCAGTAAGTGTTGAAGACTAGTAGATTTCATACTTGTATGAAGTGAAGTGTTGAAGACTAGTAGATTTCATACTTGGATGAAGTTAAGGGTTTCGGAAATCTGAAAACTTCTTGCATTGTGATTTTGCAAGGCAGTACTTCCTATGTCTATAAAATGTAGAGTTTAATAATGTTCTCATGGTTTCCCTTGCAAGTTTATCCTTTTCAAGCTGTTTTAATTCTCATTATTTCTTTCCTATTAAAAATTTGCTGCGCAGTTTAGCTTAAAATGGAGAATGTTAAAAGGACATTATGATAGAAAGCTTTTGATCTTCAGCGTTTGTTGAACCTTAGGCAGAGGCCACAAATACATTCATAGGGAAAGCATTGAAATGCGTGCCCAACAAGATGCAAACTGTTGTGTATTGTCCATGCACCAAGTTGCTTTTGAAGCTGATCTGTTCTACTCTATTTTGTTAATGTGAATTCTAAGTTGGAGTGCTTGTGATTCTTTTCCCGTTCTGTTATTATCATCATTATTAATTTTTGTTCTTTCTATGTAACTAAAGGCAAATAAAGAAAGAAGAAGCTTGCATAAAGTAAAAGCAAGGCACAAACCAGAAAAAGTAAAACACACAGCATAATCTACATAAGTGATCAATGATCAGCCATTGATCTAAACTAAAATGAGAGAAAAACAGCAGTGCTATTTACTTTGATTCCAAGCAACCTAGTAATTCCAATTTCCAGCTCTACCCTATTGCTTCAGAGTCCTAGACATTTCCCTCCACTTTTCCACTTGTTCACTTAACCACAACCCCACCACCCTATTTCCCTTTTTCTATCTATATCACTAAAGCCATACTCATACACACTTACCCACACACACACACACACAAACCCTCTAACTTTGATCAAACATCCAAGTGTCCTCCCATGGAAGAAGAGATGCATGTACAACATCAAGAAGACCCAAGGCAACACCACCACCAACCCCAACACCATTACCGTCCCAAAGTGCCCCATCATCAACATCAAAACCACATGGACAAAGGTATGGCTCCTCGCTATAGACCCAACATGAACATGAATGCTCCAAAACGTGGACAATGCATCTGCATTGTCATCACCCTCCTTTTACTTGGCATCATAGCTCTAATCCTCTGGCTAGCCTACCACCCTGCCAAGCCAATATTTGCGGTGGCCGGGGCCGCAATCTACGGCATCAATGCAACCACACCACCACTCATGTCAACCTCCATGCAGTTCAACATCATCATCAGGAACCCTAACAGGCGTGTTTCCATTTACGTGGACCGGTTCTCCGCCGTAGTTTCCTATAGAAACCAACCCATTACACCACATGTTGGGCTGCCACCACTGTACCTAGAGAAGCACAGCACTGTGTCGTTGTCCCCGTTGATCGGCGGCGTGCCGGTGCCTGTGTCGGTTGACGTGGCAAATGGGCTGGAGGTTGATGAGAATTATGGGGTGGTGGGTATGAAACTAGTGTTTCTTGGAAGGTTGAGGTGGAAAGCTGGTGATATAAGATCAGCACATTACGCTATCTATGTGAAGTGTAATGTGTTGATGGGTTTGAAGAAAGGTTTTGTGGGTCAGGTTCCTTTGCTTGGTGCTCCAATTTGTGATGTGGATACATGAAGCTAGTATGTTTGATTAAGTGTAATATTAATAAAGTACAATGTGCATGCAATTTTTTATATTTTTTTCTTTAAAGCCTGCAATTATATGCATGTTGGTTAATTTATATTACATTGTTTTGGGCATTTGTGTTCCAGAAGGTAGAGATCATAGTATTTTGAGTCACAATGTACGTTGTTGTGGAATATGGATATATATTCATGTGATTATTATAAGTATTATTTAGAAGAATCTTTTTTTCTAATTAGAAGATATTTTATTTTTTTTATACGTTATTTATTATTATTTTTTTAATTGTCTTAGTTTTATTAAATATTTTAACTATCTAAAAAAATTTGTTATTCAACAAGTATGAATTTTCTAAGAAAATTTGGTAAGATAAAATTATGATGTTAAAATATTTTTTCAAAAAATCGAGAAAACTAACTAATTTTTATTGGTATGTGTGATTCGGTTAAATATATCTTGTAACAAGGCAAAGGAAATATATTGGAAAGACAAAAAGAAAAGAGCTTTCGTTAGGGTCAGCAGAACTCACCCGTCCCTTGAACCTGTCCCATTCCGATCCATTGATTTCAGGTCTTGTATGATATGTCACGATTGTCATAAAAGGGACAAATAAGGACAAAAAGGGGCAAACCCGATACAAGAGGTGATTGGTTTGGGTATATCTTTGGGTCACTCGACCTGTCCTCTTATGCATATCAAGTTTCTACTGTTCTTCACTCATTTGTTTTTGTCTAAAATTTTATGTCATGAAAATAATAATTGAAATTGCCACTTTTCAAACATGAAATATCCCCTACATTTATTTACAATACACTGTAGTTATTAATATAGTGTGAGTGTCTTGTCTTAAATATTTATACTAGTGATATAGTATTAAAATTCTATTGATGTGTATATACTAAATTATAGTGTGGTAGGTACTTGCTAACGAAATATTCATTTTTGTCTTTTTTGAATTGCAAAGTATCTTGATGTTCACTTTTAAGTTATGTAGAACAATTAAATCATGTTAAGTAAGGACAATAACAAGACACCCTAGTCAACTATCATTACGTAATCGCATTAGATTTAAATTTTAGATATCATTTTAGATTTATGACAAATAAAAAAAATTGTTATGAAGAACTTATTACATCATATTTATTTTTGTCATTTTTGCCTAAAAATAAATTCAAATTTGTATAAATTTTATATTTATATTTTTTGTCCCGAATCAACCCGACCCATCTTATATATTTTGGATCAGTCCCAATTTCGACTCCTCTCTACCATGTCCTGATTAGGAACGTGTGAAAAACAAATCTAACCCATCCTTTGTTCATCCATAACTTTCACAATCACCAATCCATATTTACCTTTTTTTTTAAAAAAAAAAATTAAAAGATGTATTTTTCAATTATTTTTATTGTATTAAAATTTTTAACTTTAGCCAAAATTAACATGTAATAGATTATCCACTTCGACACTCATGACTGCTGCATTTGAGCATGTGGCAACAGCTAGCATAGATCCCGTCATCTACAATTCCACATTGTCATCTACATCAACTAATGATACAGTAATGTCATGTATATCAAGAACTGATATACGGATGTTCATTTGTTTATCTTACATATTTCTGTATATAAAACAAGTAGATTTACATTCGATATCAATTTTAAATGTGTAGGTAACACCATTCCTAATAATAAAAACTACTTCAATTCTCAAATAATTATTATTTTAGTAAAATAAATTTATTTTTAAATAATTGTTATTTTACAAAATCAAGATAATGTTTATTATTACTTTTACTATAATCTAATTAGGGTCTGTTCGGCAAAACTAGCTTGTAGCTGTGAGCTTGTAACTTGTAGCTATGGGCTTCTAACTTGTAGCTGTTAAGCTAGCTAGGAGCTGTGAGCTTGTATCTGAGAGCTTACAGTTGTTTAGCTGACTATTTAAAATAGTGTTGTTCGGCAAAACTAGCTTTTGAAGTAGCTAAAAGTTATTAAATGACCAAAAAGGACATGCAATATTTTATTATTTTAACTTTTTCAAATTTTTTCTTTATTGATTAAATAGATAGTTAATTAATTAATTAATTAAATATAAAAAATATTAAATTATAATTAATTAAGCCTTAATTAAATTCATTTTTCTTTATTTATTAATTATGTAATTCATTAATTAATTATAACAAAATTATTAAATTATAATTAATAATTAATTAAAGGGTAGTAAAATAATTTTAAATTTTGTTTGAGGGTATAATTGGTATATGAATTATTGAAAGCTAGTTTAGTTTCTAGAAAGCTACTTCAAGTAGCTTTCTAAAAGCTAGCTTTCAGAAGCTACAAGCTCATTTTTTAAAAGCTATAAGCTCCTTCTAATTTGTGTTCACCGAACGGAGCTAGTAGCTTATTGACTGAATCTAAAAGCTCCTAGCTAGCTAAAAAGCTCCTAGCTCGTGTTGCCGAACAGAATAAAATAATGAATGGAAAAAAATTACCAATTATTATATAAAAATAAAGAATAAAAATGATAAAAAAAAATTGAAACCACAACCGTGACATACTGAGTAACACTAAATGCGGGACATGAAATTTCATCCTTAATGATGCGGGACCATTGCTCAATTTATTCCGTGAGCAAATAATTAGATTAATTCCCGATTTTATGAAAATGGGTTAAATTAGTTTTTAAAATTATCGCAATTCTAAATTAGTCATTAAGATAGTAAAATGTGAGTCATGTCAATCCCAATCCTTATCATTAATGATCCTAAACGATCAACATCTATTGATTAACAAAGTAGCCGAAATAATTTTATTTTGGTCATTTTTAATTTTTATTAAAAAAGTTCAATTTCAAGACTTAATTTGAATTACCTTGTCTAACAACAATAATTTCATCTTTCTTTATCCAATAGTAAAAAACTTGATTTTTGACCTATAATTTATTTTTTTTTTACCACAACCGGTACCCAGATCTGGTTTACCCATAATTCGACTCATCCGGTCCGACCAACTGAGCTCACACTAAGTGGTAAGGGTCTCCCAGCGAGGGTTGCTCCATATCCAAGGCTCGAACTCGAGACCAGTTGGTTAAGGGGCCAAGTGAGCTACCACTTGATCAATCCACGTTAGTTATTTTTAACCTATAATTTAATGGACAGATCTGACTTTCCTTTTTTTTTTTTTCCAAAGTCTTTCACAACAATCAGCTTCCCCCACCTGCCATTAGTGGTCCTTGCAGATTACTTAGCTTTAGCTATTATTCTTTTTTTTTTTTTTTTTTGAAGGGGTAGCTATTATTCAATTCTTAGGATTTTGTTGTTTTATCCAAGTAAAAATGAAAATAGGCATAAACCGTAAAATTCATAGTGAAAAGTAACCAACATCAAAACCTGGTGATCAAGTGACAGATTATTGCCACCAATACATTATACATCATCATTAAGCATTGACTAGCATTCCATTATTATGTTATTTCATGAGTCAATTGGTCTTGGCAAACACCAATAATGCAGACAATCATTCTGAACTTTAATTACCATTCTTATCCTTTGCATATTATTGCAATTCCCTGTATGGTCCAGGATGTTCATCTGGTCTTAACAATGACAGCATGAATGTGTCCAAAAGTTTCAAGTTCACACCCTTACCAGATCATAGAGATGAAATTTTCTCACACTTCTTAAGTTTAATGCCTCTCGTGATAGTATTAGCATCTACCATATATGTCTCGCCCTCTTTGAAGTGTATCGACTCAAGTTTCAAAGACCATGCCCGTAAAAGATAGTGGGGGCCGGGAAGGTGGTAGTGAAATAAGCTAGCTGAGGAAATTGCATGATTTTGGTTTAAAGATTTTGATTAAAAAAAATTGATAGATTAATTTTTGAGGTTGAAGATGAAATTTTTATCATTGAATAAAAGAAGGAGACTGACATAACCCATATTTTGCTATCTTAAAGAATAATTTGAAGTTTCAATAATGTTATAAATTAATTTAATCGTGCTCGTAAGATGCAAAACTAATTCAACTATTTACTCTATATTCCGAGTACATAGCTTGATCTAGTTTGATACTGGTAGTCAAATATATTCGTACAAAATCGAAATTTTAACACTGTGGAACGCAGTTATTTACATAGTTGACTATTAGTTTTTTTGGTTTAACTAGGATATTCCCCCATTTTTTATTAAGATTTTCTTAATTTCAGCCTTTAAAATTGAAGATAAAGGTTTAATAAAGTAACTTTGCATTTAAAAAATAAAAATCTAGCTAATAGTTAGTTTAAAGAGAATAAACTTAATTTTTCAATGTATTTTTACTCTTCTTTAACCTCTTACTCTCAACACTAAGCCTTTGTTTTGATGAGAGATTTTAAGAAAAAATATTTTGGAGAGAGAGGGAATGTGAACAAAAGGGGAGAGAGAAAAGAATTTGTGGGACCATATCAAATTATTTTATTTTCACAAATAAAGAGATTATGGAGAGAAAACTACAAAGGGAAGCACTAATGAAAAATCTACTAATTTTCTCTCTTACCAAACAATAAAAAAAAATTGGCTTATTTAAGTTTTTTATAAACAACAGCAAGGACTAAAACAAAATTTTTTTAAACTTTTAAGGACTTTGACCTGTCAAAAAAAAGATAGGGACTAAAACCAAAATTCGGACAACTTTCAGGGACCTTTTACTTTAAACAAAAAGATACATGGCATGCTGACGTGGCACTCCGTTAGCCATGTCATCAATTAACGGTGGATCCCTGAAGGCAGGGACCAAAACCAAAAAAATTAAACTTTTAAGGATCAAGACCGGTCAAATAAAAAGATAGGGACTAAAACCAAAATTCGGTCAACTTTCAGGGACCAAAAACTTAAATAAGTCAAAAAAATTTATTCATTTTCTCATCATTCTCTCTCCATAATCTTTCTCTCATATTTTTCTTTTTCCCATTTTCTTCTTTGCAACCAAACAAAATGTAAAAGCTAAAGCTAAGCAAATCCTTCTTATTATTGAGGAAGAGGATTAATCAAAATTATGTCCTTTTTAAATGCACATTTCGGTCAAGATCAAATCAAAATTTTGGTGAGTAAAAGTCCTTTTTTTCTTTTTCATATGTTACTCTGAATTGTATTAAATCAATTATGTCCTTTTATTGTCCTTTTATGTGTGACATCTTTCACGTTTTTTCTTTCTAGATTTGACTCATTCCAGCTGGTCAAGATCAAATCAAAATTCGATGAGTTGTTTTTGCATATTTTACTCATGTATTGTATTACATTGTTCATATATATTATTGAGGAGTCCAACAATAATGATTATTATCTAAAAAAGGATTTGATGAGTTAAATACACATTCGGGATCAAGTTCAAATCAAAATTTGTTGATCAAAATCTCTTTTTTTCTTCTTTTTCATATGTTACTCTGAATATAATTATATTAAATTGGTTATGTTCTTGTGTGTGACATCTTTCACATTTTGTTCTTTCCATATTTGTCGTAGATTTGAATGATTTAACTCATTCAGATCAAGATCAAATTAAAATTTAATGAGTTGTTTTCGCATGTTTTGCTCATATATTGTCATATATTGTATTACATTGTTCATATCATTGAGCAGTATGCACTAACACCTTCTTATTCTTATTTTGTTCATATCATTGTTCTTATCCTTAGGCTCGTATATATGTTCACCAGACATTTGCAACATCTTTTAGTCAAAAAATTTACGAAGAGTTGTTCCATAATATTGCACAAATTAAAGTTAAATTCTCATTTAGAAAAGTTAATAGAAAACTTTGCATTTTCTATAATAAATTTTATTTATTTTATTTATTGTAGCATATGAAGAGTTGTAACGCAATATCGAAAAAATTAAAGTGAAATTCATGAATAGTAGTTCGAATCATTTATTTCATATTTTTATCTATTTCATTCTAAATTCATAAAAACTCACGTTGCATTTACTTATTTTATTAAAAATATTAATTAGAATTTATCTAAATTTTCACATGCTCTAACCAATTAAAAAGAAAAATCAATATAATCAGTTACTATTCATACTTTTTTATTCTTGAAAAAAAAAATACTGTCAAAACTCAACTCATATGTCCTATACGTGTTTCATCCCAAAAAGATAAGGCAAATGAGCCAAGGTACACAAATATTCATGATGAGTATAAACTCATTTGATTTTAATGAGAACTTGAAAATAACCCCATTTCAGAAAAATTATCTAATCCTATAAGTTTTTTTGTTTTTGGTTTATCAATAACTATAGCTTGGGTGGCAAGCTCTCACAGACATAAACAATGAAGTAGTGATTTGTTAGGGAATTTATCCATTGCATATAAATATAGCAAATGATATTATCCATCCATTTACCAGATGGAATCAAAATACTATAATATGGTATTTTTAAAAAAGGGAATTACTCTACAAAACCCACGTTTTATCCTCCAAACCCCACTTTTTTAATTAATACCAAAACTACCCCCATTATACTTCCTCCTTATTTGATTTTACAAACGCCAAACCCCACCCCACAACATAACTGCCTCCCTCATTCACGTTTCCTCCCTCGTTTCTTCTTCCTCATTCCCTCCTTCACATTCACTCCGTCCATCTTCTCCTTGTTGCTTTCACCGCCGACGCGTCCACCGTCGCCGCCTCCACCGGTACACACGCCGCTTGACTTCTTCTCCTTGAGCTCTTCTTCTCACGGCGCTCGACTTCGTCTTCTTCTCACGAGTTCGTCTTCTCACGCAGCGGCAAGAGTTCGTCTTCTCACCCGGCTTCATTGGTCTTCTTCTTCGCCGAGAGAGAAGCCACACAGCAAAGCCGCCATATACTTAAAATCTCAAATAAGGAAAGACTAAGGCTCCAGTGCAAATTATTCACAACCATGCATCAGTGCATGTTTTTATTTCTGGGTTTTTTATTTATTTTTTTAAAATTTAATCAATTAAAAAATATTCTATGTGTTTTCTTTTTTACGGATATGAAGTGATTTTTATAATTTGGATTTATTTTTTTTACTCTGTGTTCTTAAAAAACTGTATTGAGTAAAACTGTATTCAAAATTTACAGATTCTAATAAATCTATATACAAACTTGTGTTAAAAAATATTCTGAATAAATCTGTATTAAAAAAATTTGAAAAACAAAAAAAAAATTAAACCATGCACCGATGCATGGTTTAATTAACCATGCACGGGAGCCTTCCCCATAAGGAAATAACCTAAAAATTTAAGCAGGCGGTAAAGGATGAGTCAGTAGGCAGCAGCACTACAGTAGAGCAGATAGCATGCGAGTGAGGCAGCTAGGGGCTGGGCCGCTGGGCGCTGGGCTACTGGGGTTTGGAGACTGGGTCAACAATGGGTGGCGCCGGCGACGATGAGCGACAACACACAGCAGCGACCAGTGAGTGTGACTGGGTGACTGTGTGAGGCGGTGAAGGGCCAGTGAGCAGAGTGGCAGTGAACAATCAAACAGAAGACTAAAACTGAGAAAGTATCAGAGGAAGTGATTAAGTGAGAATGAGATTGAGTCAATAACACTGATCATGAGAGATAGAAAGCACTACTGGGAATTTGCTAATTTGAGTGGAGAATAAAAAAACTTACAGTAATGTGTAAGGTGGAAAACATTGAAAATTGAGGTCATTAAAAGACCCATTAACTCAATGGTAACCGATGAAAGAAAAACGGGAAGAAATTTTTTTTTTTCGTCTTTGTTTTGAAGGCTGGGGTTTGGGGTTTTTTCCTTTTGTCTTCTCCAATGAAAAGGTGGTTGGGGTTTGAGGTTTTTTTCTTTTTTTTTTATTTTCTTTTTTTTTGTTTTGAAGACTAAAGGATATAATAGACATTGCACCATTAAAATGGGGTTTGGGGATAAAGTGGGGTTTGTAGACTAACTCCCTTTAAAAAACGTTAATTAGGGTGCCGCCTCTCCTGCCCAAAGCCAAGGTTTTGAGATCGTGGTGTAGAAGGCTCAGTAACCTTGATACTACCGATTATTGTGAGTAAATGCAATTAGTATGACCACAATTGCCGTTGTGGTGCAATTTCAGTAACTCTCAAAAACCTTAATATAAGGGTGTAAGTCATGGTCTTGCAAAAAAAAAATTAAAGTAAAAACACTAGGAGCAATACTCCCTCCGTCGGGAAAAAAAAATATAAAGAAAAAAAGTTCTTAAATGAAGTATTAATAAAAAAAATAAAAATGTAAAGACAACCTCATCTTTGCAGAAAAAAATTAAATCAAAATTATTATTAGAACAATTAAAATAAAGATTTTCCAAGATTCAATCTTCTTATTAACTTCATACTATAAGATAATCGATGAAAAAAATTAAAATATTTAATTATGATTAATAATAATAAATGGGATAATCATATGAAAAGAATGTTAATTATACAAAAAAAATACTACTTTATCCATCAAATAAATATAAAAAAATATCTAATAATATCATCCAAATAAAAAAATCAAAATGTATAATTTTGATATAATTCTGATTTTTCATATTAAAGACGATAATTATATTTTAAAAAAATGCTAAATTATTATGTCCAATAAAATAGGAAATATTTTGATTTATCCTTAAATATGCTAATAATACCATCAAACAAAAAATAATCAAAAAGTTTGATTTCGATTTCACTCTACTATCTACTATACTTATATAAAAACATCCCTTTTCGAAGCACCACGTTTGTTCGCTTAAGGAATACTCGCACCAGAGCATTTGTAGGTAGATAATATCATCTTTAATCAAAGTTATAATTTAAAATAAATAAATTATCTGTTCAAAATTAATATTTAAAATTAAATAAATTATCTATATGTGGAATATGTTGAATCATTATCCTCATTTTGTTTAAAAAAAATCATTATTCTCAAAAAGATCGATAAACACAAAGAGATGATGCTTGAGCATTATCTGTATGTGAAATCATTATCCTCAGTTGGTTGAAAAAAGAAGTAATCATTATCCTAAAAAAAAAATATTTAAAAAAATCACTATATATAATATGATCTCACATTCCTTCTTTACCTTTGTTTCGCCTTCCGATCTCTCTACTTCCAAGAATTCTCTAATTTTATTATTTCGTATTTTATGTTCCTAATTATTTATTTCTTATTTTATATTTGATTTTTGTTGTGTGTTTGTATAAATTATTTTATTGCATATTTGGTTTTTGTCATAGCCTAATGCCATTGATTGGTCCATGTAGCTAACTCTAGGTCTCTACTTATGGTGATAAAGGCTTGGTTCAGTTATTGGTGGTTGTTTTATTGCAAGTATCCAATATCTCTTGAGAGGATGTAACCATCCTTTTGCAGGTTGAAACAGTGTATGGATTCTGGAATATATACTTATTCAGATTGAAATTATATTCAGTCCACAATAGATTTTTTCAATTCTACATTGTCGTTGAATAGATTAAGCACATGTCCTGGCATTTACAACTGTGGATATTTTACTGTCGTTGAATATTTTGCTGTCAAATTATGACAAATAAAACCTCTTTCAGTCTTTCTCAAACACATGCCCTGACATTTACAAGTTCAATTGTGGATAAAGAGATCCTGTGTTTTGTTTATGTGTCTCATCCTAAACTTGGTTAATTTTTATGCTTTTTAGACTACTGAGATGCCTGGCCTTTATAAAGAAGGTGAGTATGATTTTAGTGGCTGCGCGGTCGGCATTGTCAAGAAAGAATCTGTAATCAACGGCGAGAACATTGTTGTTGATGTTCTGTGATAATAGGTAAATAATGTTTCTCATTCTGACACTGTCACAGTCACTCGCATCTAACTCTTCCTATTTTCATGCTTAGTCTCGACGGACTCAACCAAGATCATATCGTAGCAATCTCTCCATGACCTGAATTTTCAAACCCGTTTTGGAGGTCAAAACATAAACCCATTTGAGGTTTGGATTTTTCATTCAAATCTACTACAGCTTAGATATTCCAACCCAAATCCAATCCCAAATTGTCAACACCGATTCAGTCAAGCCCAAATTGTCAATTTGATATTCCACATTGATGCATGTGCTGCTTTTTGTTTGGATTTTTATTTGTTTATAAGTATACTTATAATCTAAATATATAAGAAAAAGGTAAGTATTATTACATTGTTAAATTTAATGGGACCCAAATTCATTTTATGAAAATAATACGATAATAATAACATAACGCAAGTAACTACATGAACAACAACAACATTAAAAAAAATAACATTATCTAAATGTATATTAAAAGATGACAACAACATTAAAAAAAAGATACAAACTACAGACCCAAGATAAAAACAGCTAAATTCAATCTAAATCTTATCCTACTTTTTCTGTAACTACTTTATCTAAATGTATTATCGAGATAAATTTATTTGTTTTTGTTTTTTTATCACAATAATTATGAAAAAAATAATAATTAATATAAAAAGTGTTATATTAAAAAACTGAGGGATTGATCTATAAAAAAAACTTAGGGATTATTTGGTTAGGATATTCGGGAATAAAATTTTTTGATGTTATCCACAAATTACAAAAAGTAGATAGATTCAATACTTATAAAACATATAAGAAAAAGAATTTGCATGTCTCATCTAGAAATTTTCACGTAATCCATGGAGAGATCATAAATCTGTATAGGTTGATGGGTTTGAAGTATACATCATAGCTCACAAACTTCCCTTAATATTTGACACAGTACGTCAACTCTAAAGCTAAATTAGAAAAAAATATATATTTAAAATTTAAATGATAATTATAGTAAAAAAATATAATAAAGGTAGATTATCTTATAAAAATGACAAATTTTTTTTACATAATTTTATATTATTTATTATTATAAGCTCATTTTTTAATTTTACCCGAGACAATTTTTAAACCAAACAATATTTTATCATTATTGCAATATCGAAATTAAGAATATTCCAATATTTTTTTAAAAGTAAAACAAATTAAATACTAATAAAGTATAGATTTTTTCAAACATTACAAATAATATGGATATATGATTAAATATAATGATTATCATTTTGTAAAAAGTTTGCAATGGATAAATACTTTACTTGTTATAATCTCTACAAAAAAAACTGTAACAGATTAGAAACAAAGGTACATACATTTCAAAAGTTGAAAAAAAAAATAATTCAAGATGATTAGAACAATTATGATAAAGAATTTTTAGGACCAAATCTTATGATTAATTTGAGATAAGAAAACGATGAAAAATATCAAAATATTTAAATACGAATAATAATAATAATAATAATAATAATAATAATAATAATAAAAATGTGAGAATCATGTTAAAAAGATGATAATTTATATTCAAAAAATACTAAATTATCATGTCCCATGAAATAGGAAATATTTTGATTTATCCTTAAATATACTCATAATACCATCAAACAAAAAAAAATATTAAAAAAAAGTTTAATTTTTATTACACTCCAATTAATCATAATATATCATAATAAACGTAATAATGATATATAAAAAGTGATACTTCATCGATCAACTAAATAAAAAATACATTAATTTAATACTCATCTATACATAAACAAATATAGTATTAAAAATATAAAAAAAAAAGCCGTCATTATATTCCTTATAAAATGCAATGTGTTAATTAATCAAGACAACCAAGAATAACAAGTTCAATTTCGTCTTCATGTCCTATGAAATACGAAATATTCTGATTTATCGTTATATTTACTTATAATACCACCAAACAAAAAAGATGAAAATATTTAAATATCATTTACTTTTGATTCTTTAAAATAAAGTTAATAATCATATAAAAATGTTAATTTATCTATTAAATAAATAAGGAAGATATCAGATAAGAAGTGTTACTTTTTATTTATACAAGAAAGTACAATATTTCTCAACAAACTCATTTAAATTAATTTTTTTAAGTGTAGTGTTTGATTTAAGTTTCTGCCTTTTTGTATAATTTTTTTTATTGTTGTGTAATAATAATCTTTACTTTAAAATATTTAATATAAAAAATTAAATTATCAATAACCCGTGCATTGCATGGGGTGAGAGCTAGTTAATCATAATATCATAATAAACGTACTAATTGTAGTGGATCTGAGAAGTAGATCCACCACGATGTGTGTTTGTGGTTGTTGCAGCTGACGAGGGTGACCCCGGTCCTACGTACCCCCAGTGATAAGGGGATCAAGCCACACGTAGTTCTTGAGAGTAGGGATGAGAGAACATACCTTAGCCCCTATAGCATGGCGATACTTATAGGGAAAGTTGTGGTGTGGTGCCTTATGGGCCTGTTCGGCCCAGTAGGGCTGACGTGGCTCTTTATAGGATAAGAAGGATGAGTTATTCACCTTTATCCTATACTAAGAGCTCATGCTTATCCTGTAGCGGTAGGATTTATTATTGGTTAACCCTACAAGCCCCCCAAGCTCGTATAGGCTCGAAGAGCCTGTGCTGAGCTTCTAAGAGTTGGTGGTGACATAAAACATTGTTTGCGACTGAGAACTTTTTATTCGGAGGAGTGTTGTGGATGGTTGATTAGGACGTATAAGACTGTTCGCCGTCAAGGCCCTTAGTCGTGTATCATCATGTACTGAGTTCAAAGTCGAATTGGACTATTGTTTTTAAAGTCATGATGCTTTTAAGGAGACATCCTTTTATGCGCTTGCCATGGTGAAAGCCGAAAGGCTTGTGCCAAGGTATGTTGGCACGACTCACTGTTATTTGAGTTCGAGGTGTGCCAAGATTATCACCAATTGGATCTTAACGTTTACGAGGGATTGCTGTCGGAATGACAACCTTAGCCGAGGTGTATTCCTCGATCCGCGATGTATTGGGCCAGATAGGAGCCGAGAGGCTTTGAGCCGAGAGGCTAAGCCAAGCTATCGGGTCGCAATCCTCGTTTTCACTTGTAGCCTCGCCGATCCGGCCGGCTAACCGAGATCGTGGGCAAGTGCGTAAGAACATGAACCGAAGTGAGTGAGTTTAACATATGTCCTTAATGAGGACGGTAAATGAACAATTTGGTGCCTCATGGAACGTGGTGGTCCTCTTTGGCACGACATTTGATCTCGAGTAACTTATGCATCATATAATACCAGTATCAAGGTCGGCCAATGTCAGCTATGTATATGCCTCATCACATACTAGTCCCCTACTCGGTAAAGCCTGAAAAGGCTTGTGTCGAGTTCATAAGGTCTGTGAAACGCTCGGACTCGGTATAGGTCCGAAAGCTCGGTGAGAGGTTTTAAAGATGTGGTGCGAAGGCACCCAAATATTGTCGGAGCATCTGCTGCTCAGGGCTTTACAGTTCTTCTCGGATTATTTTGTAGAGTCGGAGTTCGTTCCTTCCTTGAAGCAGCGAACATCGTGTTCGAGAATAGCCACTCGACCCGAAGAGTTTGGAGGCTCGAATTACTTTCAAGACTCAGAGTCCATTCTATCCGCCGAGCAGTAAGCTTCATGGCCGAATAAGGTCACTCGAGTGGAAGTCATCGAAAGTTTATCGATCTGATGAAGCGGCCGAGGATGCCGAGAAGGGAAAGAATGAAACCGAGGAGGCAAGAACAGGTAGAGAAGCCAAGGACGACCATTTCCCTTGTCGAAACTGTTTTGTCAACTTCAATTGTCGAACCCCTCTTGAATCCGAGTAATTAGGGCGAAGGCAAGCTGATAGATAAAGCCCCTTACTCCATTGCATAACCAACCCCCTTACTCGATAAAGCCTGAAGAGGCTTGTGTCGAGTTAAGAGGTCCTTTAAGGTGTGATAGTTGTTTTCCGCCAATTAGATCGTGTTCATCCAAGCCTCTTTGAGAGACTGTCGGATTCAGACCTGTGTAGGCGAACGCTAAGCGAAGGTTGAATATTTGCGAGTTGTGGGTGTGGAATCAGCATTGTGTGATTCCTCGGAAATGCTGGGATCCGACTTAGATCACTAGGTGTAGGCACTGCAGACCGTTCTACCATATAGGTAAGGTCGCGATGGTGCGCAAACCAAGGAAAAAGTGATCGACAACCGGTGTGAAGGACTTGAATTAAGTTGGGTCGTCATACTCGGACTCGAATTAACATAGGTCATCATGCTCGGCAGATCCGATCGTTATGTTTGTACCCGAATCGCTGAGGTGAGGAATGTTGGATTGAAGTCTTCTGTTATTCCTTTCCAAATGAGCTCCGTCGAGCAGTTGACTTAGCTAGGGAACATGGTGCGAGGTTTCCACAGTCGTCTTATGAAGCCGAGGTAATGAATGGTTCCCGCTATCATGAATGTATGAGATACCAATAGGGGGACGCTGCCGAGGGTCCGCGCGCAGTTGGCACATGTATTCGGAGTGGTGAACCGAGCACAAGGCTCTCTATACTCGGGGACAAGGTAAAAGAGGGAAATTTGGCGCGAGGGGTCCTTTCCGTTATCACCATGTTCCGAATAGTGACATAATTGTATTCACAAAGCTCGGAAAATAATATGCCCATTGATGAAAATCTTGAAATGGGTGGTCTAGTAGCTAGGACCATGTACCTCGTATATGTGTACAGAAAAATAAATTTTAGCGGTTGTCATTTGAACTGACAATGTATAATAATTAAATTGCAATAATGAGAATTATCGGCAAGTTTACAGAATAAAATATTGGTATGTAAATAGTATGATTCTAAAAAGATCACACGTAATAATAATAATAATGACAATAATTAAATATCGTGCAACCAGACAGGATTGCCCACGAAAAAATGCATGATTTATTACAAGTAGCAATTGCAATAAATGACATTTAATAGTGACAATGTTAAATTGTGGCAACCGGTTAAGAAATAAACCAGGTACTAGGTACTGATATAGCAACTAATATGAAATTATCGAAATTAAAAGTATGCAGTTGCATAACTAAATAAATTAAAGTATTGCCAACATATGAATAAGGGAATGAGTGAAGTAAACCACTTCCCTGCAGTTTTATGTTTAGAGAAAAAGTGAAGCATGACATGGGCCTGATAAGATCCGAACTGGGCCCAAATTTGTTGTCGGCTTCTGCACCTGCTCCCTTCTTCTCGGTCACCCTTCTATTCGAACTGCTCCAAGCTAACCGAAGCTCTGCTACTGATCCAAGCAACTTGGCTACTGCTCCAAGCAACTTGACATGTGTCCACCGAACCGAAGCTCCAAGCTACTGATCCGAGTTCGTCATAAGCCATCATCGCACCACCGCTCGAACGTGGACACCTGAGCTTCACCACTCGAAGCAACTTGGCCCCAAGAGTCTCGAGAATCAACCGAGCCCCCATCAAGGTCACTGTTTCTAAACACCACGGCTGGGAGGCAGCCTCACTCCGAATCAAACTCTGATTCGTGACCACAACCAACCCAACTGCTGTTCGAACTGCTCCATTGCAACCGAGGTTGGAGTCGTTCTCGGCTACCTTCGATTCACCGCCGCTGACTGGTTCTGGGCCGAAGCGGGATCACCGAGAGTCGCGACGGGGAAACCGAGCAAAGCCGCTGCCACTGGAAACCTCCAACCTGCAATTGGATTTGCTGCCATCATCCTCAACGTCCAGACGGACCTCTTCCGAAGATGAAGATTACAGACCAAGGAGCATCGTTACTAGATGAACGAAGAAGGAAACAAGATGAAGCATAAGCAAGACGTCGAATCACCCAGCAAAACTAGATCTACCATTTTCTGTTTGTAATCTTTTTTTTTTAATCGAAGATGATTTTGATCTAGATCTGGGTTGTTCACATTACTGTAGGTAGCGTTTTTCAAATCTGCTTGTTCAAATCTGATCTGTGATGTATCTTTGTTGTTGATCTGAAGAACAGCAGCGGCCATCGTAGTGCATGGTGGTGACGACACAGATCTGCAGGAGCTAGGAACGGCTTCTTTTTTTTTTTTTTTTAAATGTGGATGGGAATCGAAATTTATCGTTCCCCACAGACAGCGCCAATGTAGTGGATCTGAGAAGTAGATCCACCACGATGTGTGTTTGTGGTTGTTGCAGCTGACGAGGGTGACCCCGGTCCTACGTACCCCCAGTGATAAGGGGATCAAGCCACACGTAGTTCTTGAGAGTAGGGATGAGAGAACATACCTTAGCCCCTATAGCATGGCGATACTTATAGGGGAAGTTGTGTTGTGGTGCCTTATGGGCCTGTTCGGCCCAGTAGGGCTGACGTGGCTCTTTATAGGATAAGAAGGATGAGTTATTCACCTTTATCCTATACTAAGAGCTCATGCTTATCCTGTAGCGGTAGGATTTATTATTGGTTAACCCTACACTAATGATTTCTAAAAACATGTTAATTCATCAATTTACTAAATAAGAAATACATTAATTTAACATTGCTCTATAGATAAATAAATAAAATATTTAAAAATGAGCCGGCATGATTTTCGAATGAATTCATGTCCAATGGAATAAGGGATATTATGATTTATCATTAATCAATATTATTATAAATCCATAATGGTTTCCAATTAGGAGACCAAAATATGATTTTAGCCGCCAATTTTGACTTAAGAAGTCTAATGAGAGAGAGTGCATTTATCATGTGAGTGTTTATGTGAGTGTTTATTGAGTTAGTGGGCTTCAGCCCAAATATATTTGTTTTCCCAAATATATCGGATGGGGAAAAAAAGGGTGGGATTGAATTCTTAATATCGAAGATGGGCAGTGAAATCTCCAAGCTATCAAATGGGGATGGTGCAGAGAAAAATAGAGATGGAAACTTTGATGGGAGCTCTTCTCAATCAATACTCAATAGCGATGTTTCTGGTAATCAATACTCAATACAAGAATAAACTCATTATTTTTAACTCATCTTTATTTTTGATTTCCAACATTTCTTTCTATATAAAGTTGATTAACTTGACATTGCAGAAGGCTTTGTGACTCCAACCTCTGTGCTGAAATCTCGATCTGGGAACTCCGATCTGGAAAATAATAAAACTCCAATTCGTAATGATGAAAACATTGAGCTTCGTTTGTCAGGTGCCGTTTTAGTTTCTCTTTTTTAATATACTCTGATAATATGTACTCCAGGTGGCGTTTTAGTTATGTGGATATACTGTGATTAGTTATCTTGAAATACATTATGTGGCTGAGTCATCTGCTCTTTTCTTTTATTCTTTTGTCTGAAAAAAAAAATGGTGGGCTAGAAAGATTTTTTGGTTTTGCATTATTTTGTATTAACCTTTTAGCTACATGATATCTAACAATAACGCGGGCACTTGGGAAAAAAAGATCAATTTGACAACAAAGTTCAAATATTTCAATTGAATGAAATGATGGGTCTGTGTCTGATTTTAAGAAAAAAGTGGACTCAAAGATCAAAATTGAGGTTTAGTAATTAATATTACTCAAAATTTTAAGCAATTAAGCACTTCCTGTCACAATAATCCAATTAAGGTTGATCAATTTGACACCAAAGTTCTTAGTAAATATTTTGGTGGAAGGTTGATCAATTTCGTAAATATTTCTCTCTTATTTGTCTTCCCAATAATCTCATTAATTTTGGTCTTCTTAATGCCATTAATTTCGATCTTCTCAATGATCCCATTAAGTTCTCTTCTATTAATTAATGAATCGCACCATATTTTCATACTTTTAGTAACTAATTAGCAATTGATTTTTTTTTCTTCTATTAGTAACTGATTTTTTTTGTTTATAGTAACTTATTTCTATGAAAAAAAATATTGAATAAAAAAAACCTAAAAAACCAAAAGTTAAGAAACTAAAAAAAATATATATTTTAATCTTCAATCATAATAACTACCTAATATATTTCTCTATGTTTTTTTTTTTTTAAAGATTTGCTTCAGATTTGGAATAAAATAATTATATTCAAAAAAATAACTTATGCATCAATGCATAACAAAAACCATTAAGACCATCTATTAAAAACCATCTATGGATTAGACCATAAAGACCATTAAAATTGCTCAGCATAAAGACCATCTATGGATTAGATGGGTGGACTCTGTTTACATACAAAACCAGAATTTTTGGCTCCTGCAACCTGGTACAAATAGCAATTGGCATTGGAAGCAGATTCTCAAGATTAGGGATAAATTGAAGCCTGCAATAGAGCTCTGGCTAGCTACTGGTCAGGAATACTCTATTAAGAAGGCTTATGAAATTCTGCTGGGTCCTCAGCACACTTTTCCTATGTACAAACAGATCTGGAATCCAGTAAGCATCCCAAAGCACACATTCATTTATTGGCTGGTAGCACATGGTAGATTGAAGACTAGAGACAATTTGGCTAAATTCATTCAAATTCCTACTCTTTGTGATTTATGTGGCAATGATACTGAGACCAGGAAACACTTATTCTTTGAATGCCAATGGAGTCAGTACTTGTTGCAGCTGTTATGTAACTGGATTGGTTTGGATAGATGGTACTATATGTTTGGCAACTGGTCTAGATGGTTGTATTTTGGTTTCAAGGAAAAAAAAGAAGGCAAATGGTTATAGCAGTATATGCAGCATGCATTTATGGAATCTGGAAGGAAAGAAATCAAAGGCATTTTGTACAGCAAGCAAATTCGACTCATCAGAATTTCATCATCATCAAAAAGGAGTTAGCTTATAGATTTGGTGCAGTTCTTGATTTAAATTCTTTTCATAATGATCATGTAATTAATAGAATAAGAGCTGAATTATGATTCCTTGAGTTCTTGTTATGCTCAAACCCTATATAGTAGGTGGGGAGTTATAACTGGAACTTTGTATATGTGCTTTTATTTGCTTGTGGTAATAAGATTTTTTTATTTACCAAAAACAAAACCATTAATTAATAATAATCAACTTGAAAATATTCCTTAAATGTTGTAAATATTTATCACCTATTTATCTTCTCAATGATCCAATTAATTTCGATCTTAAATGTTGGAGATATTGCTCTCCTATTTGTCTTCTCAACAATCCCATTAATTTCGGTATTAAATATTTGTAAATATTTCTCTCCTAATTTTATTCCCAATAATCCCATTAATTTTGGTCTTCTCAATAAAATTAATTTCGGTCTTCTCAATGATCTCATTAAGTTCTCTTCTATTAATTAATGAATCACACCATATTTTCATACTTTTAGTAACTAATTAGCAATTGATTTTTTTTCTTCTATTAGTAACTGATTTTTTTTGTTTATAGTAACTTATTTCTATGAAAAAAATATTGAATAAAAAAACCTAAAAAACCAAAAGTTAAGAAACTAAAAAAAAGTATATTTTAATCTTCAATATAATAACTACTAATATATTTCTCTATGTTTTTTTTGTTTGAAAAAGATTTGCTTCGGATTTGGAATAAAATAATTACATTCAGAAAAATAATATAATACCTAAAATTGAAACTTTTTAATGAAATACAAATTTTCGTAACTTACGCATCAATGCATAACAAAAACCATTAATTAATAATAAACAACTTGAAAATATTCCTTAAATGTTATAAATATTTATCACCTATTTATATTCTCAACGATCCCATTAATTTCGGTCTTCTCAATGCCATTAATTTCGATCTTAAATGTTAGAGATATTGCTCTCCTATTTGTCTTCTCAGTAATCCCATTAATTTCGGTATTAAATCTACTATACTTATATAAAAACATCCCTTTTCGAGGCACCACGTTTGTCGGAGAAATTTTCGAGGCACCACGTTTGTTCGCTTAAAGAATATTCGCACTAAAGCATTTGTAGGTAGATAACATCATCTTTAATCAAAATAATAATAATTTAAAATTAAATAAATTATCTATCCAAAATTAATATTTAAAATTAAATAAATTATCTATATGTGGAATCATTATCCTCAAAAAGATCGATAAATTCAAAGAGATGATGCTTGAATTCATGATAAACCCAAATATCCTTTTAGTTATCACATATTTCAAACTATAAATATGATGATTTCTCAAGTCATGAAAGTCACATTCTTCATCATTCTCCTCTCTTTTTTATTGTTCATGAACCACCGCCTCTTCCAATGTGTCACCATATATTAAGTTGCAATCTCACTGCACGCATTCATCAACAACAGGGAAGAACAACAAACTTCATATGCTTCATTGCTGCGTGAAGAATTATTTCTTAAATAAATAAATCTATATGTAGCCTTTATTTCTTAATTTCTGATAAAACTTCTCAAATGTCTTCCATTTTTAATTATTTCTTTCACTCTCGCTGTACTCTTCATCTATATACATTTTTTTAAACCCAATGTTTAATTTTGTACCAAAAAACAATCCTATGTTTAATTTAAGAATTTAATGGCCTTTATAAATTTATGGACTCTAGGAGTAATTGGTGTGTGGCAAGATTTGGGGGATTGTTAGCCGCCGCAATCTATTTCTTTTTTTCCACTTCGAAATCAAAATTAATGTATTTATAATAAAACACATGGGTGATAAGTTTACGTATTATCATGTATGTGATGTATGCTTATGGCTCCATACAGTACCATTTTATTTTATTTTTTAAGGATAAATTAATACTTATTAATTAATCACGGCCGATGACCCCAAACATCATCAAGAGAAACAGGGGATTTAAACTTGACCATGGTTATAGATGCTTGCATCACCCATTTGGCTAATTGGCTATAACCAGTGTGCAAGTTCATTGCTTTGATCATATACTTTAATCATTTGATTAAAGTATCCATCATTTTGTTTTAAAAGCTCAATACTAAATGACAAAGATTTAAAAAAATGATTTTTCTTTTTTGTGATTTTAATTAGAAAAATCGATGAGGTGAGGTTATTAGTAAAGTAATAATAAAACTAATCAAATGTGTTTTATAAATTATGTGCTCGAATTAGGCTAAGATTATAATTTAGTTAACCACTAGGGCCAACCTTCTTGGGTCAATGGATAAATACTTTAGTTGTTATAATCTCTTAAAAAAAATGTAACAGATTAAAAACAAAGGTACCTATATACATTTCAAAAATTGAAAAAAAAAATAATTCATGATGATTAGAACAATTATGATAAAAAAATTTTAGGATCAAATCTTATGATTAACTTGAGATAAGATAAACGATAAAAAATATCAAAATATTTAAATATGAATAATAATAATAATAATAATAATAAATGTGATAATCATATTAAAAAGATGATAATTTATATTCAAAAAATACTAAATTATCATATCCCATGAAATAGGAAATATTTTGATTTATCCTTAAATATACTTATAGTACCATCAAACAAAAAATATATAATAAAAAAAAATTTGATTCCACTCTAATTAATCGTAATATCATAATAAACGCAATAATGGTATATAAAAACATGTTACTTCATCGATCAACTAAATAAGAAATACATTAATTTAATACTCATTTATACGTAAACAAATATAATATTAAAAATATAAAAAAACAGTAGTTATATTCCTTATAAAATACAATGTATAGATTTTTTCAAACATTACAAATAATATTGACATATGATTAAATATAATGATTATCATTTTGTAAAAAGTTTCCAATGGATAAATACTTTAGTTGTTATAATCTTTACAAAAAACTGTAACAAATTAAAAACAAAGGTACATACATTTCAAAAATTAAAAAAAAAATTAATTCAAGATGATTAGAACAATTAGGATAAAGATTTTTTATGTTCAAATCTTATGATTAACTTGAGATAAGATAAACGATGAAAAATATATTAAAAAGATGATAATTTATATTCAAAAAATACTAAATTATCATGTCCCGTGAAATAGGAAATATTTTGATTTATCTTTAAATATACTCATATTACCATCAAACAAAAAAATATAAAAAAAAGTTTAATTTTGATTCCACTCCAATTAATCATAATAACATATTAAATGTAATAATGATATATAAAAACGTGTTACTTCGGACAAAAAAAAACATGTTACTTCATCGATAAATTAAATAAGAAATACATTAATTTAATACTCATCTATACATAAACAAATATAATATTAAAATATAAAAAAAGTGTAGTCGTTATATTCCTTATAAAATGCAATGTGTTAATCAATACAGTCAAAAATAACAAAATTCAATGTCGTCTTCATGCCCTATGAAATATTGAATATTCTAATTTATCCTTAAATTCACTCATAATAGCACCAAACAAAAAAGATGAAAATATTTAAATATGATTTACTTTTGATTCTTCAAAATAAAGTTCATAATCATATAAAAATGTTAATTTTTTCCATTAAATAAATACGGAAGATATCATATAAAAAGTGTTACTTTTATTTATACAAGAAAGTACAAAATTTCTCAACAAACTCATTTAAATTAATTTTTTTAAGTGTAGGGTTTGATTTGAGTCTATGTCTTTTTGTATATATATATATTTTTTAATTTTTGTGTAATAATAATCTTTCCTTTAAAATATTTAATATAAAAAAATTAAAATATTAATGACTCGTGCATTGTACGGGGTGAGAGCTAGTATTGTAAATATTTCTCTTCTATTTGTGCTCCCAATAATCTCATTAATTTTGGTCTTCTCAATGTCATTAAATGTTGTAAATATTTATCACCTATTTATCTTCTCAATGATCTCATTAATTTCGATCTTAAATGTTGGAGATATTACTCTCCTATTTGTCTTCTCAACAATCCCATTAATATCGGTATTAAATATTTGTAAATATTTCTCTCTTAATTTTATTCCCAATAATCCCATTAATTTTGGTCTTCTCCATGCCATTAATTTCGGTCTTCTCAATGATCTCATTAAGTTCTCTTCTATTAATTAATGAATCATATCATATTTTCATACTTTTAGTAACTAATTAGTAATTGATTTTTCTTCTTCTATTAGTAACTGATTTTTTTTGTTTTATAGTAACTGATTTCTATGAAAAAAATATTGAATAAAAAAACCTAAAAAACCAAAAGATAAGAAACTAAAAAAAATATATTTTAATCTTCAATCATAATAACTACCTAATATATTTCTCCATGTTTTTTTGTTTGAAAAAGATTTGAATCAGATTTGGAATAAAATAATTATATTCAAAAGAATAATATAATACCTAAAATTGAAACTTTTTAATGAAATACAAATTTTCGTAACTTATGCATCAATGCATAACAAAAACCTTTAATTAATAATAACAACTTGAAAATATTCCTTAAATGTTGTAAATATTTATCACCTATTTATCTTCTCAAAGATCCCATTAATTTCGATCTTAAATGTTGGAGATATTGCTCTCCTATTTGTCTTCTCAATAATCCCATTAATTTCGGTATTAAATATTTGTAAATATTTCTCTCCTATTTGTCTTCCCAATAATCCCATTAATTTTGGTCTTCTTAATACCATTAATTTCGGTCTTCTCAATGATCCCATTAAGTTCTCTTCTATTAATTAATGAATCACACCATATTTTCATACTTTTAGTAACTAATTAGCAATTGATTTTTTTCTTCTATTAGTAACTGATTTTTTTTGTTTATAGTAACTTATTTCTATGAAAAAAAATATTGAGTAAAAAAAACCTAAAAAACCAAAAGTTAAGAAACTAAAAAAAATATATTTTAATCTTCAATCATAATAACTACCAAATATATTTCTTTATGTTTTTTTTTGTTTGAAAAAGATTTGCTTCAGATTTGGAATAAAATAATTACATTCAAAAAATAATATAATACCTAAAATTGAAACTTTTTAATGAAATACAAATTTTCGTAACTTATGCATCAATGCATAACAAAAACCATTAATTAATAATAATAAACTTGAAAATATTCCTTAAATGTTGTAAATATTTATCACCTATTTATCTTCTCAATGATCCTATTAATTTTGGTCTTCTCAATGCCATTAATTTCGATCTTAAATGTTAGAGACATTGCTCTCCTATTTGTCTTCTCAATAATCTCATTAATTTCGGTATTAAATATTGTAAATATTTCTCTCCTATTTGTGCTCTCAATAATCTCATTAATTTTGGTCTTCTCAATGCCATTAATTTCGTTTTTCTCAATGATCCCATTAAATTCTCTTCTATTAAGAATTTATCTTCTATTAATTAATGAATCACACCATATTTTCATACTTTTAGTAACTAATTTGTAATTGATTTTTTTCTTCTCTTAGTAACTGATTTTTTTTATAGTAACTGATTTCTATGAAAAAAATATTGAATAAAAAAAACCTAAAAAACGAAAAGTTAAGAAACTAAAAGAATATATTTTAATCTTCAATCATAAAACCAAAAGTTAAGAAACTAAATTCATTCCTGTTAGATATATATGTTTACAATATCTGATATCATTCTGCATTTTTCGTTGCATAATGAATGTGTTTAATTTGGTAAATAATACAAAGCTTTTAGCAAATAGTTTCCATTGTTATACAATAGAATAATATATTTTAATTCAGATATAATAAGGTATATATGTAACAAATATTATCATTCACTTTGCAGGTTCAAGCAAAAAAATTCAGCACTCTCTGCCATCTCTAAAATAAAACTATAATTTTGAGACAAGAAGAATTGTTTGGTTTGAAATTTTTCGGTTTCTTAATTCATTTCAACTACTATTGCAGATTTAACCTTAATCAAAAACACTGTTTCAGTTATGTTTTTCTTACCATAATACTATGATTTTTATGTCCTAATTTGAAGTTTTGCTATCAACTTATGAAATTATTATGAATTTATGAATGTAAAGGGTATGAAATTACTTTGCTGGCAATTCAATTAGTTATTCATATTCAATGTTAACTTGATATGGATATACTGTACAAACAGAAACTAAGTTCAGTATACTACGTTAACTGAACAACTTTAACTGAAGAAACGGAATGTCCAAAACTTATGTGGATGGTTAAATATATTGAAATGAAGACATACCAAAGTCTACCTCTTTTTTAGTTGTGCAGAGGTAATAGTAATTGCAAACAATTTTTTTGGTAAAGCCCAACATGTGCCAATGAAGTTTTTTTGATAGCTTTCCTATATGAAATTTTTTTTGGTAAAGCCCAACTAATAAATAAATATACAACATGCTTTTTATCAAATAATATTTAATAAAAACTTTCTTAATTTTTATAAATATAAATATTTAATATGTTACTCAATTACTAAATAATATCCTTCCCTCATGCACGGGCTTGCTTACTAGTTATGCTTATAATATCATCAAACAAAAATGATCAAAATATTTAATTTTTATTTTATTTAATTTTGATTTATCTTAATAAAGTTGATAATCATATATAAGAAATGTTAATTTATCCATTAAATAAATAAGGAATATCTTAGATAAAAGTGTTATTTTTATTCATATATGAAAGTACAAAATTTATCAGCAAATTCATGTAGATTAATTTTTTTTACGTGTGGGATTTGGTTTGATTCCTTGCCTTTTTATATAATTATTTTTAGTCGTTGTTAAATAATAATCTTTACTTTATAATAAGAATAATATTAATATTTAATTTAAATAATTTTCTATAAAAAATTAAAATATCAACAATCCGTGTATTACACGGGATAAAAGCTAGTATATGATATGTTTATTTTTAGTAAAATATATGATATGATAGTGATAACAAAGTATAACTCATTAATTATTATCTTTGCAACAAAATGAATATCGTTTTTCTTTCTTTCTTTTTTTTTTTTTTTGGGTTTTAGAGACGATATTCATTTAACGTCACTTTTGCCATAAAATTTCTTAAATTGAGGATTTTCTAGCAATCTATACATCTTTTCATTGATCTATTCATCTTTATTAGTAAGCCAATAAGGTTAAAATATGAGATATATAGACATAGACATAAAAAGATATAAACAAAACCAACGAGTTAGGGCGAACCACGATTCGATCCCCGTAACAATGTTGTGAGGTGAATAAAACTTTAACCTAAAAACCTCTCTCGAACTGGATTAGTGGATCCAGTAGGCCGGATACCAAGGTGCAAACAAAAAAAATATAGACAAAGATAGAAAATATCTTTTTCTTGGATAATAATTAACATAGATAGAAAATATAGATAATGAATTGGAAGTTGACTCGTTTAAGTTTGAATTGATTTTTTTTTTTTTTGCTTAATTGAAACTGAATTGAACTTAAGAGTAGGTTGAGACGAGAACGTCAGAACGATGAGACTCACTCATTGATTCACATTGCATTTTTTTTTTTTTTTTTTTAAATTTATAACCATTCTGGTTCTTGTCATAGAAGTATTCTTAACACGGTTAACATTATAAATATCATATAGGATATTTATATTTTTAAAAATCTTAAAAGCGTATTTTATTATTAATTTTTTTTATTTTATCTTATATTTATATTGTTTTACGTTAATGAACAAAGAGTAAATAAAAAAAATAATTATCTTTTAAAAAATGTAAAATAAGTTATGAATAAGATCATAAAATTTTGACTTATTTATCTCTTACAAGTTTACGGTGTTTTGATTTTAGTTCCTAAAAATTATTTTGATTGACACCAATTTTTAATTTTTTAAACATTTTGCTTTTGATCCACTTCGTTAAAAAAATCTGTTGACGAAGTTAATAAAACACTACATCAACCATATGGTTGTCTGAGGTGATGCTAACTCGCTAAGTAGGTAGTAGTTTGACATAGATGATTTGATTTATATCCATAAACACCGGATTTTGCATATGGGACCTTGCATATGAGAAGATTTTTTGCCTTTTGGCTGCATCATCCACGTCATATCACTTATTTAGTGCCATGTCACACCACGCTGATCGCATTGACAAATACTTCCTCCGTCCCAAAAAGTTAGTAAATTTTTGAAAATTTAATAAAAATAAGGGAACATGCTTTTAATGCATTGTTTCTCAAATTAACCAATTATCAAAGCAAGTATTTAATGCTTGTTTCCTTAATTAATCAATCATAGAATATAAAATGCAATTTCAATTTTTTTTATTCACTATTTTAACTGTAATTTGGGACACAATTTTTCTATGTTTTTTACTAACTTTATGGAACAAATGGAGTAACAAAATTTCTTAATGACCGAAACGAAAACCAAAACATTTAAAAATTTAATAATTAATTTCGGTGAAAATGATTTTTAAAGACTAAAATCATAACACTTAACATTTAGCAAACAAAGATATAAATAAACAAATTTTTTATACCAAATGACTGAGAAGTAACTAAATATTACTGGCCCGTTTGATAATAGAAGCAGCAAAGCACTGCAGTCTACGGCTGCATTTAGGAACAACAATTGTATCCTGACCCATCCGTAACGGATTCTGGTCGGGTCCAAAAATTAGACCCGCATGTACATGAAAGCGAGGTTACCAAATTTACTTATTAAACGAGGCGGGTATGGGTAATAGTTATCCAAACCCATAAAAAATTATAAATGTGCCCTTATACATATATAAATTTTTTGTGTAACAAATATGGATGACAATAAAACTCACACCCACAAATACCTACTCGATTTTGGTGAGGAAAACCCGTTTCGAAAATATTGGAATGGGACAGGTTTGGGATTGTAAATATTGGTCTTGTTCCCATTCCCAACCTCGTCTGATATAAAAATTAAATAATTTTCATTATAATAATAGCTAAATAGTATCATCAAACTAACATATTTTGTTAAAAGTATGATTTAATTATTAAGTTTTTAGATATTTTTAAAATTTGACGTTTATTATTATATATCATGTGATTATATTGTATTTTATATATGAAAGATAATTTAAAAAAATAATTGAACGGTTCAATCTGAGTTTCCTGCACTCGACGAAAATGGTTTGAGTTTCAATTTTTTACGCCTGCTCTTTTTAAACTCGCACTCAAATCTATCATTAGAGGTGGCAACTCGAGCTACTCGGCCGGGTTGGCCGGCCCGCTTTGAGCTCGGATCAAGACCGGGTCGGGCTAAAATGCCCAGATAAAAATCGGGTCAAAAACCATCTTATTAAACCCGGAGCGAGTCATATTTTTACACTAAATAGGGTTGTTTTTAAGCGGGCCACCCGGATGTTCGACGGATTCGATCTTTAAAATTCGGGCTAAAATAGCCCGGTATCTATTCGGGTCACGTTTTAAGAGTCTAAGCTCGCTTTAAAATCGGGTTTATTCGGGCAAGCCCGATCGGGCCGGGTTTTTTTGCCGGCTCTATCTATCATGTCCTTTATTGGTGAGTCATTAGTCCTTGAACCCCGTTTTTAGTCTCCCAAACCCCAATTTTTTTCGATGGGGTTCTTTCGGAATATTTTCCGATACCCCCGAGTCGAATAAATGCATTTTTCCGGTTACTCTCTTATTAAATAAATTCATTTTAAAGTCGGAAAATACATTTTTTGACTCGGAGATATCGAAAAATATTCCGACAAAACCCTATAAAAAAATTGGGGTTTGGGGATTAAAAACGAAATTTAAGGACTAATAACCTCATTGGTGTGAGATTGATATAGGCAAAAAAATCCGTCTCAAACCCGACCCACTACTGTGCCTATGACACCTAAGAGTTCCAACTGTCCAGCTGCACTGCGCCCATCTCTCTCAACGCCTCCCTCCTCGTCGCCGCCCACAAGCCGTCGCCGGTTCGAGTCTCTCCGTCCCATCGCTGCTGCTGCTGGTGGTTCAAGTCCACCGCCGCCGCTGTTGCTGCCGGTTCGAGTCCTCCACCATCGCTGCTGCTATTTTCTTCAACAGATAATTTTCATGTTAAAAAAAAATAAGAATTTTTACTTTTTTTTAAAAATTTTTTTTTTTAAAGATAATCCTATCGTGCAGGAATGTAGAAGAATTCAAAGCCTATACAAACAAACAAACACTACACAACACACGCGTACTGTGCCAACACATCACCATTAACCATATAATATCATACCCTTCCCCTCAACCATTTTTATATTACTTTTTCATTTTTTTATTATTATGTGTTTAGCTTCTATCGTAGTAGTATATGCAACGAAGCACCATACTTCATATTTGTCGCCGCGTGTCGTGTTCCGTGTCAGACACGTATCCATTTTAAATACTTTTAACCATTTATTTTAATATTTTATATTTTTTTGTCGTATCGCTGTGTCCCATATCGTGTCGTATCCGTATCCCGTATTGTGTCCGTGCTTTCTTGAGTATATGTTTATTTGGTACATATTTTAATAAGCCAAATATGTATTCCCTCCTATCCTATTTATAAGACCCTTTTGGGTTTTTATTTTGGTCCTATCCTATTTATAAGACATTTTTTCAATTTTCAATAAAATTTAATTATTTTTTTCAACTAACAGCCCTATAAAGTCAACACTTTTTAGAGTTCGAATGATAATTATACGGGTAGTTTTGAAAAAGTATATCAAATTTTCACATTTTCGATATTGCTAACAAACTCTGTTTGGTGGGAGTTGAAAACCCAAAAAGGTCTTATAAATAGGACCGGAGGGAATAGTTAATATTTTAAAAAAAAATGTATTTTTTAAAAATATTTTTGAGACGATTATTTTTCTAAACACTATGTTAACAAGAGCTTACTTATAAATAAATCACGTGAACACAACGAATCTGAACCTCCTCTGTTCCTTTTCCCGAAAGGGTTTTTCTCCCTTTCACCCTTTTCTTTTCTTGGCATGAAAGTGCGGTGCTGTGCTGCATGAACCCTTAATCCAACCTCAAACAAAATAACCCAAGTAAGCAGCACCACCTTTTTTCTTTTTCATTTTTTTTACCACAATTTAATATTATTATTGATTAAGAATATTACCCATTTATTTGTGGTGTTAACTATCTATCATTCCCCTTTCTTGGTTTGGTTGAATGCTTCTCTTTTAATCAGTTTTTGGTTTATTATTTTAATGTATTGTTTGTTTAATGGAACCCTTGTTTTTATGCTGTTGCAGCTTCTTGCATATTCTCTGTCGGGTTACTTAAGCTTGGTTTGTGTACAGTGCTTTAAAATGTTACCTTATTATTTTAAAAAGTTTAGATCTTTGCATCAATTTTTTGCTCTATTTACGTGAGCATTTTTTGTGATTTTTTGTAATGTCAGGAGCATCTTACAGCTGTGATGATTGCTGACACCCTTTGGTTATGCTCTATGCTGATGATTTTGATTATTCCATTTCTTTTTGTGCTTGGAGGAATTCTAGTAATTTCTAAAAAGTGTCAAAGTTGTTAGTTTTTCTTTCCCCTTTGAATATTCCTTCTTGATCTTTATACTGTTTTTCAATGGCCCATTCTCTTTTTGCTGTTGTGTTTGAACTTTGAAATATATTCATTGATTGATTGAATTGAATCTGCTGTATGTGTGTGGTGTGGCTACTTTTTTCGGCTGAACTTTTGTGATACGCTTAAAAAAGGAAGTGATCTTTATTTATAACTCATCCGTATGTATTTTCTTGCATTTTTGAAACCCTTCTTTTAATCTGTGGTTTGCAGCGAAAAATATTGCTGAATTTTGCGTGAAGTAGCCGTGAACTGAAGCTCATCTTGCTTTAAGTTTTTCTCCCTTTCAAGTTTCTTCGTTTTGGTATAGAATGGTACAGTTTTGTGCTTTAAAGTTGTGAACTATGATCAATTAAACATAAGTTATTTGATTTTCTTGTTATATTTAATTATTTATTTCGTGAAGGAACTATGGTTTTAAATCTGTTATACCATGCTCGATTATGCGTAATAGTCAATCTGAGCAATATTATCATGCTTCAATCATGGAGTCTCAAAGGAACTGTTTTTATGAGATATGTTTTATTTTGTGTAAATTAAGTAATCAGACAGTGTTGTTATTCTGTGACAGATTTTAAAATTTTTATGTTGGTTGGTGCCTAGATATCAGGTTAATAATTTCGTTTATTAATGCATATTGTTGCCCTTAAATTCTGAATCAATCGGTTGTTACATTATAAAGTTGTCACTATTAAGTATTTGAACTGGGATTGCAGTTAGGTCCAGAGCCTTTCCAAGCCTTTCTTGTTTGATGGATTAATAGTCATAACATGCACCAACCAATTCCTAATGCATCTTTCTCAAGTAGGAGTTTTACTTCAGGTCTTATGCATTCATAGTCACACGGTCACACTCATTCGCTTATCTCAAGTTAGGAAGGTTTTTTTCCCTTTCCATTTTCAACTGTGGTTTTAGTGTTTACTCCTTTCAGTTTGATCATCGAGACCCAAGTATCTATTGAATTCAAGCATAATAGATATTTGTTGGTTTTTATTTTGGTAATCAAAAGGAATTTTCATATCTGTGATGATATCATCTACTCTCTTATTGTTCAACATCTGTACTTTATGTTGCTTTTCTCTGTCCTGTCAACAATATTTTCCTTGCTCAGTAGTAGTTGGAAATATATATTGTTTAAGCACCAGTGTTTATGGTTTTATTTGACTCTAATTTATTGCTCATATTACTTGTATTTTTGCCAGTGGATTATAGAGTTTGTTAAATAATCTCCAAAAGATCACTATTTGATTTTGTTGATGGTGATTTGTATGTACATGAAATGGTGGAAATTTAAGCCATTTTTTAAAGTTGGTGAACTATAAGAAATGGGAAATTTATCGGAAGCTCATATACTTAATTCATTTGATGTTTGATTTAGAAAAGTGTGCTAGCCAATTATTAAACCGTCTCTTTGAGAGTTCAGATGATTTATAAAGTCATTACAAGTAATATAGGTCCCTGATGGATAATTGGATAGTGGTTGTAGACGCAAGCAGTTTTCTGCTATAATTGCTTATTCTCATTCTTTTTATGGAGCAGTGAATCTTCTGATCAAACTGTACTTTTTCTTTTGGGTATTGTTTTCTTTTTTGGTATTGTATAATGTGCTTATTTGTATATAATATTTTGTCGATTGATGTTTAAAGATCGAATGAGTGTATGCTCCTGTTTTCTGATTTTTCTCCCACTCAAGAAATATAGCATTTTTGGTTAATATATTGCAGATGGATGCACAAAGTTCTCACGACGCCCAAGTTATTGAAATCAGTGGAGATATTCCTGATCTAACAAGGAGTCCAGGAGGAAGTAAGATTTGTGGGGAAGCACCATGTGGGTTCGCAGATGCTGGATCCATCTCTAGGGATTCTGAAGAGCGATCAAATTCCATGCGAAAGCTTTTGATGGCGGTTGTCCTTTGTTTTATTTTTATGACCGTTGAAGTAGTTGGTGGCATCAAAGCTAATAGTCTTGCAATATTGACCGATGCAGCACATTTGCTTTCAGATGTTGCAGCCTTTGCCATCTCCTTATTTTCCTTATGGGCTGCTGGATGGGAAGCTACTCCCCGCCAGTCATATGGATTTTTTCGTATAGAGATTCTTGGTGCTTTGGTGTCGATTCAAATGATATGGTTGCTGGCTGGGATACTGGTATATGAAGCCATTGATAGAATCATATCCGGTCCTCGTGAGGTGGATGGGTTTCTAATGTTTCTAGTTTCTGCATTTGGTCTCGTGGTTAACATCGTCATGGCTCTTTTATTGGGTCATGATCATGGCCATGGACACGGCCATGGGCATGATCATCATGGCCACAGCCATGGATTTTCAGTGTCTACCCATGATCATGGTCATCACCATGATGCAAAGCATACAATAACTGAGCACCATCATACTCATGATGATCACGCACACCATGTTGGAAAGCATTCAGAAGATGCACACGATCATACTCATGAAGATCACACTCACCATCATGCTCATAACGAGGTTACTGAACCACTTCTTGGTGAATCAAAAGACGGACCTGAGAAGAAGAAGAAGAAGCAATGGAACATAAATGTACAAGGGGCTTATCTTCATGTACTCGGGGACTCTATTCAGAGTGTAGGGGTAATGATCGGGGGAGCAGTCATATGGTATAAGCCTGAATGGCAAATTGTTGATTTGATTTGCACTTTAATCTTTTCAGTAATTGTTTTGGGGACAACTATCAATATGCTGAGAAACATATTGGAAGTCCTGATGGAGAGCACGCCGCGTGAGATTGATGCTACTAAGCTTGAGAGCGGGCTGTTGGAGATGGAAGAAGTAGTGGCTGTTCATGAGCTGCATATATGGGCCATTACAGTGGGGAAGGTTTTGCTAGCCTGTCATGTTAAAATCAGACCTGAAGCAAATGCAGACCTGGTGCTGGACAAGGTTATAAACTACATCAAAAGGGTGTATAACATCAGCCACGTAACTATACAGATAGAGCGCTAGTGCATCTTTTTTAATCTTTGTTTGGGTGATGATCAAGGGAAGGACCTAGTTAGACTTGGGGCATTATGTTTCTGCAATCTCAACTTTTTCTAAGACACTAATGCTTGGATATGCTTTCTATCTAGCAGGTTGAGCAAGGATATTTAGCATTAATATTTGCATGCCAAATTTACATAAATATGGGATATTATCTTTGGGTACTTGTATTAATAGGTATTTTAGGAAGGCATTCGGAACTTTATTTGCTGCATTTGATACGAGTTTGCCTTGGTGCAATTGCATTTTGTTTTGGGTGCATGGTTTCTTCAATTTGAACTTATTTCTGAAGTAAGAAAGGAAAGATGTATCTATCTTTAATTTGTCACAATGCGGTGATGTTAACTAACTAAATGACCCGAGGGTGGACATATCTTACTTCCTTACTTTAGGAGCTTTATTCTAGAAGAGTTAAATCTCTGTCTTTGAGTATAAATCTGATGACTGATAGTAACAATTCAACTTGTTAATGTTGTTACTGGAGGAAGATTTTTTAACTTATTAAGTTTGGTGGATTATTGAGTTATGACTTGCCTCAGTTCTCCCCCTGCTTGGTGAATAATGAAAAGATTCTGCTGAAAATATCCAACGGAGTAAGAGTTAAAAACACATTACGGGTTCTTTTTATTGTTACCTTAATGCATAAATTAAACCATGTTAATGTGTTAGAGACAAATCCCAAGTTCTGCAGGGTTTGTTGAGAGTGAATGCTTCTTGTTATTGTTGAAGTGATGCAATCATTGAACGAGATTTGAAATCACAATTCTAATCCAACAGTAAGATTCTTGAAATTCAAGTGATTTTGGCACCGCCAGCTTTTTCCTTTTTTTTCTCTGATAAAAGTATTAATTTTCATACCATCAAGAGTAATGGTAAAAGTTAGTCATCCATACTGGGCATTGATTTGCCTAGCAATCCAATGGAGATTTATCAATAATAAAATTATGATACCCTTTTTTTTATTGAATAAGATTTATCAATAATAAAATTAAGATGGGATAGATATTTTCGTCTTTTTATTTATTGTTTTTGTGATTAATAATAACTTCCTAATCAAAAGAAAATATTATGAAAATTGAATTTTAGTCTACAAACCCTAGACTTTAGGCCCAAACCCCATTTTAATTGGGAAATGACTAAAATAACCTTGTTAATTATTTTTCCATCAAAAGCCAAAAACAAACCCCAATCCCCAATCCTAATTCTGAAAAAACCCCAAACCCCAAGACCCTTCTCCTTCTTCCCTCATTCATGCAAAAATTTCTCACCTTTCATTCTCATCTTTCACTTTCATTCCTCTCCTACAATCCTAAACACTTCATGCTCTAAACCTTCCACGTTTTTGCCATTGAAGCATAGAAGAAGTTGCTTTAGACGTTCCATAAGTGGTCCTTGCAGATAATCATCTTCTCTTTTGGTTTTTTTTAGTTACAGTTATTTCTGTACCTGGCTTGTCAGAATTTGGAAAAAAAATCCAACACAAGTATATTGGATTTACCCAGAACAAAGAAGATTAAAAAAAAAATCCGAGAACCCCGTGTCGGAATTTTGAAATTCCGACACTCGTTAGTCGGATTTTCGCATAACACAAAAAAATAACTCTGAACAAATCAATAGATGAGTTCCCTTAAACACAAAACCATAAAAGGGAATAGTAAACCCTATACAAAAACTTAAATCCCTAAAACAAAAAACCCTAACATAAAAACAAGAAAGGAGAACCAAAGAGAGAAAAGAGTGGCAGCAAAGAGAGGAATTGCCATGGAAGGAAAAAATGAAAACCTTACACAAAAATAGAGAGAGAGAGAGAGGGGCAACGAAGTGGAAAGAAAAAGAAAAAGGAAAACAATTCATACCTTCTAGAGAGAGAGTGTGGCAGCAACATGGGTGGGAGTAGCAGCGGTAATGCGCGGCTGTCGGAGTTCGCAGTGGAGAGTGACTATGGAAGAGAGAGAGACAGAAAAGGGAGTTGGGAGATGAAGAGTTGGAGTTGGGGTTGGGTGTAGAGTTTGAGGGTATTATTGGGATAAAATAAAAAAAAAAAGGTTTGAGACCTAATAACTAGTGCTTGTAGATTAAAATTCATGAAAATTTTAATTCTGTTAAGATTAATTATTTTTTATCAAAAAGAAATATATTGGCCATGGACCAGCCCAAACAGAAAAACTAATTTGTTGGGTTGAGTTTGTGGAATGACTGGCCCGATATAAAGTTGGGCTAGCCCAACCCAACCCAAAAAACCAATACCCTAAATTAATATGGACCGAGAGCAGCCCGAATTGACAGTCATATCAAATCCACAAGAGAAAGACATCTAGCATAAACTCCATCAACAATCTTATAAGCTTCCTTCCTTATGAGCTCCTAGTTGACTAACAAGCTTTAAGCTAGTTATACACTTATACAAAACAAAACTTTATCTTACCGAGATGAGAAGCCACAATCCCAGGTCTATAGCTAAATTGTTATTGAAAAATGCTTTTGGAGGTGTTTCCTAGTTAAATAATGCTTGTTACACATCTTTTAGATTTAGATCGCCTCACATTAGTTATAGGGGGTAGAATCAGTGTGTCATTGTATAAAAAATGAGATGAGATCAACTGTAATTGGATGGTAAAAATTGGAAAAAGGCAGAGTAAATTATGTGCATGTCTGTGTGAGTGGCATTACTCGTACAAGTTGTTATCAGTATTCGACAATGATTAGCTGGTATTACAGACAAAGGGCTATTACCCCAAACTGTACCCACCCTAAGAGGCACGGCATCTACAGTCTCACTAACCTGAAAGGACAGGATAGTCACCAATCAATTGGAACCAATCCATAAAATTTGTCATCATTTAAATGTTTCCTGATCTCTTTCTTTCGTGGTGGTGTTATGTACACACACATAAGCTAGGGACTTGGAACGGTATTTTTACATATATCTGTGTGTGTCTATGTTTTGGGTTTTTATTTTTATAATATATATCCATTTCTACAATTTTGACTGGGTATTTTTTTTAGTGAATATACTATTATTATTAAAAGGTTTTTTTTTTTTAAAGTGCCGACATATATTGAAAAAACTATATTGAACAATTATGTATTAAAAATTGATTAATTTAAAAATTTGAGTGCATTAATTACATAAATTTTCAATTTATACCTATCTAATATGAGTTTTTTAATGTGTCATATGATACATATTAGAGAAACTCTTTTTAACGGGCGGGTACTATGACACATATTAAAAAAGCCCATATCGAATACGTATACATCGAGAATCGATTTAATTAATGTACATAAATTTTTAAATATGTCAATTTTTAATGCAAACTTGTTAATATAGTTTTTTTTTAACATATGACGTAAAACACATTAAAAAAACCTAAATCAAAAGGGCAAAAATTTATATATATATATATATATATATATAAAAGGAAAATCAAAAATATATTTTTTAAACTTATCCAATATATAATTTAAAAAAACAAAGTAAAACAAAAATCACCCGGAGCAGCTAAGCTTCCCGAAGCATAAAAGCACAAACCTTTTTACATGTAAGGTGCTGAGGATAATAGGTTTTTTTTTTTTTTTACTACATATATCTTTCATTGAAAATATTAAATACGATAATTATAAGCGATAAAACTCCTTTTACCAATTATGCGTTTTCATGAACTCAAACTCAATATTTTTAATGGCGATAGAACAATCTCATGTCAATTGTTCTACGTGCTTGATGATGCTTGGGATGAGTAATTATCTAACCACATATATCCTTTTAAAAATAAATCTTGCTTGAGTGAGAAACATTTACAACTGTATTTCAATTGTTGTTCTTACAATAAATATTTAAAATTTATTAAATTTAACTAAATAGGAAAATAAAATGCTTAGCATTTCGTAAATCAGTTACCGAGAGAAAAAAAAAAAAAAGAAATCGAGTTCCTTTCACGACAGAAAATATAATTGATATACTTCCTTGTAGGGCAGTGGAGGCGTGAATTGCTGGATTGCAATCCAAGGAAAAAATGGCACTTTTTGGATTTGCACGGGATTGTTTTATTAGGCCTTTATCAAATTAAGACTTAAATTGAGTTACGTACGTTGGAGATTTTGTGCAAGATCCTGAACGTGCCTTGTGTGATATAATAAAAAGAATGGATAATGTGTGTAGCTTTTGAGGCCAACGATTGGCGTGGCATTTCCCCTCTTCATATATACCGATACGTGGTTAATACTATGTTATCCGGATCTACATAGTTAGCTAATAAAAAATCAGCTACCGTCCACACTTATATCTAACTTATCTATTGTGTCAATCCTTATATTCAATTTGAACTTGAGAAAAAACCAATTTATGTTGTGATTTGTTAATAATGATAAGATAGTCTTACATGTTTCCATAGTGACCAACTTGTGAGGAGTGGCCAAGTTATTTGGCATCTTTTGTAACTAATCAAAGAAGATTGGCACAGCTTAGAAACTTAATTATCTAAGAAAAGACTTGCAATTGAACATTTTTTTTCAAAGGAATATGGAATGACTTGCAATTAGTATTAAATATTAGATAAAGTGAATATATCTAAAAACTTGTTAGTAGACGGAAGATGGAATTTTAGATTAAGACAAAAATTGAGTCCAGACACCATAAATGCAAAATTTGAAGGCTAGTGTGTGGCATGAAGCACCAGTCCAAAATCCGATCAATTATTTACGACCAAAATACATAGCTGCAATGCCTGTCATATATGTAAATGAGACAAGAAGGACGGTTGACACATTTGTAAATTGTGAAAGCTTGATTTTAACTACCTCTCTATTCTATACTTTAGAACTTTTTAAGGAGCAACCCATACGCCAAAATGTATGATAGAAACGGCGATATGCTTTGTATAGCATAATAATAATGATGATAATGAAGCTACTAAGAGTTCAGACGGGGCAAAACGCACATATAATAATAGTTGCTGTTTGCATATATATATATATATATATATATATATATATATATAAAGCCCAATGTCTCGCCCTTGTATTTATATACGTTAGGGAAGAAATTGTATTAACATGTCCCGCCTCACTAATCTGTCTAGGCTTAAAGTTCATTTGTTCATGTTCGAGTTTAAAAATAGTTTTAAATATGTTTTTTTTTAAATGTATTGAGTTTTTATTTTAGTGTGTCTCTCTCTCTATATATATATATGTATGTTTTGATTTTTCTCATTTTTAAAATTTTGGTTTTAGTCCATAATAATTAACTATACCGATAATTAATATGACACTATATCGATAATTAACATGACACGTGTCACATGTCAATGTTAAACATGCCATTATTAGGTATTAAAAACAAAATTTCAAAAAAAGGAAAAGAAAAATCAAAAACAAAGAAAAAATTAGGGGTTGAAATCCATACACACTACGTTTCACCAACAAGACCCAACACAGTTGGTAGATAGCTGGGTTCCTTAACTATGATGTCAAGAATTCGATCCCTGTCGTGGGCATGGAAAGACTTTGTTGGTAAAGGGCAAAACTCACTTCGGTGATCTCTACGCCTCGGAGGGGATTAGTCTTCGACTATCGGCTGAAGGATACCCTTGATGAAAAAAAAAATACACACTACATTCCAAAAACCAAAATCATATTTAAACCTTAAAAATATGATACTATGATGTTTAAGAAGTTTTGATACTTATACAACACACAAATAATATGACCCAGATACAAGGATACGAAAATTATCTACAACTCAAAGTACGATTATTGTATAAGATACGTTAATAAATTTTTTTAAACAAAATTATACATACATGCAGAAAAATTAAAAAGATAAAGGCGCAACACTATAATGATCACAATTTTTTTTATTGTGAGTATATATGAAAAAAAAAACATAATTTTTATCCATTTCACAATATATTTTTCCTCCGTGTCAAAATATCAACAAAGCATCTCTAATACGATTCAAAAGAATTCTTTATTTTATGCATGCAATAACCGATCATTCGAAACCGACACTAATTACTGCCTAATGCTAATTGTATAGTTCGCTTCGTTAGTTACACAGTATCGTTATTGAAAAACTATTTAAAAAGTATTAAAATAACAATTATTAAAAAATAAAACAAGCAGAACTATTAAAAAGTATTTAAATCATATAGGAAAAGTAGTATCTGAAACATGTTTTTAAAAAGGATTTTTTAAACTCAGCCTTTAAAACAACATTTTTCATCGAAAAAATAAAGATTTATTTTTTTTATGGGGATGAGGTTAAAAAACCTGAAAATTATATAAAAATGTAAAAAAAAAAAAATGTGGGATATATTTGGAGCACATATCATGATGTATTTTACATGTATATGCATAGGATAGAAGTTCGGGTCCGTTTTCTATACTCACCCTTTTCAAATGAGTATGTATACTCATTGTTCATTGACGGCTGAGATTGGTGGCAGCAGGTGGACGGCTGAGATTGATGGATTGGAGCATGGTGTATGTATACACTTGGTTAAGTTGAGTGCACCATAGAAAATGACCATCTGTATTTTTTTTATTTTCTTTTTTTGTAAACTTTTTTTTTAAGAAATGATAAATTCTCCTAAAATAATAACTTTTTTTTAAGGGAAAAAATAATGACCTAAAAAATACACTAATCACAATTTTTTGACACCTGTCCACTAATAAAACATTACTTCTCTATTCTTTAACGGTGACAGTTTTAAAACATTATTTTTTTTAAGAAATGATAAATTCTCCTAAAAATAATGAATTTTTTTTAAGGAAAAAATAATGACCTTAAAAATACACTAATCACAATTTTTTGACACTTGTCCACTAATAAAACATTACTTCTCTATTCTTTAACGATGACAGTTTTAATACATACAATACAATAGTTGTTGGAAACCAACAAGCAGCTAAAATAACCTTCTAGGGGGGGTGAATAAAATGGTTAAGCTACGATACTAGAATTTCGAAAGTAATCAAAAAACGGTTCAGAAACAGTTCAATTTTAAGCAGATTACACTGATTTAATCGATTAACCTGCAATTTAATCGATTAAACCTGAAAGACAATTTTTCCTTAATCGAGTACTACTCGATTAAACACTGTTAAAATTGCAGAAATTCAGAATTCAATTCAAATCGATTATTCTATGAAACTTCTACAAATCAAGAATCAAATCAGAGAAATCAATCACGAATCAATTAACAAGAATATAATGAATACGTAATTGAAAAACCCAATACTAATCCTATTTGATTTTTAAGCTCTTGATCGATTTTAATTGAAATAAACGTAAAAAGTAAAGAATGAAGAACGCAGTGATTTTAGCCTGGTTCACTCACAATCGGTGAGCTACATCCAGTCCACCCTCTCTGGATTGGGTGATTTGCTACACTATGAACAAATAGATCAGTTTACAAGAATCGTTAGAATCCTCTCAACTCTCGATCCTAACCCGTTATCATATGAAGTACCAATTCATATGACACTACCCCAATCTTGTAATTCGATCCTCTTCGTTCCTCCTTTGATTGAAACGTCGCGTTCAATCCCAATGAGCTTCTAGCAATGAATCCTTCAATTGCTCAAGGTAGTGCTCCAACCTTCTTTCTTCAATTGCCTCAATTGAAACTTTGCCTTTGTTGAATCTTGAAGAACGTAACCCTTTGTTACAAGATTGATTCAACTAATAATGTTCAAGAACATTAAATCTTCAATTTGGAATCAAAAAAATGAAGTATGTATTCAAATTGAGATTCAAAAGAACATTGATAGAGATGATGTTTAATGAGAGAATCTTGACTCAAAGAATATTGAAAAGATGTGAAAAATGCTGTGAAATGATAATAGTTCGTAACCTTTTTCATGTTGAAAATGAAAGGCTTTTAATGATTCAGTTTTAACAGCCTTTAATCGATTAAACGATGCCTTAATCGATTAATACTCGATTAAACTGAGATTTAATCGATTAAACACTGCTAAACACTGCTAAAAACTTTTTCTTTTATTTTGCATTTTTCACTGATTTATTTTAATAAAATCTTGAGCCCTTTTCCTCTACCAATGCAATCCCAATTTAAAACATAATAAATTCTTTAATTCAAATTGAGATTTCTATCCTAATTCTACCAGCCACACTCATATATAAAATAATAATACAATTACAATACAAATATATGAGAAAGTAGTAAAACTAGTCCTTGAGATTTGTTGTTGTAGATTTGCCACATAAAGTTGTCTTCATCAAAACATAATTGAATCCTTGCATCTTCAATCTCCCCCTTTTTGATGAATGACAAACTATACCAAATCCAAACTCCCCCTAAATGTATGCACACTTAGGAAAAGTGTAATCAACCTACAAAAACAACAATCCACACCTTTCTCCCCCTTTTGGCATTAATCAAAAAATAGAACAATAAAGCTTGCCAAAGGTGAGAATGAGTAACACACAATAACCACATTTCAAACTATAGAAAAGATATGTAAGGGCATAAAATACACAAGCACTAAACATAATAGAAATATCATAAAACATAAGTGCCAAAGTACATAACCCAAACACACATAAAACCAAACCATAGTCTGAAACATAGAACCTAGTCCACAAAACGGACTTAACAACGAACCATACACACCATAATAAACCAGAAAACATAAACCCATAAACCATAGTCTGAGACATAATCACCAAAACATAATAAAACGAGATAGATAAGTCATCAAAACATAATGCAATGCATGAGAAAATCCATGATCACTGAGGTGGTGGTGGTGGTTGTGGAAACATCCTCCCAAGAGCACCGAAGAAGCGGTCCTCCATAGCCTGATGTCGGATAGCCATATCCTGAAATCCACGCTCCAATATAGCCTTCTGACGCTCCTCAATAGCATATTGCCTAGCCTCCATTTGCACAAAACGCTCATCTATCTGGCCAGAGAGACTATCATGAAGAGCACGATAATCAAAACCATCAGCAGCTCTCGGTGGAGGTTGCTCTTGTTCAGCATTAGGAACATTCAGATACTCATCAACATTAATTCCAGCATCCTGTGGTGGAGCAGATGGACCAGCCCCATGCATATCAGCCATGTGACGAGCCAAATCCTCTTCCGCTTTCTTTTGTTGCTCAATCTTCTGAATTTCAATTTTCCACATCCACGACTTAGCCTCAGGATATTCATCCATACCCAAACCATGCAACAAAGTAGCATTAATACAATTTTGATCAATGATGGATTCCTCTTCCTCATCATCAAGTTCCACACCATAGAAAGACAATAGCTTAGACACCAACATAGCATAAGGTAGAGTAGCCGACCGAGTAGAACCAGAAGCAATGACCATCCTATCTAACACAACACGTGACCAATTGATAGGAATGTGCTCACGAATACCATAAAAGATACGCAGTTCATCACCATTAGCTTGTGCATAATTCTGATTTGTCTTTGGCATCAAACAGTAGGAAATTACATATAACAATAACCGACAATCCTCTTTCATGATGCCAACATTCTTAGTCCCTTTACTCCAACTATATCCGGGCCTAACAGTTTGTTGAAATACATTGGCAACATCACAGTCAATGAGTATATCACTATCAGGATCATTTAAAAACGTACCAGTCATGCTTAATCCAAACAAGTCATGCAAATCTTGTGGCTTAACAATCAGCAACTTTCCTTTAACCACAGATTTATATTTTCCATCCTCATACTTGAAATTAGCATAAAATTTCCAGACTAGCCTAGGGTAAATATCACAATGAAAACTAAGAAATTTCTGGAGTCCTTGTTCTACAAATAAGGCAGAACACTCAAACCTTTGGTGAAGAAGCCATTTCATGTTCATGAAGCGAATATGTCCAAACTCCCTTCGCAAAAACCTAGCTTCAGGTTCTTTTCTTATCTCCTTTGAATAGTATTGTGAATCCAAGTCCATGTTGACACGTTGCTTCTTCCTTTTGCTGGTGGAAGATGAAGGAGGCGCCATTGGATGCTCTTAGGGTTTTTGATTTGGGGGTTTTGAAAAATTAAGTGAATGGAAGTGAAATGGATGAAGATAATGATGTAGAATGAGTTTATAATGAAGAATAATGAAGAAATATGGAAGAAATAAATTCTTTTGGGTTGAAAATTGATGAAACCGTGTTGAGTGAGAAGAGAAAACGCGTGAAGAAGTGAGAAAGAAGTGAAGAAAATGTGCAGAAACGTGTTTTAAAACTGTCAGATTTTTACGACTTAATCGAGTAGATTTCAACTTAATCGATTATTAATCGATTAAACTGTAACTTAATCGATTATTAATCGATTAAACTGTAACTTAATCGAGTAAATCATGTGTAAAATTGGGATTTAATCGAGTATTCTGAAATTTAATCGAGTACACCAGAAAGATCTTTTTTTCTTACTCGAGTAAATATCAACTTAATCGATTAAATTCCTAAAAAATGCAGTTTTAACTTAGTTGTAATGCACAAATCATGGAAAAACATAGTCAAAACACATATGCACAGAATATGGAATACATGAACACATTTAGCACCACAACAACTAAGCAAATAATCAAGCAAGCAAACACCAAACTAATATATCAACCAAATCACAAATAGAGAACACACATAGCCAAAGCCATAAGAATCATGAATTTGAAGTTCAAAACACAAAAACAACTCTAAACAATTCATATAGAAATAGGCATTTGTAGTGAGATTGGTTTGATAAAAAAAAATGTCAAATACAACTAACCAATGGTTGATTCATCCAAAATTCCTAGCTCCCTTCTAATATGATAAAAGGTATCTCTAGGAAGAGGTTTTGTAAAAATATCGGCAAGTTGATTTGAAGTTGAAACAAACTCAATCACACAATCTCCATTTTGAATATGATCTCTAATAAAGTGATGCCTTATTTCAATATGTTTTGTTCGAGAATGAAGTACCGGATTTTTAGTGAGGTTTATTGCGGAGGTATTATCACAACGAATAGGAACTTTTGTTAAAAACAAACAAAAATCGGAAAGTTGTTGTTTCATCCAAAGTATTTGTGCACAACAACTACCCGCCGCAATATATCCGGCTTCCGCGGTTGACAAAGCAACACAATTTTGCTTTTTGGAAAACCAAGATACAAGTGAGTTACCTATCAAATGACAAGTACCACTTGTACTTTTTCTATCTACTTTGCAACCGGCGAAATCGGAATCCGAATACCCTACTAAATTTAAAAAAGCATCTCGTGGATACCACAAACCGGTATTCATTGTTCCTTTTAAATACATCATGATTCTTTTAACTGAGGTTAAGTGCGACTCTTTTGGATTAGATTGATAACGTGCACACATACAAACGCTAAACATAATATCAGGACGCGATGCAGTAAGGTACAAGAGACTACCAATCATTCCTCTATATTTAGTTACCTCTATTGGTTTACCGCTTTCGTCCTTGTCCATGTGACACGTTGCACTCATTGGTGTTGAAGCGTGCTTACACGAATCCATTCCAAATCGCTTTAAAAGCTCCTTGCAATATTTTGATTGATGGATATAGATTCCGGCATCCATTTGCTTAATTTGAAGCCCAAGAAAGAACGTCAACTCGCCCATCATCGACATCTCAAATTCACTCTGCATTAAATCTGAAAACTTCTTGCAAAGCATGTCATTAGTAGCACCAAAAATGATATCATCTACATAAATCTGAACCAAAAGAATGTCCTTACCGGACTTTTCAATGAAAAGAGTATTGTCTACAACACCCCTTTTAAAACCTTTTTCAATTAAAAATGAACTTAAACGGTCATACCAAGCTCTAGGAGCTTGTTTAAGACCATATAAGGCCTTTTTCAATTTAAAAACATAGTTGGGAAATTCATGATTTTCAAAACCGGGTGGTTGTGAGACATATACCTCTTCTTGAATAAATCCGTTAAGAAAAACACTTTTGACATCCATTTGATATAACTTGAAATTCATAATAGATGCATAAGCTAATAAAAGTCTAATAGCTTCTAAACGTGCTACGGGGGCATAAGTTTCGTCATAATCAATTCCTTCTTCTTGACTATAGTATTTTATATTTTTTTTGAAGTGGACACTAGTATTTTATATTGAATTTATTGTGTAGCATTTTATAACACCGAGGTAACAATTTTAATTCATAAATAAAGTGACAAATTTAAAGTGGCAGCGTATATCGAAATGTGTTTTGTCTAAAATATTTTTATTTAATTCTTGTTGAAAATTATAATAGTATTTAATTTTAATTTGAAAGGGTGACCATTAATCAATGTATAATGATTTAGATATGATAGAGATTATAAAAGTAAAATTAGTGAGATGAAAGAAAAATAATTGAATAAAAGTTTAAAATTAAAAAAAAAGATATGTTTATGCATTGGTAAAAAGAACAAAAAATAAAAAATAAAAAAAACCTAAACAAACCCAAGAGTTAAATAATAGAGGAAGTAATGTTTTATTAGTGGACATGTGTCAAAAAATTGTGATTAGTATATTTTTAAGGTCATTATTTTTTCCCTTAAAAAAATGTCATTATTTTTAGGAGAATTTATCATTTCTTAAAAAAAAAGTTTACAAAAAAAAAAATACAGATGACCATTTTCTATGGTGCACTCAACTTAACCAGGTGTATACATACACCATGCTCCAATCCATCAATCTCAGCCGTCCATTTGCTGCCATCAATCTTAGCCGTCAATGAAACAATGAGTATACATACTCATTTGAAAAAGGTGAGTATTACATCCGTTTCCTAGAAGTTCATTGCTAATACTTTTTTTATTTTTGAAATATACGTGAATCCTGGTGCATTTTCATGTCGTATTTTTAGTATTTTAATCCGGAAGTTATAAGTGATGATTTTTTTTTAGTCTATCATAGTTATTTGTTAATTTTACTCTTCCATTTTGTATTTTTATGTTATATTTGCTCTACTATTTAAAATATTTATATTTGTGTATCATAGTTGTAACACCCTACTATTTATTACCCTTAATTATTCATTAACAAATTAGTGAAATGTAAATTTCGTTTTAAAATCATTTAACTTATAAAAATCTCCATAAAAAGAGACGGAGTTTCCTTTGTTTATATGACTTTTCTAAAACTTAGTTTTCCTTGAAACCCGTTAAAAACTAGTATTGACAATTAGGGCTTTGGCCCGCGGGCCCCGCTTGCCCGCCCGCATTTTTTTGCGGGCAGGGCATTGATTTTAGCAAAAATCTTCAAGTCATGCTCGCCCGCCCCGCCCGTTTTTTTCGCTGGCATTTACGGGCGGGCTGCGGGTGGCCCGCGGGCCCCGTTTATTTTAAAAAAAAAAACTAAGACACACACACACAAGACACAACCAACCTAAACCTAATTATTTTCACACTCACACACACAGCCGCACAATCACACACTAACACACACAGCCGCACACAACTCAAGCTCACCCTCACACACAGCCGCACGGTCCCAGACTCACAGTCGCACCCTCTTCTTCACGGTTCTCACACCCACACGTGACACGCCCTTCTGCAGAAACCACCGTCCCTTCCGAAGCTCCCTTCACCGCTGCCCCATTGCCGGACCCAACTCCATCAAAGCCAGCGCCGCCCCACACGCGTTTTCTCTCTCTCGGTCCGATTTGAGCACGGCGCCGCACCCTCGAGCCACCCTTCTCTCTCATCTCCCTTGATTCACGTCGCCACCGAAAAACGAGGGCAATAATTTGTTGGAGCAACTCATGTTGAGTTGTTGTTCTTGATTTGTATCAAACTTTGCTATTGATTTATGTCTTTATATCTTTGATTTTAGACTTCCCTGCCCCTGGACATTAGATCTATGTTTTCTATCTTTGGTTTTGTGCTTCCCTGCCCCTCTGGTCATTAGTTTATGCATATTTCAGACATTTGTTTATGGATTAGATTTGTTGGAGGCTTGGAGTAGCATCTGTTGAGTTGTTTTGAAAGTATGAAAAAAAATGCGGGCGGGCCCCGCGGGCTAATGCCCTAATTGGCAATGGCCCAATGCTATTTAGGTGAATCAAATATTTTTTACACTAAACGGGCCGCCCGCATGCCCGCCCTGCCCGCACTTAGGGCGGACAGGGCCTAATTTTTTGGCCCTAAATAATTTAATGGGCGGGCGGGCAGGCATGCCCACATTTTTGCGGGCCAAGTGCGGGCGCGGGCCTTGCTCGCCCGCCCGCCCTAATTGCCAATGCTATTAAAAACATACATTTATATAATTTAGAAGCCTACAGGTCCAAAAACATAACATTGTGCATCATCATGCACTAATCACATTAGAGTTTTAGCAGCATGTTTGAAAAGTTGTAGATTTGTTTATAATTCCCAAAAAGGATTCCTTTCCCCTAAGGAGTTGTCCTACTTCCTACAACCTACTCTCCCTCTGAGGGAGAGTACTCCTGCTCGGTCTGCACTGTGGTATGCTCAGTCTCAGTACCTGTGTAAAAACAGCAAGGAAGTGAGCATTACACAATACTTAGGAAATGGTTTCTAAGGGTTATAGCAGTAAACTAAGACATAATGCACTTACTATATGCTGTTACTACTCAACCTTCCCCTTCATTACAAATTATATATATATTCAGTTACTTTTCCCATCTTTCCACCTGCATTCAATTATTTCTCAATTACTACTGTTATCATAACCTTTATTCCACACAGCTTTTTCCCATCTTTCATCTTTTATTCATTATTCCCATTAGGGCTTTCGCACTGGTTAGGCATTTCCCACCCAATAGGAAGTTTCACCCATTAGGAAATTTCTACCCAACAGGAATTTATCCACCCAACAGGAATTTTTCACCCATTAGGACCACACCCGTTAGGATTTCCAAACATTTACTACCCCGTTTTATTCATTATTTTAATTCTATTCCCTTTTTAATTTTACGTCTTAGTCAACTTTATTCATTTTAATTGCGCATAATGATCCCTGGGCACACCCTTCACCTAACGGGCTTTTCCACCTAATGGGCTTTTCCACCTGAAGGGCCTTTCCACCTAATGGGACTTTCCACCTAGAGGGGATTTCAACCTAACAGTGCATTTCGCCTAATGGGACGGTGTAGCCCATACGGACCATTAATCAGCGCATCAGTTATTACGACCCTTAATGGCCACATTCATTTTCTATACAGTCGCAACATTATCATTCACATTACCAATTTAGCCTGTTAAATTTATATTTCTTCCTTTGGCCACGAATATCAATTTAACCCTAGATTATTCTCAACCATCATTTATCATACACTCAAACATAATCATTTCATCCCCTTAGTTTATAATATCCATTAACCTTATATGCACTACGTTCATTTCAAACCCTAACCCCTCACATATATCAACACCCCATTAACAATCAAATATCTCCAATCCACATATCAAATACTCGTAACTTTACACATACATATTTAAGTTCATTTCCTTTAGTTTATATTTAACTTATTATCAGTATCAACTACCCTATGGTTTATTATCATAACTTTTATCTACATATCCTCCTCTAATCTTAGCCACCATTATAATCACCCTAGAAACCATCCTGTAAATAAGGGTAATACCCCCTCCTTACCTCAAATTGAAGGGAGAGAGAGAGTAATCAAGCCCTAGTTGTTCCTCTTTGTCCTAGCTTGCCACCTTAGAGTGGTCAATATCCAATGATGATGACTGAGCTTGGGTTGAGAATTGTATGAAGGGAGTGAGTTGTCTTTCACTTGATCTTGATGGGGCACGAGTGTTTAAGAGTCTTCATAGGTGCAAAGCTTGAAGAATCCATGGGGAGGGGAGAGAGAGAGACGTGAGAGGAAGGGAGTATTATGGTGATATGGTGCTTGTGTTTTTGCTCAGGAGTTAAGATTGACGATGATCATGATGTTTTCGATGATGGTTGTTGTTGGTTCGTGAGGTTTTGGAAGGTGATGATGGGGTTCTCACGCCCTAGAGAGAAAGTGAAGAAGATGAAGTTGATATGCGTGGGTGTGTATGGTGTTGTTGTTTGTTTTGTTTTTATTTTTATTTCGTAACTTGCATGAGGGGTAGGAAATGAGTGGTGGTGGTTTGTTGGCTTCCTGAGGAAGCCAAAAATGTGTGGCTGGGAATTGCCCATTCTGACACGCGCACTTGGGCGAGGAGAATGGTGCTCGGCCATGATCCATAAGTCTGTATTTCAATCAAGTGTCCCTAGCTCGGTGCGTTATGAATCCGACCAGATCGTGGTCGGTGCTCGTAAACTAAGTGCTACTGGTCGGCGTTTGATCGAATGATCGGACTAGAGTCATGCGGGCTGCGTTAAGACCTCAGTGCTCGGATCCCTAGAGGCACCTACTCAGAATGAGATAGGTATAGCGAAATGCTCGACGCGTGGAGCCCGAGATACCTTGGCGTCGATGCGAGATCGGTTTAGCCTCTTGATGATCGGCCGATAAGAGGTCGAACTTATAATTGGTTGACACAAAGCGACTTGTTGTGGTCGACGGGATATTGCTGAGGTATGGGCGTATGATCGTCCGACGGGAAGCGGCTCGATGTGGTCGGCTCGGAAGCAGGTCCGCTTCATAAGTCCTAGCTTGGTAAGGTGATTCGAGCTTATCTCAAGTTTACGGGGTAGCCTAACAGTCTGGTGGAGTTGGTGCATCGCGCGCTCAGGCGCATGCTCAAGCCTGATCTCAAGCGCTTCGATGCAACAATTTTAGGCCCTCTGCCCCCTCTGCCCGGTTGAGCGGGCGCTCGGGCGCAAGGTCTGATCAGCTTTTTCCTATTTTTCTTGTCTTCAAAACGCTACAACATCTTCATTACCCGTCAGATCTTGCTCAAATTTTAAAGTAAGCTTTCTAAAATCCTTATCTTCATATCCAACCGCGGGAATTACGTTTTGAGTTATAAATCTTCTATTCTTAATTTCCTAATCTTAATATTATTCTAATTATTCTTTGGATTAAAATTCGGATGTTACAATAGTTATATCAAAATATTTATATTTGTATATTATTTTTGCCTCTTCAGTCTAAATTTTTGAATTCTTTAAAAGGGTTGGAATTGTAAATATGTGAAGCTATTATATAGTACTAAATGATTAATAAATTCTATAAAAAAAAATAATGAATTCGATATCTTTTAAACTTTCGATTTAAAATACAACAATAATTTCTCTCGTAGATAGAGGCATCGAGTGAAGGAGAGTGTTATCAAAGACTATCATGCGGTGGAGGAAGCTTTAGGTTTGCACCCCATGTGCAGTAAAAATTGACTAATGGGACTGGAGGGTAAATAAGTGACTTCTTCGGTATAAAATTGAGCTTTCAGAGACTTGATATTGGGAACAACTGAAAGCTGTCATGTGTTATTGTGCAATTGGTTATTAAATAGCAAAATATATATATATATATATATATATATATATATATATATATATATATATACACCCGACATCTCTTTTTAAAATACAAGAAATGTACGAGAAAGATATATAAAAAAGGAAAAAAATGTGATAGGATAAGAAAAAAAATATAAATAAGAGTATAATAAAAAAAATAAAAGAATAAGGAAAATATTTGTAAAAATACAAATATTGTAAATAAAAGTTTTATAATCTTGTTTGTTTGTTTGTTTTTTTATAGTCGAGGGATTTATAACTAATAGATCAAAGGAAAAATGATAATGATTTTTTTTTTGTTTACATGGGAGGTCTGGGACTAGAACTCATGACCTGAGGGAAGGGGAAATCCGAAGTGTCCCTGCAGCCACCAACTGGGCTGTCTTACGCGGACAAAATGATAATAATTTTGACATATGTGAAAAAAAATCTTAAGGCAATAGGCCAAGTTCATCACTTAATAAATGTTCAAATTATGTATTATTTGTTAATGTAATATTTCAAAATTACTTCAATATTTATTATTGAGATATTAAAAAAATGTTATGTATTAGAAATATTTGTGAAAAAAATAATTATTTCATATTTTTAAAAATTGAAATAAAATCTTATAAAAAAATTTAATATAAGATCAGAAAAAATATGTCAAAATCTTGACTATAATATTAAAGCTTTAAGTTTAGAAGTTTATATACTTAAGTAACTTGTAAAATACTATACTTGATCATTTCCGATATAAAATTTTCTTCACCACATCTTCTTTATATTTAAAATTAAAATTTTTATAAAATTTATCCTAAATGAAAGTTCTTTAGAGATTTTGATGTTCTTTAAAAGCCATCCTTAAAAATTTAAAAAAAAAAAAACACGGATAAAATTCATCCTTCATTAATTATATCATAATTTCGGCACTTATTAAAGTTACTGAATATAAATCAAAATCAAAAGTTTATCTTTTTTTTTTAAATAAAAAATTACATTTATCAAAATCTTTTTGTTATCATTGATTCTTTAATAAGTGTCTTTAACATTTTTTTTTTAATAAGCAAACAATTTTATTCACCGAGTACAAGTAATATCGTCCTGAAAAAAAGGGCATTACAAAGTAGCAATATAATTTATAAGGTTTATACACGGATTTGGATTCTCTAACATCAAATTTTCGTAACTTCATTCCATATTTGGAAATAATTTATTTTATTTAATTAATTAAACTAAATGTGAAAATGAAGAGAGAAGATTTTATTTCTAAATAAAGGATGAAATCATTGAAGTTAGGAAATATGAAGTTAGAGAATCCAAATCCTACACGGACACCAATCAGAAAACGAAAAATTCTTATCTGAAAATGTTTTGAGCAAAATCCAGGTCCTAACCTTAATCTCTTCAATAATAACAGTCCTATCAGATGATATATTTGAAAAGAGCACACCACTTCTACCTAACTAAATATTTCAAGAAGCAATCAACCAAATAGCAAGACAATAATTCTTATCTTTTTTAGAATCGAAAAACCCACCAAACATCAGGAAGTGATTTATAAATCAATTGTAAATGGGCCAACTTGAATCTACGAGAAGATACGATGCCAAACCTGGTTGGAAAAAGGGAACGGGAATAAGAGATGAGCAGCAGATTCTTGAGCACAACCACAAAGAGAACAAGGATCCAAAATTTACAACCCCCTCTTCATTAAGTTATATTTTGTAGGCAATCTATTTAGAAGCAATTTAGATTTGAATGCTTTCATCTTTGTTGGAACCTTGGTAGATCATAGTTGCTTTAAAGTGTGAGAATCTTGAGGTAAGGGTGTGTTAACTGTAAGTTGAAATCGACAAAAGGGCAAGAATATCGGATGTATAAGCGACGTCGACGGAAGTGTACTTAAACATTTCTGTTTAAAAGTGACTTTGAAGGAAGTGAACGTACAACCCGACAAAGGGTAGATTTCGACAAAAGGATATGTGTAGACAACATAAGTGATGTCAAAGGAGGTGTACTTAAGTCTCACGACTTAAAAGTGACTTCGAAGGACGTGTACGTGTGTCGACAGAAGGAAGAGGCGGAAATAAGAGGTCTGTGTCGAAGGAATAATGGCGCAAGAAAAGAGGAAGTCAGAGCTGTCATGTCAACATTGGAAACGGAAGAGTAATTATGAAGGCATTTAATGCTTTCCATGACTATAAATTCCCACTTCAGAAACTGGAAAAGCCATGAGAGAGTATGGAAAAATGCAAAGAATGCCCTCACGAATTCTGGAAAGAAGAAAAAAGATTCAAATTCCACATAGCATAAGTTGATGAGAGATCAAACATGTGGGATTAAGGTGTTCGAGTGTTGAAAAGGAAATGAGGGAATCTTCGCTCTGAATACCTTCCTTATCCTCATGAATGGTGAAAGACCAAACATGTGGGATTACATAGAACCCATTTTTTATGCATTAGGACAATGCAAGAAACTCCGAATTGGAGGAAGCATTGAACTTGATGCATAAGACTTGGTGGAACCTTTGTAATCCCCATAGGCCAAGGTTTGTGCCCTGCTAGGGTCGACTACGACCGTCTTTCCTATTAAAGAGGTAAAGGAAAAAGACCTCTAATGGCATTCTACTAGAAATGTCGGAGGCATGTCTTTTGATTTAATGGTGGTGAAACATCAATTAATCAAAGTGCATGTCACCGATATCAATCGAATGCATCTGAGGTCGACAATAGGCCGGAAATCGATTCCGACAGATGGCCTGTTTGTCGAAAGGGACTTGATGTCGGTGGGCATCCCAGAACCAAGAGGCAGGAGCACAACAACGTCAATGCTTCGAACAACAAAAAGACTTAGACAAGAGTCAAATGGTTGCAATCGAAGAAGAGTACCGGTCGAAGGGATCTCAACAAAGATGTCATCACGGAGTCCGACAGAAGTATCCACTAAGCCCAAACCACGACGTGGGCAGTTACATCGTGGGGATAGCGTAGTGGGTAGTTATTAAAATCGTGGGTTCTGCAGTTATGCAGAACGTGCGAGTTTGCTTTGTAAATAGTTTCCGGATTCCTATACCTATAAATAGGAAGTCCTTAGGTTGTAATCGGGGTCGGTTGCTAGGTTGACACACATAGGCCAAAATCCTAGACATCTCACCATAGTAGATAAACGGAGAAACGCCATTGTAAAGAACCTCAGCCTTCCACCCCTTTTTTAAATTCAATGCAATCTTTACTCTTCCATGCACTTTTAATTTGCTGCAATTTACATTCACGCAAATTTACATTTCCAAGTCATTTACTTTACTGCAAATTTTAATCGTTTTCCTTTTGATTCCAAGTCATTTACTTTACTGCGAATTTTAATCCCTGCCGCATCGTGTTCTTGGTGTCAGTTTCTATTTCCAATCGCATCTTTGAATGCTTTCAACCCCAAATATCGAAAATACCAAAAAATACGGTCAAGTTCCTTTGCAAGATTACCACATAACCTGTCGTTACCCACACTCCTTCCATCACCGTCAGTTCGGCAGACGTCGAATGAAAAACCCACAAACAGGGTGCAGTATAATTAATGGAGTACAACCACTCGTATGCAGATTATAAGAGAAATTATTGTCACCTGGATCCCAATACCAAGCATCCTAGCGAATAGGGTCAAGGACAATGTCAACCAAAGTACTCATAAAGTAATTAAAATCCTCCATCTCCGAATCACAAGGTTCACGACGCCATAGGGGACCTCAAGACCACACACCATCTTGCTAAAAACCTGCATCTTTTACCAGAATTCTTTTGTTCAAAGATAGGGCATATAGAGATAGATAAACATCTTTAAAAGAGTAAATTCCACACTATTTATCTTCCCAAAATAAAATTTTGTCGCCACATCCCAGCTTTTAAGAGAGGCATATTGAAAACCAATCCTCCAAACCCTTGAATTTGCCACTATAACACAAATCCTTCCACCAAATCAAACCTTTAATGAAGTTTTTCCCTTTATTATGAAATAGGTTGCAAGCATCAAAATCACTATAATGAATCCTTAAAACTTTAATCCAAAGGAAATCACAATTTTGAATTAGTCACCATATCCATTTTGCGAGCAAGGTAAATTAAATAAATTGAAGTTTTTAATCTCCAATCCGCCATTCTTTTTGACCAACGCACAAAATCTCACTTTACCCAACCATTTTTTTTATTCACAGCACTCCCTCTCAAGCAAAAATCAATCAATAGTTGGAAAAAAAAAAACGGTGGTGGGGGATCCTCTAAATTATTAATCAATTTAACTTCTATCTATCAAGTTAGGTTATTATCAGGGTAACGTCATAATGGTTGCACAAAATCCATGTGAGGCCTTTCCATTTCATAGCTTTATACTCCTTCCAGTTATATATATAAGCCTTCTTTCAAGACTTTTTTTTCCCTTAATATAAGTTTCATTTCCAATTTCTAATGGCATTAGCTACTTTTTTTTTCACAAACACCTCTATTTACTTAACACTTTTTACATTCCCAATAATAATTATATGGGTACTTTTCAAAATAATACCAAATATTTACATTTTCAATGCTACTAACTAACTTTCTTAAAGGGAGTAAAATTGATTAAAAGATGTTTATATTAGGAACCAAAAGGAGTATTGTTTTTTTCCTCTAACTTTGCCGTACTCTCTCTTATTATGCGTGAAATTGATCTTAGTTGGAACAATTGGAACAAGCAGTAAGTGACTAGATTTTATTTAAGTAAAGTTTTGAATTTAATCTTTTATAAATGCAAAAAATTTATGTTAAAAACTCACCTATTATAATCAAACAAATGACATAGATCAAATTCAAATATACTAGATAATATTCAAAGAATCGAGTGGAAAAAATATGAAAAAGAGAGAGACAGAGAGACGGGCCGGGGGAGAGTCCCACAACTGTCTGTCCCTGCTGTTGGACAAATCTGCCACACCGCCAATAATGCTTGGGACCTTGTAAACCAGACACATACACACACCCCCCTCTCTCTCTCTCTCTCTCTTACACTACTCACCAACTCTCTCTCACACTCTCATATGCATCTATATCTCTTCCTAACACCATTTGATGCTTTTCCACCTTTCATTTCTTACCACATTCCTCTACTGTTTCAAGTATTGGACTTTCAATATTAAATCCTTGTTTCAAAACCCTGTTGTGTTTGTGACTTGAGAGTTGCATTTATTATATTCTACTATATATATAAGTGGTAATAAGTGAGTATCCCACAAGCAAAACAATGGAGGGGTCTTGTTCTGCTTCTTCTTGGGTTTTACATTTATTACAATTCTTTTCTTAGTAGTCTATCCCATTATACTATATGGAATGTTGGTCACTTCCTCAGAAAGAGGGCATAAGATAAGGTAGATATATAACTTAAAAGAGAAAGAGAACAACATAGCATTTAAGATTCTCACTTCTCAGCTCAGCTTTTATATTATGGAGAGGCTTCAAGGACCTGCCCCCCTCAATTCCTGTGTATGTGTTACTTTCTTATCATTACTATTATTATTATTATCATTATCATTATTATTATTATTTTCTTACTTTCTTTCTTCTTCTTCTTCTGCCATTTTTCTTTTCAATTTTTCCTCAAATCCCATTTCTAGAATACAGAAAAGTAACTCTATTTACTCTCCAAAACTCTTGCATTAGATGCATTATGCTTACTATTTTCCTGAAAATACATCTATCTACCCCAACTTGGTTCTGCTCTCTTGACATTTCTCTTCCCTTCTTCTTTTATTGCTCACTTTTTCTTCTGCATAGACTTACCCTTTTCTCCATTCTGACCCAACCCCCCTACCCCCTTTAATGGAACCTTATATTCCTTCCTTTTTCTGAAAGGGTTAGGTGTGACAGTGAAATCCACCTAATATTTCACTTTTACTAGCTTCTCACAAATTTTATTCTTCTCAATTTATTATTTTTTTTTTGGTTTCCTTCTATTATATTGCAGTTCATAGGTGACCATTTTGAAGTGAATTGTTTGGAGCAAAGTTTGGTTGATGCAGAAAGTTTGAGATTTGTGGAGGATGAAGAACAATTTCTGATATCAAGTTTGGAAGATAACATGCCATTCTTGCAAATGCTTCAAAGTGTGGAATCTTCTACACAATTTTTCCCTTTTAAGGAACCAAGTTTTAGAACACTTCTAAGGCTTCAACACATGAAGAAACAAGAGCCATGGGAAAGCATAGGGTGCATTCCAAGAATGGAGACTCATCATCATCATCAAGTTCAAGCAGCAATGGAGCTTGAAAGCTGTGTAACACATGACATGCAGTCACCAGTGAAATCTGAAAGCAATAATGAACTTCATCAACAACAACAACACACACCTTCAGCTTCATGTGTTGTAGTTGAGAGAAAAATGAGTTATGATGAGTGCAACAACCACCATGCTATTATTGGTAACCATAAATCTCAGGTCACTACTACAATAAAGGAAAGGAAGAAGAGAAAGAGAACAAGACCAAGTAAGAACAAGGAAGATGTTGAGAATCAAAGGATGACTCACATTGCTGTTGAAAGAAACAGGAGGCGCCAAATGAATGATCATCTCAGTGTTCTTAGGTCCCTCATGCCCCCTTCTTATATTCAAAGGGTATGTTATAAATAAAGTTTCAATCTTTCTGAAATTTTGAGCTAGACCCAGTTCTTCAAATTCTTTTATTTTCCATTATTCATGTTAAAAATTCAATCTTTAACATGATATATTGAAAGGGTATGACAAAGTTTTAATCTTTTTGAAATTTTGAGCTTGACCCATTATTTCTTCAAATTCCTTTTTGTGTGTGTTTTTATTGAACTTTATGTATTGATATATTGAAGTGTTGAATGGGATAGGGTGACCAAGCTTCTATCATTGGAGGTGCAATTGATTTTGTGAAGGAGTTGGAACAATTGCTTCAATCACTAGAAGCACAGAAAATGATGAGAAAGAATGAAGAAGCTGGCAGTGGTGGTGGTAATGGTTCATCATCAGCTTCTTCTTCAAGTGGGTTGTTGTGTAAGAAAGCCGGAGGAGGAGGAGCATCATCATTATTATCAAGTGAAGAAACAAGGTTTGGGGATGAGGTGAAGGCAGAAATGAAGTCAGAATTAGGGCACATAGAGGTCACATTGATTCAGACTCATGTCAACTTGAAAATTGAGTGCTTGAGAAGGCCTGGTCAATTGATAAAGATCATTGTTGCTTTGGAGGACCTTAGACTATCTATTCTGCACCTCAACATTACCTCTACTGTAGCCTCTGTCCTCTATTCTCTCAATCTCAAGGTATTACTTTGTCTTTTCAACTTTTTCTTGTTCTGTGCTACTATTTGACTCATTACTCAACTCAATTCTATGTGTATATAATATATATATAATACTAATACTAATACTAAATTACTAATATAAGAAAAAGTTTATGATATTCTCTGCTCTCGGTTATAGATGTATAAAAAAAAAATTGTATTGGAAAATAAATGTACAAATCTTTGTTTTTTTATTCAAATTTATAGAATTACTTTATGAAAAATATTTACTTTGAGCTTCCTTACATCAAATTCTTAGACTAAGCATATCATAATCTATAAGAAAGAATTAAAGTTTGGTTATTAGGAACTATTGGATGTTATCGTGATTGTTTCCATAAAAAATAATTTCTCATTAATTCTTTAAAGAGTGTTTTACTTGTTACCTGGATCTTGTAATATACTGATATAGGGGTATTATTAATGGGTGCTCTTAATTAGTTTTTATTAAGAAATTTAAAAAGAAAAAGATAACATTGAAAATTTTAGTTTAATATTTATTAATAGGTTAAATATATTTTTTTACAAAAAAAATTATTAAATTGGTCATATATAAAATTCTTTTGGAGTTTTTCATTTTTATCAAAGAATATAATTAAATTTGTTGATGACATAAAAATATAAAAATTTGACATACATATGTTACAATGTAACAGATTGTGTTGATAGGTACTTTAAGATATTGTTCAAAAAATACAAACATCATTAAAATTAAATTCTTAGTCTAACACTTGACACTTTTCATTACATTAAACTATCAATTCTAAAAACAAGTTTTTCTTTTTTATCTTATTTTAAACAATATTATATTTTTGTCATTGATTAACATTCCCCTAATATAATAGATAAAAATTAAAATGTTCAATTACTTTTTTTTAAAGGTGTGTTCATTATTATCTATTATCTATTATCTAGTACAATATATAAACATCTAAGTTACATCAATCATGGTGTAGTATAGTGTTGGAATCGTAGTGCATAACAATTTTGTTTTTTTTATATGGTCAACTCACCGCTGGAAAGTGGAATCAAGTCAGTGTGGTACTGTTCTCTTTCTGACTTCAATCTATGCAAAAAACCTGGCTCCCTATATCCGACATTAGTATAATTTTTTTAAATTTTTTTTTATAAATTACCTTTTACTATTAATATATTCAATTATTCATCCTGCTGTGCCACCAACGCACGATGATTTTTTTTTTTTAAAAAAAAAATGATAAATGAAAGTGTTTTTAGCCTGTATACCTGATTCATAGGTTAATCATATCTTAAAAAATAAAATTTTGTTGTAAATTGAAATACTTATTAAATTAAAAATTTAATTGTTTAATTCTTCAATATAATTTTACTCCTGTTATTTATGTTATCTTATCTTATGCACGAGATGCATAAAATAAAATAAAAAAATCGTGAGTAAATAATAAATAATGGAGTTGGCGTGGTGTGGTGGTGATGCAGATTGAAGAAGACTGCAAGCTAGGTTCAGCAAATGACATTGCAGAAGGAGTTCATCAAATATTCAGCTTCATTAATGGTAGCTAGCTTTAACCTTGGTGGAGATGGTAGCAGAAGAATAAAGGACCAAACATTGCAACCAAGATGGCAGATTGGCTGGGAAACGGGGAACACAGGGCACTTATATATCTTGTCAACATCTTTATCCATCAATGTGAAATGCATCATGTTAGGTAGCTAGAGATCGATAGAGAGGGTACTAGTTTTAACGGAACAAATTATGATATGTTGTGATATTTATTTTTCTGCTCTTAATATAGTTTTTGTGTGTTTTAATTTAATTATTAGTATGCTAAAGTTGTAGAGTGTATTCATTTATGATGCTTATTTATTTTAATTTGTTTTGTGAATTGAGAATTTGGGTTTGATGGTTTTGTGGTATGGTAGTGGGGTGGGGGAGAATGATGATTAGATTGTAGGGCCCAAAATGTTTCTATGAGATGGAAGACCCACTACTTTTGAAAATTTGGGAGTTCTCATCATTGCAACGAGGTGAATGATGCTTCTCTTTTTATATTGACTTTGAGCACTATTATGAAAAAGGTTTCATAATTATAGTATTTATAGGCTCACTTTCTGCTTGGTTCTTTTTGGCCTTGAGTTCACGGCAGCGTGAGTCAATTTGATGGGGTCTAGCGAAATTTAAATAATCAAGCTATTGGAACAGTGAAGGTACTCGAGTAACTAACCAGATTGCCACGAAGGATTCATTCTTGTTGTGATACAATGTGAGTGTTAAAAGGAATGTAACCAATGATGATATATCAATGGTTGTTGGTGAAAAATTACACTAGTTGGCATGGAATCAAAATTAGTGTCTTTCCTAAAAAAATAAAATAAAAATTGCTCCATCCATTTCATGTCTTTATTTCATATCTTTATAATATGTGTGAAATAAATTACAAAAGATGTGGAATGGAGAGAGCAGTAATGTATGTGCTTGTTTCTCATTTGGATGGAAGAGTTAGAGTCATTTTTGAAGAGTGATCAAATGTGTCTTGGAATTTGAATCAAAATGTTTAGCAATGTTATAGAAAATTGATTTGGATTATGTTAACAAGTATTTTAAAGGTATTCTAAAATAAGTAGGTTAACATTGAAAATTTAAGGTCAACACTTCTTGATATATTAAATGCATTATTTTTTAAGGTGAAAATACTTCTTTTACTTGCTTAAACAATACCCGGCCCTTAAAATCTTTGTTATCATTTTTCAATTGATTTTGCATTATAGATATTTTAGTTTCGAATATAAGAAAAAAAGGAACATGAACACATTTATTCAAAAAATCAATTAAGTGCATTAGCCCCATATCGTTGTGAATTAAGTTCTTAATTAACAATATCATGAAATGCATCAATTGAAGTTGACATAGTTAGTGTGGGGCTATATCACTTAAGCAAGTGATTAGGGGTTCGATTCACAACTCTTACGAATGTAAAGAACCTCAGTTAAGAAGGTCACTCTAAAAAGAACTGAACTATACTTGAAAGATTTGTCATTATCACCATAAATAAAAGGCAAATGTTCAATATACACCATAAATGAAAAAATGAATTAAATGAAAATTATTTTAAAATGACAACATTAAATGTGGTAAAGTTAGCAATTTATTTATATTTTAGACCATCAAACATGAAATTGAATTTTTTTTTATAAGACAATTTTATTCCAAAAGTGAAGAAGTATAAAAAATACTCCACACAAAGAAAGTACAGATTTACAATGCTTTAAAAACATGAAATTGAAATTTGTTTTCCGATCCTTATATATATATATATAGTTAGGATCCGTTGACACCAGGTGTAAAATTTGGTCACTTACACCTTCATATAACTTTTTATATATTATGAAATTTGTCAATCCAACCGTTGAATTATATGTTATTATCATGATGATCATACATACAAAATTTCAGATCATTCGGAGATTCATATGTATGTAATCTAATAATGCATATTTACTTATATTTTAAATAACGTATTATCCATTAAAATAGAATATTCGAATAAAGTATTAAACAATTTTTATAAGATATATATATATATATATATATATATATATATATTTGAGACCAAACCATGGTTTTACTAGATAACGCAAATATACTTAAGGACATATCGAAGGCTTGTAAAGCTATTACCCCTTTCTCAATATGTATCACTTAAGGCGTGTCTATACTAATAAAGGAAAACATTATTTTTTTTTAACATAATTTTTTTTTGTTAACAATTGTCCTAAATTACATGTTAAAGAAAATAACTAGTGTAAGCTAATACAGATGAAAGAGATTTGTTGCTACTCAAGCAAGTGGTTTGGGGTTCGATCCTTAACTCTTGCGAATGCTGGGAGACTAGCCCCAAAAAGGCACGACAATGTCGAAAAAATTAGTCACCTAATTGCTTGGATGGATACCTTATGAAAAAAATCATGTTAAAGAAAATAAGTAAATAACAAAAGAAAGTTTGAATTGAAACACTAAATTCATTACAGTAATTATTTAGTATTTTATTCACCAATTTCAAAACTAAGTTACCATTTTTACTACCTTAACCGGTTCTCTTACAATTTTTGTTAATACTACGTATTTCCTTTAACAACATTTCTACTATTTCCTTCTAATACCCTTGTCATATTCTCTTTATTTTATTATAACAATTGTTTTTTTTTCTCAACAATAAGCAAAAAAATAAGGATATAATAATAAAAATAATTAATATTGCATTGAACTTTTAAAAAATAAATATGAATAACACTTTTATTAGATCTAATTCAACAGGTTGAATAAGGGTCAGTAGCACCCCTTGTGATTTGATCTATTATAATTCTTTTGCTTAAAAATACACTTTTCTTAGACACCGACACTTAAAAAGGGACATTTGATCATAGTTGTTTCAAGTTAATTAAAACTTGAATTATGCCACCTAAAAATTCTCCTTGAGAAGACAGGATTTAAACTAGTACTACTTACTACTTACTAGCAATATCTCGAAACAAAATCATACATATGCAACCCATGATAAATACATAGCTGATAAGGACATGGAGTATCTCTAACCCATAAATGAAGCTTATAAAATTCCATCTCTTGGGTGGGGTTGGGGGGCAGTTAATAAACTTTATTCTTCTATACAAATATAGTTAACATAATATTCTTGTAGCACAATCCATATATTATTTCACATGATCTAAGTGCATTTTCATTTTTTTTAAAGAAAAAATAAAGTTGGAAGCATGGGGTGTGACAAGAAAAAGGACCATACTTCAATCATGCTGCTTCTTTTATGTTTCAACTCAAATATGTTTTTTATTTAAAAATGGTTAAAACGTATTCATAAAAAGATGATTTCATATGAGCATTTCACAACAAGCATTACTTTTTGTGACTTCTTAATCTCTTGGAATTCATATAAATGATTCATCAAGAGAGCTGAGAATAATGAAGTAACAGAAGCAAGCCATATCAGGTGAGACACAGAATGGCACCCTCTTTGATTCCTCTGCCAGGTTTGAAAATGGACATTTTCTTGCTTCCAAACCAAAGTTATTCGTGCAATTTATTTTCATTGAGCATCCTTCCAAAGAGAAAAAAGGCAAAAATAAGAGTGTGACGTGGTGGAAAAATTACCCAAGTGAAAGGTGTTTGACAAGAAGCTCTGCATAAAGGGAACTATAAGGGAAAGTCAAAATAATGATGAAAGAGCAAATCCCAATCTGATCTACAACTAACCCCACACACCACTGCACAACCCATGGCCAGAAATATCTTCGATCCTTCGTGCAAATTTCTCTGGATAACGTTTTTTTGTCTCATTTAAAAACATCTACTAGTATTTCAATTGACCAATTACATTAATTAGTTTTTTGAAAAAAATGTTTTTATTTATCCGTAAGAAAATGAAAATATTACTAACAAAGCTTGGTAAATGATTGAGATCCTTAAGCATGATGTCTGGGGCTGGAACACTGCCATGGACATGGAAAAAGAACTCACTTCGATAATCTCTAAGCCCGAGAAAGGATTAGTCTTCGATTATCAGCCGCAAGATACCCTTGATGCACAACAAAAAAGAAAATGAAAAGATTTTTAATTTTATTTTTTGTCAATATCAGTACTTCAGTAGTGATATTATTTAATTTTTTATTATAAATCATATTTAACTATATTAAAAGATAAGGGAGAATAGTTATATTCTTAAAATTTTAAAATATTTTTTAACATTATAATTTTGCTTTTTTAATTTCCATTAAAATTTTTACAAGTATATTGTTTTATATTAATGAAAATAACAAATTAAATAAGATAAAAATTAATAAATACTTTTTAAAAAATAATAAATGACTAATAAATAGATTAAAAAAATTTTCGAAAAGAATTTATAAATAAAACCAGATGAAATATAATGATTATTTTGAAAAAAAATCAGATGTTTATAATTTCAATATAAATAAAAAATATTCTTAAAATTTTTTGATTTCTGTGATTTTTCTCAGAAGAACATACATTAAGAGTTAGAAAAGAGTACTCTCTCCGATTCTTATTATATAAAAAAACCCGAATCATTAAAAATAAAATTACTTTAAAAAAGTTATATTGTGAATGAAACAAAAATTATATGAGATAATTATTTTATGTGAAAATTTTAAAGATAATTGTATTAGAAATAAAAAAATTAGTTAATTATTTTATAATATTTGAGGTTAAGGTAGGTATGTTCTTTTTTTATATATATTAGAGATCGGAGACAACATGATATACTCCCACCAATCTTATATATAAGATTCTTTTGAGATTTTTCATTTGATATTTTATCAAGAAGATAGTTAAATTTATTAATTAGTGATATTTTGAACATGTAAAATTTGATATTCTTTTTCAAAACTAACCTTACAATTATTACTACGTCATTTCCCGAATATAAGACCATGCTAACGCTTTTATTTATCCATATTTATAAGACCATATATCAATTTTTAATGACAATTATTGTTTCTTTTCATAAGCATCTCTATTTATTTAATACTTTTAAATTTTCAATACTATTAATATGGTAGTTTTAAAAATATATATCGAATGTTCACATTTTTCCAATATCATTAATTAAATTAACGAACTTTTTTAATAAACGCGGAATATACCAAAAGAATTTTATATATAAGGATGAAAGGCGTATTAAAATTTAAAAAATGTTGAATTTAGAAAAATATTTTTTAAATAAATATTTTTTTAAATAAGACAAAAAAAATTACAATAAAAAAAAGGAAGGAGCATATACAGAAGGAAAGAGAAAATACAAAATAGAGCAAGAAAATAAGCACCCATCCCCATGTGCAAATGTGTCAGAAGGATAAAACTACCCCTCTCCTTTTCAGGCCCAGCCCCAGCTTCCGTCCTATTCATTTTTGGTCCTCGAGTTGCAGCCAGTGATGTACCTCCTATTCCTATAGTTTAAGCCTTGCTGCTGTGCTTTTTCCTCTATCTTTTTCTCTTTTCCTTTGTGTCTCCAAGGTGCAAAAGGTCTTAATTAACCAATTTAGAAATTAGAACTCTTCATGCACCATGAGGCCACCACCAGCTTCACCAATATTATATAGTCTTTTTGTAACACCACCAATTCATAAGTCATGTATGTGGTTACTACCTTTAATTTGTTTCTAATTTTCATAAGACTAAGATTCATTTTATAAAACATGACAAAAAATTAAAGAATTGAACTAGATGGAAAGAATTTCTACACGTTCAGAGATGTGGAAGTGATGAGAACATAACAACTATCTTATGCCATCGTATTATCATCATGTTCTATCCATCCTCTTAGATTATATTGGCGCGTTTTGTAGTGCATAGAATATGAAACATGCACTGATGCATATAGTTGATTGTTACCTTTTATAGCCAATCATCCGGTTTCATCTTATTTGCATAAAAGCCCATTCAGGTCTAAACCGTTCGGAAGATCTCCGTCGTCATCGGCACCGACACCGTCACCGGCATCTCCACCCCATGGAAGACCTCCACCTCCACCGGCATCTCCACCCCCATCCAGGACCTTCACCTCTGCCGGCACCGGCACCGGCACCTCCGTCACCACCACCGTCGTCATCAGCTTCGCCTTCGGAGAGAGGTGGTCGTCACCGCAACCCTTCCACCCCACTGTTTCCTCCCAACTCCCGCAACCCCGGCTCCGCTTCTCTCAACTCATGTTTCCTCCCTCGCCACCACGTCATCTCCACCGACGCCGTTTTGATCTGCGACCACGACATGGAACTCGATGACGCATCGTTCGAGTTCTCGTTCTGTGCGTCTCAGTCCCATGCCGGCGATTTCAGATCTGCCACCGTTCTTTCTTCAGATCCGTTTTTTGCCTCCACCGCTGAGATCAAGGGGACGATGGCGACGTGGCTATTAAACCGAGCTAGTAGCAAGGATACAACACTTGAAAGTAATTGTGCTCGGTTTAATAAACCACCACCTTCTTCTTCGTCTTTAACCATCACCTCCTGAGCTCGCCATTCGACCTCACCATGGTTTTTGCATAAATTGAGTACCGATCCCTTGTGTTCTCTGATTTGTGTTTTGTGTTACTTGATTTATGATACTTGTTCAAACCAGATCTGATACAATCCATGACTGCGGTGATGGGAATCTCATTGATTCATGGACCGAATGATGTTGTGATGGTCAATTAACAGGCTTTAGATCCAGATCTGGATGCAGATGATGGCGGCATGGTGGCGGTGATGGTGGTAGCGATGACGGTGACGGTGACGGTGGCGGTGGTTGGTGAAGCAGAGGTGATTAACTCGCCAACATCATTTTGGTTGATGAGCGGTGGCCAGCGGCGGTGAAGCGGTTGACGGAGGTTGCAGGTTGGGAGATGGGTACACATGAGAAGTGTATCGATACACCGCAACCGATAAAGCAGGTAGCCAACTTGCATCATGATCGTTCATGCCATATCAGACAATACCAATGGCTAAAAATCAAGACATGCACCAGTGCATGTGGCTCTTTCTATGCACTACAGAACGCGCCATTATATTAACTATTAAGGGTTCAATAGAACTCGACTTTACCCATGATTCTGTCTATTCCCAATAACTTTGATAGCATTCTTAGAACCGCATTTGGAAACTTGGTCTCCTAGCGTGAAAGCTTTGAGAGGGAAGCTTCTTACAAACGCATGTTTGCTTCTCCCAAAATCCAAACAAACACATTTCAAGTTGGATTAGATTTATCCCACTTGACATAGAAGGAATTAATTAAAAAAGATGTGAATTGCTTTGGTATCATTTTTGTTTTACAAGGCGCTAATGTCATTTTTAAATCTATCAATTATAGAATAATAAGTAAAAATTTTGTGCACAGTCACCGCTTTGTTGTCTTCTTATCTAATTATGTGTCATATAATAAAGTTTTTTTGCAAACTTTAACAGTCGAATTCAACCATGGTTATAATTAAATTAACTTTTTATTTTTAATTATAAGAAAATAAAAACAAATTCATCTCCATCTTCTTATTTTTGTGTCCATCATCTTTACAACAGTGGGAGAAGCAGCGATTCCTTGTTTAATAACAACAAATAGAGTGGGCGAAGCTTCCATTACAAGGAGAAGCAGCAACAAATAAAGTGAATAGTAATGAGGGAACATGTACGTTGAAAATGTTGTGTAGTCCTCCTATTATGGTGCCCTTGCGCAAACTCCTAAAGAACAATTATATTGTGAGCTTGGTTATGGCTTAAGGGGAAATGGTTCATGTATTGGCTTCTCTCTCCCTGTTCGCTTGTACTGAGAGTGACTGAAGTGTTGTTTTTTTTTCGCAACCAAACAGAATGTACATAAGAAAAAACAATAATGAAAGGAAAATGTCTGCATCTGATATGTTTTATTTTCTTGTACTCTGTGTGTGAATTTCCTGGTTCACTTTCAGTTTAATAAATTTCTTTGCCTTTCAAAAAAAGAAATAATGAAAGGAAAATGGAGAATATATATATAAATTAAAAGATACAAATGAACAATTTTGACACTTCCATGTATAAATTAAGGACTGGTTATGAATTTTACACAAAATAGCATAATTTCTGTATACTTCGCATCCAAAATATAGAGTACAGTACGATGTTTCAAAAACGTTAATTTATGCTATGCACGTTAGAAAAACTTATATTTAACTACGAGTAAAGCAACTTTAAAATGGTATTCTAAAATATGAATTCCTAATGCACCAGATAAATGGTACTCATAAACATACGCCTTAGTAAATTCATTTAATATTTCAATTTGAAGAAAAGAATAAAATAACTTTATTATGTTATATTAATAATCACATACTGTGTATTTCGTATATTTCAAAATGTTTAAAACCAATGGTATAGTTGAAAAAAATTAATTAATCCCTCATCAAATTTTTAAAATGATAAATATTTTGAAACAAATTAAAAATATTAAAACTATAAATAAATTAAAACGGAATGTACTTCCTCCGATTTCATTTTTAAACAAAAATAACTAACTTTATCACGTATTAAGGAAGTTAATTGAGTGTATTTAATTTTCTAAACTTCATAAAAAAATAGGCTACTTTAATAAATTTAAATTGGGAAAAACAAAAATTAAATGATTCAACCACATTATAAGAATATTTTAAAAATGATTATATTAAAAATGAAAAGTTAACTAATTTTTATTTATATTTAATATCATTAATAAAGTTTTTTTTTTTTAAATGAGATTGGAGAGAGTATAAATTACATTGTGTCAAAATCACAAATAACTTTGCGAAGTGGAATCAATGTCCTCGGGCAGCAACATCAACCTTGCATCAAGGAATCCAAAAGGAACAATGGTCAGAAATTCTTGGATTAGGCGCTGTTTTATTGGAAAAGAAGAGACATCCTTCGAACTTCCCGCTTAGACTCGCATTTCCATTCTATCATTGGCATGATTAATGTACTTTCTATCATGTTCTGGCGTTAATGAGCGGTCTTAGGACACTCTTTAAACAATGTTTAAAAGGAAAATTGTCACTCTCTTTATTTTATAAGCAGTATTTTTTAAGGTTATATACTAATTTTAAAAAATGATTAAATAATATAAGAATTTGAAGTATTTTGACTTTAATATTCCTATATAAAAATCATTATTGAAGAAAGAGAAATATATAAAAAATATGTGTTTTGCTTATATTTTAAACCAAGAGAAATATGTTATTTGTTGCTTATAATTCGAGCCGGAGGAAGTACATAAGAAACATGAAACAAAAACTCTATAAACACTACGTATGAAAAGATGAAGTATTGAAAAACTAAATCTATTTTTTTATATATTAAATGGGTTTTTTTCCCAAGATAACATAAATAATAAAATTATATTGGAAAGCTAAATAATTATTTTTTTAAGGCAAATGCTAATAAGTGTCATAAGGGCATTTATTAAGGAACCAATTATAGATAAAAGTTGTCGGAAAGTATGATTTTTATATTTCCGAGAGAGTAATAATGTGGCTTTTAAATTTTTTTCTATATGAAGTACTCCCTCTGGTCCTATTTATAAGACCCTTTTGGAGTTTTTATTTTGGTCCTATTTATAAGACCTCTTTTAAATTTTCAATAGCATTTAATTACTTCTTTCCACTAATAACCCTATAAAGTCAACACTTTTTAGAGTTCCAATAACAATTATACGGCTAGTTTTGAAAAAGTATATCAAATTTTCACATTTCTAATGCCACTAATAAATTTATCCATTTTCCTTGGTATGAGTGAAAAACCTCAAAATGATCTTATAAATAGGACCGGAGGGAGTAAACTATAAGCAAAATTTTTTTTTAATTAATTAAGTATTTCAATTTCCAAGTAAACTTTACTTTTCAAGGTATTACTCCTTTCGTCCCATAAAGATGACAAAAAATATTTTTGTGTCAAACTAAAGTTAAAGTAGTCAATGAATAACTTAAGGGACCAAAGAAGCAATTTTGCCAAAAACTTATATTAAGGATCCAAGAAGTAAAAAAGAAACAAAGAAAATTTGAAGAAATATAATGAAAAATATCTCTCCTTCGTATCCTTATTATAAGTCATACTCCTTCGGTCCCTATTATAAGAAAAAATAATCAAAATTACACTTATTAAGAAAGTTAGTTGAATGTATTTAGTCTTAAAATTATAAAAAATATGATTACTTTTGGAAAGTTATATTGGAAATGAGATCACTACTTTCTAAAAACATTTTAGGAATAATTGTATTGGAAATAGAAAGTTAGTTAATTTTTTCTTATATTTGTGACCGAAATATGTATACACCCTTTTTCTTATAATAGGGACCAGAGGGAGTACCGTGGAAGATTTTTATAATCATTTTTAAAAGTCACTTTATGATTTATATGTGGCATTTAATTTTTTTTCTCTCCTAATTGTCTTTATTAAATGATTTAATTATCTTTATGTTTTTATTGATTATTAACGATAAACCAATTAGATAACTTATATATTTGATTAAATTAACCAACAAGCTGTTGGTGCAGTGGTGCCAGAGGCTGCACTTGGTAGAGCGAACCACGGTTCGATCCCCCGCAACAACGTTGGAAGAGGAATAAAACCTTAACCCCGGGATCCCTCTCGAACTGGATTAGTCAGCTCAGTGGGCCAGATACCAGAGTGCAAACCAAAAAATATATATATTTGATTAAATTAAAAGTTTGTTGGTTTCAATAATATTATACTTCAATATTAAGTGAAGATAATAATATAATGTTTTAATTTATTTATTTTTAAATAGAAGGGATCAAGTTACTCTGAATCTCATCCATCCAATTTCAAGACATCCAAAAACTCACATTAATTTAATAAAGGTATCATGGATGTGATGCTCATGTGACTTAACCCACCGTCGAATTGCAAGAAAACTACTAACAAATAAATTTAAGATATTATTTAAATAAGTAAAAAATGATTATATTTGAAAAATGTTGAATTTGAGATTTTAAGAATCAATAAATTTATTTTCAATGCAAATTTACTTTAGGTATTACTTAACCAATGACATTAGTCTTTTCTCCAAAAGCAACCCCTCTTCAAATTTTCCACTCACTCAAAGAAGGAAAATATTTTGGTGTGAACCCCGAGCGTGTGATTCAGTGGTAGGGATTTATCCACGCTTAAGCAAGGTCAGGTGTTCGAATCCTGCCTTGTGCATGCAGCAGCGTTAAATCTCGGGGCCAGTTGTCCCACCGATTAGAGGTGCCTACAAGCCAGCAAGGAAATTAGTCACTGCGGTCAGCGGTGGACACTCCGGTAGTGGACAAAAAAAATATTTTGGTGTGAATTTATCTTTAGTTTTCCTTCTTTCCTTTTTTATTTAGCGACCAAACGATGAAAAACGTCTTTTCTCCCTCTTTTCCTTCCATCCATCCATTTTCTTTGCTTCCCTTTTCCACTCAGCCAAACATATCAGAGAGCATTTTATGTAAATTGACTTGAATTTCGCTCGATCTCATTTATTTTAAGTGTCTATTTGGCACGCAGGATTGGAATTGTAATTTCAATTCTAATTTCATAAGAATTGGAATTGAGTTGGAATTGTAATTCGATGTTTAGATTGTATAAAGAATTAGAACGTAGAATTTGAATTACAAATTCAATTTGTAAGTCCTTAGTTTTGGCATAAGATATATAATTCAAAAAATTAAATTAATTATATTATATTGTTTGTGCCACATGTCGACACCATCTGCATGCGTCGCTGTAGCTAGAGGTGGCAATTCGTGCTATCCGGCCGTGCTCGTGTTCGTCCGGTTCGGGTTCGGGTTCGGGCTTTGACTGTGTCGTGCCTAAAAAACACTACTTAAAATCGTGCTTCTAAAATGGTCTTTAGGCCCGAACCGCGCGTGCTTCGTGCTTTTGCGTGCCTACTTGGCAACCTTTTTTTTTGCCCACCCGGTAACCATTTAAAAGAATATATATACGTATAATAATATATGATAATCAGTAGTTGCACTAGTTATATGTATTAAATGACATATATGTATTAGTAAATAAGTAAATAAACATTTTATAGTGTAGTAAATCAGTAGATTCTTTCATTTTCTTTCCAATTTTAGCAAAAAACTTCAGCAAATTAAAAATAAAAATAAAAATAATAAAATAAATTGGGTTGGCGTGTCGTGACGTGTTGGCACGGCAAAAGCCTGATCGTGTTTCGTGCCTTTGCGGGTCGTGCTAAAAAAGCACGGGTATAATTCGTGCTCCAAAATTGTTGTTCAAACCCGATATTTTGTCGTGTTTTTTCGGGCCAGACCGATCGTGTCGTGCTTTTTTTGCCGACTCTAGAGCCCGCAACAACCTTTTGTATGTGTCACAACCATTGCTTGTGTTATGGAGACATTGTGGTGGTTTGTTATTATGAATCATATATTCCAGTGATGGTGAATAATGGAGGGGAGAGAAAAAGAGAGTCATGAATATGAGAAGATTCATATAGTAGAGAAGAAAGAAGATGAAATATTAGGGTAGACTAGAAACGGCAAAAAAGCTCAGCCCGATCGGACCGACACACACAAGCTCGATAAATAAATGAGTTTAGACTCTCAAGATACGACCCAAATAGATTTTGGGCATTGTTGGTCCTCTTTAATAAAACCAAAACCAATCGAACTTTGGCCCGACCCCCTAACATATATCATCTAAAAACCTGGTTCGATCTAGTTAAAAAAGGTGGTCCTCTACCACGTTTAACTAGATGATTTTTGGCCCAACCCGGTCATGGCCCGAGCTTGAACCCGATTAGGTAGCCCGGATAGCCATTTATACGGTGGACCGGTGGAGATGATGCGTGTTTTGTTTCTAGACTCATGATACTTAATTTAATAAAGTATGAAATTGTAATTCCGAGATTTAGATGTGTGAATTGAGTTTCTGCATTTTTAGTTAAAATCTAATTCCATGGATTTGGCTTTGGAATTGTGATTCCAATTCCAAATGCACAACCAAATACCAGAATTCCAATTTCAACCCCCAATTCCAATTTCAACCTCATGCTCAATTCCATATGCCGAATGGACCCTAAAAACATTGTTATTTAGGAAATTACATTGTGAAAATCTTGAGTCATCTTTTAATTTTTTGAATTTTTTTTTGTAGATTTGTGTAGATATAAAACATAAAAAAAAAAGTGAGATATAAAGATATATTGATTGATTAGTTGTAAGATACTCCAATCAATAGTAGAATTGTGGATATACAAATGATATAACTGTTTATTATTAGTATTATTTTTTGAATTATATGTATACATATATAGGCACATAAATGACTTGCATAAAAGGTTGCTCAAACTCCCCTTGGCCGTGCTCTACCTATGAAAAGGCCAACACCTATTGCTAATTGTTTGTTTGGACCAAAATCAGAACCAGAAGGCATGAGTTTTACCTTTACCTTAGGGGACCGCACTACTACCATTTTTATGATCGAGAATCAGAATCTGGACATTGTTGGCCTACGCCAGTATTATTATGCTTTGATGCTAGTTTTGTCCACGAGTTATGTGACCTATATTCATAATGCATGTATATGACTACGTTCTCAATAGTGATGGCGATGGGACAGTGCATTACTACATAAACATAATGCATAAATCCGATTCCATTCCATTTTTTCTTCCATGCCGTTAAATGTTTGTCCTTTCATCATTTTGATTGAGTTTACATATTTCATAAAATTTAAGTTCGAAAATAAATTTTTCCTATTACTGTACAATATAAGCAACAATACCGCTAATCATTATTATTAAAAGTAAATTGCTAATTAACTTTTTGGTCTTGGATCTCATACCCCCTCAAACAACTGACTGATTTTTTTCCTTAAGGTACCGTTGGATTCATAGGAAGCAATCCTACAAGCAAAGGCTCTTGTATATTTATAATAATCGAGAATCAAATCTTCAATTATTTGTTTAATTAAATAATGATATGCCTCATTACCATATATTCTAGCCTCCGCTTAAAAGTTTCACCATTAAAGTTGTAGGGTGTTTTTCCATATGTATTGATAAACCGACCTGTTAATGTATAATGGCGATGACGGGTCCTCAATCAAAAAACTCAATCAAACAAGTCAAGGTTTGGGGTGATGTGTGTGCCAAAGTTGTCCCATATCTTGGCCACTGCTTGATATTTATGAGAAGGAGGAGGAGATGTTGGGATGTCGGTAATAAGAAATCATTATTTTAGCAATGTTGGACCGTTAGGGCATTTATGATCGTTACGGCCCTTATTATTCGAGAAACGGCTCCGAGCACTAATGGAGCTTGAATGCCATTATAAACCATAATAGGCATGAGCCAGTGTAGTAGTTGCAATGCTCGGATTATCTACTGATCGTCTAGTGGTGAGTCAGTCATGTTGGACTCGAGGCTGAATTTTCGGTTAGTAAGAACTGACCAATTATTTGATGCCTTCCGATGCCATTTATATGATAATCATTTATATGTGGAGCGGTCATAATAAGTGCATTCCGGTCCATAACAACTAACCACATTATTAGTCGTAGTTCTAAGACTTAATTTGTTGACATGCATGAACCTTTGAGGAACTTAGTTTCAATCTTGATTATGATATTTTAAATTTGTAGTTGTTTACTTAGTTAATTTTTTTTTCCAATAATGACTCAAATTATTATACTCATATTTTATGATTGAATTGGCCATTAAACTGTTTTAAAACGAAATGTCCATAAATAGGAGAGTCCATTTAAGGTATTTTAAATTAGGGTATTTATCAATATGAGTATGGTGACTAATTTCATCACAAAGCTGTAGGATCCTTTATTGGGTAGGACTATTAACCAAGTAATTTAAAAATGTTGCATACACAAGATTAATGATCGAATCCCCAACCTTACTTAAGCATGTATCATCTCTTTTCGTTTAATCAGCAAATTGCTTGGTTAATGGGATATATATATATTATATATATATATATATATATAAATTTTAAATGAAGAAAAACGGGCTACGAGAATGTCAGAGAAATGAAATACATACAATTTTTTGAAAGTTTGAATTGAAACACAATTGCGGAGCAGCAAATTTTGAATTAACACTTGATCTATAATGAAAGAGTAACACTTGTGATCTGTCATGAGTTAAAGACACTTACCGTGCATAATGATCATTAGACGACCTCCGAAGACCTATGAAAAGATCAAAAGATAAGATCTCAAACTCGAACGATATACAATGAAGAATGTAACTTAGAGCCTGTACTAACTCGAAAAAGCTTGGATATCGACCTGACCCATGGATAACTCACGAGACTTATTTGTGAAGGCAATCTCTGGCAGATAAACGAATCGAGATTATTATTGGATTATCTACGTACAATTATAAAGGATCACTGCTTATCTTAGTGAGATAAGATCACACGAAAATTATTCTCAGAGCTAGGTAGAAGATTTATTAAGGAAATATATCAGGCCAAGCTAGCTATCCAGGTTCTATAAATACCAGCCTCAAGGGGAAAACCAATACAAACACAACCAATATACAATTCTATCAGCTATTACACTGCAAAAAGTATACACAAATTATAACAATACTCCCAGAGAGAGATTTCTAGCAGAGTGGTTCCCTGTCATCCTCACGGTGGTAGTCGATTCTGACCCTACCGCATAAACTCAACAATATCACAAAGGCCATTGTCAAACAATAATGAGAGTTCCAACCTCAGGATCCGAAACAGTGTGCCCATCTCATCCATACAGGGGATATAAGCCTACGAACGACCTTCCTAAGAGTAGGGGACATATCGTTGAACACTCTTAGGAACAGTTCGAAGCCGTCTATATTCCCCCCATGCACTGGTATCTATGCTGGTCTTGATCTTCAGAACCTTGTTCAAACGAATACATAGGACTAATAATTCACTCTTGTCAGACTAAAAATCCTTAATAAAAGACATTTATCTAATTTGGACTTAACAACTTGCCCCATAATAATCGAAGAGAAGTTGAGCTTTGTCTTTGATATTATGTTAAAGTTCGCTCCGGTTCAAAACAAATTGATTATGGAAGAAATAATCCAATAACTATTTAAACAATAACATTAAAAATGAAGTAGGTAATATAAGATTTCCAACAACTGCAAAGAAGAATGAATTACATATTTACATTTAATCAAAACGCTATTTGAATCTTGATCACCGTATTGCGCATGCATTAAATTTTAAGAAGTGTACTGGTCTCCTTTTTTTTTTTTTTTTAAATAAAGACAAATGCTAGTTAAAGTGTGGCGAAAAGATATTAAAAAATGTAGTAGTATTTGTTAAAATTCTTGACAGGGAACTTAATATGTTGATTTACGATAAAGAGTAATAATTTTTAGCAGTAGTACCCAGAATAATTGTTAACAAGATTATCGTTAAAAAAAAATTGTTTATATATAACTTGTATCCCTGAGGATTTTTGACGTGCATCCTGTATTTAGTGGGTTTGGTAATGCGTGCCCTTATTTTGGTAGCTGGCATATATAGATAGAGAGAAGGCAGTGAAACATGAAGGCTTCTTCAGTTCTTAGCTTGCTTATGGGTTTTGACAGAGTTACCACAATCTTCATAAGTTCCAAAGTAAGAGTAGCTACTCGCAAAATTGGAAATTTGGGTAAACATTGTTCGTACCATATATTCTACCACCAACAACAACAACCCGATCTGGTTGTCCTAGGTGCTTCAAATTCCAAAGAGAACCTTTCTGCACTATCACAGTGTTACTTTGGCCTCTTCTACGTACAGCACCACTAGGGTAAATCAATAATAATAATCTTTCATGAATATCTCAATTTCTCAATCATTTATTACCATCTTAAATTTATTTTTTTGGAGAAAAAAATAGAGATACATAATTTTTGGTGTGAAACAAGAATGTTTTCTGATCAAAAGTCAGATATTAATCCTTTTCTAAGCAAAGAGATCACATAAATAAGTATATCGTTTTCTAACTAAAAAAGTAGTCGAATCTCTCACATCATACTTATAAAAAAAATTAAAAGTGAGTTTGATTTCTTATGCCTTAGGGCAATCTTTAATTATGTTTGTAAGCGTTCTTGAGAACGGATTTTGACCCTAATGATTAATGAATAGCAAGGACCTAACTCAATTAAATTTTATGCAAACAAAAATAAAAATTTGAACTGTTGAAGCAGCGATAATGTTCTACAATACGTACAATAAATACAAGGCCTTTGGTTTCTTGTTTTCTTTTATCTTTATTGTATATGTGTGTCTTTGACTAGTGGTATGGTGGGTGAGTTTGAATAGGTGAATAGTGTGGGGGAGAGCTCAGAGATTCGAATCGTGAGGTATGCAGATCAATGACAGAGAGGCAGAGATCTTCTCCGTGGTAGTATTAGTAGCTCGGACTACTATGCAGTTTTCAGAAACATGACATTTCCAAGCTTCAAACCTCACATCACCTCACCCCACGTATGGTATGTATGTAGAGGGTTTTTAATTTATTTTAACATCTACTGTCCTTGTATAACAAAATTCATTTTCGAGGTATCACGTTTGTCCGCTTAAAAAATATTTTAAGAAATACTCGTACCAGAGCGTTTGTAGGTAAATAACATTATCTCTAATCAAAATTATAATTTGAAATTAAATAAATTATCTGTCCAAAATTATAATTTGAAATTAAATAAATTATTTATATTTGAAATCATTATCCTCATTTTATTAAAAAAAATAATCATTATCTTCAAAAAGATAAACCTAAAGAGACGAGGCTTAAGTTCATGATAAACTCAAAAATCTAACAAAAGTTTATTTATCTATAACTCTTTTTAGTTATCGCATATTTCAAACTATAAATATGATGATTTCTCAAATCTACATATTCATGGCTTCCATAATCATAAAAGTCACCTCCTTCATCATTCTCCTCTATTTTTTATTGTTCATCAACCACTGTCTCTTCCAATGTGTTTGCCCTCCTCGCAAAAACCCAAAAGAGCTCTTCTCTTTGCTTTGTGTTAATGAGAAGGCGTCAATTGAAGACCTAAAAGAGGAGGAACTGTGACCAGATCAACATCAATACAGAATTGTAACGCAAGGAAAGCCGCAGTTGCAACGTAATAGATGAAAATAATTGTATATAATAGCATTTGTTATAATTAATTTTGTTTATTGTAATAAATTTTGGTTATAGAGGAGTTTTCCACAATTGTATATAATAGGATTTGCTTATATACTTGATATCTTTGATGCTTTGTAGTTGCGACATTCTTCTTTTCATATTAAGAGGTTTTGCATAAGATGTTAACGTGGATCAGGTGTTTTGCATAAGATCTTAACGTGGATAATTCTTATTTCTAGATTTGCATATTTTCTAATTGAGGCACTATGTATTTGCAAATGAATGTTTATTTATTATGGAATGTCTTTTTTAGTGGGTCTTTTATTTTTTTTTAGCTTTTTTAATGAAAAAAGATCATTCTTTAAATGGGAAAAAAATTAGGAGGTACGGATGAGATAGATATACTTTTTCGGATTTGGGAGCTGATAAAAAATAATAATTTTTTTCCTCTTAAAAAAATTATTTTTCAATACCCTTATAAATAAATAAAATCTATCAATGTATATAATAAGTATTATCCTTGGGGATATGTAAATAAAAATTATAAAACATAAACTATTTATTTAAACTATAAGTAGTGTAGTAGAACGTCAACCCAAAAGCTAAACTTAAAAAAAGAAAAAAACACAAAGTTACATGCATTTCAAAAAGTAAAAAAAAATCAAAATGATTAGAAGATTAGGATAAAGAAGATTTTTTTAGGATCAAATCTTATGATTAACTTGAGATAAGATAAACGAAGAAAAAATCAAAACATTTAAATATGAGTATTAATAAATGTGATAATTATATTAAAAAAAGATAATTGTAAAAAAATATTAATTTACCGATCAAATAAATATAAGAAATACTTATATTATTTATTATTTTGAGCTCCTTTTTTGAGCTTTACTTGAGACAATTTTTCCTAGCACAAAATTTATAACAAACAAAACAATATTTTATCAATATTGAAATTGAGAGTATCCCAATATTTTTTTAAAGGTAAAAAAAATTAATAAATTAATAAATTATATTTTTTTCAAACATTATAAATAATATGGATATATGATTAAATATAATGATTATAGTTTTATAAAAAGATATTTCAAAAAATTATTTCAAGATAATTCAGATAATTAGGATAAAGATTTTTTAATTTAGAATCAAATTTTATGATTAACTTGAGATAAGATAAACGATGAAAAAAATCAAAATATTAAAATATGAGTAATACTAATAAATGTGATAATCATATTTATAAAAAATTGGTAATTGTAAAAAAAAATATTAATCTATCCATCAAATAAATATAAGATATATCATATAATATCACGAAATAAAAAAAAATCAGAATGTATAATTTTGGTTTAATTATGACTTTTCATATTAAACGATTTATTATATTCAAAAGATGCTAAATTATCATATCCTTTGAAATATGAAATATTTTGATTTATCCTTTAATATACTCATAATACCATCAAACAAAAAAATATAGAAAAGTTTAATTTTGATTTCACTTTAATTAATCATAAAAAACGAAATAATGGTATTTAAAAACGTGTTAATTCATCAATCTGCTAAATAACATCAATTTAAATATTTAATACTCATCTATACATAAACAAATATAATATTAAATATAAAAAAAATTCAATGTCGTCTTCATGTCCTATGAAATAATGGATAATCTATCATAAAAAAATAGTGGATATTCTAATTTATCCTTCAATTTGCTCATAATACCATTAAACAAAAAAATCAAATATTTAATTCTGATTTACTTTAAATTCATCATAATAAACTTGATAATCATATAACAAATGTTAATTTATCCATTAATTAAATAAGGAAGGATAAAAATTCCTTAACAAGTTCATTTAAATTATTATTTTTTAAGTATAGGGTTTGATTTGAGTCTCAATCTTTTTGTATGGTTATTTTTTATTGTTGTTCAATAATAGTTTTTACTTTAAAATATTTAATATAAAAAATTGTAAATATCAATAATCCGTGCATTGCACGGGGGAAGAGCTAGTTAATATTATATGTCCCTCCCAATGTCAAAACACTGCTCTTATCTTATTTTAATTTCAGAGAATGTTAAGAAAATTGTCTACTGATGTCTTTATATATATATAACTAATGAAGTTCTCATATTTAGCTAAAAAGTTGGAACTTAGGATGTGTTTTAAATTAGAGTCATTTTTGGTAATTAGGTTAAAATTCTGTCTAAAACGAGTGACGCAAAGATTCCAACTCATAAACAAATTGGAAAGCTAATAATAACCTTATCTTATGTGTGGAATTTGGATAATATTGTAAAAAAATTTCGATTCCCGGTAACACACCACACTCGGAGAGGCTTATTAAAAAAATGTATAAATGTCATTTTTTTTCCTTAAATATATTGCTCAATTAAGAATAAAGAAAGAAATGGTTTTAATTTTTTGAAAATTAGGTGTTATAGATAATATATTAATATATAATGGTTTTAGGTAAAAGAAACACTCCATTCTCACAACTAAAATTAAAAATAAAAATTAAAGGATAATCATATAATTTTTTTAAATAATTATGTTATTTAAAATGAACTTGAGTATAAAGTGAAAAAGTAACATGTAACCTCTACTAGTCTGTTGAGATGTCGATAACTTTAAATGAATCAAGATAAATACATTTTCACTTTCTCATACATTTTTAATCTATCGTATTATAATGTGTATCACTCTATGTAACATTTTATTTCTTTAGAAAAGATTGTTAACATACATTTAATTCAAAATTTATTTTCTTAAATAATAAGAATGAGTGACATTTGTAGTTCACAGTCAGACCCGTCCCTAGGCCCAGAACAAGAGGGGCAACCGCCTAGGATCCCAATTTTTTGGGGCCCAAATTATTTTTTTTATACCTATAGCTGAATTATTATTTTTATTTATGTATACCTATAGCCCAAATTTTGCTACCATGTTTATTATTTTGGTGAGTTTTTTGGGATCATGTTATTATATATAGTTCATGGTTATTAATTTTGTAATAAGGATTATTGACAGGTATATAGATGGTTTGGGACAAATGATGATGTAAGGGTGGTTTGACATAATTTAAAAATTGGAAGTTTACATTGTATAGAGATGACTCAATAGTTGATGTCCTTTTTTTTAATTAAGCTTAAAGCAAATGATAGGGTGGGTTTCTTCAATCTTTCCTAAAAGGTGAGGAGAATATCTACTATGATGTTTACTTAAACTTGATGTTATTAATGAAATTTCTTAATTATAAAAAAAGATAAAGTTATAATGTTATCGTGTTATATTCTATGTTGCAAAAGTTTTATGTAGTTAATTTTACATAATTAATTATTGTATAAAAGATGGCTCCTATTTCTAATTTTTTCTAAGACCCCGAAAATGTTAGGAACCACTCTCGTTCACACATTGTGAGACCAAAAATGTTAACTCCCATCGCTTAATGCTATTCTTATTTCTTGTGAGAAATTGTTTTTTGTATTGCCTATAACATAATCATGCCATTCTAGGAAAAAAAAATATTGATTTTGACCTTACTTATGACCGGTTTTTTTACAATATATCGTGAACTTACTACAATATAATGATGTAAAATATTTTTTAAATAGTCCTGATCTAATTTGTATTTTGAGAATTGTAAGTTGGTTACAACCGAAACAATTTGTCAAGTGTGATGAAAATGGTATGGTGTAGCTAGGATTGGCAATTAGAGCGGGGGGCTTGGCCCGCGCTCGCAAATGACTCACATTTTTTGCAAGCGTGCATGCTCACTTATTATAATATTTAGGGTCAGAAATTGGCGGGCAACCTGCATTCATTTTTATTTTAATTCTAAAAATAAAAAATAAAATTTTCACAACCCAACAATTAAACACAACCAATTTCTCACTAGCAGAAATGGAGCTTCTCAAGCGGAAATTATCTCTGGGAAAGGATGGGGATGTTTTCGAGGCTAAGGAGAATGAAATCATGATTAATGATGGCTATGTTCATGAGGAACGAATGCACGAAGGCTATCCAAGGAACCGGTCTTCTCATAAGGGACCGCAAAAGGAGATTGCTTCTTCTATGGCTTAATTATGCATCAGGTGATGCTGTTTCTTTATTTTTTTGTTATTTTCCATGAATTTGTTGATTTGGAATTGTAGAGGAGCTAGAGCTCATAATTTTCCAGGATTGATTAATGACTGCAAAAGGTTAATCTGGATTTTTTGGCGATTGTTGAACCAAGAATTAGTGGAGATAGAGCTGATGCTGTTATTAATAAATTGGGCTTTGATGGTGGTACTCGTGTGGAAGCTGTGGGATTTTCGGGTGGTATTTGGTGTCTTTGGAAGACTAGTAAGGTGCAGATTGATGTTCTTTTTTCTTCTACTTATGTGATTCATATGAGATGTAGAAGGGGTAATGAAGAGCCGTGGTTGTTGAGTGTGGTCTATGCTAGCCCTCAAGCAAGTTATAGAACTGTTCTGTGGGATGAGCTTCGTTATTTAAGTCCTGGGATTTTGATCCCTTGGTGTGTTGTTGGGGATTTTAATCAAGTGTTGTATTCTAATGAGAAAACGGGAGGGGCTCCTTTTAATCATCTGTATGCTTCTTCTTTTATGGATTGTTTAGACGCTTACCATCTTTCTGATGTGGGGTGTAAAGGTCCTTTTTTTACTTGGCAGAGGGGTCAAGTTCAAGAGCGTTTAGATCGAGCAGTGGTTAATGATAGTTGGAGGATGAGATTCCAGGCTTTTTCTGTGATTAATGTCCCTCTTCTTGGTTTGGATCATACAGGCATATGGATAAAGTTGAATGATGGTTGTACTAGAAACTCTTATCGCACTCCTTTCAAATTTTTGGCTTCTTGGCTGTCGCACCCCGATTTTGGTAAACAAGTTGAGAATTCTTGGCTTTTATCCCGTGGATGGAATGAAAATGTCAACAGTTTTATCTCTCAGATCTCTGTTTGGAACAAAGAGGTATTTGGGAATATCTTCAATAACAAACGAAGAATTCTTAATCGCCTGGAAGGTATTCACCGTGCTCTCGACAGGGATAATAATCCTTATCTTGAGGATCTTAAAAATACCCTTTGGAGGGATTATGAAGAGATCTTAAATCATGAGGAGATTTTTTGGTTTCAGCAAGCTCGGACAAAATGGATTCAGTTGGGTGATCGTAATACTCGCTTTTTCCACCAGTCTGTGATGGCAAGGAGACGAAAAAACAGGGTAGAGGCCTTAATGAATGATGAGGGGGTTTGGATTTATGATGAGGATACTTTACAGGGGTTGATTCTTGGTTTTTTTAAGAATCTTTTCTCTGTTGATTCTTCAGTTGCTGTCAGATTGCAGACTTCCACGACTTTTCCTCGTCTGTCGCAGATATCCATTCTTTCTATGTCTCATAGCGTGCGTGCTGATGAGGTGAAGAGAGCCATGTTTAGTATGGGGGATCTTAAAGCTCCGGACATTGATGGTCTTCATGCCCTCTTTTTTAAGTCCCAATGGGATCAGATCCAGGTTCATTTTTATGGTTTTGTGCTTTCTATTTTTAACAATCCAAGCTTAATTAGAGATGTGAACCAGACTGTTATTGCCCTCATTCCTAAGATTTCTCCTCCTCAACGAATTACTGAATTCCGGCCTATATCCTTATGTAACGTTATTTATAAAACTGTTACTAAGGTGATTGCTAACAGGTTAAAGGGTGTGTTGAATGACATAATATCCCCCACCCAGTGCAGTTTTGTACCGGGTAGACATAGAGTCGATAATGCTGTTATTCTGCAGGAGGCGATTCATTCTATGAAGGCTTTTAAAGGGAGGAAAGGTTTTATGATTATTAAGTTGGATCTAGAAAAAGCTTATGACAGACTTAGATGGGACTTTTTACATGATACTCTGATCTCAGTGGGGTTGAATGATGATACAATAAATATTATTATGCAATGTGTTTCAACATCTTCTTTGTGTGTGAACTGGAATGGTAACATTTCTGCTCCCTTCAATCCTGCCGGAGACCCGCTGTCCCCTTATCTCTTTGTGCTTTGCATGGATAGGTTGGCTCATTTAATCCATGATGCTGTTGATAATGGTTTGTGGACACCTTTGTCTTTTGGAAGAGGAGGTCCGAAAATCTCGCAGCTTTTCTTTGCAGATGATATCATTTTATTTGCTGAAGCTTCTATTCAACAAGCTGCTGTTATTACTGATTTATTGGACCAGTTTTGTGAAGCCTCGGGTCAGAAGGTGAGCTTGCAAAAATCATCTCTGTTTTTTTTCTGGTAATGTCCCTTCTTCTTTGACTACCCAAATAAGTCAGAACATGAATATTCCAGTTTCGGATCAGATTGGCAAGTATTTGGGCATTCCTATGCATCATTCTCGAGTTTCCTTATCGTCCTTCTCTTACCTGATTGACAAAGTGAAAAAGAGGTTGAGTGGTTGGAGGATGCGTTCTCTCTCCTTGGCTGGACGTATTACTCTTCCCCAATCTTGTATTATGAGTCTCCCCACTTATGTGATGCAGACAACAGTCATTCCTGTTGGTATTTGTAATGAAATAGAAAAATTATGCCGCAGTTTTATTTGGGGAAGTTCCCAGGGCTATAGAAAATGCCATCTGGTTTCTTGGGAAACTATTTGTTCTCCCAAGTCTCAAGGGGAGCTTGGTTTTCGTACCCTTCGTATGGTCAATGAAACTTATATGATGAAATTGGCTTGGGGTTTTTTGAATAATCAAGATGCTCTTTGGGCTAGAGTTCTTAGTATAAGGTTGGCAATGTTCACAATGTTGGAACTAGTCTTCCTGCTGGAGCTTCAAATCTTTGGAGAGGGATGGTTAGAGCTTTTCTTAAAGTGTATAATAATATCCTTTGGAATCTTGGTAATGGTGGAACAGCAAAATTCTGGAGAGATAGATGGATTCCAGGAATTCCTTGTCTTGCTGATTACACTGGTCTGGATATCCCAGATTGGTGTATTAATTACCCGGTTGTGCATTATTCTATTAATGGTGAATATTCTGCAAACTCTTTTGCCTCAACAGATATGTGACAGGATTGCTGCTATTGTTCCTCCAAATGCTTATTCGGGTAATGACTGTTTGGCGTGGATAGCGGAAAACAGTGGTTGTTTTTCTGTAAAATCATCCTATTCTATTCTCATGCAATCTGATACAGGGACACTTCCAACAGTGAATGATAACTTCAATTTAATTTGGCAGTGGGAAGGCCCTCAGCGTATTCGCTCCTTTATGTGGCTGTTATGTCATGGCCGGCTGCTGACAAATGAAGAACGCATTAGAAGAGGTATGGCCATTTCTAATCTCTGTCCTAGGTGTAATGCTGCCCCTGAAACTATTATGCATATGATTAGGGATTGTCCCTTGGTTAAGTCTCTCTGGAGTTCATTGCTGCATTCTAGTCAATCTGAGTTTTACCTTTCAGATAATCTTCAACCTTGGATTAATATGAATCTGAATTACACGGGTTGTGTTATTAATAATATGAATTGGCAAAGAATTTTTGGTATCGCGGCTTGGATGGTTTGGCGTGAGAGGAACAGGTGGGTTTTTGATGGGAAATCTGATCTTCCTTCCAGCCTTTTCCTACAGGTACTAGACTACTACAATGTTCTCAAAGATAATGCTGTTAAAAGCATATCTGCTTCTATATCTGGAAGGAAAAGGGGGGTGTTAGTTTCTTGGTTAAAACCTCCTATTGGTTGGATGAAGCTTAATGTTGATGGGTCGGTGTTATCTACTGGGCTAAGAGCAGCGTGTGGGGGTTTGATCCGTGACAGTTCTGGGGCTTTTATCAAAGGCTTCAAATGCAACCTGGGAGCTTCCACAAACATGAAGGCCGAGCTTTGGGGGCTGGTTTGGGGTCTTCGTATGGCTAAGGAACTTGACATTCCTAAACTTCAGGTTGAAATGGACTCACAGGCGGCGGTTAATTTGATTAATGCTGGGTGCAGTACTGCTCACCATTGTTCTAGTCTCATCAGAGAGGTGAATGCTTTGAAGACTTATGGTTGTGAGATAATCATATCTCATGTTTATAGGGAAGTCAACCGGTGTGCTGATGCCTTAGCAGATGCGGGGCATAGTGGTGATTTCAACTGTATTTTTTATTCTTCTACACCTAGTTTTATTTTTTCCATCCTCTGTGAAGAGGCTTATGGGATTGCTTTCCCAAGAATGATTCCGTAGTTGTTTTGTTTCGGGCTTTTAGCCCCGTTTAATATCAAAAAAAAAAAAAAACACAGCCACAGTCCAATAAAAATAACAACAGTCCCAAACAAGATCATTCAGATCTTGATTTTAGAATATAAATATATCAAAAAAATCCTAAATACCAATAATCCCAAATAATCAATTAAAGAATGTAAAAAGATGTTAGAAGTAGGAAAAAAAGGAAGTACTTTGATTGATATTAGAAGATTTTTTAAGTTTATTATTTTTTTAACAATCAAAATGAGTTAACAACTAAAAAAATTTAGTTTTTTTTTTAATTTGCGCTCGCGGGCCGCTCGAAAAAAAACAGGCAGGCACAAGTGGGCATAGTTTTAAATTTGGGCGTAAAATCTATGCTCTGCCCGCAAAAAATTGCTGACGGACAAACAGTTTCCAAGCAGTTCCCACTGGCTTATACCCTAATTGCCAATACTAGGTGTAGCAAAAATATATTTTTTTTTCTTTAACTTGCTTTTGTGTTCTTGACTCCCTTTTTTTAATTTTATATCTAAAATAACCTTCTTCTATCTCCATCATCTTCTCATTCTCCTTCTCCTCCTCCTTCTTCTCCTTCTTCTTCTCACTTAGACCATTGAACTCACTTAAACTCAATCACTCAATCACCCCACATTCACCACCACTCACATTTCACTTATCCACTATTTTGTTTATTTTTTTTTAAATGCACCATACGCCAAGTCGAGATGTACTGAACTATTCTTCGACAGGGGCATATGGGATATTTTTGGTCTATTCTTGCACATACGCCCCTGTCACTTCGACATTGGCATATGGTGCATTTAACATGAAAAAAAACATAATAATGGATAAATGAAGTGAGTGTGGGGATGAGTGAGTGGGTGAGTGTAACTGTGTAAGTAAAGAAAAAAAAAGTATTTTAGGTATAAAATTAAAAAGCAGTCAAAAACCCAAAAGGGGTTTAAAAATCGATTCCCTTATCTTTTAGAGCAGTTTTCGGAGCACCGGGCATCTAAGAGGACTAGAGGAGCCCAATAAAGCCATCCCAATAACAAGGCTGTCGATGTGATTTATGGGCTTGTAAGTTGTAAGTTATGAAAAAAGGGATTTAATTTATTGACCCCCAATTAATTAGTTGATCTCTTTTGTTAATGCGAAAAGTCAAAAATACTCTTAAAAATTTAAAAATAATAAACTACCCTTCTTTATTTAGTTCAATGGCTCTCTCGAGGGTCAGCTAGCTTGTAATTTTACAAAGCTCTCTGACTCCCCTAGTTAGCTAGCTCTCTCGGGGATCAGCTAACTCGTAATTTTACAAAGCTCTCTGACCCCCGAGAGAGCTAGCTTTAAAAATATGATTTTTCACTAGCTCTCTCGGGGTCAGCGAGGTTGTAATTTTACAAAGCTCTCTGACCCCCGGGAGAGTTAGCTAGGTGGGGGTTAGCGAACTTTGTAAAATTACAAGCTAGCTGACCCCTGAGAGGAGCTAATGAAAAATCCTTTTTTTTAAAGCTAACTCTCTCGGGGGTCAGCGAACTTTGTAAAATTACAAGTTAGCTGACCCTTGAGAGAGCTAATAAAAATCCTTTTTTTTTTTAAAAGCAAGCTTGGGGTCAGCGAGCTTCGTAAAATTATAAGCTCGCTTACTCTAGAACGAGCCATTGAACTAAATAAGGAAAAATAGTTTATTATTATTGAATTTTTTAAGGATATTTTTGACTTTTCACATTAACGAGGGTCAACTAATTAATTGGGTATCAATAAACTAAATCCCATGAACCCTTCAAAAAAGAAAAAAATCCCATGAAAAAATACGCCTACCAAAACTACCGGTTACCTCAGTTTCTCAATTTCTCAAACATATATCTCATATATGAAAAATAGACCATTTCCTGGAGTTTCATTATTTGAAAATCAGAATCTGATAAAAGAAATTTATGACAAATGAATTTATTCTTTTTTTTTAATCTATTAAACAAATGAATTTATATCTATTTCTCACTTATTTTATCTTTTGTGTATGTATGCAAGTATCCGAAAAATATATCACAAAACCAAAGAGATTTTCCCATTTTTAGATTTTTCTCAAACTTAAAATTTGGTTTGTTGTTATTTCTATCAGTTATCTATATGATTGTTTATTTCTATTTTTACTTGTCACTCTAAAGCTTCATCTAACAACAGCAAATTTACTTCATACTTCTCAAAAGTCAAAAGTTTCCTCTATTAGTCATCTTCTGATTGAGAGATTAAAAGTTGGTCTCATTTAACTATATATTATAAATTAAAATATGTACTTTGACAAAAAATATAATCTGGTTTTGATTTCAAAAAAGGCCAAAACCAGGAACCTCCTATCCAATGAAATACCATAAAAGCCCTATCTTGCAGCCATGTCAGCAGCACACTATCTAGATGAAAAGAAATGAGTGGTTGTGCTGCAGCTACAAACTGTTGGAAGATCATCTCCACATTCATTTGCAAAATTATCAAACACTGTTGACACTAATATGCCAAGAAAAACTAGAATCAGAGAAAATATATCACCAACTTAAGCTATATTCTATCCTTGGTGGACTAAGAGTCTCTCATAATCATAGGACAATAAAGTTATAGATCACAAGCAAATTGCAATGGCCTTAACCTCTTCCTCTGCTCTCACTATATCCTCTTCATCCACCCTTTTTGATGGCAAGGTTCCAAGACAATCACCAGCTTCTTCTCCACAATGTGTGAGCCTTCCTACCCTTGCTCCTCCCTCTGTGCAGTCTAAGATTAATCCATGGAAGGCCACTGCTTATTGTAAGTCAGTTACACAAGATTGCTTAGACAATTCAGATTTTACTTGCTTCTCAAGCTTAATGTTATTTAGTATAGTAGTGATATGGATAGGGGACAATTTAGTTACATGATCCTGGGACTTAGCTGAAACTAGCTTTTTATTAATTTGGTTACATAATTCTTGGACTTAGCTTTGAAATACAAAATAAAGCTCTTTAATTGTATATCAAAATCAAACACATTAGCTTAACTTTTATTGAGAGCAACTAGACTGAACTTGCTTTTTCTTTTTTGATAAACAATTTGAACTCAGGTCTTGGCACTTTATGTCTAGTAGCTCTACCACTTGATCAAGCCTTAACTTACTATAATGTTTAATCTCTTCGCTTGTATAATAAACACATGGGCTCAACTTTCATTGAGGACAACTAGCCTTAACTTACTATAATGTTTAATCTCTTTGCTTGTATGATAAACAGTAAACACATTGGCTTAATTAACTTTCACTGAGTTCAGCTAACCATAATTCATTATAATGTTTAATCTGTTTGCTAATATAATAATAAACACTTTGGCTTAACTTCCATTTAGTTCAATTAGTCTTAATTGTTGTAGGTTGATGTTTGCAGGTCGCAAGATTCCTCGCAATGTTGTGGCAATGGCCACAGGAGAGGCTTCAACAGATGTCGCCACGACTGAGACGCCAGAGATTGTCAAGACTGTTCAAGAAGCTGTAAAAATCTCTAATTCTCTGAAGTAATGTAGTATCTCATATGGTTAAAATTATATCAAATTTTATTAGCGTTTCTGACATAAATTTGCTGATGTTGGCTGCTTAGTGGGACAAAGTTGATGATAAATATGCAGTGACTTCACTTGTAGTTGCTGCTGTGATTGCATTATGGGCCTCAGCTGGTTTGATCTCAGTAGGTTATTTAAATTCTCAATAATGTACATTCTTTGGTTATCAATTTCCACTAATTATTACTATTAGTTATTAGTTATAACATTGTTTAGTTCAAATGATAATTATTTATGTTATTAGTATATTTGATGAAAGTTGTCCTAATCAATGACTACCAATTGTAACAGGCAATTGATAGGCTTCCTTTGATTCCTGTACTTCTTGAGCTTGTAGGCATTGGCTACACTGGGGTAAGTCAAATATACTTGATTGCTATCATCACTTATACCATTTATGCTCATAACAATTGGAGCATTGTATAGGAACCTAGGAGAAATTATTTGGTGATCGGAGACCAATGATTTCCGACATATCCAAACCATTGATTAAGCATTTATGAATTAAAATTATGTGTTTATTCAAAAGGTTCTTCCCCCTTGGTTTCTACTATTTCCTATTTCTTTTATAGAACAGATAATTGGGTGATAGATAAACCGGTTTAGCAAATGAATCATGCACTTTAACTCACTTAACCTGGATGTGGCATAATTCAAAGATACCAAGAGAAAATACTCAATTATGGCAATTATATAAGCCAGAGAAAACTCCATAAGTTACTCCCTAGAGTGAAAATGTGAAAAACACACAGAAGACAGAAAAGATTAAAAAAATAGAGAATTGGTTTTACAAAAATTGGAAAGGCCTAGAGATTATTGTTACCCCAACTACCTATATATAGAAATGTAGATAGGTAATTTAGAGTGCTATTCTTTTTGCCTTGGAAATGCACAGGATGGTTATTTTGGAAAAAAATAAAATAAAATAAAAACTTGTGATACTAATTTTCCTCTGGAAAATTCATCTTCTGTCTTGCCTTGCAGTGGTTTGCTTACAAGAACTTAGTTTTCAAGCCAGAACGGTAAGCTCAATTTCGCTTAAATAATGTACTACAATTTGATTAAATGGAATGTGTTTGAAGCATGTTATCAGGAGTATAACTTTTTTTCTTTCAACCTTAATTAATGGAATAACAGGGAAGCTTTACTAGGGAAAATTAAAGAAACGTATAGTGAAATCACTGGAAGCAGCTAAGAGAATTCTGTCTGAGATGCTGAATTGCTGATGACATGAAAGAATTCTATCTTGCAGCATTGTGTTGAAGGTGTCACTGTAAGCTTCATTTTGTCTCCATAAGCTTCTGACCACACTTTATTGTATGTATGATGTATCCTATGTAATGTAATATGTTCTGGAAATAAATGTAACTTCCTACTCTCATTATTGATCGACTTTAAGAAAATCCCAGTTTCCTCATTTATTTGATCAGGTTACAAAGATAAAGAAAAAGAAATTAGGTTTACTGTGATGTTATTTGGACATCTACATTTAATATTCAAAAATAACGTCTATCATTTCAAGTAAAGATATAAAAAATAATAGAAAAGATAAATTAAATGGCCTATTATTCTTTATCCAAAATAATAGACGTTGAATTTTAGTGTTAGATGTCCAAATAACATTATTGTAATTCATAATTTATCATGGTGATTTCCCTTTATCACTTTCTATATATTTTGAGGAATAAAGACTCCTTCTCCATCTTCTACTTAATTGACGAAGGGTAAGGATGCTAACAATGAAAAAACAATATTCTTTCATGTTTTGAGAATAAAAAAACCACATTTTTCTATGAGTTCTTATCATGTTTGGTTTCTTAACAAGTGCCTCAAAGACACTTGTTAACATTTGCCTTAATGGGTATATATGTCTGTAAAGCTTTTTACATCATCAGTCCATCATTCACCATTCATTAGTATTACTTTAATTTAAAAATCAACAACCATAAACGGATGAATGATGGATGGTGTAAAATCCTTTACACTGTCGATACACTACCCATTTTCTCCTCTTATATAAGCAAAAAAAATAACTTCACACCTATTAAGAAAGAGTTGAGTGTATTTAATTTTTCTCGAGTTCATAAAAAATAACTACTTTAGGAAATATGCATTGAGAATGAAACAAAAATTAAATGATATAATCACTTTTTAAAGATATTTTAGGAATGATTGTATTGAAAATGGAGAGTTAGTTAAATTTTATTTATATTTAAAACCGTTAATAAAATGTTTTTATTTGCTTATATTTGAGATCGGAAAAAGAGTACAACCGATCTTGATTGGAATAATCCAATGCCAACAAGATCAATATGCTAAAATCATGAATATTCTAGTTTTACTTTGAACTAGTTTGTTTTTGTATGGGTTAGGTACATAAGTAGTGTTCCATTCCATCTTCCAGTACTATTTTTTTTTAAACCAGTACTATTTAAAATTAGCTTGGTCCGCGTAAGACAATCCAGTTGGTGGCTGCAAGGACATTTAGGATTTCCCCTTCCCCAGGTCATGGGTTCTAGTCTCAGACCTCCCATGTATAAAAAAAAACTAGCTTGTGTTTTCTCGATTTCTAGTTAGACAACAATTTTTGGGAGGATCCATACCATTAAGTCAAAGACTCGCAGTACAATTCGTGAATGCGAAATGAATTAATGGGGCTAAAAAAATATAAAGCCTAAACACGACCTAATTTAAAAAAAATAAAATAAAACTAGCTAATGTTCTCTTCTTTTCTTGGGCGTTCTGCACTTCTGCCCCTTTTGTCTTTAAAAAAATAATAATAATAATAATAATAATAATAATAAGAAAACTAGCTAGTTTTGAAGTTTTCAAAGAAAGCGAAAGAAATACTATATCGTTAGTTGGAGACGTCATTATCTTCCATTAACAAAATTTCATGAAAGGAATCTTTATGAGATTAATAATTTCCAAATGTCAATCTCACAAAGCATCTCAAAGTGGTTGGAAAGGTCAACGGAAGACAATATTTTTCGTTAAGCTATACTACACTCCCCCCTCCCTCCATTGATACAAATTTTTCTAGAAAAAAAAAAAGTGTTCCTTTTTATAATATTTTTTACAAAAGTAATAAATTAATATGTTCTGTCCCTAGTTATTAATACATATAATGAGCGAGATATTAATTATAGAAAAATAACAAAAGGCAAACAAAAAATCAAAATTTTCTCTTTTATGAGTTCGATTTGGGGTCTGCTCGGCAAACCTAACTTGTAGCTATGAACTTGTAACTTGTAGTTATGAGCTTCTAACTTCTAACTATTAAACTAGCTAGGAGCTGTGGTCTTGTAGCTGAGAGTTTATAGCTGTTTAGCTGACTAATGTTGTTCGGCAAAACTAGTTTTTGAAGTAGCTAAAAGTTATTAAATGACTAAAAAGGACAGGCAACGTTTTATTATTTTCAATTATTTTCTTTATTTATTAAATAGATAGTTAATTAATTAATTAATTAAATATAAAAATTATTAAATTATAATTAATTAAATTCATTTTTCTTAATTTATTAATTATGCATTTAATTAATAATTAATCATAATTAATTAAAGGATAGCAAAATAATTTTAAATTTTGTTTGAGGATATAATTGTATATGAATTATTGAAAGTTAGTTTAGTTTCTTGAAAGCTACTTAAAGTAGCTTTCTAAAAACTAGCTTTCAAAAGCTACAAGCTCCTTCTAATTTGTGTTTACTTTATGAATGAGACTAATAATTTATTGACTAAATCTAAAAACTCCCAACTAGCTAAAAAGTTCCTAACTACCTTGCCAAACAGTGCCTTGATAATATTCCCAGTATTTATGTCTTCTCTCTTTGCTTGGGAATATGGACTTTGTTCAACAATTTTTTTTATCAAGTTTGGGCAATATTTTCTTCTCACAAGATTTCATTAAAAAAAGTCGTACAAACAAGTTTTTAAGGTTATTAAAATAATAAAAAAAACAATGATAAAAACAATATTCTGTTTTCTAAAAATAAAAAAAAGATATATTTTAATACTAATTTTTTTGTTACATTTAACTTCTTAACAAATACACTATAAAATTTTTTGTTAGCATTTGAAAAAAAAAAAAAACTCACATATGCAGACACAATTTATATCTTACCGCTATGCATGCAAGTAATGCTCCTTACAACTAAGAATGCTTTTCTTTTACAAGTTCAAACAAAAAAGGGTTAAAAAATTATAAAGTAATTTTCTCTAAAAAGATAATGTTTAAAAAGTAATTTTCTTTAAAAAATAATGCACTCCTTCCGTTCCTTATTTATCAGTCATTTTATAAAAAAAAAAAATTGTTCATTTGTATATGTCATACAGAGAATTTAAAGAGTGTAATAAATGCTATTTTTCATGTTTACCCCTATTAAATATGTTTTAATTTATGTAAGTAGTAGAGAAAAATTAATGATTATAGAAAGAAAAAGAGTATAGTAGGAAAAAAATTACATTAATATATTGAAAATCTAAGCAATGATTAATTTGTTTAAATATGTGTTTTGTTTGAAATATGATAGATAAATAAGAATAAAGAAAGTAATTAATTAATGTATGAAAATATATTAGACTTGTATTTTCAAAATTGAATTAGTGAGTTTATAGAAAAAAAAGTCCTTAAAACACTAATTAACATAACCTCTGTTAACAAGTGCCAGGAAAATATTGTTTTAAAAAATATATAAAAGAATAATTTAGTATTAAAAGCTAAGCTTGATCCAGGAGGTGCAAAGTTTAATTCAAGATGTGACAAGAGTTAGTGGGGTTAGGGTAGACGATACTTGGTGTTGGAAAAGTCCCGATGGAGACTTTTTTACTCCGAGATGTGGAGTTATTGTGAATACAAGATATGCTCTCTTCTTTGATGAGGCTGAAGAGACAACACATTGCAAATTTCTTTTTACACTTGCCATGTTACTCTGGTACTTTGACAACAACTTTATTATTGGCTGAATGTGGTGCACTTGCTGCAAGGTACTACTCCTTCTTTCACGAGATCAATGTGATATGGGTTTTCATTTTGTCTCATAGATTATGCTCCCTCCCTTTTTTTTCTTTGGTTTTTTGGTATTTTTTCCTTGTTTCATATTTTTGGTCCTTTTACAATTCCAATACATAAACATATTTTTCTTTCCAATTTTAACCTTTCTCCAATCATTTAATTCACTCCTCATTAATTCTACTTTTATCATCTCTCTCATCTCTGAACCATTAAACATTAATTAATGGACACACTTACTTATAAAAATTAAATACTACAACTTTCAATAAAGATTAAATAGGGACAGTTTTGACAAAATACATATAAACCTTACAATAATCATCAAAATCAACACTTTCTTAATCTGTGTGCACAACTTCAAAAAGACCAAAGAAAAAAAACGGAGGGAGTATTATTTTAAAAACTCAATATTTATTTATATTTTTTTTAAAATATATAACTATTTATTATATCATCTTTTTCATCACCAATCTCTTTATCTCTCTTCAATATAATCTTCATTCATTTATTATTACTCTCTTTCATATTATTAAACGAGGGTAATTTAATCTAAACCTATCAAATTTTTACACAAATTATTCATTTTTTAATCTACGTAAAATCTCTAAAAAAAACCTAATTTATAAAACGAGGGAGTACTATTCTTTGTGCTTTTAAATTTCATTGTTCAACTGGTGCTGGGAGAAAGGCTCACATATTTATAACAATGTTTTTTTTTTATATTATGTTATATTTTCTCTAATTAGATTTAATTTGATATTATGTTATTTTATTTAATCACTTAGTGTTGTTGCAGCTACCCATAGACGACATGATGCAGTTGTTATTGCTATGCTTTGTTTAGCTCCTGTGAGTGTAAGTGGATCATTAGATTCAGGGTACTCTGGTGGATTAGTGATCAAGCTAAATCAAGCTAGGTGGATCAGTGATTGCAGGCTGTGATTATCAAGCATTAAATGAAATGATCAAACAAATTATATATTGCTTAAGCATTAATTTTCTCAATTGTAAAATTAAACTTTTATTTATTGTAAAATAATATTTTTCAACTTATGTCGTATAACTTATTATTTGAATAAAATAACTACAAAAATATTGGAAATATTTTTGTTATTTCGCTGAAATAAATAATAGAAAAATACATACCGTGCATTGCACGGGTATAAATACTAGTTTATAACAATGTTGTAGATTGCTACATGTTGGATTATTTGGTTAAAACAAGACTCTTTTATTTTCAAAAATGATACTCCGTATATTGGATATTAGCGGTTGGTTTGATTTGGCAAGGATTCAGATCGGAATCTGATTTAATTCTTTAAGTGAGTTGAGTTCTTTAAGTGAGTTGAATGCCACTTATTCGTTCTCGTTTTTTTTGTTTGTTATTAACTATAAACCTCTTATAGTAATAGTTATTTCTTTCTTTTATCAATGAAATATTGCTTATTAAAAAAATGAGAAAATACCAACATGAGTTGAGACGAGTGGTAAGCGGCTCGGTCTCGCTTAAGCAAGGTCTCGAGTTCAAATCTTTGTGAATGCAGATGTTGGGAGACTCACCATCCATAGTCAGGCACGCGACCCGGGTCGGATCCGGATGTGGGCAACCAAAAAAATAAAGAAAAAATAGACGGTGCACTGATAGTGTATTTACACCATCAGTGCATCATCCACCATTCATGGATGTATGGTCATTGACTATTAGATAAAAGTAATACATATGAATGATAATAGATGATGGCTTGATGGTGTAATAAAAAGCTTTATACCGTACAATACATACCATTAATCTAAAAAAAAATCAAGCATTTGTTATATGAATTACTTTCTCTTCCCCCTCTTGAAAAAAGAAAAAAAAGTTTGATTATATAAAAAAAATAATTACACATTCCTAAATATTGCCTTGTTTTTTTTCTTCTAAAAAATTATTTTAAAATAAGAAGTGTTAACAAGTATTATTGAGGTGTTGTTTAGAAAAGTAAAATAACTAACTTTGATTTATTGAAAAATGTTGCAACATGTCGAAAAATGTTGAATTTGATTTTATAAATAATATTATTTTATACTTTTTTTTTAATTCTTAAAAAGATATCTTTATGACACATGTTTTCAAAACTCTTTAAAAGGTACTCCATCAGTCCATCAAACTTAAATATAAGGAGGGAAAAGACTCATGAACAATAGTAGTCTAAAATATAATTAAATCTTAACTAATTTCAACTTATTAAATGTTATCATCTCTAATATAGCTTTTTTTTTAATATAGTTAAAGTTTTAGATGGGAAAGGGGATGGAAAGGGAAAAATTATATATACCATCGCTAAAATCAAACCACGGTGCTCACACTTTATCAACTCTACTAGATAAATTACTTAACGGGGTTAAATACCTTTCAATTAATTCATATTTATTTCCACAAATGTCTTTCAACATGCGTGTGTTACTACTTTTGAAACAAATTCCTCCAATTTATTTTACTCTACGTCTCGGAGGGGATTAGTCTTCGGCTGTCGGCTGGGGGATACCCTTGGTGTACACAAAAAAATAATTATAATTAATTAAGGTTAACTGCCTTTCTTCATGCATAGGATAATATAACATAAATAGTAAAATTGTATTGAAAAATAAAATAATTATTTTTCTAATTCATTAAATATTTCAATTTTCAACAAAATTATGCTTTTTAAAGTATGATTAACCTATGCAGTCGGTATATAAGTTAGAAAGACTCATGCATAGGACAGAAAACCCTTTTACATTTTGTAAATTCAGCGTGTGTTCGTTCATCTTTGAACTTTGCAGGATTCGGTAATGACATTATTACTGATTCAATGTTTGGTGTCACTTAAACTAGGATTCTACTGTTGATGTATGGATATTGAAGGTTAGCCTAATGTCATCATTATTACTCGCTAAATATTAGTTTTGTTGTACACTTCATTTAGGTTTCCATGATTTAATGTGAGTGCTTTTTGCACTTGACTTCCATATGATGAATTGGATCAAAGAAATTACAACAAATCATGGAAGTAATCCTTTGGTACGGTTATGCCATTGCTTGACCCTCTAGGATCCTAGGTATGTGATTGGTGAAAATATAATTTTGCAGTTTCTTGTGTTTTTTGTGTTAGGTGACCAGGATGATAGGTTGAAAATGATTATGTAGATATGGATGTGGGTATTGGATATCAGTAAGAGTAGTAGGAAGGATGAAAAAAAGAAGTTAAATTTGGATAATTGGGATATTTTTGTAAGGAGTAAATAGTATATGCACAGTGTAAAGATTTTTTACAATATCATTGTCTTTCATGGGTTAGCAATAGTTGACTTGTAAGTAAAAGTAATTCATATGGATGATGGATCATGTACCGACAATGTAAAAGATGTAAAAAACTTTACACTATCGGTGCACATATATTAAACTCTTTTATAAGTGTGCAAGACAAATATTTTTTAAAAATAGGTGTGAGTAGTAGTGGATTATTGGTTGTATGAGTCATCTTCATTGAATTCTGAATTGCAAAGGTATAAGGATGTTCAAAATGAGTTTTGCAAGGTTCCAGAATCCTTGGAAGATGATAAGTTAAACAAAGAAGATGAGATTGAGGATCCAGGATCCGGGTGAACTTTCCGGTTCACTCTTCTTTTAATAAATTTCTTTGGTTTATATATATATATATATTAATTGACAAAGTGCATAAATTAGTTATCTGTTTATTTTTTATTTTTTTTATTGTTATTTGTTTGGTTTGCTATTAAAAAAAAAGTGCATAGATTAGTTATCAAATAGACATTTCATAACTACCAACGTGGGGTTGGTCAGGTGGTAACTCACTTGGTCCCTTAACCAACTGGTTTCGAGTTCGAGTCTTGGGTACGAAACAACCCAGCTGGGAGACCCCTATCGCTTAGTGCGAGCTTTGGGTCGGAGTGGATGAGACGGATTCTAGGTAAACTAGATCCGAGTACTGGTTGGTGTAAAAAAAAAAGACATTTGATAACTAATAGTCCACTCATTGTTAAATAAGTATAAAAATAATGTAGAGTGTACAAATTTTATGGTTATTGTTAACTATTATTCTAAAAAGTACTTGTGCAAAGGATATTATTAATATTGGAAAAATAATTAAAAGTGTGCATTTTTTTATGTCAAAAAATACAAAAAATTGTATTTTTTTATAAATTTTTATTATGTTTTCTTTATAAGACAAATTTTATTATAAAGAAGAGGGAAAATCAGGAGTATAAAAAATACACCCAGTCCTAAAAAGAAATAAAATATAAAGAAAATGAACAATACATGACAAATTTTTATTATATTTGACTTCTAAACAAATTGTTTTCTTTATAAGACAAATTTTATTATAAAGAAGAGGGAAAATCAGGAGTATAAAAAATACACCCAGTCCTAAAAAGAAATAAAATATAAAGAAAATGAACAATACATGACAAATTTTTATTATATTTGACTTCTAAACAAATTGTTTTCTTTATAAGACAAATTTTATTATAAAGAAGAGGGAAAATCAGGAGTATAAAAAATACACCCAGTCCTAAAAAGAAATAAAATATAAAGAAAATGAACAATACATGACAAATTTTTATTATGTTTGACTTCTAAACAAATGCATCGATAACACTAGTTAGCATTTGTCAAATTTTAAATTGCGAATAATTTACAAACTGAATTAATTGAAAATGGGACAATATAATAAAACAAAGCATTTTAAGCAAATCTTATAACATGGTATGTAGTGGTATTCTGCATGTATGTCTAGCTACTTGTAGAACTCCATAACCCATAAGCCAGAGATAGGGCCAATGAATCTGATACCACTAAATCCAGCTCCAGTAGCCAATTGCATGTATTCATGCTGGGTTCTCTCTTTCCCTCCTGGGTTTTGTGCCATCATTAATATGTCAGCTTGAAAAGCATTCTGGGCGGTAACTGTACCCTCTGGGATTTCCGGAAGAATTGACTCTACAACAATCACTTTTCCATCATCTGGAATGGCCTTGTGGCAATTCTTCAACAGCTTCAAGCAGTGCTCATCACTCCAATCGTGAAGTATCCACTGATGATGAGAATTTTGGTCATGAAAACATATGATAATGTCAATAAACCATTTAATATATATTTGATGTCAATATACTAAACCTAGATTATACTTTTAATTAAATAAAATGTGGAATCATATGCCACTTCTAAAATCCTACCATGGATGGAATTAATATATTGAAAATGTTTTGCAAACAACTGTGGATGAATTTTAATAACTTTTGAGTTTTATAAAATAAAGAATGTGTGCATTGTTTGATGCATTTCATCGGACCACCATTTTATGGTAAAAATAAAATTATGCTATATGTACCTAAAATAGAAGAGTGAAACTAAAGTGGACAAAGGTTCAAAGTTTGACTATATTTGTTTTTGTTTTTGTTTTTTTTTTTGTTTTTTAGTTAAGCCGGCTAGAAAATGAAATGTATTGGAGCAAATAATGGGAATGAATAATTAAGCATTGAGATACTTTAGAAAGATAATTCCTGCAAAAAGGCTTGAACCCACCTTCATGAAAATGGCATCTCCGTTTGGAACACTCTCAAACATATCTCCTCCTACATGCTCCACGCCTAAAAAATTAAAATAGTTAATTCACAAATTTGCCTCATGATATTCAGAAGAAGTTGGGAATGAAAGCTTTTAAATAATCTTTTTGGGATAATCCATCAAATAAAAAAACTTCTATATATGGATAGGAAGGTGCATACCGGCATAGGTAGGGGCATGTTCTAGGACGTGAGGCAAATCAAAATTTATACCCTTGAGATGAGGATATTTGGAAGTGGTCAATTTAAGATTGATCCCAAGACCACCACCAACATCCACCAATGTATTGATGTGTTCAAAACCTTCATAGAACTCAAGAACTCTTTTCATAATTATAGTGGTACAATTGACCATAGCTTTGTTGAAAACATCATTGAACCTGGGATCAGTGATTGGATACTCAAATGCATGCATACCATAAACCCTGTTGAATGGTACACCTCCTTCCAGAATTGCTCCTTTCATTTCGGTCCTACAAGTCAACGCGAATTGTATTAATAGTATTTCTTTTATTTTTTATTTTTTTTAAAAGAAGGTAATAATAGTATTTCATTTTACATAAACCTCTGTTGATGTTATTGTCACATTATTATTATTATTATTATTATTATTATTATTATTATTATTATTATTATTATTATTATATAGGAAACAATATCCTTTTACTTTTTTGTATTAATAAGCTTTTATCAATGATATTATATGTGCTTTCAAATTTCGAATCAAACTTGAAAACTATATTTTCTAAAAAAAAAAAAGGGGTTCCACAACTTTTTCCAGGTTACTTTTCCCATGTTACTTTTCATTATTTTTATTTGTTTTAGAAGTGTTATATGTAGACGATGTACATGTAACATAATTGTTTTTTCTTTAACAAATTATCAAAATTTGATATACAAACTTGAAAATAAAAGTAAAACATTTTTGTAAAGTTTGCAATTATATATCATAATTTAAAAAGCTAATAGTAAATTAAAACTGACCAGCTTCCCAAAAAGACCTTGTCCAAAGGCAAGTTCAAGGTTGCTCCAAAGGACACACCATCCTCAGGATCTGTGACAAAATACTTGGAGGCAGGGGCAAGACTATAGAGCCTCTGAGCCCCTTGTTCATTATCTTCATGAACAATGGAGCAATACAACATAGAGTGACTACTCAACAGCCTCAGAATACGATCAAGCATTGCCGGTGCTTCAGGGTTCTTGCTACCAATCTTTGTAGCAATGTCCTTCGCAGAGAGCTTGACATCTTCGACTTCAGCTTTCGCCAAGATGTCGAAGATGCCAAGCTCAACCGCGGACCGAACTGCCATTGGAAACATCACCGAACTACACACATTCAAAGCAAAAACAATCCCATCTTCTTCTTGATGGATGAGTCCTCCTTCTTGTTTAAGAGGTTTGGCGTCACTACTCTTGTTGGTTTCTACCGAAGGAGCCATAATAATAATAATAAGAAGAAATTGAAAGGTTTACGAAAGCAAATATGTCGTAGAGAGAAAGAAACTTTAGTATTGAAGGTGGTTTTTAATGCATGAAGTGTGTATACTTATATAGGGAGAGATTCTACTATTCTCCAAAATAGATGTATAGTAGGTAGTTGTGAGAAATTAAACTAATAAGGTTTGGTAACGGGTCTAACGGAATAGAATACTCCTATATAACACAACATGCATGTCACTCTATTATTTGAAGACTGGAAATGCATCATTTTATTTTGAAGGTGGTTTGTTAAAAAATAGAAACGCGCAAAAGCTTTTTATATAGCTTGTTGTTGTTGTAACCACACAAAAACAAATAAATGATGTCATTTAAAGAAAATAAATTACTCCCTCCGGTTCTATATATAGGACATATTTTAGAAGCAATCTTTGGTCCTATATATTAGACATTTTGTATTTTCTATGCATCATTTATTGCTTTTTCTCTTTTTTGCCCTTATTAAATGCATGTGTTTTTTGTTGTTCATTAATGAGTGTGAATTTTTCAAGAAAAGTTGAGAGGGTAAAATTGTAATGTTACAATATATTCCCATAGAATTCATAAAACTAACTACTTTTCTTGGTCCGAGGAATATGGTTAAATATGTCCTATATATAGGACCGGAGGGACTATTTCCTAATTTTATCTCACAATATCAGGAATATGATGATAAGGAATTGAAGAATTATCTATTCGGAGACTATGCAATGAAGTGTTTATTAAGCATGATCTCCAAATAGATAATTTGATCTTTTGTAAATAAACACTTGTTGTGATATGCTTAAAGGATGAGATATAGAATTATTTTCTTTTATGAATAAAACTTGTTGTAATGCTTAACATGAATGTTGAGTGATAAATCTTTGAACTATATATGTTAAATCATGTTTTTTATTTGTAATGAAATTTTATGGCTTAAATATGTCACAAGTTCCTGAAGTTTGGGGTACTTTTGCCAGATACCCTTATACTTTTTTTTCAATGTTTGACTCCCCGAAGTTACTTCTGGGTTTGTCATATACCCCTACTATTGATTCTGACCAATTTTGCTGACATGTAACATCAAAATCCTGTTCACATGCACGAGGTTAAGCTGGGCGAAGATTTTTTTTTAAATTTAAAACATTAAAAAACTTAATATTTTTGTATTTTTAGTTAAATAAAAAAAGAAAAAAAGAATTGAAGAGAGAGGTCGTCTTCGACCGTGTGACATCACACGACACCACATGACCAACCTCCTGCGTCTGACTAAAATTCTGATGTTACATGTCATCAAAATTGTCCAGAATCGATAGTAGGGGTATTTGACAAACTCAGAAGTAACTTCGGGGAGTCAGACATTGAAAAAAAAAATTATAAGGGTATCTAACAAAAGTACCCCAAACTTCAGGGACCTGTGACATAATTAAGCCAAATTTTATTTATATATTTTTTTTACACCAGCCGGTACCCAAATCTGATTTACCCAGAATTCGACTCATCCAGCCCGACCCAACTGAGCTCGCACTAAGCAGTAGGGGTCTCCCAGCGGGGGTTGCTCCATACCCAAGGCTCGAACTCGAGACCAGTTGGTTAAGGGACCAAGTGAGCTACCACTTAACCAACCCACGTTGGTAAATTTTATTTATATTATGTGAACATTTCTATTAAATGTTGTATATTAAAACAACTAGTGCATATGAGAAAATCCTGAGCATGTGGTTCAGTGGTAGGGATTGATCCACGCTTAAGCAAGGTCAGGTGTTCGAATCCTGCCTTGTGCATGCAGCAACGTTAAATCTCGGGGCCAGCTGTCCCACCCATTAGAGGTGCCTACAAGCCAGCGAGGAGATTAGTCACTGCGGTCGGCGGTGGACACTCCGGTCGTGGACAAAAAAAAAACTAGTGCATATGAGAAGAAAAAAATATAAAAAGTACAACTTTAAAATGAGGTTAAAATCCTTTATAAATACTCCCTCTGGTCCTATTTATATGGCATACTTAACCATATCACATAGACCAAGGAGGGTAGTTAGGTTTCTTGAAACTTTAAAAAAATACTTCAACATTACAATCTTACCCTCTTAACTTGCATTGGGAATTTCACAATATATTACTTCACATTAATGGACAAAGGGTAAATAAGAGAAAATAGCAATAAATACCTATAGAAAATACAAAGTGACTTATAAATAGGACTAAAGAATCCTTCTAAAATGTGACTTATAAATAGGACCAGAAGGAGTATAAGAAAGTTATCTTCACAATTAAAACTCCGCAAAATCGTAATAAAACGGGAGGTTTTAAAAAGCCTGCATTAATTGCTTTCGGCAACCTTAATTGCAAGATTTTTGAAAATCTCTACTAATTAATTTGCGGAGGCTAAAAAGAATTAATAGTAACTAATAAACGGTAAGCATTGAAAGTATTGACGTACGTTACCTTCATAAAAATTTTGGTGCATTAAGGGTATTTTTCAGCTGATAGCCGAAGATTAATCCCCTTCGTGGAATAGAAATCACTGAAGTGAGTTTTGTGTCTGTCTATTTTTCATACCTACGGCAGATCGAACCCATAAAATCATGCTTAAAAAATTCAATCATCTATCAACTATATTAGACCTTGTTGGTATTTTTTTTTTTGGGATGTGTTATTTACACCCTGTTCATTACTCCATACACCCAACTTTTATAATTTTTTACACCAAGTTTTCAATATTATCCTAATCATTATTACTCACACCCATATATCTATTATTTAAACTCATCACTAATATTTACACCTCTAATCCTAAAAACTTATATATATCAATACTCACACCCTATATATTACTACTTACACTCAACTTCTTCTTCTTCTCCATACAGATCTTGTTCACCACTTTGCCCACTCAAAACCTTGCATACCTTTTTAATTACCTTTTTAACTTTGCCCCTTATTTTATTTTTTAAATTGATTTTAGTACTGGACAAGTTCGTGTCAGTTTCTGTGATTCACACATAACACAAATGTTAGGAAACTGTGATATATGATATGCTTCTATTGCAGTTGATCATAATGTAATTGAAGAGACTATGGTATTATAATCGCAATTGCCATTGCGAGTAAGTTATTTAAAACAACTCGTGTTGGGTTGATTCTGTAACATCCCAAAATTTAATTCCAGGATTAATTAGGAAAACCTAAGCTAGAATCTATGATAAGAACCATAGGAAACTATGGATAGGAGTTAAGGGTAGTGTCATAGAGTTAGAATTGGCCAAATAGGAGTTTTTACTAGAGTAATCGATTACTTTGTAGGGGTTAATCGATTACTAGCCCTCTGGTGAAAACACTTAAATGTTGCAGCATTGATAATCGATTAACTCATAGAATTAATCGATTATTTTGGTGAAATAATCGATTACTTCGGGTGACTTAATCGATTACTTGCCCTCTGTCAGAAACACTAAGAAATGTTGCATTGAAGAGTAATCGATTACTTGGGGTCAAGTAATCGATTATTTCAAGTCTGATGCAGAAAATAAAAATAATTTAAGGGGCAGAAACGTAATTTCCACCCCTTATCTCCCTATTTCAGCCACTCATCTCCCCTCCCCCTTATCCATTCGACCCTCCTCTCTCTCTCTCTCTCTCTCTCTCTCTTATTCCTTCTTCCTTCTCCTTCAACGTATCATCTCCCTCTCTCCCATATGATCTACTTTCTCCCTTACCAAGCCCATGTGTTGTTTTGATTCTCCCCAAGCCTCTAAGATCTGATTTCCATTATCGCCAAGCTTAGGTTCTTCTTCCTCTCCTCATCATCCCTTTGTTTCCCTCTCATTCGTGGTCCCTTTCTTTGTCTCTTGGAGCTCCTTTCTCTCTCCTCCAATCTCAAGACTCAAGTGGAATTTGGGCCTAAGGAGTTGGAATCAAGGTAGATCCGGAGTAGAATTCATGGTCCCTGGAGCTTTGTGTGGGCTCTCTCCCTCTATAAGGTAAGGGGAGTCTCTTTTCCACACTTTGAGTTAGGGATAGTTGGGGTATATAATAGGATTTGGGCTAAGTAGTTAAAATTGGGTTGTGGGTAGCAAAATAGCACCAGTTATAAGTTGGTTTAAGAAGAATGAATGTTGTTGATACCTCAATATTTAGTGGCCCAAATTACAAGGCCCAAGTCATGTAAGGGCCCAGATGTTGCCAAACAAAAAATAAGTAATGAAACACTGAGAAAGGCGCGCCAACTCCAGGAATTGCCCGAGGCGACACACGCCCAAGGCGACGGTCACCAAGGCGACCAATTTCGATAAGACGATCATAACAAAGAGCAAAGCATGCTGATGACAATAAACGCCGTGTCCCAGATGCCACAAAAACCCGAAGAGAACATCGTGATAAGTAAAGGCGATCCGGGAGTGGGAGCCCACGGAAGGCGCACTCATGACCAGCCGAAGGCGGCATAGCTATCCAAAGCTCTAGCGGCTTACGGAGGAAGTCAAGAGAGAATCTTTTACTCACCCAAGGCAAATCTAAGAAGAGTAAGACTTGGAGTCCTCTCCTTCGCCGTAATCATCAAAGGGCAAAGCCAGGAATGATAAAGAAGACAAAGCCATTGAAAAGATGCTCTGGACACATGATGCAAGCGGTCACTAACCAGCGGACGAAGGGAAGCGAACAGAGACCACTGGTCCAAAGCACCACTATAAATAAGAGAAAGGAACAAAGAGAAGGGAAAAGGCCCCAGGAGGAAAAGAAAGGGGAAAAAAGGTTAGCCAAGTCTCCAAAGGGCACCCTCCCCAAAAGGCCAAGAAAGGCCAAAGAGCCAGAGGAATTAGGCATGGCAAAAAAAGCCAGAACCGCGGGCACCCGCCAGAACCCGATCCGCCATTAGCGGGGAAAAACCGTTCTAATCGGGTATCGGGGCGGGGGCGGGGAAAACCCGCTTTTTCAATCACGGGGCGGGGGCTGGTGTGGTAATTATACTATCCGCCCCGCACCCGGCCCCGAAACCGACCCGCTCACACTATATATGCATATTATATTATATATTATATACAATTTATAATAATAGTAATAAAAAAATATTAAAAATAATGTTTTGACTCTTAATAAAAATCACTTGTGAAAAATACTCTTTTAAAAAAGTTGTTTTTAAAAGAAAAAGTTGGTATATTATAAAAGAAAAGCTCTTTTAGAAAAGTTGTTTTTAAAAGAAAAGCGGGGGCGGGGGCAATTTTTTGAGACGGGGGCGGGTGTGGGAAGTGCATAATCCGCCCCCGCCCCGCCCCGTTGCCATGCCTAAGAGGAATAATACCTTAAAGCAGCCATAGCTGCGATACAATACACACAGTATATAAAAAGACACAAAGCTCCTCCCCCTGAAAAAGGGAGAAGTGCCATGAAGAAGCAAGAGGCAGAATAAACAAAAAAGGAGGAACAGAAAAGGAGAAAAAGCCAGAAGGCGTGCACCTCCAGCAATCATCCTAGGAGCCAAGACGAGGGGGTCAGAATACCCAAAAATGCCACAACCAATGACGGTTGCAACACGGAGGGCGTACAACAAAGAGGAAAAGAAGCTCCCCTTCTGAAACTCGAATATAAAAGGAGTGTAAAGCCAAAGTGCATACTCCTCTCTCTGTAAAAATATCATGAAAATGGGAGCCATTTCCTTGTATTAACCCCTATGTACCTCGTCTTGATATAATGAAAGCCTAAAGCTTCACTAAGTTTACGAACCCATTATCTCCTTTAATTAAACAATCATTATCGCACAAAGCGGTCCGAAACAATTAGCGACTCCGCTGGGGAAGCTATGGCTTCCAACCTTGAAGGAAATGAGACTCACGTTGTGCACCAGGTGCCTGTGGGAGATGCCGCTCCGAAGGCGCTACCCGCAGTTGCCATTCAAAACCCAGCATCCGGTCTTGCAAGCCGCAGAACGGGAGCAGATTCTAGGAGGCTGAGCTTCAGATCCAACAGATCAAGAAAGTTATGGTCCAGACAGTGAAGGAAATGTTGGAAACCAACAAGCGGGCTAAGCAAATACTAGAGGGGGGGTGAATAGTATTTTGAAGCACTAATACCAAATATTTCGATTGATAATTGAAGAATGGAGCTTAGACTGAATTTTCTGGAATCAGAAACAAAAGACTTGAGTCTTTTGTTAAATACTCGAGTTTTTCAGGATGAACAACTCGAGTCTTTTCTGAAATACTCGAGTTTTTACTATCAGATAGCAGAAAAACCAGAAACGAAAATTCAGCAATTTAACTCAAATCAATTCAATAATAAACAGGAACTTATCCAACAGAATAGCAAGTAATCTAAATAACTTTTAACACAAAGATTCCTTGAACTTGCTACCTAATTGTATAAATCCTAATTGATTGAAATGACTTAAGTCTATTGAGCTAGAAAGTAGATTAAAAGCAATAAACCAACACTCAAGCAATTTTATCCTGGTTCACTCCAACAATGAGCTACATCCAGTCCTCCTAATCACTTAGGAGTTTCTACTAATAATCAAATTGTTAGAAATTACAAAGGATTGCTTGAGAATGGCCTCACTCAACCTAACCCTTTCAAGAGTGTACCAAACTCTTGATTTCTACCCCAATTTGATTCCGGTGATTGAAGAACTCTTCACAAAGCTTCTTTGAACTCCCTTCAAGAAACTCCACCGGGCTAGGAACCTCCTAGTCTTGTGCTTGAGAACCTCTCAAGACTTCCAACACCCTAAGCCACTTAGGGTTTGCTTGGGAACAATCCAAGACTTTGAATAATCAAGCTTTTTGTATGTGTATTACTAATCTCACAATGGATTAGCACAAATAAGCACAGCTCAATGTAAGAATTGAGGCCTAAAACTCAACTTGGAATAAAATGACAATATGAGTGAGAAGTTGAGCTTTTTGGGAATTAACACTTGAGAAGAGGAAATTAAGAAAGCTTGAATCAATATGATCTTGTTGTCTTGTTTGTTCTTGCACAAATTCAAAGAGAAATTTTACAATAAGGTTCTGAATTCTCTCTTGGGGTTGGATGAGACTCAAATGCCCTCAATTGGGTTTTTGAGTTTCTCCAATGTTCATTTTTGCTGACTGGACAAAAATACTCGAGTCTTTTGGTAAAAACTCGAGTCTTTTTGGTCGGTCACGAGTGAATTGGTGCACGTCATAATTGCTGACCTGGCACAAATACTCGAGTTTTTCTATAAATACTCGAGTATATACTCGAGTCTTTATCAAAATACTCGAGTATTTTGATCAGATATGGGAAAAATTATTTTTCAATTTTATTTTTCCTCTCAAGTATTAATTTTTGGTCAATCTCAACTTAATAAACATATAAAAATTTATTCCTAGAAGAGACTAACTATTTCTACCCACTCTCAACATAAATTAGAAATTTACAATTAATATTTGATTGAGAATGATTGGGCACTTGTCTTCTTTTCTTGACTTCTTGTTGATGTTGATGTTGCAATATCTTCAAGGCATGATTTGTTAATTATTTTGTCATCATCAAAACATAATCCACATAATTAGGAGCATTGAATTCACAATCTCCCCCTTTTTGGTGATGACAAAATAATTAACACTTGATCCATTTGTTAAGCTTGATCCACTTGGAGATGCAACTCCCCCTCACTATATGATACTTTTCACCTATCTAAAAATTCAGCTTGAGCAAGATGTTATGACAATTTAATTTTAGCACCAAGCCTATGGTATTAGAGAATTTAACAATTATCAGAGTATATATCATAATTAGAGATTTTAGGTGCAACAATATCAAGACAAGACAAGTGTAATATCTCTCCCCCTTTTTGACATACGCCAAAAAGATGTAACAATTTAGAAAAAGATCAAGGGAGGAGAGGTGCATAATCGGAAAACCCCATAACCAACTATGCAAAAAAATAGACTTAATAATAAATATAAAGAGCTCCCCCTGAAGCTTTGCACAAACATCATAATGAAAACCAAATTCATTAACATAAAAACATCATAAAAGGTCCAAATCAAAGGTGCAATAATAAACCCAAAGTCTCAAAACACCAAGTTCTCAAAATACAGAAAATGTAACAAAGACCAATCATGATAAAAACAGAATGAAAACTACGATAAAATCCAAAGGTCAACATCATCAAAACATCGAAGGAGCTGGAGCATCTGGAGGAGGATAAAACCGAGAGAAGAGTTTAGAGGATGAAAAACTAGTAAGATTTGACAAAACTTTGAGGAAAATCTGAGTTTTGAGGAGAGAGATATGAGAAAACTGAGAGAGAAGAGGGTCGCAAAAACTTGAGTCTGAGAGTATATATAAACAGTTTAAAATACTCGAATATATTCATAAATACTAGAGTTGTTCTTTAGGATATACTCGAGTTTTTGAAAATATACTTGAGTCGGTCGTGACTCAGCCCAGATTTCCCCAGAAAAATCGAGTAAAAACTGAAAACCTCGAGTTTGGTCCGAAAGTTCAAATTTCAGGAAAACGCAAAATACTCGAGTTTTTGTAAAAATACTCGAGTTTGGTCTGAAAGTTCAAAAATTGGGGGTTTCAAAGACTCGAGTGTTTTGAAAAACACTCGAGTATTTTTATAAAGACTCGAGTGTTTTTAGAAACACTCGAGTATTTTTATCAGACCCTGATTAAAAACTTTTTCAATTTAAAACTGATTTAATTTTGAATTAAAATACTCGAGTATTTTTGGAAAAACTTGAGTATTTTTACAGAACAGAAAGTAAAAACTCAGTTTTAAAAGACCAAACACAAATCAAACACAAATGCTTCATTACCAACTTGGAATACAGTACAGAATCACACACAATTAACATATACAATTTCAAATATCATCAAGGACAATTTAACTAAGAATCAATAACACATTAGAGTAAGACTAATATGGTGATTTTCCAAAAATGACACACAATGCAATTAGCCTATATTAGCTTCATCTAAAATACCAAGTTCTCTCCTAATATGATAAAAGGTGTCCCTTGGTAGAGGTTTTGTAAAAATGTCGGCTAATTGATTTGTGGTACTAACAAATTCAATTGTGCAATCACCCTTTTGTACATGATCTCTTAAAAAATGATGTCTTATTTCAATGTGTTTAGTTCTTGAGTGATACACCGGATTCTTAGTCAAATTGATTGCACTCGTGTTATCGCATCTAATCGGAATATTTTCAAGTTTCAAACCAAAATCCGATAATTGTTGTTTCATCCATAACAGTTGAGCACAACAACTACCGGCTGCGATATATTCCGCTTCGGCAGTAGAAAGAGCGACACAAGCTTGCTTTTTAGAAAACCATGACACCAATGAACTTCCCAAGAAATGGCAAGTACCACTGGTGCTTTTGCGATCAAGCTTGCATCCCGCGAAGTCGGAATCCGAGTAACCAACTAAACTAAGATTGGCATCAGCAGGATACCACAAACCAGTGTTAATTGTTCCTTTTAGATACTTAAATATATGTTTAACTGCGGATAGGTGAGATTCTTTAGGATTAGCTTGAAATCTAGCACACATGCATACACTAAACATAATATCCGGTCTAGATGCAGTGAGATATAGGAGACTACCTATCATACCCCTATACTTACTAACATCAACCGGTGTACCTTGTTCATCCTTGTCTAGGTAGCATGATGTGCTCATTGGAGTGTAGGCTTCCTTGCACTTGTCCAATCCGAATTTTTCAAGGAGCTCTTTGCAATATTTCCCTTGATGCACAAATATCCCCTCCTTGACTTGCTTTATTTGTAAGCCTAGGAAGAACTTGAGTTCTCCCATCATTGACATTTCAAATTCCTTTTTCATCAAATTTGAAAACTTTCTACAAAGAGACACGTTAGTAGCACCGAAAATGATATCATCAACATAGATTTGTACTAACAAAATGTCATCCTTGGTTTTATAAATAAATAATGTATTATCAACCTTCCCTCTTTGAAACTTGTTTTCTAATAGAAAGGAACTCAATCGATCATACCAAGCTCTAGGAGCTTGTTTCAATCCATAGAGTGCCTTTTTCAATTTATAAACATGGTTTGGAAATTCACTATTTTCAAAACCGGGGGGTTGTTTGACATACACTTCTTCATTTATAAACCCATTCAAGAAAGCACTTTTAACATCCATTTGATATAAAGTGAATTTCATGATTGAAGCATAAGCAAGTAAAATTCGGATTGCTTCAAGACGTGCAACCGGAGCAAAGGTCTCATCATAATCGATACCTTCCTCTTGGTTGTACCCTTGAGCTACTAGTCTAGCTTTGTTTCTTATAATCAACCCGGATTCATCAAGTTTGTTTCTATAAATCCATTTAGTACCAATTATGGTATGATCATCGGGTTTAGGGACTAGATCCCAAACTTCATTTCTTTCAAATTGGTTTAATTCTTCTTGCATAGCAAGAACCCAATGATCATCCTCAATGGCCTTTTTAATTGAATCGGGTTCAATTTGAGAAACAAATGAGACATAGTGGCAAATGTTTTGAATAGACCTACGAGTAAGTACTCCCTTTGACATATCTCCTATGACTTTGTCTATAGGATGAGCCTTGACCGATTTCCAAGTTGGAGGAAGTTCTTCCCTTACTTCTCCTTCATCAATTTTTGAATTCTCTCTCTCTTTTTCTTCTTTTGAAAAGACAATGCCATCTTCACTAGCATCACATAAAACACTATCTTCTTTTGAAGACTCATTAAAAACCACATGAATTGATTCCTCAATAGTTAAAGTTCTTTTATTGAAAATTCTATAAGCTTTACTATGAGAAGAATAGCCTAAAAATATGCCTTCATCGGATTTGGAATCAAACTTGCCAAGGTGTTCTTTTCCATTATTTAAAACAAAAACTTGGCATCCGAAGACATGAAAATGAGATATATTTGGCTTTCTTCCCTTGTAAAGTTCATAGGGGGTTTTATCCAAAGAGGGCCTTATCAAAATACGATTTAAAACATAACAAGCCGTATTGACGGCATCGGCCCAAAAATATTGAGGTACTTGAGAATCATTTAACATGGTTCTAGAAAGTTCCTCTAGCACCCTATTTTTCCGCTCTACCACTCCGTTTTGTTCCGGAGTCCTTGGTGCGGAGAATTGATGCTCAATACCATTTTTAGCACAAAATCTATCAAATTTGTGGTTTTCGAATTCACCACCATGATCGGTTCGAATAATAATTACTTTTTGATTTACTTGGTTTTGCAAAGGTTTGACATGATGTTTAAAAGATTTGTAGGTCTCACTCTTAGTAGTTAAAAATAAAGTCCAAGTAAACCTAGAGAAGTCATCAACAATCACCAATGCATAATAGTTGCCACCAAAGCTTTTTACTTGTGATGGTCCAAACAAGTCCATATGAAGCATTTCTAATGGCCTTGATGTGGACATCACCATTTTTTATCCAAAGGTGTTTTTAGTTTGTTTACATTTCTTGCAAGGAGAACAAACACCTTCAATAGAAAAATTTAGCTTTGGTAAACCAACTACTAGATCTTTAGATTGTATTTTCTTCAATTGGTTTACATTAATATGAGCGGTCCTACGATGCCATAACCAAGTGTCATTTTCTTTGCTCAGTAAACAAGTAGAGACCAAAGAAGTGACTTTGTTCAAATCAACTAAGTAAGTATTATTTGACCTTCTACCAACAAATTTGATTGATTCATCTTTGTCACTTTTAATGAGGCAATGGGTAGAGGTGAAAACTACATGATTACCAACATCACATAATTGGCTTATGCTCAAGAGATTATGTTCTAATCCTTGAACATAGAGCACATTATCAATAATCAAGTTTGAAGAGTTTCCGATTTTACCAATACCAAGGATTTTGCCTTTGTTGTTGTCCCCATAAGTGACATAACCCTTTTCCTTTGGAGTAAGCTCAATGAAGTGCCACTTATCTCCCGTCATGTGCTTCGAACATCCACTATCAAGATACCACAATTGTTTTCCCGTTCGAAGACACACCTACAAAATGAAATCACTTGTTCACTTTGGGTACCCAAACAATGTTGGGTCCCTTAGGGTTAGTGTTGGGACTTTCTCCCTTCTTAATCCACATATAAGTGCCCTTTTTCATTTCAAACTTCTTAATGTGGCACTCAATGTTGATATGTCCAACTTTTCCACAATAAGTACAAGTTGGTCTCTTTGATGAATTTTTCTTAGAAAATGTTCCAACCACCTTGTACTTTTTGTCCTTTTTATGAACATATCCTAAACCGGTTTTGTTGTGATTATGTCTTTGAGAGTTTAGCAACCGGTTGAGGTTTCTATCACTATGTGAGATTGTGAGTTTGTTTTTCAACTCTTTCACTTCTTTTTCAAGATCATCACATCTCTCACATGAAGTGATAATTTCCTCATGATTTGCACAATCACTTTGATGACTAGAATTAATAAGTTCCAACGATTCATTTTGAAGTTTCAACTCATTTATAGATTTTTGCAATTCATCAATTTCATGTTGAAACTCCAAAATTTTCTTTCCTTTTTCCTTATTAATTTTAGCAAGCCTTTTAAATTGAATTAACATTTCATTGTAAGCTTCTTGCAAATCATCATATGAAATGGAGTTTGAAGATGAACAAGAAGAGCTAGAGGTTACCTCATCATCACTTTCACTCATGCCATGATTAGCTCTTGATGAGGACTCATGATTGTTCTTGGCCATGAGACAAAGGTTTGCATTTTCATCACTGGAGCTACTTGAAGATGATTCATTGCTCTTCTCCGGTGCATCCCAAACAATGTATGCACGCTTCCCTTTGGTCTCTTGGGTCTTCTTGTCATTCTTCTTCAAGAATGTGGCACATTCCATTCTTATGTGACCAACCCCTCCACATTCATGACACTTAACTCCATCATTGGTACTCTTTTCTCTTTGTTTGGAGTCTTTGGTTCTCTTGAAATTGGATGAAGATCCACCTTTCTTCCCTTTGAAGAATTTGTTGAATCTTTTCACAAACATCCCAAATTCTTCTTGATTTGGTTCACCATCGGAATCTCCACTTGTAGAGCATTCTTCAACTTCTTTTGTAGCTTTGGTTGAAGCTTTGAGTGCTATGCTCTTTTTATTTTTGTCCGATTCCTCATGCATCCCAAGTCTTGTAAGCTCCATCTCATGCTCTTGGAGTTTGCCAAACAAAGTGGCTAAGTCCATGCTATTTATGTCTCTTGATTCCTTGATGGCGGTTACCTTGGGTTGCCAACTCCTATCAAGACATCTTAGAATTTTGTTAGTAGTTTCACCATTGCGAAATACTTTTCCCAAGGAAATCAAATGATTAACAATGTGAGAGAATCGCTTTTGCAAGTCACTAATGGTTTCATTTGGCAACATGTGGAACAATTCATATTCGTGAGTTAGAGAATTCAATCTTGCATCTCTAACCTCACTTGTTCCCTCATGTGTGACTTGCAAAGTATCCCACATTTCTTTTGCCGATTTACATTGGGGAACTCTATAAAATTCATCATGGGATAGAGCCGAAAAGATGATGTTTTTAGCTTTTAAATCAAATGAGACTTTTCTCTTTTCATCATCATTCCAACTACTCCTTGGAATTTCAACAATTTCATCATTTATTTTCTTTTTGGGAATGAAAGGACCATTTTCAATTGCATCCCAAATATCCATATCAATTGCTTCAATAAAAACTTTCATGCGAGTTTTCCAATAAACATATCCTTCACCATTAAATAGTGGAGGACGGTTTATTGAAGCTCCTTCTCCACCAAAGTTATTGCTAGAGCCCATTTAGTTTCCAAAAGGATCTTTTTCGAAAAAGTTGTTACACTCGATCTTTCGACCGAGCTCTGATACCACTTGTTGGAAACCAACAAGCGGGCTAAGCAAATACTAGAGGGGGGGTGAATAGTATTTTGAAGCACTAATACCAAATATTTCGATTGATAATTGAAGAATGGAGCTTAGACTGAATTTTCTGGAATCAGAAACAAAAGACTCGAGTCTTTTGTTAAATACTCGAGTTTTTCAGGATGAACAACTCGAGTCTTTTCTGAAATACTCGAGTTTTTACTATCAGATAGCAGAAAAACCAGAAACGAAAATTCAGCAATTTAACTCAAATCAATTCAATAATAAACAGGAACTTATCCAACAGAATAGCAAGTAATCTAAATAACTTTTAACACAAAGATTCCTTGAACTTGCTACCTAATTGTATAAATCCTAATTGATTGAAATGACTTAAGTCTATTGAGCTAGAAAGTAGATTAAAAGCAATAAACCAACACTCAAGCAATTTTATCCTGGTTCACTCCAACAATGAGCTACATCCAGTCCTCCTAATCACTTAGGAGTTTCTACTAATAATCAAATTGTTAGAAATTACAAAGGATTGCTTGAGAATGGCCTCACTCAACCTAACCCTTTCAAGAGTGTACCAAACTCTTGATTTCTACCCCAATTTGATTCTGGTGATTGAAGAACTCTTCACAAAGCTTCTTTGAACTCCCTTCAAGAAACTCCACCGGGCTAGGAACCTCCTAGTCTTGTGCTTGAGAACCTCTCAAGACTTCCAACACCCTAAGCCACTTAGGGTTTGCTTGGGAACAATCCAAGACTTTGAATAATCAAGCTTTTTGTATGTGTATTACTAATCTCACAATGGATTAGCACAAATAAGCACAGCTCAATGTAAGAATTGAGGCCTAAAACTCAACTTGGAATAAAATGACAATATGAGTGAGAAGTTGAGCTTTTTGGGAATTAACACTTGAGAAGAGGAAATTAAGAAAGCTTGAATCAATATGATCTTGTTGTCTTGTTTGTTCTTGCACAAATTCAAAGAGAAATTTTACAATAAGGTTCTGAATTCTCTCTTGGGGTTGGATGAGACTCAAATGCCCTCAATTGGGTTTTTGAGTTTCTCCAACGTTCATTTTTGCTGACTGGACAAAAATACTCGAGTCTTTTGGTAAAAACTCGAGTCTTTTTGGTCGGTCACGAGTGAATTGGTGCACGTCATAATTGCTGACCTGGCACAAATACTCGAGTTTTTCTATAAATACTCGAGTATATACTCGAGTCTTTATCAAAATACTCGAGTATTTTGATCAGATATGGGAAAAATTATTTTTCAATTTTATTTTTCCTCTCAAGTATTAATTTTTGGTCAATCTCAACTTAATAAACATATAAAAATTTATTCCTAGAAGAGACTAACTATTTCTACCCACTCTCAACCACTCTCAACATAAATTAGAAATTTACAATTAATATTTGATTGAGAATGATTGGGCACTTGTCTTCTTTTCTTGACTTCTTGTTGATGTTGATGTTGCAATATCTTCAAGGCATGATTTGTTAATTATTTTGTCATCATCAAAACATAATCCACATAATTAGGAGCATTGAATTCACAGGAAATGCTCCTAGAAGCGCCGCTCCAAGGACGGCTATTGAAGGCACTCACTGTGATCAACAATATCCGACTGAAGAAGCGTTTCAGCAAGGAGGTTGTCCTTCAGCCCAAAGGCGACCTTCTTGAAAGGTGGTCTTCTCCCCAAAAGGTGAGCTCCCTGGAAGGCGCTCCTCAGAGAGAGATCTTCCCAGAAGGCATGCTCACAGAAGGCGACCAGAAGGAGGTCACACAACCGAAAGGGCGAAAGTACGCTCTCACTGACGAAGGCGTACACAAAGTACGCTCTCGTTGACGAAGGCGTACACAAAGTACGCTCTTACTAACGAAGGCGCCACAATACAGAAAGTAGAAACTCAGGAGCAAAGGCGCAACCAGAGTCTACATGGAAAAATGCTTCATAAGCTAAGTACATATAACTCTTAACTCAGTGCACATGCTAGTATGCCTTTTTCATGAATTTAATTATAATAGATGTGAATCATGACCAAATGAAAAATGTATTGTATCCAATCACGTATCAGTTGTTGTATGTATAGTTAAGAAAATATAATTATTATATGCTCATTTTGTGCATCTATGTCCTAATAGGCTTTTCACGTGATATCATGCTCTACGTAGAGATTATCCTGATAACAATGATTTAATTTTACTTTGTCTAGAATAACATTGTTATGATATGTTATGGAGATGGTCTGACTCTGAGTTTGCCATGGCTGAGAATTGCATATGTATGATCGCAATCATGAATGTTGTCGCTATGATATGTGTCAAGTATTTGACTAGAAAAGCAGTAATTAGATAACTCTGTACATTTGAATGTTTGTTGTAGAACTAAAATTAGTATATCATACTAGTCGTTCTTGCCATAATCTTGTTAACCTTTCTTGGCTCAACCATGGCATGATGAAAAGAAACTGTTTCCATCATGCAAAAACAACGTCTAAAGTTATAAATCGTATGATTTAAATGTTGAGAAGGCATGCTCTAGAAAAGCATTACACGAAAAACATGATCTTGGCAATGATACATGATAATGCATTATTAATCTTGTACATGACTTACTAGAAACAATTGAAAAAAAAAATGGGCTTGAATAGCATGAAAATGACCGAAAAATGAAAATTGTTTATGTAAGAACAATAATTGATATCTTCCACACATTCAGGAAGTCCTAAGTATGCCCTTAGGCCATGATTTTCCATGTTTTGCTAAGATACTCAATGTCATGGGAGGACCGCTTCCTCCACTGAGAACAAGAAGCACCTGAGCTATCCAGATAGAAAAGATCAGTGAAAATCAAACAAACAAAATCAAGCAAAGATAAAGAATGAAATCACACCAGAAGGCGAACCCTGAAGTTGGTAGTAAGACGCATGAAATCCAAAACCAGAAGGCGAACACAGAGTCATGGCGGCAGTGCTCATGTCAGCCTTGCAAACAGAAGTAATCATGCATTTAGTATAAACTAATTGACAAGATGAAAGGCGGAACAAGCAAAGGCGAGGAAAGCAAAGTTGAATTAAAAACCTCATGTGAAGCAAAAAAGATGAAATCCAAGGCGCATCAGAAAAGAAACGGTACTAGAAATCCTGGAGAAAATGCAAACAGAAAGTTGCTAATAACAAACCAAAAACTAGAGAGCGAAGGTGCATCAGAAGCTGTGATCAAAAGCTGACGAAGAATTCAAACCGGAAAGACCAAGGCAACTTCAAAGCAAGAGCGCGCAAAAGGTCACAAGCCAGAAAGTTAAAAGAAGGTCAATGCAGATATCTGAGCGCAACAGCGAGACAAGATGAAAAGTAAAAAAGGATGTAACAGAACGCAAAGGGCGTACAATCGCAAAGATGTACACCTCCAAGGCGTACAACCGCAAGGCGTCCATGAAAAGGCATACATGCGACATGAAAGCAAATGCAAGCCTCGTGATGACCAATGCGAGTACAAGATCCTGAAAAGTATGTTACTCAAAGGCATACTTAAACACTGAAGCACTGAATCAGATGCAAGAACAAGGTGCAAGATAGAATCGAGCTAGAAAGCGTACAAGTGACTGACCCAAAATGGCTTCAAACACAACACAACCAGGCCAAGGCATCCCAAAACAAAGAAGTCTGTAGCAAGCCTCTGAAGCAAAGCATGTGAACCTAAACGTACGCCAAAGCGGAGCATGCGAAAGCAAGCATAAAGCACAAAGTCAATCAGAAAATCCAAGTGTTTGCACACTGATGATTGTAAGAAGAACTGAAAGAAAAGTAGCACCCGTGACAAGAAGTGTTACGAAGCACAAGCAATCAGAATTAAGCAATCAATCAGAAGCAAGGAAGTGCCTATGACAAGAGGCACCAATGCAAAAGCTCGAAGCGACGCTGATGACATGAGGTGTCCCCGGAAAGAGCTCAAACGATACTGATGACATGAGGTATCGCTGTAGAAAAACACCCTCAAACAGGGTCAATAATGCTAGAACACGAGGTTCAACACTTCAAAAAAAAAAGAAAAAAAAGGAAGAGAAGAAGAAAAAGAAAAAGAAAAAGAATAGTGTTGAACCGTACCTCGGGCACAAGCGCCTTATCGCGGTACCCAGATAGACCTCCTGAAAAATTTCTGGGACAGACGCGGGCGAAGTACGCCATATCGCGAGACTAGAAAAGTTCCCGGGAAACAAGGGCGCTGGTCTTAAACGCGGGCGGAAAAATCTGTAAAAGAGGTTGGCTAACGCAAGATCCAAAACGATCCGTTAGTTTACAAAGCCCCAATGTGGCAGCTGAAAAAAAAGCCCCAATGTGGCAACTGAAAAAAAAAAAGCCCCAATGTGGCAACTGAAAAAAAAAGCCCCAATGTGGCAACTGAAAAAAAAAAGCCCCAATGTGGCAACTGAAAAAAAAAGCCCCAATGTGGCAACTGAAAAAAAAAGGGCCCCAATGTGGCAACTGAAAAAAAAGCCCCAATGTGGCAACTGAAAAAAAAAAGCCCCAATGTGGCAACTGAAAAAAAAAAAGAGCCCCAATGTGGCAACTGAAAAAAGAAGAGAAAAGAAAGAAAGCCCAAAAGCGGCAATTGAAAAGCCAAAGAAAGCAAGCAGAAAATCCAGAGCAACAAAAGAAGGGGTCCAAAGCGACAACATTTGTGAAAAGTGCCCAATGTGCGCCTTAACAACAATCTTGGCACCAATAACATGAAGGGCCATTGAAATTTGCAAGCAAGTTTGCAGCGCCCAGAGCGCGCTCCAAAAAAAAAGTGGAGAGGGGAGGAAGGAAACCTTCCTTAGGTACCAATCCAAAAAAAAAAAAAAGAAGAGTTGTGCTCTATCAGAACACTTGAAGAAAAGGCACCAAAACTGAGAAGTGCAACAAACGCAAGTGCAGCAGCAAGCAATTACAAAGCTATGAAGCCCAGGCCACAACTGCCAAAGCGGCGAAGCCAACAAAAGCGCACAAGGACAAAGGCGTAAAATCCAAATGCAAAATCTCAAGCGCAAGGCAAACAACAACAACAACAACAAAAATGATGATAAAGAGCAAAGACAAGATATGTATTCTCAACATAACAGCATTGTCAAGCATACAAAACAGAATCCAAGCTTGAGAAATACATACGAAAGGCATCATGAATCCCAAGATGCAAGTCAATAAAGCAACAAAAGCTAAGTTCGAGCAAAGTTATACAAGTCATGAACCAAATGAAAAAGCACAACCGAAAACCATAATCCGAAAGAGAAATGTCAAAGTAGCAGCATAAAGTGGCAAAACAATGCCTACATAAAGAAAAGAGAATTCAAGGAAGTAACCCTGCAGACTTCCTCATAAGAATACTTTTTGTCAGCCAAATCCCTGATCTCCTGATCAAGAGCCTCCAGTTCAGCGGTTGCTTGGTCAAGCTGAGAAGAAAGCTCCTTGACACGAGACACCAAAGGAGCACGGCGCTCCTGCAAAGCACGCTCAGCGTCGGCCAACTCAGCGTCATCGAACGGAGGGCGCAAACTTTCAAAACCAGCAATGGCATTTTCAAGCCAGGGACTAGAGTAATGTTGAAACTGAAGCGTGTATAAGCAATCTAAGATCTCGGCCTTCTCCTCCCACGGCAAGTCATCCACGTCAACTGAGCGGACTAAATGCAACATCCGCAACAAAGTTTGAGAACCAGACTCCCGGAAAAGGCGAGGAAGTGAAGCTGGAGGAGGAATCAAGAAAGCGTGAGCACGCATGAACGAATCGATCAAAGCTTGATCATCTGCAGGAAGTGAATCTACAAGAACACATAGCAGCACATGTAGAAATAATGAGACCAGAATTCAGAAAGAAAAGAAAAATTCCAGCTCAAGAAAAGAAATACTTACGAACTAAAGAAGAGCCTGGAGAGGCGGAGGCGTGACTTGCCCTCGCAGCAGGAGACTTCCCCTTATCAGCTAAAGAAACCAGGTTTGCAGCAGCTTGACTCTCTGAGGGGGCAGGGGCATCAACTTCAGCACCTACCTCACCAAGCATTTTTTTAGATCTTGGAATATCATAAACAAGTTCATAGATAATATCAGCAGCAGCAATACCTGAAGGGGCCTTCGAAGGCGCACCCTTGGGAGAAACAGGGACACTCCTTGGAGTGCCAACTGGAGACGCTAAGTCGAAATCATCACTGGCAGCAGAATCAGAAGGGGTAACACCCCCACCAGTTGAAGGTTGACAAAAGAGGTTCATAAAATCTTCATGATCAGAAGCAAGCGAAACAGCAGGAGCGTTCTCAGGAGACTGGGATGAGGGCGACGCCGATGAATGACCATCAGCACCACATGCGTTCAAAAGGAAAATAGAAAAGAGAATCAGTGACGTTATGAAAATTGTCCAAGCAAAACAAACTGAAAAGACTAGAAGAAGATAAAAGAACAAGAAACGGAACCTGGAAAATGATCCCCAGCTCCACCGCTTTCGGCGGAAACGTCACAAGATAAGAAGGAATCACCAGAATTAGTTTCAGCAGTATCATCTTGGACCAAGTCCACATGGACTGGGGAAGAAGGAGCAATGCGGATGCCGGAGGTGCGAAGGCGGCTAGACCGACGAGTAGGAACGGCTGCAGCTGCCTTCCTCCTCTTGCTAAAATTGGCGGCGCCGCTACTACCGCCTCGAACAAAAGATCTGGAAACAGAAGAAGCTTTCCTTTTGCTTCGCCTGGGGGCAGCAGAGGGAGTCGCAGCAATTCTGCAGCTAGGCGAAACTCCTTCAACTGAAAACAGAACCAAGTACAAGTTGAGTGCAAAGCAAGAAAAAGAAAAGCGACAAAAATAAGAAATGGCCAAGATGCTTACCAGTAGCTTTCTTCATAGAAGTGCAAAAATAAGGGTCGTTGTGCACTATAGGCAGCAAGGAAGGAATGGGACGCGAGGACGAGGCTTCAAAATCCCGAAGGTGTTGCAGAATGTCTTCATGAGAAACGAGCCAAGAACTCAAAATGCCTCCAATACGGGAGGGAGAAACATAAACAGGAGCAAAATCAGGAATTCCAGGAGCTGCATCAAAGAGAAGTGCTTTAACCAAGTCTTCTGTCGGGGCCTGCTCAATGTTGAGAACACAGGGGGCTTGATCACGCCCAAACTGCCTGGCCACCCGATCAGGACGGTAAACACAGGGCCAAAGGGCTCCACCATGAGCACTCCTACTATCCAAGGGAACAAAACCAGGCAAACAACGAATAGAGAGAATCAGCTTCCATAAATCAAAGGCCCCTTCGAAAGGGGTGGCAGCATTGTTTCTTGTGGAAAAGGTCTCTTCATCATAAAGAAGATGTGGGAGGTCCGAGTAAGGGCGAAACAAGAATTCGTCCTCTGAATCAATGAGAGAAATAAGGGGTTCTCTTGGGGTCCCTCTCGTCCAACACCACGAACGAGGGTCCAAGCCAGCAGCACCAGTAGAAAGGGGAAGTTTGGTGGGGCCATAAGCGGGAAAAGCTCAAACAAAAAATACTGAAGAAACGTCAAGTCAATATAAGAATTAATCGGAAAGCGCCCGTGAGAAATGCGCATCTGAACTGATACCTGATCTAGGCGAGCGTACAAGCCGCCTAGGTAAAATGAAGCAAGAGGAATGCGTGTACCTTCCGCCAGGAGACAAGCGAAAAGAAAGACGCATGGGCTTACAGACTCCCATGGAGGTCCAGGAAACACATATCTGCTGAGCCAAAAAGCAACGAAGGCGGCACGGCAGAGGCGTGAATCGGTGACAGGTCCGGATTGGAATTTACCATCATGAAAATCGCCAAAGAAATAGCGAATCCAGCAAGCAAAGGTGTACTTGACAGAAGAGCGTTGACTTGCCCTTCGACTCCTAGGAACCAAGTTCCCAGTACCCCTCACCCGTTGAGAAGAAGAGCCCTTTGCATACGAGGCGCGCCTTCGCTTGAAAAGGTCCCGGGAATACTTGGCGCTTAGAGCCGAGGCGGCTTTTAGTTGCATCGACAGTTCAGAAAAATGTTCATCAACATTCTCCACATCAAGGTCTGCATCTCCAAAAGCGGGAAGACCAAAAAGTATAATCACGTCTTCAAGTGTTGGGGTGAACTCTCCCCACGATGTCAAGAAGGTGTGGGTGGAAGAACATCAGCGCTGCATCAACATCTGCAAATCACTACGCCTGCGGTTGGCACCAAGCCGAGGCGACGCCTTGACGGCGGCAGCAATCCCTACCTTCTCCAGAATGGCCACGAAAGCGGCATCAGTAGCAAAAATGTGATCAACCCACTCTTGCCATCCAGCAGTGCCTCCCACGCGAACGTTGAAGTTCACATCTACCCAGGGGAACTCCGAGCGGCGAAGGCAGGAGCGGAGCAAGGAAGAGCCCAGGGCGCAGTGGTCCTTACTGTAAGAAGGATAAGAGATGAGTTCAGTGTCTTCCTCGGAAACCACCATGGCCTTGGAAGACGAGCCAGCAATAAAATCGCCCGAATCAGGATCAGAAGGCGAGTCCGCCTTCACCTCTGTAGCCCAGCGACGGTACCCCGGTTCAACAGGGTAAGAGCGAGGGCAGGGAAGTTCTTGCATGAAGCAGTAAGAGATGGGGCACGGAAGTTGAATCTCCCCCTCAGAACTCGAGGAAGCGCTTTCAACCACGGGAGAAGCAACGACCTTTGACTCTGACATGGTAACAGCAAATACAAGAGAACGAGAAAGCGGAAAACAAAGGAGTAACGGGGAGTTCTTTTCTGGAAGAAAGGAGTTTCGGAAACAAAGAAGAAAGAGAACGAAACGAAAGTGAAAAAGATAACTGAAAGGTCTGAGGAAGTTTTGAAAATATGAGTGAAGGAGGGAACATGGGGAAACGTGCAAAAGCTGAGCAATATTTGCCTCCTCCCCCTAACGACATGTGGAGCGCAGCAGAAGAATGGAGGGAAGAAAACCAAAAGACTTACCAGTGAGGGCCCGTTGACAAGACCCCACTGAACGACGAAATTCAAAGCGAAAACCGCCAAGCAGTCAGTAAGCCGGGAGAAATGCAAAGAGATACCCGCGATGCAAAAGCGTCACCTTATGTACGCCTTCCCCAAAAATCGAAGGCGGCGCCGAAAGAAATAACAAAAAGGCGAAGAACAAGGAATGGGGAATCAAGAAAAGAAGAAACAAGCGAGAAAACACAAAATAGGATTTGCACTGAGAATGAAATTCTTCCCCTCTCACTGCAAAGGGGGCAATTGTTGATACCTCAATATTTAGTGGCCCAAATTACAAGGCCCAAGTCATGTAAGGGCCCAGAAGTTGCCAAACAAAAAATAAGTAATGAAACACTGAGAAAGGCGCGCCAACTCCAGGAATTGCCCGAGGCGACACACGCCCAAGGCGACGGTCACCAAGGCGACCAATTTCGATAAGACGATCAGAACAAAGAGCAAAGCATGCTGATGACAATAAACGCCGTGTCCCAGATGCCAAAAAAACCCGAAGAGAACATCGTGATAAGTAAAGGCGATCCGGGAGTGGGAGCCCACGGAAGGCGCACTCATGACCAGCCGAAGGCGGCATAGCTATCCAAAGCTCTAGCGGCTTACGGAGGAAGTCAAGAGAGAACCTTTTACTTACCCAAGGCAAAGCTAAGAAGAGTAAGACTTGGAGTCCTCTCCTTCGCCGTAATCATCAAAGGGCAAAGCCAGGAATGGTAAAGAAGACAAAGCCACTGAAAAGATGCTCTGGACACATAATGCAAGCGGTCACTAACCAGCGGCGAAGGGAAGCGAAAAGAGACCACTGGTCCAAAGCACCACTATAAATAAGAGAAAGGAACAAAGAGAAGGGAAAAGGCCCCGGGAGGAAAAGAAAGGGGAAAAAAGGTTAGCCAAGTCTCCAAAGGGCACCCTCCCCAAAAGGCCAAGAAAGGCCAAAGAGCCAGAGGAATAATACCTTAAAGCAGCCATAGCTGCGATACAATACACACAGTATATAAAAAGACACAAAGCTCCTCCCCCCGAAAAAGGGAGAAGTGCCATGAAGAAGCAAGAGGCAGAATAAACAACAAAGGAGGAACAGAAAAGGAGAAAAAGCCAGAAGGCGTGCACCTCCAGCAATCATCCTAGGAGCCAAGACGAGGGGGTCAGAATACCCAAAAATGCCACAACCAATGACGGTTGCAACACGGAGGGAGTACAACAAAGAGGAAAAGAAGCTCCCCTTCTGAAACTCGAATATAAAAGGAGTGTAAAGCCAAAGTGCATACTCCTCTCTTTGTAAAAATATCAAGAAAATGGGAGCCATTTCCTTGTATTAACCCCTATGTACCTCGTCTTGATATAATGAAAGCCTAAAGCTTCACTAAGTTTACGAACCCATTATCTCCTTTAATTAAACAATCATTATCGCACAAAGCGGTCGAAAACAAATGTAATTTGAATTAATTTAATAATTTAATTTAATTGTCATAAAATTGCTAAAAACCCCTTATGTATGTTGTAAAGGTAGGAAGTGAAGAACCCTAGGGAGTTGACTTATATTTAAGCATGCTGAGACATACCTGAGTATGTCGACTGAATCTGTGAATATATGTTGTTTGTTGATCGGTGTTATGTTTGCAATGTGTGTAAAATGAGTATATAAATGGCTAAGTGTTAACTAATGAGGTAAATTAATAATGTTGGCTATAAGATGGTGAAATGACTAACGAATATAAGGGTATAATTAAGAATAAGTAATTAATTATGAGTCAGTCAATCATGCAAGCTAGTGAGTGGTAAGAGGATTAGTAGGCATAAGGATATTTCATGGCTAATGATAATTGTTTAGGTAATGATGAACATGTTTATTTAGGATGCTTGAAAATTGGGTTTTAGAATTAGTTTGGAATGTAGGCGTGGGTGAATTACATTAACGAATATTACTGGAATATAAACGATGTTAATTATGCGTTGTTATGTGATGTTGAAATTGAGAATGATGTGAATGCATGAATGTGGATGATTGCTACTTGTTATAAATGGCTAATTGAATTGTGTGATTTGTGGTGAATGTGTGTGGATTGATAAGGACGGTTGAATTGATCATTGGGACATTGGGACACTAGGTGTTCCTGCTAGGTGTACAAACGGCCCATTAGGGCCTAGGTACTCATCAGGCTAAAACGCCCCACTAGGTGTAAATGCCCTGTTAGGAGTCGATGTCCCAAAATGATCAATTCAACGAAAACTAAAAGACTGGAAAATGTGAAAAGGACTAAAGTATGTAAATTGAATATGCTAAGGAATTTAATGAGTATGAGCAAAGATTATATGTATCAGTCCTAACGGGTGAGGCCTAGTGGGTGAAAGTCCTGATGGGTGAATAAAGTCCCTAATGGGTGTACAAACGCCCTAGCAGGAGCAACCAAATTACCTAGTGGTACAAACTAAAAGAATAAAGATCAATGATGATATGAGTCTATTGTAAATATAAGTATGCGTCTCGGTGCTCACTTAAGCTACGGCAATGTGAGATCTCGGGCAAAGTATAAGGTTACAGCTTGGTGCTCACTTAAGCTACGGCAATGTGAGATCTCGGGCAAAGTATAGGGTTGCAGCTTGGTGCTCACTTAAGCTACGGCAATGTGAGACCAAGATAAAATAAAGGAAATGAAAATGATTTTTGAAAAATATGAAAAAGTGAAGCATTTTGTTATCCATGGCTTGATTTGATTATGATGCTTAAGTTTTTATTATGTGCTCTTAATTATCTTCTAATTCACTGTGTTGTGAAAAGGTCTCACCCTTATGTGGTTAACATTTTAGGTGAATGAAGAAGAGCTTGAGGATCAGAGAGTGTCGCAGCAGAAGTTATGGAAAGAAGGAAAATTATAAGTTGCGCTACTCATATTGTAATTGGAAATACCCAAATTTTATATGTAAAGTTGATTTATGAAAAGGAAATTTTAATTTATCCATTTTAAATTCTTAAACCTTTTGAATAATATTTTTAAATAAAAGCTGGGTGTTACATTTATGGTATCAGAGCAGTTCCTTCCTTTCCGACCTGAGGGAAAGTGGTCCCGATCTCGCTGCGAACACTCTCATCTAAAGCTTCTTCTCCAGAGGTGAGACCCTTTTAAGTGAAAATGTTTGATAGTAAAAGAGAATAGAATGTGATTCTTTGGGAACCTAAGCCGGATCCCTTAGGAATTCAAAGAATTACATCCTATAAGTGTGGCACGTTTGTAAGCAGAAAACTTCAAAAGTGCAATTTATTCTTGTTTAAGGGATGCAAAGTCTAAGTTGAGTTAATTAAAAGTTAAAGTTTCTTACAAAGGAAATCTTACTAATTAATAACGGAGTGTATAAACTTTAGCTGGATAACGAAGGCTATTACCACTGATGGAATGTAGTGTCGGAACTGGCCAATCCGATGTTGCATTTATCGAGAGGTGACGTCGTCGAAATCTAGAAGTTTGTGCATCATCGTGAATTAGTATTTGGTTCCCTATGTATAAAACTTATGAGTGGTGTCTTTTATGTATGTTTGTTTTGCTAAGTGCTTTGTGTGTGTGATCTTAATGTTTGTTTGTTGAGTAATTTGATGTCAAAGTAATTGAACCAGGATTAGAAATGGAACCGTATGAAACAAATAAATTATGGATCTCGAATACTAATCCAACCAAGTGATTGAGGTCATGCTGATTCGATTAGTATTCAAGAGAACGAAAAATAAGGTTTATGTTAAATTAATAAGCGGTTCTGTAACTAAACTTGATTCAAGTGATCGAGGCATCAAAAGAAAATAGGCATCGAGAACTAACCAATTGGATTTGAACCACTAGATCATATTAATTTGAGTTACCAATAAAAACAAACTTTTGCCCAAATTAAGAAGTGGTTGGAGTTCAATCAAAAGGTTCTTGAAATATGCTTATATGTGGAATGGTGTAGTGTTAAAGTAAGTGGACAAAATTAGAAGTGGAATCATGAGAATCAAAATGATTCACTACCGTGATTCTAATCTATTCGAGTGACATGGATGCACCGGTTAGATTAGAATTCATAAAAACAACAAAAAAAAACATCTTTATTGAACTTGTGGTTGATTCCACCACTAATTTGATTTCCGGTGACTTTAATATTAATCGAAAGTCAAGTTGAAGCTTCTAATGATTGAACTTGAACCCCGAGCTATTATAATAAAACTTTGTAACGAAAAGAGATTTATTTAATCGAGGATGGGGTTAAAATTCGACATAGAAGTTCTTACCTCACTTTTGATTACATCATTGGTAGTGTATTTGGTTTACATGAACAAGTCTATGTTTATGTGGAAACGAGTTTAAACTCTCGAAAATGTTTTCAAACGATTTTGGGATTAATACCTTTTCAATTACCATCTTTATGTTTAAAGTACCAAATTACTTTCCACTAAGCATTGACTAAAAGTGTTGTTTTTAGAAATTGTGTTTTTGATGAAATTGAACTTTGTTTGTGTATGCTCGATTGATATGTGTGCTTGATATGTCTTTGTGCAAAGTGAAATTTGTATTTGATGCTTGTGAGTGTTTAAAATTAATTTCAAAGGTTTTCACCGAACCACAATCATTCTAAATGGATCGTGAGGTCGCACAACAAAGTTTTAGGATACTTGTAGGAAAAACAAGGATTTCTAAGTGATCGAGTGGTGAACTTTGTAACCAAAGCACACATCGATCAAATAGGAACCCTTATTATGCGACTCAAATCAATTCGGAATGAAAACTCAAATTTTAAACTTGAAGTAAAAAGGGAATGTAATTGTCTCAACTTTTGAAGATTAATTAAAAATAAATTTTTCCAAGTTCAAGGCACATCCCCTCTTTCTTTGAGTTTATTCATCTTGAGTGATTTGTCACTCCTTCATCTAGGATCTTATGAAATTAGATGAAGGTAGCTCATCATGGTAAGGTGCATGATTAAAAGCTTTATTGAATTTTCAAATGAAATCATTTGTTTCTCATTAAGAGAGGAACCTAATTTGGAAAAGAATTTTGTTTCTATAAATGTGTTATTGTTTTCTAAATGTTTCACTTGTATGGGACCCTTTTCTTAAATTTCGAATCCCCATACTTAGTGATTTTTCAAACCAAAGGCTTTAAAGACTTATGTGTTGTAGTAAAGTGTTTTTGGGTCATCAGGGTTCTTATATAAAGGGAAAACTAAGTTTTTGTGTTTAGGATTTTGTTTGACTTGGAAAATTTGGCTTAAACACCCCAAAGTGGAATCTTTGTTTCATGTAATACTTCAAGCCAATTGGAGCAAGTTATCTTTTTTGAAACAAAATGGATTTAATGTGCTCTAATCGGTTTGACAATTTTACATAACCACGGGCTGAGTTTAAGTGATGTCCTATCAAATTTTGAGGCCAATTGGAGTTTGTCTACTAATTTTTAAGTGATTTTAACATAGGTTCACCCCGACCATTACAAATCTTTTACAAGTGGTCGTAGGGTCAAAAATGAACCTAATGAACTCTGATTGATTTGAGAATTTACCATAATGATCTATTATGTTCAGGGACGCTATCTTCCAATTCTTCAAAGACCTTGGGAAATTGAATTTATAGAATGAATGTTTGGTTGCAAGCTATGCAAAAACCTTTTATAAACGCTTTTTAAAATATGTGATGCTACTTGTGCATGTGTTTGTAGAGGTAAGTGTTAGCCCTAAGTTAGGCTAGGAATAGTTAGGAAGGAAACCAGGTTGAGTTATGTTTAGGTTTAAGGTGTAAGATGTTGTGGACTGCTGTTGTGAATGTTTGACCCTTGAATGATGTTGCCATGATTTATGTTTGTGTGAATGATGGATGTGTTTGATTAGAGTTTAGGCCTATGACATAAGTGGTAGGATTTGGAGTTAGAGTATAACCAATCCTGTAGGGTAATAGTGTTTAGAGTGTTTTTAAGTGCCCTGTCTAACCTTCGAAGTAGGATTCCGGAGGAAAGCCAGTTAACCTTAGAAATCTGTTAGAATAGTAGCCTAGAGGTTGACCCAGATTAAACCATAGTTGGTACTCTTCAATGGGTACAAGAGCCTTGTGGCACATTCATGCTGAATGGTATGCCAATCCCAAGTGGGGGAGTAGAACTAAGATGAGTTAGTTGCGTAGCTTAGCAAACCTTTTCCGGGATGGTTCTCCAATTAAGGATTTTGAGCGGAATTTCGAGGACGAAATTCAAATAAGTGGGGGAGAATTGTAACATCCCAAAATTTAATTCCAGGATTAATTAGGAAAACCTAAGCTAGAATCTATGATAAGAACCATAGGAAACTATGGATAGGAGTTAAGGGTAGTGTCATAGAGTTAGAATTGGCCAAATAGGAGTTTTCACTAGAGTAATCGATTACTTTGTAGGGGTTAATCGATTACTAGCCCTCTGGTGAAAACACTTAAATGTTGCAGCATTGATAATCGATTAACTCATAGAATTAATCGATTATTTTGGTGAAATAATCGATTACTTCAGGTGACTTAATCGATTACTTGCCCTCTGTCAGAAACACTAAGAAATGTTGCATTGAAGAGTAATCGATTACTTGGGGTCAAGTAATCGATTATTTCAAGTCTGATGCAGAAAATAAAAATAATTTAAGGGGCAGAAACGTAATTTCCACCCCTTATCTCCCTATTTCAGCCACCCATCTCCCCTCCCCCTTATCCATTCGACCCTCCTCTCTCTCTCTTATTCCTTCTTCCTTCTCCTTCAACGTATCATCTCCCTCTCTCCCATACGATCTACTTTCTCCCTCACCAAGCCCATGTGTTGTTTTGATTCTCCCCAAGCCTCTAAGATCTGATTTCCATTATCACCAAGCTTAGGTTCTTCTTCCTCTCCTCATCATCCCTTTGTTTCCCTCTCATTCGTGGTCCCTTTCTCTCTCTCTTGGAGCTCCTTTCTCTCTCCTCCAATCTCAAGACTCAAGTAGAATTTGGGCCTAAGGAGTTGGAATCAAGGTAGATCCGGAGTAGAATTCATGGTCCCTGGAGCTTTGTGTGGGCTCTCTCCCTCTATAAGGTAAGGGGAGTCTCTTTTCCACACTTTGAGTTAGGGATAGTTGGGGTATATAATAGGATTTGGGCTAAGTAGTTAAAATTGGGTTGTGGGTAGCAAAATAGCACCAGTTATAAGTTGGTTTAAGAAGAATGAATGTAATTTGAATTAATTTAATAATTTAATTTAATTGTCATAAAATTGCTAAAAACCCCTTATGTATGTTGTAAAGGTAGGAAGTGAAGAACCCTAGGGAGTTGACTTATATGTAAGCATGCTGAGACATACCTGAGTATGTCGACTGAATCTGTGAATATATGTTGTTTGTTGATCGGTGTTATGTTTGCAATGTGTGTAAAATGAGTATATAAATGGCTAAGTGTTAACTAATGAGGTAAATTAATAATGTTGGCTATAAGATGGTGAAATGACTAACGAATATAAGGGTATAATTAAGAATAAGTAATTAATTATGAGTCAGTCAATCATGCAAGCTAGTGAGTGGTAAGAGGATTAGTAGGCATAAGGATATTTCATGGCTAATGATAATTGTTTAGGTAATGATGAACATGTTTATTTAGGATGCTTGAAAATTGGGTTTTAGACTTAGTTTGGAATGTAGGCGTGGGTGAATTACATTGACGAATATTACTGGAATATAAACGATGTTAATTATGCGTTGTTATGTGATGTTGAAATTGAGAATGATGTGAATGCATGAATGTGGATGATTGCTACTTGTTATAAATGGCTAATTGAATTGTGTGATTTGTGGTGAATGTGTGTGGATTGATAAGGACGGTTGAATTGATCATTGGGACATTGGGACACTAGGTGTTCCTGCTAGGTGTACAAACGGCCCATTAGGGCCTAGGTACTCATCAGGCTAAAACGCCCCACTAGGTGTAAATGCCCTGTTAGGAGTCGATGTCCCAAAATGATCAATTCAACGAAAACTAAAAGACTGGAAAATGTGAAAAGGACTAAAGTATGTAAATTGAATATGCTAAGGAATTTAATGAGTATGAGCAAAGATTATATGTATCAGTCCTAACGGGTGAGGCCTAGTGGGTGAAAGTCCTGATGGGTGAATAAAGTCCCTAATGGGTGTACAAACGCCCTAGCAGGAGCAACCAAATTACCTAGTGGTACAAACTAAAAGAATAAAGATCAATGATGATATGAGTCTATTGTAAATATAAGTATGCGTCTCGGTGCTCACTTAAGCTACGGCAATGTGAGATCTCGGGCAAAGTATAAGGTTACAGCTTGGTGCTCACTTAAGCTACGGCAATGTGAGATCTCGGGCAAAGTATAGGGTTGCAGCTTGGTGCTCACTTAAGCTACGGCAATGTGAGACCAAGATAAAATAAAGGAAATGAAAATGATTTTTGAAAAATATGAAAAAGTGAAGCATTTTGTTATCCATGGCTTGATTTGATTATGATGCTTAAGTTTTTATTATGTGCTCTTAATTATCTTCTAATTCACTGTGTTGTGAAAAGGTCTCACCCTTATGTGGTTAACATTTTAGGTGAATGAAGAAGAGCTTGAGGATCAGAGAGTGTCGCAGCAGAAGTTATGGAAAGAAGGAAAATTATAAGTTGCGCTACTCATATTGTAATTGGAAATACCCAAATTTTATATGTAAAGTTGATTTATGAAAAGGAAATTTTAATTTATCCATTTTAAATTCTTAAACCTTTTGAATAATATTTTTAAATAAAAGCTGGGTGTTACATTTATGGTATCAGAGCAGTTCCTTCCTTTCCGACCTGAGGGAAAGTGGTCCCGATCTCGCTGCGAACACTCTCATCTAAAGCTTCTTCTCCAGAGGTGAGACCCTTTTAAGTGAAAATGTTTGATAGTAAAAGAGAATAGAATGTGATTCTTTGGGAACCTAAGCCGGATCCCTTAGGAATTCAAAGAATTACATCCTATAAGTGTGGCACGTTTGTAAGCAGAAAACTTCAAAAGTGCAATTTATTCTTGTTTAAGGGATGCAAAGTCTAAGTTGAGTTAATTAAAAGTTAAAGTTTCTTACAAAGGAAATCTTACTAATTAATAACGGAGTGTATAAACTTTAGCTGGATAACGAAGGCTATTACCACTGATGGAATGTAGTGTCGGAACTGGCCAATCCGATGTTGCATTTATCGAGAGGTGACGTCGTCGAAATCTAGAAGTTTGTGCATCATCGTGAATTAGTATTTGGTTCCCTATGTATAAAACTTATGAGTGGTGTCTTTTATGTATGTTTGTTTTGCTAAGTGCTTTGTGTGTGTGATCTTAATGTTTGTTTGTTGAGTAATTTGATGTCAAAGTAATTGAACCAGGATTAGAAATGGAACCGTATGAAACAAATAAATTATGGATCTCGAATACTAATCCAACCAAGTGATTGAGGTCATGCTGATTCGATTAGTATTCAAGAGAACGAAAAATAAGGTTTATGTTAAATTAATAAGCGGTTCTGTAACTAAACTTGATTCAAGTGATCGAGGCATCAAAAGAAAATAGGCATCGAGAACTAACCAATTGGATTTGAACCACTAGATCATATTAATTTGAGTTACCAATAAAAACAAACTTTTGCCCAAATTAAGAAGTGGTTGGAGTTCAATCAAAAGGTTCTTGAAATATGCTTATATGTGGAATGGTGTAGTGTTAAAGTAAGTGGACAAAATTAGAAGTGGAATCATGAGAATCAAAATGATTCACTACCGTGATTCTAATCTATTCGAGTGACATGGATGCACCGGTTAGATTAGAATTCATAAAAACAACAAAAAAAAACATCTTTATTGAACTTGTGGTTGATTCCACCACTAATTTGATTTCCGGTGACTTTAATATTAATCGAAAGTCAAGTTGAAGCTTCTAATGATTGAACTTGAACCCCGAGCTATTATAATAAAACTTTGTAACGAAAAGAGATTTATTTAATCGAGGATGGGGTTAAAATTCGACATAGAAGTTCTTACCTCACTTTTGATTACATCATTGGTAGTGTATTTGGTTTACATGAACAAGTCTATGTTTATGTGGAAACGAGTTTAAACTCTCGAAAATGTTTTCAAACGATTTTGGGATTAATACCTTTTCAATTACCATCTTTATGTTTAAAGTACCAAATTACTTTCCACTAAGCATTGACTAAAAGTGTTGTTTTTAGAAATTGTGTTTTTGATGAAATTGAACTTTGTTTGTGTATGCTCGATTGATATGTGTGCTTGATATGTCTTTGTGCAAAGTGAAATTTGTATTTGATGCTTGTGAGTGTTTAAAATTAATTTCAAAGGTTTTCACCGAACCACAATCATTCTAAATGGATCGTGAGGTCGCACAACAAAGTTTTAGGATACTAGTAGGAAAAACAAGGATTTCTAAGTGATCGAGTGGTGAACTTTGTAACCAAAGCACACATCGATCAAATAGGAACCCTTATTATGCGACTCAAATCAATTCGGAATGAAAACTCAAATTTTAAACTTGAAGTAAAAAGGGAATGTAATTGTCTCAACTTTTGAAGATTAATTAAAAATAAATTTTTCCAAGTTCAAGGCACATCCCCTCTTTCTTTGAGTTTATTCATCTTGAGTGATTTGTCACTCCTTCATCTAGGATCTTATGAAATTAGATGAAGGTAGCTCATCATGGTAAGGTGCATGATTAAAAGCTTTATTGAATTTTCAAATGAAATCATTTGTTTCTCATTAAGAGAGGAACCTAATTTGGAAAAGAATTTTGTTTCTATAAATGTGTTATTGTTTTCTAAATGTTTCACTTGTATGGGACCCTTTTCTTAAATTTCGAATCCCCATACTTAGTGATTTTTCAAACCAAAGGCTTTAAAGACTTATGTGTTGTAGTAAAGTGTTTTTGGGTAATCAGGGTTCTTATATAAAGGGAAAACTAAGTTTTTGGGTTTAGGATTTTGTTTGACTTGGAAAATTTGGCTTAAACACCCCAAAGTGGAATCTTTGTTTCATGTAATACTTCAAGCCAATTGGAGCAAGTTATCTTTTTTGAAACAAAATGGATTTAATGTGCTCTAATCGGTTTGACAATTTTACATAACCACGGGCTGAGTTTAAGTGATGTCCTATCAAATTTTGAGGCCAATTGGAGTTTGTCTACTAATTTTTAAGTGATTTTAACATAGGTTCACCCCGACCATTACAAATCTTTTACAAGTGGTCGTAGGGTCAAAAATGAACCTAATGAACTCTGATTGATTTGAGAATTTACCATAATGATCTATTATGTTCAGGGACGCTATCTTCCAATTCTTCAAAGACCTTGGGAAATTGAATTTATAGAATGAATGTTTGGTTGCAAGCTATGCAAAAACCTTTTATAAACGCTTTTTAAAATATGTGATGCTACTTGTGCATGTGTTTGTAGAGGTAAGTGTTAGCCCTAAGTTAGGCTAGGAATAGTTAGGAAGGAAACCAGGTTGAGTTATGTTTAGGTTTAAGGTGTAAGATGTTGTGGACTGCTGTTGTGAATGTTTGACCCTTGAATGATGTTGCCATGATTTATGTTTGTGTGAATGATGGATGTGTTTGATTAGAGTTTAGGCCTATGACATAAGTGGTAGGATTTGGAGTTAGAGTATAACCAATCCTGTAGGGTAATAGTGTTTAGAGTGTTTTTAAGTGCCCTGTCTAACCTTCGAACTAGGATTCCGGAGGAAAGCCAGTTAACCTTAGAAATCTGTTAGAATAGTAGCCTAGAGGTTGACCCAGATTAAACCATAGTTGGTACTCTTCAATGGGTACAAGAGCCTTGTGGCACATTCATGCTGAATGGTATGCCAATCCCAAGTGGGGGAGTAGAACTAAGATGAGTTAGTTGCGTAGCTTAGCAAACCTCTTCCGGGATGGTTCTCCAATTAAGGATTTTGAGCGGAATTTCGAGGACGAAATTCAAATAAGTGGGGGAGAATTGTAACATCCCAAAATTTAATTCCAGGATTAATTAGGAAAACCTAAGCTAGAATCTATGATAAGAACCATAGGAAACTATGGATAGGAGTTAAGGGTAGTGTCATAGAGTTAGAATTGGCCAAATAGGAGTTTTCACTAGAGTAATCGATTACTTTGTAGGGGTTAATCGATTACTAGCCCTCTGGTGAAAACACTTAAATGTTGCAGCATTGATAATCGATTAACTCATAGAATTAATCGATTATTTTGGTGAAATAATCGATTACTTCAGGTGACTTAATCGATTACTTGCCCTCTGTCAGAAACACTAAGAAATGTTGCATTGAAGAGTAATCGATTACTTGGGGTCAAGTAATCGATTATTTCAAGTCTGATGCAGAAAATAAAAATAATTTAAGGGGCAGAAACGTAATTTCCACCCCTTATCTCCCTATTTCAGCCACCCATCTCCCCTCCCCCTTATCCATTCGACCCTCCTCTCTCTCTCTTATTCCTTCTTCCTTCTCCTTCAACGTATCATCTCCCTCTCTCCCATACGATCTACTTTCTCCCTCACCAAGCCCATGTGTTGTTTTGATTCTCCCCAAGCCTCTAAGATCTGATTTCCATTATCACCAAGCTTAGGTTCTTCTTCCTCTCCTCATCATCCCTTTGTTTCCCTCTCATTCGTGGTCCCTTTCTCTCTCTCTTGGAGCTCCTTTCTCTCTCCTCCAATCTCAAGACTCAAGTAGAATTTGGGCCTAAGGAGTTGGAATCAAGGTAGATCCGGAGTAGAATTCATGGTCCCTGGAGCTTTGTGTGGGCTCTCTCCCTCTATAAGGTAAGGGGAGTCTCTTTTCCACACTTTGAGTTAGGGATAGTTGGGGTATATAATAGGATTTGGGCTAAGTAGTTAAAATTGGGTTGTGGGTAGCAAAATAGCACCAGTTATAAGTTGGTTTAAGAAGAATGAATGTAATTTGAATTAATTTAATAATTTAATTTAATTGTCATAAAATTGCTAAAAACCCCTTATGTATGTTGTAAAGGTAGGAAGTGAAGAACCCTAGGGAGTTGACTTATATGTAAGCATGCTGAGACATACCTGAGTATGTCGACTGAATCTGTGAATATATGTTGTTTGTTGATCGGTGTTATGTTTGCAATGTGTGTAAAATGAGTATATAAATGGCTAAGTGTTAACTAATGAGGTAAATTAATAATGTTGGCTATAAGATGGTGAAATGACTAACGAATATAAGGGTATAATTAAGAATAAGTAATTAATTATGAGTCAGTCAATCATGCAAGCTAGTGAGTGGTAAGAGGATTAGTAGGCATAAGGATATTTCATGGCTAATGATAATTGTTTAGGTAATGATGAACATGTTTATTTAGGATGCTTGAAAATTGGGTTTTAGACTTAGTTTGGAATGTAGGCGTGGGTGAATTACATTGACGAATATTACTGGAATATAAACGATGTTAATTATGCGTTGTTATGTGATGTTGAAATTGAGAATGATGTGAATGCATGAATGTGGATGATTGCTACTTGTTATAAATGGCTAATTGAATTGTGTGATTTGTGGTGAATGTGTGTGGATTGATAAGGACGGTTGAATTGATCATTGGGACATTGGGACACTAGGTGTTTCTGCTAGGTGTACAAACGGCCCATTAGGGCCTAGGTACTCATCAGGCTAAAACGCCCCACTAGGTGTAAATGCCCTGTTAGGAGTCGATGTCCCAAAATGATCAATTCAACGAAAACTAAAAGACTGGAAAATGTGAAAAGGACTAAAGTATGTAAATTGAATATGCTAAGGAATTTAATGAGTATGAGCAAAGATTATATGTATCAGTCCTAACGGGTGAGACCTAGTGGGTGAAAGTCCTGATGGGTGAATAAAGTCCCTAATGGGTGTACAAACGCCCTAGCAGGAGCAACCAAATTACCTAGTGGTACAAACTAAAAGAATAAAGATCAATGATGATATGAGTCTATTGTAAATATAAGTATGCGTCTCGGTGCTCACTTAAGCTACGGCAATGTGAGACCAAGATAAAATAAAGGAAATGAAAATGATTTTTGAAAAATATGAAAAAGTGAAGCATTTTGTTATCCATGGCTTGATTTGATTATGATGCTTAAGTTTTTATTATGTGCTCTTAATTATCTTCTAATTCACTGTGTTGTGAAAAGATCTCACCCTTATGTGGTTAACATTTTAGGTGAATGAAGAAGAGCTTGAGGATCAGAGAGTGTCGCAGCAGAAGTTATGGAAAGAAGGAAAATTATAAGTTGCGCTACTCATATTGTAATTGGAAATACCCAAATTTTATATGTAAACTTGATTTATGAAAAGGAAATTTTAAGTTCTCCATTTTAAATTCTTAAACCTTTTGAATAATATTTTTAAATAAAAGCTGGGTGTTACAGATTCAGCTAGACCTAGGTTGGAATGTGGTTATTTGGGAAAGAATAAAGGCTAAGGTTGGAACCTGGTAAATAATTTCAAGACTGTGAATCACAAAAACTGACACAAAAACTGACACGAACTTGTCCAGTACTAAAGCCAATTTAAAAAATCAAACAAGGGGCAAAGTTAAAAAGGTAATTAAAAAGGAGTGGGCAAAGTGATGAACAGAGTTTTTATGGAGAAGAGGATCTGTATAGAGAAGAAGAAGAAGAAGTTGAGTGTAAGTAGTAATATATAGGGTGTGAGTATTGATATATATAGGTTTTTAGGATTAGGGGTGTAAATATTAGTGATGGGTGTAAATAATAGATGTATGGGTGTGAGTAATAATGATTTGGGTAATATTGGAAACTTGGTGTAAAAAATTATAAAAATTGGGTGTATGGAATATTGAACAGGGTGCAAATAACACCTCATTTTTTTTATCTATTGAAATACATTATTTTATTGAGTAATATAAATATCAACTGTGTTACTATATAATTGACAATAACTATGTACATTAAAATTTAATAAGGCTTATTTATGGTTTTAGTCCATGAAATTTGGGAGTGTTTTGATTTTGGTCCTTAGAAGTTTTTTTGACATTGACTCATCTTAATTGTTTTGAAAATTTGGTTTTAGTCCCTGCCGTTAAGAAAAATTTGTTAACTGCTTATGTGGTTAACGGAACGCTACATCACCATACACGTGTGGAAGTGTTGCATGTCACCGGTAAGATGACGTGGATGATCTGGACCCAGGAGCAAAAGGGCCAAGACTCAACCAAAATGTGTATGTGGATTGAGCTTTGGCCCTTTTGCTTTTGCGGGTGTGGATCATCCACGTCATCCTACCGATGACATTCCATACTGGCACAAGTGTATCTGGATGTGACGTTTTGTTAGTCACGTTAAAAGTTAACGGATTTTCTTAACAAGGAGTAAAACCAAATTTTCATAATAATTTAGGATTAGTCAAGATAAAATTTTCAAAGACCAAAATCAAAACATTCATAACTTTTAAGAACTAAAGACATAAATAATTCATTTAATAACTTAAGAAAAATGTTTTGATCATTTGATGTACAAAGTTGTTGAATTTTTTTTTGAAGGTTATTGAGAAAAAACCTGAGGGGGTTGGTGGAAAGTAAAAGGAAGAGAAGAGATGATTGATGGAAAGCACGAGGATTTACTAACTTGGTGCCATGTGTTCCAGTTTGACCGTATTTTAACAGACTTACCTGCTATACTTAGTGTCATGTCTTTGAGTTTGACCGTATATATGGCGATCCGTTTTTTTTTTTTTTTTCGAATTCCTTGTGAAATCAACGGTGTTCTCAAGAGTATCTTTAATATCAAAAAGTTCTTGAGACTAATTCAGAGCGAGCTGCGTGGTTGACTTTCCCAGCAGAATGTTTTTAGTGGAAATCAAACCCGAAGCTACTAGCACCCTTGTTACATTCCCAAAATTTCAGTTGAAGCTTTACACTAACTTAATCAAGCTCCGTTAATATATGGCGATCGGTTTAAAACCCAAACATGATTAAAAAAAATTGATAATTAAGTGCCAAAATATATTAATAACGTGTAAGAAGTATTACTAAAACCCAACAAAGTGCATATGAATGTTTTATTGATATACACAAGCATGAAATTCCTTGTGTCTTTATACATAAGATCAGATAATACGCTTTTTTTTTTTTTCTATATATAAGTATTTATTTAAATTTTTAAAGATATTAATTACTTTTTTTTACAAACACTTCTATTTTTTTTATTACAAAGGAGATAAACCCAGGACTTGGGGATCTAAGCTACCTAGGTGTCCCTGCAGCTATCAACTAAGTTGACTTACGCGGACACAAACACTCCTATTTAGTTGAACATTATATTTTTTAAACTTTCAATGAAAATGTATATGAAATATTACTATTTTTCAATATCACTAATAATATTAATTACCTTTCTTAATTCACGTAAAAATGTATCCCGAATGTTTTTATATTTAAAGACAGAAGGAGTACAAGATAGATAAAGGTGACAAATACACTAATTAATTAAAAAACGAAATAAATGCCTTCCCCCCCCCCCCCCCCCCCCCCCCCAAATCCTAATTAGCACTACCACAGAAAATACAAATTAAATGGAATTAACCAAAGCCACGTGGTCGAGTAAAGTACTTTTGTGGCACCTTTTTATCAAGATCACTTGCAAACAAAAATCGTCTAAGGCCATTTATAGCAAAGTTTTAATATCATACTCATCAGATTTTGACAGATCAACTTTACATCATCATGTTGCTATAAGATAGACTTCACTTCAAACTTTTCATATCGTGTCCACCATAATAATTAAGACTTACCAGACTTATATATCAGCATTACATCATCATGTATTTTTAAACTCAATTTCGTTTTAATAATGTTTTTGAAATGTAATTTCAATAATGTTAATTATCTATTATTTCTAGAAAGAATCTCAAATATTTATTTATCACATCAATATTTATAAATTTCTAAAAACTATGTTTGCATTCAAATAACATTTGAAAATCAAAATAATCAATTTTGTGTTTAAAAATGTGCCATTACCATTTTTATAAGAAAAAATGAATTACAACAATAATTTTAAAAGCTCTATATTTTTTACATATCATTTTTTTAAATGTTTTTTTTTATAAATCCATATTTGAATAAATATATATTTAAATATATTTAATATATCCATTTATTTTTTTATAATAACAAATATATTTAAGAATAAAATACGAAAAATATATATTTAAGAATATTATTATTTACTATTAAAGAAATAAAATTTATATTTATTTATCAGGTCACATGGTCTTGTACCAAGTTTTAAGGCTTGTGAGTTGAAAGTCACAACCCCATTCTAGACGTCACCATTTGGTGGATATAATTTTCATTCCCCCATCCCCGTAAAAAAAACAAAAAAAAAACTTTGTAATAAAAATATTTACTTATTATTATTATTATTATTTATTGTTATTATGATTTATTTAGTTCTTCTTCTTCTTATTATTATTATTATTATAATTATTACTATTATTATTATTTATTAATACAATGTCGTAAAGTAAATTAAAATAAATGAAAAAAAAATAGGGTCACGTAAAATTTTAAGTTGAATCTTTTATTTTACAGATTTAATTTAAATCTCTCTATCAAATTTTTAAGAATAGCATAATCTTGAAAAAATTTAGTAGAAAATTTAATATTAAAAATCACCATCAAACTTTCTCAAAATTCTGTAGTAGTTACCTTAAATATGATAAATATTACTTTGACTCTTTGAATATTTAAAATCATTGTGTGGACTTGAAATTGTGTTTGGTTTGTACACGATCTATTGTGACAGAAATCGATTTTAATATTAGATTGGCATCAAATTTAAGCCATATATTAGCAAAATTATTCTCAAAATAATCTTATATTAAGAAAATTACTTACATCACTCAAAAGATTCTTTTAAATAAATAAACCAACGAATGAAATATCATTTTCATACGCAACTTATTCAAATCATCAATTGGCTGGTATCAAACAGTGGCTAAAAACTTTTTTTTCCTTGGTCTAGTGACTTAGAAGTTTGAACTTTGGGGTAGTAGGTACTAGGATTAGAAATGATATATATTATCGTCAACCAAGGTATTTTGGATATGGTGGCTCTTTGTCATAATTTTAAAGTTAAATTATGGATGTGAGTTAAAGCTTTCAGTAAGTTTAACTTTGATTTTGCTGGTTGGTGCTCGAACATTTGAAATATATAAAAGAGAGTATGTATGTAATACCTATATTTGTAGATAGTATGTTAGTGGGTGTACTTGCCGGAAATCTGTTATATTTTTTTTTTCTTTTGATTAGGATTTTTTTTACTGGGTTTTTCTTATAAGATTGTTAAAGAAGAAGATATCCTAGTAATGTCTTTGCAGACTTTGTTGGTATTTGGATTTTAGTTGTTTTTATACCGTAACTTTTGTTTCACTTACTCTTACTCGTGAAGCAGACTTATTTGTATTTTTGTTGGTTTTAGTCTTTTATGAGCACATGATTATGTACCTATGCTCAAATTAAACCCTTCATATAAGATGATTTTTATGGATACAATTATACTTATTTAGACCTTGTGATAGAATAATATTTTTTGTTTATAAAAAAAATTAGAAACTAGTAGGATTTACCTTTTCCTAAAGATTTTTAGCTACCTTTGTTACCCCCAACCTTGATAAAAGTAAGATAATTATACGCGGATGCAAACATGTTTAAATTCCTGGTGGCTACATGCCGGCAAAAATATACATGTTGGTAAGATGCCCATTTGAGTTACGAAATCAAAGACGTTTTGGTTTTTGATTTTTTTATATGAAAGATTATATTTAAAACATTTCAGCCTGTCGATAATCCACTTGCTATTAAACGGGAAAGTGCCAGCCCTATTGCAATCATATGCCTTTCAAACGTAATTGGTACTAATACACACATATATATATAACTTTATGAATTATAAATCATATTTTTTGCTAAGTTTATTTTTCTAAAAGATAAGCAATGCTTTACGCGGAGATTGTGTAGTATGTGGAGACTTTTTTACTTTTTTGGAATATTTTTTCATCTGAATGTGAAATTAATTTTGGTAATTCGATTATTTATAAAGTCTTTTTAAATTTGCAATTTCTAAATATCGAGTGCGAGACCATATAATAATCTTTTGACATCTTGTATTATAATCTACCATCTCGGGAGTTGGATGTATTATGCGGAGACCGATACATAAGCTTTGAATAATGCAGCTTGTAAATTTATTTATTTTTTTTATAAAAAAAAGTGCACACTGCACGTACGAGCAATTATTGGAGCCTTTGTCAACGTGCTGACCATAATTATTTAATTTACAAAAGGGATATATTAATGATTATTGGGAAAAAAAAATACTATATACATCAAAAAAGGAAAAAAAAAAAACTACTCTATAAAAAAAACTATAGAGAAAAGTATTATTAACGAGTTGCATTTTAGTAAACATCTTTGATGCGTGGTAGTGTACCCTATGTTAATTATTACTTCCTCTTGTCCTTATTATATGGCATACTTAACCGAATTATACATACCAAGGAAAGTGGTTCGTTTTATGAATTCTATGAGAATATATTGTAACATTACAATTTTACCTCCTTAACTTTTCTTGGAAAATTCGCACTCATTAATGAACAACAAAAAACACATAAATAGTCAAAGCATTTAATAAGAGCAAAAAAGAGAAAAATCAATAAATGATGCATAGAAAATATAAAGTGACTTATAATTAGGATCAAGAAAACTTTCTAAAATATGACCTATATATAGGACCAGAGGGAATAATAATTAAGTTTGTTTTGTTTATAATAAAAACTAGCACATCCCCCGTGCAATGTACAAATTGTTAAGAGCATCTGCAACGGCAATAAAAGCCGTTCGTTCATTGAGCAATGAACAGTCCATTCACGTTCATATCCGGTGGAGCATGTTCATGTTCGTCCCAATTTCAGAATTCATTACCTAACTAGCATTCGTTTATAACCGTTTGTTCTGTCGTAGGATTACAGTACTTAGACAATTCGGTCTAAGAGTCCAGCAATCCCACTCTTGATGTCAGACGTGAAATGAGCACCTTGAGTACCAAGATACACACTCTCTTGTCGTTTTCAGCTTTGGGGGGTGGTGTGTGTGCTTGTGTGAGATAAGTTAGATCATACCTGTTAGCTTACCAGGTATCTTATACACATACCAGCATTGTCCATATTGATGACAGTTTTCATGTGGCGGGTAAGATTCTTCCCGACGGTTCTTGTATGATTGCAGACATAAAGAGGATGGGAATCCTATGTAGGTGAAGATGATGAGATTCCTCAGATCCTTTCATGCACGTGCCCGGATTCACACCGGTATAACGGTACAAAGTCGTGTGTCCCAATCCTGTCAAGATTCGGTATTCGAATCCGGATTAGGTGGGCCTATCTTCAGCCTCAATTCGGCATTTGCTTCCAAGCCCAATGGATCTCTTTGGCTCTACAATCCGGTATCCGGATGGCTATTCGGCGGGTTTCCTCTGCCCCATTCCCGTATCCGGTTTCAAGTGGAGCGGACCTCTTGGGTCTCAAACCGGTACCCGAATTCTGGTCTGGCAGGCCTCTTGGACCTTAATCCGGATTCCGTATCCAGCATACCGGCCCTGTTCATGTGGTCCATAACACCGTTCGTTCTCTTTTTTTTTTTTTATTTCAAATGTAGTAAATTAAAAAAATATCCTATGTATTTTTCTTTTCACAAATATATAATTTTTTTGTTATTCGGATTTAATTTTTTTAATATGTGATCTCTGACAGATGTTAAATTTTTTTTCTTATTTTCAAATGTAGTCAATTCAAAAATAATCTATGTGTATTCTTTTTCACTGGTATGCACTCGTTTTTATGAATTGGATTAATTTTTTTTTTACTCTCTGCTCTAAAAAAACTATATTGAGTAAAAACTGTATTCAAAATTGACATATTCTAATAAATCTGTATACGAATATGTGTAGAAAAATATTTTGAATAAATATTTTGGTTAGTTGATTGTGGTTATATTTATAATAAAATATTAGGAGTGTGGGGTATATAGTAGGACCCATTTAAGTAAATTCATGAGTGGAGTGAAAATGTGGTTGAAGTTCATAGTAGTTCTTAAAGTATCAAAAAATGTGAAGAATAATGAAATAATGTGTGGGGTATATTTATGAACGAAATTTATGTTCATGGGTGGAGATGCTCTAATATTTTAAAATTTTCATATTAAATATTTTAAAGTAAAGACTATAATTTTTTTATTATAAAGTAAAGATTATTATTAATAAAAAAAAGTAAAAATTATTATTAAATAATAATAAAAAATAATTATGCAAAAAAGGTAGGGGTTCACATTAAATAGAACACTCTAAAATATTAATCTATACGAATTAAAAAAATACCCCCTATGAACCCAAAAAAAAAACCTTCCGTCTCATTATCTTTGTAAAAGTCAAATAAATTAATGAAAATAAGAGAATATTTGTTTGATATGATGCATAATTCACCTGCTAAACACAAATTGTAATTACACAAATTTTCATATCATTACAATTAATGCATGTTACACAAATCTTCCATAAACAATTAGAAAATTGAAGATAACAAAAAGTTAAATATTTGCATATATATATAAACACTAAAAAGTTAATGAATCATCCTATCTTCTTTCTTTTGGTAATCAAATGTGATGACTTTCATTACTTACTCAAACAAGAATATAATATACAATATTTAAGATTTTTTATTTATTGTTTTTACTTTAATTTGGGACAAAAAAATTTTGCATTTTTTTACCAAAATAATGGGACGGAGGGAGTAGTCATTTTTATCTTAGATATTCCTTATTTATTTGATGGATAAATTAACATTTTTTAATATAATTATCAACTTTATTATGATGAATCAAAATTAAATAATTTGATTTTTTTATCATGATATTATGAACATAATTAATTATAATATTTTGATAGATTTAGTAAAAGAACATGCAGATATATTTCATCCCATTAGTACATGCAGAGTTATATAAGTTTTAAGGATAATGATTTTACATGCAGATAATATTTTGGTTGGAGATGATGATTTGGAAAACTTGAATAATTTATTTAGTTTGGGGATAATGATTTCACATACAGATAATACATTGGTTGAAGATGATGATTTGAAAAACTTGAATAATCTATTCAATTTCAAAATGTAATTTTGGTTGAAGATAATGATTATTTACCTACAATCGCTCTGCTGGGAGAAAGACTTCAACGAAAAACGTTTTGGTTCAAAAATTTCAGCAACAAACGTCTCAAAAATTTCAGCAACAAACGTGGTAGCTCGAATATATATGTGCATATTTTTATATAAGGATAATAGATAGATTATCTTATTTATGTGATAGATATGTTGGAAGGGTATTCTTTGATGCTCCCCTTTTAGTTTTATCTCAATATATACTACTGTTATGGACTAAGATCATGCTCCAAATTGGTATACCGGTACGAGGCCTCAATGGCCCAATTCCTCTATAAACCGGTTTATCGGTGTAAGACTTCCAAGGCCCAATTCCTCTATAAACCGAATTATCGGTATGAGGCCTCAATGCCTCTATAGTGGCCCAATGCCTCTATAAACCGGATTATCGGTATAAGGCCTCCAAGGCCCGATCCCTTTAGAAACCAGTTTACCGGTATAAGGCCTTTAAGGCCCAAACGTGAAGGAACCAACATGTCAACAGCACGTGTGAGGGAATCCAAGGAACCATTCGGGGGATGTACAGTTAAGCTTAGGATTCCTCCAATTATAACACCCGTCATAAAATATATATCGTTAGCAGGAATCCAGCTGAAGCCATTGATGGAGGGAACACGCACTGGTAAGGATAAAGGGGTCTATATAAGTGCAGCGAGGATAACCATATATGCACCTAACTTATTCACACAAACTAACACACCCAAAGACCCAAGTAATCGACAAGAGAGTGGATATCTTGATATTCAAGATGTCTTCCTTACTTCATACAGCAACAAGTAGAGTGGTTGGATACCTGACCAAATAGTTCAAGTCCAACAGCTTTACGACAGAACAACTACCTTGTCATAATATCATTAATTTAATAATTAAAAGACAGTAAAAATGAAAAATAATAACATCATCATAAAGGGATATCTACTCTTTTTCAAGACTTGGCTTAATGTCAAAAATAAAAGACTTGGCTTGTAGTTGTCCTAAGAGGAGAAATAGCAATCAAATTTTATTTTTTGGAGCTTTAGCATATGATTGTATATTATACTATCTACTTGAAGAACTCCATAACCCAGACATCATAGACGAAGCACTTATATCTAATGCCACTGAATCCAGCTCTTTTTGCCAATGTCATGAATTCTTGTTCACTTCTCTCTTTCCCCCCTGGGTTTGTAGTCATCATGAGAACATCAAATTGGGAAATGCTCTTCACTGCAGCTGTAGTCTCAGGTTCAAATGGAAGAACTCCTTCCACAACAATCACTTTACCATCATCAGAGATAGCAGCATAGCAGTTTTTCAACACCTTCAAGCAGTGTTCATCACTCCAATCATGAAGTACACACTACAATAATATTAAAATTAAGACCATCAAAGGCTTATTTAATTAATTAATTCACCTAAATTTAGTATTTTGAAAAGAAAAAAAAAGGAAGGGAGAATATTGAAACAATGAGATGCATGATTTTATTAGATGGCAGTTTAGACCTGCAGAACCCATTAATAACTCACCTTCATCAAAATGGCATCCCCTTCTGGTACACTTTCAAACATATCTCCCCCTATGTGTTCAACACCTACAATCAATCATATATGCATAATTTGGAAATTTAAGTTCCATTAGTGTATAATAATTAATAACTGAAATAATTCAATTTAAACTAATTCTTATATATATATATATATATATATATATATATATATATATAAACACTCAGAGTAAGAAATTTCATTGGATGTGTATCCAAATTGGGTAGGTGAGTTAGGTCTCATGGCTGACTAGAGTAAGAGCATGTCTCACGACTCATATCGCAATTATATTGATAACTCATCAACAAGATTTTCACATCAGAAACAAGATTCAAACTTATATCTTTGTCACATATGAGCCAAATTGTTGCCAATTGGATCAACTTGTGAGCTACATGGGGTTATTATTGTCGAGTCAACGTCTTCTTTCTCGCAATTTGTGACACTTCATGTGTCACTCATTTTCATTGGTCAAAAAATATATAATTAACATATAATTAATTCAAAATTCATTTTTTTCGACCAATGAAAATAAATAACACATTGAGTAACACACATTTTGAAACAGAAGATGTACTTTCCTTATTGACTCAACTCGTAGTTAACAACATTTTGAATGTCATAACACATTAAATAAATAAATAGTGTCAATCAATAACTTAATTAAAAATTTCTCTATAATTTCTTCATTATCAAACATCTCTAGATCTATTGTCAAAGAGATCTCATACCAGGATAAGGAGAGGCACGTTCTATGACATGAGGCAAATCGAAATTGATACCCAGAATGTGAGGGTATTTAGACGTGATTATGTTAAGAGTGACCCCAAGACCACCACCAACGTCAACCAGCCTATTGATATGTTCAAACCCCTTATAAGATTCAAGAATCTTGTTCATGATTAAAGTGGCACTATTGATCATTGCTACACTGAAAAGCTGATTGAAACTTGAGTTCAAGTTAGCATACTCGAAGACGTGTTTGCCGTGGACCCTGTTGAATGGAATACCTCCTTCCAAAATGGCATCTTTCAATTGGTACCTTAGAAGTTAGAATGGATGCATAAGCTTTAGTTTCAGTAAGTGTGCAAAGGATCTTGTATGAAATAAGACAACTCTTTAGTTCATTGATTTACATATTTATAAGTTTGTGGAGAAGAGTTGTGATGTAAACAAATTGAGAGGTAATAAAATGATTTTGATACCTTATCTTAAGGAACAAGTTTCTTCCCTCTTTGCCCGAGGATATCTGTTAAGGTTCCATCTCAAAACCAATTGGCAATGAGAGGAGTAGTCCAACAGGTATTTAAACCATGCCATATATTATGAGGCAAGCGATGTGGGACTTCCAACACGCCCCCTCCAACGAAGCCTGCCGGACCAGGCAAAGGGCAACTATTGACCCATAACAAAGGGCAACTTTTGACCCATAACAACCGGAAAGAAGTTGGGCTCTGGCTCTGATACCATGTTAAGGTTCCATCTCAAAACCAATTGGCAATGAGAGGAGTAACCCAACAGGTATTTAAACCATGCCATATATTATGAGGCAGGCGATGTGAGACTTCCAACAGTATCCAATATCCCCTGAACAATGAACTGATCATATTATTAAAACAAATTGACTATGTAATCAGATAATAGTGTGAATAATTTGAGTGTTTTCTTAATCAAAGTACCTCTCCATTCCATTAGACCAATATGTTGGAAGTTCCACATAACATGTCTCATAATATGTGGTATAGCTTAAATACTTATTAAACTACTTCTCTCATTGTTAATCGATTTTTAGATGGAACTTTAATATAATCCCCTCATGATTGGTTGCCACATCGATCTGTTCAAATAATGTCTTGGGATTCAATTGTCTACCACATGAAGAATCCAGTTTAATTTTGATAAATGATTCGGTTAAATAACTACTATTATTACCAATAGATGATAGACTAATTTTGAGTTTAAGGGAAGAGTCTTTTTTTGTAGTGGGTACTTGTCCAGTCATCTTAAGTGACCCAAACTCCTTCATTTTGGATCAAACACATGATGATCTCCTTTATGGCCTAAAGAATAAAAAGTATTTTTTTTTTTAATAAGTAAAAGGAAGTGACGAGAACAAGACAAAAAATGTACTGACCAACTATCAAGGATGGCCTTCTCCTGAGTCAACACCATCAAAGGTCCCAATGATCCACCACCACCATTGCAAGCAAAGTATTTGGTCACAGGGGCCATGCTATAGAGCCGTTCCAAATGTGGAGGAGGACCATTTTCATCATCAACCACACTACAATCAACGATGGAATGACTTGCAAGGAGCCTTAGGACACGGTCTAGCATTGAGGCTGCATCAGGGTTCTTGCATGAAAGCTTCTCAGCTATGTCCTTAGCAGAGAGCTTTGCACCAAAACCTGCTTTGTCTATGATGTCAAAAACACCAAGCTCAATGGCTGATTGCATGGCCATGCAAAGAACACTAGAGTTCACTAGCTGCATGGCATAGGTGAAGCTTTTTTCTTCAACCGTAATTTTTTGTTGGTTAAGTTGTTTCTCTTTAGGATCAATATATGCATGAAGTGCAACATTATGGTTTTGTTCTGCTTTTTCCATTAGATCTTAGGAACCTAACTCCTAAGGGATCAGAAGCAATAACCAATTAGTGATATTTGTTTGAGTTAGTGCTTAACAAAGTAGCTTGTGTTTATATATATATATATATATATATATATATATATATATATATATATATATATTTCATATCGAACACAATCAGTCCTTAGAGTGTAACGGGTTGGGTTGGGTTGATTTTTGAAGAGGTTTAATATCCGACCCGACCAAACCAAAAATAAATTGGGTTGGGTTACGTTATTCTATATTTGAGTGTCAAAACCGATCCGACCCAACTCATAAAAATTCGAGTTGTGTTAGATCGGGTGATTGAGCTTATGTATTTTGATTTCTATAAAATAAAAAAATAAAAAAATCTAAATAAAATTAAAAATAGAACAAAAATCACATAAAAAATATTATTCAAATCAACCCAATTACATAATTGTGAACTAAATTATCCATAAACAACACAATTGCACAATTTATCATTAAATCATGAAAAATTAAGTATAACATATATTAGTAATAAATAAATAATATTTAATTCAGCGGGTTGGTTATTAAACTCGTGATCCAACCCATAATTGATTAAATTACTTAAAAAAATCAACTCAATCCGTTAAACCAACTCAACCCGTTACATATGGGCTATTAAGTTAATTAAATTTACCATGTTTGCGGATCGATTATGACCGACTTATACCCCTAATCACACTTCGCTAGTATTTTCTAGTCAGAAATATGGCATGTTCCACTCAACCATGTTAAAAAAAGAAGTGGCATGTTCCACTCTGCCACATTTAAAATAAAAAGCGGCATGTTTCATGAACATCCTAAGGAGGAAAAAACACGGGAAAATATTAAGTTTAAAATTTTTACTCTTAAAATAATATGGCATCATTATCATAATATTCAAATTTAATATTTATGAAAATGACACCATGCCATTAATTAATTTCAAGTGCAATTATTGGTGCCTGTATCCATGATGTGCATACCAAGTGCAAGCTTGCTTTTGTTCGAAAATGAAGAATTCTCGCATTGAATAAAAATAGAATCCAGTTACGTTTAAGTGAAAAGTATTAGACACCTAACGTCTTAAGATTTCTATTTTTTTTAGTTTAGTTTTAACCATTAATAATCTGGTTAGAACTATATCTGGAGATAACAAAATTAGAATTTGCTTTCGCAGGTTGTTTATTGATTTAGTTATGCACTGTTACTGATATCTCTCGTTTACCCCACATATAACGTATACGTACCAAATTAGCTATATACCATATACCAAATTTGTTTTTTAAAAAAAAAAAAATCTAAAATTAAAGTAACGAACTTGAAAAGAATTGTATATCCTTACTCGAACTCAAGTATCCGTTATCAATGTGTTGATGTGGTCAAATTCAAAAATCTTCTTTGTTGCTCCATAAGTTTGTTGTCCAAATACATCATTTTCAAAGTTAATCATATTAACTTTGAAAATGATAAATTCAGTGATTTCTAAGTTACTGTGATTTTGTAGTTTTTTTCATTAAATGAAAATTGAATGGTTTAGATTTAAATTAGGATTAAAATACAATTTAAAATTTAAACTGACATATCTTCATCGTCTAGCAATATAGAAATGATAAAACCACCGAAAAGTCACCCAATGAAAATCATTGCAATAGTATAAAAAGTGAAGTTTTGATGAATGCTACTTAATTAGTAGTATTTGCTATTCTTTTGTTTTAGACGTAGCATAAAGTTACAAACAAAAAAAAATAAAGAAATTAAATTGAGAAAACTGACTAGCTTTGTTACAAAACTCTGTCCATAACCAATTGCATGGCATGAAAGAGGCTTCAATGACACCCCATCTATCATCATTGGGCACAATACATGTTTTAGACTGTATAATCCTTAAAAGAACTAACCCCTTTCATCTCTGCTAGGAGTCAAGGATAAATCACTCTGGAATCTTGCCTGCTACCAAATATATTTATGGGCAGTTCGATCTGCCTTTAATTTTATCAATCTCAACATATATATCCTGGTGGGTTGAGTAGCAATATAGGGGCCTCAATGGTTGATCAGAAACCTGTTAGATACACACAGGCCAGGTTTAGTAATACAGAGAAAATACTTTAGACAGACAATTATATCTAAACCTTAGGCGTGTTTGGGTTTTGTTGGATGAAGTTTCTTATCCGAGATAAGGCTTGTTTCACTCAACCTTGTTAAAATAGGAAGTGGCATGTATCATGAACGCCCATGGGAGGGGAAAAAAAATTTAAGCACCAACAATATTATTATGATTTTGAATTTAAATACTCGCATCATAAAATTTAGGTTTAAATATTCTTTTGGTCTTTTATCTTATTTTTAAATCTCAATTTGATCCTTTATCTTTAAAAAGAAATAAATTTTTAGTTTTTTATATTTCTAATGTTTGTCAATTTTATCATTTTTTTGTAACAATGTTAAATTTTCACCAAAAATTAATTTAAGCCTAAAATTTATTAATAATAATTTGAACTTTTTCAACAAAAGTTGAGAAAATAAAACACATTAATATATACCAAATGATAAAATTTTTCAATAAAAATTGCTTACCAACAACGTTGTGAGAGTCACGAAGAAGGAGAGGAAAGTGGATCTTTCAATGGTCATCACACAGTTGAAATAAAATAATATTTGTATATCATATTTCTTTATTCACGATTATATTTTATCATAAGGGTGATGTAATGATAGAGACACACTACGATCTCAAAAAAGAATTAAAGTTTGATTCATGGTGAAAATATTAATTGGAAGCACAAATCGTCGAGAGATTAGTATTCTATCATGATAATAAAGTGGATGGATATATGATTTAAAAAAGATTTTTTTAACCTCAATTCTTAGAGATAAAATTAAGAAGCTAAATTGAGTATTTATACATTAAAAAGACTAAACTTTTATTTTTTTAAGTAATAATAAACTTAATTTTTCAATATTCTTGTACTATTTTTTTGGCTTTTCATTGTCAACTCTGAGCTTAAGAAAACTAAAAAACATAGTAATGATATATCAACTTACTAATCAGCCTACACCATAAGAAAATGACATGTGTCACTTGTTAACCAATCAATAATAAACAAGTGACACATGTCACTCTATCTATGATGTACGTTGATTTGTAATAAGCTAATTTTGTAAGTCTATAAATCATTTTTGAAAAATACAATTATATTTTACAATTTAGAATTTTCAATTAATGTTATCAGATATTTTCGTCTTAAAATTTTTAAATACTAGTACGATGCACGGGCCCATGTTTGTTTGGGTTTTGTTAATTGAAGAGTGAGAAAAATTAAGTGTATATTGAAAATTTGAGTGTGGTAGCATAATTATTATTGATATTGTCAAAATTGTGTTCATAAATTTTTTTATATTATTTAGAGGTGAAGAGAAGACTATTATAAAAAAAATCATATAAATATATAAATGAATGCATGAAAAATTTTAGAGGACGATTAATTATTGAAGTAAAGAATAAGTGAATAAATAGAAAAAGGAGTAGACAAAACATAAAATACAGAGTATAAATCATAAAATTCATTAATAAATGTGAAAGTAGAATTAATTCAACAATCCACTAAATTTATTTTTTGTCAGCCATGACAAAGGGAAATTGAATTTGTAATTTTGATTTTTCAAAGTAAAAGAGTATAAGCTATTCATAGAAGCTGATGTTGGAAAGAGCCAAGCTTGTCTCAAAAGCTTATTTTTGTACGGACTACTACTTGGGCTACACTACTATTTTGTACTACTACTACTATTATTATTATGGGACCTACTATTAGAAACTTATTGGCTTTTCCCACAACTTGGTCCAAGAGGGAAAACTTAGGAGTGAAAACTTAGGAGAAAACTAATGTAAGAGGGAAATTAAGAAGTGAAATCACTTCTCAAATTATATAATATATTGATGATTATATATTGATTAGATTTTTTTTAAGTAATAAAAGAAAATACATACTATAAAATAAACAAATAACTCATGCAATTGCATCGGATAAAAAACTTGTTTAACTATGAAAAGTCTTCTCTCAAAAAAATAAAATAAAATAAAATGAATTGTCCACTCTTGTAAATAATTCGGCATTAGTATTATCACTTGAATTTAATATTCATTATACTATGCCATTAATTAATTTCAAGCAAAAACAGATATACAATGGGAAATTTTGGCAACATAACTTGAACTATCACAAATTTAATAATTGATTGATTGATAATGATTCTTTTTAAAAATAAATTCAATTCATTTATTTACATTTGTAAGCCTCGTTAAGAAAATATATCGTTTTCAAAAAAAAAAAAAAAAAAAAAAAGAGAGAAAGAGAGAGCGAATATATCGTGTGAATGGTATAATTAGCAAAAATTATTGCATGATATAAAAATATTTTAAATAAGTGGTTTGGATAGTACGTATCAAAATCATTGATTTTAAATCAAGGTTGTTTTTTTTAACCATAGAATGAACAAGCTTAGAGAGATAAAATTCGAGCTTGGTTCCTCACAATCACCACAAGTTATGTCTAGCCCTTGGCAATCACTGCTATGATTTACTATTCTGTTAGATTAAACAACACCATTATTGTTGCATACTCCCTCCAGCTCGAATTATAAGCAAATCCAACCACTTTTACGCTTAATAAGGAGGTTGGTTGATTGTATTTAATTTTATTAAATTTATAAAAAAATATAGGTATTTTAGGAAAGTAGTATTGAGAATGAAACAAACATTAATTAAAATTACAATTTTCTAGAGATATTTTGGGAAAGTGACATTGGGAATGAAACTTAATAAAGATAGTTAATTTTGCTTATATTTTAAATCAAGTGAAGTATGTTTTTTTTTTTTTTATAATTCGAGCCGGATGAAGTATATTTTCTTATTGTTTTTAATTTTTCAAAAGATAGCTCGAATAAATAATTGCAATTAAATTCGTGGAGATATTTTTCAAACTTTAAAATAAGAATCTGAATAACTTGGATATATTAATTAATACAAGACATATCAATTTTTTTATTTTTTTTATTTTTTATTTTTTTGGGATGAATGGGAATGCCATACAAGGCATATGCTGAATGATTAATCTAAGTCTTGAACATGTCCACGCAGGTTTCTTTTGAAAGTGCCCTATTCCAAAACTTGTCATAGTATTCTTTGTATGTAAAGTTGGTGTATTGAGCAGGATGATCATGGTCTATGAGTTGGGGAGCTGGTCCTATCATTGCATCCGGTGATGGACAGTAAAAAGTTGGAATGGACATTCTCTCTTTTTGGCTATTCACCAATGCTCTATGTAGCACACTCTTGTACCTATCATTGCTTATCACCTTCCAAATCACCACCAACATCTATTAGTATTTAATATTTATGCATAAATAAATAAGAAAAGTACAATTTTACACAATATATCTTCTACTCATAATTTCAAAAATAAAAAATCTTCTAGTCATGCACCTTTCTTTTTCTTTTTTTTTTTGCATTGGTTTTTCTAATGCGTTGAGTAAGACATATTTTAAAAAGAGCGCTGCTGCACAATACAAATGTAGGAGAGAAAATGAGTGCACTTCCAAGTTCCAAAACATTGCTGTTTTGTGAAAAATGTTTCGTACTATTTAGCTTTTTCCATTTTAAAAAACACATAATAGATCGTTTTTTTAAAAAAAAAAATTGACACTTTTATAAAATTTATATATATTAATTAAATCAATTCTTGATACAAGTTTATTCAATATAATATTTTTAAATGTACCATACAATACACATTAAAAAAACTATTTTTCTTTTTCATATGGCATGCCCTTTTTGGAAAAAGAGATTACAAATATCAACAAAGAGGATACCGTCTCCTCTTCTTTTCAAGAATAAAAAAGGCACTACTTTCATGCAACCAAATTTTGGATGGTTGCAAAACAATCCTTAGTGAACCAATGGTTGTTTGATAAATCAGCTAATCTGAGCTGACATGGTAGTGATTTAGAACTGACGTGACAATGACATGAATTCATTAGCTGACATGTCAAACAACCATTGGTACATTTAGGGGATTGTTGTACAACCATCTAAAATTTGGTTGCATGGTAGAAATATTCTAAAAATATACCTTTATCCCTAAACTCATCAGCAACTACAAGTAGTGAAAATGTCTTTTTTCACTACTAATTTTTAAGAAAACTATCATCTTATGATAAATTAAGTTCAAAATTTAAACAAATTGTAATTATTATTTTTAATGAAAATAATATATTTAGGAAGTTGAGGATATTTGCATTATCGTTGGAAGTCTTACATCATCTGCTTCATAATATGTGGCATGATTTAAATATATGTTGGACTACTCATCTCATTATCAATTAATTTTGAGATAAAATCTTAACATGATATCATAGTCAAAACTCAACTTTTGTTTGGTTGTCACTTGTCATAGACCAAGAGTTGCCTTCAACAATCAACTTTCATCGAAAAAGGCGTGTTAGAAGTGTCACATCATCTACTCCATAACATGTGATATAATTTAAATATTTATTAAACTACTATTCTCATTACCAATTAATTTTGAAATAAAACTATGCATGAGCTCTTGGAAAACCTTGTGAAATTAAGCTTACTAAAATAGCTTTTAACCTACTTCTAATAAGCTCTTTTTAACTTGTTTTAATAAACTTATTATCGAAATTAAATCTTAATAAAAATAAAGTGTTTTTAGCTTATTGAATAAACATTTGATTATTTACTTATCATCACAAATCATATGTTAGACAAGTGACTGGGTGGAATTTAAAGCACGAGTGAATTACCTGAATTTGGTCCCCAATATTGACAATGAAGGTGTTAGGCACAGGATTGACAGTTACCCATTTGCCATCCTTAAGGACTTGCAAGCCAGGTACATCATTTTGAAGCAGAATGGTAATGGCATTGGGGTCAGTATGGGCAGGCAAGCCATATGTTAGTTCTGGCTCAGGGCATCGAGGGTAGTAGTTAACGGCCATGTGCTGCCCATGCTTGCCTAATGCATTGTCTATGTAATCCCTTTCCAACCCCAAGCTCTCCGATATGGCCTCAACCAATTTCAATGATAACCTTCTTATGTTTCTGCTATACTCCGCAACATCTTCTCTGAACAATATCACAAATAAGTTAAAGTTATCATTAATAAAAATACACAATAACCAAGAATTGGACCGATACACGTCTAAGAATTGGTTGGGAAGGAAATTAATTAAAATAAGTAATTGAATAGTTGATTTACTTTGCCATGTCATTCCCTTGTGCTAATGTCGTACCATATAGAGTTGCAGAGATAAACTAAGGAATTTTCAAGTGAGTTGTTGGTAAAAAATTCTACGTTAAATATATTTAAGGGATAAGTTAAAATGTATATAAGTAATAAGGTTCGTAAACTTATTATTTTAAAGTTTTGGGTCAAGATGTGGTGTTAAATCCACTTACTCCCTGTGTTCTCATTTTTAAGAAAAAAAACTGATTTCACGTACACCTATTAAGAAAGTTAGTTAAATGTATTTAATTTTTTCAAATTCATAAAAAAAATAGACTACTTTAGTAAACTTATATTGGGAATAAAACAAAAGTTAAATTATTCAACCAATTTCTAAAGATATTTTAGGAATGATTGTATTGGGAATAGAAAATTAGTTAATTTTTACTTATATTTAAGACCACTAGTGAAATGTCTTCTTTTACTTATAAATGAGACCGAAAGGACTACATGTATATTACTTCACTTAGCCAATTATTTCAAATCTTCAATTCTCCATTGAGACAAGTATTGGAGTGACCATTTGTTAATTAAGGACTCATAGTTGAGAGGGAGATTGTTAGAAATTTTCAAGTATGAGTTGTGAGTAAAGAAGTTTCACATGGAATAATACTCCCTTCGGTCCTATATATAAGACCCGCTTGAGATTTTTCAATTTCATCAAGAAAAATAGTTAAGTTTGTTAGTGGTATTAGAAATGTGAAAATTCGGTATATTTTTGAAACCTATCCTTATAATTATTATTAAGACTCTAAAAAGTATTGAATAAATAAAGGTGTTTGTAGAAAAAAGTAATTAAATACTTTTGAAAATTGAAATGAGATTTTACAAATAGGATCAAAATATAAGTCCCAAAGAAATCTTATATATATATATATAGAGAGAGAGAGAGAGTGACACAAGTTGTAAGTAATAACACTAATTGATTTAAGATTTTCCATCAAGATATAATGTCAAACTTATTTTTATACTATTTCTCTTACTCAATATTTCAAATCTCCAATTTTATTGGTCCCATTATTCCTAATATATAAGTTTTATATATATATATATATATATATATATATATATATATATATATATATATAGATAGAGAGAGAGTAATGCTTTATTTTTTTAATCTCGTTCCCAAGTACTATCTAGGTACATCCGGATTCAACATGTAAGATCCATGAAGAATGTTTTGATAAATGCCAAAAGGTTTTGAACAAGCTACAAATGTGTTGGTCAAGTTTCAAGCTCAACAAGCAACAACAAACATCAAGTGATGAAGAGAGAGCAAACTCATGAAGACTTAGTTTGGTATTTTATGCTTTATGTTTTATCTTTTGCCTCACAAGTCTCTTAGTTTATGAGTTTGGGTAGAGTCTCTTAGAGGGTAGTGAATCTCTTTTGATTGCATGATTTTATCATATTTTGAGTATTCACTTTGCCTAAAATCAATAGGTGGCTTAATGGTTTGAAAGAAAAGGTTTAGTTTTTGAGAAAACAAGTTTTTAAGTGTTTTTTGAACCGACTACTCGATTAGCCACTTGATTACTCGAGTAGACTTTTGCAGTCTTGCGCAAATACTCGATTAAGGGGCTGATTACTCGAGTAGAATTTTGAAGCCTTGCGTAAATACTCGAGTAGTAACTTAAATTACTCGATTAGTGACCAAGTTTTACACTGATTACTCGAGTAGTAACTTTGTTACTCGAGTAACACGAGCTGTAACTGTTTTTAAATGAGTTTTTCACTTCTCAAAAGCACTTCTAACCATTCCTAACTTTTGGGTATTCTATATAAACCTATTCCTAACCTTTGTGATCATAATACATCATTTTGATAATCAATTTTACAAAGAATCAAAGCCACTCTATTCTCTCTCACTTTCTCAAGATCAAACCTTTAACTTTTACATTCTTTGATCAAGAACCTTGAATCTCTCATGTTGATATTTTCATAACTTTTGAAAGAGATTCATAGGATTGTTATTTTGTTTTCATTTGAGTTGTAATCTTTGCAAGAGCAAGCTATCTACAACAATTGGAAGACTTGGTTGTGAATCAAGCAAAGTTATTTGGAAGCCTTGGTGTGGCATTTCATCAAGCACTTGGAAGCCTTGTTGTGTTAACAAGCAATTGGAAGTCTTTGAAGAATCTCAAAGCAATTGGAAGTCTTGTTGTGGGGTATCGGCAAGCAAAAGAGAAGAGGTTAGATTAGATATCAATAGGGTTACAAGGCAAGGGTGTGGTATCTCTTGTAGGCTAGCAAGAAGGGAGTCTTGTGAGGCATTTACTTGTAATTTGAGAAACTCTAATTCCTCATAGTGAAGAATCTCTCTTGGTTGAAGAGGGGACTGGAGTAGCTTTCAAGTGGATGAAAGTGAACCAGGATAAATCACTGTGTCGTATCTCTAAACTCTCTACTCTTTACAATTCTTGTTATTAATTGTGTTCTTGGTTGAAAACCTAGAAAAAGTGATTTTTCATAATTGATTGAATTGAATCTTAATTGTGCAAAATTGATTTTGGGAAAATCATTTTCATAACCTAGGTAATCAATAAGAATATAGGTGTTAATTGTTTCCGCTTAATCTCTGATCATATGTGTTAATTGATTGATTTTCGTATTTGATTGAAAAGTGATTTTTCAATGTACAGAGGCATTAATCGATTAGTTCATGTCATTAATCGATTAAGGCTAAAGAATTTTTGTGAAAATCATTTGTTTTAATCGTTTTGATTTGTTTCTTGCGAAAATCTTTCAAGGTTTATCTAACACCTATTCAACCCCCCTTCTGGGTGTTCTCCTAGTGTCTCCTAGTTGTTTCACCCACCGATTGTAGGTTCTAACACAACCCGGGTCACGTGTCTGGTTATGGCAGGTGAGTCTCCCAACATTAATTTTCTGCATTTACAAATAATCGAATCTGAGACCTTACTTTAACGAAACCAAACCGCTTATCACTCGTCTCAGTCCATGTTGATTAAAGTCTAGTTAGAGTATGAAATGGTCACTTGCCCAGTTGTGGTCTAGAATAATGTTAAAATTTTTTATGAAAAAGTTATGCTGCAAGCTATGTTCAGTTTAAAAGAGTAAACTATCACTTTGATCACTAAATTTATACAACACTTTCATTTTAGTCCCTGAAATTAGCAAAAATATTTTTAGGTCCCTGACTTTGTAAAAAGTCATTCAAATTAGTCCCTGCTCCTAACCCCCGTCAAAAGACGTTAACGGAGTGATAACGTGGCTGACCGGGGGCACAACGTCGTTTTTGCATCCCGCGCACTTATAACGGAGTAAACTGTCAGCTGCACCGGTGCCATGCTCAGTTGCACCAGTCTCAGGTTCAGCTTTATCAGTGTCATGTTTTGAAGTGTGCATATTTTGAAGTGTTCAGCTTCAAAACATGGGACTTGTGCAGCTGAACATGACACTAATGCAGCTGATAGGATTAACGGGACATTTTATTCCGTTATAATTGTCACGAGGATGCAAAAACAACGTCGTTTAAGGCCCCTAGTCAGCTACGTCATCACTTCGTTAATGTCTATTGACGGGGGTTAAGGACAGAGACTAATGTGAATGACTTTTTATAAAATCAGGGACCGAAAAACATTTTTGTTGATTTTTTGGACTAAAGTGAAAGTGCTATGTAAATTCAGGGAACAAAGTGACAATTTACTCCAATTAAAAATGTACAAAGTTATATATTTAGTCAAAAAAGTACATAAACAACTTTCAACTTTACATGATGTGTGATTATTTGATCATGAATTTTTTATTTTTTTTTTAAAGTGTAAAATGGAACCAAAACTTTGGTATCGGTACAAAACAGTCCAAAAACACTCTCTTAACTTGGCATAAGTGATTTAGGGAGTGATTTACTCCCTAAATAAATGTATTCATAAGAACCCTGAACACAGATAGCTTGCAGCATGACTTTTTCATAAAAAATTTTAACATTATTTTAGACCGCAACTCGGCAAGTGATCATTTCATACCCTAACTAGAGTTTAGATATAACACAGTTTCATAGTGTGTTTTAGAATTTTTCTAAGGTAATTGTATAGAAAAGTTTGTGAAATCAGTAATCAAATGATAGAACGATAAATAAAGATGATATCTGTATAAAATTGTGGTTTACATAATATAAAGTAGTACCTTGATAGAAAAAGACAAATCAAATATGAATATATGATTCATTCACGCAATTAATTAATTTTTAATTAATTAAGAAAAATACTAAAAAGTGCCCTTGAGGTACTTATTAAGAGATTAAAAATGGTTAAAAGTTATGAAAAAATGCACTTTTTTGAATCCTCGAAAAAATAAATAACTTGGACTTATAATTATTTTTTTTCCAGTTTTAGTATTCGTGACAAGTGCACAACTAAGACCCATTAATTAATTATGTATTTTCAAACCTGAAAGATGGAGGGTTGATTGGCCATTCCTTAATGTAATCCTCAAGAGGGTGGCAGTGAAGTCTCAAGAAGTCCCTCCAGTTGGAAACTTTCTCATTCTTCACATTGAAACTTGTGGAGAGCCTGGTTGTCTTCGTTGGATCCTCAGAATAATTCTTCAGCCTCTCACTCTCTGGCAAATTGAAAAATTCTTTTGACACATTCACCATGTTGCCAACCACATCCTCGGGAACTCCATGATTTATAACCTTAAAAAAAAAAAAAATCATAGAGACAATTATTAGATCCAAGCCTTTTTTAAGGACAACATATAACCCTTAAAAAAAAAAAGGACAACATATAAAAGATCAACGATTAAATTAAATTTCACTCTACGATAATTATAAAGAAAAGGAGAGAGTTGGCCTCTTTGCAGTGGTAACTGCAGTGGCGGATCATCTAGGAGCAGATGAGAGCAATTGCTACCCTGATATTCAATAAAATAATATATGTATGAGTATATAATAGTAACAAAATTTTATAACTTATGCACTTGGGGACCTATTACCAAACTTTTGATTTCAAGATAATTATACGCCAAATCATACCAACCATCGGACCAAATCATAATTTGACTTTTCATAATTTTTTATTAAGTTATATTAATCATCATTTGCTCCTCTAAAAAAAAAATCATCATTTGCTGTTTATGAACATACTTATGAATATGAACAAACGTTATAAGCTGTACCTTCAGAATTTTTGGTGAAAATTCGTCACCGGTAATAAGTTATCATGTTGTTTTAATTTGTGACTTATAGGTCACAAGTATATAAATTATTGAAATAGATATAATGGTTATATGGTTTAAAATCACTCTCCTCAAACTTTACGAGTTGAGAGAGCTGACACTTTGTTTGGTTTACGGTAGGTTGGGAGGAGAGATTTTGAGAGTAGAAAAAAAACATATATTTTCTTTTGTTTGGTTACGCAAAGAAAATGGAGAGAAGAGAAAAATTTGGTAGGACACACTAAAATTTATTTTCTCTTCAACTTAGGAGAGATTATGTATAAAAAAGTGAAAAAGATGTGGGTCAATGCAAAAAAAGAAGTGTCATTTCTTTTTTCTCCTCTTTCATCGTACATACATAGGTGGGCCAATACACAAAGATAAGGGTATATTTGTTTTTTTGATAAATTTATGGTTTTTTCCCTTCTCACTTTTCTCTCCAACCAAATAAAAATAAGTTTTTTATCTCCCCTATTTTTTTACACTTTCTCTCAGGTACCAAATAACTATAAAATCTACTCATTTTCTCATTTATAATCTCTCTCTCCTACTTCTCTCTTCCTTATATCTCTTTTTCCATTTTCTTTCGTGCAACCAAATAAAGCCTAAATAATATAACTAGTTGTCATTTGTAAAAAGTAAGTGTTTGATTTGATTTATAAGCACCTGAAAAAAGCCATAAGTTTGGCAAGCATGGGCAAGCTCTTGGATGATTTGAGAACGGTTGGGGCCATCAAGGCCATGAAGGTCAATGATAGGAATAGAAGAAGCACTGAGAGAATGCAAATTTTGAAGATTTGGACGGTCACTGAGTGGCCTAATGAAATTAGAGGGGACATGATTGACGGTGGTGGCAAGGTCGGTTATGAGTGGCTTAGAGGCTGTGATGGCCATTGAAGAATTGATCAAACTATTGCTAGCTAGCTAGCTAGCTTCTATTGGAGTGTTAGACAGTATTGTTTATGCTGAGAGTGCGTGACAAATTTCATTAGGCTGGCACCTGGATTTATATTGGACAGAAAACGTGTTACCATGTGAGACTATCATTTTGAGTTGTGGTCGGACGCTACTATCAAGTAGGCTTACGTCATTGGCATGACCTCATCGCTAAAACTCAATATGACGTAGGCTATGCGTCTGTTTGGAACTGTTTGGAACAGCGTTCCAGAATGCAAACACGCATTTGTAGAAGCAGCTCCAAGGAAGCTTTTGCCCAAACACAATTTCTACCGCAGATACAAACGTGATTTATATTTGTTTACGCATTTGCGGGGCATAAACAGAAAAGCTTCCTCTCACAAGCGTTGGTGTGAATGCGCATCAGTAAACATCCAAACGGGCAATAGTAGTATTCATATTTTTCCTGCATTTCGATTTTCTAGCTTCAAATTTTCTAATTTTAATAATTTTATTTCTTATTTAAAAATAATATTTTCTCTCTTCATTTTCACTTTTTGTTTAATTTATTATATAAATTAAATTAACTATTTTGAAATATGGAGTGAAATTATTGAAGTTATGAAAACGTGAAGATAGAAAATCTATCCAAATCATATTTTTCATGGTAATGGAATATTTCTGCAACACAAGGATGTTTATTATACGTTGAATTTCATAGAATGCAAATTTTACTGATCAAAATGTGTTCAATCACGATGGCCACATGTCATCGAATTTGCTAACTTGCATAAATATAAGCGTATTTTGTCTTCTTTTTTTTTTTTACTTGGGCATTCCAAAGGCACTTTAATTTTATTTAAATTTTTTTCTCATAGATAAACAACTATAAAAATTAAACTTGTATTTGAAAGCTTAAACAATATTTCAATGATTCATTAAATAAACTATTTAATATTTAAAGTAATTTATGTATGTGATGCATAAATTATTTAAGTAGTAGATAGTATCTTAATCCATTATTAAGACTTAATATCTAGATCTCCCATTATTTTCTCTGTCAAAATGCTAAAAACATTATCAAAGAAATAGATATATATTTCAACCTATTTATTTTAAGAAAAATAAAAAATGTTAACAAGTATTTTTAAATCATTATTTAAGAAAGTAAAAAGAAAATAAAATTTAGTTATGAAAAAAAAGATTTAATATTGGGAAATAATTAATTTAAGATTACGAAAACAAATAGATTTAAATTTTCACTACAAACTTTAATTTCCTTTAGTGTATTTCTTAACCAATACTCTATCCGTTTTTTATTATAAGAAAACACACTAGTTCCACACTTATTAAGTAAGTTACTTGAATGCATTTAATTTTTTAAAATTCATAAAAAAAATAAAGTTACTTTTATGAAAGTTGCATCGGGAATGAATCAAAAATTAAAGGCTTAATTGCACTTTTGGTCTCCCAATTTTGACAATTTGGTGATTTTGGTCCCCTAACTTTTAATATGGCTATTTCAGTCCTCCAATTTATAATTCGTGGCTATTTTGGTCCCTCCATCAGCATTGTTAACGGAAGAGTTGACGGAGGGACCAAAATAGCCATGAATTGTAAATTGGAGGACTGAAATCGCCAAATTAAAAGTCATGGGACCAAAATCGCCAGATTATCAAAATTGGAGGACCAAAAGTAAAATTAAGCCAATTGCACACGTTAATTAGTAAACATGTTAAACAAAATACTCCCTCCGTTCTCATTTATAAGTCATTTTTTTGAGGATTTATTTGTTCCAAAATATAAGTCACTTTACAATATCTCGGCAACATTAAATAACCTATACCAAATATACCCCTAATAATTCCAATTTATATTCCAAATTCGAAGGAACCTTTTTACTTGTTCATAGTAATGATAACATCAATTTAAATTGTATTGAATTTTATGTATGGTTAATTTTGAAACTTTGATGCAGGAGTATTTTATTTTTATAACTTTGAGAGTAATAATCTCTAACTACTTTCTTAATCTATGTGGATTTGATAAAAGGACCTTATAAACAAGGATCAAGAAAGTATATTGAGTCTACGTTGAAAAATAATATATTTATAAAATTGTGTTCATTAATTACAATAATTTTTTATACACACTTATCAAATATGAATTTTTTTAGCATGTGTCATATAATACACATTGGAAAAATCATTTTATAACCTTTTTAATATTGTATAAATATTATTGTTATTAAAATGATTTTTCTCATATGTATCGTATGATACATATAAAAAACTCATATTGAATAAGTATACACCACAAATTTAAAATTACCAAAATTTTGATAATTTGGCGATTTTGGTCCCCTAACTTTTAATTTGGCGATTTTGGTCCCCTAATTTTTAATTTGGCGATTTCAGTCCTCCAATTTACAATTCGCGGCTATTTTGAGATGCTGACGGAGGGACCAAAATAGCCACGAATTGTAAATTGGAGGACTGAAATCGCCAAATTAAAAACTAGGGGATCAAAATCGCCAAATTGTTAAAATTGGGGGACCAGAAGTGCAATTAAGCCCAAATTAAATGAGGTAACCATTTTATATGAATATTTTAGAAATAATTGTATTGGAAATAGAAAGTTAGTTAAATTTTTTCTTATATTTGAGATCAAAATAAGTATATTCTTTTTTTTCTTGGGTGAAGTATTTAGTCCTGCTATTTTATCAGTTTACCAACTTAGTGCCTGAAAATTTATAAATTCGCATTTACCCCCTCAAGATTTTTGGATGTACAATTTGGTCCCTTAAATTTTTTTGGATATTTTAATAACCAAATTGATACATACGAAAAGCTTGAGGAACCAAATGGATAAGTCCGAAAAAGATGAATTAGGGTTTGCTTATTATAGGTCACATTCTAGAAGATTTTCTCAGTCCTGATTATAAGTCATTTTATATTTCCTAGGCATCAATTATTGTTTTTTTCCTCTTTTTTGCCCTTATTAAATGTTTTGACTATCTATGGTTTTTTGTAGTTCATTGACGAGTGTGAATTTTCCGAGAAAAGTTGACAGAATAAAATTGTGATGTTACAATATATTCTCATAGAATTCATAAAATTAACTATTTTTCTTGGTATTCGTAATTCGATAAATATGCCCTATAATAAGGATTGTAGTACCAACAAATAAATGAAAAAATGCAAGAACTTTTGGTGCTTTCCTCATTAACCAAGTGACATAAATTTACTTCATCCATGCATAGATTTCCTTTTAGGTTTTCTTCTAACCACTAAGCTCCAGTTAATCAAGTTAATCTTAGAAAGAGCTGCTGCTATGTGATTGCCAAGATAGAGAGGGAAGAGGAAAGAAATCGGAGAGGAGAAGAAATTATGTGAACTGAAAAATGGATATCTTAAGATATGAAAGTGATGTGAAGGTAGTGGAAAGGGAACACGAGCTAAAAGAGAAGTTGTGTACCTAGAGTTGTATAGTAGGAGTTGTGTAGCAATGGAAGAGAGTGAAGTTTCTATTATATCAAAGAAGAGAAAAGCTTACTAGAAAAGCAAGTTTTGGTAGGTCAGTAAACATGAGAAAGAGAGAGGGAAAACTATTAGTTCTTTTATTAATTTTTTTTAATAAATTTGTATTTTATAAAAAGGATTTTCTTAACCTCGGTCCGAGAATAAACACCTTAATCTAGATTTATTTTTTTAAAAAAATAAAAATGTAAAACTTTATCTCTCTTAAATACACTGTTTTCTATAAAACTTAACTACTTTTGGATTCTTATCCAGATTAAGAAAACCCCGGGATTTAATTGGAAATTGATATTTCTTTCCTTTTTCATTTATTATTAAAATAATTATTTCAATGTTTGATGTTATTATGGTTGAAGTTTGCTTCAAATATATAATTTTAGCAGGTTTCATATTTTTCGGAATTAGGGGGAAAAAATAAGAAATCAAGGCTATATATTGTATTTAAGTTTTTTTTATTTTAATTTTTCTTAGTTAAAAACACTTTATATTTGTATCTATTTTTTTTCTTTGTCTTAGAAAATATAAATTGTGAGATACTACTATAATACAAATATTGCAAAGATTTAGAGAGCATGAATATATTGAGTCAAGAAGATAGTAGTTTTTGTGTGTTGTAAGAAAATTCAAATAATAATAATAACGGTCTTTTTATCCTACACACCTGATGTAGGTTAATCAAACCTTAAAAAGAAAATGTTTCTTAGAAACTGATGTACTTAAATAAATTAAAAAATAATTATTTAGCTTTTCAATACAATTTTATCATTTATATTTTTTTATCCTATGCATGAAATGCATAAGATAGAAAAACCATAATAATAATAATTGCATAGGATAGAAAAACTATAATAATAATAAATAATATTATTATTATTATTTTTACTTTTAGGCAGCAATCATGATTGTTTTCTTCAATCATGTTCTTTCTATGTTAAATTTTTGTATTGTGGGGTTCTACTTTCCTATTTCTCTATTTTTATCGAAGTTCAAAAATAAAGGTATTTTTCCCAACTAATACTTGATTTTAATGATTTTTTTGAAGTGGTTTGCTACGGTTTCAAATAATTTTCATGTTTCTATTCTTTTAACTGTTTAAACGTTGCATGTCTAAGCCTAAGTAACAATGTCAATGATAATGCCACCTCTGATTAAGGTACATTCTGGTCATGCGAAGTGATACAAAATCAATGATACTCCCCCGTTCCATTATCTTGGTAAAAGTCAAATCTTTAATATAATGTATGATTTATTTATTAATTATAAGTTGATAATATTACACAAATTTCATATCATTGCAATTAATACATATTGCAATATTGTCTCAAAAAAAATTCTTCAAATATGTTTTCCTTATTTATTTATCAATCAACGATATAATATACCATTTTTAAGATTTTTCATATAATTTTTTACTTTAATATGGAACAATTTTTTTACATTTTTTTTACCAAGATAATGGGACGGAGGATATCGATAAATCTCTGCCCAATTCTGTTCTTTTCCTTCCATTTGCCTGTTTCATGTCGGCCAAATTGCAATAATGGGCTTGCCTCCAAAATGAATCACATGCACTAACTGAAGATAAAGAAGGAAAGAGAGCAATATTCAATTATTCATTTCCTCTTTTTACATAACACCATCTTTTCGAAAGGGATTTGGATTTATCAATTTTCAAGATTACATAAAGTCGTTCTGCGTCCCAAACTCTCACGTAATGGCTGGCATCACAAACTCAAATTCACTGCATAACGGACGATGACCTCCCTGCTATTTCGTCACTTTTTGTCTCTATTCATCTTTGTTAACCTTCGCCCAAATATATAAAGAAAAATAGTACTATTGATAAACTTATCAAATTAATTTATGAATAGATTATATAATAAAGAAAATAATATGTGTCACTTGTTTATTATTAATTGGTTAACAAATAACACATGTTACTTTTTATGATGTAAGCTTGATATTAGGTTAATTTTGTAGATTTATTTATCATAATTCTTATACAGTAATTTATCTTTTTAAATTTTTTTTCATTTGAACATTTACTTTCAACCATTAGAAAATTTCTTATTGTAATAATTTCAAATAGTAATTATATAACAGTTTATAAAATAAACACAAAATCAATTTATAAATTAATCCATAGCAAAAATAAGTGATGAGATGATTTGTTAACCGAATATTAATAAGTAAGATATTATTTTGTCATTATCCGTTAATATATCATTAACTTTTATATTTACTTAAATGAAGTTTCATATACTACTCTAATTATATTAAGTATTACTGCCTCCTATTTTTATTATAGGTCACTTTATAGAATATGTTTTTAGTTATAATTATAAGTTACTTCATATGTCCTATCCACATTTATTAATTTTTTTTATTAAATGTTTTAACTATCTATGTTTTTTTATTTGTTTATTAATGAGTGTGAACTTTCTAAAGAAAGTTGAGAAGGTAAAATTGTAATTAATGTTACAATATACTAGTATTATCTTAGAATTCAAAATACTAACTACTTTTCTTGATATGTGTAATTCGGTTAAATATGTTTTATAATAAGGACCAAATAGTGTACTCCCTTCGATCTCATTTTTAAGCAAAAATAACTAATTCATACTTATTAAGGAAGTTAGTTGAGTGTATTTAATTTTCTCAAATTCATAAAAAAATAACTATTTTAGTGAATTTACATTGGGAATGAAACAAAAATTAGATGACTTAACCACATTATGAGAATATTTTAAGAATAATTGTATTGAGAATAAAAAGTTAGTTAAATTTTGCTTATATTGATGAATTGTCTTTTTTTTATAATAAACGGGGTCAAAGACCCAAGAGAACACTAACAAATCATACGAGAGAGCTAGACTCCATAGACATCCTCACAAATAATTTGGAAGAGCCTAGGCGAGGGAGAAGAAAAATAAATACATCCTAAAGGCTCATTATGGCCAGCATTAGTAAGAAGATCAGCACACCTATTAGCTTCACGGTAAATATGAGAAAAGGGAAATGTCCTAGTCACTTTGAAGGAGGGTTCGGATAGCAGCCACAATGCCATGACAATGGTGAGTTGGATTACACGTCTTTTCAACAAGCATAACAACAATCATGGAATCCATCTCAACTTCAAGAGCTTCAATTTGCAGGTCCTTGGCGAGGTGCAAGCCCTGTAGGAGACCCCAAAGTTCGGCCTTTAAGCTGGTACAAATACCTATGTTGCACGAGAACGCATGAACAAATTTTCTAGTAGCATCCCTGATTATGCCACCACAAAAAGCATTCCTGTAAGAAGATAAATAAGAATCGTCAACATTAAGTTTAAAATAACCCAACTTTGGCGGAATCCATCTAATAAGGATTTCATGTTTCCAATTTTTATGGAGAGGTGAAGAGTTCGCATTATCCCTTATGAACTTAGCATAGTCGATGCAGAAAGGGAAGGAGGTTAGATTGAAGGTTAGTTTTGCGGTTGAAAACCAAATCATTTATATCACTCCAAAGCTTCCAAATGAGAGTTGCAAAAAGAATATTCCATTCACAAGGAATGGAAGGAATGTCTTGATTAGTGAGATTGTATTCCAGCCATTGTTCCATGCCCAAACTGAAAAATTTCGCCCAACTTTCATCACAAATGATTTGGTTCCACATTTCCTTAATATCGTCACAGTCCCGGAGTAGATGGCCCATTGTTTCAGGGCATTGAAAACATCTAGGACAATGCAAGTATCATCATTGGACATATGGCTGTTGACATGTTCCGCATTAGTTAAAAGTTTCTTGTGGCATGCCTTCCATAGGAATGTGCGAATGGATTGAGATTCAGGCCATTTCCAAGTAAGGTCAAAAAGATTCTGTTCCATAGGAGAGAGAGCATCCAAGTTCTCATCCGCAAGAGTATCATAGGCAGACTGCATAGAAAAAATACCATTAGGTTCAAGAGCCCAAGCAAGGTAGTCATTATCATTACCTGGGGACGAAGGGACAACACTAGAAATGTGCCCAATCAATTCTAAAGGGACATGGTTCGTGATCAAGTTCCAGTTCCACGCTCCTTCATGAGTAAAGTCAGCAACAGTATGGTTTTTGCACCATTCAGGTATGGAAATTCCATCAAGGTCTTGTAGCGGTGGGAGATTAGGAATCCATCTATCACTCCAAAATCTTACGCTCTTTCCATTTCCCACGATCCAATGAGTAGCACGGTAGACAGGAGGACAAGCACGAGCAACACCTCTCCAAGTTAAAGAAGTACCTGCATTAGTATTCAATTTAATATTAAACAAATCAGAAACTTTATACTTAGAAATTAAAACTTTAGCCCAAAGGGTAGAAGGGTTAGAGAGTCTCTAGGCAAGTTTCATCATGTAAGCTTCATTAACAAGCTTGATATTACGGAATCCAAGACCGCCATTAGATTTAGGAGAGCAAATTTTTTCCCATGAAACCAAGTGAACATTTCTTCTGTTACTGTTACTCCCCCAAATGAAGTTCCTGAAGAGTTTCTCAATTTCGTCGCACACAAATTTAGGAATACAGTTAATTTACATCACATAGCTAGGTAGGTTCATTATACAAGACTAAGCGAGAGTGATTCTTCCGGCAAGAGATAGAGTTTTCATTTTCCAATTAGAAAGCTTCATTTTAATTTTATCAATGAGAAAAGAAAAAGACGCAGCAGTGACATGAGATTGGTGTATTGTCTTTTTTGTTTATAAATGAAACTAGAGGGAGTATTATAATAATATCGGAGAGTCAGATAAATTGATAAATTCACAAAGTAACAATAATTAAATAGGGAAAAACAAACTAAAGGATCAGATGATACAAAATGCCAAGTACTTAAATTAGGAATCTCAAGTACTTTTTGTTGGCATGTTGCTTTACAAATCCCGTTAGGTGTTCACTACTGCTCAATTAACAATTATTTTATTTGAATATCTATATTAAATATATAAGTTTAACACTTATTATTTTTTATAAAAAAATGATGTATTTTTCAAAAAAAATTATTAATTTTCGAATTTTTATTTAAAATAACAAATGTTGAATTTAAATATTAAATATAGCGTCCAAATAATATTATCGACGAGTAGTTGCTTGTGATAATGGATATGTAGACATCTCGGTAGAGGCTAGTTGGTAGTCAACGTTTGGTACCGACCCAACGTCACCTAGGCCTACCCCTTTCACCTGTAGAAAAATGCTGCGCATACCAAAATCAAACATTCAAATAATTCTGCTTCAACTTGTTCGTATGATCGTCCACAATCCATATAGGAGTATTAAAAATGTGCTCGAGATATGAAATATGTGTTTTATAATCTTTGCATTTATATATAGGATAAAAGAATAAAGTTATATTAAAAAATTAATATTTATTTTTTTATTATTTAAAGTATATCATTTTTCTCTAAGACTTATTTTATGAAGTTTCTTTATCCTTTAAATATGATGTGTGGGTACCTTCAAAAAAATATATATATATGATGTGCAGGTTAAAAAAAATATTTTTTTTGGGTATCTTTTAAAAAAAATGAATATTTAATTTTTGTTTATTCTTAATATATATGTTGCTTGTTTTGAGCCAAATGAGAGCAACTCCTTTAGACATAGCAAAATGTAATAAAACATACATATAATATAATGCTCTCATTTGGCAGGGGAGGCTCCGGTGCATGGAAACAGATAACATGCACCGATGCATGTGAAATTTTTTTTTTCGCTTTTTAATTTTTTTAATACAGATTTATTCAAAATAGTTTTTAACACAAGTTCGTATACATATTTATTAGAATATGTAAATTTTGAATACAGTTTTACTTGTACAATTTTTTAAGAACACAGAATAAAAAAAATCCAAATTATAAAAATCACTTCATATCGATAAAAAAAAAAACGCATAGAATATTTTCTAATTGATTAAATTTTATAAAAATAAATAAAAAAATCCCAAAAAAAGGCATGCACCGGTGCATGTTATCTTTTTACATGCACCGGAGCCTCTCTCTCATTTGGCTCAAAACAAGCAACATATATTTAGAATATCAACCTTCTTACGCATGCATAAGGTTGTCAGCTGAAGGGAGCACATTATTGTGCATGTAGAGCTCTTCACCAAAAGATTTTAAGCTTCTCTAGGAACACATTTTACATAGAGAAGCGTTAATTACCATTAGATACATAACAAGCATCACCTCAGCTAACACACTAGTTTTAAGCCCGGCACTGCACGAGGCATTTTTTTTTATTACTATTAGCTAATTATTATTATATAATTTAAGTAGATATTTTGATATTTTTTTACATAATTTTTTATGTTTCCTATTCGTTAATTTTTAGGGCATCCACAGCAGAGTCTTAACGTAAGACTCACTAGATTCTGACACATCAGAATTACATAATCATTCAGTCATCAAACTCAACTTCAGACTTTTTATATCTTCCATCCACAGCAGAATTTTAAACATATCTTCAAATGCATGGGCCGCGGAATTATTGTGTTGTCATGTTCCATTTCATGAATGGAGGTTGTTGGGTAAAATCTCAACATGAAAGAAGGCTTTTCAATAATGGGAAATTTTTTTGTGTTATCCGCTACCTGAAAATCTTGAATTGTGTGTATTTTTCTTCAATAATGGACGCGAATTGATAAAACTTAATAAAGTAATTCACAATGTTGAAAAGATTCTTAGAGTAAGAGGTTGAAATATAATAAGGATATCGATGACGAGAATGAGAATGAACAAGGATGAGGATATCATGAGAAAGTCAAGTAAAAGAAAGTTACGGATAAGTTCAAGGATGTGAGGTTGTGATGGCTAAGAGTTGTGAAATAAACATTGAGAAATGAATTGAGAAAGAAATAAATAATGCCGAAAAGAGAACGGAAAGCTTGAGAATTATGAATAAGTGATTATGATAATAATATGGAATGTGCTGTGTGTTTTTCCTGTTGTTGTGATGTTGTTGTGATGTTGTTGTTGTTATGTCTTAATATTTTTGCCTACTGTAATTTCACCCCGTCGACGAGAAATCATTCGGGACGCTCACTCTCTCTGCTATTCTATTTCTTTCTCTCCCGATACTTGATGTCGCGAAATTTTAGATGGCATTCGACGTCAAAGTTTCTATGCACTCTCTAGAAGACGAAGATTGAGACTTTCTTGAGGAAGGCTGAAAGTGACGAGTAGACGTTAGCATGGAGATCGACGATCCTCTGTTCACTCCAATGGGTATCGATTTGTGGGACATGATGGATAGGATAACGCTCGAGGATCCAGAGTATGCAAAGTTTTTGGTGCTACCAAAGGATGAGGGGAGATTCGATGACGCTGAGGAGGATCTGGAATTGAAGGAGGTCCTGCTGAGGATGTTGATCCGTAGTGTAGGTTATCATTTGTGCCTTGATTATGTAATGCACTTTCTTAAGTTACTAAGATAATGATGCTCTATTATGATGTAACTCACCCTACTTCTTTATCAGTTTTGGAAACCTAACATTTGACGTTATTTTTATAAAAGGAAATGGAATAGTATTTTATGAAATTGGAAGAAAGAGTTTCAAAGCGTGATGTTGCTAACATCTCGATTTGAAATTGTAGGTGTGATGTGGGACATGAAAGAGTTATTTATATAACAAAGATGTTTTTGAAAAGAGAAATGTTTTATAAAGGCGAACTCATGTCCACGTCACCAATGCGAAAAAAAAATTCCAAGATTTTTACTAAATAAAAATATAATCAAGTTTCTAAATCGGGGTGTTACATTAAGTATGGTATCAAGGGTTCAATCCTTGTCATGTGTATGGAAAAGGCTTTATTGATAGAGCTAAAACCCATAGTGTATATATATATATATATATATATATATAAGGGTGTGAAAGTGATTTTTTAATGTTTAATACTTTTACTCTAATCATTGGTACAGAGTTTTGAAAATATATATTGAAATCTTCTTATAATGATTACCAAAATTTAAATAATATATTTTGGCTTATTTATGGTTTTGGTTCCTAAAAGTTCAAAGTGTTTTGTTTTTAGTCCCTAGAAGTTATTTTAACCGGGATCAGTCCTTATTTTTTCAACCATTTTGGTGGTCGCCTTCGCTATAACAAATCAGTTATTTGCTTACATGGTTAGCGAAAATCTACACTGTAACACCCCTCAATTTCCTCGTATGGTTTTAAATTCTAAAAAGAGATTATTTTTGAGAAAAGTATTTTTCAAAGAGTATTTTCTTAAATAAGTCCTTTTAATCCATGTTTTCAAAGTGGTAAATGATTTTTCATTATGAGTTTTGAATTTTATTTTGAAAAGGGTGTTTTGATTTTGTAAATATGTGTTTGATATTGTTATGCATGGATGAGTTATTTTCTATGTTTGTGCATGGATAGGCATACACGGTCATATATGTATGTATGCTTAAAGTATGTAGAAATTTAATTAGTGAATTAATGTGATTATGAGTGCATGAGTGAATGTATGATATATGTGTGTAGAATTATGATGTAAATGCATGAATGTAGGTGTAGGTGTGCAACGTGTAAGTGTGCATGTAAATGAGTGTGTGCATGAAAGTGAATATGTGTAAATATGTGTGTGTGCCGCGTGTGTGAGTGAGTGAGTGGAAGCCTAGGATTTTCCCTTAAGTGTGGAGGGCAAGTAACTAAACCCTAACCAAGTCCCAACAAAGCCCTTAACTAAACCCTAACTAGTTGGAAGAAACCCTAAGGAGAACCAAAAGTCAACAACCTAGGATGAACCCTAAACCCATATGTCTCCCACTTTGTCTCCTTGAGGAATGCTAATCTCCACCCATGCAACAATCTAGAAGGCCGAATTTACCCCTCTTTTCCAAAGCCTTGGTCGAATTACTTAAAGGGAAAACTAGGAAGCCATGACTTTTTATATAAGCATTGGCCTTTGCTTCATTTCACCCATTCTTCTCTTCATTTCTTCACTTCCTTCGTCCAAACACCAACACAAACCCATGTTCTAAGAGTTCCTCAAACTCTTAGACAAAGAATTAGAAAATAGAGAGGAAGGAGAAGGAGAAACCGTGAGGCTAGGAGGAAGGAGAAGGAGAACCCAAAGCCAAAACTTAGAAATCCTTGAAGATAAAGTATTGAAGACCTTTTCTCCTTGGTATAAACCGAAGACCTAGAAGTCTTAGAATTAGTTCTTGATCTTGAAACTTTATTTTCTTTTCTTCTCTTGCATGTTCTTTTGATGCACTTATGTGTAATATTTTTCTTAACTAAAGACTCTTCAAGACTTAAATTGATTTGTAATATTTGTAGTTATGTTTGATGGTTCGGTTTGTGCCTTGCATGTTAGATCTTGAAGTTTTCCATGGTAGATCTTCTTGTTTTCAAAGTTAAACTTATTAGATCTAAAAGTCTTGCTCATGGTCTTTGAAAACTTGAAGTGGATCTTCCTACATGTCTAACTTTCATGATTAAAACCGTAGATCCTTGAGTGTTTGTGTGTTTATTTGTTTAATCAATGATTGATTTAAATTTGTTTGATGATTTTTGGATTTGCATGTTGTTTGCAAATGATTTTCATGGCTTTAAATCCTTGCATGTTTCGGTTTTGAGTTGATCTTGGTAAAAAACTTTAATTTGTGCTTTGATCTTTGAATTTTGTGTAGATCTTGATTTTGTTTTGAGTTTTGTAAATAATTTTGAATGAAAGTCTTTATATTTCTTTAAGTGTGCCTCGGTTTTAACCTCTTTTTCATTTAAAATGATTTTTGTCTTGGTTTGTGTTATTATGTTTAACTTCATGACTTGATCTAGATGATTTGAGTGCATGCATGTTAACTTTGAGTGTAAGGATCATGATTTCTTGTGTTGCATGTCACGAATCTTGAAGGAAATTAGGGAGATAAGCTTTAAAACAATTTTATTTGCATGAACAAAACTTGATTTAAGTGTTTAAATTTGTGCATGTCACATTCGGCCATGATCTATGTTTTGTTGTTGTGAGAACTTGGTATATGCTTTATGTTCTTGCATGAATTGATTTGATTTGAGTTAAGAAAAAATAAATTAAAGTTTGATTATTTGCCAAGTTTGAGCTTACGGTTTTGTTAAGAAAAAGAAGAAAATGATTGTGTGACTTTGTATGTTTGATGATGCATGAATCATGTTTTGATTTGTGAAGATTTTCGGTCTATGCATGATAATTAGGAAAGAACTTAGGGATAACGCATGTAATTTGTGATATAATTGATTAAGAATAAGTGTTGTGTTTGAATGATTTATGTGAGTATGCATTCGGTTGATAAGTGTAAGTATGTCTAGATGATTTTGTTTTATAAAAATAAAATGTCTTGAGAATAATTATGTGTGAAACCATGTGTGTGCATTCGGTTTAGGAGTTTATGCATGCTCAAATGTTTTTGTGTTATAAAATGAAATGTTTTTGAAGGTAATTGAATTAAGTATTTGATTTGTGAAATGTTTAATTTAATAATTGAGTAATTGTTTGTATGTCTTGGGTGATCCAAAATGTGTTGTGGACCGTGTGTATGTTTAGTTTTGAATTTAATTTGATTTGGTTTACTTGAGTTGTGAGAATGTGTTTATGATTTTACAAAACTTGATTTTTCAAGAGAATTTGAAATAAAAAGAGTTTTTGAGTTGTTTTGGATTTTTATTTAATTGATTTCTTTGCTGCCCAAGTTTATTTAAAGTTGTTTTTAATTTCTAAGATTGAGTTCATGCGACTCAAAGTTTGGTTTTCAAAAGGTACTTGATTTTAAGAAAATCCGGATTGAAACCGGTGATTTTTTCGGTGTTTTTGAAATCGGTTAAGGTGCTATCCAAGACGGATCAGCCACCTAACCATTTGATTTAAATTGTTTTATTTGGTGTTTTCAAAAATGATTTTGGAATGTTTACAGAACCAAGAAATGTTTAAGTTATTTTAAGAAAACGAATATGTTTTTCCAACGAGGAATGGAAAAGAATTTTCGTAAGGAAGGTTTTTAATGAAAACATGTTTTAATCAATTCGAGGAATGTTACAGACGAGGGATTAAGGCAATGGCAGCAAACAAGATCAGAGGAGACCGTGTTCATCAGATTGCTGGACTTCAGGTGAGAGAGTAGTTTTCCTAAGACACCGTGGTAGTAGGTGTTATATTGAGACGTTCCGTATCAGCTCAAAGATCGGAACTAAGTGGTTCTGCGTCAGTAGTATAGTGGCAATTGTGTGCTTTGTGTGGCCACTCATACGAATAGGACAAAGACCACATTGTTGTGTGTTATATTGTGTGTTGATGATGTGTTGTTTGTGTTTGTTTATTTATGCATGATTAATGTTATAGATTGTTATATGAGATAATTGATAATGAAGAATTAAGAAATTAAAGTAAAAGACACCAAGAGATGAGATAACCCTTATTTGGCATAAGTCCTTGGGAGCAAGGCCGCCTTAATATGATAAGACATTGAGATTATAATAATGATGAGAGGATTGTGTTGATGGTTGAGTTAAGATAAGAGATGAGAGTTGAAAAGAGATTATGTTAACGATGTGAATGGGACAGAGCGAGGAAGGGATGTTGAGGTAATATTGAAATGTGAGGAGAAGTGAGATGTTAATCCTTTGGTTTTGTTTCTTGGATTGAGACTGGTTTGAGTTGAGCTTGCTCCTCCACTAGCTCTCAAGAAGAGAAAGTTTTGTAAAAACTTTTGGAAAGAAATTTTTGAAAAGGACTTTTGAAAAGAGTTGTGAATTGAAATTTTGGAAACAAGTTTTTTAAAAAAATGTATTTTTGAAAGGGATTTCCAAAAATGAGATTTTTGGAAAAGAATTTACAAAATTTATTTTAGAAGGGGTTTCCAAAATGAGAAAAATTTTCCAAGATAGATTTTCTGAAGGGGATTTTGAAAAGAGACTTTTTGAAAAGGATTTCAAAAAGAGATTTTTGAAACGAGTTTCGAAGGGAGATTTTTGAAATGATTTATGAAATGAAATTTTTGGAAAAGGATTTGTGAACTGAATTTTTGGAAGAGATTTATGAAAGGGAAATGATTTGGAAAGGAATTTGTGAAGTGAGGTGTTTCGTTGAAAGTTTCTGAAGAGAGATTGTTACGAAAAAGTTGTTTTGAGGAAAGTTGTGATGAGATTCGAGTTGTGAATGTGATTCCGCTCTGTGCCAAGTTTGATGAACTGAAAAGTGATGCAAAGTTAGAGGTCAGGACTCATTGAAGGGATGTACGAAGGGTGAGCTGACCATTAGGTTAATTAAAGATAAAAGCTTTTAAAAGACATTAACAGCGAACGAGGTGAGGTATGAGAGTTAACCCGAAGTAGTGGAGAGGAAGGAACGATAGGTATCTGCGGATACTTAGGACGAGATTGCATTAGGGGAGGACGATGACGGTGAAACGTCAAGAAGTCTAGAGTGCTTTTCTAGGCGGGACAATTCCACAAGTGGCGCACTAACGTGGTGGGGACTGGGTCTAATGCCGTGACACGGCCTGCATGATCAACTAGAAATAGTACTGTCGCCCCTAGATTGCAAATCGAGAATAGTGAGAGGAACTGGAGTGGGGCATTGTGTTTGCCGCTAAGAGCGTGCCATGTTATATATGATATTATTTGAGGCTGGGCCTCCTGGTCAGGGACCATTTTTGTGTGACAGCTGTCGTGCCCGCACGGTAAAGGTTCTGTACTCCTGTTTGCTTCCGACTGGGTGGATGGATGGCCGAGGAGATGTAGACTTGAGATGTGAGTGCTAACTACGGACGGACGCGTACCTCGATGATTCTTAAATTCCCCTTAATCATCGATGGTTATAATTCAATAAGACTTGCTAAAGAAAACGAGCATAATTAAGAAAAAGTGAAATTGTGAATGATTGATGATAAGATGGAAAGTGTGAAAGGGAAGGAAAGGTCGAGACCCTTGGAAAGGGAAAGAAAGTGATGGTTTGAGATTTGTTAATGAGAAAGAAATTGAGAAGTAAAGATGAGTAATAAATAAAGAAATAAAAACAATTGAGAATTTTTATGTTATGTTGGAATGCTGTGTGTGTTTGCTTGTTTTGTGTGTTCTGTCTTAATATTCCGCCTGCGGTAAATCCACAACGTCGACGACTTGTCGTTCGGTTCGCTAACTCTCTCCTGCCCGTTGGTATATCGGTGCTTCTGGTACTCCAACGCGTAGATGGATTATCGCATGGAGATTACAACCTGGATGAAGCATGGATGTGGCTGGAGGCGTACCCCATCTGGCTGGGTATGGACTGGTGAGTTGCAGATTGTGATTCCGGACCCTGAGCATCGACTATGTGGAGCTGACTTAGGACCGCTGCTAGGACAAGTTTCTGTCCGAGGATATGGAGACTATGAGGAGAAGCTGCGCTGTGAAGCTCTGAGGAATTTTTCGGCAACGACAAGGATGCAGTGGGTGCCAAAGAATCGTGGACAAGCGGTAGCTGGGATAGCTTCATCTTCTGGTGTCAAGCAAGGGCATAAGAAGGAGGATCATGAGCTGCACCCTATAGTTTTCACTAGGCAAAGTCGTAGGTAGGGTAATTAGCTATGTAGTGAATGTCCATGTCAAGGATTATCTAAGCAATGTAACACTCTTGTAACTATGCCCTACTTTTGTTTTGTGAACTGGCCGAACCTCTTGTTATCGTGAACTATGAAATCTTTTTGGAAGAATGTGGGAGTAGGTTTCACGTAACGACCCAGTTTTCAGGTAAGAGCGTGAACGTTAGGGGTGGAAACAAGCCAGACCGGCCTACAGGGGCCTATGATAGGCCGAATGTCAGGCCAGGCTCAGGCCAGACTTTTTTTGCAAACAGGCCAGGCCCAGGCTATTTAAAAAGCTTATATAACCTAAACAAGCCAGGCCTAGACTTTTTTAAAAGCCTATTTAGCTTAACAGGCCGGCCTAGGCCTATATAATTTTATTATTATCATTATTATTATATTTAGAAATTATTATATTTATATTTATTTTAAAACCTAACCCAATATAAAAAAAAACAAAAAAAAAAAAACTAAAAACCTAATCCTAAGTCCTAACCCTAAAAATCCCTCAGACCCAATCCCAAGTTAGAAACTCTCACTCTCGGCCTCCCTCCCTCTCACTTCGTCACTCTCAGCCTCTCACTCTCTCACTCTCAGCCTCTCAGCCTCTCACTCTCTCGGCTCTCACTCCTCCCTCCCTCCCTCTCACTTCGTCACTCACTCACTCCCTCTCTCCCTCTCGCTCCGTCACCGACTCGCCGACTCCGTCGCCGTCTTCCATCACCGTCTCCTTCTTCGTCTTCGTCTCCGTCCAGGTAAGCATTTTCGGTTTGAGATCTTGTTAGTAGATCTTAGATCTTAATAGCTTCTTATTAGTTGCAATGTTCACTGTTGGTTTAAGCTTTTTTTTTTTTGTTGAATGTTCACTGTTGGTTTGAGATCTTCTTTTTTAAAAGCCTATTTTGGTTTAAGCATTTTTTTTTGTTGAATGTTCACTGTTGGTTTGAGATCTTCTTTTTTAAAAGCTTATTTTGGTTTAAGCATTTTTTTTTTAATGTCCACTGTTGGTTTGAGATCTTCTTTTTTAAAAGCCTATTTTGGTTTAAGCATTTTTTTTTGTTGAATGTTCACTGTTGAGTAGCAACTCACATCTTCGCTAAATGTGCACCTCTTCATTCTTCTGGAAAGGTTCCGTTGATGATGAGCTGTTACTAAATGTGCACCTTACTAAATGATGGAGAAGTCGGTTCGGGATCTTAGCAGAAGTGAGGTTTTTGGAACCTGAAAAAGTGAGAAATTGAGGGAATGCAACAGAGTATTATTCGTCTTTTTTTTTTAACACAACACCAAATGCAGAATTGATTCGTCTTTTTTTAATCAGGACTGTTGTTTCTATTTGGCAACATGTTGTTTGTTGTAGTCTTATTTTAATTGCTCCAATTTATTTTTATTGCTCCAATTTATTTGGCAGCATGTTGTTTGTTGACTGTTGTAGACTTATTTTTATTGCTCCTGTAATTTTATTGCTCTAATTTGTTCGGCAACATGTTGTTAGTAATATTATTGTTAGACAGGCCAAAGTTTTAGAATTATGTAGGCTTTTAAGTAGACAGGCCGACCTATTTAATACTAGGCCTTCTGGCCTATTTAAGAATTTCAGATTATGCAGGCCTGTTAACCAGGCTTATAGGCCAGGCCAGGTCTTGTAACAGGCCAGGCCTAGGCTCGAAAAAAATGATTTACATAGGCTAATAGGCTAGACCAGGCTTGAATAATTTATATAGGTCGGGCCTGGTTAAGGCCAAAGTCTGGCCTGGCCTGTTTCCACCCCTAGTGAACGTGCACCCACATCGTTTTATATAAAAAAAAATGGCCACATTTTTGGCAACTTTTTAATTTAATACTGATCATTTTCGGATGTCGAAAATCGGGGCGTTACACACACCAGCTGCTACGACGTGCGAAGTAGCGCCAAATAATCACTCTAAGAAGTAACTTCGGAGAGTCTGACATTGAAAAAAAAGAATAAGGGTACCTGGCAAAAGTATCCCAAACGTCAGGGACCTGAGACATAATTAAGCCAAAAAATTATAATGACATATTGTATAGCTGTTATGGTAGAGGAATAATCATTTCACATGGTATGAATGAGTGTGCTAAATTTAAGCCAAGCTGATGGCAATGGACACCAAATTGGAAAAGGAAGTGTAATAATAAATTTTCATTTCGAAAGCTAAAGGCTAACATTTTAGTAGTGTAACGGATGAGTACGCTATGTGATGACATGCAGTAAAATAGAGAAAACATGAATATGCTTTTTTGAATGTGAATAAGTTGAGTTATTTTAATTATTTGAGTTCGATTTGAAAATAATATATATTTTTAAAAATTATTCTAATAATTAATTTTGGGCTTTTAAATAATGTTGAGGAAAATATGTGTAATTACCAATAGGGGGTAAATAATTAATTGTTATTGGAATTCGGTATTAAAAATTTATATGTGCTTTTATCAACGATTCCAAATATTTGAGTGATATATATATATATATATATATATATATATATATATATATAATTACCTTTATAATTCAAAAAATTATATGGATAGGGATATAATTAATGATGATAAATGTATATTAATATTATATGAATATAAATAAATGTTCAATCTTCGATACCAAATTAGAGCATCTTATAGAGATTATAATTAAGAGATTAATGAGTATATACTGACGGCGTAAAGTTTTTTACACCATCAGTCCATCATCTACCATTCATTTATATTACTTTAATCCAAAAGTCAACGACCACAAACGAATGAATGATGGATGATGCACTGATGATGTAAAAAACATTTACACTGTCGGTGCATTCTCTATTTCCTCTATAATTATATGGATATAAAAAGATACCAAGTCTATTTTTTTTTTAATATTATGGCTCAATATTGTGTCATTGCAAATTTATACAATTTTACTGTGTCTCAAATTACAACCATTGTGAAATAAAAATAGAAAAATAGATCTAAATGGTCTAAAAGTGGAATCCGTAAATATATCATTAAAAAGTTTAATTTTTTATTCAACTATGTTTTCAAATAGTTGCTTGTTCTTCTAAGCACACGTTTCTTTTTCATCAGATTGCAACCTGAAATAGTGTAAATAACAAATAATGGTTAGGTGTGACATATCGATAGTGACCGTTTAAATTTTAATGTACTATACCTAATCTTTTTTCTTTTTTAGGTACTACATCTTTAGCTTCGGTAGTAAAAACTTTGGGATAAATGAAAAATTATAAAAATTTGGAATGTTTAAGAAAAAATTACCTCACCATGTTACTTCATTCTTGTCTTCTCTTCTTATATCTACCATGAGACTACATATATGATGAAAGAATATAACTGCAAATGCAATCGCGACCGATTGTCTATCACTACATATATTCATATGACATTTTGGAGTAAATATTACAATTTAATTTTGCAGCTATAAAATAACAGCCAAAAATTGCATGCTAAACATATGAGACCATTGAAAAGCAAATATATCAACTCTATTGGGAGTGTAAAAAGCATGTGAGAAATGAAAGATTATAAAATTGGGATATTGAGAAGAAATTTCACTTAGCTACTACATTCCAAACCTTGTTTTAACCTTATATAATGTTATATGATAAATATTAACGTAATACTTTTTTTTTAAAAAAAAAACATATATGAATAAAAGGGAGAAGATTGAACAAACTGACCATTGCAAAGCAATCGTGTTGATCAGAAGTTGAACTACAGCAATGATAAATCACATCAGGTGAGTCATGTTTATATAGATTGGGAAAATAGAAAAATTGATATTAATTATAATTTTTTTATGCGAATTAAATAAAAAAAAATAGTATAACCGCACATTTAGTACATAGGAGACGTTAATATATAGGAGACGTTATATGGGAGGTTATTTACTTTGAATTTCTCATTAATATATAGGAGACGTTGCAACTATTGAAGTATTATATTGTATATAGGGAATCATTTTACTAAATAATTCATGGTAACATTAAATTCATTTTGTTATACCCAATTTTTTTATTTACTTATTTGTAGGTTTTAATTTCGTTTTTTATTTTTAAAAGGAGTCAATTTAATCTTTCCTGACTTGGAGCTCGATTTACAAAGCTGGAAAGGTTCTTGATAAGGGGTTTGCGTTGAAACTTGGTAGTGGGGAGGTTTCATTCTTCTTTGATGCCTGGTTTTCGAACGAACCCTTATGCAATCAGGTCCCTTGGGTCCAGATCCATGACACTGCCCTGCGCGTTAAAGATGTGTTGAGGGACGGGAGTTGGCACCTTCATGAAATAATGACCCTGTTGCCGAATCCTATTAAGCTAGCGGTGGAGGGATTTAATGTCTTGCTTGATGATTCAATCCCAGACTGCATTTCTTGGTTGGGAAATATGGATGGTGTATACACAACTAAATCGGCTTACATATGGCTTATGGATTTAGATTCCAGTAATGAGCATCATAAGTCGTGGTCTTGGCTTTGGAAAATGGCGGTGCCTCAAAAAATTATCATGTTCTTATGGCTTGTTTGCATGGCAGCCCTCCCTACTAATTCTCTTCGCTTTCAGCGCCATGCGGCGCATTCGGCTTTGTGTTCTCGGTGTCAAATGGGGACGGAGAGCATTCTCCATTGCCTTCGGGACTGTAGTAAGGCTTCTATTGTTTGGAACAAGTTTGGCTTTGTGGGTTTGGTTGATTTTTGGAACCAAGGGGATCTGTATCTGTGGGTCTTCGAAAGTGTCAAGGCTCACCCCATCCAATTTGCTGTCATCGCGTGGTGCATTTGGAAGGACAGGTGCAGGGAGTGCATTGAGAATAGGACGATGACTATCCTCCAAATTCAATCTAGTATTAATATGTTGTTGCTGGACTTACAATTTTGCTTCCCCAAAAAACCTGAGCGGAGGATTGACACATGCTATATTTCTTGGACGCCCCCTACAGGAACAAGTATAGCTTTGAACGTGGATGGGAGTGCGTTTGGGAATCCAGGTAGAGCAGGCTATGGAGGGGTCATTCGCAACAATATGGGAGAGTGGCTTGGTGGTTTTGCTGGTCACTATGGGATTTCCAACAACATTCACATGGAGCTCCTTGCTGTTATGCTTGGCTTGCAGTTTGCGTGGGACCAGGGATTCAGAGAGGTTACTTGCTGGTCAGATTGCTTGGAAGCTTTATCTCTAGTTAAAAGTGGTTGCTCATCTTTTCACAGATATGCTACGGTGGTTGCCAAGATAAGTTCGCTGGTGCGGAGGAATTGGCGGGTTTCTTTCAAACATACCTTAAGGGAGGGTAATTATTGTGCTGATTTTCTAGCTAAACTTGGTGCTTCCATGGTGGATAGTTTTACTGTCATGATTAATCCTCCTACTGGTTTAGGTTCTATTTTGCTAGCGGATGCTATGGGTATTCGTTTCCCTAGGCCTTAGTTTTTGTTTTATTTCCCTCTATACCAAAAAAAATAATTTAATATTTCCTATTCTTAATACTTGTCAATTTCATCAATCTATTATGATGATGTTAAATTTTCATTTTATTTGTCTTTCAGTGTTTTTCCATTAATATTTGAATTTTTATTTTGTCTTTATTTTTAATACCCTATACCATTTTTCAATGATAACTAATTACTTCTTTTTACTAATCCTTTAATTTACTTAATATTTTTTTAGATTATTAATTTTTATTAATAGATGTGAAAACTAAAAAAAAAATACGGAGAAAGTTATCACCAATCATGTTAGTGCATGTGTTTGTCTTATCATTGAAATGGGCTAGGCTATTGGGCCAAAATGCAAAGATGTTGGCTCAAATGTAAATGGACTAGGCGTAAGATTCATGGCTTAATGGGTGTGCTTATCATATAATTTTTTTTAGCATTTGATTTAACATTATATTTTTAAGTTGAGTTTTAAATGGGAGCATTAAAAGATTATGTGCAGTGGAAAATACTATATATATAGAGAGAGATAAATAGATAGATAATTTTAAAAAACTTTCAGCATAATAGTACTTATTAATAAAAAAATATTTAAATGCAAACAATAAATAAGTTCATTAATGAGATTTATATTTCTAAATTCATTAAGCCCATACATGTTACACTTACCCAACAAATTGTAGGTAAATCAACCATTCAGTTAACACATTGTGCACTCAAATACCAAAAATATTTTATGTTTTTTGCAACTTTCAAACAAATATAAAAAAAAATGAAAACTCAACTTTTCTTTGTTCTCATCCTCTACTTTTTTTTCTCTCAAACAAAATAACAACAAAATCTACTTATTTTCTTAACTTATTCTTTCTTCCTATTTTACACTCTGTTTGTTTTGAATGATTTTGGAGGATGAAAAATTGGGAGGAGAGAAAACAAGTTTTTCTCCTTGTTTGGTACATGAGAGAAATTGAGGGGGAGAGAAAATGAGGTGGGTCCCACCAGAAATTTTTTTTCTCCCCTATACGTGAGAGAGAATGGGAGGAAAATGAATTTTGACATGTAAAATTATCCTATCCTTCATTTATTCACTTTACTTATGTTTTTTTTAATTGGAAAAAAATAATGCTTTGTTTTTTGCGTTAAAAAATTGTTTTTTTTTAATATTTTGGACTTAGAATTTTTATCATGTAGTAAAAAATTGAAGTAAAAAAAATCTTTAGCTATATTAAATATATATACATGTGAAAGATAAAAAAATATTATTTATATTGTGTAAAACAATGGTATAGTTGTTTTTTTGACAATTTTTTTCTTTTCTCTCTTCCTTTTTTCTCTCCAACAAAACAAAGGAAAGAAAATTCAACTTTTCTCTCTTTTCCATTCCTTCTCATTTTCTCTCATGCCAAACAATCACAAAATCTATTTATTTTCTCATCATAATCTCTCTTTTCTATTTTTTTTTTATTTTTTTCATGCAATCAAACAAAACATTAAGTTGTGGTAATTGCTTTGACTCACTGAAACCCGTCACAAGAGAGGAGTACAATTTAAAAGGAAAAAAACTTGGCCAAAAAACTTACACTGTGAATTTGGTCAGTATGTCTCAGTCATGGGTGCACGTGTCCACCACTAAAGCCCCAACAGAAACGCCACGTGCCGGTCACCCCAAAGCCAGTTTCCACGCTGGCCAAAATTCCCACCGCTAAGTCCACAACTCCCCTCTCACCCAGCAACCGGTAGAAGCAGTCGATCTAGCCACGTAACAAGTAGACCCCACCATCACTACGCTTTTACGAACCCGAAAACCTCAGCCAAGAGGTTTGTGGATGAGAATAAAGATAAAATTTCCGGAAAATAAAGTGAATTTTTTTTAGGAAAAGTGCAAAAGTAAGCATCAGCACCACTAACCAATAATTTAAAGCCACTTGTCACGTTTCCATAAGCCAACGCTTCTCGGTCTCAAATAAACTCGACGCTTTAATTTTCAGAAAATAATTAAAAAATTAAAATCCACACGAAATTATAGTGGCTGAGATTGCTCCTCTCGCAGTTCCTTCTAGTTCTTCACTTCAGTTCGGTTCAGCCTAACCTCTCTTCTCTTCTCTTCTCTTCTGGTTTCGTTTCACTACGCATTTTTTCTTCTCTAGCTTCTTCGATTCGGATTTTTCATTTTTTGATTTTCCGATCTCCGTTTTGTCATTGCCGGAAATGAGCCATCCGGCGAGTGTCCGGTGAACTCGCCTGCATCATCCTTCTCTTTAATCTTCAATGTCTTTATTCCGAGGTATTCTATTTTCCTTTCGTTCTGTTTTTATTTCCCCGATAAAATTCAACCGCCGCCAAAGCTATGAACCGATGTACCGATAAATTGTCGTATGCAGTTCAAATCAGTAAGTTATGAAGTGAATGATAGAAATGGTTTTTGTGCTGATTCTACTTTCAATCTCTATTTTGATTTTTCGTGTTTTCGCGTTTGAAAAGGTTATGAAGCAGTGAAGTTCGTTTTGGTGAGGATTCTGATTAAGGAATTTTGTTTTATTCATTCGGAGAAGCATCATCTCTCTCCGTTACGGTTGTATTAGTAATATATTTATACTTATTTATTATGTATTTAACTAGTTATTAATTTTACCATGTGAATTAGAATGAAGGTTCTATTACTACTGTTCTCGCTATGTTGCTTTTGCAGTAGTAGCATCATCATCATCACTGTACCATAAGATTACGGTTACTGTCACTCTCACCACGACGGCTTTACTATTACTATTCACTGTATTGCGTGTCAGCAAGAATGATCGGAGGTATTCGTTGTATCCGCTTCTCGTCAGGGAAGATCTGAAGCAGCGCTAGCTAGCTAGCTGCTCAGGTCCTGTGATGGATGCATACTCCTCCGGTGGCGAAGAAGTGGTTGTTAAGGTTAGTTGTCTGCTGTCATGATAGGTTGACAAGTTTGTACACGATAGGTAGCTCAGTTGATAGAGTTGCGGGACATAAAGTGCTAGCACCTGAGCTGGATCCCTGGTAGCTGCACAAATTTCCGCCTTCTCTCGCATTAAAAAAAACTGTCTTTCGAAAAAAAAGATTGGAAAGTTTGTTGAAATGATATTCATTCTAGTGCATTACCATTTCAGTCTCTAGAATTAAATTGAAAATCATCATATTAGTCCTTGAGAATGTAATGTCATTTAAATAGTTCTATATAATGTAAAAATTTCAGGAAATGGTAATGATGTTTACAAATATAGAACTATAAATGGAAATCGTTCCATAAATTGTAAATACTTCTGCTTATAATGTTACATTTATGGAACTATACCCATCAAACTGCTTATAGTGTAAATAGTTCCTAAAATTATAAATAGTTGTAACTTCTGCTTATAATTTTAGAAACTAATAGTAAATTAGTAATGATGTTTACAATTTCTAGTACTAAAATGGTAATTTCCTAAAACTACGGAGTAATATGATGGGTACTTACAACTTTAGGCAAAGAAGCATTGATATACGACAGTACACAGACATGGCACGACACAGCTATGGTATATATTTATATAATTAATATATAAGATTAAAATAAAAGCAAAAAATCTTATATAAAAGGAGATGATTAATGTTTTAAAAGTTAGCTCCAGTCATTGTAAACATAATAAACTGCTAAAATTTTTTTTAATCTAATTATCTTGATATTTTCATCTGTAGTTGTAAAAAATTCAAAAAAGAAATATAAAATGTTGTAAATATAGTGAGGATTGTTCGAAAGTGTCCAACGCTAATAGGTGTTTGAAACGGACATGATACATGCATTGTGAGTGTTGTGAAGTGGTCATGCTTCCGTGACTTTAGGGACCGAAATGGTCATTTACTGTTAAGGTTACTATTTTTATCTAAGTTGTTAGGTGGAAATTGCAGGCACGAAAACCATATACAATCACAAAGCAAAGAGAACGATGGACAGAGGAGGAACATAATAGGTTTCTAGAAGCTTTGAAGCTTCATGGAAGAGCATGGCAGCGCATAGAAGGTAAGAGTTTGTTCATCATTAATACTGGAGTTCATCTCTTGTTCATTTCTTCAAATGAAATTCATTTGGGATTGCTAACTTATAGTGATATCCAAACTCATTCTTTTGAAATGTCCTATTAAAAATGACATGAACTGTTCTGTATATTTGATTATCTCTTAATTGGAACTGTCTTTTTGTTTTTTCCCCATGGTCTGGTCTGGCCTGGCCCTCTTTTTTTGCTTTTTTACTTCTTCTGTGCAGAGCATATAGGAACTAAGACTGCCGTGCAAATCAGGAGCCATGCGCAGAAGTTTTTTACAAAGGTTGATGGGTACCTTCTCATCTTTGCTTATATGTTTCTACTTTTTTATCATTTTATTTGAACTTAATATGCTTTAATTTGACTTGCTTTTATCAGTTTCATATCTTGTATGATTCACTTTAATCAATATAAAATCCCTTACTTGAATCATGTTTGTTCTGTATCCCCATTGGTGGACTTCAAACTATACATGGATCTTAAGTTGAAAAAAAAGATATATAAGCATAACTAAATGGCCAACTTCCTGATGATATTCAAATGTCATGGAAATAGCAGTCTTTCTTCAAAATTAAATCGTACGATGTTTTTGTTGTGAAGCCAGCAGTGGAAGGGCTTGTTAGGCTGATTCGAAATGATGATAATTCACACGAGATATTAAAAAAATAAACAAATTCTTAAAGGGAATGGAAATCCAACACAAATGCTACAAAAATGAAGAAAAGTATGTCTATTGCTTGGAAATAACATTATTATGCTGTTTATGTTATCACAATTGATGTTATCTTTAGCATAGATGGTTTTTTTTCTTCTGTCCTTTCATCAGCCATCGGCCATATCTCAAACTCTCAGATTGACTAAGCCCCTAAATGAACAAATTCCAAGCTAAATGTGACTCCAAAACTCCTCTGGTCTAATTTGAACAAAGGGAACCGCATTAGCTATGCTCAAAGTCTCAAACTGCTTGGGCTTGACCTTGCAATCCCAAATAGTATACCCTAAGCAGATGCATACTTTAACATGCACCAACACAATATTTTTTCTCTAGCACTAGCTTCTGACTCAATCAACAAGTGCTTCCCACTTTATTATGGAGCTGGTGAATGGAGGTCCCTTGGGAGTTAAGTTGCAGCCTGTGTCAAGGCAATAATTCTTTTCCTTTGTTGTTCATTTTAATTTTAATTATAGAAAGTATAAACATTTATTAGGCTAGCCTTTGGGTTCTAGAAGCAGTGAGGTTTTGGTATTAATCATAATTCACAATGATCTAACATAGGTGTTCTATGTGACAGTATTACACTAATACCTTCTATTGGGATTTCTGAGTTGAGCTCTCTTGGAGTAAAAATAAATGGTGTTTTTCAGTTGTGCTGTGCATGTGACAGCTTCAAGAGGGTTTTAAAGTTTCAACTTCCTTCCATTGTGAGGTGCTGTAGTCGACATGGGGTATTGTGGGAAGGGGGCCTGATGTTTGAGTAGCGCTGCATGTGAGGACAAACTAAAAGTCACCATTCTTTGCGTCTTGAGGTTTAGAAAAATTATAAGTGGTAATACTTTTGCTTGGATTCTGTGTTTGAGTGAGAAAATGTTGCTGTGTGAATGGATGTATTGTGGTCTTGGGTCTGCAAGAGATATTCTTGAAGATATTAGAATTGGTTTATCAAATTAGTAGATTTATATGCGAAGTCGTGGATCTAGGCCCTGAAGCTCAATGCACATAAAATTTGTTGTGTAGGTTTGGTTGTTTGCTTGATTTCCATATGTGAGTTTTCTTTTACCTAACAACTGATACTAGAGCTATAGAGCAGGTTGATATCACCTCTTTGTAGTTTCTTGGGGCAAAGATGCTTGGTTTTGGAAATAGTAAATTTGAGGTGAAGTTATTTAATGGCAAGAAATTTTTTAGACTGTGATAGATTACTGTGAAGGATATTCTAGTGCAAGAGCCACTGGTTAAGGCTTTGAATTGGAAAAAAAAAAGAAGTCTAACTAGATGGAAGATGGTGTAGACATTAGAGATAATATGAATTGCTTTATTTATTAGACAATCATCTACCAGTATTTTGGATGAAGTTGAAGATAGGGATAAAGCATTGTTGTCGTCGTCATGTCTTCCACGTTCCCATAAAAATTTGGAGACCACATTCTTGTTTGGTAGAATACTTAAGGTAGGCAATGTGATTGTTGTGTTATTGGAGAATGAAAAATTAGAGAAGCGTTGTGTTTCCTCAATGGTAGAGTTTTCGGTTGCTAGATCAGTAGATCTTATTGTCATAGGAATGTGTTTCGTAGTATCTTATTGTGATAGGACTTAGGAGTGTTTACAATTTCTGGGGGTAGAATTCATGATGAGTTTCTATGTCAAGGCCAAATTTCAAAAATGATTACTTTCATTTTCATGAGATGGTTTACATTAAATTTAATTGCAAGAAGTTGAAAGAATTTGAGAAAAGCAAAGAAAAAGGAAACCAAAAGTAGGGAAAGGCTTATAATTATCTTCTGTCTATGCTATTTAATTCATAGTTTATAGTACACTCTTCCAATATTAATAAAATCCAACGATTATTCTAAAGCCTAGTGTGTTTACACTGTTATTTTGAGGAGGACCAAAAGTAGTAGTATAATCGTTGGAGGAATTGAATAAGATAATGCCAAATAATGCTCCGAATGGCTTACTTCCTATGAGGGACATATAGCACTAGGTTGACCTTGCTCCTAGGGTCATTTTGCCTAGTGTGCCTCACTTAAGGATGAACTCAAAGGAGAGTGAAATTTTGGAAGAACGGGTGATGGACTGATGGCGTTTATGGGCAAGGAGAGGTTTCTAGTTAGCTCCTAAAATAAACTGCTACAGTGCATAATATGTATGCTCAATACTAGATCCTGCACATGTTCAATGACAATGCTTATGTCGTCATTGTCATGGGCTTACGAGATTTGTTGGGTATATCTGAATTTTTAATGTGTTATATGCGTGCGTGTGTGTGTGTGTGTATAGATCATTTTTTGAAGCACGTGCCATGTGACTCAACCAAGTGTGTTGTGTCATTGTGACTAATGCAACGCGTGGCATCAGCAGCAATGACACAACCCACCTAGTTGTGCCACATGGCATGAGGGTCATTCCTATCCCCTCACAGCCAGAACTTCCCTTTCCCACCCAACAACCCCATCTACCCCACTTTGAACCCAATTAAAATCCCTAAACCACCACCACCACCCCTCTGCACACTATATATATCCCTTCCTACCCCATATTACCCATTACTTTCTCACTTCAAACTCTCATCTCCATTGCATCATTATATCTTCAAATTCTTTGAGGTAGTTATTTTCTTTTTAGATAAAATAGAATAATGGATAAAATGCTGAAACTAAATAGATAAGGGGAAGCGCTGGCCTGGTTGTGGCATGTGCTTCAGTCCCCATTATTTAGTTTTTGTTTGTTTTTTGGATTTGTGCAGCTTTTTCTGCTGAGCAATTGCAGCGTGGCACGCTGGTTGCATCAGCGCAGGTGACACCACACGTGACAGTACGAAAATAATAAAAAATTAGAGGTTGACTTTGATTACCACATTTTGGTATTTAGTTTGGTTGCCTGGCCCATAGGTGGTAAATAGTTTAAAAAAAACCTTATTTTGGTAAAATGCTTGGAAAGAAAACTGCTCTATTTAGGTTAAAAAGCCCATAAGTTGAGAGGAATGATGCAAAGCGTATGGTAATTAGCAAATTCAAACAATTAGCTGACGTTAATTGATTGTAATTGAGGTGGTTTTTTCAGTAAAGGTTTGTGTCTATTTGCGAGTTGGTTTTTGAAAGGATAGAGAGAGAAGGAGAAGGCTTGGAAATCATGAAATACACTTGTGAAAGGGGTCCCGAGCTTTTTCCTTTCCCTCCCTTCTCATCCAAAACCAACTGGCAATCAACCCTCAAGTGTCTTGGACCTTAATTAATGAAGAGTCCTAGTTAGAATGTAGTTTCGACTTTTTATTAGTTAGTTAGGAATCCTAGTTAGTAAATTATGAATCCTTGTCAGTGCTAAACCGCAAAATGCTCATAAGTACCTTTAAAAAAGAGTGGCTCAGTGCACGAGGCTCCCACCTAGTGGGGTCTGGGGATGGTAGATATACATAGCCTTACTCCTGCAAGTAGAGTGCCTGTTTCCTTGATTCAAACCCATGACCTCTTGACCATTAAGCAACAACCTTACCGTTGCGCCAAGGCTCATCCTCTCATAAGTACCTTTTGTTTTATGTTTATTTTATTCATAATCCATATTATTTCTCTCAATAATAATTAAATTAAGAGTTTTCTCATTCCCAGCAAATTTACAATACACTGTTATCGCATTGCATGTTGTGCTAGAGGGTATCCACATTGGTATCAATGGCGACCCAAATTTTTTGAACTAACCTATGACCAAAAAGCACCAAGAATGGATTCATCACTTTTTTGTGGTGGATGCCAACATCAAAATTGTTGTTTTAAGGTGCTTTCGGTCCACAAGGTGTATTCTGCAACCTTGGAATGACTACTCAACTACTCATCCTGTGTTCCTAGTGAAGGTGTATAGTAATAGAAAACTCAACTTCAACTTGAGCTAAAACCGTTAGCATCCTCAACCTGTGACAATTAGGACACTACCAAAAAACTTCCAATTCGACCTTTATCGCTCAAGACCAGCATTCATCAATGACAGACTCAGAATCGACATCTCGCTGTGTCTTGGTTTTTGCTTATTTGGCTGCGATTTCGACGTCATTTGAGTGGGTAGTGCGTCATCTTCCTCCAACTCCATGCTAATGCCCTGTTTCTTCATCCACTTGTTCAATAGTTTCCAAATTCCTGTGATGTCACCCATATTTTCCTTAATACGTTTGATTGGATGTACTGCAATATTTTCCAAACTAGCTGTTCATTCCTCCCTTCATTCTAAAGATTGATGCCTAGTAGCTGCATCCATCTTCGTCCTCAAGATTGATATTTGTTTATGCATCCGTTGTCCTAGAAGGTGTTCAATCCCCTCAATCCCCTCTAAACTCCTCTCGATCTCAAAGATGCTTTACTCTGCTGAACGAAGCTTCATTCCCTGATCGTGAAGCAGATTCCATGACTGCAGGCCTTCTTCAAGAACTTCACCAAATTCTTCATGGCTTCAATTTGCGATTACATCCCCCACTGGTTGGACCAATTGGTCAGGAAAGGAACCCAAATACCAGATTTGAGAAATCGAAGAAAGAGAAAGCAAAAGGACAATTTTATTGAATAATGCTGAATCAAGGACATAACTCTTTTCGAAAGATTTCCCTTTTCACAAGCGAGTCAAAGCTCAGTCCTCGATGCTAACAAATGAGAATAATTCCCATCAACCCTGTTCTCCCCCATCCAAATGAGACCCCCTAAACTAAACTAATTGCTCTAACTGTTTCATACTACTCCCAGCATATACCTCACAAGACTTAACAATTTGTTTATTCAAATTATTTTATTGATCTGTCCAAGTGGTAGACACAGGCAATGAAAGCCGAACAATTTTAAATTTGTTGTGTTCTTGGGTTTCCCTTATTTTTGTTTTTGGGTGGGGTTTCTTGTACCCAACACTATGAACGTAAACTTTATTCATTTGACTCATCTAAGGTTATCTTAGGGCTCTCTGAAACTCTTTGGGCATTAGCAATACATTAATTAGAGGATTATAAAGGTTGGTTGAAATGAAACATAACCAAAGGAAGGTAATTGGACAGTGAGTAAAATATTGTGGTTATTTTGTCTACTCATCGAAATGTATATTTCTGTTACAGATCCAGTTTTGAAATAGAAATTTTCATCAGATTTTGTTTGTAATTTCAAGCCTTAAAAAATTCATTTAGTGAATTGAAATGAGATTTGTTTGCAATTTGATAGCTAGGATTTCCTTGTTAATGATAGAGAGCTTTTAAATTGGACTTATTATGGAAATGGCTTCAGCAGTTACTATGGTAATGGACCGTATTCTGATAAGGTTAGTGAGTTCAAAATTTTTGGAAGATATGGTAGTTGGTCCTCAATATATTGTCATTCACATCACGTAAGGTGTTGTTTAGAAAGCAACAGCAGTAGTAGAAAACAACTTTATGCGTTCATTGATGTGGGTAACTGGAGCTATATTTGTTTCGTGAATTTAAGTGGTCATTCAAGTCTGAAGATGTGAGGCATAGATCTTTTTATTATTTTTTTTATTTCTCTTGTAAATGGATTACCCTAATTGCTCAGTTTGAAGTCTTGGTTGCTGGTTAATTATAGGCTTAATTATGTCACAAGTCCCTGAAGTTTGGGGTACTTTTGTCAAATAACCTTATTCTTTTTTTTTCAATGTTTGACTTCCCGAAGTTACTTCTGGGTTTGTCATATACCCCTACTACCAATTCTAGTCAATTTTATTGACATGTAACATCAGAATCCTAGTCAGACGCAGAAGGTTGGTCATGTGGTGCCGCGTGATGTCACAAGGGCGAAGACGGTCTCTCTCTTCAATCCTTTTTTTTTCTTCTTTTTTTATTTAACTAAAAATAAAAAAATATTAAGTTTTTTAGTTTTTTTATTTAAAGAAAGAAATAAACTTCGCCCACGGGGCATCACGTGCCTTATCTCCTACGTCTTATCAGGATTATGATGTTGCATGTCAGCAAAATTGGCCAGAATTGGTAGTAGGGATATATGACAAATCTAGAAGTAGACTTCGGGGAGTTAGACATTGAAAAAAAGAATAAGGGTATCTAGCAAAAGTACCATAAACTTCAGAGACTTGTGACATAATTAAGCCTTAATTATAATAGAATTATTGGTTTGTAAGATCTCTACAACGTTGGGTAGTTGTTTGAGATGACTTTAGTGATGTTGAAATTTGAAAGGGTATCATGCTACGTGAAATTAGGAGAATTGATCTAGACTTGAAGTCAAAATTGATTCACAGTTGATATTTGTAGTTTAAAACATAGTATGAAAGTATGCATGCTGTGGTGCTCCAAGTTAACTTCTGTCCTTGTGAGGATTAGATTGATTTTTAGGAACATTAGTGTCTGTTATAAACTAGTATGATAGTCAACTATCTAGTTTGCATCGTTGGTGGCTTGAATATAGTTTTCTTTTATTGTATTATGCCTTCCATTGAGAGAAATTTAATGGGTTAGTGACAAGGCATGTCATTGGAGGAATCAAGATGGCTTTCACATGGTTTTCACGATTTAGAAAGGAATATAATAAGGTACCACAAAAGATATTATGGGAGGCTCTGGAATAAAGATGTTTATATTGCCTATATTCGAGCAATCAACAATATCTATGATGAGGTCATAACTAGTGTGAGAACATCCAAGATCCATAAAAGATCTTCCTACAACTGTAGGATTGCATCAAGAGCCAATCTTTAGCTGATTTTTTTTTTAATTTTTACCTTTGTCTTTCTATGTGCTTAATTAATGAGAACATCCAAGGTGCCATGATGACATATTTTTGGTAGACGATATAGTCTTGGTTGAAGAATTGAGAGGTGAAATAAGTAGAAACTTGGAGTTGTGGAGACAAGCTTTAGAAGCACATGACTTTCATTTATGTATAAGTAAGAGGAAATATATGGAATGTAAGTTTAGTTGGAGGCTCATTAATTCAAGGAAGTTGGAGATGTTTAGACAAGCTTTAGAAGCACATGACTTTCATGTTATCATGTATGTTGAAGTAAGTCAAAATATATGGAGTGCAAGCTTGGTTGGAGGCACATCAATTAAAGCTTAAAGGTGAAAATTGGAGTCCATATTAGTATACCACAAATCACATGGTTCAAGTATATTGGGTTCATCATACAAAATGGCAAGGAAATAGTGGGAGATATAAACCATGTGATTCTGGCGAGATAGGTGAAATGGAGGGCTGCGCAGTGTGTTGTTTGCCATCGAAAAGTACCATCAAGCTTAAGATAAAATTTTACTGCACAATTATAAGATCTCCGATGTTTTATGGGAGTGGGATAATAAAGTTGCATTGGATAAATAAGCACATTTGAAACGATAGGATTCATAATGAATGCAATAGAGAGAAAGTTGAGGACTTGAGGTAGCTTGAGAAGACCGGCAGAAATCCGAGCAAGGAGAGTAAAAAAGATGAAAGGTAGTTTCATAACAAGATGTAGAGGGACATTAAGAAAAATTAATGGCGAAACCATTAAGAATGATTTAGATATAAATGATTTTTTTATAGACACGATTTACTATAAAACATCGTGACCATGTTTGGTTCATGTAGCCCTCCCCACCCAAGGAAAGGCTTGAATGTTGTCATTGTTGCAGTTCCAGCCCATGTAATCCATGTGGATAATCCTAGATTACACCATCAAGTGATTTTATTTTTTTCTCCACAACTTGATTGGCATATATTTTTTCACAATGTTTTCTTTTCTTATCTTTCATGAAAGGTGGTGCTTCATTGAAAACCATATAGTTGATTCTGCTATATACGTTTAATACTGAAATGTCTGTAAGAGCTATTTCTATTTTCCAAAAATTATTTGTGAAGTCTATATAAAAATAACGTGTCAATACTCGAATAAGTGCTTTGAATGGTTTTTGGGAAATTTCACTTCCTGAGAATACTATTCAACTTTTGCTTTCAGTTGGAGAAAGAGGCCCTTGTTAAGGGTGTCCCAATTGGACAAGCTCTTGACATAGACATCCCCCCTCCACGGCCCAAGAGAAAACCAAGCAATCCTTATCCTCGGAAGACCAATGTGGGTGCTCCAACATTACACAGTGGAGCAAAGGATGGAAAGCATATTTCGGTTGAATCTTCGCATGTTATACAAGCATTGGACTTGGAAAAAGTACCACTTCCAGAGGTCGATATTTTTATTTTAATTTTATATTTCACTTTTCAAACATTTACTTATTTTTCTCAGTCAAAAATATTCAGCTTTTTCCTTTTTTTATTAGGAACATAATGGAGACGAAAGGCAAACAAATGTGAATGATAATCAGGATGAGAACTGCTTAAAAGTATTTTCTGTTCTTCAGGAGGCACCCTGTTCATCTGTATCTTCAGCAAACAAGAGTTCGATGTCAGTGTCAGCGCCACCGAGAAATTCATGTGCATTAAGGGATATTATATCTTCGGTGAAAGAGGTAATAGCACGAGATGAAACAAACGAGTCTCTTGTTACTATTGAACTTGATAATAGGAAGTTGGAGGTAGATGATGGAAAACAGACTAATGGCACTAGTAAAGACTGCCAGTTGGAGAATCATGATGCTTCGCAAGTGAAATTTGTTCAAAATGAGAAAAAAGATGGTCTTAATTGCGCATTAACAATAGATGGAATGCAAGGCAATCAGAATTACCCTAGACATGTTACTGTTCACGTTGTTGATGGGAACCTTGGAACAAGTACTAAAATTCCATGCCAAGATATGTTGTGTCGGGAATCCATGTTTCAGCCAATAGGAGGGGTTAATGGGCAACCTAATCTTTTCACCAGTTCAGCTGCATCCAACACAGGTGAAAGCCAAAATAACACAGCACCATCTTCTATCCATCAACCACTTTTTCCTTATCCTCCCTTCGCACAACACAATCAAGATGATTGCCAATCATTTCTTCATATGTCCTCCACGTTTTCAAGTCTAACTGTCTCTACCTTGCTGCAAAACCCAGCAGCCCATGCTGCAGCAAGTTTTGCTGCTTCATTTTGGCCCTACGCAAATGCAGAAACTTCAGCAGATTCTCCTGCATGCTCTCAAGGAAGTTTTCCATGTAGACAAATTGGCTCTCCTCCAAATGTGGCAGCTATTGCAGCTGCTACCGTAGCTGCAGCAACTGCATGGTGGGCAGCCCATGGGTTGATTCCTGTGTGTGCTCCTCTCCGTACTGCTTTTGCCTGTCCTACTGCATCAGTGAATGCAGTTTCATCAATGAATAGTGATGAAGCACCTGCACCGAAGACAGAACAAGGGAAGAGTGCTCTACAAAATCCTCCTCTGCAAGATCAGATGCTGGATCCAGAACACTCAGAAGCTCAACAAGCTCAACATTCAGCTTCTAAGCCACCAGTTGTTACTTCATCAGATTCTGAAGAGAATGGAGATGCCAGGTTAAATACTTCATCAAAGGCTACTGATCATGAGATGAACAAAGCAATTTCTGAGAACCTTGATTACGACAAATCAAAGAGTGGAAAACAGGTTGATCGTTCCTCATGCGGTTCCAACACAACCTCTAGCAGTGATGTCGAGACTGATGCATTAGAGAAGGATGAGAAAGGGAAGGAAGAGCCTGAAGCACCTGAACCTGATGCTAACCATTTAACCATGGAATTTAGTAATCGTCGTAGTAGAAGTGTTTTCAACCTTACTGATCCGTGGAAGGAGGTCTCTGAAGAGGTATTATACTCCCTTCGGTCCTATATATAGGTCACATTCTAGAAAGTTTTCTTGGTCCTAATTATAAGTCACTTTATATTTTCTATGCATCATTTATTGCTTTTTCTCTTTTTTGCCCTTATTAAATGTTTTGACTATCTATGTGTTTTTTGTTGTTCATTAATGAGTGCGAAATTTCCAAGAAAAATTAAGGGGGTAAAATTGTAATGTTACAATATATTCTCATAGAATTCATAAAACCAACCACTTTCCTTGGTATGTGTAATTCGGTTAAGTATGCCCTATAATAAGGACCGGAGGGAGTAGTTTCTTTTAATGAAATTTTAATATATAATAATGCTTCCATGTGTTGCTTTTCTTCTCATGCCACTGTTATTATCAGGGGCGACTGGCCTTTCGGGCTCTATTCTCCAGAGAGGTGTTGCCGCAGAGCTTTTCACCGCCGCATGATTTGAAAAATAAGGATCATCAAATTGACAACATTAAGGATAACAAGCAAATCTCAGATGGCAAAGATGAAGACCTCGGCAGCAAGAAATACTGTTCTAATTGTGAAGGGCTGCAGAAAACCCTGCCATTTGTAGAAAATAAGGAGGAGGAGGGACCGCTAACCATAGGGCTTGGACAAGGAAAGCTCAAGACGCGTCGAACAGGCTTTAAGCCTTACAAAAGATGTTCAGTGGAGGCCAAGGAAAACAGGGTTGGAACGATCAACAACCAAGGTGAAGAAAAAGGTTCTAAGAGAATACGCTTGGAAGGGGAGGCTTCAACTTGAGGTTTGTTGTTATGTATGCATGCAATCTCATAATGGCAACCTTTGGTTTTTGCATATCATTTCTTATTCCCCTTCAGTGGTGTACCTATTGTTTATTTCTGATCCTGCAGCTCACGAAACTTGTCGTGTAGATGTGTGTACCATATTACTATATGAACTCTTTTACTATCTTGGATTGATGTTACTGCTGTTTAAAACTTTGCAAAGTTAGATGATTAAGATCCGTTAAGTATTGTTTGAACCTTTGAACATTAAGTAATTTATGATCTTTCATTCAGTCACTTTCCTCCTTTTACTTATATTGCTTTCACATCTATCTAAGAGCTGTCCTCCTCTTTTACAATCTATGCCCCTATTGAACGAAATTTTTCAAACAGGATGTGCTTGTATGATGCGGTGACCAAAATAAATATGATAATGTATAAGGTAAATACTAACAATTGTTCATAGTACATTTGTTAAGAAGTCAAATATAATGGAAAATCATTTGAATATGTATTTTCTTGAATTCGCGAAAGATGGAAATAATGTGCATATATAACTGTAATTTTATTCTATTGATCTTAACGAATACAGCACTTGTTAACAAAACTCACATGGGTTATGGGTGGTGCAAAAGATGATTTCTCCGTAAGAATTAGCCACAGGCTCACAATGCTGGCTACTACATAGAATGCATATGAAGTATACTATTTTCCAAGTGAGCCAGAAAAGCTCAACTGGCCAGCTTTAGAGCTATAGATGATTACATTAATGATGGACTATTGGAAGCACCATTGAAATAAGATAACTGCCCCTCCTAATCTGAAACTCATGTTTGTTCCACACGGCTGTATTACTTTGTTCGTTCTCGAGGTTAATACCTTATAACATTTGATCGAGACAAATTTGGGATAAAAGTCACCTTGGAAAAGTAATGGGATGAGACTTTTAGAAATAAAAAGAATTGGCATGGAGTATGGATAAGCACAGAATCATAAATACTTAAACCACCTAAACCGTCCGTATGGGAATAAGGGAACAAAAGGCATATTCCTCGGAAAAATAATGTGTTAAGACTTAGGCACGTGGTGCCTTGTGTGCGAAGATTCGTTTTTTCTTTAAATTAAAAAACTAAAAAACTTAATATTTTTATATTTTTAGTTAAATAAAAAAAGAAAAAAAAAAGATTGAAGATAGAGGTTGTTTTCGCCCTTGTGACATCACCCGGCACCTCATGACCAACCTCCTGACCAAGATTCTGATGTTACATGCCAGCAAAATAGGTCAGAATTGATAGGAGGAGTATATGACAAACATAGAAGTAATTTCGGAGAGTCATACATTGAAAAAATAAGAATAAGGCTATTTGGCAAAAGTACCTCAAACTTCAGGGACTTATGACATAATTAAGCCTTGAGAGTATATAACAATATAATATCAAATTTATTTAGAATCAATGAGCATAAGTCCTTTAAATGGCTCTTTAAAACGATAATAATATTTTTCACATTTTTTTCATGCAACATTTATATGCTAAAAGCAGAAGTAGAATAATTAATCACTATAGAAACTGACATCGTTACACTATCTTTATTAATTGAAGTAGCTAATTTTATTTATTCAGTGATGTTGAAATTCTCCATGTCTTGTAGAGGCGAACATAGGTAGGAGCATTTGCATAACGTAATCTAATATCTTATGGAGCTGACATATTAATTCAAATGTTAGAGAATTATAAATTGAACCGTAAGGGAAATTATAAAAGTAGCAACTTCACGGCGTGAAAAAATAATTATATACTTAAAAATAAGGTAAAACCTATGTTTTGCTTTTTTAAGTTATTTTGTTTTTTCAGTTTCATCTTTAACATTTTTATTTTAATTTCATCCTAAAAGTAGTTTTTTGTTTTGTTTCAAATGTATCATAAAATTCATTTTTTCATGGTAAAATTTTAAAAAAGTGATGAATGAATTCTGTAATTCTTTTTTATTCTGAACATAATGATATCAAAATTATGAATTTTTGTTAAAAATTAAAAGAGCCACAGATAAAACAAAAACTTATAGAACTGAATTGAAAATAAAAATTAAAAGATGAAACAAAAAAATAAAAATAATTTAAAAGACCAAAACATGGATTTAACATAAAAATAATGTAAAGTTAATAATGAACTTAACTATTAGATGCATGGCAGCTTTTGATAACGCATCTTGGAATCATATCTAGAGATGGGCAAAATACCCATGCCTGCGGGTACCCGCAAAAATACCCGCAACGGGTACCCGTACTATTCCCTTGCGGGTGGGTACGGGTATTGTGATACCCGCCCCGCGGGTACCCGCATATATAAAATAATATTTTATTAATAAATATTATATATATATATATATTAATATTTTTTTATTACTTCGAGAATATATAAATTTTATTTTATTTATATTTCATATTGAATTTTAATGATAAAATTATAATGATAAACATTTATCATATGTATGTAATTATTTATCTTATAATTATTTTTATGTATAATAATTATTACAAAATATATAATTATATAATAAAGTTTAAAACCCGTGGGTACCCGCAGGTACCCGTTACCCGCACTAATACCCGTGAATACCCGCGGGTAGGGGCATGGGTATGCACTACCCACGCCCGTGGCTACCCATGCCCATCCCTAATCATATCATAACCACAATATTCAAAACAGTCGTCATTGTACTCACAAGCTATAATGTAAATAAAAAAATAAAAAAAAATGAATGTTAATGAAAGAAGTGAAAATTATCAATAAGATAAAGAAGAAATTTTGAAGAGGGGAAAATGACTTATACTTACTGTTGGTTGCTACAAGAAAGAGGGAAAAGAAGAGTACCAACACACAAAAAGACTTGAGAGTTTTAGCCATTTTTGTTGCCCACCCGATTCAATCTCCAGGTATTATCTAAATACATTTGGATCCGAGTCGGGTCGCATGCTTGGTTATGGCATGAGTCACCAACATGAGTTTTTTGCATCCACAAAGAATCGAACTCAAGACCTTGTTTAAACGAGATCAAGCCGCTTCCCGCTCGTCCCAACCCATGTTGGTTTTCAGCCATGTTTTTCCTTTTTTGCTTGCTACAAATCTAAAATGATTTGATCACTTTATAAGGTAAGGTAAAATAAAAATTCAACCATTTAGTTCACTTGAACTCAATCATGCATTTTATAGGACTACTTGTATATTACCAAAAACTCTCATCAAATATGTAAATCACTACTACGTGTCTCTTGAGTATGTCAATGCGTTGTGCTTATCTATTAGTCTGGACCACATATGATATGTTAATTCAGGATTAATAAATAATTAACATATTTGATTATGTGTTGGCAATTGAATCACCCAGCAACCAACGAGAGTTAGTTCAAGTGGTGCGATCCTGCTAACTTGAGAACTTGGGAATGAAACCTGAGACTAAGAAGTCTCAGGTTCGATTCCCGGTTAACACATCTCGCTGGGAAAGGCATAGGAATACGACCTCGTGCAGGATTCGTCTCAAGGGATATTAAAGGTGCTCTTGGAGACACCTGTAGTACTAACCAAAGAGTACAAACCAAAAAAAAAAAATAATTGAATCACCCAGCCCAAAGATGCGAATTTAGTGCTTTAAACTTTCTTGTTGCACAATTAGACGCCACTTGCATACTATACTTGGCCGTCTTTCAAGATTCCTTCTTGAGTAATTTGTTTGATTGGTCCCTAACTTTTGTAGCCACCGATCGATTAATTTACTCTTTGAGATTTTCGAAATTGCAAATTGGTCCCTGAGATAGGAACATGTCAGTCATATTAGTCCCTGACATTAATGACTGTTAGTGATCCTGAACATGGACTAACGGAATAGTCAAAACGACGTCGTTTTGGCTAAAAAAAATAAAGACATGTGTGTATCGGTCAAATTAGTCCTTGAGATTGTCAAAATCGGTCGAATTAGTCCTTGACTTTATGAACCATTAACGTCAGGGACTAATATGAATGACGTGTTTCTATCTTGGGGACTAATTTGGAATTTTGATAATCTCAGGGACTAATTTGACTGATACCCACAAAATCAGGAACTAATATGACATATTACTCATTCCTTCTATTCACATGTTTCTTTTACAAAATCCACACCCTCTGTATTTTACACTCATCCTTTTACAATTCAAACTCTCTCCACATACAAAAAAGAGTGCACACATCGATTTCATAGGTCAAGAGAATTGGTCAAGAGAACGTAGTGATGAGCTCTGCTAGGGTTTTATCGAATGAACGTGAACGTGATGGGCCATCAGTAGAGGAGGATGATCTCAAGAGACGTAGCGTAAAAAAGGTCAAAGTGGGTGATGATTCAATAGATACTAACATGGAGGAGAACCTAATTCATGAAAATGATGTTGATGATGTGCCTAAGGCTTCTTCGTGCTCATACAGGGACTCTCTTCTTAAGAATGCAGGCATTGACATTGCATGGGATGTGTATGAAGGAGAAGATGATGATTTACCTGAAAATAGATGGTATAAGGGCGAGTCAGAGGAAACAAATGATGACAACTTCAACCCTTGCTCAGAAATAACCGTCTCAAAAGAAGAATTTGAAGAGTGGTGCAAACCGTGGAGGAATGCGCTCATAGTAAATGTCCTGGGAAAAAGAATAAACTTCAAAATTCTGGAAAACAAGCTGAATAGAAGCTGGGCCAAGGCGGGTGCTATTAAGATCATTGAAATGCCAAAAGGATATTTTCTAGTCCAATTCTCGGCTGAGGATGATTACAGGCGTGCTCTCTTTGAAGGACCTTGGAAAGTTGCTGATCACTATCTCATAGTCCAGCAATATAGACCTCTTTTCCTCCAAGGGGAACATCTGAATAGGAAGGTTGCGGTTTGGGTTAGGCTCCCAAACATTGATATGGAATTCTACAATCCGGGTTTCTTGAGGAAAGTGGGGTCTAAAATCGGAACCATGCTCAAGATTGATCATACAACCTCCATCCATTCAAAAGGAAGGTTCGCAAGGATTTGTGTTGAGATAGACTTAATGAAGAAAATTGTGCCTAGAGTTAAAGTCTTTGGAATGAAGATTAACCTTGAGTATGAGGGCTTACATCTAATTTGTTTCAATTGCGGAAGGTATGGTCATAAGTTTGACTCCTTCCATGAGAGAAGCAAGTCGTCGGATCTATCAAAGTCCACTGTTTCCGGTGACAGCCCGGTGTCGGAAACGGCTACAAACGGAAACGGTTCGATCGTAAAAGACAAAGAGGAAACTTCGTTGAAGATTGGGACTGAGTTTTCGGAAGATTCTCAATCAATGAGTGGTAACGGTTTAGCCATTAATAAGGATATCTCTTCGGAATCATCCCACTTCGGGCCGTGGATGCTTGTGCGCAGATCACCAATTATTAAGGGTAGAGGATCTTCTAATTTAAAAGAAAATAAAAAGGGTATTGTGGTAGGATCACGTTTTGCATCTCTAAATGATGAGGCTGGAACTGATGAAGAAGAAAAGGGTAAGGCACGTGAGAAAGTGGCAAAGGCAACTAATGGATCATATAAAGAAGAGGCAAGTGGCCCAGCAAATAAAAAAACTAAAATTAGAAACCCCTTGACTGGAAAAAATCCCCAGAACAAGCCCAAGCAACTTTCTAAAGGGCCCAGTAACTTAATTAAAAATCAAGCAGACCCCCCCAAGCCCATTTCTTCTATTGAAGTGCAAGAAGACCCTTTGGTGGCAAAAGAAAATCCAATTCGGCACAGCAACAAAAGTGACAACGTGATTCTCCACAAGATGAGAATACTCCAAAAGCAAGGAGTCTCTGGACTAGAAAACATGTGTACACAAGTTCTTCTCCCAAATGCAGAAACGGTGGACTTTGCCCTTCTCAACAGAGGTTCGAATACGGTAATCAATCCGGTTTCAGTTCCACCAGATAAAATTCCAGCCAGCAAAAATCAAAGCATCATGGAAATAGATACTGACTCAGCCTCTGACTCTGTTAAAGGTATGTGCAGCGATGTGAATACATCTGAAGTTTTGGACCTTGAAGGCCAAACACCTTCCATGACTCAATGATTATTTTATCTTGGAATGTTAGAGGAGCAGTGGGTAGCTCCTTTGGTCGCTTTTTCCGTAGTTTGATAATGTTGCAGAAACCTGATATTGTTATTGTGCAAGAGCCTAGATGTAATGGCCTTAAAGCCCGTAGGATCATAAGGAAGTTGGGTTTTAGGAATTCAGTGATTAGTGATGCTATTGGTTACTCTGGGGGTATCTGGATTCTTTGGAATAATGACTCTATTTCGTTGAGCTTGATTAGGAATGAAAGACAGCTAGTTCATGTTGAGGTTAATGTTGACAATTCCAGACCTTGGTTTCTCACAGCAGTGTATGCAAGCCCTCGGGAAGAAGAAAGAAGCTTTCTCTGGAACTCTCTCTATGAAATTAACCAACACTTGATCGGAGAATGGCTTCTAATTGGGGACTTTAATGATATCTCAAGTGGTAACGAGAAAAAAGGAGGAGCGCCCATTGATATTCAGAGATGTCGTACTTTTGTTGATAGAATAAATATGTGCAACCTCATAGATATGGGTCAGATTGGCGGGCTCTACACCTGGAGGGGTCCTCTCCGTGCGGGTTATGAGCGCGTCTTCAAAAGACTGGATAGAGGTTTGTGCAATGCGGATTGGAGGATCAGGTTTCCGGATGCAACCATCAAAGTCCTTCCTCGCTCACATTCAGATCATCATCCCCTATGTCTCAACTTGGAATCTCCTAATGGTAACAGGTTTGACAGACCTTTTCGTTTTTGTGCTATGTGGATTAATCATGCTGATTTTGAGAATTTTATGCATAACAATTGGAGAAAAGACTCTCTTTTAATTGAGGCCATTAGCTTTATAATACCTAAATTAAAAGAGTGGAATGAAACTATTTTTGGGAATGTGTTCCATCGTAAAAAGGAACTCATGGCCAGAATTAGGGGCATCCAAACTTCTCCTCATTATTTCTCAAACCGTTTTTTACAAAATTTAGAAATTGATCTTAGAAATCAGCTTGATATTACACTAAAGCATGAAGAAACTTTATGGTTTCAAAAATCTAGAAAGGATTGGATCTAGGGTGGTGATAGAAATACAAAATATTACCACTCTCGAACAATTTCTAGATGGAGAAAAAATAGAATTTTGTCTCTGCAGGATGAAACAGGTGAATGGAGCTTTGATGACAATGCTAACAAAAATAGAGTTAAAAGCTTTTTTATTAACCTGTACACTGATGATTGTCCTTCTAGACCTGATCTTATTTGCAGGTTCTCATATCCTTCTAGTAACCTCGATTACAACAGCCTTGAGCTCCCTGTAACGCCTCTAGAAATAAAGAAAGCTTTGTTTGCAGTGGGATCCCTAAAATCCCCCGGAGAAGACGGTTTTCCTGCTATTTTCTTTAAACATAATTGGCATATTTTACATAACAATTTTAGTGATTTTATTCAGATGGCGTGGGAGAACATTGAAGCTATTCGTGCAATAAATTCTACTCTTATTGTTCTTATTCCCAAAGTGGATGTGCCCCAAAACGCTACCCAATTTCGGCCAATCGCCCTGTGCAATGTTGTCTATAAATGTATCACTAAAATCATTGCTAACTGTCTCAAACCTTTCATGAATGATTGGATTTCTCCTCAACAGGTTGGATTCATTCCGGGAAGAAATATTCAAGATAACATTGTTATAGCCCAGGAGCTGGTCCATTCCATGAGGAAAATGAAAGGAAAGAAGAGTTTTATGTCGATTAAATTCGACCTTGAAAAAGCTTATGATAGAATTTCTTGGGATTTTATCAGAAAATGCCTCAATGAATTAAAGCTGACTGCTATGTTGATTGAGCTTATTATGAATTGCATCACTACTACTTCATACAATTTACTTTGGAACGGGGAAAAAACAGAATCTTTCAGGCCTACTAGAGGAATTAGGCAAGGAGATCCGTTATCTCCTTTCCTCTTCGTTATTTGTATGGATAAGCTAACTCACATGATAATGGATTCTGTTAGTGGTGGAAATTGGAATCCCATTCGTGCAGGTAGACAAGGTCCTTTTATTTCACATATTATGTTTGCTGATGATTTACTTGTTTTTGCAGAGGCGTCTACATAACAGTTTGGGAGAATCATGGAATGCTTGGAGCAATTCGGCCTTAGCTCGGGACATAAAATTAATGAATCTAAAACTTCCATTTTTTTCTCCTCTAATGTAGACAGGTCGGTGGCGAGCGATATTGTTAACAGGAGTGGTTTTAAATGGAGCAAAGGCCTTGGTTCGTATTTGGGATCAATTGATCATGGTAGTAGAAGGAAGAAGGACAATTTCAAGCATATTATTGAGAAAATGAACAGTAAGCTTGCGGGTTGGAAATCAAGCTGCCTTTCTCTTGCTGGAAGAACTCTGCTGGCCAAAAGTGTGTTGGGATCTCTCGCTAATCATTCTATGCAACACAATAGGCTTCCTGTTTCGGTTTGTAAAGAAATAGAGAAAGCTCAACGGAACTTTGTCTGGGGCTCTACTCATCAGCAACGTAAAGCACATCTTTTGAGTTGGGATAATCTCTGCCTTCCTAAATCTCATGGTGGATTGGGTTTCAAACGCATTTCGACTTTCAACGATGCTTTTATCATGAAACTTGGATGGGGTATTCTGACGAAACCTGACGCTCTTTGGGTTCAAGTTCTTAAGGGTATATATGCTAGAGGAAGGGATCTAATGAAGACAGCATATAGTGTCGTTCATGACTCCCCTTTATGGAAACGTCTTGTGAAGCTTTGGCCAACGCTTCTTAATAACCTTGAATTTAGGTTAGGTAATGGGAAAGGTACTTGGTTTTGGAAAGACAGGTGGCTGGAGGAAAACATCATTCTGAAGGATTATGCTCTTCTCCACATTGATTTGGCCAATGACATAACTTTGGTAGCTGATATGATTGATAATGAAGGAAATTGGGACTATCCCAAGCTCCAGAGTTTACTGCACAGCATGATAGTGGATAAAATAAGAATTATACCACCTCCTCAACCAGATTTAGGTGAAGATGAAATAGCATGGAGCTTAAATGACAATGGTACCTTCACGGTAAAAAGTGCTTATGGTTTATTGGTTAATGAATGTCACACTGCAGAGGCTATTCCTTGGGAAGTTGTTTGGAAGTCTAAATGCCCGGAAAGATGGAAATTCCATTTATGGAAGGCTGGACACGACAGACTCTTGACTAACTCCAGGAAAAGTAGTTGGGGTTTAGGATCTCCTGATTGTAACCTTTGTAGTGGGACTGAGGAAAACACTATTCATGTCCTACGTGACTGTCCGAAAGCTCAAACCTTGTGGAAGAATCTTATGTCTGCTATAGATTACATTCGCTTCTCTTGCACCGACTTGATTACGTGGTGTCGCGACAATATTCTTGGGAGTTGGGGATCCTTCACTACACAGGAGTGGAGGATTTTATTTTTATGCTCTATTTATTATTTGTGGCAGTGGCGTAACAATGCTATTGCTGATACAACTTTCGTTTATCCCATTAATCCTGCTCATTTCATTTTATTCCAGGTTCAAGATCTTAAAGATAATGACAACAAGCATATGCCTAGGAAAATTGAGCACCTCTTTGTTTGCTGGAAGGCTCCTAGGGAAGGGTGGATAAAGCTTAATACTGATGGAGCTTCGAAAGGCAATCCTGGCTTAGCGGGCTGTGGAGGCATCTTTCGGGATTCTGCAGGCACTTGGCTATTCGGATTCTATAACAAAATTGGGATCACTACGGCGTATACTGCTGAGCTTTGGGGAATACTGACAGGTCTTCAGGTTGCTTGGAAGAAAGGGATTAGAAACATCATTGTTGAGTGCGACTCTTTAACTATTGCTAATAATCTCATCCATGGAGGAAATGAGATGGTTCAAAAGGAGACCAATCCGATGATAATGCACATTAGGAGATTACAACAGAAGGATTGGAATATCACCTTTTCTCACTCTTTTCGCGAAGGCAACAGATGTGCTGACTTCATGGCAAACTTTAGCCTTGAAAAGGATTATGGTTGTCATGTTATAGATACTCCTCCTCAAGACCTTCGCAGTATCTTGCGTCAGAACTTATCTGGGACTGCTCTCCCTAGAGACTCTTTTGTAACTTAGGTTTTTCGTTTTTTTCTTTCGTTGGGGCTTGGCCCCCTTTGTTCACCAAAAAAAAAAAAAAAAAAGAGTGCACACGATTGCTCGTGTAGATTTTCCCTTTATTGAGCTTTTTTTTTTTAACTAGTTTTCTTGTTTAATTAATTTGCACCATAAAATTTGTACATTTTATCTAATAGCTTGCATTTTTTTAAACCTATACAATGTAAAGTAAGCCAAACCAAATCCAGTAATTTCCACATTATTATTAAAGAATATTTTGCACTCTAAAGGTTAGAGGCTTACTGCAAATACTACTCCCTTCGGTCCTATTTATAAGATCCTTTTGGGGTTTTCATTTTGGTTCTATTTATAAGACCCCTTTTCAATTTTCAATAGCATTTAATTACTTCTTTCCACTAACACCCCTATAAAGTCAACACTTTTTAGAGTTCCAATAATAATTATAGGAGTAGTTTTGAGAAAGTATATCAAATTTTCACATTTCCAATGCCACTAACACATTTATCTATTCTCCTTGATGGGAGTAAAAAACCCCAAAAGGATCTTATAAATAGGACCGGAGGGAGTAATATACATCATTGAATACGAGGAATGATTAAATTATTATACATCAATCAATTAATTTTCGTCGTAATTTGATCTAAATTTATGCACATTTCGCTATAATGAAATCCCACCCATGCATTTACGACTACTTAACCTTTGAACCAAGTATAAGGTCAACAAAATCGTGATATTGCGCGCTCGATACACATAGTTTTATTTTTACATTCCATGTATTTCATGTTGATATGATATGAAATTAATTCATTATCACGAAGTTGTGAGTTCAGATTTTATTATAACATAAAAAAATTTATTGATAAAAATAACATGCATAATAATTAATCACTATAGAAACTATGACATCGTTACACTATCTTTATTAATTGAAGTAGCTAATTTTATTTATTCAGTGATGTTGAAATTCTCCATGTCTTGTAGAGGCGAACATAGGTAGGAGCATTTGCATAACGTAATCTAATATCTTGTGGAGCTGACATATTAATTCAAATGTTAAGAGAATTATAAATTGAACCAGGAGGGAAATTATAAAAGTAGCAACTTCACGACGTGAAAAAATAATTATATACTTAAAAATAAGGTAAAACCTAGTTTTGCTTTTTAAAGTTATTTTGTTTTTTCAGTTTCATCTTTAAGTTTTTTATTTTAATTTCATCCTAAAAGTAGTTTTTTTTTTTCAAATAATGTATCATAAAATTCATTTTTTTCATGGTAAAATTTTAAAAAGTGATAAATGAATTCTGTAATTATATTCTTTTTTATTTTGAACATAATGATATCAAAATTATGAATTTTGGTTGAAAATTAAAAGAGCCACCGATAAAACAAAAACTTATAGGACTGAATTGAAAATAAAAATTAAAAGATGAAACTAAAAAATAAAAATAATTTAAAAGACCAAAACATGGATTTAACATAAAAATAATGTAAAGTTAATAATGAACTTAACTATTAGATGCATGACAGATTTTGATAAGGCATCTTGGAATCATATCATAACCACAATATTCAAAACAGTTCGTCATTGTACTCACAAGCTATAATGTAAATAAAAAAATAAAAATAAATGAATATTATTGAAAGGAGTGAAAATTATCAATAAAGTAAAGAAGAAATTTTGAAGAGGGAAAATGACTTACACTTACTGTTGGTTGCTACAAGAAAGAGGGAAAATAAGAGTACCAACACACATAAAGACTCGAGAGTTTCAGCCATTTTTGTTGTCCACCCGATTCGATCTCCAGGTATTATCTAAATACATCTGGATCCGAGTCGGGTCGCATGCTTGGTTATGGCATGTGAGTCTTCAACACGAGTTTTTTGCATCCAGAAAGAATCGAATTCAAGACTTTGTTTAAGCGAGACCGAGCCGCTTCCCACTCATCCCAACCCATGTTGGTTTTCAGCCATATTTTTCCTTTTTTGCTTGCGACAAATCTAAAATGATTTGATCACTTTATAAGGTAAGGTAAAATAAAAATTCAACCATTTAGTTCACTTGAACTCAATCATGCATTTTATAGGACTTCTTATATATTACCAAAAACTCTCATCAAATATTTAAATCATTACTACGTGTCTCTTGAGTATGTCAATGCTTGTGTTTATCTTTTAGTCTGGACCACATATGATATGTTAATTCAGGATTAATAAATAATTAACATATTTGATTATGTGTTGGCAATTGAATCACCCAGCAACCAACGAGGATTGACTCAAGTGGTGCGATCCTGCTAATTAACTTGCATTGAGAACTTGAGAATGAAACCTGAGACTATGAAGTCTTAGGTTCGATTCTCGGTTAACACATCTCGTTAGGAAAGACATAGGAATGCGACCTCGTGCAGGATTCGTCTCAAGAGTTCCTTGGTATTAAAAGTGCTCTTGGAGATACCTTACAAACTGAAAAAAATAATAATTGAATCACCTAGCCCAAATATGCGAATTTAGTGCTTTAAACTTTCTTATTGTTGCACAATTAAACGAAACTTGCATACTATACTTGGTCGTCTTTCAAGATTCCTTCTAGAGTAATATGTTTGATTGGTCCCTAACTTTTGTAGCCACCGATCAATTTACTCCTTGAGATTTTCGAAATTGCAAATTGGTCCCTGAGATAGGAACATGTTAGTCATATTAGTCCCTGACATTAATGACTGACAGTGATCCTTAACTTGGACTAACGGAATAGTCAAAACGACGTCGTTTTGACTAAAAAAATAAAGACAGGTGTGTATCGGTCAAATTAGTCCCTGAGATTGTCAAAATCGTCGAATTAGTCCTTGACTTTATGAACCATTAACGTCAGGGACTAATATGATTGACGTATTTTTATCTTGGGAACTAATTTGGAATTTTGATAATCTCAGAAACTAATTTCACTAATACCCACAAAATCAGGGACTAATCTGACATATTGCTCATTCCTTCTATTCACATGTTTCTTTTACAAAATCCACACCCTCTCTATTTTACACTCATTCTTTTACAATTCAAACTCTCTCCACATAAAAAAAGAGTGCACACGATTGCTCGTGTAGATTTTCCCTTTATTGAACTTTTTTTTAACTAGTTTTTTTGTTTATTTAATTTGCACCATAAAATTTGTACATTTTATCTAATAGCTTGCATTTTTTTAAACCTATACAATGTAAAGTAAGCCAAACCAAATCCAGTAATTTCCACATTATTATTATAGAATATTTTGCACTCTAAAGGTTAGAGGCTTACAGCAAATACCAATCTACATCATTGAATACGAGGAATGATTAAATTATTATACATCAATCAATTAATTTTCGTCATAATTTGATCTAAATTTATGCACATTTCCCTATAATGAAATCCCACCCATGCATTTACGACTACTTAACCTTTGAACCAAGTACTATAAGGTAAAAAAAATCATGATATTGCTCGATACACATACTTTTATTTTTACATTCCATGTATTTCATGTTGATATGATATGAAATTAATTCATTATCACGAAATTGAGTTCAGATTTTTTTATAAACATAAAAAAACTTATTGATAAAAATAACATGCAGAATATTTCTTTAAGCGCTCATGGAATTGAGTCATGCCTTGACCCAGGTAGTAGCCACTTTATGTACTTGCCTAACTTGGTACTGGTAGAATTGTAAGGACTATTACTTAGTTAGGTTAGCTTAGGTTTAGCGCATATTTGGGCTTTTAAGTCCTAGCATCGTTTTCTGCGGCATCACTAGCACCACCACCATAATCACATATTATAAAATAATAACAATACTTAGCTTTCGCTTTTTTATTTGTGAGGTACTACGCATCCTTACGACCTTACATATATTACATTGTTGATAGATCTGACATTCCGTAATTCTCAAACTAGATTACTTAAAAATAATGTCATTCTTGATGATAACTTTATTTAATTATTCCTCCTCATTGTGTGCTCCAAACTCTCACATTCCCATGCAATTTTACAATACTCAATGTGCTACGTACGTAATTAAGCTTTGCGTAATTCAACAAGCAGGTTGAAATGCTCACAACCTTTGGCCACGCTCACTCAGCACACACTCCCACATATATTATTTTGGTACCAAATGCACCCTATTCCACAGACCAATCGTCTCCCTCTTCTCCAACTTCTATATCCCCTTCCTCATTACCCATTACCCCCTTGATCTTGCCACGTGTATGTTCTGCATGCCCCCATCATCCGGCTAGTATTTCTCATACCAAATCTCTCTCAAAGGGTTACGTTGCTCAGAAAAGAAAAAACAAACTACTGTATTTGCACGGTTACTAATCCACTATTCCCATTTTAATAGCAATTTTTATGTTTATGCATGTACGTGGTTATATACTTTCAAGGGAGTTACTATCATGCAATCCAAAATTGGATGGTTGCTATGCAACCTTTGTTTAAACCTAGTTAAAATTAGGTTTTTGCAATTTAGTCCAACATAAAAAGTAAATTAAAAATTTAGTCCTTTGTACCTATAGACAAATTATAACTTTTAATTTAAAAAAAAATTAAAATTAGTCACTTGTGTAAAAAGGCTAATGCAAGTGACTAAATTTAAAATTAAAAGTTATAATTTGTCTATAGGTACAAAAGACTAAATTTTTAATTTACTTTTTATGTTGGACTAAATTGCAAAAAACTAATTTTAACTACTTCAAATAATGACATGGTATAGGTGACAACTTCTTATTGGTTTAAGAAAAGGTTGCATAGCAACCATCCAATTTTGGATTGCATGATAACTTTCTCATTATTCTAAGGAGTAATTAAAGCTGCTTAAGCATTTTGTCTCATTATTGCAAGTTACAAGAGACTTGATTCTCTTGAGCAAAATCTTACATTCTTGGGTTTTAATGGAAAAATAGGATAGAGAGAATTTTGCCTTTTTAAATGCATTGTCCTAGAGAGAACTTAGATTAATCTAAGTCCAATGTGATTTCGAGAAACCAAGGTTCAATTAGTCGAATTAAATCATGTAAAATTGTGGCATTTTGATTATGTACAACTTAACTTATTTTGATTTTCGTTATTATCATTAATTAAGATTCGTTAAGTGTTGATGTGTCATCTTCAAGTAGTGCCACATGTCATCTATATGTGATACCCTAAGAGAGGTTAACAAATTTTAGCCAACTTGAACAAAAATTGGAAGATGCATAATCAATTTTTTTCGGAAAATAAAAACAAAATGACTTAGCTCAAACTAAAAATATATTTAAGTCTAAAATAATAAAAAAATATGAAGACAACAAATATCTAAAAAAGTATGAATGTATTTGATATAATAGATATTGGATCACGACAACCATTTTGAAGTATCGGTGCTACACAGCGTAGAAGTATACAATGCCCCAAAGTCGTGTAACTAGCAGAATTTCCATATTTAGTGCTATTACCAGTAACATTAAGCAATAAAAGGAGTGCCATGAACGTAACGCTTTATTTAATACCTGCACCACACTCACTTGCTCTTCTTCCTCAGTAACCAATTAGAGTCAAACAAGCCTTTCACTGGCATTAGCATTAGCAATGTTACCTAGTGTTGTACTCTCAGCTTTTGTTACTATAAGTTTTGCATTACTTGTATGCTTACCTTTTTCTTATTCCCTAAGAGAGCAAAGGAAACTACTACAATCAACTTTGATTCCAAATTCTTGCAATGAGACATGTGGAAAACTCCATGTTCCTTTTCCATTCTATGTGAACACTTCTTGTGTCTCAATCTCTAGTGCTTTCCACCTCACTTGCTCAAATTCCTCAGCCCTTTTGATCAAAATTGGCTCACAAAGCTATCCGGTTTTGGAATTCTTCCCTGATGGTTTGTTAGTGGACTTTCCGGGCACATCTTCGTGCCGCCAGTACAATGATTTGAACTCATTTGGTAACAATTTTTCGGCGAAAGACCATTTCGGACTCTCGGTTGACAATGTTATAGGCCTATATGATTGTGAGGATTCTTCTCTTTGCAAAGCGGATTGCGAAACTGTCGACCTTCCTGGTTGTGATGGGAGTAGTGGTGGCTCTCTTGGTTGCTGCTATCCGCTTTCTGACCGTAGCATATGGCATGTTGGACAAGGGTTTTCGGTGTTTTCGCAGTTTGGATGCAGGGGATTTTCTAGTTGGGCTGTTTTGAGAGGGTCGAATACCGGAAAACGCGGGGTCAAGTTGGAATGGGCTATTACAAGGAACTCATCAAAGGAAGTTTGTGCAAGGAATGCAGAGATGCAAAATGCTACTTCAATTGAAGGTGGTGTAAGGTGTGTTTGTCAGGATGGATATGTTGGTGATGGATTTGCTAATGGAGCAGGATGCTTGCAGTGTGAGTATTTTTGAATTGATCTTTCATATTGTGAGATTATGATTGAAATTGTCTTGCTCTAGCTTTTGCATTCATCTTAACTTCATTCTTTTTTCTTTGCAGTGAACCTCTAGACATAGAAAACCATGACTTTCTCAAATACAAAATACTAGTCCAGCTCTCTATGTCTATGAATCTGTCTAGTCTGGGCTGTGAATCTTTTTTCAAATAGAAATAGTAAATGGTTTAATAGTTTACAAACTTAACCTCAGAGTTTTATGAGCTGAATGAATTATGGCAAGTGTCACTTGTATAGTTGTATATTCAAGACTTGATAGTGAAGCATTGCATTCATGTGTGCGTTCTGCGTTTTTTATGGAAAACTGATATGGCATGTATGAGAAAGCAAACGCAAGACTGGTAAATCTATAATACACAGTATGTAAGAGAAGAGGCTAATAACTTCTCAATTTTTTTCATAAATGGATTTCCTATCAATATAACTTTATATTTGAGAACAGACTTATTCATTATTTTCAGCTCTGAAATTTATGTCTGCTTGATGTATCCATGACAGCCTGTATCAAGAATGGACAAGAAGCATATGGAAATGACTGCTACACGAGAAGGCATGATCAAAGAAAACTGGTTATTGTTGCTGGTAAGTAGCATAGCATTGCAAACTTCTAATAATTTTGTTTAGAGAAAGTTTTCAGTGTGCCAAATAAAAAATTACAGGTTGTTATCAGCCTATGAGACATGTTTAACAGATGTTGCAATTTCAAAAAAGGAGTAGCAACTATTAGAATTCTTAACAGTTTTTCAATGTTTTCCGTTCATATCTATAATGCCGTAGTCCTTTGCCATGCTACATTTATATCTATTGCCCTTGTGAGACAATCTCATGGCATCCTTAACATGCAGGAATCCTTGGTCCAGTTCTTATTGTTGCCTCCTTGGTTGCACTATTTTATCTTCTTAAAAGACCGATAAAACCAGGGATGTTAGACACGGAACAAGCTTATTATCACCACGGTTCAATCCGCAAAGCATGTAGCTCTCGATTATTCAATCACCATGAGCTAGAGGAAGCAACAAATGGTTTTGAAGAGAGCAGGAAACTCATGCAAAGTAGTAATGGGACAATGTTTGCTGGAGTTCTTGGAGATGGATCTCATGTAGCTATACACAAGTTAAAATGTGAGAATGAGAGAGACATAATTCAAGTCCTGTCACAAATTGAGGTTCTATCTGCTGTTGTACATAGGAACATGGCATGCGTTATTGGATCCTGCATTGACTCTGGCTACACTCCTCTAGTGGTGTATGAGTATCCAGCAAATGGTACCTTGGAGGAGCATTTACACCAAAGCAAAGGACAAAAACATGGTTTAGATTGGTATAGGAGATTGTCTATTGCTACAGAAACAGCTTGTGCTGTTGCATTCTTACATTATGAGAACTCTCCTCCCATATTCCACCATAACCTTAAATCTAGCAGCATCTTCCTAGATGATGACTTCTCTGTCAAGATTGCAGGATTTGGTCTAATAAATTCCAATTTCAATCATGATTCTCAGCTGTACAAGAACCGCGAATGCTTTCGCTTATGCAAAAATGATGTCTATGACATGGGAGTGGTGCTCCTTGAGATCATCTCGGGTTCATATACCACGGACTCGCCAACTTTAGCCTTGCAGAAAATAAAAGATGGGAAGCTAGAAGAAATTGTTGATCCATTTCTTTACTATCATGAACAGCCGTATCATCGACAAGAGCAGATGCAGGCGATTGCAGACCTTGCAACAAGATGCTTGCTATTCGGTGCAGATGGAAAGCTAGGAATGATTGACGTCGCGAGGGAGTTAGTACACATAACTAAAGAGAGTCTTGATGGAGGAATTACGAGAGGACCTGCATTGGAAGAGACATTCTCAAATTCAAGCCTTCTTCAAATGATATCAATGTCTCCTGATTCTATGCATCTTCCTTGAATTTCCCTACTTAATTGTGCCAGTCAGTTTAGTTTGTAAGTCTCTAAAAGGAAAAAGAAAAATGAGCAACCGCAATTTTATGTGTATGTGTGCATTAGAAAGTCCCATACCACTGTACATTGGGGAATGGATTGAATATTCTGGTAGTAACATACTTTACTAAGCTGTATAAGCAAAGTGTATGTGGTTAATCAGTTAATGTCCCTTGACAAATTGAATGAGTTGCTATTTATGCATGTGTGTTAATCATTTTCTGTATAAAGCTAAGTAGTAGCTTTTTATGGGCTGATCTGTGAGTGACTTGATGACAAATGATTACATTATGACTAATTAGCTTATGCTATACTATATGATAGTAGTTCAGCTCTGATTCTTGTTTATTATATTGCTAATAAAAACAATAATCTCATTTTATAACATTAATGAAAAGTTAGAGACTAAAAAGCAGCAGCAGCCCAGGATGTTACGTGTAATTTAATGATCACTCAGATCTTATTTCTTATAAGTTATAAATTGATCTTTCCTACCACAAAGGTAGATTTGTTTGAACATCACATGCAGATAGCTATAATTTAATCTCGTCGCTATGCCAATTGCATTTGGTTATTATACCTTAGAAAGATTGTGACCTTGATCAATTTGATGATTCACATGAACTCTTGCATTTCATGTGAAAATTATGAGTGATTACTTAGTGATTATTCTTATCTGGTGTCAGATTATCAGCAATAAATTATCAGACATGAGTTGGAATGTTGGGTTACAACTTAAAAGTTTATTACTTACATTATTTTCATTGCATTCATCGGATATTATGATGTCTGTCTTTTGAAGTACAAACTTCAGATAGGAAGGAGTAATAAATTGACAATTGAACTTAAAGGATCTTTCCTTCCCTATTAAAAGAACTACTATAACATATAATTACACATCTCACATAGTCACATATAGTATATAGATAAAAGGTCTTGTGCTGTTTTTCATCAGTCATTCATACAAAATGCTTATACTTAGACCCATTCAGGTTTCTAATGATACTCAAATTCCATATTCCTTCCCTTCTCTCATATTAAAAAAAAGGCTTATTTATGGTTTTGGTCCCTAAAAGTTTAACGTGTTTTGGTTTTAGTCCCTAGAAGTTATTTTGACCGGGACCAGTCCTTAATTTTTCAACCATTTTGGTTTTGGTCCCCTTCGTTACAAAAAATCAGTTATTTGCGGACATGGTTAGCGAAAATCCACACCAGCTGCCACGGGGTGTAAGTTGCACCAAATAGGTGTTGTGATATGCATGATTCAGGCCTATGAACTCAAAATTTTGCGTACATGACAGACCATTTTGTGCCCGTGGATCTGTATCATCCACGTTATATCACATATTTGGCGTCAATTCAAACCACATGAACTGTCAATGTGATGTTCCGGTAGCTACACAAACAAATAACAGATTTTTACTAATGGAGGGTACCAAAACCAAAATGTTTGAAAATTTAAAGACTAGTCCCGGTCAAAATAACTTTTAGGGACTAAAATCAAACCACGCTGAACTTTCAGGGACTAAAGACATAAATAAGCCTAAAAAAAACATATTTTTCTTAGTTTATTTCTAATGCAATCATTCTAAAATGTTCATATAAATGAATTGTCTCATTTAATTTTTGTTTAATTCTCAATGGAACTTTTCTAAAATAATTCTATTTTTTATGAATTTGAGAAAATTAAATGCACTCAACTAGCTTCTACAACAAGTGTAGTTAGTTTTTTTCTTTATAATAAAGACGGGGAAGTACTTTACATATTACACTATCCGCTTTAATATAACAAGGGCTTGTTTGGTTAAGATAAGTACATTATAAGATAAAGAGCAAGATAATAGTAGAATATGATATGATAATGATATGGACGTAATGGTAGCAGTAATGGTAGTGTGGTGGTGGTGGCGGTGGCGGTGGTTGTAATATTAATGTGTGAAGGTTCAAGGGTAAAAATTATTGTATCCTATTATACCGCTCATTTCTAATCTAACTCCCCTATAGAATAATAAATACACTAGGTGAACATGAGTATATGATAAGCCGATCGACATGATAGTTTTATCCTATCCCAACTCAACAAATTATGGCTGGGTAGCAATCAGCAAAATAGAACAAACTATCATATCTTGTTTTTCTTATCATAACCACCAAATAAGCGTTAATGACTCGTTTGATTGGCGTAATAGGATAAGGACATGTGTAACCAACCATTGGTAAAATCCATCCTAGTCGCATAATATAGGGCACCCTTAAAATCAAGTGAATAAAGCCCTCCATTCCAACATTACAAAAGCAGCACTTGTAGGTTGTCGCAAATAGGAAGCCAATCCAGGAACATTTACCAATTGAAAGCCAAATTTTTTTGCGGAGCCCTACTTTTCCTAGAAATCTTGAACTTATAACTAAGCAATAGATAAGGATCAATTGTGGAAGTAAACTGACCTGCCAACAGACATAAAAACTGAAAAACTGAAAAACAAAAACTGAAAAATTACATGGATGATAGGTGGTTGATTCATTTCCTATTCACTTTAAATAGGCCTGTATTTCATTTTCAGAAGTCCATGTATCGTTTCAAGTTGTTGTTTGGTTAATCTAATTGAGCACTAATTTAAATTAGTTACGTTGTTTCAACTTGTATTAGTTGAGTACTAATTTAAACTCTTTTCATGTGATCTGGTCCTTCAAAACTTCAGGGTTACTGACTAACCCGTCATCTACGAATAGGTAATTGATGTTCCTATGAATCTATCAAAACATGAAAATTTCACTTGCATATAAGAGAAGTCGAACCAATTATTAAACCATGTCATAGCCATAACTTATCACGACTATATCTCGAAATTAAATATTATGTTACTAAGGTGTTAAGCGTGACAACACCAATTCCTGTAATTTTTTTTTCTCTGTGGCCATGTGCTTGGTTTGAATTTTTTTTTCCCCATGATCTGAATGAACATTTAAGTCGACGTGCTGCATGTGCAAACGTATCCCACTAAGGCAACGAAAAAGTGATTTTTGGCACAACGTGGAAGCAATTTTGTCAAGTGCACAAACATTATTGATGGGAGGGATTTCCTTTGTTTTGTGACCTCCACAACCCGCAATACAGCCAAGACTTGAGACAAATTAATGCTTCAATTTTTTTTTTCCATCAAGGGTGTCTTTTAATTAGTAGCAAAGGATATGCTAATATATAAAGATCACGTCTAATTATTTATCAACTATGTTAATTTTTATTGATAGTTCACTTTTTTTTTATTGAAAACGAGGCTTGCAAGACATTGAGTGTGTTTGGTATGATAAGCTTATAGTTTATCTAGTAGTTTTTAGCTTATTGATTTGGTCAATAAGCTACTAGAGCTGTTTGATGAACAAAAAATAAAAGAAGCTTATAACTTTCAAAAAGGAAGCTTATACCTTTTGAAAGCTAGCTTTTAGAAAGCTACAAATAAGAGCTTTCAATAAATCATTTCTCAATTTTACCCTTTTTTTATTAAATTATATTATTATTTATTCTGGCCCAAATTAATATTACCCCCAAATTTTTTACTTTTTCCCCTCAAACCCAAAAACCTAGAATCCTTCTATATATTCAACATCTGTACGCACCACACCAAAACCACTCATTAAGAAATCCTATATTTAACTATTGATTCAGGAGTCATAAAGGTATGTGATATTATTTCAACATTGATCATCAAATTTCTCTTTCACTTTTTTGTTATCCTCAATTTATTTTTTTTTATTTTGTGAATTTGGCTCAGATTGGATTTGTGTGATTTTGTGATGGCGGTGTGTCTAATTAATAGGCTAAAAGTTTTGTCATTCTTTCGTGTCATTGTTAATAAAGATACCGTGACATTTTTATAAAAATAATAAAAATGTTTAAAGTGCAGTAGTACTCAGTAATAATTATTATGAATGTTATGATTTTTTTTATCATTTATATCTATATGAATGAAGTATATGCATTTCTCTGTAAGTTACTAGTGTAATATTATTGTCATTGAAACATGAATGTCAATATTAATTATTATTCTACATGTTATGTACTTTTCAGTCATTTAACATGTTTAAATTAGTTGCACAACTAGTTTTGTCAAACAACTCTAGTTCAATAAGCTAGCTATACAGCTATAAGTTCACAGCTATAAGCTAGGTTCACAGCTATCAGCTACAAACTCACAATATAAGTTAGTTTTGCCAAACAGACCCATCATGATTTGGGATGCACCCAATTATATATATATATATATATATATATATATATAAAACATAATATAATATAATATAATATAAACCTCTACCATAAGGATTTTAAGGGACTGAAACTTGTATCATGTCACGTATTGTTACAGCTAATAGGAATCTCATATTGTATGTTACATTAAGGTTTTGTTGTTGACTTAAATTATTATTTTAATAGCTAATTAGATTTTGATTGATTTTATTTATTTAAATATGTGTATGTCCATGTACACTTCACTAGGAGATATGTCCCATGGCCAGATGACATGAGTTACAAGATTCAATATGTGCCTAGTTACCATATATTACGATAGTGAAATATTTACAGGTTCTATAATGACATACATAATGTATTTCGAAAAAAATAGGATAATTAATGTATAAAAAGCAAAAGCTCATTTAAGAAAAAATAGTTGTGTTTTTTAAATTAAAATTAATCCATTAATTCTTTAAACAAGCTAAGGTGAATTTTTCAATAGTGAATTTTAGCAAGCTAAGCAATAAGCAATCATCGCCAATCGGTGGTTACTTGACTAGCTAATAATATTGTAATTTCATTTTTACCTTTTCCTAATTCTTAATTTCATTTAATTTGTGTCATCATCCCCAACGTCCATCCCACCCTTCCGGCGCATCACCCTCACCACGCCCTCTTGGTTTCATCTTCCACCTCTTCAATCAAGTTTATGGATTTATGGTGATGGTGGTTTAGGGAGGACGAAGAGAGGCTGGATGAAGTTGGGAGAAGGGAATCTGTGGATAATGTTAGGAAGCAAATGGGTTGGTAGAGCTCAGTTGACCATGAAGGTGGTGGTGATGATGGCGGTGGATACAATCACAGTGGTGGCTTCAAGAATTGAAGGACAAAATTGGTGTTTGGGAAGGAGGTGGGGCGGCACTGGCAAGGTGGTTTCAGATGGTGGCGGGTTAGTGATAGCGGCGATGGTTGAATTTTAGTTTGGAAAGTCCCCCAAAAGGGCTGACCTATATCCGAAAGGTTAGCTACTATGCTCATATCTACTATGCTCATATCGGTGATACCTGGAAAACAAAAAAAAAAGCACCGGTGATCATTTACTAAAATTCACCATTGGAAGAATGCACCCTTAAACAATACTCCCTTCGGTCCTATATATAAGACATATTCTAGAAGCAATCTTTAGTCCTATATATAAGATATTTTGTATTTTCTATGCATCATTTATTGTTTTTTCTCTTTTTTACCCTTATTAAATGCATGTGTTTTTTGTTGTTCATTAATGAGTGTGAATTTTTCAAGAAAAGTTGAGAGGGTAAAATTGTAATGTTACAATATATTCTCATAGAATTCATAAAACTAACTACTTTTCTTGGTCCGAGGAATATGGTTAAGTATGTCCTATATATAGGACCGGAGGGAGTATCATTATCATACTTGTTAATGAGATTAGGCCTGACTTTGGAGGAGGGCTTTGAGGATGATTGATGAGGGCCCAAAATTTTAGGTGCCCATAAATTTCTTTTTGTTTGAATTCCTTGCGGAACCACCGGTATCCCCAAGAGCACCCTTAATACCAGGAAGCCATTGAGACTAATGGCTCTTCCAGCGGGATGTTTTTAGTGAGAATCGAACCCGGGGCTACTACCACCCTTGTCCATTCCCAAGATTTCAGTTGGGGCCTTACACCAACTGAACCAAGCCCCGTTGGTGCCCATAAATTTCTTTTAATAATACTTTTACTTTTAGAAAAAAAAATTAATAGTTACTCATATTTTTTTGTCTTTCAATTATTAATGGTTTTTAGCATAATATTTTAATTTTTTTCCATTTGGTCACTTGACTTTAAATAGGTGAATTAATGAACTTTATTTTTATAACTTACTCCCTTCCCTCTTAATATAATATCATTTTGATAATTTTATTTTGTCTTTATTTACAAGACCTCATATCAATTTTCAATGACAATTAAGTGCTTCTTTCTACAAATACCTTAATTTACGTCACGCTTTTTAGATTCTCAATAATACTTACAATGATAGTTTTAAAATATATATATATATATATATATATATATTAAATGTTCACATTTTTAATATCATTAACTAAATTAACCAATTTTCTTAATGGACGTGAATTCAACCAAAATGCTCTTATATATAAAGATAGAAATAATAACATTAAAAAGGGTTTTTATTACCTATTTAATTAATAATTTTTTTTATTTTATTTCAGCTCTATTTTATTTAATATAGTTCCTACTATTATTATTTATTGTTATCATTATTTTAATTGATTAAATATATAAATGCGATTTTTTTTAATAAATTTTTTATGAATTAAAGCTACAAATTTTTTTCATCTTAAAGTCCAAATAAGTTAAGACCGGACCGAAAGAGATTAAATGTTAAATACCCGTGATGAACAGTTCATTAGTACGACAATGGGAAAACGTTGATCAATTCTCTGTCAAAAAGAAATATTGATTAACTCTATTCTTTACCTATTTTTTTAACGTGATCATATGACTCATCTCAACGTGGATCCGCCACCAATTGGGGAATGACCAAAATTCTAACTTTATAATCCGCCACCTATTTTGTTAGAATATAAAAATAAATAAAAATACCATTATAAAAAAAAGGTGACATAAGTTAGAGGAAAGTTTTCCTACAAAGTCAATGAGTCCGTATCCTCTAACTACCTAAAAATATAGACAAGATTATATCCGATAACTAATTTAATTATATATTAAATTTTTAATTTTATTTTATTTTTTAAAAAATGATAACCATTAGATAAAAAAATAAATAGAAAAGTAAGAAATAAAAAAGATAATCCCCACACAAAAACTAGGTAAATGTCCCAAAAGAGAATGCAAAGAAAGATTTATTATTATTTTGACTAAAATTGCCTTTTGAAAGTTCCTAGGAACAACAAGTGGAGAGGTAAGCTAACTTGTCTCCTAGGAGTGCTCTAAAATATTGACTGCCTCTGTCTCCTTTTCTATTTCTATATATATAAATATATAATAACAAACCATAACACTTGCTCTCTGATCTCTCCCTTTTACAATCTTGTAAGAATATTTGCTTTTGGTTTTGTCCAAGGTACGTTTCTTTTTCTTCTTCATTCATTGTTGCTATGTTTGGTAGTATTTGTTTCATGCATCAAGATGTCATCTTTTCTGGGTTCTCTGTCATGCATACAAAGTTTCTATAAATAATACTTTGGGGTATTTCTATTAATCACTGCACCAAAAAATGGAAGAGTTCATAAACAACCTATTTTGTATGTGATTCCTTTTTATCTAGCAGGAAAAAAAAAAAACTTATTTTAGATCTGAACCTAATAATCAAGTGTGATTAGGTGAACAGGAAAAAAAAGGTCAATGCTATTTGATGTTGATGCATATGTGCATGACAATGCACAAAAATGTTTCAGAGATTTTATTAATACCCGTTTTATTATTACTTGCAACCGATTTTTATAATTTTTTGCATTTAATTGTCTTTTTATATTAATACTTACACCCATATATCTAATACCCACATCGTAATCCCATTATTTGCACCCATAAATAATTTTAAAAACATAATACTTAGCCAATTATCACTACTCACACCCACCACATTCAACCTCTCATCCTTAAACCCCATAATCATCCTCAACCTCTCATTCTTCTCACCCAATTTCATGAAAATTAATTAGTATCCCACAAAAAAGTACCCACACCCACCACCTACAACCTCTCATCCTCAACCCACATAATAATCTTTAAAGAATTAATTCTTGCTTTTATTCACCGTGATTCATCTCCCAAAAATTACAAGGAGAAAAAGAAAGAAAAGATCAAATTTGAATACCTATCCATGATATTGTGTACAGTAATAGTTTTCTTGTCGCTGCACTTGGATTTATAAGTGTTGGTTGTAGTATCGTGGACTTGCATTTATAAGTGTTGGCTGTATCGTTGTAGTATCGATTGCAGAACCATGCAATACTTTTATGGAATAATATTTAGGATCTCCCATCATATTTTTTAGAAGGATCAAACTAAACCTTATTTACAAAATTAATTTTCTGGATTTATGATTTTTTTGGGACATTGATTAATTTTTATGGAATTGGGTGAAAAAGATGAGAGATCGAAGGTGATTATATAATGAGTTGAGGATGAGAGGTTAAAGGTGATGAGTGCAAATAGTGATAATTGGAGGTTTTTAGGAATTTGGATTATGAGTGTCAATAATAGGATCAGGCTGTGAGTATTAAATATATATGGATAGATGTAAGTATTAATATAAGAGTAATATTGGTAAGTAATGCAAAAAATTATAAAAACCAGGTGCAAGTAGTAATGATAACATCTCCCAAAATGTTTTATCTATGACCATTGATTAATGTTAGGAAAAAACCTGTTAATGGTAAAAACAACATATCATGAAATTAAGCAAATTCTTAAGAGGAAATTTTGACAAAGTTAGGATTAATATGGTCATTGGGACCATGCCGCTTGTTCTGAATTCTGATGGATCATGACCTGTAAAACTAGGACTACATAGATACTGGACTTGATGATTCTTGTCGGAGTTGGAATATTTTAATCTTAGATTGCAGAATGTTTACTCTTATTGATTGGTTAAATTAAAAACAGTGTATGTTTTTTTTGCTTCTTATATACTTTATGTATGTGATGTCTTTAAAGATGTCTGCTGAGGATGGTGAAGAGGCTCCCCGCCAAGCTCCCCGTTTGAATGAAAGGATTCTTTCATCTCTATCAAGGAGATCAGTTGCTGCTCACCCTTGGCATGATCTTGAAATTGGTACTATTAATGTTGACCATGTTGCTTGTCTTATTTATCTATCACAATTACATTGGCATATTCATATCAAAATTGTGTTTTTCTGTATCTAGATCCTTACAACTTTCGTGACAACTAAGGCTTAATACTTGTCGCGGAAGTTGTGAGGATCTGCGTTTAATGACCGCAGTTTTGTATTCATATTTACATTTTTTGAGGACTTATTTATATCATGGTACAGATGTTCTTAATTTTAATTTTAATTTTATTATGCAGGACCTGGAGCACCACACATTTTCAATGTTGTAAGTCTTCAAGTTCTGCTTCTACAAAGAATGCTGGTTGCCTTATCATTGTACCTAGTACTGGATGAACAAAAATGTGGACAATGAAATGATGCTATTAATTTCAACATTTACTTTGAAAAATGTGAATGACTCTAATGTGTAACCTTTGCACCATTAGATGGCAGTATCTAGACCAGTGTATACTGCAATATTTTTGGGTATTATATTCACATTAAATCCAGCAATCAAGCTAACAAATTAGTAGTTGCACCATAGACATGGCCATTGGATTTAGGAAAAGTAGGTATAAATATCAACTACTACATACCAAGGTCTTTAGGTATAAGAAGTGCAATAAACTTTAGATAGGTATTATATTCATTTTAAATCTCCAATAATTTATCTTCTCTTAATAACAGTATTTATGCAAAATTTTAATTCTGTTCTTTACCCAAAATTTTGCAGTATACCATTGTGCTTCTGCTTGTTCAATGGTTATTAATTGCTACCTGCAGGTTGTGGAGATCACTAAGGGAAGCAAGGTCAAATATGAACTTGACAAAAAGACTGGACTAATTAAGGTATGAACAAATTGCCTGTAAGAAATCTCTGTTGCTATAGTTCTTGTGTCTTGACGTTTTCAATTCTGTTTCATTATTTGTCTGTTTTTGAATTCTTCTTACCATCTGAATAATGCTCAGGTGGATCGCATTCTGTATTCATCGGTTGTTTATCCTCATAACTATGGCTTTATCCCTCGAACCCTGTGTGAAGACAATGATCCAATTGATGTCTTGGTTCTCATGCAGGTAACCTCCTCCAAGTTATATAACATTATTTAGTATTTACTAGTCAATATATAGTATTACTAATATTAGCTACTGAAATTTTGGCATACTTGGATAATAGAAAAACTGACGTCCACTTTTCAAACTTATCTCTCAATTATCCTTACTTTCATCCAAAAGATGAGGCCAAATAAAATCAAATGGTGCATTATCCATCATTCCATCCAATGTTTCCAGATGATTACTTTGATGACTGTGAGCTATTAGCTAACTTAATTACTGATCTCATAGGAGCCAATTCTTCCTGGTACTTTCCTGCGAGCCAGGGCCATCGGACTCATGCCCATGATTGACCAGGTATATTTTTGGTTTTTTTAGCCAATAATGTCACTCCCTACAGCGAATTTACGTAATAACAAAATTGTTCTGTTGACACAGGGAGAGAAGGATGATAAAATTATTGCGATATGTGTTGATGATCCCGAGTATAAGCATTACACAGACTTGAAAGAACTTCCACCTCACCGCCTCTCTGAGATCCGACGCTTCTTTGAAGACTGTATCCTTAACAAATTTTAATCCTATAACTTGTTTCCTAAGTTGCTGCTAGCTAAGTCTATATTTTCCTCACAATTTGAGTGCATTTTCTTAACATATTTCTTAGACAAGAGGAATGAGAACAAGGAAGTTGCAGTCAATGAGTTTTTGCCTCCATCAACTGCTATTGAAGCCATCCAATACTCAATGTCAGTAATTATTAAACAATTATTCATTTTTTTTTAATTTATTAATTATGACAAACGAGATAATATTCCATAAACAAAATTTTGCCACTCTCCTAGACCATTCATTACAGTACCATGCTTTCTGATTATTTCTTTGTCACTCTTCTCCCATGTTTATGTAGCACAAGTTTTGCACTATCTACAATCTGCATCAGTTAATTTCATTGTAATATCTGTCTTATCTATGATTTTGTGCAGGGATCTTTATGCTGAGTATATTCTACACACCTTGAGGAGATAGACAAGAATACTATTTTCTATGAATCAGAATAAGCAGCAGCACCCTACACGGATTTTGAATACTAATCTTTTATAAAATTATATTTGTATTCTTGTATTGAGTGGGATAATAATATACCAGTTGTGTCATTTGATTGATTAAGTGAAGACCAATCATCAACTGTGGTCAATATGTAATGCTTCATGTTGTATCCTGGTTGATTGAAATATCTTAAAATATTATTCAATTTCCAATTAATAATTTGGTGATTTGTTTGTACCACTTTTTCCTCTATAAGCACTTGTAAGTTGTAAGCTTCTATAGTACTTTTTGGTATAAGTGAAGATTAGTCTCAAGCCCTCAACCTTGAGCCATTAAAATGTTCTGTTTTCAGGATATCCTACTAACAATAGTATCATCTTCAATAATAGTATCAAGTATCAATAGGATACAGGAAAAATGTGAGATTCCGGTCTCTATGAACTTACTTAATGCAATCACTCCACTCCTGTCCTCTGTAACTAATTTGAATACTACTACAACTACAACTAAGCCTTTGTCCCACTAGGTGGGGTCGGCTACATGGATCAAACGACGTCATAAAGGCCTATCATAAATCATGTCTTTTGATAAGGCATTGATTGTCATATCCTTCTCAATTGTTTCGCCTATAGTTTTTCTAATTAGTTTGTAACTAATTTGAATAATGCGATAAAAATAAATCAAAGATTAGTTGATAAAAAATTGATAAAATAAAATTGACAATAAAAACAAAGGAGTCATAATTTACCTTAATTTTTTTACAGGAAGTTTATTATTTGTCCCAGTTCAATATATATTTACCCTGAAGAGGAATGGGCTAATGTTGGATACCTCGGGCGTAAATGTGGCCCATCTGATGATATTGATTTGAATATAGGATAAAAGATCCAAAATAAATAAGACTTTTTGAAAAACTAAAAATATAAATTTGTGATTTCTTTAATGCATCAACTTCAAGAAAATCCATCCATTTTTTGATGTTTATCTTCAGCCTTTAGGACTGAAGTTATGAGAATCCTATTTTTTTTTTTAATCGAATATCATCATCATATTCAGATGTTATTGATTTGGAAAATCTCAAAATGGTGAAATTCAAGGAATATGTTGACTTGTTCATCTCGGAGTAATGGAGTAGTAATTTTTACCTCCCTGCTTCCTCCGTCCCATTATCTTGGTAAAAAAATGCAAAATTTTTTGTCCCATATTAAAGTAAAAAAATAAATGAAAATCTTAAAGATTGTATATTGTATTAATGATTGATAAGTAAATAAGGAAAACACATTTAAAAATTTTTTTTTAGACAATATTGCAATATGTATTAATTGTAATGATATGAAAATTTGTTAAATATCAATTTATAATTAATAAGTGAATCATAGCATTATGTTAAACAGATACTCTCTTATTTTCATTGACTTGTTTGACTTATACCAAGATAATGAGACGGAGGGAGTATTAAACAACTCATTCCCTGTACTAGATATAAAACCATTTTGGATATAAGATTTTTTACATCCCTATTAATATTTTTTAGATTCTTAATATTATTAATAGGTATAGTTTTGAAAATACATATCAAATGTTCACATTTTCAATATCATTGACTAAATTAACCAATTTTCTTAATAAACATGAAATCTATCAAAAGTCTTTATTAGAAACTAGGCTAGTGGGAGTATAAACACAATATAATTTCAAGGGATGTGGCCGGAATCAATTCGCTAGAAACTATCTAGGCATAAAAGAATAAATTATCTTTATTACACCAAAAAAAAAAGAATAAATTATCTTTATTAGAAATTGGCGAAAAGATAAAGAAGTACTTGGTAGCTGCCTAGCTGGTACTCTGAGAAGATGCCATTCAGAGTATATATGTCGCTCTACAGAAACCAGCTACTGGAGGAGGGGCCCTTGGTTATTGGTTTCTAGTTGTTGGGAAGGAACTTTGCGTGAAAGAATGATAGCATGAATGAATTTGATGACTATCGTAAAGATATCTGATTCCTTCGAATGTGAACATACATGAATTCACATGCAAATATTAAAGTGAGGTCCGAAAATTAGATAAAAAAAAAATCAACGATCGATAGATGTCATCAGGTATATTTATCACAGATTGAGTATATTTTATACTATATATATATATATATATATATATATATTATTTTGTACATTTCTTTTGAGATAACAAAATGAGTAGATGGTACTCTATCTGATTCAAAAGTCATGATCATATTTCCGCGTAAGACAGCCCAGTTGGTGGCTGTAGGGACACTTAGGATTTCCCCATCCTCAGGTCATGGGTTCTAGTCCCAGACCTCCCATGTAAACAAAAAAAAAGTCATGATCATATAATTTTTTCCTCTTGATACATATATATGTCTTGACTATTTACAAATCTAATACATAATTATTTTATTTTCTTTTTCAACCATACCTTTATTCATAATTATCTCTTTTTCACCTCCAATTTTTTCCTCTCTCCTCTCCTCTCCTCTCTCTCTCTTCCCTCCTCAATAATTATTGATTATAAAAGGCAATTGTAGTTAAATTATCCAAAATTTCTACATTATTTAACTATTTTTTAAAATTAGTGTATTTTCTGCATGGGTTTTAAGTATGTCATCAAAAAAAGAGTCTCGTTTTGCTCTCCTAGGGTTTACCCTTTAGGGTTTCTGCATGGTGGCGGCATAATACGAGTTTAGTTTCTTCTTTAGAATTCAGTGTGGTTCTCTTGTTCGTTTCACTATGGCTGATGATCTGGAAGTCTTATGGAGTAGAATGTCCTTGACCGAGGAAGAGTGCGAAGGGTTGACGGTCGCTAATGAAGCTATTGAGGAACCAGTAGACGCGTTACATAAAGTCGTAGGGAAAGTTTTATCGGGGAAGGCAGTGAATGTAACGGGGTTCTCAGATACGTTGAAAAGAATTTGGAAGCTTCATGGGGGAGTCACGATCAAGGGTTTAGGAGAGAACATTTTTATCTTCAAGTTTCTTTCCTTACGTGATAAAAGAAAGGTGGTGGAGGGTTCTCCTTGGACCTTTGATAAGGCCATGATAGCATTCCAGGAGTATGATCCGAAAACCTGCATATCTGAATTGGATTTCTCATTCGTAGTGTTGTGGGTGAGGGTGTATGATCTTCCTATTGGTTGTCTTAATCGGAAGGTTGGGGAGGCTATTGGGGAGATGATTGGGGGTGTGGTGGATGTGGATACGGATGATGATGGTATGGCTTTCGGATCTTTCCTTCGTATCAGGATTCGGATTGATATAACGAAGCCTCTACGTAGGGGGATCTTTTTGTCAGTGGATCCAAAGGAGAGGAAAAAATGGTTTTGGGTCAAATATGAGAGGCTCTCAGGATTTTGTTTCAACTGTGGAGTTATTGGTCATGGTGAAAGAGAGTGTGAGGCTCCAATGGTTGAAGGTCCGAAACCCTATGGAGATTTTCTGAAGGTCTCATCGGGGGCGGTGTTTGTTGCTAGTAAGGTGAGGGATTCAGCAAAGGCAATGGAATTGGGAGGGCTCAAAAGTCCAGATGATTTGGTCCCTAATCTCCTCCGTTCTAAGTATGATGTGGAGCAAAGTAGTAATCCTAGCCTTAGCAAAACTGAGGGAGACGGAATGTCTAACGAGTCGATAGGTGCTCGCTCTACGGTGGCAGAAGGTACTTCTGCAATTGTTATAGGTGGTCCGCAATCGGTAAGGGTTCCTTCTTCTCACGGGATCAGTCCTAAAAGAAAGTTCAAACAGATTGCCAATGAGGAGGGGGGGAATTTGGCTATCTCTCAGCATGCGGAACCGGTGCAGGGGGTTAACCAAAAATTGAAGCTTGGTGGAGGTGATGGGCTTTCAGTTTCTGAATCGGCGAGGACTGAGTTGCAGTCCCGCCGGAAACCATGAAAATCCTTTGTTGGAACTGTAGGGGTTTGGGGAACCCTCATGCAGTTCAGGCGCTCATCCTATTAGTTAGGATTCATTCCCCCAACTTAGTTTTTCTCTCGGAAACTAAGTTGTTTGCTAGAGAGGTTGGTTTTCTGAAATGTCGTTTGGGTTTCAATAATGCTGTTTCGGTTGATTGTGGTAATCATCGTGGAGGTGGTCTAGTCTTACTGTGGAAGGATTCGGAAGATGTGTCATTGCAATCTTTTTCTAAAGGTCATATCGATGTTTGGGTGCATAGTCAATCTATTGGTGAGTGGAGGTTTACAGGGGTTTATGGCAATCCGGTGGCTAGCATGAGGTGTCAGTCGTGGGAGCTTCTCCGTCTGTTGGCTTCCCAATGTTCTAGACCTTGGTTATTAGGAGGAGATTTTAATGAGATTTTATGCCAATCGGAGAAAGTGGGGGGTAGAACAAGAGACCAAGGCCAGATAAATAGCTTCAAGGAGGTTGTGGATGAGTGTGACCTTTATGATTTGGGTTGTAATGGTCAAAGTTTTACTTGGTTCAGGAAGCTGGGGGATGGTTCAATCACGTATGAGAGGCTTGATCGGTTCTTGGCTAGTGACACCTGGAGAGATTGTGCCAGTTCTTTCTCAGTGGACATTCTAAATTCACCTGTGTCTGATCACAATCCCATTTTGCTTCACTGTGTTTTTGGGAGAAGGTGCCTTATGAGAGGGAAACAGGATAGGTTCTTTTTTGAAACCACTTGGGCTTCGTATGAGGGATGTGAGCCCATTATAAAGTCTGCTTGGGCTAACGGCCTTCCTGGTTGCTCCCTAAGGCTTGTTTCTGAAAAATTGGAAGTTACTAGATCTGATTTGAGGTTTTGGAGTAAGAAAGAAATACCCATTATCCCTAAAGAGTTGAAGGAACTGCAAAGGAAGTTAGATAATTGTGGGGAGGCGGCGAGCTTGTCCCATTCAGCCCTTGCTAGAAGAAATCACCTGGTCGATCAAATGAATGTTTTACTGGAAAAGGAAGAGAGTTATTGGAAGCAACGTTCCAAAGTCCATTGGCTTAGGGAGGGGGACTCAAATACGAAGTATTTCCATAGAAGGGCTTCTGAGAGGAAGAAGAACACTATAAAGAAGTTAAAGGATGCTGGTGGGGTGTTTCATTCGGAAGAGGAGGTCATGGGTAAAATCGCCACGGATTATTTTGTGAACTTGTTTCAATCTGCTAACCCGCAAGGTGTAGGGGATGTTCTGAACTATATTCAGCCAAGAGTTTCTGAAGATATGAACAGTTTCTTGGAGAGGCCCTATGATGCGGTGGAGGTTAAGGAGGCAATATCTCAAATGTTTCCAACTAAGTCCCCCGGTCCGGATGGTTTCCCTCCTTTTTTCTATCAAAATTATTGGCATGTGGTGGGAGCAGACATCTCGGATAGTATCCTTATTTTCTTGAATGGTGGTAATTTCTTTGAGGCTCTTAATTCTACTCATATTGCGCTTATTCCAAAAATTCATGATCCTGAAGCTATGTCCCATTTTCGTCCTATTAGTCTTTGCAACGTTTATTATAAAATTATTTCTAAAATGATTGCTAACAGACTAAAGGATTTCCTTCCAATGGTCATCTCTGAATCTCAAAGTGCGTTTGTCCCTGGCAGACAGATCACAGATAATATTATTGTGGGTTTTGAAATGGCTCACATGATAAAAAATAAAAAAATCAGGGAGACAGGGTTGGATGGCGCTGAAGTTGGACATGAGTAAGGCGTATGATAGAGTGGAATGGTGTTTTCTGGAGGCTATGCTTTTGAAATTGGGCTTTTCTTCCAAATGGGTAGCCACGGTTATGAAGTGTGTAGATTCGGTGGCTTTTTCGGTTATTTTGAATGGGAAAGTTTTTGATAATTTTAAGCCCAATCGGGGGTTGAGACAAGGCGATCCGTTGTCTCCTTATTTATTTATCATTGTAGCGGAAGCTTTCTCTACCTTGTTATCTAATGCTGAATCTACAGGTGCTATTTATGGTGCTAAGGCTTCAAGGAATGGTCCCTCTGTGTCCCATCTTTTCTTTGCGGACGATAGCCTCATTTTCTCAAAAGCTAGCAAGTCGGATGCGTTGGTGATTAAAGATGTTATCCAGAAGTATAGTAACGCCTCAGGCCAGCTAATCAATTTTGATAAATCCTCCATCGTGTTTAGTCCGAATTGTTCTAATGCTTTGCGAGAGGAGGTTATGGGGGTTTTTGGTATTCAATGTCAAGTTCTTTCAGAGACCTATTTGGGCCTTCCCACTCATCTTGGCAGGTCAAAAAATGTTTCTTTCCAACCCATTATCGAAAAAGTGACTAAAAGATTAAAAGGGTGGAAGGAAAAGTTTCTCTCTAGAGTTGGCAAAGAGGTCCTTATTAAGGTGGTGGCTCAGGCGATTCCGGCTTATGCTATGAGTGTCTTCAAGCTTCCGGTGGCTTTCTGCTCTCAGCTGAGTGGCTTCCTTAATAAGTTTTGGTGGGGTTCCTCGGAGGAAGAGAGGAAGATCCATTGGATGAGTTGGAAAAAAATGTGTAAACCAAAAAGTGGTGGTGGGTTGGGGTTTAGGGATCTGGAAACTTTCAATCTAGCTCTCCTCGCGAAGCAAGGGTGGAGGATTATCCAAAATCCGGATTCTCTGGTCTCAAGGGTCTTGAAGGCACGTTATTTTCCCTATTGTTCTTTTATGGAAGCATCTACGAGAAACAATCGTAGTTTCCTGTGGCGTAGTTTCTTGGAAGGGAGAAGGATCCTTGAGTTGGGATTAAGGTGGAGTGTAGGGGATGGTTTAAATATAAAGGTTTGGAAGGATCCTTGGCTTCCTAAGCCTTGGTCATTTAAACCGGTCACACCAAACAGGTTTCGTGATGCTCATTTATTGGTGTCTGCCCTTATTTCTGATGACGGATCACAGTGGAATTCTCAGCTCATCGATCAGTTTTTCTTACCGTGTGACAGGGAGGTGATTTATAGTGTTCCTATTAGTGCTGAGATGGAAAAGGATAAACTCATTTGGCATTTTACCCCGGATGGTGTTTATACGGTCAGAAGTGGCTATAGGACAGCTTTGTGTAATTACTCCTCTATTCATGAAGGTGGGGTAGGTTCATCTTATGGGGGCTCTGAGGCGGTTTGGAAATCCTTATGGGCTATGAAGATTCCTGAGAAGGTAAAGATTTTCTGGTGGCGAGCCCTCCACAATATCCTTCCTACGAAGGATAATTTGTTAAGAAAGAAAGTTATGGTGTCTAGCTTGTGCAATCGGTGTTCAGAGGAAAGTGAATCCTTTTTCCACTGTATCTGGGGCTGCGAATTTGCGAAGGACATTTGGCGTGAGTTAGGATTATTTATTAAGATTAATCCTGGTCTTTTGTCAAATTGTATGGACTGGTTTGGTTTTCTATTGCAAGTCTGCCAGGTCGAAGAGTTGGGTTTTGTGTTGATAGTTTGCTGGTCTATTTGGAATTCCAGAAATGGTGGGGAATTCAATGATAGGTGGAAGACGGTGCATGAGGTTATCTCAGAGAGCAGGAAATTCTGGAGTGACTGGTCTCATGCTGCAACTTCGCAGAAGGTCCATTTTCCTCAGGGTGGTAAGGTGGATAGAGAGCATCAGGTTCCTGTTGATGCTTTTACTCTGTTCTCGGATGGAGCTCACTCTTCTAAGGCTGTTTTTGGGGGTAGTGGATTCGTCATTTTTGATCCTGGGGGGAATTTTCTTCGCGCTGGTGCCGAAACCAACCGCACGTCTCTGTCCCCAGCTCACCAAGAAGCTATAGCCATGATAAAGGTTCTGGAACTAGCTAAGGAGCTTAATTTGTCTAAGGTGGTGGTGCACTCGGATTGTAAGACTCTTGTGGATGGTCTTTTGTCTAAGAAGGCTGATTTTTCAGAGTTAGGGAGTCTTAAGTCTGTTATTTTGGGTTTAGCTAGTTCTTTCAATTATTGCCTGTTTTCTTTTGTTAATAGATCAGGTAACAGAATTTCTCACACTCTAGCTAGTTGGTGTGTGCAAAATAATGTACCCAGGGTAAGGTATCAAACCCCCCCTGTCTATTTGTTGTCCCTGTTTAGACAGACTTGATTTTTCAATAAAAGTGGTTTCCTTCAAAAAAAAATTAGTGTATTTTCTATACTATCAAAACTTTTGCGTGGGATGGAGTATATGATTAGAATTCAAATATAAAAAAAAGTGGTGTAATAAAAGAATTAGAGACAAGAAAATTTTATATTCTCATTTATATAAATTGCAATGAACATGTTTTTCTTACAAAACATACTCATGGAAGACTACTCCTTAAAGGATAAGAGAAGATCATAGGAAGGGAGCGAGCAAATTGAATTAAAGTGCATTATGCGGATTGTAGTTTAACCAACCAATTGAACTTAGCTAAGAACGAAAATGCAATTAATACATTAATTCACATTTAGGTTGAAGGTGAAGCTATTGGCACTTCATCAATTTGACTATTCACACTTTTTATTAACTAATCATAATTTAGTTACTAACGGGTTGACTCGAGTGATACGATCCTCTCAACTTGAAAACTTGGGAATGTGACTTGAGATTAAGAAGATTCAGGTTCGATTCCCGATTAACATATCTGGCTAGGAGAGACATGGGAACACGACATTGTGCATGATTAGTCTCAAGGGTTCCTTGGTATTAAAGGTGCTATTGAGGACACCTGTGATATTGGTAAAAGAGTAAAGAAAAAAATCGTAATTTAGTTTTTTTAATTTTTTTAAATTATAATTGGTTGGTGATGACTATAAATAAGTGAATTAAAAAGTATCATGAACCCTAATTTATATTAAAAGGCAGAAATGAAATATTCGATTGAAAATGATTTTTTTTTTTTTTTGAGATATGACTATATAGAAGAGATAATGAGAATATAGGAGTATATTACAATTATGACCATATAGCCCAAAATTTTCAAAGTGCATGTGAATCACGCCTTGAGTTTTCATGGCATAAAATCATCAGAATAAAGTAGTGTGTGATTAGATCTTATATTCAGGTGGTCGGCGGTCCAAATCCAATGTCATAGCTGCACACCTCAAGCAGAGTCATACCTTACCTAACTTGCATGCATGCTTTCGATATCATCCACACACCTAAGCAAAAAAGTTATTAATTGATGAACAAAGTAAAATTTTCAACATCAACCAAATTAACACAATTATTTCAGCTTAGTCACTTAGTCGTATTGACGTGGATGTGTTTGTTTGCATCTGAGGAACAATTCTGTTTGCATCTGAGCAATACAACCTGCATGGACGTTTCAGTAACATTATTTCCAATTTTTCAATTACTCTTTGGAAAGTTACGTTTTGACATATAACATAAATTTTAAAAAAAAAAATAATTTGGAAAATTTATAAAGTAGTGCGGGTTTCTAAGAAACTAACTTACAATTGTATATAGCATCTAAATAGATATAAATGACTTGGCACTTAATTAAACAATAATTTTAAATTTGATGTCTAGCTAAAAAGATCTGAACTGCCAATTTGTTTAAGGGGTGATTTAAGTAAAAAATGTGTTCTCCTTGAGATGCTATGCTTAAATCTCTCTCTCTCTCTCTCTCTCTCTTTTTTTTAAAAAAAAAGAGGCTATGCTTCAATCTCGTATGATGTAAATGTCTTGAATCACGGATACCCATTTTCAAGTCAAAAATAAAATTAAAAATTGTAGTAGGGTGCAATAATTTATGGTCACAATCTATGTGTGACATTATTAACGCATCTCTGTTGGACCACCATTATCTGACATAATAGTTTTCGACCATTATATCTCTTTTTTTTTTTCTTTTTTTTTTTGAAGGGGACCATTATATCTCTGAACATTATCTTTTCTTCTTTTTTTTTTAATCAAATTGGACCAGAAACATAAATCATAATTGGACCGTAGAAATTAAAGAGGCAGTCAAGTTAGATACGTGTTTGAGAACATTATTCAAGTATTGTATACATCAATGTTGTCAAAACCGAATCGGAGATCAAGCCGGAAGAAGTTCCGTATAGGGTTTAACCGTATTAACCGGTTAAGCCGGAAGGTTAGACCGGTATTTATTTATATAGTAAAAAAAATTAAAAAATACACTACAAAATCTACGTATTACGAAAAAATAATTTTATAAACTTTGTACAAGTATTATACATATAATATAATACCTTATCAAATATCACCATAATATAATATATTTTTTTACTATATAATATGTCACAGAAGCAGTAATGGGCCGAGGTTAAAAGCCTTAGTGTCTTATTAAGGCAAAATGAAATGAGTTTAAATTTTAAAACTTAAAAGCCTTACAAAGGAGTGTTAGGGTACTAAGGCACCAAGCTTACGGATCTGTGCTGCAACCTGCAAGTGCTGAGGCGATGACGGTGAGGAGTGAGGCGGCTGCAGCAGGCGAGGCGAGGCAACTGCGACAGATCTTTAATTCATGAGTGCGATCTCCATTTCTCTTTCTTTAATTCGTTTCCACTTCTCTGTTCTCATCTGTTTTTTTTTTCTTTTTTTTTTAAATCAGTGTTGGTTGAACCGGATCCGGTTTTCCCGGTTCAACCCGGTTCAAAAGCTTTGAACACCGGTTTTTTCCGGCTTCAATTTAGGAGCGGTTTAGACAGAAACTAAAACCGCCATTGTCACCGGTTGACGGTCCGACCGCCCGATTCGGTCCGGGTTTAATAACACTTGTATACATACATTTTTTCGGGTCATCATTATTATAGATATTTTTTTTAGAATATATTTTTTTTTAACTATAATAAGTCACTTTATATTTCTTATGTATTATTTACTATTTTTTAAAATCTTTTTTCTCTTATTAAATACTTTGATTATTTATGTTTTTTTATTAATGAGTTGAATTTTTAAAAAAAATTAAAAATGTAAAATTTTAATGTTATAATATATTTTTATAGAGTTAAACTAACTATTTTTCTTGATACATGTAATTCAGTTAAATATACTATGTAATAAATATCAGTTTGAGTATAATATAACAAATACTATATAATAATGAGTTGTCACTAGCAATCTTTAAATAAGTAATTGTCGGCAAATGCTTTTGAAAATGCAATCTTAAAATATTGTGTAACCTTCAACTTAAGTCCTTCTTATATAAGAGAGATCATACACTCTCCAAGTCGTTGCATGATTCAATGCTCTTGAAGGGAGGAGGAAAGAAACAAAGAGTAAATCTTCATCAGGGTAAGGAAAAAAATGTTTGGATCATAATAAATAACTATCGATGATAACTAGAGTGATGTTATATGTATCTCCAAAATTAATATCTGGATGTACATTTGATTGTCTTATATGCAGAAAAGTAAATTGTTTGTACATATAAGATAAACAGATATATATCCAAATATCAATTATGAATGTAAATGTAATATTATTGGTGATAATAACTCATAGAATTTATTTATATTTTCAAATCAATGCGGGTTAATGGGGTTATGCAGAACAAGTTTTAAAAAGCTCATCAGAGGTCAGTAGTATAAACCACTCTATGTTTTTCTTTTTGTTGAAAGAAAGTAAGAAAAGGAGGTTTGGTCCAAGTGTAAAAATTGTTTGGTTCATGATAATTTTTTTACGTGTTTTCTTAATTTTAGTTTCTTACGATAAATTTAAGAAATTCAAATAAAATAAATATTTTCCGAAAAACTAAGTTCACCATTCTCAAAGTATTAATTTCATATTTTTTCATTGCAAAATTATTTTTTTTAAGATCCTTATAGGACTGAGTTCGTTAAAAAAAAATATTCTTAATACCACTTTTTTAAACTGATTCTTTTTTTGAAAGTTTTTAACTGATTCTTAATATCATATTAACATTTTGTTGTTTAAATGAAAGATACTTTGATTATTGAAGCCTGAATCAAAAGATCGATTAGCCATAAAATCGGGGGAATTATCAGACTACACCCTATTTTTTTTAGCTGACTCTCTAACTAAGGAGCTATCTAGGAAAGTTGTTCTAGAGTTGTCGAGGGGATCGGCCTTAGGCCTTGAGAAGAGGAAAATGTGGTGAATATCTTCTTGATTATCAAACGAAGTCACATGAGTACTCTTTTGCATTACATGTTCATCTTTAATTTATTTCATTTTTTATGGTAATGCTTGATGTGATAGTTATATAGTCCAAAGCATGTGGGTGATGCTTTGACAATTAGCACTCGATGTACCTATTAATAAAATTTCTAATAAATTAAAGGTTACATATCTCGTTAATTTGGATTGTGCTATAGAGACGCATCTGATGTACCTATTAAAGATATATAGCTCATTACATTAGATGGTGCTATAGAGATGCATACTTGATATATTTGTTTTAGTGAGTGAGAAATATTAAGCCAACTTTTATAAAAGACTTGGGTCAATCTTTCTAAGATACTCGTATGCAACTTAATGTACACATATACTTAAAAATTGATAACAAAATTGTTGTTATAGTTTTTTGTTTTTTTTTTTAACAGCAAAGAAAACAATAACATTTAAAAAAGCAACAAGGAGCACAAGGGGTACTCCCATCCCCAATAGTTTACAACTGATACAAACAATCTAAAGGATTTAAAAGCCAATTGCCATATGAGTAAACCAAATCCTTGTTGTGTGCTTTGAAAAGGGTCTAAAATTGAACATTTATTTTTAATAGGTGGCCATTGCAATTTTAATGGTCCACTATTCAACAGTTTTAATACTATCATTATTTCATTTTACGGGTCATTATTTTTTAGGCTTAATTGCACTTTTGGTCCCCCAATTTTTTCAGTTTGGCGATTTTGGCCCCTCAACTTTTAATTTGGCGATTTTGATCTCCCAATTTACGATTTGTAGTGATTGTGGTCCCTTTGTCAATTCCACCCGTTAACAGTGCTGACGTGACGTACCAAAGGGACACGTGTCAGTAGTTTAATTGCACTTTTGATCCCCCAATTTTCTCAATTTGGCGATTTTGGTCCCCCAATTTTTAATTTGGCGATTTTGGTCCCCCAATTTACGATTTGTAGCAATTTTGGTCCCTCCGTCAATTCCACCATTAACGGTGCTGACGTGGCGTACCAGAGGGACACGTGTCAGCAGCTTATGGCCCTATATTTATTTATTAAAAAAAAATAATAATAATAAAATAGCATATGGTCTCTAACTCGATCTTGACAGCGATGGTCTCTGATTCGAATTTGATTTTGAAACCACGGTGGAAGGGCATGAAGCAAGTGGGTGGCCATGGCGGATGTGGCAGGTGGTGGTTTGTGTGCCGGTACCAGCGTCAGTATCGATGTTCGATCAAGTACTGTGTCACAAAGAGGCAGTGAACAATTTCTATTGTTTGGGTTTTTTTTCATTTTTAAACAGTGTTGTGAAAATCGGACAAGACCGGCCGGTCGGACCGGAAAACCGGTAGCTGCACCGATTAGAAACTAGCCTGGAACCGCCTTAGAAAAAAACCGGCTATGAACCGGATGAACAGGCGAGAAACCGTCAAACCGGTAAGAACCGGTGGTTCACCGGTTTGTATTTTTTCAAGCCCAAAATTGAAAAAAAAAAGGAGTTTTTTTCAAGCCCAAAATAAAAATAAAAAAAACTAAATCCTAATCCTAATAAAGTAACTGAAGCGGCAAGGCAGGGCAATTGAAGAGTTCATTGTAAAGTTTCAACTCTGTAGTTCAGACTTCAGAGTCCGAAAGAGTGAAAAGCATAGCACAAAGCCACAAAGAAAAGGACCGGCGAGACAAAAGGAAAAAAAGGAAGAATTGAAGAATTGAAGAAAAGAGGAAAGGACTTGGCTAGTTGGCTGCGTGATCATGATCATCAGTTCATCACTTACACAAAGACAAAGTGACAAAACAGGTAAACTTTTAAAAGTGTTACTCATTTATAATTTTATTTTTCTTGTTATATTGTTAGTAGTTACTAGTTAGAGTGTGTACTACTGTGTAGTTGAAGTGTGTACTGTGTAGAGTGTAGACAAAGTGACACTATGAAAATCAATTTTGGATATTTGATATTTTAATATTATGAAAATCATGATTACTTTCATTATTTATATTTAGTGATGTATTTAGTCTTCACTAATTAGTTTTAAAATGTTAGTTTATTAGTTATTACTATGTTATTATATGGTTATATATAGTTATATACGCATACGTACATTAAGACCGGTTAGACCACGGTTCGATCATGATCCAACCTTTGAACCTTGAACCAGTACCTTGACCGGTTCAATAACCGGTCAGGTTTTCAAAACATTGTTTTTAAATATATTTTATTATTATTATTATTATTATTTTTAATAAATACATATAGGGTCATAAGCTGCTGACACGTGTCCCTCGGTATGCCACGTCAGCACCGTTAACGGTAGAATTGACGGAGGGACCAAAATCACTGCAAATCGTAATTTGGGGACCAAAATTGCCAAATTAAAAGTTGGGGGACCAAAATCGCCAAATTAAAAGTTTGGGGACCAAAATCGTCAAATTGAGAAAATTGGGGGACCAAAAGTGCAAATAAGCTGCTGACACGTGTCCCTCTGGTACGCCGCCACGTTAGCACCGTTAACGGTGGAATTGACGGAGTGACCAAAATCGCTACAAATCGTAAATTGGGGACCAAAATCGCCAAATTAAAAGTTGGAGGACCAAAATCGCCAAATTTAAAAAATTGGGGGACCAAAAATGCAATTAAACCTATTTTTTAGTTGTTGGAGTGTTGAATGTTGAGCTATGAAAAACGACCTTAAAAGCACTTAGGAAACTGTTATGCTAATATTGAGAATAAAAGCCGATTGATATAATTGCACATCAGTTATCCAAAAATCTTGGCTTTAAAACAATAGTATTTTCCATAATATAACCATCAACTCTTTTTTCAACACAAAGTTCAAAAATTGAGTAGAATTCCCCAATACCAACCAATGATTGATTTGAAAGGAGAATCGTCCAACTCTAAAGAACAGAATAAAAACTAATTAAGCACTTTAACCCATCAAATAAAATACGGGTAACAATTACGTACTCAACTGGGCTACACCCTTAAGTATGAAAGATGACTAATGCATCACACAGAGAGCGTTACAGAAAAATTCTCCAGAGATAAAACAAAACCTATGATCTAACTTTGATCAAACTAGATATCCTACAACGTCAAAAGACTAGCCCTTTACAAATAACATTATTATTATATTCTTATAAAAAAAAAAACATTATTATTATATAATAAAAGACAAACGAACCAAACTAAAGCATGCTAAAAATGGATCCCAACTTTCTTTTATTGTTTGCTTGAATTTGAACAAACATCCAAGTAAAAACACATGTACGTAATAAACAGAGATGAACAAATTCCTCAACACGACCTGTTCAAAAAACACAATGTTCATCTAGAAGAACTCCCCCAAATTATTGTATATAGGAAAAATAGTTGCATGCATGAAAACGCTTGAAGCAATTGGGTACCTCCAAAGATATTTAAAAATAGATCCCAAGATTTGTTAATGAAGTGGTGCCGATTTCTCGATGGCTTGATTTTGGCAAAACAAGTATTTTCAACTTCAGGTGTTTCAAGAAATGAAATTACGTTTTTAAGAATTTCATTCCCCATAATGCTATTACCAGGAATATTATAGTTGAGTATTTTAAAAAACATATTTGGTTAGAATTTGAAAATTCTTGCAAATAACTTAGAAGTTTATTTGGTTGATAATGTATATCTCTGGAAATATATGTCATAATTATTAAAATATATATCCTTAATATTTGAAATAACTATTTATTTAAATTATTTTTTTATTGTAGTTGTTAAAATTAAACAAATTTTTTTCTTAATATATAAAATACAATAATTTTTCATTGTAAAAATATAAATATATAATTAGCATTACTGTAATAAAATGCAAGTGTATAATTAAATTTAATTTAAGCCTAATAACTATAATAATTTTTTTTTGTGTATATCATGAGTATTTGTTTTCGTAATGGTTATATATATTTGTATAGCTTTCTTACATGTTTTTATGTTTTTTATTCGGAGCAAATAAAAATTTTATATTAAATTTAAATTTGGAATGACTTGACTATGTGAAGATATTGAAAGATAGTTAAAGTGAGATCATTTTTGTAATTTCACAAAGACATTACTATCGGAATAGAACATACACATCCTTGAAGATGAGAATGAAAAATAATCAAAATATGAAGAAACTACTTTCCTATGAAAAAAGGAATTTCTAAGAAAATCTATTAAAGAATGAAATTTTTATTGAGGAGTTGATTTCTAACACTTTATTTTTTTATTTTTTTTAAAGGTTCTAACACTTTATTTGGTTTAAGAGAAAAAATTAGAAAAAGAGAAATAGGAGAGAGAGGCTGGAGAAAAAGAAATTGGGGTAATAATTGATAGATTTGTTGATTGTTTGATACGAGAGAAAGTATAAAAAAAAATAGAGGAAAAAAAAGAGTTAAGATTTCTCTCCCTTAATTTGATTGGATGAAAAAGGTAAGAAAATAGAAAACCAATAAATTTATTATAAGATAAATATATTCTTATATTATTATGTAGTAATAAGTTTTTTTTATTTATTGATAAACCACTACTAATTTTGATTCAAATAAAACTTTAAAAATAAACAGTAGCCATGTCATCTATAATAATAATAATAATAATAATAATAATAATAATAATAATTGGTACAAAAAATTATGAGAAAATGGAAAACATATCGACAGTGTAAAAGTTTTTTACATCATCAGTGCATCATTCACCATTCATCCGTTTATGGTCGTTAATGTTTTAGATTAAAGTAATACAAATGAATGATGAATAATGTACTGATGGTTGATGGTGTAAAAAACTTTACACCATCATATTCATCATTAATATCAAAAATTATTCATAACTAATAAAAATCTCTCTCTCTCTATATATATATATATATATATATATATATATATATATATTCATTTATGTACGTGCGGCATAGATATAGGAGAGCACAATTGTGATGTAAAAAATCATTGTACAATGATAATAAAAAGCACGTACTCCCTCTGGCTCGAATTACAAGTAAAAACAACTCATTTTACGCTTATTAAGGAGGTTAGTTGATTGTATTTAATTTTTTTAATTTTATAAAAGAATAGAAGTATTTTAGGAAAGTTGCATTGGGAATGAAACAAAAATTAAATAAGAAAACAATTTTCTATGGATGTTTTAGGAAAGTGACATTGGGAATGAAATAAAATTTAAGAAAGTTGGTTAGTTTTGCTTATATTTTAAACCAAAAGAGGTATGTTTTTGTTGCTTATATTCCGAGCCGGAGGGAGTAAGAAATAGAGAATTACGTTGTGCAGAACATTACTGTATTTTTTAGGGAGTTACTAATATGCAATCTTAACTTGGATGGTTGCTATATATGCAACCCTTTGTCATACTAATAAGAATTTGTCACTTAATACATGTATGTCATGTCATTGCTTAAAGTAGTCAAAATTGATTTAATTTTTGCAATTTAGTCTAACATAAAAAATAATATAGTTTTTAATGTTGGACTATATTGCAAAAAATCAATTTTGACTACTTTAAGCAATGATATGACATACATGTATTAGGTGGCAAATTCTTATTAGTTTAACAAAGGATTGCATAGTGTTGGGAAAAATACCTTTTCCTAAAACCTTGCCAGGAATAGAGAAATATATAAAATAAGAAAATAGAACAATCACCACACAAGTATTTAACGTGGAAAAACCTCCAAAACCGAAAAAAACAACCATGGCCGTTGCCTAAAGATAACCAGAAAATAATACTATGTGAAAATTTTTACAACACATAGATTACCCTCTCCTTGATCCCAATACACCCACTCTCCAAAGCCTTGCAATATCTAAACTACATCTCTCAATACTCTCTAAGTATAAGAAGAGAAAACAAAGTTAAATATAAGTTTAAAGTGTTTCTAACTGGGACAAGTTAAAACAAGGAACTTAAACCCAATATATAGTCTTGACTTCCTTCCTTCATTCAAATCCTAGGCAATGTGGGACTTGCTAAAATAGAATATTTCAAGCAAAACCCAACAAACTCCACCTTGATTGAAATATACGCATTTCTGTCTTCATTGCCTAAATCGACAATCATAGCTCAAAAGAACTATCATACTTCACCATAAAGAGTATACCCGCCATCATACTGCACATGTCGAAACCATGCTGAAAAGTTTGTGGTGCAACCTCCATGATCATCATCTCTGGAAGTTCCTCAACGACCAACATCACCCACCACACACCTTACATCAATGTCAACCAATGCTCATGTCACACCTTGCATCAGCAACCAATGTCCGTGCCACACACCTTGCATTCATGTCAACCAGTGCCCGTGTCCAATTATGGAACCACTAGCATGAACTCATCCTTCTCCATGACATTGCGGTAATGCCATGAGGACAAAACCACATTGTGTAATCCTGATTGCATCAACATGTCCTTGACTTGAATTTACCACAAGCCAAAATTTATCCTCCCATCAAATTTCTCTACGTTAAACTTCACGACACTCGGAAAACTTGACATCGAACCTAAGCTCTGATACCAGTTGTTGGGAAAAATACCTTTTCCTAAAACCTTGCCAGGAATAGAGAAATAAAATAAGAAAATAGAACAATCACCACACAAAGATTTAACGTGGAAAAACCTCCAAAACTGGAGAAAACAACCACGGCCGTTGCCTAAAGACAACCAAAAAATAATACTATGTGAAAATTTTTACAACACATAGATTAACCCTCTCCTTGATCCCAATACACCCACTCTCCAAAGCCTTGCAATATCTAAACTACATCTCTCAATACTCTCAAAGTATAAGAAGAAAAAACAGAGTTAGATATAAGCTTAAAGTGTTTCTAACTGGGACAAGTTAAAACAAGGAACTTAAGCCCAATATATAGTCTTATCTTCCTTCCTTCATTCCAATCCCACTCAATGTGGGACTTGCTAAAATAGAATATTTCAAGCAAAACCCAACAAACGACTGTTAGGACCTTCAACCGGGAAGGTTCCAACCACATGTCCCAGCCGAACCATCGGCTCTGATACCAGAGTCAGAACCTTCAACCGGGGAGGTTCCAACCAACAGGGAGTCACATTGCTCCAGGGTCATGGGAATAGTAATCAACCCCCCATAAGTGAGACACCACATCCTGAGCCAAAACCTTAAGGCAATGGTTCTATGGATCTTTCCACTTATAAACCTTCTCACCCATCCCATCCTATCCAACGTCCCCTTGATCCACCATGTCCCAGCCGAACCATCGGCTTTGATACCACTGTCAGGACCTTCAACCGGGAGGTTCCAACCACCGGGGAGTCACATTTCTCCAGGGTCATGGGAATAGTGAGCAACCGCCCATAAGTGAGACACCACATCCTAAACCAAAACATTAAGGCAATGCTTCTATGGGTCTTGCCACTTATAAACCTTCTCACTCATCTCATCCTATCCAATGTGGGACTTCATCTCACACTTGAATACCCAACAATCTCCCCCTTCAAGTGTGAATTCCCACACTTACTGGTCACTCCCCCTTGATTCCCCATGTCCCAGCCGAACCATCGGCTTTGATACCACTGTCAGGACCTTCAACCGGGGAGGTTCCAACCACATGTCCTAGCCGAACCATCGGCTCTGATACCACTGTCAGGACCTTCAACCGGGGAGGTTCCAATCACCGGGGAGTCACACAGAGCAATGTGACTCAGAGCAATGTGACTCCCCGGTAATTGGAACCTCTCCAATTGAAGGTCCTGACACATAACAACCATCCAAATTTTGATTCCATGATTAAATATTCTTTTTTTAATTATTTGAAAGAAAAATACATCTAATCTATTTTTCTTTTCTTCCTTATTCTTTTTTCAAGGATGGAGAGATTTTATTTTCTTTTTGTGTCCCATATAATTTATTTTCTCTCTTCCACTCCTTTCTCAAATCAGAGAAGGGTGATCTTTTTAATCCTTTTATTTTCTCTTTTTCCATTTTTTTGTCTTCCCTATTTTTTTTTCCAAACATAGTGCGAGTTTGTAGTTACTAATCTGGCTTCCGATTTATTAAAAAAAAAAGATTTTTGAAAAGAGTGCACAGTAAATTTTTTAATTTATTTTGGCTATATTTATTTTTTGGTTTATTTATGGTTTTAGTCCCTAAAAGTTTAACGTGTTTTGATTTTAGTCCCTAGAAGTTATTTTGACCGGGACTAGTCCTTAATTTTTCAAACATTTTGGTTTGATACCCTCCGTTACAAAAAATCAGTTATTTGCCGACATGGTTAACGAAAATTAAATTCACACCAACTGCCACGGGGTGTAACGTAGCGCTAAATAGGTGATGTGACATGGATGATTTAGGCCCATGAACTCAAAATTTTGCGTACGGGACCATTTTGCCTATCGGACCATTTTGCGTCCGTGGATTTGTATTATCCACATTATATCACCTATTTGGTTTCACTTCAGATCACATGGATTGCTGATATGATATGTTCCGCTAGCTACACAAACAAATAACAAATTTTTACAATCGGAGGGGACCAAAACCAAAATGTTTGAAAATTTAAGGATTAGCCCCGGTCAAAATAACTTATAAGGACTAAAACCAAAACACGCTAAACTTTCAATGACTAAAGACATATATAAACCTTATTTTTTTATTTTTTTTTTACTTTTTGTGTGAATCATGATATTTTTTTGTCGATAGTCAAATATTTATTTTTTTGAAGAGAAAAAATTATTGATATAGATACAATCTTTTTTAACAAAAGGTTTTTTTATACACATGGCAGGGTTGAGTTGAACACATGATATCATATCTAATAAAGAATTACTATTTATCAAATTATGTTGGGGTTGTTGGTATATTTATCGCTTTTTTGCTAGAACTAATTGAGTGTACTGTATTACTACAGTGGTTGCTATTAAGAATAAGAATTTCACCGTCATTAATTAGTGCATGGCCGAATGTATACTAACTAGTCAATGAAAGTAACTGGTATAGCTGTAAATTGAGTACCTATGGGACGTGTCATGTGTAAATAATACATAGACATATTCCAAAAAAAAAAAAAAAACTTCTTTTGTTTTAAATAAATACAAGTAAAAGTAACTAATTTTCTTAAATTTTGTTCTATTTCATTTAATTGTGTATCATGTATTTTGGTACTATTGGAGTATTGAAACAAAGTTGTTAAGGTTTCATCTCAAAACCAATTGATGAATGAGAGGATCGGAGTAGCTCAACAGGTAAGTTGGACTATCTCCGATATCATGTTAAAGCTTTATATCAAAATCAATTGACAACGAGGAGAGTAGCTCAACAAATATTTAAATCATACCACAATGAATAAGGCTCATAATGTGAGACTTCCAACAAAATCAAAGGGCAAAAACTGCAGTCATTAATACAGCTTGGCAGATGAGTCCATCATAATTATAATTATGCTCTCATACAATTTTTTTTTGCAGTGGAAAGCAACAAAAGCGAGAAACAAAAGCTATACCAAGCTTAGAATAATACTACAGTAGGGATAAATGAAAGTGGAAGCAAGTAATTGAAAAAGAAGCTGCTGTAGCATGTAGTGGCCTAAACTTACTAGAGGCTACGAAATTGAAGGTTAGAAAGTGACCTAACAGCAAGGATAGCCCAACGGTTTTCTCAGAGGGTAGTAGCTAGTGGTATTGTAGTGAGGGCATGTTAGTTGTAGTGATAGTATAATAGAGTAGCTACTAGTGTGGGGTTAGTTTAATTTCATTTTTTTGTACAAGGATAAAAGGAGATGAATGGAACAAGGAAGGGGTGTTGATTTGCTCTAAAGCATGAAAAATCGAAACTGTAATACTGTAATTTCATATGCTTCTATACAGCTACCTAGCTTCTATATATAGCTGTGGCCTTCGGCTATTTATTGGCCTATTAAAAAAATTATATTTCATTCGGTCTTATTTATAAATCACATTATTCAAAATTTTTTTGTCTTATTTATAAGTTACTTTGTATTTTTATGAGGTATTTATTGTTTTTTTCATTTATTTGTCGTTTGTTCATTAATGTGAAATACATTTGTGAAATTTCCAATAAAATATAAAAAAGTAAAATTGTAATGTTAAAATATTTTTTTTAAAGTTTCAAAAAAAAGTAGTTATCCTCCTTGATCTTTGTAAAGTACTCCATCCGTCCCATTATTTTGGTAAAAGTAAACATAGTCAACAAAAATAAGAGAATATCTTATTGATATAATGCATGATTCTATTTTTAAAATAAAATATAATATATGATTTATTCATTAATTACAAAATTCTATCACACAAATCTCTCTATTATTTTTATAATCTTTAAGATTTTTCATTAATTATTTTAAAGATTTTTTTAATTTATATAATATACAATCTTTAAGATTTTTCATTAATTATTTTTACTTCGATTTGGGACAGAAAAATTACATTTTTTTACCAAGATAATGGGACGGAAGGAGTAATTAAGTATGACCTATAATGATGAACAAAGGGAGTTTTGTACTATTTTGGGTTTTCATTTTCTGTTCATTCCAATAATAAATATTATTTATAATCCATAAATTTTTATCTCTAGAAAAGGTAGCACAGATGGTAAGGGAGTTTGTCTCTACTTAAACGAGTAGTTGGGATTTGACTTCTGAATTTTATATGTAAATGTAAGAAGCCTTATTGAAAAAGTCATCTCTTATAAATTCCACAATATCCGAAAGGATCAATCACCAAATTGCATGACTGAATACCTGACCCAAGAAAAAACAATTAATTAAAATTTTATCAATCTTAAACATTAATTACTCCCTCTATTTCTAAACGTAAGTACTTGAAGAAGAATTTAACGTTGATTAAAAAAGTTAAATAACATTGTTAATGATATTGGAATTGATTATAATTGGTATATATGTTTTTCAAAATTACATTTATAGCTATCATTGTGATTTTAAAAAGTATTAAATAAATAGAATGTTTACGAAAAAGAAATAATTAATGTCATTGAAAGTAAAAATATGAATTTATATAAAAATAAAAACTATAATATTAATTTGTGCTTATATTTAGTGAGATAGGAGTAATGAAGAGGATATATATATATATATATATATATATATATATATATATATATATATATATATATATATATAAAAGATCCTCTTGACAGATTTCACGTCCATTAAAAAAGTTGGTTAATTTAGTTAATTGTATTGGAAATGTGAATATTTGATATGTATTTTCAAAACTATCCACACTGATAGTATTGAGAATGTAAAAAGTGTTAAGTAAATAAGGGTGTTCGTGGAAAAAAGTAATTAATTGTCATTGAAAATTGACATAGAGTTTTATAAATAAAAACAAAATAAAAATCTCATAAAGAATCTTATATTTAGGGACAGAGGTAGTATGTTGTACCCTCTTAATTTTCCCATGCTAGTTTATTATATTCTTTTTTACTAATAACGATATATAACGCCTCTTACCTATACTTCCTCGGATCTCATTTTTAAGAAAAATAACTAAATTCACACCTATTAATAAGGAAGTTAGCTGAGTGTATTTAATTTTCTCAAATTCATAAAAAAAAAGACTATTTTAGTAAATTTACATTGGGAATGAAACAAAAATTAAATAATTCAACCACATTGGTATGAGAATACAGTATTTTAGAAATTATTGTATTGAGAATAAAAATTAATCAATTTTACTTATATTTAATATCATTAGTGTTTTTTTTATTATTATAATAAATAATAAATGAGACTAAAAGGTTTAGTATTTATGTAAACACCGAAGATGGAATTATTCGGTAAGCTAGCCATCACTCGCAAAAGTTCCTTTTCCAGCAATCTTGTTGAATTGTAAATGTGTCCTCCCCATTCCCTTACATATGGTCCCACCCTGTATTCTTGTGGTCTCCCTTTATCCCTTGGTGGTAGCAGAATTTTATTAGATCAGCAGCCTGTGGATAGATTGATGAGGTTTAATTTGTCCTCTGATAAGCCCCCCATGGGATCATTTTGTCCCATCTATATGTATTGGCTAATTGGTATTTTGGTAGGGTTATCCTCTGATCCCCCTTGGGCATTATTTTGTCCTATTTGTATGTTAATGCTAATGGGAGTATTTTGGTAGGGCTATCTCTCTCTCTCTCTCTCTCTCTATCTCTGTCCCTCATTTTTTCTATCTTCCATAGCAATTGACACGACACAAATATTTGTTACATATTTTCATGTGCCTATGTTTGTTTATTATTAATAATATGATCAAACTAAGGCTTAGCTTGATGACTAGATAGACTTAGTTGCTTCAAATTGGTGGTTAATTAAGTAAGAATAGGTGATGTTAATTAATGGAGGCCTAATAATATAGGTGCATTAACAAAAGTTTTGAAGAATATTCTCATTACCTGGAACAAATGAGTGTGAACACAGCTCAAAAAGAAATTGGACCACCATGTGGTGAGAGTTGAATATTTTGCTATTAATGTTAGATAAAGTTTGTAGATTAGAGGCACGTATGTTATCTTTTGTGCAAATATATATTTGGTCATTAATTAAGGTGTCCTTTCAGTAGTTTCCCTCACAAAGTACTTACATTAGAATCATAGTCATTTGCTCGAATTAGGAGTTATTAGCGAAAAAGTTATATGGAAAAGCTTCTTCACTAACAATTGAAAAATAATAAATTGAAAATAATCTAATCCTTGCTATAATTGGAGTTCATTTTCTTTTCTTTTCTTTTTTTATTTAGTTTGTTTTCAACTAGGATGAGATGTACTAATAATAAGATAACCTTTAATAATTAATACAATTAAAGTTCAGCTACATTGACTAAGCCCTAATATGTAGACTACTTTAGGGCACATGCATGTGGTACTTGAAATAATTTATATATAGCTCAAGCACGCAAGCCATAAAGTGGGAAGAAGGGATACTAATTCTTCCAAAATAAGTCCTAAATGTGCAAACCATTTAACGAAGTAATAATGTTCTGTTCTCAAAATTAAACACAAGATATACCCTTTTATGTGCTTCTAAACACATCATAACTTAGCTAAACAATGATAGATTTGGGAAGTCATTGATAGTAAACTTTAAGATTCTACTTTAATTGGATTTAATTTACTCTTAACCAAATCGTGAACCTAACCAGCAAACTGATAAATGACAATGCACCAAAAATAAATGTTGCATTGAAGAGAAAGTACTGGTTGGACCATTAAGTAAGGGACAAAATCAGAAGCATGGAGGAAGAAGTTTAATTAAATTCAGGTTGGGTTTGCGAGGCCAACTTTTTTGTGTGATAAAATGACCTATAACTGACCCTAAAGTACTTTACTGGAACCATGGCATATGTAGTTGCCTATCCATCATAAGAACAAGTTAGTATGTATCCTAATTCTTAGCATCCCGGACCCCTTCAAATTTAATTGGAAGCACTTACAACAACATGGGCTTGTTTAAAACTGGTCCATGCCACTTCCCTCCTATAGTCTCCTTTAATAGAAATCTAAAAATTCAGAACACAATAGAAGGCCAGAAAATGGAACTGAGAAAAATTTAACTAGTTTCTTTATTATTTGCATTATAAATTCTTATCTTAGCTATTAGGAGTAGGAAGCATTTGATCTTGGAGTTTTTATACTTTTATAATTATAATTAGAATATAATATTAGTTTATATTTATTATAAGGTTTGCTTAAGGATTGAGGATGAAAAGTCAAAAATAGTAGAAAATTTAGGAAAACTAAGTTCATAATCACTTAAATTATTAAAGGTCTAGGTTTTTTATATTTTATAAAAAAATATTTCTTTTAGTCTCATATATATCTTCAGCTCTTAAGACTGGGATTAAGAAAATCATTATTTATATTATAACAAGAGGCACGAGGTGATACTGATTGCTACTATAGCTAATATATATATATATATATATATATATATATATATAATAGTAATAACCTATATGAATTCAATATGTTTTTTACTCTTTTATCAAATGCATGCCATTTGCATATGATTCGGAGCACATTATTGTCACAAAGTGATATAAACCTAAACAGAAACGTGTTACTAGGGAAAGAATTAGAATTTGGTAAGAAAAAACAAAATCATATTTGTAGTAATAGTCATGGGATGATCATGTCCATTATTCTATCACCAAATGTCATTCAATTCCCACTAAAAAAAAAAGAATAAGGGGTAGAACTTTGAAGAAATTATTGAGAAGTGCTCTCTAAATTGTGGCGATATTATGGTTGGGCAAACATCTGATTTTTTCTCTTTAATTTATTTTAGGGTATTTCTATCATGCAATCCAAAATTGGATGGTTGCTATGCAACCTTTTATTAAACCAATAAGAAATTGCTACCTATGTCATGTCATTATTATTTGAAGTAGTTAAAATTAGATTTTTGCAATTTAGTCCAACATAAAAAGTAAATTAAAAATTTAGTCCTTTGTACCTATAGACAAATTATAACTTTTAATTTTAAATTTAGTCACTTGCATTAAGCCTTTTTACACAAGTGACTAATTTTAACTACTTTTAATTTTTTTTAAATTAAAAGTTATAATTTGTCTATAGGTACAAAAGACTAAATTTTTAATTTACTTTTTATGTTGGACTAAATTGCAAAAACCTAATTTTAACTAAGTTTAAGAAAAGGTTGCATAACAACCATCCAATTTTGGATTGCATGATAGTAACTCCCTTTATTTTATTATTGCAATTAAATTTTTAAATCTATGTCAGCAAATGCTACAAACATCACAAAATAAAAGTTTTGGAAATTATCGAAGCTGCGCCACAGTTAACATTTGCCCATTATGGTTCGTAACTTCAAAATTTGAAAAGTTTACGAAATCGAAACCGTGATTGTTGGTTAAAAATTTGATTTTAATTTTTGGCTTTACTGACAAGTGTCCTAATGGGACTTACTCCATCCGTTCTTATTTATCTGTCTTATTTCAAACAAAACACATCCTTTAAGAAATGCAATCATTATTTAGATTTCCAATACATTAATTATGTTTTTTTTTTCTCTCTTTACTATTTCTCTCTTCTATTTTTTTTTTCCCACGACTAAACAAAGCCTAAGGCCGAAAGAGGAGGGAGGCCACCTCATAAAGCTGTAGGAGAGAGAGAGAGAGGGGAAGGTGGAAAAGAAGACCAATTGAGACTTATTAGTGTGCATGTATATATTGTGCAACTGCGTGTAGCTAGGCCTATATAGGAGGTGGTGGTCCAAATGCTACTTACACGTATAGCTCAAGGCTAGCTATATTTGAGAAGACAACAGTTGTCCCGTACCGCTAATTATTGTCATCCATACCAGCGTTACGCCACTCCCGTCTCTTGTGTATGCATTTATTATCTGATTCAGTGTAATAAACCTTACTACTACAATTCTTATCAATCACTTTCTTATTGTTTGATTAGTCTAATTGTAAATTGTGATGCATTTGGGGTTGCAAAGACAAAAAAAGAATAATCAGAAGAAAAAAAAAAGGTTGAGCCGGAAGTTGTATACAAATCGTTTAAGTTTATGTACATTCAATGAAGCTATACATGTACATATGTGTTTATTTGTATTTTTTTCCCCTTAGATTGATATCGCCACATGTAGTGATGTGAGACCTTTGTTATTTTTTTTTTCCATGTTGGAGTGTCCACCGCCGACCGCAATGACTAATCTCCTTGTTGGCTTGTAGGCACCTCTAATGGATGAGACAACTGGCCCCGAAATTTAACGCTGCTGCATGCACAAGGCAGGATTCGAACACTTGACCTTGCCTAAGCGTGGATCAATCCCTACTACTGAACCACACGCTCGGGGTTTAGACCTTTGTTAAATTTAACACGTGTTAATAATCTAGTACAACTGATGATATGTCAGTTTAATTTAGTCCGCGGTGGACCAAATTTAACCAAGGTCGTCCTTATACTCCCTCCGTCCCTAATTATAAAGCCCTCTTGACACTTTTATTTTGTCCCTATTTATAAAGTCCTTTACCAATTTTCAATGAGCATTAATTACTTTTTTCCACAAACACCCATATTTATTTAACACTTTTTAGATTTTCAATAATATTAATAGGGGTAATTTTGAAAATACATATCAAAAGTTCACATTTCCAATACAATTAACTAAATTATTTCACTTTCTTAATGGACGTGAAATCTCCCAAGAGGACTTTATAATTAGGGACGGAGGGAGTAGTTAATAATGTAGTTGGCTAAATTACAAGAAATCAACCGTGAGTTCTTAAGAAAAATATATTAGATAGAGTTTTTTTTTTATAAGAAAAAATTATTATATTCCTAATAACCCTGCTGCATGCACAAGACAGGATTCGAACACCTGACCTTACTTAAGCGTGGATCAATTCCTACTACTGAACCACACGCTCGGGGTTTAGACCTTTGTTAAATTTAACACGTGCTAATAATCTAGTACAACAGATATGTCAGTTTAATTTAGTCCACGGTGGACCAAATTTAACCAAGGTCGTCCTTATAGTTAATAATGTACGAGTAGTTGGCTAAATTACAAGAAATCAACCGTGAGTTCTTAAAAAAATATATATTAGATAGAGTTTTTTTTATAAGAAAAAATTATTATCTTCCTAATAACCCTCATAAGCATGACCTTTTACTAAATCAGTTTGCAACCGAACTAAAAGTAGATTTTTATATGCTTATTCAGATGGCTCACTAAGATAAGGATGATCGGCCCAAAAAACGATGGTACAAAAACATTGAGAAAGGAGATATTGCAATGGACGAAGATAGTTTCAAATCCGTGCCCTATTATTGAGGTCGCAAAGGAAGAATGCGAAATGGTGCAAGCCTCTGCAAAGGTCTCTAATTATGCATGTGCTAAGGAAAAGGATTAACCAATGCATCCCGGAAAATAACTTGACGATGACCGGTTCAATCAAAATCATAAAAATGTCAAAGGGTATTATCTTATACACTTTTCTACGGAGGAGAATTACAACCACACGCTATACGAAGGAACCAGGAATATTATTGACCACTACCTCATTGTTTAACGTTATAGGCCCTTTTTCTTGCATGGAGAAAAAAAGGTTAGAAAATTTTTGGTATAAGTAAGATCCCTTGTCTTGATATTGATCTGAACTGTATAATCATAATTTTTTTTAGAAAAGTTGGAAGGAAGTCGGGAACAATGTTAAAGGTTGACCAGCTTACCTCCATACTTTCAAGAGGTCAATTTGTAAGAATTTGTGTTGAGATAGATTTGATGAAGAGACTTGTTTCGAAAGTAAAGGTGCTTTCTAGGGTGAGGGTGATAAAAAATTGCTTGGGTTAGGTAGGACATTGTTTGCAAAAAGATGAGAAGGGGGGTCTTGGTGTGAGTGATTTAAAACATTTTAATTTAGTATTAATGAAAAAATGGAAATGAAGAATCAAGTTGGATATGAATGAATTATGGGTAAGGATGTTAAAGTCAAAGTATAGACCCATTATAAGGCTCGCAATGGGGAGGGGAGAGAGTGAGGGAGAAGGAGGAGGTTAGGAGTAATGCAAATGGTTCATTATGGAGGAAAGAATTGGCATGAGTTGAAATTGGGTTAGGGCATAGACAGTTATGGTTCTCTGTGGGTGTGACCAAAAATGTGGGAGAGAAGAGTGAACAATTTTTTGGAGGGATGTTTGGGTAGGGAATGTATACTTAAAAGATAGATTCCATAGGTTGTTTTTGTTGAGTGAATAAAAAAATGAAAAAATCAATCAAATAGGTATTTGAGAACAAGGGGTATGTAGTTGGAATATCCCTGAATGAGGGAAGTTTTTGAGTGATGAGAAATGGTAACTATTTATGCTCGCTTTTAGCGATAAGCAAATGATAATAAAAAAATAAATGGGTTCGTAAACTTAGTGAAGCTTTAGGCATTCATTATATTGAAATAGAATACAGAGAGGTTGATACAAGAGATGGATTCCACACTTGTGGTATTTTACAGAGTGAGGGGTGTGCGCCTTGGCTTTTCACACTCTCCTCTATGCTTCTAGACTTAAGCTTCAGAGGAAGCTTCTATTCTTTCCCTCTCTTTTGTACTCTCTGTGTTTAGTGGTTATTGCTATGTGTTGTTCTCCGTGTGTTGGAGTTGTTGAAGTTGTTCTTGTTCTGGTGAAGTTCCAGTTGTTGTTGTGTACGTTGGAGGAGGGCCTCTTTTATAGGGTCCTCCTTGTCCACTGGTCTTTGCCCTTTTCTCTTGGTCCATTGGTCCATCTTCTTTGTAGCTGCTCCCTTCAGAGTCCATTTTGTCTCCTTTACCCTTTTGAGCTTTGTTATTAATTGCTCACAGTGGGAGGCTTACAAAGCTTGCCTTTTTGGACTTTCCTCTAAGAAAGGGTTGCATGAGGTAAGCCAAAGATGCTCTGGCTTCTCATGCACGTTCCTCATAGTCTGGGGAACTGAAATCCCTTGTCTGCATGTGTACGCCTTTCACAAGCCTTATTCCCTGTTCGCTCTCATTTATCATGACTTTCTCTCCAAGTTTCCGTAACACCTGAGATGCTTTGGGAGGATACGTTGTGCTCATTGTCATCAGTACGTCTTGCTCTTCTCTTTGGGCATAACATCAGAATGTGACGCCTTGATGACTGACGCTCTGGGCATGTGACGCTCTGGGCATGTGACGCTCTGGGCAGCTTTTGGTGTTTGAACGCCCTTCTCAGTGTCCTTCATTGTTTTATTTTTTGTTTGATGATTCTGGGCCTCCGTATGGATCGGGCCTTGTAATTTGGGCCACCAGATATTGGGGTACCAACAATTTTCCCCTTTGCAGTGAGAAGGGAAGGATTTCCTTTTCAGTGCAAATCCTATTTTTTGTTGCCTTCTCACCTGTCCTTCTTTTCGTTCCACGTGCAAGCAGGGGAATACCCATCAGTTACTTGCACTTTCCCCCACTTTCCCATTCAGTTCAAACTCCCTCCTTCAAACTCTTCAGTTCCTCTTTTCTCTCAACCACTCTTTCTTATTCATTCTCTCTCTTTTTCAAAAACTCCTCCACTTTCTTATTTCTTTCTAACAGTAAAGACCTCTTCTTTTTCCCTCTTGCTTCGTTGCCCTTCTCTTCCCCACCGTTGCCATTTTCTTCTTCTATTTCAAATTTCTTCTCACTTCATCTCTTTTTATTGCTGCCTTTCAACCTTGCCATGGGGAAATCAAAGTCTACTCCCACTGTTGAAGATGATACTGTTCTTGAAGAGGCTGAGGAGGAGATTTCTCTCCCAAACCCCATCACTTACTGTTTCAAGCAGAGTCTCCCTTGCCCTCGTTCCTACCCCATAGACGCTGGTCACCGTCGCTGGGCAACGGGGGTGAAAGCGACACTTCCCTTCGGTCCTTTCCCTGAGTCCGGTGACCTCCTCAGCGGTCCCCCCACCAAAGCAATGGTGATTCCTGAGAGTACTGCTAAACTCATCTCTCTTCCTTCTTATCACAAGGACCACCGTGAGCTGGGTCCCTCGCTGCTCCGCTCTCGCCTTCGTCGTGCAGAGTTCCCATGGGTAGACTTGAACTTCAACGTCCGCATTGGCGGGACTACTGGTTGGCAAGATTGGGTAAACCATGTATTTGCAAGTGACCCTCCCTTTGTGGAGATTCTCAAGAAAGTTGGAATAGCTGAAGCGATCAAGGCGTCTCCCCGGATTGGCGCTAACCGTAGGCTGGACGATTTGTTCGCCTTGATCCAGCGTTGGTGCTCTTCAACACATACATTCTTGGCGTCTTGGGGTGAGTTCACTCCCACGTTGGAAGATGTAATTGTCTTACTTAAGCTTCCCTCTTTTGGAACTGGTGATCTTGATATAACTGGGGTGGATGAGAGCCTTTCTGATTTGGCCTTGGAATTGAAGGCGGCTTCTATTGCTAGCGCCAAGCATTCTCAGGAGTTGTTTCAACAGAGGCGCGCTTCGCTTGCAGAGGGTTCTTCGTCCCAGAAGGTCAGGGGTACGGGGAATTTAGTCCCCAAAGAGCAAAAGGCGAACCAGCGTTCTTCGCTCAAGTACACATTCGCTAGTTGGGTTCGGTATTTCTTTGGCGACTTCCACGAGGGCAAGTTTTACTCTGGTCCCGTGAAAGATCAGAAACTTCGTCGTGCTGCTTTTGTCGCTTTCTGGCTGAGTAGGTATGTGTTTCCAGGCCCTCCATGAGAGTCTGTCAGTCCTTGCATTTTTCTGTTTGCTTGCCTTTTAGCTGAGGGGACACGCCTTCCTCTTTCTTCATTTTATTTGGGCGGTTTATATGCTCGCCTCGATCAAATATCTGAGCAAATGCGGATTTCTCACGGCCGCTTTCCTATCAATTCATATGTTGACCTGGCTTTTCTTCAATATTTTTTATTCGTGCGCTTTCCGGAGTACGGTCCGGTTAGGCTCACCCCTTCTGATGACGCCTCCGGCCTTGAGCCTCGTGCTTGGTGTTGGACAAAAGGCTGTCCAAGAGAGCCTTTAGTTTCTGTTATTGATCAGGAGGATCAGTTCGTTTTTTGCCCTTATTTAGACAACATTTGGGAAGGGTGTGATACCCTTCACCCTTTGTACAGTGAGGAGCGCCTTTCCTCCCGAAACAATGCTGAAAATCATACTGAAGGTATGTATGACTTGTGGAAATTAATCTTGACTGCTCGCTATCTTCCCGGCTTCGTTCCTTTGGATAACAAGAGCGCCAATGGGGGTGCCTTGTGGCCTTTTGTATATCGCCCTGACCGTGTTGCGAGGCAATTTGGGCGTGATCAGCCTTTGTGCCCCCTTTTAATTAATCAAGTTTCTTTGGAGGCGTTTTACGCAGTTGGGTAACATCCCACAAAGACATCCTGCAACATCTCCAAAGTTTTGAAGCTACTCCAAAGCGCACTATTCCCGCTCTTCTGTCCATTGTATGCAATGATCCTTATTATTCTACCTCTGTGAAAAAAGGAAAAGGTAGTCTCCTTCCTGATCTCATTTGCTTTATTCGTTACTTTATTCATTTGCGCCTTGTTTTTCATGATTTGTTTTGTCTGTTTTAGCTGAAGCGGCTCCTTCCGTACGCAAGCATAAAGCCACTGCGTCTTCACATTTCGCTGTTGTAATCTCGAAGCGAGGTAAGAAATAGACCTCCTCTCCGGCCTCTTCTGCTCCTAAATCCTCTTCTAAAGGCGGAGGCAAGAATGCTGCACCCTCTCAAAAAGGGAAGAAGGTTGTTACGGCTGCGCCTTCTCGTCGGTCTTTTCGTTTGCAGATTCATAGTACTCCTCCTGCCCCTGCTTCTCCAATACACGTTGATTTAGTTGAAGATGAGAGCGAAGATGAAGATCGTTCAGGTGACGCTCTCTTGGTTTATTATGATACTTCAAAAGGAGATGACGATTCTGCCGAGGGTGAGAGCGATGATGCTGATGAGGAAAACCCTTTAGGTTCCGCTTTCTTGCCTCCCCTTTTCTTCTTCGCCGTGGCCCTTTCCCTTCCCTTTGGCCTTTCTACTCTTTACTGTTATTGCATTTTTCCAGATTTTCAGTACTGATGAGCATTTTATTTTTGCTATTCTGCTTGTTTGTTTTGTTGCAGGTGGCTCTGGTGGGCGTGGTTCAGCTTCGCCTTCGCCTCAAGTTTCCGAGAGCCTTCCGACTCCTATTAGTACCCCTGTTAGTTCTCCAACAGTTCCACCACTTGACCGTGCGGATGCTTCGGACTTTCGCCGTCAACCAACTGTTAGTGGAGGTGCTGCGCCTACTGGGTTTGCCACTCATGTGCCTTTTGGTCGGGTCAGCGACCCTTTACTTGTGCAACCTTTATCAACCGTTTCTGCTTTGGAGGCTGTCGCTGTTAGTGTTTCCAAAGGTGCTGGCCTCGCTCTCGGGGCTGCTGGTGATGTTGGTTCGGGTCCAGAAATTGTTGAGGAGGGTGATTCTTTTTTGCCCCCTGTTGGAGTCCCGAAGAGCGTTTCCATTGTTTCCAAGGGCGCTCTTGCTGATACTTCTTCAAATGTTGCTGCAAATATTGCTGCTGCCAATGTTTATGACATTGTTATGGGTGAGGGTGTTCCTGTTGATACTGTTTTTGATGGTTTGGATGCTGAAGTGGTGGACACTCCTGCCCCCAAGGAAAGCCAAGTTGATGCTGCTGTTGACGTTCCCATTGAGGATCATGTTGTTCATGACAGCGACACTGGCTTCACTCCACTTGATGAGGGGAATACAGGTTCTGCCAATGTATTTGAAGTTTCAAAGGATGTTGTGAACTCTTCTGAGGGGCGCCTTGTGAACGAGACCCCTTCCATTCGGCTTCCCACTGTCAAAATTGCACAAATTGTTGCTTCTCCAGCTTCCTCTTCAGTTTGTGAGTGTTCTTTTAACCATGCATCAAGTTGGGTTTCCTTCACATTAAGCATCAACTTTTTACATACTTTACTGAATTTTCAAATCTTGTTGCTTTTCTCACTCGTTTCTGCTTTGTTTCTTTTCTTTGTTTCTTTTCTTTTTGTTTTTTGTTGTTTTGCAGCTGCATTTTCTGCTAGGTCTCGTGGCTCTCTTGATGCAGAGGAGCAGTCCATGCTTGACTCGTTCCTCCTTGCTCATCCTGACTTGGTGCCACCGGGTGCTTCATTCCCGCACTTTTTCAAAGAGTCCGTTGCGCGTACTATGATACAAATGTTGGGTTTGGTAAGCTCTGTTGATGTTGATGCTCTGCCGTGGGAAGATAAGGTTGAGCTTTTGGATTGCCTCCATTCTCTCAAATTTCAACATTACTCTGGTACTTGGCTTGATGATGCGATTGCTAGATTGGAGAAATTGCGTCCGCCCTTTGATGCCGCTGGCTTGGCTGAAACCAAGCGTACCTTGCAAGAGCGTCGCACTGCTTTGACTACTCGCTCAAAGGAGCTTTCAGCCCAGCTTGCACAAGTGACTTCTGAATTGGAGAATGTTGACCAAGAACTCAATGATTTGGCTGCTCAAGAGCGCTCATATGAGGAAGCTCGCGAACTCATCAGTCTGAATGCTCTGTTTAGCATTTGATAGTTGTTATTGTGTCATGACATGCTGCTTTGAACTTGTATTTTGGGATTTATCTTCTTGAACTTTGAAGTTGTAGTTGCTTTGTGATGGCGCCTTTTGTATGTTCTTCAAGCTTGGATTTCACTTTGTATAGTTGTTGCCACTTTGACAGTATTTATGCACATCTTAACATTGCTTCACATGTCTTTGTTTGCCTTGCTTCTTAGGCTTGTGTTTAGGTTGTATGCTTTTGGCTCTTGTGCGCTTTTGTTGGCTTTGTCGCTTTGCGCCATTGTGGCTCGAATCTTGTCTTATGAACGTAACTTTGCAATTGTCTGATAATGTACTTGTATTTGCTTCTATTCTTGTACGCTCTTTCCGGTTTTGATGCCTTTTCTTCAAGTATGCTGATAGCGCACATCTCTTCTTTTTTTTTTCAAGTACAATAGGGGCCCCTCATGTCATTGGTGTCCAAGAAAGATTTCTTTTACTTTTCTTTCTTTTTTTTTCAGAGCGCACTTTGGACGCTTTCAAATTCTCTGCAGATTTCAGTGGCCCCTCATGTCATTGGTGCCAAAATTTGTTTCCAAAAGTGCGCTTTGGACATACTACAAGTTTTTTTTTATAACAGTGACCCCTCATGTCATCGGTGCCAAAACTTGTTTCGAAAGCGCACCTTGGATATTTTCAGATTTTTGCCGCTTTGGGCTTGTAGCTAACACGGAAGCGTCCATGTTAGTCAACCCTCTTTTTCTTCAGATTTTTCCGCCCGCGTTTAAGGCTAGCGCCCTTGTTTCCCATGACCTTTTCTAGCCTCGCGATATGGCGTACTTCGCCCGCGTCTGTCCCGGAAATTTTTTCTTTTGAGGAGGTCTATTCGGGTACTGCGATAAGGCGCTTGTGCCCGCGGTACGGCCCAACACTTTGTTTTCAGCTTCTCATATATATATATATATATATCTCTTTTTTTTAGTGTTGGACCTCGCGTTTGGCATTTTGGCTCTTTGCTTTGAGAGCGTTCTCCCCCTTTTTTTTAGAAAAGGTGCATATATGCAATCATGTTATTCACTGTTTGCGTCATGTTCGCTTTCAGCATGCATTGTCATACTTCATTTCTACTATCAACAGATTTCTAAAAGAGATAATTTCATGAGGGAAGACCTTCAGGTTTTTTCATTGACCAGTTCAGGGCATACAAAATAAGTTACTTCTTAAGGTTTAGCAGAAAGTAAAGACTACAACTCTTTCATTATATCATATAGTGATCTAGGCATAATATTTCTTAATGTACTTGAAATTTAAAGGCCCTATTTTCTTTTGTGTGTCTGGTTCAAGTAAGAAACAGTACCCATTAGGATGTGCTTCTTGAACAATGTAAGGTCCTTCCCATTTTGGCATCCATTTGCTTGTGTGCAGGTTCCTCATGACTGCATCTGTCGCCTTCAGGATGAATTTGCCCTCGACAAACATTTTTGGCCTCACCATCTTCTCGTATGACAGCATAATGCGCCTTTGGTGCTTGAGTAGCTCTTCGTGCGCTTTGTCTCTGGCGTCTTCCAAGGATAGCAATCTATCTTCTGGCCCGCCTTCATTCTGAGCAATCATCCTGGCAGAGGGGACCATCACTTCTGTAGGCAGTGTCGCTTCCGCCTCATACACCAGGGAGAAAGGCGTCGCCTTCGTTGCGCTGTGTTTGGTCACACGATATGTCCAAAGAGCGAGTGGCAAGTATTCGCTCCAGTCTGTAGGTGCATCCTCCACTGTCTTGGCCAAGATTTTGATCAGTATTTTGTTTGTGGATTCAGCTTGGCCATTAGACTGTGGGTAGTAGGGGGTAGACTTGTGGTGTGTGATCCCATATTCTTCTAATACTTTCTCTACTTTCTTATTGATGAAGTGAGTGCCATTGTCAGATACTATTCTCTTGGGCAGCCCGAAGCGACAGATGATGTGCTCTTTGATGAATTGCGTAGTGGTATCAGCGTCTCCTTTCTTGAATGTCGCTGCTTCGACCCATTTGGTGGAGTGTTCTGTTGCCCCCAGGATCCAACTCTTCCCTCTAGAAGGCGGATCAATTGGACCAATGAAGTCCATTGACCACGTGTGGAAAGGGTAGGGTGAGCTGAGACCTTTCATGGAGAGAGCAGGTGCATGGATTCTGTTCTCATGTCTCTGGCATTGTTCACATTTCCTTACAAAGTCGAGGGCGTCGCCTTTCATGTTTGGCCAATAATAGCCAATTTTCAGCAATTCATTCCAGAACGACTTCCCTCCCTGGTGCCTTCCACAAGGTCCCCTGTGGACCTCCTCCATGACTTTGCTTCGTTCTCCTTTACCAATGCATCTGAGAGCTTCTCCAGTGAAACTTCTTTTAAACAGCTCGCCTTTCTCAATGAAATAGTATTCTGATTTCTTCCTTACCCTTTCCGCTTCCATGTGATTCTCCGGCAAGACGCTGCTTTCCAAGTATGCTTGAATTGGCTTAGCCCAATCCTCATCCACCAGATGGACTTCCAGCTCTTCCTTGGCCTCCTGACATTGACTGCACGCCTTCTAGAATGAATCACAGCACGCCTTCATGTCAGGCCAGTACACTCCCACCCTTTGCATTCTCCTGTATAGACCAGGGCCAACTTGACCACATATGTTGTCATGGAGCTTTGTCATCTTCTGTACACCTTCTGGCTCAGCGACACATTTCATGAGTAACCCATTTGCACTTCTTTTGTACAATGCCCCTTTCAAAAGGCAAAAGTCTCTGGACGCCTTCGTCAATGCTTTGCTATGGAGCTCCCACATGATTGGGACTCTCCAATCCTCTCTTGGTTGGTTCTCTTGTACATCTCTTTGGATTTTGGGTTGGTATGCCTTTCTGAAATGTATCAGATGTGCGCCTTCTGCTATGGCTGCTTTGCTCCCCAAAGTCGTGAGAGCGTCAGCCTTCCTGTTTTCAGCTCGTGGCACATGTTCAAGAGATTCTAACTTGAACTTTGCCAATGCTTGATGCGCTCTTTCTCTGCACAGCGCCAAGGACATTTCTTTTACTCCATACTCCCCCTTTAGCTACTTCACCACAAGGTTAGAGTCTCCTTTCACAATGAGCCTTTGAACTCCAAGTTCTTCAGCTATGTCAAGTCCCAGGAGGAGAGCTTCATACTCTGCTTCGTTGTTGGTGCATTGAAATTCCAGTTGAAAGGCGAAGGCTAGCTCCTCTCCCTTTTCATTTGTCAAAGTGACTCCTGCTCCGCCTTTGGGTGCTGAGGGCGAACCATCAAACATTAGAGTCCACACCCCAGGTTCTTCACATACGTTGACAGGTTCTATGCTTCCCACTTCTTCTTGATTTGCACAGATGACCATCAGATCAGCTAAGGCTTGGCTTCTAAGCGCTGTGGGCGTCACTAAAATTATTTCATATTCTGTCAGTGTGAGCGCCCACTTGCTTATTCGCCCTGTGAGAACAGCGCCTTGCAATAAGTATTTGATTCCTTCAGCCTTGGTCATCACGTGAATGGTGTGCGCCTGGAAGTAGTGACGGTATTTCTGAGCGGCGTACACCAAAGCGAGACATTGCCTTTCTTGGTTGGAGTATCTGGATTCTACTTCCTTTAACATCCTGCTCCAATAGGCCACAGGACGCTCTGAACCTTCAACTTCTTGTGCAAAGAGTCCGCTGATCGCTGTCTGGGTAGTGGCCAGGTATACTCTGAGCGGCATTCCCTTTTGGGGTGGGATCATCACCGGTGGTGATGCTAAAGCTTTCTTCACCTTATCGAAAGCGTCCTGATGCTCCTTTTCCCACTTGAAAGTTTCCTTCCCCTTGAGAAGCTTTCTCATAGGACCTAACAACTCTCCCATGGCTGGTATGAATATGCGAATGTACCCCAATTTCCCCATCATTTGTTGTAGTTCTTTCTTGTTGCGAGACGCTTTCATTTCCCTGACTGCCTTGACTTTCCTTTCATCGGCTGAGACGCCTTCCTTATGGACTCTGAACCCCAAGAACTCACCAAAAGAGACCCCAAATTTGCACTTGAGGGGGTTCATTCTGAGTTTGTACTTCTTGCATCTGGAAAAGACAGCTCTTAGATGTGTTAAGTGTCGCTCTTTATTCCTTGATTTGACCACTATTTCATCAACATAGTCCTCTACTATGTCGTGCATCATGTCATGGAAGATCGCTGTCATGGCTCTTTGGTATGTCGCTCCGGCATTTTTGAGACCGAACGACATCACCATGTAATAGAAGTTTCCTACTGGGGTTCTGAAAGCGGTCTTTTCCTCGTCGCCTTCTGCCATCCTTATTTGATTGTAGCCACTGAAACCATCCATGAAGGAAAAGCGTTCATGCATGGCTGTTGCATCCACCATGCAGTCAATATGTGGCAGCGGGAAATCATCTTTGGGGCACACCTTGTTCAGATCTCTGAAATCTACGCAGCATCTGATCTGACCGTTCTTCTTCTTCACGGGGACTATGTTAGCCAACCAAATGGGATGTTGTATAGGCTTGATGAAGCGCGCTTCCAACAATTTCTCTACTTCGTCTTTGATCGCTTTCTCAATCTCAGGGCTGAACTTTCTGGGGTGTTGCTTTGCAGGTACTTCATCAGTTTTGACTGCCAAGTTGTGGGTGACTAGCTTGGGGCTGAGTCCTGGCATTTCCTCATAGCTCCAAGCGAACACTTCTCTGAATTCTTTCAACAATGCGACCAAGTCCGCCTTTTCAGACGGGGTAAGTGAAGAAGCAATGAAGAGCGGCCTGTGTTCGCCTTCTCCTCCCACATTGACTTCTTCCAAACCTTCTGAATCATTGGCTTCATCCCCTTTTTGTTGGGCGTGCATAACCTCCTCCGTCGAAGCGAACTGCGCTTCCCCTCTTATGACGCCCATGAGTGTGGGGCTAGCCAAGTCGCTCAATTTCGGCTTGGCTGGACCCGCGAATTCCTAGAGGATGGCCCATCTGGCCCCCCATTGGGAAGGCGTTGCTTTTGCAGTCTGTATCTTGTTTTGGTTGCTGGCTGTTGTACGCCTTCTTCTTCTTCTGGTAGGCGGAGTCTCTTGAACACTGATTGCCTCTTCTCTGGCTCTTTCATTTTCTCTTTTCCCTTGATCAGGACCTTGGGCTCTCTTCCAATCTTGTTGGTCCCTGGTGGAGCTAGTTCATCAAACACTGAGGCGTCGATCAAGGTTAACTCTGAGGCGTCGAATGGCGCCTTTGTCGCTGGGATCTCAATGTCTTGTCCCTTGTACATGGACTTCACGCATTGATGCAGGGTGGATGGGACACACCCATGTAGATGGATCCAAGGGCGTCCAAGTAGGACATGATAGCTGGGCTCTCCATCAACAATGTGGAAGGTGTTCAGAGTTTTTATGGGTCCTACCTCCAAGTTAAGCACCACACACGCCCTTGCCATAACTGTTCCTCCATTAAAAGTTCCCAACGCCGCTTCTGCTTTCTTGAGTCTTTCCTTATCAACCCCCAGCTTTACAAATATGTGGGTTGGAATGATATTCACTCCTGATCCATTATCCACGAGGGCGCGCCGGACACGTACGCCCTCGACAGCTGCTTCCACGAACAGCGGCCTGTTGTGACAAAAGCCTGGATGTGATCGCTGCGGCTCTCTAAACATCATTGCCGAGGCGTGCGCCCTGGCTACCCTGGTTGCTGGTGCGTAGGCGGCAATAGTGCTCGCTCCTCTTCTAACTATGACATCAGCCAAAGCGTGTGCTACTTCATCCCTGACATCAGTTCCCAACCTTAGTTGGTCAAACAACGCTCTGAATCCTCTGGTTTTCACAAGTCCCCTTCTCAGCTCATTTTCTACCAGTTCTTCTTCCTCAATCTCCTCCAGCAGGTTGTCGCCGTGGGAGAGAATAACATTCACATCATGTCTAGGCAAAGGATGATCGCCTAGACTTTCTTCGCCTTCACCTTCTGGCAGCAATATCTTTCCCGCTGCGTACTGCTTCTAGAACACGCCTCTGATTGTTAGATCCGGTGAGAATGTTTTGATAAATGACAAAAGGTTTTGAACAAGTTACAAATGTGTTGATCAAGTTCAAGCTCAACAAGCAAACAACACTCAACAAATGATGAAGAGAGAGCAAGCTCATGAAGACTTAATTTGTGTTTTATTGTAATATCTTTAGCCTCTCAAGATTAAGTCTTTTATTTTAATGAGTTTGGGTAGAGTTTTTAGAGGGTAGTGAATCTCTATCAAGGTCATGATTATATCATAATTTGAGTTTTCACTTAACCTAAAATCAATAGGTGGCTTAAAGGTTTGAAAGGAAAGGTTTAATTTTGAGAAAACAAGTTTTTAATTGACTTTAGCAGTGATTAATCGATTAATGTGTTAGGGTTAATCGATTAACACAACTGTTACAGTGGTTAATCGATTAAGCTATGTATTAATCGATTAAGACCTGCAGATCTGGTTTTTAAAATACGTTTTTAACTTCTCAAAATCAGTTTTTAATGATCCTAACTTTTGGGTATTTCATATAAACCTTTTCCTAACCTTTGTGAATAATTAGAACACATTGAACTTCATTTTTACATCAATTTTACAAAGATCAAGCCACACTATTCTCTCTCACTTTCTCAAGATCAAAGTTCTCATTTTTACATTTTTTGATCAAGAATCTTTGAATCTCTCATGTTGATATTTTCATAGCTTTTGAAAGAGATTCATAGGATTTTATTGTTTTAATTTGGTTGTAATCATTGCAAAGAAGGCAAGCTATCTACAACAAAGGAAGACTTGGTGGTTGTTCATCAAGCAAAGCATCTTGGAAGTCTTGTTGTGTTAACAAGCAATTGGAAGCCTTGGTGTGAGGTATCATCAAGCATTTGGAAGTATTTGAAGCATCTCAAAGCAAAGTGGAAGACTTGTTGTGGGGATATCAACAAACAAGAGAAGAGGTTAGATTAGATTCAATAGGGTTACAAGGCAAGGGTGTGGAGTATCTCTTGTAGGCTATCAAGAAGGGAGTCTTGAGAGGCATTTACTTGTAATTTGAGAACTCTAATTCCTCATAGTGAAGAATCTCTCTTGGTTGAAGAGGGGACTGAATGTAGGGATGAAAGTGAACCAGGATAAATCACTGTGTCGTATCTCTAAACTCTTAACTCTTTACATTCAAGTCATTTCAATATTGTTATTGGTTGAAAACCTAGAAAAGATTGATTTTCATAATTGATTAAATTGAATCTTAATTGTGCAAATTGATTTGGGGAAAATCATTTTCATAACCTAGGTAATCAATAAGAATATTGGTGTTAATCAATTCCGCTTTATCTCTGATCATATGTGTTAATTGATTGATTTTCGTATTTGATTGAAAAGTGATTTTTCAGTTTTAACAGTGATTAATCGATTAACTGGAGCTGTTAATCGATTAACCAAAATCAAGCTTTCGGCATTAATCGATTAACCTGTTTGATTAATGATTAACTTGATGTTTTAATCGATTAACATCTTGTCTTAATCGATTAAGACTGAGAAATTTTGTAAAAATCATTTGTTTTAATCGTTTCGATTTGTTTCTTTCGAAAATCTTTCAAGGTTTCTCTAACACCTATTCAACCCCCCCTTCTAGGTGTTCTCCTAGTGTCTCCTAGTTATTTCACCCACCGATCGTAGTTTTTCACACTGATGACATAACAATCCATAGTGCCATGACTCTTTTGCCTGTGCAGGATGCAATATTCTGGATTGTTGTACTCCTCACGTGTCAAGGGGGGTTTTGTCGCCCTCTTAGTGAGAATGCCCTCCTGCAGCCATTCCTCCACCAACTGATAAGTGAGCTTCCTAGAGATTGGAAGCTTTGGTGGGGGCTCCTTCTTTTCATAGTTCTTAGGAGGCGACATGGTCCTGTAGTTTTTCCTCCTCTTGTCTTCCACAGCGTTCACATCAAAGGCGACCTGGTCCTTGGTTCTCTTTCCCTGCTTCTTCATGGCCTCAGTAACATCCATCGCTCTCCCAAGCAACTCAGAAAAAGTGGTGATTTTACTGAGCGCCAGGAATATTTGCGAGCCATCTTCAATACTTTTAATGCATCCGTAAACCAGGTCCGCCTCAGGGAGAGTCTCCTTGCAGTGGAGCGCTCTGTCCCTGTATCTTTTGATGAAGGCGGTCAGACTCTCTCCTGCTCGCTGTCTTACACGGCCAAGGTCCATGATGTGGATGACACCTTCTTCCTCTAAGAACTTGTTGCAAAACTCTATAGTCATTTCTTCCCAAGTACGGATGGATGCTGGACGCAACTTGGAGTACCAGGTGAAGGCGCGCCCAATAAGAGACTTTGAAAATTCCCTTAGCCTCAAACAGTGGTCTGCACTGTATACTCCGAGATCATCTACATACGTCATCAAGTGCTCTCGCGCGCTCCCAGTCCCATCAAACTTTCGGAACGTTGGAGGCGTATACCCCTGTGGGTAGCGATAAGCAGCCACATCAGCAGTAAAGGGAGGGTTTAGATTTATTACCATACTTTGTCCCTCTTTGTGCGCCTGGAGGATGCGCTTCAACTCTGCTTGCGTGACCAGAGCGTCCTCTGTGCTCTCTCTCCTTCCACTTGTCTCATGCTGAAACTCATCGTCTGATCTTGTCCTGGCTTTTGCTAACTCCGCCTCCCTGCGCGCCTCCTCTTCCTCCTTTAACTTTGCGCTCAAGGCCTCCTTTTCTTCTCTTGCTTTGGCAGACTGGGCCTTGTATTCCACCACCATTTCAGATAGTGCGCTTTGATTGGCCACCAGGGAGTTGAGTATCGCAGCTGATATCACAACTTGAGTGTTCGGGTCGCCTTCAACATGAGGGATTTTTGATGTGACTCAGCCTCTCTCTATCGCTGCTGGGCTCTTTATCGTGAGGCTCTTGGTCATCTTCGGGTGTGTCTGAGGGAGAGCGAGTATTGTCGCTTCCTTGGTTGGCTGGACTAAAACTCAACCTTCTGGAGCCTGGTCCTGTTCCACGACTTGTGAAACTGGGTGTTGGGTTTTGAATGGTAACTGCAGGTACCACCTTTGGATCAGCGTCTCCCATAGGTCCCTGCTGCACCACGTGAACCCCATTTCCTTCATGGTTGGAAGCCATAGCTTCCCCAGTGGAGTCGCCAATTGTTTATGCTCGTTTTTAGCGATAAGCAAATGATAATAAAAAAATAAATGGGTTCGTAAACTTAGTGAAGCTTCAGGCCTTCATTATATTGAAATAGAATACAGAGAGGTTGATACAAGAGATGGATTCCACACTTGTGGTATTTTACAAAGTGAGGGGTGTGCACCTTGGCATTTCACACTCTCCTATATGCTTCTAGACTTAAGCTTCAGAGGAAGCTTCTATTCTTTCCCTCTCTTTTGTACTCTCTGTGTTTAGTGGTTATTGCTATGTGTTGTTCTCCGTGTGTTGGAGTTGTTGAAGTTGTTCTTGTTCTGGTGAAGTTCCAGTTGTTGTTGTGTACGTTGGAGGAGGGCCTCTTTTATAAGGTCCTCCTTGTCCACTGGTCTTTCCTTTTCTCTTGGTCCATTGGTCCATCTTCTTTGTAGCTGCTCCCTTCAGAGTCCATTTTGTCTCCTTTACCCTTTTGAGCTTTGTTATTAATTGCTCACAGTGGGAGGCTTACAAAGCTTGCCTTTTTGGACTTTCCTCTAAGAAAGGGTTGCATGAGGTAAGCCAAAGATGATCTGGCTTCTCATGCACGTTCCTCATAGTCTGGGGAACTGAAATCCCTTGTCTGCATGTGTACGCCTTTCACAAGCCTTATTCCCTGTTCGCTCTCATTTATCATGACTTTCTCCCCAAGTTTTCGTAACACCTGAGACGCTTTGGGAGGATACATTGTGCTCATTGTCATCAGTACATCTTGCTCTTCTCTTTGGGCATAACATCAGAATGTGACGCCTTGATGACTGACGCTCTGGGCATGTGACGCTCTGGGCATCTTTTGGTGTTTGAACGCCCTTCTCAGTGTCCTTCATTGTTTTATTTTTTGTTTGATGATTCTGGGCCTCCATATGGATTGGGCCTTGTAATTTGGGCCACCAGATATTGGGGTACCAACAGTAACATATAATGATTTTCTTACTGTTATCCAAATTGTCATTTTAAAGCAGAGAGAAGCTGACACGTAGTAGTAGAGTGCGAAGCCAAATGACATATTTATGGTGAAATTTGCATACCATCAACTACAAAGACATGAAGGTATCATGGATGTTGAACAAATCAAATTCCTTTAGAATTCTATAGCCCCGTCGAACACAATTGTGTTTGGTTGAAGAGTGCTCATTAATAGATCCCAAGCAAATTAAACAAAATTGTTACAGAGATAGGTGCGTTTGAATGTGGATGATTTAAAATGTGTTTTATGCTCTTCCCAAGTTAAGTCCACTGGACATCTTATATTTTATTACAGTTTTGCTTATAATGTGTGGCAAGGGATATATGGATGACTGAGCTTAAGTACGGTGCTACCTAATGATGGTGTGGCTCACTTGCTACAACATATGCAAATTGTTGAGGCCAAAGGTAAACAAATTGATGAAGTTCTAGTCCCAGATATGGTTGTCCACTATGTGGTTCTTATGGCTTTGCAAAAATTGTCTTTCTTTTGGTGAGACATCATCATCAATTGCACTGGTGGTGGAGAAGATAAGGATAAAGTCACGGATGTAGATCAAAGGCAGGTGCAATCGCAATATCATGTCTCTTTTCTAGCGATACTTAAATCCAGTGCAGAGCCTACTATTTTATTGTTTGTGAATTATGCATAACCTTGGAAGTGCGGCCTCTCCAACACTAGTACTGGCGTGTGAAACTTGGGAGTATTTTTCTTTGTTTGGTGCATAGTGAGACATATCACCTGTACATTTATTTTTTGACAATTGCTAGGATACCAAAATTATATGTGGTTATGTAGGTGATGTACTCATATAGGCTTGGTATACTCTGATGTGGTGGAGTTTGTACTTTGAAAATCTCCACCGTACTTTTCTTCTGTAGTAGCTGTGTTTTGGATTTGTGAAGAGACACAAAACTTGTTATTCTGGTGGTTTGGCAAAGTATTACTTATACTTTATTTTTTAATAATATTTTTCACTTATCCAAAAAAAAAGAAGAAAGAAAGAAAGCATGGGTGCTTGGGGTGGAAGTGAACTTGAGTATGAGGGTCTACATTAAATTTGTTTCAGTGGCGAACAGTTTGAGCATAAGAAGGAAATGTGGGTTAAGAACATATACTGGTAGAAGAATAACCGCGGCAAAGGTCATCATTGGAGGAGGTGAAGAGTAGCGCCGCACATGAAAACCCTATAGCTAGGGCTAATGTGTAAGACATAGGCTGACGAGGGCGGGGAGTGATCGCCGGTGCAAGAGGTGTAACATCCTGAATTTTTATTCCAAGCTTAGTTCGGTTAAACTCGAGTTAGAATTGGGGATAATCAGAAGAGTAACCTGGGATTTAGTGAAGTATTCATGGCCAAAATGTATGTAGGAGTTGAGAAGTATGTCATAGAGTTAGAAGCCATCAGTACATAAAAATCTGTTGATGTAATCGATTACCGTGGGGTGATAATCGATTACAATCATTATGTGAAGTAGTTAGGAAGCCTTAGCAAAGAATAAGAGGGTTTAAGTGTAGTGGATCGGACCTCGGTCCGACCTATCCCATCTTAGCCGACCAACGAGCAACGTTCAGGGTCATAAGCCGATCTCGTTTCGCTTCACACCCCTCGGCAGTAACCAGTCGACCACAACGAGTCGCTTCTTGTCAGCCAATCATAAGCAGTAACCAGTCGACCACAACGAGTCGCTTCGTGTCAGCCGATCTTAAGCAATAATCAGTCGACCACAACAAGTCACCTTGTGTCAACCGATTATAAGTTCAGCCTCTTATCGGCCATCGATAGGCTAAACCGACCTCGCACCGACGCCAAGGTATCTCGGTCTCCACGCGCCGACCATTTCGCTTTAGCTGTCTCATTTCGAGTAGGTGCCTCCAGGGATCCAAGCACCGAGGTCCTAATACAGTCCGCGTGACTCCAATCCGATCGATTTGATCGTACGCCGACTTACGAGCACCGACCACGATCTGGTCGGATTCATAACACACCAAGCTAGGGACACTTGGCTTACGGGATCAGGGCCGAGCACCAGAGCCAAAACAGATGGCTCTCACAGCGTTCTCCACGCCCAAGCGCGAGCGTCAGACCTTGATCACTCTCAACCACATGTCTCAAGGCTTCTATGGGAAGCTTCTAATATCAACCACACATTTATTTTCAAGGAAAATAAAACAAAAACATAACCAACAACTCACTCATTCCCTCGTCTTCGTACTTCTTCTTCCTCATCAACTCTCTCATCTCTCTCAAGCTCTAGAAAACCCAAGAGCTTATCTCCCCCACTCTCATCATCCACACTAAACCAAGAATCAAGATTAAAAGAACCCTCATTCATCACCACCAACCTTATTTTCTTCATCACAGAGTCAAGCTTCACCCTTCTCATCTCTTCCCCTTTCTCACGTATCTCTCTCTTCCTCTCAAACCCTAAGAAACCAAGAGTGAACCACCATCATCATCTCACTCCTTCATCACAAATACAAGGTAAATTCCATCCTCTCTTTCTCATACTCATCTCACGTCTCTCCCTCTTTTCCTCTCTCTTGGGAATTTTGAACCATCTGCCATGAGTAATCACACTCTCATGTTTTTCTCTATTTTAAGGGTTAGTGGAATCAAACTCTCCTCCTCCCTCTCACTGCGCATTCGGCGACTTCTTGGTTGAGGACTCAAGGAGCTTGGGCAAAAGCTAAAAGGCTAGGGTTTGAAGGTTTAGTATATTTTCTACTTGGTGGAGGTAAGAAGGCAGTGTTACCTCTATTTAGGGAATGGTTTCTAGGATGTTTATAGTGGTAGCTAAGTGTAGTTAAGTAGTTAGTAAAATGAACCATAGGGTAGTTGATATAGAAAATAAAGAAAGTATATGAATGAATGAAAAGAACCCACTAGGTAGTTTTATTATTTTTGTGAAGATGAAAATAGTGTTAAAAAGCTAAGTATAGAACAAAAGAAAATGTAACCACTTAGAAGTTTGTGAATGTATATGGGTATGATTTATGTTATTATGTTTGAAAGATGTTATGTGTGTTGAAATGCAAGAGTTAATTAGTTTCTATAAAATAAGTAATGAATTAGGATGTTTGAACGTGTAGTTATTATAAGAGGAATTAATGATGATAATAAGAATAAAAAACTTTGAATAGATATTTGGAGGTTGAATTGAGGTGTATGTGTGCCTTACATGAATCGTATGCTTAACTAATGACACTTAACCAATTAATGAAAGAATATAAGTTAGAGATGTTAATGTAAAATATGTGAATGATGTGGTTGTGTTAATATGTGTATGTTTATTATGAATGTATGAATTAATTGTTAACCCTTAAGAGATAATACGAAAATGATAATAAGATACAAATGAAAAGAGAGAGAGAAGAGTTCAATTAATAGAAGCTAAAGAAAAGTAAAGATAAGTAATAAATAAAGAAAGAAAGAGAACTAAGAATTAATGGTAATAAGAGAAAGAACGAGTAAAGAGAGAAAGAGAATTGAGATAAAAGTAAATGTTCTATCTATGCCCGGTGGGGAAGATGAACAAAAGATAAAAGAAACGTACTATGTATCCCCGATGGGGAAGATGGACAAAAGAGAAAAGAAAGACAAAAGATAAAAGTGAACATTTTATGTATCCCTGGTCTATGTGGTTACAAAGGAATAAAATGTTGTTCCAAGGAGAGGAATTAAATATTAATGATTTGATGGAGACAATCAAAATGAAAGCATGGAATTGGGCTAAATTTATTGATGGATTACCATTGACGTATGATGGATGGCGCATAAAACCGATTTAGATTCTTGGTTAATGATTTACTGTATGTATTACTTCTTGGTAGGTACTGCTTTACTCTTTTTCCCTTGTTTTGAATTTTTTCCATTGGGTTTTTTTTTTCAATTCAAGGTTTTTAAGGAGGTAGAGTTCCTATCAAGCTATGAGGGGTGTTTTGGATGTAAAAAGGTAGGATGTTGGGTGTTGGAGGTTACAATTGTAAGTTTCATAGCTTATGTTCTTCTATTGTAATCACCTGTTTGAGATGGGTGAAGTACTCTTGTAATGTTTGGTGTGATTTACTTTACAGCACATGATTGGGTACCCTTTGACAAACCCTTCATAGAAGGTAGGGCCTTTGATGTATATTTTGATGCTTGGGTAGCCTTTGTTAATATATTCAATTTTTTGCTGTTAAAAAAAAAAAAAGATAGATGTGTATTTCTGTATGACCTTTTTGGCAGTGCAAGCTTTAAATTTGTGTTAGTAGCTAAAAAGAGAAGGGTGAGAGCGGCGGCACCACCCTTCCTCCAAAGTTCTCTAGAGCCCCTAACTAGAATGTAGAATTTAGGTATGCAGTGGTCTTTTCTTTCCAACTGTCCTCAAAGTGTTCGTGTCTATGTGACATTTCCTCGGAAATTCTCGGTAAGTGTTTCTAACCAACTACTACTATCTTGTAGATTACTCCTATAATAGTAATTATTAAAAATACAAAACAGGTATTGTGATATGACCAATTAAATATTTTTGGAATGAAACATAATTCCTCCTTTAGTTTCTCTTTCACATTGAGTGGATTCCGAGATTAGTATGTAAATTTGGATGTATATTTCATAGTATTTCCGTCGCTTTCTATTGCATGCCGCAATGCCTATCTACTTCTCCATCCATTAAAACAAAGAAAGAATTAAAGAAACGAAATGAGTCTTTATGCTGTTCTTTTCATAGCATTATTATATTCTAGACTCTCAAACCAATGATAATTCATTTGAGGATGTGGAAGATGAGGTTTTAGCTATTTTATTCTACAAATGTGGGCTAGGAAGAAAATAAAATACTTCAACAACTATTACTTATATAACAAGGTTTTAATTTTTTATGTGTAGGGCAAGTCCAGTGTATTTTTGTTCTTTTCTTTTATCTAAAATTTTATGTAAAGAGATACCCCTATATATTTTAATTTGTAATCCGATGATATTAATTTAATTTTTTTATCAAGGGTATCTCCAACCCATAGTCTTGGAGGGTAATTCTTTTTGACATGCAAAGTTGTTTTTTTTTTTAGGATATTTACACAATTATATTACTAGAATAAAATGAAAATGAGGAGAAAAATCAAAGTTCAATATTTCATAGTATACCACAGTTATGGACATATATAGTAAATGTGACATTGTAAATGTGGATTGTAATTTGCTGTATTATTTGGGTCTAAACCTTGTACCTTTTTTGCTTGGAGTATGTCTTATATTCCACGTTTTTCGTTGAAATGAATTTTTTCTCTTATTATAAAAAAAATAAAAAATAAAGTGACAAGTAGACCGAGAGTGCCTCATCCCGAAATCAAACCCGTATTTTTGTTCCATATTAAGCCTTTCATTTTCACTCATCTTTATTTCGTCCGGTTGTCAAAGAAATGTTAGGATTGGACTATGTTGTCAAAGAAATGGTCACGTATATATGTTGTTAAAACAACTATAAATATAAAGGGAATGAGTACTGATTTTTTTTTTTTTTAATCACAGCGTGGAAGGAGTACTATTATTACTGTAAGTGATTATTACTTAGCTTTTATTGATGTTATGTGTAGCAGAAAGTTTAAAGGAAATCTCACTACTTCAACAACTACTACCATGAGTATCAAAAGAAACAATAAAGGGTATCACATTTCAACACGAGAGCTGCCGTGCATACAATTGTATAATTGAAATGCGACTAGACGCCATTCCTCGCTGGCCAAGGAGTTTGATCCCCTTTTCCTCCCTATGTTTCTAGCTATACATCTTCAGTATGGCAATGCTAATCTTTTTGCTTGTCTATATCATAGATGCAAATGTGCAATTTATGGTGAATGGAGACTCTGTCCAACGCATGGAAATAGGCAAATAGATCATCACACTGGACCACGCATGATACTTACTTTTCATAAACATGGCCTTCTATTATTATGTATAGTCATAGAGCTAGCTAGCAGCAGCAGCAGCTTCAATATTAATTGTGAAGTCCACAATATTAAAATGCATTGCTACTACTAACTATACACTAATCAACCATCTAACCGAGAGATCGATAAGGACATACATGTTTGCTTTCTGCTAAACATAACTATGAAAAGGCAAAATTCATACCTTCTTTTTTTTAGATAAGTAAATTCATACCTTCTTTGATTTTTGTTCTTTTTTTGTTTTATTTATTACACCTTTATATATATATATATATATATAGGCAAAGTATTTTTTTTTACGGGGATAAAAGAAAGGAAATTAAATCCACCTAATGGTGGCACTTGAAATCGAACCCAGGAGGACTTTCAACTCCCAAACCTTAGTAGTGGTACGCTACACCCACTTGTCTTATTTATAGCACTTTTGTTTTCATACACCTAATAAAAACATCCTTATGTGTACATTCATCATTGACATTTGGATATAGATCTGTTTGTCTTATTTATAGAAACAATAAAGCAAATGTACATCCATATATCAATTCTGGATGTACATATGACACAACTCTAAAAACATAGCAAATTTATATATAACTACTTTCTCATCAAAATATCCGAATATAGACATTTTTACAAAGGCACATGCTAACAAGCGCTCATTTGATAATTAAGTAGCCAAATGTCGTAAACAAACATTGAAAATGCATTTTTTTTTAAATTTCCAAGACACGGAATGATATGCATTCATGATTATTTTTCTAAGTATGGAAACCCTAACAAGTGCCCTCGAGACCCTTTTACATAACATAACCAATTTAAGCCACAAATTAATAAGGTCCCTCACTCTGATCTATCTGGTCACTTCCACATACATACGCACACAAGCAATTACTGTAGTGAATTAGGTATTTATGAGATTATTTTATTACGTACCATAAGACCAAATTCTTTTGCGCGTGTATATCATAAATTTCCCTCTTGGGTTTCAATAAATGTTGATTTCCAACTCGATGATTTTAAATGCTATCAATAATCAATACTCCATCCGATCCTATTTATAAGATTTTTTTGGTGTTTTTCACTCCTACCAAGGTGGATAAATTTGTTAGTGGCATTGGAAATGTAAAATTTTGATATACTTTTTCAAAACTACCCCTACAATTATTATTATTGGAACTCTAAAAAGTATTGACTTTATAGGGGTGTTAGTGGAAAGAAGTAATTAAATGTTATTGAAAATCGAAAAGATGTCTTATAAATAGGACCAAAATAAAAACCTCAAAAGGGTCTTATAAATAGGACCGGAGGGTGTAACACACATACTTTTTTTTTTTATAAGAATCAATAACACGTAATCCCTCCATTCCATAATTTATGTTCATTTAGGTGTTTTATTTTGTCCAATAAGTTATAACAATCTTTTAGAAACTCAATATTCATCTATATTTCTTTTTTTAAGTATACCCTTATTTATTACAATATCTTTTTCACCACCTATATCTCCATCTCTTTAATATAATCTTCATACATTTATTATTACTCTCTCTTCTATTATTAATCGAGGATAATTTAGTCAAAATATATCAAATTTTTACATCATTTACTCATTCCTTAATCTATGTGTATAGTAAGAGCCTAAAAGAATAGTGTATTATTGTAGGAGTATAACTTATGGGATGGAGGGAGCATATAATGTTGACATTTTAATGTTGACTAAGCTAGTACTTGTTTTTGTGACATTTTAATTTTGATCTACCTATCCATGGACAGAGATACCATGCCAATGTGTACATGAATCATGATGATATACTAAGAAATTGTAATCAATCTTAGGCGCCAATATGGTGCCTTTCTCATATTTGATCCATCTTTTTCTACCTGATGATCATATACTCAAATATATCTTTTTTCCCCTTAGCCTTGAATATATTCCATGTAGAATTCATTTATACAACTTACAACATGTGAGGGAGATCTAACAATCAACACAGGATTTTTTTTTTAGCTATTCATATTCTAAATGACTTTGACTTCTAGGGACCTCACTTCAAGGCGTGTGTGATCTTCCAAGAAGGCAACTAAAAAAAACAAGAATCTAAGTATGATCTACTACTAAATGTGCAAGTAGTATATGTCAAAGCTTTCTACTACTTCTACTATCTATCTGGCTTACATATAATATCAATCACAGACAATATTATTCCTAAATTGACGACTACCTAATTAAAGGTCCACCATTTTTTATTAGTTATGCATATGTTAATCTCAACTTTCCGGTTCATTTCCCCAAGTTATTACATAGCTCATCTATATTCAACAAGGCTCCGAAAACACCAGTGTATATCTTCTTAAAGAAACTGCTAACTATGTCCGCGTAAGACAGCCCAGTTGGTGGCTGCAGGGACACTTAGGATTTCCCCCTCCCCCAGGTCATGGGTTCTAGTCCCAGACCTCTCATGTAAACCAAAAAAAAAAAAAAACTGCTAACTATATATGGGGGTACCACAACTACATATCCTTTTTTTTAAATTTATTTAAATATAATTGATATTTTCATTTATTTCTTTTCGTTTATCATATAAAATTAATTCATTCAAAAAAACAATTGATATTTTCAAACAAAATGACAAACTATTCTTGTGTACGATCTTTAAGGTACATGTTGTTTCCTCTCATTAATCAAATCCCACAACATGTGAATATTTTTGGTACGACGTTCATGTGATATATTTGGGCTAACTTGTGCATAGTTCAATTAATTCATCTTTTTTATTTTGTCAAAAGTTGGCCACCAACGTTGAGATTAGGAGATTTAACAACGAATATTACTTTTATTCTGACACTAACTAATTGGCATGGTTAAATTGTGTATCTTTCGGTTGATCACATGGTCATCCTAAACCAAACTTTTTAAATTACCACATGCGGATATTGCTTTATTTATTTCTTCTGGTAAAGTTAAGTTGGGGGAAACTTATTCCATTTTATGATTAGGGAATATCACTAACATTAAACAATATTTAATTAAAGATTTTTCTAATGTGTCACATATGTTACATGTTAAGAAGTTTTTTCTTTTAAAATTAATTTATATGATAAAATAGTTTATTTAATATTTTGAGATGTAATATTTTAAATTTTGCTATGAAAATTAACTCATTAAAATATGATTAATATGTACCTATGACACATATTTAAAAACTACTTTAATTAAAAATGACTTACTAATAAGAGATCTCCAGACTCAAACTTAGGATTTTGATTTGATAAGAAAAGTAGGTGATGTCTGAAAATATACATTAATATTATTACTTTTTCCATCATTAATATTATTACTTCGCTAACTATATTTCAATTTTTCTCGTAAGTACATAAATGGAAAAACAACTATTTTTTTTATTCGGAAAAAAAAATATTAATACACCTTGAACTTGACCGGTGAGTATAACTCACATGATCATATATATATAAAGTCTTAAAGCTTGAAAATTAGAGATTCCGGGCTCAATCATCACTAGAAACATTATTCGGTGAATTATTGGTGATTTAATTTTTCATCCTTTATTCTCATTAAAAACTTTGTCTAAAAAAATACACCTTAAACTTCTATAAACAATAACTTAATTAGCAAAAAAAAAGAATCCTTCAAAATGATAGATAAATATGAATAGAAATAGCATGTATGATGATAAAGATAATAATGATGAAATAATATTATATTGTTAAGAAAAAAAACTTTAGGTCATTGTTTAAAGATGTAAAAGAGATTATTTTATCTTAAAATATTGATGAATTTTCAATTATAAATTTATCTAGAACAAAAAGGTCATGTTAATTATATTATTATCAACGAGCTAAGGCTCGGCATAATTGGTAGATGATCACATTTTTTAAACTTATGTTAAGGGCTTTTGATCCCATTTCGATGATATCTACGCCTTAAAGAGGATATCAAAACCAATGTTTTTAGGTACATGCTAATAAAACCCTATCATTTAAGCTAGAACAAAAAGGTCATCATAGTTGGCACTCTTTTGGGGATCTGGGTAATTAAATAAGAACTGAACTTGGGGGTTGAAGTTTTGAAGAAGTAGAAGTTACATTTTTGTTTGAAAAAGAAACTTTATACAATATAAGTTTTTTTTTTTTTTTTTGTCTATGGTTGAATGAAGAGTATTGGAAAGGGAATCTTGAATGTATAGTAGAAAAAAATGAAACAATAATTATAATTGAAAGGAAATGAAGGGGGGGAACAGTAGGTATATACATACATATTACATGGAGAGAAGAAGTATGGCAGTGTGCAGAGAAAGAGAGAGAGAGGGTCTGTTGTTGTTTTCATTCTCTCAGCTCAGCTAAGCTATTTGCCTTTCCTTTCTGCCGGGACCAGCTAGCACACACAGCACACACAATCAATGGCACCAAAAGTCAAAAAAATGTAACTCAAAAACAACAACCTAACACTGTTCACTATCTTTCTCTATCTATCTTCTCTGTCCTCTACTATATACATCGTTGGCATTGCACCCCCCACTACTTCTATTCTCTCTAATAACAACAACTAGCCTTACATATTGTTTCTTTCTTAATTTTATTAAATAATACTAATAATAAACCTAATTAATGTTTTAAATTAGATATATTATCGCTTCATATGCAAGTTTAAGATTTTAGGAGCCATCGAAATTATATTTAGCTCACAATTTTTTTTTAGATAAGATTTTAGCTCACAATTGTGATTGTATCAATTGTATATATTCATATGTATCGGTCAAAATTTTTAAAAATTTGTAAAAAAAATAAAAACATGATCACGGTACAACCATAATCATTATTATGAAACTTTGATATAAAAATTGTGAATTAAAGTGCAAATTTGTACAAGCTAATAAGGTGATTGCTATATAGCTTGTGGAACCGGAAGCATGATAAGATTTGTACAAGATTGATTATAATCCCAAATATATTTATGAAAACGACTAGCTAGTTGCTCACATGACCCCAATAAGCACATTATTCATGGGCCCCTCACGTAACAAGGGTAGTAGCACTCTTTCTCTCTCTCTCTTTCTTTTTTTTTTTTTTTTCCTCTCACAAGAATAAAACTGGGGTTGCAACAAACATTTTTTTTCTTCTTTTCCTACTTGCAAAGAAGCTTCCCTTTGTGAGGTAACTAAACTTGTTATGTTTTTAGCTTAAACTCTTCACATCACCACCTTCCCCTTTTTCTTCATCTCTCTCTCTCTCTCTCTCTCTAACTCTTCTCATGTTATGTTGTGTTGTGTAGGTCAACAATAAACCACAAGTTCTTCTTCTTGACCCCGTTTTGAACCGTCCATGGCTTTGTCTTTCTTTAGGGTTTGAAGTAATAAGCCCTCGTGGTCAAATAGGAAGGCACCGACTATTACATACAATTCTTGTGTACTAACAAAGAACCACTCCTTTTTTTTTTCTTTTCTCCCACTCCTCTTAGTTTTCTTTTACAGCCTCACAAATCTGGGCTCAAATATCTTCCTCTAACTCTAACTCTCTTACTCAAACTCAACTTGGTAAGGTTTTCATTATTTGACCTTTATCATTATTATTAATCTTCTTTTTTACACCTCCTACTCTCTATAAATTTTCCATTTTTTTCTTGCATTTTTGTCAAATTTAATTTGGTTCTTTATTTAAAAAATAATATTATTATTATATTTTTCCCTGCCATACCACTTTCCTCCTCCTATTTCCTTTATTTTATTATATATCATTTTTATATATCCTTTGGATTATTGACATTGTTTTATTATGAATTTCATTCAGAGATCCAGAGGTTAATAATTAGCAGAATTTAAGGTGGGGGGAGGGTGAGGTGAGTCTATAATATTAATAATTATATCATGGAGGCTATGCAAGGAGTGAAAGGGTTTTCTGATAGCAGAGAAGAAGAGGAAGAGGAAGAAGCAACAGAAGAAATCATCACAAGAGAAGAAAGCAGCAGCAGTAAGCACTCACTACTACCCTTTCTCTCCTTCTTCTTCAATTCTTCTCCTTCAATCTCAAATCATCATTTAATAATAATATTTAAAAAAATCCATGCTTGATCACCATCATGAGTGTTCTTCAGATGCAACATCTCACAATTCATCATCATGTGGTGGGTTAGGGTTACAGTATCATCAGCAAGAAGATTATGCAACAGCAGCAGCAGCTTCTTCATCCAATTTCATGAATCATCATCATCATCAACACACAAAGCAGCAGATAGATTTCATGGACTTGTCACTGAGAGGAAGCAGCAACAACAACAACAACAACAACAAAGACATTATTATTAATATGATGAGTAGTAGTAATAATAATAATAATGGTGAAGTATTAGGTGAGGGGAATTTGCAACAACAAGGAGCTAGTAACCAAACTAGTTGTTCATCACAGCAACCTATTATAACTGAGAAAGAGCACATGTTTGATAAAGTGGTGACACCAAGTGATGTAGGGAAGCTGAACAGGTTGGTGATACCAAAGCAGCATGCTGAGAAGTACTTCCCACTCGATTCGACATCGAATGAGAAAGGCCTATTGCTCAATTTCGAAGACCGGAATGGGAAATTGTGGAGGTTCAGGTACTCTTATTGGAACAGCAGCCAGAGCTATGTGATGACCAAAGGTTGGAGCCGTTTTGTTAAGGAGAAGAAGCTTGATGCTGGTGACATTGTTTCGTTCCAGCGCGGTGTTGGCGAGCTTTTTAGGCATAGGTTGTTCATTGATTGGAGGAGAAGGCCTGATCATCAATATCATCATCATCATCATCATCATGGTGTTGGTGTTGGTGTTGGTGTTGGTCTTGGTGTTGTGCCCACTGATCCTTCAGCAGCAATTATCACTCCTTTGTTTCTTCCAAATCAACCTCATCACTTGTCTCAATACTCTATTAGATGGGGTGGTAGATTGTACTCTCTGCCTTCATCATCAACACCACAACCAAGGCACCACCACCATCATCTTGAACATTTGAATAATAATCACCATAATATGTATCATCATCCATTTCATCATCATCATCATCTTCAGAACCATCTTGGTGGAAGTGGAAGTCATCACAACAATCACTACTACAACAACAACAACTATAATGAGGTGAATGGTTCAGGATCTGGTTCACTCTATTACCTGAGATCAACAACACCCTCAATGCAAATGAGTGAACATCAAAGCTTTATGACAAGACAACAACATGATGAGGGAGGAGGTAATAATAATATTGCTCCTATGATCATTGATTCAGTGCCAGTTGCTCATCATCATCATCAACAACAACAACAAAACCAAGGGGGTTATAATAAGAGTGGCTCTAGTACTAATACTAATGGTGCATCAAAAAAGCTAAGGCTATTTGGAGTGAACATGGAATGTGGTTCTTCACCCTCAGAAGACACCAAATTTGTGGCATTGGCTAATGCTTCCCTTCCCTCTTCTTCTCTACCACCACCACTTTCATCATCAGCAGCAGCAAGGTTTGGAGATAATCATAGAGGAGAAGCAGCTTCAATCTTTGATTTGGACCCTTCTTTGCAATACCAAAGGCAGTGATCAAATCTCAAAACAAAAATGAAGCTAGCAAGAGCCCACAATAATGAAGAAGATACTAGCTCAAAATTTAATATACCTGGGGCTACAGCTACAGCTACACTCTCTTTTGCAGCAATTTTTATTTTATTTATATTATATAATATTTTTCATTTCTTTTCCCTTTTTTCTTTCTTTTATTCCCTTCTTCATCAGCTACAAAGGAAAGTGCCCCCAGACTTTCAATTCTTCTTCTTCTTATTAGTAATTGGTGTTTTAGCTTTTGAACTTTTAGCACGTTCAGATCACAGCTCAATGAAATTAATTACCAGACGTGGGGATTTGGGTCCTTATGAACCTAAAAGAGGGAAATGAAATCTATATGTTTAGACCTTTCTCAATTGTGTATAAAATACAATACAATTAATATATATTTATATATATTATATCATATCATATAGTATACTATTATATAGTATATTATATGTTTTTGTTGCTTATATATAGTATATATGATGAATATTAATATTATTATTTTTGTTTGGCCCTCTTGCTTCCAATATCTTTCCGTTTACTGCAATTAATGATACACAGAAAAGCTTGTTGCTTTCTTCTTTCCTATAATGTTTCTGTTAGCGTTGTTGGGTTGATGTGGTTCACAACACTGCTGCTTCTGCTTCTGCTGCAGCTTAGTTAGGCATTTTAGCTTTGCAGATAAAAGATCAGAAAAGTTTGTACAGCTGTAAAAGGGTAATTTTTTTCATTACTTTCACTACCTACATGCTGTGCTATTGTTAATTACTGTCTACATATTATTTATTGTTTATTGATGATGATGAATAGTTACCTTATCCCCCTTCCTCCTTATCTTCCTCTCTCTCTCACTTTACTTAATGCTTCAATAACATTGCCACTTTCCTATGTAGTATGTGTTTTTGTTTTTGTTGGTGATATATTTTTTCTTGTCTTGTTTTGTTCGATCAGCAGCAGCCACTTTTATTGTCTGGACTAAGCTAGCATTTTGCACTGCACAGCACAGCACAGGAAACGTGTTTTAGGTAAATAAAAAGTGAGTTTTCTCCAATTTCTCAAGGGCCAAAGCTTAAACTAGTAAGCCTAATTCTGATGCTTATCTTCAATGCTTTCTTTTCCTCTGGTATCTGATGCTTAATACTTTGAGACATGATTTGATTTGTTTATATATATATATATATATATATATATATATATATATATATATATATATATACTTTTTTAGTTATTACGTGATGGATTTTGATTCCTCATTTCTCATGTGATGTTTAATTAGTCTTCATATTCCACAGTCTTCTTACTGTTGAAAGTTGAAAACTTATCAGTGATTGTTTGATTATTTACATACATCTCTTTGATTTGTCGCAGTCATTGCTATAATTATAGCCAAGACTTTTTTGATTTATCCTGGGTATATGTTTGTTTTGTTTGGTTGATCATTCTGATTAGAGTAGAGTAAGCATATTACTTTGAAAGGACCGGTTAACAAAGAGATTTGTGTAATTCTGATCAAAAAGAGAGTTGTCTAATATGCATTCATGCACTTTGTTTTATGTTTACATGATAGTATGATAGAAAAACACTTTATATTTTACTTTTCTGTTTTGTTCATTTCAATTCTTAGGGTAAAAATAAACAATTCTTAAAATATGTAATATTTTTATGAGGGCCGGGAATTTTTTTTTTTAAAAAAAAAATATGCACTTAGTTTTTCAATAAAATATATTCTTGTTTAATATTTTATCTTAGGCCTTGCTGACGGAAGTTAGCAAAATATTTTACTTATATATTTTTCCCTCAATTAAATTATTTCTAGTTAAATATTTTTATGGTACTCAAAATCTTTTTCAAGCACCATGTGGTTTGTGAGAATGATTTAAGGTTATATATATATATATATATGTGGGTGACTCATTCTCAAATGCTTGCTCACATGTCTCATTGAATAATTAAATATGTTTAGTTTATAAGAACTTCGAGTACTAATCTCAGGCAAAAAATTTTTTTTTTAAAGAAAATAGGCTGTGCATTGTTGATGTGGAGGTGTTTTAAATTATTAGTGTATCATTAATTATTCGTGAGTTTATAATAATTGATTTTTAAATAAATTTTTTTATAAGAAACTTTTAAGTAAAAATAATGCATGCAAACGTGTATGGTATATCAACAATGTAAAAAATTTACATTATTGATGCATATAAATTAAACTTTTTTTTTCCTCTAATCATATATAATGAAAGAGATACATAATCACAAAGATTGGGCATCCATGTACATCCCTAATATTAAGAGAGTTTTGGATAGACTATTAGACGCAATGCAATTATGATGAGTCTTAAGCTAGAATAACTCATTTTTAAGACTCTGATGAGTCTTAACATAATTGTTTTTTTTTTTCATTTTTATCTTTTGTGATATTCCTTCGATTTGAAATATAAGAAAAAAAGATCTAATTCACATTTATTAAGAATGTTAGTTGATTGTATTTAATTTTCTCGAATTTATAAAAAAATAGAGATATTTTTGGAAAATATCATTGAGAAAAAAACAAAAAATTAAATAAAATAACAATTTTTAAAGATATTTTAAAAAAGTAGCACTTTTTCTTATATTTTAATAAAAAAATTCCTTAAACTTCAAACGGAATGGAGTACATGTACATCATTAATTTATAGTTAAATTTTTATATAATATATATTGTATTAATCATATAAGAGTGGACTATAAAGTCCCAAAGTATTAGGTTACTTCCTCCTATATTTAATATAAGGGTTGTGCTAATGAGTATTATACATGTACTCTTTAAACAATATAAACAAAGTAACTTATTATTGAAAAATTAAGCCCAACAATTTTCGATTTACAAAATATATTATTTTCCTATACAAAACTACATATTTTGTCTTCTTAAACAATGACTTAAGGGCATTTGTTAATATTTTCCTTAATATAAAATATTTTGAAAAAAATCACATCTATCAAAAAAATTGGTCAACTTAGTTAATTGTATTGGAATTCTAAACATATGATAAATTATTTCAAAATTATCCATCTTGTAATCATTAGGAGTTGTGACACATTAATTATCTCTCTCCAACTAATATGAACAATTTGAGAATGATAAATTAATGTACTCCCTCCAATCCAATTTTTTTTTTTTGCATTTTAGGCTTTGACACACATGTTAAAAAAGTGTTGATTATTATAAGTTTTATATGTATTTTGTTTAAAATGTTCATATTTAATCCTTATTTAAAATCGTAGTAGTATTTAGTTTTTTTGTTAGAAAGATTGTCCATTAATTAATGTATAATGGTTTAGGGATAAAGGACATTGGAATTGTAAAATGACAAAATTTATGAAAAGAAAAAAAAAACTAAAAAACCAAAAAAAATTACTCCCTCTGTTTCACTATGTTTGACCTTTTAGGCTTGAACACACAGATTAAGAAAGTATTAATTATTGTCAGTATTATATATAGTTTGTCCAATATGCCCATATTTAATCTTTATTGAAAATTGTAGCCGTATTTAATTTTTATTAGTAAATGTGTCTATTAATTAATGTACAGTGGTTTAGAGATAAGAGAGATGATAAAAGTAGAATTAATGAAGAGTAAGAGAAATGATTGAATGAAATGTTAAAATTGGAAAAAAAAATGTTTGTGTATTGAAAATGTAAAAAGCCAAACAATATGAAATAAAAAAAAAAAGGCTAAAAGGCCAAAACGGATGGAGTAGAATGGAAGGAGTAGTTCATTATATATTTATCATATCTTAAACAAAACATACCCTTCAAAAAATGTAATTATTACTTAGATTTTCAATGCATTAATTATGTTTTTCTCATTATACTCTTTATTTATCTATAATCATTAAATTTTTATTCATTCACTACTACTTACGTAGATCAAAACCTATTGAATATGGGTAAATATAAAAAAATAACATTTATAACATATTAAAACAACTTTTATAAAAAAAAAAACAGATAATAAAAAACGGAAAGAGTAAGAAAAATAAGTCTTACAAAAAAGACAAAAACAAAAATTCAAAAAAGATTTATACCAACTAGATATAAGAGTAAATCCTATATATTGAAATGTTGATGTGGTAACATCTGAACCATGAATGATGGGCTTATCTTGATAGAAATGAAATTAAATGATGAGTATATATATATATTCAGTAAAAAAATACTGTTCATAGCATAAAAAGCATATATCAAACAATGAAAAATACTGTTCATAGCATAAAAAGCATATATCAAACAGAATGTTATGTTCTCACGGTGTGATAATGTTGAAAGCAAAATAATAATAAAACATATAAGACAGTAAGATGAACAGTACAGTAAGTGAGACAAGACATACATAGGAGCAGAACCTTTGTTTTGCTACACAGACTTGAATGATGCTTTTCTGTTAAAATAATTATAGGAGGAGTATCTCAGATCCTTGGGTAAAGTCAATTTCCATGAGCTTACCTAGAAAAGTCTTGGAAGAATCATCATAAAAACTGCTGGTAAATAAGAATGAAAGAGACTAGAAATGGAACTTTTTTAACATGATGAAGTAAGTTTAAATTTCTTGGAATCCACCAACAAAAGAAGAAAATGATAAAATAAAGCAAAAAAAAAAAAAAAAGCTCTTCGTAAGAATTTATAAAAAAAATTTTTTTGCCTCAAATTATAATTATAACAATAAATAAAATGTCTTAAAAATTGTAATTTTTTAAATGAGAAATGAATTTTAGTAGTAAATAAATTATTATTATTTTATTAGCAAAATATTAAATTGATGTTTCTTTATTCTCTTTAATTTTTAAAAAATTTACCAACTTTTTGAATTAGGAGAAGGGAAAAAAAAATCAAAATCATGAATATTTTTCTTACTATAATGTATTCATCTGTCTCTATATAAATATTTAGGATGGACTTTCACGTTGATTAAGAAAGTTAATTAATATTATTAGTAACATTAGAAATGGTAATATTTAATATATTTTTCAAAATTTCCTCTATAATTATCATTAGGCTCTAAAAAATGTTGATTAAATTGGGGTATTTGTGGAAAAGAAGAACCTAACTCCCTCCGTCTCTAAATATAAACATTTAGGATGAACTTTCACATTGATTAAGAAAATTAGTTAATATTGTTAGTAGTATTAGAAATGATAATATTTTCTATATTTTTTTAAAATTGCCCCTATAATTATCATTAGGATTCTAAAAAATGTTGATTAAATAGAAATATTTGTGGAAAAGAAGTACTAATTAATGTATTGGAAATTGAGATAAGTATATATATTTAAAGACAAAAGAAACTTATTAATCTAGTACTTATATTTATAGAACAAAGTGACAAATTGATGTCATTGAAAATTAAGATAAATGTTTATATTTAAATAAAAAATCATTATCTAATACATATATTTAAAAACAGAGAAAATATATTTCTGTGTATCCTAGCTAGATCAGATATGGTTGTCATAAAGTTAGTAAAAAAAATCAAATGAAATCTAGGACAGAGACTAATTAATAAAGTCTTAAGCAAATGAGCATTGGAGTACAGTTTTATGCTTCTTACTTTGCGGAAAACATGTTACATCACATATACTCCATTCAGTCTATTTTTAAATAAAAATAAATATTTTTTCACATATATTAAGAAAAATAATTGAGTGTATTTAATTTTTTCAAATTAAAAAAAAATAGACAACTTTAGTAATTTTACATTGAAAATGAAACAAAAATTAAATGATTTAACCACAGTATGAGGATATTCTAGGAATGATTGTATTTGAAATAGAAAGTTAGTTAATTTTTGCTTATATTTAAGATCATTAGTGAAATATTTTTTTTTTATAAATGAGACCGGAGGGAGAATATGTTAATCTTACTCTAAAACGTAAAATTTTATGAAAAAATATGAATAATAAATCAAGAAATGATTATTTCATTTTTAGTAAGGGCTAATAAGTGTCTTTACTCTTAGTGTAGTTATCAAAAAGTCAAATATAGCAATGACTTATGAAAAAATATGGTTTTTTATATTCTCGATACTTGAAAGAATACATACTTATGATTATTTTTTTAATACTAGAAAACTTAACAAGTATCCTTATTAATACCCTTAATTTTTTAGTATATTTTTAGTGTTTGTTTATCTCATGCATGAATATTCATGCATAGGTTAGAAAAACTCATTTATAATGAGTTTGTCTAACATATGTACTCATGTACTTCCTCTGTTCCTTACTATTATCTATCATTTTTGGGGAAAATAATGATTTTGCTTTATCTGTTTTTTTAGGGTTTTAAGAGTGTAATAAATATATGATTTTTCATGTTTATTCCTTATCAAATAGGTGTTGATTTACATAAGACTGATTATAGAAAAAAGTGTATAATAATGGAAAAAAAACAAAATTAATGTATTGAAAAATTAAGAAACGATTATATTTCTTAAATGGTAGGTTTTATTTGAAATAAGATAGATAAATAGATGGATGAAATATAAGATAAACTATAGTAAAAGGTAAACTTATATTGAAAAGCTAAAACATCATAATTTTATTTTTTTTTAAAATCCATTACATACATCAATTTTTTCAATAAAAGATTAGCTTTTCAAATTTGGTTAAGCTATGCATTTGGTTGTGGTGCATAATATAGAAAACATTGAGAACCCTTTACATGGAAATTATTATTGAAACACGGACTTGATTAAATATTAAATATTGTACTCTCCCTCCATCCTAAAATGTTACGTTTTCCGGATTTTATTATAGGTCAGTTTTTAGAAAAAAAAAATTGTCTCATTACAAATCACTTTATATTTTCTATATATTATTTATTGTTTTTTTTTCTCTTTTTTGTTCTTATTAAATGCTTTGACTATCTATATTTTTTTCTTGTCCATTAATAAGTGAGAATTTTTCAAGAAAAGTTGAGAGAGTGAAATTTCAATGTTTCAATATATTCTTATATAATTCATAAAACTAACTACTTTTCTTGCTTCGTGTAATTCGGTTAAGTATGTCCTATAACAAGGATTAGAGGAAGTAGTGAGAAACAAGAAAAAAATTTCCCAAATTAAAATTAAAGTTGGGAATAAAAAAAATTGAAATTTCATATTAGTATATTTTTTTATTGATTAACTAAAGACACTTGTAAGTCATAATATTTTCTTTGATAATTGATTGATTTGAAAGAACATGCATTAAAAACACGTTTCCTTATTTTGTTGACTTTAATTGTCAACATTTTACTACTAACATCTTAAAAAGTATAATCAATTAACAAGTCCTCTATGTACCGTTGATCACGATTTAAGAGCATCCTTGTACTCATTAATCGATTAAGATTATTTCCTCCGGTCCTATGTGTATAGTAATATCCTTTTGAGATTTTCATTTTGGTTTTACTTCTTCCATTTCGTATCTTTTGTACTTTTAACATTTTTATTTTATTTCATATCTTTTGTAGTTTTAGCTTTTCAAGGCTTCATTAATATTTTCTTTTCTAATTTTAGCAATCCACGCTGGGAGACCTTTACCGCTTAGTGCGAGCTCAGTTGGGTCGGACCGGATGAGTGGGATTCTGGGTAAACCAGATCCGGGTACCGGTACGGTTGGTGTACTCCAAAAAAAAACTTCTATCATTTGTTATTAATTCTACTTTTCTTTTCTCTTTTATCTCTAAACTATCATATATGGTATTAATTAAAAGACACACTTTCTAATAAAAATTAAACACTACTGCAATAATTTTCAATAAAGATTAAATAGAGACACTTTAAACAAAACACATATAAAAACTTACAATATTCAATATGTCTTTAATATGTATGAAACAACCTTAAATTGCAAACGATATGAAACGGAGTAAGTATTTATAAGACTGTATTTCAATTTTCGATAATATTTAATTATTTATTTTCACAAATATTCTTATTTACTCAATACATTTTATAGTCTCAATAATAATTATAAAGATAGATTAAAAATGTATATCAAATTTTCACATTTTTACACCTTTCTTGATAAAAGTTAAAAATCATAAAAGAATCTTACGTACAGGACTATAGAAAATTATTAGACTATATGTTTAATTATAGATATGATATTTATAATCATGCGGAGATATACATAGTATGAAGTTGTTTCTCAACAAAGATGAAGATTGGACTTGTTAATTGTTGCATCCTTTTTTATATATAAAATCCTTTTGAAGTTTTTTACTTCTATTAAGAAAAGGTAGTTAAATTTATTAGTGACATTGAAAATATAAAAATTTGATATACTTTTTGAAAATATTTTTTATAATTATTATTGGATCTCTAGAAAGTATTAAATATATAGAGTATTTATGAAAAGAAGTAATTAAATGTTATTAAAAATCGTAATGAGATCTTATTTGACTAAAATAAAAATTTCAAAAGATCTTATTATATAGTATAAGACAGGAGAGAATAATTAATTGAGAATTGTATCCTAAGCTAAGATACATTGTATAAAAGGCACAGTGCTTATCACTCCATAGTTATACAGAGGTATATAGGTACGAATGTTAATTATAGTACTCATCTACTGTACTTTTTGCGTGGTAATTAATGTTTGCTATTTATGGGTGTTGTATGCGGAAGAGGAAAAACAGAAGCACACTTGCTCTTTCCATGAAATTTTATGAAGTAATATTAAAGTTTAATGGATGTCATTACATTTTATTCTTACACTGTTAATATCGTATCTCATTCATATGTATATATCTGATATTTAAAGAGTTAATTATATTTAATATTTGAGTGATGAATATACACTAAAAATATACATAAAAGAAAAAAAAATTACACATTCACTACACAACTCTTTTTCTCATTATGATATATTTATATAACTTCAAATTAATCTCCCTTTTAATGTTGGAAAATAAACTAATTTATATTTTTACCTTGACCCGATGTTTAGTAGTAAAGGTAATTTTTGGGTGTGTGGTACTTCTTCCGATTTACAATATAATTAAATAAAAAATAACTAAAATTATATTTATTAAGAAAATTAGTTTATTAGATTTAATTTTTTTAAATTTATAAAAAATAAAGGTATTTTAGAAAAGCGGCATTTGAGAATGAAATTAAAATTAAATGAGACAACTATTAGAATAAAACAAAAATTAAGAATATTAATTAACTTTTCCTTATATTTTAGATTCAAAAGAAAAAGAAGTATGTTTTTTCCCCTTATTTCACAAATAGGAGGGATCGGAGTATGTCTACATATGAATAAAAAAAGAATTTGGACAAAAAAGGAATTGATAGATCATGAAATAATTTTTTTTTAATGATCATGGTTATAATATGAAAAAAAAACTTGAAATTTAAATTAATTTGTAACAAGTTTAGAAAGAATATAAATATACTTGGTCGACCTATGGCTCATTGGAGGTAGGGATGGCAATGGGTTCGGGTGGATCCGAGTAGTGGGGTACCCGGACCTAGAATCGCGCACATGTTTTTGGACCCAGTCCTACTCGGATCCGCCGGATAGGGATGGCAATGGGTCCGGGTGGGTCCGGGTAATGGGGTACCCGGACTAGGACCCGTTCATACATTATTGGACCCGGATCCACCCGAACCCGTGCGAGTACCCGCTGCATTAGAGCTGTCAAAACGGGCCGCGTCCGGGCTAAAAAGCCTGGCTACAAATTGAGTACCATATCATAGAGCCCAAACCCGCACTATATCGGGCTGTAGGCTTGTGCGGGCTAGCCCGCATAAATTTTTTCCAATTTTTTTAAAATTTAACAACAAAAAAACTGATATCATTTTTATTTCTTCTAAAATTTAAAATTTTTGGGTAGCCTCCAATGATCTTGAGGTTGAGATAATCTCACAGTCACCAACACTCGAATCCATTACCTGCAAACAAATTTAAAATCAAATTAAAATCGATTTTTATTTTTTTTAATCTCACAGTCACCAAACACTCGAATCTCACAGTCACAACAAACACACCAAAACAGCAGAGAAAAACAAAAATATTACAATAGAGAAATATACACTCGAATCTCACAGTCACATGAAACTAGATGCACAACCCTGCTCAAGCTTTGCAGAACCGAAAATTCGATTTTTATTTAATAAAACAAAAAACAAAATATTACCGTCGAAGAGGAAGAGCCGAAGAGGTGCTGCTGTGCCGGTGCCGCTACTACCGTCGCACTGTGAAGAAGAAGAAGAAGAAGAGGAAGAGGAGCTCTACATCGTCGTTGCCGTGTTACTGTTGTGCCTCCCTGCTGTGCCGGTGCCGCCGTTGTGCCGCTGCTACCATCGCGCTGTGAAGAAGAAGAAGAAGAAAAAGAAGTGGAAGAGGAGCTCTACGCGACGCTGTCGTGCCGCTGCTGTGCCTCCCGCCAGTTCCGTCGCTTTCGTCCCTATGAAGAAGAAGAGTGTGCCGCCGCTTATTTTGTTCCCTCTGTGTAGTGTTGAGCAACAATGAGATGAGACTCATTTAGGTTTAGTTTAGGTTTGTTTAGGTTATATATTTTTTTTTTTTAAATATTAACATAGACCGGGTTTTTATACCGCCCGGTCGGTCCGGGCTAATAAGCCCGGGTTGAGTTTTGGATCGGAGTAAAATTGGGGAGCCCAAGCCCGCACTTATCCCGGGTTTTTTGGCCCGACCCGCATCGGCCCGGTCCATTTTGACAGCTCTACGCTGCATAATGGGTAGGCAGATCTTTGGGTGCCCAGACGGGTTTTGCGGGTACCCAGTAGCAATTTTTTTAAAGAGAAAATTATTTTTATAAATTAATTTATATGTCCTTTTTGATAAATCGAGGGATCCTTAATACATCATTACATACTCTACTTAATATTAATCCCTACCATCATTAAACACTCGCAGACATCAAAGAAATTCTCTCGTTAAACACAAACATACTAAGATTATATATATATAATGCATATATGTAAATATGGATGGGTCTGGGTACCCACGGGTCTGAATATCTCAGACCCGGACCCGTACAAAACGGGTACCCAGACCCGGACCCGTTGCGGTTATTACCTGCGGGTACCCGCGGATCCGGGTCCAATTGCCATCCTTACCGCTGGGTACCCGCTGTACAGCGGGTCGACGGGTCCGCGGGTACCCAGACGGATTTCACGAGTACCCGCCATCCTTAAAAAAAAAAAAAAAACTATTTTTTGACTAAAATTTACTAAGCTTTTTGTAAAAAAAAAAAAAAAATACATACTGAAATTTCATAACATCAAATGAAACAAACTAAAGTCACAAGTTCACAACATCAATAACTTCAAATGAAACAAACTAAAACAAACTAAAGTCAAAGTTCACAACATCAATGACATCAAATGAAACAAACTAAAGTTTTTAAAGCAATAACAAGCACAAAGTATTCTCCTAGACACCCCTTCATTAAGCACATTAAGCACGCCTTTACTACTCATCATCCTCCTTAATGCACATTAAGCACCCCTTCATTAACATCAATCGGGTCTCGTGCTTCCTGCAAAAGAAAATACAAGTTAAATATCAAACAATCAATAACATTATTGCCTTCAAAAATTAGAAATTTAATAAATTTACTAACATCATCATCATCATCATCTAGTATTGTGGTAATATAAAATTGATGTCTATCTGTGACTTGGAAGACCCTGCATGAAAAAGAGTATAAGTTTTCTAAAGTAGGAATCATTATAATAAAATGATACATGTATAATCAAATTTAATAAATTGAATTACCTTTGACATCATTTCGTAACCAATCTTGAAGACACATCAATGCCTCCAATGTACACGAACGTAATCTACTACGATGTGGAGTAAGAAATCGACCACTTGTACTAAATGCTGACTCTGAAGCAACAGTGGAGATAGAAATTGCTAGAAAATCCTTAGCAATCATTTGCAAAATAGGATATTTTGCCCTATTTGTCTTCCACCAATTTAAGATATCAAACTCAGTTTCTGTTCTAGGCAAAATTGACTCATCCAAGTAGCGATCTAACTCAGACTTGCAATTTGTTGAATTGTAATTTTCAACAACAAATTGGTCAAAATCCGCATCATCCCAATCTTCAGGGATTCTACCATTCAAGTTTGTTGATTAAGATGAGGAATTAACCTCATTACCCTCAAGATTTTTACTATACTCCACTATCAAGTCTTGGCAAATAGATTTTATCTTTTCCACTTCAAAATATGAGTCTTCTCCATAAAACTTAGGAAAGTAATAAATCAACAAAGCCAACTTATACCTAGGATCCAAAATAGTACCTATAGCTATCACAAGCACTGTTGATAACACCCCAATACCTACAAACTTCTCCATCATGGGTACAACCATTTGCATAATAGTGGAATTTGAACATCTAGACCAATCCATCAATGCCAATTTAATTTAACATATTTTTGGAAAATAAAGATTTAGAGTGGGATATTGGGCACCGAAAAACAACTCAGTTACCTTATAAAACAACTCCAATCTTTTACAAATCTCACTTGCCATCTCCCAATCACTTTCATTTGGCTCATCATTGTATTCATCCACAAGTTGTGCTAAGCGATGGAAAACATTTTTATATTTTAAAGCAACACTCAACATTAAAAAAAGTTGAATTCCATCTAGTCTTGCAATCAAGTTGAAGCTCTTTGTTATATTCCAAGTTAACATCAAGACATATATATTGGAATTTTTATACTCTTTTAGGTGTGATTGTCCAATATTCAATGCTACTTCTAACTTTTTCAATAACACTAGAGATAATGGACAAGCCATCTTTAACAATCAGGTTCAGAATATGAGCAGAACATCGCATGTGAAACAATTTACCACCTAAAATGAATGACCTATGGCTAATCTTTCCTAAAATGAACCTTATCATAGCATCATTTGTTGTGCAATTATCAACAGTCAAGGTGGATAACTTTTTTTTCAAATTCCAAGTCATCAAGCATTTATGCAAAACTTCACCAATAACTTTGGCAGTATGAGGAGCAGGCACATAAATAAACCTAACATTAAAATGAAAGTTTATGATTAAGACATGTAAGATTTATTAAAATGAGCAAAAATAATTCAATATAATTAAGCATTATTACCTCAATATTCGACTTTGTATGATCCACGAATCATCACTATAATGAGCTGTGACAGCCATGTAACCTTTATTATGGTGGTTAGCAGTCCACATGTCAGTCGTAATGGCAATCCTACTTGAATTTTTTGTCAACACCTTTGTATTATCTTTCTCAATCTCATAAAGCTTCATGATATCACTCTTTATGGTATTACGAGAAATCCCCTTATACAAAGGTTGCAAAGCCGCACAAAATTCTTTAAAACCATGATGATCAACCATGGAAAGTGGATACTCATGGAGAATGATCATCTTAGCAAGCTTCATTCTTGCAACATATTGATTGAATAACTTGAAACGAAGCGCGACTCTATCTTTTTCTTGTTTTTCGGTTTGAAGAATTGCTTGTCGTATATCTTGAGACCTTTTTCTCGGACAAGTTTCATAGTGTTTACGAAAGTGAAATGTTCCTTGATTTGACTCACCCAAGAGTTTTGCTTTACAATAGTTGCACTCGGCCTTCTCCTCATCATCAACCTCAACAATTGTAAAGTGCTGCCAAATGCGCGATATGAATTTTCTTTTCTTTTTCACCTTAGATTTTTCAGTTTCAGGTACAGTTACAGATGCAGATTGATCAGTAGCATAATTCGCAATTATGGGTGATGAAGCTGATTCCCTTGCTGATGGTGGTGCAAGCGGATGAGAGGATGGTTGAGCCGAAGTATGATTAGTGTCTTGCGGAGTCGACATTCTGCATATACCAATAAACATTATAAATACAAAAAATTGTTTTCCTAACATAATAACCATAAACGTACCAAATATACCAACAAAATCAGCAAAAATAAATAATATACCAAAGATTGAACACATTCAAATAATAAAGAAATAATCAAGTATTTATTTATGGACAAAATGAGAATCGAACACATGCTTGCATTTTTATTGACTGAAGTTGCCTCCAATATAAGTAGATACCGAAGTTGCCTTCATTTTTGTATTAAACAATTTTGCTTTTTTTAAAAAAAAAACTGAGTATGTGCATATAAAAAAGGGAAAAATAATATTCATACGGTATTAAATAAAGATACTACCTAAATAATTTTCCATAAACAAATATAAAAATAAATAATATATCATAAACATATTTTAGTCTTTTGCTGAGGAAAAAAATACTACCTAAATATTTTTCCATAAACAAATATAAAAATAAATAATATATCATAAACATATTTTCCTAAACATATGTAATAATAATAAAACATAAATATAACAATTATTTTGAATTTAAAAAAAAAAGTGAGAAGATTACCTGAGGCTGAGAAGAGCAGGGGACAGCCAGCGGTTGCAGCCTGCAGCGTCGATGAGGGGAAGACGGAAAACCAGAAGAAGTGATGGCGGAGGAAGTGGACCACGAGGGAGAAGGAGGGACGAAAGAGGAAGTGGAACTGTTGAAGGCGAGAGGGAGAAGGACGGGGGACGGCAGAGGAAGAAGGAAGGACGGCGGAGGAACCGAGGAAGGCCAGCCGCAACAGTAGTGGAGGGAGAAATGTTCGGGAAGGGAGAAACGGGAAGGGCCAGCCGCAGCAGTGGATTGAAAAAGGCAGCAGTAGTAAATTTAGGGTTTGTATTGAGTCATTGAGTGTGTGTGTGTGTGTATATAGCAAGGGCATATTTGTAATTGTATATATATAAACACGGGTCCGGATACCCCATTACCCGGACCCGAACCCGAACCTGTTTAAGCCCGTTTTTTTATACCCATGGACCCATTTCTGGATCCGAACTCGAACCCGTTGTGGGTATTATCCGCGGATCTGGGTCTAATTGTCATCCCTAATTGGAAGTAAGGCCAACAATATAATGAGATGAACAACTCAAAATTAATTGAACTCAACTCATTAATTAGATGAAAGATTTTCATTCATAAACCAAAATACTCCTACCAGTTTTATTTTTAAGCAAAAAAAACTAATTTCAAAGATATTAGCAAAGTTAGTTGAATGTATTTAATTTTCTCAAATTTATAGAAACATTGACTACTTTAGGAAACTTGCATTGAGAATTAAACAAAAATTAAATGTTAACAACCACTTTGTAGGGATATTTTAAGAATGGTTGTATTGAGAATAGAAAGTTGATTAATTTTTGCTTATATTTAAAACCATTAATAAGATTTTTTTTCTTATAAATGAGACCGGAGGAAGTAGCTAAATTTTAGTCGTAAATTGAGCTTGTTTTTTAAGGAACTGAATTTGAGTCAATTAAGTTTGACCCGTTAGGTTCATAAATTGACATTAGATTATAAATATAAAACGTTTTAGACTAGACAATATTTATGTGCAAATTTTACAATTATTAATTATTAAAAATGTAAAAATCACTTTGAAAATTTGATGTGGTGTATATGAATAATAATTGTTCTGTTCAAGTTGGATAGAGATCCATTGTTAAGAAGAAAGGTCCTTGTGAAGATATTTTGTCTGACAAGAGTAGGTTTTTGGTCTTACGTATCCGTTCGAACTATGGTTTTGGAGATCAAGACTATGTAGTTCTATCAGGTATGTTAAGATTGTGCATTAGGTGGAGAACGAGACGGATCAATGCTGGCCTTAAGATGGGAGGACTTTATGGTCCATGAACCCCTTCAGATGTGTATAGGCTTATTGCGCAGGACAACAAGCTCCAATAGGTTGATGAACCTTCGTGGTGGGATTGAGTGCAACTGTCACCATCTTCAGATAGCAAGATTATGATCTTGTCACAGTGGAATTGCTCACAGTGGAGTGTTGATGATGCTTCATGGGAGTATGTAAACTTCATGTCACTGATGCAAGATAATGTGCATAGTAGTTCAGAGTGTATATACTAACTGTGTTTGAGTATTTCTTGATGCTTTGTATTTTGTATAGCGTTGAATGGGGATATTCGCTGTCCAGTTCGGTTCGATCCAATTACATTATTAATTCCAATATCATCCAATCCAAAAAGAGCATGCAATTTCGATTCGGTTCGATCCGGTTTTAATTTAATTAAAACTTTTATGTAATTTTTATAAAAATTAATTATTTGGTCATAAATATATATAGTTTTGCTACAAATCATAAACATATATGCATGAAACCAATTATCATTGTTATTGCCATTCCTAATTAGCAAAAACTGAGATATCATTGTCCTTATGTGCAGTATGTGCGTGAGTATTATTAAGCCTAATCCAGTGTGTTTTATATGTATATATTTATAACTAGCAGTCCAGTTCGGTCCGAATCGGTTTTTAGAACTAAAACCAAAAACCAAAATGAACCAATCTGTTTTTCAATAACCAATCCAAAAACATCCAAACAAATTTGGGTTTTTTCGGTTTTCGGTTTTTTGGGTTCGGTTTGTGCTTTTATTTAGGCTTAATTATGTCACAAGTCCTTGAAGTTTGGGGTATTTTTGCCAAATACCCTTATTCTTTTTTTGTTTTCTCAATGTCTGACTCCTTAAAGTTACTTCTGAGTTTGTCATATATCCCTATTACCAATTCTGGGTAATTTTGCTGACATGTAACATTAGAATCCTTAGCAGACGCAGGAGATTGGTCATGTCGTGTTGCGTGATGTCACATGGGCGAAGACGACCTCTCTCTTCAATCCTTTCTTTTATTTTATTATTTAACTAAAAATTTAAAAATATTAAGTTTTTTATTTTTTTTATTTTTTTTTTAAAAAAGAGATCTTCGCCCACGGGGCACCGGATGCCTAACTTCCTGGCACTCTGACCAGGATTCCGATGTTACATGTTAGCAAAATTGGCCAGAATTGGTAGTAGGGGTATATGACAAACTCAGAAGTAACTTCGGGGAGTCAGACATCGAAAAAAAATGAATAAGGGTATCTGGAAAAAATACCCCAAATTTTAGGGACTTATGACATAATTAAGCTAAGCCTTTTTTTTATCAGTTTGGATCTGAACACCCCTAGCATTGAATAATGGATGCTAGATGTCTCGGTCCCTTGCATGAGACTGATATTTATAGGACCAGGGTGGTTTCCTAGTCTGATATATTCTCTCGATAAATCTTCTACATCTAAAAGTAATCTTCATATGATCTTATCTTTAAGGGGACAATTAATAATTTTTATTTTTGTCAATAATATGTAGATAATCTTCCATTATTCCCTTATAATTATTCCTTATCTTCTGGAGATTATTGAGTTCACGAATAAGACTCGCGACTTATTCCTTGTGCAGGGCTTCTTTCGAGGTAGTCTGAACCATTCCGAACTTGAAGCCTTCCATTATAGGTGATCCAAGGTCGGACCACGTTGTCATGGTTCTGCTAGAGGTCGTAATAGGTCTTTTACATGTCCTTTTATTAAATAGGTGTCCTTAACTCGTGGCACAGAAACCGGTACAATCATCAATTCTGCTATCAAACTTAACCGATTCAAGTTGATAAACAGAGTTGAATAAAGAGGGATCGGAACATAAATGGAGCCAAATTCAAGTTGAACTATTTCTTACAAGTGAGTTGAGTAGGGTCAAGTTTAGTTCAGCTAGACTCATTTAAAACCCTAATCATAGGCGGCTTTTTCCTTAGACTTTTTGTTTCTCCATTAATCACATAAGCCCGCTTCATTTACAATAATCAAGTCGTTCTCAATCTTAATGCCTTAGCATCAACTTAATGGAGATTAACAAGAGCCACATCGATGACTTATGAGAAAGTTTAATGATGTTATAAGTTTGAATACGATAAGTGTAAATTGTCATCGTATCTTTTTTCTATATTAATGAGCACCTCTGTTAATAGCTTAAAAATTTTACGCTGTAAATGCATATATATTATTTTTTTTTTATTCCTTTCATTATTACTTGACCTCCCAAATTATTTTTTTTTTTACAAAAAACCCTCGTGTAAGTATTTTTTTTTTTCATTTGCACATTTTGTACGCTAGAAAGTAGCATACCAAGAAATCCACCGTCGCTTGTGAAATCACTCCTAGTTCCCTCTCTCTTCTTCCTTTCTCAATTCCAATCCCAAACCCAAACATTCTCATAAGCCTTCTCCTTTCTCAAATCATCTTAGATCTATTCCGCTCCTCCACTCAGTTCTATATTTGTCTTTATGATGAATAATTGTTTTTATAATGAATAATTTATGCTTCTAAAGTTCCTCAGAAGCGGTATGTAAACGGGTGAGAAAAGATGCGTGTAAAACATAAAAAAACAATGATGTAACTACTAATTGCAAAATTGAACATATACTGGGTCACTGTAACGAGAGAAAAAAAATTACTCTATCTCGACAATGTATGTGAAAAAATTATCCGTTAGAATCACCGTATGCACGTATTAAGCAAAAAATATTACTAGTATTTCTATAGATAAGCATATATTTAAATTTAAAACTCGTATGTTATTCCCCCATGTGCAGCATAAAAAATAAAATACACAAAAATATTTTGAAAAAAAATTATTTTCAGAAATCAAATATTAAACTGAGAACAAAAAACTAGATAAAAAAAGTAAAGCACAAGCCCGACCTATATGATGTTTGAGTCTCACATTTGAAATACCAAAGTAGAAAGAAAATCATGAAAAAACAATAAAAATAAATTCTTGATCTTAATTTTAAAAGTTGAGGTTAAAACTTTTTAAATTAGATAAATTTTATAAGAAAAAGTGTACTTAATCAATAAAAAGACCTATACTTATTATTTTATTAAAATATATTTACTTAAAGAATTGCTTATTTTCAACCTTTGAGACAACAAGAAAAAGTAGAGTACACAATCAACAAAAGCAAAGTGCTAACTAAATTCACTTGCCGGTGGTTGATGACTCCTGTTTTTATTATTGGATCAAGTGAGTCCATATCAGCTTGGCCACGCGTCTAGCACCTTCCTAGGCTGGTCCTCCACTTATTTCAGTGATATTCTTAATATGGTTGTCATTAATTCCCCCACTTCAAGGCTCCAAGTAACATGAAGAGCCATTATTTGGTGAGCAAGTAGGACTTTGAAAAACACATGCATAAATCAGCAATTAACTCCACAGTTTACATGGTGTATTCCCTCCTACTCCCATCTTCATTACTCCATCGCTTCTTCTCCGATCCCTTCCATCGATCTCTTATTATAAGGATCATTTTGGTGTATTTTTTTTGTCATTTTTAATAAATAATTTATTTTAAATACATCTCTCATGATTTCATAAAGGTGATAAGGTAATAATTACAATAGACAAATAAATAAATAAAATTGTAAAGTTTTAAATATAGGTAACTTTGAAATGACAACATATTTTTTTGATAAATTTGATGGTAATAATTATTTTTTTAATCTGCGTGAATTAGGTAAAAATGACTTATAATAAAGGACGGATGGTGTATATATAAGATTTTTTAGAGATTTTTATTTTAATTTTATTTATAATGTCATATTTCAATTTCCGATAGCATAGTAATAATTACTAGTGTTCACAAACACTCATGTTTACTCAACACTCTTCATAGTCCCAATAATAATAATAGACAATTTTTAAAAAGTACATCAAATTTTCACATTTCCAATGCCACTAACAAATTTAACTACTCCCTCCGTTTCTATATACTTGTCATATTTCAAACAAAACACACCCTTTAAGAAATACAATCATTACTTAGATTTTCAATACATTATTTAATTACTCCCTTCGGTCCTATATATATGTCACATTCTAGAAAGTTTTTTTGGTCCTAATTATAAGTCACTTTATATTTTCTATGCATCATTTATTGATTTTTCTCATTTTTGCCCTTATTAAATGCTTTGACTATCTATGTGTTTTTTGTTGTTCATTAATGAGTGCGGATTTTCCAAGAAAAGTTAAGGGGGTAAAATTGTAATGTTACAATATATTCTCATAGAATTCATAAAACCAGTCACTTTCCTTGGTATGTGTAATTCGGTTAAGTATGACCTATAATAATAAGGACCGGAGGGATCGGAGTATGTTTTTTCCCACTATAGCCGTTCTCTCTCCGTAATCATTACTTTTTATCCACTACTTACGAAAATTAATACCCTATTAAATAGGGGTAAACATGAAAAATAACATTTATTACACTCTTGAAATCATCAAGAGGACATAGAAAAAGAAACAAAAAACTTCTCCCAAAAAGGACGGTTAAATAGGAACGAAGGGAGTATTTTCATTGGTGTAAGTGAAAAATCACAAAAGGGTCTTATAAATAGGATCAAAGGAAGTATAACTAAAAGGAAAATTGTATTTTCTTCGCTTTGAAATATAAGAAGAAAAAACTAATTTCACATTTATTAAAAATGTTAGTTGATTATATTTAATTTTCTCAAATTTTTAAAAAATAAAAGTATTTTAGGAAAGTGACATTGAGAATGAAATGAAAATTAAATAAAATAACTACTCCCGCTTATCTCTATTATAAGAAAAAGTAAATGAAATAAGTTAGTTGAGTGTATTTAATTTTCTCAAATTCATATAAAAAAAACATAACTTCATTAGAAAAGTTGCATTTAAATGAAATCACTACTTTTTAGAAATATTTTAGGAATAATTGTATTGGGAATAGAAAGTTAGTTAACGTTTTCTTATATTTGAGACCAAGATAAATATGTCTTGTTTTTCTTGTATTAGAGACCCGAGGAGTATTTTTTAGAAATATTTTAGAAAAATAACATTGGAAATGAAACAAAATTTAAAAATGTTAGTTACTCTTTGTTAAATTTTTAAAAAAAAAAAATATGTTTTTTTCCTTATATTTCAAACTAGAATAAGTAATTTATACTATGTAGTTAAAAATATTATTTAAGAAAATGTATCGTAATTTTTTATATTTTTGAGAGAAAAAGAGCGAAACAGGGATACGTATTATTTTTTCTAATTCTAAAATGCTTAACTGAATCCAAAAATTGTATACTTCTCTGAATTTTGTTACTGTTATGGAAGTGACAAATATTGTCCAAGTGGGTCAACAATAATTGGGTTTGAATTTGGAGTAGGAACAGTTGAGTCCAGTGCTGTTAGGTATGGAAAAAAGAGATGCTAATGCAAAGGCAGTGAGGAAGGAGCAAGTGTGCCCATATATATGTTAGTTGGCACTTTTAATATTAGAGGCTTGGGAGGGTTATAAGAAAGACTAATATTCGCCAATTAGTCTCGTCTGAAAAACTGGGTTTTATTGCTAATCAAGATATAAAAATGGAGCATGAAGAAGGCAATCTCTGTGAGTCATTATGACTGTCATACTAAAATACACGAGTTTAATGCTTTGATCATAAATATGAGCTTGTTAGATTTGTCTCTGTTGGGGAGGAAATTCACTTGGTATTGCTTTCATGGTTTATTACTTTATTTATGATCGAGTAGGCTTTATAGAATTTTGGTTTCTGCTGCTTGGCTTGATGAATGGCCTGGTATGTCGGCTTGGGTGCTTGTTGGCAATATAAATAAATTGCCTAAGTTAAATAAACTTAAAAAATAAAAAAAACCAATTCCTCACCCATTCAAAATTATAGAGACTCGTTGGAGTTCTCTTTTTTTTTTATTAATTTCTCTCTTGTAGTTATTACAAGTTTTTCTTCTTTTCTGAATTGTACATTTTATAAATGAATGAGCAACTTATTTATACTAGATGAATTTTGTTTCCCGTTCTAAAAACTAGGAGCTCCTCTTGGTGGTAGTTACTAAACTTAGTAATCTTTTTTTTCGTAACATCTTTGTCTTTGCTGTTTTGAAAAACATACGCGTATTCAATAACAAATTTAGTTTACAACATCCTCCCTTAAATTTGGCTTCATCATTCTGAGCATGTTTTTCAATTTCAAGAACAAATTAGTTTTGAGTGGCTTCGTGAAAATATCTGCTACTTGATCTTCAGAAGAGCAATACTCTACCACGATTTCTTTGTCTCGGATCAAGTCTCGAATGAAATGATGTTTGATGTCAATGTGCTTGCTACGTCCGTGAAGTACTGGATTCTTTGATAAAGCAATAGTCGAGTTATTATCACAAAATATCCGTGTCGGACCACCTTGTTGATGTTGCAGTTCACCCAATATTCTTCTCAACCAAACTGCTTGAGTAGCACAGTTAGTTGCGGCAATGTACTTTGCCTCTGCTGTCGAAAGTGCAACGACTTGTTGTTTCTTGGACGACCAAGAAAATACTCCTGAGCCTAGATGAAAAGCATAACCTGATGTGCTTTTCCGAGTTTCAGTTTCACCTGCCCAATCACTGTCTGTGTATCCAATTAACTCAGGCTTATTGGAACATGAATAAAAAATACCTTCATTGATTGTGCCTTTGATATATCTCAGGATTCTCTTTGCAGCTTGCCAATGAGATTGTCTCGGTGATTCCATGAATCTGCTAATGAGTCCGACTCCATAAACTATGTCAGGCCTTGTTGCAGTCAAGTACCTGAGACTTCCGACTAACATTCTGAAATGAGTTGAGTTGACGGGATCACCACCGCTTTCTTTTGTTAGCTTCAATCTCTCCTCAACTGGTGTGAGCATCGGCTTAGAAGCCTCCATCTTGAATTTCTTTAAAACATCTTTTGCATATTTATTTTGAGATATAAAAATCCCTTCATTCGTTTGTTTCACCTCAATGCCTAGAAAATAAGACATTAGGCCCATATCTGTCATGTCAAATTGAGTTGACATGCTTTCCTTGAATTCAACTAGCAATCTAGAATTGGTGCCAGTGAATATCAGGTCATCAACGTACAAACATACAATAATAAAATCTCCAGCTTTATTTGTTTTAACATATAAAGCATGTTCATATGGACTTCTGTGAAATCCATTATTAATAAAATATGTGTCAATACGTGTGTACCATGCTCGAGGTGCTTGCTTTAATCCATATAGTGCTTTCTTTAATCGATATACCTTGTCTTCGTTTCCTTCTTTTTGATAACCTGGCGGCTGCTGAATATAAACTTCTTCTTCGAGTACACCATTTAAGAAAGCTGATTTCACGTCCATTTGGAATATTTTCCATTTATTTTTGTGCGGCAAGAGAGAGAATCATACGTACCGTGTCCAATCTGGCAACTTGAGTGAACACTTCAAAGTAATCAATGCCAGGTTTCTGCTTGTATCCTTTTGCCATCAATCTTGCTTTATAACGATCTACCTCACCATTTGGATTGTATTTCGTCTTATACACCCATTTGACTCCAATAGGCTTCTTTCCTTCTGGAAGTTTTGTTAACTCCCATGTGTCATTTTTCTCGATCGCTCGAATCTCCTCGTTCATTGCTTTAATCCAACGATCATCATTGGCTGCTTCTTCATATGCCACTGGATCACAATCTGCGAACAAGGCAAAGTAATTTACCTCGTCCTCCCTGTCTTCTGGGTCATCATCTCTTCCGACTATAAAATCCTGCAAGTTAGAATTTGGGCGTCGTGCCCTTTGTGGATACCTTGGAGGCGGTGCTTCAAATGCTGCTTCGTCTGCTCCTATGATATCTCCTGGATGTTCATCTCCATTATTATCTTGTTCGACCTCTTCATTTATTATTATCGGTGTAGGCAGAGTCTCCTTTGATTCCTTCTCTGACCAGTCCCATGCTCCATTTTCATCGAAAGTAACATCTCGACTGATAATTACTTTTTGAGTTTCTGGATTATACAACTTGTAGGCTTTTGTATCTTCACTATACCCTACAAAGATGCATTTCTCTGCCCTATCATCTAACTTTTTCCTCAGTTGATCGGGAACATGTGAATAAGCGATACAACCGAAAACCTTCAAGTGACTGAGATCTGGCTTTGCCCCACTCCAAGCTTCATGTGGAGTTCGATCTCAAACACTTTTAATAGGACACCTATTCAGGATATAGACAGCACAACCTACAGCTTCTGCCCAGAAACTTTTGGGAAGTTTCTTGCAATGTAGCATACTTCGTACCATATCCATAATAGTTCTATTTTTTCTTTCTGCCACTCCATTTTGTTGAGGAGTATATCTGGCAGTCATTTGATGTTTAACACCATGTTTTCTTAAAAAATCATCACAAACAATATACTCGGTTCCTCTATCAGTTCTTAGGGTTTTTAGAGTGTGACCACTTCGTCTTTCAACATACGCCATAAAACTTTTGAGTGTATCACAAGCATCAGGCTTATTTTTTACAAAATACACCCATGTCTTCCTACTATAGTCATCAATGAAAGTGATAAAATATTTATTACCTCCATTGGATTGAACCTCCAAATAGCATAGATCAGAGTGCACCAGCTCGAGTGGTTTTGTGGCTCTCCATGCACGTCCTTTAGGAAAAGGATCTCGATGCTTCTTGCCTGCTACACACGCTTCACATAGCTGATCAGGAGCATGGATAACAGGCAAACTAGTAACCCATTTTTTATTGGCAAGAAATTTGATGCTTTCAAAGTTGAAATGCCCTAACCTCATGTGCCAAAGCCAATTATCATCGACATTCCCTACTTTGCAACACAAATTAGCATCATACCTGATGTTCATCGGAAATAGTCGATTTCTCGACATACTTGTCTTTGCTACCAGGCCCATCTTGACATCATTTATTGTGCAACCTTCTTTGTTGAATTTCAAATCATAGCCTTTCTCTGCTAGTTGGCCAACACTTAGAAGATTTTGACATATTCCAGGTGCATAGAATACATCAGAAATGTAATTTAAGGATCTGTCATTAAGTCGAATAGCTATCTTTCCTTTCCCCAAGACATCAAGCTTTGAATTATCACCAAGCTTGACCGCGCTTCGGAAGCTTTCGTTAAAGTGGGAAAATATTTCTTTATTCCCGCTTAGATGACTGCTACAACCCGTGTCTAATAACCATTGGTGGTCAATTTTATTAACTCTTGTGTGACTAGTTAATAGTACTACTTTCATTTCATCTTCATTTTCAGCAATGTGAGCATGTCTCTCTCTATTATTCAATGTTTTAGTACGACACTCTTGACTATAGTGCCCATATTTATTACAATTATGGCATTGAATATGAGATTTGCATTCATATTGGAAATGTCCGTACTTATTGCATTTATGACATTGAATAGAGGATTTATTTTGAAAACCTTCATTACCTCTAGTGGCTTGTGTCATAGAATACCTTCCTATTCCTCTCCCTCTGAGATTCAGGCCTCTTTGATTGTGCTCCACCTTCCTTGGAATAGCTCGATCATTTCTTAGATTTGCTTGAGCTTTTAATGCTTGCTCCATTGTGCCACTTGATTTTTCATTCATTCGCATCTCACGTGATTCTAGAGACGTCTGCAAATCGTTTAAGGATACTGTGCTAAGGTCTCTTGATTCTTCTATCGCAGCTACCACAAAGTCGAATCGACTTGTGAACGTACACATGATTTTTTCCACGATTTCTTTTTCTGCTATATTATCACCATTGTTTTTCATCTCATTGACCAGCTTATCAACTCGTGAAAAATAGTCACGAATAGTTTCACTTTTGCCTTGCTCCATCATCTCAAATTGTCTTTTCAGGCCTTGCAACCTCGTTCGTTTAATTGGATCACCACCTTCATAGGTTTTAGTTAAAATTTCCCATGCATCTTTTGCTGTTTTTGCATGAAAAATTTTCTCTAAAACATGCAGCTCCACCGATTGATAAATTAAAAATAATGCTCTTTCGTTTAGCACACGATCTTTTTCTATTTGTTGTCGATCTTCTTTGTCTGTTGTTGTGGTTTCAACAAAACCTTTCTGAATAATTTCTCCATAGCCACTAGTCTTTAGACATAGCTCCATTAGTCGCTTCCACATGGAAAAATTCGTTTTTCCATCAAATTTGAAGATTGAGGATTGAATCTGTTGTTGAGCACCTATACTCGAACTTGTTGCCATTTTAAATTAACTGGCATTGATACCAGATGTTGGCAATATAAATAAATTGCCTAAGTTAAATAAACTTAAAAAATAAAAAAAACAAATTCCTCACCCACTCAAAATTATAGAGACTCGTTGGAGTTCTCTTTTTTTTATTAATTTCTCTCTTGTAGTTATTACAAGTTTTTCTTCTTTTCTGAATTGTACATTTTACTAATGAATGAGCAACCTATTTATACTAGATGAATTTTGTTTCCCGTTCTAAAAACTAGGAGCTCCTCTTGGTGGTAGTTACTAAACTTAGTAACCTTTTTTTTCGTAACATCTTTGTCTTTGCTGTTTTGAAAAACATACGCGTATTCAATAACAAATTTAGTTTCCAACAGTGCTCCCAAGAGATGTTTCAGATCACTGTCCGATTATTTTGAAGAAAGGCTCCAATGATCGGGGTCCCAAACCTTTCAAATTTAATAACTACTAACTTTCTCATGATTGTTTTGCTCCCTTTGTTGAAGAAAAGTTAAGGTCTTATAAAGTTCAAGGTATGAAGGCGTACTGCTTGGCTGAAAAACTAAAACGCTCAAAAATTGATACTCTATTAGAAAATGGAATAGAAGCGTTTTTGGTGACCTAAATACTGCTATTAACTTGGCACTTCTGAAATCAATGTTTTGGTCTTGAAGACAGAATCAGTTTGGCTATTTGCAAAGGAAATTGAGTCAAGGAAATTGAAGAATGTGACTTTGTGGCAGAATTTGAGAAATAAAGAGTGTCTAGTCGGACAAAAATCTCGAGTCAAATGTGTAACATCCCTAATTTTTAATCCCCGAATGAGAATAATATTATATACTACTTCCGTCCCTAATTATAAGGTCCTCTTGGGAGATTTCACGTCCATTAAGAAAGTGGAATAATTTAGTTAATTGTATTGGAAATGTGAACTTTTGATATGTATTTTCAAAATTACCCCTATTAATATTATTGAGAATTTAAAAAGTGTTAAATAAATAGGGGTGTTTGTGGAAAAAAATAATTAATGCTCATTGAAAATTGGTAAAGGGCCTTATAAATAGGGATAAAATAAGAGTGTTAAGAGGACCTTATAATTAGAGACGGATGGAGTAGTTATTATATAATATTTGCTTTGTTTTTAATGTGATTGTGTTTTGATAAAATTATGTTTTATTAATTAAAATATATGAAAAATATTTTTATTTTAGATGAAAATATAAGTTTTTCAATTTAGTCCTTGTTTTGGGATCTAATTGCAATATTAGAAGAGCTGTTAGAGAAAAAGTAAAATAAAATCTTAATTTTTGAAATTAACCAGTATCTAACCGGTTAGACGATGAACCCAGAACTTAGGGTTAGTGCGTTTGATGAGTAATCACTTGGTTTAACCCAGAAATCGCCACGAATCCCACTCTAAACTCAATGAAATCAACGTGTCTTGATGCTTGACACTTTGATTTGTCTATAAATTGAGGAACATGGACGAATTACAGATTCATTTGGCCATTGTTGTGTTGATGCTTTGTTCTTCCTTACCTGTGTTCATCCCTTCAATTCTCTTTGGTCTCTGAGAGTTAGAGTTTGAGTGATACACCGTTGTAAAGCTTGAATCAAGGGCTTTACATTGATATAAAAATCGTGAGTTGAGAGTGTGTGAGCAAGGAGAACGAAACCTGTGAAATGGAGGAGTTCAAGTCTGTTTCTGCAGAATTTGATTCCTGAAGCTCACTTTGGGCTTCAATCTAAGTAAGCACATGCACTCTTTTGACCTCAAATCTGTTTAGTTCCTTAGTGCGTGTTACAAAGAATAACTTCTAACTTTTTTCCCCAAATTTTGTGTCTCTTTCATGCATCAAATCCTCTAGTTTTTAACCCCTTTCAAAAACGTGTTGGTTGAGGACAGAGCTTGTGGTTTGAGGATCTCTCAAAGAACCAGTGTTAAATCTCGTCAAACACAATCCTAAGGTATGGGAGGAGCTATTCATTTCGCTAGAATGATAGTTAATAGACTTGGAATGTAGATGAGCTTTACAAGCTCAAGGGCAAAGTAACTTGAAATGGGATTTTGACTTGGAGGTCAAACTAAGCTCTAAAACCTTTTTGAGCAAGTTTTAATATCTGAATATGAGCTAAAGGAAGTCTGAAATCAAGCTTTTTGGTCTTGTATTTGATTTTTCCATGTTAGGTGACCAATATGTGATTTTATGCATATTTGATGAATGATGAGTTAAACCATGCTAAGTAGGGGTGTAACGGTCCGGTCCGGTCCGGTCTGTTAGCCATATTACGAACCGAACTGCTCAATTTACTATGGTCCGGTCCGGTCCAGTCCCGATATTATTTATCCTCAAAGACCGGACCGAACCAGACCATTAATGAATGGTCCAGTCCGGTTCGGTCCGGTCTATTTTGCTTAATTAGTTAATTATTTTAAAAAAAACCAAATTTGATCAGCAAAACTAGTCTGTTTCTTGCTAAAGTTCTCCGAGTGCTCTTGTGGGAGGCTAGGGACACATGCAGCAACGCCTTGAGCAATGATTTTGGGCTCCAAACACATGCAGCAACGCATTTTGGGCTGCCAAACTTGATCTGTAGGTTTTTTTTTTAATAATTATTAAGCCTATTGGTCCGGTCCGGTCCCAGCGATCTAAAAATGTCTGGGACCATGGACCGGATCGTTCAAGTACGGTCTGAATTTTTTGGGACCAGACCGAACCATGAGATCGGATCGGACTGCATTTTTCGGTCCGGTCCGGTCCGGTCCGAGCGTCGGACCGGATCGCTTACACCCCTAATGCTAAGTTGATAATGATTATATGTTTAACATGTTCAAATATGTCTATTTGATCTTTGTTTAAGACTGTCTTGGTTGACAATTAAGTGGTTATTAGTTTGGTGTTGTAAACCAGATTCCAGAATTGCAACTCTGCAGTATCTAACCGGTTAGAAAATTTACTAACCGGTTAGCCACTGTAAAATTTGTTAAAAACTACATTTTTTATTAACTATAAAAATAAGAACCTTTTTAGGTATGCTTTCAGTTCTGGAAATTACTTTACAGACATCAACCTAATGCTCACTTATGTTAATTATTGATTCGATAATAAGCGGCCTAATGTTCATTTATCTTACAATCATGCATGGTGAAAGAGGATGGTAAGATAGGCCGGTGGAAAAAGACACATTCGATTTTGATAAATCGGATTGAGAATAATAGTTTGTAGGTAGTTAGAGTTTTCTTATATTTTAATTTTAGACAGCAAACTATTTTTTCTTAGATTCAAGATCGGAGTGTGTGTGTGTGTATATATATATATATATATATATATATATATATATATATATAAACTTGATAAGTATAAGTGGGGGTGTAAGCGATCCGGTCTCAGATCGCGAGACCGCTTAGATTGAACCGGATCAGACCGAAAAATATAGTTCGGTTTGATCTCGTGGTCTGATCCAATCTCTAAATATCCAGACCATTACTTTATGGTGCAGTTCACAGTCTCATTATTTTTGAGACCATTTGAACCGGACCGGATCGGTTACTTAAAATTAAAAAAAAAAAAAATCACCTATCCTACAACATCTCCTAGTTTATGAAGCACTATTGCTTTATGCTCTAGAAGTTGAAGCACCTTAATAGTAAAGTGTAGATTTGGTGTTCATTATTATTATTCAAACCTCAACTTTATGGTTTTATTATTATTCTTTTTGGTCCCTTGACTTTCATTAATTTGGGTTTTGCTGATTGTTGAGTATTTAATTATATGCTAAATAGATTGGAATGGATTGGACCGAACGATTTATGAACGATTCGGTCCAGTCCGGTCTTTGTGTATAAAAATTTTTAGATCAAACTAAACCAGATTATGTTAATTTAATTGGTTTGGTCCCTAATATCTATCAAAGACCGGACCGGATCAGATCAGACAATTACACCCTAAGCATAAGCATCTAAGAATGAAAATGTTTTATAAAAAATTAAATATATAAAAATTTTGATTTATTAAATGCATAATTTTTTATAAAACAAATATTTTTAAGAGACCAAATTAATAAAATCCAATTATATTTTTTTTCTTTTGATAAAACAGCAGCCCCTCCCAGCAGCTTATTTTTATTTGCTTTCTAAAATGAAAACATAAAGAATGGAATTAGTCTAGATCAAAAAATAGGGTATAAATTCCACAAAACAAAACCTAGGCTATTAATAAACAACATGTAATTAAAAGCTTATATCAGCTAACCAACATGGGTTGGAATGAGTGGTAAGCGGCTCGATCTCGCTTAAGCAAGGTCTCGAGTTCGAGTCCTTGTGAATGCAGAAAATTCATGTTGGGAGACTCACCTGCCATAACCAGGCACGCGATCCGGGTCGGATCCGGATGTACCTAGCTTTTTTTTTTTTTAAAAAAAAAAAAAACTTATATTAGCTCTAATGATCTATTTTGACCTCATAATTACCTATATCCGAAAATTGCTTTAGCCCTCTACTAATTTAACTCGAGTTGATAAAGAAAACAATTAAGTAAATAAAACCTTATCGGTGTCCCTTTTTTTTTTCGCAATTGATCAATTTCCAAAATTCTAATCTAAAATAAGGTAAACTAAGTTTACCAAAAAAAAAAAAAAAGGTAAACTAAGGTCATCACTACTTGAAGCAAGAAACAGATGCGAGTAGTCCGAGATCTGAAATGGCTTTTGAAAGAGTGGTGGTGCCCCCACCCTATAAAAGAAGAGGATATATAATAAGATCAGAGGACGACATGAGGTTGCATTATTAATTTTTACGACGATTGTAAAGCAATTTTATACCGTAAAGTTAACAGAAGTTGGTTACCTTTAACTTCCCACGACGTGGCCCAGCTTCTATTATTTCTATCAATTTACTATTAACTAAAAAGACGTTAGATCAGTGTTCTAAATTCTAGAGAGTTACTTTTCAGCCCCACTCATTTCTCTTGAACCCCATTTTCTTTCGCCTCTTGAGAGATGGAAGTGTAAAATTAATGGTTTTTTCGCCTTCCATGAGGCGGGAAACAAAAAAAATTACACTTCTGCCTCTCAAGAGGCAGAAGAAAATGGGGTTAAAGAGAAATGGCGATTTGAAAACACAATATAATGATTACCTCTTCAACAAGAGTCATATGGATCTTGAGCAAAAACGTTTTAAAACCTTGCACCCAAAAGGAACCTTTGATCCAATCCCTTTCTAAGAATCAATCTCTTTCTAGTATTCTAGTTTTCTTACTCATTGTCAATTGAGATTGTTTGGAGCCGCTTCGCTGTGATCTGATTACTCCATTGAAGAAAGGAAGGAGCACTTGAAGGTTTCAAGAGGCTCGATTGCTAAAGGGAGAAGGTGTTCTTGAAGGTTTCAAGAAGCTCTCTTTGTGAAAGGTTGAAGAGGTTCTTCAACAGAGAATCAATTGAAATTGGGGTAAAGTTCAAGAGTTTGGTACACTCTTGAAGGGTTAGGATTAGATTGAGTGAGGTTTGTGAATTCAATGCTCCTAATTATGTGGATTATGTTTTGATGATGACAAAATAATTAACAAATCATGCCTTGAAGATATTGCAACATCAACATCAACAAGAAGTCAAGAAAAGAAGACAAGTGCCCAATCATTCTCAATCAAATATTAATTGTAAATTTCTAATTTATGTTGAGAGTGGTTGAGAGTGGGTAGAAATAGTTAGTCTCTTCTAGGAATAAATTTTTATATGTTTATTAAGTTGAGATTGACCAAAAATTAATACTTGAGAGGAAAAATAAAATTGAAAAATAATTTTTCCCATATCTGATCAAAATACTCGAGTATTTTGATAAAGACTCGAGTATATACTCGAGTATTTATAGAAAAACTCGAGTATTTGTGCCAGGTCAGCAATTATGACCGTTAGTCTTGTTCGTGCACCAATTCACTCGTGACCGACCAAAAAGACTCGAGTATTTACCAAAAGACTCGAGTATTTTTGTCCAGTCAGCAAAAATGAACGTTGGAGAGACTCAAAAACTCAATTGAGGGCATATGAGTATCATCCAACCCCCAAGAGAGAATTCAGAACCTTATTGTAAAATTTCTCTTTGAATTTGTGCAAGAACAAACAAGACAACAAGATCATATTGATTCAAGCTTTCTTAATTTCCTCTTCTCAAGTGTTAATTCCCAAAAAGCTCAACTTCTCACTCATATTGTCATTTTATTCCAAGTTGAGTTTTAGGCCTCAATTCTTACATTGAGCTGTGCTTATTTGTGCTAATCCATTGTGAGATTAGTAATACACATACAAAAAGCTTGATTATTCAAAGTCTTGGATTGTTCCCAAGCAAACCCTAAGTGGCTTAGGGTGTTGGAAGTCTTGAGAGGTTCTCAAGCACAAGACTAGGAGGTTCCTAGCCCGGTGGAGTTTCTTGAAGGGAGTTCAAGGAAGCTTTGTGAAGAGTTCTTCAATCACCGGAATCAAATTGGGGTAGAAATCAAGAGTTTGGTACACTCTTGAAAGGGTTAGGTTGAGTGAGGCCATTCTCAAGCAATCCTTTGTAATTTCTAACAATTTGATTATTAGTAGAAACTCCTAAGTGATTAGGAGGACTGGATGTAGCTCATTGTTGGAGTGAACCAGGATAAAATTGCTTGAGTGTTGGTTTATTGCTTTTAATCTACTTTCTAGCTCAATAGACTTAAGTCATTTCAATCAATTAGGATTTATACAATTAGGTAGCAAGTTCAAGGAATCTTTGTGTTAAAAGTTATTTAGATTACTTGCTATTCTGTTGGATAAGTTCCTGTTTATTATTGAATTGATTTGAGTTAAATTGCTGAATTTTCGTTTCTGATTTTTCTGCTATCTGATAGTAAAAACTCGAGTATTTCAGAAAAGACTCGAGTTGTTCATCCTGAAAAACTCGAGTATTTCACAAAAGACTCGAGTATTTTGTTTCTGATTCCAGAAAATTCAGTCTAAGCTCCATTCTTCAATTATCAATCGAAATATTTGGTATTAGTGCTTCAAAATACTATTCACCCCCCTCTAGTATTCACCCCCCTTTAGTGGTATCAGAGCTCGGTCGAAAGATCGTGTGTAACAACTTTTTCGAAAAAGATCCTTTTGGAAACTTAATGGGCTCTAGCAATAACTTTGGTGGAGAAGGAGCTTCAATAAACCGTCCTCCACTATTTAATGGTGAAGGATATGTTTATTGGAAAACTCGCATGAAAGTTTTTATTGAAGCAATTGATATGGATATTTGGGATGCAATTGAAAATGGTCCTTTCATTCCCAAAAAGAAAATAAATGATGAAATTGTTGAAATTCCAAGGAGTAGTTGGAATGATGATGAAAAGAGAAAAGTCTCATTTGATTTAAAAGCTAAAAACATCATCTTTTCGGCTCTATCCCATGATGAATTTTATAGAGTTTCCCAATGTAAATCGGCAAAAGAAATGTGGGATACTTTGCAAGTCACACATGAGGGAACAAGTGAGGTTAGAGATGCAAGATTGAATTCTCTAACTCACGAATATGAATTGTTCCACATGTTGCCAAATGAATCCATTAGTGACTTGCAAAAGCGATTCTCTCACATTGTTAATCATTTGATTTCCTTGGGAAAAGTATTTCGCAATGGTGAAACTACTAACAAAATTCTAAGATGTCTTGATAGGAGTTGGCAACCCAAGGTAACCGCCATCAAGGAATCAAGAGACATAAATAGCATGGACTTAGCCACTTTGTTTGGCAAACTCCAAGAGCATGAGATGGAACTTACAAGACTTGGGATGCATGAGGAATCGAACAAAAAGAAAAAGAGCATAGCACTCAAAGCTTCAACCAAAGCTACAAAAGAAGTTGAAGAATGCTCTACAAGTGGAGATTCCGATGGTGAATCAAATCAAGAAGAATTTGGGATGTTTGTGAAAAGATTCAACAAATTTTTCAAAGGGAAGAAAGGTGGATCTTCATCCAATTTCAAGAGAACCAAAGACTCCAAACAAAGAGAAAAGAGTACCAACGATGGAGTTAAGTGTCATGAATGTGGTGGGGTTGGTCACATAAGAATGGAATGTGCCACATTCTTGAAGAAGAATGACAAGAAGACCCAAGAGACCAAAGGGAAGCGTGCATACATTGTTTGGGATGCACCGGAGAAGAGCAATGAATCATCTTCAAGTAGCTCCGGTGATGAAAATGCAAACCTTTGTCTCATGGCCAAGAACAATCATGAGTCCTCATCAAGAGCTAATCATGGCATGAGTGAAAGTGATGATGAGGTAACCTCTAGCTCTTCTTGTTCATCTTCAAACTCCATTTCATATGATGATTTGCAAGAAGCTTACAATGAAATGTTAATTCAATTTAAAAGGCTTGCTAAAATTAATAAGGAAAAAGGAAAGAAAATTTTGGAGTTTCAACATGAAATTGATGAATTGCAAAAATCTATAAATGAGTTGAAACTTCAAAATGAATCCTTGGAACTTATTAATTCTAGTCATCAAAGTGATTGTGCAAATCATGAGGAAATTATCACTTCATGTGAGAGATGTGATGAACTTGAAAAAGAAGTGAAAGAGTTGAAAAACAAACTCACAATCTCACATAGTGATAGAAACCTCAACCGGTTGTTGAACTCTCAAAGACATAATCACAACAAAACCGGTTTAGGATATGTTCATAAAAAGGACAAAAAGTACAAGGTGGTTGGAACATTTTCTAAGAAAAACTCATCAAAGAGACCAACTTGTACTTATTGTGGAAAAGTTGGACATATCAACATTGAGTGCCATATTAAGAAGTTTGAAATGAATAAGTGCACTTATATGTGGATTAAGAAGGGAGAAAGTCCCAACACTAACCCTAAGGGACCCAACATTGTTTGGGTACCCAAAGTGAACAAGTGATTTCATATTGTAGGTGTGCCTTCGAACGGGAAAACAATTGTGGTATCTTGATAGTGGATGTTCGAAGCACATGACGGGAGATAAGCGGCACTTCATTGAGCTTACTCCAAAGGAAAAGGGTTATGCCACTTATGGGGACAACAACAAAGGCAAAATCCTTGGTATTGGTAAAATCGGAAACTCTTCAAACTTGAGTATTGATAATGTGCTCTATGTTCAAGGATTAGATCATAATCTCTTGAGCATAAGCCAATTATGTGATATTGGCAATCATGTAGTTTTTACCTCTACCCATTGCCTCATTAAAAGTGACAAAGATGAATCAATCAAATTTGTTGGTAGAAGGTCAAATAATACTTACTTAGTTGATTTGAACAAAGTCACTTCTTTGGTCTCTACTTGTTTAGTGAGCAAAGAAAATGACACTTGGTTATGGCATCGTAGGACCGCTCATATAAATGTAAACCAATTGAAGAAAATTCAATCTAAAGATCTAGTAGTTGGTTTACCAAAGCTAAATTTTTCTATTGAAGGTGTTTGTTCTCCTTGCAAGAAATGTAAACAAACTAAAAACACCTTTGGATCAAAAATGGTGATGTCCACATCAAGGCCATTAGAAATGCTTCATATGGACTTGTTTGGACCATCACAAGTAAAAAGCTTTGGTGGCAACTATTATGCATTGGTAATTGTTGATGACTTCTCTAGGTTTACTTGGACTTTATTTTTAACTACTAAGAGTGAGACCTACAAATCTTTTAAACATCATGTCAAACTTTTGCAAAATCAAGTAAATCAAAAAGTAATTATTATTCGAACCGATCATGGTGGTGAATTCGAAAACCACAAATTTGATAGATTTTGTGCTAAAAATGGTATTGAGCATCAATTCTCCGCACCAAGGACTCCGGAACAAAACGGAGTGGTAGAGTGGAAAAATAGGGTGCTAGAGGAACTTGCTAGAACCATGTTAAATGATTCTCAAGTACCTCAATATTTTTGGGCCGATGCCGTCAATACGGCTTGTTATGTTTTAAATCGTATTTTGATAAGGCCCTATTTGGATAAAACCCCCTATGAACTTTACAAGGGAAGAAAGCCAAATATATCTCATTTTCATGTCTTCGGATGCCAAGTTTTTGTTTTAAATAATGGAAAAGAACACATTGGCAAGTTTGATTCCAAATCCGATGAAGGCATATTTTTAGGCCATTCTTCTCATAGTAAAGCTTATAGAATTTTCAATAAAAGAACTTTAACTATTGAGGAATCAATTCATGTGGTTTTTAATGAGTCTTCAAAAGAAGATAGTGTTTTATGTGATGCTAGTGAAGATGACATTGTCTTTTCAAAAGAAGAAAAAGAGAGAGAGAATTCAAAAGTTAATGAAGGAGAAGTAAGGGAAGAACTTCCTCCAACTTGGAAATCGGTCAAGGCTCATCCTATAGACAAAGTCATAGGAGATATGTCAAAGGGAGTACTTACTCGTAGGTCTATTCAAAACATTTGCCACTATGTCTCATTTGTTTCTCAAATTGAACCCGATTGAATTAAAAAGGTCATTGAGGATGATCATTGGGTTCTTGCTATGCAAGAAGAATTAAACCAATTTGAAAGAAATGAAGTTTGGGATCTAGTCCCTAAACCCGATGATCATACCATAATTGGTACTAAATGGATTTATAGAAACAAACTTGATGAATCCGGGTTGATTATAAGAAACAAAGCTAGACTAGTAGCTCAAGGGTACAACCAAGAGGAAGGTATCGATTATGATGAGACCTTTGTTCCGGTTGCACGTCTTGAAGCAATCCGAATTTTACTTGCTTATGCTTCAATCATGAAATTCACTTTATATCAAATGGATGTTAAAAGTGCTTTCTTGAATGGGTTTATAAATGAAGAAGTGTATGTCAAACAACCCCCCGGTTTTGAAAATAGTGAATTTCCAAACCATGTTTATAAATTGAAAAAGGCACTCTATGGATTGAAACAAGCTCCTAGAGCTTGGTATGATCGATTGAGTTCCTTTCTATTAGAAAACAAGTTTCAAAGAGGGAAGGTTGATAATACATTATTTATTTATAAAACCAAGGATGACATTCTGTTAGTACAAATCTATGTTGATGATATCATTTTCGGTGCTTCTAACGTGTCTCTTTGTAGAAAGTTTTCAAATTTGATGAAAAAGGAATTTGAAATGTCAATGATGGGAGAACTCAAGTTCTTCCTAGGCTTACAAATAAAGCAAGTCAAGGAGGGGATATTTGTGCATCAAGGGAAATATTGCAAAGAGCTCCTTGAGAAATTCGGATTGGACAAGTGCAAGGAAGCCTACACTCCAATGAGCACATCATGCTACCTAGACAAGGATGAACAAGGTACACCGGTTGATGTTAGTAAGTATAGGGGTATGATAGGTAGTCTCCTATATCTCACTGCATCTAGACCGGATATTATGTTTAGTGTATGCATGTGTGCTAGATTTCAAGCTAATCCTAAAGAATCTCACCTATCCGCAGTTAAACATATATTTAAGTATCTAAAAGGAACAATTAGCACTGGTTTATGGTATCCTTCTGATGCCAATCTTAGTTTAGTTGGTTACTCGGATTCCGACTTCGCGGGATGCAAGCTTGATCGCAAAAGCACCAGTGGTACTTGCCATTTCTTGGGAAGTTTATTGGTGTCATGGTTTTCTAAAAAGCAAGCTTGTGTCGCTCTTTCTACCGCCGAAGCGGAATATATCGCAGCCGGTAGTTGTTGTGCTCAACTGTTATGGATGAAACAACAATTATCAGATTTTGGTTTGAAACTTGAAAATATTCCGATTAGATGCGATAACACGAGTGCAATCAATTTGACTAAGAATCCGGTGTATCACTCAAGAACTAAACACATTGAAATAAGACATCACTTTTTAAGAGATCATGTACAAAAGGGTGATTGCACAATTGAATTTGTCAGTACCACAAATCAATTAGCTGACATTTTTACAAAACCTCTACCAAGGGACACCTTTTATCATATTAGGAGAGAACTTGGTATTTTAGATGAAGCTAATATAGGCTAATTGCATTGTGTGTCATTTTTGAAAAATCACCATATTAGTCTTACTCTAATGTGTTATTGATTCTTAGTTAAATTGTTCTTGATGATATTTGAAATTGTATATGTTAATTGTGTGTGATTCTGTACTGTATTCCAAGTTGGTAGTGAAGCATTTGTATTTGATTTGTGTTTGGTCTTTTAAAACTGAGTTTTTACTTTCTGTTCTGTCAAAATACTCGAGTTTTTCCAAAAACACTCGAGTATTTTAATTCAAAATTAAATCAGTTTTAAATTGAAAAAGTTTTTAATCAGGGTCTGATAAAAATACTCGAGTGTTTCTCAAAACACTCGAGTCTTTAATAAAATACTCGAGTGTTTTTTTAAAACACTCGAGTCTTTCGAAACCCCCAATTTTTGAACTTTCAGACCAAACTCGAGTATTTTCCAAAAACTCGAGTATTTTGCGTTTTCCTGAAATTTGAACTTTCAGACCAAACTCGAGTATTTTCCAAAAACTCGAGTATTTTGCGTTTTCCTGAAATTTGAACTTTCGGACCAAACTCGAGTTTTTCAATTTTTACTCGACTTTTCTGGGGAAATCTGGGCTGAGTCACGACCGACTCGAATATATTTTCAAAAACTCGAGTATATCCTAAAGAACAACTCTAGTATTTATGAATATATTCGAGTATTTTGAACTGTTTATATATACTCTCAGACTCAAGTTTTTTTTTGCGACCCTCTTCTCTCTCGGTTTTCTCATATCTCTCTCCTCAAAACTCAGATTTTCCTCAAAGTTTTGTCAAAACTTACTAGTTTTTCATCCTCTAAACTCTTCTCTCGGTTTTATCCTCCTCCAGATGCTCCAGCTCCTTCGATGTTTTGATGATGTTGACCTTTGGATTTTATCTTAGTTTTCATTCTGTTTTTATCATGTTGGTCTTGGTTACATTTTCTGTATTTTGAGAACTTGGTGTTTTGAGACTTTGGGTTTATTATTGCACCTTTGATTTGGACCTTTTATGATGTTTTTATGTTAATGAATTTGGTCTTCATTATGATGTTTGTGCAAAGCTTCAGGGGGAGCTCTTTATCGTTATTATATCTCCGTTTTATTTGCATAGTTGGTTATGGGGTTTTCCGATTATGCACCTCTCCTCCCTTGATCTTTTTCTAAATTGTTACATCTTTTTGGCGTATGACAAAAAGGGGGAGAGATATTACACTTGTCTTGTCTTGATATTGTTGCACCTAAAATCTCTAATTATGGTATATACTCTGATAATTGTTAAATTCTCTAATACCATAGGCTTGGTGCTAAAATTAAATTGTCATAACATCTTGCTCAAGCTGAATTTTTAGATAGGTGAAAAGTATCATATAGTGAGGGGGAGTTGCATCTCCAAGTGGATCAAGCTTAACAAATGGATCAAGTGTTAATTATTTTGTCATCACCAAAAAGGGGGAGATTGTGAATTCAATGCTCCTAATTATGTGGATTATGTTTTGATGATGACAAAATAATTAACAAATCATGCCTTGAAGATATTGCAACATCAACATCAACAAGAAGTCAAGAAAAGAAGACAAGTGCCCAATCATTCTCAATCAAATATTAATTGTAAATTTCTAATTTATGTTGAGAGTGGTTGAGAGTGGGTAGAAATAGTTAGTCTCTTCTAGGAATAAATTTTTATATGTTTATTAAGTTGAGATTGACCAAAAATTAATACTTGAGAGGAAAAATAAAATTGAAAAATAATTTTTCCTATATCTGATCAAAATACTCGAGTATTTTGATAAAGACTCGAGTATATACTCGAGTATTTATAGAAAAACTCGAGTATTTGTGCCAGGTCAGCAATTATGACCGTTAGTCTTGTTCGTGCACCAATTCACTCGTGACCGACCAAAAAGACTCGAGTATTTACCAAAAGACTCGAGTATTTTTGTCCAGTCAGCAAAAATGAACGTTGGAGAGACTCAAAAACTCAATTGAGGGCATTTGAGTATCATCCAACCCCCAAGAGAGAATTCAGAACCTTATTGTAAAATTTCTCTTTGAATTTGTGCAAGAACAAACAAGACAACAAGATCATATTGATTCAAGCTTTCTTAATTTCCTCTTCTCAAGTGTTAATTCCCAAAAAGCTCAACTTCTCACTCATATTGTCATTTTATTCCAAGTTGAGTTTTAGGCCTCAATTCTTACATTGAGCTGTGCTTATTTGTGCTAATCCATTGTGAGATTAGTAATACACATACAAAAAGCTTGATTATTCAAAGTCTTGGATTGTTCCCAAGCAAACCCTAAGTGGCTTAGGGTGTTGGAAGTCTTGAGAGGTTCTCAAGCACAAGACTAGGAGGTTCCTAGCCCGGTGGAGTTTCTTGAAGGGAGTTCAAGGAAGCTTTGTGAAGAGTTCTTCAATCACCGGAATCAAATTGGGGTAGAAATCAAGAGTTTGGTACACTCTTGAAAGGGTTAGGTTGAGTGAGGCCATTCTCAAGCAATCCTTTGTAATTTCTAACAATTTGATTATTAGTAGAAACTCCTAAGTGATTAGGAGGACTGGATGTAGCTCATTGTTGGAGTGAACCAGGATAAAATTGCTTGAGTGTTGGTTTATTGCTTTTAATCTACTTTCTAGCTCAATAGACTTAAGTCATTTCAATCAACTAGGATTTATACAATTAGGTAGCAAGTTCAAGGAATCTTTGTGTTAAAAGTTATTTAGATTACTTGCTATTCTGTTGGATAAGTTCCTGTTTATTATTGAATTGATTTGAGTTAAATTGCTGAATTTTCGTTTCTGATTTTTCTGCTATCTGATAGTAAAAACTCGAGTATTTCAGAAAAGACTCGAGTTGTTCATCCTGAAAAACTCGAGTATTTCACAAAAGACTCGAGTATTTTATTTCTGATTCCAGAAAATTCAGTCTAAGCTCCATTCTTCAATTATCAATCGAAATATTTGGTATTAGTGCTTCAAAATACTATTCACCCCCCCTCTAGTATTTGCTTAGCCCGCTTGTTGGTTTCCAACAAGGTTCACTAATTAATCCTGTTTGTATCCAATTTAATTGATTATTAGTATACACTCCCTAAGGTTTAGGGGGGACTGGACGTAGCTCTCAAGTGGGTAGAGAGTGAACCAGTATAATAATTCCCTGTGTCTATCTTTTATTGCTTTAGTTTATTTCTGTTATTTAATCTTTCTTCAGAACCTTAAGATAGCAAATCATCCGCTTCTGTTCTTGGCTTTGTGTTTGCAAAACCCAGCTTTTGAAAACTCTGTTATCTGTCTGAATTGACATGCACTACTCGAGTAGTCCATCAACTAATCGAGTAGTTCATTCATTTTTGGACAGAAAATTATTTTTGTTTTAAAACAGTAAGCGCGTAATTTGTTATTATCAATTACATTCAAAAAATTAGTATCGTTACTTCAATTTACTATTCACCCCCCCTCTACTAAATTGTTAGGCCGCCTGTTGGTTTCCAACAAGTGGTATCAGAGTTCGGTCGAAAGATCGAGTGTAAAAACTTTTTCGAAAAGATCCTTAAGGAAACCATGGGCTCTAACAATCCTTTTGGAGGGGAAGACTCTTCAATAAACCGTCCTCCACTATTTAATGGTGAAGGATATGCTTATTGAAAAGCCAGAATGAAAATATTTATTGAAGCGATTGATATTGATGTTTGGAATGCAATTGAAAATGGTCCCTATATACCTAAAAGAAAAATAAATGATGAAGTTGTAGAAATTCCTAGGGAAAGTTGGAATGATGATGACAAAAAGAAAGTTTCCTATGATATGAAAGCTAAAAACATCATCACGTCCGCCTTGTCTTATGATGAGTTCTTCAGAGTTTCACATTGTAAAAATGCGAAACAAATGTGGGACGTTCTACAACTTACTCATGAAGGGACAAGCGAGGTTAGAAGGGCTAGATTAAATACATTAATGCCTGAATATGAGTTATTTCGCATGCTCCCTAATGAGTCAGTTAATGACATGCAAAAGCGATTTACTCATATCATAAATCATCTCATAGCTCTTGGTAAAACATTTCTTAATTCTGAAGTTATTAACAAAGTATTGAGATGTTTAAGCAGGGAATGGCAACCCAAGGTCACAGCTATCATGAAGTCAAAGGATTTAGACGCCTTGGATCTTGCAACCCTCTTTGGAAAGCTTCAAGAGCATGAGATGGAGCTAGGACGTCTAACTTTGCATGAGGAGTCGGATAAGAAAAAGAAGGGAATCGCACTAAAGACCACCACAAAATCAACTAAGGTATGTGATGATTCCTCTAGCTCTAGTAATGACTCCGAATCTAGTTTAGATGATGAAAGTTTTCAAAAACTAGCAAAGAGGTTCCGTAAATTTTTTAAAAATAAAAATGAATTAAAAAGAATAAAGGAACCTAAGGAATCCTACCATAGAAATTGTTCTTCAAAAGATAAAATTAAATGTCATGAATGTGGTAAGAGAGGTCACATAAGACCTCATTGTCCTGAGTATCTTAAGAGACACAAAGATGAAAAGAAAAAGGGCAAAAGAGCCTACATAGTGTGGGATGCACCGGATGAAAACAAAGAGACAAGCTCAAGCACATCAAGTGATGAGGAAGAAGCCAATCTTTGCTTGGTGAGTAGATTTGATGAAGGCGCATCATCAAGTTTCACTTCAAGTAAGCAAGGAACCGAGGTAAATTCCGATTCCGAATCTGAGTCTCATGATTATGAAGAATTATATAATGCTTATGTTGAAATGCATAAAGAATTCAAGAAACTTGCTAAATTAAATGACAAAGGAAAAAGAGCTATTTTGAAATATAAAGAGCAAGTCTTGAATTTAGAAAAATGCATTGATGAGCTAAATAGTAAAAATGAAGCACTTCAACAAAGTATTGATTCTTTGAAAATTCAAGAAATCCCTCCTTGTGAAAGTTGCAAAAGTCATGAACATGAAATTACAAATTTGAAAAACACTATTGCAACTTTATCAAGAAGTGATCAAAGAGTAAATCAACTTCTTGAAAATCAAAGGAACAATACAAATAAAACCGGCTTAGGATACATGAATGTCAACAAAAAGAATTTTAGAAAAGTTGGCTCTTTTTCAAATGTTAATTATTTTAAAAAGCCAACTTGCTTTTATTGTGGCATTCATGGACACACCTCAAATATTTGTAGAATTAAATCTCATGGTGTGTCTAACGGTTATTATGTTTGGATTGTGAAAGATGAAAATCCCGATAAGCCCAAAACAATTTGGGTACCCTCAAGCAAAATTTAAATTTTTTCAAGTACTTTTGAAGGGCTATGCGCTTAAATATTTTTTTTAAACTTGCCTGTTCTTAAGTATATTTGTTTTAGGGGAGAAAAGTTTTCTTTTCGGGCTATAAATCAACAAGTTCTATCAATGCTCATAATCCAACATGTGTTATTATGTTCTTCCTTTGGCTTATTGCTCTTAATTTAGGCTCCTTTTTTATCATGCCAAAAGGGGGAGAAATGGTGTTGTTGTTTATGGTGTGCAGGTTTCTGCTGTTGCATAAAGTCAGGGGGAGTTTATGCAAAACAACAAGGTTGATATTATCAAGGATTTGTCATCATCAAAAAGGGGGTGATTGTAGAATCAAAAAGGTTTTGATGAAGACAAATAAATCAACAAGTTGTCCTTGATGAAGACAAAGCAACAACAACCATTTAGAAGTTTTCCATTTCCCGCTCCCTTGTAATATTTTATATTTATGTTGAGTGTGGGTGGTAGACTTAGGATTTTACTCAAGCGATTATGATTTAGTTAGCATGAATACTAGTTAAGTTAAATATTTGAAAAAGCTTAGAAAGGAACTATGACTTTTGGAAAATCATTTTTAACATTATTCTTTAAGAAAGTAGCAGTGACTACTCAAGTAGTTTGTGCACTACTCGAGTAGCCTGCATTGGTGAAAATTAGTCTGCTCACTGTCTCCACAAACTAATCGAGTAGTCTGTTGACTAATCGATTAGTTCTTAAACTAATCGATTAGTTGCTGAACTAATCGAGTAGCTTGAGAAACAGTGAGTCCACAAATTTTCTCACTACTCGAGTAGTGCTCCAACTACTCAAGTAGTACATATCAGATCTGTCAGTATTTTAATTCTAATATGGCTGTTGAAGAGGCAATCAAGGGAGAGTCTTTCCTTATTAATTTTCTTAGGCTCCTCCCTGATTCTGGCGATTTGAAAACACAATATAATGATTACCTCTTCAACAAGAGCCATATGGATCTTGAGCAAAAACGTTTTAAAACCTTGCACCCAAAAGGAACCTTTGATCCAATCCCTTTCTAAGAATCAATCTCTTTCTAGTATTCTAGTTTTCTTACTCATTGTCAATTGAGATTGTTTGGAGCCGCTTCGCTGTGATCTGATTACTCCATTGAAGAAAGGAAGGAGCACTTGAAAGTTTCAAGAGGCTCGATTGCTAAAGGGAGAAGGTGTTCTTGAAGGTTTCAAGAAGCTCTCTTTGTGGAAGGTTGAAGAGGTTCTTCAACAGAGAATCAATTGAAATTGGGGTAAAGTTCAAGAGTTTGGTACACTCTTGAAGGGTTAGGATTAGATTGAGTGAGGTTCACTAATTAATCCTGTTTGTATCCAATTTAATTGATTATTAGTAGACACTTCCTAAGGTTTAGGGGGGACTGGACGTAGCTCTCAAGTGGGTAGAGAGTGAACCAGTATAATAATTCCTGTGTCTATCTTTTATTGCTTTAGTTTATTTCTGTTATTTAATCTTTCTTCAGAACCTTAAGATAGCAAATCATCCGCTTCTGTTCTTAGCTTTGTGTTAGCAAAACCCAGCTTTTGAAAACTCTGTTATCTGTCTGAATTGACACGCACTACTCGAGTAGTCCATCAACTAATCGAGTAGTTCATTCATTTTTGGACAGAAAATTATTTTTGTTTTAAAACAGTAAGCGCGTAATTTGTTATTATCAATTACATTCGAAAAATTAGTATCGTTACTTCAATTTACTATTCACCTCCCCTCTACTAAATTGTTAGGCCGCTTGTTGGTTTCCAACAAAATATTCCGTTCCCTCCCCAAATTTTGGAAAATGTCGCTAACTGCCAGAAAATGTTGCCGGATATGGATTTAAGAAGAAGAGGAAGAAGAGAGAGGAGGAGGAGGAGGAGAGAGAAAGAGGATATGGATTTCTGAGAGTACAAGAGATGATGAAGAAGAAGGGAGACATTATTTCCGCAACATTTTTCTGTAGCCGACGACATTTTTTAAAATATGGTGAGGGGTGGGAATTATATGTTGATGAAATCTAATTTTAATATGACTTTTAAGGTTATTAATTATAAAGATGTAAAAGGAATTATTCATAAGTGAGTATTAATTTTTTTTCTCGAAAATCTAAAAAAAAAATGCATTTTTTTTATAACTTTTTGTAATACATTTAGTTTCTTAATAGAGAAAATAGGTGGTGTAGTGCATCATCCATCATTCATGTATTTATTATTATTATTGTTGACTTTTAAATAAAAGTAATACAAATGAATGGTGGATGATGGATTGACGGTGTAAATTTTTTTACACCGCCAATGCACAACCATTAATCTCTTCTTAATAAGTGTCTTAATAATAATTGTTAGCATTTGTATTTTTTTTTTTATAATTTACTACTTTTCTTGTAATCCTTGACAAACGCGAAGGGGCACTCATTACAAGAAATTTTTACTAAATAAATTCAATTGGTTTTATGGGTTTTGCTAATCAGTATCCTTAGGGCACTTATTAAAAAAGTAATTATAGATAAAAGTTATTGAAAAATGTGATTTTTTATGTTTTAGAGAGAGTGATGAATGTTGACTTAAGACTTTTTTGGCTTATTTATGTCTGGGGTCATTATAGTTTGGACCTCTTTTGTGAGATACCCCTATGTTTTTTTTAAATGAATATACCCCTGTAGTTTACTCTGGTTAGGTATTTGCCCCCAACTCCTTTTCCAGCGAGTTTTTGGGTGAGCTGGACGCCGAAGCTCTACCTGGAGCCACGTATTATACATGTGGCAGTCACTTAATTTTTTTTTAAAATTAAAAAGAAATAATAAAACAATAGAATAAAGTAATAAACTAAAAAAAAAGTGGCTTATTATAATCCCTCCCATTTCCTTCCATTTGATCCATCTATCTCCCTCATTCTTTTTCTCTCACTCATAACCAGCATCTCCCTCCGGCGTTCTCACTCCATATCTCACGGTGTAGTTGTTATCCTCTCCCTCCCTCAGTCGTTCGGTTCTTCTTCTTCTTCTTCTCAGTCATGAAGTCCTCAAGCTCCAGATCTACAGCTTCTTTGAGCTCACCGCCGTTTGGGATCAAGGTGACATGCGAAAATGAGCAGCACAAGAACAATTAACATTTTTATTATAAAAATGAAAAAAAAAAGAAACAGCAAATAAAATAGAAACATGTGAAGTAGAAGATGGGGGTTTGAAAAAGGAACATACATACAGAAGCATATACCCATGTCAAAGGACATATAGTGTTTTCATTTCCAGAAAATTGACTAATCAAGCACATACATTAATCCTTTGATACATCATTTCATCTAAATTATAGAATTCAATCTTTGCATGGTATATCAGCAAATTGATTTCGATTATTTTTTTTTTTGTAGTTTATTAGTTTATTCTATTGTTTTATTATTTTTTTTCAATTTTAAAAAAAAATTAAGTGACTGTCACGCTCTGAAGCATGGGTAGTCCTAAAAATTCATAACGTACCCGTACCCGGTACACCTTGGGTACAGGTACACGTACCGTACTCCTGGATACTTGTAACTAGTATGTTAAGGTATATTTTAGGTGTGGATCTTACCAATAATGTAATTTTTGCCTTATAATATATTTTTTAATGTTATAATCAATCTTTCGGACTTATATCTTGACTTATTTTGAGCGTCAACCTATAATTTTACGATACTCATATGCTATATCAATGCCAAAATCATTTATTTTCACCTTGCTTATATTATATATTTATTTATAAAATTATAATTATATTGTCGTACCCGTACCCTAGTTTTTTAGAAAATGTCGTAACCCGTACTCGATACTGTACCCGTATCTGGTACCGTACCCGTATTGGTGCAACATAGCTGCCACGTGTATAACACGTGCCTCCAGGTGGAGCTCCAGCGATCCAACTCACCCAAAAACTTGTCGGAAAATGAGTTGGGGGCAAATACCTAATCGGAGTAAAATATATGGGTATATTCATTGAAAAAAAAAGCATAGGGGTATCTCACAAAAGAGGTCCAAACTACAAGGACTCCAGACATAATTAAGCATTATTTTTTTTAATTTAAAAAAAAATATTTAAGAGACTGCCACGTGTATAACACGTGGCTCTAGGTGGAACTCCGGCGGTCCAGCTCACCCAAAAACTCGCCGGAAAATGAGCTGGGGGCAAATACCTAACTGGAGTAAACTATAGGGGTATATTCATTGAAAAAAAGCATAGAGGTATCTCACAAAAGATATCCAAACTACAAGGACTCGAGACATAATTAAGCCGACATTTTTTCTACATGCAGTAACCTTGTTAGCAAGACTCTTGAAAAAAACTTGCATTAAAAATTTAAATTTATTAATTTTCGAAATCTGAAAAGTTTGTTTCTTAAGATGCAATCTCTTTTTTTATTCCTTTAAATAATGTTTTAACAACACTTACTAATATTTTCCTTAACTTTAGGCAATTTGCTTCACCCTTATTTTTTTTCGTTTGATTTTCGCCATGTCATGTTAACCGATGTATTAAGGTTTCAAAGTGTGAATATTTTATCTTAAAAAGCTAAAGTTTCAAATCTATAGTTTAATCGTTTAAAAAAAAATCTATAGTTTAATAATATCATCGGTTTTAAAAAAACTTCCATCAATGTCCTTATGGACACCCTCTTCTTAATCAAACCTTAAAAATTGTTAACACTAGTATTTTTCTAAGCGATTCTTCTACTATTAAGTTAAGTTGCAAGGTTAACACTATGGTAAATTTGCTTTTGGAAAGCAGGTGGAGTAGTATACAGTTACGTATGTAGATGTTGACAAATGCTTTAAAGATGTCAATGTAACAAAAAAAAATGTACTAGTATTAAAAAGATGTATTTTTTGGAGTTTTTAGAGAAGAATAATGTGAATTTATGATCGTTTCTTCCTATTTTGAAGTTTACTATAAAAGAATAAATATGAATTTATGATTTATTTTAATTGATAATCTTAATAAGAGCTTTTAGAGTAATTGTTAGTCGTCACATCCTAAATTATTGATGAACTTCCGGTGCCTAACAAAGCTTTAACTTTTAACTAGAGTTGATCATTTACAAGTTATAGGCGCAGTTGATTGTAATGTAAGTGGTGAGTAGGGGTGTAATTAGATCCAAACCGATAAAAAATTGCAAATCGATAAAAAATCGAAAATCGAGAAAAATCGAATTTTTCTTGGATGTGTTTGGACTAATTATTAAAAAATCGATTGGTTCATTTTGGTTTTTGATTTTAGTTCTAAGAATCGATTTGGACAGTACTAGTTATAAATATATACACATAAAACACATTGGGTTGGACTTAATACTCACGCACAATGGACAATGATATTTCAGTTTGTGCTAATTATAGGAATGCCAACAACAATGATAATTGCTTTCTTTATAAATATGTGTTTATGACTTGTAAAAAAAAAATGTTTAGGACCAAATAATTAATTTTTATAAAAATTACATCATAAAAGTTTTAATTAAATTAAAATCGGACTAAACCCTAAACCTAACCGAAACCTCATGATTTTTTTGGATCAGATAGTATTGAATTTGATGATGTAACTGGACCAAGCCAAACCAAATCACAAATATATTTTATAATCGGATCGGATAACTTTTTATCTCAAAATCAAACCGGATCGGATGGCGAACACCCTGGTGGCTAAATAGTAGCTATCAAAGCCCTAAAACTTAAGGAGACACAAGTACCTTTCCAAAAGTAAAATATCTGAAACTTTATATGTCAAGTGTGGTACGTAGTTGAATATTGATGTATCATTATTGATCTTAAAAAAATATATATAATATTGGAAGAAGTCATGAATGCATGTCAATATACGAAGGGAAGGACCAGAGAGAGAGAGAGAGAGAGAATGAAGATAACATTATCATGGGAGGTAGTGACCAGGACGGAAGGTATTGATCCCAAAACCAAAAGTGACGGGTCCTCTCTGTATAAGTTTTTGCTGGCTAGATGATAACTTAGCAGATCAGATGCATGCACATTGATTTCGTTTAAGGACCATGCAGCCCAAAAAAGAAGATAGATAGATAGATCAGATAGATATAGATATAGGACCAGAGAGAGAATGAAATATTATATATAGGGCAAGCCAAGCTCGTTCCTGGTGCCAGAACACTAAACAAGCTAAGCCGGCATGCATTTATTGTATTTAGATAGGAAAAATGTTTTGATATCCGTATTTGATATAAGAGATGATATCTGTCTTTTTGGATAAAAAGTAGTGGGTCATGTAAGAAAGAGAAACTGCATGACCCACCAGTTTTTGCCTAAAAAGGCAGATGTCCTATATAGATGTCAAATACTAATGTTTATGTAACATAGTTGTTTAGATGGATTGGTTTTAGCTCCCTACGTTAACTTGTACTATTAATATTTATTTTAAAATCAAAATATCACACTTATCATTTTTTGGTGGCTATCAATTACTTATATTAATTTTTAGGTTTAATTATTTCAGGTCCCTGAAGTTTGGGGTACTTTTTCCAATACCCTTATTCTTTTTTTTTTTCAGTTACTTCTGAGTTTGTCATATACCCCTACTACCAATTCTGACCAATTTTACTGACATACATGTAACATCGAAATCTCAATCAGACGAATGAGGTTAAGCACCTGGTGCCCCGTGAGCTAAGATCATTTTTTTAAAAAATTTAAAAAATTAAAAAACTTAATATTTATATATTTTTAGTTATATAAAAAAATTTAAAAAAAAAATTGAAGAGAGAGTTTGTCTTCGGCCGTGTGACATCATGCAGCACCACATGACCAACCTTCTATGTCTGATTAGGATTCCGACGTTACATGTCATCAAAATTTACCAGAATTAGTAGTAGGGGTATATGACAAACCCATAAGTAACTTTGGGGAGTCGAACATTATTGAAAAAAAAAAGTATAAAGGTATCTGACAAAAATATCCCAAACTTCATAAACTTGTGACATAATTAAGCCTAATTTTTATAACTTTCTTTTATTTTTATTGTACATTTTTATAATGTTTTTTATACATTTTAATATTTTTCCCCTTTTCTTTAATTGTATTTATTGTCTTCTGTTTTTATTCCGTTGCTTTTTTTCCGTCGATCTTTTCTTTCCAACGTCATGTAGTATTTTTTAAATTAAATTACTCATTTAGTCCCTTACCTTATTTTTAAATTTCAAATTGGTCTCTTACGTTTTTTTGTTTCAAATTGGTCCCTTATGTTTCTTTTTGATGTCAAATTGGTCTCTGAGTTACTATTCATCCTATTTGGACCACTATGATTTGCACATGTGTCACTATTCATCTTATGTGGACTAATATGATATTGACACGTAGGATGAATAGTGACTCAGGGACCAATTTGATATCAAAAAGAAACATAAGAAACCAATTTGAAACCAAAAAAACTTAAGAGATCAATTTGAAATTGAAAAATAAGATAAAAGATCAAACGAATAGTTTAGCTTATTTTTTATAACTTCCCCAACGGCCATAATAGTTACTATATATTAACATGGATTGCTTAATCCTATCTTAATTTGTAATTTTTGGCTCTCTTGCACAAGAGTTTATAGCCTCAGCACTCACGACAATGATCTTAATAAGTGAAATAAACAAAATGATTTATTATTATTAGAATAAAAACATATATATTAGCTTATAAAAAAAACATATATATTATAATCAAGTAGAATTCTTGTACTATTTTTTAAAATAGTAATAATAAAATTTTAGCTTGTAAAAAAAAATGGTATAATTTGCCCAACCACTATGTAACGCCCCCAAAATATTAAAGGTAAATAAAAATGCGAATTAATAAAAACCTTTTTTTTCAAAAGAGTGTGAAAACTAAAAGCATTGCTTATTAATATCATATTATATTACAAAACATTCTGAGTGTAAATATAAGAATATAAAATTCTCAAAAATCCCTCTTTACACCCAGAGCATGGTCTTCACAACTCTATCCTTCAATAAGAGGATTCGGACAACAAGATGTCATCCAGGCTGTCTCTGCTACGCTCCTTTAACTCTATCAGGAGAGACCTTTGACCTGTCATTCAAAAGAACCTACCACCACCAATGTGGTAGTATGGGAGTAAGTCACTTGTCATATCGCGTAAGCAGATTATATGATTGTTCAAACACAAGCATCACAGATATCATTTTAATGCAATGAATGCATGCTCAAGTGTCTTAACAAACAATAAATAATATTATTAATCTTTCATGCAATGCATGTACGTCTCTCAAAACATTCTTTTCATCACTTCCATAAAACAACACTCTGGGATAGGCAATCGTGCGCTCGATGTTTCCACAACCTGTATAGCAGCCACACCGTTCTATACTGGAACCCCATCTACCACGATCCCAAAATGAACAAGGGGATGATCCCTGAACCATTGTGCACCAATAGTTCTAGGTCCTTGTCATTTCAACGTTGGCGGCCACACCGTTCCAACTGTCTCATATAGCGGCCACACCGTACTATATGGTTTCCCAATCCCGCATGCACCTTACTCATTTTACGATTCTTGTAACATCATGCATGAGATGCATATTCCATTAATTATCAGCATTTCCATTATCAAGAGTAATCATCATCATTATACACATGGCGGCCACACCGTTCCATGTCTTCATATAGCGGCCACACCGTACAATATGGAATCACACACATAATGCGGCCACACCGTTCCACATGTCTTCGTATAGCGGCCACACCGTCGGTACGAAATCATCTAAGCTCAGGGTCTCATACCAGAGCTATTCATTCAGGCTCACGACCTCATATCAAAGCTAATACAAGCTTCACGTATCCAAATTAGAGCAACACGCATCAACGCATTTGGATCGGAGCTAATAATCATCATGCATTATCATGCTCATATAATCATCATTGTTATCATGCTCATATAATCATCATTGTTCTTTTATAAATAACATTCATCTCAAGTCAATTCATATTCTAATGAATCATCATGAATTCCATTATATTTTACTCCATAATCAACTCATGTAACACCTATGCAAAGCCTCAAGGGATTATTGTGATTGACTTATTTAATTATTCATTTCTCTCAGGCACTAACCGGTTACAAGATCCACTAACCGGTTAGTGACAGCAAAACATATTGACTTTAAGTCCAAAACCTTCCAATCTTGAAACTAATTCCTTCCCACTCCGTATTGACCTTTTAAGACATAGTTCTAAGCATATTGCAGGTCTCCTAACTACCAAAAACATATTTTAAATTCCTATGCCCCTTAATGCCATATTCGGGAAAGTTTCATTGTTAAGCCTTAATAATTACTATGGTTAATTAGCTTACTTATTTCAAATTATGGTTCCATTATTAGTCCAAACCCATATCATACCCATATTCTAAGATTATCATACTAAACTTAATTAACTTCACATTTCTTTTTGTACTCATGCAATGTCAACCATGACTCTATGGTTATTACCAACTTTAGCCATATTACAAACTAATGTGTAAATTCTAAATCTGTCATTACAACATTGCACAAGTCTTATTATTATGTCATAACAATTACCATTATTCACTAACTTACTTACTCTAAATTATCAGTTATAGCAATTTGGACATGACTCTAAGGTTATAGTAAGACTTAAGCATATCAAATTACATTCCATTAGTTCTAAATCCATCAATCTAATTTCCAATTAAAACTCTTTATCAAACCATAACAATTTCCATCTCTCCCTAGCTTATTTACTCCCAATTATTGGTTCAAATATTAGTCCAAGTCCAAGTAAAAACTATCCTCAATGATTGTTATACCAACATAAGCAATTGATGCATTCTGTCAGTCACTAACCGGTTAGAGAGCCCACTAACCGGTTAGTTAATGCAGTTTGACAGCATACTGCACTTTTCTTGTTGAATTCCTTTCATAGTCCAATTATTACTTCTTGACATCATTGGACAACCAACATATGGTATCTAGTTACTACTTTGCAGCAAGTAATTCAACCAAATCAAAGCATCAAATCATCAAATCAATGCATCAAATCATTCAATTTATCAAGTTCATATTCATTGATTCATAATCAATTGCTCATGACCCTAATACTTTCTCAATTTCAGCAATCATCACAAGAATCATAACAGAATTATAGCAACATGCTTCTCATTAATTTCATTCTTGTTTAGATCCTTAATTCAGTTACATAACATAGGGAGCCAAGGATTGTATTGGCCTCCAAGCCAACCAATTCTTGTCTTGGTTCCAATATCCACAATTCACACATATCATCACACAAACCATCAACCATAAATCCTAGCGATATGAATGAGGTCTCCCATACCTTACACGAATTGGACAGCCCTAGACAAGCTCTAAAACCCCCAAAACAGCAGCTAGTAGCAGCCAACAGCAACAGCTCGAAACCAGAAAAACAGAGCAACAAGAACAGCTCAAACCCTTTGATTTACAAGCTCTCACACTCACTAATCACAAGTTAAAGGTGCAGCAACCAAAGGCTAGTTACTTGCACGAATTTGAGAAGGAATTTGGGCAGAGTTTCAGCTCTGAAACGAATGGGAGTTGAGCCCCAATAGCAGCAACCAAAACCCCTATTTATAGAGGAGGAAAAGAGGGGAAATTGAGGGAAGAGTGGAGCAAATCGTTCCACCCAGCTTCTCCTCACACCACACACTTAATTGGAGGTGTTGAGGGGTGCTATGTGGCCTAAGGGAGAAGAAACCACGTTTTTAGCTCGAGATTTCGAGCTAAACCGACTTAAAATTATGCAGATACAGATGTACTAACCGGTTACTGGTTTCACTAACCGGTTAGCCACTGCTAAAATCCAGAAATTTAAATATAAAATACTGATTTGCTCAAAAATTAATTTAAAAATATTTACTTCTCAAAACAAAATTTCCACCGTTGGATGTTAAGATAAAATCATTAGAAACCTTGTCTAAAAATTTGAGTACGATCCAACGGTTAACGAAAGAGATACAGTCCAATCTTTACATGATATTTTACCTAAAATATCACTTTTTACATATTTCATTTAAATCTTTCTTTGCCAAAGCTATTTTATTTCTAAAATATGTTTCCTTGTGCTTATTCTTCCAAAATACTATTCTTAAAAATATTTTTCAATAATAAAATAATTGTTTATCCTTTTTATAAAAATGAGGGATGTTACACTCTCCCCCACTAAATTGAATTTCGTCCCCGAAATTCATTTTTCTAAAATCTTTCATTTTCCAAAATATTTTATTAATAGAAGATTTTTATTCCACTTTTCTCAAAATAGCTTGGGAAATTCTCCCCCACTAAAAGAATTTAGTTACATTTTTCTCAAAATTTTCAGTTTCAGAAATATTTATATAGAATATTTCAAATAAATCTTTCCAAATAAATGAAATATTTCGAATAAAATTCCCCAAATCAAACATTTTGTATAAAACTTTGGAAAAATTCGCTTTGTGCCGCGCACTCTGATTACTCTGGCACGAGCAACGAAGTATTTATATGACTTTATTCATTAACGGTTGCAAATATTAGGGTGATCAGTCCTAATATTTAAACCATCAATAATAAAATCATTCCTTTCAGATACCATCTTTCACAAGAAAGATCGTATGATGTATCTTTAAGTTAGATAAACTTAAAGATAAGGGCATTCTTGTCACTATCAGATTTAGTTAGATAGTCAAGTTCTAGAGACATTTCCGTTGGGGAGACAAATACTTGTCATATCCCGGTGGTTGTCAATCTCTCTAGTCTTAACTGATCTTTCTATTTCTGTAGTGTTCACAGATATTTATCACATCTAACTATGATAAAGGTTTCGATCACATGAATTGGGTCAGGGTTCCAGCAAGATGCTCAGATTATCAAACGATTCAATTAACACAATTGTAGAATAAAGGACTATGTTAATTCAGAATAGGAGAACAAACACTTCATGCTTTACCTTAATCAGGATAAGACTCGTATCCTCGTATGGTAAACACCTTTCCTTACTTGATCTGGTTGCCATTCATCACTTTCTTGCCTTTATTCTTCAGACAATCCGACGAATAATGCCCCGGCTTCTTGCATTTAAAGCAAACTACTCCTTTGGGTACACCACAATCTGATCCAAAATGATGTGTCCCACACTTTCCACACTGAGGTGGATGAGTGATTCCTTTTATGTTTCTTCGTTTGTCATTCTCCTTTGTTTGGGTTTTCCTTAATTGTGGCTCATCAAGCTCCGTTACCTCTGATTGTTCTTCCTCCATTGATGATTCCCTTAAATGCCTTTCTTTTATCTTCCTTTTCTTTTGAATTCGAGCATTCTTTTCATAAACCTTCTCAGCCTTCTTATCGTCCTCGTAGATTCTACATTTGTTCACCAACATTGGGAAATTCCGTATTCCATGATAACTAATTCCTGTTTTCAGATCTGGGCACAATCCGTTCTCAAATTTCACACACTTAGACCTCTCATCTGGATGATTCTGGAAGTAAGGAGAATACTTCATTAATTCCTCGAACTTTGCAGCGTATTCTCCAACATTCATTTCACCTTGTTCCAATTTCAGGAATTCAACTTCTTTCTTTCTCCTCACATCCTCCGGGAAATATTTTTCCAAAAACTTTTCCTTAAATACTTCCCAGGTGATATTCTGATTTTTCAACCTCCAGTAATTGTCCTATGTGATCCCACCAAGTCTCTGCTTCACCTTTCAACATATAAGTTCCATACACCACCTTTTGTTCATCTGTGCATCCCATAGTTCGAAAGATTTTCTGAATTTCTTGTAACCACCTTTGAGCTTCCTCTGGTTTATATCCTCCTTCGAATTTCGGTGGATCATTCTTTCTGAATTCCGACAACCCGTAGAAATCAGCAGGACCTCGACGATTAGGTCGAGTGTTATTCTCTAAAATAGTAGCAATCTTTTCCAGAAGTTGGTTCGTCACTCTGTTGGCCATCGGATATCTGCACTTATAGAGACTTAGATTAGAGTCGCACAACCTATTGAGTATGGAAAGGACCACACTCCACAGCCGAGAGTTGGAACCATTGCTCTGATACCATAAAGTGTAACGCCCCCAAAATATTAAAGGTAAATAAAAATGCGAATTAATAAAAACCTTTTTTTTCAAAAGAGTGTGAAAACTAAAAGCATTGCTTATTAATATCATATTATATTACAAAACATTCTGAGTGTAAATATAAGAATATAAAATTCTCAAAAATCCCTCTTTACACCCAGAGCATGGTCTTCACAACTCTATCCTTCAATAAGAGGATTCGGACAACAAGATGTCATCCAGGCTGTCTCTGCTACGCTCCTTTAACTCTATCAGGAGAGACCTTTGACCTGTCATTCAAAAGAACCTACCACCACCAATGTGGTAGTATGGGAGTAAGTCACTTGTCATATCACGTAAGCAGATTATATGATTGTTCAAACACAAGCATCACAGATATCATTTTAATGCAATGAATGCATGCTCAAGTGTCTTAACAAACAATAAATAATATTATTAATCTTTCATGCAATGCATGTACGTCTCTCAAAACATTCTTTTCATCACTTCCATAAAACAACACTCTGGGATAGGCAATCGTGCGCTCGATGTTTCCACAACCTGTATAGCGGCCACACCGTTCTATACTGGAACCCCATCTACCACGATCCCAAAATGAACAAGGGGATGATCCCTGAACCATTGTGCACCAATAGTTCTAGGTCCTTGTCATTTCAACGTTGGCGGCCACACCGTTCCAACTGTCTCATATAGCGGCCACACCGTACTATATGGTTTCCCAATCCCGCATGCACCTTACTCATTTTACGATTCTTGTAACATCATGCATGAGATGCATATTCCATTAATTATCAACATTTCCATTATCAAGAGTAATCATCATCATTATACACATGGCGGCCACACCGTTCCATGTCTTCATATAGCGGCCACACCGTACTATATGGAATCACACACATATGGCGGCCACACCGTTCCACATGTCTTCGTATAGCGGCCACACCGTCGGTACGAAATCATCTAAGCTCAGGGTCTCATACCAGAGCTATTCATTCAGGCTCACGACCTCATATCAAAGCTAATACAAGCTTCACGTATCCAAATTAGAGCAACACGCATCAACGCATTTGGATCGGAGCTAATAATCATCATGCATTATCATGCTCATATAATCATCATTGTTATCATGCTCATATAATCATCATTGTTCTTTTATAAATAACATTCATCTCAAGTCAATTCATATTCTAATGAATCATCATGAATTCCATTATATTTTACTCCATAATCAACTCATGTAACACCTATGCAAAGCCTCAAGGGATTATTGTGATTGACTTATTTAATTATTCATTTCTCTCAGGCACTAACCGGTTACAAGATCCACTAACCGGTTAGTGACAGCAAAACATATTGACTTTAAGTCCAAAACCTTCCAATCTTGAAACTAATTCCTTCCCACTCCGTATTGACCTTTTAAGACATAGTTCTAAGCATATTGCAGGTCTCCTAACTACCAAAAACATATTTTAAATTCCTATGCCCCTTAATGCCATATTCGGGAAAGTTTCATTGTTAAGCCTTAATAATTACTATGGTTAATTAGCTTACTTATTTCAAATTATGGTTCCATTATTAGTCCAAACCCATATCATACCCATATTCTAAGATTATCATACTAAACTTAATTAACTTCACATTTCTTTTTGTACTCATGCAATGTCAACCATGACTCTATGGTTATTACCAACTTTAGCCATATTACAAACTAATGTGTAAATTCTAAATTTGTCATTACAACATTGCACAAGTCTTATTATTATGTCATAACAATTACCATTATTCACTAACTTACTTACTCTAAATTATCAGTTATAGCAATTTGGACATGACTCTAAGGTTATAGTAAGACTTAAGCATATCAAATTACATTCCATTAGTTCTAAATCCATCAATCTAATTTCCAATTAAAACTCTTTATCAAACCATAACAATTTCCATCTCTCCCTAGCTTATTTACTCCCAATTATTGGTTCAAATATTAGTCCAAGTCCAAGTAAAAACTATCCTCAATGATTGTTATACCAACATAAGCAATTGATGCATTCTGTCAGTCACTAACCGGTTAGAGAGCCCACTAACCGGTTAGTTAATGCAGTTTGACAGCATACTGCACTTTTCTTGTTGAATTCCTTTCATAGTCCAATTATTACTTCTTGACATCATTGGACAACCAACATATGGTATCTAGTTACTACTTTGCAGCAAGTAATTCAACCAAATCAAAGCATCAAATCATCAAATCAATGCATCAAATCATTCAATTTATCAAGTTCATATTCATTGATTCATAATCAATTGCTCATGACCCTAATACTTTCTCAATTTCAGCAATCATCACAAGAATCATAACAGAATTATAGCAACATGCTTCTCATTAATTTCATTCTTGTTTAGATCCTTAATTCAGTTACATAACATAGGGAGGCAAGGATTGTATTGGCCTCCAAGCCAACCAATTCTTGTCTTGGTTCCAATATCCACAATTCACACATATCAGCACACAAACCATCAACCATAAATCCTAGCGATATGAATGAGGTCTCCCATACCTTACACGAATTGGACAGCCCTAGACAAGCTCTAAAACCCCCAAAACAGCAGCTAGTAGCAGCCAACAGCAACAGCTCGAAACCAGAAAAACAGAGCAACAAGAACAGCTCAAACCCTTTGATTTACAAGCTCTCACACTCACTAATCACAAGTTAAAGGTGCAGCAACCAAAGGCTAGTTACTTGCACGAATTTGAGAAGGAATTTGGGCAGAGTTTCAGCTCTGAAACGAATGGGAGTTGAGCCCCAATAGCAGCAACCAAAACCCCTATTTATAGAGGAGGAAAAGAGGGGAAATTGAGGGAATAGTGGAGCAAATCGTTCCACCCAGCTTCTCCTCACACCACACACTTAATTGGAGGTGTTGAGGGGTGCTATGTGGCCTAAGGGAGAAGAAACCACGTTTTTAGCTCGAGATTTCGAGCTAAACCGACTTAAAATTATGCAGATACAGATGTACTAACCGGTTACTGGTTTCACTAACCGGTTAGCCACTGCTAAAATCCAGAAATTTAAATATAAAATACTGATTTGCTCAAAAATTAATTTAAAAATATTTACTTCTCAAAACAAAATTTCCACCGTTGGATGTTAAGATAAAATCATTAGAAACCTTGTCTAAAAATTTGAGTACGATCCAACGGTTAACGAAAGAGATACAGTCCAATCTTTACATGATATTTTACCTAAAATATCACTTTTTACATATTTCATTTAAATCTTTCTTTGCCAAAGCTATTTTATTTCTAAAATATGTTTCCTTGTGCTTATTCTTCCAAAATACTATTCTTAAAAATATTTTTCAATAATAAAATAATTGTTTATCCTTTTTATAAAAATGAGGGATGTTACACACTACACTAACAAATTCGTGTAACTTGTAAAAACAAGTTACTATTAAAATACTATCACACCTTTGTCAGAATAATAATTCAATTGAAAGATATTTTTAAGATTGTTGGAAAAATAGAAAAAGAAATCAAAGCAATAATATAATTTACAAATAACAATAAAAATGATTTATCATATAAAATTTTGACTGAGGCATGCACAAGTGCACTGGGTTTAAGATCGAGTATTTGTCGCCACAAGTGAATCACTTGATATAGAAGGCTTTTAAAGGCTAATATCTTCCAAGATACAACAGTCACTTTTCATCAATTCCACTTGATCTGATGAGATCTCAAGGAACAATTTATTTGGATTTCTCTTTGAAACAAAAAGAAAATTAAAGAAAAAAACAATTTGCTCATTGTACAAATAAAATAAAACAAAATATTACTTATGAAATAATCTCTCTACCCATACCATCCACTCCACATTCTTTATATAATTAGATAAGGCATAAAGATTTTTTTCTTTTCCGGTAGGTTCTATCTCAAATAGCATTAGTACAAATTTATCATACAATAACTATACATATAACTTTCATAATAAAAAAATGAAAATAATTATTGCACCTTTTGCAACGGGATAGAAAACGGCTAAAGTAAATTTTGAACACTTTTTTTTAAGAGAAAATATGCATTTCATTTAATAGAAGATAGTACAAGCAAAACCAACGTTACTATCCAAATAAAATGCATATTTTCCACACAAATATCTTAAGAAAAACAAGGTACTCTGAACCAATAGCATCTTCCCTCTAGACATGTGTCATCAACCTCTTCAAAAATCAGTCTCTAACATGAGATTCAACAGCCTTTATCTCTAAGATAACAATCTCATCAATGCTGGAAGTAAGCACATTTCGACAACAAGGAATCTCAAATTTGTAGAGATGGAGCCGCTGGAGAAAAGTCAAGTCAAAAGTCTGCAAGTGAAAAGTTGTCTCTACTATTATTCTTCCAATTATTTGAAAAAAGAGGATAACCATCAGATCTGGAAACTAACACAAAGCACAGACCTCCCCAAAATAAAAACACCCAAAACAACTGAAGAATAACACTTATTTATATAACAAAACTTGCACAAAGGCAAGAATGAAATCCAGAAAAACTGGGGATAAAAACCATACACCCTCCAGATGAAGGGGATAGACTAATCTCCCTCCCCTTCTACCGCTATCTCTCTTTGATAAAGCAAGAAAATCAAAAGAAAGCAAATAGAAGAGGAGGAAGACTGAAAAATCTAAAAAGAAGATTGAGAAATCTAGAAAGAAGACAAAGTCTCTCTCTCTAAAAATTAGGGTCGGCTTCGATGGGGATTGTTTTTAATTTTGACCACTTATAACAAATGAATTGAGTAATAAAAACTGATATAACATATACACAAATAATATGAAATAATTTGATTTAAAATAAATAAATATTTAATCAAAGTATTCCAACATTAAAGATTTTGCTAACCAATATTCTTAATCAATAATCTAAGGATATTAGGTTATAAAATATATTAAGAAAAAAGTAGTATCCGAGATTTAAGAGTGTGTTTGTTTTGCGAAAACGTTTTTTATTTTTATTTTCTAAAATGGTTGATAAATATAATTATGACTCTGTATTTTCATTTCAATTTTTTTTATTTTAATTATAAATGTGACCCATGTTTTCCTTTTATTTCCCATTTTCAAAATTTTGTAAAAAAAAACAATAAAAGCAATAAAAAATTGTTTTTACTATTTCCTATATAAATATAAATATTTGAAATCTAAAAAGAAAAGGAGATCACATTTGTAATTAATAAAAATTATAAAGTAAACACAAGGTCATAATCATAATTATCAATAATTTTATAAAATAAAAATAGAAAGTGTTTTTGCAAAACAAAGAGGCCCTAAGTTTACAAGTTTTTGATCTTTTAAATTGAACATTTTCTAAGGTAAAACTACTCGTTCCATCCCACAAATATGGTAAAAATTGACAATTTTTTTTTTGTTATAAACTAAAGTTAAAGTAATCAATGAAAAACTAAAATATCGTAAACTTTGAATTGTAATTGATTAATCGATCAATATAAAATACATTAAATTAGTTGTTTGATAAATGATTGATGAGTTAAACAAACTTTATATTCAATGTATGTCTCTTTATTTTTTTTTTACTTTTTCACTTTTTTATCATCCTTATGAAATGGAAGGAGTAACATAACACTTTTCCTTCCTTAAGCAATGCTCATGAATTGATAAGGGGGGTGAGTAGATGCTTGGACCCCGCCCTCTTGGCAATATTTTTTTTCTTCTAAAATATCATACGTTATGAGTATTAATTACGATTACAATGAAAAATTCTATATGTCCAACCCCTCTCCGCAATATTATAGCTTGGAATGGACTAGAGAAAAATACAATTCGATATTATAGGGTAGCAAAGTTTTACTCCTTGAAAATCATTTCTAAAGAGATTTATATGTAATATTTTTTTTATATACTAATGATCTTTCTTAAAAAAAATTCCTGCATATGTATAATTGGACCCCCTCACTTGCTTTCTAGATCCACCTTGGCAATGCTATAAGAATTAAGCTATGGTAGCATAAACATATTTCCAAACTTTTGGCACATAGACTGGATGGCTTATATATACTCCTATAAATATATATATATATATATATATATATATATATATATATATATAAAAAGTTGCTCTGCCTTCTGAAAACCTTAAGCCTTTGTTTGAAATGAGGGATTTTAATTAGGAAGAGAGATTTTTGGAGAGAGAAGGAAAAGAACAAAGAGTTTTCCTTTGTTTCATTGAGGAAAAAAAAAGGAAGGGAGAAAACAATTTGTGGACTCGCTATCTTTATTTTCTCTTTATGAATGGAGAAAGAATTGTAAAGTGAAACTATAATGAAAAATCTACTCATTTTTTTCTCTATTTCTTTTGTATCAAATAATAATAAAAAAATCTACTCATTTTTTTCTCTTTTTCTTTTGTATCAAACAATTAAAAAAAATCTACTCATTTTTTTCTCTTTTTCTTTTGTATCAAACAATAAAAAAAAAATCTATTCATTTTTTCATCATTTTCAATCTCTCTATAATCTCTCTTTCTTATTTTTCTTTTTCGGCTTAATTATGTCACAAGTCCCTGAAGTTTGGGGTACTTTTGCCAGATACTCTTATTCTTTTTTTTCAATGTTTGACTCTCCGAAGTTACTTCCGAGTTTGTAATATACCCCTACTACCAATTCTGGCCAATTTTGCTGACATGTAACATCGGAATCCTGGTCAGAGGGCCAGGAAGTTAGGCACCTGGTGCCTCGTGGGTGAAGATCCTTTTTTTGTAAATTAAAAAATAAAAAAACTTAATATTTATATTTTTAGTTAAATAAAAAAAGAAAAGAAATGATTGAAGAAAAAGGTCGCCTTCGCCCATGTGACATCACGCAGCACCACATGACCAATCTATTGCGTCTGATTAGGATTCTGATGTTACATGTCAGCAAAATTGGTCAGAATTGGTAATAGGGGTATATGACAAACCCATAAGTTACTTCAGGAAGTCAGACATTGAAAAAAAAAAGAATAAAGATATCTGCCAAAAGTACTCCAAACTTCAGGAACTTATTACATAATTAAGCCTTCTTTTTATATTCTCTTCTCTATGATCAAACACACGCAGAGTGGAAGGCTTAAGCTAGTTAAGTTACATGAAGGTGTGGCTACTTAGCTAGCTTTCCCATGCCTAGTGTTTTCCATTTGTCTTTTTTCGTTTTATGGCACCAAATTTGAAAGGAACAAGAGAATGTAATGTGTACGAAGCTTCTTTATTGGCACCCATGTCGTACTTTGAGATGTGGGCTCATGCTATAGAGTCTAGACTCCAGGGCCTATTGAAAGGGAAAAAAAACTAGATAGTATTTCATATTTTGTGTTATATTATGTGTTGAAGATTTGTAATTAATCAAAAATTATGACTTATTAAATTTCAATTAATTTATTTTGTTTTGGTAGTTTGGCATAATAAATAACATAAAGTGAAAAAAGTTTAAAAAAAATTTAAAGGAACAACATAAAAGATGAAATATCGCAAATAATATCATTACATTCCCAAATAATAAGGAACACCTCTAGATAAAACATGATAAAAATATAATTTTCTATTCTATTTTTTTAATTGGTTAATGTTAAAGAATTAAAAGTGGATTTAGTGCACTAAGAAGTGATTATATTTATGTTATGTAAATAAAGGATTTATATATTTACTTTCACAATCTAGCATGTCTTATTTTGGTTCTTTAACTAAGCTTACCCCTTGGTTGGTGGGATTTCAAAATCCTTTTTTTAATTGATAGATCAAAATATTCTTTTTCTTTAATAGTCAAAGTGTATTTTATGGAGTATATAATATGTTGGACTAATACGAGTATGGTGTCGGATATGAATATGGATACGGATATTTAGTATGTCGTTTTTTAAAAAATTGGGTGCGAGTACGATATTATAAATTCAAAATCAATATATAAATATAAATAAAAAAATATACAAACAAATAATAATATTGACATGGTTGGAGGTTAAAGTGTATTTTGATGAGAAGTTAATACTCAAAATCTACTAAGATATAAGGACGGGATATTGATTACGTAAAATTTAAAATCATGGTGTAAATGTAAGGAAAAAAGAGAAAAAAAAATGCCGAAGTTCTCAGACAAATATGACATAGTTTTGGAATGACGCATATTCAAAATATAGTTAGACATACCTGATATGTGTACCCGGTACCAATGATACATATATCCAACTAAAATTAAAATAATAATAAATCGGTACACACCCGATACATATCCAAAAATACATACTTGTATCAATATCCAATATATATAGAATATGGGTACATCACCTGTTTTAAAGTAACCATGCTTCAAAGATTGTGTATACACGTATAAAAAAATAAATATTTCTATCCTAAATGCACAATCATTAGATTTTTGAGAATATCTAAATACCAACCTAAAACACTTTACTTTGTTCTTCTTATTTTGTTCTATTTATAAAGAATGAAGTACCGATGAAGTTTCTGATTTTTTTTTTTTTATCAACGACTTAGTTTTTGAAAATTTATAAATATTTTATAAGATTTTTGGATGTACTAATTTGGTTTTTTAAGATTTTATTATATACCAACTTAGTCCTTTAAGTCCTTTATGTTTTAAAGACCAAATTGATACATCTGAAATGTTCGAGAGACTAAATTATTATATCCAAAAATTTTGAGAAGCTAAATGTGTACTTATAAATTTTCTGGGGCTAAGTTGGTAAAATGAAAAAACATCAAAAACTAAATTGATACTTCACTCGTTTATAAAATATATCAAAGCATAAAAAAAATATGGTCAACAAATAAATTCTCTTTTCAATTTTAATTAAAAAAAAAAAAGAAAGAAAGGTAACCGATAGATAGTGAATGTGTTGTAGCCCAAGAAGCAAACATTCTTGTAGTATCTTCTCTTCCGGGCTTAGGCCCATTAACCCAATTGTCTTCTCACATGTTGGGTTGCAGTTGCAAGAACATGACAAAATTGAAGTGTTGCTTTGTCTGTAACATTTGAGTTCAGAGAGTGTCTCGGAGAGTGTCTAAAGATTCATCAAACACTGACAATCATTCAACTTCAATCTTAATCCAAGCTGTTATGTAAATTCATCAATCAATATCAATATCAATGGGTTACAGATGTGTTCAGTGCAGCTTTCCCATTAACTCACTTTATGTTCAGTATTCTCCCGGCAACATTCGCCTCATGAAATGTGTAATCAAAATTTCCCATTTTTAATTTCAATTTCTTAAATTTAATGAATTTGATTGTCATTTCAGACACCCCTTTTTTTATTTAAAAGAAAAATCTGTTTTTTTTTTTTTTTTTTTTGTAGGAGAATTGCAAGGCTGTTGCAGATGAATACATTGAGTGTGAAATCATGGTGTTTACTACAACCCCTTTTATGAAGTTGTTTCCAAAGTTTAAAGCTTTTTCTTTTATTTAATGCTTTTTTATTTCTCCCCCTTCCCCATTTCCAGATTCTTGTGATAGATTTAATACTTCACAAGCCCAAGGCCTATAGACATCTTCTCCACAATGTCCTCAATCAACAACAAACTTTGATGTTTCAGGTATTTATTCTTGATTTCTATTGTACCATGATGATGTGTAATTGCCTTATTGTTTGAGTGTTGTGCATTAATTTGTCTTTCTTTGAACCCTATAATGTTTTTGCAATTATGCTTATTGTTATTATAGCTTTCTTTTTTTTTTTCTATATAAATAAATGGCCTTCTTTCATTCACTTGAGTTAGCATCATTACTGGAAGAACTGTTATTGTAGTGATTAAACAATCTTGAAGCATTTTGATTTTTGAAATGATAATTAGAATTTTCAGTAGGTGTTAGATTGTTCCTTTTGAGGACTACTAAAATTTATATGAAAAGCATCTCATCAATAGATTTTGGATCTTCACATAAACAAACTGGTATACTGCAACAGGTGCCTGCCTTTCAACCCTATCGACGTGCATAAGACCTTGTTTTGATTGGCTTTATAAGAGATTGCATCTTTTTTTTAAAATTCATTTTGACGTAAGGCATATATAGTAATAGTGCTCAGAATAATGAGATGCTGAAACTAATAAATTTGTCTACCCAATGTTCATGTGTACTCTGTACTGGTTTGATCTTTCACCTTTTTCAACACTACCAAGTAGCTCACATGTGTTTTGGTAACTTTGCAGGGACTATTCTGGAAATTGGCTTTCATTTTTCTTCTTTTTGATGCTTGTATCCAATCGTATTTAGAAGTTATTCTTTTTAATGCTTTAGGAGCATAAAGTTTTAAATTCTAGTTTTTGGTTTGCAAAACCATATTTGGGGGCCTTTCAGTTTGTTGAAGATAAGTGTCTGGTTTTGGAAAGCAGCAAGGGAAAATCGGGTTCGTCCTCAATGAGTTTCTCTTCATTATTGTCAACATGCTGGAAGGTTCATCTATTCTACAAATCTTTAGATCAACCTTGTACTCAAATTATTTGGTTATCATTTTCTGATGAATGTTTTATGGTTTTCATGGGCAGATGGTGATGGATGTGTTCTTTGGGAACTTTATGTTTCTTTTAACTTTCTTCATTATGGCTAAGATATTTCTCCACACATCAATCAACATCTTCAGGTATTTGCCTCTGATTTATTAGGCATACAATACTTTTCATGGAAAAAGGATAATTAGTTGAAATTTGACATTTTGAAGAAATATTTGGTAACAAGGTTGTCCATTAGGAATCTCGTGAATCTGTCAGTTCTGAATTAAAGAAGAGTTTGTTTCTCGGTTTTAATCTTGTTAAGCATTAAACAGGATATGAATATGGTGAAAAGAAATGCTTCCAGAGTCTTGTTATCATGAACCAGTTATTATGGAAACATTGGTAAGCAGTGAATAAGCTGGTTTGAAGTTATGGTTGAAATGGGAATTTTGATCTTATCTATCAAAAGATATAATTCAGATGCACAAGTGAGAATAGAGCATAGCAAAGGTGAAACATTGTTAGGAATCCAAGTGAGTGAAATAAGTTTGACATCAAGAAGGATTGAGCAAAGTGAGGAACTTATAAGTGGATGGACCCATGACCTTAAGCCTTTAGGTTTTGGGTCAAAATGTGGTGTCAAACCCACTTACGAATTTGTGGTTCTTTGCTTAGCCAATTGGATGCAAAACTCTCGGATGCTTGCTCTCCTCGACCCCAACAGTTAGAAAAATGATTTATTAATTGTCTCCAAAAGATTCATTGTTGTATTGAAGTTTCAGCTCTGAAACTTCCTTAATTAAAGGGATAGAGAAGAGACGAGGCACGAGTATAGGACTATTAGTATTAATGTCAATTTTAAGTTTATAGAACCTTCAATAATTTGAAAATTTTTAAGTTAAATATTTCTATCAATATCAAGTTTGTGTTTCAAGATCATCATGATCACTCCAGCTTAAATGTACTCTCATCTATGCAGGAGCAATGACCTCTTGCTTGCACTCTTGATTTCTGGTTACTTCAAGATTTTTCTTATTGCCATGACGGTAATGTCGGCCATGAAGATATTTAAGATCTTTTAGTTTTATTATTGACCAGTTTCTGTGCCCGTGCCTATGATGTGCTGTTAAATGCTACACATCCTCTTTAACTTTCAAGTATGTATCCTGCAGGTCTGGGAATTTCCGTCTTCTGTGATCTTCATCATTGACTTATTTTGTTTATCGTCTAATGCAGTGGCATTGAAAGGTTAGTAACAATGTTACCCAATCCTTACTCATTTAAAATGCAAGCATAACACATTCCTTTTATTCTTCATCATAATTCATCATTAGCTTCTCATATTCACATAAAATGCAGTATCATGTTAAATATCCCTCAAATGAAATAGAATTTAATATTTGCTTGGCTGCATTTTTATCACTGTTATGGAAAATTGTCTCTAGTATGGTATGTTATAGACAAACATGCGTGCCCTTGAATGCTGATGAACATTTTTTGTCAACCAGTGATGACCGAATCAACCATGAGTCGTTGTGTTTGGGTCTGCTTCAGTGCATATGCCATAAAGCTTTTTGTCACTCAGGTACTGGACCTCAGGTTTTTGGAGCAATTGATACAAGGCTGGAGTCAAACACCCTCCTCATTCTCTTTAGCGCCATCATGATTTTATCACTGTTTTGCCATGCTAATGTAATAATGTATTGGTGGCAGGATTGCATGGGTAGAAAGTGTTTCTGAACTGTATATATTGTCCTTGACATTCATTCTTTGTTTTTTCCTTCTGTCTATGGGCAGAATAACTGCATTTTATTCTAATAAGCATTTTATTTATGCTTGCTTATATGTTTATTGTATGCACATGCAGTATACCGTGGGCATTTAAAATGTGTTAGCCCTTGAGTGATAATCTTTCATTTCTTGGGACATCTTTCTTGACATTTTGTCCAAAGGGAAAGTATTCAACGTTTTCAAAAGCTGCATTTTACTAATGAGTGGTGGTGTTATTTGAAGTTTGAACAACTAAAATTTGACAACATAGTTTACAACAAAGGAAGTTGTCTTTGTCTTTATTTATTTTCATCTTTTATCCGGAAATGTATGTAAAAAAATATTGCTTATTTAAGTTTTTAGTTCCTGAACTTAGGTGCTTTTTTGGAATTGGTCCTTAAATTTTTTTTTCGATGCTTTGAGTTCCTAAACTTTGCTCAAATATTGGAAATGACCCTTTCATCACTTAAATGGTGATATGATCGAGGATATGCCACGTCACTTTCGTCATATTGATAGGTAACATGTCAGATGATGCCACGTGAATTTTTTAAATTAAAAAAATTTTCAAATTTATTAAAAATAATTAAAAAATTGTAATTTTTTTTAAAGAAAATCGAATCTTTTCATAAATTTTAAAAGAAATTATTTTTTTAATAAAAAAATCATGTAGTGTGCCGTGACTCTACATAACATGTCACTCGTCGATATTTTGAAAGTGACGTGACATGTCGTCGGCTATATCATCACTTAAATAATGAAAGGACCATTTCCAAAAAATAAACAAAGTTGAGGGATCCAAAGCATCGAAAAAAAAGTTTAAGGACCAATTCCAAAAGAACACCTAAATTCAGGGACTAAAATGTTAAATAAGCTAAAAAATATTATAATAACTATGGAGACAACACAAGTTTTCCCAAATTGGTTGTAAAAAAGCAATGCTTGCCAAGGATACTTGAAAGAATATTTCTACCATGCAATAAAAATTGAGATGGTAGTACAACAATCCACTAATAAAACCAATGGTTATGTGACAAGTCATTCAATTTTGATCACTAGATGATGACATGCATGTCTCATTAAATGACTTGTTATCCGACCATTGATTTATTAGTGGGTTGTTGAGCTGTCATCCCAATTTTGATTGCATGGAAGTAGTGCCCCACTTGAAATCATGTTTAGTGTGTAGACAACTCTGAAATCATGTTCATGTGTAATTATGTATTTTTTTAGTAGGTAAATGGACATTACTCTTTCTATCAATTTGTTTTATTAAATTTTTACTCAATCAACATGTGGGATTCACACCATAATTTTAGAAAACATTATTAGAATCTGGTTTAATCAATTTTAGGCCTATGCTCTTGAACAAAATCTCATTTTTGTTGAAAATATGAGAGTATAGATTATATGAACTTTATATAGAAAGGAGAACGATCTGAACCCTAGGCCCCTTGGGTGGACTCTTCATAAAAAGAGCTTCGGGTTACTACCAAGTCCAAGTGCATTGTGGGTGGGACTTGGTGCTTGGCTTACTTTTCTTTTTTCATTTCTATCGTTACATAAAATAATGTCAACCATTGGCTTAAATTAAACAAAGGTTTCATTGTTTTTTAACTACTATTTTTAAAGAATCCAATGGTTAAGTTCAAAAAAAAAAAAAAAGAATCCAATGGTTGAAAATGCTTATGTTCATTGGATACATGTCACACAAGTTGCATTTTGATATACTGAATGTTAAAAAAATTTAAAATTAATGCGCTGTGGATGGTACCAAGGAGGCAAAAGAATAGTTGTTATATGTTTCTTTGTTTTAAATTTGATATTTTACATCGCAGTATAAACTGGGGTGGTGGCGCAGTTGGCTAGCGCGTAGGTCTCATAGCTTGTCGAGTGATCCTGAGGTCGAGAGTTCGAGCCTCTCTCACCCCATAATATTTTTTGTACTTCTACTTATGGCCCAAAATATAACCATGATAAATCTATGTTGTTAATTTGTTTATTTTTGGATGTTCTAAATTTAAGGTGATATTAAAACACAATCCTTAACCATAAGATGAGCTAAAGTAACTTATTTTTTTAAAAAACATATATTTAATAATAGTTTTATTATGGGTTTTCTTAAATCTATATACCTATGGCAAATTTTAAAAAATCTAAAATGTTTGTATCAAGAAATTCATATATATTAATAACATAAATTTTTAATATAAATTTACCAATTGTGAATTTTTTAACACGTGTCTTATGTCAACATTTAACCAAATGAGAAGTTATTAGTTGGTTTAGGACCATCAGGTCATTTGTGATCCAAGCCAATTATAATTTGTCATATAAAAATAAAATTTAAAAATTTAAAAATATATAGAAGATGGATAATTATTTGTATGACGTATCAAATTATGATTGACTTGAATCACATAAGACATGGTGGTCCAAAATCAGCTAATAATTTCTCAATTGCTAAAATTATTTCCACTCCTGCAAGTTGTTGAAGATCTTTAAATCAACCTCAGTCAAAGCTGCAAGAGGCTTATCATAGGCTTTGCCAATTTCACTCAACAATGTTGGAGACAAATATATCATCTACACAGAAAGAGGCTTATCTACATGTAAAGAAGTCTACATTCATAGAAATATAATATTAGATAATTCAGCTTTATACAAAGTTACAAACATAATAAGCTTAAATAACACGATGTTATTATCAGGACTGAGTTGAGTTGTAGCTGGCTAGCTGCACAAGTGACTGAGACAACAATACATACTAAGGTTACAGATATTTCATTATGATATGGAAAAGATGCAGTATGCTTGCTGCTTTCATCATTCAGAGAACCCTGTGATGAAATCCAAATCCATAACAAGACAAAGCACAACTCCAAGTGAAAAACAACCATGAACTTTGCACTAAAGGAGTCTCCATGAACTTGAAAGAACCCTTTCCTTTGACACATTTGGTTTGAACTTTCTTTCTCAAATTATTACCATGAATCTGCACTTTGTTTGACTGATCAACCATGCGTTTTACCTTCATCATGTAGAGAAGGCTCATCAGTTATAATGACATGTTAAAAATTGCTTTTAATGAGTCATTTTTTTTCATCAGAATTAAAGACATACTTATCCATATCTAGCTTATTAGCTAGGCTTTCTTACCGCTTGTTGTGATACTTCTTGGCTTGAAACCTTCCTATGTGTTGTAGATTTTCTTGCAGCGGCTATGAGTGACGCGAAGTTGTGTGATCTTGGATGATATACACTTTTCCATCTTCCTGAAGGTGAACGAGAGTTAGCCCTTCGAGGTGAAGGGGATTTACTTTCATGTCTTCTTGAAGGTGAAGGAGAGCTAGCTCTCGAAGTTGAAGCGGAGCTGCTAACCTGCCGAATAATGCAAACATTTAAGTAACAGAAATTATATTTCAAAGTACTGTCCTTATTCTCTAGGTTTATTTCATTCGGAGTAAGGCCAGCATATGCAGCATCAAGTGAAGCTATTGACATCATCGTGTTTTCCCTCCATCTAGTATGTTCATTACACGCCCATGAAGGAGTGTCCGGAATATTGACACACTCTATCAAATTCACTGACAAAGGAGTCTCCAAGCATATGGAAGAACCCTCTCTATTGACACCAGATGATTGATTGCTTGTGGTTTCCAAATTCTTTCTCGAACTGGTACCTTGAGCTTTTCTCTGCTCTTTGATTGAGTCCAGTGTGTCCGGAATATTGACAATTTCAATCATATTTATCTACAAAATACATCAGAAGGAGCAAAGGGTTATAGTGACATGCTTTAAATTTTTTTTTGTGTCTCATAAATAAACTATACAAAAGTTTCTAAGTAATAAGAAAATCAGAACATTTGGATGAAGGCACACCATTCTCAAGCAATAATGAAAATGCTTTTGAGTATTGTGTCTGTATGCACTGTGCTCATGTGAGAAATTTTTTTCTACATTTTTACCTGTGCCAAGGGTTGTTCAGAATCTGTTTCACTGATTTCATTAACAAAATCCTTTATTGCTTCATCACTGAAATTGTCACGCTTGTCAGCTAAAATTCTCTTCAAGAAATCTTCATAGTCATCCTCTTCTGTAGTTATTTCAAATGGATACTGCATAGTAATGTTTTCATTCTCAGAATAGATATTGGGAAATCTAGAATCTAGAAAATATGGTTCCTCTGGAGGCGTCGGCTGTGCTAAGGCGGATTTCTCTACTTGAGGTTGTGCTTGAGAGGTTGATTCCAGATTCACTTCCTGGGGTGCATATACCTGAAACAAACATAAATCAAGTGGCAGTTCTCACTTCTCAGTTTGTTTTAGAATGCAAAACATAAATTAGAATCAGTTCTCAACATGTCTCAAAATAGAAGCTTTCTACTCACATTTGGAATTCTATCAACTGTTACTTGGTTTTCATAGCCAGTAGCAATATGGCTATTTGGTCCTCCTTCACCATGTGAAAACGCATCGATTCCACTCTCAGTTTTTTTCTCAGCTTTCTCCATTAAGCGACACAAGACAAAATTTCTCTGTAAAATGTAAAGCAGTGATCAACATTGATTTCTAGGGAGTTGTCCATTGTGCCACATAAGGTAAGCCAATTTCATAAAATCAACTTCTAAGTACTGCAATATCTTATATAAGTAAAACAGCAGAAATGGTAACCTCTCATGGAAATCATGAATGTTCTCATTAACTACACAATTCGAGAAAAATTGGGTCATACTGTAAAAAAACATAATAGCTCAAGAAAATCTAGTAACATGGCCAGTGACTTTCTATTGTTAAAATGACCACCAGTGAAACATCAAATGAAATATAAACACCTAAGTAATCAGCTGTAACGTCGTAAATTATGTACCAGATAAATTTCAAAACGAAGCAATGTTTATAAAATATTAAAAAAGTGGTTAAGCTCAATTGCTATAAACATAATAACATTGCAACTTACAACCTTTATCTTGTGGTCAGGGAAGGTAAGTGCATGATATTCATGAATAACCCAATTGGTCTTGACACAATGAGGAGAACGACCCTTGTAGAAAACAAGAGTCTTCTTGGTGCCAATAATATTATTCGTGCCGCGTCTCTTGATGCTGCGGTCTTTACCGGTGACCTTCCAGTAACCAGTTTTGGTTGCCCTGTTACACCTGTTACCTTTTGTGTGCTTCAAACCAAGAGGACAGAAGAAAAACCATTCTGGATCATCTGATTTCACCTTGGAATGTCCTAACATCACAATTTAAGGAAGAACGTTATTAAAAAAAACATAAAAACATAAATAAGTAAATAAATAAAGCAACATTTATTTATTTGTCTAATTCACAGATATCTATCTACCGGAGGCAATCCTGTTCGAACCGGGTAAGAATTTAAGATCACTATAGGTGACAAAGCTTTACCTACCATGTTTTAACACAGTTGCGTTCCTAAAACTCGAACTTAAAGTATAATTTAGTAAGAACATTAAAGTAGAAAAGAAAAGGGACATTTTAAATATGAACCTGGTAAGTCCGAAGGCTCAAACTTGCAAAGATCAACCTCAGCAATGATATTGTGCACCATGGAATCATGACCAAGTAACTTGTGCTTCAGGTAGTGATCCACGAGCTCTTCATCTGTAGGATGGAATCGGTATCCGACAGGCACTGTTTGCTCCATTGAAGCTGGTGACCCCATTGCTTGATGCACAGTGTGATATTGCTCATAAATAAAAAAGGGAGGAGGAGTGAAAGTGGAAGAGCATGAAGTTAAGACTTTAAGAGAGTGAAGGCTTGGTAGTAGTATTGACTTCATGAGACTTAACTAAGAAGGGAGACTTTTACTGTTATAGGAGATGGGAATATGTTGGTGAATTGCCATATTTGGACACGTAAAGAAGTGGATCCCACAAACTACCCAAAGAGAAGGCTTACGCTTATCCAATGACATGTAAAAAGTTAAAGGCTTAATTGCACTTTTGGTCCCTCAATTTTCTCAATTTGGCGATTTTGGTCCCCCAACTTTAAATTTGGCGATTTTGGTCCCCCAATTTACGATTTGTAGCGATTTTGGTCCCTCCGTCAATTCCACCGCTAACGGTGATGACGTGGCGTACCAGAGGAACACGTGTCAGCAGCTTATGGCCTTATATTTATTTATTAAAAATAATAATAATAATAAAATATATTTAAAAATGAAAAAAATAAATAAAACCCACAAGTCTCACTGAGATCGCAGCGAAGAGGATAGAGTGTTGATCTACTATTGTGATCGCGATGAATCCTGGTGCGGATCGGTCGCCGCCGTGAGTTCGCTTGCCAGTTGCCACAACTGGAGCGTCACGATGCGGTGGTTCCTGCATAGATCACGAGTTCGCTCGAACGAGGAAGGCCACGATGGGGTGTGGCGGCGGTGGAGCAGCGATGCAACCTAGTCGCGAGTTCGCTCGCCAAGAGTGATGGTGGCGCTCGCAATAGCCGAAACCCCTGGAACACAGTTGCGGCGACGACGTTGGAGGATGAAGGCGGCGGGGGCTTCGTGAGAATCGGCGAGACCATTGTACAGTGCTTCTTCCTTGCGAAACCATCGCTTGTTACAGCGATCTTCAACCATCTCGATCTTAACAGCACAGTGCTTCTTCCTTGCGAAACCATCGCTTGTTACAGCGATCTTCAACCATCTCGATCTTAACAGCGATGGTCTCTGATTCGAATTTGATTTTGAAACCACGGTGGAAGGGCATGAAGCAAGTGGGTGGCCATGGCGGATATGGCAGGTGGTGGTTTGTGTGTCGGTACCAGCGTCGGTGTCGATGTTCGGTCAAGCACTGTGTCACAAAGAGGCAGAGAACAGTTTCTATTGTTTGGGTTTTATTTTATTTTATTTTTTTCATTTTTAAATATATTATTATTATTATTATTATTATTATTATTATTTTTAATAAATAAATATAGGACCATAAGTTGATGACACGTGTCCATCTGGTACGCCACGTCAGCACCGTTAACGGTGGAATTGACGGATTGACCAAAATCGCTACAAATCGTAAATTGGGGGACCAAAATCGCCAAATTGAGAAAATTGGGAGACCAAAAGTGCAATTAAGCCTAATAATTTGCTTCCAATGAATCATGGTTTTCATCATAATTAAGGACATGCTTCTCCATATCTAATGTAGCAACTAGACTTCCTTCACCAGTGGAGGCTGACACAAGTGGAAGGGGCTTGTGTTCCTTAAGCATGTGGTCGCGGGTTCGAGTCGTACCCGAGACGCATGTGAATGGAGCAAGCCTTACTGGGAGCATCAAAAAAAAAACTAGACTTCCTTCTCACATGCTTCTTTGACTAGAAACCTTCCTATGTATTTGACATCTTTCGACATCTCTTAATCACAAAAGGTTTATTTGCAATTAAGTTCCAGAAATCATCATCAAAAGCAGTGTACTTATCCCAAATTTTACTTCATTTTCAGATTATAATGGAGGAAGGCCAAAATAATCAACATCATGTGATTATTTCACTATTTTTCAAATCAGTGTTTCCCCTTGAAGAAGTATGAACATTACACGTTGATGAAGTAGTTTACAGAATATTGAAATATTGTGACAAATTCATTGACAAAGGAATCACCATGATCAAGAAACTTAAATGGCTAAGAGATGACAGTAGAATTGAAGATACTGTTAGAGATGCAGAGGAAGAGAAAGTATTTTTGATGTTTGAGGATCAGGAACTGTGATAATTCTCCTTAGTTATCTTTTTTGTGACTTTGACCATTTATAACTTGGCTTATTTTGAACTTTACTGTTAAGTTTTTAGGCTGAATATCTTTATGCATGCTTCTTCTATATGTTCATTGGCTTCCACATTCTTTGGAAGCTTTTTTCTGCTTTTTGTTTGACTCCAGTATGTGTAATGGAGCAAAGTCATAATAATGACATGCTAGAGTTAGATAGAATTTGCTTTTATGTTACTTCACTATAACACCATACCTTCACTAGTAAAGTTTATTATTATGAACAACTTAAGCATGATCATGACTTAAGACTACTAAGGTGTGGTATAATACTCATCAGCCATTACAAGAGTACTGAGTAAACTAACAAAAATCAAAGCATGGTCAAGATCCAAATTCAGGTTAATCCTGTTTTAAGAAAGCCTTATACAAACATAGAGTTTCTGAGTGTTAGAACAGTGGCCTCCTTCAAATAGTACATCTGGAGGCATATATATATATATATATATATATATATATATACAGATAACTCAAAATCAGAACTCTTTAACAAAAACATCTATTCGCTTAGCGGCCAAGAAACTAATTTAGAGGGAGCTCGAGGTGGGATAAGAATTGCTCCGTAATGTTTATGGTTGATCTACTAAGATGACCATTGATAGCCTCTTCGATCTTCAACCGTACCAGAAATACAAAAAAGCCAGTGTCATTGTCGTATGCCCAGTTCCCCTCACCAAGCCGGAATGTTAAAGTACTACTCATCTTGAACACATCCTGAATACAAATGGTGAGCATCAATAACTCTTGGTAGGCATATAACAAAACCAATGATATTCAATGGTATTGGCTTATTTAAGTTTTCTCTCTCTCACTGAAAAATCAGTTGTTTTAGTTCCTAAAGAAAATTTTGGTGAGCCTTTAAACTTTTAAAACAGTTTGTTTTAATCCCTACCATAAGACATAAGTTAATAACAACATGTCGACGTCACCATTTTTAAAATTTTAAGGACTAAAAAAAATATTTTGTGAAAAGATGAATAAAGAAACTCACAATTTTTTAGGGAATACATACTTAATTGAACCATGTTTATGATCATTCCTCCTATACCAAGTTTTAAGTGTGTTAACAAATCATACATGTTCACAGCTTCATAACATCATACACAATATGTAATTTTCATCACAAATAAAATAGATTATCATAAGTCATCTAATAGTCATCAAGAGTTTTAGTCATCCTATCAGTCCATGGTACCATGGATATTTCTCCATACATTGATAGAGTACAGAAGGAATATTAAGGAAAAGAAATAGAGAAATCAGAGAGAGAAAAAAATATTGAAAGAAAAATTTGGGTGACATGTATGCAAAATTTGGACGAAATTGATAAGAGGGATACATGATAAAACCCAAAAGTAAGTTAATTTCGCGGAGCTAAATATTAAAAAAAAAACAAATATGTCTCACCGAAAACGTAATTAGACCAAAAAAAAAAGCAAGAGATTCCATGTCTCAACCTTCAGCTTTTACTTTCACCCTCTTCTTCCTCAATGGAGCTCAAAAAATCTCTCTCCACCCATTTAAACTCTTTGAAGAAGAAGAAAGAACAAATTTTGGGTTGCCACACAGGTAGTTGAAGTTTTGGGTATTGATTGAAACACAACACCAACAACTTGTGAATTTTAAGGAAATCAACACCTTCCTTATCTTGATAACTCATGTCCCATTTCCAATGCTAGGATTGGAGCCCTTGCTATGGTTTGTCTTGGTTTGTTTAAGATTAAAATTAGGAAATGCAAGAAGGTTATTGGGAAAGCGATAGGTTGCCCGTGTGAAAATAGGGAAAAAATAATGACATATGTCGAGGTGCACGCTAGGGTTCAACGTACCAAGCAAAAAATTAGTGTTTCAATTGTTCTACGCTCTTAGGGTAGTGTATGTGCAAAAAATAATGTTATGTTAAGGGGTTAGCGTACTTAGAGAAAATACCTATACTCAAGGGATTAGTGTATGAGGAAATTTTAAAAATTATGTGCTACCCCCTAGCATACGAAGCGTAAGAAATAAAACGTATACATAAGAGTATTTTGGGGAAAAAATTATTTATTGAAGGGTCAAGTAGTAATGAAGGGGTCAAAAAACTAGATCGTCTCGAGAAGTACCTTGTCCTCAAGGATTGGGCTTGTATATCAGACCATGGTTCCTTGCGATATGGCCATCCAAAAATGAGAGGTTGGTTGGGAGGAAGGGTTATGGTCAATAGGGCATGGAGGTGGTAAGGTTGATGGAGGTGTATTGATGCGGTAGTGTTTGGCTGATAGTGCGGGTAATAGTGAGGGTAAGGTATTTGGGTTAAAGGGAATGGGTGTGTTGGGTATTGTGTCAGTTTATTAGTAAAGGGGTCGATGAGAGAATTTGAAAATGGGTATTTATGAAGGTTGTGGGCGTAATTTGTCATCAAAGAGTTTGGCAAGGACTATTGGCTTGAAAGAGTTTCGAGGGTTGGAGGGCCAAGACCTCAAGCCGGAGGTGAGGTTTAAGGTTAGTTGTAAAACAACTAAGGTAAAAGCTCATCGAGTAACATGAGATGCAATTAGAGAGTCTCAAATTCGAAGAGATACTCTGAGAGTGTGGCAGTTTGAGACAATTTGCAAAGAGCAACAATGGGATCTTCAAATTTTGAGGGTGTGAATTTGAGTTCAAAACTCAAAAGAAAGCTTCCCATGGGGTGAGAGGTCCAATGTTGAACAACCACCGGAACCAAGCTAGCGCTAGGCCCTCTAGGCTGAACAATGTTGCCTTGACATGTTGCTCCGATGAGGTTTGTGAGAAATCAAAGAATTGGGAAATTTTGAATATCTAACCAATAGCATTAGAACCAATGAAAGTTGGCATGTCAAATTTGAGGAAACATTAGGGTTGTGGAGAATTAGTACGGATGTGTTTTAAGGGTAGTGGTGTGGTTGGCTATGTAATGAAGGGTGCTGGAAAAATTGGCCTGAGTAGGTAGAATTTGCTCAAGTTTGTGGTTGAGATTGGCGAATTCTTCAGCTGAATTAGCCATGGGAGGGTGAGGGATAATAAAAACACCAAATTGATAGGGAACAAAAGGAATATTCAGAAAAAGAAATAGAGAAATCAAAGAGAAAGTTGATTATACTCCCTCCGATCCTATATATAAGCATACTTAACCGTATTCACGGACCAAGGAATATAGTTAAAAGTGGTTTATTTTTTTATTTTAGAAAAAAAAACCATTACGTTTACATTTTTATCTCTCCTTATAGAAATTGTCAAAAGAACGGTGCATTGTCCAAAGGTATCTTTGGCTGGTCCCTACTCCTAATTTTCACATGAAAAGGACAAAACTTGAAAATCCCACACGAAAATGCTCTATAGCGTGGAGTCCTTAGTCAAACTCAAACCAAAGCACAAGGAACCTCACCCAACCCGAGAAATAAGATGTGAGGAATTAGTATGGAGTAATCGTTTTTTTTAAAGATAATATTATTTTATCATTGGTAGTTTTGGTAAAAAAATATATGATTCCTAAAAAATACAATATGACCTACATATGGGATCAAGGATTTCTTCTAGAAGGTGCAGTATATATGGGACCAGAGAGAGTACTTCATTCATACTTGTCATTAAGGTATTGTTCCCCTTTTATAGGAGCATATTACAACAATAATTTAAGATAAAATAAAAATAATAATAATTAAAGCAAATGGGAAGATTCCCATTTGATCATATGGCAAAAAGGCTCAAGGGTTTCCCTTGATTTCAGGGAATGATGACACTTTACCGATCAAACAAGATCCTTCATATACCTTGGCCTACGAGGGACCCTTTTGGGCAATTCCTCATTAGATAAATGTTGGTGGTGGTGACCTTCTCTGGGCCAACAATGGAATTAGGGCCGTCAAGTGGGCCTGACGAAATGGGCTGCTCGGTGGCCCCATCGTACATGTTCTGCATTGTGTAGGAATAATAGATCTAGTCAAACATAACTAGTATCGGCAATCTGGCATGTGCTCGTGGGGCCCACCCGCATACCAGCAATAATTTGTGAGTCGGGCATGAATTTCATGTCCAATTCTCAAATTATGCCATGCCTCGCCAATATTTTTGTTGGCATCACAAAGCGGGCTGCAAGCGGCCCGCAAGCAAACATTAAAAATTAAAAAAAAAAAAAAATATTGCCACGGGATAAGATATTAATAATTGTTGAAGTGTTTTAGTGTCTGTATCGATTTGTCATAGGAATCACCTTGTGATTGTGAGCATGTGACTCACATAATTGGGTGAAATTGATATGCAACATGATTGTGCAATGTGAGTCACATAACCCCATCTTAGAGTAATATGACAAGGGTTGGCCTCCCGTTTGCAAGAGTTAGCCTCCCATTCGCATGTAACATGCACCATCATGGTCTCATTATACCACAATGGCATTTATTCCCATAGGGTCTGAGAGCGAGTTAGTTTTTGGTGGGGGATTAAGGGAAGTTGAAGGCTTGAGAAAGCCACTAGTAAGAAGGCTTTCAAGTCTTCCCTTTTCCTTCATTTTCCAAAGTCCATACCCTATCCTCGCCCTCAAAGTGTGACTTCATTCTATAAAGTTCCAAGTCTTTTAATATTACCAAGTCATATTCATCTTATTGTGACATAAAGAGTATATAACTAAGAAGTAAGAATCACATGACCACAAGTAATTTAGCAACTAAAAGAGTATCGACCATCACCACTTTTCCATCACCAATTCCATCTTTTGTCAAGAGTTCAAATCACACCAAAAACCGTGGCATGATCACCCTTTACTTATCTTCTTTTACCATCACAAAATACACATGTTCACCACTTATCCATGCATGTCCAAGAATTCAATTTAATTCAAACAATAAGAACAATCAAATTATTAGTGATCAATCAAATAGAATTAACACAGAGCACATCAACTTTAAGGAACAAATACTTATTCACAAATCATGTTAACAACTTTATGCCAAGTTTATAAATCATTTAAGCAGAAGTTGATAATTAAATGAAACAAAGAGTGCATCAACTTACAGCATTGTTGTCCAAGAGCACAACAACTAACAATCCAACATATCTAAGATGTTATTTAGAGAGTGCAGAGCAGCCAATACTTCAATTAAATCAAGGAAGATTAAAATGGTATCTCAGTGTAAAATAATTGATTCTTTAAATGGTTAAGCGGCTGTCCAAAACATAAAAATCAGCCAAGGTTCTAATTTTTAAGATGACATCAAAAGTGCATGAGCAACCAACATCAACCAAGAATAAAATATCATAAAAAAGTGTAAAATGATCAATTCATATACTGAAAAACAAGAATTTCAAAATGATCAAGGAAATATATATGCTTTCCACAGTACATCTAATCCATCAGGACCTCTTGCTTATGAAACCAAGTTAGGTTTTGCTGTTCAAAAACTCTGCTACTTCAAAACAAGATCCATTGTATACCAAGGTGCCGTACCAACAATTTAAAAGTTTTAAATTCTGTTAACTGTTTCTCCAACAATCAGAAAAGAGTACAAAGAGCATAGGTTATAGTTCGGTAAAATCTAGCAAACATAAGGAGTGCATCACTTGTTAATGTCTTAAGTTCCAAGTAAATCGCAGAAGCATAAAGCGATCAAAAGCACACATTGATACATCACAAGAGTTCTATTATTTGAAAGCAAAAGTCGAGAGTAGAATACGATTCAGAACATAATCACTAAATTGAATTCTTACTTCTTTTTTAGATGACACCGGAGGAGGGGCAGCATAAAGAGCATCATGTGATGATGTAACCTTTGATGTTATGTGGTTTTCCCTCGAACCAGTAACTTCATTACATATTGATGTAGTAGTGTCCACAATATTGCCATCCTATAACAATTTAAACACAAAATAAATAGATGAGATTAATCCTTGAAGTGTTTGGTAAATGGACTCCCCAATTCCGACATTTCCGAGTACTTTTCTTTGTCTCTTTCTAATACTTTTTGGTCTGATTCTCAAGTACTTGGAAACACATTTATAATATATCCAGGATTCATATGTTCTCAAGGTTGTAAACAATATGATGTTTTCAATCTCTAGTATATCTCATACTTACATAATCTATAAATAGGTTTCAAGTAATAAGAAAGTCAGAGTGCTTGGATAGTAAGTTTTCTACATGAGCTTTTCTTCCATAGGAAGAGTACCTACAAGAACTTTAACTAACTACCAAGCATGGAGGAAAGTAGGAAACGCTTGTGAGTGTTGTTCTTCAAGGCATTCTGAGCATTCGAGAATTTTTCTACATTCTTACCTGTGCTGAGAGTAGTTTAGCATCCGTTTCATTGCTTTCACAATGCACCTTCCTTGACAACTGTGAAGGGTTGGTATCATTGACAAAAGCATGTGTTATATCTTCTGTGGAAAGGTCATCACTGCCTTCTGTGGATCCAGGGGAATATGATTCCAGTTCAATGAGAGTTGGAGGCTGGTCAACTAAGTCAATTATCTCAGCCTGAGATTGTTCTGGAAACATTGATTCCAAATTCACTTCCGGCGGCGACTTACATATCTGAAACAAATATAAGTCAGTTCTCAGTTTATATGTTTTACAATGCAAAGCATAAATGGAAATCAGCTCTCATCATGTCCCGAAAAGGAATCTTTCACTCACATTTAGAATTTCATCAGCTGTCATTTGGTTTTCATAGTCGGTAGCAATAAGGCTACTTGGCTCCACTTCATCGTGCATCAACTCATCAGTTCCCGTTTCTTCTTTCTTCTCCGCTTTCTCAATTAAGCGACACAGGACAAAATTTCTCTGCACAATGTAAAGCAATAATCAACATCAATTGTTATAGATTTTTGTCCATTGTGCTACATAAGATAAACCGACTTCATACTTCAAATTAAAATTGTAGCCTAAAAAGTAAACACTTGTAAAGCACAGCAATACATGCATGAGCATTATTAAGCTTTCATTCAACAAACCTTCATCTTTAGATAAGTTTAAAAAAAACAGAAATGGTAATATCTCACAAAAATCAGCGATGAATCGTCTCACTCAAAACCACAATTTGAGAAAAATTGGTTTATCAATTGATTATAAAAAACAATTGTACATGTGATCATGTGATTACAGTAATATTCAGTAATTTCTATCACTACTAAAAAAATATAATGGAATTCAAAACACCTAGCTACTAGCTAGTCAATTAAGTTACAATCAGTTGTAAGTTGAAACAACAGAAATCAAGTAGCAAAATAAATTCCAAAGTGAAGCAATGCAATGAAGTTATAAAGTATTAACAAAGTGGTTAAGCTCAATTTCTATAAATACATAGAGAGTAACATTACACAACCCCCTACCTTGTCATCAGGAATGGTGAGTGGGTGATATTCATGAATAACCCAATTGGTCTTGACACAATGAGGGGAACGACCCTTGTGGAAAACAAGAGTCTTCTTTTTGCCAATAACATTGTTAGTACCCCGTTTCTTAATGTTGCGGTTTATCCCCGTGATCTTCCAGTAACCTGCTTTGGTTGCCCTGTTACACTTGTTCCCTTTTATGTGCTTCAAACCAAGAGGACTAAAGAAATACCATTCTGGATCATCTGATTTCACCTTAGAAAATCCTAACATCACAATTTAAGCACATTTTTTTAAAAAAAAATCAATAAGTAAATAAATAAACAATCATCTAATAAGAATACTAAAATTGAAAAGAAGAAAAAAGATGAGATTTTTAGTTTATTTTTATAATGGGGACATGTTTTTTTATGGTGCTAACTAGTAACTAATACTAGTATGTTATGTTATGATTTAATGCAATGGACAAAAGAATATGACTTTAGTGTTTTTGAAAAGGTTGTACTAAAACCTGATCAAGAATAAAGAAAGGTCTTTTTTTTTTTTTTTTACTCATCTTTTATTAAATCAAAGTCAGTGGCTTTTTGTAATAATGAACTCAATGATGAACTATAAGAGTACCTGGTAACTCCCATGGTTCAAACATGCAAATATCAATCTCAGAAATGACACTGTGAACAATGGAATCATGACCAAGGAGCTTGTGCTTGAGGTAGTGACCCACAAGCTCTTCATCAGTTGGATGGAATCTGTATCCAACAGGAACTGTTTCCACCAATGAACCTTGGGTCTCCATTGAATGAATGAAAGTAAGTAAGTGGAAGAATGAAGATGATGAGTGAGGGGTGAAACCAAGAGAGTGAAGTGAAGTGCCTCTTCACTCTATTCTTAAGTACTACTTCATGTCTTAGCAAAGAAGGGAGCTACTGTTACTGGCTTGCTGGTACTTGTTATATGTGGACACGTGTGTTGAGAACAAGTGGGTCCCACAATCTAAGCTGACATCATTAACTTGGTAACTTGGTGGCCACGCAACAGATTTAGGAACCGTAAATGTGAAAGATTTTTACTGTTGCATTTGCATCCACGGCTGAGATAATTAGTAAGAATAAAGAATTCTAATAATCTTTAAGACGCTTCTAAAATAACGTTTAAAAAAATTGTATTTGTTAAGAACAATTTGTATTTATCTAACTAGATTTTGGCTTGATGCATGGATTCCTGCTCTTATTCACTGCCCTAGAATTTCTGTTCCAACTTGGTGTCGTTTTCATTCAGTGGCTTCTTTTGTTGAAGATGGTAGATGGAAGTGGGATGTGTTGAATGATATTCTTCCTATTGATATCAAATCGCTCGTTGCTGCTATATTACCTCCTTCTTCAAATGCTGAAGAGGATATCCTTGCTTGGAATGGTGAAAATGATGTTGTTTTTTCTTTAGCATCGGCAACAACTCTAGTTCGGGGTTCTACAACAGCTTTGCCTCTTAATCAGGACCAGAGTCTTTTATTCCGTCTAGTATGGAAGTGGTAGGGGCCGCAACGTATTAGAGCTTTTTTTTGGAAAGCTTGTCATGGGAAACTTCTCACAAATAGTGAAAGAGTGAGGCGTAGGATGAGATCTGATTCACTTTGTCCGCGTTGTCATCAAGGAGATGAAACTATGATGCATATGTTACGGGATTGTGAGGAGATTAGTGGTTTATGGAGTGCTGTTATTAGTGATGATGTTTGGGCGAAATTCTTCTCCTTAGGGACAGGTAAATGGTTGCTATTTAACCTATCTGATAATAAGATTGGTTCTATTTCTAATGATTGGAGTATACTGTTTGGCGTGATGACCTCTTTGATTTGGCAAAGTCGAAATGAATTGGTGTTTAATCAACATAGGATGAAATTGTCGGACCTCTTGATTCAAGCTTTATCTTTTTCGCAATTTATTAGAGATAATGTTGCATCAAATATGGGTTTGTTATCTTATAAAAAGGAAGTGCTTATTTCTTGGCAATTTCCTCCTGTTGGGGTCATGAAATTGAACGTAGATGGTTCTGTTAGAAGGAATTTGCAAGCTGTTGCGTGTGGTGGGTTGATTCGTGATTCAACAGGCAAATTTATTCATGGTTTCCTTTGTAATTTGGGCTCATGTATGTCAGTTAAAGCAGAACTTTGGGGATTACTATGGGGTTTGCGGTTGGCAAAACAGCTAAGTATTGTTGTTCTGGAGGTGGATATGGATTCGCAGGTTGTTATTCTCTTGGTTCAAAGACATTGTGCTGCTACTCATCACTATTTTCCAGTTGTCCGTGAAATTCGTCATTTGCTTAGTCTTCACTGGTCTGTTAGCATTAATCATGTGTATCGTGAAGCAAATAGGTATGCTAATCTTATGGCTAATTTGAGTCATTTTGTTGCTAGGGGCTGTAACTTTATTTACCGTTGTCCTTCTTCTTTGTTCTCTCTTCTTTGTGAAGATTCTTATGGGGTTGTTTTTCCCCGCTTTATTTAATTTAATTCTATTTGGGCGTTAGCCCCGTTGATGATTAAAAAAACAATCAAAAGGAAAAGCATGAACCATATTTAATAAAGACGTATATTGATTGAAGCATGAGTATTGTGGAAGCCTACAAATTTTTTTTATCAAATTTGACATGATGTTATAATGTTAGAATAGAAACAAAGGACACAAAAATAAATGAGAGATAGGAAATTAAAAAACTTGCCTGTAACAATAGGCTTCTTAGCTCAACATGTATATATAGGTAAATATGAAAGCTTAAGAAAATTATTATAGCCTACAACTAAAATAATTAAATATGCTACAATTATTTCTTTTTCTTTTCGATTATATTTTTTTCATTATGGTTTTAAATTTTCTAAGTTACATATATTCAAATTAGAATGGCTCAAATGCATTATAGCTTCCGTTAACATGAGAATGGGTCATGGAACATTGACTACTTATTATTATAATAATAATAATTTGCCAATCTTGCAACTAATATTTAATGTAGAATAAAGTATCTCCTCATGTGAGGAGATAACTTCTCTCCTTAACCCACTAAGATATTGACACATGTCTCTATTTTTAATTTTTTTTAATTAAAAAACCTAATTAACTAAACCTATCAAATAGGAAACAATAGGGAGAGCTGAGAGAAACAAGGAGCCACCATTGTTGTCACCGAAGAGCCACCCGGTGAGACACCGCCTCACTTGCGAGCCCACCACCACTATGCTCCCTCAGTGAGCAGTCACCGCCATTATCGTCCACCATTAGCAACCACGTGATTAGGGAAAACAACATGATTATGATTAGGAAAATGGGATTAAGAGATGGGGGTGGTGATTGTAGGTGGCGGTAGCTCGGCGGTGACTGCAACGGTGCCCGCGACAATGACGGCGATAAGCTGACGATGGTTGGCGGGGAAGTCAGGTTGTGGATGCATATTGTAACAAATATGAGAATGAGATTAAAAAATAAAGGGTGCATTCCTTAGTGCAATTTGCAATTTGAGATTAAAGTGTGATTGACAGAGAGTAATCCAACATTGCAGATATCATAAAGTTATTTTGTTACGGATCTAATTTCCTATTTTAAAAAAAAAGTCTATAGTGATGAATGTACTCTTCAGATTATATTCCTTTTATTTTTGTCAATAGAGACTAAAACTGAAATTGATTACGTAGCTGCTGTCAAAGTTATCATACATAGCTTCCAAAAAAGCAGAAACACAAGGGAGCACAGTGGTGGTGGTGGTGGTGGCCGCTCACGAGGGAGCCCAACGGTGGTGGGCGAGGGCAGGTGTGGCGGTGTCTCACCGGGTGGCTCAACTGTGACTCTTCTTTTTCTCTGCTATGTGATTCTCTCTTCACTATGTTCTTCGGTGACAACAATGGTGGCTCCTTGTTTCTCTCAGCTCTCCCTATTGTTTCCCATTTGAAAGGTTTAGTTAATTAGGTTTTTTTAATTAAAAAAAAATTAAAAATAGAGACATGTATCAATATCTTAGTGGATTAAGGAGAGAAGTTATCTCCTCATATGAGGAGATACTTTATTCTGATGTTTTAAATGGATAGAGTTCGTATCCCCAGCACATCATTAAACGAAAGCGTCGCTTTCTCTGTAGTGTTGTCACACTGCTGCCCGCCTAGAAGAGCCACTCGCTCTGTGGTGTTGTCACACAAGATAAGCACGCCGCCCGCCTGCTGGCCGGGCGAATCGAAGTTCTCTTCCGGTCAACTGTCCACCCAGTCCAGTGCAAAAAACAAAGTAGAAATATTTTAAACTTCTTTATTTTTTTCTTATAATTTGTTCGTGGCTTGTAACCGATATTTAATGTTTTTTTTTTAAACTTCTTTAGTTTTCTTATAATTTGTTTGTGGCTTGTCCACCGCCGACCGCAGTGACTAATCTCCTCGTTGGCTTGTAGGCACCTCTAATGGGTGGGACAGCTGGCCCCGAGATTTAACGCTGCTGCATGCACAAGGCAGGATTCGAACACTTGGCCTTACTTAAGAGTGGATCAATCCCTACCACTGAACCACACGCTCGGGGTTGATATTTAATGTTTTAAATCAAATGTTTTAAACCTCTTTAGTTTTCTTATAATTGTACATGGCTACAATTTTTTTTACGGTTATGCTTTTTTTTTTTTAAACTTAATATTTAAAATGTAGTCTACTTTACATATAGATATAGATAGAGAGAAGATAGATAGATAGATAGATTTAGTGAAGCATTTTTAGTAGGGGTGTAAGTGGTCCGGTCTGGGACCGCGAGACCGGTCGGACCGAACCGGATCGGACCAAAAAAAGGACCGGACCGTGAGACCGTAGTCCGGTCCGATCTGAAAATTTTTGGACCATTATGTTGTGGTCCGGTCCACGGTCTCACAATTTTTTGGACCGCAAAGACCGGACCGGACCGGTAGTTAAAATAATTAAAAAAAATAAAAAAACACACAGCACAGCAGCATACAGACTTAAGACCCTAACCCTAAAATACTCCCCAAAATGCAGCCACTCTTCCAAAAACGCATCCACTCTCAATTTTTGAAAGATGAGCCACTCTCTCCCCAAACCGGCAGCCGCCGCCGCTTCCCTCCGTCTTCCCTCTGTTCTCCCTCTCCGTCCGTTCTCTCTCACCCTCCGTTCTCAAATGAAGCGCTCGCCAGTCGCCACTTCTCTCTCCATTCGTTCTCAATCTCTCTCCCTCCGTTCAAGCGCCGCTCGCCACCGCCAGTTCTCAAGCTCTCTCCCTCTGTTCTCCCTCGCCACTGACGCACCTCGCCACTACGACTTCGACCTCTTCACCATCGGTGCCTGCAGCGACGACGTCCAGGCCTCCCGCTTCGCTGCCAGCCATGGCGCTAACATCGCCATCTGGGAGCTCCCTTTCTGCACCATCTCCTCCAATACCACCGGCGGTCTCGGCTGAACGTGAGTTCCTTATTCTATTGTTGTTCTCTCTTTTTCGAATTACTATGTCGAGTATGTTCATTTGAATTCGAATTTACTGGGGTTGTGATTGTTGTTTTGGATGATTAAACTGTTTCTAGAAAAAAACGTTTTTGATCAAATTTTTATTATTATGGTCTAAATAGACCGGACCAGACCGGATCGAAATGGTCCGGACCGTCTCGGTCCGTCCGGTCTTTGCATATGAAAAACTTCTGGACCGAACCAGATCGGACCATTCTAATTTAATCGGTTCGGTCCCTAAAGTCCATTAAAGACCGGACCGGACCGGACCGTTACACCCCTAATTTTTAGGAAGCCAAGAGAGTATTGAAGCATTAAAGAGGGTATTAGGAGAAAAAACAACACTTAGAAAAAACATGGGAGAGAAATTATTTTTATCCTCATACTTCTCCTACTTTATATTATTATTAGGCTTAATTATGACACAGGTCCCTGAAGTTTGGGGTACTTTTGTCAGATACCCTTATACTTTTTTTTCAATGTTTGACTCCTCGAAGTTACTTTTGGGTTTGTCATATACCCCTACTATCGATTCTGACCAATTTTGCAGACATGTAACATCGGAATCCTGATCAGATACAGGAGGTTAAGCACATGTGCCCTGTGGGCGAAGATCTTTTTTTTTTAAATTTAAAAAACTAAAAAACTTAATATTTTTACATTTTTAGTTAAATAAAAAAAGAAAAAAAAAAGAATTGAAGAGAGAGATCGTCTTTGACCGTGTGACATCATACGGCACCACATGACTAACCTCTTGCGTCTGACTAAAATTCTGATGTTACATGTCATCAAAATTGCCCAAAATCGATAGTAGGGGTATATGACAAATCCAGAAGTAACTTCAGGGAGTCAGACATTGAAAGAAAAAGTATAAGGGTATCTGGCAAAAGTACCCCATACTTCAGGGGCTTGTGACATAATTAAGCCTTATTATTATGTTGATGATTAAAAGCAACCAAGTATTGACCGGCTCTGCTCATTGTCATAGGCTTATAGCATATTTCGTTTCAATGCACATCAATATTAATATTTGGAGCAGGAGAATGATATACTATGTTGAAGTTCTCACGAAAATTTCTTCAAGTTTATATCTAGAATATGTGACAAAATTAAAATAAATATATTCTTGGGAGTAGTCCAATTAATTAAACTACGACACATAAAATATTCAAATGTTAGAGATTCATTTAACGCCTTTTCATTCCTTTCTCCAAATAGTAATATTTGTTAAGCAAACAAATATAATAAATAATTATTATAAAGTTTAGTTTTTGAAATGGACGGATATGATTTACTTGCAATTGGATAGCTAAGATTAGAAGGCAAATTAGGAGGGAAAGTGAGAAATTAGGAGGGAAAAGAAGATTGACCATCAACTTCTCCTCTTTTATAATATGTTGATAAGTGGATGACTCTATCATAGTTTGAGTTTATCCCTACTTTATATTTATCTTTAGTTGAAACAAATTCATGATAGGGTTTCATCTTTTCCTATATAATAGGACTCATATGTATTGTAAACTTTGCCCCAAGAAGTGAAATACAATTTCTCCCTACTTCTCTCTGCGCGATCGATCGTTCTTTACTCCAAAAGGTGTGTTGAAGCTAATACATCAAAGGGTATTGAAGCAAGGTAAACTTTAATACTATTAATGTTTTATTTATTCATTTATTTTCTCTTCTTTTGATATATAATATATTGATCCCGAAATATCTAAAAAAAAGGCAAGCGGATACATTAAAAAAAAAAGATGCAAATCAAAACAGATTTGAAAATAAAGATGTAAACAGAAAAAGTTTTGATTGTATTTATAGTTCTGAAAAAAAATGTCGTAGTACTTGAAGGATCTAAAAATCCTATATATATACATATATTTTGTTTGCACAGCGACAGCCACCACTGCTGGAAAAAAAAAAGTCGATGCAAACAGAAGCAAATTTGATAGTTCTAAAAAAAATGGATAAGCATGATTACCGTACCGCGACAAGAAGGGAAACTTAGGGAACAAAGTAAGAAAAAAAAGCGTTAAAAAAAAAAAGAACGGTTAATTCAATTTCTGGTTAGTAGTTACTAAAATACGTGGGAAGAAGGCTCTGTGAACATAAATTCCAGAGACAATTTGTTGTGGAGGATTGCTAAGAGAAAGATGTAGGAAGAAATACCCAAAGAAAAAACAAGGAAATAACCAGAACAATATTATTAGGTAAAAATACCTGAGACAAGGATATTCTTTATAAATACATTGCTGCTACATGGTATCAACAATTCATATCAGTTGATTCAATTTCATGCCAATCACAGTTTCTACAAGAAGCACATTTATATGTATAAATATTGTTGTATGAGCAAAATATTAGGTCGCCACAAGGACAAGTCAGTGGTTGCGTAATGCATCGATAAAAATAAAATGACTTGTATAAGGTATATTTCAGTTGAATTAGCGCGGAAAGTAAAGAGATATATATTGTGTAGTTTTTAGACTATACTATTCTATTCAAAGTGATAATAATGCATTAGTGCTTGTTCCTCGCTCGATAAAGAATGATAAGAATGGTCACAATGGCAACATCACACAGATCTTGAGTACTTGAACTGGTATTTGTAGATAATATATTCAAGTATCTATCAAGGATAGGAATTTGAACTCATACTTACACTTATGATGCATTATGCAACTCCAATCATTTGGGTATTTGGGATCTCACGGATCATTTCAATGGCACCAGTCATTGAGTTATTGTGCCTTTATTGATGAAATCAATATGTGATATCATTTTATTAAATTGGATAATTTCACTATTATATCGACAAGTTTTAATTGGATAATATGTTAGCACGTTTATTTTTATGATGCAAAAACGTCAAACAAGTATGATTTTACTTTAAGAAAAAAAAATTCTTTATTTTGCTTTATATATTTAATTGTGCTTCTTGTCAATTATTATTGAACGTTATGTTGAAACATGAAAATATTAATGTTTTTCATGAAGTAAATTAATATGATTTATATATTTTATCATTAACAATTTGACATTAAAATAGATCTTTATTTGATATAATTTTTTTGTTATTGTTCCCTAATGATTTCTCTATGAGTTGTGTTGAAAGTTATATAAGGAAAATTATGCTTCATCAAGTTGACTCGTATCTTATGTCGGCTTCTATTTTCTTGGCTCTACACCCATGTTGAGTAGTACATTTTTCGAGGTTAGTTACAAAATTTTTATAGCTATTGTCATATTAAGAATATGCATAAATGGAGAAATTTATCCTAACACTCTGTTTGGTTGCGGAAAGAAAATGAAAAGAGAGAAAATGAGAAGAGAGAAATAGGGAAGAGAGATTATGGTGAGAAAATGGATAGAAAATGGGTAGATTTTATGGTTGTTTGGTATGAGAGAAAATGGGAAGAAATGTGGGAAGAGAGAAAACAATAAAATGGTTAAAAGTCAAAAACGCCCTTGTTTTAAATGACACAAATAAATATTCTTGATTTCTCTCTTTTATTTTTCTTATTCATCAGACATAACCAAATATTTTTTTCTTTAATTATTTTATAAATAATCAAAGTTCTTGATTCAAAAATATATGTAAAAAAAAATTGCATCAATTTTTTTTTTAAAAAAAAAACACACACACACACTCAATAGCTTTTTTAATAAGAGAGATGATTTATTCCAAATTGAAACAATAAAGTGTTGCTATTATTTTTATTCATGTTGTTACTGCCCCAATTTTCACGTTAATGATGTTACAGTAGTTGTTACTACTACTTTGATTTAAAAGTGTTATAAATCAACAAATTAACAAAACCCATAGCCAATTGTTTTTTAAGACCCGAAGAAACCAAGCTTTGGGGTGTCACTTTAACGGCGGCAGATATGTTTTCCCGAAGAAGAGAAGAACTGAGTTGGGAGCCGTTGCAGAAGAAGAGATCAAGGAAGGAAGAAGAAAGTCCAAAAGAGGAGATATAGGGTTAAGGGCAATGTTGGGTTTTCATCAAAACTGAAGCCCTCTTTGGTAATTTTGCAGCCTCACTCTCCTTTTCCACCCAAAATCTCACCAGTTTAGGGAAGAAAATAAATTGTTGTGGGTCCCACTCTTTTTTTTCCCTCTCCTTATTTTCTCTCCTCTCCCAAACAGGGAAAAATGTTGTTTTCCTCCCATTTTCTCCTCCCCCAAAATCTTTCCTCCCAATTTCCCTTGAACCAAACAAGGTGTAAATGAGTACATGTGCCTTGTCGTTTTGTTTTTCAATATGGAATTATAAGAATGTGATAATCTCACAACATGAAATTTATGTGCTTCTTTATTGGCATGTTTTAAAATTATTATTGATGAAAAAATTCTAATAATTTTTTATTGAAAATGATTACTGCTTTTATGATAAAGAGAAGAATTTGCCAATATAATTATAGATGTACTTGTGCATTTTTTTATACCATTGAGTGACGTCAATACTTGTGTGAATATGATATTATTGAATGATATTAATCACATAAGTTTTTTTTTGGAGATATTAACTACGCATGATCTCATATGATTTTTTTTAATTCTATTTTTAATATAAATATTTTTGTTAATTTCAAAAAAAAATTAAGCCTCTACTTAAATATACTATTTGAAAAGTATTTAAAAATTATAATTATTTAATAACATGTGTTAGATATATAAATTGGTTATTGAAGAAAAATGTGGTTCTCTTGTGAGAAATTTATTATTTTTTAATTTTTTTCATTGTCATTATTGAAATAATTAGATTGGATTATACGAAGCATATAAATAATTGATCACATGTATACATAATATATTTTTATAACAAAATTTTGCGGATATAAAGAAAAATTTAAAATAGCATATCCTAATATTTTTTTTATTGGGGTTAGCAATGTGTTATAATGTAGTGGATCACGAATAAATATATCAGGTTTCAAAGGTATATGTAAAATTCTATTTTCAAAATAGTTTAGTATATTTTATCAAAATTAGTGTAAGATAATAATTTAGAGCTCTAAAAGATTTGTTATCCAGAAGTATTGGAAAATTTTTCAGTTTGCACGTATATAGTACAATTGAAATACCTCATATCGTAAAACCAAAAGTTTATAAACTAGAAGTTTATAAATTATAATATAATTTTTTTTTGTTTGGCTTGACTGGTTAGACCATCCCGGATCAACTATATGATGCGAAAAAAAAATTAAAACTTATGTTGACATCCAAAGAAGAACCCGAAGTTTCTTCAATCTCATTATCTCAATGTACTAATAATTATTCCCAAAGAAAGTTTATTCGGCCATCACCATAAAATTTGGATTGAATCCGGAATGAATAGAAGGTGATATTTATGTGTCATTACTTCCATCATTTGGATCATTTAAGTATTTTATATTTTTAATTGATGCATCAACTAGATGGTCACATGATTCTTCGATGACAATTCATAACCATAAGTTTGTGAGATTACTTATGCAATTGTATCAACCAAAATATAGTTAATAACTATTGTATGTCTATTGTTATTACTAATTGGGAACTTGTATGGCACTGATTCGCATCAGGCCATTAAAATTATCATGAGTTTCCAATTTTACATATGTTTTTTGGTCATAAACCTAATATTTCTCATCTAAGAACTTTTGGATGTGCAGTATATTTTTCACCACAACGCACTAAGATGAGACCTCAAAGAAGGTTGGGAATATATGTTGGATATGAAATATATGTTGGATATGAATCTTCATCCACAATAAAATAACCCAAACCAACAGCAAGAGAGTCATTCATGGATCGATTTTCGATCATCGTTTTGATGAATTTGTTTTCCCAACATTAAGGGGAGAAAGTAAGCAGTTGGAAAAAGAAATTATTTGAAAAGAGTTATCGTTATATTATCTTGATCCTCGAACAAAACAATTTGAACTTAAGTTCAAAAGATAATTCATCTGCAAAATTTAGATAACCAATTGCTAGACGCATTTACTGACCTAACAAGAGTGACTAAGTCACATATTCCAGCTGCTAATGCTCCAATGAAATTGATGTCCCTCTTGGACAAATTAAGATTGCAAATGAGTATGGCAGACCCATTGGTTCCAAAATAAAGAAAAATTACAAAAATCCTCGAAAAGAAAAGGAGCAAAGAAATAAGATGGTCAATTTGAGGATGTCGAGACTCCTGAGTCCTTAAACATAATTAATAGTTCAGTTCAAGAAGAAACTTAGGTACCTGAAAAGTGTGAAAACAAAGAGATCTCAATAAATTATGTCATGACTGAAATACAATGGAACCGAAATAAAGTCAACGTTGACGATGCTTTTACATATGATATAACGCTTAAATGATATAAAATGAGGATCATGCATCAAAGTCTATTAAGGAATATAGACAAAAATGATTAGCCAAAATGGAAAGACACACAATTGAAGCATAATTCAATTCGCTTGAAAAGCGACAGGTATTTGGACCTATAGTCCGTACACCAAAAGATGTAAAGTCAGATGGATACAAATGTGTTTTTGTACATAAGCGAAATTGTACAGAAGAAATTATGAGATATAAAGCAAGATTGATTTCCCAAAGAAGTTCACAAAGATCTGACATTGATTATGAGGAATAATACTTCCCTATGGTGGATGCAAGTATTTTTCGATACTTGATTAGTCTGGCAATATATAAAGGATTCAATTTGTGTCAAATGATGTTATAGCAGATTTTTATGACTAACTTGATTAATAACATATATATGAATACCTCTCAAGGATTTAATATGCTCCAAGCATATGCTTGAACTATTTAATATGATTAAACCATATTCATGGATAATTAAAATGTTTGAAGCATAAAGTATAAAATGTCGACATGTGCTCTTTAATTAGTTAAATTGCAAAATGCAATAATTTTGAATCTATAGTTCAAACTCCAAGAGATTTTTAATAGACTCGAAGTTTTAATTCTAGCAAACATAAAATGCATTATATGTTTGTAGCCATTATCATGGTTCATTCGAGAATGATATCATTATATCAATATGAGAAATTGCAGAAGAATTAAGGATATTGATATATACATGTATATATCTATTTATATTTAGCTAATAATTTATGTTTTTTTAGTTATACATTGTTTGATTTATATATATATATATATATATATATATATATCATATCATGTCATGTAATTTATACTTTTAGTGTTTGTTTTTATTTTAGTATCTATATATTTTTATTTCAATATTGTTTGAATTACCTAAAGTTAAAGGAAACATTTCAAAATGAAATACCTCTGTCTGAAGAACGAAAATTTAGCAAATTGAATTTGTGTCTATCAAGTTGGAGAAAACAACTTCTAAATGATTTGCTTTGATAAATAACAACTAATTTATATGTTAATCTCTGTTAGATTGTTAAATGTCATACGTGACTTAATATGTCATCTGATATTAATTTATTAGCAAGATATTATTATTCATTCACAGGAAGATGTTGGAATGAAGCCAAACACACATTTTAGTATGATAAATTGAATAAAGGTCTTTATGGTTTGAAGGAAATTGAGATGTGGTATAATCATATAAGTGAATATTTAATCAATGAGGGATATAAAATGGTCGAATTTGTCCATATATTTTTATGAAAAGATGTGGCAAGAAGTTTGTTATAGTTGATGTTTACGTTGATGATTTGAATAATATTGGAATACCTAAAGAACTTCCAAATGTTGTAAATTGCTTAAAAAAAGAGTTTGAAATGAAGGATTTGGAAATACCAAAATTTTGTCTTGAATTACAAATGGAATATTTAATGAAATTTTGGTATATCATGAAACTTATGCTGCGAAGGTAATAGTGTAATATGTAACAACCTATTTTATTTTACTCATTTTGAAAATATGAATTTGAAAATTTCTTTTTAATTGAAATACTTAGTATAATTTTTACGGAAAATCGGACAAAGTTTCCTCTGTTTTATGGACATTCCCAAAAATTTAGTTTTCACTGATTACCTGTCCAGATATCCAGAATAGTAAATATAACATATTTGTTTTAATTCCTACGGTATCCGATAAAATACTAAACACGGATACCCGACATCTCAAATTCTAAATTAATATCTCCGGGCCACCGACATTACGCATTATATTTAAAATTACATAATTTCATAATTATTTGAAAATACATAAATTACATAAAATGGCCCGGGTCGACACAAAATTAAAATGGGACACTCACACTTCCCGTGGGGAAGTGTGCTCCTGCTCGGCCCAACTCTCAGCTAAGCTCCTGACCTGCACCTGTACCTGTGTTGGTTGTAAGGGTGAGAATTGCACTAACTGATAAAGCATAGAACATAACCCAAGTCAAGCACATTTAGCAAATAATCAAATATTACGAAGATAAACACACCCAATCACCTATTCACTACAAACACATCCATCTCCAATTCTTTGTGTCTTCCAACCAATATTCACAGTTACTCTATTTAATCACTGTCATATTCACATTTTCGTCCTACGCCCATGCTTCATCCAATTCTAATCCTTTCCTTTATCCACTTTCCTATCCTCTCTCCTTTTATCTCCTTACCTATTCTACCTATTCTATTCATTCTATTCGCACTTCCTTTACTCCCTTGCCTTCCTCTTATCTCTTTACATTTCACTTAATCTTTTACTATTTTCCCTTTATCTTTTATTACTTTCTTTTATCTTTTATTACTTTCCTTTATCTTTTATTACTTTCTTTTATCCTTTATCGTGTCGTGGGGCTCCCGCCACTGCGTTCCCCGTCTGCCGAGGATACGTCTTACCGATGCGTACGAATCACCAAAGGCCGCACGTCTTACTCAACTCATGCGTGCGGGTTCCATCTACCACACGTCTTCTAGGGTCCAGTACCCACAGACACCGGTTTCTATCATGGGCCACAGGGTCACCACAACCAACCTGTGCCGATCGTCACCACTGGTCGCAGAGTCACCACGACCCATATGCGCCAGGACACAGGGTCCCCACAACCCACCTGTGTCAGCCACAGGGTCACCACAACCCACCTGTGACGGTGTGTTCTACTTGGCCGCAGGGTCACCACAACCCACCTGCGCCAGCCACAGGGTCACCACAACCAACCTGTGACAGTGTGTTTTTTTTTAATTGGCCGCAGGGTCACCACAACCACTTGTGCCAGCCACAGGGTCACCACAACCAACCTGTGTTGAGCCACAGGGTCTTATGACCAACCTGCGCTCGAATTCTCTTTTATTAAACCACAGGGTCTTATGACCAACCTGTGACATTTCCTGTCTTTCCTTCTTTACCCTTTTTAATTCAATTACATTGTAATGGTTCATTTTATTCTAATTCTCTCACCGTACTCTCTTTAATTTATTTCTTTTCTTTCCTTCTAAATCACTTTATTTCTAAAAATAGAATTCTCACTAGATTTCCTCAATTCTCACTCCTTTGTTAATATTAATACTAACTCTAAACCAAACTCACATCCCCATCAATTCATGCACCAACATTCACATATCAACATTTAAAAACATAATTATTAACATTTAAACATTTAATCAACAATTAGCATTTAACATTTTTCAGTTAGCAATTAACTCATATAAGCATGCCAAGTCATAAAAGTAAATTCTAAGTTCCCTAATCACACATAATCAAATAATCTCAGGCATGACTACACAGTACCAGTTACACAACCACCGTGCGGCAATAAACCCCTTACCTTATATATAATTAAGGAAGACTAAACCTTAAGAGAGCTTTGAGCCCTAACGTAGGAGAGGTGTCGGTATCCACTAATCCACGAAGCAGAGCAAGCTTGATGAGTTCCCTCTTAGAGTGTGGAAGGCTCCAAATTACTCTTGTAAGATTGGGGCAAGGAACAATAACAACAACAATAATGAATAAGGGTTATGAGAATACCCAAATCAAAAGGAAATGGAAAGATTGAAAAGGAAAGAGAGAGGCTTGATCAACTTACCCCAAAGACTTGAAGGAGAGAAATGGAGAGTGAGAGTTGATGATGATTGATTAGCATTTTATTTCCCATTATTCCTTGCATTATTTTACTCCTATTATTGATACTTGTTGCCTATTTGACATTGTTTAGCTTGATTTAGTGATTTAGAGTTTATTGGACTAATATTCTGAATATTGTTTAATTGGATTATTTAGCCTAATTAATTCTATTTCTATTTTCAGGTCATATTTGGCACAAGGGCTTTTTGGACATTTTGGGAGTGAAGATTTAATTTTGGGAGTGAAGATTTAATTTTGGAAGAGAAGATATATGATGAAGTGAAGATTGTAATCTATCTTTAGGATTAGTTGAGATTTAGTTATATCTTTTAAGATTTAGATTTTATCTATAAGATATTTTTTAGATTTAATTTAGAGATAAGCTTTCCTTAGGATTTGGGCCCATGATTTAGGCCCGTTTTGTGATTTAAAAAGCCAAATTCGTGTAAACCCTTGAGAGACCTTCCATTCACGTTTTTTACATTCTCTCTCATAGAGAAGGCTTAGTTTTGCTCTCCAAGCTTGTGGTGGCTGCTAGGGTTTCTCTCTCTTCTCTTTTCTACACGTTTTTGGTATTTTTCTTCATGGAAGGCTAAACTCTTAGGTTAAATCCCTTTGGTAATGTATCACATACTCTTGAGGTTTTGTTCTTAATGCTATTTCGTTTTTATTCACTGTTTTCATGCTTATTGATATGTTATGGTTCGCTTAGTTCCATTATGTAGAGATAATCCATGTGTATGAATGCTTAATTTATGCAAACTCGTAAAAACTCCATGCTTTGGCTTTTAATGCTTAATTAGAGGTTTGGGTTTTGGGGTGAGAATTGAATTTTCGCTTAGTATTTAATTCTCACGAGTTGGACAGTGAAGAGGAAAGAAATTGATCTTTTGTGACCGATGATAGAGTTGTGAACGCAAGCCAAAGGGGTTTATCCGCTTTTCCTTATCTGTTTCTTCGTTTTAATTTAATTCTGTTTTGATTTCAATTATTCAATATTCAATACAAAACCCCCCCTGTTTTCTATGCATACTATGTGTTCGACCTTTTGCTTGATAAGATATTCCTTGGGAGACGACCTAGGAGTCACTTCCTAGTACTATACTTAAACTGTTTTTATTTGTATCGGGTACGGCCTCGATCAAATTTGGCGCCGTTGCCGGGGAATATCGGTTCTTGCCAAAGGTCATTAGTAGTTAGTCAGTGTCGTAGTTAGTATAGTTATTATAGTGTGTCGTGTCTGATTTAGGGTCTAGTAGTCAATTCTGATAACCGGTTGAAGTTGCACTGTTTGCTGTTTTGTTATTTTGTTGCAATTAGTGTATTTGATTGATTCTGTGGTTGCTAGTTCACATAGTTGTGGGTGAAATTTTTGCACGAAAATTTATATCCACACTACTTTTATCATATAAAAAGGTTTCGAGGCACCACGATCACTCAGATCACCACTGGTTGTGAGTTCCAGAAAAATTTTCCAAGTTTTAGCAGCACTTTCTTCAAATCGTCGCAACTTTTGACCCGTAACTCGGAATTTGACGAATTTTATATCAAATCGAAGGGAATTTTCTGAATAATCTGATTTTTCTGACAAAAAATTCCTTCGTCTGGATCCTGAAAAAGCCGTTTTACTATTTCTTTTTTATTTTACAAGTTTTATTTTCTTAGTTTTTGGTCTCTGATTTAATTGTTTGACTTGGTTCCCTTTTGAATTTTGTCCTCAAACTTTTTGTGGTATGTTTTCATGATTTTAGGGTGCTGAAAAAAATAAAGAAAAAATTTTAAAAAAATAAAAAATTTTGTTGCCTATTTTGGTCATGTATATTAGTGACAGTTTGCTATGATACATGGTGTTCTGTTCAGTACATGACTAGGGGCAACCCAAGCTACTTGCATCCATATAACCCTGAAATTGATAGAACTTATCACAGACTAGTTAGACAAAATAGGAACCAGTCCATAGGTAGTGAGTCTATTGAGTCTTTACATAGTGAGTCTGCTTCTTTTTCTTCTATTCCTATAAATTCTGATTCTTATTCTGATTATTCTGAAAATATGGCTCAACCTCCACCACGTGAGAGGATATTGAGGGAGCTGGCTGCACCTGATTTCACTATTGAAGATTTGTGCATCCAGTATCCCGATGACCCGTATGAGCTAAGGTCTGGACTAATTCATTTGTTGCCCAAGTTTAATGTCTTGCAGGTGAGGATCCTCATAAACATCTCAAGCAGTTCCATATTGTCTGTGCTACTATGAAACCACATGATGTGCAAGAGGATCATGTTTGTCTTAAGGCATTCCCACACTCCCTAGAGGGGCTAGCCAAGGATTGGTTGTACAATCTGGCCCCTGGTTCTATCACAGTCTGGGATGACCTGAAGAGGGCATTTTTGGAGAAATTCTTCCCTGCATGCAGAACAACAGCAATCCGAAAGGATATATCAGGCATCAGGCAACAAAGTGGAGAAAGTCTCTAAGTATTGGGAGAGATTCAAGAGACTGTGTGCGAGCTGCCCCCACCATCAGATCTCAGAGCAGCTGCTTATTCAATATTTCTATGAAGGTCTCAACCTCATGGAGAGAAACATGCTTGATGCTGCAAGTGGTGGTGCCCTAGGAGACATGACACCTTTAGAAGCCAGAGTCAAGATTGAGAAGATGGCTTCCAATTGTCAACAATTCCATGCAAGGGGCAACAACGATGCAATCATAGTGAGAGGAGTGAATGATGTTGGCACAAGTTCTGGTAAGGTTGAGAAGCTTGAACAGAAGATAGATGTAAGATCCATGAAGAATGTTTTGATAAATGCCAAAAGGTTTTGAACAAGCTACAAGTGTGTTGATCAAGTTCAAGCTCAACAAGCAACAACAAACATCAAGTTATGAAGAGAGAGCCAACTCATGAAGACTTAGTTTGGTAGTTTATGTTTTATTGTTTTATCTTTTGCCTCACAAGTCTTTTAGTTTATGAGTTTGGGTAGAATTTATTAGAGGGTAGTGAATCTCTTTTGATTGCATGATTATATTATATTTTGAGTATTCACTTTGCCTAAAATCAATAGGTGGCTTAAAGGTTTGAAAGAAAAGGTTTAGTTTTTGAGAAAACAAGTTTTAAGTGTTTTTTAATGTTAATAATCGATTAACAGATTTTGATAATTGATTAACAGTGTATTTTTAACTGATAATCGATTAACAAACTTTTGATAATCGATTATCTGAACTTTTACTTCTTTTTCACTCGAGTGAAATTTATGCAGCTTTCGTATTACTCGAGTAACACTCATTTCACTCGAGTAACTTGATCAGATATGGTTTTTTAAATACGTTTTTCACTTCTCAAAAGCCATTCTAAGTGCTCCAACTTTTGGGTATTCTATATAAACCTTTTCCTAATCATTTCTATCATCTAGAATAATTTTGATACACAATTTTACAAAGAATCAAAGCCACACTATTCTCTCTCACTCTTTCAAGATCAAAGCTCTCATTTTCATATTCTTTGATCAAGAACCTTGAATCTCTCATGTTGATATTTCATAGCTTTTGAAAGAGATTCATAGGATTGTTTTTGTTTTCTATTGAGTTGTAATCATTGCAAGAGGCAAACATTCTACAACAAAGGAAGCCTTGATTTTGTGAATCAAGCAAGTTTAGTTGAAAGTCTTGAAGAAGCATTTCATCAAGCATTTGGAAGGCACTTTGAAGAATCTCAAAGTACTTGGAAGTCTTGTGAGTGAAGCAAGCAAAGAAGACTTGTTGTGGGGTTATCAACAAGCAAGTAGAGGTTAGATTAGATATCAATAGGGTTACAAGGCAAGGGTGTGGTATCTCTTGTAGGCTAGCAAGAAGTAAGTCTTGTGAGGCATTTACTTGTAATTTGAGAAACTCTAATTCCTCATAGTGAAGAATCTCTCTTGGTTGAAGAGGGGACTGGAGTAGCTTTCAAGTGGATGAAAGTGAACCAGGATAAATCACTGTGTCGTATCTCTAAACTCTCTACTCTTTACAATTCAAGTCTTTAATTGTGTTCTTGATTGAAAACCTAGAAAAAGTGATTTTTCTATATTTGATTGAATTGAATCTTTATTGTGCAAAATTGATAAAGGGAAAATCATTTTCATAACTAGGTGAATCAATAAGAATATTGGTGTTGATTGTTTCCGCTTAATCTCTGATATAATATTTGTTAATTAATTGATTTTCATTGGTTTTAATCGTTTAGATTTGTTTCTTGCGAAAATCTTTCAAAGTTTCTATAACACCTATTCAACCCCCCCTTGTAGGTGTTCTCCTAGTGTTCCTAGTTATTTCACCCACCGAGTGTAGTTTTCCAACAATAGATTCACTTACAAATTTGGTCACTCAATTGGCCATCAACCAGAAGAAGTTGTCTCTGCCTGCTAGATTATGTGGCATATGCACATCCGCTGAGCACCCCACATATGCATGTCCTTCTGTGCAGCAGCAACCAACGACTGGTGCTGACCAACCTGAGGCATATGCCGCCAACATCTTCAACAGTAGAAATCAGCAGCCACAGAACTTTGATCTCTCTACCAACAGATACAACCCTGGTTGGAGGAACCATCCCAACCTGAGATGGTCTGATCAGCAGCAACCTTCACAGGTTCAATTTCAGAACAATTCTAGACCACCATATGTACCTCCTCCAGTCCAGCAACAGAGACAACAACAGGCTAATTCTGCACCACCAGCTCCTAGTACTGAGCAGCAGCCTTCATTGGAAGAGCTAATGAAACAGATGACCATGCAAAATCTCCAATTCCAACAGGAAACTAGAGCATTCATTCAAAGACAAGAGGCCTCCATTCAATCTTTGACCAATCAGATGGGACAGATGGCAACAGCAATCAGCACTATGCAATCTCAGAATTCTAACAAGTTGCCATCCCAAACAGTGATCAATCCAAACCAGAATGTGAATGCCATTAGTCTAAGGTCAGGGAAGCAGATTGTCACACCCACACCAGAATCTGACCTCAACAAAGATGATCTAGTTTCAACCAACAAGAAGAGCCAAATGGTCGAGGAGAGTGAGCACACAAGTACCAGAAAATCCCATCCAGCTCAGCCTTCCACAAGCACAACACCTGCTGCTGCCCAACAACCACCCCCCATTCCTCTTCCTTTCCCACCAAGGGGGGTGACTCAAAGCAAGAAAATGGAAGAGATTGACAAAGAGATACTTGACACATTCAGGAAGGTGGAAGTCAACATACCCCTTCTTGATGCAATCAAGCAGATTCCAAGGTATGCAAAGTTCTTGAAGGATCTATGCACACACAAACGGAAGCTCAAGGGCAATGAGAGGATCAACATGGGAATAAATGTCTCTGCTCTTATAGGTAAACCCGTCCCTCATATTCCTTGAAAAGTGTAAGGATCCTGGAACTTTCTCTATGCCTTGTATCATAGGTAATACTAAATTTGAGAATGCTTTGCTAGATTTAGGAGCATCTATTAATGTTATGCCTATGTCTGTTTTCAAGTCTCTTTCACTTGGACCTCTTCAACCTACGGGTGTGGTTATTCACTTGGCAAATAGATCTACTGCCTACCCCGCAGGTTTGATAGAGGATGTCCTGGTTCGGGTTGAAGAACTTATCTTTCCTGCTGATTTTTATATTCTTGATATGGAAGAGGACACCTCTCGTAGTGCTGTCCCTATCATATTAGGGAGACCATTTTTGAAAACAGCCCGAACCAAGATAGATGTGCATGCAGGTACACTTTCCATGGAATTTGATGACAGTGTGGTTCGATTCAATATTTTTGATGCTATGAAACATTTTTCTGATGACCACTCTATTTTTCATGTTGACTTGATTGATGATCTGATTGATGAGCATGTTCTAGACTTTTTGCATGATTATGATTTGCCATCTTTCACTAGCTCATTTACTTGTTCTGCATGTTCTGATTCCGAAATGTGCACTGCATGCATTGAAATTGACCAGTTTTTAAATTCTGCTACTGCATCTGTTGATTCATATGATATAGATTCAGATCATGCTAACCCTAACCCCATTTCTGTTATGCATGAGTGTAATCCATTTGTTCAGGTGCAGGCGGCAGAATCCAATTCTACTGCTCCTTTAGTTCCATCTGTGATGCAGGCACCTTTATTGGACCTGAAGCCCCTTCCTCCTCATCTCAAATATGCTTACTTGGAGGCTGAGCAGAAACTTCCAGTGATCATCTCTACCTCCCTTTCTGTTGCTCAAGAGAAGCAACTGCTGGATGTGATTAGAGCAAACAAAAAGGCAATAGGATGGACTTTGGCAGACATACCTGGTATTAGCCCCTCCATGTGCATGCATCAGATTTTATTGGAGGATGGGGCTAAACCAGTGAGACAAACCTAGAGACGGTTGAAACCCCAGATTCTTGATGTGGTGAAGAAAGAGGTCACCAAGCTGCTGCAAGCTGGCATTATCTACCCCATTTCAGACAGCACTTGGGTAAGCCCGGTTCAAGTAGTTCCCAAGAAGTCTGGGGTGACAGTTGTCAAAAATGAGAAGGATGAGCTGATTCCCACTAGAGTGCAGAACAGTTGGAGAGTCTGCATTGATTATAGGAAGCTCAACCAGGCGACCCGCAAGGATCACTTTCCTCTTCCCTTCATTGATTAGATGTTGGAGCGCCTGGCAGGTAAATCTCACTATTGCTTCTTAGATGGTTTCTCTGGTTATTTCCAAATCTGTATTGCACCAGAGGACCAACATAAGACTACATTTACCTGTCCTTTTGGTACATTTGCTTATAGGACGATGCCTTTTGGCCTATGCAATGCTCCTGGCACTTTTCAAAGATGCATGATGAGTATTTTTAATGACTTACTTGAGCATTGCATAGAGGTCTTCATGGATGATTTTAGTGTATATGGTTCCTCTTTTGATGCATGTCTTGATAGTTTGTCTAAGGTGCTTAATAGGTGCATTGAGACTAACCTTGTCTTGAATTTTGAAAAATGTCATTTTATGGTAGAACAAGGCATAGTCTTAGGGCACATTATTTCGCATAAGGGCATAGAGGTTGACCCTGCTAAGCTGCATGTAATATCACATTTGCCTTACCCCTCTTGCATGCGAGAGGTGCGTTCTTTTCTTGGCCATGCAGGTTTCTATCGCAGGTTTATTCAGAACTTTAGCTCAATTTGCAGAAAGGAGTTCTTGGTTGGTCAAAAAGTGTTGCTCTACAACTCTAGGCTTGGACTCATGAGTGGAAAGCTCCGCTCTAAATGGATTGGACCGTTTGTAGTCACCCAGGTGTTTCCTTATGGCACTGTGGAGATCAAGAGTGAGTCCACAGACAAGAGCTTCAAAGTCAATGGCCACCGACTCAAGCCTTTCCTAACCTCCCCTTCTTTGGATGATGCACCTGTGGAGGAAGCCTCATTGGTCGACCCCATTTTTGACCCACCATGATTTAGGGAGTCTTCTTTTCTCCTTCTTTACTACTTTTATTCCACTTGTCTATATCTATCTGATTCTGCTATTTGTTTTCCATTGAGGACAATGTGTGATTTAAGTGTGGGGGGAGCGTAGTTTAGGTTGCATATTTTTGCTTTGATTTTTTAGGTTTTGCTAAGTTTTGGGCATTTTCTTGCATGTTTTTGCTTCAATTTAGTAGAGTCTTGGTATCTTGTGTCTGAATTCATGCATTTCTGTGTGTAAAGTTGCTTTTGATAATTAAGAGGTGGTAACACTGTGATAGAATTGTCCCTTTTGTGAGGATTTGAGCCTTAATTGTGGGTGGATTGCTATATATGCCACCTAATTTTTCTTTCATGTGTGATTGCACTCTGGATTACTTGCACTCTAGAACTTGACTTGACTCTTGTTGATACTTGATATTCCCATGCACATTTTGAAATGATTTAGGCATTGTTTTTTCTTGAATAAGCCACTAGCCATATGAGCCTACCTTGAATGAATTTATCCTTTGATAGCCCCTTTGAGCCTTTATATCCCTTTTCTTTGTTCTTTAGCTCATTACAAGCCTATGACTGAAAAACCATGATTGTCCTAACCTTAGGGAATGTTGGAGCTTTGGAATTGTTTTGGGAATGGGTATTAAGTAAGCGAGGGTGCTTTGTTCTTCATCTCTTGTGAGTTCTGGGTTTTGCCTCTATGGTCGGTGAAGTAATTATGGCTTTATCTCATTATGCCATTTTTATTGTTTCTTCTTTTCTTTCGTTCATGAAGTTCTGCAATGTAATGCAATTCAAAAAAAAAAAGAAAAAAAAAGAAAAAAAAGAAGAAGAAGAAGAAGAAAAAGAAAAAAAATGGAATAAAAGGTTGATTGAGGCATGGAGGTTTGGAATTAGAGGTTGTTGTTATGTTTACCATTTCATTCTAGGGTGGATTGTGCTTTTTTTTTTTACTTGTTCCCCATTGCTCCTCTATTCCCTGGGTTTTTAGCTACATTTCCCATATTTTTATCCTACCTTGTCGTTGGCCCCATTACAACCCTGAAAAGACCTTTTGATCTTAATGTGCATGTGTGTTGATTGTTGATGTTAGAGGCTTGTCAAGCCTATGGTTGTGTTTGTTTTTCATGATGTGCCTTGAGTGTAAACACTGATTAACCTTAAACACTTGAGTGTAAACACTATTGAGTGATCCTTGTGAGTTTCTATCATCTTTGTGACTACCATCTTGATGTCATTGGTTTTCTTTGCATATTTGAAATAATTGGATGATGTTCATGGATGCCTTGATTCTTTGGTCCTTATTTTCTTCATGTGCTCGATTTTGCCCATTTCTTTGCATTTCCTAGAATTCATTGTGAAGTATGTAATCTCTTAGGTTTGCATTCATTAGTTTTAGTAATCTTGTTACATGATTCACTTTGGTGCATATTGATTTTCTCAGTCCTAATTCTTAGTTTTGCCCAGGAGTGCAAAAGGATAAGTGTGGAGGTATTTGATGAGCATTTTATTTCCCATTATTCCTTGCATTATTTTACTCCTATTATTGATACTTGTTGCCTATTTGACATTGTTTAGCTTGATTTAGTGATTTAGAGTTTATTGGACTAATATTCTGAATATTGTTTAATTTGGGATTATTTAGCCTAATTAATTCTATTTCTATTTTCAGGTCATATTTGGCACAAGGGCTTTTTGGACATTTTGGGAGTGAAAATTTAATTTTGGGAGTGAAGATTTAATTTTGGAAGAGAAGATATATGATGAAGTGAAGATTGTAATCTATCTTTAGGATTAGTTGAGATTTAGTTATATCTTTTAAGATTTAGATTTTATCTATAAGATATTTTTTAGATTTAATTTAGAGATAAGCTTTCCTTAGGATTTGGGCCCATGATTTAGGCCCGTTTTGTGATTTAAAAAGCCAAATTCGTGTAAACCCTTGAGAGACCTTCCATTCACGTTTTTTACATTCTCTCTCATAGAGAAGGCTTAGTTTTGCCCTCCAAGCTTGTGGTGGCTGCTAGGGTTTCTCTCTCTTCTCTTTTCTACACGTTTTTGGTATTTTTCTTCATGGAAGGCTAAACTCTTAGGTTAAATCCCTTTGGTAATGTATCACATACTCTTGAGGTTTTGTTCTTAATGCTATTTCGTTTTTATTCACTGTTTTCATGCTTATTGATATGTTATGGTTCGATTAGTTCCATTCTATAGAGATAATCCATGTGTATGAATGCTTAATTTATGCAAACTCGTAAAAACTCCATGCTTTGGCTTTTAATGCTTAATTAGAGGTTTGGGTTTTGGGGTGAGAATTGAATTTTCGCTTAGTATTTAATTCTCACGAGTTGGACAGTGAAGAGGAAAGAAATTGATCTTTTGTGACCGATGATAGAGTTGTGAACGCGAGCCAAAGGGGTTTATCCACTTTTCCTTATCTGTTTCTTCGTTTTAATTTAATTCTATTTTGATTTCAATTATTCAATATTCAATACAAAAAACCCCCCTGTTTTCTATGCATACTATGTGTTCGACCTTTTGCTTGATAAGATATTCCTTGGGAGACGACCTAGGAGTCACTTCCTAGTACTATACTTAAACTGTTTTTATTTGTATCGGGTATGGCCTCGATCAATGATGATGTAGATTATTGGAAGAGAAGAGGAATGCTTGATGGTGCTTTAATGGGAGAGAAGAAGGAGTGCTCAATGGTCTTGGAGCTTCAAGCTTCAACCATGGCCTTCAATGGAGTTTGGGAGGGGAGGAGATGGAGCCCTAGCTCCATGGAAGAGGAAGAAGATGAGGGAGAGAGAGGAGGGTTCGAATGAGGGGGAAGAGGGGTGTTTGGAGGGTTAAAATGGGTTTTGGGGTGGGGAAAAGTCGGAAATGCCCTTAAAAACACGTTCTCAGTGTTGCAGATCGCAGAATTTTCGCTTAAGCGAGGCATTTTCGCTTAAGTGAAATGCCTTCAGTGATGTCATGTTACCTATTTCGCTTAAGTGAAATCTACTTGCTTAAGCGAGCTCTTTAGGTGTTGAAACTGTGACATTTTCGCTTAAGCGAAATAATTTTCGCTTAAGCGAAATGCACAGGTACTGCTACTTCATTTTTCTATTTTTCAGTTATTTTCTCCCAACTTCAAACAGCCGTAACTTCTTCGTTCACCGTCGGATCTTTCTCAAATTTGACGAGCAACTTCCTAAAAATTATACCTTCATATCCAACGGTGGAAATTTTGTTTTGAGTCCTAAATCTTTTATTTTGATTTTCTAACCTACGTAATGTTTTAGTACCGAATTATCTATTTTTCTGGCCTGTTCCTAATTCCAATTTAATGCTCCTTTCTTTTCCTAAACCAATATTATTATTGTTAATCTTTTCTAATGCTTGAACACTTCTTTTAATGTCTAATTATGGTTTTATTATTATTATTTCAATCATCCCAACTATTATTAATTTATTTGCACTTAGGTTTTGTAGGGTCTGCCGACCTTATAACGACTAAGTCTTACTTAAGGGATTCTTCAAGGACCCTTCCCTCGGTTTACTCAGCACAAACGTTCCTCGCTCGGACTTGTTGGCTCCGAGCGCGCTAAAGGACCAGGCTCGGACTTGATGGGGCCGAGCCTCACAAACGGTCTTCAACCCATCGGCTCGGGACTCTAGGGCCAAGACATAACGTCGGCTGGTAGATAGACTCAGTCTTTACCAAGGCTTCCTATCCCTTCCGCAAATCTCTCCTAGATTCTCGCTAACAGCCTAGACATGAGATCTTGAGCTGATCTTATCCAGATTCTAAGAGCATAAACTTCCGATATTATCTCATAGAATCCTAGCTCAGCTCAACCCTGATACAAGGCCCATACGGCCCATATCAGCCTCCTCCAAACCCTATAAATAGCTCATAACAGCTAGGGTTTCAGGTACGTACTCTCATCCCTAAGTTGACACTCTTCACACACTTGTTGACTGGGGAGACCCTGCTTTTCCCAACTGGAACTGCAGAAACACCATAAAGTCACATATTAACACTTGATCCTCTCTTGGGCTCCTGGTTCCATAATCTTGAGCACTTAGAGGGTTAAGGACATAGTGTTCTAGGACACTACAGGTTTAAAATTTGGGATGTTACATTTCTCCCCTACTTATTTGAATTTCGTCCCCGAAATTCCATCGAGTAATCTAGGGAGATAACAAACCCTTGAGAATTAATGTACCGCAACCTCGCATCTCTTCGTCATTTACTCCCCTACTCGGAATTCGTCCAAGAGACTTAATGGCCACAACTCCTTCTCGTTTCCTAGAATATTCACTCCCCTTGATCAGACTCCTGTTTATTCTTCTAAGTGCGCAACCCAAGGTTTTTGGTCATTCGGGCCACAATATAGAGTCCTGAGACTCTAAGAATGGCATTGTTGTCAGGTTGCAGTTCTCCTAATCACAACACTTGAAGAATTCCTAGCACTTCATTTCCTTGCCTGAATTTAGCAAAAGTCACTCCGACATTCTACTTGACTTCATCCTAATCCTATTTCATTGTCGCTTCAGCTTACTCGCTTCCTAGCTCCGCTTTGTCCCGAAAAAATTAAGATTGGTTTCTACTTGGGAATAGGGGTCAAGGTCTAATTCTACTTCTCAGTTCCGGGTTTGTTTGGATTTATCCTAACTTGTTCGAGGTTGGTTCTCCACAAGTTCCTAGTGACCTTCTTAGCGGTTTACGTAAGGTTTTTAACAATAATGGTCTTGGGCAACCATTGATGAGGATAACATTGTTAAAAGTTGAGTTGATGTCCGACATAATGTCATCATCACTTTGAGAGATATTGGTGGCCTGTGCAAGTCTGTTATGCCTTTCCAAAGTGTGGGAAGAGATAACAGCGGATGTTCGACATCTCATCCGTTTTTGGTCTTGATGTTTCTGTGGGTACACTAAGGTAGTTTGCGTTCTAGTTCTGCTCGGCTGTCGTTCTCATTCTTTACCATCACTCGGATGGGTTTCGGGTAGGGTTATAAGGTTCTCCCCTACTTAGTATCAACATACCTACGTAGATCAATACCAAGGGGTAACTGAACAAATGTTAAGAATTAGTGGTTCTACTTTTCGATTAGGTGACGGGTTCGGACAACAAGATTGGATGAACTACTTGTTGGGTTTTCTAAGATATGGCGGTTTCACATACTTACATCTCTCTGTGTTCCTATACTAGAGAGGTTTGTCATGGGTAGATTTGTCACACGATCGATTGTCACGAATTTCCACAAGATTTCTAGTGAGTTTGAACTCGATTTGACCTTCTTCAGGTCGGAATTCCTATGCCAATGGTTCTAATCAGATTTGAGAGATTGCAATGATATGTCCGCCAATAAATGCAAGGACCGGGGTAGCTAGTCCCACTCCTTCATCTAGCAACGGCACATCATCACGTTCTTCAGTCCCAATCTCACCTTTATCAACTGTACATCACTGCGTCATGAAATGATAGCATTATCTTTTAACAGATGCAAGAGAAAGGATGACTAATCCTGACCTTACACTCTATTAGAGGACAACACTATCCCAAGGTTCTTAGTTAGGTCTCTTGTCACGGTCTTATAACTAAGTAAGGTTTTTCCTACGTATTCCATTAGATGGTACTTAAGATTAGATTGAAGGTGAGTATTTCTTAGGATTCATCATGTTTGGAATTACAGGATTAGGAATTTAAAATTCCAAGAGAATTGATTTAGGATGCCTTACACTGAGACTTAATAGAAATGAAGGCTTTAAACACTTAGAGTATCTCTCTAAAGTTCAGGATTAAGTCGAAAGCAGGGAATTCTTAGATATTGTAATTATTCAGTGATATAGGTTTAGGAATTACGATTCTAGATAATTCGGATTAAGATGTTCCCGCTAACAATAAGTAGAGATGTAGATCGAAAGCACTTAAAATGTTTGTCTAAGTTTTTTTTTTTTTTGAATTGTCTCGTACCTTTTGTTGGTTTGGCCCTGATCTCCTTAAGTAGCTGTACCGCAGACTTTAAGGGTGTGGACCAGGAAACTGGTATTGTCGGAATGTAAGGTTGAGACGTCCAGGACGAAGTCCTGTGTCATTGAGTAATCCCTCTGGGGCTGTGTCTGGTATGATTGCTGACACACCATGAAAGATGTGACGAGACTCGCCACCGAATATTAACACATCACCCGACCCCAAGATAATTCTTTCTGCTCTCCTTGGATCTCTCTGGTCTCCATAGAGAAACTCAGCCGAGTCACCAATGCAGAATGATACTACTAGTATCCCTCTTTGCAGGCTTCCAACACTTTCGTCACGGTCCTGATGAAGACCAAGCTTTCCTTTTTCTTAATAGAAATTGACAATACAGACATCAGGGGACATGGAAGGGAGTATGTCCTCCACTTCACTTACACCGCATTCCTTCTCAATCAAAGATTGTGCTTCTTGCATCGCTCCCATAACCAGCTGAATGAACTGATCAGGAATATTGGGTGGTTCATTTCCATCAATTACCCTTGTGTGTCCATATACTCGGGTTTGAGGATTCCAATTTAAGCCGAGGCACATCATTTTCAGTCGGAGTCTGGCTCCACTTGTAAAGCCTGGTTGATAAAAACCTCCAGGACCTAAGCCCATCTCACGACAATCCTTCACTACGCCCACCTGTTCTTCATGAGTCAAGTGTTGTTTCAGAAGCACCATTCCCGGTCTCAACATTATACTCTTCTTCTCACCAACTTGTACCCCCACGTGTTGCTCCTTGTCTTCAATAGTCGATCTAAGCTTAACCATTGCAGAAGTTTGCCCTTCTTGAAAACAGATGTCATACGGCTCGGATTTCAAAGATTCAGCTGGGGAATTGATCTTACGATCAGTAGCCGAACTGCTAGCAGGGGAATCGAAAAACTGATTCTTCATGTTGCTACAGTGTGGCAACAAAGGATTCTATTGATGCAGACACATACATAATTTAGTACATAACTACATAGGGTTTTATAACTATAAACCTAAGTAACTACTATAGGACTTGACACTACTTTTTGGTTACTCTCTTGGTGAGATAACCATTGGAGTAACTCGCGACTCCGAGGCCGAGGACAACTGCTCTGATACCATAAATGTAACAACCTATTTTATTTTACTCATTTTGAAAATATGGATTTGAAAATTTCTTTTTAATTGAAATACTTAGTATAATTTTTACGGAAAAACGGACAGAGTTTCCTCTGTTTTATGGACATTCCCAAAAATTTAGTTTTCACTGATTACCTGTCCAGATATCCAGAATAGTAAATATAACATATTTGTTTTAATTCCTACGGTATCCGATAAAATACTAAACACGGATACCCAACTTCTCAAATTCTAAATTAATATCTCCGGGCCACCGACATTACGCATTATATTTAAAATTACATAATTTCATAATTATTTGAAAATACATAAATTACATAAAATGGCCCGGGTCGACACAAAATTAAAATGGGACACTCACACTTCCCGTGGGGAAGTGTGCTCCTGCTCGGCCCAACTCTCAGCTAAGCTCCTGACCTGCACCTGTACCTGTGTTGGTTGTAAGGGTGAGAATTGCACTAACTGATAAAGCATAGAACATAACCCAAGTCAAGCACATTTAGCAAATAATCAAATATTACGAAGATAAATACACCCAATCACCTATTCACTACAAACACATCCATCTCCAATTCTTTGTGCCTTCCAACCAATATTCACAGTTACTCTATTTAATCACTGTCCTATTCACATTTTCGTCCTACGCCCATGCTTCATCCAATTCTAATCCTTTCCTTTATCCACTTTCATATCCTCTCTCCTTTTATCTCCTTACCTATTCTACCTATTCTATTCATTCTATTCGCACTTCCTTTACTCCCTTGCCTTCCTCTTATCTCTTTACATTTCACTTAATCTTTTACTATTTTCCCTTTATCTTTTATTACTTTCTTTTATCTTTTATTACTTTCCTTTATCTTTTATTACTTTCTTTTATCCTTTATCGTGTCGTGGGGCTCCCGCCACTGCGTTCCCCGTCTGCCGAGGACGTCTTACCGATGCGTACGAATCCCCAAAGGCCGCACGTCTTACTCAACTCATGCGTGCGGGTTCCATCTACCACACGTTTTCTAGGGTCCAGTACCCACAGACACCGGTTTCTATCATGGGCCACAGGGTCACCACAACCAACCTGTGCCGATCGTCACCACTGGTCGCAGAGTCACCACGACCCATATGCGCCAGGACACAGGGTCCCCACAACCCACCTGTGTCAGCCACAGGGTCACCACAACCCACCTGTGACGGTGTGTTCTACTTGGCCGCAGAGTCACCACAACCCACCTGCACCAGCCACAGGGTCACCACAACCAACCTGTGACAGTGTGTTTTTTTTAATTGGCCGCAGGGTCACCACAACCACTTGTGCCAGCCACAGGGTCACCACAACCAACCTGTGTTGAGCCACAGGGTCTTATGACCAACCTGCGCTCGAATTCTCTTTTATTAAACCACAGGGTCTTATGACCAACCTGTGACATTTCCTGTCTTTCCTTCTTTACCCTTTTTAATTCAATTACATTGTAATGGTTCATTTTATTCTAATTCTCTCACCGTACTCTCTTTAATTTATTTCTTTTCTTTCCTTCTAAATCACTTTATTTCTAAAAATAGAATTCTCACTAGATTTCCTCAATTCTCACTCCTTTGTTAATATTAATACTAACTCTAAACCAAACTCACATCCCCATCAATTCATGCACCAACATTCACATATCAACATTTAAAAACATAATTATTAACATTTAAACATTTAATCAACAATTAACATTTAACATTTTTCAGTTAGCAATTAACTCATATAAGCATGCCAAGTCATAAAAGTAAATTCTAAGTTCCCTAATCACACATAATCAAATAATCTCAGGCATGACTACATAGTACCAGTTACACAACCACCGTGCGGCAATAAACCCCTTACCTTATATATAATTAAGGAAGACTAAACCTTAAGAGAGCTTTGAGCCCTAACGTAGGAGAGGTGTCGGTATCCACTAATCCACGAAGCAGAGCAAGCTTGATGAGTTCCCTCTTAGAGTGTGGGAGGCTCCAAATTACTCTTGTAAGATTGGGGCAAGGAACAATAACAACAACAATAATGAATAAGGGTTATGAGAATACCCAAATCAAAAGGAAATGGAAAGATTGAAAAGGAAAGAGAGAGGCTTGATCAACTTACCCCAAAGACTTGAAGGAGAGAAATGGAGAGTGAGAGTTGATGATGATGATGTAGATTATTGGAAGAGAAAGAGGAATGCTTGATGGTGCTTTAATGGGAGAGAAGAAGGAGTGCTCAATGGTCTTGGAGCTTCAAGCTTCAACCATGGCCTTCAATGGAGTTTGGGAGGGGAGGAGATGGAGCCCTAGCTCCATGGAAGAGGAAGAAGATGAGGGAGAGAGATGAGGGTTCGAATGAGGGGGAAGAGGGGTGTTTGGAGGGTTAAAATGGGTTTTGGGGTGGGGAAAAGTCGGAAATGCCCTTAAAAACACGTTCTCAGTGTTGCAGATCGCAGAATTTTCGCTTAAGCGAGGCATTTTCGCTTAAGCGAAATGCCTTCAGTGATGTCATGTTACCTATTTCGCTTAAGCGAAATCTACTCGCTTAAGCGAGCTCTTTAGGTGTTGAAACTGTGACATTTTCGCTTAAGCGAAATGCACAGGTACTGCTACTTCATTTTTCTATTTTTCAGCTATTTTCTCCCAACTTCAAACAGCCGTAACTTCTTCGTTCACCGTCGGATCTTGCTCAAATTTGACGAGCAACTTCCTAAAAATCATACCTTCATATCCAACGGTGGAAATTTTGTTTTGAGTTCTAAATCTTTTATTTTGATTTTCTAACCTACGTTATGTTTTAGTACCGAATTATCTATTTTTCTGGCCTGTTCCTAATTCCAATTTAATGCTCCTTTCTTTTCCTAAACCAATATTATTATTGTTAATCTTTTCTAATGCTTGAACACTTCTTTTAATGTCTAATTATGGTTTTATTATTATTATTTCAATCATCCCAACTATTATTAATTTATTTGCACTTAGGTTTAAAATTTGGGATGTTACATAATATGTCAGAGATAATTGTTCGCATCAGGGGGAGAAATAAATACGCACTGCACTCTTTTTCCCTTAGTCACGATTTTTTCCCGATGGGTTTTCCTGACAAGGTTTTTAATGAGGCATCATCCAATTGCGTAAGAAGAATTGTGTACTCTTTTTCCTTCGCTCATTTTTCCCATAGGATTTTTCTTAAGAAGGTTTTTTAAAGAGACATGTTCTCTTAATAGTCATCCAAGGGGGAGTGTTACGAACAATTTGTATTTATCTAATAAGTGGATGACTCTATCATAGTTTGAGTTTATCCCTGCTTTATGTTTATCTTTAGTTGAAACAAATTCATGATAGGGTTTCATCTTTTCCTATATAATAGGACTCATATGTATTGTAAACTTTTCCCCAAGAAGTGAAATACAATTTCTCCCTATTTCTCTCTTCTCCTTCAATCTCTTATGTCTTCTTATTTTCATTAATTCATAACAGTATTTTTTTAATTCTGGTATTATAAGCCATTCAACTTGGTTTATAAGATTGTATTTGATAATCAACGGTTGATTTAAGTGGTGTGATCCAGCCACTTGAGAACGAGGAAGGAAGTTTGAGATTAGTACGGTTCGATTCCCATTATGCTGGGAGAGGTATGGACGTAACATCGTACATGATTAGTTTCAAGGGTTTCATGATATTAATGGTGGTCTTGGGAACCTGAACAAAGAGTAAAGAAAAAAAAGAAGTATGTATTTGATAAAGAGTTAGGATCCGTTGGCACCATGTGTAAAACTTGGTTACTTACCCATTCACATAACTTTTTATATATTATGAAATTTTTCAATCCAACCGTTGAATGATATGTTATTATCATGACAATCATACATACCAAATTTCATTCGAAGATTCATAGGTATGTAATCTAATAATGCATATTTACTTATATTTTAAATAACATAATATCTGTTAAAATAGAATAGTCGCATCGAGTATCAAATAATTTTTATATTCTATGAAATTTTGTAGACTTATCTACTTGATAATAACATATAATTCAATAGTTGGATTAACAAATTTCATAATACATAAAAACATTATGTGAAGATGTAAGTAATCAAGTTTTACATCTGATGTCAACGGATCTAACTCATTGATAAATGCACTTGTTTCAATTTTATTTTAGGTTTAAATATTTTTTATTATAAATATAATTAATTATTATTTTAATCCTTTAAAAAAATTTAATTCTTAGTTTAGTTTATTTTTTTTAGTCTATAAAAATGATTAGTAAACCTATAAAATTAACCTAGCATACAACATAAAGAAAGTGATATGTGTCACTTATTATTAATTGGTTAATAAGTGACACATGTCAATTTTCTTTTTTATAGTGTAAATTTGTTTGTACTTTGTAGATTAATTTTATTGATTTATTTATCATAATTCTCTAATCTATACCAATGAACTTGGTTACCATATTATAGACTTTGTGATCTCTAATGTCAAAAAATTTTACGTTTGGATTCCGAGTTAAGATAATTAATACTCTCTCTATTCTTAAATATAAGTATTAGGTAATGGGTTTTGCTTGTTTCTAAATATAAGTATTTATTATATTATTTTTCAATTACATTAATTATTTATTTTTCACAAATGTTCCTATTTAGTCAACACTTTTTAAAATCTTAAGGATAATTATAAAGGTAATTTTGAAAAAGTATACCAAATATCATCATTTTTAATATCACTAATAATATTAACTAACTTTTTTAATCTCATAAAAATCCATCTAGATGCTTATATTTAGAGAGGAGAGAGTATAAGAATCAAGTATTCTAATTGAATAAAGTATTAAATTTTACTTTTATGAACATATATTTTATTATTGTAGTTGTAACGAAAAATTAAACTACAACTTATATCAACAACTTTCTATTGTGAGCACAGAAAATACAAAAAATGAGAAAATGAAAGAGAAAAGAAATTAAGCATGATGATGATTGCCTAAAGGAAGGTTTAAAGTGGGTATAAAAGTTTCAAAGAGCTCCTCCTTCCTTCATCTATGCTCCCACGGCTCTCACCTCTTCTTTCTCTCTTATCTTTTCTAATTTTCTGACTTAGTCTTAAAATGAATGAGGGAATGGGATGGGGGGTATTTATAATGGGTGTTGAGATGGGGTTCATGAACTAAAAAGTGGGGTGAAGGGAAAATCAAAAGGCTTCCTCAATACTCCTCTTCCTCCTCCCGGTTTGGCTTCATGTGATGGGGTGGAGACTTTGCAATTTTGCTTTATGTTTATGAGTGATAATATAATAAAGTTTAGGTAGGTTTAAGTAGGGTGTCATTGGAAAAAGTGAGGGATAAAAAGCAAATGCATGCATTGGTTGAGAATCTCATCTAGATAGGACCGTTAATTACATATCTCCTATAGGGTACATATAGGGTAAACTACATTTAATTAGGTTAGGTTGTATTTATTTAGGTTACCCTAAGGTCTTGTGCACTTTTTAATGGATGTCTCACAATTCAAAATTCAAAATACAAAAATACATATTGAAATCGTGTAACATAATCATGCAATAGAAAATAATATTTTTTTTCAATACAATAAATAACACTTGAAAATCATATTTAAATTTACTTAAAAATAAAAAATTATAATTTCCCCAAAATAATAAGAAATTTGTGGCAGCATAATTTAATACCAAACCTTAAAAAAAAAAAATTCTATATTTCAACACGATCGTTTTGACTGTAAATTCGCTAAATTCCGATTTACCAGTCAAAAGTTATAAATTTTCAAAGTTAAATAAATCAAAGAAATCCATAAATAACAATTTCCCCAAAACACAAAGTAAAATAATTTATCACTACAAAATAAATCCTTTAAATCACCAAAACACAAGAATCAAATATTTACTCAATTTTAAAATAATTTCCTCATTTTCACCTATTATTATAAATCAAATAATATTTTTTTCTAAATTTAAAAAGAATCAACCAATCAGAAATTTCCAAAAATGAATTTATTAAAATGGGAAAAATGTGAATATTACAGGAAGTATGTGTTATACCGAAGGATTAATCTACAAATTTTTAACTTAACCATGGTTCCAAATAAAAAATTAAAAAAATAAATTAAAACAAAAACAAAATCAAAATCAAAACAAAACAAAATTAACCTAATCCTAATTGACTCATCTTCCTCACATGGAGGCCAAAAGAGATATAGTGGTAGCGGCAGCAGGGTCAAAGTTCATCTCAACTTTGATCTCATGTGGATATGTGAAAAAGGGTGACAGAGATAAACATTGAATATAGAACTCAAACAAATTTGGCATGCGTTAAGCACAACAAACTAAATATGAAATGTGCTTTGCGTTAGAACTAAATTTTGCACTGTATTAAAACTACCTATCGCTTCACTTAGGGTGTGTTTGAGAGTTTGGAAGGGAATGGAATGGAATGCAACATAATGGAAAAGAAAGGGAAAGAAAGGGAAGGAATGGAATGAGAATCACATCTCCATTGTTTGGATGTTTAAGTTAAAAAGAGATGGAAATAGTCTAGGTTTCCATTCCATTGTTTAACCCCCCAAATTGGGAGGGAAAGAATTTGGGGATTTGGAGGGTAACATAGGGGAATGATTCCCTTTCCATTCCTTTGTTTCTAAATCTCCCAAACAATGAAATATTAAGTTTTCCCCCTTCCATCCCCCTGGCTCCCTCCCATCCAAACGAAGTCTTAGGCAAAGTCGGTTCTAAATTCATATTGAACCGTGCCTATGACATTGCATTTTAATTCTCATACACATAGAAACCAGAAACCTCGATGAAGATGAAGATGAATTTATTTTTTTTATAATTAAAAATAAAAAATTTAATTTAATTGTAATCATGATTGAGTTAAACTTTTAAAATTTGTAAAAAATACCTTATTATATGACACATAAGCAGACAAATAAATAAACAACTAAGCGCTTATTGTACAAAAAAAAATCCTACATGTCACTTTGTAATTGGTAGAATTAAAGATAACATTGATGTATTTTAAAACAAAAATGACACTAAAGCAATTCTCAAATTTTTTCGCTTGAGCCATCCAATTTTAAAAAACTTTGCTTAAAGCTCTAGTAAATTTTAGACAAAATTGTTTTTATTTTCTTTAAGTTAGTTATTCATTTGTTTTAAATTGGTCCCTCGAGTTTTTTTTTTTTTAAAATAGTTACACAAGTTTATTTTTGTTAGTTTTTTTTGTCTCTGATAATCTTCTCTGCCAAAACTTTACTTTTCTTTAAATGTTTTCCAGCATTATCATCTTCTCCGATGAAATTTCAGGTCAAACAACCATATTTTTCGACGATGAAGTTTTGTGTGTTTTTTTTTTTAATTTCTTCTTTACATATTCTCAATCAACAAATGTTCAGATTGGATTACCGATCTCATCATCATTCTTCACCACGTCCATATCTCACCACCATTCTCTATCATTATCGGAGAAGGGAGAGTGATGAAGTGGTAATATGATGAGCCAAAGGTAAAAGAGATTTGTAAGAAAAAATCGAGTTTGACGGGAAAAAAAAATGAAGTTTTGCCAAAAAAAATATTGAAAAAAAAATGCCTTAAACTAATTGTTACCATTGTTATTAGTTGACGCATAAATAATGAAAAGTATAGACAAATACATGATTTTAAGCAAGAGTTTATCAATTAGCCATTAGCAGATATTGCACAAATAATTTATGCTTTCATTGATCATTTTATGAAGTTAAATTATTGTACAAGTATTGAATCCAAATTTAATTCTCAACATAGACATGATATTATGCATACTTTAGCGTTCTCTGTTTATTATTCTTATAGCTAGAACTTATACAAATAAATCACCATCTAAATCTTATTGAGCCCGTGCGGGGTGGTCTCTTTGCTAGTGAGGTTAAATAGGCAAGCACATATGCCTACAGTAATACGGCAAATTCTTTAAAGCATATTAATAGATAACATGCATCGATGCATGTGAAAATTTTATTTTTGTTTTTTAAATTTTTTTAATAAAGATTTATTCAGAATATTTTTTAACACAAGTTCGTATACAGATTTATTAATATATGTAAATTTTGAATACAGCTTTACTCAGTACAGTTTTTTAAGAACACGGAGTAAAAGAAAATAAATCCAAATTATAAAAATCACTTCATATCGATAAAAAAGAAAACACATAAAATATTTTTTAATTGATTAAATTTTAAAAAAATCAATAAAAAAAAGAGACATGCACCGGTGTATGTTCTATTAACATGCACAGGAGCGTGTGCCGTAATAAGCATACCTTGGGCAAGCAGATTGTTGGAGAATCTCTTGGATGTAAAATTCTTGCTACATCTTATCACGCGTAAGTCAAAAAAGGACCAAGAATGAAGAAAATCAGGTCACACTCACATACCAACTTCCCCATTCCTTTTAGGACAAACATCGGTTATGCCCAATAATTTCTTGACTTCACTCTTTGCTCATCATTGGTCAATGGCCATGAAAGTGGACGGACGGCTTGGTCTTTTTCAAAGAAGTTGCCATTGCAGTAGGTAGTAACGTTAGTTACGGTCTAATCAAATTACTCGTGGTTATAGTTAATGGTTTTCATCATGCATAAATTCCGAAGATAATGACTTAGACCATCTCCACCGGTTATTTTTCATTTGTCGTTGAAAATTTATGAACAGTCCTAACTTTTTTTTCTATCGGTGTGGAAACTTCATTCTTTGTCCATAGTTATCAGCTGTCTATAAATAAGGACATATCAAAAAGGAAAAGTGTGGGGTAGTGTGGGGTAGGAAAAATATAGCTAGTGAGTGATAGTTTTTATTTATTGTAAAATATTAAGAGTGTGGCGTCGTATGTGGGTCCCAATTTTAAGGACAAAAACGAGTTTATGGGAGTGGAGCAAAAATGTGTTTGTTCTTAAAAGTGTAGGGAAGTGTGAAGAATAATAAAATAATGTGTGGAGTCCATTTAAGGACAAAATCTTTTGTCCACGAGTGGAGATGCTATTATTACATACTACCTTACGTAATTGCCAAATAATAGCATAATGGTCCTATTTTGAAATCTAGTCCATCACCATCATGGACACGGTGATAATAATACACAAAAGTGATTCTGTAGTATAAAAGTAATGATATGCACTCCTTAGTATAAAAGTATATATATATATATATATATATATATATATATATATATGAATGTATATTATATTGGCTTCCTAATTAAATGTTCATATTTTCCATTGGTCCGTTTATAAATAAAAAAGAACAGTACCAACAAATGTACAAATTATAGGGTTTTTTTTTTTTTTTTTACACCAACCGATACCGGATCTAATTTACCCAGAATCTGACTCATCCGGTCCGACCCAACTAAGCTCGCACTAAGCGATAGAGGTCTCCCAGCGGGATTGCTCCATACCCAAGGCTCGAAGGTTAAGGGAGCTACCACTTGACCAACCCCACGTTGGTATTATAGGGCATTATTTAAGTAAGTTAAAAAGTGATTAATAAATTTGTTTTGAAAAGCGATGCTTTTAATAGTTAAAAAAATGCTAGAATTTACAGTAATTTTTAAGATTAACTTACTCAAATTGTATTTCTTAAATGCCATTAAAACACTTATTAACACAACTAACTCAAATAAAAAGTTCAAAATTTTGATACTATTTTTGTTTCTTGGTTTAAGACTATTTAATAATTTTATTTATTTCAACCACCAAATTGTGTTGATTACAAAATTCCAACAAACCAATTTGTGAAATAAAAACTTTCATGATTGGTCGACTTTCATTACATTTCTAGTTTATATATACTTCATCATCAAAATGCAGTAGAAAAATCGTGGGTGTAACCCACTTAGTCATGAATTAAGTTGGTTTCGAAATTGGTAGTCTTAAATTTAAACTTTAAGTATTTTTGTATGGTAGTTATTTAAGACTGAATTTTTTAAGGGGTGCTTTCTCATATGGTAGTCCATGGTATAATTGTGTAAAGGAGAATACTAACAAATGTTTTTAAGAAAGAGTTAATTTGAATTAAGAAATGATGAGTTGTAAGGGCACCAGAAATATTTGAACTTTATCTTTTTTTTTTGGTGAACATATTTGAACTTTATCTTCCAATACAAACTTGCCCATTTTATATTATTCTTTAATAGAAAGCCCTTATTAACAAGAGAAACGTGTAAATATCTATAGACGTTAAAAAAAATAACAATAAATTAAATATTGAGTTATCTATGAGTGGGAGTCCCCTAATGAATACTATTTCAGCTTGTAATTCGAACTATTGAATTAAATAAATACTGAGGGATATATGAGTGAGAGTATCTCAAGTCCCCAAGTTTGCTTCTTGGCCTCACCATCTCAAGTCATTGTCTTTCTCAATTCTTTCTAACAAAAATTCCAATCTTATGTCAATTATTGACCCCGTCATCTGAAGTATATATAGTCTTAGTATACGGTGCTTATCTTTTGTATGTTAGTAACACATCGAATCAATCAAGTAGATGATGATAAAGTTAATAGTCCCTATTTATAATATAAAACTAGTTCTATTTGACTGGATTTGTAAGATTATGCCTAACTATTTATAAGAACAGTTTAAATCATTTGGCTAATATATTCGAATACATTGTTTTACAACACTTACAGAGTTAACTTCAATTTTCTCTTCATTTCATTCACTATTTTATTTAAGTATTTCTGTAACATGTGAATGACTGATAAACTATTTAACATGTTTCTGTGAACGCCTATCCAAACACACTTGAATTTGCATTTGCTGTGGGTTAGGAGCTCATATGTGAGTTTGAACATTTTTATTATTGTGTTTGATCAAAAGTTTATAAACATAATCTTCTATTGGTTTGGGAAGAAGCAAAAAATGTGCTGCTTTTGTATTAAAGTTTTCTCATTTGCTGTCATTCAATAACTTTGACATTTTTAATTGCAAACTTTCACCCAATTGCACACTTAATATTCCAAATCTTCATAAGCCAAGCCTATTGTCACCATTTTCTTTGCCTATAATCAGTATATGTTCAGATTATAGGTTACAAGTTCAGAAAAGAAAAGATTTGCTAGGCAGTTTCTCTTTATCAGAGACAAATTGCTACTGATCTTTTACTATGTTTCAAGAATTTCTTCATGATGAAATACATAAGGCAAAAATCACATAGTCTAAAAGTGATGCAACTCACTGCAACTTTCCTATCATAAAGAAACTTATATAAGCTTTACCATATTCATTAACTTTACATTGCTTTCTTGATACCCCTGTGTAGGTTAAAATTCTTTATATTAAAGACCATATAGTTAAATTAAGCTCCTTTGTTATGTTAACTGCCAACTATTCTATGAACTTTCTCATGTGCAACAAAATAAGCCTGTAGTGGCTGGTCCTATCAAAAAATTTGAAGCTGTTGACACTAAAGTCCTTGCAATTTGGCCTCCTACTTGTTCGACCTACTTCGATACGACTCGTGCACCAATAGTTATTTTTTAGGCTTAAACAAGCCACACCAAAAGTCATATTCCTCTGGCTGAGGTTGTTCTAGAAATAGAGATTCCAGGTTCACTTTTGGTGAAGCATGTACCTGAAACAAATATGAAAACCAAGTGCCACTACTCCCAAGTCAACATGTTCCTAAAATTAATATATTCCACTCACGTTTGGAATTTGATCAGCTGTTACTTGATTTTCAGAATGAACAACAATGGGGCTACTAGGCCCTCCTTCTTTATCATGTGTTGAGGAATGAGCACCCCCTATGTCTTTCTTCTCATCTTTCTTCATTAACTTACACAAAACAAAGCTTTTCTGCATAATGTGAAGGAATGTTCAACATTGGTTGTTACATTTGTGTCCACTATGCCTCATAAGACAAACCAACTTCATAACTATAGACCAAACAATAAACACTTCTAAAGCATGGCAATACTTGTATGAGCAATATAACTTGCATCTTAGACAAATAAAACAGCAGAAATGGTAGCCACTTAAGAAAATCAGATGAATCTTCTAGCTAAATAAACGCAATTCGAGAAGAAGAAAAATGTCCCAAAATTTGACTATAAAACACAACAAATATATTATTTGTACTACCAGATCCTTTCAACTTGACATATAACAGAGGTGAAAACCCAATTTCCCAAGGGATTAACATATATAGTAGCCTGATCCTTTCAAATGAAATTTAAACACATACACCTACCCTATTAAAGTTATATACACAGTATTAAGTTGTAACCATAAAAAATAGAAGCAATGGCAATAATCAAGTATTAACAAAGTTATTAAGCTCAAATGCTATTATTATATAAATATAAGGAAAAGTATGGTAACATTACAACCTCCTACCTTTTCATCAGGAAAAGTGAGTGAATGGAACTCGTGAATTAACCAATTTGTAGCAGAGCGACCTATGTAGAAAACAAGAGTCTTCCTGATGCCAATGATATTGTTGGTGCCGCTTCTCTTGATGCTGCAGTCTTTACACGTGATCTTCCAATAACCAGCTTGGGTTGCCCTGCTACACTTGTTACTCTTTCTGTACTTCACTCTAAGTTTATTGAAGAAATACCATTGAGGGTCTTTTGATTTCACCTTTGATAGCTCTAAAAACCATTTAAGGAAGACCATAAAATATCCATCATTTAACAACAACATCAAAGTTTACATAGGAAAAAAAGAGGGAATGTTTTTTTTTTTTGTTTGTCTGGCTAATCATTATTAAAAACAATCAAAAGATATAGTAACAACTTTATTGAAACAATTTTATAATCCTTAATGTATTAAATAAACCATCTTCTAATATCGTTTTTAACTCTTTGATCAGTGCATATTTGAGAAGGTACCTGGTAAATCCCAAGGCTCACACATCCCAAGATCAACCTCACCAATAACATCATCCACCATATAATCATGATCGAGCAACTTGTGCGATAAGGTCTTAGAGATTAAGAGAACAAGTGAACTAACGAAAGAAGTTGCAGGAGTGAAAAAAACAAAACAAAATAAGAAGAGTTAAGATTTCTGGTTTTGTGCTTTGAACTTTCTCTACCCGGGACTGAACTTATTGTTTGGACTTTTGTAAGAAACCACCTCTATAATAATAATAATAATAATAATTATAAATATAATTATAATTATAATGCCAATTCACACACTGTTGCTGCGTTAGAGATAAGAGTCTATTGGTATCGGTAACTTTTTCATGTTTGAATCGGGCTTCTATCATGCTGCTGGCTGTTTAGATGCACCTGAATAACCAGCTCTCCAAAATTTAAAGACCAACCCAAAAATATTAATATTTTTAAATTTATATAAAAATATTCTAAATTAATGGTCTTGTTATGGGGTCTTAGCCTTTCTCAAGCAGACTCCATTTTCCACTCGGCACCCGGTCGGACCCCTCAATGCCGTGATCAAGACCGGCCCCAACCAAACTAGTCTGTGCGTACACTCGGTCAGCGTTTGATCTGACCCGGACCGGACCCCTCAATGCTGTGATTAAGACTGGTCTAAGTCAAATCAGTCCGTGCGTACGTTCGGTCAGCATTCGACCCGGCCCGAGCCGGCCCGCTCTTGCCGCCTGACCTAGCCGGGCCAGACCAGATATAGAAATATCATGTTACTTCCTTGTCACATCCACCACCGCCGCCAGATCCCGCGGATCCCCTTAGCAACACGACGTCTGTCAGAACCTGCGTCCTACACTCCAGGCGTAGCCAGCCCGTAGACCGGAGACCAAGAAGCCCAAAGTCCCCTATAAATACCCCGTAACATAACAGTGGAAGCCAACAGAGTTTCCCCTCAATACTACTACTCCATCTTCCGACCCGACTCGACTCAATTCTCGACCCCCCCTCTTGATCATTCTTTTACTCTCTCTATAAAAAAAACTAATTTTCTATTATTAAATACAATTATTCTCAAAATATCTCTATAAAAAAATTGTCTTAATTAATTTTTATTTCATTTTTATTGTTGTTTTTTTGATGTACCGTTATTTTTTTAAGTTAATCCTTAATATAGGACAGATAATTCACTAAAATTGATTAATTTTGGTATGTTGTTTTGAAATTACTCTTTTGATAACTATTGAACTTAATTATTTCTCTTATATGTTTGGTGTATCTTTATAAATGAAGATTACTTTCATTTGTTATTTGCCTTTTACACATTTCACCGTATAGGAAAACAAAAAAGTATATGTGAAATCCTATTTTCAATAAAAACCATATTCTCATAAAAAAGGCAATTTTGGAAAAAAAACTTATATATAATATCAAAGTTTTTGTCTCAAAATGATCTCATATTTAAAAATAAAAAATATGAATTTAAAAAAATTAAATAAGTACGATTAATTAATTTTTTTAATAAATAAAATATTAATTTTTTTTCATAAGTAAAACAGGAGTAAGTATGATTAAGTAAAAGGAGAAGAAAAAGGTTTTCATATTTTATATTTTCTATTTGTTTTTTGGTTAACTTATATTTTCTATTTTCAATCATAGCTAACATTTAAAAAACCACATTATTTTTAACTTTTTTTTTCTTTTGCTTTCTTTTCTCTCATTTTTCTCCATTTGCATTCTGAAACAAAGCTTAGGAAAAGGAGACATCCAATCCATTTGCACGTGAATTGAACTAGCCTAGCTACGTACTACTCATACTCTATATAAGGCAATCTCTAAACCTTACACTAATCTCTTTAGTAACTCTCGAAAATTGCAAACAATTTAGCAGGAAGCTTTCTGACAGCGTCACCAAAACTCAATCTCATGTCCTCTTTGAAATTTGATTTGGATTGGATAGGAGTACTTATTTTGTGGTAAAAGAAAATTAAAAATTAAAAAAAAAATTGTAAATAGTTGGATTTATAATTATGTCATTGTACCATATTTTCATTGCAGATCTTGGATGTGAAAAAATCTATCCAAATCTCCTGTAATATTTCAATCAATCAATATCAATGCTCATCAATCAATCAAAACTAAATCCTAAAGCCTAAATCCATGGATCAATAGAAAAGATCAAATAAATAAAGAAGCAATTTTAAATTTTTGAACGCTATAGGTAATAAGTGTTTTTAATTGATCTTTAGTTTGTAACTAAAAGTTACAATGGAGAATGAAGTTTTTTCGTTTAAAAAAGTATTTGTGAAAAAAAAATATTCATGAATACATACAATGCAATATTTTGCTTTAGTGAAACAAAAGATATGCGTCATTGAAATTGTATTTGCATCGTTCTTTAAAAAAAATGTATACGATAATATATATGATGATGATTAAAAAAAAAATCACCTTTTAAAAGATACTAAAGAACTAAATAGGGTGAACTTCAAAAAGTCAATATTTAAAAAGTTAATCTAAAAGTTAAATAAAATTTAGTTACTTAAATTAATTTCAAAAGTGTAAAAATTGCTTTAGCCAATCTTTAAAATCTAACTCACATAAATTTGAATGTATAAAAAAAAGGTAGAAAATTACTAGAGAAAACTCAATCTTCATTATTAATTAATGCAGTGGTTAACAAGTCAAATTTAATAAAAAATTATTAAAACATATATCTTTTTGTATTTCTGAAAGACAGAATAACGTATTTTTATCATTGTGTTTTTCTTATTATCCCTTATAGGAAGACCCCTATGTTCTTAAAAAAAAAAATTGTTGTTCCATAATTGCCTAAGTGTATGTTTGGATAAGCGTTGGTAAAATTGATTTTGAATTTAATTGATTCTGTAAAATTGATTTCAGTTATAATTGAGTTTGTGGTAAAGTGATTTATGTTTGGATATCTTTACCTTTAAAGTGATTTTAGTAAAATATTGTTGTTTGGAAAATTTGGATCAAAATTGATTCTAGATGTGCAATTACCAAAATGGGTTTATATTTTATGTAGAAACTGTTGTAAAATAAATACTACCTCCGTCCCTAAATATAATATTCTTTTAAAATTTTTATTTTGTCCCTATTTATAAAACTCTTTACCATTTTTCAATGAGCATCAATTATTTTTTCCCACAAACACCCTTGTTTATTTAACACTTTTTGGATTCCCAATAATATTAATATATGTAATTTTGAAAATACATATCAATAATTCACATTTCCAATACAATTAACTAAATTATTCCACTTTTTTAATGAACGTGAAATCTCCTAAATGGGTCCTATATTTAGGGACAGAGGGAGTAATAACATTCACACATATTAATATAAAACAAAATAGGTTAATTAACTTTTAAAATCTAGATTTCTTTTTGCTTTTTTTCATTTTTATATATTCATTAACCAATCAAATAAGCAGAAATTAGACAAAATGTACAGTTTTTTTATAGACAAATTTTTTTACGAGAATAAAAAGAAATTAAATCACCAATTATTTACCAAATAATGTCCCTAAAGATTGAGTTCGAGACTTTCAACTTGCAAATCTAAAATATTTGATATATAACCATGTGATGTACACCCATTTATCAATGCATAACTATACTCCCTACGGTCTTGTTCATAGGGCGAATTCTAGAAGAATTCTTTAATCTTATTTATAAGTCACTTTGTATTTTCTAGGAATCATTTATTGTTGTTTTCTCTTATTTGCCCTTTGTCCATTTATATGAAATAATACATTGTGAAATTTCCAATACAAGCTAAGAGGGTAAGATTGTAATATTAAAGTATTTTTTTTGAAGTTTTAAGAAACTTATCAACCTTCCTTTGCCTATGTGGTATGGTTAAGTATGCCCTGTAAATAAGACCAGATGGAGTATATAATTGTAATTAAAAATTGTAAAAAAAAAATAATATTGTAATTAAGAAGGACATAAATGATAAAACACCAAGCTAAAAAACAAAATCGATTCAAGTCTAACGTAAAAGCAACCCAGAATCGCTTTGCCTTAAACTTGATTTTGGCTGATGAATCAATTCAACAACACAGAACCAAACAAAGGAAAAAACCAATAGAATCCCGTTCAATCAACAAAAACGTATGACATAGAACCAAACACAGCATAAAATTATATACCGACATACAAAGTTAATTTCATACCGTGGAAACAGCCACTTTACTTGAAGGACAAGGATACGTACATTTTTTCTTTCTTAATTATGTTACAGCTCTCTGATACTTTTATTATCTTTTTTTAATGTTTAGCTCCCGAAGTTACTTTTGGGTTTGTCATACATTCCTATTACCGTTTATGGACAATTTTGCTGACATATAACATCGGAATTCTAGTCAGACGCAAAAGGTTAGACACATGATGCCGCGTGGGCGAAATTTTTTTTTTTTTTAAAATTAAAAAACTAAAAAACTTAGAATTTTATTTTAAGAGACGCGTTTGTTCACCGAACTACTCCTTTTACTTTTTAGTTTTTAAAGTTAATTCCGTATCCAAAATACAAATGGCATCCTAAAAGAGATGCTTTTGTTCACTTTTCTATTTATTTTCCATAAATTTAAATATACTATCTCATGATGAGGCTCATTAGGCAGCTAGCTGCAATTTTGTGATCCAAACTAAGTATATGTTTGTTTTAGTGTTTAAACAATCAATTCAAAATGCACGTTTCCGAAAGTTATTCATGAAAGGCTTTTGCTTTAACGTAGTTTTCCACAGCATTTCCATGCACACCTAAGGCATCCTTGTCGTAGGAAGAGATAATGTTTAGTTAATAGGGGAATATGACCACTGCAGGCTTTCAGCTAATTCTTCAAACTAGCAACCTCTAGTGTAAGAACAAAGGTAGTGTTGGATGAAATCCTTAAGAGCATTGTCAAATGAAATAAAGGTCTTAACTAAAATAGTCTGGTCCTATTTATACGCCATTATTTTGTATTTTTATGAGACATTGATTGCTTTTTTTCTTGTATGTCCATTATTCATAGTAATATAAAATAATATATTTGAGAAATTTCCAATGCAAGTTAAAGAAGATAAAATTATAATATTAAAGTACATTTTTAAAGTTTTAAAAAATACTAATACCCTTCTTAATTTGTTTAATATGATTAAATATGACCTATAAATAAAACCATGATAGCGACGGGTGACTGTTCTTTTCTCAACAAAATTTGAAGCCGTTCACAGTTGGCCAGGCAAAGTTCTATTTTTGTTCTTTTCTCAACAAAATTTGAAGCCGTTCACAGATGGCCAGGCACAGTTCTATTTTTGCATATTTTGTACAACCTATTGGAACTTGGAAGGAAGATTTTTCTTTTCTTTTTTTTTTACAGCACTCCATCTAATTTTTATGTTTAATCATTTATTTACGGATAATTTATTATAAGAAATTAAGTTGAACCTCATACCGAACAATTGAATTGATAGACATAAAAGCAAATATAGGCATATACAGTTATACTGTCTACATGAAACACTGCTTTCAAGAAACATATATATATATATATATATATATATATATATATATATATATATATTACTCCTTTCCGTTCTATTTCATATGTCACTTTAACCTTTTTAACTTGTTCCAAATTATTTGTTGTTTTAGACATTCGAGATTCAACTTCAACCTTGTATTTAATATAATAAAATATGTTAAATGAGTAATAATTAATGTAGTGTAAGCCAATGAAGATATTATAATAAAATTATCTAATATTTCTCTTAAAAATTGAAGCATGATGTGAATTTTTTAAATAATTCACATGAAGCTCCTAAAACGACATGTAAATCGGAACATAAGGAGCAACAATATTCACCTTGATAGAATAGTTCACGATTCAAGAAACGAATGAAATTTATTCAGCCTTAAGCTTCACATCATAACATAGTTAAATTACCAAAGACGAAGCTCCTAAAGTGTGTTTGTATATAAAGTGTAGAGCTTATTCAGCAATGATACAATCTTAGGTATTCTCTCAGTTCCTATTTATTTGTTCTATTTCAAACAAAACACATCATTTAAAAAATTCAATCATTACTTAGATTTCCAATATATTAATTTTTTTTCACTATACCCTTTCTCTTTCTATAATCATTAATTTTTATTCACTACTTATGTAAACCAAGACTGATTGAATATAGACAAACATGGAAAATAATATTTATTACACTCTTGAAATCCACAAAAGACAAATAAAAAAACAAAAAATCTCTCCAAAAAAGAACGGATAATAAGAGACGAAGGAGTACATTGTAATTTTAAAACATAAATGACTTAAAAGAGTGGATTATGGATACACCCTCTTATATGCCAACTTCAAGTATAAGCTATATGTTTATAGGAACCTTCTCCTAATTATACGGGTCACAGGGTATGAGGATTGAAATTGCAGAATTAAGAACAATGAAGAAGATAATAATGGTGATTGGTGAATGGTGAGCAGGGGTGGAAACAGGCCAGGTTTTGGCCTTTACCAGGCTTGGCCTATATAAATTATTCGGGTCTGGCCTGCTAGCTCTAATTTAAATAAATTTTTCAAGCCTGAGCCTGACCTATAAGCCTATTAGAAAGCCTATATATTCTAAAAATTTTTAATAGGCCAATAAGCCTAATATTAAATAGGCTAAAACTTTGGCCTGATTAACAATAAACTTTGGCCTATTTAACAATAATACTATAAACGAAATATAAACCAATGAACCAGTAATGGTCCAGGCAAAACCAATGAGAACCAAAAAAACCGGTGATCTTATGATTCAACACAACATGACTTCACAAAACATTTAATAGCTTAAAGAACATGTTGAGCTCCATGAATAAAGGATGTGGGACTTGCATTCCCAAGTCCAAGCTTTATCATAACAATTGTGTAAGTGTTCAGTTTTATAAGGAAATACACAAGTTTTTACTTTCTAATAGACAATGTGGGACTTCATAAGCATCACAACAAGAACCAACACAAGGCAATATGCAAGGCAATACCAAACGATGTGAGACTTGTCATGCTTAAAAAAAAAACGATGTGGGACTTGAACTAACGCAAGGCAATATGCAAGGCAAGGAAAAACGATGTGGGACTTGCTATGATTCACGAAAAAAACGATGTGGCACTTGAACCAAAGCAACTTGCATAGACATATTAAGTCCCACATCAGAGAAGTGGTCTTGGATGACTTGCATAGTTACATTATATTAAGTCTCCTACCTTCATACCAAACATTCTTTCTTCTTAGAGCATGCACCATGCTAAATGATGTGGGACTTGGTTATGTGAATAAATATGAATATGAATATAATAAATTTTAAATATTATAATTACAATAATAATAATAATAATAATAATAATTATTATTATTATTATATAGGCCGGCCTGTTAAGCTAAATAGGTTTTTTATATAGCCTGGGCTTGGCTTGTTTTGAATAGCCTGAGCCTGATCTGTTTGCAAAAAAGCCTGGCCTATTATTCGGCCTGTCATAGGCCCCTATCGGCCGGCCTGGCCTCTTTCCACCCCTATTGGTGAGCATAAAAATTTCATTATGACTAGAAAGATGCAGTGAGCTTGTGTCAATGTTAAATCCATGTGCACTATATACTTAACTATCTTATAATGTTGAGATTCCTTAAACAAAGCTTGCCTAGTAGAAGCACTACATGAAAAGGAATCATGGAATTGGAACCTGTGTCTAGCTCTTCGTATGCATTACCAGCATTTCCACTTATTTCAGATGATTGTTAGCTTCTGGTTTTAAAACTCTTTCTTGAACTAGTATTTTGATATTTGTCTAATCTTTTTTTTATTTAAACATAGAAAATTCCTTCTTAGCCAGCACAATACATCACATGGAGCATGTTAAAGTTAACTTTGTTTCAAATGAATCATCCACCTATTCGGTCAAGGCAAGCTTCTCCATTTTTCTACTGCAACTGCTTGGTTTTCTCACCTTTCTCTGTGTTTGAGATCTTCTTGCAGCAACTCTTCGTGATACGAAGTCGTCTGGTGTTGGATCATACTGATTTTCCAATCTCCTTAGAATGTAAGGAGAGTTAGAAATTTCACTACAATTGATCTCCAAAGGTTTATCAACATTCGAGTCACAAGAGGCTGATTTAGCCATTTTAGATACGCGGCATTCTCTTGTACTAGCAATATCCTCATCAGCTAAAATTGAATTTACAAACTCATTAACTTCATCTTCCTCTTCACTGGATTTTTTTACAGCATCTTCTTCAGTGCTAGTTTCAAATGGACAATGCATATTGTTTTCATTTCTGCAATATGCATTGAGAAATGGAGAATTTGCGGAAAATGCACCCTGTGCAATGGCCGTTGGAGATTGTTGAGTCGAGGAGAAGTCATATTCCTCTGCCTGAGGAAAGATTGATTCCGGATTCATTGCTGCAGGCAAATTATGAACTACCTGAAGCAAGTCCATAAACTAAGCATTAGTTATCAACATGTGAACATGTTCACATGGCATCAATGTTGTTATGACCCAGCTCCCAAGAGCCCAATAACCCGGGTGATCTCGTCACCACTTAACCAAAAACCTTAAGATATTAGATTTATGGGTTCATCTACTTATATGTTCCTCACTTTATCCATCACTCCTCCGTGCGTGATTTATCTTCATCACATTAGTTCCTAACAAATGTAAATTAAGAATTTACCTTGTTTTCATAGTAAGAATCAATGTGGATACTGGACTCCCCTTCATCAACTTCTTCCTCTTCTGCACCTTTTTTAGGTTTATTTTTTAGGCGACATAAAACCATATTCCTCTGCAAAATATGGAGGCTAAGCAACATTAATTTGATTCAAATCAAATATACAATTAGAAGCCTGCAACTTTCACCAGTTTCACATCAAATGAAATTGAAACACCTACCTATTAAAGTTAAATAATCAGTTAAGTTGTAAGTTGAAAGTTGTAACAAAAAAAAAATTAAGTACCAGGGTAAATTCCGAATAGAATAATGGCAATCAAGTAATTAAGTAACATTATAACCCCTTACCCTATCCTCAGGAAAAGTAAGGGCATGAAATTCATGGATGACCCAATTTGTAGGAGATCCATCCATGTTAAAAACAAGAGTCTTCTTTATGCCTATAACATTGTTGGTGCCACTTTTCTTGACTTTGTGGTTTTTACCGGTGACCTTCCAGTAACCAGTTTTGGTTGCCCTGTTACACCTGTTACTGTTTGCATACTTCCCACTAAGTTTATTGAAGAAATACCACTGAGGGTCATTTGATTTCACCTTGGATAGCCCTAAACACCATTTAAGAGAGAACCAAAAAAATAAAACATCATTTAACTAGAACATTAAAGACAGTATACAGAATAAAGGACATGTTTTTTTGTTCTTTGTCTAGCTATACATTGTTAAAAACAATCAAAAGATATAGTAACAACTTTATTGAAACAATTTTTTAATCCTTAATGTATTAAATATACCATCTTCTGATATTGTTTTTTATTCTATGATCAGTGCATACCTGGTAAGTCCCAAGGCTCAAACTTGCAAACATCAACTTCAGCAATAACATTGTGGACTAAAGAATCACGACCTAGCAACTTGTGCTTCAGGTAGTATCCCACCAGCTCTTCATCAGTAGGATGAAATCTAAATCCAACAGGCAGTGTTCCCTCCATAATAGAAGGTGTTAGTATAAAGTGCTAAATATAATTATCAAAATGGGGTTGAGAACTGAAAAAAAAAAAAAAAAGGAAGGATGAAAAGACACTGAAAGAAGGATGAGAAGAAGAAGAAGAAGATTATTGATTAAGTTGAAGCAGAGATATGAAGAGTGAAGGAAAGAAGTATGTGGTTGTGGTTTTTAGAAGTGGATTTCAGCAGCAATTTGTAATGCAACAAGAAACCATTAACCAATAATTACTTGGAAGTTGATGAGGGATAGGGGTGTCTCCTCTTTGGCTTAGCTCAGAAGTTATAGAATGAAATGTATAAAACCAAAACATATGAAGATTGACTAGTATGTGTGTTTTTATACCTTTTTCCCTTAAGAAACAATTTAAAAGAGTGTCTGTATGTCTCTTTCTTGGCTTGACCTTCCTTGAAATTTCCATTGTCTTTCCCAGAGTTTTTCTTTTTAAAAGATGGTAAGAAGTGTAGGTATGTTGAGTTTCCCCGGATTATTTAGTATGTATGTTAACTTGAGTATGAATACTCATGTTTCATGTTTCTGTAAGTTTATCAATGGATTAAATATGTCTACGGTTTTTGTAATTTGAATCTTTTTTTTTTAATGAAATTACCCTAAACTATTTTTTGGTTTGAAATATATCCCTCCATGCTATTTTCGGTCACCCGTGCTGACGAAGATGACTGAAAAATCATATCATCCAATCATTTTTTGACACGTGGATATTATTTTTTTTTAAAATAAAAAATTTGTTTTTATTTAAAATAAATAATTTATATAAAAAATTATATAAAATTAAAAAAAAAAGAATGCAGAACTGAGAAGAAGAAAGAAGAAGTCAGGAGAGGAAGGGGAATTAGTTGATGGGTTTGTTGTGATAAGGTGCACGGAATTTCTACATGCGTATTCAATCCTATTGCTTGAATAAATTCATATAGAAATGAATCCCGTTGCAGGGAATTTATATATAAATAAATAAATAAATAAAGTGAACAGAGAAGGTGCCCGAAGTGAATAGAGTAGGAGTAAACAAAGAAGGAGGAAATTTGAGAATTTATATATATAAAAGGAGTGAACATGGAACGAGAAGGGTAAAAAGAGAAGTGTGCCGTGTGAATATAGGAAAGAAGTTTTTTTTTAAGGTAATTTGAGAATTGTAAAAATTAGGTTTGATAGGAGTTAAGGAGAAAATTAAAAAAAAAGATGTTGTATAATTAAAAATAATAAATAAATATTGATTAATTAGACAATTCTTAATGATATAGTAATATTATTAATTGCTTAAACTAAAGGCTGAGTACATCAAAACCGATTAATTTTTAGGGTCTAATTAACAAGTATCCAAAGATATTAATAATGGAAAAATAATCATAAGTATACATTATTTCATATATCGAAAATACAAAAAAAATACCAACAAAGCCCAATACAGTTGGTAGATAGCTGGATTTCTTAAGCATGATGTCAGGGTTCGATCCTGCAATACTAGTGGGTATGGAAAAGACTTTGTTGGTAGAGGCAAACACCACTTTGGTGATCTCTACGCCTCGGAGGGGATTAGTTTTCAGCTGTCGAACCCTTGGTGTACACAAAAAATTACATTTTTTCATGAATTATATTATTATTATATTGAACTTCTTAGCAAGTGCATCAAGGACACTTGTTAGCATGCACTTACTAGCATTTGCCTAATTTATATTAAGAGATGTGTCCATTAATTAATGTATAGTAGTACAAGTATGAGTGAAAAAAAATGGAATTAATGAGGAGTAGATAAACAATTGAACAAAAGGTTGAAATTGAAAAAATAATAATATTATGAATTAAAATTATAAAAATAAAAAAGTTATAGAATAAAAAAAAATTAAAGGCCAAATGTTAAAAAGGAGGGAGTATATGTTGAGAATGCCCGGAAAGCTAAAAGCTAGTTTAAAAAAACAAGAAAAAAAATGTCTGTATTGGAATTTGTTACTTCCAAAAATTAAAAAGTGGGTATAATTTTAAAAAAAAAAAATCATGCTTTCAAATGTTTTTGTAATACTCTTTCTGATATTATGTTTTGGTAATACTCTGATATAAAAAAAAAAAAAAAAAGGCATACTTATCTTAATCGCAAAAATAAAACAAAAATAGCTAATTTTAGATTTTCAATATAATTATTTTTAAAATATTTTTAGAAAGTTGTTACATTATTTCATTTAGTTTTTGTTTTATTCCCCATGCAATTTTTTAAAGTAGCTTTATTTTTTTTTATCAATTTGAGAAAATTAAATACATTAAACTAACTTTCTTAATAAATGTGAATTTAGTTTTTTTTTCTAATAATATAGATTGGAGGAAGTATTGCTTAAGAATAATAAAAGAAGTAAGTTAATATTAAAAAATCAAGTTTAACATTATTAAAAATGTTAAAAGCATCTTTTTTTCATACCTCGATGCTGTGGTACAAGACTGTATTCAGTTGTCTACTGCTTTTGATTTTTTTAGTATTTCTCATGTTCGTAGGGAGCTGAACCATGCAGCTGATAGGTTAGCAAAATATGCTTTTATTCATAGGGATAGGCTTTGGTTAGATGATCCACCAAGTCTTTTACTTCCGTGGCTACCTTCTGTAATTATTGATTCTGTTATGGCTGGTTCTTAATAAAATGTCTCCCGGTTCAAAAAAAAAAAAAAGATAAAGATTTAGGACAATATCAACTAATTTGAAAGCATTATGCCACGAACAATTAGCATCATGCCCCTATAATTAGTAAATTATCAGAAAATGTAGGAAAATATTGATTATTATAAGTTTTAAATGTGTTTTATCCAAAAAGTTTTTGATATAAGAGCTAATTGAAAAAAATTAACATCCATCAAAGGAATTACTCCATGTTGATATCATAAAATGAATATTTTGGTATTTTCAAGTACGTCTTTTGCTATCATGGCGTTTGATATGGTGCCAAAAGTTTTGGCACCACTGGTGGTTCCATTGGTTTATACCGTAGATTTGGATGCTGTACATAATGGATGGTTGAGATTGGCGACTTGTTAACTGGTATACTGGTTAGTCTACATGTTGATGTATTTGTCACGGAAAAAATGAAAAATACGGGATTAAAGAAAGGGCCACCGGGCCTTTATGATGTAAACCTATGTTTTTGTAACAAACTTTACAAAATTAATATAGGCCCGTAAATTTGTTCAATTTTCTCCAAAACATAATTATCTGTAATATAGTGGAAATAAATAGCAGTTTAAATTGTTGTAAAGGTGTAAAAAAATAAGTAAAAAAATTATTTACTCAACTGATCATATTTTGTTTTGTATCCTCTGATAATATTTTTCTCTGTATAATTGAAGGAGGGAGGTAAAAATATTTTCCAAAAATTGGAAAAAAGAATTTGGTGTCCAGCGGTTAAAGTATTACCAAGTGATATATAGTTGAAATTTAAACAATAAATAATACGTCCTCCTTTCTATTTTGTCTCAATGTTTTATACGCCCTCCGTCCCTAAATAAAAGACCATTTTGTCTATTTTATTTTGTCTCTATTTATAAGACCATTTACCAATTTTCAATCAGTATTAATTACTTTTTTCCACAAATAACGTTATTTATTTAACTTTTTTTGGATTCCCAATAACATTAATAGAGATAATTTTGAAAATACATATAAAAAATTCACATTTCCAATATAATTAACTACTAACTTATTACACTTTCTTAATGGATGTGAATTCTTCCAAATGGGTCCTATAATTAGGGACGGAGAGAGCATGTATTATTTTTTTACAAAATCTAATACATAATTAATGTTATTTTTCCTAACACACCCCTATTTATTATACTCTCTTTTTCACTTCCAATATATTTGTCTCTCTCCAATAATGATTATATAGTGACATTATAGTCTAAATATACAAAATTCTAACATCATTTAAACTTTCATTCGATCATTTCGTTCACTCCTCGTTAATTATACTTTTATCATCTGTCTTATCTCTAAACCACTATACATTAATTAACAGACACACTTACTAGTAATAAAAATTAAATACTACTGTACTACAATTTTCAGTAAGGATTAAATAGGAGCATTTTGGACAAACTAAACATAATACTTATAATAATTAACACTTTCTTAATTTGTGTGCCAAAACCTACTAAAAGGTTAAACATATTGAAACAAAGGGAGTAACATATTTGTAGGGATAATGAATTCATTATCCATTATTCATGTGCATTACATTTATTTATAAGTCAATCATTATTCATTCGTGAATAATAAATAATGTGTTGATAATTTAAAAAACATTACACTTTAAATGTATACACTATTTTGTCATAAAGAAACAGGTTTTATGAATAATAATGAATCTAAGAAATACGTATAAGGTCTTATATTTATTAGATTCGTTAAAAAAAATTAAAACACATTGTTTTTTGGTATTTATCCTTGACCAATTAAAAAAAGAAAAATACTAGTCATAAAAATATTATTTAAACAAATAAAAGATGTAATTTTACCGAAAAATCTTCAAATGATAAAAATATTGTTTAAGTAAAATAAAAATAGTAAAATAAAAATATTGATCAAGATTAAAAGTAAAATAAAATAATGGTCATATCTTCAAATAAAAATATGACCATTCTTTCTTATATCCGTTAGATTTAATAGTAAAATAAAATAATGATCAAGATTAAAAGTAAAAAAAATTACAATTACACTTATGTCCTTGTTTTAAAATTCCAACTCATCCCTTCATCCCTTCATCACACCACCACAGCCACCCTCCTTCTCCTTCCTCCGGCCACCACCGTCCTTTGAAGATGGTGTCAGCGTCGTACCCCCACCACTGACACAACAACTCCGGCAAGGGCGCTATCTCCCCTCCAACTCCATCACCAACACAAATCCTTCACCTCCCCACACCTTATTTAACACCATGACCCCGATCCGGTCCCACACCTTCACCATGATAAATCACCACGCCACCTCCATCTTCTCCGGTCACGCGAAACAGAAGGAGATTGCTTCTTCCAGATCTGGCTCCTTTGTTGCATTTGCTCGACAAGGACAACTGGCAGTGATGACGGGTCGCCAACCGTGCCACCTAGCCTTGTCGTTTCTGCCATGTTGGTTTTCTTCCCCTATTACATCTTTCAATAGATGAGCAGCTTCATTGCTGATATAGGGATATGGTTGATTTGATGATGGAGTTGGAATAATAGTGTTGCATATGGTGGAGGAAGTGTGACGACCCAACTTTTATTCCAAAACTTAATATTCATTCTTAGAAAATTCGACCATTTTTTTTTTTTTTTAAAAACTAAAAGTCAGTCATCATCCATTATCGAGTCTTTGCGGAAATTATAATTATCATGAAAGAAACTATTCATATTATATTTCATAAAAAGGAAAGTACATTTCCATTACATTAAAACTATCACCACTAGGTTTAACTTAAGTACTCTAGGTCATTACATTATATTACATATCTTACAACAAAATTTATAATAACCTTGAGCAACTGGTTCGGAACTCAAAATATCAAATAGATAAGAGAAACCTGATGAGTAGCACTATCCACACTCCAACATCCCAACTCAACTCAATCATCAGTTCCCCACTGACTACCGGTTGAGTTGTCCATGAAATCATCATCAGCCACCGGGTCAGCATCCTCCACCGGATCCTCATCCTCTATCGGATCCTCCTCCTCCTCCTCCTCTTCATGTGCCGGTTCAGATGGCACATATACCGGAGTCCGAGGTCGGGCTCTAGTGGAAGGACGAGAGGGAGCAGGAACCTCCAAAATAATTCTTTCTTCAGAGGGTGATGGACTTGGTGGGAGGGTGCGTCTCGGAAAACGTCTTGGCGGTGGTGGTGGTGTTCCATGCCGAAACACAAAATTGGGCGGAATGTGCATAATGTACATCATTGGGATTCTCGTCCTACGCGGACGCATTCGGGACCATGGGTTCGGGTGACGGAAAATAACTTCCACGTCTCCCTCATAGATGGCCCAATGATCCTCGAAGTTCCACTCCCCATTAGGGAGCGGCCTCATCTCCACGCAAAACATATTCCTGGCCATGACCTACAACAAGGGATTAGGAGTGAGTCATAGCTAAACACAATAACAAATGAGCATAACAGAGGCTAGAAATAACAAGCACAAGTTTCCAGATAGCAATAATAAATGCATATGTATATGCTCAAACTGTCTTTTATAATATTTCATTTAGTTTCGTGATGCATGCCTACTCTCCATTCATGCTACGCGGTTCGGCATCCGAGTATCTCAGGCTCGGGATATTCATAATCCTATGGTTCATCAAACCGGAGCGTATTCACAACCCAGGCGTCACGATTTGATTGGGAATTTGGCCATCATAACATTTTCATGTTACGGAATCCAAATCATCACAGCATCTTCGTGCTATGGCATCACAGCTATCTCAGGGCTGCGGAATACTTCTACCTATACCAGATTCCACAATCAAAATCGGAGCATCTCCATGCATGTCAATGTCACATAATTGTTCATTGTCTTTTTCTCTTTTAATTCATATCTTTGAATATCATGCCTCCAATATAGAGACCCAAAATTCATAATCCTTCTTGCTTATAACCATCTTTTCATTTTTGCATTAACTGGTGCTTGTGCTTTCCAAAAATTCCATCAGCGGCCCAGCCACTTTGTGATGGTTTTATACAATAGGAATTTAATTACGTTGTCATTAATTTGTGCAACGACCCCATCTAGGACTCCCAAAATATCAACCAAGTGGGTAAAAACTTCCACTGGGACGTGGGAATAAAATCAACCAAATGGGTGTACGCACCTCCATTGGGACATCCTGTTCGAATATGTCAACCACTGAATAAAATTCCAGTAGGACTCATCCAGGATAAAATCAACCAATGGGATTAAATCTATAGATATTAAGAGCAGAAATTAAAATTTAAGCATATAGGAGTTTAGACGAGTTAATCTTTAATTACTTCATAAAGAAGTAAAGATTTTCTGAAAATTATTTTAAATTACTCGAGTAGTTCTTCACATACTCGAGTGTTCATGTAAAATTACTCGAGTCCTTCAAGACATACTCGAGTGTTCTTCCCATTTTCCAGAATACTCGAGTCTTTCTTCAATTACTCGAGTGTTTTAGCAGCAGCAGCACCAGTTTCTGCACTTTATAATGCCAATTCGAGTTCAGAGCCTTTCCTTTCCACTTTTATGCAAAACAGTAACTTAGATACATAAAATAAACATGTTAGAACATGTAATCAATATTGAAACAACATCAAATGCAATAAATCACAAAATCAACATAAACTTAGCAAATAACCATTTCACATATGATTTTCATTTCCTTTTGTTTTTAACTTCGAAAATTGATCCAGTGAGCATCATTAGGTCCATTTAGACATGTTTGGTTTATAAAAACTTGGGTTTATGACCTCTATGTCATATTCCCAATTCAAACTTCACCCCTTGATGAACCATATGAGGTTCCTACATTTCCAGCTTGAAATAACTCATTCTAGTATTTAGATAACTCCTCCCTTACCTTAGAGAAGCTAATCAACAAGTAAAACGACAGAGAAATCGGTTGGATCAAAAATCCAAATTCTGGACTTGGTGAAAAAGAGTTGAACAGGCTGACTTTGGCCACAGATTTCACCACGGATTTGGCATGAAAAGAATGAAACAAGTTAGTTTCAGAAACTAGGATATACTAACTTTAATCAGAAACAAGTTTGACACGAAAAGAATCCATGAATTTACCAAACGATTTCAATGAAGATGAATACTTGAGACTGAATGTTACTCTGTTTTTCTCAGTTTTGAACCTCCAACTTTGTAGGCCTAGAACCTGATCTTCAGAAGGCTATTTGAAGTGATTTCGAGTTCTAATTCAAGAATGGAATCAGAACTTCAGTTTGTGTTTAGGTTTCAAGGAAAATGAGTGAGGATTGAGAGAGAACAAAGGGATCAAAGTGAACTCTGTAAAACAGGGAAATTTCTGGTCAAATTCGGGTTTTGGAACTTCAGAGGTGTTGATGCTTCACCCAAGCATCAATTTATAGTCTAAGAGTACTTCAACTCGAAGTAAGGTTCAGCTCTATGCTTGTCACGTCAAGAAACCGCGTTTTGGTGCGAAATTAATTATAAAACCAACTTATACATTTAGCCAGACTGCTCGATTTACTCGAGTCTTTTTCTTTCTACTCGAGTATATTTCAAAAACTCAAGAACACTCGAGTCTTTTCTGACATACTCGAGTCTTTTGACTCAAAATTCAAATTTTCAAACAGATAGTGATTATACTCGAGTACCCTCTACAATACTCGAGTAAAATATCTTAATTTCAGAAAAATCATTATTTTATTCAACACATTTATTTATTTTGTTTATAAAAATACAGGACCTTACATCCTCCCCCACTTACATAGAATTTCGTCCCCGAAATTCCGATTTACAAAAATAGATGTGGATATTCATCCCTCATCTTAGACTCTAATTCCCATGTGGAGTCAGACACTCCATCTTGCCCCCAGAGAACTCGTACTAACGGAATCTCTTTCCCTCGCAGCTTCTTAATCCTTCTATCCTCTATTCTCACGGGTCCACGATCAAACGTGAGATTTTCTTTCAGCGGTATCAAATCTTGTTGCAATTGCACAATCGAAGATGGATCTTGGATAAATTTGCGAAGCTGAGAGACATGGAAAACATTGTGCAGGTTGGACAAAAATGGGGGTAGGGCGATCTGATACGCGACAGGGCCTACTCGTTTCAAAATCTGATAAGGGCCGATGAACTTAGGAGATAGCTTCCTTGGCTTCATTACCCTTCCAATTCCAGTCGTTGGCACAACCCGCAGGAATACATGATCTCCTTCTTGAAATTCGAGCTTGGATCTTCGTTGGTTGGCATAGCTCTTCTGGCGACTTTGAGCGATCTTCATCTTCTCTTGGATAGTCCTTACCTTTTCAGTCGTTTCTTGAACTAATTCAGGTCCGATGAGAGCCTTCTCCCCCACTTGGAACCAACATAGCGGGGTTCTACACTTCCTTCCATAGAGGGCTTCGTACGGGGCCATACCGATGCTTGCGTGATAACTATTATTGTAGGTGAATTCCACAAGCGGCAATAACCGATCCCACCCTTCTTGATATTCCAGAACACACGCTCGAAGCAGGTCTTCCAAGGATTGAATCGTCCTTTCCGATTGACCATCGGTTTGAGGGTGATAGGCGGAACTCATCCTCAACTGCGTTCCCAATACCTGATGTAAACTCTGCCAGAACCGGGACACGAAACGGGGATCACGATCCGATACAATACTCGAGGGAATTCCGTGCAATCTAACAATCTCCTTAATGTACAATCTTGCAAGCTTCTCCAACGGATACTGCATGTTGATGGGAATGAAATGTGCAGACTTCGTTAAGCGATCAACCACAACCCAAATTGCATCAAAGCTTTCTCTTGTTCTTGGAAAACCACTTACGAAATCCATAGCTATTCCATCCCACTTCCATTCTGGTATGCTTAAAGGTTGTAGTTCTCCTCCAGGCTTCTTATGCTCGATCTTCGCCTTTTGGCAGACAAGGCAAGACGCTACGTAAGACGCAACATCCCTCTTTAGTCCGGGCCACCAAAACATCCTCTTCAGGTCTTGATACATCTTCGTTGATCCAGGATGCATACTTATCTTGCTCTTGTGGGCTTCCTCTAATACAACTCTTCTTAATTCTTGATTTGCCGGGATGCAGATCCGATCCCGGAATCTCAAAATACCATCAGATCCTAATTGGAATTCCGGTTCCACTCCTTCCATTCCTAATCTTTTCTTCTCTAGAAGCTCCTCGTCCGCTTGTTGAAGGTTTCGAACTTGACCCTCAAACTCATTTGTGATTTGCAACATTCCTAACTTGACGCAGCTCGGCTTGAACTGAATTGCCAAATTCAAGTTGCGGAATTCTTCAATTAGCTGAGCTTCCTTTATCATCATCGTACTCATGTGCAACATCTTCCTACTGAGAGCGTCGGCTACAACATTAGCTTTGCCGGGGTGGTAATGCAATTCGAAGTCATAATCCTTCAGGAATTCCATCCACCTACGTTGCCTCATATTCAGTTCCTTTTGGTCGAAGAGATACTTCAAACTTTTATGGTCGCTGAATACTTGGAACGTATTACCATACAGGTAATGTCTCCAAATCTTCAAAGCAAAGACAATGGCAGCCAATTCCAAGTCGTGAGTAGGATAGTTCCCTTCATGCACCTTCAGCTGACGAGATGCATAAGCAACAACTTTCCCTTCTTGCATCAAGACACAACCCAAACCTTGTCGAGATGCATCACAATAAACATCGAAGCTTTTCCTAGGATCGGGCAAAGTTAACACTGGAGATGATGTTAACTTGTCCTTCAACGTCTGGAAGCTAACTTCACACTTCTCATCCCAGACAAAAGGTTGCTCTTTCCGGGTCAAACGAGTCAACGGAAGAGCCAACTTGGAAAAACCTTCGATAAACTTCCGATAATATCCAGCTAACCACAGAAAACTTCTTATTTCAGTAACCGTCTTTGGTCTTTCCCATTGCAAAACTGCTTCTACTTTGACTGGGTCCACAGCCACACCATCCTTTGAAATTATATGACCCAAGAAATTGACTTTTTCAAGCCAAAATTCACACTTGGCCAGCTTAGCATATAATTTCTTTTCCTTCAAGGTCTCCAAAATAATCTTCAAATGATTAGCGTGCTCTTTCGGATTCTTCGAATAGATGAGAATATCATCGATAAACACCACGACGAAGGAATCCAGGTAGGGTCGGAACACTCTATTCATGTAATCCATGAATATTGCTGGAGCGTTGGTCAACCCAAATGGCATCACTACATACTCGTAGTGTCCATATCGTGACCGAAAAGCAGTCTTCGGTATATCTTCCTCCTTAACTCTGATCTGATGATATCCTGACCTCAGATCAATCTTTGAAAATACCGATGCTCCACTCACTTGATCTATCAAATCGTCGATTCTTGGCAACGGATACTTGTTCTTGATGGTAACCTTGTTGAGTTGCCTACAATCAATGCACATCCTCATTGATCCATCCTTCTTCTTCACGAATAAAACCGGCGCTCCCCAAGGCGACACACTTGGTCTGATGAACTGCTTTTCTAACAAGTCCTCCACTTGCTTCTTTAATTCAGCTAATTCTGCTGGAGCCATACGATAAGGGGCGATAGAGATAGGGCCAGTACCGGGGACTAGGTCAATACTGAATTCTATCTCTCGATGCGGCGGCAAACCGGGCACTTCATCGGGAAACACTTCGGGAAACTCTCGAATAACCGGAATATCTTCGATCTTTGCTTCCTCTTTCTTTTCTTCAGCGATGGTTGAAAATAGGCACACATAACCTCCAGGTTGCTTGGCCGGCGACTTCTCACCAGGAAAGATGATCGTTCGAACCTTGCAGTCGATTACTACATGGTTGGATGCCATCCAATCCATGCCCAAAATGACATCGATATTGGACAACGGCAAACAAATCAGATTTATTCGAGAAATCTGATCTCTTATGCTAACCACACAACCGACACATGCTCTTGATGCAACAACATGAGCATTCGTGGGGGTAGACACACTCAGTTTAAACGGGGTCTCCGAGACAGACAAATTTAAACGCTTGACACATTCCTCCGAGATGAAGGAATGCGTTGCTCTGGAATCAAATAAAAAGCGACAAGGCATGCCATTGAGGAAATGGTTACCTTGCACAAGGTTGTCGGCCTGCTTTGCTTCCTCTCCAAACATCGTGAACACCTTTCCATTGACCCAAGGTTTGCTTCCTTGTCCTTGGTTGCTTTGACGCGGGGGTTGGCGGCACGCACGGGCGATGTGGCCGGTCCCTCCACAATTGAAACAGACTGGTGGCTTGTCCCTCCAGCATTCTTGACTAGGATGAGAGCGTCGACACTTGCTACAAATCTCTGCCGGAGCCGGAAGACTAACTGCTCCAGAAGGTTGTGCTCTTCCCTTTCCTTTGTGCCAATATGGGCCTCCACGATTTCCACGGTTATTCTTATGCTGATTGCGGTGGGGTCCATGGCTTCCTTGACTGACTTCCTTCTTGAAGTTGTTCTTCTCGAAAATGCGACATGCACTAATCAGGATTGGATAGTGACGAATCCTTTGCACGCTTACAGCTAGTTTGATATCTGACCTTAGCCCATTTTCAAACCGGGTGCACTTCGAGTATTCGTCAGGATGATATTGGAAGTACGGGGAGTACTTCATCAGCTCCTCAAACTTTTCAGCATACTGGTCGACAGTCATGCTGCCTTGCTTCAAGTCTAAGAATTCCATCTCCTTTTGGATCCGAACATCATCCGGGAAATACCTCTCCAAGAATTTTTCCGTGAAGACTTCCCAAGAGAGCTCGCGATGATCATACTCCAAGAACTGGCGGGTCTGCTCCCACCAAGTTGCAGCTTCCCCATTCAGCATGTAGGCCGCGAACGTGACCTTCTGAACTTCCGTGAGAGTCAACGTTCGGAAAATCTTATTCATCTCAGCTAACCAAAACTGGGCTTGCTCAGGGCAACGACCACCCGAGAAGCCAGGGGGTTTACATCTACGGAAAGAATCTAGTCCTTGAAATTCAACAGGGGTTACATTGCTGGGAGGACGGGTTTGCTGCAAGTTTTCCAGGACCGCAACCATACGGGTCAGAGCCTCAACAATGTTAGCGTTATTACGTCCAGCCATCTATCCTACAGAATCCAAAAGGGAAAACTTAATTAGATTCTGCTATTCTATATCTCAAAATGCAAACATGATTCTAGAGTATGCAATGGTTAGTGTGTAAGGCCACACTCCAAGGCCGAGAGTTGAACCTGGCTCTGATACCACTAAATGTGACGACCCAACTTTTATTCCAAAACTTAATATTCATTCTTAGAAAATTCGACCATTTTTTTTTTTTAAAAACTAAAAGTCAGTCATCATCCATTATCGAGTCTTTGCGGAAATTATAATTATCATGAAAGAAACTATTCATATTATATTTCATAAAAAGGAAAGTACATTTCCATTACATTAAAACTATCATCACTAGGTTTAACTTAAGTACTCTAGGTCATTACATTATATTACATATCTTACAACAAAATTTATAATAACCTTGAGCAACTGGTTCGGAACTCAAAATATCAAATAGATAAGAGAAACCTGATGAGTAGCACTATCCACACTCCAACATCCCAACTCAACTCAATCATCAGTTCCCCACTGACTACCGGTTGAGTTGTCCATGAAATCATCATCAGCCACCGGGTCAGCATCCTCCACCGGATCCTCATCCTCTATCGGATCCTCCTCCTCCTCCTCCTCTTCATGTGCCGGTTCAGATGGCACATATACCGGAGTCCGAGATCGGGCTCTAGTGGAAGGACGAGAGGGAGCAGGAACCTCCAAAATAATTCTTTCTTCAGAGGGTGATGGACTTGGTGGGAGGGTGCGTCTCGGAAAACGTCTTGGCGGTGGTGGTGGTGTTCCATGCCGAAACACAAAATTGGGCGGAATGTGCATAATGTACATCATTGGGATTCTCGTCCTACGCAGACGCATTCGGGACCATGGGTTCGGGTGACGGAAAATAACTTCCACGTCTCCCTCATAGATGGCCCGATGATCCTCGAAGTTCTACTCCCCATTAGGGAGCGGCCTCATCTCCACGCAAAACATATTCCTGGCCATGACCTACAACAAGGGATTAGGAGTGAGTCATAGCTAAACACAATAACAAATGAGCATAACAGAGGCTAGAAATAACAAGCACAAGTTTCCAGATAGCAATAATAAATGCATATGTATATGCTCAAACTGTCTTTTATAATATTTCATTTAGTTTCGTGATGCATGCCTACTCTCCATTCATGCTACGCGGTTCGGCATCCGAGTATCTCAGGCTCGGGATATTCATAATCCTATGGTTCATCAAACCGGAGCGTATTCACAACCCAGGCGTCACGATTTGATTGGGAATTTGGCCATCATAACATTTTCATGTTACGGAATCCAAATCATCACAGCATCTTCGTGCTATGGCATCACAGCTATCTCAGGGTTGCGGAATACTTCTACCTATACCAGATTCCACAATCAAAATCGGAGCATCTCCATGCATGTCAATGTCACATAATTGTTCATTGTCTTTTTCTCTTTTAATTCATATCTTTGAATATCATGCCTCCAATATAGAGACCCAAAATTCATAATCCTTCTTGCTTATAACCATCTTTTCATTTTTGCATTAACTGGTGCTTGTGCTTTCCAAAAATTCCATCAGCGGCCCAGCCACTTTGTGATGGTTTTATACAATAGGAATTTAATTACGTTGTCATTAATTTGTGCAACGACCCCATCTAGGACTCCCAAAATATCAACCAAGTGGGTAAAAACTTCCACTGGGACGTGGGAATAAAATCAACCAAATGGGTGTACGCACCTCCATTGGGACATCCTGTTCGAATATGTCAACCACTGAATAAAATTCCAGTAGGACTCATCCAGGATAAAATCAACCAATGGGATTAAATCTATAGATATTAAGAGCAGAAATTAAAATTTAAGCATATAGGAGTTTAGACGAGTTAATCTTTAATTACTTCATAAAGAAGTAAAGATTTTCTGAAAATTATTTTAAATTACTCGAGTAGTTCTTCACATACTCGAGTGTTCATGTAAAATTACTCGAGTCCTTCAAGACATACTCGAGTGTTCTTCCCATTTTCCAGAATACTCGAGTCTTTCTTCAATTACTCGAGTGTTTTAGCAGCAGCAGCACCAGTTTCTGCACTTTATAATGCCAATTCGAGTTCAGAGCCTTTCCTTTCCACTTTTATGCAAAACAGTAACTTAGATACATAAAATAAACATGTTAGAACATGTAATCAATATTGAAACAACATCAAATGCAATAAATCACAAAATCAACATAAACTTAGCAAATAACCATTTCACATATGATTTTCATTTCCTTTTGTTTTTAACTTCGAAAATTGATCCAGTGAGCATCATTAGGTCCATTTAGACATGTTTGGTTTATAAAAACTTGGGTTTATGACCTCTATGTCATATTCCCAATTCAAACTTCACCCCTTGATGAACCATATGAGGTTCCTACATTTCCAGCTTGAAATAACTCATTCTAGTATTTAGATAACTCCTCCCTTACCTTAGAGAAGCTAATCAACAAGTAAAACGACAGAGAAATCGGTTGGATCAAAAATCCAAATTCTGGACTTGGTGAAAAAGAGTTGAACAGGCTGACTTTGGCCACAGATTTCACCACGGATTTGGCATGAAAAGAATGAAACAAGTTAGTTTCAGAAACTAGGATATACTAACTTTAATCAGAAACAAGTTTGACACGAAAAGAATCCATGAATTTACCAAACGATTTCAATGAAGATGAATACTTGAGACTGAATGTTACTCTGTTTTTCTCAGTTTTGAACCTCCAACTTTGTAGGCCTAGAACCTGATCTTCAGAAGGCTATTTGAAGTGATTTTGAGTTCTAATTCAAGAATGGAATCGGAACTTCAGTTTGTGTTTAGGTTTCAAGGAAAATGAGTGAGGATTGAGAGAGAACAAAGGGATCAAAGTGAACTCTGTAAAACAGGGAAATTTCTGGTCAAATTCGGGTTTTGGAACTTCAGAGGTGTTGATGCTTCACCCAAGCATCAATTTATAGTCTAAGAGTACTTCAACTCGAAGTAAGGTTCAGCTCTATGCTTGTCACGTCAAGAAACCGCGTTTTGGTGCGAAATTAATTATAAAACCAACTTATACATTTAGCCAGACTGCTCGATTTACTCGAGTCTTTTTCTTTCTACTCGAGTATATTTCAAAAACTCAAGAACACTCGAGTCTTTTCTGACATACTCGAGTCTTTTGACTCAAAATTCAAATTTTCAAACAGATAGTGATTATACTCGAGTACCCTCTACAATACTCGAGTAAAATATCTTAATTTCAGAAAAATCATTATTTTATTCAACACATTTATTTATTTTGTTTATAAAAATACAGGACCTTACAGGAAGGAAGAGAGGTGGTGGAGCCGTTGGTGTGGGGCCATACGGTGAGAGTGAGGGTGAGTGATTGGAATAGTGTTGAAGATGAAGTAAGGGGTTAATTTGTCATTTTCATAGTGTTAACAAGAAGGAGCATCAAAATATAAAACTGAAATGAAGCATTAAAGAGACTGCCTTCATTGAAAGAAAAAAAAATTACCGGTAATTCCTTGCAAAATGACCCAAATATTACCTACAACAACAGGTAAATAGTATGTCTCCATCGGTGGTGCCGTATCGTTCTTTTGCTATTGAAAGTATTTAAAAAAAAAATTCCAAGTGGTGGAGTACAAGAAATATATAGCTTATTGGGTGGCACCATATTATATTTCCACAAATGATAAGGCCACAAAAATAAACTATATGTATACATGGTCTTTTGACTAATGGTATTGGGTCACCATTTGTAAGTGCACTTCAGACAGATTTGAAATCAGGCATATATTAGTCTTCTTCGACAAATAGAATGCAACTGAGGAATAGAGGAATACTTGGGACATCGGCCAAAATCTTCGACAAGCCAAGTGAAGTGCTTCGACAAGTGCAAGTAATATACCTTCGACAAGTGTTTTTTTTTTAAAACTTTTAAATAAAACATGTATCAATAAGTAGTTATTTGGTAGTTATTTATTTATTTATTTTATAAATATTTGTTGTAATAATGTAAATTTTGGTTAGAATTATGGTAACACCTTACACATCCTAAGTGCATGACACTCGCTGATTGACGGGTCATTGCAATGTTCTTTCCCATTTCAATTCAAGTATTTTTCTTTAATATTTTTTACTTTTTGCACTTTCTTTTCTTTGCATTATTTCTTTTCTTCTTTTGCAATTTTCTTTTTTAATTGAACCAAGTGATCTTTTGATCATTTGAGTTTTTTCAATCATTACCAAGTGAGTGATCAGAGTTATTTAATTATTGATTAAATTCAGTTTACTGTGAAAGTTTTGTCAAAATGCTTTAAACTTTATCATTTTTCACCGTAAACACTTCCTTCATTCCTATATATAAGATCCTTTTGGTAGATTTTAAAAAAATTGGTTAATTTAGTTAATGATATTGGAAATGTGAATATTTAATATATATTTTTAAAACTACACCTATTAATAGTATTGAGAATCTAAAAAATGTTAAATAAATAGGGGTGCGTGTGAAAAGAAATAATTAATTGTCATTGAAAATTGGTATATGATCTTACAAATAGGAACAAAATAAAAGTTTCAAAAGGGTATTAGGAGGACAGAGATAGTAGTTAATATTGTTAGTGGCATTGGAAACGAAAAATTTTGATTTACATTTTCAAAACAACCTCTATAATTATTATTGAAACCTTAAAAAATATTGAGTAAATAAAAGCGTATGTGGAAAGAAATAATTAAATGTCATCGAAAATTATTATATGGTCTTATAAATAAGACTAAAAAAATGTTTTCAAATGGATCTTTATATTAAGGACATAAGGGGTATCATTATTTACTTTCTTAAACAATACTCCCTCCGATTTAAAATATAAAGAAAAAACTAATTTCAGTTGATTATATTTAATTTTTTTTCAAATTTATAAAAATAAAATTAAAAATTAAGGTAATTTAAGAATGTAGCATTGCAAATGAAACAAAAATTAAATGAGATAACCACTTTCTAGGGATATTTAAGGAAAGTAGCATTGAGAACAAAACAAAATTTATGAAAATTAGTTAACTTTTTTCATATATTTTAAACCAAAAAAAATGTTTTTTTCTTCTTATATTTTAAATCCTAGGGAGCACTTTAAAGCATTTATTAGCATTTTCCTTTTAAAAAACACACACATATATATATTTATTGTTTTGTCCACCAAAAATCACATCCGGCACATAAAAATATAGTTTTTTTTTTCACCAGGTACCTCAAGTCACATAGATTTTATAGTATCGAAATTGAGATCTTACTTGAGCAATACATAATCGCTTACAATTTGTCCCAATTCATATTAATAAAAAATATAGAGTTAATTGTAATTTCTAATTACTTGTTTCCGTCAATGTAATTGTAGAAATTTAGGATTTGTTTGGCAAAACTATCTTTTACTTGTGAGTTATGAGCTTAACTTGTAGTTGTGAGTTATGAATTTGTAACTTTGAGGAGCTATGAAGCTAATTGGGAGCTTGTAGCTATCTACCTAACTGATTAAAATAGAGCTGTTTGACAAAATTAGCTATGCAAATAGTTGAAAGTTATTAAATAATCGAAAAGGATATGCAACATTATTTTATTTATATTTATTATTTTAATTTATTATTTTTTAATTTATTATTTATTAATAGTATAAAAAATTATTAAATTATGATTAATTAAATTATTTTTTATTAAATATATAGCTAATTACTACCTCCGTCCCTAATTATAAGGCCCTCTCGGGAGATTTCACGTCCATTAAGAAAGTTGAATAATTTAGTTAATTGTATTGTTAATGTGAACTTTTGATATGTATTTTCAAAATTAACCTTATTAATATTATTGGGAATATAAAAAGTGTTAAATAAATAGGGGTGTTTGTGGAAAAAAATAATTAATACTCATTGAAAATTGGTAAAGGGCCTTATAAATAGGGACAAAATAAAAGTGTTAAGAGGGCCTTATAATTAGGGACGGAGGGAGTAATTAATTAATGAAGTATAACAAAATTATTAAACTATAATTAATAACTAATTAATATACACATTTATTTAGAAATTAATTTGCAATTAATTGGGTTATAGTAATTAATGTAATTTTGAAAAATGTTGAAAGATATAATTGGTATATAAATTATTGAGATCTAGTTTAATTTTTTGAAAACTACTTAGTAGTTTTTTTAAAAGTTATTTTTCAAAAGTTACAAGCTCCTTTTTCAAAAGTTTTCACCGAAGTGAATTTTGTCTCAATCGTCAAATTCTTTTCTAAACCCACAATAAGAATAACGTCATGTTTAAGATATCCGATCATCAACCAACTATGTTAGACCTTAATTTTTAAAAAAAGAGGCGCATCCCAAAAACTTCCGACACAATATGTAGAAATTTAACGAATACTTCCAAACACGAGGACTTCCAAAAGGAAGTTACTCCCTCTGTCCCTTAATATAAATCACTTTTACCTAATTCACGCAGATTAAGAAAAATAATTATTACTATCAAATTTATAAAAAAAAAATATGTTGTCATTCCAAGGTTATCCCTATTTAAAACTTTAAAACTCTATTCATTTCTCTCTATATTGTAATTATTACCCTATCACCCTTATGCAATTATGAGGGGTATATTTGGAATAAACTATTTAATACTACCTAGATATTCTAAAACGACTTATAAAAAGGGACACCAATTCTACCAAAATGATGCCCTATATTAAGGGACGGATGTGACACCCTTGTTTTATATCTTGAAAATAATAAATATTTCCAGATATAGAATACTTGTTATCGAAAATTGGGTCTAGAAAATTTTTCCTTTTTAACTTATATTTGCTCAATTATAAACACGTTTAACCTTGACAAATAATTTGAATTCGGCTTAATAATACCTTAATTACAAAAACCTCTTGAGACCACGCCTTTTTAATATAATAAAACATACCCGTAGCGTTGATTAAAAACATATTAGTTGTCTCTTGAGTTTATCGGACCTGTAGAATATAAACTTATTTGCCGAATCCTTTTTTTAAACCAAAATCAGAGTATGCGGAAGTAAAAATAATACTTGTGGGGCACTGCTGAGGTAAAACATCATACATATATATATATATATACCATAAGATAGAACACCCCCCCCCCCCCCCACCAGTATCACAGTCGAGATAGCAAGTTTTTAGTGAAACATATACATAACTAGCTGCTCAAAATAAACCTCACTCTAAGACCTCTAAAAAATATATACAATATATAACAAAGTCAAAATAGAAGTCCCAGAGCAGGTCATCCATGTCCTCAGCAGCTCCTCTAATCCTCTACAACTCTATTCCTAGTCCTAGGATCCAAAATATCTATGCTATGCAAGCTCCTAGGAACCAGCAGGTTCACCTCTAGTAGAAACAGTAGGCTCGACAGGCACCTCCTCCTCGTTCTCATCCTCAATGGGATCCTCCTCGACCTCGCCCGACTGTGCAGAGACCCCACCACTGAGCCTAGGATCTGCAGAAGCAGTCCTCTCAGAGTCAGCCGGACCAAGACAAGGAGTCTCCTCAGTAACAACTCTATGTGAAGTGGGATGAGTACGAGTGGCAGATTTAAAACGAAAACTATGAAATCGACGCACTGGTCGAGCCGGGGGTGGTCCTCTATATGAGTAAAAGGATGGAACATGCATAGTATAGACTATAGGGATCCTAAACCTACGAGGTTGCACCCGAACCAAAGGGTTAGGGTGGTAGAGAGTAATCTCCACCTCCCCCTCAAAGGTGGCTCGGTGCTCCTCGTAAGTCCATATACCACTAGGGATAGGGCGTATCTCGATGCAGGCTAGGTATCTGGCCATCACCTAAACAGGGCATATGGAGTAAGTATACACATATACATAATCAATAAAGACTAAAATACAAACACAAGTATATCATGGACAGACAATAATGCAAGTACATATGAGCACACCATCAACATTATATCTCTTATAATGCAAGTGGCATGATGCATGATTTCTATCCACAACCGAGGCCTCCATCTGTTGGAAACCAACAAGCGGGCTAAGCAAATACTAGAGGGGGGGTGAATAGTATTTTGAAGCACTAATACCAAATATTTCGATTGATAATTGAAGAATGGAGCTAAGACTGAATTTTCTGGAATCAGACACAAAAGACTCGAGTCTTTTGTTAAAAACTCGAGTTTTTTCAGTGATGAACAACTCGAGTCTTTTCTGAAATACTCGAGTTTTTCCTATCAGATAGCAGAAAAACCAGAAACGAAAATTCAGCAATTTAACTCAAATCAATTCAATAATAAACAGGAACTTATCCAACAGAATAGCAAGCAATCTAAATAACTTTTAAACACAAAGATTCCTTGAACTTGCTACCTAATTGTATAAATCCTAATTGATTGAAATGACTTAAGTCTATTGAGCTAGAAAGTAGATTAAAAGCAATAAACCAACACTCAAGCAATTTTATCCTGGTTCACTCCAACAATGAGCTACATCCAGTCCTCCTAATCACTTAGGAGTTTCTACTAATAATCAAATTGTTAGAAATTACAAAGGATTGCTTGAGAATGGCCTCACTCAACCTAACCCTTTCAAGAGTGTACCAAACTCTTGATTTCTACCCCAATTTGATTCCGGTGATTGAAGAACTCTTCACAAAGCTTCCTTGAACTCCCTTCAAGAAACTCCACCGGGCTAGGAACTTCCTAGTCTTGTGCTTGAGAACCTCTCAAGACTTCCAACACCCTAAGCCACTTAGGGTTTGCTTGGGAACAATCCAAGACTTTGAATAATCAAGCTTTTTGTATGTGTATTACTAATCTCACAATGGATTAGCACAAATAAGCACAGCTCAATGTAAGAATTGAGGCCTAAAAGCTCAACTCGGAATAAAATGACAATATGAGTGAGAAGTTGAGCTTTTTGGGAATTAACACTTGAGAAGAGGAAATTAAGAAAGCTTGAATCAATGATGTGTTGTTGTCTTGTTTGTTCTTGCACAAATTCAAAGAGAAATTTTACAATAAGGTTCTGAATTCTCTCTTGGGGTTGGATGAGACTCAAATGCCCTCAATTGAGTTTTTGAGTCTCTCCAACGTTCATTTTTGCTGACTAGACAAAAATACTCGAGTCTTTTGGTAAATACTCGAGTCTTTTTGGTCGGTCACGAGTGAATTGGTGCACGAACAAGACTAACGGTCATAATTGCTGACCTGGCACAAATACTCGAGTTTTTCTATAAATACTCGAGTATATACTCGAGTCTTTATCAAAATACTCGAGTATTTTGATCAGATATGGGAAAAATTATTTTTCAATTTTATTTTTCCTCTCAAGTATTAATTTTTGGTCAATCTCAACTTAATAAACATATAAAAATTTATTCCTAGAAGAGACTAACTATTTCTACCCACTCTCAACATAAATTAGAAATTTACAATTAATATTTGATTGAGAATGATTGGGCACTTGTCTTCTTTTCTTGACTTCTTGTTGATGTTGATGTTGCAATATCTTCAAGGCATGATTTGTTAATTATTTTGTCATCATCAAAACATAATCCACATAATTAGGAGCATTGAATTCACAATCTCCCCCTTTTTGGTGATGACAAAATAATTAACACTTGATCCATTTGTTAAGCTTGATCCACTTGGAGATGCAACTCCCCCTCACTATATGATACTTTTCACCTATCTAAAAATTCAGCTTGAGCAAGATGTTATGACAATTTAATTTTAGCACCAAGCCTATGGTATTAGAGAATTTAACAATTATCAGAGTATATACCATAATTAGAGATTTTAGGTGCAACAATATCAAGACAAGACAAGTGTAATATCTCTCCCCCTTTTTGTCATACGCCAAAAAGATGTAACAATTTAGAAAAAGATCAAGGGAGGAGAGGTGCATAATCGGAAAACCCCATAACCAACTATGCAAATAAAACGGAGATATAATAACGATAAAGAGCTCCCCCTGAAGCTTTGCACAAACATCATAATGAAGACCAAATTCATTAATATAAAAACATCATAAAAGGTCCAAATCAAAGGTGCAATAATAAACCCAAAGTCTCAAAACACCAAGTTCTCAAAATACAGAAAATGTAACAAAGACCAACATGATAAAAACAGAATGAAAACTAAGATAAAATCCAAAGGTCAACATCATCAAAACATCGAAGGAGCTGGAGCATCTGGAGGAGAATAAAACCGAGAGAAAAGTTTAGAGGATGAAAAACTAGTAAGATTTGACAAAACTTTGAGGAAAATCTGAGTTTTGAGGAGAGAGATATGAGAAAACCGAGAGAGAAGAGGGTCGCAAAAACTTGAGTCTGAGAGTATATATAAACAGTTCAAAATACTCGAGTATATTCATAAATACTAGAGTTGTTCTTTAGGATATACTCGAGTTTTTGAAAATATATTCGAGTCGGTCGTGACTCAGCCCAGATTTCCCCAGAAAAGTCGAGTAAAAATTGAAAAACTCGACTTTGGTCCGAAAGTTCAATTTTCAGGAAAACGCAAAATACTCGAGTTTTTGGAAAATACTCGAGTTTGGTCTGAAAGTTCAAAAATTTGGGGGTTTCGAAAGACTCGAGTGTTTTGAAAAACACTCGAGTATTTTAATAAAGACTCGAGTGTTTTGAGAAACACTCGAGTATTTTTATCAGACCCTGATTAAAAACTTTTTCAATTTAAAACTGATTTAATTTTGAATTAAAGTACTCGAGTGTTTTTGGAAAAACTCGAGTATTTTGACAGAACAGAAAGTAAAAACTCAGTTTTAAAAGACCAAACACAAATCAAATACAAATGCTTCACTACCAACTTGGAATACAGTACAGAATCACACACAATTAACATATACAATTTCAAATATCATCAAGGACAATTTAACTAAGAATCAATAACACATTAGAGTAAGACTAATATGGTGATTTTCCAAAAATGACACATAATGCAATTAGCCTATATTAGCTTCATCTAAAATACCAAGTTCTCTCCTAATATGATAAAAGGTGTCCCTTGGTAGAGGTTTTGTAAAAATGTCAGCTAATTGATTTGTGGTACTGACAAATTCAATTGTGCAATCACCCTTTTGTACATGATCTCTTAAAAAGTGATGTCTTATTTCAATGTGTTTAGTTCTTGAGTGATACACCGGATTCTTAGTCAAATTGATTGCACTCATGTTATCGCATCTAATCGGAATATTTTCAAGTTTCAAACCAAAATCCGATAATTGTTGTTTCATCCATAACAGTTGAGCACAACAACTACCGGCTGCGATATATTCCGCTTCGGCGGTAGAAAGAGCGACACAAGCTTGCTTTTTAGAAAACCATGACACCAATGAACTTCCCAAGAAATGGCAAGTACCACTGGTGCTTTTGCGATCAAGCTTGCATCCCGCGAAGTCGGAATCCGAGTAACCAACTAAACTAAGATTGGCATCAGCAGGATACCATAAACCAGTGTTAATTGTTCCTTTTAGATACTTAAATATATGTTTAACTGCGGATAGGTGAGATTCTTTAGGATTAGCTTGAAATCTAGCACACATGCATACACTAAACATAATATCCGGTCTAGATGCAGTGAGATATAGGAGACTACCTATCATACCCCTATACTTACTAACATCAACCGGTGTACCTTGTTCATCCTTGTCTAGGTAGCATGATGTGCTCATTGGAGTGTAGGCTTCCTTGCACTTGTCCAATCCGAGTTTCTCAAGGAGCTCTTTGCAATATTTCCCTTGATGCACAAATATCCCCTCCTTGACTTGCTTTATTTGTAAGCCTAGGAAGAACTTGAGTTCTTCCATCATTGACATTTCAAATTCCTTTTTCATCAAATTTGAAAACTTTCTACAAAGAGACACGTTAGTAGCACCGAAAATGATATCATCAACATAGATTTGTACTAACAAAATGTCATCCTTGGTTTTATAAATAAATAGTGTATTATCAACCTTCCCTCTTTGAAACTTGTTTTCTAATAGAAAGGAACTCAATCGATCATACCAAGCTCTAGGAGCTTGTTTCAATCCATAGAGTGCCTTTTTCAATTTATAAACATGGTTTGGAAATTCACTATTTTCAAAACCGGGGGGTTGTTTGACATACACTTCTTCATTTATAAACCCATTCAAGAAAGCACTTTTAACATCCATTTGATATAAAGTGAATTTCATGATTGAAGCATAAGCAAGTAAAATTCGGATTGCTTCAAGACGTGCAACCGGAGCAAAGGTCTCATCATAATCGATACCTTCCTCTTGGTTGTACCCTTGAGCTACTAGTCTAGCTTTGTTTCTTATAATCAACCCGGATTCATCAAGTTTGTTTCTATAAATCCATTTAGTACCAATTATGGTATGATCATCGGGTTTAGGGACTAGATCCCAAACTTCATTTCTTTCAAATTGGTTTAATTCTTCTTGCATAGCAAGAACCCAATGATCATCCTCAATGGCCTTTTTAATTGAATCGGGTTCAATTTGAGAAACAAATGAGACATAGTGGCAAATGTTTTGAATAGACCTACGAGTAAGTACTCCCTTTGACATATCTCCTATGACTTTGTCTATAGGATGAGCCTTGACCGATTTCCAAGTTGGAGGAAGTTCTTCCCTTACTTCTCCTTCATCAACTTTTGAATTCTCTCTCTCTTTTTCTTCTTTTGAAAAGACAATGCCATCTTCACTAGCATCACATAAAACACTATCTTCTTTTGAAGACTCATTAAAAACCACATGAATTGATTCCTCAATAGTTAAAGTTCTTTTATTGAAAATTCTATAAGCTTTACTATGAGAAGAATAGCCTAAAAATATGCCTTCATCGGATTTGGAATCAAACTTGCCAATGTGTTCTTTTCCATTATTTAAAACAAAAACTTGGCATCCGAAGACATGAAAATGAGATATATTTGGCTTTCTTCCCTTGTAAAGTTCATAGGGGGTTTTATCCAAAGAGGGCCTTATCAAAATACGATTTAAAACATAACAAGCCGTATTGACGGCATCGGCCCAAAAATATTGAGGTACTTGAGAATCATTTAACATGGTTCTAGCAAGTTCCTCTAGCACCCTATTTTTCCGCTCTACCACTCCGTTTTGTTCCGGAGTTCTTGGTGCGGAGAATTGGTGCTCAATACCATTTTTAGCACAAAATCTATCAAATTTGTGGTTTTCGAATTCACCACCATGATCGGTTCGAATAATAATTACTTTTTGATTTACTTGGTTTTGCAAAAGTTTGACATGATGTTTAAAAGATTTGTAGGTCTCACTCTTAGTAGTTAAAAATAAAGTCCAAGTAAACCTAGAGAAGTCATCAACAATCACCAATGCATAATAGTTGCCACCAAAGCTTTTTACTTGTGATGGTCCAAACAAGTCCATATGAAGCATTTCTAATGGCCTTGATGTGGACATCACCATTTTTGATCCAAAGGTGTTTTTAGTTTGTTTACATTTCTTGCAAGGAGAACAAACACCTTCAATAGAAAAATTTAGCTTTGGTAAACCAACTACTAGATCTTTAGATTGTATTTTCTTCAATTGGTTTACATTAATATGAGCGGTCCTACGATGCCATAACCAAGTGTAATTTTCTTTGCTCACTAAACAAGTAGAGACCAAAGAAGTGACTTTGTTCAAATCAACTAAGTAAGTATTATTTGACCTTCTACCAACAAATTTGATTGATTCATCTTTGTCACTTTTAATGAGGCAATGGGTAGAGGTAAAAACTACATGATTGCCAATATCACATAATTGGCTTATGCTCAAGAGATTATGTTCTAATCCTTGAACATAGAGCACATTATCAATACTCAAGTTTGAAGAGTTTCCGATTTTACCAATACCAAGGATTTTGCCTTTGTTGTTGTCCCCATAAGTGACATAACCCTTTTCCTTTGGAGTAAGCTCAATGAAGTGCCGCTTATCTCCCGTCATGTGCTTCGAACATCCACTATCAAGATACCACAATTGTTTTCCCGTTCGAAGACACACCTACAAAATGAAATCACTTTTTCACTTTGGGTACCCAAACAATGTTGGGTCCCTTAGGGTTAGTGTTGGGACTTTCTCCCTTCTTAATCCACATATAAGTGCCCTTATTCATTTCAAACTTCTTAATATGGCACTCAATGTTGATATGTCCAACTTTTCCACAATAAGTACAAGTTGGTCTCTTTGATGAGTTTTTCTTAGAAAATGTTCCAACCACCTTGTACTTTTTGTCCTTTTTATGAACATATCCTAAACCGGTTTTGTTGTGATTATGTCTTTGAGAGTTCAACAACCGGTTGAGGTTTCTATCACTATGTGAGATTGTGAGTTTGTTTTTCAACTCTTTCACTTCTTTTTCAAGTTCATCACATCTCTCACATGGAGTGATAATCTCCTCATGATTTGCACAATCACTTTGATGACTAGAATTAATAAGTTCCAAGGATTCATTTTGAAGTTTCAACTCATTTATAGATTTTTGCAATTCATCAATTTCATGTTGAAACTCCAAAATTTTCTTTCCTTTTTCCTTATTAATTTTAGCAAGCCTTTTAAATTGAATTAACATTTCATTGTAGGCTTCTTGCAAATCATCATATGAAATGGAGTTTGAAGAGGAACAAGAAGAACTAGAGGTTACCTCATCATCACTTTCACTCATGCCATGATTAGCTCTTGATGAGGACTCATGATTGTTCTTGGCCATGAGACAAAGGTTTGCATTTTCATCACCGGAACTACTTGAAGATGATTCATTGCTCTTCTCCGGTGCATCCCAAACAATGTATGCACGCTTCCCTTTGGTCTCTTGGGTCTTCTTGTCATTCTTCTTCAAGAATGTGGCACATTCCATTCTTATGTGACCAACCCCACCACATTCATGACACTTAACTCCATCATTGGTACTCTTTTCTCTTTGTTTGGAGTCTTTGGTTCTCTTGAAATTGGATGAAGATCCACCTTTCTTCCCTTTGAAGAATTTGTTGAATCTTTTCACAAACATCCCAAATTCTTCTTGATTTGGTTCACCATCGGAATCTCCACTTGTAGAGCATTCTTCAACTTCTTTTGTAGCTTTGGTTGAAGCTTTGAGTGCTATGCTCTTTTTCTTTTTGTCTGATTCCTCATGCATCCCAAGTCTTGTAAGCTCCATCTCATGCTCTTGGAGTTTGCCAAACAAAGTGGCTAAGTCCATGCTATTTATGTCTCTAGATTCCTTGATGGCGGTTACCTTGGGTTGCCAACTCCTATCAAGACATCTTAGAATTTTGTTAGTAGTTTCACCATTGCGAAATACTTTTCCCAAGGAAATCAAATGATTAACAATGTGAGAGAATCGCCTTTGCAAGTCACTAATGGTTTCATTTGGCAACATGTGGAACAATTCATATTCGTGAGTTAGAGAATTCAATCTTGCATCTCTAACCTCACTTGTTCCCTCATGTGTGACTTGCAAAGTATCCCACATTTCTTTTGCCGATTTACATTGGGAAACTCTATAAAATTCATCATGGGATAAGGCCTAAAAGATGATGTTTTTAGCTTTTAAATCAAATGAAACTTTTCTCTTTTCATCATCATTCCAACTACTCCTTGGAATTTCAACAATTTCATCATTTATTTTCTTTTTGGGAATGAAAGGACCATTTTCAATTGCATCCCAAATATCCATATCAATTGCTTCAATAAAAACTTTCATGCGAGTTTTCCAATAAACATATCCTTCACCATTAAATAGTGGAGGACGGTTTATTGAAGCTCCTTCTCCACCAAAGTTATTGCTAGAGCCCATTTAGTTTCCAAAAGGATCTTTTTCGAAAAAGTTGTTACACTCGATCTTTCGACCGAGCTCTGATACCACTTGTTGGAAACCAACAAGCGGGCTAAGCAAATACTAGAGGGGGGGGTGAATAGTATTTTGAAGCACTAATACCAAATATTTCGATTGATAATTGAAGAATGGAGCTAAGACTGAATTTTCTGGAATCAGACACAAAAGACTCGAGTCTTTTGTTAAATACTCGAGTTTTTCAGTGATGAACAACTCGAGTCTTTTCTGAAATACTCGAGTTTTTCCTATCAGATAGCAGAAAAACCAGAAACGAAAATTCAGCAATTTAACTCAAATCAATTCAATAATAAACAGGAACTTATCCAACAGAATAGCAAGCAATCTAAATAACTTTTAAACACAAAGATTCCTTGAACTTGCTACCTAATTGTATAAATCCTAATTGATTGAAATGACTTAAGTCTATTGAGCTAGAAAGTAGATTAAAAGCAATAAACCAACACTCAAGCAATTTTATCCTGGTTCACTCCAACAATGAGCTACATCCAGTCCTCCTAATCACTTAGGAGTTTCTACTAATAATCAAATTGTTAGAAATTACAAAGGATTGCTTGAGAATGGCCTCACTCAACCTAACCCTTTCAAGAGTGTACCAAACTCTTGATTTCTACCCCAATTTGATTCCGGTGATTGAAGAACTCTTCACAAAGCTTCCTTGAACTCCCTTCAAAAAACTCCACCGGGCTAGGAACTTCCTAGTCTTGTGCTTGAGAACCTCTCAAGACTTCCAACACCCTAAGCCACTTAGGGTTTGCTTGGGAACAATCCAAGACTTTGAATAATCAAGCTTTTTGTATGTGTATTACTAATCTCACAATGGATTAGCACAAATAAGCACAGCTCAATGTAAGAATTGAGGCCTAAAAACTCAACTCGGAATAAAATGACAATATGAGTGAGAAGTTGAGCTTTTTGGGAATTAACACTTGAGAAGAGGAAATTAAGAAAGCTTGAATCAATGATGTGTTGTTGTCTTGTTTGTTCTTGCACAAATTCAAAGAGAAATTTTACAATAAGGTTCTGAATTCTCTCTTGGGGTTGGATGAGACTCAAATGCCCTCAATTGAGTTTTTGAGTCTCTCCAACGTTCATTTTTGCTGACTGGACAAAAATACTCGAGTCTTTTGGTAAATACTAGAGTCTTTTTGGTCGGTCACGAGTGAATTGGTGCACGAACAAGACTAACGGTCATAATTGCTGACCTGGCACAAATACTCGAGTTTTTCTATAAATACTCGAGTATATACTCGAGTCTTTATCAAAATACTCGAGTATTTTGATCAGATATGAGAAAAATTATTTTTCAATTTTATTTTTCCTCTCAAGTATTAATTTTTGGTCAATCTCAACTTAATAAACATATAAAAATTTATTCCTAGAAGAGACTAACTATTTCTACCCACTCTCAACATAAATTAGAAATTTACAATTAATATTTGATTGAGAATGATTGGGCACTTGTCTTCTTTTCTTGACTTCTTGTTGATGTTGATGTTGCAATATCTTCAAGGCATGATTTGTTAATTATTTTGTCATCATCAAAACATAATCCACATAATTAGGAGCATTGAATTCACACCATCATCTTTGATATCTGTCAATAGATATCTCAGTGTTCCCAGAACACTGGTACGTTCCCAGAACGTACTGCGGAATTGCTTTAAGTGAAACTTAGCGCTCCCAGAGCGACTATCAATTACCAAAATTGACTAAGTATATACATCACTTAACATAAAATATTGATCAATACACTCCCAGAGTTGTTATCAATATTGTTGGCCAAAACGTTCCCAGAACAGCTACCAACCAGCAATCCGCACAGTTTAGTACTCCCAGGTACAGGGTCATGTTTCCAGAACAACACTCAATCACCAACCTAATCTCCATTCTCTATGAATGAATGCACACACAATTATTAAGGTTGGTTTTTATCTTTAATTTAATTATTGTGATTTAGAAATATCTCAAACTCTCCTTTGAATGATTGATTTGAGGTATAACCTTTGACATAAAAATTCATCCTTGAATTAACTTAAAAACATGCCATTAGACTTGGATTGGGAAAAACTTAACCAATGGTATCAAACTTTTCACTTAAAAGACTTAACTTTTATTTTTCAGTTTCAGGTACTAACCGGTTACAGTTTCAGACTAACCGGTTAGAATTACAGACCTGAACCTAATAACCATTGAAATTCAGAAAAACCTTTTTCTTGAATTCTCTACCCAATCCATAAACAGAGTCTCAGCATTGATATATACCTCAAACCCAACTGATTTCATCATTCAAAAGTCTAAATCACAATCCAATTTAGCATAATTTCCACTTGAAATTATCTTTTAACATTAAGGCATTGACTCATCAATTACAATCTGAAACAAACAGTGTTCATTGACATGATTTCATATTGGTTTCAAATGAAATTAGAGTATAGACTTGAGTGCAAATGGTAAGAACACTGGGCCAATTTCAGAAACCATTTTCTTTGAAAAACTGACAGTATCTAACCGGTTACAGATTCAGAATAACCGATTAGATTCTGCAGAATTTACACTGCAGAAAGAGATTTTGCATACCATTTTCTATCATACTCAAATCTAACCAATTTCAGTCCTAAACAGAGTTCACATACCTTAATATAAACATGTTTAACCACAGAAACATATTCATTTTGCATGTATTCAATTTAGGGCGTCAAATTGCATATAACTCAACATAAACACAAATCGATATCACAAAACTCATAATAAGCATTTAGATTCTGTTTCAACCATCAAAATCACTTGCATGCATAATACCAAACCTGCTCAAAACAGAATTGAGCTGCAGATTGGCCTCCAAGCCTTTTAACATGTTCATATAATGCCCTTTTGAGTCTTTGCTGACTCAAATCCTAAAACACATAATTTTAGCCTTAATCTAGTATAAGGTAAACTTATACCATACCTTAGGATAGTGTTTGATGAGTAATAACACTGAGATTGAAGAAAAATCCACAGATTCCACAGAAATCCTTAGTTCTGCTCTTAACCACGATTTCAGCAACATGGTCCAAATACCAGGGATTTTGACATATAGATTGACCAAACAAATTAGGGAAAATAATTAGGACTTTCTCTAGGTAACATGCACTAAAGGATTGAAGCGATTTGAGGCTTAAAGGTTACCTGTACTTACCAAAATCAGAGCCTTAAACCTAGCTTCCAAAAACAAGAATAACACTGAACCAGTTTTCAAGCTTCAACTTCAGAGATTGATTTCTTCTTCCACACACACTTTTAGCTTACAAATTTTATATCAACACGAAGCTCTGGATGTAAGCTTCGTGTTCATGTATCACTCAAAGTCTCACTCCCCACACAGAAGAAGAATCAAACAGAATGAAACAAAAACCCTAGAACAGAGATTTCCCAAACCAACACTCACCAAACTCCAATTTTGATCTCAATCCAAGCTATTTATAGTGCAATTAGCTTCTCATGCAGAGCGACACGTATAATTCCACTCAAGGAAGGAAGAAATCGTGGCAAGAACATGATCCACAGCTGGATTACTCATCAAACTCCACTATCTCAGTTTCTGGGTTTTATCGACTAACCGGTTACAGGGTATTACTAACCGGTTACATCATTGTAAAATTTAAAAATTAATACTCTTAAAACCTTTCCCTCCAAGAACCTTTCTAATATTACATTTAGGTCCTAACCCAAGGACTAAAATGCAATATCTATATTTTTATATATACTTATCATATAAAAATACCTTCACCTATTTCTTATATTTCAAGGCTAATTAAATACAAAACATAAATTTGGAAAATTTATATTAATTAATAATAAAACTTTATTTATTATTAATTTCCTTATTATCCGGGAGACGAAAATTAGGGGTGTTACAACGGAGGGAGTAGTTGATTATAGCCCACCATCATATACATCACTAATAATTTTCTAAGGTGAAAGTGTGAAACCAAACACGAACTTAAAGTATCCATCATCAATTTTCTGTCAAAGATATTGTTTGATTTTCATGTGCAGGCAACAGAGTTTATTAATTTACCTTTACCCTAGAATATAAAATTTAAATAAGATGCTATATATGATTAGTCGCTTTTTAAAGCAAAATCCACTAGCTACTATAAGTAGTAATTAAGTAGCCATTGGTCTAATTAACATGACATAGACTTGTAACCGCAGCTTCTGAGAATGAAAAATACAAGTAAAAAAGCTTTTATGTCCATTTCATAGATAGCGACTTCTAATTAAGGTTCTTATTCTTACGCGGTAAATGCATGCAATGCAGCAAATGGTATTAGCACAACAAGTACAATAACGCGTCAACACATGTGCTCACCAAATCCAACAAAGCCCAATACAGCGTAAATAATTGAATTCTTTCAGCATTATCAGGGGTTCGATTTATGTGCTACGTGGATACAGAACTTATTGATCTTCTTTATTTTGGTTTGGTGTGCTAATTTTTGTGTGTTTTCAATATTTATGTGATATTGTTTGTTGACTAGGAACTAAAATGAATAACTTAAATGTCTAATTAAGGATTAAAGTAAACAACTTAAATAAACATTAGGGGCTGAAACAACTGACAGCCACGTATAGCTTAACTGCTAACGGATGTCAATGAAAGTTAGGCTAAAGAATTAACATGAAACAACTTTTTCAACATCAAAGACAAAAAAACGGACTAACCGAAAACAACACAAATTAAGGGATCAAAGTTTTACTTTTTTTACTTTCCTACTGCATAAAAAGAAGACTAGTGCTTTGGTACTCTGAGTACCTTATTTACTCCGAGCTGTTTCCGTGTTTATTATTATTATTATTATTATCGTTATTATTATTATATTCCCTGTTTTTAATTTCCTCGACACGTTAAAAGAAGAAAAAACAACTCGACGCATTTTAACAAAACTCAAACAAGAGCACCCTAGCATCACCTTAAAAAGAAAAGGTTCAGAAACCTTATAACTTATTGCCACACAATTATACGCGTGAAATAATTTAAATAGGTCAAATCAGTAAACCATACTGTATAAAAATTGAAGTACCAATAATTTTCAGAAATATATATTAAGATAATTTTGAAATTTGTTTCAAAGTTGCATCATTTCATATATTAGCTTCATTCCTCGTATAGTCATATGTCTGAACTTTCAAAAATTATTATTACCTTTGCTGTATGAAATGTCTAATCTTAGACACAAATTTCAAAACTGTCTTAATATATATTATTTTATTACTAGACATCATTTAAATATGTGATAAAATATTCCAGCTAAATTTGTGAGCTGATCAAATCAAAATAATTACTGTATTTGATAACATTTTTTGAAGGGAAATATGTATTTTATTCATAGATTAGAAACAGTACAAGTAATCATGGTTGTCAAAAACTAGTGTTAATACTTAGAAACTTACGAATCTACGAATCTACCTATGGAAAACGAGTTGAAACTAATGGAAACTCGAACCGAAGTGACTCGGGTAGACTCGGGTGGATACTGGTAAACTCTTGTAAACTCGCGAGTTTATGGCCGAGTTAGCGAGTTAGCATTCTCGAGCCTTATACGTCCAATCCGACATCGCTTTTCAATTTTTTTTTAAAATAAAAATCTTCTAGGTCATTTTTAACATATTTGTTACGTTTTTGGGGTAAAAAAACCTTTAAATTAGTTTTATCTTCTCCTTCTCATTCAAAAACTTCTTCGATCTTCAATTCTTCTCGTTCTGCCGCACGCACGCCCGCCCAACCCACACAACATGCCCCATGCCTTTCTAACTTTCTCCCTTTATTTGGTAATTGTTTACTGACTTTCTCCCTTTATTCCTTTATTTTCGTTTTTCCTGTTTTCTTCTTTAAATTGGTATGATAATTTGATGAATGCATGATTATGAGCTATGACTTTTATGAAAAGATGAGCAGCTTTATAGAAATCATTTTAAGTTTTAACTTTTAAGCAAAAATGCATTCTCCGCTTTTCAATTTTCAGTGTTACTTTTTTAGTGTTGTTCTTAAATCAGAACTTATTTACTTTGCCAGTATTTTTAAGTGTTACTTTGACTAAAGAGCACTTGCTTAGAAATTGATAATTAATTTTCATTATTTTTTTTGTGAAGCATTATTATGTTAGTTTGAAATTAAAATTACACCGGATATGTTATCTTATTATGTTTTGAATTTGAAGTTTGAATATTGATGGATAAATTAACTTATATTACTTATTAGTATCAACGAATAATATCTTACCATATTTTGTTATTACGTTTAAGTTTTAAATTATGAATATTGATTATTAATAGGTCATAGGTCATTACAATATAGATGTAATTTTTTTTAGGTAAACTCGTACGAGTTTGCGAAACGAGTTTACGACTCGAGTTTACCTAAGCAAAACGAGTATGCGTAGACTCTCGAATTTGACAACCATGCAAGTAATGACAAACATGACGATTATAAGATATTTCACACTAATAATAGTTAAAGGAAAAAGCAAGATACACTGCAACAACATACTCTTTCATGTGGACATGGATCATCAGCAATTGTCAAAACCAGACTCTAACAGGAGATTCAATAGCATTTAATTCCAAGATAACAATTTCATTGATGTTGGGACTAAACTCAGTTCAGCGACAAGAAATTTCATCAAATCTAAAACGGTCGGTAAAGGGAGATCTGTCTCGACGAGTAGCCTTTCAATTATTGGAACAAAGAGGATGTTGAGTATGACTCATAGGTGCTACAAAAGGGCAAAGGGTACGGGTTATGGGCTTTATGTAATCTGTTTTATACTATATATGCGTGTACTCTGTAACCCTAATAAGCACAAGAAATAATACGGAACTATAGCTTCTCTATAGTCGCAGACGTAGGCATTATTGGCCGAACTGCGTGACCAATTCTGTGTGTTCTCTCTCTTTCTCTTCTGTTTCTATTATTGTTGTTACAACAGATGATGACCATCATATCTGGAAAGTAGAAACTATCCAGAGACATCCCTCCACTAAAAACAAAGAAAACAAAACAACTTGCACAAAGGCAAGACAAAACCCAAAGCGAAACAAACTCACACACTTTTCCAAAGGAATGGGAGGGACAAATCTCCCTCCTCCCATACCGAGAAACAGCAGATGAAAACAAGCACGAGGAAAGGAGGGAAAATCCTAATTTTTCTCTCCTTATTTGATAACATTAACTGATAGGCTAATTGATAAATATAAAATCAAATAAGTTCATGGATTATAAGCTAAGCTCATTTGCAAACATCAATAATTAGCTTTTTTTTTTAATGAAATAAACTAAGTGATTAGCTTATAAGCTACAGGGTGATGGTGATAGTACCAAACTGGCATAGTTTAGACTTCAGAGACCACATAACCAAATGCATGTTAACAATTAACATGTTGATCTGCGGAAATTGAAAAGCATTGATCCAAAGCAAGAGTAACAAAAGCAAGGCATCTACAGGAGGATTTAATTATATGATCTCTTCAACTTTAAAAGGTGTATCTCATCAATTTGATTTCACAGTAGTTGTCTAGTATTATATGGTAATCTGGTTGGCTCTGTTGGACCCATTTTCATGTCAATAAATTCTAATAAAACAATACCATTTAAGTGATTCTATTATCGTGTTTCAAAAGGGTTTGGGACCATGCTATAGTTTTAAATCTCTGGCCATCACATCACAACTCTAAGACTAACCGGACTAGTTCTAATTGGATAGTCTCACAAAGCACATATTGGAATCAACACATGATTGTGGATTTGGTCATACTGATAAAGATTGTGAGTGGCTGTGACCCAATAAAAAGGTTGAAAAATGCTACAATTACTTGTGGCCGTAAACATCACACTGGTTGAAAGTTGAATGCAACAAGATTTCAAATTTCACAAAATCAATCTCACCCAATTTTATTACGCATATTTGTAACATCTCTTTAATGATATATAAATTCGTAGTTAATCATAGTTAACGATTTTATCAAGATTTTAAATTTGAATTCGCAATTGTCATGGATGTTGGTATGTTGAGGTTTAAGCGGTTGTCAAAATTGCATTGTGCATTGCGATCCCATTGACTGCATTTGATAAAATTGTCCATAACGTTAATAGTACTGTACTAAATAGCAAGGACTATGTTACAAATTATAAAAACTTCATATAGCAAAGTATGAAGCAGTATTTGATTTTTTGGTTAATCTGATTGACGATGAAATGTAAAAAAAAAAAACTTGTATTTTGTTTTTGTGGTTAATTATGATTTTTGACCCCATATTCCTTCCATGGCCCACAATCTTAATTCCTTGATCTTTGTTTCAACAAAAAAAACAGAATCTCTTTGTGTAAATTTTCAACGCTTCTTTTCCTTCTTTTGCTTTAGTTTGTTATGCCCCCCACTAGTATAGTACATCCGCTTGAACAAAGACAGAAGCAATCTCTAACTATCCAACTCTATAGACTACAGTCAAAAGATAATAAGCAGATTGATTAATAAAGTTTGAACTCTTGATTGTACGGTCATGCTAACCAAGGGTGTCTTGAATATTTTGGGACCATGTGTTAAAATAAATAATTAAATTAAATTACTTTAAAATTGGGAATATTAAAATAATAAAAATTGGGATAACTATTACTCCATCTGGCTTAAGCAGAAATAACTAATTCTACGTTTATTAAGAAAGTAGGTAAATTGTATTGAATTTTCTCATATATAAAAGAATATAGGTATTTTAGGGAAGTTGCAAATAGAATGAAATAAAATTTAAAAAAGTTGGTTAATTTTGCTTATATTTTAAATTAAAAAAAAAGTATGTTTTTTTTTTCAAGCCAGAGGGGAGTATGTCACTAAAGCATTTATTTAAGGCCTCTTATAACCCTGATTTTTTTAAAATATTATGAAACTTTAATTTGTTATTGTTTAATTATTTTTGTATTGAAAAAAAAATTAGTATCTCTTATAAAAAAAATATAAATATTTAAAAAATAAAATAAAATTGGTATGGTCTAATCACAGATATTTTTCGTGGGAGACAATCTTGTTCGAACATGAAATATCCATAATATCGAAGGGTTAATTCACGTGAGGGAATTTTCTATCTCCATATGCAAGACTTGAATCCGAGTATCTGCTTGAGAAAAAACAAGCATGTACCACCCGAACCATTGAGCTGTTGGTAGTAGCTTAATCAATTATACATGTACGTATGAAATGTATGTAAATACGTGTAGTGTGAATGGGATCATGTATGAAGGGTCCTGAAATCCATGTGAACGACTTTTTATTCTTAGTTAAAGGATACAAGGATGATCACAACACATCCATTGCAAACATTTTTACACTGCTACCCCATTTCCAGAAAAAATTGACCAGGACTTACCAAAATTGGTTACACAAGTTCACTGCCTTTTTTTTTTGTACAAAGGGAAAAGAAAGAAAAAAAAACTAGAATCTTGGGAAGGAAGTTCCCATAGCATCAGCTAGAAGAGAAATGGATAACTCTGGAGGGGGAGTCTCCAGTATGTGAATAGGACCATCCGAAGAAGCACCCTTCTTTGCTAGAAAATCAGCACAAACATTCCCCTCCCTCAGAGTATGCTCCAAGACCACCAACCAATCTCTTTTGAAGAGGTCCCGTATGCAGGCAACAAGAGTGGCATATTCATGAAACGGAAGAGAACCTGTTTGCACTAGCTGCACAGCTTCCATACAATCCGAACGACATTCCACCAATTTGAACCCACGATACCAAGCTATCTCCAACCCATGATAAATAGCTAGCAACTCCATATGAACATTGTTAGAGCTACCAAAGTGACCAAAAAATCCACACAGCCATTCACCTTCTTTGTTGCGAAATAAACCCCCATAACCTGCAGGTCCCGGATTACCGAGAGAACTACCATCAACATTAAGAACAACACCATCCATACGAGGCGGGGTCCAACAAATCCATCTAGGCTGCCGCATTTGCCTAAGAGAGGCTCCGAAACAGTGATGAATGTCTTCGTGCATCAGAGCAGCCAAACGAACAGTGTCTGTGATAGATGTGTGTTGATTAGCAATGCATTCCGCACATCGAGCTCTCCAAATCCACCACACAGTAATTATGAAAATAGTATCGAAAGCTTTAACTCTGTTTCTAATCCATTGAGCCACATTATTTTCTGTCCAAAACCAATCCAAGTCGTGAAGATCAAAACTCAACCAGTGGGGTGTGACCTTAGTGCAATCCCGCAAGCAATGCAAAATAGTTTCAGATCCGTTTCCACACCTGCTGCAATTATCCGAGGTCGTACAATGGCGCGGAACCCGCAGGGAATTTGTTGGGAGAGCAGCATGACAAACCAACCAGAGAAAGAAACAAAGCTTTTGGGGAACCTTCAATTTCCAAATCCAACTCCAAGTAAAAGAACCAGAGTCATTCAGATTCATGTTTATGAGCCAAGCATAACCCGAACGAGCCGTATACTGACCATTAAGACTACCCTTCCAAATGATGCAATCAGGAACATCATCATTCGTCATTATGCCACTGCTCCTAATATCACGCTGCACATCCCAGGGGAGGAGAGTATAAACATTATTCAAATTCCAGCTTCCGTGGTGACAGACATCTCTAACCTTCAGCATAGTATCTTGGGTAGCAACCCACGGAACAAAACGACAGAGAGGCTCATCTCTTAACCAGTTGTCGAAGAAAAAGGAGGCTTCCCCAGCACCAATCTTCAGCCTAAATCCATTGAAGAGCAAAGCTTTTGATTTAATGATGGCCCTCCAAACCGGTGAGCCATTAGTACTGCAGTTTGAAAGATCAAACCCATGTGGCGAATATTTCGACTTAAGAATCTGGACCCAAAGTTTCTCAGGGCTGTGTAAGAGACTCCAAACCAGTTTACCAAGCAGAGATACGTTCTGGAATCGAGCCACCCGTAAGGCGTAAGCCCAAGCCTCCAAAATGTTTGGGTTTAGTGCAAGTATGCCAATTAACCAAATGAATACCTGTACCATCACTATTTTGCCAGATGAAATCTCTAGCAACCTTGTCAAGCCTATGGCAAACACTTTGAGGAAACCAGCAAGTGTGCATGCTATAAGACGGAATGGCATTCAACACAGAAGTAGCTAAAGTGGACCTAGCAGCCTTGTTTAAAAGCTTACCCTTCCAAGCAGCAAGTTTGGAGGAAACACGCTCAAAAATAAAATCGAAGTGCTCCCTTTTTTGTCTTCCTGGAAATATGGGAAAGCCCAAATATCGACCAATATCATCAGTAAAAGCAATACCAGCAAGGTCCTGCAGCTTCCTTCGCTTAGCATTTTGAATAGACCCGGACCCAAACATCTTGGACTTATGAATATTCACTTTGAGACCCGATGCTTTACAAAAATTCTCCATCACCTTACGCAATAACCGCACCTGAGACTTTTTAGCCTTCGTGAAGAAAAGAGCATCGTCAGCAAAGAACAAATGGGACAGCTTCGGTCCATCCTTAGACAACATAACAGGTTGCCAATTTCTGCCCTCAACCTCTTCATTTATCACCATCCCCAATTTCTCCATACACAGAACAAAAAGATAAGGGGAGAGGGGGTCTCCTTGTCGAAGGCCGCGCTTTGGTTTGAAGGGAGCTAAACGCCCACCATTCCAAAGAATGGTCATAGAGGGTGACTGGACACAGAACATGATAAGTCTCACTATAGCATCCGGAAAACCGAAATCATAGAGAGTTTGATTTAGAAAACGCCAATCCACTCTATCGTAAGCTTTCTCCAAATCCAGCTTAAATCCCAGATCGCCACACTTACGCCTAGATTTCTGCATATTGTACACAACTTCTTGAAGAATGATCGCATTATCCGTTGTGCCTCTACCCTTGATAAAACTGCTTTGGAGAGGACTAATCAAGTCAGGTAGAAAAGATCTTAACCTGTTGACGAGAACCTTTGTTATGATTTTGTAAGAGACATTGCATAGAGAGATAGGACGAAAGTCTTTGAATGTGGCAGGATTGTCAACCTTAGGATTGACAAGTTCACTGCCTTTGAATCCACACACACTTTACAGCACAGACTAAAGGGGAATATTTTCTGTGAGCCTACATACTACTATTATATTTCCAAAGATAAAAATCTAGTAATGCCTATTACAATTGTGACACACAACATCTCATCCTTGCTGGTGAAAATACAGCAGTGAGTCTAGCATGATCAGATAGAGAGTAGTCTTCTGGCCACATTCCTCTCTCCACTTCTCTTGGGGACAGCATTGCATTCTTCACCTTAAAGCCGATATCTTCTTGCTCATGTTCCGTAGTGGTATCATCCATAGACCCATTGAAATTTTCCAACATATGCTCTGGACATGTAGAATTCCAAATCTTTTGCTGCAAAGTCAATGATCAATCATCAAACATTTTATTCAATAACAGAAAAAGAGTATGCTAAATATTGGTATTAATAATGTTGCACATGATCTTTATCGCAAAAATCAATATTCAAGCACACTGCATCAGCATGCATATTCATAGATTTCAACAAGATAAATTCAATTAGGCTTAATTATATGTCTAGTCCTTATACTTTAGTATCGTTTTGTCACACATCCTTGTTTTCTTTTTTTTAATATCAGGTTTCCGAAATTATTTATGGGTTTGCTATATACCCGACTTACCAATTCCGGCGAAATTTTGCTGACATGTCACACGAGAATCCTAATTAGATGCAAGAGCTTAATCACGTGGTGTCATGTGATGCCACGTGGGCGAAAACGAACTCTTCCCAATCTTTTTTTTTAATTTTAAATAAAGGTTCTTCGTTCACGTGACAACACGTGATACTATATGACTAACCCTGTGCGTTTGATTAAGATTGTGATGATATACGACAAACCCATAAAAACAAGGATATGAGATAAAATGACTTAAAGTTCAGGGAACCATGATAACAATCGGCGAGAAACTATCCAAAAATGGAGACATGCAATGTTTTTTATTACCTTGAATTCTTCAAAATCGATTACGCCATTTCCATTTTTCTACTGCAGCTGCTTGGTTTTCTCACCTTTCTCTGTGTTTGAGATCTTCTTGCAGCAACTCTTTGTGATACAAAGTCATCTGTTCTTGGATCATATTGATTTTCCAATCTCCTTAGAATGTAAGGAGAGCTAGAAATTTCACTACAATTGATCTCCAAAGGTTTATCAACATTCGAGTCGCAAGAGGATGACTCCACTCCCCAAAAATCATTAGGAGACAGTGGATGTGTGCCGCCGTAAACAGCACCATGAGATGATTTAGTGCACGTTTGGAGGGGCGTTTGCATGCCGCAAACGCAGAAGCCTCCCTCTGGGAGCTTTTGCCGGGACGCGCGTTTGGGACCTCCCAACGCGGAAACAAACGAATCCTTAACCATTTTATATACATGGCATTCGCTTGTACTAGCAATATCCTCATCAACTAAAATTGAATTTACAAACTCATTAGCATCAGTTTCCTCTTCACTATATTCCTTTATAACATCATTTGCGAAATGGGGAATTTCAAACGGCATGTTGCTTTCATTTCTACCATAGGCATTGAGACATGGAGAATTTGCGAATAATGCACCCTGCTCAATGGCCATTGGAGATTGTTGTGTTATGGGAAAGTCGTATCCTTCTGCCTGAGAAATGATTGATTCCACATTCATTTCTTCCTGCAAAGTCAGACCTACCTGAAACAAGTACATAAACTAAGTATTAGTTATCAACATGTTCACATGGCATCAATGTTGTTATGACCCAGGACAGGAGCCAATAACCAGGGAAATCTGGCAACATCTTAACCCAAAATCTTAAGACATTAGATTCATGGATTTATCTACTTATATGTTCCTCACTTTATCCATTACTCCTTGTCCTCCATGTGTGATTTATCTTCATCACCCTTGTTCGTAACAAATGTAAAGCAAGAATTTACCGCATTTGCATAGTCATGGTCAACGTGGATACTGGACTCCGGTTCATCGCGTATTGGTACATCAGCTTCTTCCTCTTCAGCAACTTTTTTAGGTTCGTTTTTTAGGCGACATAAAACCATATTCCTCTGCAAAATTTGGAGGGTAATCAGCATTCATTTGATGCAAATATACAATTAGTACAAACAAAAAACCACGCCAAATCAGTGTAATGCTTCAATTTCAGAAACTTGTCTATGATGAATTTTGTCATCAAACAAAACTGATTGAGACACTTGAACCATGAATAGGGTATGACATAAAAAATTGGACACGGGATTCATGTAATGTAACCAAATAATGTCAGGAAAAAAAAAACAAATCAGATAGCAAATATCAAAACCTGAAAATAATCATTTCTGCTGAAAAAAATTAACTTGACAATGATTATTTCTAAACCGGTGCTACAACAATAATCATCATAGTGACATTTTTGAACAAAACTTGAAACTTTTTAACAATAATCAGTATCAAAACTTCAAACTTTTGAACAAGTCAAGAGAGGGAAAAAAAAAAGGCAAACCTTGCTAACATCAGCAATAGTAGCATGATGGTATTCATGGATTACAAAATCGGTCTTAACATCTCGACCGCGAGGAAGATGGCGTTCATGGAATACAAGGGTCCTCATAGTCCCAATGACATCGTTGGTTCCATTGATCTTGATGTCACGACCTTTCCCTGTTACTTTCCAGTAGCCATGTTTGGTTGATCGGTCGCAACGCTGACTGTTGGGATACTTATACACAAGGGGAGTGAAGAAATACCATTCATGATCATCCGACTTTATCGCTGAGAATGCTATTAGTATCATCACATTTTTCAACAACAACAACAACAAGATAAGATGAAAAATATCAGCAGCCATTACCAAAAAACAAAAAAAAAAGAACATTTTCCTTATACTCCTGGTTTTTTCTATTCTTTTTAATAAAATTTGTCTTTTTATCCAAAATTTATTGGTAAGAAAAGAACATTTACATAGGAGTTGGATGAGATTGAGTACCCGGAATGTCCTTAGGCTCATGTTTGCGAAGATCAAGAACAGGGATGATGGTATCAGGGGAAGCATCACCATGAAGCAACTTAAGCTTAAGGTAATGGTTTACAAGCTCTTCTTCTGTTGGACTGAATCTGAATCCAACAGGCATATAATCTAGTATTGGAAATCTGCTTCCCATTGGTTAATGTTTAATGTTTCCTTCCTCGATGAAACAATAACTCTTTGTGTAATCAAATGATGATAAAATATTTATGTGTTTTAATACTTCAGTACACGCTGCTATCTATGATATTATTACAATGATATATTATATCTATATATATAAAAAAGACATTCTCCTTGTCCTTCAATTAATTTCAACCGATCAAGTATTATTATTGTTTATTCTTGTTCTTTTGTTGAATACAAGACAAGGAAAGAAAGATGAAAAGAAATAGAAGATGAAGCAGCGAGAGATCAGGGAGAGATATGAAGAGTGAAGGAAAGAACAAAGAAGTGTAGTATGTAGGTGACTATGTGTTGTTGTTGGTTGTGGTTTGAGAATTGGGGTTTATTTAGGAGAAATTTGTAATGGAACTAAGAAGTCATTGACTGACTTTGGAGTTGATAAGGGGGAAAAGAGTTTCTCTTAGCTCAGAAGTTATCGAATGGAATGCAAAAAAACCAAAACACACATAAGAGGAAATTTCCATGCTGCTCCGGTTTTTCATAGACCGGGCAGTAGTTGTTTTGTTTTGTTTTTTTTTTAAAAAGAAAAACCATATTTACTCATAATATTTTTAATACAGATTTTTAACATAGATTTACTAAATATTTTAATTTTAATGCAAATTTACTCAATATATTTTTTTTGTGTGTCAGAAAGCAGATAATAAAAAAAATTTAAATCCAAATAATAAAAAAAGGAACATATCAATAAAACAGAAAACTCAAAACATAATTTTAATTTATCGGATTTAAAAAAATTAAAAAAAATTTATCCGGAGTATGGTAGCCTGGAGTAGAAGCACCCTTAAAACTATAGGGTCTTCTTGCAGTAGCATTGTCCCAAACCCTTTTGAAAAATGAAAATACAATCACTTAAATGATATTTATGTCTTGTACGTAAGGTTTTTTTTGGAATTTTTCTCTTTAAAAAAAAAGTTAAACTTGTTAATAACATTAAAAATGTGAAAATTTGATATAATTTTTTAAAACTACCTTTATAATTATTATTGAAACTCTAAAATATATTAAGTTAATAAAAATGTTTGTAGAAAAAGTAATTAAATATATTGAAAATTAAAATAAAATCTTATAAATAGAATCAAAATAAAAATCCCAAAAAAATCTTATACATTGAAAGTGTATCGACTTATATATTATCATTTATTGAAATGAAAAATGGGTCCAATATAGTGGCGCCTAGCAACTTCTTTGGTTTTTTTTTTATTTTTTAAAGTTTTTTAGGTTTGGTTTTGTTACACTTGCTTTAGATTAATGTTTTTTTTTTCATTAAGGGTATCCTCCAATTGTTGGATAGAGATTAGCTAAGTGAGTTTTGTTTCTACTAATAAAGTCTATTCCATTCCTACGGCATGGATTGAACTTCTGACATCATAGTTAAAGAACTCTATTACTATCTGCCAAGTGTGTTAAGCCTTGTTGGTAGATCAATGCTTTTTTATTTCCTCAGTTCACCATGTTCAATGGTACTCCCTCCATTTAAAAAAAAAAAAAAATCTACTCCCTTAGTTCAATTTTTTTTTGTCTTTTAACCTTTTTTTTAATTCTATATTTTGTCTTTTTAAAATTTCAATATATAAACTTTTTTTTTCTAATTTTAGTATTTCGTTCAATTATTTTTTTACTTCATATTAATTTTACTTTTATTATCTCTGTCATCTCTAAAATAATTATATATTAATTAATTGACACATTTCTTAATAAAGTTTAAATATTACTACAATTTTCAATAAGGATTAAATAAGAATATTTTAGACAAAACACATATAAAACTTACAATAATCAATACGTTCCTAATATGTCTGGTCAAATCTAAAAAAAATTATACATTAATTAATGGACAAACTCTCTAATAAAAATTAAATGATACTATAATTTTCAATATGGATTAAATAAAAATATTTTAGATAAAACACATATAAAACTTTCAATAATCAATATTTTTTTAATATGTGTACCAAATTAAATTTTAAAGAAAAAAAATTGGGATAAAAAATTTAGGCACCCCACAGTAAAATTTAGGCACCCCACTATCTTTTATTTTCCCAAAAATGCCCCCACACACACACCACCACACACACCCCATACACACACCACAACGGAAACCCCACCCCCACACACCACCCACCCACCCCACCCCCTACACCACCCACACCACCACAGCAACCACAGCACCTACACACCACCAAACATCCCACCGTTTTCTTATTCTTCCCTCCTTGCATTTTTTTTTTAAATGTTCGACCTCGGGTCGTGAGAGACGTCACGACCGCACCCCACCGAAGGAGTCGTGAACCCCTTCATGACCCAAGTCGTGACCCCCTTCACGACCCTGCCTTCCCACAAACACCCCACTGCAACCATTGGTCGTCACCCCCTTCACGACCAAGTCGTCACAGCCACCCCACACCAGTCGCCACACCCTTCACGACCGTCGGTCGTGACTTCATTTACGACCAGGCCATCCCACATTCGCCACCCCACGTCCCCAGGGTCACCACAATAGAAGAGAAGAGGAAGAATGAGGAAGGTGGAGACGGTGGCCGGCTCGCGATTTGCGAAGCCCGTGATGGTTGTTCGATTCGAACCAGCAGCAAACACCGAGGGAGTGAGGACTCTCACGACCTGAGTCGTGAGTAGTTTGCCGACCTGAAGTAGTGAGATGATTCACGACCTGAGTTGTGAACTAGTTACCGATCCGAGCTCATTGCTCACCTGGACAGAGGTGGAGATCGCGAGTGCTCTGAAGGTGGAGGATGGGTTGTTCGCTGCGACGGTGAGGATGGGTTGCTCGATGCGGGGGCAGCGGGGGCGATTGCTAGCGGCGACGTCGGAGACTTGCGATGGATGAGGATGGGTGTGGGTCCTTGCGAGCGGCGGCAACGGAGACTTGCGCCGGAGGAGAATGGGTGTGGGTCCTTGTTAGATGGCGAGCGGCGCCGGACGGGAGGGTGTGTGGTGGTTCTGCTGGGTGTAGGGGTGCTGCTGAATGTGGGGTGCTGCAGGTGATGGGGGTGGGGTGTTAGTTGTTGGAGGAGAAAGAGAAGTTTGATAGGGTATTTTGGGAATTTTTTATTTTAGTGGGGTGTGTAAATTTGTGTATGGGGTGTCAAAATTTGCACCCAAAAATTGGAATGGAGAAAATTACACGCATTTGGTTCAGTGGTTTCTAGAGACTAAAGTCTAATATATGCTTGCCTGGTAGGATCATCATGAACATTATAAGTTATTATTTGATTAAAAATAAGTTATTTATTAATGTTTGTAAATTACTTAAGTTATTTGTCTTTAAATCATTTAACTTACAGTAGTCTTTAAAAAAGTGTGATTGATTGATAGAACAGTGTCAGTGTTCTATCAATCACGTCTTTTCAAATTTTTAAAAATTATTATTTTATTTTTATGTAATTTTTGTTATATATTTGTTTTTGTTTTTTGATAAAAAATTATTCATGCTTCAATCTTTATAGAGTTCAATAATTTGACTGATTTCAATAGCTCACAAGTGTAATTGTGTTGTAATTGGTGCACCATCCAATTGTATCTGTTGTAGCACGTTAACTTTTTTATAAGGAATTTTTTTTTAAAAAAAAAGTGTTAATTAATTTTTTTTATAAATGTCAATATTTACTCAATGCATTTTAAAGTCAAGTTTTATGGGCACAATTTTCAATGCATATTTACTTAAATACTTATTCTTAAGGTTAAAAATTTCCATATTTATAAAATTCCATTTTTTATCCCAAACAAATTTTTTAAATAAGTATTTGTGAAAAGAAGTATTCTCTTTGTTTTTATTTATAAAACGTATTGACCAATTTGCGGAGATTAAGACAATTAGTTAGAAAAAATTATCCTTTTATATTAAGGAAGTTAGAATAATAATAATACCAACGAGGTGTGACATACCTGACTCGGGACTTTGTCCTCGGTCCGCAAGGACACGAGTTTGAATCCCACCGTGGCGAAATGGGCCTATCGCCCCTTCGGGAGTGGTTGACCTTTAGAGTCGTCAATATACGGCAATGATGGTGAGATTTCCCTCTTAAACAAAAAAAATTAGAATAATAATTAATTCACATTTATTAGGGAATTTGTTGAGTGCATACATTTAATTTTCTCAAATTTAAATGATATAACTAGAAATGATTGTATTGAGAATTGAGAATAAAAGATTAATTAAGTTTTGCTTATATTTGAAATTACTAATGAAATTAATGTTTTTATTTGTTTATATTTGAAACCAAATGGAGTATTAAGTAAATATGGGTTTTATATGATATTTTATAAATATGAGGAATTGTGACCTTAAAAAATGATATTTGAATTAATAAAAATTAAAAAATTGTATCCATAAAATTTGCTCTAAGATTTACTAAGTAAATTCTGGTTTTATGAAAAGAAATAATTAATTAATTGTTAAAAAATATTTTAAAAAAGAAATATTTCAAAAAAATTGATCCGTTGTAATATGTCAAAATCTGATAGTGCATGGTGCACCGTGTTTTAAAGCCGGCACCTAAAAACGAAGGGCAAATGAAAACTAAGATTTAGAGAACAAGATTTTATCGGCGAAGGTTAGTACAAATAGTAAGGAATATGTTGCTACTTAAATAAATGATTGGAGATTCGATCCTTAACTCTTGCGAATGTAAGAAATTTCGCTGAGAGACTAGTCCCCAAATGCCTCGACAATATCAAAAAGATTAATCAATCAGTTACGTGGGTGGATACCTTGAAAAACCATGGAAAAAAGAACAAAACTCAAATAGAATAAGCTAGAAGCAAAGACCAAGTGGTTGGGGGAGGATGGACATTGGACATGCTTAAAAAACAAAGAGGCGGTCAAAACCGACTAAACTGCTTGGTTACGTTATTTCTCTAATTTCTATTTGATGTAAATTTATGATTTTATCTTTATTTACTGTATTGACTTGCTTTTCCACGCGGTTTGCTCTTTCATTAGTGATATAATGTAGAACAAAATATTTGTTTTTTTTTTTGTCTTGTTAACAAATAATATCATTATAAGGATATTTATTAAGATACCAAAAGTGAAAAGAATTTATAAGTCTCAGTTATTTATTCTTTTGAGATCAAAAAATTAAAATGTTTTTTTTTCATAATTTTTAACCACATTCAATCTTTTAACAAGTGTCATAAAGATACTCTTTAGTATTTTTCTTTTTTTTAATCATTTAATATGAAACTTAATAAGAATATTGCATTTTATATAAATACAATTGAATATTAAGGTATATTTTAAAAATATATTCCCCTTCTCCAATTATCGATCTTGATATAAAAATTAAACTAGTCAATAAAAATAAGAGAATATCTTTTTAATATGATGCACAATTTACTCATTAATTACAAGTTAATAGTATTATAGAAATTTTCATATCATTACAATTAATACACGTTATATTAATTTTCCATAAATATTTAAAAATTAATGAATCATCATTTCTTTTTTTTAATAATTAAATATGTCTTTCTTTACTTACTCAATCATGAACATAATATATAATTTTTAAGATTTTTCATTTATTGTTTTTATTTTAATTTAAAATAATTTTTTTTATATATTTGTTTATTAAAACAATGGGACAGATGAGGTATTCAATAGTATCTTACAATCATATTTATTCTTGCAATGAAACATGCAGGAGAAGGGTGAGAGAATGTGATATAAGTTACAATAATTTGAAATGACTTTTGAAATAACTTATCGTCTGTGCCATAATTTGAAACAAATTTTTATAGTAACCAATGAGACAAATTTTTAAATTATCTTTATTTTCATTTATGATTTTGAATTTTAAATTCAAATTTTACTGTTATAATATCATTTACTTGTTTATAACGCAAGTGATTGAATGTTAAAAGTATCATTACTCTTTTGGTAAGCACATGTATTATTGAACTTGTTGTCTTAATAACATTGCATGCATTTACCGCGTAAGAATAAGAACCTTGATTAGAAGTCGCCATCTATGAAATGGACATAAAGCTTTTTTTACTTACTTTTTTTCATTCTCAAAAGCTACGGTTACAAGTCTATGTCATGTTAATTAGACCAATCGCTACTTAATTACTTAAAGTGTGTTTGTTTAAGCGCTTAGACCCCCGAAGGCACGTTCCGCATGAAACAATCTCTATGTGGCTTCTGCATTTACGATGGGGAAATGCACATCCAAATGGACACTTATAACTGTGGGTTTTGCTTTAAAAAGTGCCTAACCATATATAGCATCTTATTTTTATATTCTAGGGTAAAGGTAAATTAAAAAAGCTCGGTTGCCTGATGAACATGAAAATCAAACCAAATGTGGACAGAGAATTGATGAATGGATACTTTAAATTTGGATGCAGGATTTGCCACTTATACGGTGATAACCGAAAAGTTTGAGGGATCAATTTGAAACTTTACATCTCTGCATCTTGTATTTTGATTATATTATTTTTTTATTATGTTTTGTTTTACTTACTTTAATTCATTTTTCATACACAAGATAATTATTTATTAATTTTAATTGCTTTTGTACATAATAATATAAAAATTTAAAGGAAAAAATTACTTTGTCTTCTATGTTGTTATTGATTTTTGCATTTTTCATCTTTGTGTTTTGTATTGCTATCACAATATCCCTTTTTCACTGTGTGTTATTTTTATTTATTTTTTCACATATACAAAATGATAATTCATTAACTTTGATTTATTTTACGAAATTAAATTTTATGATTTAAAAAAAGCACTTTTCATTTCATGATCAATACAATTATCGAAGTTAATTAGGATTTATAATAATATTAAGAATTATCAATAATAATTTTTATAATTTAAAATTGGAAGCTAACAATTTTTTGAAAAAATTAATACTGAAATTTTGATAATACGCTCATATCAAAATTAACAACCCTAGTTTATGGAGTAAGATTTTATAAGTACAATTTGTATTTGATCATGAAATGAGAAGAGTTTTTTTTTCCCTTATTTTTTGTTATGTATAAAAATAATTAAAATTGATTTATTATTATTTTTTGCGTGAAGAAATGGATTAAAATAAGTAAAAAATGAGTAAAGGAGTATTATGGTCATAATTCAAGGCATAACGGTACAGTGTCGAAATTAAAAGCACATAGAGACAAAGGGTCTGTTCGACAAAATTAACTTGTAGTTGTGAGCTTCTAGCTTGTAGCTGTTAAGCTAGCTAGGAGCTATGAGCATTTACTTGAGAGCTTATAGCTGTTTAGCTGACTATTTAATATAGTGTTATTCGGCAAAACTAGTTTTTGAAATAGCTAAAAGTTATTAAATGACCAAAAAGGACATGCAACATTTTTATTATTTAATATTTTTCAAATTTTTTTCTTTATTTATTAAATAGATAGTTAATTAATTATTTAATTAATAAAATATAAAAATTATTAAATTATAATTAATTAAATTCATTTTTTATTAATTTATTAATTATGTAGTTAATTAAATAATTAATTATAACAAAATCATTAAATTATAATTAATAATTAATTAAAGGGTAGTAAAATAATTTTAAATTTTGTTTGGGGATATAATTGGTATATGAATTATTGAAAGCTAGTTTAGTTTCTAGAAAGCTACTTGAAGTAGCTTTTTAAAAGCTAGCTTTCAAAAGTTACAAGCTCCTTTTTTTAAAAGCTATAAGCTCCTTCTAATTTGTATTCACCGAATGGGGCTATTAACTTATTGACTGAATCTAAAAGCTCCTAACTAGCTAAAAAGTTCTTACCTCGTGTTGCCGAACAGAGCCAAAGTGTCAAAATTAAAAAACACTGGCGGGCAAAGTGTTTTTGAACTAAAACACAATGTGGCAAAGTATAATTTTCTATACAATATAAGAAAAAAAAAAGTTAAAATTACACTTATTAAAAAATTAATTGATTGTATTTGATTTTTTCAAATTTATAAAAAACATAAAGATATTTTAAAAAATAGCATTAAGAATGAAACAAAGTCTAAAAAAATTAGCTAACTTTTTTTTTATGTTTTAAACACAGATGAATATGTTTTTTTTTACTATTGCAAACCGGAGAGAGTACTATTTTACGAATTTTTATAGAGTTATGGGAATACGTGATTTTGTTAGATAAAACACTAGGTGTCGTTTCGTGGATATGATAGGTAACCCAAATCACAATAAATAAATATATATATATATATATATATATATATATATATATATATATATATATATGGTTTTTCAGGACCAAGCAATGATTTCTCCTACCAACAATTAATTTGTCATGTAAATACTGGGATGTCACATGATTTTTTTTTTTTTTTTTTTTTTGAAATTGGGATGTCACATGATGTACTTAATCTTTGTATAAAAATTTACCTTAATTAATTCCGCGAGGACAATGGAAATGCTAAGGAAGGTCAAGCCAAGAAAGAGACGGGTACTTTTTTTAATTGTTTCTTAGGGGAAAAATGAATAGAAACAAGCTTCCTATATATGTTTTGGTTTTACAAAACTTTTTGAAAAATTAATATTTTTCATTCTATAACTTCTGATTGAAGCCCAAGAGAAGATATCCCTATCAATGATCAACTTTGCATTACAAATCGCTCCTGATCGAACTCCACTTCCCAAACCACAACTACATATAGTTATATCTGCTTCAACTTTATGTCTTTATCAATAATGATCTTCTCTTGTGTCACTATGCATGTCTTTAATAATCCTAATAGTGCCACGTTGTTTTATCCATCCAGTCCTTATCATTTGCCACACTAATTTTTAATGCATAGTTACTCTGTATCTACTTAGATGTTAGGTAATTTACATGTTGTTTGGTAATATTATGTATCTATAATGTATGATTAATTTTTACAGAAATTAAAATGACGACTTGTTAAAACTTTTAGATTAAACTTTGCTTATTAAAGGAAAAAAACTTTAAGATTACCATTATATATAATTTTCAAAGCGTAAATTCTTTAATCGAGTGAACTTGTGGATTAAAGAGTATGTTAACTAACTCAAGCGAATCATATCGCAAATTGTTGAGTCAAGACTCAGGTGCACTAGATTACACACAATCTCTCTACATATCTGTAATAGCCTAACAATACCACATATTTATCTTCATTTGATTTGAAAGTTCAAGCTTATTTTAAAAATTTTAAATTTTCGAAAATCTTTTTTTTTTTAAATTTTTTTAGTGTACATCAAGGATATTTTCGAGTCGATAATCGAAGACTAATTTTTTTTAAGGATCCAACCCTTGACATCATACTTAAAGAACCCAGATATTTATTAATTATGTTGGTGTTCCAAAAATAAATTTTTTGGTGTTGTTCAACTATGTCTCTGTGCTATTTGAAATTATTAAAAGCAAGTTTCAAGTGAAAAATCAATTGCTTATGGGATCGGAGCACCAGTATTCATTCGACATATCCGATAAATAACATATATTATGGTGCCATTGACTTGTGCTCAAATTAAAGCTCATAAAAAGATAAAACTGACACTTTAATCCGGAATTTTCATTTTAGTCCCTGACTTTTCAATAATTCCTCTTTAGTCTTTCACTTTCAAAAATGCTACTCACATTAATCCCTGACAACTTTCTCCGTTCATAGACATTAATATCTAATGCATGTGACCTTTAAACAATTTATACACACGTGGCCGTTAACATCTTACACATGATGTTGAATTCAAAAGACAGAAATTGAAGGAAGAAGAGACCGAGACTGTTGAAGAGACAGCTAAAACAGTTGCAGAAGCAGATAAGGCAGTTGTTGAAGCTGTGATAGCTACAAAAAATACAATAGTTGGTGAATTTGTGGCGGCAGCATGTTCATATAGGTTGTTTAACTGTCACGTGTATAAAACGTTAATGTCTATGAACGGAGAAAGTTGTTAAGAACTAACGCGAGTAGCTTTTTTCAAAGTAAGAGACTAAAGATCAATTATTGAAAAGTAAGCTCCTTACAAAGTGAGAGACTAAAGTGACAGTTTAGTCCACATAAAAATTACTTGCTATGGCTTTGTCGAAGACATAATACAATGACGGATCTTTTAAAACTGGCTAATGCTAATTTGCTCCCCCGGTTAAAATGCTCCGACCGAAAAATATGTTTTTGTTAAAATGCTTCCCATGTGAAAACCGTTGGATGATGTTTAAAAACCATCAATGGACCATATTAATTCATGGATAACTGAAGGATAGGTAAATGATGAGTATATTTGCATCAAGCCTTACGTTTTATTCAAGACTTAGGTGGTAAAATTATATACAAAAGCTACGTCTTGGTTGAGACGTAAGGGCTAAAAATTAATACTTACGTCTTGGTTGAGACGTAGCTAGGGGTTTAAAAAAATTAATACATACGTCAAAGCTTAGACGTGGGTGGTAAAATTATATACAAAAGCTACGTCTTGGTTGAAACGTAAGGGCTAAAAATTAATACTTACGTCTTGGTTGAGATGTAGAGGTTTAAAACAAATTAATACATACGTCAAAGCTTGGACGTAGGTGTTAAAAATTATATACAAAAGTTACGTCTTGGTTGAGACGTAAGGGCTAAAAATTAATACACTAAATTAATACTCATACGTCCCATGAATGAACCAACGGGGTTTGGTTTAGTTGGTGTAAGACCTTGTTGATACCTCAATATTTGGTAGCCCAAATTACAAGGCCCAAATCATGTAAGGGCCCAGAAGTTGTCAAACAAAAATAAAGTAATAGAGATACTGAGGAAAGCGCGCCAACTCCGGGAATCGTCCAAGGCGACACACACCCACGGCGACGGCTACCAAGGCGGCACTTCCCGATAAGATGCCCAGAAGAAAGAGTAAAGCGCACTAATGGCGGTAAACGCCATGTGTCATCCCAAAGTGTCCCAGATGCCACAGAAACCCGAGGAGAACATTGGGATAAACGAAGGCGAGTCGGAGGCAGAAGCTCACAGAAGGCGCACACGTGACCAGTCAAGGGCGACATAGCCATCCGAGGCTGCGACGGTTTGCAAAGTAAGCCAGAAAGGAATCTTTTATTCACCCAAGGCAAAGCCGAGGGGAGTAAGACTTGGAGTCCTCTCCTTCTCCGTAATCATCAAATGCCAAAGCCAAGAATGGTAAAGAAGACAAAGCTACTGAAAAGGTGCTCTGAATACATAATGCAAGGAGTCATTAACCAACAGACAAAGAAGAGTGAGCAAGGACCACTGGTCCAAAGCACCAGTATAAATAAGAGGAAGAAAAGAGAATCAAGAGAGAAGAAGGCAGAGCCCCGGAAGGCCACCCCCCCCCCCCAAAAGGTCGAGAAATGTCAGAAGGCAAGAGGAACAATACCCCAAAGCGGCAATAGCTGCAATACGATACACACAATATGCACCAAAAGGTACAAAAAGCTCCTCCCTATGAAAAGCGGAGAGAAAGCATGAGAAGTAAGAGAGAAGCTCGAAGGGGAAAAACTGCCCAGCAAACACAAGAGACATCACTCCTCCCCCGGAAGCACCCTCTGCAAAGGGGTGCCATGGAGAAGTAAGAGACGGGATAAGCAACGAAGGAGAAACAGAAAAGGAGGAAAAGTCAGAAAGCGTGCACCTCCAGCAACCATCATAAAAGCCAAGACGAGAGGGTCAGAATACCCAGAAAGCGCCGTAACCAACAATGGTTACAACACGGAAGGCGTATAGCGAAAAGGAAAGGAAGCTCCCCTTCTGAAACCCAAGATTTAGCAATAGGGGTGAAAAGCCAAAGCGCACACCCCTCCCTTTGTAAAATACCACGAACGTGGGAGCCATTTCCTTGTATCGACCCCTCTGTATCTCGTCTCAGTATAATAAAAGCCTAAAGCTTCATCAAGTTTACGAACCCATTATCTCTTTTAATTAAACAATCATTATCGCACAAAGCGGTCCGAAACAATTGGCGACTCCGCTGGGGAAGCTACGGCTTCCAACCTTGAAGAAAAGGCTCCTAGAGGCACTACTCAGGAGGCAGCTCCCGAGAGCATTCGGTCTCCAATCGAAGAAGCGTTGCAGCGACGAAGTGCTCTTTCAGGCCAGAGGCGATCTCTTCAGAAGGCGGCCCGTCACTAAAAGGCGAGCCCTCCGAAAGACACGCCTCAGAGAAGCAATCTCCCTAAAGGGGAGTAATCACGAAAGATGACCGATTTCGCCCTAATGCAAGCTTTCTAGAAGGCGGTGAGACTCGTCCAAAGGTGGCATAGATCCTTGCGAGCCCGACTGCTCAGGAAGGCGACGCCTCGAAGGGCGGTGACTTTCGCTCTGTTTAAGCGCGGTCGCGCGACTGAAAGGGGTGGAGATGCGTCCTTGCTAACGAAGGTGCCACACGAAGTACGCCCTCGCTGACGAGGGCGCCGGGTCGCAGAAAGTAGAAGCTCAGGAGCGGAGGCGCAATCAACCAATCCACGTGGAAGACGCCTCATATCATCTGCACTATCAGCTAAGTATACGCAAACCTTGACTCGGTCTAATTTATCGTTTTTATTCTGATAAGTCTTTCCATGAATTTGGTAGATGTGAATCATGACAAAATAAAAGATATATTGTACCTACTTGCATATAAGTCGTTGTATGTAGCTACAACATGCTTGCTTTGTGCGTCTATGTCTTGATATGCTTTCGGTAGTGACGCTTTCGCATGATATCATGTTCTACGCCGTTAGCCTTATGTTCACTTTGACTAGAATGACATTATTGCAATATAGTCCAAATCTGAGTATGTCACGACTGAAAATGACATGTGCATGATAACAATCATGAATGTCGTCGCTCTGATATGTATCGAATGTTTGACTAGAGAAAACAATGACTAGACGAATCTATGCATTTGAATGTTTGCTTTAAGAACTGAAATTAGTATATCATACCAGTTATTCTTGTCAACTTTTCCCTGGCTCAACCGTGGCGTGATGAAAGGAAACTGTTTCCATAAAAAACATCTAAAAGTTATAAGTTATATGATTGGAATGTTGAAAAAGCATGCTCCAGGAAAGCGTTGCATAAAAGCATGACCTGGATAGTGTTACATAGTGATGCATGATTGATTGTATACATGATTTACTGGATGCAACTAATAAGACGGACATGTATAGCATGAAAACGTCCGGAAAATGAAAGTTGTTTATGTAGGAATAAGGAGGAATCACTCCTTAAAGTCTGAGAAGTCTTTTGATGCTCTTCCAAAAAAAAAACTCCGCATCTTGCCCAATGAAAGCAAGGCGGTTAAAAGTGAAGAAGCAAACGGTGAAACGAAAGCAAAAGCGCCGAAAAAGAGACGCAATGCACAAGTAGAAAAGAGCAGTGAAAAATCAAACAATAATAAAAAAAAAGAGCTCACCAGAAGTGGGCGAACCCTGAGCAAAATGGTGGGATGGACGAAATCCAGAATCAGAAGGCGAACACGAGGCCATCGTGGCAAGACGCATGTAAGCATGCGTTCGGTACAAACTAACTGACGAGGAAAGGCGAGAAAAGCAAGGGTGAATCATGAAGCCTCATGAGGAGCTGCAAAGATGAAACCCAAGGCACGCCAAGGGAAAATAAACAGTACCGAAGCTAGAAATCCTGAAGTAAACCAAGAGCAGAACGTTGCTAGTGCCAACCCAAAAAAAAAAAGCTGACAATGAATTCAAACCTGAAAGACGAAAGCGACTCCAAAACAAAAGTGTGCAAGAGAAGTAATTAAAAAGCAAGAGCAGGCGCATATGCAAAAGTTGACACAACTAAACTAGGGGACATCTCTCAAGCAAAACTAAAAGTCAAAATGAGCCCCGAAGGGGCTGACAAAGAATTCAAATCAGAAAGACCAAAGCAGCTTCAAAGCGAAAGCGTGCAAAAGATCACAAGTCAGAAAGTTAAAAGAAAATCAATGCAGATATCTGAGCGCAACAGCAAGACAAGATGAAAAGTAAAAAGGACATAACAAAACTCAAAAGGCGTACAATTGCAAAGACGTACACCTTCAAGGCGTACAACCGTAAGGCGTACATGAAAAGGCGCGCATGCAACATGAAGACGAATGCAAGCTCCGTAATGGCCAATGCAAGTACAAGATCCTGAAAAGTATGCTACTCAAAGGCGTACTTAAACACTGAATCAGATGCAAGGACAAGGTGCAGGATAAAATCAAGAAAGCGTACAAACGATTGACCCAAAATGGCCTCAAACACAACATAACCAAGCCAAGGCATCCCAAAACAAATAAAACGAAGAAGTCTGTAGCAAGCCCCTGAAGCAAGGCATATGAACCTATACATACGTCAAAGCAGATCATGCGAAAGCAAGCATAAGCACAAGGTCAATCAGAAAACCCAAGCATTTGCACGTCGATAATCGCAAGAAGAACTAAAAAGTAACGCCCATGACAAAAGGTGTTACGAAGCACAAGCAATCAGAATCAAGCAATCGATCAGAAGCAGGGAAGTGCCTGTGACAAGAGGCACCAATGCTAAAGCTCGAAGCGACACTGATGACATGAGGTGTCCCCAGAAAGAGCTCGAAAGATACTGACGACATGAGGTATCACTGTAGAAAAACACCCTCAAACAGGGTCAATAATGCCAGAACGCGAGGTTCAACACTTCAAAAAAAAAAAAGAAGAAAAAGGAAGAGAAGAAGAAAAAGAAAAGAAAAAGAATAGTGTTGAACCGTACCGCGGGCACAAGCGCCTTATCGCGGTACCCGGATAGACCTCCTGAAAAATTTCCGGGACAGACGCGGGCGAAGTACGCCATATCGCGAGACTAGAAAAGGTCCCGGGAAACAAGGGCGCTAGTCTTAAACGCGGGCGGAAAAAATCTGTAAAAGAGGTTGGCTAACGCAAGATCCAAAGCGATCCGTTAGTTTACAAAGCCCCAACGTGGCAACTGAAAAAAAAAGCCCCAAAGCGGCAAAGCCCCAACGTGGCAACTGAAAAAAAAAAAGCCCCAAAGCGGCAAAGCCCCAACGTGGCAACTCAAAAATAAAAAGGAGAAAGAAAGCCCAAAAGCGGCAATTGAAAAGCCCAAGGCGGCAAGCAGAAAATCCAAAGCAACAAACAAAAGAAAGGGTCCAAAGCGACAACATCTGTGAAGCGTGCCCAACGAGCACCTCAACAACAATCTTGGCACCAATGACATGAGGGGCCATTGAAATCTGCAAGCAAGTTTGAAGCGCCCGGAGCGCGCTCCAAAAAAAAAAAGTGGAGAGGGGGAGGAAGGAAACCTTCCTTGGGGCACCAATGATATAAAGGCCCCTATAAAAACGAATAATATAAAAAAAAAGGAAGAAAAAGAAAAGAAGAGTTGTGCTCTATCAGAACACTTGAAGAAAAGGCACCAAAACTGAGAAGTGCAACAAACGCAAGAGCAGTAGCAAGCGATTACAAAGCTACGAAGTTCAAGCCACAACTGCTAAAGCAGCGAAGCCAACGAAAGCGCACAAGAACAAAGGCGTAAAATTCAAATGCAAGTCTCAAGTGCAAGGCAAACAACAACAACAACAACAACAAGATGATGATGAAAAGACAAAGACAAGATATGCATAACAGCATTGTCAACATAGCAGCAAGCGTACAAAGTAGAATCCAAACTTGAGGAGCACATACAAAAGGCATCATGGACCCCAAGATGCAAGTTCAAAAGCAATAAAACAACAGAAGTCAAGTTCTAACAAAGTCATACAAATCATGGAGCCAAAGAGAAGGTCATAACCGAAACCATAATTCGAAAGGAGAAACGTCAAAGCAATGGCATAAAGTGGCGAAACAGTGCCTACATAAAAAAGAGGGAATTCAAAGAAGTGACCCTGCAGACTTCCTCATAAGAATACTTTGTGTTGGCCAAATCCCTAATCTCCTGATCAAGAGCCTCCAATTCAGTGGTTGCTTGATCAAGCTGAGAAGAAAGCTCCTTGATATGAGACACCAAAGGAGCACGGCGCTCCTGCAGAGCACGCTCAGCGTCGGTCAACTCGGCGTCGTCAAATGGAGGGCGCAAACTTTCAAAACCAGCAATGGCACTTTTAAGCCAGGGACCAGAATAATGTTGAAATTGAAGCGTGTACAAGCAATCCAAGATCTCAGCCTTCTCCTCCCATGGCGAGTCATCTACGTCAACTGAGCGGACCAAATGCAACATCCGCAACAAAGTTTGAGATCCGGACTCCCGGAAAAGGCGAGGAAGCGAAGCTGAAGGAGGAATCAAGAAAGCATGGGCACGCAAGAACGAATCAATCAAAGCTTGATCATCCGCAGAAAATGGAGCTGCAAAAGCATATGCGGAAATGATGAGACCAAAACACAAGAGAAGAGATAAGTCCAACTTAGGCCAAGTGAAGAAAATACTTACAAACCAAAGAAGATCCTGGAGAAGCGGAGGCGTGACTTGCCCTCACGGCAGGAGCCTTACCCTTATCGGCTAAAGAAACAAGATTTGCAGTAGCTTGACTCTCTGGAGGGGCAGGGGCGTCAACTTCAGCACCTACCCCACCAAACATGTTTTCAGATCTTGGAACATCAGAAACAAGTTCATAAATAATGTCAGCAGCAACAATACCTGAGGGGGCCTTCGAAGGCGCACCCTTGGGAGAAACAGGGACACTCCTTGGAGTGCCAGCAGGAGGCATCAAAGAAGTGAAGCCATCGCTGGCAGCATAATCAAAAGGGGCAACACCCCCACCAGCTGAAGGTTGGCAAAAGAGGTTCATAAAATCTTCACGATCGGAAGCAAGTGAAACAACAGGAGCGTTCTCAGGAAACTGAGATGAAAGCGACGCCGATGAATGACCATCAGCACCACCTGCGCTCAAAAAGGAAAAAGAAAAGAGAGTCAGTGACGTTATGAAAACTGTCCAAGCAAAACAAACTGAAAAGACTAGAAGAAAATAAAAGAGCAAGAAATGGAACCTGAAAAGCAACCCCCAGTGCCACCGCTTTCAGCAGAAACATCACAAGATAAGAAAGAATCACCAGAATTAGTTTCAGCAATGTCATCTTGAACCAAGTCCACATGGACTGGGGAAGAAGGAGCAATACGGATGTTGGAAGTGCGAAGGCGGCTAGACCGACGAGTAGGAACGGCTGCAGCTGCCTTCCTCCTTTTGCTGGAATTGGCGGCGCTACTACTACCACCCCGAACAGAAGATCCAGAAAAAGAAGGAGTTTTCCTTTTGCTTCGCCTGGGGGCAACAGAAGGAGACGCAGCAACTCTGCGGCTAGGCGAAACCCCCTCAGCTGAAAACAAAACCAAACGAAGTTAAGTGCAAAGCAAGAAAAAGAAAGCAACAGAAAACGAAAAATGGTCAAGATATTTACCATTGGTTTTCTTCATGGAAGTGCAAAAATAAGGGTCGTTGTACACTATGGGCAGCAAGGAAGGAATGGGATGCGAGGAAGAAGCTTCGAAGTCCCGGAGATGTTTCAGGATGTCTTCATGAGAAGTAAGCCAAGAACTCAAAACACCTCCATCGCGAGAAGAAGAAACATAAACAGGAGAAAAATCAGAAGTCCCGGGAGCTGCATCAAAAAGAAGCGCCTTGACCAAATCTTCCACCGGGGCCTGCTCGATGTTAAGAACACAAGGAGCTTGATCGCGCCCAAACTGTCTAGCCACCCGATCAGGACGGTACACACAAGGCCAAAGGGCTCCACCGTGAGCACTCCTACCGTCCAAAGGGACAAAACCAGGCAAGCAGCGAATGGAGAGAATCAATGACCATAAATCATAAATTCCCTCAAAGGGGATGGCAGCGTCGCTCCTTGAAGTAAAGGCCCCTTCATCATAAAGAGGATGCGGGAGGTCCGAATAGGGGCGGAACAAGAACTTGTCTTCTGAATCAATGAGAGAAATTAGAGGTTCTCTTGGAGATCCTCTCGTCCAACACCAGGAACGAGTTTCTGAACCAGCAACACCAGTAGAAAGAGGAAGCTTGACAGGGCCATAATCAGGAAAGCGTTCGAACAAAAAGTATTGAAGAAAAGTCAAGTCTACATAAGAGTTGATTGGAAAGCGCCCATGAGAAATGCGCATCTGCACTGATACTTGGTCTAGGCGGGCGTACAAACCGCCCAGGAAAAATGAAGCAAGAGGAAGGCGTGTACCTTCCGCCAAGAGACAAGCAAAGAGAAAGACACATGGGCTTACAGACTCCCATGGAGGTCCAGGAAACACGTACCTACTAAGCCAGAAAGCAACAAAGGCGGCGCGGCAGAGGCGCGAATCTGTGACAGGCCCGGATTGGAATTTACCATCATGAAAATCGCCAAAGAAATAGCGAATCCAGCAAGCAAAGGTGTACTTAACAGAAGAGCGTTGACTTGCCCTTCGACTCCTAGGAACCAAGTTCCCAGTACCCCTCACCCGTTGAGAAGAAGAGCCCTTAGCGTACGAGGCGCGCCTTCGCTTGAAAAGGTCCCGGGAGTACTTGGCGCTCAGAGCCGAAGCGGCTTTCAGCTGCATTGACAACTCGGAAAAACGCTCATCAACATTATCCACGTCAAGGTCTGCATCTCCGAAAGCAGGAAGTCCGAGAAGCACAATCACATCTTCAAGCGTTGGGGTAAACTCCCTCCATGATGTCAGAAAGGTGTGGGTGGAGGAACACCAGCGTTGCACCAACATCAGCAAATCACTGGGCTTGCGGTTGGCACCAAGTCGAGGCGACGCCTTGACGGCGGCAACAATCCCTACTTTTTCCAGAATAGCCACGAAAGCGGCGTCAGTAGCAAAAACGTGATCGACCCACTCTTGCAACTCAACAGTGCCTCCCACGCGAACATTGAAGTTCACATCTACCCAGGGGAACTCCGAACGGCGGAGGCAGGAGCGGAGCAATGAAGAGCCCAGGGTGCAGTGATCTTTATCATAAGAAGGAGAAGAGATGAGTTCGGCGTCCTCCTCGGAAACCACCATGGCCTTGGAAGACGAGCCAACAATGAAATCGCTCGAGTTTGGACTAGAGGGTGAGTCCGCCTTCACCTCCGTAGCCCAGCGGCGGTATCCCGGTTCAACAGGGTAAGAGCGGGGGCAGGGAAGCTCTTGCATGAAGCAATAAGAGATGGGGCCTGGGAGTTGAATCTCCTCCTCGGAGCTTGAGGAAGCGCTTTCAACCGCGGAAGGAGTAATGGCCTTCGATTTTGACATAATAACAGCAAATACAAGAGAAGGGCAAACAGGAGAGAACAAGAAAGCAGAAAACAAAGGAGTAATGGGGAGTTCCTTTCTGGAAGAAAGAAGTTTCGGAAACGAAAAAGAAAGAGAACGAAGTGGAAGTGAAAAGAAAACTGAAAGGTTTGAGGGAGTTTTGAAAATATGGGAACGTGGGGAAACGTGCAAGTATCAAAGCTGAAGGATATTTGCCTCCTCCCCCTAACGACACGTGGAACGCAGCAGAAAAATGAAGGGAAGAAAACCAAAAGACTCACCAGTGAGGGCCCGTTGACAAGACCCCACTGGGTGTCGAAATTCAAAGCAAAAGCTGCCAAGCAATCAGTAAGCCAGGAAAAATGCAATGGGCACCCGTAAAAGCGGAGGTGTCCCCTTCTGTACGCCTTCCCTAGAAATCGAAGGCGATGCCGAAAGAAATAACAAGAAGGCGAAGGACAAAGAATGGGAAATCAAGAAAAGAAGAAACAAGCAAGAAAAACACAAATATAGGATTTGCACTGAGAAGGAAATTCTTCCCCCCTCACTGCAAAGGGGGCAATTGTTGATACCTCAATATTTGGTAGCCCAAATTACAAGGCCCAAATCATGTAAGGGCCCAGAAGTTGTCAAACAAAAATAAAGTAATAGAGATACTGAGGAAAGCGCGCCAACTCCGGGAATCGTCCAAGGCGACACACACCCACGGCGACGGTTACCAAGGCGGCACTTCCCGATAAGATGCCCAAAAGAAAGAGTAAAGCGCACTAATGGCGGTAAACGCCATGTGTCATCCCAAAGTGTCCCAGATGCCACAGAAACCCGAGGAGAACATCGGGATAAACGAAGGCGAGTCGGAGGCAGAAGCTCACAGAAGGCGCACACGTGACCAGCCAAGGGCGACATAGCCATCCGAGGCTGCGACGGTTTGCAAAGTAAGCCAGAAAGGAATCTTTTATTCACCCAAGGCAAAGCCGAGGGGAGTAAGACTTGGAGTCCTCTCCTTCTACGTAATCATCAAATGCCAAAGCCAAGAATGGTAAAGAAGACAAAGCCACTGAAAAGGTGCTCTGAATACATAATGCAAGGAGTCATTAACCAACAGACAAAGAAGAGCGAGCAAGGACCACTGGTCCAAAGCACCAGTATAAATAAGAGGAAGAAAAGAGAATCAAGAGAGAAGAAGGCAGAGCCCCGGAAGGCCACCCCCCCCCAAAAGGTCGAGAAATGCCAGAAGGCAAGAGGAACAATACCCCAAAGCGGCAATAGCTGCAATACGATACACACAATATGCACCAAAAGGTACAAAAAGCTCCTCCCTCTGAAAAGCGGAGAGAAAGCATGAGAAGTAAGAGAGAAGCTCGAAGGGGAAAAACTGCCCAGCAAACACAAGAGACATCACTCCTCCCCCGGAAGCACCCTCTGCAAAGGGGTGCCATGGAGAAGTAAGAGACGGGATAAGCAACGAAGGAGAAACAGAAAAGGAGGAAAAGCCAGAAAGCGTGCACCTCCAGCAACCATCATAAAAGCCAAGACGAGAGGGTCAGAATACCCAGAAAGCGCCGTAACCAACAATGGTTACAACACGGAAGGCGTACAGCGAAAAGGAAAGGAAGCTCCCCTTCTGAAACCCAAGATTTAGCAATAGGGGTGAAAAGCCAAAGTGCACACCCCTCCCTTTGTAAAATACCACGAACGTGGGAGCCATTTCCTTGTATCGACCCCTCTGTATCTCGTCTCAGTATAATAAAAGCCTAAAGCTTCATCAAGTTTACGAACTCGTTATCTCTTTTAATTAAACAATCATTATCGCACAAAGCGGTCCGAAACAGACCTCAATTGAAATCTTGGGAATGGGACACAGGTGCTAGTAGCCCCGTGTTCAATTCCCACTAAAAACATTCCGATGGGAGAGCCAGTCACGCAGCTCGCTTTGGATTAGTCTCAATGGCTCCCTGATATTAAGGGTGCTCTTGGGGATACCAGTGGTTCCGCAAGGAATACGAACCAAAAAAAAAAAACGTCCCATGAATGACGTACCACATTTATTTAATAAATTAGCCTTAAAAAATTTAACTCCTACATCAACGGTAGTACGTTTGAGCTTTGAAGCAACATTACGTTTGAGCTTTTACCCTCACATGTTTATTAATTATTTTTCTGTACAAACATGCCTTTAGAATACTTACGTCTATATATATATATATATATATATATATATATATATATATTATCTACGCCTCTGTTTGAGCGTAGAAATGTTAAAAATTTTCACTCTTACGTCTGAGCTAAGACATAGGGTGTTTTAAAAACATTTAGCTCCTACGTCTTAGCTGAGACGTAGGGTTTAAATTTAAATTTAATCCATTCTTTTAAAAAAGTCTTACGTCTCAACTAAGACGTAGGAGTTAAATTTTTTTAATAAATATGTATTAGAAATCTATATTAAAAAATATTATGAGTAAATCTGCATTAAAAATAAAAAATATATATATATTGACCCATATGTCTTAGATGAGATGTAGGGTGTTTTTAAAAAAATTTAACACATACGTCCATGCTAGGACGTAGTGTGTTTCAAATAAAAATGACCATACGTCTTAACTTTGATGTATGGTCTGTAAAAAAATTACCCTAAGTCTCAGATGGCACATAGAATGTTTAAAAAAATTAATTCATACGTCTTATTTGAAACTTAGGGTATTAGTTTGAATCAAGTTGCAATTTACATTTACCGGTGAAAAATCACATATTATCAATTTTGACATAGGGAGAATATTTTAACAAAAACTTAAAGGGAAGCAAATTAGAACAAGCCTGGTTTTAAATCTCCGGCCATCACAACTCACAACTCTAAGACTAAGCTGACAAGTTCTAATTGGATAGTCTCACGGTTCAGAATTATAGGCTGAAAGAATGTTGGCGCCTAAAATTAAGAGCTTTACTTTTTGAACCTCGTTGTTTACTTATCGGTCCCTATTTTTTTCGCCTTATACAAGGCAGTAGTGCATTTTTCCGCCATATACAAGGCGGTAGTATAAATCATCAGTTTTTTCCGCCTTTTTCTGGGCGGAAAAATGATAATTTTGCACGTCCACTTTGTATAAGGCGAAAAAAATATGATAATTTTACACTACCGCCTTGTATAAGGCGAAAAAATGTGCTTCAGCCTTGTATAAGGCGGAAAAAATAGGGGCCGGTGAATAAACAACGGGGTTCAAAAATTAAAGCTCAAAATTAAACTAGAGAAGTTATTTAAGTCCATTATGTGAAGGGAAATTCTATCTAGATTGGAGTTTTTTTTTTAAAAAAACTTTTTGGATTGGAGTTTTACTGATTGAACTTGGATTTTTAAATTTTTTCCATAAAATTCTTTGAAATTGATCTTAAATTCGCACCTATTTTTTTTGTTTACATTAGAAAAAATCTTTCGATTGGAAGGACATTTCAATCGGAAAGTTTTTAATTCCGATCGAAAGGTCTTTCCAAATGTAAAAAAACACGTGTAAGTGTAACGTGATAATACGATTCTAAATAAATTATATATTCGGAAAGACCTTCCAATCGGAAAGGCTTTTCGAATATACAACGAATTTTTTTTTAAAGAAAGACATTTTTGGAATTTCACATAAAAATGAGTATAATTAGCAAAATCCGAGTGCAAATAGAATTTCCCTTACCATAAAGGAAATAGGATAGTAATTATATAGTTTAGATGATTAGATTATATTTTTATTATATGATTTATTCTAAAATATTCTTTAGCTTCATAATTATGCAAATATATGACTATTAATAATTTTAGGATTTTATTATTTACCATATAAGATAGTATATACAACTTATTCACAAAACAATAAAAAAAATAGTAGTTATCATTTATTATTCTTTATTGGCTTAATTACACTTTTGCCCCAATTTTGTCAATTTGACGAATTTAATCCCCTTATTTTTAATTTAGCGAATATAGTCATTTAATTGTTAATTTGTGACGATTTCAATTATTCTGTGTCTAACAAAATTGCTCAGGTGCTGACACGTGTTCTTTTGTTAGACATGAAAGGACTAAATTCTCCAAATTAAAAGTAGGGAACTAAATTAACGAAATTGACGAAATTGGGGGACAAAAATGCAATTAAACCTTCTTTATTTTTTAAGCTTACATTCTTCCTAAGGTGCATCCGGCATAGGCACAAACTGGAATCAACACATTAGACATGATTGTGGATTTGGTCATACTTAAGATTGTGAGTGGCTGAGACTGTGACCCTTCAAAGAAAAAGTATGGAAAATGCTACATCTTGTGGCCGTAAACAAAACATCACACTGGTTGAAAGTTTAATGCAGCATGATTCCAAATTTCACATAAACAATCTCACCCCATTTTATTAAGCATTTTTGTAACTTCCTTTTAATAATGTATAAATTCGTAGTTAATCATAGTTAACAATTTCACTAAAGAGTTAAATTTGGGTTCGCAATTTTCTCCCAAACATTGATACGTTGCGAATTAAGCAGTTGCCAAAATTGCATCGCGAGCGTATCAACAATGTTTGATTGAAATTGTTCGTAACATTAAGATTTGGATACACTTTCCAAAATCACAACTATAATCACTATTTAAAACCTTGAATGTTACACCACAAATTCGTTCATGATTAATGAGTCATAAAAAGTAGTGTGAAATTACTCTCTCTCTCTCTATTCCCCATGCTCTTCTCTGGTGAAATGGCTCTTTATTATTATTATTATTATTATGATGATGATGATGATGATGATGATGATGATGATGATGGAATATACGGCATTTCTATTAAAATTAACCTTTTAATTAGTTAGCAGTGAGGCCCCAACTGCTTAATTATGAGAGCTGTTTTGAAAGATAGTATACAGATGTGTACGATGTATAATTATAAAGATAAAAGCAATGGATTAAAACCTGTATCTGATCAAAAATATGTAGGACAGAAAAATAGTACGTACAAATCAAGGACTAAGTTAAAAATTATAAAAATGAAAGTATGAGCCGGTATTTGATTTTTTGGTTAATCTGATTGATGATGAAATGTGAAAAACTTGTATTTTGATTTTGTGGTTAATTATGATTTTTGACCTTAGATTCCTTCCATGTCCCAAAATCTTAATTAATTCTTGATCTTTGTTTAAAAAAAAATACTAATAAATACAGAATCTCTTTGTGTAAATTTTCAATGCTTCTTTTCCTTCCTTTGCTTTAGTTTGTTATGCCCCCCACTAGTATAGTACATTCGCATGAACAAAGACAAAAGCAATCTCTTACTATCCAACTCTATAGACCATAGTCAAAAGATAAGCTGCAGATTCATTAATAAAGTTTGAGCTCTGGTGTGGACCTTTTCAAGTTGCTAGATTGATTGTACGGTTATGCTAACAATCCCGTCTCAAATATTTCGAGTGCAATGTGCTAAAATAAATGAATAAACCCTATTAAGATCATGACAACCATTATGTAAAGTAACTATAAATGCTGCATATGCTGTGAGACAGTACTATGTTAACTTCCCACTTAGTGGCACCATGAACTTAACAAACTATAACGTGTGAGCTGATTAAAAAATCAATTCCATTAATCTAGCTCCGAATTGAGATATAACTACTACTTATATTTGTATACTTGTATATTTATTTATATTTGTATACTTGTATATTTATTTATATTTGTATACTTGTATATTTATTCCATTTCAAAGTTTCTGGTTCTAAATAGGAGATACCTTGATGTTAATTTACACTAATCTAATATTTAATTATTTATATGGGGCATCACGGTGATTAATGCAAAAATTGTTTTCTCGGCGAGTATGGAGACTATAGACTGAGGACTTCTCCTCTTTTGCTATGCGGGAATGGGATAAAGCTATATATGTTTTAGTCTCTTATATTCAGAGACAAAAACAAATTACAATATATAAAATCATTAACATAATCAACTTTTGATCTAGCCACATGTATCTTTCACAGGAGGGAATCATGTTCAACCAAAAAATATCTACAATATAGATTATAAGATGAGATTAGTTTTTTTCGACGATGATTTTTTCTGTACACAAGACTTAAAGTCAAATATTTACTTAAGAGGAAGCAAGTACTTATATACCATCTGAACCAATCATTTGTAGCATGATCAATTATACATGTATGAAATGATATGTAAATATGTGTAAGCAATAATCTTATTAGTGGGAATGGAATCATGGATAGATGAAGGGTCCTGAAATCCATGTGAACGGTTTCTTATTCTATATGTTAAAGGGGACAAGAAGCATGCACATAACACACCCATTGCAAAAACATCTTTACACTATTGTTATCCCATTGCCGAAAAAAATTGGCCAGGGCTTACCAAAATTGTTTACACAAGTTCAGTGCCTTTGAATCCACACACACATACTTTACAACACAGACTAAAGGGGAATATGTTCTCTGAGCCTAAACACTATTATATTTCCAAAGATAAAAATCTAGTAATGCCTATTACAATTGTGACACACAACATCTCATCCTTGCTGGTGAAAACACAGCAGTGAGTCTAGCATGATCAGAAAGAGAGTAATCTTCTGGCCACACTCCTCTCTCCACTTCCCTTGGGGACAACATTGCATTCTTCACCTTAAAGCCAATGGCTTCTTGCTCATGTTCTGTAATGGTATCGTCCATAGACCCATTGAAATTTTCCAACACATGCTCCGGACATGTTGAATTCCAAATCTTTTGCTGCAAAGTCAATGATCAATTATCAACATATTATTCAATAACAGAAAGAGAGTATGCTAGATATTGGTATTGATAATGTTGCATTTGATCTTCATGTAAAAAATCAATATTCAAGCACACTGCATCAGCATGCATATTCATAGATTTCAACAAGATAAATTCAATTACAATGATGACAATTGGCAAGGAATCATCCAAAAGTGGAGAGTGAAGACATGCAATGTTTTTTATTACCTTGAATTCTTCAAAGTCGATGACACCATTTCCATCAACATCTGCTTGATTCCATAGATCTTGCAACTGTTGGAAGCATAGTCCATAAGGCTCACCAATTAACTTTACCTGCAACAATTCTGAAATGGTAAATCTATAGCCACTGGAATGTTATTATCATCTTTTACATAAGTGGATTAAGGAAGTACCTTACGGAGAGCTTCAGAGAAGCTAAAATATGTCACGGAATCGACACAGTTGTCACCCTTCAGAAAGGCAAATGCATCATCTTCGGACAATGAAGCTTTTCGTAACTGGTACTGAAATCCAAAAGAGAGGGGAAAAAAGAAATACTATCAGATGCAGAACTAAAAGGGTCGTATGAATATATACAAATATACTCCCATTACTTCTTTATGATTACTTCAAAATAAGAGTCTTGTGATTGTGATTTCTGAAGGTCCATAACAAATCAAAAGTATTTTAATATTGTCATTAGGTATCTCCTAAGAGTTGGAGAGTGTAGCTCTAAAGTACATAGGTAATTTATTTCTTATCTTGCCATGAGCAAAACTGAACACTTAGAAACAACATTTTAAAAGTAAAATCCCCAAATTGGCAACAGAAGCCGCCAGTCAACATTTTATATCCATTATATCAAGTTTTACAAGACCACTTTAATTAACCAAAATTTGTTATTAAGTATGACTTGTGTAGGATATTTCAGCTTCTATAAAAAACTAATCGATGTGTCCTATTTCTTATGCCTATGACATGTCTCACATACCTTGAGTTCCATATTTCATCTTTTAAAATGTGAAAGACAGATATACCAATACAACTAAAAATATATTAAAATGGGCAATACCACTCACCTTTAGCATACTAAATACAGCTTCAGCCCAACTTGTCTTCAAGGGTTTACGTGCTTGGTTAGGATTGCAAAGCCAAATGAAGTCAACACCACAGATATTTCCTCGATGATTTCGGTGACTAACCCACTGCTGCATTAATAGGAACACAAAAATCTATTAACATTATGTTTTAATACTGGAAAAGCATATGTAGAATATTATCTATAGTGAGATGTTGACCTTATTGGCATCTGCATAACTGTCAGTATATTGACTAGCAGTATCATACGATGATACAAACCCCTGAGACGTAAGAAACTTGTAAACATGCCCACGCTTGCTCCCGTTCCAGTCACTGCATTAGATTGAACATGAAGTTCACACTATAAGGACATCTGAAACCAATAGATATACCAACATCACCTCAAAATTAAACACTAAACTCACCCGCAGAGTATAATAGGCATAGGTTTGAGCCTGTTTTCTCTCTGATACAATTCCACATACTGCAATATTTGGTAAACCTACAAAGAGGCAAATGAAAAGCAAGGTTTAGAATTGAAAGCACAAATGAATCGCAAATGCATGCGAACAGAAAAGATTATAACTTTATATTGGTTACGTGGGATTCACATACCTGATGCAATCTCACTATACAAAGACTTGAATCATGAGGAAATAACAAGTGGGTGTTCACAATCAGAAACTCTTGGTGACAACTGCCCTTTTTATTTTGTGAAAGGGGGGCAACTGACTGAACGTGTAACAACTGAGCAACGCGATCGCCAAAACCATTTAAAAGCAACTCTCGATAATTCACAACACTTAAATGTTCCTTGTGTATAGCAGTTAGCAGACCTGCATCAAAAATATGAGCTTTGAGCCACAGAGCAACAAATTTACATGGAGAAGCTTACATTTTAGTTTATGGAGAAAAAGGGAAAATCCGAGAAACATGTGGAGCATCAGTGCTAAGTACTAACCACTAGTAAGCTATTAGCTATTGCAGATGATAATCCTAATATTTCAATAAGTTGGATGATGAATTCTATTTTCACACACTTACCATCTCCACGGTTGTTGGTTCGAGCAAGCTTGAAGAGACGGTAGCCGGCATCCCCAAGTCTCTCCGCATACATGTGAACAAGTTCTTCATTTCCAACCCAAAATTCCTATTTGAGAAACAAACATCATAATATAGAATGAGTTAGTCAGAGCTTTAGGGATAAAACGGTGTTCCAAAGAGGTCAGCCTATTACTACAAAAGATATGTATCTGTTCAGTTGTTCATAGAGGTTAGTCTATCACTACCAAAGTTAAAATTCCAATCTTTTCAAATTGCATTGATTACACAAACGAGTTCAGCTTATATAGCTGATACATGAATTGATCAGTGACAGCAGCTACTAGCTAGCTAACCGTAACCAACAGAATTGAAACTCTTTCTAACTGAATGCTACTCATAGCAATAACAGATTAGAACCAATAACTACTCAGCACTATCCTGCATATTTTCACTAAACTCAAAGTGTGATAATAACAAATGAGATAAATTGCTACCTGGAGGCACATTATTGAAGATGATTCAGAAAGCAAGCAATCCAAAATCCTTTCATTCCTAGCCAGCCAGAATGATCTGAAATCACTTTCTCTGAGGCCCTGGTTCTGCTCAAAACAAAACCCACCAGAAACAAAAAAACAAAACAAATTCAACGAAGCCTTCAAAAAACGTACAATTTGAGACATAATTCACCACATAAAATGAATAGAAGCAATTTAAAAAATTGCAGGAAAAGAACACAAGACAATACCTGAGGATCAATCCTTTTGTAAATAGGAGCCAAGATATTGAAAGTGGTGAATGAAACACATGAAGGGTCTCTATCCACCTCTACCACTGATGGAAAACACACACCAGTACTATTCATTCTAGAAAGATCTCCATTATCACTGTTATCACCGCTCATAACATTATGAGCAGAACTGTTGCCTCTTTTTAAATTGAACTTTGCAACATTAGAACCTGCAGCTACCACCTGAATCTCATTCATATCAATATGCTTTTTTCAATCAACATTATTTAGTAACCCACATAATTTTTTTTAAAAAAAAAATCCCTTTTTTTCAATCAACTACAACTACCAAAACAAATCAGAAAATAAAGATTGCTTTTTTTTATAAGATTCCTGTTAAAATAAAAAAGACCCAGATGAGAAAAAACAAAACTTTAGAGTATTGAGAGTTACCATTCTGAAAATCCTCGCCACTGTCAAAAAGGGTAAGAAGAAAGGTTGTAAAGTTGTGTAGTTTAAGAAGAAAGCCGAAAAGGGTCACGGATTTGATGAGTGAATTAAATAAAATGTAGGTTCTTCTTCTGTTGTTGGAGTTATGTATATATAAAGTGTTTGGAATATCCGTGTAGAACAAGGAACGAAAACAGACAAAGAGGGAAGAAGGGATAGAACATAATACTGTGTGCTCTGTGTGTGCTGTGATATACTGTGTGTGTATATATATATATGGAATCTTAACCCTTTTTGTTTTGATTGTTTTGGAATATTTAGTACGCACAATTTATTAATACAGTTATAATTAAGTAAACACGTCTTCATGAAAATACGGAGATTGTCAAGACCAATCTACTGTACTTAGATACCTTTCGAGAAATACCCGCACCGGAGAGTTTGTAGGTAAATAACATTACCTCTAATCAAAACTATAATTTGATATTAAATAAATTATCTATATCTGAAATCATTATCCTTAGTTGTCGAAAATTAAATAAATAATTCAAATTTATTTAATCTTATATGTGAAATGATTATTATCCTTAATTTTAAAATTTATTTAATTTTATCTATGAAATCATTATCTTTATTTTGTTTTCCAAATCATTATATATAGTACGCAATGTGAATTGACTCACAAACTTATGGATATTCAGATCAACAACAATCTCACAATTATATTTGCCTTCAATTTTTTTTTCTCATTAAATTTTTCTAATTCTAATAATTCTCACCCATTTTAATTTATATTTGATTATTAAGTTTCTCTCTAGTTACTTACTTTAATTCATCAATTTGTGTGTACCATTGTTCAAAATTTTGATTTAGGTGTAACCAATTGTGTTGTAAGGGAGTGGAGAAAGACAAGTGGAGGAGTCCAACCTAACAAAGTAAATAATTTGTTTTTTAGTAATTGATTCTTCAATTGCGGGTGACAATAGAGTGCATCAAAATCTAATGTTGCATTATTTCAGAGTGACTTTCATAAATTATCAAGAAAGATGGTTATTTATTATTATTTGCACCAATGGCCTCTTTAATCACGCAAACAGTGGAAGATGGCGTGTGACGATAGTCGATATACTCGGTCCTACCGTTTCATCTTCTTGAGAGATTCAAGCTTTAATTTAAGAAGACTTTATTTATGACCACTGTGGTAATATAATAATAAGATTTTATTTTTCTTCTCTAATATATTTTATCTATTGTAATAGATAAAAACATCCTATATAAAAATAGGATTTGATTTTATGCTTGATGTAAATATATTTTTGTTTTTTGTTTTTTATTGTGACAAGAGAATTAAAACTATTAATAACAAACCAAATGTAATCATCCTATATAATAATAGGATTTGATTTTCCTTCAATAATATATTTTGTCTATTGTAATAGATAAAAATCATCCTATATAAAAATAGAATTTGATTTTATGCTTGATGTAAATATTTTTTTGTTTTTTGTTTTTTAGTGTGACAAGAAAATTAAAACTATTAATAACAAACCAAATGTTTTTAACAATATTATCTTTCTATTTTTTTTATCATATGATATGGACGATTAGCTCGAGATCAATTAATATTTTTTTTTGGCTAAGAGATCAATTAATAATTTTAAATATCAATTGCGAAAAAGACTAAAAATTGCGTTGATAAACTAAATTTATGTTTAGTCACTCACAGCGCTACTAAGATTTATATTATTAAATCTTTTCTATATTCTGTTGTTGTTGTTGATTTTTATATTAATTTTTGTTTATATTGTTGATTTCCAAAAAAAAAAAGTCTTTCTAATGCTCATAATTTTCTATTCCTAAGCTCCAATGACAAATACCCAACTGCTCACTAATAGATGACATCATCTTTGCAGAAAAAATTTAAATCAAAATGATTAAAATGATAAGAATAAATATTTTTATGATTCAATTTTATTATTAACTTGAATAATATAATCGATAAAAAATATAAAAATATTTAATTATGATTAATAAGAATAATTGTGATAATCATATTAAAAAAACTAATTGTAAAAAAAAAACTATTCCATCCATCACATAAATTTAAGATTTATCTCATAATATCATCAAACAAAAAAGATCATACTGTTTAATTCTGATTTAATTTTGATTTATCATAATAAAGTCGATAATTATATATAAAAATGTCAATTTATCCATAAAATAAATAAGGAATATATGAGATAAAAAGTGCTACATTTTTATTCATATGAGGAAGAACAAAATTTATCAACAAGATCATCTAAATTAATATTTTTAAGTGTAGGATTTAGTTTGAACATCTATCTTTTTATATAATTTTTTTTTGTTGTTTAGTAATAATCTTTACTTTATAATCAAAATAATAATAATATTTAATTTAAAATATTTAAAATAAAAAATTAAAATATCAACAACCTGTTTGCACTGAGTAAGAGCTAGTATTATTATATTTTTTTTTTATAAATCTTTTCATAAAAAGTTTAATAAATAGGCATAAGTTATATAAATTTTTTACACTATTTATGGATTATTTACCATTCATGTATATTATTTTTATTTAAAAATCAATTATTATTACTTTTTTTTTCGATAATTAAAATTTTATTAATGAATATTGAAAAACTAGCTTAAGCATCATAGTACTAAGTACCCCCACCTTCTATGAAGGATTTGAGTACTAGTCCACAATCATGTGCTCACAGCTAGCAAAAAACAAAAATTACAAACACCTTGTACCAGCTTTACATAGCTGTAACTTACACCCGAATCAAACATCACCCATATTACTGTTTGGACTCCTAATCCAAGTCGAAATACTAAAGCACTGCCCACACCCAAAACTAGCTACAGCATACACATAATCCCAAACCCCTTATACAAGTATAGCATAGTCATATAACTCCCCCCATTAGCTAGAAAACAACAGTGAGGATTGAGCCCCCATCTACCCAAGCATATTAACTCCACTCAAACCAATCAATTATTGTTACTTAACTTATAAATAATGAATAATGGGGATATGTGATGCCGTAGTAAAAAAACAAACTTTATGTAAAAATCTATCTCATAAATAATTTGATTAATAAAAGAGTTTAATTTTATCAAGGTGAATATTTTGTTCCGAGAATGCTTAAAAAAGTACAAATTATTCACCGAAAAGATACTCTATCAAGATATAAGTTTTTTTTTTTTTTCCTAATAGATTAACCTTATCAATTAGATGAATCGGATGCTTGAAAACTCAATCAATCTTGTTTAATTTATTTGACATTTTTCCTTCTGCTAAAGAACGTAATTATGACAGGGTTTTTTAGGTATCTTTCCTGATTGGGTCAGTTTTTCGTAAGTAACATCAATTGATCAATCAGCTTTAGTTTAACAGTTTCTTTTCAATATTAGGATTAGGATGCCAGTTTAATTAAAAAGCGTAAAGTGGAGTGCCATCATTTATTTAATAGTATAAAGTGGAATGATTGCCTAACAAGTAACATGGCGACAACGATTCAAGGAATGTGAATGGAGGTTAATTCAACGAAATCCATCATGGTTCATCCTTTCCTCCCCTGAATCGACTTTATCTGATACATTCCTTGGGCCTGGGGTTTAGGCTATGAAAAGGACGCATACTTGATATGTTTCCAATCAAATTTAGTAGTAGTACTAGTATCTTAGTTTCCAAATGCATAACTCAATTTCGTATCAAATTTATTAGGTTAATCACCCTTTTGGGGGGAGAACGAGAATCATTAATATTTCATGCATCATATCTCACTTTTTTTGTTACAATCATATCTCCCTTTAAGCGTGCTTAAGTTTAAGTGTGATATTCGGTTTGGTATTATGTTTTATATAACTTATTTAGTCAAAGTTCCCAAAAAAATAATGCTTCAAAATAACTTTGAAAAACAAATTTGATTCCATTTTTGAAGAAGGGTGGTGTTATCATTAACATGAGTTACATATAATATAATGCGGTTTGCATAGTAGTAACACAGTCGGTGTGAATAGATGTCATAATTATCATTATAATGATGAACAATCCTAAACATTATTGTTTTTAATTTTTTAAATATTGTAGTATTTTAAATTATTGCATTTTTTTTTCTTTGACTTTATTATCATACACTTTATTTTACATCCGAGCAAATGGAGAAATATTAAATTGTTCAAAAACACGAGTCAAATAGTTATTTATGCATCCCTATCTTAAATAATATTGATCCCCCAATCTTATTATTATCTTAAGGAACGCGGAAAGCAACCTTTGTGGCTAACTAAAGTTCAGGAAAACAATACAAATTATTGACGTCGGTGTCTCCTCCCATTTGATATAAAAATCCACCTCCGCACATACTAGCAGGACAGATACACAATTGCCTACCAACCACTTGGTGTTTAGAAGACGTGTGTCAATTAAATTAATGTAAAATGAATAAAAAGACTCCAAAATGATGAACCTGAAGATATTATTTTTTCTTTCCAAGCAATGTATATTGTATGGGTTTGAGTATGGCCTAAGTAGGAGAGATACAAAGCAACTGGGGACCAAATAAATTGTTGTATCTATTGTAGCACTCCTTAAAAAATGTTTAATATTTTAACTTTTAAGGTTCTTTTTTTTTTATTGACAAAGTTTCTGATTAGAGGGGAAAAATTGTGCAATTGTCACAAATTGAACCCAGGTGTTCATGTTCGCACTTCATGTTTCATAACTCTACCAACTACATTTTTTATAGGCAAAATTTTTTTTTTCTTTTTTGTGGGGGAAGAGGAACGTATCATCATCAAGGTTCGGACCCAGTTTCTGACACTCTATGTACCATGGCTCTACCAACTAATTACCTATTTGAACACAATTTTTAAGGTTCATTGTATTGAAAGGGCCATGTCATATTCAAGATTTATATTCTATCTAACTCTTGCAGGTTGATTATAAACTCACAAAATAAGTGGGGCATCCCGGAATTGAAAAGGGGAAGTTCATGTCTCAGTCACTATTTAGCTCAAGTCAAGCCATATCAAGTGAATGAGCGATCCAAAAAGACTTACCCTTCAGATCTCTGAGGCAAAGTGAAATTGCAAATTGCAACTCTATGAAACTAAATGTTTTTTTTTTTCCTTCTATTTTTTAAGGTATATGTCAGTGGAACCCAGGGTTCATTAGCACTTTATCCGTGTGGACCTAACCGAGGGCAGCTCAAAGCTGCTGTGTACCAAACACTACAGCTCACAGCTGTTATATCAAAAACTGATAATTTGTTTGATTAAAGGTCCAGCAAGCCAGGCCCCACTAACAAGTCCCATCCTTAATCTCTTTGCAAAAAATAAAAACAAGTACTAAGGAGGAGGAGGAGGTTCCTTAACTTACATGTAACCATAAACACACATTAGATAAATCCTGATGTAAAATTGTAAATTGAATAATTAGGAGGAGGAGAAGGGGGATTCCTTAATGTGTGCCTGTGGGTGCACATAATATTAAAAAAATACCTAATGGAAATTGAATTTTGTGAGCCCAGAATATGACATATATAGCTACATCATTCCCACTCCCAGTGTAGTACAGTTAGCTGCTCTAATATACTGTACGTCATAAAAGAATACATATGAGCAAGATGATATATAAATATCGGATTACGTTTCAAATAATGGAAATCTAATGAGATAATGCATTGAAACCCATCAACACCAATTTTGTACTTCAAATACTGCTATTCTCTACCCAACAATGTCTGAACATTTTAAAAAGTTACAAATAACAACATAACTTTTTAACAACATACAGTGTCGGTGCATTATCCACCATTCATGTGCATTACTTTTACTTGCAAATCAATCATTGATAACCCATCAATGGTGGATAATATGCTCACAGTGCAAAAAAACAGTGCATACACTATTTTCTCTAATAAAAATGTAAATTTATCAATGGTATACATAGAAAATAGGACTTTAGTCTTTAGCCCCAAAAAAGCAAATAATATTAGAATACCAGCATTATCAAAAAAGCAAGTTAAAAGTTTCTTCAAGATAACCAAACCATCTTCACCGGCAAAAATCTTGTTCAATAAAAATGACGTACCAAATGCAACATTCCCAATAGAATAAAACCCTCACAGGAAGAATCTCCTTCGGCTTGTGTCCATTTCCGGCTAAAAAAGAGAAAGGATGATTAGAAAATAAAATAAAACATAGGAAGTGAAGTAAGGGAGAAAGTAGAAATGCTTCACAAAGCCAGACCACGAATAGAAAAAGCAACATAGAATTGGTTAATAAGTAAATTACCTTGTGAACCCACTCATATTCTCCACCCCTAGTGTCAAATGTTCCATGCTGCAGGCTAATCAACTTCAATGTAAAACGAGGGCCGCATTCCTGCATATTAAAAGTTACGTTGTTGCAGATGCAAGTTAGGAGGCTACAAATCCTATAAAAAGTGAAAAAATTCAGCTAATGCAAAATTTGAACGAATCAACTAGAATACTAAAATCCTAGGCAAGGCTCAAAGCAAAATAAATGGAAATTGAGAGCAGATCCATCTTCAATGTAAGCAATTTCCTCACGAAGACAACTTTCAGTCTGTCATGATCCCATTTGTAGTTAACAAGATGTAAATACATATTAAATAACCAACAACTCATAAAAAAGCCTTACTTAATAAACTTCATGAAATCTCTCTTCTAGAATACCCATCTAATCAACATCACCTTTAATCACAGAAGTCAATTATCTGAACCATCAGTTCTGTTATATCTAATGCAGTAATGCTCAGTGTGACACACAGGGTACTATACTACTATTTCTTTTTTTTTTTTTTTTGGATAACAGGGCCAGACACCTGGGTACTACACTACTAATGTAACTTACAATACCGACACACAAGAAAACAACTAAACTGTGATACATTCAGTAGCCAATAGTCATTGTGTTTTGAAATGGTGGTAAATGAAAGAGAGCAGACACCAACCTGAAGACGGGCAATTGCTTTGAGTTCAGGACCACTCCCACTTGCACCATCCTTGACCTTTTTACCTTTAGCATCAGTCTTTTTAACTTCTCTGCTTTCGAAAATGTACCTGAGGTATTTCATTAAACAAAACACAATGTCAGGAAATGAAAATCATTAATATTGTCAAGCAGGTGACAATATAGAAGCTTAATAGGCTTATAGATATATATACCGATGATGCCGGAAGAATATGAAGTCTCTCTGGTTGTGGAAGGTGACTACTCTTCGACCTTTAAATTCTGGATCTTGAGGGAAAAGTGACTGTATCAATCTATTAAGAAAAGAATTCAACAAATAGAGTTAAAATACAGGTTGAAGCTTATACAAATCATTAAAATAAACATCAGGAACAAGAGAAATTTACTGATCAAAGATAATATTCGGAACATAGGAGAGGTAGCCTTGGTCAGTACAAAATTATCTCAATCAGACCTAGCATCCGATTATGACAAAATGCTACATCACGAGTTACATAGAATAGAACAAGTGAATAGTGACCTTCCAATTCGATGTCCTAGACGTGTTGTGAAGTTATTCAACACAAGCTCAGGCTTGTGACTGGTTGGAGTTCCATGATTCTGCAAGGGGGCACAAAATGCAGGAATAAAAAAATAAATATTTTAATTAACATAAAACAGCATGCTTAATCTCAAAATAGATATAAATTGCAGAACACAAGTTGAACAGCAAACTGGAATTCATCTTCTATTGGAAACACAAGTTGCAGAACTTACAAGAATATTTTTCTTATAGTGAACAAGATCTTATGTTGGTAACACAAGTTGCCGAACCAAAATGAAACTATTTCTTATGTTGAACAAATAAGCTAAAAATGAAGGGAACAAAAAATAAGTTTCAATGGTGAGCACCTGATGGCAAGCCATCATAAAATCTTTTCTTTCTTCCTCTCTATAAGATTTTAAGTGAAATTTTATTCATCTACAAAACTATGCACATCATTTTATACCAAAATCAGCCAGAAGACTGAATAATATATATATATATATATATATATATATATATATATATATATATTGTTAAATCTATAATCAACAAACATCAAACCTTCAAATCCTTGCGTAAAACAAGCTTTGAGAGCTTGAAATGAGCGGTAGGACCATCAGGTATTCCAATGATTAAGAGAGCATCTGCAGTTCATAAGTGCAGAGAACTTGAGAACTTGTAAGAACATTAACACTGAAATCTGAAGGAAAGGACATGGAAATATCTAAAAAAAAATGGTTTTAAACAATATATTCTCGGTATAAGGACCTTTTATTAAAAAGCAACATCTACCTGGTTCCCTTCGGTTGGTGTGAACAACTATAATAGAAGTGAAGTCCTTATTCTTCGCATATTCTACAATCTGCAATCCAAAAATGAAATTAGAAAGAAAGATCAAATCAATTAAGCTCCAAATTCTTCATTTATATGGGGAAAAGATATAAAGCACCTTTTTCAAATCATAAGTTCCTCTTTTGTAGTAATGTGCATTTGGTATAACTGAAAGCAATTCTTTTATAAAATCAGGTCCCCTCTGCAGATTAAGTCATATGTCAACCAGTTAGTATAATCAACAAAACATAAATCATAATTTCCTCTCACTCTGTTTCTCTTGAACATCACAAATAAATAAATAAATAAATTACATGAAAAGGGCACATGTTAGATCATACTTAGGACAAACTTGAGATTGGAGACAATAGCATGAAGGAAACATACCGAAGAATTGAAACGGCAAGTGGTGATTAATATCTTGGGAGTTTGTTCCCGTTTCAATATTGAACTGAACTCATCAGCATCATTTCCAGCAAATAACTGGAAACAAATATAATCAATGAGTCATCATAAGTATTTTTTTAAATAAATTTGCCTGACTGGTCACAAACTTGCAATGCAGCATGTGAATAAGAAGGAAACAGTCCTTAAATATGTCAAAAATCATTCAAAGCACTAAACAGAAGCCAGTCATCAAGAGCTAATAATATTTTCCTCGACAACAAGAGTTTCATTTTCAAATTCCTAGTTTATAATCTTCTACTGATCTCATTCTTTTCTCCCATCTATCTTATCTCCAGTAATAATTTTTTTCTTGAAAAAACGGACCAGACTGTTCTCCTTCAAGTTAGATTGGTGGAACCAGCATCTCTATTCTCTAATACCCACTCCCCATGGATGATGCATTCTCCTTTATTTCAGAAAACTGGGATTACCACCAACCAATAATTCTATTATAACATTAACTAAGGATATCGAATTGTTAACACGTAATCCGCAATTACAATGTGGAAATTCAATCTTAACCAAATCTCAAGCATAAGAAAACCTTGTTTTGAACAAAATATATCACGTAATCAACATTAAAACAGAAAATTAAAAAAAAAAAATACAACTTCAAATAAAATTTCACATATATTGCAAAAGAATTATAAAGAAAGTAATTGTACAAAAATAAGAACAGGAAGAAAAACCTCTTCATCATCAGGCTTGCAAATAGTCTCATCCAATTCCCTCGTGTTCTCAATGGTGCGAGGAACCTTCCGCTCCGGAAGCTGCGAAAACGCAATTAAAACAAAAATCAAAATCAAAACAAAACGCAAAAACTAAATTGATTGAATTGAATTGAAATCGAAATGAACGATGAGATTGGACCTCCTCACCGAGCTCGAGAGCACGCTTCTCAGCAGCGTCTCGAGCTTTGTGTTTGGCGCGCTTCTCGAGCTTCTTCTGGCGCTTGAGCTTAGCGTGCAGTTCGGATCTCTTCTCCTTGTTCTTAATCATGGAAGGAAGAAGCTCCTCTCTCTTGGTTTTTTTCTTCTCTTGCTTCTTCTGTCCTCTCTCTTCATTATTATCGTTATCTGAATCATCATTGCCGCTCTTCTTCCTTTTCCCTCCCATTGTTGTTGCTGTTGGTGTTGCTGTGGTGGCACTCGAGTTCTAGGGTTTTTGGAAGAAGAAGAAGAAGAAGAGTGATGGTTATGGGAGTTAGGGTTTTTGAGAGGAGGGAAGGTGTTTTATCCTGTTTGCTTCCTTATGGTTCTCACTATGCACCACCCAATCATATCATCACATCACATGCATTCATTTAAAATAATACAACTTCGTTTACCAAAAAAAATAATAATAATAATACAACTTAAAATGAAATATAAATTATTTCTTTGAATTAAATTTTACCAATTGTTGTGTATTAAAAAAATATGAGATTAATGAGTATGCACTGACGATGTAAAGTTTTTTATACAATCAGTCAATCATCCACCATTCAATTGTACTACTGTAATCTAAAAATCAACGACCATACACGGACGAATGATGAAAGATGTACTAATGGTATAAAAAACATTTACTATGTCGGTGCATTCTTCATTTTCTCAAAAAATATTTTGTGAATAAAAATTTCAATGTGATTTATGGTACTACTTTTTCATGACGTAGTAATAAATAAAAGGTTTTCTTAATCTCAGTCATTAAGGCTGAGGATAAGTACGTCAAAGTGGTTATTATTTCTTGAAAAAATAAAAGTATAAGTTCTTTGATTTATTTGATGCATCATTTTCAAAAAATAATAACCACTTTGATGTGCTTATGGATTGAGGTTAAGAAAACTCATAAACAAATTACTATTTGAATAAAACAATTATTAAAATGATAATATCGAAGGTGAATTGTTAAACTAAGATAATTATTTTTTAAAAAAAACACATAAATTGAAAATATTTTTATCATCCATTCAAATAAACAAGGATATAATAGTCGTAACAAATTGGGTTACTCGATTGAATTCAGACAAATCTAATTTATGTCGAAGGACGACAGAATGTTATATGGATTGAAAATTTGCCTAAGTTTGATAACAAATCAAAAATCTTTTTATATAACATGAACGGATCGCGTCAAAGATGTGTGTTTAGGCTCTATCAATTCGAAGCCAATGACCCAAATCTATTTTCAAAATTTGTAACCATTTGAATCTACCTTTTTATTGGGTGAGCTCAAACCAATCTAATCGAGCCAACCCATTTTGTTAGCTATGTTTTAAAAGGAAATACTTCTATGCTCGGACCCAAGTTTAATTTTCTTAACCATGCCCCAGCCACTAATATGCATTGCAATGCCTCTTTTACCCTTATTTCGCTATCACCTAAAAACTCTATCCTCACTTATTGGTTCTATTCTCAAGTCATCTTCTTCGATGAACCATTTGCAATACCTTCACCTTCTCCCTTCCCAAAGTCCATTCTCATCAATTTCATCAACATCATCTAAATGTAGAGGGTGTTGATGTTTCTATGAAGAGATAAACCAAGATCATCATGCAATTAAAAGCTTAAGTGTTTTAGATTTCGTAGATTAACACTCAACTTTACCGTTTAATGAAGAGATAAACAAATAAGTATTTTTCAACAAAGTTTGTTTTGATAGACTCCTCCACAATAGGGTTGTTGTCTTCTTTCATTCTTCAACAATGTTTTAGAACAAAATACTAGCTAGTTTCAACTCCTCCCCCGCTCTCCATAATTTCCTCCTCGTCTCTTTCTATCCTTTACCCACCTTCGCCGTCGACAATAGCCCCACTAGCGGCAACTTCTTCAAAATCTCTCACATCAAACTCGTCGACAAATCACACAAATCAAAATCCAGATCTAACGAGTCCTCAACAAAATTTTTATCCACCTTATCGTTCTAAGGAAGGTCTAGTTCCACCTCAACAACAGTATCCAATGCGCTGGTACAATCATCAAAATCATCGAACAATAATAATGGACGGTGGTGGTGTGACGACCCCTAATGAGTAATCGACAATGTAATATGAGAGTGATTAATGGATGGAAAATGCCATATAAAAGGTCATGTAATATGAGTTAGAGGTTAATGTTGGAGCACTAACCAAATTGCGTTAATCAATAATATTACATGTATTTTCAGAATTGATATCTAGATATACATCTGCTTGTCTTATATGTTGCACATAAGACAAACATATATACATTCATATGTCAATTTTGAATGTAATGTAACACCATTCTTGCATTAATAACCTATTTTAGTATGTAAAAAGTGTTACTATTTTGACAATAAATTAGTGACAACTTTTAATTGTAATTTGTTTTTGAATTTGTTTTTTTTTTACTATATGTATGTAGTGATAAAAGATAAAAAAAATAATGAGAAGTTGAAATAATATTTTAAAAATAAACTGTCAAAATGTCCGCGTAAGACAGCCCAGTTGGTGGCTGCAGGGACACTTAGGATTTCCCCCTCCCCAGGTCATGGGTTCTAGTCCAGACCTCTCATGTAAACCAAAAAAAAATAAATAAATAAATAAATAAATTGTCAAATTTAATATATATAAAAATAACACTAATGGATAGGATGGTTAACATAATTCAAAGAATGAAAGGAGTACAAGATTATCAAATATTAACTTGAAAATAGCTTATGATAGATAGTTTATAAATTCTCTTAGTGACTGATAATAGGGATAGATTAAGTGCTCGGACTCCCTCGGCAATTCAAAGTTTAATTTTCTCTTATACATCATCATTAATTCTTTGTGAAGTGCATCTTTACTATCTCAAGCTTAGTGCCCCACTCCCTCTCTAATCCCCCCTCCCCTCTCTTCTAAATCCGTCCCAGTTGATGATCAATTTCTCTTGGTGGCTTACTCCTGACAGTGTCTTATTCTCAAGTTTGAAATTAACCTAAGATGTGGATACTATTTATTTATTTATACTGGATATGTATAGATAAAATGAAGTCAAATAGTCTGTTCAAAATAAAATAAAGTTAATTGGATATTTTGGACTGCTATCACCAAATAAATACTATAATTGTTACATCGGTTCTAGCTGCCTAGATGCGAATTTTATAGCAATTGGAATACAATTGGTCATTATTTAAATATGTTAGAAAGAATTTACATTTAGCTTAGATCAATAGTTCCCACTTGGGCCACTTCCAACAAAACCATTCATTGGTTTGGTCTACAAGAATCTCTTCTTTTGGTCAAGAGGGAATGTAAGCCACAAGGACTTGGGAGTGTCAATTGTGAACCACCAGAATATGATTTTTTCCAGGCAAACCTATCCAATGAGATTCTGCATGCCACATGGCATCAGACCATCTAATTTGAGTAATTTCATGTTCACATTCCTATCCATTAAGATAAGAACAACTCTGCATACATTAACAAAATTATTTTATCAATCATACACAACAGCACAACAATAGTAACTCACTAAGCTAAATTATTTCATCTCTCATAGTATGGCTTCCGTTTGTGCTTCTTCTGCCATTGCAGCTGTTGCCATCTCTACCCCAAGGCAAGTTTCTCCTCACCCTCCATTACTTGCACTTGTTATTTTACTAGCAATGTAAATGGTCTGTGACATGTTTCATGCATCTAAAGGAAAAATTGCACCAAAGTTTCATAGTGTCTTATATTATTATTGAGGTTTATGCTATTTTTTTACACTATATACTTACCTCTTGAGGTTTACATTTTCAATTTGCTATTGCACTTTTTCCCTTAAAGTTTATAGATTATTATTGAGGTCAGTATACTGTCTAGAATAGAAGCAGTGAGAGGTGTAATTAAATCAAACTTCACACGAGATCAGAGTAATTTTCTCATTAATTAAAAATGATGAAAACCATGATCTAATCAATGTACCTTGACTAATTTGATTGAAAAGTACTAAACAAAATAGTGAAAAATCAATGGACCTACATGCAGTTCCCAGAAGAATGGATCACCCATGGGAACTACAAAAGCTGCTTTTCTTAGTGGGAGGAAACTGAAGGTGAACCACTTTACAGCACCAGTTGGAGGGAGATCAGCCACTACAGTGTGTGCAGCAGCTGACCCTGATAGGCCTCTCTGGTTCCCAGGCAGCATCCCTCCTCCATGGCTTGATGGCAGTCTCCCAGGAGACTTTGGCTTTGATCCTCTTGGTCTTTGTAAGTTACTGATGTCAAATTTTTCTGTCACTCAATAAGCTCAACTGCTCAAGCACTATTGATACAGGAAAATGTTTCGCATACATCTATTTTTTACAGCTTCTGACAACTTTGATTATTATAGTGCAAAGTATACTTTGCATTATTATATCATTGATCCATTTCTTTGAGATTTGATAAAGTTTTACATTGGTTCAAGTCTGTTCAACTGCCTAAAGCAACTTTCATTCCTTATCTGGGATGAGAGCCAGCTAGGTAGGGAAATTGAACGGTTGTTGGTTATCTAAAGTAAACTTTGCATTATAAAAAGTTTTATCGAGAAAGTTGTCCAATTTTGTTGTACTGATAACATGAGTCATCCGTATACTATCCCTTGTTGCTGTGAGTGAATGCGAGTGATCACAGAAGTGTGTTTGTGTTTCAACAGCATCCGATCCTGACAGCCTAAGATGGAATGTTCAAGCAGAGCTAGTACACTGCAGATGGGCAATGTTGGGTGCTGCAGGCATCTTCATCCCCGAATTCCTAACAAAGATTGGAATCCTAAACACCCCTTCGTGGTACACAGCAGGAGAGCAGGAGTATTTCACAGACACAACCACCCTCTTCATAGTTGAGCTCATTTTCATTGGCTGGGCTGAGGGTAGAAGGTGGGCCGACATCATCAAGCCCGGATCGGTTAACACGGACCCTATCTTTCCCAACAACAAGCTCACAGGGACAGATGTTGGGTACCCGGGCGGGCTTTGGTTTGACCCTCTTGGCTGGGGAAGTGGTTCTCCTGAGAAACTCAAGGAGTTGAGAACAAAGGAGATCAAGAATGGGAGATTGGCCATGTTGGCTGTGATGGGTGCATGGTTCCAGCACATTTACACTGGCACTGGTCCTATTGACAACCTCTTTGCACACCTTGCAGATCCTGGCCATGCTACAATATTTTCTGTAAGTTCAACCAATAACTAGGCCTTGATTGATATTAATTTATTGTTTTGGAAATGTTTGTGCTTGACTTTATCTATTTACTACTGCAGGCTTTCAGCCCCAAGTGAGAACGGTATAAGAAGAACTCTGGATGAGATTGCAAGCCTAAGAGAGACACATTGGTGAACCTGTTTAACTAAGCTGTAGGGCTTAACTGAGCTTGGAGAGTAGCGTTTATGTGGGTGAAAGGTTGTAATGTGGCTAATTCTACTTCTTGAATTTATTGATGGCTCAATGTACAAATCCCTGTTTAAGTTTAGATGCCTTCAATGTGAGTTCAGAAAGTAATCACATCTTTTCATAGATCATAGGGTTGCAATTTGCAATAATATCTTATGGCATTGGCAACTAGCACAAAGGCAACTGTGTTGTGATTTCATCATTATCAGGTAGGGCCATAGCAAAATATCCATGCAATTTGAGTTCCAAAGTCATGTCATGACTAAGGCCATGAACATGATTGCATGAACAATCTTCTAAAAGAAACCATTTTAGTTTCAAGGCCATATATAAAAACATCAAATCAATGACATTATCCTACAAGTTGGTATGGACTATGGACTAAGGAGTATGGATAATTACAATTTCATAGCATACAATGTCAGCACTTCGTCAGTAAACTTTCCAAACTTGCAATTGTAATTCCTAAACTTTTCTCTAAAATAAATCCCATTCCAGATTCTTATAAATTAGGTAATTTGGCTCTTCTCTACCGGTTCAGCACATTTTTTAAGGCAAAGTTTTTGACAAGAAGAAGGAGGGGAGGGGGAAATTTGTGCTACCACGGATCAAACTCAAGTACTCATACTTTATGTCTTGCAGCGGTACCAACTGATTTACCTATTGAGGACCATAATTTGGTCCTTAAATTTTAAGCATTTCAAAATCTAAAAAGGAAGAGATACAACTTCAACATCTCTTCTTACACTCATCTTCTTCCAAGCAAAGTATCCTTTACCATAAAAATAATTTTCAAAATCCACATTATATTGTTTTCCTAAATTCCTTGAAAGGGTCTTCAGTTGACAACACAATATAATTCTACCTTTTCTTATCCCCTTGTCTTGAACTAAAAACAGTATGATTTTCATTTTAATATGCTCAGCAAATATATATGTCTCTAATATTCCTTTCTTCAAACATCAATCTGTAATTAACTTTTTCTTAATTTTATCTTATTCAGTCTGTAGCATAATTTAAGAAGAAGCAAAAAAATACTTCATGTATTCCAAGATATCTAACCCCCAGAGTTCTTGCTCCATAGAACCTGACCATCAATTCCTGTAATATGTTCATCATCAAGGCGTTTCCATGTTTTAATTGACTTCACATCGCCCCAAGTGTCTTTCTCTGTTTTCTCCAAGCTTGCAACCACCACTCTTGCTCTCCTAGACCATCCAGCTTTTCCATAAGCATGGTATCCGAACCCGCCGGCATAACAAAGGTTTATACCAGTTAGCTTGCCACAGAAGTCATTGATGTGATCATGGCCAGTGAAAACAGCCTTCACATCTCCTGCAGAAACCAAGGTTGTGAAAAATCCTGAGTTCACAGAAGCGGAGCTGATGCCAGCAGTGCCGTTCCCTTCCTGTTTCACACCTGTGAAGTTTGATGAGTCAAAAGCAGCATATTCTGGTAGTGGGATGTGAAAGTATGCAAGACCAGGAGCAGGCTCTTTCTGAGGCAATGGTCCTTTTTTATATTCTCTCTGCAGAATAAAGAATAAGTTGTCAATCAATCCAAACATTAATGATGGAAAGAACTGAAAAATCCAGTAATCCACCACATGCTAAATGAGGATCCAAAGAAACTTCCATTCATAAGCAGGTGCTGAATAACAGGAAAGAAAATCAGGACGAATAGGTTTAGTATTGAACGACTCACGACACCTACTTTGTTCATAAACCATCAAGTGTCACAAGAAATTTTCCGAATCCGTTGTTCAAACAGATAAAACAGTACCTGGAGCTTTGCAGATGTTCTTTCGAACCAAAGTTGCTGGGAGGGCTTGATCCAATCATAACCAGGAATTGAAAGAACTTTGGAGTAATCTCCACTGTCAAGAAAATATAGATTGAGCACTGATTTATTTTCAAAACCAGTGCCTTCAACCCCTTCAACCTCCAAGTTATAGTTTCCAAAACCATCTATGATGTGCACTTCTGGAGGATTGAGTTTGGACAAAGTGTTTTTCATCCCAACAATATGTTTCATCACCCCTTCCCTAGAGAGGGATCCTTCCTGATCATGGTTGCCTAACACAGCCACCCAAGGAATGTTTGATTCAATTGCAGGAGCAAATGCAGCATCCATTGATTTAGCCGAATCAGCGGAATCAAACCCAAATATATTATCCCCTACAACACCAAAACAAATAAATATACACAATAGGTTATCTCAAATCAACGATCAAAGAAACTCGTAACTTGATTAGGTGCGCAAATGAAGATTAAATAAAGTTAAGACAAATTTCAAACTCCAAAACAGTATATCCAACTCAAAGCCTTAAACTCATTTCATTTCCACCCGGTTACAACTTACAAGTAATTGGAATAACTAACTTTCATGCTCTTTGCCCTTGATTAATAAAAATTGTTAAATATCAAATTGTTGGGAGTGTTAACTACAACAAAATACAACCAAGCCTTTTAGTACACTCAGTTATATGGATCAAATGATGTCATGATATCCTAATGGAAATCAAGCCTACGAACAAATCATTTGCATCTAAATCCTTCTTGACGGTTTCACCTATTTTGGGGTGTTAACTATTGTTTCCGAAATCAGACACCTTTCCACAAGAAGAAAGAATGAAATCAAAAAGTTTTTTCTTTTTAATATAAATCCAAAACAACAAAAAAGGTGGAAAGCTTAAGAATAAAAAAAGCTACAAAATCATTTAGAAACAAATTATAACTAAAAGCAGGACAAGTAATTGAATACCAACCAGTGAAGACAATAAGATTGGGCTTCTCAGCAAGGATCATGCGATGAATGAAAGCAGTGGTGTTAAGGTCAGTACAAGAAGCATTCTGAGAAGGGAGCACATCCAAACACAGTGTAGTCTTTCCATTTGCATAGTGCATATCTGCCACCTGCAGTATCTTGAATTCTCCATTCTCATCAAACCTCAGCTTCTGGTTCTGCTGTTCTTCTTCACAACTAGCAACCAAACAAAACAATGAGACTAACAACACCAAAACCATCAAAGCATCAATACCCATCTTCAACTTGGTTTCAAAAACAAATCTTTTACATGTAATCATCATTGTTTTTTGGGAAATTCTCAAAACTGATCAAAATCTGAACTTGTTCAGCTGCTACAAACAACAGCCAAGTAGCAGTAGCAGAAAAAGATAACTTTTTTAATATATTATTAATGAATGGTGATCATTGGATTTTTCAGTGCTTAGTTTAGAAGGAAGGAAAAAGACAGTGTCGCTTGCTTAGCACAGAATTACTCATATATGAAGGAGGAAAAAAATGTCTTTTTTTTTTTTTTTTCCTGGATGATGATAAGTATAATTATAAATTGATACTAGTTTCAAAGTACAGTAGTTATTTTTGTGCCATAGGATATTCCAGTACTCAAATAGAAATAAATCATCCAATTTGAATGGTAGGAGTATTCAAATAGAAATTTTAAAAAATCCTCCTATATTATTAAACAAAAATATCCTCTTAAATTAGCTTACTGCCACAAATATCACACTCCATCCGTCCCTAAATATAAAGTCTCTTGACACTTTTATTTTGTCCCTATTTATAAAGCCTCATACCAATTTTCAATGATCATTAGTTACTTTTTTCCACAAACACCCTTATTTATTTAACACTTTTTAGATTCCTAATAATATTAATAGGGGTATTTTTAATTACTCCCTCCGGTCCTATTTATAGGACCCTTTTGAGGTTTTTATTTTGGTCCTATTTATAGGACCCTTTTCAATTTCCAATAGCATTTAATTACTTCTTTCCACAAACACCCCTATTAAGTCAACACTTTTTAGAGTTCCAATAACAATAATAGGGATAATTTTCAAAAAGTATATCAAATTTTCACATTTCCAATGCCACTAACCACTTTAACCACTTTCCTTGGTGGGTGTGAAAAACCCAAAAAGGGTCCTATAAATAGGACCGGAGAGAGTACATATCAAAAGTTCACATTTCCAATACAATTAATTAAATTATTCCACTTACTTGATGGACGTGAAATCCCAAAAAAAACTTTATATTTAGGGACGGAAGTAGAATATACTTCCTGTGTTCCTTTTTAATTATTATTATTGTTATTATTATTATTATTATTTAAACGATAGCATAATTTATCGGTGAACTAAATTTGCTACATCTGCATGGATGATGAGCTCCATAGTTTCATGGTGATCTTTTTTACAAGACTTCTTTTTAGAGTTTAATTTTGACCCGATGATATTATTTTAACTTTTAATGAAATTAATTATTTTTTTAACAAATATTTTTATTTAGTTAATATTTTTTTAGAAGTACATTAATGAGTTTTTTTAATATTTTTTTATAGACAGTTTTTTATAAGGAGGAGGAAAATCATGGGACTATTAGAGATTTAACTCAAAATATTCGCATTTTATATTTCGCAATTTTATCAACTAAATTACTTATAATACAGTACTCGTAATAGTTATAAGGCAAATTTTTGAAAAACGTATCAAATATTGGAAATTCCAACACCAGTATCAATATGAATGGATCTCCTTAATTTCGATGAAAGTGACAAATGTCACAAGTTATATTTGATATGCATGAGAAGGTGATATTTTTCTTATTAATATTAATTGGTGTATAAGTGTCACATTTCAATTTCACGTAGATATAAAAATTTGTATGTTTAGAGAATGATTTACTACCTTGGTTCCTTTATATAAAACTCAATTGAAAATATTTATATCAACCAAGGAAACTAGTTAATTTTTCTATTCGATTGAAAAAATCGTAAACATTTGATATACATAGTCATAATATATAGTTTCAAAATTCTTCTAATATGTCCGCGTAAGACAGCCCAGTTGGTGGCTGCAAGGACACTTAGAATTTCCCCCTCCCCGAGCAGTGACGGATCCAGAAATTTTTAGATGTGGGGGCGACACATATATAAATATAAAAGATTACAATTATATTTCATCTGTTCTTTCATTAGGTCACATTATATTTTTTTTAGGAGGTATTTAATTTTTTCACTAAATTATTATTATTAAATGAGTGTTCTAATTAACTAAGTTCAATTTATCATAAAAAAAGTAATGCAAGTAAAATAAGTAAAAGTGATAAATAAAAAATAAGTAAAAGTGCAAAATTGATAGATATCTTTTTGTTAAAAAACAAGTGAACTGCTTATCTTAATTCGTGTGTTTTGGTTAAGTGTGACTTATAAATATTAACAAAGAGAGTAATATACTGCTTATAAAACAATATAAAATATAATTAAGAAAAAACATATTAATTTCTAGTGTTATCAAAGAGATACTCAACCTTTACAAAAATGTAAGTCATATAATAATAATAATAATAATAATAATAATAATAATAATAATAATGTGCCACAACAATACAATTTCAAAATAGAAAAATATTCAATCCAAAACTAGTTTTATAATTATTCTAGTAATAATATATGCATTTATATATTTATTTATATATATAAGTTTAGCAATAATTCTATTTAAAATTTTTGTGGGGGCACTCCGTCCCTGTCCCCGAGGTCATGGGTTCTAGTCCCAGACCTCCATGTAAACCAAAAAAAAAAAAAAATCTTCTAATATTATTATTGAGAATTATGATACATAAATTATTTGTTTAACTTTAATAGGGACAATTTTAAAAATAGTTAATTAATGTAGTAAATCACTAATTGAATGACGTCTTATAAGCATTAAAAAAAGTAATTTTCAAAATAGTCTTATATTAAGAAACAAAATGAGTGTGACATTATTATTATCTTAATTTTTTTTAACTCTTATGCTTAAAAAACTTAATTAATCAGACTAACTCAGATGAATTAGATTTGTGTCCTTTAAGTACATCGACGATGCCTAACTCATGTGAATGGATAGTACTTTATCAGGAGCACCACCCCACGAAGAATTTAACGATATGCAAACAAATTAGTCATTCAGTTATGCTCCCTCCAGTCTCATTTATAAGAAAAAAAGACATTCTACTAATATAAACAAAAATTAACTAACTTTCTATTTTCAATACAATCATTCTTAAAATATCCTCATAACGTGGTTGAATTATTTAATTTTTGTTTCATTCCCAATGTAAATTTACTAAAGTAATCTATTTTTTTTATGAATTTAAAAAAATTAGATAAACTCAATTAACTTCCTTAATAAGTATGAAGTTACTTATCTTTGCTTAGAAATGAGACGGGAAAGTATATATGGATGGACATCGTAGATTTTTTTTTTAAAAAAAAAAAAACTCATTATTAATCAAATGCGTTAAACTTTATGAATTTCTTAAAATATTTAGAGCACGTTAAAAACCTTGTACTGTATAATATACTATATAATCATTGAATTCACGAGGAAAAAATAAGAGAAAATGGATAATACACTTACTTCGTCTGACTTGAATTATAAGCAACAAAAAGTATTTCTCTTGGTTTAAAATATAAGCAAAATTAATTAATTTTATTAAATTTTATTTCATTCTCAATACCACATTCCTAAAACATATATAGAAAATTGCGATCTTATTTAATTTTTGTTTCATTCTCAATACTACTCCCCTAAAATACCTTTACTTTATATAAATTTGATAAAATTAAATAAAATTAACTAACCTCTTTCTTTATTAAGCGTAAAAGTAGTTAAATTTGTTTATAACTCGAGTCCATAGGAGTAAATTTTTTTAACAGAATCAACATACTATCATCCATCATTTCAAAAAAAAAATAAAAAAAATAAAAAACACACTATCTGTTGGAAACCAACAAGCGGCTCAAAATAGTCTAGAGGAGGGTGAATAGAATTTTGAAGCCTTAATACAAATATTTCGATTACCAAAGAGAATGGATTTGAGAAAATAAATTTTCTTACAAAAAATATACTGGTTAATCGATTAATTCCAGTATTAATCGATTAATGCCGAAACTTACTTTCAAACTAATCGATTAACTGAAGTGTTACTCGATTAATGCCGAAAGCAACTTAAAAAATTAATCGATTAATAAGAACAGTAACTGACGCAAATTCAGTTTTAAACCAAATTCAAAGGAGATTACAATGCTTTGATACACCAACAAATGATGAATGAATGATTGAACAATATCAAGTAAATTTACCAAGCCAATTTAGGTTAATTAAAAAGGAATTGAAAAACCCCAAATTAAACCTAATTCAATTGTTCTTGGTTAATGAAAACTAGAAAGAAATAAAAGCAAGGAAGACAAGATTTATCCTGGTTCACTCTCTACCACTGAGAGCTACTCCAGTCCCCTTTATCAAAAGATAAAGAGTTTCTACTAGATACTTCAATTGTTAGAATACAATGTTAAGATGCAACTCTCATTAGTTATCCTATCTTAACCCATTCAAAGAGTGTACCAATCTCTTTGATATTCTACCCAATTGAATCTGTATCTTGTCTTCTTGAACTTGTTGAAGATGCTTCCAACCAAATTCCTTTTCAAAATTGCTTTGAGAATCTTCAAAGTCTTGATTCGTGAATTCTTCACTTCTTTGTTGAAACCTTGAGTATACAACCTTCTTGTTGCAAGTTGCTTCAACACAAATACTAGAACTAGAATACTTGAATTTCAATAGGACTTAGAATATTGAAAGATCATGAGTGAAGAAAATTAAAAGTAGTTGAATCTTGATATCATAATAGAAAAGTAGTAATAGCTCTTGAAAATCTGAAAGTATGTTTCTCTATATGAAAATTATGAAAGAGTGTGTAACCTTGTCAAAGTTGAAATCAAGTCTTTTTAAACAAAATATTATTTTTCAGAACTGACATAAATTAATCGATTAACATAAAACACATTAATCGGTTAACATGTGATAATCGTGCTAATTGATTAACTGTTAACACACTAATCGATTAACCCTCACAAACAGTGATTAAAAATAAAGTTTTGCAAATATACTTTGACAAGTACTTTATTTAGAGCTATTTGATCAAGATTAATATTTCTTCACTAATAATCAAACAATATTATAAATCTAATTGACATTCCCTAAAGCTACCACCCACTCTCATGATATGCAAACATAAAATAAAATATTACATTGATTAGAAATTAAAATAAACTCTAATTCTAATCTTCATGAGTGGTTGCTTCCTTGTTGAATGTTGTTGTTGGGCATAAGTGTGTTATCATCAAAACATCAAAACTCTACACTATCATCCATTGTTCAAGTGCTGATAACTCTCATACAATTATTTCTAAAATATCTCAACAAAGTGATTGTATCATTTAATTTTTGTTTCATTCCTAATACATCTTTTCTAAAATGGTCTATTTCTTTTGTGAACTCAAAAAAATTAAATACACTCAACTAACTTTCTTAATACTTGAAAAATTAGTTATTTTGGCTTATATATATGAGATCGGAGGAAGTATGTTTTTTTGTTATTCATTAATGAATGTGCACTTTCCAAATAAAGTGGAGGGGTAAAATTGTAATGTTACAATATATTCTCATAAAATTCACAAAACTAACAACTTTTCTTGGTCCGGGGAATACGGTTAAGTATGCCCTATATATAGGATCGGAGGGAGTACTATCCTTCTACATGGTCACGTGGCACTTAATTAATTTTGAAAAATGCTAAAAATTGTCCTGCACTTGTTAAGAATTTAAATATGGTTAAAAAATATCTAAAGAAAGTAAATATTTTGAACTTATGAATTTTTTCCACTTTTACTATCCTTAACCAGTACCTAAGGGCACTTGTCAGCATTTTCCTTTAATAATACTCCTTCCGTTTTATATATATTGTGTGTTTTAAGGCTATGCACGAGTTTTAAGAAATGGTTAAATGAGGTAAGGATTTGTATTTTGACTATAATGCCCCTATATAATCATTATTGAAGAGAGAGAAATGTATTGAAAGTGAAAAAGATTGTGTAATAAATAGGGATGTGTTTGGAAAAATAACATTAATTATATATTGGGTTTATAAAACAAGAAGACTTATGAAACATAGTACAAATGCTAAAACAACATTGCATATAAAATGGAGGGAGTATATGCATGGAAAATACTCCCTCCGGTCTTGTTTATTAGAAAAATAACTACCGGCACATGTATTAAGAAAGTTAGTTGAATGCATTTAATTTTTTCAAATGTATAGAAAAATTAACTACTTTAGGAAACTTGCATTGGGAATGAAACAAAAATTAAATGTTATAACCACTTTGCACTTTGTAGGGGATATTTTAAGAATGGTTTTATTGGAATAAAAAATTGGTTAATTTTTGCTTATATCTTCTTTTTTTTTATTCACAATTTTTGCTTATACAGTACAGTATTTTATAGACCATTGATAAGATGTTTTTTTTTTTTTTATTATTATAAATGAGCTTGAGATCGAAGGGAGCAAGGAGGTAGCCGTGACATTTATATCGCACACTGAATATCTCACCATCTTCTTTCAATGATTAATGTGAACATTAAATATAGTAGATCTTTAGCAATTTGCCGATGAAATCTACAGCTGAAGAAATCTCAATTCCCAAGCAAACAAAGGCCAAAGCAAAAGGCCAAAGCAAATCAAAGGGATATGCACTTGATTTAAGGTTTTTTCTTTATTAAAAATTAAAAATGATTTATAAACAGTATAAAAAAAATGATTTATAAACCTACAAAATTAGTCTACAAATTAATCTACACCCCAAAGAGAGTAATATAATATGTGTCATTTATTTACTATTGATTGGTTAACAAATGACACATATCACTTTCTTATGATGTATATCATATTAGATTGATTTGTAAATAAATTTTGTAGGGCTACATATGTAGTCACCAAAAATCTTGCTCAAAAACCATCCTCTTTTCTTTTCATCCATCGGTTTGTGATTTGTCTTTTAACCGAGTTTGTTTGACCTTAGGGGGCGTTTGTTTCAAGGAAAGAAATTACATTCCCAGGAACTTTATTTCTAGAAATGTTATTACCGGGAATATTATGGTTGAGTATTTTAAAAAACATGTTTGGTTAGCATTTAAAAATTCCTGGGAATGACTTTGAAGTTTGTTTGGTTGGTGATGTAATATATGACATAATTATTAAAATATCCTTAATATTTGAAATACTGTTTATTTATATTATTTTTTATTGTAGTTGTTAAAATTAAACGAATTTTTTTAATATATAAAAGATAATACTTTTCATCATAAAAATATAAATATGTCATTAGCATTATTGTAATAAAATGCAAGTGTATAATTAAATTTAATTTAAGCCTAATAACTATAATATTTTTTTTATTTATCAAGAGTATTTGTTCCCATAATAGTTATATATATATATATTTGTATAGTTTTCTTATACGTTCTTATGTGTTTTAATTGGAACAAGTAAAAATTCGCTATGAAATATAAGGTTAGGACATGATTATGTGTAGATGGTGAAAAATAGTTAAAGTGAGGTCATTTTTGTAGTTTAACCCATACATTACCATGGAATAAAACATGCCCACCCTTGAAGGTGGGAATGAAAAATACTCAAAATATGAAGAAACTACTTTCCTGGGAATAATTCATTTCTGGGAATAGGTTTTTAAAGCTTGAAACAAACATAACAATATTTGGTAATCACCTTGTATTCCCGGGAATCATTTAAAATCCCTTGAAACAAAGCCCCCTTATTTAACATTGTTGCTTTCTCATTTATTAAATATAAGAATTTTTAGGTAAAATTCATGTTGATAAATAAAATTGATTAATTTAATTAATTAAATAAAAATATAAATATTGGATTTATTTTCAAAACTGTTCATATAAATATTAGGGTTTTGTTAACCAAGGACATTGTTTAAAAAATATATTAAAGGAAAACTTGCATTGAAAATCCAAGTTCATCATTTTTTGATGTTCTAAATTTAACAGTTTTCAAAATAAAATTATCTCTTCTCTTTCTTAGCTTTAACCTATGCCCTAGGACATTCTTTGATATTTTCCTAAATATTATTAAAACTATAGAAAATATTGATAAATAGAGGTGTTTATGGAAATAGATAAATAATTAATTACAAAATTTTTAAAAATTAGTATAGGAACTTATAAGTAGGGACAAATAAAAGTTCAAAAAAGTTAATCCATTCGATTTCAAAAAAGTTATTTATTTATTTCTTTAGATATAAACTTAAAAACCAATAAAATAATTAATTTTATTAACTCACATAATTTTTTAATTATTTTTCAATATTAGATATTTACATCTTCATCAACTATTGTATTATTAATGTTATCTCAATAATTGTATTTTTCTTATCACTAATATTACTCTATTAATTATTTTTTATTTATCATACAATGACAAAAATGAAAAATCAACTGTTATTACCTCAATAATTTTTTAATAAAAAAAATCATTAAATAGAAACAATTTAAAAAAAATGAAATTTCTTAACAAAGGATGAGGATAAGAGACTTAATTAAGTACTCACTCAGTTTCATAAGTAGTGTTTTTTAATGTTATGCACAAATTTTAAGAAATGATTATATAATGTAAGAATTTGGGGTATTTTAACTATAATGTCCCTATATAATTACTATTACTGAAGAGAGAGGAAGATATTAGAAGTGAAAAAGATAGTATAATAAATAGGAGTGTGTTGGGAAAAATAACATTAATTGTGTATTGAATTTTGTAAAAGAACAATACATATGAAACATGAGACGACAAAAACTTTATAAACACTACATATGAAATAGAGGGAGTAGTTTTGTGTTGAAAAATAAAAATTTAATACTTTGAAAAAGATAAACTTAACTTCCCAATGTATTTTTATTTTTTTTATCTCTTATCTCAGCCCTAAAATATTAAGCAAATGGGGGGGGGTTATCTTGGATTTTAATACCGTTGAGACAATCCATTAATTCCCTTAGTAATAATCTTCGCAAAGTCAGGATCCATTCAAAGCTCAACCCTTTTTTTTGGAATCAAACAGTTCATACCTGACGTCCACTAGTACAAGCCACTTTTATATTATGAAAAATACTAGTAACACTTATTAAAAAATAAATGTAATCAAAAAATATTGAATGGTGTAATTTTTATATTTTTTAAATAAATTTTATTCTTTTTATGTTTTGAATCTTAACCACCCCATGCCATGAAGACATGCTGATTAAAAAATGAAATATTAGCATCACGCACCCTGGAATTAGTCCCGTGAGCTTGCAAGTCAGAATCCAATGTGTGTTGGTAGATTTGAGCAGATTGTATATTAGGAGTAGTATGTATTTCGGATATGTCGGACATGTTAATTGTACAACATTTTTGGTTTTGGAGAGGATTTATATAGATAAAGGATGAAAAATAGGGGAGAGGCAAATATAATTTTGTTGTAAAAGAAATTGACAATTTTTGGAATATAAATAACATCACTCTTTGTATTTTTTTATGGTGTGTATATAGGGTTTTTCTTTCCTAAAAAATAGTCAGACCCTAATATTTGAGGCATGAAGATCACTAAGGTAAATTTTGACTCGAAGAACAAAGTTAATATGGATCAAATTCCTGACATCATAATTAAGGAACCAAACGTCTAAAAATTGTGATGGGCTTTTTTTATGTCTTAGATTTTCTTTAAGCAAAAATTTAAGATGAACCTTAAAGTTTTTGTGTTATACCAATTTAGTTATTAAAATTCGTAAAATAGTATACAAATTAAGTTTCTAAAGATATTAAAGTGGGTCATGCTAATCACGAAAGTTTTTGCAATGTATTTATTTAGTTCATACTATAACTTAGTTTAAAAGGGTTTTGCTAGTCATTATTCTTAAGACAATGTTTAAGAATTATAAAAAATGCAAAATGCATCTTAAAAACTGAAAATTATAAAAAAAAAACTGAAAATTAGTACTAACTTTTAATATATTAAATAAAAGGTTGAGTTTACAATTTAAAAGATAAAAATGATTAGGAAAATCCATATAAATATGATTAGGAGTGTAAGTGTTTTGTGGTTGTCAATATTGGCTAAACAGTTTAGGAAGTTGTTTGTATTGGTTTCTCCTTAGATTGGAAATGCTTAATGGTCAAGCCCTGCCAGCTATTGTTACTTCTGAATTATGGGTATATATCTCATTTATTTTCCCATCTGTCATGCTAGTATAGCAACTGTTCTGTCCATGACCTTATCATAGACTACCATACTACTACTAGTGACTAGTAATAAGAAAAAAATCCATAATCCAAAGTCAACTGAGAAGCTTCATTGTCAAGTGTTAACGGTTACAACAATGGAACCCAAAAGGGATACCTTCTTTTTGGGCAAAGAGTAAGATAAGAAAAAAAAACATTAATAGTTGCTTCCGAAAATATAAAACCATTTTGAATCTTTTATCAATTTTTAATGATAATTAATTATTTTTTTTCCGTAAACACTTCTATTTACTCAATATTTTTTAGAATTCTAATAATATTTATAAGAATAATTTTGAAATAACATATCAAATGTTCATATTTTCAATATCACTAACTAAATTACTCCCTCCGGTCCTATTTATAAGTCACATTGTAGAAAGATTCTTTGGTCCTATTTATAAGTCACTTTGTATTTTCTAGGAGACATTTATTGTTATTTTCTCTTATTTGCCCTTTGTCCATTAATGTGAAGTAATACAATATGAAATTCCCAATGCAAGTTTAGAGGGTAAGATTGTAATGTTGAAGTATTTTTTTAAAGTTTCAAGAAACCTAACTATCCTCCTTGGTCCATGTGATATGGTTAAGTATGCCCTATAAATAGGACCAGAAGGAGTAACTAACTTTATTAATGTACGTAAATTCTACCGAAAAAGTATTACATAGGGATAGAGGAGTACGTTTTTCTCTTTTTCATCACCTTAAAAAGGTAGGCTGTCCCTTACTGTTGTCCAAATAATTAGTGCTTCTTTCATAAATACACATCACTAATCAGCTCATAATTCAGTAAGGGAAAAAAATGCAGCAACGTTTTTTTAATGCAAGGTGATTTTCTGCTATCTCATCTTATTTATTCAAGTTGGAGAGACCTATGAAGTAGTGGCAATTTTCTGTGATAATATTGGAACAACAATACAGAGGGAACTAACTGCATCTGCATCACAACTCACAAGCAAGAAACATGCCTATTGGCATCTACATGATCACAGGTTCAAATCCCACTCTTTGTTGCCATTCATGGGGTTCACAGGTAGTGAAATCACATTTCTTAAGGACTGAATTTTATGTATACCGGGTAGAATGTACAGGAGTAATTTGCAAAGTCTGTCTGAGTAAAAATGGATTTAATAACAAGATAGGCTTAAATATGTTTTCTATCCTTGAAAATTTAGTTATTTTTGGTTTTAGTCTCTATAAAAAAATTTGTTGGTTTTGGCCCTTAAATGGTTCACAATTTTGGTTTTAGTCCTTGCGGATGATGTGTTAACACCACAATTAACCACGTCGGCAATTATCATGACACATGTCACATATCGATCAAAGGTTTGGTTATTGTTGCTATTGTTTCAAGGAATCAAAAAGATATTTAAGCCAAAAAGATAAGATAAAGAAATCAGGTAAAATCCTCCCATTTTCCTTGAGGAGAATAATCACAAATCTACCTGTCTTCATAATCATTATATTATCTGTCATACTGAAATCTGCAAATCATCATTTTTCAACACATTGGATATCTATCTCAACAAGGATCCAGTAAATGTATCTCAAACTTGTTTCCTAAAAATTACTGTAGTAAGTACTGACACCTTTGATACTACAATACTATCTTAGAAATTCAATAGATCAGAAGTTAACTATTCAAGTTTAATCCCAATCTTGGCCTCACTAAATCACCTAACCATCAAAACAAAATTCTAATTTCAACACTTCACTTGATACAGTATCCCCTACTTTACTAATTATTACTCCGTACTACACTCACATGAATGACAGTATTATTATACAATATCATGTGCCTTAATGAAATATACAATAACTTCTGCCAGCACAAACATATGGGGAAAAAAAATTTCCCATACATGATTCAGAAACTAAAACTAAAGCCTTCTGACCATTGCATGCAGGCGTGAGTCGTGAGACAGTCATCAAGTTTTTAAACATGTTGCGAGTTATGACAGTCAAATTGTTAACTGAAGGTTTTCACTTCCAAGAGTTTTGGAGGACTGCCACACGCTCTGAATCCCTTTAACAACAAAACTTGGAGAAGTAGTTCCCCATACTTCCCTTCTTTCTCCAACCTAAACATCCAAATAATGGGAATTAACTCCCCATTCAACCCTTCCTTTCTTCCACTTTGCCTTCCCCCCCTCACATAGAAACATCCAAACACATAAGGTTTGGGTTTAGACATTCATAGGATATCATCATATAACCATGTTAAAGCATCAAAGTTGACAATCCATTTTAAAATGAGATCTTGATCTGCTTATAGCATAGCTTCTAACATTTATTATAGCTCTGCTGTGAAACATTTCTTTATGGCTTCAAGGCAATATATTCACAGCCAAATAAACTGCTTCGCCTCCTACACTAGTCATCACTCGGAGCACTCATGAAGAACTATCATTTCGAAACTGAAAAGCTAGATTCAATAACAAATCTTCTTTCTTTAGGAAATGCTGGCATTTTAATCTATTATAACTCTAAAAACAGCAGATGCATAAAACTTTTATACATATCATACCAACTTACGTGTCTACAACACATACAACTCATGATTCCATTAAACAAACAACAAAGAACAATGCACAACTTATAAGATACTGCAATGATAATTTTACATTCAACTAGCCAACCATTGCATCAAGTAAAACATCAAGCATTCTTATTTTTTACACCTGGAGGAGAGGACTTGAACCAAGGTATCCACACAGAAGTTGTCTTCTGATACAACCTAAATGCATGTGCTCTGCTTTCTTCTTTCAACATCCGATCCTCCACAAGCTTAGTCACATAAGCCAAACACAAGGTGTTAACCATTGCTCCAACAAAGGTCCAGCCATGTCCCAGGCTCCATGCAAATATAACTAGTCCCCACCACCATAGTTGCTCGCCTAAGTAATTCGGACGTCGTGAGTAATACCACAGGCCATGGTCAAGGACAGGGACCACAGGTTTACCAAGCTGTTTTAGCTTGTTGTTTCTACTCTTAAATTCATGGAGCTGTGTATCAGCAAAGTATGCTATGACAATGCCACTTAAGCAAACAATAATGGCTACCAAGTCCCATATGCTCAAAGGTTTATTAACGGAGTGGACCACATATAAGGGGAGGGACAATCCAATCAAAAACACCTGCAAATTTGAGATGCACAAAAAAAAGAAACACACATTTCAATCTCACAGAAATTAAGGACCCGTTTGTTTAAGCAAAACAGAGCTTATTTTCATAAGCTTCTCTAATAAGGTTATTAAAATAAGTTAAAAAGAGAATATAGTAAGGTGATAAACTACTGATATAAGCTGTTCACACAACCTCAAATAAGCACTAAAAGTTCTTCCAAATGCTTCCTTTTGTGAGATTCAATTTCTCCTACAAGCTGAATTTCAGTTTTTTTTTCCTCCGGATAGATGTTTAGTAAAAGCTCAACCAAACAAGTGTATAAGTGTCAAAAGTTATTTTTTTAATTTAAAAAAAAAAAGAACATTCATTTTAAAGAAAAGAAGCCTAAACAAATTGCCATAAACCAAACAGGCAATTGAGTGAGTTGACTAAACAGGTCAGACTCATAAATGGAAAGAAACAACGGCAATAACATTGGATCAAGCGACTTCATAATGTTCTATTATAAATAATTCCTATAGCCAAATGACATCTATATCTTTCCTAATTGTTTTGCCTAAAGTTTTTCCTGCTGTTCGCATGCCTCTAGCAATTCAGCTACACTCCATTTGATCTATTCTCCTTATTAGGGCTCCTATTGGTATTTTGAAATTCTGCAATTTTGTCCTGCAATAGGTGGTACAAAGCTTTTTCGGGATTTAGATTCTCTAACATAATGTCAGAGGGACATTAGTATTAAAAGCACGTCCAAAACAAAGCTAAAATTTTTATTTTGGACTACAGCGATTTTAAACTAATGTCCCTCTGACATCATCATGTCAGAGAATCCAAATCCATTTCTCTCTAGTGCATCATTCCTAATCATATATTATCGAATGCGGATACTCAACTAACTCAACATTCTCATAGATGCATGCTACATTGGAAAGTGACCAAATGGAAAGAAACCAATTAAAAAAAGAAAAAACATACCTGCTGTGAGACATAGACAGCAAAAAATGAAACCCACCACCAATGTTTTCCATACTGATGACTCATCTCACTGAAACGCCAATCCTCTCTAGCACCCCATTGCCACCTTTCTCTCCTAAAGTAATTATGTGTAAGCCTAACACTCCAAACCCAAGTCAACAAAATCACAATCTTTGACCTCCACCAATCATATTTAGCTAAAGGATGAGTTGCATAGTAATGAACAAGCATCACAGGTATCACAGTCCAATATGGATCAATAATCTGCACCACCACCACCAACCATCACCAAAAAAAAAAAAAAAAAACAAAAGGAGTTAAAAATGCAAACTTTAAAGGAACCCAGATAAGGAAAAGAGTAAAGTTTGAGTTTTTGAATGTACCCAGTGACTAGATTGGATTTGGCCAATGACCCAGAAGAGAACATTGACATTGAAGAAGAAGAGAGCATTGGCTAAGAGGAGAGGGTGGTGATAGCACCATGTCCATAGTGTTGAACAAAATGATGGGGAGTTGTTTGGGTGAGTGGTGAGTGATGAGTGGTAGTTGTTGAGGAATGAGAGGTAGAAGAGGAATGAGGGAAGAGGAACTAGGAATGCTATGATTGCGTTCTTGAGGTTGCGAGTGATAGCCATGGTTGGTTTCTTTGACCAATGTGAAGTGGACTTTGATCATGTGCTCCCCTGATTTCTCAATTTTATATATAGCTTTGGAAAGTGGAAACTCAGCAAGGGATCACATTATGTCTCATGTCTTGATTCATTATGTGCATGTTTGGTGAGGTGAGTTACCGAAATCAATTCTGAGTACTAATATTATTAATAATTGTTTTAGTTCTATCGTTATTTTGGAACCAAAATTGATTTTTTATCGATAACTAAACATGTTTTATGTGTTTTTGTCAAAAATTACTCGTTGGACTAACATTTTATTCCCCCAGTCCTATAGGTCACATTTTATAAGAATTCTTTGGTTTTATCTATAAGTTACTTTGTATTTTCTAGAAAGCATTTATTGTTATTTTTTCTTATTTGCCCTTTTTTCATTAATGTAAAATAATACATTGTGAAATTCTCAATGCAAGTTAAGAGGGTAAGATTGTAATGTTAAAGTATTTTTTTAAAGTTTCAAAAATCTAATTACCTCCCTTAATCTGCGTGATATGGTTAAGTATGACCTATAAATAGAATCAAAGGAAGTATAAGGCAAATGTTAATAAGTGTATCAACGGCAATCAGTTTAATTGGTTTGTGAAACTGACATTCTAGACATAGATTTGGATGTTTGTAGTCTAGTTCGATTTTTAGAAAAAGAGTGAAGGGACACTTTGGTCCCCCAAGTTTTTCGACAGGGACACTTTAGTCCCTCAAGAAATTTAATTCATTTTTAGTCCCCAAAGTTTCCAAAAGTACCAATTTAGTCCTTGTCCTATTTCCGCTAGCCACTTCGTTGAGGGATTAAATTGGTACTTTTGGAAAACATGAGAGACTAAATTGATACTTTTGGAAAATATGGAGGACTAAAAATGAACTAAATTTTTTGAGGGAGTCCCTGTCGAAAAACTTGAGGGACCAAAGTGTCCCTTCACTCTTAAAAAAAACATTTCACTAGAAATATATCTTTATGACCTTGAAGAGTATTAGTCTTAAAAACCCTAACCCTAACCCCTAGAGACATAATGAGCTTAGCTTGCAAAAAGTATAGAAAAAAAAATTGTTAATAAGTGCTCTTAATGCCGTGGTTAACATGTCAAATGCAATAAAAGAATTATTTAAATGGAACTGTATGTACCACCCAAATCTTATGCGCCAATGCAAAAAGATGATCAGCATACTTTCACTTTCTGCTTGTGGTTCCCCACGCACAGCCACGCTCACCTGGTGATCAATTAGAAGATCCTATATTATTCCACCCCATGATTTGGTGATTCTATGTGCGGATGGGCCCACATCTAAGTTTATTCCATTCCATTTACTTTGATCATTTTTAATGTTCTAAACATATTTGATTCAAGGAACAATCAAGCCACCTCATCTTAAGTACTGTGGCTAAAGTAGATGAAAAATAGAGAATCATAGAGTTTTTACTTTGAATTACAAAAGCATCTAAGTTTAATAAGGTGTGTATTCTACCTCCCTAAAGTTAAATATGTTGGGAAAAGATGAAGAATATACACTAAAAAGTACATAAAGTAAGAACATGATCTGAGGCGTGTCAAAGATACTGTTTTTAAGAATTTATTCGCATACCGCCCCAGAATTCAGCAGACATAAATATCAGGTAACAAAACTGACAGTAGTAGATTGTTTAATGATGTAACCCAAGATAGAAAAATTATTAAAAGAATAAACAACAAAAGTGTAATTTTGTTTCTGGTGTATTTAGAAAAAGAACAAAACAATTATGTATAATAGCACAGGCCGAGGCTCCGGTGCCTGTAAACATGTAACATGCATCGGTGCATGCCTTTATTTATGGGTTTTTTATTTATTTTTTTAAAATTTAATCAATTAAAAAATATTCTATGTGTTCTCTTTTTCACGGATATGAAGTGATTTTTATGATTTGGATTTATTTTTTTTTACTCCGTGTTCTTAAAGAACTGTATTGAGTAAAACTGTATTCAAAATTTACAGATTCTAATAAATCTATATACAAACTTGTGTTAAAAAATATTCCGAATAAATCTGTATTAAAAAAATTTGAAAAACAAAAAAAAAATTAAATCATGCACCGATGCATGGTTTAATTAACCATGCACCGGAGCCTTCCCCGATAGCACATATTCAAAATGGTGAGAAGGTGTGTCAGTTAAATAGCAAGTTACAAAATATTGAAACATTGTCTCTATTCAATAGTATAATTCAAGTAGTGCGTAGAAACATTTTGTTTTAATATGAATAGGTGCAACTCTTCACTATTTGAAATTGTAAGGCAAATAACTGCTTCACCGAACTATTGAAAATTTGAAATATAACAAAGTATGTAACGTATAAAATATAATATTAAATTTAATAAATATTTTTGAAATAAAAATAATAATAATAACAATAATAAATTCTAAATTTTACAACAAAATCCAGCAGCTATGCTGGCAAATGTGAGAGTCTTATTGTGAAAATGCAAGAGTAGTAAGAATGTAAACGAATATGGGCACATGATCACATCAAAAAGAGGGTCACAAACTACAAGGGTAATACAATAAGTGATCCGATACTATAATGCTAAGTAATGTAGTAGTAATGATGCTTGCAGCTTATAGTAGTGCCCTTAATGATATACTCCGTATTGGAAATTTAGAGTCCACTCACATGACAACTTGATCATTAAAACTTAATCCCAAACATGGTCCCCCAGTTCCCTCCATGCTTCTTCTAGTGTAATTTGAAAGGCTAACCTGTCCAAATCCCCACAATCTATGCAGAAAGAAGGAAAAGAAAAGAATGTAACATTGCCAAGCTTTAGCTAGAGGGACTTATAAATATCGAAGAGCAATGCATGAACCCACACAATAATAGGACCGGAACAGTATTTCTTATTGCTCAGCATGCCTCTTAGGATTATAGTAGCTTTTTTGCATTTAGCTTTGAAAAAGCTTGCTATTGAGATATAATTATTGGCATATGAGCCTCTAGAATATTGTGCAATGTATTGCAAGTTCCAAAGCAACAAAAATTAAGATTATAAGATATGATTATCATTTGGTTATCCTTTTTTTGTTTTTTTTTTTTTGTTTTGTTTTTTTTACTGTTACCCTATACTTTAACTTGATGAACATTATAGTGAAAACTATTGCGATCACAATCTGCACAATTGCTGGCATGGTCCCATCTAAATTTAGGTAAATCTGCCTTCGAAAGTAGAAGAAAAGAATATGAAACCACTTCAATATTACCTACAATGGTAAGTAGCGAAATGTGAGTTTGGATCATAGTTTGTAAAATTGAAAGGATCCTACACTATTAGCACAAGGAGTACAAGCTATAAAATAAGCTGCAAATGCTTCATGATGCGTGTTTGGTGTAGCTCGTAAAATTAAATTATGATTATAATTTTAATATATTATAAGATCGGTTTATGTTTGAGTCTCTTAATTGAAAAATGAATTTAAGCTAATCTATTTTGTTTTGATAGTATAAATAAGATTATTTTTACTAAGTAAATTATAAAAAAGGGTATGGAGTAATAAGGGGGTAATGTGTTGGAATGATAAGGGTAATATTAGATTTTTATTATTTTTTCAAAAATATAATCTAAAATTATAATCTGACAAACAAACATATTAATTATGATTATTTTTGAAAAATAAACTAAAAACATAATTTTAAGCAAAAACAAACACACCCAAGTTGCTTAATAACTTGGGATTTTTGTTTGAACTTTGAAGTATAAACGCCGCTTACATAGTTACATATATCTCTAAATCTTCACTCATCCAATGGATTAAAGGCATAAGTCTCAACCGCTTATACAACCAAGCTCTCCAAAAAGTTCACCAAAGACTAGATCTCAAGAGAAGACTATTTATTTAACAGAAGCAAATCTGCTGCAAATACTTGTTTCCACCTGATTTTCATGGTAACCAAAATAGAAGGATATCCCATGAATGATGCCAATGCCTCAGCAATTTTCACAGGAACCGGCTATAAGTACCCAGTATTAGCGTGTCCTACGTATGGTTTACATGCTACTCCATCGAAAAACACATCTGAGATATTGAAAGTATTTAATTTTTCATAAAAGAGCTTGTTTCTCCAGTGATTGTAATCACATAGTTTAACTCTTCTAATATGACAACACATAATGTAAAAAGTTCGGGAACTAAAAGCATATCAAACTAAAACTCATAATGACAAAGTTACAACATTGGATATCAATATCCCTAAAATCAGACATCACAAAAATATTATGGCATTTCCCACATGGATGCCAAGGATCAACATATTATCATAAGACATAAAAGCTCAGCAGGCGTCGCTCTGTACAAGAAAGACATCTATCTCATGATTGAGTTCAAAACTCACCCTCCCTTCCCCCAAAAATGAAGGCTTTCAATGCAGTTTCATTGATTGTTTTGGCCGTGGTCATCGTCATGTTGGTTATCATCAGGTCCACCACCCTCCCTATCCTCATACGTAACCCACGGTAGCATTGATTCAAACAAGACAGCTAATGCATTCCTATTTGCAACACCACGAGGAGCATGGCCATTGCCATGTGCATGCAGATTAGCAAATTGGTTCTCATCCGGCATACCCTCCCCCATCCTTGGAGGGCCCATAAACTGTTGCAGATTTTCTGGTGGAATGGATGCCACCTTGTCAGAGAAATCAGAGACCAACAAATGTCCATACCTAACAAACAATAAATTCAATCTAATTACTTAAAGATCGATACACAAAAAAAAAAAACGCTGCCATTTGACATATATCACACATCAGCAAATGAAATGCATCCTCAATTTCCTGAGAATTTAACATGCTACTTTATTTTCCATTATTTCCATGTAATATGAGATGAGTAAGCTTCAAACAATTTGATTCCATGAAACTTCTTCACCACACAATAATTTGTTCCATTAGGTGGCTAACGCTCCAACTCATGAACATTCCCTAACATCTAAATCATGTTCACATTACATGGTTCTCTTATTGTATAAAATAAAATAGAAAATATAGAATAGATATAGCAACATGTTGATCTAGACAAGCCTACAAAGAGCTTTTCAGTGCTGCAAGTTCTTATTCATGATAGAAATTGGTCAACTATTGCATAATCAGTCCAAATAGAAATAATATGTACCATGCTCCAACCTCCAAAGACAATAAAATCAGATGAAACTAAAAAGCCACGATGAAGATGGATTGTAAACAGAATACTACTAAAACATTTGATGCTTTTGTGGATTTAGATAAACAAGAATTCACTTCAACAAAAAACTACTGCAAGATTAAATCTAGAAAATTTTAGCTAAGCAGCACCTAAAAAAATGCTAAGAAATAAATTTTTTTAAAAAAAAGACCGAATCACTTACTCATTTTTCACAGATGAAAATGCTTGTGTTCTAGCCGCAGCATAACCGTCAACTTCACTTTTAATATCTTCTAGGGTTCCAATCACTAGCTGTGCAGCATCACTTAACAGTTTTTGTAGATCAGGAAGCCTCCATATAAGATAATTTCTTTCAGTGTATATACTAATCAAGTGATCTAGAGACACATTTCTTGTTTGATCCGATTGGAAAAACGGATGTTTAAGAATATCTGTCCATATGCGGTCTTTCAATGGTACTTTTTCTACCAACTTCCTTATGACTGAAGGATGAAGCAGCAATGCTTGTTTCATATAATCCAATGAAGATTTTTTGGCATCTATACAAGCATCTTTGGAGGCCTCCTCACGCTCCAAGTAAAAACGGCAAATGGAGAGGGAAAAAGAAAAATTAGGAAGCAAATAAAGGGAGTTAATACTTTCATAATCTGCAGCAAACTTTTCCAACCATGCATACTCCTCGGCTCTCAAGGCAAAGTAGTCAATGCAGAAAATAGCACCCATGGGGTCATCAGAATCTAGGGAAAGTAACAGTTTGCAGACCTCTAAAGCTGATCTATGACAGCCACGCCTATCCAAATTTTTCATGTGAGTGAAAAGTGCTGTAAACATAGGTTTATTTGTATCATGACCGAACAGCAGTTGGCAATTACCCTGCAATGGGGTGAACATAGGATGCCATGCACATTCAAGGGCATACAAACACTTGGCAATAGCATCAGCAGACATCTGTTGTTCACCCACTACCTTAAAATACTCTGCCATTGTTAGAAGTGAATCAAGATGATAAGGATGGTGCATTAATAAGCTCGCTACGCCGTTTAAGTCATTAATTGCTTTGGTAGCTTCAAAGGCACTCTGAGCTTGGGAGTAGGATGACGAGTGTGCATATCTACATTGTTAAAAAAAATTTAAAAAAATAAAATAAAATAAGAGGGGATGAGCAGTACTTAAAAGGGTTACAAAAAGATGCAATTCTCATTGTTATTGATTACGATCAACACATTTCAATATTATTCAAAAACAATGGTTAAAATAGGATATCCGACTACAAAGCAAAAAAAACACAAACAATTCTTAACATTAACAGTAAACCCCACAAATCCACAATCATAAACCAAACAGGTTGTTACATGGAGGTGTTCTTTCTTTGCTTGGGAAAATGAATATTATGACTATTTTGTGACTTTGTTGCCGGATGTTCCTTTGAGAAGAAAAGTTCTGGATCAATGGCGCTGGTTCCCAAATGCTTCTGGTTTGTTTACTGCTCGTGATTCATATTCTTGTCTGGCCTCGGAATTTAATTCCATTTCAGCTCCTCTTGTGTCGCCTAATGCTAGGACCTTTAAAGTTCTATGGAAGTGCATAGCGCCTAGGAAGATTCTTGCTTTTAATTGGCAACTTCTCTTGGACAGATTACCAACATGTGACAACCTCAATGCTAGAGGCGTGAATGTGGTGCCAAGATGCTGTTTGTGTGGTGTAGGTATGGATGGGCTCATTCATTTATTCCACTCTTGCCCAGTAGTGAAGGAAATATGGTCGTCGTTCTTTTCTTGGTTGCAAGTCACTTTGCCTAGCATGGATTATCCCTATGATGCGTTTATGGCTATTGCAGGGCTGTTTAATGTTAAGGCTCTTAAAAGGTATGGTTTGGGTCTTTGGACAATGGTAACTTGGAACATTTGGTTGAAAAGAATGACATTCATTTTAATAATGAATCTTTCATGATGGTAGAGTTTCGGGATAATTTTAAAGTTAAATCTTGGCTGTGGATTATGGCTCTTAGTGAGTCTAGCTTTAGTTACATGAATTGGTGTATGAATCATCTAGAATGCCTTAAGGGGCTTTCTTAATCCTCATGTAATTTTGGTTGATTGAGTACTTCTGGTACTCTTTAATAAAGCTTTGTTGATCCAAAAAAAAAAAAAAAAATACAGGTTGGAAACCCCAGATCCCACTCTGCATCTTTTTTCAGGAGAGGATTGAAAACGAATAATTATGAAAGCCCAAACCAATACTCAATCATGCATGCCCTTCAATCAGAGTAAAAACAGCCAATAAATACATACATGAATACAAGTAAAAACAGCCAATAAATAAGCTAAAAGTGGTAATTTCCTCTTTTTTAAACCTCCCACATAAATTTTTCCCTTTTTTGGCTTTATTTTTCGTAACTCGCTCACTAGGTACTTTTACTCTATGTTCATTCCTTATATCGAAATCTTCATTTCTATCCGCAGTTCTTTATAAACTTTATTTTTATACGTCAAGCATGCATTTTATTCTCTCCTACCATTAGACACAACAACTTGTTGAAAGAAGTTAGCTTATCTCACTTTTATGTGCTTCTCTGCAGACCATGTTCAAAATTCATAAGTGACATACATCAAACCTTTGAAGATAGGATACAACAACTAAGCCTTTCACCTTTAACAAACGGGGTAGGAGCTGTCAAGTTAAAACAAAGTGGAAAATACTATATCGACTAACTAAAAAAGAATAAGATTCTTATCCGGAAAAAAGGAAAGAAAAAAAAAGAATAAGAATGATGGATAGTGCCTTACTTGAAGTAGTTGTATCCATTCTTTGTTTCCAGAAATTCCATGGACAAAGAGCCATCCCACCGAGGCCAATGGTTTGCCGGAGTGACAAGGACAGTCTTTCTAAGATTATAGTGTCCACGCCTCACCCCACGTATCTGTCTAGAACTGCTAGCTTCATTACTAGCCTCGAATGATTTCACAACCTTAGATCCAAATATTCTCCTTAGTTCATTTTCGGCATTCAAACATTTAGGATCCACTTGTAATATTGCTTGATGTTTAACAGATTTATTTTTGTCTTTGGCACTCACTGCTCTGGCTTTCGAGGAGACATCCTGCTCACCAGAAGAGTTGGCATCCAGAGATAAATCTTCTAGAATCTCGTCCAGATCTTTCTCACCACCTGTCTTATTGGCAACAGAACCATTCTTGTTTTTCTTCTTTTTCTTTTTCTTTGATTTAGTGTTGGATGTCGAAACCACAGCAGTATTTTTCAACAAAGATGGCCCCTCTTTATCATCATACCTGGTCGAGGTTTCTTTGGCGGACTCCAAGTCCTCTTCCTGCACTCAAATCAGCCAAATTTTCCATTGAGACTCGAGAGTATTGATATTCACAAGTGCACACACAAAAAAAAGTGCAACAGAGAGGCAGACATTTCACATATGCATAAAAATGCTCACGCTATTAAATTTCCACTCCTAATCCCTTATTACCGGAGAGCTAAACAACTCCAGATATGTAACAAGCCCACTCCATAATCCCTTGGGGCAAGTTTGGTGGTAGGATATTATAAGGATAAGATAGAGAGCAAGATAAGAGCAGGATAGGATATAAACAAGATAAATCTTATCTTGTCCAATGTTTTGCGCAAATCATATAACAATGGCGTTGATGAGGTGGTGACAGCTGTGGTAGGGTTAATGTGTGAGGGTACGAGGGAGAAAATTGCACTATGATATCCTGCTCATTTTTAACCTAGCTCCCTAGGTAGAATAGAAATAGATGTATCATATCATATCCGGTTGCCTCACCAAACTCTAGATAGTACTATCATGTTCTTTCTTATGCTATCTACCAAACAAGCCCTTACTATCAATTTTTTATTTTTTATTTAAAAAAAAAGAAAAAAAAAAAAAGAAATCCCTATCCAATAAGGGGTAGAATCCAAGCATCAATCTCAGAAGCTAAAGAACCAAGAATTACAATATCACATTGTTCTAGTAAAATGAACAATAAGACACTGTATCAATCTCTAATACTAATCGGAGATGACATTTAATTAAAAAGGCAAAAAAAATAAAAAATAAAAAACAAAATTGAACTTTGAATTAAAATTCTCTTTAGCATGTGTTATTTGTTTGCTTCAGAGTCCAACTTAATTGCACATAGAAATACCAAGTTATAATTTTTCGAGCTTAATAAGCTTAGCAAAAGAAAACCCATTATTTAAAACTTAAAAGGGTAGTGTTGCATGAATTAAAAATCATATATTTATTTAATTTTTTTTTAATTATTGTGTAAATGGAAGAGGAACCTGGTATTCGGGCTCAGAATCGTGATCGTTGAGAAGGTCGAAGGGGTTAATCGAAGAACGATTGGTGGAATCGTCGTTGAGCCGATCCTCATCTTCATCTTCATCATCATCATCATCATCTTCTTGTTGTGGAGGGAAGTGTTGCTGCTCATTCAGAACCTTCTTCACCAATCGAGCCGACATCGTTTTAACGGAATTCCAAATTCCAATAACAAGAAAAGCGAACGATGCTTCCCTCGAAATACAATTGCAACAAGCAACTCAAGTAACAGGGCTAGTAGCTACGTGACGTTAACCATTTTTCGTGTCACTTCTTTATTATTACACGGACCAAACGGGTTTGGGCTCACAATGCAAAGTAGTCGGTCCAATTGTAAGGTTCTTATGGGCTTAGCCCAACTTACTAGATGCCTTTGCTCCACTTATTTCCTCCACCACCACCACCACCACCAATGGAAGATTAATTACTTTTTGGTAGGGATGGCAATGGGTCCGGGTGTGTCCGGATAATGGGGTACTCGGTCCCGGACCCACCCGAACTCGCGTGGGTACTCGCTGCATAATGGGTAGATGGGTCTTCGGGTACCCAGACGGATTTTGCGGGTACCCCTTAGCAATTTTTTTAAAGAAAAAATTATTATTTTTAAATTAATTTCTATGTCTTTTTTGATAAACCCCTGGATCCTTAATACATCATTACACACTCTACTTAATATTAATCCCTACTGCCGTTAAACACTCGCAGGCATCAAAGAAATTCTCTCGTTAAACACAAACATACTAAGATTATATATATATATATATATATATATATATATATATATAATGCATATATGTAAATATGGATGGGTCCGGGTACCCACGAGTCTGAATATCTCAGACTCGAAACCAGACCCGTACAAAGCGGGTACCAAGACGGATCCATTCTTTGGATCCACGGGTCTCTTTTTTGGACCCAGATCCGGACCCGTTGCGGGTAATACCTGCGGGTACCCGCGGGTCCGGGTCCAATTGTCATCCCTACATTTTTGACGTAAAGATCATTGATTTGAGTTTTTGTAAAGTCTTTCTCGAATACACGGAAGGGATGAAATTCGCTGATATCATATTTAAAGAACTCAATTATCTGTTAATTGTATTTGACCTGATGCTTGATTTAGGTATTATGGAGACATTAAAAAAAGTTTGGATTAGTGAAAATGAAAAGGTAGGTGATCGATTAGAAAAACACTCAGGAATGAGACTAACTTTTCTAATAACAAGTACTCAATAAATTGTTCCATCATATACTGCTACGTTTTTTTTTCAAAATAAATAAATAAATGTAATGTTAATTATTGTTTTTATTATTATACCCATGTTTAGGGATGTGTATTTATGCTAAAAAAAAGTGATGTGTATTTAGCTATTGATAGAGAAATAACGAATAAGTAATTAATTATAAAGAGATAATACATACAAAGATAAAATATGAAAAAAAATACGTAAATTTAATTCAAATAAATATATTAATTGCACTCTTAATACTCCTATGTGTATTATAAATTTAAAAAACTTGCATATAAAAATGGAAAAAGTGCTTCTTTGCGGAGCGACTGTTTTGGAAAACTATAATGAGTATGGTAAACAATGCCAAGACAAATCTCTAAAGCATGTGCCAAGAAATTAAATAGATGAAGTTCTAATACATGCATGAGATCATGAATTATTGTTGGATTCAAAGTCATTTCATGTGATATTGTATGTCAACAACTGTATAGTGAATCCTGATTGCTCTACATACATACACTACACTACATATGACAAACCAGATTATTAGTTGCAACCACTCATACTTCTGGCTAGTAATCTTTGCGGTCGTTACCTTTTTGCATTTTTCTCATTTGATATTATTCTAGCCTTAGCTTGTTGTTATTCTGGTTCTTTTGTACAAACACCACCTTAATTAGGTTCTTCCTTTTGTCCTCGCCGTTTTTCCTTTGTATGTGGATTTCACTAATCCTTCATGATTCTGTGTTTTACGAAAATTTCAAAATAATTCATTACCTATCTATACAACGTGTTCCTACACCAGATTTTAGGCATTGTTTAAGGATGATAAAGAAAAAATATTGTCTTGAAAATTTTTATTTTAGCATATAAAGAAATTGTTAAATTAATTTCTCAATGTTAAGTTTTTTATTTTGTATTTTTCAATGTCTTGCTAACAAATATCTTAAGGACAATTGTTAAAGATAATAAACGTGAAAAAAATTCATAAATCCAAGTTATTTATTTTCTCGAGAATGTAAAAAAAGTAAAAAAAATTCATAATTTTTAACCACATTAATCTCTTAACAAATATCCTAAAAACACTATTTAGCATTTTCTTATAATGTTATGAGAGCATTCATTAACAAGATTCTTAATAAATAGTGGTTCCTCATTTTTATTTTGCCATGGATATAAAAATTATGATGATTGAATTTGTACGAGATTTCGAGTTCGATTCTTGAATTTATTAGTAAAGTAGTAATTGATAGATGGAAACTTCTTTAATTATCATTTTGAGTTTTCGGATACATCTTTTAAATTTTATAAGTGAAAAGTCTCCCGTACCCTCAAAAAATTTCCATCTTCAACTCAACTCATTTTAATTTACATCTCATCACCAGCACCTGCCCACCCACCATCGCCACTCCATTTCCTCCTTTGATAACCACTGTCATCAACTCCCCCAGTCCCACCCCCTTCTTCTTCATTTTCATCACCACATCATAAATCTAATCCCGCTACTGACGACCTAGCTCTGCAATGCCTTCATTTTCGACGAGGACAGATTTCACTGTCGTGTTTTTTTTTTAACAGCAAACCAAGAAAAATATTATTAATAAAAATAAACCAAGCATCATAAAGTCATAGATTTCACTGTCATGTTGCCCCGCCACCACAACAGATCTATGTCAGTAGCTTCATAGTGGTGAGGGGATGAACGGTGGTGTGGGTCTTGACTCCGTTTTGTGAACCAACAGCAAGTCGTGGCAGTGCATGATGGATTTGAGACACTAGACGATAGGGCGAGGAATAAGGATGGCCATGGCAGCGCTCACGTCTCTGATTGGAGTGTTGGGGTGCACGATGGATTTGCGATTCTAGATGCAGGGTGAGGAAGTGATGGCTTCCATGACGTCACATAAGTAATTTGAGAATGAAGATAGTTGACAGCTCGCGACGGCGATGGCTACGACGACGTTGGCAGCACTCATGGATATGCTTTGGTGCTGCAATTCTCTTTTTTATTTGGTTGGGATGTTGAGGGTAGAATTGACCACTCCGATCTCCTCTACTCCTTATTAATCTCAACCATTATTTTTTTTATTAATAAATCCAATAATGATGAATAACAAGATGTATCATTTTAGAAATTTCAATAATGCATCACTGCATTGAAGAACAATAATATTACGTGTACATCCAGGATTGATATCTGGATGTATATCAGTTTGTCTTTTAACACCACTCATTGAAGAATCACCTTGATAAATACCTTTTTTTTTTTTTTTTTTTTTTTTGGTTTACCCTTGATAAATACCTTGATTACACATATAGTTGCCCTTTTTGCTTTGTCCTCGCCTGTGCTTCTAGACATTGAGTATGTAATTTCATCTGCACATTTATGACTACATTCAAGTGTTCAACTTAATTATTTCATCGTTTCTTTTTTCTACTGCTACGTACGCATACTGTTTTCATGAAGTCAACAAAAGAAACCGTGGAATGAAGTAATATACATAAATGTATATAGTTTAAAATTAAAATGGAATTGAATATACATTCAAAATGGGAATTTCTTAGTACTTCTAGCGATAAAAGACTAGGTCGAAGTCAACTTGCCTAAAATGGGAATCATAAGGAAATTGGCAATGCATGCAGCATGCCCATTCTTCCTGTTTTGGCAACTGCATTATTGCCCAGAATAATTGCACCTAACTAATTACGGTAGTAATAAAACAAAAGTAGTTTTAGTGTTTGCATTGCACGGGTTGCTATATATTTCAGTTGTTGATATAATAGTAGTATTATAATATATTACGGTGTGTATATGTAATACTATTTGCACATAATAGTAATATTTGTACTTTATAATTGAAGTTGACTCAATATTATTGTTTATGAATCAATCCGTAATATAGCAATATTTTGCAAAGTTTTTACATATTTAAAAATGAACAATATTTTGGAAAGCTTTTTGCTAATTCTATTTTTTTAATTCCTTTTTTTTTTTTTAACTTTTTTTTCCCTATTTTAGAAACTTCTGCAGCTTTTAGGATTTAAATAAAAGAGTGATACTATACATCACGAAATGAAAAAAAAAAAAAAACGAAAACTCATAGGCATTAACATTTTGGCCTTTAGCAAGAATCACGATTGATATTGGGTATAGAAAAGAGAAATATTATCATATAACCTCACTTTTATATTGCTTGGTGGATTTTTACGAAAATTATTTTCGTGTGAAGTACTCCCTCCGGCTCGAATTATAAGCAAATTCAATCACTTTTACGCTTATTAAGGAGGTTAGTTGATTGTATTTAATTTTCTCAAATTTATAAAAAATAGATGTATTTTAGGAAAGTAGTATTGGGAATGAAACAAAAATTAATTAAGATTACAATTTTTCAGAGATGTTTTAGGAAAGTGGCATTGAGAATGAAACAAAATTTAACAAAGTTAGTTAATTTTGCTTATATTTTAACCAAAAAAAATATATTTTTTGTTACTTATAATTCGAATCGGAGGAAATAACATTTTTGTAAAATAAAATTGAAAAACAGGGCACCGCGCCCGCGGATCCGATAGGATTATTAAGGGGCATGCAGAAGGAATGAACTCAATTAATCAAATCCTAACATAGGGACAAAAATAAACACAAGAGATTAATTAATGCCTAGAGAGGCTAAAGGCTAAAAGTTACATTAGAGCTGGGATGGTCTTAATGTTTGTTTTTCTACTAATGATAGTGGACCTAGACAGACCTAGAGGTAGGCCGGTTTTTTTTCCCCTTTTTGTTTTTTTTTTTTTTTCCAAGTGGTAGGTGTGTAACTTGTAAGTGTGTTTTAGTCTATGATATACTAATAACGACAGCAATATAAACTTCATGATACTGTGAAATTTGGGTATACAGTAACTAATTAGCCAGGTTTTTTTATTATTTATTTATTTATTTATTTATTGTCATTTGTGTGTTTCTTTTAAAATAGGAATTCCAGCAAAACAAAGAAAGGAAATTAGGGTCTTAGAAGTTGAATCTTCATGGCATCAACAAGCAACATGTTGTTACTTGTTAAGATCAATGGAAGCCGCCTGGAACAATATAAAATTTCAGGAACAAGCAGCATCAAATTTGACAAAATAATTAGCACAAAATTAAATTTTCATCCCTCAAAGTGTGAGGCAAAGAAATCTCTCAATCTCTGACCACCAATTCTTAAATCTGCGTAATCAAAATTCAATATATTATAAAATAGAAGAATTTCATCTTCATTCTTTTCTCACACTTTTTCCTCTCAAAAACATCGCATCAATAATTTCTCACCATTTATCTTATTATAATTCTTCATCATTGATTTCCTAAACCTTATCTATTATCGTTGTTCAATTAAGCAATGCTTACAAGTTACAACGTTCATGCAACCTGCATAACACCAAATTACTGCCCAAATAAGTTTTTTCAATTCAAAATAAGAAATTCCAAAAACACATAACAACAATGAGTGGTTTTTGGTTGTTATATATCATATATTTTTCTTTTTATAGTGTTCTTTAAACTTATCGATAACAAGGATTCATAATCTTTGCTTTCTCTTTTAATTAATTTGTCTAATTTTGTTAAGAAAATACTTCTATTCTTATTTAATATTTCAAATTCATACATTTAAAATTAAAAATGAATTAAGAATTTAATATAAAATCATAAAGATTAGACACAATATTTATTTTTTATTCTTTCGATCATGATGTATTATTATAATAATGCAAAATAAAAAACAAAATATCAAAATATTGACTCGAAATAACATTTAAAAAAATCAAATATTATTCCCATATGAAAAAACACATCATCAAAATTTATTTTCAAATTAATACAAAATAAAATTCAAAATTAAATATCCGTACATAGCAAGGACCAACTTCCTAGTGATAAAGAAGCAGTGATAGAATAAAGGATAACAAAAATAACACACTAATAAAATCAGAGAAACAAAAAAAATCTTGCGATACCTTAAAATACCACATCACAAGATATTAAAAAGGTCGTTTTTGAATAAAAAAATTAATTTTTAATGTAATTTTAATTAAAAATTTTATTATAAGATACACATTAGCTTGAAAAATCTTAATTTTATACAAAATGTGTATATTTTATTGATATAATTATTCGGTATGTCATTCAAATTACATTTTCAATGACAAAATAAAGATTAATTACTTCCCTTAACAATATCAATAACAAACGCGGTTTGGTTCAGTTGGTGTAAGGTCCAGCTGAAATCTTGGAAATAGGACATGAGTGCTAGTAGCCCCGTGTTCAATTCTCACTAAAAACATTCACGCAACTTGTTCCGAATTAGTCTAAGAGCTCTCTGGTATTAATAAAGGTGTTCTTGGGATAGCGTTGATTCCACAAGGAATAAAAAAAAAACAATAACACTGATAATTACTCCACTGTATTATATATTGTCCATGCCCATCGACAGGTAGAACCGTAGAAGCAAGTTGTAAGAGGTTTTTTTTTTAGTTTTTGTGATTTCGTAATTATCACAACACCAGGTCAAGAGATCCATCACCACTGATGGTGCCCGAGATTCAGCCCGTGGGATCGCCATATCTGGAGGCCAGGTGACTTAATATTAAGATTGGTTTTTTTAGCTCCGACAATTATTTTTGGTGGGACAACTATGAATAAACAGTATTATTATTAATTTATTATAAGAAAAATTTCTAAGAAGTGTCTTCGGAGCACTTGTTAATGAGTATTGAAAAACATTAAAAAAATGTAGTTTTTGATTTTATCGAAAAAAAATTAGAGACTTATGATGTTTTTTCTATTTCTAAGAAGCCTTAGAAAGACCCTTATTATAATTTTCATTTTGTGTTTTGACATGACGTATTAAGAGGTAGTAGGCAGGAGAGTAAGCAACTGTATTAACTCAGTTGGCAATGGTTGAGTTCGCGATTGTAACAAATCCTGGGTTTAAATACTATTAATGTGAGAATGGTGTTGTTGTGTAATTTGTTAGTATTTCTTTAAACACTTTTTGAACCTGGAGCTCTACTCTGACTTTGATGAGCCAAAAAAAAGAGGTGGACAAGAGAGAAACTAGTCACAAAAAGGAAATGGAGAAGGCTAAAGAGTGACATAAATGCAACTTTTACGAAATTAAAGTAGGAAAATGTAAATGAAGGAGTGATGTATTAAATTTATTGAATTTTTTTTCTTAAGTGGTATCTTGTACTATTCAATTTAGGTCAATTTAGGTGCCCAAACTAATCCACTTAGCACCACAAGATTATAAGCAGTATAACACTTCAAGAATTGTTATTTCACCAAAATTCAAGTCTTATATGAGATTTCGAAATCTTTCTGCGTCTCGTCATTTACCGCTAGACCATTAACCCACTTGATAAATGTTTTACATTTAACTTCCAATATCATTTTTTTATTGAACTTGGTGCAAGCATAAAGTACTTTTAATTATAGAGTTAATAAGAGATTTAGATGTATTATCATGGTAATCCATGCAATATCATTCGTTATATAGATGTATTACTACCCTGTTTATCATTCATTATCAATTAATATAAACGTTCGATGACTACTACTACATAACATTATATAACTCCATGTTATATTATATGAAATATAATTAAATAACATAATGTATGGCGTTGTATATAAAATAAATATGTTATCACTTCTAAGAATAATAGTTGGCAGATAATCGGTAGACATCATGTCTAATTGTTTTTTAGATCATAGTAATTTTTTCTGTTTAACTACTGTATATATAATAAGTATGTATATATTTTATCCAAAAAATACACACTCATAATATTTTTTGAAATATACATACATATCTACTTCTATTTATATCCTCGAAAACATTTAGACGAGCCAAATAATAATTTGAATGCAAGCCTGCTATTAGGTTTTAAAATTGGACAAGTGTGGTTCTCCAATTTCACCAATCACAGATTGACAGAGTTTTGCTATAACAAACATTGACTATTGACCACGCGAATAGACTATATTATACTTCAAATTGCTATTGTTTATATAGTTGTAATGGAATTCTAACCTTTTGGCCATCAGAAATGAGTTATTCTATGTAAAATAAAAAAATAAAAAATGAAATGAGTTATTCTAACCAAATTCAGACAGCAGAAATTGAATTTAGAGTGCGTGTGGACTGGGATGGACATTGAAAACTACCTTCGATTTTATATGGACAAGTTGCTCTCCCTTATGAAATCCCTCCGCACCTTCTATCCTTATTATACGTATAAAATGTGTTGGTGGTGTTAAGTCAACAGGAGTTATGTATATTATTATAGTCCATTTCAAACCTTATAGTATATTTTATCTTCATGGTTAAGCAGTAGACAATTTGCATAATATGCGTTGGATATTCCAATGTTTCACGGTAGTTTCATTTAAAACTCGTAGTTGATTAATTAAAAAAAAGGCTTATTTATGGTTATAGTACATGAAAGTTGGGAGTGTTTTGATTTTGGTCCTTAGAAGTTTTTTTTTATCTTGACTCATCCTTAATTATTTTGAAAATTTGGTTTTAGTCATTGGCGTTAGGAAAAATTCGTTAATTTTTGATGTGGTTAACGGAACTCCACATCAGCATACACGTGTGCCAGTGTTGCATGTCACCGTTAGGATAACATGGATGATCTGAACTCGCACGAGCAAAAGGGCCAAAGCTCAACCAAAATGTGTTTGTGGATTGGGCTTTGGCCCTTTTACTCCTGCTGGTCCGGATCACCCACTTCATTTTACCGATGACATTCCATACTTGCACATGTGTATGTTGTTGTGACGTTTCGTTAGTCACATCAGTAGTTAATGGATTTTTCCTAACAACAAGGACTAGAACCAAATTTTCAAAACAATTAAGGATGAGTCAAGATAAAAAAACTTTCAGAAATCTAAACAAAAACACTCCCAAGACTAAAAACATAAATAAGCCTTAAAAAAAACGTTGAGGTTGGTTTATTTATGAAGAAATAAAAGAATGTTTAGCAAGGTTTGTGTTTTTCTCTTGAAGGAATGAAGCAAACTTACATCGTTTAGTCTATCTCGTAAAAAAAAAAAAAAAGTCCTCTCTGCTGGAATAAAAATGATTCAACGAATCTTTTCTGTAAACACATTTTTCATACTAAATGTAAATGGTAATTTGAGCACCGAATCTATACCTCAAATTAATATATTATTTTGTTAGATACGTTTTTTTACGGTGGACAAATTTTGTTAGATACGTTGTTTTATATATACTTTGACATTTTATGCCCGTAACGAATTTTTAGAACAAGATAACCTTAAAAATAGGTCCATTGTTGTACTTTACTATATATGTTGCTGGGGTGCTAGCAATGTTCCTTCCATCTTTTAATCGGAGCATCATATCCTATTAATTTAATATTTCCACACTATATTATCTTACAAGTTAAACACTCTCAATCACTATCATTTTTAACATAGGTTTTGCTAACAAATATGTTAAGACAAGAGCACTTATTAAGACTATTAAATATAGAAAAAAAAAATCATAAATATAACTTTTTTTTCTTTTCGAAAATATAGAAAATAATATTTTTCAAAATATTTTTATAACATATGGTTCTTTAATAAGTGTTTTTAGAGAAAAAACACTTATTAGCATTTGTATTTAACAAGATTTACTATATAGTTACTCCCTCCGGCTAGAATTATAAGCAATTTTAACCATTTTTACGCTTATTAAGGAGATTAGTTGATTGTATTTAATTTTCTCAAATTTATAAAAAATAGAGGTATTTTAGGAAAGTAGTATTGGGAATGAAACAAAAATTAATTAAGATTACAATTTTTTAGAGATATTTTAGGAAAATGACATTGGGAATGAAACAAAATTTAATAAAGTTAGTTAATTTTGCTTATATTTTAAACCAAGAGAAGTATGTTTTTTGTTGCTTATAATTTGAGCCGGAAGGAGTAGCATGTAGTTGGGATCTTTAAAATAGTAAAGGCTAAGATATATGATATTGTGTTTTGGTGACACACACCACCCTTTTTTACGTTATAATAGGTATAGTATGTTACACATTACTCATTGTTGTAATCTTTAAATATTTTGGGAATTTTTATTTTTTTTAAATGTTAAGTTATTTTTTTTACTTACATCATAATCTTAAAAACAATATTTTAGACAAAAATACCCTTATTTTAGACAAATTAACATAGTATAACAGATTATTGTAGACAAAAATACCGACACTTATGTGTTTTGTAGAAATATGATAGTTATAAAAGTTTATGATTTTTTTTAAAATAAATAATTATAAAAAAAAACTTATGGCATAGATAAAAAATATAATATGAGAAATGTGATTTTTCAGTTTGAACAAATTAACATAGTATAACAAATTATTGCAGACAAAAATACCCTAATGTGTTTTGTAGAAATGTGTTAATTATAAAAATTTAAAATTTTTAAAAAATAAATAGTTATTAAAAAAACTTATAGCATATATAATTAAAAAAATTTAATATGCAAAAGGTGATTTTTCAATTTGAACAAATTAACATAGTATGACATATTATTATTATAGACAAAAAAATTATAGCATAGATAATTTAAAAAATGTAACATGAGACATGTGATTTTTTAGTTGGAACAAATTAACATATCATAAAAGTTTTTTAGACAAAAATACCCCATGTGTTTTGTAGAAATATATTTATCCATTAATAATATTATTCATAAATATTGATTTTCAAATATTAAAGTTAATAAAGAAAATTGTAATGCATTGAAAATTGTATGCACTAGATAGACGGCAATATCTAACAAATAAATCATGATTGTGGAATGTTGAGTCCTCATGTAAGTTCACATTAGGGATCTTGGTCTACTACATTAACTTGTCATGTGAATGATACGTACATGGTTTATCATTTAAGTGTGTGTTTGATATATATGAAAAAAATTAGATTATGATGATTTTTATATGTGATTACAATCTATTAAGCTTATAATCTGTTAAAATTATACTTTGTTTATCTTTGTGTCTGTTAGCTGAAAAATGAATTTAAGTTGATTTATTTTGTTTGGATAGAGTGAAAAAATTATTTTTACTGAGTAAATTAAAAAAAATAGTATGAAGTTGGTTATATATTCATTGTAGAGTGATAAATGTATAATAGAAAAATTATACATGTCTCAAAATATAATCTTACTAAAAATAATCTACGAAACCTATGAAGGAGATATTAAACTTTGATTATTTTTTTAAAATTATTTTTTTATGTAGATTTAATAATCCAATATACTGAAAATGAAAAACTAAATTATACGACACACAATTGCAAAATAAATTTTGTATAGGTAAATTATTTAATTTACACCCTCAAAAATCACGATAATCTTGGTTACTTGATTTACATTCCCTACCTCAGAGATACTTCAATAAAAAAATTAATTGATTTACACCCTCATAAATTGATACTTTAGAATAATTTAATGAAATTAAAAATTATGATTTTTTAAACATAAATAACTTTAAAATCTTATAGCATAGATAATAATTAAAAAAATAATATATAGATATTTTTATTTATTACTACTTATTAATAAATTAAAAAATCTTTAAACGTAAACAACAAATAAATTCATAAATGAGATCTATATTTTGAAATTCATTAAATTCATACATGTTACTTACACAACATGTTACAGGTAGATCCAATTATTAAATCAACACATGGTAATATGGTATACTCAAACGTCAAATATATTTGATGTTTTTTTAACCAAAACCCTTTAAAATAATGTATATGACAAAAAATTTTATTAGTGAAAATAAAATCTATTTTGATTATCTCTGCATCTCATAAAGGATAAATTACTAGTATTTAACTGTAGATCCAGGAAACCTTTGTATACGCCAAAAAACCACCATCATTTTTAAATCTAAAGTATGGTATATTAAATTAAACAAGATAATTATATGCCTTAATAAGAAAATAAGATGCCACTTGATTATAAAAAAAAAATTATATAAAAAGTCAAAGTATCATAATGTTATATATGCGTATTGATTTTTTTTTTTTTTTGGTAATTACTAACTTATGTATTATGAGAATCAACGGGGAACAGTTTTGTGATATATCTTTAACTTCAAGATAATGAGCTTGTAGATTATTTGATAGTTTATATTTTATTAACTCAAATAATAAGTTTGAAAAGCTATTTTTTTTTAAATAATTAACGGGGCTAACGCCGGTTTGAAAAGCTATTTAGTGAGTAAAAATAAAGAAAGCTCAAAATTTTTTAAAATAGAAATTATAAAAATCTAGCTTCTAAAAAGTTGAAGTAACTTTCCACGGAAAACTATAAAAGTTTGAATAATTGTTTTGGAAAATGTTACGATTAAAAGTACTTTCGATAGAATGCATTATGCATATTATCTAGACTTCGTCATCCAAATTGAGTTTTAGATACATAGATACCAACTTACATTTCAATTTTATTTTACAATTTATCTTTTTTTATTAGAGAAAAACACTAAATGAATGTTGCCTTATTAATTTGTTGAAAAACTTTATATATATATATATATATATATACTAGCGTCTCGACAGGTACTCCCGTGTCTGTCGATCCGCATTTTCATTGTCGTGTTTTTTAAATAAAAAACTAATTATTGTGATTATTAAATAACAAATCATTTTCAATTTGATAGCATAGGCAACCAAATTGTGATTGCAATAGAAATCTAATATCACAATTAAAATTGTGATTAGTAAACTGAAATTTTTAATTATTATTTTTAATCACTCATACAAAATTAATGAAAATCAAAAAAATAAAAAATAACCGAAGCAAAATAATAAGTAATTAAAAAACGAAATAAGTAAAGCGGGTGCGAATGTTACTAACCTTTTTGATAAAGAGAAAAGATGGAAAATAATTTGAGAGTGGTCATTACGAAATGAACAAAAGAAATAGAAACTTAGAAAGAGAAAGGATGAAAGTTACTGTGACTGAGATGACAATGTTTTTTTTCTTCTTATTCTCCTTTCTCTCTCTTTCTATTTCCTTTAGTTTTTTGCTTTGTCTGTTGGTTTTTATTTGTGTGTTGGTTTTTTCCTTTACTATTTAATTGTTGTTCTAGTTATTTTTCTTTGCCAGTAACTTCCCTTTTCTTCACTTTATTTATTTTAGTTTGTTGTTCCAGTTATTTTTCTTTGCCAGTAACTTCCCTTCCCCTCACTTTATTTATTTTAGTTTGTGAAACTACTTGAGCAATTTTTTTTTCAATAAGAGATGGTATAATAGGAATAGACAAAATTATCTAAAAAAGTTAAAAACCATGTTTTCTTTATATAATAGTGTGTGTATATATATCATTAAAATCTTCATAATTTATATCAAATAAGGAATACAACACGTTAAATATAATTATCATAATTACTATTCTCAATGATCCATATATATTGTCAAACTTGCGAGTTAATTCGTAGAATCGTACGAGTTTAGACCATAAAATCAAGTTAAATCAGTTAAAAATTTAGAGCTAAGTAAACTCATACAAACTTGTATAGAATCACGAGTCAATTCGTATAAACTCGTGAGTCATCCCAATTAGCCCGGAAATAGAAATAACTCGCCCATTTGGCTCAAAAATAGAAATTAACTATAATATGATGTCGTGTTGACTAAATTTCTCAAAATCCATCGTCTTTCTCAATTGTCTCATTGATCTCTATGTCGAGTCTCCTTTTGTCTCTCAATTCTCAATCATCTCTTCGTCTGTGAAAATTCAAATCTCAACCACTGATTACGCTTGATCGTTGGTTGCTCACTCTTAACATTCATAAGGTGCATTTTTACGAATATTATGAATGTTGTGTACATATTAATTTTAAAATAAGCTAAGTAAACTCATACGAGTATACGAGTTGAGTTTGCGAGTCGAGTTTACCTTACCTCCACGAATTTAGATAAACTTGCGAATTTGACAACCATAAATAATCGGCTTAGTTAATAAATTTCAGAAACATATTGTTAACGTGTTCATAGCCTGGGGTTAAAAACTTTAAAACCTTGGTGCAATGCTTTTTCCCCGGAAAGAAAAAAAATATTATCTAAACCGATGATTCAAGATCCACCTCAAACATTGAAAGTTTTTTTCTTAAAAAATATATATAAAATGAGTAACAAATTATAGTGATTTATCTAAAATTATTAATCCCGAACCACTTAATAATTTTTCGAACTCAGAACCATTAGAACTTTTCACCCAACTTAAAAAAAAAAATGAAATTATGGTAAAAAAACAATCATATGAGAAACCTTGACTTGAGAGATGTACGATGGTTGTGGTGGGGATGGTTCTCTGTAGCATAAATCTCAGCCATTGGATGCATCAAATGGCTGATAGATTTAAAAGTTAAATAAATCCCTTGGATTACGAAAAATTATTAGTTAGTCCTAAACCATGAGATTCATAATTCATCTCAACCGTTCGTATTTTATTTTTTAATTAAAAAATTTAAAAAATAAATAATATGTGATGGTGATCATCCTGAACCATGTGGTCCCAGACCACATAATAATTACTCACCAAGCCCTTTTTCTCATTCAATTTTCTTACTTTCTTCATGATGCAAATGGAATTTATTTCTCAAACAGGCAATAACAAAATTTACTCATTTTTTTACATTTTTCTTTTTTTTTTGCTACTTCTACTTCTACTTCTTTCTCCCTTATTTTTTTGTGCAACCAAACAAAATATTTTATCGGAAAAATTTGATCAAATATTTTTGCTTGTTTAAATGGTAAACTGATTTCGTTCAACATGTTACAATAATTGTGTTTTTGAATTCTAAATAAGAAAAGTCTCATAATCTCTTGTATGTTCTCATCATGTTTGGTTGTAAAGAAAAAATAGCAAAAAGAAATAAGAGAAAAAGATTACGGAGAAAAAAAATGACGAGAGGATAATAGATTTTTTTTTTAATTGTTCGGTAAGAGAAAAAATGATAAAATTTTCATCGATGCTTCACTTTATAGATGCTTCACTTTATAGTTTTATTTCCATAATTTTTTCATTTGTGAAAATAAGATAATTTTATGTGAGTCCAACAAATTTTTTTCTCTTTTTTCCTGTTTTTCATCCATCAAACTTTAGAAAACTCTTTTGTTTTTTCTTTTTCTTCTCTCCACAAAATTTTTTCCTCTAAAATCTCTTGTTCCAAACAAAGGGCTAAAAAGACTAAAAAAGAAGTTTGAATATTTGGTTTGACTGTGTGAATACCATTGAAAATTTTAATTTGAGCTGAAAAAATTGCCAGTTTTTCTCTATTCAAAGTGGTCAAATTAATTGGTCTGATTTTCATGTGAATCACCATTAACGTCAAAAAAAATAAATGGTTAAACCTATCATATCATATCATGCACTACTATTCAATTTCAATGTTCACCTATCAAACTGTCTGACCACTATGCCACAGGTTACTTCACATGTTACAAAAACTAACAAAACTGTAGTGTAAGTGCAATCCCCATTTTGGATAAAAAATCTGTATCTTGAGATCTAGCTACAACACAGAATATCCATCCCCCACTACTTCACCTCACCTGAAAATGCTAGGTGCCTTAGTTTGATGGCACATTGGAACACCAGACAGCAATAAGCCCCTTCTATCCATCTCTCTCTCTCTCTCCCTCTCTCTTCTTGTCTGCCTCACACGTTATCTAATTGGCATACTTTTTTCTTCTTTCAACTATCTTAAAATTAGATAAATCTCCCACCAACATCTCATGAATTTTTTTAATTTTTCAATATATTCACCCACGCAATAACATGATTAATTCTTTCATGTACTAATATAGATAACTGGTCAGAGGCTCGAATCCTTGTGAAGAACATCCCTTGGGGAGACACCCCACCTATGTTGCTCTAGGTGCCGGGACGATGAAGTTCCCTCCACAGTTTATATAGATAATGATGTCAGAAGTTCGATCCATGTTGTGAGTATAAAAAATTTTTTGGCTCAGCTTGAAAATACCCTTGTTGCACAACAATTTTTTTTTTTTTAATATTTGCAAGAGTTAAAAATCTCAAATATATATATATACACACACTAATAATTTATAATTTATATATATAATATTCAAAACCTCTTGATTAAGTGACTGGAACCTTGTACAATTTGGACCAACACTTAATAAAAACATAGCTTGTCAATGATGATATTATTGATGATTGATGATGATGATAATATACAAATTCCACTCTTCCACTAGTGGCCGCCCCCTCCAAGTCCCTCACCTCAAATCCCCCAAAAAGTAAACGCTCTCTTCTTCTTCTTCTTTATTTTATTTATTTACTTATATTAATGCATCATTATGGCATCCATCACCACCACTCTTCCTTTTTATAATTTTTCCCCTATTTGTCAACGTCACCCTCCACTTCCTCCCTCTTTCTATCTCATACCCTTCATTTTGCAGGGTCAATGGATGGTCATGCTCTCTGCCATGTCATCCCAAAAATCTCTTACCATATTGGCTCATGTCACCCTTATGTTCCCCCTCTCCTCCTTCATCTTCTTCATCTCTTCACAAATCTTCTTCTTTTTCTTCTTCAATGAAGAACAAGCATCACAATCACAAACACAAACATAATAAAGACTCTATTTTTACTTTCTTCTTATCTCTTCTTGTTCTCATGACACAACCAACCAGTACCAGCTCCAGCTCAACAACCACCCTTTCAAAGTCTTTGTTAATGGTCTATGTCAAAATTTTACCTTTCTTACTCTCTTCTTTGTTGGTTGTTCAAGTCTCATCTTGTAACCAAGTTGATAAAGATTCACTCTTGGAATTTTATGGTAACATATCTGTATCTTCTTCACACCCTTCTCTTGTTTGGAATACTTCTCTTGATTGCTGCAGTTGGGAGGGTATTACTTGTGATGCTGTGGATCTTAGAGTCACTCATCTTTGGTTACCATCTAGAGGCCTCACTGGATTCATTTCTCCATCAATCACAACCCTTACCTCTCTTACACATCTTAATCTCTCCAATAACTGGTTATCTGGTAATCTTGATAACCGGTTTTTCTCACTGCTGAATCACTTGTTGGTTCTTGATTTAAGCTACAATCATATCTCTGGTGAATTGCCACCCTTTGCTGCTGCTGCTGATAACAGAAGCAAAAGTGTTATCCAGGAGGTGGATTTGTCTAGCAATTTGTTCAATGGAACACTTCCATATTCTCTGATTCATTACCTTGCAGATGCTGCATCAGGAGGGAGTTTGGTTTCTTTCAATGTTAGCAACAACAGCTTCACAGGTCAAATTCCAACTTCTATCTTTTGCATTAATGACCATAACTCCTCGTCACTGAGATTCTTGGATTATTCCTCCAATGGTTTTGATGGAACCATTCAGCCTGGATTAGGAGCATGTTCTAAGTTGGAGAGATTTAGAGCAGGTTTCAATTTTCTATCAGGGAAAATACCAAATGATATTTTTGATGCTGTTTCCCTCACTGAAATATCATTGCCTAGAAATAAACTTGATGGAACTATTGATGATAGTATTGTTAGCCTTACCAATCTCACAGTTTTGGAGTTATACTCCAATTACTTAATAGGTCCTGTTCCCTCAGATATTGGTAACCTATCGAAATTGGAAAACCTGCTCCTTCATGTCAACAATTTGACAGGTACTTTGCCCCCATCCTTGATGAACTGTGTTAATCTTGTGGTGTTGAATTTAAGGGTCAACAAGTTTGAGGGGAATCTCTCAGCATTCAATTTCTCGAGATTCCTCAAACTTGCTACACTTGACCTTGGCAACAATAACTTTACCGGTGTTTTGCCGCCGACCCTTTATGCGTGCAAGTCACTGGCAGCGGTGAGGCTAGCATCTAATCAGCTTGAGGGACAGATTTCACCTGAGATACTTAAACTTCAGTCTTTGTCTTTCCTTTCGATTTCCACCAACAATCTGGCAAATGTCACCGGTGCATTGAGAATACTCACCGGGCTAAAGAAGCTTAGTACCCTTATGCTGTCCAAGAATTTTTTCAACGAAATGATACCGGATGACGCAAACATAATAGGCCCTGATGAATTCCAAAGTATCCAAATTCTAGGCTTGGGTGGTTGTAATTTCACAGGTCAAATACCGGGCTGGCTTGTAAATCTGAAGAAGCTTGAAGTCCTGGACCTGTCCTATAATCGTATTAGTGGTCCAATTCCTCCTTGGTTGGGCACACTTCCTCAGCTTTTCTACATAGACTTGTCTTTTAACAACCTTACTGGAGTCTTTCCTGTTGAGCTCACAACACTTCCAGCACTAACATCGCAAAAGACAAATGATGCAGTGCAAAGGACTTACTTGGAGTTACCTGTCTTTGCCAATGCCAATAATGTTTCTCAGATGCAATATAATCAGCTTTCAAGCCTTCCACCTGCAATATATCTTTGCAACAATACGCTCAATGGCAGTATCCCCATTCAAATTGGTCAACTGAAAGTCCTTCATCAGCTGACCCTGTGCAATAACAACTTCTCTGGCAGTATACCGGATCAGATTTCAAACTTGATTAACTTGGAGAAATTAGACCTCTCAAGAAACCAACTATCTGGTGAAATTCCTTCATCACTTAAAAGTTTACATTTCTTGTCTTATTTCAGTGTAGCATACAACCATCTTCAAGGACAGATACCAACTGGTAGTCAATTTGATACTTTCTCTTCCTCTAGCTTTGAAGGAAACTCACAATTGTGCGGTGCACAAATTCAGCACTCTTGTCCTTCACAACAAAATACTAATAATACTGCAGTTAGTCGTGGCCCAAACAAGAAAATAATGATTGTACTTATCATTGTAGCATGTTTTGGCGCTGCTTCTATCACGACAGTGTTTACACTATGGATACTCTCCAAGAGGAGGATCAATCCAGGTGAAGATCATGGCAAGATTGAACTGGAAACAATTTCTCCCTACTCCAACAGTGGTGTTCATCCTGAGGTTGACAAGGAGGCTAGCCTAGTGGTACTGTTCCCCAACAAAACATTTGAAACCAAGGATCTTACCATATTTGAGATCCTAAAAGCCACTGAAAATTTCAGTCAGGCAAACATAATAGGATGTGGAGGGTTTGGTTTGGTTTATAAAGCAACATTACCAAATGGAACTTTACTAGCCATCAAGAAGCTTTCAGGAGATTTGGGGCTTATGGAAAGGGAATTTAAGGCAGAGGTTGAGGCTTTGTCAACAGCACAACATGAGAATCTGGTGGCACTGCAAGGCTACTGTGTGCATGAGGGATATAGGCTTTTGATATATAACTATATGGAGAATGGAAGTCTTGATTACTGGTTGCATGAAAAGGCTGATGGTGCATATCAACTTGATTGGCCAACTCGTTTGAAGATTGCGCGAGGTGCAAGCTGTGGTTTGGCTTACTTGCATCAGATATGTGAGCCACACATTGTTCACCGCGATATTAAGTCGAGCAACATTCTCCTCAATGAAAAGTTTGAGGCACATGTTGCTGATTTCGGCTTGTCACGCTTGATTCTTCCTTATCATACTCATGTTACAACTGAACTTGTAGGTACATTAGGTTACATTCCCCCTGAGTATGGACAAGCATGGGTGGCTACGCTCCGAGGAGACGTGTATAGCTTTGGAGTTGTCTTGCTTGAGCTTCTCACCGGGAGGAGGCCTGTTGATGTATGCAGGCCAAAAATGTCAAGGGAGTTGGTTGGATGGGTTCAACAAATGAGGAATGAAGGAAAACAAGACCAAGTCTTTGACCCTATTCTGAGAGGGAAGGGCTTCGAAGGAGAGATGCTGCAGGTACTTGATGTGGCCTGCATGTGTGTCAACTACAATCCTTTCAAGAGACCAAGTATCAAAGAAGTTGTTGATTGGCTGAAGAATGTAGGATCAACCAACCAAGACAGGAATAAGGAGTAGAGAAAAAATATTTCTCTTCCAACAAATCTTGACAGTAGATATGTATACTTGTGCAAAAAATTTTGCTTTTCTATAAATACAGATTATCATTTTTACCACTGTAAATGTTTACTTCCCTTGCCAGAACGTTGTTTCTACCCAGATTTTGTGAATTGTATTATGTGATCATCCATTTTCAGCCGAAACTATGTATTCTAGGAACTGATGTCATTGGTTATGCAGAAACTTCTTCAAAAGACAACAGCTTCAAATAATAAGTCTTTCTGATGATGAATATAGCATCCTAGACTCTGCTAACCTTTGTTTTATCAAATTCTAGTTTTACTTATAATTCCCAAACTTAATATTAGATTTTCTTAACCTCAGCCCTAAGGGCTGAGGATAAACACCTTAATCTAGACTTGTTTTCTTGAAAAAATAAAAATATAAAGTTTTATCTCTCCTAAATACACTATTTTCTATAAAACTTAACTACTTTTGGACTCTTATCCTCAGCCCTTAGGGCTGAGGTTAAGCAAACCCCTTAATATTTCACTGCCACAACATAACGATTTTATTAGATGTATAGATGAAGTTAATAAGCAAAAAACATGCCAGCTGTACATTTATACCTCTCACCATCCAGCTGCCCAAGACCATTTGTTTGATTCTTTGTATCAAAAGAAATTGAACCGATTTAGCTGGTGTAGATCAATGCTTTAAATATCTCCTGTATGGTACTTATGCTTTGAATGAGTTACTTATTTCCAAGTAAGCAAGCTTTAATAGATTAATAAAACTAGCCAACATTTAACTTGACACCTAAGTTTGAAGCGAATTTCACATTCGAAATGGTTTACTTTTGCTAGTAAAAGAAATGCTGCAAAGAGATTTTCTTATCAAAAAATCTGGATCAGCCTCAGTTCATACATGACAATTTATCATTTTTTCCATTCTATGGATCAGTTAAGAAATGGTTCATTAAAACAAATAACAGTTATGCACCCCTTGCCTTCATGTCCCTACAGTGTTTCTGCCTGTATTATATCTATGGTCTTGATTTTGGACCATATACCTGTATGTAATCTAGTTACACTAGGATAGGACATGCTTAAAAAGATGAGTTGAGAATTTATACAGTGAAGATGACATGCTTTCTAGAACTGAAACTGAATAATGTCAGTTGTTTTTTAGCAGCTACCTTGAGGTAATTTGAAGTTGTATTTATCAACAAGTACACAAAATTAAAGCAAAAAACAAAAAACATCAATTGGAAGCACAAGCAACATTTTGATATCAATATTATGGATATTGTTTTTAGAAGGATGTGACATCAACCGAGAAATATGTTGAAAGCTTATTGGAGATGTAGAATTAATGGAATATAGCTCATGATTACCTCTTTGACTCAGTATCCATATTTTGGCTGTTTTGAGTACAATTTAGAAAGTCTTTCTTGGCCATTAAATGTGAGTTTCATTTTCAGTGGTGGGGCAAATGAAACACATAATGACTTGCCATGCAATTGTTGAGCCTTTCTCCCCAAGTTGGTGGATAATAAGATTTCCATTTTATGCAATTTAACAACCAAATCTAGGTAATGGAGGTGATATGTACGAATAGTTGGGGTACTGAGTGATATGTACTAGCCCTTTTTACATGTTAAAACTGCATTCTAATTTGTTGAACAACAACAATAATGATAATGGATAGTGTACTTGAAATATGTTCTCCAGCAAACATTGCATTATAGCCTTCTTACCAATGTGCATCAGAGCAAATGGTATCGCAACATAGCTGAATGCTGATTGTATATTATATTAGCAATAGAAGTGTTGAGCCTTGTAGTACCAATTTTTTTTATTTTATTTTATTTTTCACCAACCGGTACTCGGATCTGATTTATCTATAATATGACTTATTCGGTCCTATCCAATTGAGCTCGCATTAAGCGGTAGGAATCTCCCAGCAGGGGTTGCTCCATACTCAAGACTCGAATTCGAGATCAATTGATTAAGAGACCAAGTGAACTACCACTTAACCAACTCACGTTAGTTTGTAGTACCAAATACTCAATAGGCTGAGGAAAGTTGTAGGTTTCCTCCATATGATTACTAAGCTTAATAAATTTCCTTGCAACAATTGCTTCCCAATTTCCTTTCACCTAAACCAACATCTTATTGATAGAGGTTACACTATTCTAGATTTCTAGTATAAGTGATACAAATTTTACTGCATAATCAGAGGCCATGTAAGATTCTTTTAACGTGACATATATTTAGGTTTATATGGGAGGTCTGGAACTAGAACCCATGACCTGGGGGCGGGGGAAATCCTAAGTGTTCCTGTAGCCACCAACTGGGTTATCTTACGCGGACAACGTGACATATATTTGAAAGTGAGTTATTTTAGATATTTTGATTTCAAGGGCCACCAAGTACCATCGGAACAAATGTGGTTTTCGAATTTGTGTTTAGATTTTCTGATGAATTATATACTCCACTTTTTAAGAATTTAATTTTAATACACGCTTAAGATTAGATTTGTGAACAATAAAAAAGTCATTCAGAAGTGCAATACCAACAAAAAAATAGTAATCATTATTAAACAAAGTTCAACAAAGTTGATAGATAGCTAAATTTTTTAAATAGATATCAAAGATGCAATGTTATAGGTATGAAAAATGTTTTGTTGGGAAATGTTGTATCCCTTTCATAATCTTTTCATCTTGAAATAGATTAATTTCTGACTATTGGCCGGAAGACACTTTTGATTTCTTTGAAAAATAGTTTTCATGAAATTTTACTGCATAAGTCATGATATGAGTCATGATCATATCATGACTTCACACTGATACTTCCGTTATTCAATGACCATACAAATTTTGCACAAAGTAAAATTTTAAGAAAAATGATTTAGAGAGAACAAGTTTACAAACCTACACATAAGATTATGACACTTGTTATCTTCAAGTTAAAAAAAAATTAAATAAAAGAACTTAAATGACAAATGTCAAGATCCTTATATAGGTTTCTCAATCATGGCTCAAATTTTAAAAGATGATAATCTTTCATGCACTTATTTAAGTGTTTTAGTTTTTTTTAATTGAAAAATAAAACTACTATCAAATTCAAAATATCTATACTCCATTCAATCTAATATAAATCAATTTCACATTTATTAAATAAGTTAATTGAGTGTATTTAATTTTGTTAAATTCATAACGATATAAGCTACGAGTACTTTAAAAAACATGCATTGATAATGAAAAAATTAAATGATTTAACAATTTTACAGAGATATTCTAAAAATAATTGTATTAGAAACATACACACATGAGTCATTTACCTTTTTTTATATATTAGAAACCGCTAATAAATTATTTTTACATTCGAAATCGAAAGGAATATAATATTAAAAAAATGGTTTTTTATTTTAATGTTATTTAATCAATACGTGGTGGGTTGAAAAGTATTTATAACATTTTATTAATTGTCTCAAATATAAAAAAATTTAATTAATTTTCTATTCCAAATACATAATTATCCTTAAAATATTTCAATAAAATGGTTGTACAGTGTTATTTTTTTTTTCTTCCCAATACATGTTTGTTAAATTAATATAGCTTTTATACCAATAATTGAATATGAAAAAGTTTGTAAAAAAAAATAAAATAAAAAGTTAAATACATTTGATTAACTTTTTTAATGATATTTTTTTTGTTTACATGGGAGGTCTGGGACTAGAACCCATGACTTGGGGAGAGGAAAATCCTAAATGCTCCTACAGCCACCAACTGGGCTATCTTACGCCGGACTTTTTTAATAATATTAAAGGTGAAGTAATTGTGAAATTAGTACGAAATTATGGATTTTCGTTATAGATTCACGTGTATGAAAAAAAATATGATCAGATCTAGGAGATTAGTCTTTGAAATTACAGAAGTAGTTTTAATAATTAAGAAAAAAAACCAAAAAAAAAAAAAAAGAGGAAGAAAGAGGTGTACAGTACTGTAATCAAAGAAAGAAAGAAAGAAAGGAGGCCATTGAATAGAGGCAGAGGCAGAGCCTCCATTGGTGGTGGTGGCGAGATCAGAATTGAGAAAGATAAGTGATGAAGCAGGTGGAGTTGACTCTGTTACTGTGTCTCATTTGGGCACTCACTCTTCTCTATGGCGAGATGTTCTCTTTCTGGCTTCCTCCTTTCTTCTCTTGTTCCTGGCCCCACCTTCATCAACGCTCCTCCCCTCCTTCAACGGTAACCTTAAAGTTCTTAACTTTATTTTCACCTTCTTCATTTTTGCCTCACCCTTACCTTTTTAGTAGAGTAGATTCTTCTCACTTTTCAATCCAAACACAACAATTAATGAACCTGTAGCTAAAATTGAAAAACTAAATTACTCTATGAAATTTAAGTCACTCTAGTAGCTAGCTGTCATTGAGCTTAGCTTAATAATAATATTTTTATGTGGAGGATGGATCCATAAAGTTTTGTTTTTTATTTTTTTTATTTCTTTTTTCTTGTTGAAGATTATTTATGGGGTTTTGTGTACTCTTTCTACCTCTTGTTAAAGAAGTTAGTTGAGTGTATTTAATTTTCTCAAATTCATAAAAAATATAGTTACTTCAGGATAGTTGAATCGGAAAGGAAACAAAAGTGAAATGAGATAACCACTTTTTATGAATATTTTGGGAATAATTGTGTTAGGAATAAAAAGTTAGCTAACCTTTTCTTATATTTGAGACCAAGATAATTATGTCATTTTTTTTTTCTTATGTTAGAGATTAGAGGGAGTAACATTCAAGAGTTTGATGATTCATGGCTGCTGTGATAAAAAATGACCCTAAGCTAGCATGATAAAAAATGTTAGTCACACTAAAGGGGTGTAGAGAGTGTAGGGAAGAGAGAGATAGAAAGAGAAAAGAGAGACATGATTGTTAATGCCATGGGGACGGAAGAAAGAAGTAGGCAGAGATGTGATTGTGTATATGATGTTAAAGGGGAGAGAGAGAGAAAAAAAAAATAATGTGAAAAAAAGGTGGTGTGTTAGTTGTTTCTAAATTGCTAATATTACACTTTCATATTGTAAGTGTAACATAGTAAAGTGCATATCTGACTAACCTGATTTAGTGATTTTCTGAATATTTGCTTGCAGGCTGGAAATGGGAGTTATCAAGCTGATTATGTTAAAGTTGCTGTTATTGCAGATCCACAGGTGAGCCATGAGCTCTTTTTTCTTATGGTTATGGTCTCTCTCTCTCTCTCTCCCTCACACACACACAGAGATGTTCATGACCAACATACTTGCATTTCACATGCCTGTTTCTGCATATCTGTTAATTTATGTTTCTATGGATTGTGCATCTCTCTTATCTTATGACATTTGATTTTTTTTTCCGCAAACATTAACAGCTGATGGATAGAACTTCTCTTCATCTTCCTTCAAAATCACTTGCACTGGAGATTGCGGAATTTTACACTGATTTAAACATGCGCAGATCATTCTCTGCATCTGTGCTGCCTTTCAAACCCGATGTCATACTGTTTTTAGGTGATTACTTCGATGGAGGTCCTTCTTTATCAGATGAAGAGTAAGTTTGTAGTTAGTTTTGTCATCTATTTTGTTAATTTTTCCTCTTGACCTTTTTCACCTAGGATGATTTTAGAATCCCATACAAACCTTTCATTTCAGAATACAATATAACCAAAGAGCTAGTAACCTTTTATGGGTTGGATGTCTAATTTTATTCTTTATTTTATTTGGCTCCAAAGAAGAAGAGAAAAATTGACAAAAGATGAAACGAGTAGAAAAGACTACAGATATTATATTTATGGTCCCTCTGAAAAAATCATCAGATTAGCACTACAAGACTCCAAATATGTTATCTGGTTGAAGACATGAATCTTATGCTTAAACTAAATGCATGACAAAACCATATATATACCTGTTTCGTAATCCCAGATGTTTCTGGCAACTTGACCGGTGCTTAATATTGTATTTTAATCCTTTAATTTTCTGAATCCTTCATTTCAAATGGTTATTCAATCATTTATTTACATATTTAGCTTACATTTCCATAGTGTAAAAAAAAAAAAAAAACACTTAGATTGTTGTTGTCAACTTCATTTAAATAATAATATGCTAAAAAGTGGTCCCTGATCAATTTAAAGTAAAATGTGGTTCGGCTCATCTATCTCAAAAAGACTGTTTCCTTAGTCTGTATTTCAGCATGTTCATTACTTCACTCACATTTCATAAAATGAAATTCTCTTACTATATTTTGGGTGTACAGATGGCAGGAATCTTTCACTCGCTTCAAACATATCTTTGGTTTGAATGCACAGGGAAAATACACCAACATTCAAGCTTACTATATTCCTGGTAACCATGACATTGGCTATGGAGGTCTTCATTCTCTGAAGCCTAAGGTATTTGAACATGTTATTGCTCAATTTTTTATTGCTAAGTTCCAAGAATGACAAGATTGCTTGCATTGACATCTATGATATATTTAGCTATGAGAGAGGCAAATGCACATGCACATAGTCATACTTACATTGGAGTCCTGACTATATTCGAGACCTCAGGGTTGATAAATTACATTTATTGATCCCAAGGGTTGTTAATTTTAAAACGTGAACTTAATGTTGATATATACAGATTGCTGACAGGCTAGAGTTTGTAGTCTTTGTACAAGTTGATATCCTTTCTTTTTATGTATTATTATTCATACTATCAAAAGATGAATGTAAATAAAACATTTGGGTTTTGTTTGCTCACATTTTTTTAATTCATGAGCATAGGTAATCCAACGCTATGAAGAAACATTTGGGATCAGGAACTACAAATTTGCGGTTGGAAAAGTGGACTTCATTGCTGTTGATGCTCAAACTCTAGATGGTAAACTGGGTTTTACCTTATAAATTTGAGCACTCATGTTTCTTAAGTACCGTTGCTGTGATTACTAGTACTTCTCATTTTGTGCTAGTAAGCCATTGCACTTGTATTCCCTTTCAGTGCATTACGTGCCCCTATTTAAGTTACCTGACATAATAAAGTTTACGGTCTAATCAATCCCCCCCCCCCCCCTCTCTCGTACCTTTTGGATGCTTTTGAATCCTCATACTTTTTCATCCGGTTTCACATGTAACATAATCCTCCTTTGTCATCCCTTTAACAAAGATTGTTGGATCGGTTGGATAAGAGTTTCTTTGAAGATTACTTCTTTGTTTCTTTAACAAGCAATCATACTTTCACTATTCGCATAACTAACATAAGTTGTAACCGAAATCTCGTATCTTTCAATCATTTGCTATTTATGTGAGTTACTGCTTGAGGATTTTTAAAAAAGTTGAAGTTACTGAACTCATTATGTTTTCTACAGGACATCCACAAAAGCATCTGACATCCCAAACTTGGGAGTTTGTAAGGAATGTTTCTGTTGGTATAAACTGGCCTATAAAGTATAAATATAATTCATTATTAGATTTGATCATGTGTCCTATTGTAATTTATATTTCTTTTGCACTTTATTAGATGATGCAGTTCATCCAAGAGTCTTATTGACACATATTCCTTTATATCGACCGGATAATACTTATTGTGGCCCTGATCGTACTTCCCCAATTATCAATCAGGTAAAGTTTATTTCATTTGCTAGAAGTGAATCTTCGTAAGCATGTTGCATGTTGTTTGGTATTGGTGGGTTGTATCTGATTCTCTTCCCTGCCATTCTTGAAAGTTGAACTACTAACGAGTCTTCCTTTCTTCAATTTCCAGAGGATATCTCGCACTGTACACGGTAATACTAATGATATAACGTAAGTTATTTATCTTAACAAACCCGTGAGACGTGTGAAAATTGCATGAACTGTGAAATTGTGGCTCATGGATACCAAGGTTTGGTTTAACTTTTTGGTGCATACAGGTATCAGAATTATGTTTCCAAGGATTCATCAAAGTTCTTACTGGATTCAATCAAACCTGTATGTCATTTACCTTCTCTTTGCTCTCGTGCATGGCTATTCCACCCTCATATGGGTTTGTTAATTTTTTTTTTTTTTATCATGTATGATTTGCCTATGGTTTGTATATGTTTCATGTGTATAACGAGCAATTTAATTTGTGTTTTTCAACTTTTAAAGACCTTGTGATTTGGTGGCAAAAATACTTGGGTGATTTTCAAGGAGACTATAAAGAGGGTTAGAACTTTGTGAGTTAACAGTTCTGGTTTTGCAGAAGCTTATTTTGTCTGGCCATGATCACGATCAGTGCACCATCACTCATGAATCTAAAACTGGGCCTGTAAATGAGGTAAAATCCAGATCTTCCATGTGGACAGTCCCCTTGAATGTTTGGACACTAAACTGACAGTAGTGTGCAGCACACTCTAGGTACCATAAGTTGGCAACAAGGAAACTTGTATCCTTCTTTCATGCTGTTATCAGTTAGTAACTCGGCTCTTCCAAACGGTTCCATTCCACAAGAGGCTTTGTTGACTCATCTATGTTACCTTCCAATGCAAACACACATTTACATTTGGTACGTTTATGTGCTGGCGTTGTTAATATAATTTTCACATCAGTTTTCTGAGTCAGTTTTTTCTGATGAATTCTATGTGGCTGCAATTGTCAGGTACATTGTGCTATATGTTTTGACACTCCTTGCCCTCCTGCTTTGGCCTACAAGCAGCACAAGTTTTTGGCATCAGTGTTGGAGCCTGTTGGGTTATTGTAAACAAGGAATAGCTTCCATCCTATCTAGAAGCGAAACTAAAGAGAAAGACGAGGATGCTAACTATGAATATGAGATGATGTGGGATGCAGAAGGATCAATGCATCTTGTAAAGAAACCATTGAATACTTCTATTGTAAATTCCAATGAACGGAGCTTAGGGGAAAGGTAAACTTTGACTTTCACATTTTCTGTTCTTACTCTGTCTGTTTGGAAATACCCTTGAGGGGCTTATAAGCTAGTCAACGAGCATATTTGACAAAATAAGCTAGTAGCCATGTTTGGTAAAGGAGGATTTCCAAAAAAGCCCCTAGCTTATAATTTCTGATTTGATAAGTCAATTGTGAAGTAGCTTATGGTTTAAAAGCTATAGGAGCTTTTAAGTCATTTACATTTACATTTATCATATAGTTGATTAGCTAATTTTACCAAACACTCCAATTCAATCAACTAGTTTATCGACCATAAGCTTTCAGCTCCTAGCTTTTCAGCTAGTTGTGGTAAACAAAGCTTGTAAGTGAAAAATCTATTTGGCAGTTTAATCCTGTAGAAGTTGTATCCTGTGGTTTGTCATGAAACATGAAAATTAAGTATTCCCAACTCAACCCATTGGACACGAAATTTAAGCATGTTATGTTGCTTTTTTTTTTTCCTGCTGACAGGGGTAATGTTGTGATGCGGCCAACTGCTAGAAAAAATACTGCTCAGGAAGCAGATCAATCTGTGAATGTGGATATGGGTGATCCTTTAACAAGAATACCACCCAGATCAGGCAAATCAATGACTAAAGTTATAATCCAAAGATTGTTACGCACAATTCGAGCACTGGTCGTCATTGCAGCGGTGAATGTTCCTCTTTACATGATGTTGCTATTCAAGGACTGGGTTGACAAATAAAGACAAAATTCTTATTGGAGAGATATCATTCAGGTTTTACATTCATTTTTATTAAATCAAGATTTGTATAGATCACAGTTAGATAATTCAAGTAGGTATTTGCTGTGAACATGATTTAATCATATTGATGCTTTTGAATGTAACAGGTAGCTTCAAACATATCTTTAAATTATTAATGACAAGGCCATGATCATATGGAACATCTAGTGGATGGCTCTGTGAGTTTTGAATCATTGTTTATACTGCCGCTGAAATTTTCTATACTCAGTGTTATTTGCAGAGTTTCCTTGAAGTTTACATGGCATAATCATTTGAATTTCAATGTCTTTTTCATTTTGTTTTATTTATTTATTTTTTAAATATGGTTGTCGTTCATACCATTAACATGTGCACTAAAGAATCTCAACTGTATTAGCTATCTGTCATTGACTAATGTTATAAGAAGAATGGAGATATTGATGGATATAACATTTTCATGTATTATATTGTAGTATATTCTTGGAATGTGTGTTATTTAACGGTATGACTCTGAATTTTGAGGCATGTTCTTTTCTTCAAACGGCCAACGGGGCAACTTTATATCTTACTAAACTTTATCATAACAACAAGGAGAAATTATGCTGACTTCTCAGTTCTATTAAAATTATACTTGATGCCCTTTTTATTTTAGATATTATATGGACTTCTCTTGAGGTTTATGAGTTGATTACATCGACTTCCCTTGCTCCAAATAATAGAGGGTGTTAGTGTAAGTATGTAACCAAGAGGAGTATTAACTATTAAGTATAAATTGGACAAATCTCTTTGAGATTTATGTAATTTTTCCTAGCAAAAAAGATATGGCTAGATTGTGCGTTTTACTTTTTTTTTTTGGTTAGGCAAGGGTAATGCTTCATCCTATTGACAAAGAATTAATCCATCTAGGCAAGTGTCACTCACAAGAATTAAACCTTTGACATGGTACAATATTTAATGTTCCAGTAGGCCTGCACTACTGAACCAACTCCTTCTTGAAGTGTTGTATGTCTACATGATAAGTTCTATACCGATCTCACATATATTGCTTACATTGAATCAAATTTCTAAAAGATTTTAAAGGTTCCTTAATCTGTAGTAATTGTTAATGAGTTTAACTAAATTTTTGCATCTTTCATCTAAGCTGAGAAGCATGCTTAAAGATGCCACGCGTGCATACAATAACCAAGCTTTATTCTCATTGGGCTAACAAACAACACTAAAATGCTTTATCATAAATCAAGTCTATTGAAAAATCATTGATAGCTAAATCTTTTTTTACTGAAGTATGTGGAGACTCCCTCTACCTGTAGTAGCTAGACTACCTCCATCTTCTTTACTTTCCTTGTTAAAGCATCTATAGGTCTTTTACATATATGTTAAAATCACTTGAGACAATAATCTTTTTAATACTTCCTCCGTCCAACAGGGATTGTAATAAATTGAAAAAAACAAAAATTTAAGGAGACGTGTATTTAATGATTTGTCTAACAGATCAGCCAATTATTAAACACTTAATTTAATGTATTTTACATTGATCAACCAATCATAATTCAAAATTTACTATTTTTAAACTTTTCATTAATTACTTTAACTTTAATTTGAGACAAAATTTTTTACTAATTTTTACGATCCTTATAAAACGGAGGAAGTAATAGGTGTTACTCTTCCTAAATAAAAAAAAAAAAAAATAGGTGCTACTCTAACTTTTCCATCCATCCACCACAACTTTCTCATCTTTGCCTCATTGAGATAAGATGTAAAATGAAGTAGTGCGTGTGATGACATAGTGCTGCAAAGTCGCAATTATTATAAGAAGTCATTTTAGATGGTGAACATAGTAGTGTAAAACAGGATTTAATTGACTAACTTTGCTCACATAGTTTTTTTCTTTTTTTGGTTGATGTTTACATAAATAATTTAAAGATTAATGATAATGGCAAAGACTATGTTTACAAACCTCCCAAACATAGTGGAAGACTCATCTGCACTACCATTATGAAAAAGTTATTAAAAAATGTTACTCTCTCATTCTTGTAAAGTTATTAAAAAAATTATAAAAAAGTTTTGTCTCAAATTAAAGTTAAATAATAAATAAAAACTTTGAAATTGTATTGTATTTTTTATGATTGGTTAATTAAAAAAATATGTATTAAATATTTGCTTTAATAATTGATTGATTTAGGAAAATAATGCATTAAAAACATGTTCCCTCATTTTTGTTGAATTTCCGAAAATTTACTAATAACTTTTTGGAACGGAAAGAAGGAATAAGTATTTAATTTCTCTCATGAAAGTATATTCGAGGGATTTGTGAGGAGAAAGTGTGCATGTAACATCATTGGGAGCAGCCACTAACTCATGCTTGATTGGGGCTGTCGCACCACAAAGATATTGTGTTACAAACCTGTGGTGACTAAGAACATGCATCAAGATATATATGCATGCCTTTTCAAAGCCAAGCAAATATGATGGAAACTTGGACTGTCTATCTATAACCAATACATTTGTGTTGTGTAATCAACCTTAATTCAAACTTTCCATGATTCTTCAATATAATGTTGTCAAATCAACACCTTCTTCATCACGCAACCATTTTTATCTTTGGTGCAAATCTCAATCAATATAATCAAACCTTTCCCTTTCAATATTTTTGTATATGCAGAGTGAAATTGCAGCAATATTCAATGTTACTCAAGCTTGTGAAATCCAAACATGTTGGCTATGCATAATATTATTTCTCATATTGAAGCAACTTTATGGATAATATAATTTATGATTTTTACATTATGTCTACTATAGCATACAACGCATTTTGAGATTCCCTCGAGTGTTTTTCAAGCTTGCATAGGGACCAAATCTTAGATCTTAAGTTATAGTATTGTCAATTGTTATGAAAAGAGTAACATATGCATTACAAGAAAAGGGTTCCTGGGTTATAGAAGGCAGATAGATAGAAAAGTAGTGTCACATTGCAATTATTCTAGCAAACAGCTGAAAAACTCTCCTTGAGGGTAGTTCATACTTGATAGTTCCGTGCTAGCAGCTACATGGTGTTGATGCCTGCCCAAGTTGTGGAAAAAGCAGCACTGAGGTTGTCTATAAAACTCTCCTGTCCCCATCAAAAACCTATTTGGGTTTGTTTTTTTCTTCCCAAATGGGTCAAAAAGTGAAAGAAAAATAGGGAAGGGCTGAATGAGACAGAGCCACAGTGAAGCCCATAGAACCCAACTGGGCTGGTATACATACATACACATGAAGGAGGTTGGTTCAAACAAAGGTGTCATGCACCTATTTAGAAGAGAGTAAACTCTAGGATATGTATAATATATATCTAAAGAAGATTAGAAGAAGGTGAAGTCATGAAGAGTGGCTTCGAGTTTAGTCATCTCCTTGAATATACCAACATAGAAGCATGGTAGCACATCTGCGTAGGATGTAGATTCGAGCTCGTTGCTCCTTAACCAATGAAGCACACTTGCTGCTAATCCCATGCCTCTTTCTCTTTTCAGGGATCATAGTTCCTTGCTTGAACTTCTTGTTTTGGAATTCAGCCATTTTAGCTAGTATAATATAGTGATATAGTGATATAGTGCTAAATAGCAAGAGCTTTCTGTTATTGCAAAGGGGAACCCCTAAAAAAAAGCTCGCTACAGAGCTTGATGAGTATGTATGTTTGTGTTTATGACATTATGTGGAGCATAGAGGCTGGTATATATATGCAAAGAGTAATGTCCACATACCCTAAAGTTTGACTGAATGGAGTGAAAATGAAGTGAACGTGGGCAAGCTCGAAAACTGAGGGATTTGCAGCCTTTCAGAGGTTTAAAATTTCAATGAAGCCAGGGGGGAATGAACGTGGGGCTTGAAAATTGGTGAAATAAAATATGGGCTTAACTATGATGCATGGTTAGTCTAATTTTATTTTATTTTTTATCAATAGTACATTTATATGTTACTTCTGATATAGTTGTTATATGACTCATTTTTAATGATGTGATAATATATGATTGATTCATAGTGCGAAAAAAAAAAATAGTTATTTGGTATGAAACAAGTTTTGTTCGGCTCGTGAAAAAATATAGTAATTCTTTAATATAAGATTTTTTTAAAGACAAACTTGACATGTGATACAAAATATGGCAAATTTAAAAAGTGATACATAAATTAAACGAGTGAACAAGTAACTTCTGAAATAAACTCTTGCACTAACATTGATCAATCGTGGTTTACAACAATTAAATCCAGTATTTATGGGTTATTTGTGTTACCAATATGACTCAAAACGAGGAAGGTTTGATTAGAAAAGTGGCAAAGGTGAGCATGAAAAGAGGGGACAATGCTATAAACAGACAAAGCAAGCATGGAGTGAAGTGTTGAGCAACGGGAACAAGGACCCGGCAAGCTTACCTCAAATCTGAGGTGGAGTGGAGGTTTTGTTGGATTCTACTTGCCAGTTGCCTCACGTTACCAAAGTCCTAACAACATGCTTCTTTTTTACTTGCAATTATTAAGGCAAATGTGGCCAGCTGTTTGATATTAGTAAATCTTATCTGATCTACTAATGACACTTTGTTAATGTAGGACATGTCCTAAACGTTTTCATTGCACCAAAAGAGATCCATTGATCTTGGTTTAAACTTCATCAACGGCTTGTGCTGCTTTACCTGTGAGCTTCTTTAGTGCAGGTTACAAATCACACTATACAAATACAATTATGTGTTTTGCAAAATGACCCCTCCATGTCTTTGTGATTCCCAGAAGCCTTCAAATATACACGGCAGCACCTCAGGCAAGTTAGGTCCGATACTTCAAAATGATTGTTGTATTAATATTTGATATCTATCAAATACTTAAATACCTTTTAAATATATATATATATATATATATATATATATATATATATTTTTTTTTTAATATGTCTTTCAATAATTTTATGATTTTTTTTCTGGTAACATTTCATATTCATATCCCATATGAGTATTTGTGCTTCCTAGTCACATAGGCAAAATCCATCCCATGAAGTGGGAAGGAGATGAACATATTGTCATCAACAAAAATGCAGAATGGTTTGTTTAGAAATTAGAAGGGTGTTGTATATTTGATCTACAGCTTGTTGGAGAGATGAGTTTGAAATTTGGGATTAGTTAAAAATCACAGGGACTAACTAGCAATTAGCTAAAACTTAACTCTACATAAAGTAAATATCACATTCTTAATAACAAAATTGCATGATCCTGTTCTAACCTGTTATGGCCGGTTTTAGATGTGGAGTATTCATCAATGCTCTAACCCCTATTTGGAGCATTGAATAAGCATTCATTTGTATTAGCACAACTACACTAGTAGTAATTGATGATATTCCAAAGATACTATCTTATTTTTTAACCCATTATCGTTGGTTGAATCTTGATTATGTTGGAGGATGGATTATGTTTGGATTTACTTCACCTTGGTTGTATACTAGTTTACTAAGTTGGTCTGATCTTGTCCCTTTGTCAGATCAATTGATGATCCATTTTCTTAGTGTTTGCAAAGCCAAAAATCAAAATGTCATCTACTTATTATAGAGAGAGAGAGGATATGCAAATCAGATCGATCAGTAGATGTTAGCTAGGTGGACTCATTGAAAAGTAAACAAGTCAAGTCAAAATTAGTTCCTCCAATTACGGTGGAAGTTGGATGGATGGTTTTCCAACTTTTGATGACAGGTTTGGATTCTAAGCATAATCTTGAGTAAGAAGATCTTTGCAGGAGGCAAATTTTTACCAGCAATAGGTATATTTGATTTGGTGCTTCCATCTAGATTATCTTATTTCTAATGTTCATGGAAAATGTGATCTTGAACCAGAAGATATGATTCCATTTTTACATTGGGAATTATGTGTACAGACATCATGTATGCAAGGGAAGCTCTTTTTATAATTGGTTTTGTTAATCATTACTAAAGGAAAAAAAATCAAAATTGGAAATCAAAATGTATTTTCTCTAACTTTATTATACTCTATGTTATGCTAAAAATTAATTTTACATAGACATGACAATTCAGACTGCTCTTATCGAATTTGGGTTGTTCGATTGAACTTAATCAATAAAAATAAAAAAGTCCCAAAGTATTTATGTCAAAAAAGAGTTTTCTTTAAGCTCGAAAATGACCCACTTTCTTAACATGGTTGGACGGATTTTTCTTTAACATGAAGTGGTTGCTCAATGACCCATTCCACCCTAAAATTCTTTATCCGATATAAACTTTCACATCACTAATATAATAAGTAAATTAGTTCCTTCTAATGTTATTGATTTAATCATTTAGTTAATATTATGAAAATTAATCAGCGGGAGGGTTGGTTTTGTATGGTTTTGTTTTTATCGTGAACTGATCTCATGATTGATGTTTTTTTTAGGTCATAAGACTAGTTCACGACCCAGTTTTCAGTATTTTTTCCTGTTTATATATTTAAACATGGAGTCATAAGTGACACCCTTTATGGCCCTTATGTTTGATGGAATTTTTAAACATTAAAGATACGAGTCGAAGGGTTTTTTTATAACCTTATATTTGGTAAAAATTTTAAACATTAAAGGTACAAATTGTAAGAATTACTTATAACTAAAAAGTAGAAACACGTGTCACAACATGTTTTAGAAAAAATAGCAACACAACATGTTTTTTTTTTTAATGGCAATGTATATAACAACAATTAGGCATGATAACAAGTTGGGTTTGAGATGGAATTCGCCAATTCAATCTTGTGCCCATTAAAAATGGGACAGGTTCAAGTGCGAGTTTAAGGAGAGCGAGTATGAAAAAGTGAAATCCTACCCATCATTGTCGGGTTCAGGGAAACCCGTGAATAACCTGTCAATATTTTATTTTTTTTTTCAATTATCTTACATTATATTAACCGCTAATAATATATAAAATATATTAAATTCAAATAATATATACTAATAAACGTAAAAAAAATTTAAAATATCTAAAAACTTATTAATTAAATCATAATTTTACCTAAATATGTTAGTTTAACTTCATTTTACTGTTATTTTAATGAAAATTATTTAATTTTTATACCATAGAGAATTTGAGAGAAGAGGCAAGATAGATACTTACAATCTCAAAATCACCCCACCTTGAGCCTTTTATAGCATATTTCGAGTTTGGATTTTCCCAAACCCAATTACAATATATATTCCCCACAAAAATAAAGTAGGGTTTAAATGAATATCCATGAATATAGGTTTAACTACCATACAACATCCAATTGGAAGAAATTAAATATTATAATGATAAAAATTTGGATTTTCTCACTGGCTTATCCTTGTAGGAAAGAGATAAACATAACAATTATTTAAAAAAAATCATAGATTATACTTGAATTCACCAATTTTATTTGTTTCTTTTGTTTTGTGTGTTAATCTCTTTTCTACTATAGATGCATTAGATAGGGATAAAAAATAATTGAGAGTATCCCACAAGATTAGCTAATTAAAAAACAAGAAATAAAACGTTTAAGAAAATGACAAAGAACTTTTTGCAAAATGAGAAGTCTTGACCCAAACTAAACTTTTAAAATCAGGAATATCGCGTCATATGAAATAAGAAATATTATGATTTATCTTTAAATACACTCATAATATCATCAAATGAAAAATAATAAAAATATTTAATTCTGATTAATCATAATATCATAATAAAGGTGGTGATAATGGTATTCAAAATCGTGCTAATTTATTAATTAAATAAATAAATAATACACTGATTTAATATTGATATATACATGAACAAACATAATATTTAATATATAAAAAAAGAGCAATCACTGTCTTCTTTATAAAATGCAATGCGTTAACTACACACAAAAAATAGTCAAAAATAATCATTTCAAAGTCAATAAAAAATTAATTACCTTCTAAACAAGATCTCCAACAAGATTTGAATTTCTGTAACATCTTACTTTTAACTACCCTTTAATACCCTTTTAGAAAATAGTGAATTTCAAATTTCTTTTATCTTATAAAAATTTTCCGTCAAACGAACGAAGTTTCCTTTGTTTTTTTGACTTTCCAAAAATTTAGATTTTTCCTGCAACCTGATAAACACATTTCATTTGAATAATACCAGATGCCAGCAGGGCATAGCAACATATATCATAACTTGTGCATCTCAGTGCACACATCACAACATCGACATTTGTCAACATCAGAGTTTAGCCGCAAATATAAACATGTATCGGAAAAATGTATTTTTCCCAAAAGACTCCTTTTCCCCAAAGGAGTTGTCCTGGGCCCACCCAAAATAACTATTTACATTTTTACATCAAAATCAGCTATATCATCATATCAAAAGGAGCCCAGGACATGACACCATGTCCACTAACTAAAACTACTCTCCCTGTAAGGGAGAGTACTCCTACTCGACCGGGTCAGGTGTGAGCTCTCTAACACCCTCACTTTAATTGGTTTATTTTAAGTTTTAATAAAATTAGAGCTCGAAAAATTCTTTTGAAAACTTGGTTACGTATAAAAGGTTTTACGAAAATCCGGCAGAGTTTCCTCTGTTTTTCGGACTTCCCAAAAATTTTCTTCATTAAATCTGTCAATCCAGAGTTATCTAACAACTTAAATCATAATAGTAATATAGCCAAATTAAATCCTAACGTCCGATTAGTACAAGTTTTGGGCACATAGCTAATGCATATTTTAAACATTACAAAATAACAGTTTTCAATATAATTAGGAAATAAAGTCCTCTCAAAGTATCACGAATACACTCCACGTGGTGGAGAATTTCCTGCTCGGCCCGCAACGATGTAAGCTCCGCTCTGGTACCTGAAAATAATCAACCACAAGAGGGGAAACATTACACAGAACTTAGGAAAATAGCTTCTATGAAAAGCATAGGAAATAACTAAAGTAATCACAGCTAGTTTTCTATCTAAGTTATCTCCAATTTATATTTGAATAACAATTCCCTTCATTCAAACGATCAATGTTTCTTACTACTTCCTAAAATTCTTAATCTCCTATTACTTTATCACTTCTCGCTTGTACTCATTGGTTTAACCTTTTTATATGTGTTCTCTTTTGTTTTTCATCGATTTACATTTTCTACTTTTCATGTTCTATTTATCAATCTAACTCCGTATTTACCTTCTTATTATTTTCTTGATTCTTTTACCTTCTTATCATTTTTTTTATCCCTTTATCTTATATTTGACTCGACACGCCTCGCTAGGCTCGTGCCAATTTATTCTTTTTAAATGCCGACACGCCTCGCCAGGCTCGCGCCAATTTATTCTTTTTAAATGCCGACACGCCTCGCCAGGCTCGCGCCGGTTTATATCTTTTAATGTCGACACGCCTCGCCAGGCTCGTGCCAATTTATTCTTTTTAAATGCCGACACGCCTCACCAGGCTCGCGCCGGTTTATATCTTTTAATGTCGACACGCCTCGCCAGGCTCGCGCCGATTGTTATTTCTCTTTCTTCATTACATTACTTTTCTTCCTTTTTCTCTTTCTCTCTCTGTTACTTTCTTTAATTACATTACTTCCTTCTGGTTGTTATCCAACTCATCATACGACACACATTTAACACACACACACACTTCACAATTCAACCATTCAATTTCCTTGGTTCATACTCTTACTCTTTAATTGTTGTATCCATTAATTATCAATTGCACACCACACATATATCTCATTTAATCCGCCAGACATACATAACAGCTAATCACATATACTCAGTCACAAATAACAACTAAATTTCATATTCTTACTTTAATCATTTCCCTTTTATTCACTTAACCTTTAGACAATACAACACATAACTCATTTATCATTCATGCATAAGTACACTTTAAGAATTCGCATTTATCAGTTAGGCATACATAATAATTGTCATATCAATTCAATCACAAGTACTAATCAATAATTTCAACTTCTTCAATTAGACATACACCATAATAATTAACACATAGCACGCCCATTAAATTACACATATAAATTCCAACTTCTTTTTCTTTAAGTTCATGATTTACACTTAAGTCTATATTATCCATTCTAAATATCAAAACTCAAACATATACATATACCCTTCGCGATCACGATAAACTAATTAGAAAATATTCTCTAAAGCAAGGTAAATAACCCCTTACTCTTATCTAGTTCTTCCTTCTTAATTATTATTTACTACACATAACAACAGATAAATAATCACATACCAACTAGCAACACATATTCTCATCATCCAGATTATTTGGGGAATTTTCGTATTTTAACTAAGTCTTTGGTTCTTTACTATTTTAAATTACCCTAAGGTTCGTAACATATTTTTCTACCTCCCTAACCTTAGCTATCACTATACAATTCCATAAATACATTCCCTAAACAGAGGTAACGCAACCCATCTTACCTGGAGACGCTTTAACCCTTAGCTTTCGTGACTTTTGCTTTTGCGTTGCGGTCAGCTCAAAAGCTCTTCCGTTCTCCTAGTCCCTCAAATGTGCTTTGTGGAAAAGCGGGGAGATCAACACCGATTCAGTCAACCCCAACCTGTAGGGAGATCAACACCGATTCAGTCAACCCCAACCTGTACAGCTCACGGTGTCGCAGCAAACAAAGAACCAAATCACACTCTTCGATCCCGGTTCAACCCAAAACCCGCTCCTGTCCAACACGGTTCATGGACGAACCAATTCGAAACACGCCCACACAGCAGCAACGATGAAACCAGCAACGGTGGAAGAACGTGAGTCACAAATAGGGACCTCTTGGTTCAAGGAGCAGCAGACACGAACAGGAGAGGAGAAAGAGATGGTGGCGGCGGTGTGACTTCCATAACCGACGGCAACCACAACATCATCGAGCACCACGACACCCAAGCAGCAGTGACGATCCAAACAGAGGCAGCGAACGGCGAGCTTGGCAACGGCGTGACCTCCCTGTGCAGTGAGTTGCGAACGCAACTGGGAGGGGAGGACGCGTGAGAGAGAGATGGAGGCGGTGATGCTCTCTGCCAGGAAAGAGAAAGCAAGGACGGAAGGGAGAGACCAGAGGGGCGGCGGTGATGGCGGTCGGAGCGCCGTGAGAGAAGAAAACCGAGGGAGAGTTAAAGGGGTCCAAAACGAAGGAGAAGGAGAACACTGAGTTTGGTTGATTTAGAGAGAGAGATAGGCGGGATCGTGAGGGAGGAGAGCGGCGGTGTGAGCTTTGTGGCGGCGATGGTGTTTGATGGCGGCACCGGCGACGGCGAGAGAGAAATGGGGTAGGAGGGTGGCGGCTGAAGGTCTGCATTTAGGGGTTTCTTTTTTTTTTTCTTCCCTTCCCTGCTCAACACTAGGGATGGCAACGAGTCGGGGAACGCTCGGGAGGCTTTTCCCATTCTCCATTCTCGGGTCTCATTTGCTTCTCATCCTCATCCTCATTCCCCACTACCCCACGGGTCCCTACCGGGAACCTAACTTCAATTTGACATGTTATAAAATTCACAACGTCGAATAACATTTTTAAACTTGTAGACTATAGAAAAATAATCGTTAAAATTCAAGATATTTTATTTAAAAAAATCGTTAAAAAAATCGTTAATAATTATAATTATAATAATATATGTGAAGTTACTAAAAAACCTATTTTTTAACAGCCTAAATATTTAAGGGCATATAAGTAAAATTATCGGGGACGGGGAACCCGCGGGGACGGGGGAACCAATCCCATTCCCCGCCTCAAAATCTGTTCAGGGGAAAATTCCCCCCATCCCCGCCCCCACTGGGGAAAAATCCCCAAACTCGGGTACCCGAACGGGGCGTTCCCCGCGGGGATCCCCATTTGCAGTCTTTCATTGTCATCCCTACGCAACACACACACACGCACATCCACTCTTTTTCCTTTTTTTTTCTTAACACACACTTGTTTAATTATTATTATTATTATTATTATTAATGTTAGTATTATTTTAAAATACTAATAAACATTTTTGTTCTTTATTTATTTATTTTAAATGCCAAGAAGTACTGATAATAAAAATGTAAACATCCAAATAAGTACATGTATAAAATTATAAAGTTAAGGATCTTGAAGTTCTTAAAACAAGTTTAATATTAAATATAACAAAAGCAAACTGAAATATAGCAAATACATTTTTCAGATAGGATAATCTTTTTAAACCAAATTACTTTGAAATATAGAAATAAGATATACTTTCATAATTTTCGTAGGATATTTTAAAAAAATGTTCAATGCTTTAATGGTTAATTTTAAGGGTTAATCCTTTAATTTAGTAAAACTCGGAATTCATAATACAAACAAAAATTCGGGATGTTACAAGCTCCGACTCAGTACCTGTAAAAAAAATGGTAAGGAGTGAGCATTACACATAAAATAGGAAAGCAGTTTCTAACATGACATAATGCTATACCAAGTCAAGCACAATAAACCAAATGGTTCATATAACTTCAAACTCATTCCAAATCATGCTCAATCACATACATTGTCTTTATATTATCCTTTCATTCTTCTAAATCTCTTTCTTAATCTTTCTCTTTTATAATGTCTTTCTTGTAATAAATTCATTTTTGAGTAATATGTCAGATTAGTCATTGACTTTGTCAGCTCCGGTCAAGTTAGTCCCTAACTTTATCGAAATAGCAATTTAGTCCCTGAGATAGGAGAACGTCGATCAAGTTAGTCCCTGCCGTCACTATCGCAGGGATGTATTTGCTTTAAAATGGGATAAAGATAGGGACGTATGTGAATTAAAATGAAATCTCAGGGACTAAATTGCTATTTCGATAAAGTCAGGGACGAACTTGACCGATACATACAAAGTCAGGGACTAATGTGACATATTACTCATTCATTTTTTTCCTCTTTTTATTGGGGTATATTGTGTGTCCATCATCGCGCACATCTCGTATGCGACTTACAACTGCACATCTCGTGTGGCTTACGCGATCTAGGCATACAGTCCACTCGCGACTTATTGCACACATTCACATGCGCGGCTTACTACACCTGGACACTACGACTTACAAGACCTAGATCACACTACCAGGTTGTATCACTAGGATTTAGTTTCATCTGCTAGGCATTTGGAACACCCTATAGGGACTTTTACACCCGATCAGGACTTTAACACTCATTAGGCATCACCTATTAGGCTATGCTTATCACTTTCTTTACAATTTTCTATTATTCGATTTCATTCTTTCTCGTTTTATATCTCAATTGTCTGTATTTTATTCAACAGCGAATTGAGTCGTTGGTACATTGACGCCTAACGGGCATTTGGACCTAATAAGCATTTGGCCTGATGGGCATTTGGCCCTATGGGCATTTGATACACCTAGCAGGGCATCTAGTGTATCAATGCACCAATGCTCGATTCAGCTGCATGTTACTTTAATCTTTGAGTTTACTATATTCTCTTTATTAATGTAAACTTTCTTTAACCTACTTCTCATCCAATTCTTTTCTCATTTAATTATTCATTTCATTCAAACCATTCCTGCACATCTACAAATACCCATTATATTCATCTCATAATTTTCTAGCACATATGACAATTAGCACAATATACACATAGTCACCACTATTAAAGTAAATATATTTACTCATCTTCATACCCTAATTAATAATTATGTCAACTATCCTATGGTGAAAAACCCTAACTAACACTCATTCATAATACCCATTATATACACATTATAAACTACTCCCTAAGTTAGGGTAATACCCACTTCTTACCTCAAAATAGCAAGAGATAAGGAACCTGAATACTTAGCCTTGTTTCTTAGAACCTAGAAACTTTGAATCTCTTGAGTTTAGCTTGCCACCTTAGAATGGTTAATATCCAATGATGATGAATAAACCTATTGTGATTGTTGTATGTGGGAAGAATATTATCCTTCATTGGATCTTGATGAGGCATGAGTGAACCATAGTCTTCATAGCTTAGGAACTTCGAAAATAAATAGAGAAAGAGAGAGAGAGAGAGAGAGACGAGTTGACGGGTTGAGAGGGGGGAATGATTTTTGTTCTTGTTTACATGGTAAAGACTTAATGGTGATGATATTTAATAATGCTTTGCTCTTGATCTTAGTGTTTTTGGTGATGACAGTGAGGTTTCGTTCTTGAACCCTAAGAGAGAGAAATGGAGAAGATGTTGTGTGTTGGTGTGATGTTGTGTTGTGTTGTTGTTGCTTTATTTTTGTTTTGTGTTTCGTAACCTGCATGAGAGGAAACAATTGAGTGGAGGAAAAATAATGGCTTCCTGAGGAAGCCAAAAACGTGTGGCTGGGAATTGCCCATTCTGACACGCGCGCTAGGGCGAGGAAAATGGTGCTCCTTGGGCGAGAAAAACGCTGTGAGGGCCATTTGTTTCGGCTCTAGTGCTCTGATTCCTGGAAGCACCATTTCGGGTTGAGGCAGGTAAAGTGAAATGCTCGGCGCGCAAAGGCCAAGATGAAAGTGCATCAAGGAAAGCTTTATTTTGATGAAGACAAAGTGCCAAGGACATCATCAACAACAACCATTTTTAAGATTCTTCCATTTCCCGCTCCCTTGTATTATTTTATATTTATGTTGAGTGTGGGTGGTAGACTTAGGTTGATTACTCAAGTGATTATGAGTTAGTTGGCATGAATACTAGTTGAGCTAATAGTGAAATAGCTTAGAAAGGGACTAGGTGTTTTGGAAAATCATTTCTGGTCTTTAATTTTTATAAAAGTAGCAGTAACTACTCGAGTAGTTGGTGCACTACTCGAGTAGTCTGCATTGATGAAAATTAGTGTACTTACTGTCTCCTCGACTACTCGAGTAGTCTGTTGACTAATCGATTAGTTACTTCACTAATCGAGTAGTTTGAGAAACAGTAAGCCCACAAATTTTCTCACTACTCGAGTAGTGCTTCAACTACTCGAGTTGTACGTATCAGATCTGTCAGTATTTTAATTCTAATATGGTTGTTGAAGAGGCAATCAAGGGAGAATCATTCCTAATCAGTTTTAACAAGCTCCTCCCTGATTCTGGCAATTGGGAAAAACGTTTTTATTAGGATTACCTCTTCAACCATAGCGATACACTGATCTGATATTGTGAAAAAAAACCATTTTGAAATCCTTGCACACAAAAGAGAACAATTTTTGTCCAAATCCCTTTCCAAGACATCAATCTCTAGTATTCTAGTTTTTCTAACTCATTATCAATTGAGATTGTTCTGGAGCCAGTTCTCTGTGATCAAATTTTCTCCATTGAAGAAAGGAAGGATATCTTGAAGGTTTCAAGGAGTCCTACAATTGGAAGCGTTGAAGAGGTTCTTCAACCGTCACGATCAAATCAAATTGGGGTAGATTTCAAGAGTTTGGTACACTCTTGAAAGGGATAGGTGTGATAGAGTGAGGTTCACTTGTATCTCCTATTGTAACCGATTTGAACTGATTTTAGTAGACACTCCCTAAGGTTTAGGGGGGACTGGATGTAGCTCTCAGTGGATAGAGAGTGAACCAGTATAATAATTCCCTGTGTCTATCTTTTATTGCTTTCGTTAATCTCTGTTATTTAATCCTTCTTCATAACCTAAGTTAGCAAATCATCCGCTTCTGTTCTTGATTTCGTGTTAGCGAAATCCCTATTTTGAAAACTCAGTTCACTGTCTGAATTTACACGTACTACTCGAGTAGTCTCTGAACTAATCGAGTAGTTCATTCATTTTTGGACAGAAAATTAATTTTATTACAAAGCAGTAAGCGTATTATTTGTTAATATCAATTTCACTCGAAAAGTTAGTATCGTTACTTCAATTTATTATTCACCCCCCCTCTACTAAATTGTTAGGCCGCTTGTTGGTTTCCAACAAGTGGTATCAGAGCTCGGTCGAAAGATCGAGTGTAAAAACTTTTTCGAAAAGATCCTTAAGGAAACCATGGGCTCTAACAATCCTTTTGGAGGGGAAGGCTCTTCAATAAACCATCCTCCACTGTTTAATGGTGAAGGATATGCTTATTGGAAAGCCAGAATGAAAATATTTATTGAAGCGATTGATATTGATGTTTGGAATGCAATTGAAAATGGTCCCTATATACCTAAAAGAAAAGTAAATGATGAAGTTGTAGAAATTCCTAGGGCAAGTTGGAATGATGGTGACAAAAAGAAAGTTTCCTACGATTTGAAAGCTAAAAACATCATCACGTCCGCCTTGTCTTATGATGAGTTTTTCAGAGTTTCACATTGTAAAAATGCGAAACAAATGTGGGACGTTCTACAACTTACTCATGAAGGGACAAGCGAGGTTAGAAGGGCTAGATTAAATACATTAATGCATGAATATGAGTTGTTTCGCATGCTTCCTAATGAGTCAGTTAATGACATGCAAAAGCGATTCACTCATATCATAAATCATCTCATAGCTCTTGGTAAAACTTTTCTTAATTCTGAAGTCATTAACAAAGTATTGAGATGTTTAAGCAGGGAATGACAACCCAAGGTCACAGCTATCATGGAGTCAAAAGACTTAGACACCTTGGACCTTGCAACCCTCTTTGGAAAGCTTCAGGAGCATGAGATGGAGCTAGGACGCCTATCTATGCATGAGGAAACAGATAAAAAGAAAAAGGGCATTTCTCTTAAGGTATCCACTAAGACCCCCAAGGTAAGCAAAGACTCCTCTGATAGTGAATCAAATTCTGATATGGATGAGGAAACCTTTGGTCTCATGATTAAAAAGTTTGGAAAATTTTTCAAAAATAAAAGAAATTTTAAAGGCAAGGGAAAAGAGACCAAAGATTCCCATCATAAAGGTAACCATTCAAAAGATAAGATCAGGTGTCATGAGTGTGGAGAACCGGGACACATCAAGGTCTATTGTCCTAAGCTAAACAAGAAAAGCAGTGAAGAAAGAAAGAAAGGCAAAGACTATAAATCCAAACGGGCCTACATTGTCTGGGATGCACCGGAGGAAAATGAAACTTCAGACTCAGATTCGTCGGATGATGAGGAGGCTAACCTTTGCCTAATGGGAAGATTTGATGAAGAAGCATCTCAAAGTCATACATCATCTGTGCAAGGAAATGAGGTAACCTCCGACACTGAATCTGATACTGAATCTGAATTTGATGATTATGAAGATTTATATTCTGCTTATATTGACATGCAATCTGAATTTAAGAAACTTGCTAAGAGTTATATCAAATTGAAAAAGAATGTTTTGAAATATAAAGAGCAAGTTCTTGAATTTGAAAATTGCATAGAAAAATTAAGTAGCGAAAATAAATCTTTAGAACATTCTATCACCTGCTTAAAAAGTCAAAAGTGTGAAAGTTGCATTGTTTATGAGAAAGAAATTTCAGATTTAAAAGCCAAAAATGCAACTTTCTCAAACAGTGATAGAATGCTAAATAAGATGCTTAATGATCAACGAGATAGTTCAAACAAAACAGGTCTTGGATATCAAAATGCCAAAAAGAAAATTTTTAGAAAAGTTGGTTCATTTTCAAATTTAAATAATTCAAAAAGGCCAACTTGTTTTTATTGCGGCATTCATGGTCATACATCGAATGTTTGTAAGATAAGGCATCATGGTATTGCAAATGGATCTTTTGTTTGGATTGTCAAGGGAGAAGATCCCTATACTAACACCAAGGGACCCAAGACCACTTGGGTACCCAAAATGAGTAAGTAATCTCTGTCTTGTAGGTGTGCTTTCGAACGAAGGAGAATCGTTGGTACTTGGATAGCGGATGTTCGAAGCACATGACTGGAGACAAGCAGCACTTCATAGAGCTTACTCCAAAGGAAAAAGGACACGTTACGTATGGGGACAATAATAAAGGACTTCATGTGAAGCAAGTAAAAGGAGGGATTTTTGTGCATCAAGCGAAATACTGCAAGGACCTCCTAAGGAAATACTGCAAGGACTTCAAGTGATGTTTTTACTAAAAAAAATTTAAGAATTTTTTTTCATGAGTTTTATCTGCTGCTGAGTATCAAAATTTTACTCGCACTACTCGATTAATTCACTGATTAATCGAGTAGTCCACTGAAAGTCTGTTATTTCTTTTCTTTTTAAAAGTCGGACTACTCGAGTAGTCCCTTCACTACTCGAGTAGCTCGCTGTTTCTGCAGCAGATAAGATCAGTTTTGCATCTTCTTCCTCATTCCTTTTATCTCTCAAAACGCGTTTTTATCTCTCTCTCTAGGATCTCTATTTTCATGCTCAATCTCATAAAATTCTTCCACAAAATCTTCTCTTTTTCTTTTCCTTTCTCTATTTCTTCACTCAATCTTCTCTATTTCTCTCTATTTATTCTCATATCCGATTTTTCCCCCTTTCAAAACCTAAAAATACGTTTTTGGTGAAAACTCCAATGGCATCATCATCCTCTGATCCTGCTCCTGCTGCAAAGCGTACTAAGAAGCGTGCTCATCAAGTGGATCTGAATCATTACTTCTCCGCCGCCTCTCGAGCTGCTCGGTATGAGCGTTTTTCATCAAGGGACCCTGCTGAGATTCGCTGGATAAATGCGTTCTGGTTGTTCCATCAGCACCTACCTCGGGTAAATCTTCTTGCTAATTCTGGTTTACAGCAGTTCTTAGAGTTTAATGGGCCTTTTTACACTAGGACTCTCAGGCATTTTTATGCAAATCTAGTGAAACAAGGAGACAAATATTACAGTTTTGTTCATGGCACTCGTATTGTATTTACTCTGGCTGACTTGCATGCTCTCTTTAATTTACCTACTGCTGGCGCTTCTCTGGTTAATAGTGGTTTGGATTGTGATATTTCTAGAGCTTATGTTGAGACTCTGCGTCCTGGTTTTCAATGGTCTAAAGGTAATAAAAAGGTTAAGTCAATGACCGTGGAGAACAGGATTTTGCTATATATCATCACATACATTGTGTTTCCAAGAACTTCCAGGAACTTTGGACAGGCCTTTGAGGATGACATCAAGCTTATGAATGGCATCATAAATAATATCAGTATAAACTGGGCTTTGGTGATTGTGGAAAGGATGCTCATGGCGGCTGGTACTTCCACTGGATGGCTACCCTATCCAATGCATGTTACTAAAATTGCTCAACATTTTGGCGTTGTTATTCCTCCTACTGACCCTTGTACTCACTATGAGGATAATGAATACCGCATCAATGATGGAATATTTCACTTGATTAGTGTGCAACAGCATCCCCAAACTGGAATTTGGTATTGGAAGGAGGATCTTAAGACTATGTTGGAAGGTAATCCTGCTCCTCATGATGAAGAAAGGGAAGAAGAAGAACAAGCTTTTCAGGCAGCCGAAGAAGGGCAAAATGCAGAGGACTTTATGGATGCTCAGCCTTCTCAGCCTCATGTGTCTCCCTCTCCTGGATCTTCCACATTTGATCTTCGAGCTATGCATGACTCCTTGATGTCACATATGGATACTCACTTTGGAAGGGTCAACGATCGTCTGGATCGCATAGACAGCCGAATGGATCAAATGGAGCTTCGTATGGTGGAGGACTATGATAACATGTAGCAATTTCTCACCGATGCCTTTGGAGCTTTTCATCCTCCCCCATCGTCTTAAATGTTTTTAAAATGTTTTTTTTTACCTTTGCTGGTTTTCATCTTGGTGCTTAAGACTTTATCTTTGGATGTGTGTATCCAAACTTTTTTGTTGCTCTCTAGTTTTTTTTTAAGTTTACGACTTATGTTTTTATTTAACTCATTCATGGTTATGCAGTGCTTTGTGTTTGACTTTATAATTATTAAGGCTACTGCGTTTAAATTTATTATCTCTCTTTTGGCTCGCACGTGATTACTTTGGCTCCTTTTTGATCATGCCAAAAGGGGGAGAAAGGTTGTTGTGTTTGTGGTTTATTTGTCACAGGTATAGGTGCATACATTCAGGGGGAGTATGCAAAATCAACAAGCATTTGTCATCATCAAAAAGGGCGAGACTGAAAGTGCATCAAGGAAAGCTTTATTTTGATGAAGACAAAGTGCCAAGGACATCATCAACAACAACCATTTTTAAGAGTCTTCCATTTCCCGCTCCCTTGTATTATTTTATATTTATGTTGAGTGTGGGTGGTAGACTTAGGTTGATTACTCAAGTGATTATGAGTTAGTTGGCATGAATACTAGTTGAGCTAAAATAGTGAAATAGCTTAGAAAGGGACTAGGTGTTTTGGAAAATCATTTCTGGTCTTTAATTTTTATAAAAGTAGCAGTAACTACTCGAGTAGTTGGTGCACTACTCGAGTAGTCTGCATTGATGAAAATTAGTATACTTACTGTCTCCTCAACTACTCGAGTAGTCTGTTGACTAATCGATTAGTTACTTCACTAATCGATTAGTTACTTCACTAATCGAGTAGTTTGAGAAACAGTAAGCCCACAAATTTTCTCACTACTCGAGTAGTGCTTCAACTACTCGAGTAGTACGTATCAAATCTGTCAGTATTTTAATTCTAATATGGCTGTTGAAGAGGCAATCAAGGGAGAATCTTTCCTAATCAGTTTTAACAAGCTCCTCCCTGATTCTGGCAATTGGGAAAAACGTTTTTATTAGGATTACCTCTTCAACCATAGCGATACACTGATCTGATATTGTGAAAAAAAACCATTTTGAAATCCTTGCACACAAAAGAGAACAATTTTTGTCCAAATCCCTTTCCAAGACATCAATCTCTAGTATTCTAGTTTTTCTAACTCATTATCAATTGAGATTGTTCTGGAGCCAGTTCTCTGTGATCAAATTTTCTCCATTGAAGAAAGGAATGATATCTTGAAGGTTTCAAGGAGTCCTACAATTGGAAGCGTTGAAGAGGTTCTTCAACCGTCACGATCAAATCAAATTGGGGTAGATTTCAAGAGTTTGGTACACTCTTGAAAGGGATAGGTGTGATAGAGTGAGGTTCACTTGTATCTCCTATTGTAACCGATTTGAACTGATTTTAGTAGACACTCCCTAAGGTTTAGGGGGACTGGATGTAGCTCTCAGTGGATAGAGAGTGAACCAGTATAATAATTCCCCGTGTCTATCTTTTATTGCTTTCGTTAATCTCTGTTATTTAATCCTTCTTCAGAACCTAAGTTAGCAAATCATCCGCTTCTGTTCTTGATTTCGTGTTAGCGAAATCCCTATTTTGAAAACTCAGTTCACTGTCTGAATTTACACGTACTACTCGAGTAGTCTCTGAACTAATCGAGTAGTTCATTCATTTTTGGACAGAAAATTAATTTTATTACAAAGCAGTAAACGTATTATTTGTTAATATCAATTTCACTCGAAAAGTTAGTATCATTACTTCAATTTATTATTCACCCCCCCCCCTCTACTAAATTGTTAGGCCGCTTGTTGGTTTCCAACACAAGATACCTTGGCGTTGGTGTGAGGTTAGTTTAGCCTCGCGATGGTTGGCCAGTGTAGCATCTTGATTGTCCAATAAAAGGCCGATCTTATAATCGGTTGACACAAAGCGACTTACTGTGGTCGGTGGAATATTAACGAGGTACAGGCGTATGATCGGCCAACGTGAAGCGGCTCGATGTGGTTGGCTGATCACTGCCAAGGGTTGTCAAACGAAACGAGGTCGGTTCTCTTGAGCTCAGTTCTAACTAGTCGGTTCTTATGATCTCGGTGCTATCTGGTCAGCTCAGAAGCAGTAGGCTACATACGTCCTCCTAGCTCGGTAAGGTGAGTCGAGCTTGTCTCAAGTTCACGAGGTGGCCTAACAGTCTAGTATTCGTTGTTCAGCGAATGTTGGTTAAAATGGGATCTGTGACCCAGCACATCGCTCGTTGGTCAGCTGAAATGAGCTAGGTCGGACCGAGGTCCGAATTATTACACTTGAACTCTCTCACTCTTTATTAAGGCTTCTCAACTTATTCTTACGATTTCCTTTCGCTTCGATTAGGATTATTTTAATTAAACTTGAAATTAAATTCAGGATGTTACAATTTCAATGCCTTTTTAATGTCCCATGAAATAATGAATATTATAAATTATTATTAAATATGCTCATAATATCCTCAAACAAAAAAATCAGATTGTTTAATTCTAATTTTTATTCTGATTAATCATAATAAATGTGATAATTATATATAAATAAAGTGTTAATTTATCCATAAATAAATAAGAAATAATTTTGATTAATCATTATAAAGTTAATAATTACATTTGATTTATCAAAGATTGTTGTGATGATCTTTATATATGCTCAGGTATAATAAATTCTTCTTAAATTTATTCCTCTTTCAAACAACATTTAATTAGTACTCCTTCTGTTCCACAAGGATGGTAAAAAATGGCTAAATTTTTTGTCCCAAAATATAATTAAAATAGTTAATGAAAAGTTTAGAAATCGTAAACTTTGAATTGTGATTGGTTGATCCATGCAAAATGCATTAAATTAGTTGTTTGATGATTGATTGATGTGCTAAACAAATCATTAAATGCATGTCTCCTTAATTTATTGACTTGAATTTTTTAACCATCACGAAGGGAGTATAATACAACAACAACTACAACTACGAGTAAAGGTGAAAAATTAAAATAATATAGATTCATAATATACATCTAAAAAAACATACATGAAAATAAAAAATACGCATTGCACGGGCTCATAGCTAGTTATAATATATAAATATATAACATTCTCTTTTTTAAATCACGGGTATCATTCATTCACGGAAGGCAACCCTAACATAACTAATATAAATGAGGAGTGATCCGTTTATACCGAGTTAAATTACATACATCGACTTTTATACCGTTCATAACTTTTTATATTATGTAAATTCATCCATCCATCTATTGATTAATAACTATATGTCATCTAGATCATTTGAGAAAATTTAAGTATCATTAAATGCACATTCAAATAGCTCTATTTTGATATACTTTTAACACACACACACATATATATATATATATCATTTAATTTATCTTGACGTATATTAATTAAGAATTAAATAATATTTTATTTTTGTGAAATTTGATATAAACAATATACAGAATAAGAACTTTCAATCCAACGGTTGATTCGATTAAATTTGACTTAGTGTGAGAGTTATGAGCGGTGTAAGAGGTACCATAATTTAAGTTGATGTAAATGTATCTCTTCTCAATATAAATAAAGTCTTTTTGGCAAAACTATCTTATAACAATGAGTTATGAGCTTGTACTTAGTTCGCTTGTAGTTGTGAGCTTATAATTGTTAACTAAATGTTTGAAACAAATTTGTTTTGCAAAATGAGTCGCGAAAGTAATTAAAAGTTATTAAATAATAGAAAATGACACACAACATGATTTTATTTATATTTATTATTTTAATTTATCATTTTTTGTTATTTATTTATTAACAGTATAAAAATATATAATTATGATTAATTAAATTATTGTTTCTTTACTTATTAAATATGTAATTAATTAATTATGAAGTATAACAAAATTATTGAATTATAATTAATGATTGATTAAATACATATTTAATGAAAAATGAAATTATCATCAATTAAGTTAGAATAATTAATCTAATTTTAAAATATGTTGGAAGATATAATTGGTACATGAATTATGTATTTAATAAGTACCTTACAACTACAACTCTGATTTTATTATCTTCCACCAACTCTGATTTTATTAAGTACCTTACAACTTTGAAAACCTCTACTTTTACTCAAATTATTAGTATGACCTTCAATTTTTATTTCGAACCCAGATTTAGCCTCAAAAGTAGGGTCAAGTTTCAATGAAAAAATAATTTTTGGTGTTAAAATCTTTAGAACAACAACAAGAATCTATCTTAAATATACTCAATTACTTTACATTATGATAGTTATCAAAAGAGTGTTACATTTTATGGTATCAGAGCAATGGTCCTGATTCTTGATTTCTGAGGTGTGATTCCATGCGCTAATTTCCGATGGTTGTGCTAATTTCTGGGAAATCTGTTCTCACAAACTCACTTTCTGGGTCCAAGTTGATATTGGATGGCTTTCGGCAAATGGTTTAGATTGTTTAGGGGGTATCTTAGATAGCCTAAGTGAAATTTCGATGGGAGGTAGTGTTCTTTTCAAACCTACTGCCATGGTGAGATCAAAGTACCGGTTCACTATGATTATAAAGAATCGGTGATGAAGAAATTTTTGAGGAATTTCAACTAGGGAAGTGACCTAGAATGGAGTGTCATTTTCGATAGCAGGGTAAATAACCAATTTCTTAGACTTGGTATGATGCAGCCACCTTTTAGTATTCAATCTTATGGCGATTGATAAATTCTAAAAGTTACTCGTCCTTTTGTTTCGGAGGGGTAACAATAATGATCCAAATGTTCAATATCATACTCCTTCTAACATCTCTCATTCGAAATTCCTACTCATCTTTATGTCAATGTTTCTGATAAGTGTTTGTATTGTTCTAATGGAACATTAAAAACAGGATTCCAACCTGTTTGAACTCCTCTTACCTCATTTAGTTATCCTGCTGCATAACCTAACCGGTTAGCTGATTTTGTAACCGGTTACAGTATGCAGAAATGGACAATAACAAGGCAGGATCAGTTTAGAGTGGTTTTAGCACCTAAAACACTATATCTCATATCCTCAAAACTGTTGTACGAGATGCTGAAGACATCATAGGTGTATCATATTATGAAATTTTGTCAAACCCTTAATTTGTTTTTCATTTTACAAACCAAGTGAACCCCAACCAACAAGATCAAGGGCAATTCTGAAATTTTAGGGCAACTGCTATGCAGATTTTAAGTATCAAGTAGATATATATATAATGAAGTACAAGTCTGATTGGGAGAAATATAAAAGGGAATGATAGTGATAGGCAGGGATAATTCATTACAAGCATATAAAGGTTCATTCGATAAAAACACAAACGAAACAGTAAGTAATAAGCGGGAGTCATATATAGTAGAATACATCTGATGAGCAAACTAAACCAAAACACATAAGGGGAAAATACCACAAGGAATATGATGAGACCCAAAATTTCCCCAAGACCACACAACTATAATATAAGGGTTACACAATCGAGACCCTAAACAAAAAGAGTTAAGACTCTAAGCCATTAGTCCTCATGAGGAGGAGATGCAGGAGGTGGAGTAGGGGGACCATGGAAATGCCCGAATGTGCGCAGCAGGAAGTGCACATTCTCCGTATTAATGCCCAGGGAATCCAAACGAATATTAAGATTTGCAAATTGCTCATCCTCCCTGTCAAGACGTCCTTCGACCCTAGAGAAACCAGCATCCATCCTGGCGTTTAGCCTCTCTTCCATAAAAGAATAAATGCTAGCCTCACCTGCATGACCAGAAGTTCCACCAACATCAAAAGTGGAATGAGGCTGAGTAGAATGCATCGGAATTCCACCACCACCCGCAGCGGGAACCCTATCCTCCATAGTCGCATCCTCAGGCTCAATCCCTGTCCCTTCTTCTTCTTGCCTCTGCTGCTCTCTTTCAGCAGCGGCTGCAGCTTCTAAAGCCTTAATGTCAGCATTCCATTTCCAAATCCCGTCCGCATCATGCTGACGAATCCCCATTGAGTGAAGAACTCTATCATTGATACAGTTAAGCCTTCGCTAGGCTCGAACTCCTCATCCTCCGAAATAGGAATTCCTTTGTGCTCTATGAGGCGACTCACGAAGAAAGGGTAAGGAAGGCAACCACTTGTCGAGTCCGCAGCTTGTGACATGAAGGCACATATCACTCGAACCCAATTCACTTGGATTTGATTCTTGATAGCAAACATATACCGGAGATCAGCTGCCATAGCTTGAGTGTGATTAGAAGAGGTTCTAGGGGTCAGCAAGTATGTAAGGACTTAGAGAATCAACATGTCCTCCACGGTCATGTTTCCTACAGACTTACGAGGACCGGTTAAGTACAAATCCGGGCTCCGTAAACTATACTTATAAACATCCTCGATGTTGCAGATGCTAAGCCTATTATCTTCCGGATCACCAGGATAAGTACCCGCTGATTGGAGTCCACCCACAATCAGAAAATCAGCCGGGGTAATGTCAAAAACTACCCCATTCATCTTGGATTGATGGGCCCCTTCATACTCCCTGAAATTGGCATAAAAATCCCTAATCAACCTTGGGAAGATGGAACCCTTCAACTCCAGAAAAGTTGTCAGACCTTGATACTCATACAGCCCCTGGAATTGGAAATTGTTATTAGCACACCACCTGAAGTTCATCCACCTCTTGATCCTGAAGCCTCTGTCACTGAAACTCTCGAACCTTTCCGCACACTTGTCGTCACCGTAATACTCGACCCTCGGTCTTCTAGGAGGTCTGGTGGCAGTAGACTTGACTCTAGCACGACGAGGAGGGTTGGAAGACATGATTTCTGTGTGTTAGGGTTTTGAGAGGAATGGGGAAAACAGAATAGGGAGATGAACCCTAAGTGAGACTAGGAAGTGGGAGGAGATGGTGAGAAGTGATGCAGTGATGATTGAAGGAATAAGAATAGAAGGGAATCAGGGCTTGGCGGATTTGAGTTGTGAAGAAGGAGAGAAAAGAGTGAAATCGTATTTTAGGAGGGAGGGAATAAGAAAGATCGTATTTTGAAACTGCTGTAACTGGTCTGATACAGTGTTCTAACCGGTTAGACTTTTTGAGTAACCGGTTACATACTGTAACCTGAACCAGTTATAGCTGAAAATTTGCAAAGTTTAGAAACTTATTGTCAAAATATAAAGCCTCTCAATTGTACATTTGAATTCCATGGCATTAGTCTCATAGGAATGGAATAAATATTCAAAGGATTTATTGAAGCATATCGTTTGGTGCAGTCGGAGAGGTTTTAAGGGACAGTTGAATTGTTGATGCAACGATGGATGATAAACGCATCGATTTGTAGATAAAGGAAAGACACGAATAGACAGACCGTGAATCCAACATGGGAAGCAATTATGTAAGAGGTTAAATTAAATTTAAAATTTAAATCGCTGGAGCCATCTAGTCTTGTGATTCGAAGTAATATAGTCAAATGTTTTCGAATTGTGTTAATTCAAATCTTTTAAAATATCAAGATTCTGTAGAAAGTCCGGTCCTAATTTTTTTCATAATCCAAACCTTTATCACAGTTGAATGTGATAAATATCCGTGGACACTTCAGTAATAGGAGGGTCAGTTAAGACTAGAGAGATTAATAACCACCGGGTTAGGACAAATTTTGTCTCCCCAACGGAAATGTCTCTAGAATTTGACTACCTACTTAAGTCTGATAGTGACCGTTATTCTATCTTTAAGTTCATCTAACTTAAAGACATGTCGTATGATCTTTCTTGTGAAAGATTATATCTAGTAAGTATGATTCGTTACTAATGGTTTGAATATTAGGACTGATCACCCTGATATCTCGAATTATTGAGAAACGAAGTTATACAAATATCTTCTCATTCGTGCTCGATAGCTCAGTGAGCACAATCCAAATAGGTTTTCTTGAAAGATGCTTTATCGGGGAAAATTTTATGTGAAGCATAGTATTTATACCGAGTATTTCGTTGAAAAGGGTCCTTTTAATATTAAGAAGTTGAGAACAAAAAATCTTTATTATGTAAGCTTGGAAATATTTTAGAATTCTAATATTGTATCACAATTCCTTTTAAGTGGGGGAGAGCCCTAAAATACACTTTTGTAAGAAAAGCTAAGTGAATTTCGGGGACGAAATTCCTTTTAAGTGGGGGAGTAGTGTAACACCCCTAATTTTCATTTTTCAAATAATAAATAAAATAAAACGTATTTTTATAAAGGGGTATTTTGTACCAAAAATAGGAATTTTGTAATTTAGTCCTTATGAGGAACTTAGTGTCAATATTAGAAAATCTTGAGGAAAAAGAGTTACTAAATTATTAATTTAATTAAAGGTTATCAGTGTGTAACCGGTTAGAAAGGCTTTGTAACCGGTTACACGATGAACTCAGAACACCTGGGTAGTTGATTTTGATGAGTAATCAATTGATTTTACCACGAATTGCCACGAACACCATTCGAATTTCAGTAAGGAATACGTGTCGCCTTGCATGTTCACCAAATTTTTCTATAAATGCTGGAATTGAGGGCCAAATTGAGGGTTTCTGGTGGAGTGTTGCTGTTGAAAACAAATTAGGGTTCCTGTGTTGATCTGTTAAATTCTCTCTGACCTTCGAGAATTAAACCAAGTGAGATACACCATATTAAAGTTGAGTCTTCCAGCTTTGTATTGAGGTATAAAGAGTGAATTAAGAGTGAGTATTGAAGAAGTTGTAAGCTTTGGAAGTTGAGGAACCAATCTGTCTAGAATCAAAACCAAGTTCGTGAGGCTCTTTTTAGGGCTTGATCTTGGTGAGTATATACACTCTCTAAGTCTCAAATCTATTTCTAAAGCTTGTGCGTGTTGCATAGGGTAGAGTCTAATCATTTTCCCCAATTTGTTTGTCCATTTTGTATGTCAAAAATGTTGATTTTGGGAACCTGTCCGAACTGCTATGCATGAAGACAGAGCTTAAGGGATCTGAATTCCTCCTTAAGGAACTAGGGCTGACACTCATCAAATGCAATCTAGAGGTAAGGGAGAAGCTTTCATTTGCTAGAATGGGAATAGATTACATGGACTAATAGGTTGAGTCACCATGAGACTCATAAAGGGCATAGTATATAGCAAACAAAGGGTTGGAGGCCAATGGACAATTAAATCCTGTCTGTAATAGATTTAATAATTGCATGCAAGTGATAGTGAGGAGTTAATCCTAGTTTAAATGTATTGTTATGAGCTATGTGATGACAAGTGGTGTTATGTGTAGTTATATGCAACATTGATGCTCTAAACGATATGTATGCAAATTGAATATGTTTCTGTGGCTGAGCAGAATCTACTTAAGGTATGGGGGCTCAAATGATTGTTGAAATTGGTTAGAGTTGAGTATCGGAAGAAATAGTATGCAAAATCCTATTTTTCAGTACACAGACTGTCTAATCTAACCGGTTAGTCGATATTCGTAACCGGTTAGATGCTGTGTAATTTTAAAGAAAAATGAGCTTTTGAAAATTGGTAATGTGTTCCTACTATTTCTACTCAAATCCAAACTCTAATTTCAATTAAGATCAATCTGAAAACAGGTGATTAATCACTGTTGGTTTTAGATTGTGGTTGAGGAATCAATACCTTGAGGTTTTGAAATAACTTAAAAAGGGAATTATGATTCATTGAGGATAAATTGTGAATTAGGCTTGTGAATGATGAACACAAGTGGTTTGAGGTATAAAACAATGATAAAACCTGTTTATGACTTGGGTAGAGAATTCAAGAAAAAGGGATTTTCTGAATTTCAATGGTAAGACAGTTCAGGTCTGTAATTCTAACCGGTTAGCCTGAGATTGTAACCGGTTAGTACCTGAAACTGAAAAATAAAAGTTAAGTCTTTTAATTGAAGAGTGGTTACCATTGGTTAAGTCTACTCAATTCAAGTTAACTGGCATGACTTAAGCTAATCATGCCTCAAACCAATCATTCAAAGGAAAGTACGAGATGAACCTAAAACACAATGATTAAATCAAAGATAAAAACCAACCTTGGTAGTGGTGCATTCATTCATAGAGAAATGGAGAATAGGTTGGCAAGGAATGATTCTTATATTCTGGGAATATGAGAAGGGTACTCCGGGAGTACCGAATTTGTAACCTACTTGATGACACATTCTGGGAATGTGGCCAGTGTCCGGGACCTGGTTTTATGCGTTATGGGAACGTAGGCGTTCTGGGAACGTGATGCACACTCTGGGAGTGATGCTTATTTTCCAAGTATGGTTTGTCATTCGTTCTGGGAACGTTTGGTGGTGTTCTGGGAACACGGAGATATCGTTTGCCAGATATCAAAATGTTGATGGAGGCCTCGGTTGTGGTTGGAATCATGCATCATGCCACCTGCATTACAAGAACTGGAATATTGAAAAGGAGTGTGCTCATATGTACTTGCATTTTGTTTGATAAGTGAATAGTTGTGATTGACCATACCATTTTCTTATGTCTATCTCATTTGATTATGCAAATGGATATGCTTACTGTCGTGCCCTTGTTAGGTTATGAATCAACATCCTAATATCACCACAGATTAGTGAGGGTAGGAGACCCTTAAGTGTACTCGGGGAACAGAGAAAGGGGAAGTAATGTCTTCGTGCACTGCTATCAGAAATTCAACGGAACGGACGGCGGGACAAAGAACCTGGATCAGCTCTAAAATATTTTTCTAATGTTAGTGCTTATGTTATATTTGGGAAAGTTGATCAAAGAGGAAATTTCAAGTTTATTTACACTACCACCTTATTTAATAGTGCAAAGATATTGGTTGCATTCCTTGAAAGGATAGATATAACGCCACGAGCTGATTTTAATATCTTCCACCAACTCTGATTTTACTAAGTACCTTACAACTTTGAAAACCTCTACTTTTACTCAAATTATTAGTATGACCTTCAATTTTTATTTCGAACCCAGATTTAGCCTCAAAAGTAGGGTCAAGTTTCAATGAAAAATTAATTTTTGGTGTTAAAATCTTTAGAACAACAACAAGAATCTATCTTAAATATACTCAATTACTTTACATTATGATAGTTATCAAAAGAGTGTTACAATCACCGTGCAAGAGACACGAACAAAGAGCGGCTCCTGGTAGGCTTCTAAGGGAGTGATACATGAATAAACTGACACACCGGAATGAGAGGGTGATCCTGAGACTGTATAGGAATGAGACTACATAGTACAGGAAGACTTAAATGAATTGATTAGGACTACCCATATCAACAAGATGCATCTTCTTTTCGGCAGTCCATCACTTAAGAACTCCATAGTTAAACGTGCTTGACTTGGAGTAATTCTGGGATGGATGACCTCCTGGGAAGTTTTCCCGAGAAGCATGCAAGTGAGGACAAAACACGCTGAAAACACCTGTGTTGGTATGTGAGGACAGTCGCAATCCTGGAATGTTACATGAAGCTCGTGCAACGCACAAGTTTGATATCTTGTAACAACATATTCTTCACTTTGAAAAAAAAAAGGTAAATACTAACAAATATCGGAATAACAAAAACTAACAAATATCTTTAAGGCACTTGATAAAGAGTTAAATGTGGTAAAAATATATAGAAAAATGTGTTTTTTGAAATTAAAAAAAAATATATATGTTCACTTATAATTACTTTTTCACTTCAAATAACTTTAACAAATGCTCTTTAGCAAGACACTTACAAATATTATTTATAATTACCATTAGCCTTGGATGTAAAATGAATCTCTAAGAAATAGCATAAACATGACAATGTATTTAGATAGAGAATATGGAAGTCTTCACATGATCTGAGACTATTTTTTTTTTTTTTTGAAAAAAAAAATCTAACATGCATTGCTTGGACTTTGTTGATAATAAGCAATTTGTCGAATTCGAATCAAGATAAAATTGGTTAATCAAATAATGTGACTTAAATTCAACAATGACGAAAAAAATATTTCACCTACTCTACCTTACTTCATTTTAAATTCAAACTTTGTGAATTAGAGTCCATGGATAAGACCGTAGGCATCACTCCACAAGCCCGGTTGAAAAAGCCAACCATGTTAGTTTTCATGCACACCATGTTGTCAAAGAATGCATCTAATGCTTGCAGACCCGGTCTTCCCATGTTATAGGCTCGGAGCGAAATTTTTTTAGGCCCTTAAACTATAAAAAACTTGTAAATAAAAAAATTTTAACAATAAAATCTCTTTTAATATAGGGACTTTTCCAAAATATTGTTAATGCTTATAACTCTATAAATTTACAAAAATACAATCAACCATAAATAAATCACATAGGCTTCAACCGCTTCAACAATTCTATTAGTAGAGAAGTTTGAGAATAAAGAGGTGTTTCAAAATCATAATTAGTAAAAAAAAACTTGGACAAAAAGTTAAAGGGAGGTGAAATAAAACATTATGCAATAATATAATTATATTTCTTAATAATATCATTACTTAATGTTCGAAATCTATTTTATAACTCTAGGTTCTAACTTTGGCAAACATTGTTCCACAATGCAATCCTATATTGCCATTTAAACTTATTTTTAAATTATCTATTTTAATGTTGATTAATTAGCAACAAATAAACAACATTTCTCTAATAGTTGTATACTTTCATTCTATTATGGAAAAAATATCAATCAATTCAATAAAGCTTGATCAAGAAATAAGCCTATTACCGACGGAAAAATCCGTCGGAAAGAACCCAAATCCGTCGGAAATTATTACTTTTCGACGGCCACGAATCAGTCATAAAAAAGGGCGTTGGAAAATTTTCCGACGAAAAAATACATCCGTCGCAAATTCTGACGGAAAATTCCGTCGGAAAATACGTCACAAAAAATATTTTCCGACGGCAAAATCCGTCGGAAAACATAACAAAAATTATAATAAATTTTCCGACGGAATCATCCGTCGGTAATATTTTTATGAGATACCAAAATAATATATTTATTTTACTAGGAAAAATCCGTCGAAAATGTCAGCAGTTGGAATCTTCTAACAAAGAAAATCCGTCATAAAGGTTTTTTTATTAATAATTTTTTTTTGTAAAATAAAGCATTATATATTTTTAAATAATTACAAATCATTCTATATTATTTATTTTCAAATGCCAGAATTTTAATATCAAACTGAAAAATAGAAATGCAATAATTACATATATTAATAATATAAACTAAAGTTTCATAATTTAAAAAACTAATAAATCCATATATAATTCACAATTCATGCATCCAAGTAAATTAAAAATAAAACCATCTCATCACAACCCATCCAAAATGCATTAAAATATAAGTCCTAATTATTAATAATTGAGATAAGAGTTGTCATCTTCATCGCCATCATCATCATGCTGCTGATCAACTGGGTCATTCTGGGGGAGATCTTCCTGCATCTCCTCTTCGGGTAACACATCAGGTGGAATGACTCGCATAAGAGCATCAATCAACCTGTCTTGTCGCAATGTAATACGTGCCAATTGTTTCTTCAAGGCTTGCCTATCTTCCTTGCTTTCCTCCAATTCTTTCTTCAGATTGGCAATCACCTCGTTGTCTTGGTTATATACACTGGAAGAAGGAGTAGTGTCTCTAGCAGGTTGTGAAAAGCTAAGCCCTTTTATGATGTAAGGAGCACATTCTCCAGCCCCATAAACCCGATTCCTGTAAATTCCGCCAGCAGCATCAACCCAACATTTAGTTCGAGCTACATCCGAAGTACTGTTGGATTCCCCGAGCTCAGAGAAGTTCTCATGAAAATTTTCCTGTCACAGAAGCAATTCAAAAATTCAAATGTTAAATGTCAACGGTATGAATTACTCTCATGAAACTAACATGGATCGATAAGTCCAATATTAACTTGAAAATGAGATTAAATTTTAAGAAAATTGAAGGCTGATGCTAATTGACAAGACGCCTAACATTTTGGGATTATCAATGAAAGCCAAAAAGAAGATGCAAATGACAATTCAGTTACAAGAACTAGAAAATGTGTTTTAATTGATTTCAATTTAGTGTTTGATAGAGCATGCATTCTGATTTACTATCATATAATAAAGGGTGTTTCCACCATTCAAAATAAGAATAAAATTGATGGGTCTATTTAGGAAAAATGAGAGTTGAATTACTTGGATTCAAATTTATCAGAACAAGCCCAATTAAACAAGAACATAATGGTAAGTGGATATGCAAAAGGAATGCAGTAGATATGAAAGTGACATATTCAGCACAATGATTTCAAGGCCTTAGTCTTTTTGCTGTTTTGGTTTTCCCCATTTGTACCAAAAAGAAAAATTAGTTTACCCCATGTTGCTAATTCACAACAACTTTTAAATTAGTTTAACATTAATAAGAAAGCATATATCATCGGAACCAACAACCCATCGATAATGTGAGATGATTTATTAAAATGTAATGAATTGAAAATATAAAAAATTGTGTTTTTAGCCTTCCTCTCATCCAACTATGTATAGTCAAAAAGAAGTTAAGACTAATAAGAAGATTTGATTGTTGTTTCCTAGCTAGTCTCATCATTCATGATGGCATGTTGGCTCACTTGGCTATGGAAACAATTATTAGGCATGGCCCATAAAACTCGTTTTGGTGTCTGTTTGGTGCATCTTACGGTGGAGGTAGCTCCATAATCATAATGTCATTTCCTTCAAGGCCGTATCAGTTGCAATTAATAACAGGAGCAGAGGAGAAAGTAAAAGCAGATATCACCAGGGGAGAGAGTTGGGGGTTGGGGCAATGTTCCGTGGGGTTCAAAACAGGAACAAGATGACAGCACATAAATATGGTAACTCAAAATATATATGACAGTTGGAAGAGAAACCTAGCTAGATGAAAGTTGAATTGAAGTATAGGCAAAGACAAGACGAGTTGAACTGGCTTGATTGATACACAAGTTAAACAATTAATTAATTGTACCAAAAGTGTTCTAAGATCTCAACATGGCTATCACAAATGGTCAACCTAAGTAGAGAATAACAGAGATCTCAACATGGCAGATGAATGAAACAAGAAGAATCCACATAGCACAATACAATACATGCCTCTTCCTTAATTATTCTTCTGTTTGATTATTACATTGACATTATATTGAACACAACCCTTTGAAGCTTTGAGAGGTAAAAGTAAAACTAGGAAAATACAGCAACACATATCCTGGGTCTGAGTCAGCAGTGGGTCTATTTTTTAGAGTTCAGTATTTATCCCAGTGGATTTGATACTTACATCACACTCTACATACAAACATGGTACATTTATACCAAATAGAATAATACCACCCAACTTAACTCACCCAACTAAAATGACAAAGATCACTTCAAGTCAGCAAAGCTCAAACCAAAATCAATAAGAAAAACAAATAATAAATCTCACAATTATGCTTGTCTGTATCACAAATCACAAACCTCATACTTTAGATTGAAATTGAATCACTGAGTAAAAATCTTAACATCATTTTATTTCCAAACATAGCTGATGTGATGGCTAAGAGCATATATATAATCACCACCACCGCCCATGGTCACTTTCACCCACGAGTTTCAATTTCCCAATCCCAATCCCAATCCCAATCCCAATCACAATCCGAAGAAGAAGAAATCGAAACCAATTCCTTCAATTTCCCTATTTCTTTATATTTTAATTCCCTTCCCTTATGTCATAACAGTTTACCCCTAAATTAAATCGCCTATTGAAGGAAGAAGGAAGAAGGGAACGAAGGAAAAAAAAAGAAAGAAGGAAATAGAGAACGAAGGAAGAAGAAGGTTACCTGGAGAAAGAAGAAGAACACGCGAAGAAGAAGAAGAAGAACGTGCAAGCGGCAGCAACTTCTTATTAGCTCATCTGCTGCTTATCGGAACTGCTGCAACCCTTATTAGCTCATCGTGAAACCGTCTACTAGATGAAACCCTTATTAGCTCATCGTGACTTAACTGAAATAAGTTTTTTTTTTTTTTTTTTTAAATCTGATCTCTTTAGTTTTTTTTTAAATATCTTATTTCTTTAGTTCAGTATTTTTTATTTTTTATCTTTTTTTTTTATCAGCCCCTGGAACCATTATATTGAAGACTACTTTTATTATTTTGTATTGGGTCAGCCCCTAAAACCTTTATATTTAACACTACTTTTTATTCTTAATATAAATTTAAGAAAAATGCTAACAGGTGTCCTAAGTGAACTTGTTAAGAAACCTATTGTAAATAAAAGTTATTGTTGGAAAATATGATTTTTTATGTTTCCGAAAGAGTAATAAATGTGGACTTAAATTTTTTTCTATATGTAATAACCTTAATAAGTGCTTTAAAGACACTTGTTAGCAAGACCCTTTTATTTTCAATTTCCAATGTCATTAATTATTTCTTTTCCATAAATGTGTCATCTATTTATTCTAACACTTTTAAATTCCCAATAATAATTATAGGGATAATTTTGTAAATGTATACTCTTCGATCCTTTTGAATATACATTTTTAATTAAGAGTTAGATTTGAAAAAGTATATTAAATTTTCTCATTTCCAATGTCACTAAAAAATTTAACAATCTTCCTTGATAGAAGAGAAGAATATCAAAAGTGTCTTATAAATAAGACGGAAGAGACCATGTAATAAAAAAAAAACCTAATGAGTACTCCCTATGGTTTGAAATATACTCCCTCCGTTTCACAATGTTTGGCCTTTTAGACTTTTTTCCTTGTTTCACAATGTTTGGCCTTTTACATTTTCAATACACAAACATATTTTTTTTCCAATATTAACCTTTTATTCAATCATTTCTCTTACTCCTCACTAATTCTACTTTTATCATTTCTCTCATCTCTAAACCACTATACATTAATTAATGGACACACTTACTAATAAAAATTAAATACTATTACAATTTTCAATAAGGATTAAATAGGGGCATTTTAGACAAACTATACATAATACTTACAATAATTAACACTTTCTTAATTTGTGTGCCTAGACCTAAAAGGCCAAACATTGTGAAACGGAGGGAGTAATAAACAACAAAAAATACACTTCTTTGTCTCTATATAAGACCTTTTGGGATATTTCACGTCCATTAAGAAAGTTGATTAATTTAATTATTTATATATGAAATATTAACATTTGATGTGTATTTTCAAAATTATCACTATTAATATTATTTGGAAAAAGAAGTGTTAACTAAATAGGGGTGTATGTGCAAAGAAAAGAAGTAATTAATGGTCAGAGATAGTACCTTTTTTTTGGATGGTCTATCAAATATTTACATTACTAATTCAATACCAGTATACCATAAACCATAATACTCCCTCCGGTCCTTATCATAAGAGGTATTCTAGAAGGTTTCCTTGGTCCTAATTATAAGAGGTTTTATATTTCCTATGCATCATTTATTGTTTTTTCTACTATTTATGTGTTTTTTGTTATTCATTAATGTTAGTGAATTTTCCAAGAAAAGTTGAGAGGGTAAAATTGTAATGTTACAATATATTCTCATAGAATTCATAAAAATAACTACTTTCCTTGGTCCGGACAATACGGTTAAGTACTTCTTATATTAAGGACCGGAGGGAGTAACTAACTTTTTAAAGGATGTGGAAATTAATAAAAGTGACTTATAATAAAAACCAAATGGAGAATTAAAAAATAAAGAAAAATACCAATAATAAATATCCATAGAACACACTCTTTAATATACCAATTCAATAAATATACCCTAATTAAACCCTAAACCCTAAAATGTTATATTAAATAAATTGATAGGTTTTATGTGTATGTTACTTTTCCAATTGCATATTGTTTTTTATTGATTGCTTAAAAATGCCTTTATATAACACTCATTAGCAAGACCCAAAATTAAACTAAAATAAACAATAATAACGGTTTCTGATGGACATATTCAGAAGGCATATATAAAATATTTTGAAAAATAATATTAATTATTTTTTTGAAAATAATATTAATATAAGTTTTGTTTTAAAATAAATAATATTAATTATAATCTTTAGTTTTAATTATTTTTTACTGCAAAAGAGAGTTTCCGACGGAAAGTCCGTGGGAAACCTGATTTTCCCGACGGATTTGATCCGTCGAAAAGGGGCAAATAATATCTGTTGGAAAATTCGTCGGAAAATCCGTCAGAAAAGAGTGAGGATACTTTCTGTCGGAAAATCCATTGGAAAATCCGTCGGAAAAGAATCAAAAATAATTTCCGTCGGAAAAACCGTTGGAAAATCCGTCGGAAAAGAATCAAAAATAATTTCCGTCAGAAAATCCGTTGGAAAATCCGTCGGAAAACGCGAAAAATCACAAATCCGTCGGAAACGTATTTTCCGACAGCAATTTCCGTCAATAAACACAAAAAACACTGACGGCTTAATGTCCGTCGGAAAAAATCCGTCAGAAAACAGCTATATTTCTTGTAGTGTGAAATTTAGAAATAAATACTTCCTTCGATTTTTTTTATAAATTGTTTTTTAGATGAATTTTTTTGTCCTATTCATAAGTTACTTTGTATTTTTTACAAGACACTTATTGGTTTTGTTTAATCATATTTTTTTTTATTCATTAATGTGAAATAATATATTTGTGAAATTTTTAATATAAATTAAGATATAAAATTTTATTGTTAAAATATTTTTTAAAATTTAAGAAATATAACTATTTTCATTTATCTTTATAATATAGTTAAGTATGACTCATAATAAAAATGAAAGAAAAAAATTAAAAAGTGCATTTAATTTAAACAAAATAAAAAGGAGAACATATATAAATAAGTAAAAAAAGAAAAGATGCCAATAATGGGACTCGAGCTCTAGTTATTATGGAAAGAAAAAGTTCCAATGACCGATTGTGCTGGCTAATACTAATATCAATATTTTTAACGTTTTATGCCTATATGTATATATATATATATAAATAATTTTTTGGGCCCTTAAAAATCATGGGCGCAGGGCGGGCGCCCTTGTTGCCCTCCCTCTGGGTCGGGCCTGAATGCTTGCATGGTTACTTTTTGGGGTGGGAATGAATCAGGCCGAGTCAGACCTTAACAAAAATAGGTCTGGTCTGTGTTTCAAATTCAAGCCCTAAGTCTGTTTATGAGTTCCTCATAGGCTAACTTTGAAGTCTAAGCTCGACCTATATCAAAGCTTGGTCTGGCCCATAAACCCGCTTAAAAGCCTATTATTCAATAAAATTCTTACATTTAAGTTCAAGCATAAAAATGTCTCATACCCTCAAATTATGTGAAAGAAATACAATAAAGCGAGCAGTAAACAACATCAAAACTCAAACTATATATAAAAAAAGTATTAGGATTTGTTGATGTGAGAGAATGAAATTATTAGAATTTGTTTTTTATACGTTAGGATTAGTTTTAATAAAGAGGGAAATAAATTATATTTTTACTTTTAATTATAATATTATATAGACCGGCCCAATGAGCTTAATAGGTTTTTTATAAAGTTCGGATCCAGCTTATTTGGATATATAGGCTTTTTAAAAAGCTTAACTCTAACATTTTTATCAAACAAACCGAGCCGAATCAGATCTTAAATGGATTGATTCATAGGCCCCCATGAGCTCATTCCCTCCCCTGGTTACTTTGCAAATAAGGGCATACTTAACCGAATTACACATATCAAGGAAAATGGTTGGTTTTATGAATTCTATGAGAAAATATTATAACATTACAATTTTACCCACTTAACTTTTCTTGGAAAATTCGCACTCATTAATGAACAACAAAAAACACATAGATAGTCAAACATTTAATAAGGGCAAAAAAGAGAAAAATTAATAAATGATGCATAAAAAATATAAAGTGACTTATAATTAGGACCAAGAAAACTTTCTAGAATGTGACCTATATATAGGACGGGAGAGAGTATATCTTGTTTTTTTTTTAGCTTTCAAACATTAAATTTGAACTCCAATTTTTTCAAAACTACTCTCGTTTCAGCGCTTGCAGGAACAATCAATTTTCATCACTCATCCGCCAGACCAAGATCCCTCATCAAGCACCTGCAATAGCAATCAATTCTCAGGAACAATACCTTAATTCATTAAGAGTGTTGGACTTGTCTTAAGAAACTGAGATTTTTTTTTTCTCTTCATTTTGTTTTCACTTATTTTCAATTGTTGTATTAGATTACACAGTGCATGCCATTAATCTGAAGCAATTGTTTTTTTTAAGCACATCGAAGCAATTGTTTTTTGTTCTTCCAGAGTGAGTCGAAAACCTCACTGACTTGTATGTGATGTGTCTTTCACTGTGACAATGGTTTTGAAACCAAGATGGCAAGATCCCTCATATCTTTCTTCGGTTTTTATTCAAATTTGGAGACAAGTTTGGTAACACCCTTCCCTTTTTCATATACAATAGTGAAATTTATGTTTAAAGCTCTGTACAATAGATTAATTAACTTGAACAGTATCATATTCTCAACAAAACTCATAAGACAGTGCGTATTGGTATAGAACAAGTAGTTTTAGAGAGACATCAAACTTCACAGAGAACCACGACTCGGTTCTTAATTAAGAACACTGGCCGGTAAGGAGAACTCATTTTAAACACAAGGGTAGCCAGCAACATAACCCACTAAATTTTTTCCTGGCCGGTAAGGAGAACTCATTTTAAACACAAGGGTAGCCAGCAACATAACCCACTAAATTTTTTCCTAGTGTATATATGCTGGATCTTATCATGATAAATATTTTCTTTTTTTATAAATCAAAATGTATTAAGAGGCACAGGGGGTGCACAACCCAAATACAAAAGATAAACAAGGCCACTATCTTACATGATTTTATGCCGGAGCCAAGATACAATCCAGAGGGCTAATACACTAATTTGCAAAGCTAAAACAAGACAATTTAGAGTGAGCCTCAAACCATTTCCAAGTTCTCACCTTTATCAAGTCCAAAGTGGCAACAAAATCTATGGGTGACGAAGAGAAAATAACGTTGTTCCTCAATAACCATATTGACCACACAATTGCAAGTCATATCATCCTCCAATATTTTGCACTATTTTTGTGTCTAAATAAGGAGGTATGGTTCATGAAGTGGTCAATACCATTATTGTGGAGAACTACATTCACCCCAAACCACCTGTAACAACCTATCCAAATGTTATAAGAGAAAGGGCAAGTAAATAACAAATGATTAATAGACTCATCTACAATCCTACACAGAGCACAAGAAGTATCGACATCTCTTGGAATAATACCTCTCCTAACCAAAGCCAACCTAGTTGGAAGTTTTCCTTTTTTAGGCTTTCCAACCAAAAGCAGACACCTTAGAAGGGATACATTTATTCCACACCTTCTTACACCAAGCCTCTTGTTCAAGAATCCCATTGTCGCACATTAGCAAGTAAGCGAATTTGACTGAAAAAGCTCCATTTGCATCATAAATCCACCCCCACACGTCTTCAGCATCCAATCTTCCAATGAAATTACTAGCATTAACAATGTCAATGAGATCAACAGCTAAAGTCTCTTCCCAGGAGAAGAGAGTTCTATGCCAACCAAAATTCCAAACCCAACCATTTGCTTCCCAACACCCCATTTGAGATAGAAAATTATTTTTTGAGTCAGAAATGTAAAATAAACGGGAAAAATATTCTTAATAGCTCTATCACCTACCCAAACATCATGTTAAAAGAGAGTTTGTGATCGGTCCCCTACCCTCCTCCTAACTCTCCCAGCAAACCAATCTATATCCAAACTACTTGAAATATCACTATTTTTAATGTCAAACCACCACCTAGACTCCCTCACACGTCTACAACCACTCAAAGGAACGGATACGTACGGGCTATAATCCCATACTTAGATAATTTTCAAATTCGTTGTACTATGTTGCTGGCTATTTAAATTTTGTTGGCCAATCACATCATGTCCCTTCTCAATCAGTGGCGGAGCTTGAGAACAAATTGAGAGAGAGCCAAAGTTTGATGAATAAATAATAATAAATAAAGTATTTTGCACACCTTATCACATGAGATTTAATGATCTAGTGGTATTAGTATCTTTATTAAAGTGTGTCCTTGATTCGTGGTTCGATTCTCACCACTCATTGATTTGCTTTTATTTTTGCCAAATATTCAACATTCTAAAGAAAAGAAAATGAACTAAAAGTAAAAACTATCTATTACCAGTATAACATCTATCGTATACTTCTAATAATAGATAGACTAATGTAATGCCAATGTTTAAGGATAAAGTTACAAACTCTCTATTATCACGATTTATTATAGAGTTGTTTAGTTTATAAGAACTAGAGAACACAAACGCACGAGTATAAATGGTAGTAGAGACAGTTTTTTTTCTCTCTGCAGTGAAGTTTTCCATTGTGCTAAAAATCTATTTCAAATATAATTAGAAATAGGATGACAGTTTTTTTCAATGAATGAATAGTGAGCAGTTTTTTTTAAGAAAGTAACAGTTATTGTTGGGAGCTTCATATCTTTGTCATTTTTGTAAATTAGTATTATGATAAGGGCATTTTGGGCATAACAAAATTACGTACAAACCTAAAATAGTGTTTGCTTTATATAATAGTATAGATAGTATAGATAGTATAGATTAAGGTTAAATTTTTTTAGAAAAATTGAATAAACGTATTGTGGAATTGAATTCATTATTTCTTAAAATATTAAATATTTTTTTAAACAAAATATTAAATATTTAGAATCATAATATAAATATATCTTTTCAAACCTCTTAATGATTATGGTTAAGAATTTTTTTTCTGTCTTTTTCTCACAACGACTTCAATAATTCGTTTAATGCAATATTATCCACACAACAAGAGGCTATTTAACAAGACTATTAACCATTTCACATCCTCCTCGCCAAGAAAAGAAATTTTCTATCATCAATTTTTTTTCGAAAATTGAAATGAATATCTCACTTCTCTTTTATATATGTGTCAAACATAACACATTTTACGATTAACGAGCTGATGTACTAGTGTATGATATTGTCGGATTCCCTAATACTGTACGCATTAAATCAATGATTAGATATTTGATTTTTGAGAGCAATACTCGTTGAAAAGACAAAAACGTCGAAAAAGATTAGTTTATTGGGTAATTCTTTTTTCTTCCCTTTAAGTTTTTTAGTTTTATGCTTCACTTTTTCATCATCGCTGATAGATTAATTAAAATATTTGAGGGTTGATATTAAAAGAAGAAAAAAACAAAATGATAACTTTGCCTTGTAATTCTAATCCATCACAACCTGTCATCATCTTCGCCGATAACCGTTGCAACTATAGCGAATGTCACCATTGTTGCTACCCTCCACTCACCACCTCAAATTGCGGTGACCGTTATTGTTGCTACCACCTCCACCCATTACCTTAAACATGTTGGTTTTTAAAGATGAAGGTCATGGGTTAAGTTTGATAATGAGGGAGAAGCTGGCGGGGAGAAAGTAGCGAAAGTTGCAAGGGTGGGTGCCAATGCTAATGGAGTAGCGGCAGTGGAGTGTGGTGATAGATTAGTTAGTATGAATAACACTATTAAAATGAGAGACCAAGGTGAGAAGGTTGAAAATGAGGGCAAAAAATTTTCACATATAAAAATAAAGGGATGTATCAAACTAAGTTAAAAAGGGATCATTGAAGAACTTCCCTAGCATATTGACATTTTACACGCATAATAATAATAATAATAATAATAATAATAATAATAATAATATAGTATATAAAAGCAATTATAGATCTCACAAATTAAAATGGATTCTCATTTCTGATCATGTAGCGCGCAGCTGGCCACGGTCTCTGTCACGTTTCTCATATTCTTCTACTTCTTCTTTATTCTTGGGCATATTAAGGATGACATATATAAAAAGAGTGAAGGGACACTTTGGTCTCTCAAGTTTTTCGACAGGGATACTTTAGTCTCTCAAGAAATTTAATTCATTTTTAGTCCTCATGTTTTCCAAAAGTATCAATTTAGTCCCTAATGTTTTTCAAAAGTACCAATTTAGTCCCTCATGTTTTCCAAAAGTACCAATTTAGTCCATCAACGAAGTGGCTAACGGAAATAGGACAGGGACTAAATTGGTACTTTTGGAAAACTTTGGGGACTAAAAATGAATTAAATTTCTTGAGGAACTAAAGTGTCCCTGTCGAAAAACTTAAGGGACCAGTCCCTTCACTCTATAATTAACCATCAGTTAGCCACTCTTAATTATTCAATTTGATTACATAGTAATTCAGAGACAGAACGCAATTCAATTTCAACGGATCCGTGATGCACGCACTACTCACTACTCAGCCCACCAAGCAGGTGGTAGAACATTCATCATCACTGCGTATTAAATCAGTGTACTGCCACCGCGTGGCATCTGCATGGATCTTTTAATTTCCAAGTACATTATTGAATATAACTCCAATAACCAGCTTTAATAATCTTATTACTTATATGTTTGCTTGTTAAAAAACATGCTAACTGTGCCTATGAATGTCTCACATTATCTCTCCCATAGAACTATGTAATTGAGTTAAGTTTGTATGTTTATCAATGAGAAGTTGATTCAGTGGTACAATAAGGTTTTGCTGCTGGATTTCTAGTTATCGTACAGGTTAAAGGTAACGTGTTTTTTTTTTTTTTGGAAATGGCAAAAATTTTGTTATGTGGTATGATAATTTTGTTTGGAGACCACTAATTTTTTTCTTATAAGACAAAAATTTTATTCCAAAAAAAAGAGAAATACAAGGAATACTCCAATCAAAATAAACATATTTTAATATGAAATAGGATCATTTTGTTTGGAGACCACTAATTAATAGATGTACTGTTATAAGAATCCAAATGCAGATGACGTGCTTGACTGTAATTTCATTTTTCGTGCTTAAACCTTTATCAAGAAAGACTCATGCGTTATACCAAGTGGAAAGAGGAGCTGAAATCGTTTTATAATTAGCATACATTTGTTAATTATTTATCCCTTATAAAAACAAAACTAGGAGAAACATTTGGTTTAATAAAATTTATTTTAAAGCTATTTTTTTTTTAATAAAATAAGCACTCCACCAACCACTTGATCCTGGGCGGAAGCTTGGGCCGGGTCAACATATTGGTTGAGTTAAATCATAAGAGGTGGTGGTGGATATAGGGTTTGGGGTTTAAAGATGATGGTAGCTATGTTTGGGGTTTAAGGGTGACGGTGGTTATAAGATTCAGGATTAGAAGAAGAAGGTGAAAATACGTAATTTTGGAATGAAATTAAACTTAAAAAATGGGGTTTGAAAATAAATTAAATTGTGGGGGGTTAAATTCTAAAATTCTAATATGTATTAACTTGTTACTCGTCGGTGTTTGGTGTATCATCGGGATAAGATATATAATAACGTATCCTGGTGTGTGGTTTATCCTATTCAGGTGGCCTAATATTAGAAAGCTTAATTAAAAATGTAGATGATAAGATAGTTTAAATTTTCCCTCACACCTTAACACATTAATACAAATGTTGTCACCACCATCACCACCACATCAAAATCATTAATTATTATCTAATGTTTATTAAATACTAGTCGATATAAGAGCTATCCTACTCATCATATCATATCGTGCTTTTATCTTACTCTTTATCTTATCATGTTCTTATTTTATCATGATCACCAAACAAGCTCATGATGAATTTATAAAGAACATATCTTTTTTTTCGCATTTTAGTCACATTCACACTATTTTTATCCTTTAATAATTCAATAAAAACTAATAAATGACAGAGATGTGAGACATTAAATATCAGGACTTAGGTTCATATTCGCGTGATTGTGTTCTCTTCCCATAACATAATATTTACATTTTAAAAAAATGGCAACATGCATTGCATGATAGGGGAGGGAGTAGGGGAGGGAGGGAGGGAGGGAGGGAGGGAGAGAGAGAGAGAGAGATATGTCGATTTTAAAAGTTTCTTTTCTAAAGAGCGCAAGTGAAACACAAAATGCAAAATAAAGATTAATGATGCGATTTTCCCTACATGTTGTTTTAAATAAAATAAATATAATAAAAAATGAGCCATAAATATTTTTTATATTTTTAAATGAGACTAAACTGAATCATGAATAATTTTCGAATCAAATGAGACTTATATTGAATCAAATATTTTTTTCATCAACACCAATCATCAAAATCGAGCAACAAATAATCATAACCAAAACTATAAATATTAAAACCCCAAATATGATTACTAGCAATTTAAAGGTTAAAACCGTGTCCATCAATACCAAGAGTAATATGCACTCGACAATTTTAATTCATTTCGTAATATTGTGATTTTGGTAATTTTTACAATTGTATGACAAATTGACAACTATAATTAAAATTACATTTTTTTTTTGCAATTTTCAAAATTGAAAATATCGCTATCACACCTGTAATTTAAAACCATGGATGAACCGAAGTGGGTCCCTCATGTTAAGCTGAATCAATCTCGGTTCAGACCATGACTAATCTCAAGGGGTGTAAATTGTAACCACTAAGTCACTAACCTTACATATGCATTAAATAGTTTATTCCAAATACATCCCTTATAATTACATAAGAGGTGATAAAGTAATAATTATAATAGAGAGAAATGAATAGAATTGTAAAGTTTTAAATAGGAGTAACTTTAGAATGATAACATTTTTTTTTTTACAAATTTGAAAGTAATAATTACTTTTCTTAATATGTGTGAATTAGGTAAAAATGATTTATATTAAGGATAAGAGGAAATATAACACTACTCTCAAATTGTAACAGCTCTTTCCCCTGCACATTTACTTATACTTAAACATATAGTAATATTTTTTTAAATCCTAGTAGCTACAGTGAATGATGCAGAGACAGACAGCTAAAATGCTGAGACAGCGAGAGATGATGATAATAAGAGAGAGAGAGAGAGAAAGAGGAGACAGAGTGAAATGTGGGGTGATGTGGTGTTTTTGGCGTGTGTGCGATCACGTTGATCATGGCCTAATGCTTCATCAAAGTCTATCTGTCTGCCTCACTGTCCTCCAATTTTATTTTATTTTTTTTATTATTTTCCTTTTCTATAATCCAGCTCACTCTCACCTTTCCTTCATTTCCCTATAAAACTAACTAACAACGTGTGTCCACTCCATCAACCCCAACAATCAAAATCATCACCTTGTTGCAAAACAAGATCTGAAAGAAAGAGTGAGTGAGTGAGTGTGAGACCATGACTATGATCAGCAGCAGCAGCAGCAGCAGCAACAACAACAACAACAACGTTGGACCATTTGGAGACACCACTCTGACCAAGGTTTTTGTTGGTGGCCTAGCATGGGAGACTCCGAAGGAAGCATTGAGAGAACACTTTGAGAAGTTCGGTGAGATCCTTGAAGCTGTCATCATTTGTGATAAGATCACTGGCAGATCCAAAGGCTATGGCTTTGTAAGTTTATATATAAATATTAATCATATAATTATATATAATATATCACTAGTACAAGTTTCAATTTCATTATACAACTAGACATACATACATTATAATGATTATAAATTATAATTCACATTGTGATTTATGTTGTAATAATAATAATGTTTGTGAATTGATTTTTTTAAAAGGTGACATTCAAGGAGGCTGAGGCTGCTAAGAAGGCTTGTGAGGATCAAGCAACTCTGGTTATCAATGGCCGCAGAGCAAATTGCAATCTGGCTTCTCTAGGAGCACGTCGCTCTAGGCCTCCTACCGCTGCCTCACCACCTCCACAACCACAACCACAAGGTATACGTAATCTTCCAAAGTTTTTACATTGCTATAGCGATCATGATTGCGGCTACCCCAATTATGAATAATAATGAATTATTGCTGCAAAATGTGATCATCATAATAGTTATGATTGCGAAGATTACCATTCTTAATATCAACTTAATTATGTATGTACTCTTAATATTTCTATTATGCAATCTAACATATATTGAGTGATTGCTTAACAACTTTACGTTGGATTGTTAGTTGTTTGACAACTTATATGTCATTGTTATGTCACTATTAAAAATGTCAAAATTTTATTTTTTGCAATTTGGTCCAATATAAAAATTGGATTATTTTAATTTAGTGCTTTGTACTTTTGGATAAATTATCATTTATTTAATCTTTAATTTCCAAAAACATTATTTATGTATTTTTAATTTTAACTTTCTTAAGAGTGATATGACAATAATATATGAGTTGTCAAACAATTAGTAGTCCAACATAAGATTGTTAAGTAACCACCCAATATTAGGTTGCATGAAAGTTTTTTTTTTTTTTTAAATTTGGGAAAATCATTAGTTAATGACATGAAATAAAAAAGCAATTTGGTGATAATTAATCAATATCCTGGAGGTCTAAAATTGTGATGCAACATGCAGAAGGATCAAACGGTGGAGGATCGAGGAACAACACTTCAAGCACCCCAGCTGCCAATCATGTGCACTGGTACTACCCAATGGGGACACCTGCAGCTTCCCCATTCCATCATCAAGCTGTTCCTTACTATGGGTATGTGTCTTTCTTTAGTTTTCTTATAATTTCAATAATATCATCCTAATTAAGGTATTTGTGAGTAAAATGTCATTTTGGTATCTGAAATTAATAACATAGATATAAATTTTTCAGATACATACAGCTGTCGATTTGATTGATGTTTTATTTTATTTTTTATCATGTCAATTCCAATGATCAAATTGACATTTTACCCATACATTTGTTAAATTACGTGTCCTTTTAAATCTCAATTGTTAAAGTTTACCCCAAAAAAATTCACCAATTTCTTCTATGCTATGTTCAGGTACACGCCCACCTACATTGCAACGAACGTAAATTACAATTACAATCAGGTAAGGGGTAATTTAATATGGTAGTTTGGTTTATTACTCCTTACCATTTTATTCCATTGAAAACAAACAACAAATTAAGTAGTAATTACTGTACTTTCTGATTCGTACAATATCTACCTTTATGCATTGCTTTAAAAAAAAAAGATTGCGCAAAAAAGGCATTATTAAACCAACTAGCAAACATGACAGATAAATATATTACCATTTAGGACCCTTCAAACATGGGTTAGGACAATCTTACAGTTCTACACGTTACTACTCCACATGGAAAGAGAATCAGCGTCATTATTTAAGTTTATACTCTAGATTCTATCCTTTTGGATTTAGTAAAAAAACGGATTTTTTTAGAGATTAATAAGTATATCCTTTCGGTGTAAAATTTTTTACACATCGACATTGTCCACAATTCATTTGTATTACTTTTATCTAAAAGAGTCACCGACTATAAACACATAAATGGTTATGATGCGCTCATAATGTAAAAAATCTTTACATTGTTGGTGCACTATCTATTTTTTTTTTAAATATTTTTTTTAATCTCATCCCATTACATATTGAGCAATCATCTCTAATGTTTTTTTTTAAATGTTATAAATACAGTTTTTTTTCCAGTATAAATGAACATGTACTTTAATCTTCTACCTTCAATTTTCTTTTTGGGTAGACTTCTATCTTCAATTTTTAAAACTGATGATAATAATTTTATTTTATTTTTTTAAATGTTAAGTTTAAGAAATAGGAGTATACTAACTTGCACTAATATTTGAGTATGGTTTGGTGGCACAGAAGCTAAGCTACCCAAGTGGTGGGGCCTACATGAATGGGCACCATGTGTCCCACGTGTACCCAAGACAGGCTATTATGGGTGGCAACACAATGATGCCAATGTACCCAGTGTATCAGTATCATCATCCAACGGAGTCTATGGGAGTACCTGCAGCTCACTACTTTCATCCAACGGTGCCTGGCCATTATGCTACTGCAGTGCCAGCAGCACGCGTCATGTCCAAGCCTGTATCTATCACTACTCATCCAGGTGCGTCACATGCTAGTACTATGTCCCAAGTCCAACCTGCTACTTAGTCAAATGCCTAACTCTAAGCTAACTGTCTGTCAGGAAAAACAACATAGGAATAAATCATTCTGTCATGCACGTTGAGTTCAGTGCCATGAAATTCATGGGAAAAAATAAACAATATATTTATAATTTTTTTTTTTGTAAATTATCAAAATGTTGGAACTTTTTTGGTAAAATTTTTAACTTTTTTTTTTCAATGGAATAGTTCAAATTATTATTATTTTATGGTATATACATGTGGTCTCTTTCTAAGCATGTTTTACATGACAAATCTCAATTCATAATGTATCAATTAAAACTTAGTAAGAATACAATTTCTGATTTAGAAGTTTGTAAATTGAATTTAATATGATCAAAACTGTAAAGCAGATAAAAACAAATTAAACACCTAACAGAATCCCTTTTATTATTGATCACACAACAAGTAGTGATGGTATTCTATATATATTTGTAACGATTCCATATAGAAATACAGCTATTGGAACAAATGTTCAGATTCTCTCCAATTTCTTTCAAAATGAATCAGATCTCAGCCGATCTCTACCCCTAAAAAGTGTAATTAGCGATGCTTTGAAGCTTAATTGATTGATTGGTTATTAAATTTTATTTTTCCTTCTTTTGGAAGAGTTAAATATAGAATATAATTATACACTCACATTACAATAACAATTTGTTTGGATGTGGAATAATAGGTCACCAGTTGGCTCAGTTGAGTACTTGAAAAAGGTTTATCTGAGAGGAGCTTAGTTGGCTAAATAACAACTGAAGGAAGGGATGTTGGTGCTGCACGGAGCAACATTATAATCTGATCTGTTGTAGCTCTACTTTCCAGTTCATTTTTTTAATTATTCATTATTAAATTGTTAATCTTAATCTCTGTAGGTGTTTGATTCTTTCATCCCCTTCCTCTCTAACATCATCTCAGTATGTGCTGTAAACCATTACATTGAATTGAATTGAACTGAAATGAATTTATTCACTAGAAGAAAGGAACATATATATCCATGTGCCTCTGCCTCCTTGCCTAAGATATATATAAGGATTTTGTTTTTTGGTCAGTTGCACTTAATCTTTCTTTTACTTTAATTTTTTTTTCTTGTAGTGTGAAATATTGTAAGGTAGTAACTCGGACTTAAATTTTCATCAATTCATTATATAGATCACATGGAACATTTGATAGCCACCAGCTGGATACATAGGCAAACACATGAATTGTGAAAAGGTTTAGAATTTGACCTTACCTATATAAGTATATAAAGTGATTTAGCAAACATTCTTGAGGGAGGTTCAACCAAATCACGTTACTTTGCTATATATGCTTTTTCGGGAGAATCAAACAACTATTCACGTTACTTCTAGGCCTACTTTTGACGAGGCTTGTTTTCAATGGACATCAACAAGCTAAATTTGGACCTCCGATAGTATAAAATTAATCATATATATCATTGGTATAACAATTTTCAAATTAAGTTGTGATCTATCAAGAATGGATACATATTTTTCCTTCTCATCTCAATATCATATTGTTTCGGATCCTTTTTATTTATAGGATGATAATTATAAAGAGATTACAAAGGGTTCGTAAATTTAATGAAGTTTGGCTTCAGTGAAGTACAGGGAAATATTGGTACTATTTCTACAGATAGGGGGTGGGGTGCGCCTTTAACAGTCCAACTTTGTGAGGGCGCCTTTTAAGGCGTACAAATACAACAGACTATACAAGTAAATGAGTATTGTCAGTACTACTTCTATTGTGGTGAGGTGCGCCTTTGATAGTCCAGCTTTGTGGGGGCGCCCTTTGCACCTGAAACTGAAGTCACAGCTTGTGAAGCCATGACCATGGTGATGGTAGCTACAACGTTGCTACAGGGGTTGCAATGATGGTGTAGTTGTTACACTCATGACTGGAGGGTGTTCGCTCTAATATTCATCTTGGCTTTCACCCTTTCCTTCCTCCACGTTTCTCACTGTTGTTCCTTCATATGTTCCTTCTCTGAGTGTTAGAGAATAGAACTAGTGTTTTCTTTGTGTTTTGTGTTTCCTGGAGTTGTTTGAGTTGATTGCCTTCCTTCAGTTGGTTCAGTTGCTTCATATGAGTTTGAAGGGAGTAGGAGGCGTGTGCTCTGCTGCTCGCCTTGAGGGGCCTCCTTCTCCTTAAATACTTTTCTCTTTCACTCGTGTTCTTTCTCCAAGTTGCAGAGAGAAGAACTTGTGTTTCGTGTATGGTGTGTGCTTCTGTTGAGATGATGAACTTGGAAGGAGAAGTACCTCCTATTTATAATGGTGCTTTGGACCAGTGGTCATTGGTTGTTCTCCTTTTGTCCGCTGAGTAATAGCACTTTGCATCATGTGCTCAGGGTATCTTCTCTTTATCAGGAATAACTTTGTCTTCTTTACCATTCTTGGGTTTGGCATCAATGGTTGAAGAAGGAAGGTGTGCAAGGCATGTCATTCTTGTCTCTTACTTGGGAAGGACCAATGAGGTAAGCGAAGATTCCCTCTTGGCTTCCTACACAAGCCGTTGAAGTCTTGGGAAGCTAGGCTGCCTTTGTTTGTACGTGTGCGCTCTGCATATGGCTTTATGCCCTGAGCGCGCCTTCCTTTACTGTTGCCATTTCTCTGACATCTCGTGGCTACAGTAGTGCATTTGAGGTCATGTCCTTTTGGGTATGTTACCTGGGTGTCCCTTCTTCTTGATAGGTGAGCGCCCAGAGGTGGCGCTTTGGCACTAGGGATGTTTGACACATGCCTTGTCTAGAATTTTATTTGTTTGGTAAATTTGGGCCTTGTCATGGAATTGGTCTTGCTAATGGATCACCAATTTTGGGGTATCAACACATATATATTTGGGGTATAACAGAGTCTATTGACACTCTTAGATGCCTATTTACACTTATAAATTTATTTTAACGGATTTATCGACAAAATACTTAATTGATTTTTTTCCCTCTATGATTAGGACAAGGTTTGAGATATAGCATAGGCGAATAATTTCTTTGATTTGAGATTCTTGAAGCCTTTTCCCTGATTGGGTTTTTGATCCATTATTATTTGGGATAAACCGTTGCATTATCACTAGTACAAAATATATTTTTCAGACCGCTTCATTAAGATCGGTTCCATGCGGAGCCGGTCTGAAAGTTGGAATTAGTTTAAACCAGATTGGTTCATTTAAATGACCAGTCTGAAAATATATTAATTGAAAATGGTTCCGATGCGGAACCGGTCTGGAAGTTGGCATTGGTTCATACTAGAGTGATTCATTTTGACAACCAGACTAAAAATAGATAATTAAAAAAAAGGCGTATATTTTGGTGAAACCCTATTCTTCTCTGCTTTATCTTCTCTGGTTTGCCACCGCCCCCGTCCTCATCTCCATGTTCCCCTTCTTATTTATTTGGTTCCACCATCCCCTCTCTTTCGGATTCTCTATCTCCTTGGTCCCTATCACTTTCTCTCTCTCCCTAGCTTTCGCACCGCCACCCAATCGGAGCCTATGCACCCTCGTGCGAACAACACGGGACCGCGGAGAAGACCACCATGCCTTCGCCTCCTTCATGTGTTGTGTGCCCTTGCGGTGGATTCGAACCAAACCGCGAACCTCGCCGTTCTTGACTTGCTCTGTCGCCGCTGTTGGGGAAGTTACATACATGAGATGTCCATGAATATTATGTAAAGAAAAATGTTATCCAATGGCATAAAAATATTAGTTAAGGAAACTAAATAAGGATATTTGTTTAGAAAAATGTCAAGTTTAGCATATCGCATACTAGTTTTAGATTTATAGCTATGTCTTTCTTGTTTTATATTTCTTAATTCACTAGCATTACCCTTATATTAGTGTGATGAGATAAAGAAAAGTGAGAAAAGTTTCCTTGTGAGATTTCTATATATGATATGAATTATTCTCGTATCTAACATGCATAAGAAAGGGGTAGTGAGGCTCAAATGCATGATAACATATTCAATGTAAGCGGTTGAGATTATGTGAGTTGGTATGAAAGGTTAGGATTGCTATTGGGTACCTTTTTGTTTTGTTGCGATGTATTGGTGCAACAAGCTTTATATTTCATCTTCAACCTTCCAACTCAACCCCATCCCCAACCTTTTAGCAATCTCCGCCTGCCATTAAATCGTCGCCGCTTCATCACTGCTGCTTCAAACTTTCAAATGCTTCACCGAGTCGACTCACTAAATGGTTCAGATCTAAACTCAGTAACAAAAATGCTCTTCAAGGTATAGTGAAACCTAAATTGGAGACCATCATATTTCCATCTTCTGCTGTCAGAGAGACGAAGTGGCAAGAGAAGTTGTTGAAAGAGAAAGAGTTGGATGAGAGTTCAAGGACAAAGTCGCGCACTCGCCATCGTGACCAAATAGGACTTCGCTGCGAAAAGCTTGGACCCATGGAGGACGCGGAGAAACTGGTGGTTGCACACCATTGTTGTCGTTTCTTGAGCTTGTCACCGCCGTTCACGACCATCATCGCCTCCAAGAGCCTATGGCTACTGTTCATGACTGTCACCGCCAACGTCACCATCGCGTCTGTCACCTTGGCCACATCGTCTTCATCTCGTCAAGTTGGGTTTTTTTAATTGGACTTTAATTTGTGTAGGCTTCTTAAAGGAGATCTAGTTATGGAATCAAAGGTATATCATCTTCACCGCATATACTTGTAGTTATCTCCTCTCTTGCCCATACTCAGTAACGGTGAAGCAAACGTATACCATTAATCCATTGTCAAGAGACTTGGTTTCTCAAATATTGCCGGAGATGTGCAGATCTGGACGGAGTGGTGTATTGCCGGAGTGATGGCGGCAGTGGGACGATGGCGAGGAGCGGCAACCGTGTGGGATTGAATGGGAACTTATTCAAATTGGAGATGTGGAGGTTGAGGATGAGGGCAAAACCGTATTTTTAATAATGGAACCTTTTTGCAAATAAATAAATAGAGTAACTGTTTTGATAGGCTATATAGGTTAGTGAGTATTGATATTGCCACATGCATTTGCTCAATTTTCCATGCACTTGAGCCATACCCATACAAAAGTGTAAAATGACTTCATTTTCTTCGTCGTGGTAGGAAAAAGGTTATACACCTTTCAATTAACCTTGAAAATGGCAAAAAGTTATTCACGTTCGTCTCTAACACAAATCATTGTTTTAACACCTTTTATTAGAATTCATGTTACTCTTTGAAACAAATGGAACATCACTTTTGTTTCTGACTTTAGAATGTTGTTTCTAAGAACCATATTTTAGGATAACTCCTTTGAAAACTTTTTGCGACCAAAACAAAGGTTCCCAAACACATTTAATAACACACTCAAAATTTAATTTTTAGACTTTGCTTTCCACTTTATCTTTATCCTCAAAACTAGGACGTTTGATTTTAAAAAATTTTCCTTTTTACGACGGGCTATTAATCTTGGTTTCACTAGATATAGATAGTCTAATCTAAACATACTTGATGACCTTGCCACCAATTAAGTTAACCCTTTTTTAATTAAGTTCCTTAACTTGTTGCAACGAAATGAAAGTTTAAATCATTGCCTGGAATGGGTTAAGAAGCTTTGTCATCCCGGGAATCTATGCCAATCTCACTCCTCTTTATTCTTAGAGTTTAGTGCGTGACATATATCACTTGCAGGAATCAGTTCTGATTGGGGGTAGTTTTTAAGCTTTCCTAGTTCATGATTTGAGAGAAAAATTGATTTTGCTTACTTGCAACGTTTTAAGTGTATGTTTGGTTTTGTGGTGAGTTAACCCAGAATCAACTCTAGAATATCAATACTATTAATAATTAATTATTTCTGCTCCAAGATGATTTTAAGATCAGAATTGATTTTCGAACCGAAAACAAACATGCTCTAAGCATTAGTTTTCAAAATTGTGAACAATGATGATGAAGAACTCATCACGAAAAGTCACACAAGTTATTTAAACGGTAATGTTCTTTTGGCATCACTTTGGACTTTTTCACCGTAATCGTATGTTTTTTTTCCCCTATTTTCTTCCTTTATGTCATATTCTTTCTCTCTCATCACTCCCAACAAAATTTATTTAGTTGTAATGTGTAATGTTTCACATTCTCATGAAACTAATGTGTAATATTTTTGGTTGGTTTTGATCTATTTTGAGCACATGAATGTGTATTTATGCTCAAACCCTTCATAAAAGGTAGGATTCATGTATACTTTGATGCTTAAATAGATATCTTATTTTAATAAAATTTGTTTGCTTATAAAAAAAATTTCACTCATAATGTGGATAATGTGGCGAAAATGAAGAGCGAGTGAAAATTTATATTGAAAATAAAAATGTAATCCTTCCATTTTAGAAAAATGGTAAAAAATTGCAAAATGTTAAAAAAATTTTAAAGAGACGTGAATTTAATAGTTTGTCTAATACATCAAGCAATTATTAAACAATTTATTTAATATATTTTATATTGATTAATCAATCACAATTCAAAATTTGCAATTTTTAAGTTTTTTCATTAATTACATTAATTTTAGTTTGTAACAAAAAAATATATCATTATTTTTTTTATTATGCGTTTGAGAGGAGGGATCGAAGTACTTATTTTGAAATCCAATGCAAATTTGTATTAAAAATTTACTTATTTTGAGAATTTACTCGTTTTGGGATCACATAGAAGTATTAGAACTATAGAAGTTTATATTGAAAATTTATTAAGTCATAATCAATAAATAAATAAATATACTCCCTCCGGTCTCATATATAAGCCAAAATAACTAATTTTGCAAGTATTAAGAAAGTTAGTTGAGTGTATTTAATTTTTTTGAGTTCACAAAAGAAATAGACCATTTTAGAAAAGATGTATTGAAAATGAAACAAAAATTAAATGATACAACCACTTTGTTGAGATATTTTAGAAATAATTGTATTGGAAATAGAAAGTTAGTTAAATTTTGCTTATATTTAAGACCATAAATAAGATGTTTTTATTTGCTTATATTCGAGACCGGAGGGAGTATATATATATATATATATATATATATATATATATTCTCATTTATATATTCATAGTTTTTGATATCAATTGATGTTATTTCTTCAAATAAATATGAAATTAACTCAAATTGAGGGAGCGGTGGTTGACGTCATGCCTACTCGCAGACGTGGAAACCTGTCATAGCTTGTCTGTTAATGAACGCAACTGCTGTGGCAGTGGCACCCACTAACTGTTTACCTCACGCTTCAACATAATAAAACCCGAGTGCAATGAAATGATAAATTGAGTTTTTTTTTTTTTTTTCCGCACGAAAGGTATCATCTTGTTAATAGGCAAAGATTTTAATCTTCTTTGAGATGTAAAGATCACCACTTCTAAGTGGGTTTTACCTAAAGCTAGCAAAAAATTATCAAAATACAGGTCTTAGACAACAATTTTATTTGGAGCACGAATTATATTCGTGCTTTTTTAGTACGGCCCGCAAAAGCACGAAATACGATCAGGTTTTTTTCGGGCTAGAAGGACACGCCAACCCGATTTATTTTTTTTATTTTTATTTTTAATTTGCTAAAGTTTTTTGCTGAAACTGGAAAGTAAATGAAAGATCTACTAATTCACTACACTATACAATGCTTATTTACTAATTACCAATAAGTATACATCTTTTCATACATATAACTAATGCTACTACCAATTATTAGATATTATCATACGTGTGTATATATATATATATATATATATATATTTAAATATTTGTCGGGTAGCACACAAAAGCACGAAACACGCATGATGCAGGTTTAAAGATAATTTTTGAAGCACGATTTTAACCCGTGCTTTTAAGGCACGACACAGTCAAAGTCCGAACTCGAACCGGGCAGAAACAAGCTCGGCCGGGTAGCACGAATTACCACCTCTAGTTTTACCTCTACCAACAAAAGACATTTCCATACTCACGCCAGGGATCGATAAACCCCTGACATCATGATGGTTAAGGAACACAGCTATCCAACTGTGTTGGGCCATGTTGGTGGTTAAATTTAGCTTTTTACTAGGCACAAAATGATGAATTTGTATTTGAGAATTTTAAATTTTACTCCCTTCGATTTTTATTATTTCTCATTTTTAAGAGAATTTTTTTGTTTTTTTTTATTTTTTTATAATTTTAAGAATATAATAAATGTTATTTTTCATATTTGCTTATATTCAATAAATATTGGTTTACGTAAATATTGGAAAAAAATTATTGATTATAAAAAAAATTCAGTGGGTAAAAACATAATAATTAATTAATTGAATTACTTTGAAAAATAGTAGATTTATTCCTCAAATGCATATTTTTATTATTTTAACTCATTATTCACGACTCTAAACTCAATCTTTAAAGTTGAAATTAAAAGAATCTTACATTTAATAAGATTTGCTAACTAATTGGTTGGGAAATATAGGGATATATATATACTATTATATAAAACAAACCCTGTTTGTACATAATTTTTTAATTTATCATTATACCCTCCCTAATAATTGTTGCATCAACAAGTAAAGGCAGTTACACATGACAGTTTCGAAAAACAAAAATCAAATGGGAAGGGAGCAATTTTAAATGGGAAAAGAGCAGTTCACACATGATTGGATGGGTTGATTGCTTTACCACAACCAAGCAAAAAGAAAAAAACGATACAAAAACTGTCTTATATTATTGTCTCATTCTCATCTTTAACATAAAAAAACATGACAGAATGAATGTCGATTTACAAATATAATATTTTATGACAAACAACACTTTATAACGAAAACACAACAATAGGAATGCGGATCAACACCCGTGCCTGTCGAGACGCTAGTATATATTAAAGTTATATATTTTATTTAATAGATAATCAATATATTTTCAATTTTTCCAATTTTGATAACAAAATTTTGTCTAAATGATAATGACTCGGTTTATAATCTAGAGGTTGTAAATATAAATCTTGTCATTGCTTGAAAGATTGTTGAGAATCTTGTTGATAACTAACTAGCTCTTACCCGTATAATGCACATATTGTTGATATTAATTTTTTTATATTAAATATTTTAAATTAAAGATTATTATTATTTTCATTATAAAGTAGAAATTATTATTTTAAACAATAACAAAAATGATTATAAAAGAAGGATTATTCAATATACTTTATTATGATAAATAAAAAATTATTATTATTATATTGATTTTCTTTTTTTGTGATGGTATTATGAGAATAATTAATGACAAATCATAATATCCTTATTTCATTGGACATAAATTCATTGGAAGATAATGACAGATCGTTTTTTAATATTATATTTATTTATGTATAGACTAATATTAAATTAATGTATTCCTTATTTAGTTGATCGATAATTAGCATGTTTTATTAATTAGAGTGAAATCAAAATTAAACTTTTTTATTTTTATCCTGTGCAATGCACGGATTATTAATATTTAAATATTTTAAAGTAAAGATTATTATTAAACAACAATAAAAAATGAGTTTGTTGAAAAATTTTGTACTTCCTTATATAAATAAAAAATAACATTTTTTATCTGAGATTTTCCTTATTTATTCAATGGATAAATTAACATTTTTTTACATGATTATTAACTTTATTATGATGAATCAAAAGTAAATCAGAATTAGATCTTCCTTATTTATTTAATAGATAAATTAATATTTTTATATGATTATCAACTTTAGTATGATAATTAAAAACAAATCAGAATTAAATATTTTGATCTTTTTTGTTTAACGGTAATATGAGAAAATTTAAGGATAAATTGGAATATATACTATTTCATAGAACATGAAGACGACATTGAAATTGTTATTTTTGACCATCTTGGTTAACACATTGCATTTTATTATGAATATAATGTTGGCTCTTTTTTTTTATATATTTAATATTGTATTTGTCTATGTATAGATGTGTATTAAATTAATGTATTCCTTATTTAGTTGATCGATGAATTAACACGTTTTATCATGATATTATGATTAATTATTAGAGTGAAATGAAAATTAAACTTTTTATATTTTTTTGTTTGATGGTATTACGAGTAGATTTAAAGATAAATCAAAATATTTTCTATTGCATAAGACATGACAATTTAGCATATTTTAAATATAATTATCACATCTAATATGAAAAATTATATATAATTAAACCAAAATTATACATTCTGATTTTTTTATTGGATAATATTATAAGATATTTCTCATATTTATTTGATGGATAAATTAATATTTTTTACCATTATTATTTTTTTAATATAATTATCACATTTATTATTATTATTATTATTCATATTTAAATATTTTGATCTTTTTCATCATTTATCTTATCTCATGACAAAAACGGAAAAAAATCATAAATAAATAGAAAAACATTGTTTCTTCAAACAGGCAAAAGATTCACCAAAATTACTTCTCACCGGAATACGATCGGGTATTTCTTCCTAATCCTATGAGCCTTAGCCCTTCTCTTCTTTGAAAAGAGAAAAGGATCAATTATTCGCATATTTTTTCAACAAAGAATAATCAAAGTAAGTATGTATAACAACTTACCAAAATTCAAAAAAAAAAAAAAACTTACCAAGGTCATGCTCTTGTTTGAAGCAACTCATTGCTGCCATTCTTCCTGAAATTAGCATTAAGCAAAAGTCAATTAAAAGTATAACAAAATATGCATCATCTAATAAGTATTTCATCAAACACTCAAAAATCAAAATTAAGAGCTCTAAGTAGAGGAATAAACAAAAGGCAATTAAAAGTATAACAAAATATGCATAATCTAATAAGTAATTCATCAAATACTCAAAAATCAAAATTAAGAGCTTTAAGTAGAGGAATGAGGGAAAAAATAAAATAAAAGAGAGAATTCTTAGAATTAGATAGAACTTTAAAAATTGAATGGGAGAGCGCGCCTATTATATATATACACACACAGTGATTTTTTTAATATTTTTTAAATATTTTTGTTGAAGATAATGATTTGTTCAACAAATTGAGGATAATGATTTTACATACAGATAATGATTATATAAATTTAAATAATTAATTTAATTTCAAATTGTAATTTTGGTTAGAGATAATGTTATTTCGTTGTACAGTTTGGTTTGAACTCCTACATTTTTATATAATTATTTTTAGTTGTTGCTAATAATAATCTTTAATTTAAAATATTTAATATAAAAAATTAAAATATCAATAACCTGTGCATTGCACGTTGTAAGAGCTAGTTAGGATATAAAATAAGAAATGATAGGAGAACAAAATTATTAGAATCAGAGAGATCTAAAGGTGAAAAAAAATGTAAAATTGAATGTGAGATCCTGTTATAAATTTTTTAATATTTTTGTTGTGGATAATGATTATTTTTTTTAACAAATCGAGGATAATGATTTCACATACAGATAATGATTAAATAAATTTGTGATTTTTTAATATTATTTTAAATACTTTTGTTGAGGACAATGATTACTTTTTTTTCCAACAAATAATTGAGGATAATAATTTTACATACATATATAAATAAATTTAAATAATTTATTTAATTTTAAATTGTAATTTTATTAGAGATAATGATTATCTACCTACAAACTTTTTGGTGGGAGGAAAGCTTCACGGGACAAACGTGGTGCCTCAAAAATTTCTCTGGCAAACATGATGTCTCGAAAAGGATATTTTATATATAGATAGTAGATTTGTAAATATTTTTTGTAAATTCATAGAGTTTAATTTTAGCCGAGTGAATTCCCAGGACCAACTTAACTTACAATTTTGTATTTCTTAATCGAGACTTAAAATTTAAAATAATGCCTAACCTGATCTCTATTTTATTCGGCACTAAGAAATTTTGGAACGTTAGAGCATCAACATCGCAAACAGAATTGGGTTGCTTAGGATCATAAAATGATTTTCTTATTTTAGGTGTTGTATGGGACTATATATGGGTTGCTTAACCAAACAATATATATCGAATCCACATACATCTTTGGATTATTTATACTTTACGTGAGTTCTAGAGAAAAGTGAATAAAAAACATATACATGTGAGGTAGCTAGATATATTTAAGATCAATTTTGGAGTTGTTGGTATGGACGAAATTATTTCAGTTAAATTACTTTCATATTGTGATAAGATAACTGAAAAAAAAAAGTCAAAATGCATAAACAATTAATTTAATATATCTTTTGACTATTAGTTTTTTTTATATATTTTGAAAATATAAATTATAAATTTCGAATTCTATATAAAATTTGTCATATTTACATCCATTCTCATTTTTTTTAAAAATAATAATAAATAAAAATTGTTCATATCTTCCCTTAAAAAAAAAAACAATTGTTCATATTTCGACCTTAGATGGCGTGAACCCTGGCCTCTCACTTTTGTTGATTGAACAACTTAGTTTTCTCTAATGTGGCCCATGCGAAAGCTAATGAGAAGAGGAACCTGTATCATGTAAATGAGAGCAACCACCGAATCAAAGACTTGTGGGATTGATGCTGACCCATGCATCCAGTTCATTACGCGCAATGCTGATTGAATTGCTGACTTTAATTTCCATTATTATAAAAAAACTTGCTTGCCCACAATAAACAGAGAATTAGCGTTAGCCAGGTGGTGTTATCAGTCTATTTAAATATAATATTGTCTATTATCAAAAAGGAAAAAATCTACTCTAGCCTTTAGTAGTCGTAAAAAATGAAGAATATTTTTACCATGCAACCAAATTTTGGATGGTTGCACAACAATCTTTTAAATGAACCAATGATTGTTTGACACATCAGCTAATGAAGTTCTAAGTTTTTTTTTATAGGAAATGAAGTTCTAAGTTACTGCCATGTCAGCTCAAATTAGCTGATTTGTCAAACAAATATTGGTCAATTAAGAGATTGTTTTACAACCATCCAAAATTTGGTTGCATAGAAGTAATGTCAAAAATGAATTGCTTAATTATGTATATATAAGTTAAAGTTTTGATTTTTTGTTAGAACATTTATTTAAATAACCTACCACACACATACATACACATATGTTTATTTATTTAATAGGACGTACAAATATACAGTAATACAGCTGTGTTAAGTATTGTGAGGGAGAGTTTGACCCTTACGGTGGTTTTATGTATTTCGAGCCGAATAATATTAGATAGATGAAAGATACTTATAATTTAGAGAAACAACACACAGATATATATATATATATATATATATAATATAATAATGTCAAAAAATAACTAATATATAAACCTTTATTTAATATTATAAAAACATGAATTAATCTTTTAACACTGAATAATTTAAATTTTTAGATTTACATGCTTAAAATTTTTTATAAACGGTTTATAAACTCCCCAAGAAAATATATACAACATAAAATAAATCATAGTTAGACAAACATATAGCAAAACAATATTGAATATATTTTTTTAATAAAATTCAATATAGTCGATAAATGATTTTGTTTATTGAGTATAATGTCAATGTTGGATCCTTATTATGTTACGTTGGTGAAAACAAAACTCTGATAATCTGTTCTTAAGAGAGTTAATTTTCGATTTTGGACTGAAGTAAATATTGAATATATTTCAACAAATCCTTACGTAGTGTCCACGTTAATAGGCACCGACAGACTGTGTATCACACAGATCATGTTATCCATTATCATCAGCACAACACTCCTCATTATTGACTAGCCATTATTTTTGCAAATTAAAAAGAAAAAAAATTAGGAATCATAAAAAAGAAAGACATTGGTTCCAAAAGGTTCCGGTGACTCTACCATAGTTAAATATTTATTTCACCAACCATACTTATTGAGAAATTATCAATGTTTTGATTTTTTATTTTATTAATGTCAATGTCTCATTTTCTTCGTGACGGTAATTTTAACTTTAAGTAAAGTAAAGTACTACTTCCTTTACTTCTGGCCTAGCCGTTGCCATGAAAGCCACGTATACCACATCTCCTTGCATATCCATATCAATAATTAAAAATATATATAAATTGTGAAAGCTACTAAAATTGGCTTCATTCAATTAAGGAAAGAAAAAAAATATACAAAACACATAAATGATTTTTAAAGTTCTCATTGGACACACGAAATGGCCAGCCAAACATATAGTTTCAAGTTTTGCATATATCTCTTTCTAATTTATAGAGTACTTTAATAAGAAAATAATAATTATTGTAAACAATACAAGCACTTTGATCTATTACTTATGTATAGAAATTAAAAAAACAAAACATTTGTTAGGTTGGTAAGAAAATGACTCTCTCTACTTCATTACCATGAGTTCAAATGTGAGGATTTCACTAATTTAAAATATATATATATATATATATATATATATATATATATATATATATATATATAAAAAGATCTTCCATTTATAAAGCCGTAAAAGTTATTCTTACATGAACGAATCTCCAAGATTTAGTTCACTTAAACTATTTTATACCAAAAATATATTTTTACTCTCTTTGATTTGAAATATAAAAAAAATATATATATAATTTTTGTGATTTAAATATAAGAAAAACTTATTAATCTTCTTAAATTTTGTTTCATTCCTAATGCTAATTTTCCAAAACATTTTTAAAAAATTGTTATTTTATTTAATTTTTGTTTCATTTTAAATGCTATTTTTCTAAAATACTTCTATTTTTGATAAATTTAAAAAAATTAAATACAATCAACTAATTTTCTCAATATATTTGAAAAATTAACGTTTTTTTCTTTATATTTAAAATCGGAGAAAGTACTCTCAAATAATTAAATTAATATTTAACTATCGGTTTGAAATATTATTTATAAGAAAAATAAATAATAAATAAAAGAGAACATGCTATCCTATTATCAAAGATTTTGTATAAAGTAAAATATAGTGCGCAGTTGTAATGTGATAGAGTAGTGCTACTAACTAGGGGTGTTACTACTACTACTATTACGTGGCGGTGGATTCTTCTTACAGAGTTTCGTGCTTGCCAGCTTTTACTCGACAATGGTGGCAAGGCAACAAACATATATAAGCATGAAATCAACCCAACCCCCGTATAATAATCATATTTAATAACCAAAATCAAAACTTTACAAAAAGGGGTTCATTGCAAATCCATTTTAGATTCTGGGTAACAAAGAATTTTTTGATTCACAGAGATGGTGAAGGATCCAAGGCTGGTGCTGGTTTTGGTCATCACCACCTGCATTCTTTGTTTGCTTCCTATTCCCACCAATGGTGACACAAATCAGGATGATGGTCTGTGTCATTATTCTCTTTGATCTATCTATCTCACTCGCTCTCAACTTTTGCTATTTTTCATCTCTCTCTCTCTCTCACTCTCTTCTTTGTGCTTGGATGTGTTGTTGTTAGTGAAAGAGTACTTGTCAAATGTTTTATTTTATTGCTTTGATTTGATAACATTAGATGGCCAACTTATGTTTTTGTCTTTTGTCTTTGTTTTTTTGGTATGAATGACAAGTTTTCCAGCTGATCTGTTAAGTAGTACTATTTACAATGAGTTTAATTGGCTCTTGCTTTTTTGTTCAGATTGCTAGATTTTTTTCCCTCAGTGGGTTTAATTATTGCTTTGCATTCCAATTATTTCAACAAAGGAAGGATTTTCTTTTTCTGTGTGTGTGTTTGAGACTTTGAGTTATGTGTTCCGTGTTCTTTGTGCCATGTAGTCATTATATCAAATTTAGTCCTTGGGCCATATCTAATTTCTGACTAGTACACTGGAATACTGGATTCTATCTTAGGCTATATATATCAAAATTCTGACTTGTCAATCACCCAAGTGTTGTAGGTTGTAGCTTTCTATTAGAGGTGTGAGAATGATTGCAGGGAATTAATAAGCTTACTTTATTTGTTTTGCGTCTAATGATTCATGTCTTAAGTAATCATGAACATGTCTTTTTTCTTATTTTTGTTATCCATTTCCTCACTTAATTCTTTAAACAGAAACCTGTTTGCTATGAGGCATTGTAAAAATGTTAACTGTTTGCCTGGTGAAGGTCTGATATTAACTTTCTTAGCAATACTCCAAAGATAACTCTTATAAATTTGAACATGTAGTGATTTGAAATCCTTTGCACATTTACTCTAATTTGGTCAGTGGTTAGGTGATATGAATGATTTATTTTTATTTTCCTCAGTAGTCAGCAATGTTATTTTACAATTCATAATATCGTATCCATGCCATTTACACCCTTGAGACTGCAAATGTAACATTTTGAGAATCCTTGTTGAAAGTTGGGTTTGAAATCAATATCATGAATAACCAATTATCAAATCTTCAATGCTATGAACATATTCTGAATAATTGTTCACTTATGCATAGAAGTAATATATTTACAAATGCTTGCATAATAGGTTAAATTATTTTCTGAGTAATCTATATATCATAAAATATGTTAAATGGATGGTTGTACAGACCGGCACTAACATATTAGAATACAAATTTCCATTATACATGTCTGAGGTTTGCCAAATGTCTTTTTCTTAATGTTTTATGCAGTTAATTCTCTAAGGGTTTTGTTTCAAAGTATGAACTCACCATCCCAGTTAAATTGGAATCTAAATAGTAACGATCCTTGCGGACAGTCTTGGAAAGGAATTACTTGCTCAGGCAACAAAGTCACAGAGATGTAGAGTCTCAACCTCCCATTCACTTCATATGATTTAATCATTGTATTGTGCTGATGTCTGAGACGTCTAATTATTTGTCATTTTAAATGTTTTTTTTTTTCTTTTTTACTTCTTACAGTAAGCTACCTGGTCTTCAACTAAGTGGAACACTGGGTTACCAGTTACAATCCTTGACGTCTTTGACCACCCTGTAAGTTAATGGTCTCATTCATCATATATCCAGTTATGCAACGTTGCTATTGTCGTGACCTTGTAAATTTGTGCAGAGACTTGAGTAACAACAATCTTGGTGGAGCCATACCATACCAACTTCCTCCAAATGTGCAGCGCTTGTATGTTTCTATGGTATCTGGTTGTCACTTATATATGTACTTTTTATTCTGATATTATAATTTCTATCATTCTTGTTACTTTGATGCAGAAACCTTGCTAATAATCAATTCAATGGGGCAGTCCCGTATTCTCTTTCTGACATGCCTTCTCTTACGTACCTGTGTGTAATTATCTTATTGACTTCTTGTACATTTCAAACTGTATACCTTGTACACCTCAGTCCAAACAACTGAACTCATCTTTTAAATTAATGTTGATAATGTAGGAATCTTGCGCATAATCAGCTCCAGCAAGCTCTGAATGTCAACTTTCAAAAGCTTACTTCCCTCTCTACATTGTGAGATTTCCTCCTTCCTTTCAAGGATGTAAAATTTAGTCTAGATGGCTATCAACTATCAAGTTTGTTTTAACAATAGAATATTGATTCTTATCATTTTCGGTGTGATTGTTATGCTTTTTGTCATGGATCAATTACTATTTTGTATTTAATAATTTTAAAATATTGCTTCTGATTCAATGTTTAAGACATATTTCAATATCATGTTTCTGGGAAAATGCTCCATATCACATTGGTCATTGCAGTTTGCACTATGTGACTATATTGCATGGCATGTGGTTTTGGAAACTAAAAAAGCATAAATGTTTTTCCCACGTCATAATGGAGGCTGTTTGTCTTGTATTCATTAGAACGTAGATGACAATATCTATTATTGGTTGCAGAGATCTCTCTTTCAATTCTCTGACAGGAGACCTCCCTCAGACTATGAGCTCACTTTCAAGCATATCCACCATGTAAATACCCAAATTTTTTTTTCAGTTAATATCGCCATGCTATTGATTGCATTTTTAGTTTATTTGTTTTCATTTGTGTAGGTATCTTCAAAACAACCAGTTTACGGGCTCCATTAACGCCCTTGCTAATCTGCCTCTTGAGAATCTGTGCGTCTCTTTTGTTTCATATAACAGCTGTGGAATATTCTTTCCTATATTTCAACAGAAAGTACCTTGCAAATTGTATTTATTTTCTTAAATTTATCTCAGGAATGTGGGAAACAATAAGTTTTCTGGCTGGATTCCCGAACAGTTGAAAAGCATAAACAACCTACAGTAAGCATTGCCATTATCAGCAATTTTTTTGTAACTAAGGATCTGCCTTTTCGTTATAAGTTCTATTAAACTTAAAATAGGTCAAATTTAATGGCAGAACGGATGGTAATAATTGGAGCTCAGGACCTGCACCCCCACCTCCTCCTGGCACGCCTCCAGTAGCAAAAAACAACCATAATCGCAAATCTGGTGGACATGGCAGACCTTCAGATGCTGGCAAAAGTGATGGGGGCAAAAAATCTGGTATAGGAGGTGGTGCTATTGCTGGAATTGTGATCTCCATCTTGGTTGTTGGGGCAATAGTAGCATTCTTCCTGGTGAAGAGAAGATCCAAGAAGTCGTCTTCAGACATGGAAAAGCTTGACAATCAGCCCTTGGCTCCTCTTACCTCAAATGAAGTGCATGGTCTGAATCTAGCATTATATTGAAAATCAATTTCATTCTTTTATGATGAGATCACCTTTATTTTAGGCTAGTTGTATTTTCATATCCATAGTATTTTTCTTTTTTTTGTTTCGCCCTTCCTTCTTCTAAAAGAGGCTGAGCCTTGTCACCACGGTAAAGTTGCTGCCTTGTGACCTAGAGGTCACGGGTTTAAATCCACAGTAAAGACTGCGTACATTAACTCTCCCCAGACTCGAGAACCTCATGCACTAGGTTGTCCTTTATTAGTATAAAACCACCTTCTCGGTTGACTGTTTTCTCATATGCTTATTTCTGCATTTGATAAATGAATTTTGTGATTCAATCTGTAAGTTTGGTGGATAATCTGTTCCTTAACTGTAAGACATGCTAGTAGCAATTACTTCAGAACACTTATTCAGGGAGAGATGCCTGCTTTAATGCTTGGCACCATAGCAGACCTATATATTGTGACTAGACATGAGAAAGCCTCAGTAGTACTGTTGTAATTAGTCACACCAAACTTCTCTACTAATTAGAAAAGGACTGGGGTGTTTCACTGCTTTTAGTTTAATATTTACTCATTGAGCTATTATTTTTTTACAATGTTATAATTCAATTTGACATTAATATATTTCATGATGCAGAAATGAATTCTATGCAAACTTCGTCTGTAATTGATATGAAGGCATTTGATCCTCCAGCGGCCCCAATAAATCTTAAACCCCCACCTTTGGATCGTCATAAATCAGCTGATGAGGACGATTTTTCAAATAAGCCCATTGCTGTCAAGAAGACTGTAAAAGCTCCTGCAAATGTGAAATCATATTCAATAGCCGACCTGCAGATTGCTACTGGAAGCTTCAGTGTGGATCAACTTCTTGGTGAGGGCTCTTTTGGACGTGTATACCGTGCTCACTTTGATGATGGAAAGGTATTCCTTACTTGTTTTCACCCCAAGTATACTTCTATGTCTAAATCTGGTGGCAAAGATATAGAGCAATCAAAAATAGTGTCATGCCACTTCGGAATTTACTTAGAAGTGGTTCAAATCTGAGTAATTTTGATACACAAGTAGGTGAATGCTTGTGTTGATTGCACATCTTTAAAGACCTAAGGGTGTAAAAGCATATCTAAAAAAGTCTGAGAAGTTGTGGTGCATGGAGACATTACTTGTGTAGCCAATATCCCCCAATACCATGAACTTTACTATAGTAGACCATGTCTTGAATCTATACATCTGCTTATTTATGGTTTTGATGTTGTTTTTTTTTCCTGAAAACGTTGTAGGTTCTTGCGGTGAAGAAGATAGATTCATCTGTCCTTCCGAATGATTCATCTGATGATTTTTCAGAAATAGTTTCAAATATCTCTCATTTGCACCATCCAAATGTGACAGAGCTTATAGGCTATTGTTCAGAGCATGGACAACACCTGCTAGTCTATGAGTTTCACAAAAATGGATCACTGCATGACTTCCTTCACCTACCTGATGAGTATAGTAAACCATTGATATGGAATACTCGTGTCAAGATTGCATTGGGGACTGCACGTGCTTTAGAGTAAGTTATTTTGTTGGATCAAATAGGACATGCATTTATAAGTAAGTTTTGCATCAACTCATATTATGTTCAACCTCATAAGTAAATCTAGTTTTCCATTAACTTCTTAGCTCCTCCTTCCTGTCTTCTTTTTCTCCTGTCTCTGTTCCTGCTTTATATATTTTGCTCAGCTTTAGCTTACGTGCTGACCTGTGTCTTGGTTGGTTCAAAGTTAATGTTGTTTATATTTTTATTTTGTACGTTGTCTTATCACAAATGCATCTCTGTAACTTCCTGTTTTCCCTGGGATAAAAAATGTCTTCATTAATGTTCTAATTTGAAAAGAAGAAAATAGGAAGAAAAGTTTGGGACTATCGAATTTTTTTGAGTTCAAATTTGTACATGCACAACTCATAAGACAAGACGTGATAAGTAAATAGGAAAGTGCCACTTTGCTAAATACACTAGGGACATTTACTTACAATAGAAGGTTTAAACCGATCTTCAATACAAAGCATTATGGGGTTGGACATCAAACATCGATCTAAATTTCTTCCGAGAATCAATAACGTAACTCTTGCTTTTTTCTAGGTACCTACATGAAGTTTGTTCGCCATCAGTTGTTCACAAGAATATTAAGTCAGCCAATATATTGCTTGATACAGATCTTAATCCTCATCTTTCAGACAGTGGATTGGCCAGCTATATTCCAAATGCCAACCAGGTGATTTTTAGTTTTATGGAACGTTATGCTGTGGATTAATGTGTTTATAATTGGCTGTGATTGTGGTTGGCCGGGGTAGTTTTACTCTGTTTTTGTAGCTACTCGTACTTTTCTATTTATTTTTAGGCACTGCTCATTCTCATTTTTAAATTTCAGAAGTTACTGTTCTTTCTTTGAACCCGGACTTTTCTGTAGATGTTGCCACATATGTAATGATAGTTATGGAAAGAAAGCGGATGGTTGAACATATAATAATTTGTATAAATAACCATTGGCAGCAGTTGACTTGCCTATTGTCAAGAACCAACTTTCCTAAAATCTTAAGATATTACGTGAAGGCTCAAGATTAGTTTTATATCTCTAGTACGCCCCCCTCGGTTAGAGCCCCATTATGCTTGAAGTATAATCAATAGACAATGCACAGACCCACTCTACCTTGTGCTAAACTAATACTATGCATGATCCAGGGTTCCAAATTCGACTCACTAGGAACCATGTAATTATCAATAGGGAATAGAAAATCTGCATGTTGTCTGATGTTTCCGATTAGACGGACATTGTATTTGTTTCAAACTTTAGCAAAAATATTGATAGTGCTCTTAATGAATGCAATTTTTCCTTTTTCCCAGTGATATTTAGCCTCACATATGATATTGTTAGTTGTATTTCTATTCTAACTAGTGTCTCATGTTCAGGTATTGATCAATAATGCTGGATCTGGATATGATGCTCCCGAAGTTGGCTTGTCTGCTCATTATAGTCTTAAGAGCGATGTATACAGCTTTGGAGTTGTCATGTTGGAACTCCTTAGTGGACGGAAAGCTTTTGATAGGTGAATGATTGACACACCTTTGTTGTAACAGTTTTCTGCACTCACATACTTACAAACATAAATCGGCACATGCATGAACATATACTAATTCTCTCTCGCTATCAATGACAACATGTCTATGTCTTCTAATTTCCGAACATGATATAATATTATGTATATTCTAGCTTTTTTTCCCCTTCTGGCTATTAAAACGATTCCCTCTGCAGCTCGAGGCCAAGATTTGAGCAGTCTTTGGTCCGATGGGCAACACCTCAACTTCATGATATTGATGCATTGGCTAAAATGGTTGATCCTGCACTGGAAGGGCTATACCCTATTAAATCTCTTTCTCGATTTGCTGATGTTATTGCTCTTTGTGTTCAGGTAAAGTCAGTCTTGTTACATCCCAAAAAATTTATAGTTTTTTGTGAATAAGGGAGTAAATTATTGTTTTGATGGGTCTATACGAATCGGTTACATAACATGGTTAGGTTGCTCTTCACTCATACCAGCATAAGAAACTCACAAGACTCAACTGGAAAAACGAAAAAAAAAAAAAAAAACTGTAATACTTTATCATCTGCATCAATAGTGACATAATGACTGCTCTGCTCAGGTGGCTTATGGGCAGCCGTGGGCCTGCAATTATCTGCATGTATTGATGCACCATGATGTTATTCTAATTTTATTTTATTTTATTTTTTTGGCAGCCGGAGCCAGAATTCCGACCACCAATGTCAGAAGTGGTGCAAGCACTGGTTCGATTAGTGCAACGAGCTAACATGAGCAAGCGAACAACTTATGGAACTGATCAGGGAGGATCCAACCGAGGGTTTGATGACCCAGAAGACATGTAAATGAGAAGAAAAAAAATTGTGTTGATAAAAATGGCTTAAAAGTTAAAAGGGAAACATTACCTCTTTTTCATAATTTTCTTTTAACCCCTCAAACAGTTACCCTGAGTTAGATTGATTGCACCTTCGGTTATTGATGTTTGACAATTTTTTTATGCATGTTTCTGAGCTAGTTATTCTATTGGTAGTATAAATTTCAATAATGTAACTGCATTCGATGCTGTGAAGTTGTTTTCTACACTGCTGTGCCCATGTAGTTGTTTTTCCTTTGGGGTTTAACCCTGTTTAATACCAAAGAATGTCCCATTACTCTTAAGTTATGGAAATTTCACAAGAGGAAACCACCTCAATATAGTCAGAGCTGATCCAATAGTGGCCACTGGCCAAGGACTAATCCAATGGACAAGGTTCAGCTTGATTTTTGAGCAAGTTAAAATAAGCCTTTGAGTACAAGTTTGGAAAACCCAAATTGAAACAGGGAAAACACACAATTTTAAAGAATTTCAACCTACCAAACATTCTTATAAATCAAGTCATTTATGTTGGAAATAATATCATTTGGTCAACAATAGTTGACGAGACCCAAGTTACTAATGTTACATTGGAAAATACTCCCTCCTGTCCTATTTATAAGACCCTTTTGGGGTTTTGATTTTGGTCCCATTTATAAGACCCCTTTTCAATTTTCAATAGCATTTAATTATTTCTTTCCACAAACATCCCTATAAAGTCAACACTTTTTAGAATTCCAAGAATAATTATAGGGGTAATTTTGAAAAGGTATATCAAATTTTCAAATTTCCAATGTTACTAACAAGTTTTTCCACAATCCTTGGTGGATGTGAAAAACCTCAAAAGGGTCCTATAAATAGGACCGGAGGGAGTAAGAGAGTATGCGGAAGAAATTCAAACCTTATCTAATACTCCCTCCGTTGCATATTATCTGTCACTTTAGCATTTTTAACTTGTTCCAAATTATTTGTCGCTTTAGGAATTCGAGGATGTATTAATTGATTTTTTCCACCTTTAACCTTGCATTTAATGTGTTGAATATGTGAAATGAGTGATAATTAATGTACTTTGAGGGTATTATAGTAAAGTTATTTAATAATTCTCTTGAAAATTGAAATATTAAAGGACTTTCTTAATCTGTGTGAAATTGCTAAAATGACAGTTAAATTGGAACGGAGCGAGTAATTTTCAAAGATCATTTGTTATTTAATTATTAAAAAAAATGCCTAAATCAGTGAGAGCATGCAATCACCATCCAATCCCTTCCCTTCTTCACTCTCCTCTCCTTTACTACCTCACTATCGTTTCATCTCTTCTTCTACCTCTCCCTTAATGGCTCCCCCTCTTTCTGATTCCTCCTTCCCTGTCACATCCAATAACATCAATCCCAATGTTTGTCATCTTTCCTCTGCTACTTACCCAGATTTTTGTTTTTATTTATTTTTTGTTCTTATCTGCGCCAAAGTTGCAAACTTTTGATGTTTCTAAATGTGGGTTTGGTTTCATTTGGTTTCTTCTTTTTCTTATTTGGTTACTGGTGTGAAGCCGTGATCCCCTATTTTTGGGTAGGGGTGAGCAGGACCCGGCCCAACCCGAAGACCCGTCCCAATCCGACGGGATGAGTTCGGGCCAGGTCAAATCCTGACTTATTTGTTTGAAAGGACAAACCCGTGCACAAAGTGAACAGACCCGTCCCAGATAAGGACGGGTTCGGGTTTATAGCCCGGACCCGGCCCGGAATATACAGTATTAATTATTATTATATTTATATTTTTATTAAATATTTTTATTGGCCTTTAGGTTTACAGTGACACACATATACTGTTATACTTTCCTTTCCTTACTCTCTCTGTCTCTCACACTCTCACGGACCCGACGGCGCATAACCCTCCTCCGTCGGCCACCATCTGATCGTCGCAGGCTCGCAGCCGCCAGCTGTTCGTTCGTCGCTCGTGGGTCGTGGGTCGTGGCTGCTGTTCCTTGTCGCACGCCGCTGTTCGCTCGTGGCAGTTCGATTCTTCTCCGTCGTGGCTGTTCGGTCGCCGCTGCACCGTCTTCTCCGTCGGTCTCTCACACTCTCAAGGTAGTTTTTTATTTATTTATTTTTTTTAAATGAGGTACTGATTAGGCCCTAGTAGGCTGTTGCCAGTCCAGTTGTGGAAATACTGCATAATAGAAAGAAATAAGCAATGGTCAGAATCAAAAGATTCTACAGAAATTTAGTTTTAGAAAAGTTAATGACTTAGAGCAGCATGGCCAATAACCCCCAATATTGCAGCATAATCTGCATCTGTAGCAGTTTCGGGAGAAGCCAATACAAGCTTTGAATTGAAGACCTGCAAAAAAGCAAAACGAATTATTACTGTTAAAAGTATTTGGGCATTTCTATTTTTTGTATCTCTTCTTTTATTCTGTGGATTTCTCTTCATAAATTCCAGGTTTTTTTAAGTGAATTGAAATGGGTAATTGCTTGATTCGTTATTATTATTCAGTTCAGTGTTTGTTTAGGTTTATAAAATATAATGTGATTCTATAAATGTGATTTGGAAAAAGGTGATTTTTTTTTTTCCTGAGATGAGGAAAAGTGTGACTTAGAATTAGAAAAAGTTGGAGTTCATGTAACAGAGTCTGATGTCATGTGTGTAGTCCTGTTCAGTATGTATCTTCATCTATTAAATGTACACGATATGTAGTGATAGACACAACATAGTATTTTTTTATGCAGTGATAGACATATTATTTAAACCAAATTTTGTTTGTTAAAAGAATGGTTTAAAGGTTTTACAGTATATATTTAAGTCTGAAGGAGTGGATGGAAAGTGAAAGACAAAGGTACATATTATTTGATCTGCGTTAAATGCTTTAAAATATTCATGATTTTGAATTAAATTTGTTATGTTTCTGATTTACCTCTGTAATGCATCATTTTTCCATAACCGATTATTCTGGATGCTTCTTTGTTCCCTCAATGACATCATTATAATTTTCTACCTTGCCTATTGATAAAAAAATTTCTTACTACTTGAAGGGCCTTCTGTAAATTTCTTATTATTTTTCTTCTGTAAATGCTGATTTAATTTAGAAATTCTGGTAATGCTTCTTTTACCTTGAAGTTTTGTTCTTTCATTTTATTAGTTCTGTGGAAAGTTGTGTTTTGCTTCCTTCAAGATAAAAAAGTGAATTCATTACTGTAGAATTTCTTGATTCCTTATTATCAGTTTGTTTAGTTTTATAAGAAAAATAAAATGTGATTCTGAAAAAATTTACTACTTTATTAAGAAGCTGAAAAGTGCAACTTTTGAAAAACGATGAATTCAATATGATTAGGTTCATAGGAAAAGTGATTATGCAAATGTGAGCAAATGCGATTCTGGAAAAAGTGATTTTTTGAGAAGCTGAAAAGTGTAATTTAGTGTTTCATGCTGCTTCTCTCTGTTTTGTTACATATTCTCCGTTTTATATATTATGTTAGTGTCTATCAATGTAGAGAAAGATGTATTTGTTCTATTCTTAAATAGTACTTTAGAACACTCTAATTTATACTTTTGTTTCTTTCTTATTATCACCTTTTTTTCATGTGGTGTTGTGCATGTGAAGATATTTTAAGAATTTCCGTAAAGTTGGAATGGAATTCTTAGGTTTTAGCAACATTGAACATGGTTTTTGGTGACATGCTCTTTGATATCAGAAAGAGAAAACAAAAAACTGTAATAGTACTTTGATTCTGTATTTTATACTGGGTATCTGACTTAATTGGCTTCTGCCCTTTCACACATAGGAATGCAAAAGTAGACAGACACATGCATATGGTTTGTTCATCAACTGCTTGGTAACTAAGTACCAGAATGGCTAAGTTGTCCGGAATTGAAATTCATCTGCTATTAGTTTACTTCTGATGTTAGAATTTGTAAATGTGATTTATGTCTTGTAAATAGTACAAGTCCCTGGCATAAAATAAAAATTATATTGACGGTGGCTTATGTTAGTGAATGCAATGTTAATAACTTTAATATGGAAGTTTGTGATATGCCTAATGTATTATTTCAGAAATCTGAGTTATGCTCTGTATACTTTTTGTGTTAATTGACAGCTCTGTTGTTGAAAAATATGGTTTTATAAACCAGTTTTTTATGGAAAAAACCGGATTTTTGAAAAATCGGGTTTTATAAACTAGTTTTTTTTATGGAAAAAACCAGACTGTTGAAAAATCCCTTTTTTTTAAAAAACTGGATTTTTTGGAAGAAAAAAAAACCGGTTTTTCGAAAAAATCCGTTTAAAAAACCGGATTTTTGAAAAAAATATTTTAAAAAACCGATTTTTGATCCGGTTTTTCCTAAAACCGATTTTCATTTTAAAAACCGGTTTAAAACCGGTTTGCACGATGAACCGGTTCATAACTGATCCAGATCCAGATTCAAATTTAGAACCAGTTTGGTTATATATCCAAACCAATTATTATGGTTTACTGAATTTTGGACCAGTTTTAACCATAAACTGGTCCATGAACACCCCTATATGTGGCTACTCGGATTTTCTTGATTGTTCTGAGTCTTCATTCTTGCTCTCTGCTGTTCTATGATGTAATGTTGTCACAAGAATCTAGCACCGGGAGTGACACATTTGGAGTTTAATATTTATAGTTTCATTATGCTTTTGTGATTGAACATAAGTAGTATTTGGAGTTTAATACCCGGTACGTACCCGAACCGGTGCAACATAGGTTTAGCCATTTTTAACTGACCAAGAGATGTATGGTTTTCTTTAATAAGACTTTTGTCCAGAACCTGAAATCATTTGTGGTCCATCAGCTACTTGTTTTTCACAAGATTTTTTTCTTCTTCCTCTGAATCTTGCGGAAACTGTGTTCCAACTGCAACTTGACCTCTCATTTCATATATATGGGGTGTATATATATATATATATATGTATGACTATTAGTTTTGTTGAAAACCCCTTACCTTCTGCGTCTGCTTGCGAAGCTGGTTGAAGGAAGGAAGGACAACATGGTAATGGCATGGTTGCAGAGAATGATGACCAAAGGAGGGGGTAATTTCGTCTCAACAGTAACATCATCTCCTCATTCTAGATTCTTCTCCAAATCCTCAAACCCCTATGTTGGTAACCTTTTCCATTCATTCCCGTTGTTACTGCTGCTCAAAATTTTTAATTCAAAATTATTTTATATGCTTATGTAATTAATTGTTTTATGGTTGTTGTTGGTGGTGGTGATGGTGGGTGGGTTTCTGTGAAGGTTGGAATACTGGAGTTTCTAAATGGAATAGGAAAGGGAGTTAAATCTCATGCGGCTAAGCTTGAATCTGAAATCGGTGACTTCAATAACCTACTTGTTACTCGCACCCTCAAACTCAAGAAGCTCGGCATTCCTTGCAAACATGTAATGATTCGATCCCCTTATTACTTGCTTGTCTTGCTTTCTCTGCTTTCCGTTTTCATCTATTACTGTATCACCGTTTATCATTTATAATATGAAATTGTTTATTGATTCTTTACAATATACTAGTGTTTGTCTTTTCTGAAAAACGAGCCTCTAAGAAAATTGTGAAGACTCTTGTAGGGTCATCATGTGTTTGGATTAACTTATTTTCTTTTCAAAATATCTTACGTTGTATTCAAAATAGCTCGCGATGAGATTCTGGGAAAAAAATCTTTTTTTCTTAAAAAGTCAAATCTAAACTTGTTAGTTCTAAGGAAATTGCAATGATGGTTTTAGGGTCATCATGTGGCATACATCAGGAGCTTTTCTAGGATGGCATCTGCTGGGGGTGCTGGACAAAAGGAAGGGTTGAAACTGCTTGTGACTGCTGGTGCTCATGCTCAGAAAGCAGTTGGGATATGGCTCTTTGGCTCAGCCGCATGGGTGTTTAGTATGGTGGTACTTGGGGGTATTACCAGACTCACACGATCTGGTCTTTCAATGACTGATTGGAAATTCACGGGTAATCTCCCTCCTTTGTCTGACAAGGAATGGTTGCACGAGTTTGAGAAGTATCAGCAGTCACCTGAATATAAGCGGTAACTCCAAACACTTCTATTACTCTTGTAAATGTCAATGCAGGAGCTGTAGCATTTATCGCAGTGAACATATTCTTCTACACAAGTCTTTTAGGAAGTATTCTACAGCTTTAAATTTATCACGAACTCTGTAGGATGTATTTTACTGCTTTTTTACCTGGTCCCCTTGGCACATTTTTACGCAATCATTATAACATCTTCTCTTTGACATTTTACACTGAAATTATGGCTGACTAATTGATGAAGGACCCAACCAAATGATAAAAATTAGATGATTAAAGTTAAGGTGCAAAATTTTAAACAATCGTGCTCAATCTTTATCACATTTCAGGGTATAAGGATGATAACTAATATGATACCGATGTAGAATGATTTACTTAATGAACTAACGTTGCCATATAAGCTAGTTTTATATCTCATGTTCTAATGCTATTCTGGTATTTATAGCGCATTCATTACTTTAAAAGTAAAAGGATTGATCTTGTTGAACTGTGTTGACACGTGATTTCAAAGAGCTGTAATATTTGTGAATGCTATGATGATGGTTTGTTTCACACTTGGTGCAGTGTTAACAAAGGGATGAAAATTGAAGATTTCAAGTTCATATATTGGATGGAATATGCACATCGTATGTGGGGAAGGGCACTGGGAGTTATGTTTGCTTTGCCTTATTCATATTTTCTCCATAAGGGGTACATTACCTTGAGATTGGGACTGAGGCTCTCTGCTCTATTTGCCCTGGGTGCTGGGCAGGGTTTCATTGGCTGGTGGATGGTTAAAAGTGGTTTAGAGGTTAGAACATGGATAAAATAAGTTAATCTTTTTTATTAAGTCGAATTGACCAGCCCCACCAGTTTCTAATAGTATTTTCCTTCCTTAGGAACCACCGTCTGAATATTCTCAGCCAAGGGTAAGCCCTTATCGTCTTGCAGCTCATCTTACATCAGCATTTGCTATTTACAGCGGCCTCCTCTGGACTGCCCTTTCCGTTGTTATGCCCGAACCACCTTCTGAATCACTAACATGGGTTCGTGGTGCAACTAAAGTGAAGAGACTTGCGTTACCTGTCGGCCTGCTTGTTGGTCTCACCGCTATCTCTGGTGCATTTGTTGCTGGAAATGATGCAGTATGTTACATTGTTACCTTGTTCAATAGTTTCATGCCTTTCATATTTTGTACTGATTATATTTGAGCCTTTGATGTGGATTAAATATAATCATTTTGCTTAATGGTTGTTTACCAGGGGCATGCATTTAATACTTTTCCAAAGATGGGTGATGCATGGATACCAGATGACATTTTTGAAATGAAGCCTCTGATTCGAAATTTCTTTGAGAATACATCGACTGTTCAGGTAATTATCTATGCTTATTACTCTGAAACATTAAAATCATAGTCTACACCTTTGTTTTCTTTACTTTATTTTGTGTATGGCTGGCTCTTTATTTGCTTTTCAAGAGTTGGAGTTTAAATTGAATGAAGTTCAGAATCAGAAATACTTTTGGAAGCATCCATTTCTTGAGTGCGTAGCAGTAAATATATTATTTATCCTTATTAGTGTGTTTTGGTAGCAGAATATTAATTTCAAACATCATCAATGGTATTCTTTTTCTTATTTCTTCAAAGAAATTATGCCTTGAGGGATGAATAGGTGATTTTTTTTTTAATTTGTTGGGTTTTGTTTGACACTTGGATGTCTGGACTAGATTACTGTGGAGTACTACCCAATATAGCCACTGCTCCTGAGTAGCACATTGCCTATTCATGGAAACTTAACAACATTGGACATATAATATGTGATTTTCTTTTAACAGCTTGATCACCGTATTCTTGCGACTGCGACTCTGGTTTCAGTATGTGCTTTATGGTGGTCAACAAGAAAGCTAGAGATTCACCCCGCTGTACGATCTGTGATTGGAAGCGCACTTGGCATAACAGCTCTTCAGGTCATTATTTTAAGTTCCAGATCTATATCGTTTACAATATTTATCAATTTTTTGTTCTTGGGTTCTTGCTAGTTGCTTCACTAATCCCTATTGATACATTGCCTCTTTTGTCTTGAGCTGAATACCCAAATATGTTGCTCCTTCAAAGCTTTGTTGTTTGTTTATGTCAGCAGTCTAGTATATGGTTTTCTAGTTGCAGTTGTCATTAGTTATATTTTGTACTCCCTCCGGTCTCATTTTTAAGCAAAAAAAAAAACTAATTTCACACTTATTAAGGAAGTTAGTTTAGTGCATTTAATTTTCTCAAATTAATAAAAAAAATAAACTAATAAACTAATTTAGTAAACTTACATTGGGAATGATAAAAATTAAATGAGTCAACTACTTTGTAGGAATATTTTAGGAATGATTCTATTGAGAATAGAGAGTTAGTTAATTTTTGCTTATATTAGTGGTGTGTCATTTTTTGCTTATAATTGAGACCGGAGGGAGTAATTAATTTTGTATGGTTACAGGTCACCTTAGGAGTTTCAACCCTTCTTTCATATGTACCTGTTTCACTGGGCACTGCACATCAGGCTGGAGCATTAACACTTATGACGTTTATGTTACTGCTTAATCACACGGTTCGAAAGCCATCCTTGTCCCTTCTCAAAACCCTGCCTCAAGTTGTCAAAGCAAACTAATTGTTTCTTCATTCCCGGCATTACATTGCAACAAGGATTAGCCATTTTAATTTTTGAGTTGACCAGAGTTATGAATTTTATTTTTTCCATGCTAAGTTTGACATTTGAGTTCCTTGTTCAATTTTCCATTGTTGGAATTTTTTTTTATTTTGTTTATACATTTGTAACCTGAAAATTCATGATGACACATATGTATCCTGAAAAATTAGATAGAGAATAATTATTTAAACTGATATTTATTAAAGTGAAATCCATAGACTTACTTCCATCTTTGGCAATGGCCTTTCAAATATTATTGTTCCAAAGCTTACTGTTACAAATATCATTGCTATAAAAATCTTGGTCAGTGATCATCTGTACCATTTGTTTCTCAATATGAAGTTACTTAATGTTACTTAATGTCAAACACTGTTGCTGTCAATTCTATTTGTATGTGATGCTAATTGAAAGAGTAGTTGTAATGTTGTAGATAATAACCATAGAATCAATCCACTTTTTCTGAAACAAATCAATTAGTGACGTGTCAGTGAACCCTTGAATGGTATTCATAAGTGTAGACACAAAGGGTTGCCACCTGGAATTTAAAATGGACACCTTACACAACTCAAGAGCATTGTGTTGCCATGTCTCCCAAGTTGTAAAGCGTGACTTTGACTGAGACAAAGAAGCAAACTAGCATACACATACATACAGTCACAAAACCAATGGGGGAACTGTATCAGACAAGCCAGGTTTCCAACATGACATTGCTCTATGCATCACTGGTTGCAATAGCCATAGGAGACCCCTTTTGGGGTTGATGTTGTTCAGTTTTTTAGCATCTTCAATTCTTCTTCTTGTGTGTTCTCCTCTTTCGCTTCTCCTCAGTCCCTTGCTTATAGGTGTTGCCTTTGTGTTTGTGACAACACTGGCTTGCTTTGCTGTTGCTGCTGCTATGGGACTCATTGGAAATTTTACAAGAGGAAACACCTCAATATAGTCAGCTGATCCAATAGTGGCCACTGGCCAAGGACTAATCCAATGAACAAGGTTCAGCTTGATTTTTGAGCAAGTTAAAATGAGCCTTTGAGTACAAGTTTGGAAAACCCTAATTGAAACATGGAAGACACACAATTTTAAAGAATTTCAACCTACCAAACATTCTTATAAATCAAGTCATTTATGTTGAAAATCATCATTTGGTCAACAATAGTTGAGGAGACCAAGTTACTAATGTTACATTGGAAAATAAGAGAGTATGCGGAAGAAGAAAGAATTCATAAACAGAAATTTAAGGTTAAAGAAGAAATTCAAACCTTATCTAATAATTTTCAAAGATCATTTGTCATTTAAATATTAAAAAAATGCCTAAATCAGTTGATCTTTAAAATAAGAGAGCATCGCAATCACCATCCCTTCCCTTCCTCACTCTCCTCTCCTTTACTACCTCACTATCGTTTCATCTCTTCTTCTACCTCTCCCTTAATGGCTCCCCCTCCTTCTGATTCCTCCTTCCCTGTCACAGCCAATAACATCAATCCCAATGTTTGTCATCTTTCCTCTGCTACTTACCCAGATTTTTGTTTTTATTTATTTTTTGTTCTTGTCTGCGCCAAAGTTGCAAACTTTTGATGTTTCTAAATATGGGTTTGGTTTCATTTGGTTTCTTCTTTTTCTTATTTGGTTATTGGTGTGATGTGCTATTTTTGGGTTAAAGTGAGTTTAATTTGTCTCATTGCTTGAACGTGCATTTGTGAAGATAATGTTTATTACTCTCTCGGTTCCTTATTATAGGACATCATTTTGATAGATTTTTTATCTTTTTTATAAATCTTTTTGAAATGTATTAAAAAGTTTATTCCAAATACCTCTCTCATACTTATATTGGGGGTGATAGTATAATAATTACAATAGAGAGATAAATAAATAGAGTTGTAAAGTTTTAAATAGGAGTAACTTTGGAATGACAACATATTTTTTTTATAAATTTGAGAATAATAATTATTTTTCTTATTATGTAAGAGTGACTTATATTAAGGGACATGTGAGTATTGGTCAAAGGATCAACTTTTGATCAAATCACCCTTGGTTTTGGTTTACAATGATTGCTCAATTTTATTGTTGTTGATATGTGATTGAGGTTTTTAGGTTTGAGTTTGTTTTATTTTATTCTCTACTTATGTTTAAATCAAATTCAATATTTGTATATGTTAAACTCTTTATCATCCAAGATAAAGATTTTTTTCTAAAACAACATCCTAAGACATGAATTATTGAAATTTCATCAATCGATCATTAATTATTTAAGTGCAATGTTTTATTTATTTGTAAATTAGTGTAAGTAATATACCGTAGTAGTTTCAATGTGAGCACCTTGAAAAGCTCTTAAGATACTCATTCATATCCATAATAAACTCTTGGCAACAAGGGCGATGAGGGAGAGGAGATTGAGCGAGTCCAAGATCAAGTGACTGTTTTGAGGAATGAAAATGAAGCATTACGAAAGAGTCTGCAAAAGGCACAACAACATTCTGATCGCATGAAACATGAGGTGTTGACTTTAGTATGCGGTGCATACTCCCTCCATCCCTTGGTAACATTTTGCTAGAATTTGTGTCCTTTTTTATAAGTCGTTTTAAAGTATCTAGATAATATTAAAGAGTTTATTTCAAATACATTCTTTATAATTGTTTGTTTAGACGTGAGACTTGTTATTGCCGGTTATCAATTTTTTCTTTTACCAAGTTTGCCATACTTCTGCATATGTATAATGTTGCACACTTTTTTCATTGTTTTGCAGGTGTAATATGATAATGAGTCTGATTAATAAGGGCATTTGTTAAGATTATTGGATTAGAAAAAAAAAATCATGAGTTCATTTTTTTTGTGAAGATAAAAAATCACATTTTCAACACTTTTATATTACTCCCTCCGACTCGAATTATAAGCAAAATCAACTAATTTTACGCTTATTAAGGAGGTTAGTTGATTATATTTAATTTTCTCAAATTTATAAAAGAATAGAGGTATTTTAGGAAAGTTGCATTGAAAATGAAACAAAAATTAAATAACAATTTTCTAGGGATGTTTTTGGAAAGTGACATTGGGAATGAAATAAAATTTAAGAAATTTGGTTAGTTTTGCTTAGATATGTTTTTTGTTGCTTATATTTCAAGCCGGAGGGAGTATGTTGTATTTGATTCTTTAACTAGTGTCTTTAAGACATTCGTTAGCATTTGCTTATTTTTTGGTTAGCATTTGCTTATGATAATATATGTAATATTTACTCAATTAGTTAATTTAATAAATTTTCTTAAATTTTAAAAAAATATTTTAGACAACAAATTACTCAATTCGTTATTCAAACTAAGATTGCTGGTATTCTCAAATGCAAATAACATACATTTTTAAATAATCATAATTTTTGGAAATTAAAAAAAATAAAATTATTATTGATTGGTAAGAATTGTAAATAAACATTTTGGTGTGTCAATGGATCCATCATTCCACTCTAATTTTATTTTATAAGAAAAAATTTAGATGAATCGGATTCCATGGTTCATTAGATTCAAGTTGTCATGTCATTGGCAAAATTTGAATTTATAGACTTTTTGAATCAAGTATAGTTTAACTCGTAGCTCGTGAACTGAATTGATTGATTAAACACACTTATCGGGGGGTGTGTGTGTAGTGCAATGAGTAAGAAAACATTTGAAACATAAGTAACATAATGAAACATAAGAAATTAAAGTCATAAATCATAAATAGTCATAAAGAAAAAAAGATTTAAGTGTGTATGTGTATATATATATATATATATGTATATATATATATAGTAAAATGTTGAAAAAAAAAAAGAATTATATATATATATATAAAAAGAGAATAAATATAGTCATAAAGATAAAATACTAAACATTACGATAATAACATACCATTTGTATCAGAGAAATTTATGTAATGTATTTTTATGAATAAATTATTATTATTTGAGTGGATAAACTGAACTATTTCAAACTTGAGAACCGAGCCAAATTTTTTAATGAACAGAACCGAATCGAGCTAAATCAAATTTAATTCAGTTAGAGTCATTTCCGGTCCTACTTATTAAATAAGAGGCAAGTTATTACCAACTTGCTCAAGCTTTGTGTATTTTTTAATTCATACTATTTTTATTCCTAACTATAAACATTTTAGATGGCTTTACATGTGACCTAAGAAAGTTAGTTAAAATGAGTAATAGTATTATATTTGTTAATAGTTAAAGATATATTTTCATATTTTTTCTTAATTATTATCCGTCTTATAAGGATGGTAAAAAATGACATTTTTTCCCAAACTTAAATTAAAGTAATTATGAAAAGCATAGAAATTGCAACTTCGTGTTGTGATTGATGGATACAAATTATATTAAATTAATTGGTTGATAATTGATTGATGTGTTAAACAAATCATTGAATGCATATTTCCTTAATTTTTTGACTTTTATAATTTTTTACCATCGATATGGACGAATAACAATTTTATGAGATTGTTGAACGAAGAGCTAAACTATTACATTAAATGTTTTTATTGGCTAAAAGAACTGGTGGGTAGTTTTGAAAAAAAAAATTAATTTAATGCTAGTGATAAATTGAATAAATAATTAAAATAACTAAAATAAAGTACAACACTAATGCTTATATTCATTCCAATTCTATTTAAAAGTCGCATTTTAAAATGATTTTCGAGTCATATTTATAATTTATAAATCACTCACTTAGTAATTTTTAGGAGATATTAAATATTTTTTTTCTCTTATTTGTCATTTGTTCATTAATGTGAAACAATATATTTGTGAATTTTTCAATACAATTTAAGAGAGTAAGACCCTTTTGGAAGATTTCATGTCCTAGTAAGAAAGTTGATTAATTTATTTAATTGTATTGGAAATGTGAATATTTGATAAGTATTTTCAAAAGGTTGTTGACATATAACCAAAAGAGAATTGAAGCTAACAGAGCAGAGTATATGATCTAGAAAAAAATCATATGAATGCAATAAGTTGTTGACATATAACCAAAAGAGAATTGAAGCCAACATTTTGTTTTACATATCCTAATTATAAAAAGGATCAGCACAAGACCAAGATTCCCACACAACCATGGCCAGAGGAAACAATTTTATCCAGTTTCTCATACTTTTGAAGTTTGCATCAACAACATTAAAGTACTGCAACAAGAACACCAAGCCCCTATGAAGAGGCACAACTCCTTAAGATATTCCCATATTCCTCAATGAAACATCCCTTGGTGACGTGCTAATATGGAATCTAGAAAAGTAAACAAAATAATAACACTCAGTTGTAGACCATATACTTGGGCGTTGCGCTAAACTTTTGGTATCCTTTAATGACTTTGTTTACTGCATCGAGGAAGTCTTTCTCAGTCACAGTCTTCCTTCGGGCACGAATAGCATACATACCAGCTTCAGTGCACACACTCCTTATATCAGCTCCTAGACAGAATAAACAAAATACTGGTCAGAAAACCAATGTCTAGAAGTACCCGAGCATTAAGCATTTAAGCACGATGTTTAACAGCGGGGCTTTGTGACATGAGATAAAACTCAAGCAAAAGAGGTATGGCCAGAAATTATACTAGCCAGAATACTGAAATCCTTAAACGTATAAGCTAAGTTAAAAAGTGCCAAGTTTTTAAAGTGTTCTTACCAGTGGAATTCGGGCAAAGCCGAGCCAGAAGTTCAAATCGAATATCCCTCTCACAGTTCATTGTCCTTGTGTGTATCTTGAATATCTGGGTTCTACTCTCTAAATCAGGAAGGCCAAATTCAACTTTACGATCCAACCGTCCAGGCCGTAGCAGTGCTGGATCAAGAGTGTCAGGCCTAAAAATTGCGGACACAAGAAATCATAAATGATAAGCCCAATTATATATTTTTTTTAAGAAAGCATTCTTAGAGTGACCACAAAACAATTGCGTAGTTGCAAAGCAGCCTTGATTTGTAAATTGTTTCTTAATTATGACTTTATTAGAAAAAATGGAGTTGAAAAATAGCATTTAAAGTGCATCACAATTATGGTAGCTAGTGACAACAAAACAATGTATACTCAGTGACGCTCTCTTATTATCATCTCGAGTAAAACTGAGGGATGAGGCTCCTCTAAAGTGAACTTGTCTCTAAAGTACCCAAGTAAAGCTGTATCCACCTTTAATTTAATGAAGTACATCATGGGTTTAACCCACGCAATAATCCAAGGGTGGATAGAATTTAACTTGCTCACTTCAGGGACAAGCTTGCTTCAAAGGAACTTTTCCAAAATGGAGAAAAAAGTAAAATCATATACTGGCCAAATCAACCAACCTGTTGGTAGCCATCAGAACTTTGATGTTTCCACGAGCATCAAACCCATCAAGCTGATTCACAATTTCAAGCATTGTGCGCTGAACCTCGTTGTCGCCACCAACACCGTCATCAAATCGTGCACCTCCAATAGCATCAACTTCATCAAAAAACACAATGCAGGCCTTCTTTGAACGAGCCATCTACAAGAGGTAATTTTAGTCAAATGATACATTGTCATGGAAACAATGATCAAAGGATAAAAGACAAGTCTTAGGACTTTACCTGAAATAGTTCACGAACCATCCGAGCCCCCTCACCAACATATTTCTGAACTAGCTCACTTCCTATAACCCTTATAAAACAAGCATCAGTCCTATTAGCCACAGCCCTGGCCAAAAGTGTCTTGCCAGTTCCTGGTGGACCATAACAAAGAACACCCTTTGGAGGATCAATACCAAGCTTGACAAACTTCTCCGGATGAAGCATGGGAAGTTCAACAACCTTGCATAGAAAATAAAAAATTAGTGCCACGTGACTTATTTCCTTTGTTATAATGTAAAATATGGGTAAATTTCAATGACTTACTTCTCGCATCTTTTCAATCTGTTCCTTACAACCACCGACATCATTATATGTCACATCCGGCTTCTCCTCAACTGTCATCATGGTAACACTTGGGTCAATTTTTGGAGGCAAGGGGATCTGAATTTGATATTTGTTTCTATCAACCCTGAAATGAGAAAACAAAGGTCAAAACAAACAAGCCGATAGCATTGCAATAAAGTTCCTCTTCTTTATATGCATAATATATCAGTATCAAAGTTACAGAACGGAAACATACCCAACACGCATTCCTTCCTCAATATCAGTGGGGGAAACTTTGTCACCTAGCCCGACAACAAACTGTTATCAACAAGGCAAAAGGTATATTAGAACAAACTTCAAAAAGAAAAGGAAATCAACTATTTTGCCAACTCATTGGCATTTTATAAGGCATATAAAATAATTGGTCATCAAGTGATATCTTCATCAATAAGAGTTAACTATCTGATAGATAACAGGAAAGTGGTACAGTTATTGAAAATATAGGTACCTTTGCAATCTGCTTCACATTGATAACATATTTGGCATCTTCGGAGTTTGGATTTATAATCTTTGTGCACCTTGCTACCTGCTCAATAAACCAGACATAATTAGCAATTCCAACAAATATTCAAAACATTTTCAACAAAATATAACAAACCAACAAAAAAAGACAACCTGAAGAGGCTGCTCCTCCTGCATCATTTGCTTGTCAGAAACAAGATCCCACTGACTTGGAGCAGCTAAGCCAGTGTCAGACTCCTTTATACCTAATATAACAAGAAGGCAAACATCTAAGGACATACGCAAGTGATAACAGCATAAAGTCCACACAATTAAGATAAATGCATGGAAAACGCTCAAACATCTATACAGTATCTAATATCTATTATTAATTACTTCAATTAGAGATTCCCTCCTTTTTCACTGGTTAGTGACTGCTATGGGCATTAGTAAATTATAAGGTAAAAAAACCCAATTATTTATCACAATCAAAAAGGAAAAAGAAATAAAAGGCCACAACTACTCCAGTTCAAAAAAAAAAGTAGGCCTAAGTTTCATTTTAAACAATTAAAATGATCTAAAATGCTAAATCTATAGCACATACCACACAAGTCATTCACTTTCTTTGCCATATCTTTAATTTCCTTCTCCACCTTTTTTATGCTTGTGGAATAAGGTCCCAAACCCTGCATAAACCAACATATATTATAACTAATGAGAAAACCACTAACCATAGAAAACCACCTTCCTTCCAACAACTATAAGGAGAGGCCAAGAAGGGGAAGTTAAGAATCAATATACAAACAAAACATCTCTGAACCGTAAATATAGTGCTTTCCACTACACATCATCACTACTCACTAATTCATACATAGCTAGACCCTAGACTCATCAGTAGCACCTCAGTAGCTCCATAACATTTATTCACTAAATCCTTTATCAAGCGTGATATATTTACATAACTAAGCAAGCAGTGTCTCTATAATAGCATCAAAAACTCTGCGCATCCACATAATGAACATAATGATTCATGAACAATTACCATAGTAGTATAATTCACAATAACCAGAAATTACACTATACACCAATCAGACAAACCCCAAACCCAGCAAGGCCACGACCTCAATGGTTGAAATCCAAAAACCCTATAAAATCCAGGATCAACAGGAAGATCATTCCTTTCATTTTTCTAAGCAAGCTTCAACTTTCTAGTGTTCCACAATCAATTTTTTTTTAAAGTTTAAAGTTATAGACTTTAACAAACCCCACGATCTAGAATAATCAGAATTAAGTAAAAATATATTAAAATAGCAAAATTTCCGTAAAAAAGCAAGTCCAGTTAAAATCAATAAATAGCAGCAGAGTTGAAAACAAACTAGAATAGGATTCAATTGGAATAGCATAGAATACGGAAGAACAAGTAGAATCTAATTAAAAAAAAAAAAAGGAGTACGAGTACTAAGATCTGTAAAGCCTAAATTAAAAAGGGGGAAAATAGTGAAATTAGGGTTTCGGAGAGAGAGAAGATTACATAGGTTTTGAGGAGGGCAATGTCATCTTCGTCGAGGGGTGGAGGGTTCTTCTCGTCCTTGAGCTCGTCTTCGTGTTCGATTGCCATTGATGATTTATTTTTCTTCTGAGATTGTGATTTGATTTTGTGCGTAAAGTTGAAAAATTTCTTGAGAGAGAAGCGAAAACCCAAATGAATTGGAGTTGTGGCGAGGTGGTTCAGCTGGGCTTTTGTATCTATTTATTTATTCACGAATGTAATTGTGTAAATTTTACGGTACTATTTATTTATTTATTTTACTAAAATGTTAACCAAAATATTATAGGTTTAATTGCACTTTTGCTCTCCCAATCTTTTTAATTTGGCGACTTTAGTCCCCTACCTTTTTAATTTGGTGAAATTAGTTCTTTAATTGTTAATTTGTGGCAATTTCAGTCTCTTTGTATTTAACAGAAGAACACATGTCAGCACCTGAGCAATTTTGTTAGACACAGAATTATTGAAATAGTGATAAATTGACAATTGAATGACTAAATTCGTCAAATTAAAAATAAGGGATCTAAATTCGTCAAATTAACAAAATTGGGGATCAAAAGTACAATTAAGTCAATATTTTATTAAAATACTTTATTTATTCACGAATGTTTACTTTGATTTTTTTTAATCTTTTTATTTATTTATTTTGATCTTTTATTTTTAAAAAAAAATTAATTTGATCCATATGTCATCACAATGTTAATGCATATGGAATATTTTTCCTTCTCCTTTATTCATTTTTTAGATTTGTCATTATTGCAACAATGTGTGGAGCTTTTCGAGTGACGAAAACCTAAGGAGCACCAAAAATCGTCAAATTTGTTTTTCCTTTTCTCCAGTTCACACTGCTTTATGGCACCCAAAACTCAAACATTTCCTCATTAATTTATTTAAATATACATCATTTTCTTTTTTATTTGTGCAGACGAAATTTATTCAGTTGCACAACATTACAAATTCACTTTGCACTGCCAGAAATTCCTTTATTTTCGCTGCTCGGAAAGCTTTATTGATTGCAACAATGGTGGGGTGGATCTGAAAAATGAAGAAAGAATCTTTCAAGAAATTTTATCTAAACCAACGAAATTTTTGGAGGGATCCCTCCCATTTTTCTCCCCTCTCTCGTTTTCTTTGCTTCGCTGAACAAGAGAAAACTTCATTTTTCTCCTTGTTTTCTCCTCCCCAAAATCTCTAGAAACAAACAGACCACAAGCTGAAATAATGTTTTCACTCTATTAGTCTACTATTCACATTTTCTTCAAATTCCTGAGATCAAATGACAAAGCAATGAAGAGGTTGGCCTAAAATTTTACTATTTTTGAGTAAAGTTGCGTTATCGGTTGTCCCTAGTCATTAGCCAGTAATGCAAGCAAACTTAATTAAAAGGAACAAAGGGCAACAAAGTGAAATTCATGGCACCAAACAAGCTTTCTTTTACTGATATAAAAAAAAAAAAAAAAACCAGAAAAACCAAACACAACTAGTTAAATCTCTGAAGCCAGAACTATAAAATTGCACCATCATAACATAAATGTAATGAAATGGTGGTGAGAAGCTACTTTCTTATTAGTACGGAGAATTGAACACAACCATGCATATACACGTGATTTAGGAAACAGTGAAGGAAGCGTTTTGTAAATCCAAAATCCAAATGGATAAAAACCCCGGAACCGAAGAAAATGAAGGCATCATGTAAAAAAGATTTATTAGGCAACAAGTAGTCAATACTGCAGGCATGCTTGAAGACTATGGAATAATCTGCCAGGTACTGCTCCGGCTCAGCGCCATTTCCAAGATCGAGACGAGTGAGCAAATCATCAGTGATGTGCATATAAAAGAATGTTAAGTAAAGTTCATGCCACTCCCCTTTTTGCACAATACAGATTCTCCTCACCTTCTTTGCACCCCCTCTCCTTGCCCTTCTCCTTCTACTTAAAAACACTTGTAGTTTCCAACTTCCTAGTCTTTGCACAACCTTTTTTTGACCTTTTCTTTTCACACCCCCCATTTTTCTCCCCACCCCCCATTTTTCTCCAACCTTCCTAGTCATGTGAGGCGGAAGTGTAAATTTATTGGTTTTTCCACCTCTCAAGAGGCGGAAAGGGTGAAAAAAAGCACTTCCGCCTCATGTGAGGCGAAAAAAATGGGGGGTGGGGAGAAAAATGGGGGGTGTGAAAAGAAAAGGTCTTTTTTTAAACCAAGAATATCTCCTACTCATGGGAGTCTCGAAACAGGTCATTGACTCGAGTCAAGATACAACAGTCAGGGTGATATTCAAAAAGCAAATATATATTCAGAAGTAAAATTTACTACTTATGAATGAATAATATCTCTCTGAACATGAAATTTCAGCAAATTTGAAGTAATACAAGTGAATCAAACAAAAAAAATGTCAATGCAGTAAAGTTGCATTACAAAACTGATACCTAAAAAATAGACTTTTCATATTTAATAACATCTTTGGTGTTCAAATCATAGATCTTGCAAATTTTTAAGATGGCATGGTGGCTAAGGCCGTGCCCATCATCCTGACCAACGATATGCTCAAGTTCTTCAGATGGCCGCAACACCTGATATGATACATGATTAAAACAAACATTAGTAAGTAGAAAATGAATGCTTGCACATAAAATAGTACTATTATAGTAACTACGTGTACTTGGTAAAATATTTCAGGGAGTAGGAGTTTTTGCATGCGTGAGTGTGTTTGAGAGTGGATTGACATAGCTAATAAGCTTGCAGCTCAAATAAATATTTCAGCTAAGCCAAATATCCCTATCCACTATCCAGAATTCCAGATGGTTACATATCCAATGTACCAATAAACTAAATTGACATAGGTAGGTTTCAAATCACACAATTTTTATATTCATCTCCAGCAAAATACAAGAATATTGTAAATTAACTCAATGAATAAATATACCAAAAGCTGAAACAAAAATATTTAGTTTTTAGCTTATGCACGAAACAATTTAAAGTCTAAAGTCTGCAAGGGAGGAGGAGCATTATGAAGTCACTAATCCAAAATATAGGGGATGGATATTTGTAAAATAGTTTTTTCAACCCAGCTTTGACATCACTTTCACTTCCCAATAACTCAATTCAGCAGAATTTGTAAATACTTACCCAATGTGGTTCAATTGAGCTATGGCTTTCAGATTTGGAGTCCTTCTTATCCTTAGTTTCCTTCATATCAGTAGACGTGTTTGAAGCCTTGCTGCTATCCGACACAAGCTGAAGCAGTTTCTGACTTCCCTAAAAAAATGATATAGAACAGAGCTGGCTTATGCACAATTCAAGATGAGTGGAATCAAGCAAATCTCCAAACACATTATGATAAAACTAAGGATCAACGGTAGCATCAGCCTCATGAAATTGGAAAGTCCAAATCTATCAGGGATAACATAAAGTTTGAAAGCCAATCCTCCACAACAAAGTGGCATATACAAGAACCACACAAATTTTTTAATTCCTGCCAAAACAAATTATGTCCATTTAACCGTGAATCCTTTGATTTACAGTACCAGCACTTTACTATTAAAAAATATAATACGTAAAACTATAAACCAAAATTCCTGAATAAGTAGTATTTATAATCATGTCGGACAATGAAAAAAACTTCAATATCTAGAGGGAATGAGATATAATTGTCTGAATCAGTGAATCCTATGATTGTCGAAGGGTTTAAATTATTGCAAGGCATTAAGATTTTCAAGGAATAACCAATGACATGTCCTTCAACAGTTTGACAATCTAAGTGAACTTGAGAAAACTAACAACACACTCTTTAATGAAATTAGAAAGTTGAGTCAGACATGAGCAGTAGAAAGTCCCCGATATTGGTAGCAAAACAACAAATTAATTTATTAACATGAATGCAGATCATAGGAGGGGAAAAAATATATTGCAAGCACTGAGCAAATCTAGTAATATATAAACCTGAAGGGCTCTCCAGTGAGAATAGGTGCGAAATAAAATCCAGAAGAACGGGACATTAGGCAAAGGTAACACCTGCAATGTATAATTATGAAGAATGGATATCATTAGATGCAAAGAATGAATTGAATATTAAAGAGCAAAAAAAAAAAAAAAAAAAAATTACACAAGGTTGGAATAGTTTACAGAAGCAATAATATATCGGTAGTTAGTATTCACTGAACACATACGTACGCTAAGTGCAGAGGTCAATGGAATCAATGAAATCGAACCATAGAAGTATTTCCGGTGGATAATTGATCCCCTGTAAACCGATAACAGTTCATGTCAAAATGAGGATTTCCATTCAGAATTAAATCACAAGCCACAATAACACGTTTGAGGATAACACAGTAACTACCTCATAGCAATATGTCTTAGTCTTCGACGAACAAGTTGAGCATTCAAACTGCAAAAAAAAATTGACATTGTCATAAAATCTGGAAAAAACAAAACAGTAATGCCAACTCTTCTTCATACATATCATGTTCCCGCATGTGATCTTCAAATGAAAGTATTCCATAGATTTAAAATAGGGAAGACAAAATCAACAAAACTTATGATTAGGGGAAGAAAAGCTTAGCAGGTTCTTCAAAGAATTACTGCAATATTCCGTAAAAAAAAAAAATTTAAAAATTACTGCAATATTTAAAATGAAATTCTAACAGTAAAACTTGTAACAAACACAACCTTAAGGCAAGTATGTGGGCATCAAAAGAAGGTCTCTACCAACACAAACCTTGACGGGTAAATGATTTCAACACCAGTGACTTCCTTTGATATAGATTTCAAAAATATCTCGGACGGCTTAACCCTTGACAGAAGCCACAGCCCCAACCTGCAATAACTCAAAACCACATTTGAGAAAAACTAAGGATTGGCCAATAAACATTCTTAAATTCTAGGGTGAAGACCAAACTATGAAGTAAAAATCTCACCCATGAATCTTCTTTTTCAAAGATCCATCCTTTGCATTTTCCAAACCAATCCAAGCTTTATTCATCTTTACAACCACAACAAAACCAAATGAAGCAATAAGTTAAAAAAACAATATAAATATATATATGTAAAAAAAGAAAACAGGCATATCATATTATTTCTGCTCTTGCTTCTGTGTTTGGAGTATTCTAGGAACAGAACATAAGATTGAAAAACACACCAAAGAAAGCAAAGCATAACAAGTTATTCCATCTTGTTCTATTCGAACATAACACTAAACCCTAAACCCTAGGAAAAGATTTCTTTATCCAAAAGTAATAATATATGAAACTTGAAAGAATTTCAATGCAATTTCTTTATTCTTGATCAATGCCCTCAGTGCACAGTGACACACATTGAGAAAAAGAAATTGATAACAAGAGCATTTTGGTTCCACAACAAAGAGAGCAAAACATAACACTTTATACCATCATGTTCTATTCACACACAAAACCCTAAACATAGTTTTCTTTTCTTTTCTTTTTTTTTTTTAAATTGAAGAGTAAAATAAATGAAAATTTCAAAGAATTGAGTGCACTTCCATTTTCTCATACAAATTTTCTTCCTATTCTTGAATCATTGACCAATGGGCATAGGGTACATTATTATAAAATAAAATTAAAAAAAATTAAAAAAATAAAAAGAGAGAAACACAATGAGAAAGAGATAGTACCTTGTTGGCAACGTAATCAGCAAAAAGTTCAGCTTTGGCGTTAATGGGTTTATCAGGAACATTGAGTTTGGAGCAAAGGTCTTTGAAGGATGAAGGAGAATGAGAGTGAGGAGTTTCGGAAGGTGGGATTTTAGGGTAAATGGATCTGGTGAAGCACCAGTTTCTTCCTCGTATCGGGAACACGACCAATTTCGCTCTCATCTTGATGGAAACAAAATGAATGAGAAATGAAAGTGATCAAAGGTATAATCTTTTACGGGGACTGAATCGTAATCAGAATCTGGGTAGTGTGAATATTTGGAGTGGTGTAAGGAAAAGAGAAAAATGAGAAACGATGTATAAAAGGGGATAGATTTTTCTTTCTTAAAAAGAAAAAAAAGAGAGAGAGAGAGAGAGAGAGAATAGAAAAATGAGGGGGGCCTTTGGGTGAAGAAAGTGAAGTGAGGAAGAAGAAAAAGAAAGTGAAGTGTAATGAAGGGGAAGGAAACGCGGCGGCGCTCTGCTCCTCTTATAAGCAAATTTAATTATTTTTATGTTTGTTAAGGAGGTTAGTTGATCAAATTTATAAAATGTAAAGGTATTTTAAAAAAATTAATAGTATTGAGAATGAAACAAAAATTAAATAAGATCATAATTTTTTAGAGATATTTTAGGAAAGTGATATTGGGAATAAAAAAAATTAATAAAGTTGGTTAATTTTGCTAATATTTTAAAGAAAAAAATATTACCTTCGTTCCTAAATATAAAGTCTTCTTGACACTTTTATTTTGCCTATCTATAAAGCCTCATACCAATTTTCAATGATCATTAATTACTTTTTTTCACAAACACTCCTATTTATTTAACACTTTTTAGATTCTCAATAATATTAATATTAATAGGAGTAATTTTGAAATTACATATCAAAAATTCACATTTCTAATATAATTAAATACAGTAAATTATTTCACTTTTTTAATGACATGAAATCTCTGTGCTTTATATTTATGGATCGAGTATGTTTTTTTTTCCTGTGATTCGAGCCGAAAAGAGCATCTACGTACTAGCCCACAGACTACGACTGCAATAAATGCACACACACCACCCACCAGCATAGTATTTGGGAAAATATTTTTCACCCTCCTTACAATATAATCCGGCACGTGTAAAATGGTCCAAGTTATAAATCTTTTTTTTTTTGATAGAGTAATTTTTAGATATTCATTTACTATGAGGATATTTATAATTTTTTTTAAACTATGGTGCATAATAAGCTTATTGGAATTTCATGCGTCAAAGCTCATAAATTAACTTATTAAACTGAAATAGTTTAGTCCGTGTTTGGAAAAAATGAATTGGATGTTTGATGAAAATTTGAGTGCTTTTATATTATTGAAAAAATGAAAGATGTAAAATACTGTACCTCCGTTCCACTTAAGCGGAAACAAACTAGTGATACATTTTTGGTCAAATAAACCCGCCAAGTGATTTATAGAGTACGTCTCTTGAAGCTTCTCCATTGGTTAACTAAGACATATTAATAGCTAAGTTAACATAGCTTCTCCATTGGTTAGCTACAACATTGATGTAAGCTAAGTTACTTCCTCTGATGCTATTTATAGGACATACTTAACCATATCATATGGGCTAAAGAGGGTAGTTAAGTTTTTTGAAACTTTAAAAAAATACTTCAACATTACAATCTTACCCTCTTAACTTGCATTGGGAATTTCACAATGTATTACTTCACATTAATAGGCAAAAGGCAAATAAGAGAAAATAGCAATAAATGTCTTCTAGAAAATGCAAAGTGACTTATAAATAGAATCAAAGAATCCTTCTAGAATGTGACTTATAAATAGGACAGGAGGGAGTAGGGATGGGCAAAATATCCATGCCCGCGGGTACCCGCATAAATACCCGTGACGGGTACCCGCATTATTCCCTTATGGGTGGGGATGGGTATTATGGTACCCGCGCCCGCGGGTACCCGTATAAATAAAAAAATATTTTATTAAATATTATATATATTAGTATAAATAATATTTTATTAGTAGTGATTAAAATTGGAGGTACATCTATTGATCTATATACTGATTAAAATCTTCATAGTGTTCGGCTATATATATATATATTATGGGAAGTGGGGAATTAATTAATTATCATAAGACCATGACTCTAGAACGAAGAAAGATATATAATAAAATGCCCTGTCATCTCAAACATTTATTTGCTACAGAGATGCACTATGATACTTGAGGCCACCTTTCTCCTATTATTATGTGGAAATTCATGTATGTCTGACGTGTAGTATAATTGAAGATCCCGTGAGCTTTTTTATCATTATGTGGATCATTAAATTAAAGGAAAAAATAATAAAAGTTCAAAACCCGTGGGTACCCGTAAATACCCGTTACCCGTATAAATACCCGCAAATACCCGCGGATAGGGTAGTGGGTATGCCCGCACCCGTGCCCGCCCGCACCCGTGCCCATCCCTAGGAGGGAGTAACATACACCATGGAAGAAGACCGAGAAAGTCAATTAAGAGCATCTTTAGTGCTTAGTTAAGCAAGGTATGGCAAGGAGCTTAGCATATTAGTTAATTGGCTAATATGCATTGTAACATTTAAAAGAGATGAGTTCCACTTAAAGTATGAGCTCTACTTAGCATATGAGCAAAGGAGCAAAGGTAAAAAAAGTCATTGCTTGTTAAAAAAGTGAATAAGTACTATTATAATTGTTATTTGAGTCTATCTTAGCATATGATAAAGTGCACCAAGGATTGTAGCATTTAGTTAGCTAATAAAATATTCTAAGAAATTCATTGTGGCAAATGTTACTCGCTCTGTCTTATTTGTAGTGTTCATATAGTTTTTATCTCATGTTTCATATGTATTGTTCTTTTACAAAACCCAATACATAAATAATGATATTTTTCCCAACACACATTTATTTATCACACTTTCTTTTTCACTTCCAATATTTTTTTCTCTCTTCAATAGGAGTAATGATTATATAGGAATATTACAGTAGAAATAATCCAAATTCTTACATCATTAATCATCTCTTAAAAATCGTGCGTAACCTTAAAAAACACGACTTATGAAACGGAGGAATAACTTACAAAATGTATGCTATAAGAGATGAAAATGATCTAAGATCAACTTACAAAACGTCTGCTTGGGTATGCATGTGTTAAGACCTTAAAGTAAGTCTTTTCTAACAAAAAAAAAATGGTATATGGATCCCTTTAGCATATGAAATGTATGCAAATCATTTGAGCAATTAATTAACTACAAGAATATGCTACCAGATTAACGTTTTAGCAAACAAAATGTCGTCTTAGTACGCAGTATGTTAGCTAATCATTGAAAATGTTCATAGGGACCTTATCCAACACATACTTAGTAAGATTATGTAATAAACTAGTTGATGGACATAATATTAACATGAACCTTTAACTTATAAACCATAAGTTACATCAATCTATTTATCAAATAAATGCTTATAAACTCATAATTTATTAGAATAAATCTCTTTATCAAATATCAACAAATTGATTACTTTGTACTGTATCAAATAAGTAGTGAAAAGTCCACATCATCAGCCAGCAGTTAATTACTCATATAGTATGTTTTTTGAAATACAAAGTACACAATTTTGTTAAACACATTTTTAGATGCTTTTGAGCTTTCTCCCCTCTCCTTTGGGTAAACCAGTCAGACGCTCCTAGGACGCAAACCTTAGGTACCAAAAATAGGTTGAATTTACAATGAGAAGAGAAATGGGATGTGGAAATGCCATTATAGCTTTGTGGCCAAATTCGGGATTAATGTGTGGATCACACAAATTATACTCATTTGTGATAAAAGAATATGTATACCAAGAGAACTTAATGAATGAAATCGCTATTTCTATTATCGTACATGACTACTCACATTGACAAACCCAATCAAACCTATTGAAGGACAAGCACGTATCAGATCCCAAGTCGACGTCTTTATCTTCACTCATTCTCTGCTACAACATTAGGTACTTCACCTTGGCAAAGGTACTCATCACACAAGGATGCTGATCCCCAGTCCTTTCTCAACCGGAGGATGTCTTCGGTGAAAGTGGAACCGGGGGCGCCAATAAACACGCTAGACATGGCACATATAGTCTTGTCCAACATAGCCTCCACCTGCAGTGTGAAAAATATTAATAATGCATGTCAATTGTCAACTATGAAAGTTTAACAGAATACTAATCAGCACATTAAGGTTTTCCTCTTGTCTATTTTCTTTGCATAATAACTAAAAAAAATATAGAGGAAAAAACAAAGAGTAACTTCTTCAAAAGCATCTGATTTGCTTAAAAATCCTAAAAAAATTACCATATTATTATTATGTTATTATGTTGTAGGGACAAGGGAGGCAAGGGTGATGCACTTACAAAGTTCACAACTTGGATCAGAGACAGCATATAATTATAAGCCACTGCAGGTTTTTTCAGTGATTACATTAAATCAAACTGAAATTTAGCCCGTATTCTTAAACTTCTACCCGCAAGTTGAAACCAATAATAAGTTGAAAACCAATGCAGGAGAATGGAAACCAGCAAAGTTTAACACAGTAGGCCTAAAGTTTTTTAAACTTTTATCTCCTTGAAAGTAAAATGTTTATGGCTTGAATGAGATAGCATGAATGTTATTAACTTATTATATTTCCACATTATTATATTTCATATACTACATGTCAAAGGGTGTCTTAGAGCTTCAGATAACTCAACCTTAATAAGGAAAAAAAAGCAAGAATCTTCCCAGCACATGCAGCACACAAATGCAAGCAGAAAAGGCAAAGCAAAACCTACAGATATATGTAGTCTTCTTAATAGTTTTTCCATTTTTGGAATAATCCTAAAGACCATATATGGATGGCGAATTAAGGTCAGTTCCACTCCTGACTCAAGTTCAAAACCACCAAAAAAAATGAAAAAAAGCACTGTCATCTTACCTGTGAGTCTCCATCAAGACCATGCCTGTACAATAAAGCATCCCATTTTTCTGCCGAATTGCGAGCTGGGCGTATTACAAGTGGAACAGGCCTGCCATTCAGCACAACTAGTGACTGAAGCAGACCAGTTTCACTTTCTGCTGCATCCGTAGAAAGATAAATAACAGGTGCATCAGCCCTTTCAATCACCCTCAAGATGCAATCTGCAGCTTGAGGAATGGGGTAAAAGCAACTTGGTTTCTTAACATTACTGCAAACAGAAAAATAGATCATTCGAGACAATTTCATGAAGGACGGTAAAAGGAAAAGAAAATTGCAAGACAGTTTCTTCCAAGGCAGAAGCCTTATGTGCATAGTTTTTAGCATTAATTCAAGGAAATCAGTATCACATTGAGCATGAAAAAGAAATAATCCATACTATATTTATGATCACTAGTCGTCAAAATATGCAGTTCGAAATTTACTTATCAGAAAACATGCACATTCAGGCAAAGTTTACAGTTAACATATCATATACTCAACTCATCAATTAATATATGGAAGTTACTATAGATTTCAAAAAAAAAAGAAAGAAAAAAGAAAAAGAAAAATCAGCGCACCAGAATTTCAAAAAGCCATGTCTCCGAAAATGCAAAGCAATGAAGTTCCTTCCCAGGAATGTCTGAATAAAACGCTGAGCAGTAAGCAAAATAAGGCGGCTAGGTTCGATCAGCGTCTTGCACTTGTGAGCAATAGGCCCACCTGGTTGCATCACCCACTCGTGCTCCACTTCGGCATAGAAAACATCCCCGATTGCCATAACATCATCATCATGACTAAACTTAGACAGAACATCTTGAACCGTCTTCGCTTTCGGCTTCCGAGTATCCTCGTCCCAAATGGGCTGAGGCTTACCCATTGACAAACCCAAAGACCCCAACTTCTTCAAGTGATCGTCATCTAAATAACACAGCTGAGGCAACGAAAAATAACACAGGAACTTATCAATGTGCACATGATCTTTCTTAATACTCGAAAACTCTTCGAACGAAATCACCACCTTTCTCCCCAAACACTTATTAATGTGATCAATATCAATAACTCTATCATACTGGTAATCCACTTTCGAACTCGGAATAACCAAAACCCGATTAAGAACCGCGGCAAAGAACATGTGTTTTTCCAAACAAATCAGATGATTCGACATCTGTCCCGAGACGCAAATAGCAAGCAAAAATTTATCTTTCTTAGGGTTCCATTCAATGGTTCTTCTCTGAGTGAAATTCTGATCCACCGTTCTACACCTATCGTAATTGACAACATCATCAACTAAATTAGGGTTTCCAAAATCAAATTGAGGCTCAATCGAGTTCCTCCCTGTCTTATGAGGATTCAGCAAAACCTGCTGAATCTCTCGGTTAATTGAAATCTGCTTAAACATTGCGGATTTGAGATCCTCCAGATTCGAGGAACCGGAAGCGTTGGATCGAAATGTTTGATTCCAAAGGGTTAAGAGGTTGAGCTGCTGCTGGCGGAGGAGGTAAATGGCGCGCAATTCGGATTCCTTCATTCGATCGGAGGAGGAGGAGGAGGAGGAGAGGTTGGAGACGGCGGAGCGAGGATCGGCGAGGAGGAAGAAGAAGAGGAGGATGACGAAGAGAGCGAAGATGAATGCGAGGATGTAGGTTTTGCGGAGCGTGAAATTGAAGAAGCGAGGAGAGCGCGTGGTGGAATCTTCGAGGTGGAATGTGGAGGAGGGAGGAGAGGGAGGTTTGGTTCGGTGGTTGTGGGTGATGAGGGTGTGGCGGTCGTCGTCTTCGTCGGAAGAGGAATCCATTTGCAACTGCATTGGGTTTGTTGGGGTGGTGAGTCGGGGAGCGAGTTGAGTGAGTGAGTCACCGAGTCACAGTGTCGGTGCGAGTGAGTGAGTGAGTCATGGTGATGATGATGGAGAAGGTGAAGCTCAAAGAGGAAGCAAAGGGAAATGAGTTGGTGGTTGAAAATGACACTTTACTGTCTCAGCAACAGACAGCAACTGCTCTGTTGGTATTTTTAGGAAAAATGATTTTTTTTTTCTTTTTTCATTTTTTTTGTGAACCAATTTGTGGAGAGGAACTTCACAATCTCGGCACATGGAGCAACATGGGTGAGATGTCTCTCAAGTGATGTTTTCTACAAGGATTCGAGCCTATGACATTATGGTCTTATGGATCTCAATATCCTTATGATCCTAGCATGCTTCGACTGTGCCAAGAACAACTAAGGAATGAAGAAAAAACTAAACTAAGAAAAGAAATCATGTATTATCTCACCTAAGAATTTTCTTTTAAAGAAAAAATGAATTGCCTTTTTATCATACTTTCTTTTTTCATTTTAGTCATTCCATTTTATTTTGAAGAAATTTAAAATCTTGATTTGTGCATTGATAATATCTTTGATCTATCTTCGATTTCATAACTTTTTCTCCTGTGATTAACAAATTTTTACGTTTTTTTTCTCTAATATTATGTGACATGAGAATTTTGTCATTTTTCTAACATATTACTTTTACAAAAATTGATTGTCTTACTACACCTCAAAATGAGGTGTAGAAAGGAGAGATGGAAAGAAAAGTAATTGACGGTGTGATATAAAAGGTTGAAAGGGATTAAAAAAAAGGCTGCAAATAAGGATATAAGGCAAAAAAAAAAAAAGTTTAGAAGAATATAATAGTTGTGCTTTTACAAGAGCTCGATTTCTTAAGGTCTCCTTTTTTAAGTTTTAGTAATGTACAAAGTAAAGATACTAGAAGAGTTTTGTCTCTCTTAAGTGGATTTTTTTATTTTGACTTGGATTGCATTCCAAAATAATTTTTAAATGCAGAGCATCTCAAACCTAGATAAAGATACTAAAAAATCAAGATACTAAAAAAACCACATATTGATTTGAGCACGAGTAAGGCATGTATATTAGTACATTTTGAAGTGGAGTAGTTGTTTATATGCAAATGATACTACTCCCTCCTATCCTATTTATAAGACCATCTTGGGGTTTTTATTTTGGTCCTATTTATAAAACATCTTTTCAATTTTCAATAGTATTTAATTACTTCTTTCCAAAAACACCTCTATTAACTCAACACTTTTTAGAGTTCCAATAATAATTATAGGGGTAGTTTTGAAAAAGTATATCAAATTTTCAAATTTTCAATGCCACTAACAAATTTAATCATTTTTCTTTTTCTTGGTGGGTGTGAAAAATCCCAAAAGGATGTTATATATAGGACCAAATGGAGTATTGTCGAAGAGGAATTAAAAAAAAACTATTTGCTTTTCAAATGATCAACGAAATGAGTTTTGCTGTTATTAATAACATCTTTTTCATATACATTGTAGAAATTAAAATTGCGAGAATCAAAAATAGTTTTACCTTAATCACGTCATCTACCATTGATGTTCACTGTAACCGTAAAAACTAAAAGGAGTAGTTTCTAATGTAAATCATTGATTCATTGTCATAGAAAGAATAGTGAATGACAGGCAATTATTACCTTCATTGCTCAAGTAACTCAAGTTTGAAGGTGCATTGAACCAAAAATATCATCCAACACAACAATCTTATTAATCTTATTTTCCAAATGCATCTTCTTGTTCACATTAATCTTAGTACCCTTATCCATGTCCTTATGCCATTAAGTTGAAGTCAAATATATTATAGCTAAAATGGAACATTTGCCTAATATGGGACTTGATTGGGTAGGCCTACTTGTCCGGGACAATCCAAAAATAAATCCTTTGAAAGCATTAAGAGTGAGTTAGGAAGAAATATGGAAGCAATGATCACACTGTAAAAGAAATATGGTAGCATTGACTGTCATTTATATTAACATAAATCAAACAGATTCTACTGTTTAACCACTTCAACAAGCCTTCCACAAACCCACTTTTTAGTTACAATAGGTGGTGTAGGTTTATCCTCATCATTAATGGACTGAATTCCCAGCAATGTCGTTTTGTATTCACTACTCTGATTCTGTTCTGTTTCCCTTTGTTGATTTGATGAACTGGATTCCTCTATTTCGCCGGTAAAACCGACTTGGAGGGAAGCACATCCATTGGTAGTTATTGGATGAAGTTCTGAATCACCATTAACAAACTTCTGCAACGAAATTTTTCCTAAATCTTTGGAGACCTTGTAACCACTCGATGATAATGTTTCATGTCCGTTTACTTGGTCCATAAGTGATTGGTTTAGAACATCAAATTCTGCATCATTTTCCTTATTGACATCGCTTGAAGCAACGGAAGGAACATTACTCACAGCAATCCCTTGTGTATCAATGGATTCAAGTGATTGAATTGCTTCAGCTATTAGCTTTCTAGTTTCTATGAGGGAAGCTTGAGCAAGGGGACTCCGCAAGGCAGCAACCTCAAGTGCCTTGGATGCCTTCTCAGCTTCAGCAATCAATATCCTGTGCAGTTACATGTTCTCAATATTTCATTAATGTATAAGGGGTCACTGCTAAAACATGAACCAAAGAAAGCATAACATGTAATTTTGACAGTTAATCTCATAAGCAAAACCGAAGTTAACAATGTTTGACGTGTCCATGATGATCATTTAACTGAGAGGTAAAATAATATAATACTCTGCAACTGATTCATATAAGTTAAAAGCAAGTTTACCTTGCTTGTTCAATGGTTTTAGTCAGTTTGGTATCTGCAGCAGCTCTCTGTACTCTAATTGTCTTTATCATCTCCAGCTTAGAACTCGCCAAAGGATCCTTGTATGGAGCAGATTTGCTTTTTTTTATCTGGTTAAGAATTTTGGTGCCATTCTTAACATGAATGTTAGCCTTAGCATCCATTCTCGGTATAGGGTTCCACCTACTAGATTTTGCACCATCACTTGGCCTTCTTGGTTTCCTTTCAGCTCCTTCAGTGCCATGATACTTGGCCTTAGCAGAGTAAACTTTATTGCAGTATTCCTGATTTGCATAAACATAAGTTTATCAGGACTAAGGAAACCAGGTGTTACCTTCTCACTAAATAATAGATATGGCAAAGTCAAAGATGAAAAAGTAAGAATTGGATCAGTTTGAACTGCCAAGCTTCCAAGATACAACTTAACAGATGTCTTGTTAACCAGGAGGAAAGCAGCAAAAAGAACAAGAAAACTAATTAGGTCCTGAAGATAGACAAAAAATACTTGACTATTTGTTGTTCTCAAATCTTGTATAATTCTTGACAGTGCAGGAGCTGAACTTATATTCAATCCAGGTGCTACATATTTATTCTAGATCACTAGGTACTACAACGGAACTGAACTTATCAAACTCGCGCACAAGGCAGGGGCGAGCGAACATGTACCTATCAACATGTTGCCCAGTTTTGATACAGGAAAACAATGACAAACATGAATGAGCTTTGTCAGGTGACAATGTATGGTTTTAACCTTTGCCATCGATACGAGGTTGAATCAGAGAAAGAATAGAAATTAGGATCGGTTAGGACAGCTGTAGTCCCAACTGTATAAATAACAACTTGAGGGAGTTAGTTGGCTATCTTGGGAAACAAGTAGGTTGGTTGGTATTGGGAGAGAGATGGTTCTCTCGGATTAAACCTCTGGGTAACTCTAGTATTCTTCTATTCTTTACCTACTTCTGAATCAATATCACCTTGGTAATGATCTAGAAGATTAGGGTCTCATCAAAATATAAACAATACCACGTGAGCAACTTCCAAGTCAATCATAAACAAATGAAATTTCTACGGGTTTTATTAAACCCTACTAGTGTGCTACTGTACTTGCCAAGTGGAGGAAGTATGAAACATTTGGCTGCTGTAGGAACCATAGAGCTTCAAGGCATTAACATATACACTTACAGGATCAGCCCATTTTGCAGCGATGGCTTCAGCAATTTTCCTTCTGTGTTCAAGGGTCTTCGGTGCTCTTCTGTTACCAGGTTCCCTTGGCATTTTTTCCCTTTTTTTGACAATTGCCAACCACTCCAGCTTCAGCTGTTCATTCAAGGTTTCATAGGAATTCCATTGCAGCTCCTCCTGACCAAAATAGCCTTGTCTAGAAGCTTCTGCAATTAAATTTTGCCACTCAAGACAGCAAGTTTCCTGAGCCACCTTCTTTTCACGCCTTCTTATGCATCTCAATTTCACACCAGCACCTATTCTCCGTCTTGTTTCAGTACTGAACAATCAATAAAAAAGGCTAAGACCAATAAAACTCTTTAGGTAAAAGAAGTAGTAAACTTAAAAGGGAGCATCTGTTAGTATGTGAGTAACAAACAGGAATAGGCAAGGAAAGGCATTCACTAACGTTTGTGGATGCCGAACTTTAGCCAACTTCATTCTGATCTGCATAAATTCATTAAGAAATTAACTAAGCTGAAACTGAAAACACATGATCACCATTCAATGACTATATTTTGTATACCTATTACCTAATTAGTTATAGATTGGGTCACCAGAAATCCCATTAAAAATCGCTACAGCTAAGAAACTGCACAGTGACACCAGATACAAATGGGACATGCTAAAATTCAAGGAGATTTTTCTATTAAGAGTCATTTCTTAAAGCACAAAAAGTGCTATCAGCTCCTCAATAATCTAAAAATATGGCAAGTGACTTTACATTGTATATTTCATATCAAATTAAATTAAACTGGATGTTGTAAACTTAATATGAACATTTTCTGCAGCAAAGACATAAAAGTATTCTTACATGACATCACCTTAGGATTCTGCATTGCAAGCTTTGTTCTTTCCCTGATTTTCCGCAAAGTTTCTGCTCAAACAAAGAGTAGAGCTAATGTTAGAGCACAATAAAATAAAGGCTGAAATCACCGGAAAGTGAAGCAAAGGAGAAAGATGAAGTATTTAGTTACCATCACTGTGCTTTCTCCCTTTGTTCCATGCTATTTGTCCTTTATTAGCTTTTGAAATCCTCATTCTTCTCAACCGCTCCCTTTCATCAACTTCTTCGGACGCTTCATTAGAAGATTCACGCAGACCCTCTGGTGGATCAGGACTTTGACAAAGTTCCAACTCCTTGGAACCCAAGCATTCATCTTTCTTTGCAATCAAACTCTTTGGTTCAAGGGTAGTAGCAATTGCTTTAATCAGTGACCTACTCCTTCCAAAATCTATACCTCCCACATTGAAGCCTAACTTTTCAAGTTTATCCAATGGTTTCCAAGCACAGACAACACTATGCTCATTACATAAGGCAAATGAAAGTGATGATTGTTTGCCATGATATGGTGTTTGCATCCTGAGTGAACACAGAGGATAATGGAAGCAGAACTTTGCATTTGCAATCTCTGCCAACAAAATTAAAATAACAATCCAGAAATCACATATACTACACGAGACACAAATACGACACAAACACACGATACAGAAAATTTTAAAAATTACAAGACATGACAAATTGACAATGTTACAGTAATAAAATGAGTGTAGAACTAAGATTGAAAACACATATATCAAAAATTAAAAAAGATAAATAATCATTTATGTAAAAGTTAGCATGAGTTGCTACTATAAACATAATAAAATGAAAACATTTATTTAACTAGTATGATATTTTCATCTATATTAGTATAAAAACAATTGTATAATCTCACTAGAAAGTATCCCATAACACATTATTCCTAGAAAACAATAGTATCATATCCTAAAAGGTCACATAAACAATAACAAGTGATGCTAACAAAATGAGATAAGAAGATAAGATTTTTAAGCATAAGAGGGGAAACCCAAAAGAGAAAAGTGAGTGTACTCACCAAACAAAGGCATGGGAGCTCATTCACTCAATCAAAGTGCAAACCCAGCATTTCACAGAAGCAAAGTAGTGAGTGCATAATATGATGATGGGAGTAATACTATGAACATCTCTCATTTATGTTATGTAAGATGTTCACCCCTATCTATAAGGGTGTCGTGTTTGTAAGCTTTGGGAGCGGAGGAATGACTCGGAATTCAGAGAGCTCGTGAGAGGAACAACGTTCGTGGGTGTCAGTGAAGTGCAGTGCAGTGCAGAGCGAGACACACATCAACATACGGCGTGGCAACTCCAACTAGATAACGTAACCATTAACTAACCACTTGTGTTGTGCTCAACCCAACTCCATTGAAGAAAGCCCATATATCTTTTCTTTCTGTTTAGTTTGTTGGGCCTCTTTTCTCACCAAAAACTAAGCCCATTTACTTGTTCACCCCGCTTTGGGTTTTAATTTATTGACCCCCACTTAATCACTTGACCCCTTTTTTTTTTTGCCAAAACCCAAAATTGCCCTTTTTTTTTGGGTTTATGACACGTTTGTTGGGGGCCAGCGAGCGTGCAATTTTTGTGATGTTCGCTGGCGAGTACACGTTTTTTGTGATGTTTGCTTGTTTTTCCATATGCTAGCTCTCTCGGGGGTCAGCTAACTTGTAAAAATTACAAGCTAGCTAACTCCGGAGAGAGCTAGCTAGCTGAGAGTTCAGCGAGCTTTGTAAAATTACAAGCTAGCTGACCCCGAGAGAGCTAGTGAAAAAACCTATTTTTAAAGCTAGCTCTCTCCAGGGTCAGCGAGTGTGTAAATTTAAGCGAGCAGTAATTTTTTTTTTATTGTTCGCTGGACCCCCAGCGAGCGTGCAATTTTTGTGATGTTCGCTGGCGAGTACACATTTTTTGTGATGTTTGCTTGTTTTTCCATATGCTAGCTCTATCGGGGTCAGCTAGCTTGTAAAAATTACAAGCTAGCTGACCCCTGAGAGAGCTAGCTAGCTGAGGGGTCAGCGAGCTTTGTAAAATTACAAGCTAGCTGACCCCCGAGAGAGTTAGTGAAAAATCTTATTTTTAAAGCTAGCTCTCTCCAGGGTCATCGAGTGTGTAAATTTACACAGCTCGCTGACCCCTCAGCGAGCAGTATATTTTTTTTTGTTTTTTGACTGCTCGCTGGCTCCCTAGCGTGAGTGACAAATTCCCAAAAAAAAAAAAGCAATTTTGGATTTTGACAAAAAAAGGGGATCAAATGATTAAGTAGGGGGGTCAATAAATTAAACCCCCCCCCGCCCCCCCTTCACCCCCCGCTTTTACACATATGCTAGGATCAGCCCAAAAAAAATGATTTTATTGATAATAAAAAATTAGTTAATTTTTGTTTATATTTAAAATCACTAATTGAATGTTTTGTTTACTTGTATTTAACATCGGGGAGTATATAACACTTTTTTTAAAGGTCTATAATTAAAAAAGATATATATTTTTTATATGGTTTCAAATCGATGATTTCATATGTCCAGGATGTCAACTACTCCCTCTGTTTCTATTTAACTGTTCGTTTTGGAGAAGTTTTTTGTTTCTTTTTATTTGTCTTTTTTATTATTTTAAGGTATAATAAATGCTACTCCCTCCGGCTCGAATTATAAGCAACAAAAAACATACTACTCTTGGTTTAAAATATAAGCAAAACTAACTAACTTTATTAAATTTTGTTTCATTTCCAATGCCACTTTCCTAAAACATCTCTAGAAAATTGTAATCTTAATTAATTTTTGTTTCATTCCCAATACTACTTTCCAAAAATACCTCTATCTTTTATAAATTTAAGAAAATTAAATACAATCAACTAACCTTCTTAATAAGCGTAAAAGTGGTTAGAATTGCTTATAATTCGAGCCGGAGGGAATACTTTTCATGTCTACCCCTATTTAATATGGTATTGGTTTTTGTAAGTAGTGGAAGATAAGTAATGAATATAAAAAGAGAAAAGGTATGGTGAGTAAAAACATAATTAATGTATTGGAAATCTAAGTAATGATTATATTTTTTAAAGGTTATGTTTTGTTTGAAATAAGACAGATAAATAGACACGAAGGGAGTAAATATGTTCAATTTCCTTGAACTTTGTTTTTTTTTTCTTTCCGTAGTCATCCTCCTTCCCTTAATCAAAATAAATATTTCTTAAACAAGGTGCCGTGCCTAATTAAAAATCTTTCTGCACTCATTCTTCGCGGAAGCCATCAAACGAGGAAAGTGTGAGAAATAATTTTTTATATTCAATTTTTTTTTTTTTTCTAAAAAGGAACTAGCGTTGTCTCCAGAGAGGTAATTGTTTGAATGGGCATGTGAAATGCCGAAGCTATACCAGTAAAATGTGTTCTAATGTCTTTAGTATAACCTAAAATGATTTTCTTAATATCAGCCCTTAAGACTGAGGATAAAAGATTAAAAGAAATGCATTTTTATAAAAAAAAATTAAACATTTAATGATTCAACTTAAAAAAACTAGATTATTGTGATTGTATTTACTAATATTATAAGTTATTAAAATTAGAATTTGTTTATATTTAAATATTTTAGCTAAATTATAAATTTAAGTTAATTTTTTTGTTGGGTTTTGTAAAAAGAAAGTAAAGCTAAGAGAGAAAAAATAGTCTAGACAAAAAAAAACAACAACTCAAAATTGGAGTTTGAAATTGTAGCTTTTTAAAAATAAATAAATAAATAAATAAATTTTTTTTTCTAATTTAATCTTCATACCAAACATATTTTTTATTTTCAAAATAAATTATTTTTATAAAAATAAGTAAAAACATCAATCTTTAAATTTTATCAAACATAAACTAAAATGTTTAGATTATTATCGCCCCTCATTCTTCGGGGAAGCCTACGAACGATAAAAATGTGCGAAATAAGTCTATACGCTAAATTTAAAAAATCCAATTAAGTGGTCCTTATGAGTTTTCACATGAATGGTGCCGTGCCGACCTACCTCTAACGGTTGTACCAGAACCCTCCCACCAAATTGTCCTGTCTGGTGTCCAGTACTCCCTCTAATCACATGTATGGTGCACTTTCTAGAAAAAATCTTTGGGTCATTTTATATTTTTTATGCATTATTAATTGTTTTTTCTCTTTTTTGCCCTTATTAAATGCTTTGATTAACTATGTTTTTTTGTTATTCATTAATGAATGTGAACTTTCCAAGTAAAATTGAGGGGTAAAATTGTAATGTTACAATATGTTCTCATAAAATTTACAAAACTAACAACTTTCCTTGGTCCGGAGAATACGGTTAAGTATGCCTTATATATAGCACCGAAGGGAGTAAATGATTAGAACTTAGAAGATTTTTTTTTTTTATACACCAAGGGTATATCAATAGTCAAAGCCTAATTAATCCCCTCCAAGGTATAATAAAGATCACTTAAATGAGTTTTGTCTCTACCAACAAACCAACAAAGCCTTTTACATACATGCACTAATACTAAGAATTTTCAATGATCATTCATTACCGTTGTTTATTTACAAGTTTTGGTTAAAATTGTAGTTAACATTACTTCTAAGTAGGAGTATGTCACTGATTAGAATTTAAATATATTAGGAGAGATCAATCTAAAAGACCAATTTATTACCAACAAAGTTCAGTACAATTGACAGATAATTGGGTTCTTTGACAATGATGTCAGGGGTTCTATCCCTACTGTGGGTATAAAAAAGACTTTGTTAATAGAGACAAAACTAATTAAGTGATCTCTACACCTCGGAGGAGATTAATCTTTGGCTATTGGCTAGAGGATACCCTTGTTGCACACCAAATAAAATACTAATTTATTAAATGAGACTATGAGAGAGTTTATAATTAAGAGTTTAATATGTGTGCACCGAAAGTGTAAAGTTTTTTACATCATCCACCATTCATTTGCATTACTCTTATTTAGAAGTCAATAACCATACATCCTTGAATGGTGGATGATGCGCTGACAGTGTAAAAAACCTTTACACTGTCAGTCTACAAACTATTTTCTCTATAATTAAATATCACATTAAACTTTCTAAATTACTCAATATGATATTACTAACATCACCCATAGTGATTTTTTTTTTTTAATTTTTTTACACCATCCGGTACCCGGATCTGGTTTACCCAGAATCCAGCTCATCCGATCCGACCCAACTGAGCTCGCACTAAGCAGTAGGGGTCTCCCAGCGGGTAAGGGCGTAACGGTCCGGTCCGGTCTGGTCTTTGATAGATATTAGGAATCAGACCAATTAAATTAACATGGCCTGATTCGGTCCAATCCAAACATGTTCAAAGACCGAACCGGACCAAACCGGACCAATCCGGTCCAGTCTATTTAGCTTTACTTTTTTTTCCTGCTTTATTCAAGCCAAAATAAGCCTCTGATCTATCTGTTACTTATGTTGTTATCCCTTATTATTCTCTTATGATTTTTTATTCATTTATTTGTTGTAATTATCTCTAACAGTAAATTAAAAAAAAAATTATCTCTAACAGTATCAATTTGTAAAGAGGTACTAACTACTACTTACATTACATATAGTACCTGCATGTATAGTAGTTTGAGTTAATAAAACATAATTATATTTTCTCTATACTGCACCTGTAGTTTAAGTGCCAACTTGATTTTACTATCTTTTAATTTTTTTTATTTTTTTTAATAAATTACCAGTCCGGTCCGGTCCCAATGATCTCAAAATTTATAGGATCGTGGACCGGACCATAAAAAACGGTTTAAGAATTTTGGGTCCGGACTGGACCATGAGATCAGATCGAACCATATTTTTTGGTCCGGTCCGGTTCAATCCGACCGGTCTCGCAATCCAGGACCAGATTGCTTACACCTCTACTAGTGGGGTTTGCTCCATACCCAAGGCTCGAACTCGAGACCAGTTGATTAAGGGACCAAGTGAGCTACCACTTAATCAACCCCACGTTGGTCACCCATTGTGATTTTATATATTCGGTAATACTACCTCCGTCCCTAATTATAAGGTCCTCTTGGGAGATTTCACGTCCACTAAGAAAGTGGAATAATTTAATTAATTGTATTGGAAATGTGAACTTTTGATATGTATTTTCAAAATTACCCCTATTAATATTATTGAGAATTTAAAAAGTGTTAAATAAATAGGGATGTTTGTGGAAAAAAATAATTAATGCTCATTGAAAATTGGTAAAGGACCTTATAAATAAGGACAAGATAAAAGTGTTAAGAGGGCCTTATAATTAGGGACGGATGGATCGAAGGGAGTATTTCAGAATTAAAATGTCTTTGTTAGCCCGTGACGAGTATTTTGCTAGTTTAAAAAGTCACACATGTAAACTGAACTAATAATAAAGATGACAAAAACCTTTATGTTAAATAGGAAAATAAAATGGTAAAGACTTATTTATGGTTTTTGTCTCTAAAAATTAACCATGTTTTGGTTTTAGTCCTTATAAGTTATTTTGACCTGAACTAGTCCTTAATTTTTCAAACATTTTGGTTTTGGTCCCTTCCGTTACAAAAAATCAATTATTTGCCGACATGGTTAACAAAAATTCACACCAGCTGCCACGGGGTGTGAGGTAGGCCAAATACCATGATATGACATGAATGATTCAGACCTATGAGCTCAAAATTTTGCGTAAGAGATCATTTTGCGTATCGGACCATTTTGCGTCCGTGGATTTGTATAATCCAAGTTATATCACCTATTTGGTTTCACTTCATATCACATGAACTGCTGATACGATGTTCCGCTAGCTACACAAACTTTTACAAACGGAAGGAACCAAAACCAAAACGCGTTGAACTTTTAGGGACTAAAGACATAAATAAGCGAAAGTAAATCACAACAGTGAATTAACGTTACGAGTATATTACAGTGAACATTGCTCATTTGATCACTTCAATTTGGTGAAGTATTTTAATAAAGTTATCAAAAAATTGACGGCAAAATTAACAGCTCAAGCCTCAAATACAAATTTGATACTCCCTCCGGTCCTATTTATAAGACCTTTTTGAGGTTTTTCACTTCCATCAAGGAAAGTGGATAAATTTGTTAGTGACATTGGAAATATGAAAATTTGATATACTTTTTCAAAACTACCCCTATAATTTTTATTGAAACTCCAAAAAGTGTTGACTTTATAGGGGTGTTTGTGAAAAGAAGTAATTAAATGCTATTGAAAATTGAAAAAGGGTCTTATAAATAGGACCAAAACAAAAACCCCAAAAGGGTCTTATAAATAAGACCGGAGCGAGTAGTAATTAAAAATAAAAAAAAAGGAGTTGCTCATAGATCATAGCACATTTTAGTTGCTCACGACGCATAGACAGGTAAATTCAAATAAGAATTGGCAATAAATTATTGACATGAAATATTCCGAGCAGTTGGATGAAAGTGATTATTGATCAATCTCGATGATGATTGATGACTTTGAGGTTAATGCTAATATTTATTACTCCTTCCGTTCTTATTTATGAGATCATTTTAATTTGGGGTTTTTCACTCCCGCTAAGGAGAGTGGATAAATTTGCTAGTGACATAAGAAATGTGAAAATTTGATATACTTTTTCAAAACTACCCTTATAATTATTATTGGAACTCTAGAAAATGTTGACTTTATAGGGGTGTTAGTGAAAAGAAGTAATTAAATGTTATTGAAAATTGAAAAGAGATCTTATAAATAGGACAAAAATAAAAACATCAAAATGATCTTATACATAGGACCGGAGGGAGTATATTTTATTTGGGTAACCAATAGGGGTGGAAACAGGCCAGGCCAGGCTTTGGCCTTAACCAGGCTTGGCCTATATAAATTATTCGGGCCTGGCCTGTTAGCCTATTTAAATAAATTTTTCAAGCTTGAGTCTGGCCTGTGCAAAAGTCTGGTATGGCCTATAAGCCTATATACTTTGAAATCTTTAAATAGGCCAACAAGCCTAATATTAAATAAGCCGGCCTGTCTAACTAGCCTATATATTGCTAAAACTTTGGCCTGATTAATAATGAATTTTGGCCTATTCAATGAACCAGTAATGGTCCAAGCGAAACCGGTGAGAACCGAAAAAATCACTCAAAACCGGTGATCTTATGGTTCAACACAACATGACTTGGCAAAGCAACATTTTATAGCTAAAGAACATGTTGTGCTCCATGAATAAAAGATGTGGGACTTGCATTCCCATTTTATAGCTTACATTCCGATGTTGTGCTCCATGAATAAAAGATGCGGGACTTGCATTTCCCAAGTCCAAGCTTGACCAACACAAGACAAGCAAAGTGCACATCAATATTATTAAGTCCCACATCATGTAAGTTGTCTGCATAGTTGCATATTTTGCATTATATTAAGCCTCCTATAGGATGACTTGCATACTTGCACAAAGTGAATGCATGTGAATTCACATTAGCAATGTGGGACTTGTTTCCATCCCCATTTAATAACTGTGCATGTTAAGTTTTTTATTTATTGTATTTTTTACTTTTAAAATACATATGAAATTAATAATAATAAAAATTATATAGGCCGGTCTGTTAAGCTAAATAGGCTTTTTACATGGCCTAGGCCTGGCCTGTTTAGACTATATAGGCTTTTTAAATAGCCTGAGCCTGACCTGTTTACAAAAAAAGTTTGGCCTGAGTCTGGCCTATTATTAGGCCTGTTATAGGCCCCTGTAGGCCGGCCTGACCTGTTTCCACCCCTATCTAGTAACCAACAACGTACAATGCATTTGATAGATGATTGAGTTTTTTTAAGTATTATGCTTTGTTGGTGTTGGCGTTCTGGCAAGTGCACCAGTTCGTGACAAGTAATAAAGTGGAAGTGGGTTGTCGTTCCTAACGAGGACTAAAATCGATTAAAATAATTCTCACCTAAGTTGTAGTTACTACGTGAAATTCAAATTAAAATTAAATTGATTGGAAAATTCTTAACTAAATTAAATTGAAAAACAAAAACACAAATAAAAAGTGGTTGTGAAAGAATTTGGGAAAGCTTGGGAACTTGTTTATTGTAGGTTCCTATAATAATTGCTAATGAATCAATGATTTTCCTAAGTATTGAACAATTTTTTGCAAAGGTAAAAGCAGCCTAATTCCTTAGGTCAACCATGTTTCTTAGTAATTTAATCTCCCTTAATTCCTTAAACAGAGCTTTAAATCCTAATCTTACCAATTAATGTTCAATCAAAATTGTTAAAAGGTTGTCCAATTCATAGACATATTCCTATACCTATGTAATTGAATTGTTTGATTAAAGGTCTAAATCCTAATTCAATATTTCTATTCAATTAGAATTACCAAATCACAATCGAGCTCAAAATTATGATAAACAAATAAGAACATAATCAAACACAATACTTAAATTGAAAAAACATCAATTCATTAAGCAAATATCTATGAAGGTTCCATACAAATCCACATGTTCCCAAATAAGGGTTTAGTTCATAATAGAGAAGAGAGAAACAATAAACATGATAAAAGTAAACATAATTACCACTAAACTTTAGTCTCCAATCTCAATTCTTCACCAAAGCTAGCTCTCAAAATCACAGTTCCCAGGCGCGAATAAGGCTCGCCTGGGCGAGTTTTTGACTGAGAAGACCCACCCGTTTTGAACAATTAACCCCCACTCGCCTGGGCGAGTCTGTACTTCTTCAGCAGTTTTGCAATGAACTTCTGATTCCAAGGCTTGCTTTTTCCTTCTTTTCCATAAATCATCAAATTAAGCCTCCAAACCTGAAATTCAAACAAATTTGATGATATCAAATCCACAGGGATCTCGTTCTTCACATTAGACATCAAAATTTCAATCTTTTTCCTAAAATATTTGAGAAACAAGCCAAAATTACTAAGAAAGAAGGTCAAATATCATTCAAAAACATCATGTATTGAGCTCAAATCAGTTGGTAAACGCAAAACTCACTTCGATTATCTTTAGCTTCGAAGAGAATTAGTTTTCGCCAATCGATCAAAGAATATCATTTATGAAAAAAAATAAATCTTATATTGGTGGATTCATAAATCATGTATTTTTACTTGTTATAACATATTTTATTTTTTAAATTAGGAATATAGTTATTGTTAATTTAGTCATTTATTTATTACTATTTTCTTTGGTTATTAATATAAGACCTTTTAAGAATTTTTTTATGGTCAAATTTATAAGATCTTATACAATTTAAATGATATTTAATTACTTATTTCCAGAAATATTCATTTACCTTACATTTTTTTAGAGACTCAATAATGATAGTTTTGAAAATATATTTAACAATTAATAGCAATTGATAGTACATTTTTTGTTAAACTCATTTGCAATAGAGCAGTACAAGGAACTATCGTGATAACACAATTGATCTTCAAAAGACTATATTGATAGCAAATATCTTTAGATGACTACATTAATGATACAATTGTTCTTTGAGAGACTATATTGGTACCAAATATCTTTGAGGGACTAAACTGACACAATTGATATTTGAAAGATTAAATTGGTGATAAATAATTTCTATGAGAAACTAAATTGATGGTACAATTAATTTTGGAGGGACTAAATTGGTGGCATATATATTTAAAGGACTAAATTGGTGATAATATAATTTTTGAAGGATTAAATTGACTATTTATTCATTATTCAATTGACATATGATGTACTCATACAACAAATATATTTGATGGTTTATAGCCAAAACCTAATATTAGCTTTTCGAAGAATATAAATTTAAAAAAAAAAAATCAAATCAACCGATCTAAGAAAGATTAACCACGATGAAGATGCACCGTTGAAGAAGAATACATAAAGAACATACAATTGAAGAAAACTTGAACAGTAGAATAATTTAGGTTAGGGTTCATCATGATTTGGGATTCAGTTTATATTCAACTTAGTTTTTATTTTCTTTCAAAATTTTAGATGCAAATTTGGATTGAAAGAAGAAAAAAATTTATAGGGGAGTTTTGATTTATAACAAAAATGAATCCATGTGGAATCCTAAATGTAAAGAGTTTTATATTCCCAATTCACATACTATCTCCACACCCTTTTTTTTTTATAGTAGAATGACAAAAATACCTTTTATTTTTTTCAATCCGGAATCCTCGGATTTTTTCCTAGAATGTATGTTTTTTTGAGAAATATTTCTCGAATTTATTTTAGAGATTACCTCTCAGAATTTTAACAGTTTTCAAGTCAAAGTGCCCAAGGCTTTCACTGTCTTCATGGCTTCTTGCCTTCATCTGCGTATATATCATATTATGCCACAAACATAACTAAACAAAAATAATGAGCATTATCATGACTCGTCGTGTGCAAATCTACTGCCCCATGTCGTACTTCAAAGCAAGATATTCTCGAGTTCACCATCAAGAACCGTTGACAGTACGACAAGACCACCACAATGCCCACGCCATAATTCACCGTGGTTCTAAATCCTTCCACCATTAGTTGTGCCAATATCAATTTCCGAGAGATACGTTTCAGAGAAGCACTCCAAGAAAAAAAAATTTCGAGAACCCGTGTTAAAAATAATATATTTTTGTTATTTCTTTATTAAAAATGGGGTGTTAGAATAATACGCAGGGTGGAAAATCTAAAACTCAAATATAAAATATCAATTGAAGTGGCCCAATGGTCATATAAGAAAAGAGAACATTCAATGCATAGCAAATAAATAACTTATATTTTTTTAAAAAAAAACAACTTATACTCTCTCTATAATAAAAATTAGTTAAACTTTGAAAAATCAACAAAATTAAAAGATGGATATTTAATGTTTTGTTTTTTAAATTAACCAATTGCAATATTAATCATTTAAGGCATCTTATATTGATTATCTAATCACAAATTAAAGAATACAATTTTTAATTTTTTATCCACTATTTTAACTTTCATTTAGGACAATACTTTTTATAATTTTTCACTAATGATTTTGGACAAAAAGAGTATTCTATTTCGGGTAACCAACAAATTTTAAGTGATTTTTTTGAGATATACGTAAAAATAAAAAATTAAAACAAAATGGGATATAAAAAATATATAATTTAGTTTATTACTATAAAAAAAAGGTTTTGGAACGTAGATCATATCGCTATAGTTTAAGATATCCTTTGTATTGGGTCATGTCGTGTCACACATCATTCATTATCGGACTATGCCTAGCCACCACTAAGTTAGAATACTCATATAAAATAAAGTTAAAAAAAAGGACAGCCGGTGCTTGTATACATACACATGCACTTAGACATCACTTATTAATTATGGGCAATGAAAGATTTTTCTCATTTGCAAAAACAATTAGGAGCAACAATATGGTCACCATCCTCATCTTCCTCACAACCATGATGATAGCAATTGTGGCTCACACATTTCACAAACACTTGATCCAAACTTTCCATAAAGTGTTGTTCAAGCATAAGAAGGAGAATAATGAAGAGACAGAGAGTGAGTTTTGTGCAGTGTGTCTAAGTGAATTCTGCAAAGGAGAAAAGGTCAAGTCACTGCCAGTTTGCAACCATAGGTACCATGCTGATTGTATTGATGCCTGGTTGAAGAATCACATAACTTGCCCTCTTTGTAGGAACAAAATAATTGATCATGTTCCTAACAATAATCAACAAAAGCACTTGAAGGAATTTTTGTTTCATGTGTTGCAAAGTTGCTCTGATAGGTTGGTAGTTCTTATCTATATGGTACTTCCAGCTTGCATAAGTGAGACTTTCCCCTTGGTTCATTGAAATTCTATGTAGTATTGTAGTGTACACTATTTAATTAGGAATCTTATATTATGACTATGTAATATGCAGAATTGCTAGTATATTTTGAGTGATATTTGGCCATGGAATTGATGAAATCATCATGCAATTCTTCTTCCTTCACATATATATCTGCTTATATATAAATTTTAGATAGGAAAAAAGTTGCCATAATCAGATTTCGGACCTTTGACAATTATGCATCGCTTATTTCTTGGGAGGTGTTATTAGATGCACTTCTTAATTTCTTATTCTTGCTTTTGAATTTTGTTAGCTTCGGGGGAATTAGCTAGAGTATCCACAACTCCAGTTTTTAGGTGAGTTTGTGAATGTGAACGAACCGAAGGTTGTGAGTTCGGCGATGTTTCAGTTTGTGAGGATGAATGAGTTCACTTTAATGAACCATTCATACACATTGATAGGATGAAGATTATAATATGTTATGTTTGTTTATAGGACATGTTATAATCTTATCTTAATATTCTTCGAAAAATAATCAAAATTTATAAGCTTTTTCCAAGCAGCTGGAGATCATATTATTTTTTTACCCATGTAATTTCCTATTATACCCTTATCACTCCAACACATTAGCTACCAATTTGTCACATCATACCCTTTTCTTGTAATTTACTCAGTAAAAATAATCTTCTTTACACTATTCAAACAAAACATATTAACTTAAATTTATTTTTCAGCTAAAATACCCCGACATAAACAAATTATAATTTTAACAGATTATAATCTGATGTAAAAATAATAATCATAATCTCATTTTATCAACTATACCAAAAAAAATTAGCCTACAGATGATGTTTAAAAAATGTAGGCGTTGGTAACTTGGTAGTACGAATAATAAATTATTGATATATATAATTAAATATATTATATAAATTATAATAGTGTGAGGTAAGTTATGAGTCCAATTTAAAAATGAAAGTTGAGTTTGAAAATGAAGTAAAAAAGTTAATAAAATTCTTAACTTTTTAAAAAGTGTGAAAAATTATAAGATAATATTAATATGTAAGAGCCACTTAAAAACCCATTTTCAATTTGGAGTAGCGGATGCTCTTATATTTGTCATAGGTTCATCGGCTACTACGATTCAAAAATCATTTTAAGATAATTTTTTAACAATAATGTTACATGAACATCTAAAATTAATATCAAAATTCTACACCTACTTTCTTGTTTATAATTTTAATTGCTGCGATGATAGTCACAAATAGGGGTATAAGTGAGTCAGAATTAACCCGCGAACCCAATAAATCCAACCCATATTTGACGGGTTAGGTCGATTTAACTGGTTGGGTTGGTTTTTTATTTTGTAACCCAATCAAGTATGGGTTGGGTCACGGGTTTATTATCTTAAAAACCGATTAACCCAACCCAACCCACTAATATAAATATATTTTATTTATTTATTTATTTCTAACATATTTTATGCTTAATTTATCATAATTTGATGAAAATTTGTGTAACTGTATAGTTTATGGATAATATAGTTCATAATTATGTAATTTGGTTGATTTGGATAATATTTAATTACTTATTTATGTGATTTTTGTTTTATTTTTAATTTTATTTTTATATTTACTTAAATTTTTTTAGTTTTTATTTTATAAAAATCAAAATACATAAACCCCAACCCAACCCGAATTTTCATGGATTGGGTTAGATCGGTTTTAACACTCAAATTAAGAATAACCCAACCCAACCCAACCCAATTTATTTTGGTTGGGTTGGATGTTAAACCTCATCAAAACCCAACCCAACTCAACCCGTTACACCCCTGGTCACAAACCGTGCACCAATAACTAGTGCACGATGGTAAAATATAAGTGAATGAAGAGAATCTTCAATGGTGATGAACAATCGTACCGTTCACAAAGTCACAAGCAAACGAAAACTAGACTTGTTGGAGATGCTATTAGCCTTGGAGCAGTGTGTTCGTTCAGGTGATGAGTAATGTTTGTTTGGGATTGTTTTTACTTAATAGTTTTGAAATTTTAGAATTCATACTCCACCTTCAGTTCTTATTACAAGCCTATTTTTTCTCTCATAAAAAGGATATTTATAATAAAAACCAGAGGGAGTAGCTATTTTTAAATTTAAAAAATTCTGATTGATTTTTTTAATCCCAATTTTATATATATATATATATATATATATATATATATATATATATATATAAGTTGTTGAGAAATTTATAACTTTCTCGAGCCTTCCATGAAATACTATCACCGTCAACTCCGCTCCTTAGTGGTCTCCATCATCAGCACCATTATTTGTCATGGTTGTTGTTTACATGAATGATACCCTCCTTCGTTCACATTGTTGCGCCCACTATTAGACTAATAATGGTGGTAGGTGGTCACTTTGATGGACTAGTTGAATTATTTTTCTTATATGCACCAATTTTCACGAGTTAATTTTTTTTTTCAATATTTCCAAAACTAAAAAAGTGTCCCCTTTTACTGTTCTTTTTGCTGCGCAAATAATTTATAATAATCAAAACAAAAACAAACACACATACTTTAACTAATTAACAAGTCCATAATTACCTTTTAAAAAAAAAACAAGTCTATAGTTCAAACTTTAAAATTGTAAGGCCAAAATACACATACTTTAACATTATTTTTTTAAAAAAATTATTATATAGGCTTATTTAAATTTTTAGTTCTTAAATTTAGGTATTGTTTTTGAAAACTGGTCCTTAACTTTTTTTTTTCAGATGTTTTAATTTTTTTCCTAAATTTCGCTCCAACATTTGAAAATGATCATTTTCATCACTTAAGTGATGATATTGTAGACAACATGCTACGCCACTTTCGTAACATTAAAAAATAATGTGCTGTATGACATCACTGACATCGCATGATTTGTTTATTAAAAAAATTAATTCTTTTTAAAATAATTAGAAAGTTTGATTTCCATTTTTTAAAAAATGTGATTTTAACTATTATTAATGAATTTTATTTTTTTAATTTAAAAAATTCACGTAGCATGACATAATGTGAAGCACACTCTCAATCCACAAAAAATCAACCTCTCAAAAGCACTCTCACAAGAAATCAGTCTCACTTCTTCTTCTCTTTCTCTCTCCAAGCTCGACCCACTCTCTTTCGTGCTAACATAATAATAAGTTCATATCCATCCAGTAAAGCAAGAAAAATAATTTCTTCTTCTCTCATTTGAAAATCACTTCTTCTTCTATGTCGAAAATCATGATCCCTTCTCTCTTCTCGAACCCGTGTCCCTTTTGGTCCGACATGTGTTGAATTTGTGTTTTATGATCGATGCTTGCTTGTAGATTACACTCTCCATGCACCGCTGAGTGATTGGGAGTGAGTGAAGAGGGGTCGTCGAACTGTGAAGGACGGTTGAACTGTGAAGGAGGGACTGAGTGATGATTATTTGTGAAGGAAGGAGGGAGTTTGTTCGTGGAGCGTGAGTGAAGAATGGGGGCCAATTGCTGTGGGGTTTGAATGGGGGAGAGAGAGTTGAAACTGATGGGGTTTCGAGTGAGAGGGGGTTTGAATGAGGGAGAGGGAGTTGATGAAAAGGTGGGGTGGTATAGAAGAAACACGGAGGGATAATTTGGGGATATTGATTTTTTTTAAAGTTTTCGGTTTCGTAGTACCGGAATTCATTTAATCTTTACGGTTTTACAAAACCAGAAGACGTATTCCGGTTTACCAAAACCGGAAAAGTGTTTAAATGTATTCCGATTATGCAGTATCGGAATGTTGTTTACGGTACAGTTGAGCCGGAAAAATTAAAACACTGAAGGGCATTATGGTCCACGCAAAATACAAATGGGGGCCAAAAAGTCAGGTTCGGGGGCCAAAAAGTAATTTCCCTCACTAATAGCTTAACATACCCATTTTAATTTTTACTTCCCATATTACCCTTGAAAATAACCTTTCACCCACAATTCAAAAAAAAAACACTTTATCAAAAAGTACTTTTTTTTAGGCAATTTTTTTTTTCAATTTGGACAAGGGAAGGGAAAATTAAATCCACCAATAAATTATCAAATGGTGGTTCTTAAGATCAAACACGGGACCACCAACTCCCAAATATTAAGATTTGGTAGATGACGATGTGAGCTACACCTCTAAACACCTCACTTCCTTTTCTCTTTCCTCAAAACCCCTACATCCTCACCTCATCCCAATCTTCATCGCTCTCACATTCAAACATTGTCACTTTGGGTTTATCTTGCTACAAGTTTGAAATAATGAAAACCGATGACCTTTTTTTCCCTTTTCTATTAAGAATATCCTCTTGTCAGTAGCGGATTAATCTTCGTTGAAGTGTAAAGATTATCAAAATGAATTTTACTTTTATTAATAAGACATTTTGTAGACACATCACATGAATCGAATCTTTGACATTATATTTAAGGAATCAAGTCGTCATCTGTCAATTGTACTAAGTGTTATTTTTAATTAACCAATGGCTTTTTTAATTTGTTCTTTTTTTTTTACACCAACCGGTACCCGGATCTGGTTTACCCAGAATCCGACTCATCTGGTTCGACCCAACTGAGCTCGCACTAAGCGGTAGGGGTCTCCCAGCGGGGGTTGGGGTTGCTCCATGCCCAAGGCTCGAACTCAAGACCAGTTGGTTAAGGGACCAAGTGAGCTACCACTTGACCAACCCCACGTTGTTTTTTTTTTTTTTAATTTGTTCTAATGAACAAATGATATACAAATGATAGATAGAAGTTATTATTTTTGTACTAATTAATTTTTGGTTTTTAAAATTATGATTATCGACTACCTACAGGATAATTTGTAAAAATTAAATTTATAAATACATTTTAGAGATTAATGAGTGTGCACTGACGTTTAATGTTTTTTACACCATCAGTTGTAAAAAACATTTACACTGTCGGTTCACCATCTATTTTTTATACATTTTATTACTGATTTACATAGTCGGCATATTACCTAAAGTCAATGCTACCTAACACATGAATTAAAGATGATATATTAATATCGTGAAAAACCTTTACACTATTGGTAACCAAGTTTAATGACTCGTGCATCGCACAGGCATAAGTAATAGTATTAAAAAATATTATAAATCTTTTTTTTCCACAGCAAGAGTATATACATTCGATAATAAGTATCGGACTTTCAACATCATGTATGTTTAAAGAATCCAATCATATACCAGTTTTGTTGAACCTCGATTATAAATCTTTAATTTCTTACTCAACAATTATAATTTTCTTCAAACACTTTTCAACATTGAACTGTATACTACATATAATTATGATTCAATAGTTAATATTTTTTTAAAATGATAAATGATAACAAATATTCTTCATGTATTTTTTTGGGTTACGAGGGAAATCCCATCGTCATTGTCGCACATTGACGACTCTGATGGGCAATCCCGCCTCCAAATCATAGTCTGCAAACTGCTCGGAGGAGAACAACCACTCCCGAAGGAACGACAGACTCATATTCTTAATGTACTTTTATTCGTAATGTACTTTTTAATAACAAGCTAAATGTAGCAAAAAATCATTAAAATATATATATGCTATATTTTTTAGAGATAAAATAATATGCATATATGACTTTGTTTTTAATTTTAATAATTTTAGCAAGTCCTATTAGAATTCTTTTCATCAAGATGTTTTCAATATTTATGTAGGAATATTCTTAACAAAAATATAAGAGTGCTAACCGCACGATAGTGCTAATTACTAGTAATACACTACTGTTTTTAATGGGTGACACCTTCAATTTTTGGGCGACCCATCTTCAATCCAAAAGGGAAAAAACAGAAAAAAGGCCACTTGAAAAAAGTTAAGATTATACCATCAATTGCTGCCATGATGAGGAAGATTACTCATTTTTCCCAGTATATATTATGACTTACTATTATTATTTCAGCCAATCCTAGCCCCCAAATTATGGCAAGAAACGCGTTTTATGAATCTATAGTTGCTGCAGGCATAATGGTTCCCATCTCCCATATCCACTCCAAAAACTAATACTCCATCCGGTCTCATATATAAGTCAAAATAATTAATTTTGCAAGTATTAAGAAAGTTAGTTGAGTGTATTTAATTTTTTTGAGTTCACAAAAGAAATAGACCATTTAGAAAAGATGTATTGGGAATGAAACAAAAATTAAATGATACAACCACTTTGTTGAGATATTTTAGGAATAATTGTATTGGAAATAGAAAATTAGTTAAATTTTGTTTATATTTAAGACCATAAATAAGATGTTTTTATTTGCTTATATTCGAGACCGGAGGAAGTACTTTAAAGATGATATACATAATTTTTGGTTCACATTATTTGATGAAACTGGATATCGTTTGGTGAATTGGTAATCCTAATGTTATGATATTTCTAAGATATTGAAAACTCGATGAACTGATTCAACAATGGTTGAATCTAGAAGAAGAAGAAGTAGAATCGAAGAAGAAGAAGGAAATGTAAGAGAGAAAAGTTAAACTGAATATTCTGGATGTTATTACTCAAAAATGATAAAGTGATTATTACAATCTATTTATAGCAAGCTAATTCTAACTAACCAAGTCAGTAACTAACTAACTAATCTAGCTGTCAATCTAACTAACTTACACCCTGAATAGATACATTGAACCTAGACCTATATTGTACAAGTTGAACCTGTTACTTGCTATGCAAGTAACTTACATTCTTCTTCTGGTTTAATACCCCCCCGCAAGCTGGAGATGCATACAAATCAAGCAATCCCAGCTTGAGACCATAGCCAATGAAATGTTTAGGACTAAGGGCTTTGGTAAAGATGTCTGCAAGTTGAAGATCCGTGGGTATAGGCAGCAATTTAATGAGACCAGAAGCAGATTTCTCACGCACAATATGACAATCTATCTCGATGTGTTTAGTCATCTCATGAAAAACAGGGTTGGCAGCAATATAGAGAGCAGCCTGATTATCACAATACAATGCAGCAGGTCCAGAAATAGCAATCTGGAAATCTTGAAGCAAATAAGTAAGCCACTGAATTTCATGGACTGCATAAGCCATTGATCGATATTCAGCCTCACAGGAGCTACGAGAGACTGTCTTTTGCCGCTTAGATTTCCATGAAATTAGGGAATTGCCAAGATACATGCAGTAGCCACTAATAGAACGTCTGGTATCAGGGCATGAGGCCCAATCATTGTCACAATATCCCTTCAAAGTAGCTGTTGAATTGGCTGGAAAGAACAAACCAAGAGAAGGACAGCCTTTGAGGAATTTAAGTATTCGAAGAGCAGCATTGAAATGAGAATCAGTGGGCATATGCATAAACTGAGCTAGGTGCTGTACAACAAAAATAATATCAGGCCTGGTATTGGTGAGATATAGCAATCTCCCAATCAGTCTTCTGAAACTAGATGGATCAGACAAAACAGTTCCTGATGTAGCACTAAGATGAATATTGCAATCAATTGGAGTGCTAACTGGTTTGCAACCTAGAAGTCCAGCATCATTGATCAATTCTAAGGCATATTTCCTCTGATTCATAACAATGCCTTTCTGATTTCGAGCAACTTCAAAACCCAGAAAGAATCTGACTTCACCCAAATCCTTGATTTTAAAAGTGGAATCAAGAGAGTGCTTGATTGAGATGATAGAATCTAGATCATTTCCTGTGAGCAAAATGTCATCTACATAAACCAATAAGGCAGTAAAGCTTGATGAAGATGACTTGATGAATAAGGAATGATCATGGAGGGACTGAACATAGCCAGCAGAAATCAGAAATGAAGATAGCCTTGCAAACCATTGTCTGCTGGCTTGTTTGAGGCCATATAAAGACCTTTGCAGCTTACAAACTCGATGTGGTTTAGCCACTGATGAGATAAACCAAGTGGAAGCTTCATGTAGACCTCTTCCTCTAAATCTCCATGAAGAAAGGCATTATTCACATCTAATTGTTGTAAGTGCCAATTCTGCATAGAAGCTAAGGCAATTAAAATTCTAACAATGGACATTTTGGCTACTGGACTGAATGTATCAAGGTAATCAACACCTTCTTTTTGAGTATAGCCCTTAGCAACCAATCTTGCCTTATGCCTTTCAATTGTACCATCTGCCTTCCTTTTGATTTTGTAAACCCATTTATATCCTATAGGTTCCTTTCCCTGAGGTAGATCAGTGATAACCTATGTGTTGTTCAATTCTAGTGTTGCCAATTCATCTTGCATTGCTTCAACCCAACATTGATGCTTACAAGCTTCTGCATATGATGTGGGCTCAGTATCAGTGGAAATGGAGAGGATATAATGTTTATAAGAGGCAGAGACCTTATCAAAGTTAAGGTACTTGTAAATTGAATGTGGAAGAGAGCTATGAGGAAGAGTACTGTCAGTGAGCAAATAGCAGTGATAATCCTTTAAGTATGAAGGAGGTTGTGAAGGTCTAGCGGATTGTCTGATGGGATTTGGTTGTGGATTGGCCAATAAGTTTGGTGAATCTGGAGTGGGATGAATAGTATGTGATGAGGAGAAAGAAACCGGTCCTGAAGAATCATTTCCAGAGTCTTTGTCCAAAGATGGTCCTGAAGTGTCAGTGCCAGATATGTAAGAAGGAGAGGTTGGTGATTGCTGAGAGGAGAAGAAAGTTGGTCCTGATAACTCATTTCCAAAATTCTTGTCCAATTCTGGTCCTGACATGTCAGTGCCAGAGGCTGGTATATGGAAAAGATCAATGTAATCAGTATGAAAAGATGTGTAGGATGGTAAGGTTAAATCATTGGACTAAGGAGGAGACTGTGAAGACTTATAAGGAAACACATGCTCATAGAATACCACATTTCTACTGGCAGATAGCTCTCTTGTAGATAAATTCAACACAATGAACCCCTTTGTTCCAGATTTGTAGCCCAAGAATATGCATTTAGATGCTCTAGAATCCAGTTTGCTTCTGTGAACTGCAATGGTACTAGCATAACAAAGTGAGCCAAACACTCTGAGTGAAGTGTAATATGGAACAACATTAAACAATTTGAAGTGAGGGGAGTCATTGTTGAGAAGGGGTGTAGGAAGCATATTGATAATATGTACTGCATGGCCAACTGCATAATTCCAATAAATTCTGGGAATTTGACTTTGAATCATGAGGGCTCTTGTCACATTCAAGATGTGTTGGTGCTTCCTTTCCACCAAACCATTTTGCTGAGGAGTGTAAGGACAGGAGGTTTGGTGTACAATCCCCTTTGATTGATAAAACTTAGTCACTGTAAATTCTGTGCCATTGTCAGATCGAATTACTTTAATATTCTTCTGAAACTGTGTACTGATCAGGGCAGCAAAATTCTGTACAAGACTTGAAGTTTCTGATTAATTTTTCATCATGTAAATCCAACAATATCTAGAGTAATCATCCACTATGGTGAGAGAGTATCTATGTCCATGCACAGAGGGAGTAGAGAAAGGACCCCAGATATCAATGTGCACAAGATCAAAACAAGACTGACTAAATGTACTACTAGATGGAAAAGGTAATTTTTTCTGTTTTGAGAAATGACACACATCACAAATTGCTGAATTATGACTAACAACAGAAGGACAAAAATGCTTAATGGTTTGAATACAAGTATGAGATGGATGTGCTAATCTGAAATGCCACAGATCATGCACTTTATTTACAGAACATACAAAATTCAGTGAATTATAACTAGAAATTGGATCTACTCTGAGAATGTATAATCCTCCAACAACTTTAGCTGTACCAATCCTCCTCAATGTACTCAAGTCCTGTATGAGACATTGTGAGGAACTAAAAGTCAGAAAACATGACATAGAAGCAGTAAGCTTAGTGATAGAAATCAGGTTCAGGGAAAAACTTGGAATGTAGAGAACATCGGTTATGAGAAAATTCTGTGAAAGACAGATAGAACCTAAAAAATCAGCTACTACCCTAGAACCATTAGGCAATTTGATATGTATTGGTTTAATTCTATGGAAAGAACTGAAATATTGTAGTGAGCAACAAATGTGATCTGTTGCTCCACTGTCTAAGATCCAATCACTACTAACACAGATCGTGTTACCTGCTTGTGCATTATTCATAGAACTAACTGCAGAAGGTTGGTTTCCCACTGCACTGATCTGATTAACTGCAGAACTCTGAGCTGAACTCTGTTGTTGACCTTTCATTGCTTGCTGCATCATGTTCATAAGTCCAGTGTATTGTTCTTTTGTAAAGCCATAAAGGTTTTCCTTATCTGGACTTTTCTCTTCACTATCTGGTTCATCATTCTCTTCATCATCTTCATTAGAAGTCTCAGCCATATTGGCATATCCCTGAGTAGGTTTTGATGACTTCCAATTTGTAGGAAAGTCGTGTTTCCTGTAACAAATATCAATGATATGTCCTATTATACCACAGTATGTACACTCCTTACTGTGATAGTTAGAACTAGATGAAAAATTTCCCTTTCCAATAATTCCTTTTCCTCCATTACCATTGTTCTGACCTCTATTTGTGTTATATTTATTGCTAATGTTTCTATTGTATGCTGCAGCAATTGTTTTGTTTTCTCCATTGTTGCCATAGATCTGGCACTCTTGTTGAGTTACTAATGCAAATGCTCTACTTAATTCAGGAACAGGATCCATCATTAACAACTGAGTTTTCACATTATCGAATACATCATCAAATCCTCTTACAAAACGAATTACTCTATCTTCTTTTAGTCGTGTATCAACTTTGATTAATGCATCACAGGCACATCTAATAGTGCAATTGCAAACAGGCATAGGTATGAAATTATCCAATTCATCCCATAGAATTTTCAATTGAGTGTAATGGGTAGTGACAAAAGCATCACCTTGTTTCATTGCTGCGATTTGTTCCTGAATATTAGCAATTCGAATCAGATCTCCACGCGAGAAAATAGTCTTCAACTCTTTACAAATATCACTTGCTTTGTCAATGTAGAGAATACTCTGAGCTATTTGAGGTGAGACTGATCTCACAATCCACGCAGTCACCATGTTGTTTGAACGCTCCCATGCTCTGAATAGAGGATCTTCTCTTGCTGGTGCTTGTATAGTTCCATCAACAAAATCCAATTTGTTCTTGGAACTCAAACTGATTCGCATAGAACGACTCCATTGATGATAATTGTCTCCATTAAGAGGTGGAGATACTAACACTGCACCTGGATTCTCAGAAGGATGCAGATAGAACACTGATCCTGGATTCTGCGTAACATCACTGATTTGATGATTTTCGCTGAAAACGGAACTGGAAGACATGATCGAATTGATGCGCAGCAGAGCTCACAATTTGAGCTCTGATACCATCTAAGATATTGAAAACTCGATGAACTGATTCAACAATGGTTGAATCTAGAAGAAGAAGAAGTAGAATCGAAGAAGAAGAAGGAAATGTAAGAGAGAAAAGTTAAACTGAATATTCTGGATGTTATTACTCAAAAATGATAAAGTGATTATTACAATCTATTTATAGCAAGCTAATTCTAACTAACCAAGTCAGTAACTAACTAACTAATCTAGCTGTCAATCTAACTAACTTACATCCTGAATAGATACATTGAACCTAGACCTATATTGTACAAGTTGAACCTGTTACTTGCTATGCAAGTAACTTACATTCTTCTTCTGGTTTAATAATATTTTTGGTATACTTCAAATTCTGAGACGAGTATTAAAATTCCTTTCACGTATTGTATTATTTTACACGGTTATACAGTGTAAAATAATACAGTACCATATTATGGTATTCTTTTATTTTCATATATGACTTTTAATTAACCGTATACTTCGTGTTGCGATGGTTAATTAATATACTATCTATAAGTACGTGTAGGGTCAATTTTTAAAAGTTTTAAAGTCATAAGATCAGGTAAAGTAGTGTATCTTAATTCTACCACCAGCTCAGCCAAAATTGGATAAACGATATATACTTGTAAGTATTAAAAAGTATTTTTAACCTCATCAATCCTAAAAAGCTGAAAATAAGATAGCAAAAAAAAAAAAAAACAACTTTATATTGAAACTAAATGTTTAATGTTCTTTGAAATAGTGAGTTTACATTTTCCATATTTTTATTCTCTTTTTTGACCTTTTATTATCAAGTTGAGATTAAAGCAAACTCTTAAAATTTAAAAAAAGAAAAAAAAAACTAAGGTAAGGGTAATTCATGTGATTATGAAAGAAAAGGTAATTTAATAATTTTGTTATCTGCCAACCTGGGTCAAGTGACAGTTCACTTGATCCCTTAATCAACTGGTCTCGAGTTCGAACCTTGGGTATGGAGCAACTCCTGCTGGGAGATCCTCAGTTGGGTCGGATCGGATGAATCGAATTTTGGGTAAAACAGATTTAGGTACATGTTGGTGTAAAAAAAATAATAATAATAATTTTGTTATCTTCTCCCTTGTTCTTTGATATGCATATATGATGCTTATTATCAGTCCATCACCAAAGATTAATTATTATCGGTCCATCACCAAAGATTAATTATTTTTAAAACAGAGAAATAATGGAAGTGAAAAGAATCTCTTTCAAACCAAGCAATTTCCACCAACGAGTTGTTGCAGCAGTGGTGAAGGGACTGCACTTGGTAGTTGCGGAGGAATAAAACCTTAATCTCGAGATCCCCTCAAATTAGATTACTCGACCCAATGAACCGGGTACGAGGATGCAAACCAAAAAACCCAAGCAATTTCCACACACATATATTTGAGCAACCAATTTATCAACTAACTGAACCGTGTTAAGTATTGTTTCTGTCTTTTTCTCTCTTATTTTTTTTTCACCCATAATTTTTTTTTTAAATGTCCATTACCATGTCACTTCAATCCATAACTATAGTAATGATTTCTTATAGAAGTTGTTCCTATCATATATTGTTCATACATTATTCTATCTACGTCTACGAGTTACGTTATGTTACATTACATTATTTTATCTTTTAATTTTTTTATAGACAAAATTTTTCTATAAAAAGGGGAGATGAATATTGTGTAATTATCAAGATTCAAACCTAAATGCTCGCATATGTCCCATAATTCTATTAATTGATCCATATGTTAGGGACACTTTTTATCTTTTGTAATTACTTACTGTATTTTTCAACTTTTTTGTCTTTACATAAAACATGATTCAATCAATCCTCTGCACAAGTACACGGTTTGCAAGCAACTTGCGGCCGAGACAATCTTTTTTGTCTTGGCATATTATTACTACTACTTTATTAATAGTAGTTTGTGTTTCGTGCTCAACCCATTTTCTACGATAGACAATCTCATCAATTTGATTCTTTTGTGTGGTTAAAATCATTACAAGGGTCAATGAAAAAGGGAGAAACATCACTATATTAGTCAATCACACAGTCTAATATGCCAAGACAAAGTTATGGCTAATTCTTAAAACGAAGAAAGATACTGTAACATGTTTGAATTATAAAGTCACCTCTTATTCTTTTGAAGCAATTACTGTAATTAGTAATTAGTAATAATTGTAGTAATAGTGAAAGGAATAATAATTTAATTTAAGACTTATTTATGTTTAAAAATTCAGGGTGTTTTGATTTTAGTCTCTAAAAATGATTTTGAGTGAACTAATCCTTAAATTTTCAAATGTTTTGGTTTTAATCTCTGTCTTTGGGAAAAATCTGTTATATGCTGATGTGGCTAGTGGAACACTACGTCAACGTCCACGATGACGCCAAATAGATATATGACGTGGATAATACAGGTCCACAGACGCAAAATAGTCACGCACACAAAATTTTGCGTTTATAAATCTTATTTATCATGACACACCTTCTCCTTAACATTACCTCACACCGGTGGTTGCTGATGTGGTGTTCGTTAAACTCATTAGCATATAAAGTATTTTTTTTAACGGAATGAACAAAAATCAAAATGTTTAAAAATTTAAAGGCTAATCCCGGTTAAAATAATTTTTAAGAAATAAAATAAAACCATGCCTTAGAAAACATAAATAAGCCTTAATTCAAACTGAGTTTTTCAATTCTTGTCACCATTGACTATAGTGTCTATAGACTCCTATGCTGTCATTTTCTTTTATTCTTCCTTGTATAGTCCAAGCCTCAAGTCTTCTTATTCCCCTCTTTATGTTCCAATGTTCTCCAACCTCACTTACAAAACCAAACCATACTAATTGAAATATCAGAAATTGCAAGAGCATTAGGTTAATTAAGCTAGCTAGCTAGAACCATGGGTGGTGGTTCAAGTAATAACACATTGAATGATAAGTCTCCTGCTGTTGAGATAAGTGCCAAGATCATAGTGGCAGCAGTAATATTCCTCTTCATGGTGGTTCTCTTTGTTATCTTACTCCACCTCTATGCCAGGTGGTTCTGGTGGCGAATCGAGGAGGAAACCGCGGCTCCTCCACCTCGCAGGCGGCGTCGCCGCGGCTTCGTCTTTGCGCCGGGACAAGACTCAGTTACCAGTGCTGGTGCTCATCATCAGCAAAGAGTTGGGCTTGACCCTGCAGTTCTTAAGTCCTTGCCAGAATTGGTGTTCAAACCTGAGGACTTCAAAGATGGTTTGGAATGCACGGTTTGCCTCTCTGAGATTGTTGAAGGTGAAAAAACAAGGCTTTTACCAAAATGCAATCATGGGTTTCATGTAGATTGCATTGATATGTGGTTCCATTCACATTCTACTTGCCCTCTTTGTAGGAACCTTGTTGCTTCTGATTATTCTGAATCATCTAAACCAATTACTAGTACTTCAAATGCTGATGATGAAGAGGGTTTATCTAGGAATACTAATAGTGAGTCATTATTAGAAGCAGAAAATTCAGATGCTATGAGTGACTTAGAGGCTCAAAATTTTCCTACTAATGTGCTTGTTTGGGGAAACCCCTCACAAGTAAGTACTTCTGTTCATGCTTTCATAGAAGAAAGTGCTTCTGAGCAGCTACCTTCCTCTTCTTCAAGTAGTGGTGATAATAGTAATAATGGTGGAGGTAATGGAATAATGTTGGTGATTGATATACCATTACCAAGTGAATTTACCTCCTCATCGTTGTTATCGCCTTCTTCGGAGATTAGGTGTGGTGAAGATGAGATGAAATCACCAATAATGAGTGCTAAATTGAGATCATTCAAGAGACTATTAAGCAGGGATAAGAAGTTAAGTACTTGTAGTCATGGTTCTATGGATGTGGAACAAGCATAGAGTTAGGAATTTGTTATTGCTATTCTTTCAATTTTTAAGTACATATATCCCCCACATTGTGGCAGCAAATCTTATTGAAGAACTAATGTCTGTCTGCTCAATGAACACCAAAGAGAAGCAGATTTTCTCTGCTTGCTGAGAGATAGCTATCAATGTTATGCTATATGTCTTCTAATCCTTCTGCAGATAATTTCTAAGGATGGTTACTATCTGCAATGCCTTTCTATAAAATCAATTTTATTTTTCTTAGTATATATGTTCTTGAAGCATGTTAAGAAAATTGTTTAGTGTGTCTGTATTGTACATAAGATAGGTTTCTTTGTAGTGAAAGGGTGGAAATGAACCAATATCTTTTACAAAAGATGAACTTTGTTGTTTTATTGTTTTAATTTTGATCTTTATTTGCTATTAGCCTGACACAATACCAAAAGTTCATAGTAAAGTGAACAGGGCACACCATAGGATTTTAATTGTCTAACCATTGTTGCTACTTGCTAGCATAAATCTGCATATAAGATGAATTGAAGTAATCAAGTAAAGGTTATGCGCTGTTAAATTGTATTATCAATATATGAATATAACGAACCATTGGCAGATTTTGCTTAAAAATCTACATGGAGCAATAATTTGTATCTAAAATAATTTGATCACAATTAGTTATTTTTTAAAGTGATTCAAAATTAATTATTAGTTATAGTTAATTTTATAGTTAAATATATTTTAATGAAAATGTCATTAACATTAATTCAATGATAACAGACTATTTAACCATTTTTATTTTTACTTCTTAAGAACCACTCTCTCCATCCCCTAAAATCAGTATATTTTTTCTTAGTATACGTTCTTGAAGCAGGTCAAGAGAATCGTTTAATGTGTCTATATTTTTTCTTAGTAGATGTTAAATATGCTACACAGTTTTACCTTTTTTCCTGTAGAGTTTCTTGATTTTCAATTCTAAAAGGGATCATCATTAATTTTTTTCTTGTGTGAATGTTAATATTGGCAAAAGAAGCATTGATAGTTTAAAAGAGCTGAATAAAGCTTATCTTCTAGCTTGATAGACATTGTGCTCCTAAATATGAACAGAACTTGATAAAATAGACATTTAATCTTTTCTTACACCAAAAGGAGGCCAAAAAAGAAAAGAAAGGCACAAAGTGGAAGGTGAAAAGCCTTTTCTGAATAAAGAAAAAGGGACTTAAGATAGTAGTCCGCTATCTATTGTTGACAACAAAGAAGTCTTGTTGACAAATATTCTGTTTAGTTCCATCAAATAACATTTTTCAAAATTTTGAGGCCATTGGTTGCTGTGTCCGGCTCTCCAATGAGATGGTTCATGGAGTAGTTCATACTCCTTCCGGCTTGAAATATAAACAACAAAAAAACATATTTCTTTTGGTTTAAAATATAAGCAAAATTAACCAACTTTCTTAAATTTTATTTCATTCCCAATGTCACTTTCCTAAAACATTCTTAGAAAATTGTTATCTTATTTAATTTTTGTTTCATTCCCAATGCAACTTTCCTAAAATACCTCTATTCTTTTATAAATTTGAGAAAATTAAATACAATCAACTAATCTCTTAATAAGCGTAATTTTAGTTAGCTTTGCTTATAATTTGAGCAGGAGGAAGTACCAAGCACGAGTGGGAGGTGTGCTCTCCAATCACAAGCCTATTTTCACACTTGAAGACTGGTCGTTTGACTGTTGGTTTAATTAGGCAAGTTTTTCAGACCTCAAGTCTAGTAGCTTGACTTTTGTTATTAAAAATAAAATAATTACCGTACATTTTGGGATTTAATGCTGAGTTGGCATCATTTTTTTAAGCTCACATTCACATGTACTATAGTGGACAGCAGCACAGCGCGTAACAGTCTTGCTCTCTCCCTCAAAATATGCTGTTTGTCTCAGCTATTGCCTGATTTTATGCTATCACTTTATTATCACATGAGTAACTTGCAAAACCTTAGGCTCAAAGAAATCCCCTTCTCACCTACATGCTAGAATAGCTTTTTTTTAGGTGTTTAGTTTTGTTTATGATGATTTTTTTTTATTTATTAGGATTTACTCCCTCCGTTTCACTTTAAGTGTCTTTTTGGACTTTTGCACATAGATTAAGAAAGTGTTGATTATGATGATTATTGTAAGTTTTATGTGTATTTTATCAAAAATACCCCTATTTAATATTTTTATTTTGTCAATGCATCATTACTAGTATTACAAATTTCAAAACTAAAACAACACTAAATGTAAGGGTAAATAAGGAAAAACAGTATTAAATGTTGCCTAGATTTGGTAGAAAGACACTTATTTTGAAACAAAATTTTGATGTTAAAAAGACACTTAAAGTGAAACGGAGGGAGTATGAATGAGAATTGAGAAATCAAAACTAAGGAAGAAAGAATAGGAAAAAGCGTTATAGAACAAGAAGGTTGTTTCTTCTACAAGAAATATGGCATGGTGAGAATTACAGTATATGAGAACAAGACTACAGCATCCTCACAGCTAAAACTAGACTATAGAGGGTATTTTCATAATAATGTCTTGACATTATTAACGGTTTCGTTAATCTCAACAAAGCGAATTTTGTAATGAGAAGTGGTGTAACTTACTCCCTCCGTTCCATATTATCTGTCACTTTAACATTTTTAACTTGTTCCAAATTATTTGTCGCTTTAGGAATTCGAGGATGTATTAATTGATTTTTTCCACCTTTAACCTTGCATTTAATGTGTTGAAATATGTGAAATGGGTGATAATTAATGTACTTTGAGGGTATTATAGTAAAGTTATTTAATAATTCTCTTGAAAATTGAAATATTAAATGACTTTCTTAATCTGTGTGAAATTGCTAAAGTGACAATTAAATTGGAACGGAGGGAGTAGTAAGTAAAAAAGGCTAAACATATATCTTTTTTTTTAAAAAAAAAAACACCAAAATGAGTTTGGGACAAGGAACTAAAAATGACTTGTTCTGAATTTTGGTTTTCCTCTAGCAAATTCAATTCTAAGCAAAAACAAATCAGATTCAAAGTCAAAAATACAAAATAATCCATGTCACAAAGGGATGTTGATGTTCTATTACATTTGCCAGCAAAATTCTTGCAAAAAAACAAGCACATTCAACTTCAAGTGACCACATAAAGGGGGCCATAGTTGTGCACAGCACGAGAGTTGTTGTTTTGTTGGTTAAGAGAGACATAAGGTATCTCACTCTCTTCTCTCTTTGTAGCTTTGAACAAACTTGTCATAGGTCCAGACTTTGGACGCCATTGCTTCACATCACCACCATTACTACTGCAGTTATATATTGGACCAGAAACATGATGACCCCCCTGCCTTTTCCCACTAATAACCTTTGTTTCACAACTCTTGTTATTGTTGTTGTTGTGTTCTTCTCTATGCTTGGTTTTCTTGTCAATTTTCCACCATGAAATCAGAGAACTTTTCCATGATTTCTTTCCTTTTTTCTCCTTATCAGATCCTCCTTTCCTAGATTCTTCAGGATAAACAGATGATGAACTCTTCTGTTTTGCTTCCTTTCCATGTTGCTTTGCTTCCTTCAAGAACTAGTTTAAAAAAAAAAGAACTTACAACTTCAAAATATAAATTAAAACCATATAAATAAAAAAATAAAAAAAAGAAGCAAATGCAGTATTCTTCAGCTATTTCTATCAATTGGAGCATATTTGTTGAAATAAATCACATAAGCACACATAATGTATCAAAATAAAGATAAGAAGGCACCATAATGTATCAAAATAACATAAGCAAATACTTTAACATATAAACTTTATTAAAAATTACCAATAAAGTGCATTACATGTGATGAAATAAAAAACCAACAATAAAAAGCTAAGTTAAGTACCTGGGAAAAATCCTGCTGCAGATCAAATCCATAGTCATCATAATGGCTTGCCTCATATTTTGGATGCTCTGGAGAAGATTTCTTCATCATTTTTATTACCAACAAAAACCCAAAAAGGTTTAGCCAAAAACAAAAATGCCGAGCAGAAAGAGAGAAAAACAAAAGCTTGGTGGTTCCTAAGTACTATTATCCAAGTTGGCTACATGCACCATCTACACAAAAAGAATTATATATCATGTCAAAAAAAAGCCTTAAAATGGAAAATAATATCTTCTAACTTTTACAGCAAATTAATTCCCACAGGGTTGGAATTTACTAGCTTGGATCAAAAAGGCAAAGATCACCAACTCCTTTAAGGATATCAAAATCACTGGGCCAGTTATGGAGGAGATGACAGAAACTCCGGTGGTTGAAACTTGAAATGAAATGGTATTTTAGCTAAAGGCTTTTTTTCACTCAGATTCTAACATTTTTCTTTTATCAAAGAAGATTTGGCTTGAAATAAAAGATGCATTAGTATAGGAATGGATTATCTTATATAACATAGTACATCTAATTGGTTCAGGTATTAATTGTACTGATTTTAATTCAATTATGTTAAAAAAAAAATTAAGAGATTAACGGATATGCATTGACTGTGTAAAGTTTTTTACACCATTAGTCCATTATCCATCATTCATTTGTATTACTTTAATCTAAAAGTCAACAATAATAGACGGATGAATGGTGGATGATGCACTGATGGTGTAAAAAACCTTTACACTGCGTACACTGCGGTGCATTTTCCATTTTCTCTTTTTCTAATTTCATTCCTTAAGACCGAAGATAAAAAATTAAAAAAAGTGCTTTTGTATTTTATAAAAGGCTAAATATTTAATAATTCCAGTAATAATGAATTTAATTTTTCTAGATTTTTTACTATTTTTAACTTAGGACAATAAGACTGAAATTAAGAAAAATCTAAAAAAAATTGCAGACTTGACTTAGCACCAGACAAAAAACACAGCTAGGCTAATAATGCCAATAGCAAAATGGTAAGAAAATCGAATGAAATCCAATCAGATCCTATATAACTTACCTCTCAAGGTAGGATTGAGAGTTTTCAAACAAATTAGAGAAAAGGTTTAGTTTTTGAAAGCAACTAGGCATCCTAATATCCTTAACAAAGTGGGGAAAACATCATTATTATGTATCTGATTCCTTCGTCCCTGGGACCATGTTTAACTACTCCACTTCACTTTACCTTCCCTTTTATTTGTTCTTTAATGATAAGAAAAAAAATTATCTTTTCCCTTAATAAATTAGTAATATTTTCTTGTCATCTAGGAGTATAAAATTTAAGAAAGAAAAATCAAGTGAATGAAACGGAAAATTAGCCTTGATGATTGATGCACAGTTACGAAATTTTAGCCTTGATGGTTGATGCCTTAAATAATTTATGTTTTGACTTTTGAGTTCTGAAGAGAAAAAAAAAATACTATTACATAAAAAAATATGCTTTTTTTTTTTAACGTACACAAAAAATATGTTGTTTATATGAATATAAAAAATATGCTATATATCCATGTATGTCAACAGAAAAGTCTTGAATTAGATATGTCCTTCATTGATAAGTCATATATGAATAAGGGTGGCAACCTTCTGTAAACTAACATAGGGAAGACTTTCAAATTGGATTTCCACATTCAAGAGAAACTATATATGTATTATGTGGGAAAGGCTCCGGTGCATGTAAATATATAACATGCACCGGTACATGTCTTTATTTCTGGGTTTTTTATTTATTTTTTAAAAATTTAATCAATTAAAAAATATTCTATGTGTTTTCTTTTTTACGGATATGAAGTGATTTTTATAATTTGGATTTTTTTTTTACTTTGTATTCTTAAAAAATTGTATTGAGTAAAACTGTATTCAAAATTTACAGATTCTAATAAATTTGTATACGAACTTGTGTTAAAAAATATTCTGAATAAATCTGTATTAAAAAAATTTGAAAAACAAAAAAAAAAAAAATAAACCATGCACCGATGCATGGTTTAATGCATGGAGCTTCCCCGTATTATGTGCATAGAAATTAGAATATACCCCTAACAAGTTTCGGATACCTGTAACATTCAACAAAATCATTTAAATCTAAAACATATTCAATATAAAATATAACCATTCATTTTTTTTTATTTTGTAGAAAGCACAATTTAATATTTCAGTCTGACATATCATTTTTTTTAATGTATATAGATATGTTTGGCAACACCATTCAAGAGCTTATAAGTTAGTTAACTAGCTTTTTTGACCAAAAATAAGTTACTAAATATTTAATAAGAAACTTATATTTCATTAAATTTTTAGCTCATAAGCTCATATTTGATAAGCTACTTAATATAACTTATGTACTAATGTCATTTTATACATAACAATTTTTTTTATAAGCATTTTATATGTAACAATTAACTTATCGACTAATCGTTTCAAACAATAATGATTCAATCAGCTTGCTTAATAAGCTTTCAACTTTCAGCTCCTAACCTGCTATAAATTTATCAGCAAATTTCATCAAACACGATTGTATAAAAATATTAAAAAAGGCACCCTTTTAGAAACTTAAATGAAATTAAAAAGCAATACAAAATCTTTCTTGAGCAATGATTCTTAAGGTCTAGCACATATTGCAGTGCTAGCTAGCACCTATTTTCTTCCCTTTTTTTTGCTGTTCTTGTAGTATGCAAAGGCCGAGACCTTTTTACCATTTTGCGGGCAATAGCATCTCCTTTTCATCTAGTGGTACTGCTTTCCTTTTTTTTTTCTTTTATTTTTTTTTTTTTTTTTTGTCACTTTGATATCATATCGGAATCGGTGGCAATGCATGGCTGCGCCAATTATGCCGCATGTTTCGGAGGTTACTAGGTTTTTCACTAAGCTTGTCCCATAAAGTTTGGGACGGACCAAAACATAGTAAACGCCTAAAACATGATTTAATCATACTCCCTCCGGTTTCTATTACGAGAAAGAAAAAAAAATTATAAAATTAATTGAATGCATTTGATTTTTTTTTTTAAATCAATAAAAAAATAGAAGGTTGAAGTAGCAACTTTGTCCTTGATGTTTTTTCACTGTACCAACTTAGTCCCTGAAAATTTATAAATACACATTTAGTCCATCAAAATTTTTTTACATACCTTGTCCCTCGTGTTTAAAGAACCAAATTGGTACATTCGAAATCTTGAGAGACCAAATTGGTACATCTGACAATCTTGAGTGACCAAATGCGTATTTATAATTTGAGTGAAGGGACACTTTGGTCCCTCAAGTTTTTCGACAGGACACTTTAGTCCCTCAAGAAATTTAATTCATTTTTAGTCCCCAAAGTTTTCCAAAAGTGTCAATTTAGTCCCTGTCCTATTTCCGTTAACCACTTCGTTAAGGGACTAAATTGGTACTTTTGGAAAACATGAGGGACTAAATTGGTACTTTTGAAAAACATGAGGGACTAAAAATGAATTAAATTTCTTGAGGGACTAAAATGTCCCTGTCGAAAAACTTGAGGGACCAAAGTGTCCCTTCACTCTTATAATTTTTGAAGGACTAAGTTGGTATAGTGAAAAAACATCAGGACTAAACTGGTACTTCACTCAAAATAAAATTACTTTAAAAAATTTGTAGTGAAAAGAAATAAAAATTAGATAAGACAAACATTTTCTAAGAATATTTTAGAATAATTGTATTAGAATTAAAAAATTAGTTGACTTTCTTTTCATATTTGAGACCAAAATAAATATATATTTTTTTAATACTCCATGAGAGACAGGAGGGAGTACATGATAGAAACATTAATTTAATTTCTAACTTTACACGTTACCAATCAATTTTATTATTGAGATTAGTGGATATACTGGAATTATGTACACATGATGACATGATTCAGTACATATTAACTTTTCGTTGAAAGAAAATAAGGACACAATCATAATGTGATGGGAAAAAAATAAATGTTAGTGAAAACATTTCATAGGAGGGCCCTCTCAATTAGAGTAATTCTTGGGTGAAAATTTCTCTTGTGCAAATCATCTTTTTAAGGCATGTAAAGTTGTGTAGATGAGTAAAAATGATAGTGGACAAGTAAAGAGAGTAACAATAAAAATGATACTCCAATCCCCAGTACTTGAAATTACAGAATTATCCATTAAAGGTATTCTACTCGTACGTTTTCCAATTTTTATGCTCAAAATTATTTAATGGGTTCTCAGGTGAAAATGTTAATGGGTTTATCAGACACAACTTACCCATTCTAAAATGTAAAATATAGACCCCACCTAAGCAGATGTGCCACACGTGCAATGTGTTTACCAACCAAAATTGCAAAAAGATAAACCTTAAAACAGATTTAGAGGAACATCACAATTATCAAGCATGTAACTTCCTAGCATTGACTTTACCAAGAACTCAAGAAGTTGGAAACATAGACACAAAGGAGTAAATTCAAACCAGATATAACAGCAGCCTCCCTGTCCATTCCCCTATACAAATCCTGATAGACATGGCAAAAACCTAAGCAGAATTATATAAATCCATAAGTTCCAGGAGAACCATTTATGGACCCTTTTATACCTATCAAGATTTCATTGCCTATCACAAAAGCTGAAGCAGCGGTAACGCCATTACAAACCCAAAGATGGAGAAGAGTAATAAAATCATCATCCATGTTTGAAATGATTGCTTCTTGTTTTTTCTCACCTCCTTCAAACCATCTACTCTTTTCATGTCTTCCCTTGTAGAATCTAAGGTCTTTTCCAAAAGAGGTTTTGAACTTTTGTCATGGGATGCCTCTAATGATTCCCTCTCAGTAGCAACTTGCTCAGAAAGTTGCTGTTGGTTGTACTTCTCCACATACTCAGGGAACATTTTCCTGAATGTTGCACTGTGTGGAAAATTATCAGAACATAAATTTTTGGCTTATTTATGTCTTTAGTCCTTGAAAGTTTGGTGTTTTGATTTTGATCCCTGAAAGTTTTTTTTTTGCCTTGATTCATCCTTAATTGTTTTGAAAATTTGGTTTTAGTCTCTGCCGTTAATTCGTTAACTGATGACGTGATTAATGGAACGTCACATTAACATACACGTATGCAAGTAATGCGTGTCACCAATAGGATGATGTGGATGATACGGACCCGCAGGAGCAAAAGGGTCAAAGTCCAACCCAAATGTGTTTGTGAATTGGGTTTTAGCCCTTTTACTCCTGCGGGTCCGGATTATCCACGTCATCATACCGATAGAATGCAATACTTGCACACGTGTATGTTGATGTGACATTCCCATCAGTAATTAACGAATTTTTCCTAACGACATGGACTAAAACCAAATTTTCAAAACAATTAAGGATTAATCAAGGTCAAAAAAACTTTTAGGGGCTAAAATCAAAACACCTCCAACTTTCAGGGACTAAAGACATAAATAAGCCTAAATTTTTTGTGGAACACAAATTGAAGATACCCATTGCTTACTTTTATCATGAATAGCTGGTGGATTATACTTACTTCTTACAATTGAAAGAAAGGGAAGATTTTGCTAGACGCTGCTTCTCAGCAGTAGTGGTGTTTACACTGCCAGTGGTTGGACTATTATCCATCTGCAAAAGAAAAGCACGCCAGATTTCAAAAGCAATAAAAAGAAGCAGTTAACTTGCATACAACTAAAATTGTATAGGGTAAATAGATGGACCGTAAGAACAAGTACTATCACATGGGACTTCGGAGTAACAACCGCAAAATGTCGGAAAAGGATGTTGCTTTCACTTTATATAATATGAAGTACAAAGGAGAGTAATATTGGACATTAGAGCTTCGAGCGGTGGTAGATTGAGTCCACACCAAAGTGAGGGAGAGGGGCACAGGTTTAAATCCCCTCCCATCCCTACCACCCACCAAAACAGAAAAGGCAAGACATGAAGAACATCGTCTTAGTGAAGAACAAACCGCAAGAGACCAAAGAAACTAGAATTCAATTACAATATGGAGAAGCAGCAACACACTCACCATGAATGAAAGAAGCCCTGTAAGTATGCTGCATTCATAAATTGGAAACATCAGCATAAAGCTTAAAAGTAATAATTTACATCTACTTTTTCGCTCAGATGCCAGTTACTTGTTAAAAATCATATAACCACATTGTATAAGTCAACGAATAAACAAAAAAATAAACCACATTTAATAGGTCAAAGAATAAACAAAAAATAAACCAATCAATAACACATAAAGGAACTTCATAACTCGGAATAAATCTGACCTTGATACAGACCACATAGGATTCCAACTTTCTGGATGAACTGCAACATAAGCAAAACCCAAATAAATGATATACTTTATATTATAGGTAACTCATGATACGAATTGATTTGTGCTCCAACAGATGAAAGAACTTACAATCACTCATAGACAAACAAATCTTTTTCTGAGTCATGAACCGTCCATTAGGTGTGGTCATGCTACATCATAGAAAGTGTACACCTAATCAATATTACCATAGACCAGATAAATGAAAATCAGAATGAACAAGCATACTGCAGCAAGAAGGATCACCTGATTCCAGGAGGTTTATAAGGATAATCCGGAGGAAACTTGATTTTTCCATAGTAACATCCACCTAAAACAGGAAAAAAAAAATAGAGCACATAAATACAAAAGAAATTGAGAAAGGAGAAAAGACTTGGGACATTTCAAAAAGACCGAGCACAGTAGGACCTAAAATGTTTTTTTTTTTTTTTAAATAAAAAAGTAAAACCTAGAAAATGAGATATCAATGATTACAACTAGCTAAAATAACAAACCTGCAAACGGTGTTCCTTCGCTTCCCTCCAACACGTAATCTGAGACATTAACAGGGAATAAGATCAGTCTCAAACACTCCCTAACAAATAAATCAAAATCAAAGAGCTGACATAAGAACCCAATATTCTGTTTTTGCTGGCAAAATAGTGGCATTGAGGAGGGCTTGGCTTGGAGCAATCATTCAACATAGTCTTTTTCAGCATTTTGGCAATTAGAGTTCTATATAAATTAATGAAAGAAATGCAACAGTGTAACAGTGTGAAACAAACTTACGCCAGTCAAGAATATCATTTGGTGAAGGACGAGCCACTACATGGGAAACTGGCTCCTGCAAATTCAATGTTAAATTAAGAGTTAACCAGTTGATATATTCTTTTTAATTTTGATAAAAAAAGATTAAAAAAGCACAATGGCAGCCCAATCTCTACGACAATCTGAAATGGCAACCACCAAGAACCGTTAACCAAGCACCAAAGAGTAGCTAAAAACCACACTCCATTGACTATAAATTAATTCCATCATTTGTGATTATTTTTATTTTCAAAATAAACTGCCAAGTCAATTTATCCATAGAGGCCCAAACAATTTACCTAGTAAATAGGCTAATAAAGCATGCAAAGATAAATCATAAACTACAGACACGTTGTATAAATAGCAGAAAATGCAATATATATAGAGGATGGGTGTCCCATCATTTATGCTCTCCATATCATGGTAATCCATCAGGATAAGCATACAAACGCGAGTCAAAATAAACAGTGAATCACAATCGTAGAAAAACAAAAGGTGCTTAACTTTACAAAGAGCTCTATATTCCTTCTGAAGGCGCTTGATGCATGATTTTTCCGCCATTCACCAAATTATGGACAGTATCAAGAGCAGGTCCCTACACTGTACTTTTTTCTTTGTTCCCAAAAGTAATATTTGTTTCCTGCTAAGCCCTGATCAAGAGCATATACAGCAAAAAATTGGTTATGATAAAAAAAGTCACAACAAGCAATCTCTGTAAAATAATGGAAAAGGCAAACAAAACAATTCCACAAGGATTTAAAGAAGAGAATAAGTTCTATGTATTGCAGAGTTCAAAAGGTGGTTGAGATACACATATACAAACCATGTAAACAGATATGATTCAATTTTAAGTATTAACACCTGTATTTGGTAAGAAAGAATCAGGGGCTAAGTCAGTTTTTGATTCTCTTTCATAACATAATCCCACCTCTTATAATTGGTCATATGATCCGTAAACTGAAAAAGATATCATTGTTCTATTGTAAGATTCCAACATTATGCAAAATTATTGGATTGGAACAAATGAGCCAATTCAAATACAAAAAAAAAAAAAATACACCAACTCAGTCAGAGAAGGGATTCCCGTTACAATACTACCACCAATTTCTCGTTAATATGTTCTTAGGATAATATCCACGTCCACATTTCTCCAAACAAGTTAAACGCAAAAACTCTCCTTTTGTAATATTCCGAAAGCATATAAACCACGCCAAGCTGGAGTAATTATCATTGTAGAGAGTACACTCAATAACTGACAAACAGTAGCAATCCAAAGTCATTCATTTCTCAAATTATATCTATGATCCATCTATCAAAAAAATTCTTAAAAGTTTGTACAAAAAAACCTTCCTCAGCCAAACCAAATATTTTCACCTTCACGTTCACTATCATGCTCTCAGCTCAATTGCAAACATAATTTACAGTGCAGAAGTAAGCATATTGTTTATATCCCTTTTATTTTCCCTTCTCATAGTCCCTTCTTTGATTTCGTAACTCAAATGAACTGTTACTGAAGCAATAGTATCTAAACACCACCATGATCCCACACAAAAAATCAGGGAAAACAAAAGAGAGGGTAATGCATATTTCTCAATGTTTCCGCTGCAACCAAATCAATGACCCATAAATCAAAAAATTGAAATTTGCACAATTAAGCAATAAAAATCAAACCTTGATCATACCCCAGGCTTAAAAAAACAATATAACAAATTGAAAACCCTAACAAAATCAATCAACAAATTAGATAATTGGATTACAAAATCGAAATACAAGTATACGGGTAAATTCACCTGAGATCCGATTCTTTTATGTTCCAATTGCAAAATAATAAATTAATTAATTAAAAATATGATAGTATTTCTGCGTTAATCGTTTTCCCCCTTTCGCAAAACAAAGAGAGAAGCGATGAGTTCTAAAACGGCGGCGTTTAATTTCAGCTGAGGTGAGAGGGCTGTTGTTATATTATCACGACACGGGGTGTAACGGTCCGGTCCGATCCGGTCTTTGAGGAACTTTAGAGACTGGATCGATTAAATCAATGTGGTCCGGTCCGGTCCGGTCTCAATGTTTTTCATATGCAAAAACCGGACCGGACCATAACGATCCGGACCATTACGGTCCGGTCTAAATAGACCACAATTGTTCAAGTATTAAAAAAAAAAATTGGGCTTCAGTTTCCATTGGAACCCTAAAAAACTATAAAAAAATAAAATTGGGCTTCAGCCCATTTTTCCATTTTTCCATTGGAACCCTAAGAAACTAAAAAAAATAAAATTGGGCTTCAGCCCATTTTTCCATTGGAACCCTAAAAAAAAGGGTTCCCTCTCCTTGGAGCAGCAGCAGCTGCTTGGTTCTAAGGAGGAGGCAGCGGCGGCGTGATGGGAACGGAGGAGGAAGAGAGAGAGACGCGGATCGGCAGGAGAACGGCGGAGCGAGCGGCAGAGCGACGGCGGAAGGAGAAAGAGAACGAAGAACCGCGGCAGAGCGAACGAACCGGAGGCAGAGAACGAGAAGGCGGCGGAGCGGCGGCGCGGCGGCGGAAGGAGAAAGAGAACGAAGAAGTTGAAGGAAGAGAAGAATTTTTTGGAGAGTCCTTCACTTTTATGCTATGTACCGGAAGGATTCCTATTTGTTTCTTCCTTCCTTAATGAGAATAGGAAGAGAAGAAGTGAAGGGAATCCAAGAAGACTGATCCAAGAACACATATTTGGGAGTCAAGAAGAAAGAGAACTCTGCTACGTTTTTATGCTATGTTCATTTGGGAGTCCTTCTGCTCCTACTACTTATTTTATTTCAACTACCGGTCCGGTCCGGTCTTCGCGGTCCAAAAAATTGTGAGACCGTGGACCGGACCACAACACAACGATCCACAAATTTTCAGATCGGTCTGGACCACGGTCTCACGGTCCGGTCCTTTTTTTGGTCCGGTCCGATTCGATCCGACCGATCTCGCGATCCCAGACCAAACCACTTACACCCCTACACAGCATAACAGAACCCACCTTTCTCAATAGCCTATACTTTTACTTATTGGACAATTTTACCCCTCTTCTTCCATCACTTTACCAAGCACTTTAGCCTCACACGAGGCTATTCAAGTAATTTACTACTAAAGTTTTTGAGTTCATATCCTCTTCATAAAACACCATAAGCAAAAAAAAACATTTTTTTTAAACATAAGCAAAACTAACTAACTTTTTTAAACTTTATTTCACTCATAATGCTACTTTCCTAAAACATCCTAGAAAATTGTTATCTTATTTCATTTTTGTTTCATTTCCAATGTAATTTTCCTAAAATACCTATATTCTTTTATAAATTTGAGAAAATTTAATACAATCAACGAACTAATCTTCTTAATAAGCCTAAAATTAGTTATTTTTGCTTATAATTCGAGTCGGATAAAATACCAGTGTGTTGACAAGCACGTTGGCATTCTGATTGTGGTGACCAATTAATACCAGTTTAGTGAATACTCCCTCCGTTGTCGTAGAGAAGCTTTTGGAGTGGATTTTCACGTGAATTAAGGCATTTAGTTAATATTGTTGATTGCATTGAAATTGATAACATTTGATATACTTTTTTAAAATTATTCTTATAATTATCATTGGAATTATCATTCTCATTGACATCGAAACCCCACCCCCACCACCAGCCTCACCGTATCTCTTCCAACCATTACCCCACCCCACCCCTTCCCTTCCCTTCCCTCTTCCCACCCTTTCTCACAACCGCCCCCTTCACTTATCTTTATTTTTTTCAAGGTACAAATTTTATATGACTAATCTCGGGTCGTGAACCCAATTTACCACCTTGACCTACTTTCTTTTCTTTTTTTTTCTTTTTTTAATTTTATAGTTTCGGTCGTGAAATAAGATCACGATCTTAACCTACAATAATTTAAGCTTGGGTCGTGACTATCATTCTTCTTCTTTTTTTCATCATATGTCATTTATCTAAATACATTGTCATTTCCATACTAATAATTCTTTATACTCCCTTCGGTCCTATATATAAGCCTATTTTGAAGACTTTTTTTGTCCTTAATATAAGCCTCATTTCCAATTTTCAATAGCATTAATTACTTCTTTTCCACAAACACCCCTATTTACTCAACACTTTTTAGATTTCCAATAATAATTATAGGGTACTTTTGAAAAAGTATACCAAATATTTACATTTTCAATACCACTAACAATATTAACTAACTTTCTTAAAGGGAGTGAAATTGGTCAAATGATGCTTATATTAGGGACAGGAGGGAGTAATTTGTTTTACATCCAAGGTTAACCATGAATGCTTGGCAAGGTGAATAGGAATTATATATAATACTTTTTAGTCGAAAATAATATTACATCCGTTTCATATGTAGTGTATTTTAACGTTATGCATGAGTTTTAAGAAATAGTTAAATGATGCAAAAATTTTGTGTATTTCGACTATGATGCCCCTATATATTCATTATTGAAGAAAGATATTGAAAGTGGAAAAAAGAGTGTAATAAATAGAGATGTGTTGGGAAAAGTAACATTAATTATGTATTGAGTTTTGTATAAAAGCAATACATATGAAACATGAGACAAAAACTTTACGAATACTACATACATACATACATATATATATATATATATATATATATATATATAGAGAGAGAGAGAGAATGGAGAGAATATGTTGTTATTGACTTAATTTAGAGAACTGATTAAAGATTATTTTCTATGAAAAATGGAACTCCACGAAGCAAGATATTTTTTCATCATTCCATCTTAGAGCAAAATTTATTGTAAATATCCGACATAAAATATTGAGAAAAATATTAAAAGCTTGATTTGATTTAATATATCGACATGCTTTATTTTAATTTGGATACATAATAAGATGTACTCTTTTTTATTATTGTGTATACACATTACTAGGTGTCAATCTTTAGATGCTTGGCCGAGGGTTTTGTCATTGTTTAAACACCAACAAATATGTTGTTCATTACATCTGCATTTGGGACTAAATTTCTCTAGACAGTCATTGGTATTTCTACAATGAAATGAGACTATGGGACCTCTGGCTTCTGATTCTTTGCACATATCTGTTTGCACACAAATAATACATATGCCTCAAAACAATATCATGTGAAATGTATGTAAAATGAAATCTAATGGAGTAAAAAATCACCAAGGTAATGTAAAGTTAGAAACATACATGACTTAATCATATATCATATACTTTCTCCGGTTTTTATTAGAAGCCATTTTGACCAATTTTCATACTCTTTAAAAAAAATTACAGTAATTAATATTATTAGTGGTATTAGAAATGTAAATATTTAGTATGAGTATACTTTTTCAAAAATATATCTATAATAATTATTGGGAATTTCAAAAATATTAAGTAAATATGGATGTTTATGAAAAAGAAGTAATTAATTTCATTGAAAATTGAAAATTTGGCTTAAATTAAGAGAGGAATAAAGTCTTTAAAAATAACTTATAGGAGTATATAAAACCGGAAGGTGTATATATATATATATATATATATATATATATATATATATATAAAAGATACAATGGAGGTTTAAAGTGAAACAAGGTTTCTAACCTGATGCCATGATGAAAACCAATAAAAAAGCCAATTTGACAATAGACTTCTTAACATTGGCCATATTGATTGTAGACTACTCTGCTAACAAGGATTTATAAAAGCAATTTTTGGATGGATGCCTGAATTGTTCACAAGCCAGCTTTATATAGTAGGAGGGTGGGGCTACTTTCAAATATAAATCACTCCTGGTCAACGAGTCAAACTTATTTTTTAAATAAAAAAGACTTATTTAAGTTATTAGTCCCTGAACTTATGTGCTCTTTTGAAATTGGTCCTCAAATTTTTTTTTTGATGTTTTGAGTCCCTAAACTTTATTCAAATTTTGGAAATGGTCCTTTCATCACTTAAGTGGTGATATGATCGAGAACATGTCATGTCACCTTTGCCAAATCGATAACTAATGTTCCAGATGATGCCACATAAATTTATTAAAAATAATTAAAAAATATTTTTTTAAAAAAAAATTGAATCTTTTAATAATTTTCAAAAGAAATGATTTTTTTAATAAAAAAAACAATGTAGTGTCATGTGACTCTATATAACACATCACTCGTCGATATTGTGACAGTGACGTGACATGTCATTGACTATATCATCATTTAAGTAACGAATGGACCATTTTCAAAAATTGAACAAAGTTTAGGGACCCAAAGCACTAAAAAAAAGTTTAAGGACCAATTCCAAAAGAGTACCAAAGTTCAAGGACTAAAAAGTTCAATAAGCCAATAAAAAATAAAATTCTGAATAAATATTAAACTATAAAAAAATAAAGGCTTATTTATGTTTTTAGTCCATAAACTTAGGTGATTTTTTTGAATTGATCTTTAAACTTCTTTTCGATGATTTGAGTCCTTAAACTTTGCTCAAACTTTGAAAATGTTTCATTCATCATTTAAGTGGTGATATAGCCGAGGATATGTCACGTCACCTTCGCCACATTGATAAGTAACATGTCAGATGTTGCCACGTAAATTTTCTAAAAAAAAAACTCAAATTTATTAAAAATAATTAAAAATTGTATTTCTTAAAGAAAATCCAATCTTTTAATAAATTTTAAAAGAAAATAATTTTTTAATAAAAATAAATCATGTAGTGTCATTTGACCCTGCATAACACGTCACTCGTCAATATTGTGAAAGTGACAACGTGATATGTCGTCGGCTATATCATCACTTAAGTGACAAAAAGACCATTTACAAAAATTAAACAAAGTTCAGGGACCCAAAGCATCGCAAAAAAAAGGTTTAAGGATCATTCCAAAAGAGCACATAAGTTCTGAGACTAAAATGTTAAATAAGCCAAAAATAAAAGTAATGGGTATGTTGAGATATGTTGAGATTTTTATTGATACATATTAAGAGTATCTTTCAGTCGACAACCAAAAATTAATTTTCTTCGAGGTGTATAAATTATCAAAGTGAATTTTGCCTTTATCAACAAAACTTTTTTTATACCCATGGTTAGAATTGAATATTTGACATCATATTTAAGAAAATCAATTATATAGCAATGTTGGACTTTGTTGATTTGAGATATGTTGAGATTGATAAACTAAAGGCAGATCGAACTGCCCATAAATATATTTGGTAGCAAACAAGATTCCAGAGTGATTTATCACTCCTGGCAGAGATGAAAGGTGTTCTTTTAACGATTATACAGTCTAAAACATGTATAGTGCCTAATGAAGATAGATGGGCTGTCATTGAAGCCTCTTTCATGCCATGCAATTGGTTATGGTCTTATGGACAAAGTTTTGTAAAAAGCTAGTCAGTTTTCTTAATTTATTAATTTCTTTATTTTTTTGTCTGTTACTTTTATGCTACGTCTAAAACAAAAGAATAGTAAATACTACTACTGTATGTGATTAAAAAAATTAATTATAATCAACAAGCCGGCCAAATCTATTAAATAAAAAAGTAGACACTAAGTACTGTTCAATTAAGAAGATAAAATTTAACAATATGTGCCTGACATGACACGTGCTAAAAAGTAAAAACTAGTTAATATTACTATACATCTATAAATTTCAGAATCTTACTTATTAAGATTGCTAAAAGTAAAACAAAAAAAAATCACAAGTTTATATAATTTATTCTCCCATGAACATAAAATAAATAGTAATATTTTCTAGCAATATCCCATCGTATTTGGTTCCTTAATACATATTCCAATAACACTGATGTATTATTTGTTGGCATTTGCCTCTAAAGAGTAATTAGTCATTTTGGTCCTTGAAAGTGTGACCATCGATTATTTTAGTCCCTCAGAGATCGTAAATACACGTTTAGTCCCTGAGAGAGTTTCACGTCAGTCATTTTAGTCCCTCCGTCAACTCGGGTTAGGTAACAGAGTTAATTTTTTCGTCATTCATTTTGGTCCCCGAAACATGCATGCATAATTCATTTTGGTCCCCGAAACATGCATATATAATTCAATTTGGTCCTTTTTAAATTTCCAATTAATTCAACTTAATCCCTGAAACATCCATACATAATTCAATTTGGTCCTTTCTAAATTGTCAATTAATTCAATTTAATCCCTTATTTTTTTAGAAAACAAACAACTCAACATTATGTGATACTCTATCCGTCCCTATTTATAAGACCTTTTTTGGGAGATTTCACGTCCATTAAGAAAGTGAAATAATTAAGTTAATTGTATTGGAAAGGTGAACTTTTAATATGTATTTTCGAAATTACTCCTATTAATATTATTGGGTATCTAAAAAGTGTTAAATAAATATAATGCTCATTGAAAATTGGCGAAGGGTGTTATAATTTATAAAAAGGGACAAAATAAAAGTGTCAAAAGGGTTTTATATTTAGTGACGGAGGGAGTATAACATTAAAACTTGTATGTATATAATATTTGAGCAGCATCTATTCACAAAACTAATCTTTTACTAATTCTCAAAGGATATTTGAGGCATCAAAATGAAGAAATGAATACTAAATTTTGAGATATTTTGTACATAATTATTTTTTAGATAAATTTTGTGAACATGCAAATATTACATACATACAGGTTTTAAGGTTATATCCCATAATGTTGAGTTGTTTGTTTTATACGCTCTCCGTTTTATTTTGTTTGGCCTTTTAGGCCTGAGCACATATATTAATAAAGTGTAATTTTATATGTATTTTGTCTAAAATGCCCCTATTTAATCCTTATTTAAAAGTGTAGTAATATTTAATTTAATTAATGTATAGTGGTTTAGAGATGAGAGAGATGATAAAAGTGTAATCAATGATGAGTAAGAGAAATGATTGAAATAAGAGTTAGATGATCTCTTATGCATTGGAAAGAAAAAATTTGTTTATGCATTGAAATTGTAAAAGACCAAACAATATGAAATACACTAAGAGAAAAAGCCTAAAAGGCAAAACCAAATGAAATGGATGGAATAAAAAAATGAGGGATTGAATTGAATTAAATGACAATTTAAAAAGGACCAAATTGAACTATGTATACATTTTTTCAGAGATTAAATTAAATTAATTGTCAATTTAAAAAGGACAAAAATAAATTATGTATGCATGTTTCAGGGACCAAAATGAATGACCGAAAAATTAACTCTGTTACTTGACCACAGTTGACGGAAGGACTAAAATGACGAAAGTGAGACACTCTCAGGGACTAAACGTGTATTTATGATCTCTGGAGGATTAAAATGACCGGTGGTCACACTCTCATGAACTAAAATGACTAATTACTCTTTGCCTAAATGTAATAAATAAATATTATTTATAAGTTATATTTTTTGTTAAAAGCCATTTAATATAAATAAAACTTCAATTAAGAAAATGATTTCTCAATAAATTGATATAAATTGTTCTAAAGGTTAAAATGTTCGGTGCCATTTTTTTAACACTAATTATAGTGAATAAGGGAATATATGATTAATGTAAAAAAAAAAAAGGGAATATATGATTAAGATAAGATTGAGTAATGTTACTGTGGTTTGGGTTAAAGAAAAGTTGTTTTTGTTTTTTAATTTTTGTTGACTATTAAAAAATTGTTAAATTGTTTTAGACAGGGGGAGTAGTTTTTATATCTTTTTTTTTTTATCATGTAGTTTTTATATCTTACTGTACATAATAAAATAAAATTTTATAATTTTTAATCACTTAGGAATTAAGATTTCGTTTCATGTATCATTTGAAGGTTTAAACATCATTTTTATTCTTTGGTTTCTTGAAATTTCAAATTTGGATAAAGATGAAAGGACTTTCCTCGGACATGCATTTGCCTAATTTTATTTTTTTTTTATTGTTTTGAAATCAGGTGGTGTCTGGGTTTTAATTTTTTGTGATCCAACTAATTCACCTTAGATTCGCAAACTGTGCAAATATTTGACTCAACGGTATGGATCCTTCCATGAATTGTTGCTCACTGAGACTCGAACCTTTGACCCTGTAATCCTTAAGTGCTCAGCAAGTTTTCACTAGCGTAACTCACTTGAGTTGCCTAATTCAAATATAGTAAAATTGTAAATTAAAAGAAGTGTAAAATAGATATACTTAAGAGATAATCTATCGTGTTTTTTTTTTTTTACTATTTTACCGTTTATTATTTTGATAATCAATTCTCCACATATTCTATTAATAAATAGAAATATATATAGTCGTAAAAAAAATTAATATTGGACTAATTTTATAAAAAAAAAAAAACTCATGAAAAGGAACTGTTAAGGACCAGAAAAATACTTCACGAAACCGGGTTACCGGGTTGAAAGGCCTCCTAAGGGCCACAATACTTCATGAAACCGGGTTACCGGGTTGAGAGACCTCCTAAGGGCCACAGTCTTCACGAAACCGGTTTAGAGTCCCTTTAAGGGCCCAATACCTCACGTAAGCGGTTTACCGGTATAGGAGGCCCACTAATAGCCCAAATCTTCTATTCCCCCAAACTGACAAAGAAGAAGACTTGTCATCGACAGATAAAGATTCTTTTACCTCATGATACCGGTATAGCAGTTACACAGAGGACAGAGCAATGAAGAATGTCTTCCTCGGATTCCTATACAATGATGAGCAGCAGTAATCCATTAATGTCCACTTTACTCCTGCCGTTAGCGGTAATTCGGTAATACCCATTGATGAGGAGGGAAACCCAACGGTATGGTGATCAGCTTATATAAGAGAGCAGAGGGTAACCAGGTATGGATCCTTCAATCTCACACAAACACACACAACACCCCCAAATTAACGACAATAGAGCTGGTATCCTAGTAATCAGGATGCCTATCTTCAGTCTAAAAGCAAACAATAGAATACTGGGACACTTGACCGCTTAGTTCAAGTACCAGACGTTCTACAACAGAACATTGGCGACCACAGTGGGAGCGAGAAACTTATTCCCACCACCTTCTGAAGAAGTCCATGGCAAACCAGTCACAGGGAGAACGTGCTGAGCTCAGCCACAACAGTGCGCTGGAATTAAGAAAAAACCCGAGCGGAGAACAAACACCTTCTAGTCAGAAGGACCTCAGAGAACGATTAAGCGAAGGAAGAAGACGGACAGAGCAAGAGCGTTCGAGACAAGAGGAACCTTCTCATCATGAACAGGAGAAATCGCGACAGAGGCCCCCCACCAGAGGAGGAAGCCCTTCGCATTCCCTACATGAGAGTAAGGGGTCATCTGGCGGGTGCTCACAGAAGAAAGCAAGCGTGGAGACAGAGCTGGCTCGTTTGCGCAAGCGGTTAGATGAGCAGGACAAGTTGCTGAAAGAGTTGAGGAAAGGAACATCCCAATCAGGCATTGGCAAAGGAAATGAGGTGGAGCTGGTTGAAGAACCTGAAGAAAAAGACCACCCGTTTTCTGAAAGCATAATGGCTTTCCCCATGCCTGAAAATCTCAAAGCTCCAGCCAATGTAGATCCATATTTTGGGAACTCAGATCCACAGGAACATATTGACATTTTTCTGGTGGTAATGTCCTGTCAGGGGGCTAAAGATGCGTATAAGTGTCGCATTTTCCCCTTGACTCTGAAGAAAGCGGCGTTACGATGGTATTCAAAGCTGGAACCCAACTCTATCAAATGTTGGAAGGATTTGGCATCAAAGTTTCTGGGTCATTTCACCACCAGTAAGGCACAACCGAAATATGAACATCACCTGTCTCAGATTAAGCAAGGAAAAGACGAATCACTAAGGGACTTCCTCACTCGATTCAATTCAGAATATTTGTCTACCAGTGACATTGAAACCTCTGTGGCACTTCACTTGTTGATGAGAGCCGTGAAACCTGGTGAATTCGCTGATCATTTGGTAATGCACAGGATTAGAACCATGGATGAAGTCATGAAAAGGGCAGAGAAGTACATCAATCTTGAGGAATACCAGAGGGCCCAGGATAATTACGTCCCTGGAGGATTTGGTAACGAGAAGGAGGCTGGGAGATGAGATTCAGGATAAAAAATCCTTGGAATGCAGCTAGACTTCGAATCTACTACAATTGAAAACCCCCTTTAGAGTGGATTGACAAGAGAAAGCAGTTTTTAGGATATTTCAATTCCAATAAGGCCTTTTGAGCCACTGTTGTCTTTAGTCAGTGTGAATGCTTTCTCAGTTATAAAGATTTGATGCTATAAAAAACAAGAATTTCAATTGGCATTTGTTGATTTCTTTTTATCGCCATTAAACCGGACTAACGGTTTAGAAGTGCAGTATAAACATAGTTTACATAAACCGATTAAACGGTTTAACGTCGTTTAACTCCACAAAATCGGTTTAACGGTTTAGTAGTGTAGTTCAGGGATTTAACACGATGACAAACCGGTTTAACGATTTGGACTTGTGAGGAAACATCAGTCTAAATTCACAAAATCAACGCTCAAAAGTCCAACTTCGAGGGGATTTTCCAATCCTATGGAAATTAATAAGTCCAACTTAAAAGTACACCACCTATTTGGCTAGCCACCTTGTAGGGAGTGAAATGGGTAAGAGGATGTCCTAAAATTTAATAAGAGACACCACCCATGTACTGATGGTAAGACTACTGTTGGACTTTATTTGGAGTCTATTAAGGTTAAAAGGAATTTCCTTCGCTGGCTAGAAGAGAAATTACCAAATGTCTACCAAGTATGGGCACAAATTGAATACCAGACTTGAACACGTTAAATAAAGGCAATACTTTTTCATCCATAAAGAAGAGAATAAAGTACATTTCTGAGAAATGATGCTTGCATAAATCCAGAAAATTTGAATGACTTGTACGTGGAGAAACCGGTATACCGGAAATACTGCAAGTCATCCAAATAAAGACACGTTTACCGGTTTAGCGGCGAGGTTCTTCAAGAACCCAAGTCCTTTCCGGTTTACCGGTATACAAGCTTTATGAGGCTTCAAAGAAAGTCCAAACCAATGTAAACCGGTTTACCGGTTATACGAAGACAAATCGACTAGACAACCAAAGTATTTTCTGATCCTGTAGAATTATTCATACCATGCTTTACAAGGGTAAACCTTGGTATGGGGGGCAACTGTTATGGACCAGAAAAATACTTCACAAAAACCGGGTTACCGGGTTGAAAGGCCTCCTAAGGGCCACAATACTTCATGAAACCAAGTTACCGGGTTGAGAGGCCTCCTAAGGGCCACAGTCTTCACGAAACCGGTTTAGAGTCCCTTTAAGGGCCCAATACCTCACAAAACCGGTTTACCGATATAGGAGGCCCACTAATAGCCCAAATCCTCTATTCCCCCAAACTGACAAAGAAGAAGACTTGTCATCGACAGATAAAGATTCTTTTACCTCGTGATACCGGTATAGCGGTTACACAGAGGACAGAGCAATGAAGAAGGTCTTCCTCGGATTCCTATACAATGATGAGCAGCAGTAATCCATTAATGTCCACTTTACTCCTGTCGTTAGCGGTAATTCGGTAATACCCATTGATGAGGAGGGAAACCCAATGGTAAGGTGATCAGCTTATATAAGAGAGCAGAGGGTAACCAGGTATGCATCCTTCAATCTCACACAAACACACACAACACCCCAAATTAACGACAATAGAGCTGGTATCCTGGTAATCAGGGTGCCTATCTTCAGTCTAAAAGTAAAATACTGGGACACTTGACCGCTTAGTTCAAGTACCAGACGTTCTACAACAGAACAGGAACAAAAATTTTTTCTAAAAAAATTTGCATCAAGAAACCAAGTAAATACACTCAAAAAAGTTCTTAATTACTGAGAAAAAAAGTTCTTAATTTGTTGCTATTTTTGAAAAGTTCCTAAGGGTCTGTTTGACAAGTGGAATTGAATATGAAATTGGGGGTTGATATTGAAATTAGAATTATGATATTTGGTTGTGCACTAGGAATTGGAATTACAATTCCAAAGCCAATTCCATTGAGTTAGATTATAATTAAAAGTGCAGAAACTCGATTCATACCTCTAATAAGTCACAAAATTGCAACTCCATACTTTATAAAATCGAGTGTCATGAGTTTATAAACAAAATAGCGACATTTCTACCGGTCTACCATAGAGATGGTAATGTGGGCTACCCGATCGAGTTTGGACTCAGGCCAGGATCAGGTTGAGCCAAAAACCATCTAGCTAAACCTAGTAGCGGGCCGCCTTTTTTAGCTAGATCGGGCAAGGTTTTTAGGATATTAGGGGATCGACCCGGAGTCCGATTGGTTGTGGTTTTATTAAAGCAAGCCAAAAAGGTTCAAGATCTATTTGAGTAATATTTTTATAATCTAAACTCGTCTATTTATAGGATTTGTGTGAGCCGGATTTTTTTGTCGTTTCTGTTTCATCCCAATATTTCATTTTCCACTATTCTCCACTCTAGGAATTTTCTCATATTCAGATTCTCCCTTCCCCCGCCCCCTTCATTATCCACCACTACTAGCTAGTTATTTCAATTCCTAATTCCTCATCTTATCTCATCATTCATTAATGCACTTACTTTTCTTTCTTACACTCTTTTCTTTTCTTTGCACCACTAGGATTTAATTGCACCTGCTAGGGCGTTTGGCACATCCATTAGGGACTTGGCACCCATTAGAACTTTTGGCTCCCATTAGACATCACCCGTTAGACAAATGCTTATTACTTTGCTCATTCTTTTCTTATTCTTTTCCATGTTCAAATTCATTTTCTTTAGTTATACATCACATTTATATCTCTTTTATTTAGCACCAAATTGATCCTTTGGTACACCGACGCCTAACGGATCGTTTGAACCCAAATGGGTCGTTTAGCCCGATAGGTCGTTTAGCCCTAATGGGTCGTTTGACACCTAGCAGGGCACCTAGTATCAGTGTTCCCCATGATCAATTCGGTTGTACACTCTTTAACCTTAGTTATCAATTCTTTCATTTGTTTGTTACATATTCGTCAAATATGCTCAATTATCAATATTCACTTATCACACAAACATCAATCATAACTCTTATTAGTCCTATTATTTGTCCATTTCATTATTTTTTACTTAATTATACCCTTTACCCAAACAATCATGCAAATCATTTCATCATTCCAACACATATATCAACATTTCAATTGTACACATAGCCACAAATAAACATATATCTCACTTTATCATTCAAACAAATTTAGCAACTTTTCTCACGAATATATAGTCATAAAATCAAAATGGTTCCATTTCCTTTATTCTCTTGCCCTAATAAAATTCTAGATCAACTATCCTAATGTTCAGCATCACAAACTATCACACATCCCTAGCAAATCACTATGAGCTAACTAGAAACCATTTCCTAGGTCAAGGTAACATCCACCCCTTACCTCAACCAAGAAGAAGTAAGGTGCATCTTCAAAGCCCTAGCTCTTAGCTTTTGCCCTAGATCCTTAGAACTTCAATCCTTTGAACCCTTTTTTGCACTCTAACAAAGAAAATACCAAGCATGAGGATCCATGGCCATGACGTTGGAAGAAGAAGTTCCAAGAGTTGTGGAAACGGGAAAGGTGGCGTGTGAAGAGTGAGAAGGAGGGAATAAAAAGGCATGAGAAACCATGTAAAGAATAGTAAAAAGTTTAAAACAAACAAACAACTTCCTCGTGCGCTGCACGTGCTTAAAGCTAGTGAAAAATACTTCCACGTGGCATTTACTGCTACTACTTTTTCTTGTTTGGAAAAGTCAAACTAATTTTGATTACGGTATTGAATTACCTTCTCCTCCTCCTTCTTCAGTTTCCGTTTTGTTTCCGCCATAACCAACAACCTCCTCGCCTCGCCGTAATAATTCCTTTGTTCAAGTTACGATGAGAGATGCAACCACCAACTCACACAAATCCGCTTCATCTGCTTCCTTCCCTCTCATTCTCGACGTCGATGACTTCAAGGTCCATTCCGATTTTTTCCTTTTTTTTTTTTAAATTCTTTCATTTCCATTTTTTTCGATAATCGCGGTTATGGTGACTCATCGGAATTGAACCTCGTGGTTTTATAGGGAGAGTTCTCGTTTGACGCTTTGTTCGGGAACCTCGTCAGCGAAATCCTCCCGAATTTCAAACTAGAAGAAGCGGAATCGGAAGCGAGTGATTCTCTTCAGAACGCCACGAAATACTCCCAAGGTGTTTCGTCGCCATTGTTCCCTGATGTTGAGAAACTCTTGTCTTTGTTCAGGGATTCTTGTAAGGAGCTCGTTGAGCTTCGTAAACAGGTTTTGTTTTGTTTCTCTTCCACTTGGTTACTTTGTTTTGAATTTAATTTGGGAATTTAGGTTGAGGTTTTAATTAATTTATTAACTTATTTATTATTTTTGCATGGAAGATTGATGGGAGAGTCTACAATCTTAAGAAAGATGTTTCTGTTCAAGACAAGAAGCATAGAAGGACACTTGGTGAGGTTAGTTTGGAATCTAATTTACTTTATTATTACTATTATTAAGTTTGTAATCTATTTTGCTTATGTTATTATATCAGAATTTGTTAGTATTTTGTAATTTAAACCTTAGGAAGTAAATAAAATATTGATTACAATGCTGTTAATATTTGGAAGCTCTTTTGTTTTTGTTTTTTGTTTAAAAAAGAATTGGTTAGATTCCCTTTTTGGATTTTAATTTCTTTTTCCTTTTTTCTATTTTGGGTGGAATTGGGATATTCTATAATTTGTTATCCACTAGGGATATTTGGAAGCTCTTTTGTTTTTAATTATTTAAAAAACAGAGGTTAGGTTCCCATTTTCGGTTTTAATATTTGCTTTTGAGTAATATGTCAGATTAGTCCATGACTTTGTGAGTACTGATCAAATTAATCCCTGAGATTATCGAAATTCCAAATTAGTCCTCAAGAAGAGATAATAAAATGTGAGTCACATTAGTCCCTGCCGTTAGTGGTCCACAAAGTCAGGGACTAATTTGACGATAGTCAACGGTCTTTGTTTTTGTTTTTGGCCAAAACGACATCGTTTTGGTCATTCCGTTAGTCCACGTTAAGGACCACTGACGGTCATTAACATCAGGGACTAATTTGACTCATGCTTTCCTATCTCAGGAACCAAAATTTCGAAAATCTCAGGGACGAAATTGATCGCTGCCCACAAGTCAGGGACCAATCTGACATATTACTCATTTGCTGCTTTTTGTATTTTGGATGAATGGGGATATTCTATAACTTGTTATTAAACCAGGCTCAAGAATTTGTTGGAATGTGTTCATTGAATAGGAAATGAGGAAGCTATTCTATACATATCTCTACTAAAATTTTGAAATGGAATTATCTGTTAAATTACTGAGTCTGTGCCTTTATTTCCTTTTCAGCTAGAGAAAGGTGTAGATGGATTGTTTGAAAGCTTTGCAAGGTTGGATTCACGTATTTCAAGTGTTGGTCAGACAGCAGCAAAGATAGGAGATCATCTCCAGGTTCAGATTTCTCCAATGCTTCATCCCAGTTTGATAAGTGAATTATGGTCTCACATTTACTTAATTATAATGTTTTATGGGTAGGTCAAATACGCTTTTATCTTTGAAATATAATCTCACTCCTTGTACTGTTATCTCTTGTTAGAGTGCAGATGCTCAGAGAGAAACTGCCAGTCAGACAATTGATCTGATAAAAGTAATTAATGCCCATCAATTCATTTGATGTATATCATTCCTCGTGTTGGGAAATTTACCTTTGTAGTTGTTTTAATCCATGCAGTACTTGATGGAGTTCAATAGCAGCCCAGGCGATCTCATGGAGATTTCACCTCTTTTTTCGGATGACAGCCGTGTTGCCGAGGCTGCTTCAATTGCTCAAAAATTGCGTAAGAATTAAGATCTTTTTTACTGATGTATTTTACCAATTGCTATCAGTATGCGTGAGTAAGCATGATAAAAATCTGGGAGGATTTAGAAGTTTTAGTTCAGGATATGAGATGAGGATGTTGCGGAGATGAACTCAGTGTTGCAAAGATGAGAATGTCATTGGAAAACTTGAAATACAAGACAAGATATGATTTTCCGTGAATGCATTAGAGGGAAAGTTGGGTTAACACCTAAGGAAAAAATGAAAAAGTCTCGCCATAGGTAGTTTGGCCATGTGAGGAGAATAACATTAGAAGCCCTAGTATGAAAAGTAGATCAAGAGGAGGACAGCTCAATAGTTAGAGGTAGAGGGAGATCACGAAAAGCTATATGTGAAACCATTAAGAAGGACTTAGATTTAAATGGCCTTTCTGTATGATGGAGCTCAATGACATCATTTGACCCATGGAGCCAACCCCATGTAGTGTGAAACAGCTTTTTTGTCATTGTTGTTGCTTTTACCAAGTTATACCTGTGCCATTTTAATTCTGTTAATTTTCAGGGTCATTTGCCGAAGAAGATATTGGAAGACAAGGCATATCAGCTGTGGGAAATGCAACTGCCAGCAGAGGATTAGAAGTTGCAGTTGCTAATTTACAGGACTACTGCAATGGTAAATGCTTTTACTATAACTTTTGATGAAAATTCAAGAAATATGTTCTGCGTAAAAGTTTTTATGTGTTTAATTAGTCAAACAGAATAATATGGGAACTAAGGGTGTACACATTTCCTGTTGCAATATAGTCATTTTTGCAGTAGATTATTACCTATGACAAAGCACATTATTCTAAATTTAAGGTTTTATTACCTGTGAGATTATTTGCTTTCTATCGAGCCGAGAAAAAGGTGAGCAATGAGCATCCTTTAAAAACTGATTAGCTATGTCTTGGTTGAAGGTCAAAAACAGTTTGAATTATCCATGATGTTGACAGATAGGTTCTGGTTTTAGTGACTCCAATTAGACTTATTGGTTACCTGGAAAACCTCCTATGATCTTCAGGAGTTTACTTTGTTACATCAATAAACTGGACTTTGGAATACAAATTGACTTTACTGAACAAGGAGGAGTTCATATTTTTCAATTTCCCTGAAGCAATTCTTCCTTCTATCTTGTGTTTGTTATCCACTCTAAATCTAAGTGTCTAATTTTCAAGGATTTATGCTTTTATCATGCCTTATCTCTCTTCGGTACAGTGTGGTCCAAATGTAAACAATATTGAGGAATAATCACATGGATTTTTTTTAATTACCCTTTTTCCTTTGATACTAAGATTTGTAGCAAATGACACAACCAAGCTTTGAGGCACACAGTTCAATACGAGCTCAATTCTACCTTTTCCCTTTACCATGATGGTACTTGAGCAGCATTTTGTTTTCTCTAGTCTTGTAAGAATATAAGAACAAATAGTTCCTTTTGCAAAATATGCTTTTGGGTTAAGCGACCTTACAAGGCTAGAAGACCAAAATATGTGGTTTCCATAGTAATATAAGGTTCATAATTCTTCATTTCTGCAGAACTGGAGAATAGATTGCTTTCTCGGTTTGATGCAGCATCACAGAAAAGAGAATTGACAGGAATGGCAGAATGTGCCAAAATATTGTCTCAGGTAATGAAGTTGTGTTGTACCTTATTACACGCCTCTATTTCCCCCCCTTTTTCCCTCCCTCCTCTCATATTTCTACTAATGTTTTTAAAATCGGGTCAGTCATTCAACCGCAGAGACACTGGTTATTTGTTTCAACTGTGGTCAAACTAGTTATAATATATGTATATATAAACTGGCATACTAATATCTTACATTATGTTGCATGGCATTTCAGTCTCGCATTGCAAAACAAGTGAAACATCTAAGTATGAACCGCACTTACAAGTCCTGCATAGATTTGTCAATGACACAAATTATACAACCTATACAAGAGCCAAGAGGGGCAGACCTTCTCACACCTTCCTTGGGCTTTATATGTGGGCCTTTGTAGCTTAGAATTGGGCCTCTATTTTGATTATTATTATTTTTTATATATAAATGGGTTAAAAAAATTAAAATAAAAACTGGTTCGCAACCAGTTTTACGGCTTTTGACATGTTCAAACCGGTTTTGATCATTTCTTTGAATTCTGGTTCTTAGGGTTGATTGGACTGTACTGAATACATGGCCGGTACACTGGTTGAACTAGTCAGTCTGGCCTAGTTTTTTTTTTTTTTAAATCGATTTCTACAGCTAGCCAGATCCTTTGAGGATTTTTTACTGATCAAATCAAACAGGAAAAAAATCTGGATTATTGGTAAATGATTCTTGATATCCTCCAACTAGAAACGGAAATTTCATCATAATTTCTCTCATTTTCATGGATGTTGTAGGTCTTATGTATCATTGTTGTTTTCTAGCTTAAGATACTCGAGTCCTGCTGTTGGATATCTGTTCTTGTTCCACTTGTCCAAATTCAATTTCAGTCTAAGAGCCAGTACATCAAGTGGGATTTGTGCTTGTATCCAAGCTTCTCATAACTTCTTATGATTGCCTTCGAGGATGTTCTTTTTATTTTTCAGTTTGTTACTTTCGCAAATATGTCTGACATTTTCCATTGCTTTTTCTCCTTCTTCCCCTTTGGTGGACACCTTGTCCTTTAGTCCTTATTATTATAAATTGCATCATGAAGTAATGAAAATGCCTTTTTGTAATTAGAGTGAAAATATATGTTTTTCTGGCTATTGCTTAGACAGCATTATACTCTGGCCTTTGTACTTTGTAGTATGCCAATACTAGATAGTATTTAATGTTGCATTAATGGGTCCACAAATTGAGTTAGATCATATTTTTTTCATTCAACACTTTTAAATAGAGCTCAAACTCAATTTTGCAATATGTGTAATACAATATTTTGAAACTTCTCTTTCAAAATGCATTTTCTTTGCTTCCTGTTCTTGCTGTAAATTATAGTGTAGATTAAAGAAATCATTTGTAGAAGTGCATCTAATAATGTATCAAATGTTAAACTTTTGTTAAAAAGGTGTCTATTTCACTAAGTTATACTTTGCATTGCAGTTCAACAGGGGTACAAGTGCCATGCAGCATTATGTGGCAACACGTCCAATGTTTATTGATGTTGAAATAATGAATGCAGACACTAGGCTGGTTCTTGGTGACCAGGCAGAAGAAGCTAGTCCTAGTGATGTTGCTCGTGGGCTTTCATCCTTGTATAAAGAAATCACAGGTTTGAACTATAATGTCTTCCGTCAGTAAAACAAATAATTTCTTAACAGCACCCGTAATGCATGGTAATTTGTTGCAGATACTGTTCGTAAAGAGGCAGCGACCATCATGGCTGTATTCCCTTCTCCCAGTGAAGTTATGTCGATTTTAGTTCAGGTAACATAGACAAGAACATGGTCTTCACTGAATATTGAGGCTTTAAAGAGATAGTAGAGTTTGGTGTATTCGTAAATACCAAACATGTAATTGCTTTCCCCGTAATTCTGTATGCAGCGAGTTTTAGAGCAGCGAATCACTTCCCTTCTGGATAAACTGTTAGTGAAACCATCTCTCGTGAACATACCTTCCATGAAGGAAGGTGGGCTCATATTAGTGAGTAAAATATACCATCTGCCTTCATTATTATCACCCAAGTGTCATTTTGAACAACAGGTTGATATCTGATTGACTTTTATTTCATTTGGGACTTCAGTATCTTCGAATACTGGCAGTGGCATATGAAAAGACTCAAGAACTTGCCGCAGATCTAAGAGCTGTGGGATGTGGTGACTTGGATGTTGAGGGTAATGTGAATTAATGTTAATTACCAATATTTATATTTATGCTTGATTTTCTTTATTTGGGACTTGTGAACTCATCTCCAAAATTGGTTTCAAAGCAAAGACACTAATGATACTGGGAGTGAGTGAGTGACCCATATTGTCCGCTTATTTGATGTATTTTCTTGCAATATTTAAGCGCAAAAAATGTTTTTGAAGCTAGACATGACCCTAATTATATCTTCAAAAATTATTGAGGGTTATCATCTTCCTGCAATATAGTTTGATACAGTAAGTCATGTTGCAGTTGTTTTGGGGCCTTGCCATTTAGTTATTAAATGGGGAAAATCTGAGTGAATCGTAATTTCATACTCAATTGCTTGCTTTTGCAATGATTTCTGTTTGCTGGTTAAATTTTAATGATAAACCGGGCGATTTAATTATATGCCTAAATGGATAAGAATCTATTTGACATTGGAATTTGAAGTTCTCTAGTCTTTCCTTGTGGAAATTTTCAAGTAGGGCTTTTGGCTTCCTTAGTGTTATGCACTCTCCCCTTCTTTAAATATCCTTATTGTATTGTTCATTTCATTTCCACTAATGTTTGAAAACATAAACCAATTTAGTAGATTCAAATGTAACAGTTTTAAATGAATGTCAATGTGTCCTCTGGTGGATTTAGAATATATAAAATTTTTATTAGGTGATTTAAATGAAATTCTTTGATGATTCAGGTCTGACAGAGTCCTTGTTTTCAAGTCACAAGGATGAATACCCTGAGTATGAGCAGGCTTCTCTTAGACAATTATATAAAGCGAAGGTTTGCAATTGCTTCAATCTTTTTCCCTTTCAAATTGGATTTGATTGCAAAAAGCTCCATGTGTAATAATACATTGTAGATGGAGGAATTGCAAGCTGAAAGCCATTCTGATTCATCTGGGACCGTTGGACGCTCGAAAGGATCTTCAATAACTTCTTCTCAGCAGCAAATATCTGTTACTGTTGTGACAGAGTTTGTTCGTTGGAATGAAGAAGCAATCTCAAGATGCATTCTCTTTTCTTCCCAGGTAATTACTTGCTTCTGTGATTTAAATTTGGAAAGATATTATTCTTCCAATGTATCCTTCGCAAAACCTCATCATTTGGGTCACTCCCGGTAACTTTAGTAAGGACCTTTTTCTGAGTCGGGTGGTGTAACTGGATGGAAAGCGTGTCTGGATCTGGTATGGGATTCACAGAGCATAATGTATAGGGTTTCTTTTATCTCACGCTAGCACTTTGGCAAGTTTAGGTTTTCTTCCATCCTATTTTGTCTTAGAAAATTTAGTTTAATGACTAACCTATCTTAAATCTTGTATGTTAAAGTTCATTTGATGTCAATAAGCTAATTGTCTGGGGAAATAGTTATAACTTATATTATTAATTGAAGAAATCTAACATAAAATAGTCTTATCTGTCTTTACTAATAGTGATTTTATTTAATTTTTAATTATAGTGTTGTCAAAATGTTTCTAAAGTAATTCATTATTTCCATGATACTTCCTATGTGTCTTTGGCATTTACCATATTTTAGGTAGTCAAGATGCCAATATTTTGATCTGAATTTGATGTTTTAATCCTTAGTATGCACTATTTGAAACTTTTGTTCTACAGCCAGCCACACTTGCAACCTATGTAAAAGCAGTGTTTACTTGCCTGCTTGACCAAGTGAGTTAATTTCATAATTTGCCAACTTTTAGTTCTTTTATAAGTTTTGCATGCTGGAGCTCAGTCTTCTGGGGTTGTTCTTTATACCACTTGCAGATCAGTCAATATATAGCAGATGGGCTTGAACGGGCAAGAGAGAGCCTGACTGAAGCAGCTAATTTGAGGGAAAAATTTGTGCTGGGTACAAGTGTTGGCCGCAGAGCTACATCTGCTGTAATAACATGGACCTTTTGCATGCTTTGGTTTTTATGATATAGTAGTACAAAATATGAGCACATTTAACCTTGTATATTGAATATTTGTTTGTCGATATGCAGGCAGAGACTGCTGCTGCCGCTGGTGAAAGCGGTTTCAGATCTTTCATGGTTGCTGTGCAACGTTCTGGAAGCAGTGTAGCCATTATTCAACAAGTACAATTGGGAGCCTTGATTTGTTATTAAGTTTTTTATTTAGGTATAAAAGAAAAAACCAGAACTGAAATGAATGCTTTTCTACAGTACTTTGCAAATTCTATATCTCGGCTTTTGCTCCCTGTCGATGGTGCACATGCTGCTTGTTGTGAAGAAATGGCTACAGCAATGTCCAGTGGAGAGGCGGCCGCTTACAAGGGATTACAACAGTGCATTGAAACTGTCATGGCTGAGGTCAGTTGTGCCTATAATATGGTGTGTGATAGCTGCTTTTTCACTTTATCCTATAACTTCTTTCACATGGCATCAAATAAAGTATTTCCTATAACAAAAAAGAACGTATAGCCAACTGTTCCTATTGACTTCTTGTGTCTGCATAAATTTCCATGTAATCACAAATTGGCTATTTTAGAGCCTGGCTGTTTGCAATGTTCTTTTTGCTATAAAGTTTGAATTGTAATTCCTAAAATCTTAAACATTCCACTTTAAACCCCTTGGCAGGTTGAGCGATTGCTTTCAGCTGAGCAGAAGACCACAGATTATCGATTACCTGATGATGGAATGCTTCCTGACCACCGGGCAACCAATGCTTGCTCAAGGTGGGTGGAGATAACTTGAAGAACTGAAAATAGAATTAAATATAATGCAACATATATAACAAAGCCTTTTTCCACTAGGTTTGGTCGACTACATGGACATTGTGTTATATCATGAACCATGCCTTCAGAAATGCCATTTAAATCGTAAGATAGTATCAGCATTAATGATATTGATATTTCTGTAACTTGTAACTCTACATGGATGTGACCTCAATTACTTTTACTTTCCCAAACGTTTTAATTTTTTGCTTTCATTCTTAATACATAATTCTATTTAACTGTTTCAAAAACTGAACCAACCTTTGAACCCATAAAAGTAAAGGTCCAAGGCTTTGAGGTTCGACTCGGGTTTTGTGCATAAGAAATTGGTAGCCTAGTGATATAAAACTCCAGCAATGCATGGACACACTGTGTAAGAAATAAATGACAATATGTAAAAATAATATAATATACATATTTTAAGTATTTAAGTAAAATCGTGGAGCAAAACATCAAAATATATCTCTACCAGCTGTTCACTACCGGAGTGTTTTCCTATCCTATCCTATCAGGTTTCCAAAGCATTGTTATATAGATTATCAAGAGTACAGGTCTCAATGTTATTTAGGAGACCATGTTTGAATCTCATGTAACATAGATAACTTGGGTGCGTTTTCATCTCAGAAAAAGCGTTAAGGGTGATTTCAACATTATCCTTTTTAAAGTTTATTACTCAATGTTTGTATTCCTTGTGAGGATGTTTTGTTTTCTTTGTCAGGGTTGTGACTTATCTTTCTCGTGTGCTGGAGTCTGTATTCACTGCTCTAGAAGGTCTTAACAAACAAGCATTCCTGACTGAGTTGGTATGATATTTTATCTCTGATCCCTGAATATATTGCTCGGATGTCTATCGAATGAAATAGTTAATTGCTTTTACAAAACCTACATAGGCGGATGATCTTTTCACAAGGTTACTGCATGTTATAACAAAGTACCATTGGTTGGAAGTTTACTTTGTACATGGCAATCTGTATATGCCTTTGTGGCATAATTTATGGAGGGAGAATTAGTTTGTTATTTTTTGCAGGGAGAGGGGTTCTTTTGATTTATTACTACTTTATTTTTTAATTGGTCTGTCACTAGTTGCAAAATCAAAAAACCATTCTGCCTTGGGTAGCTAATTTGGTTCTAGTGACACTGATTGGCTTTTGGTTTTTCATGGCTTGAAGATTTAAGTACATTGTGAAAATTCTCCTTTTTTTGATTGCATCTATCAGCTCTGCCCGAAACTTTCGACACTATACTTTATACCATCAGCTTACATTTTAATATTTAAATTCTTCAAAATTTAGATCCTGTTCATCCCATTAACTCTTTATTATTACAGTGGCTTAGGGTTTCCTCCTCTTATTTATCATTATACCTTGGCAATATTGTTTGAATATCTCTAACATCCATGATCTGGACTCTGCCTCCAACACTCAGTAGACCTGCTGGCTCTTTTCCCGACAAGATAACCACAAGAAAAATGACTCAGCATATAAGCCACAAAGCATTTCGATTAATCAAACTGCTCATTAGTTCTGCTACATGCTTCTCACTTGCATTGGGTGATCTGATTTGTACTAAATAGTCATCTGCCATCACTCATTTTGATTCACCATGTTAGATCTATTACACGTCTTGCATTAAGCTCTTTATATTGTTTATGCCATTATTTTACAGGGTATGAGGAAGGCTAAGGTTAATATGCCCTAGTTGGGGATCTTTGTTCTGACTTCATTGATAACACAATATATTTACCATTTCAGGGGAACCGCTTACACAAGGTGCTGCTAAACCATTGGCAGAAGTTTACTTTTAATCCAAGGTAATTGGTCTTGTTCTTGCATTCCTTAATATTTCTAGCTTGTTGCAATTGGCGTACTTTTCTTGGAAAATGTTGTTCTCGTGCTAATCACAAATTGATCGTCCTCTATCATAGAATCTTTATATGACACTAGTTGTATAGCATCCTTCTGACTGTTGCATGCTTATGAGTTACTTTGCAGTGGGGGATTGCGATTGAAGCGTGATATTACTGAATATGGAGAATTTGTGCGTACTTTCAATGCTCCTTCTGTTGATGAGAAATTTGAATTGTTGGGCATGTAAGTTGCACATCATATGCAAAAAGTTTCAAATTTCTACTCCTGCCCCATCTTTTAGATACTAATTTCTGCACTTTACTGTAGAATGGCCAATGTCTTTATTGTTGCTCCGGAGAGCCTTTCAACTTTGTTTGAGGGTACACCTAGCATTCGGAAAGATGCACAAAGGTATATTTTTACATTGGATCTGTTAATGCTACTATTTTTGTTCTATTGTTTTCATTACTGCTATTAATGCTACTTAATATATATTTATGATAATAGAAGCTCTTTCTCGTTGTCTCTCAAGTTCGACTGGGTATTTATGTTATTTATTTTATGACTTTAGCTTAAGGTAGTTTTTTTGGTCCTATGAGGCTCTTTCTCACCCTTTGGGTATGAAACTAATCCTTGCCTTTTCATTTTGGGTACCAAGGTTGGCCCTCCTCATAAGGTGAAATCATTGTATAGTCCTGAACCAATAGTTTCTAACGCATCTAAACCATCTATCATGCATTAGAGTTAAAATTACTGAGTTTATTCAAAATCAATGTTTTAAATGTGTTTTCTTGCTGGCTCGATTTCCTCTCATTGCATAGGCCTCTTAATTGCTGAGCCTAAAGATTGCTTATCATTTGAGCCATCCCTTATGAGGCTCCATGGGAGATAGGTGGATCAAATGGAAAATAGTCTAATAAAAAGGGGTAGAGGAAAACATAGAAAACTTGAGGAAAAACTATTGGAGACCTTGATCTATTGGGTTTACTAAAAGTTTGGTTTTTGATCGAGGTTAATGACGTTAACCGATTCATGTAGTTAACCTCAAGATAAGTCTTAGTGGTTGTTCATTATTTGTCAACCCAAACTCCCCCAACTTAAAGAAATTAATAAATAACCCTCTGGGTGCTCATGTTTGGTGATGAAAATGTTCATTTCTCTGTTATGCAGATTTATTCAACTTAGGGACGACTACAAAAGTGCCAAACTTGCATCCAAGCTTAGTTCCTTATGGGCTTAACAAAAGTGTCCTTGTGATCTTGAATTTCTTACCAAAGCTTGGAGTCTACATTCACCCGTTTCTTGGCATTGACTTTCAAGTTGAACCGATTTGGTTGTCTCTAGAGACAGGTGAATAATTTGTTTTTTACATCAGGACTCTATTCAACGGCATATTTAGCATAACTGAGCATTACCTCTGAAAAGGAAGGAAGGACTTTGGTAGTTTTTTTTTGTTTTAACTTTTAAGAGTGAAGACCCACTTGGTGCCTGTCGATTTTGCCAAGTATCAATTTAGTCCCTGATAATTCATAATACCACATTTAGTCCCTCAAAAAAAAAAAAAATTTCATACCAATTTGGTCCCTCAACTTTTTTTCGTATCAATTTAGTCCCTCAAGATTTTCAGATGTACCAATTTGATCCTTAAAATTGAGGTACCAAGTTGGTATGGAAGAAAATCTTGAGAGACGAAATTGGTATGGAAAAAAGGTTAGGGACAAAATTGGTATGATTTTTTTTTAAGGACTAAATGTGGTATTATGAATTATCAGGGACCAAATTGGTATTGTGCAAAATCGACAGGACCAAAGTGGGTCTTCAATCTTGTTTTAAATCTTTTGATGCATTCTTCATTTATAGTTCCAAAGTTTTTATTTGATAGTAAAATATTTTTATTTTTTTATATGCCATTTAAATCAAAATTTTGTGGAGTAGTTGATTTCAAAATAGGTTATTCTCACCACGAATCTAACATTCTGACCCCAAATATTTTTGATTTGTGGCAATAGACATAGTTGGAAAAACAAAGATGGAGGCAAAATAACCTGCTACTTAACTAATTTATATTACACAATATAAGATTTTTGCACTTCCGAAAATTACAACACATGATTGGTGATTTAACTTAACTTTGAAATAGAGACAACATACCTTCACCCTAGAATTTATGTTAAAATAGAAAATAAAACCAGACATATGACAATAGCTACTTATATATTCTAGTATCTGGCCAGATTGGCCTAGAAAATACTCCATCTGGTCTCAATTATAAGAAAAAAAAAATCCTGCTAATGGTCTTGAATATAAGCAAAATTTATTTAACTTTCTATTCCCAATGTAATCATTCCTTAAATATATTTATAAAGTGGTTGAATCATTTAATTTTTGTTTCATTCCCAATGTAAGTTTACTAAAGTAGTACTCCCTCCGGCTCGAATTATAAGCAATTCTAACCACTTTTACGCTTATTAAGGAGGTTAGTTGATTGTATTTAATTTTCTCAAATTTATAAAAAAATAGAGGTATTTTTGGAAAGTAGTATTCGGAATGAAACAAAAATTAATTAAGATTACAATTTTCTAGAGATGTTTTAGGAAAGTGGTATTGGGAATGAAACAAAATTTAATATAGTTAGTTTTGCTTATATTTTAAACCAAGAGTAGTATGTTTTTTGTTGCTTATAATTCGAGCCGGAGGGAGTATATTTTTTTTCTATAAATTTGAGAAAATTAAATGTACTCAACTAATTTTTCTTAATACCTGTGAAGTTAGTTATTTTTGCTTATAATTGAGATTAGGGAGTAGTCCTTCAGTAATAAAATGATCTGCAATAACAAAGATATAAATTATACTAATTCCCTAATGGGAAATTAGGAGCTTGGAAACGGAGGAATCAATAACAACCTGTTGTCGCTGCTGCTGACTTTGATAGTATAAAATATTATTTGAGTCACCGATAATAGAACCTCAATTGTTAGATTTTCTTAACATCAGTCTTTAGGGTTAAGGATAAAAGGCTTAAAATAGCATTTTTAAATTGAAAAATTAAAGATTTAATATTTAAGTGATAGTGAATTTCATTTTCCAATTTCACTTTACCATTTTTTAGCTTTTTATTCTAAGGGCTGAAGTTAAATAAACCTTTGTTTTGTCAATGAAGCATACAATACCAGAGAGAAACGAGTTAAGATCCTATTCATTGCTTAAGGAAATAAAAAAAATATCATCTGTTAAATAATTTAACTAGTTACGTAAAATATTAAATTAATATTTTTAAAAATATAATAACCAATAGACAAGAAATATAATAACCAATAGATAAGAAATGGACAAGAAATAAAGAGAGTGAAATAGATAAGAAATAGTATCTACGGAGGAAACAAAAGTAGTAGCAAACATTGGTGGGGTATGGGAACAAAGCAATATGAGAGTGAAAGTGTTTCGTTTTTCTCTTTCACTGCTTAAAGATGCTCCTTGCATTGAATTAAAGGTGCACTTTTGCTCTGTATTCAATAAATAACAAAAAGTGCATAAAAGTGTCTTTTTTCATGTTTGTATAAAGTCCTTTAATTTATACAAATTACAAATCGTAAACGCATCTGCTAGAGGGGACCAGAATGAGAGACACTAGAGGAGGGTGGGGACCAACAAAATGCCAAAGGCGCAAATCACGGTTTTGAGCTATTCGAATTTGAACTTCCAGGTACCAAACTAATTAGCAGAAATAATAAAGTCTTAAAATAATCAGACTTTTAGAAGGCACGTGAAAATACATATAATTATCTCATAATTAAAGTGACTGAGAGACAAAGAAGTTGCCGAAATTGACGTGATTTTTGGAGAGAGGGAACCGATCATTAAGGATAACCTTGTTAAGTATGCGTTTGGATCGGCGGTGGCCATCCGCAAACGTGAAAGCTAGTGAAGGGGAGCTTTCTGGCATTTCCCTCCCCCCACCGCCCAACCAAACACACTCTTGATAAGTGTTGGATTCTTTATCCGATTATAAGTTGTGAGGATAGATATTAAAATTGAATGCCAGTCTTGATTGGTGGGTTGGTGAGTTAAGATATCTCTGTTGAGTTTTGTTTGCTTGCCTAGCTATCTATATTTCTTGCTCATTTACTTCACTTTGTCATCACATCACGTCACGTAATTTTTTTTTTCAAACAAAATTTAATCAAATACAGTATTTAAATGAAATCTGGTATATTTTCTAAAAAAAATGATGATGATGTAAACTCTTTATTTTGACATATGTACTTTTTTAAAAAAAAAAATTCATTGCTTTTTCCGTCCAATGCTCCAATATAATGGATGAAGGAAAATTGAAACATAAGGAGGCGTAACACATTGTGAGATTTTAGGACTATAAAGTCGTACACTCTCAATTCATGGCCTACGATTTAAACACAAACACGAGTACTACTAAACTAGCATAATTAATGGACGAACTTGTTACTTTATATCTGTCGGCAGATTGATTTAATCTATTTACATAGAGGAAACCATGTGTTGTGAACTCTGCAGTGAACGATTATTGACTCTTGTCTAACTTTTTCTTTGAAGAAAATACGTTCACGGTCGTTTTTTCTATTGTAAGTGTACTGTATTTATTACATACTTTGAATCTTGAGAGTTAATATGCTTAATTATCCATAAAAAATTTTTTTTTAAAGAATCTTAAACCATTAAACCAGTGTGGCACACAGTTGGACATACAAAAACAGTTCATGTGCAGAATGCAAATGCAAGTATGCAACTGCAAAGAATACACGAGGGTTTTGGACAGTACAGAAGACAATGCAAGTTGGTCCTTCACAACCTTCTAATCTCAAAGTGGATAATATACAAAATTGCATTGCATTGGTGTTACATGTATTATCTTATGCAACAATTTTCGCGATAACTTTGAATTTATTAGGCATATTACTGATATTATTACTATGCCTTATAAAGGCTTTTATATATATACTTATATATATATATATATATATATATATATATGCATATATAACAAAAAAAAAGCTACACTTTATAAATTTAAAGTTGTTATCAACGTCTTAAAATCTGCCAGTGCAAATAACATTTTTATACACAACAGCAGTGTTATATTAAGAGCTGGAGTTCATCAAAAAATATTAAGAGCTGGATGTAGATGATATGACAGCAATCCCTACCAAGAAGCCGCCACAACTATGAAAAAAATGTGTATTATATTTGAGAGATGATATATGTCCTATATTTAAATATATCTGCATATGCATATACTTCTTATATTAATTGTTTCTACAATCCTTTGAATTGCTAACTTGAGGAGTAATCGGAAAATAGGTTTGTTTGATAAAAAATATTCAAAAATATTGAAAATATAAATTTGGTAAATGCTAACAAGTGTCATTGTAGCACTTGTTAAGAGACCAAATATGAAATATAGTAATAAAATATTAATGAAAATATAATTTTTGATATTTCCGAAAAATAGAATAATATGTATAATTATTGTTTTTCTAATTATAATAATCTTAATAAGTGTTTTTAAAGGTTTTTGAAGACCCATAAATTTATCATCTCTATCTAGAGTTTTAAATATTGGAAATACAGTAATAATTAAAAAAAAATTGGGTTCTCTTAACTTCAGGGATGAGGATAAGCATCCAAAAATGAATGATTTTTTTTGGAAGTTAATACATTGAAGAAATCAAAAGTTTAAAGTTTTAACTTTTCAAAAAAACTTATTTATTTGGGGTTTTTATCCTCAGCTTAGGACTGAGGTTAAGAAATTCCTTTTTTTTATTAAGTCTCTTATTTTGAGCCCTTAAATTCTCAAGATGAAGGTTAAGAAAATCTTAGAGAAATTCAATGCTCGTGGTTTAATTCCATGAATGGAGTTGGGAAATGAAAATGACATTGTCACAGACAGAGAATTTATTCTGATTTGATTTAAACAATCAGTAAAAAAAATCCCACAAAATGCAAATATGCGATCAAGTGAATAAAAATCATTTGTTCAAGTAAGATAGGATACATGTAGTATTACCTCTCGTACTTATTATAAGTCCCCTTTTTTAGAGAGAAATGAGACTTATTATAAGCCCCCTTTTTTTAGAGAGAAAGGAGACTTATAATAAAGATCGGAGGGAGTATAAATTTAGCAAAAGACACATAACATTTAGGCTTATTTATGTATTTAGTCCCTGAAAGTTGAGAGTGTTTTGATTTTGGTCTCTGGAAGTTTTTTGACCTTGACTCATGGTTAATTGTTTTGAAAATTTGGTTTTAATCCTTGTTATTAAGAAAAATCCATTAACTACTGACGTGGCTAACGGAACGTCACATCAACGTATACGTGTGCAAGTATGGAATGTCATGGTAGGATGACGTGGATGATCCGGACCCGCAGGAGGAAAAGGGTCATAGCCCAATCCACAAACACATTTTGGTTGGGCCTTGATCCTTTTGCTCCTATGGGTCTGAATCATTCATGTCATCCTATCGGTGGCATATAATACTTGCACACGTGTATGTTGATGTGTCGTTTCGTTAACTACATCAGCAATTAACGAATTTTTCCTAATGGTATGGACTAAAACCAAATTTTCAAAACAATTAGAGATGGGTCAAGGTCAAAAAAACTTCCAGGGACCAAAATCAATACACAAAAATTTTCCGGGACTAAAACCATAAATGAGCGTAGAATTTATCTTAAAGGTGAAGAACTCATTTGTTGGATTGGAGGAAACCTACTGCAAGCCAAGAACTCGCCAAATTATTTTTATTTTTTCTAATTATCTTTCAATATTTTAAAAATAAAACATATATAATAGTATTCTATCACAAATGACATATAAAAAAAAATATTAGGAATATTGTATATATTTAAAATCTTAAAATTTAAATCATCATAATTTTAGTAAAATATGTTAATTTAAATGAAATTTTTTTAAAAGTAACTTAATTATTTAACTCTTATATGAAAAATGTAAATTATTTACTCTATCTTTTAGGAGTACATGGGCGGGTTCAAATACAGTAGGTGCTTATTTCAGAACCCCTTAGTTTTTAAAGGGTTTGGTACCCTCCCTGTTTAAACCAATTAGATATTAACAAATGTGTAAAGGTGCCAAGTCATATGTATTTGTTTTAAGGAGTCAAAATTTGCAAACCAGTCTTTGAACTACAAATCCACCCTCTTCCTCTTGACAACCTTTCTCTTTAATTTCTTCTTCCTCTTTAGTTCCTCCTTCAACCTGCAAACCCACTACTCTTCCATCACAGTTAATGCCTCCAAATGATCATCGAGGAGATTGTTTACATATCTATATTTTTCTTCATCCTATGTTTGACATATTCTATGTGCCGTGGCACTATATTATTTAAGGGGATTAAAGGCTTTTGATATGTGGCAAGTAACAGTGAGAGTATCTTTCTTGGTTTGAAAATCGAAGTATAAATATATGCTTTACTTTTACTTCGAGTAAAATGAAAGTAGAAAAAAAGTTAACGAATTTGCTATGTTCATGTATTTTATTATTTTAATGCACAACAAGAAATCAAATTGCTTGTGTATTGGGTTTCAATACGCAAAATAGAGTCTTGCAATTCATTTGTGCTTCTGTTGTTCTCTAAGATGAACAAAGTCGACTCTAATTTTGAGTTTAGGGTTTTGATTGGGAGTTAATTGAGGATTTCAAACAAAGAGGAAGAAGTGGGTTTGTTGGAGGAGGAAGAAAATAAGAAGTGTGTGGCGATGAAAAAGAAAGGAAGACGTTTGAGTGGGTCTGCAAGTTAAAGGAGAAAACTAATTAATGAGAAAGAAGAATGACTATCATGAGGAAAAAGAAGGTAGTTAACGATTCTAATTGAACTTTTTATTTTACCTTTCAATAAACTTGCATATTTACTCTTGTATCATAAAGACTTGTTTGCAAAGTTTGACCCTATCAAACAAATAGATTTGACTCAATTCATTAACACATTTGTCTCTATTTCATTGGTTTAAACATGAAGGGTATCAAACCCTTTTAAATTTAAGGGGTTTTGAAGTAATCACCCAGTACAGTAACATAAAATCTTAAGAGTGTGTGACACGCTAGCATGTGACAAGGTGTAGTTAAATACTCTCTTCGTTCCTAATTATTAGACTATTTTGACACTTTAATTTTTGTCCCAATTTATAAAATTTCATACTAATTTTCAATGATCATTAATTACTTTTTTATTCCACAAACACTTCTATTTATTTAAAAAATTTTAGTTTCCCAATAATATTAATAGGGGTAATTTTGAAAATACATATCAAAAGTTCACATTTCTAATATAATTAACTAAATTAAATTTGGAACATAAAGAGTATCAAACGTTACATTTATATTAAGGAGTATGAACCTTAACTCGTCCAATGTGTCGGCAAATTAAATCAAAAGTGAAGTTTACGAAAAAAAAGATACCACTGCACCTACTACCTGAAGAGGTCTGATTTGTTAAGTCTCGATTATCTCCATATTAATACAGCCTTGGAATTGTTTTTAAGAAGGGCGAGGGAAAGAACAATACCTAATTAAAAAAGGATTTGTTCTTGCAGTCCAGATAACAATTAATTAGTACATAGATAGTAAGATCTCTTTTTTATTCTTGGTTAAAGATCATACGATATTCTTTGAAATTTTTTTATACAACAAATAATATGGCTTCCAGATGTAAGAAATTCGTATTCAACCATTCTTCAATGTCCCGGGGCCTTAATTCATATTAATATTACTCAATAATTATGTTAAGAAAGAATATTTCCATATTCCAAGCCTCTTTAGCATCTAATTCTTTTTTCAAATTGGCATCCAAAGCATAATATAGGCACAAGACGTCATTACACAAGCAATTAACTAATTTAACAACTGAATTTACTATTGCAAACTGAACGTGGTTGTTAAGCTATTAAAGTATTAAATTAATCCCAAATTTGGCCCGATACTTGAACTAAACAAAGAGTGGTCCTCTTTTATTTTTTTAGACTAAAATGCAGTTTTGATCCCTTAAGTTTTCCAAATATACAGATTTAGTCTCTCAATTATTTTTTAGCTAAAATAGTCTCTTATGTTAATTTTCTGTGCAGATTTAGTCCCTCCGTCATCCTTTCGTTAAAAAACAAAATTGTTTTATTTTATGTGGCAACATCCACCAACCATATGCTGCCACGTGACATTTTAATTACTCAATTATTAATTAAATACTAAATAAATAAAAATTAAATTAAAATTCGGCTGCTGCTCCACTTGCAGTAATTGTAATTTAAATTTTATTTAATTTTGATTTATTTAATATTTAATTAATGATTGAGTAATTAAAATGTCATGTGACAGCATATGATTGGTGGATGTTGCCACATAAGATAAAGCAATTTTGTTTTTTAACAAAAAGGATGACGGAGGGACTAAATATGCACAGAAAATTTACATGAGTAGGGACTATTTTAACTCAAAAAATAATTGAGAGACTAAATCTGCACCTTTAAAAAACTTAAGGGACCAAATTTGCATTTTAGCATACTTTTTATGATTAGTAGCTCGATTCTTTTAACATGGATTAGTACTTTTAATTTCCATGAATTTGAAAGGGGAAAAAGATCAAATACTTTCACGTCCTTATCATCAAATCTAATTTGATTTATTTTAATGATGGTGATAATTAATCAAATTTAGACATTCCTTCTCATTTTGGTAAAACTATAAACATCACTACCGTATGCCTATATTCTATTCAAACCTGTATTCTTCTGCACCAGCTTTCAACTCAATATTAGTAATAAGCTAGATTTGATCCAAGCACCAACTTTCAATTCTATTAATTAGTACAATAAGTTAGATATGATCCAATTAGTATACCTACTTTTGTTTATAGATGAGAGAGGGAGATAGAAGGGAAATCTCATTGAATATTGGATATCTAATAAAATCTTGAGGTTAAGGGATACTTGCAAATAAGAGAAGTAGCCGGACGGATTGGAAGAAGTGTGATAATATAGTAGCTAGTGATGTTTAGTCACCAAATTATAGTAGTTATGTTTGTTACAGAATTCTTATTAAAAATTTAATTTTTTTACATATATTTCACCGAAAAAATTACAGTACATACATTTTAATTTTTTAAGAAAAATATACATACTTTGTTTTGTGTGTACTCATTGGCCAATATCAAGTTGTCAGGGTTGTACCACTTGAGCCAACCCCTGTTGGTAAATATATGCGTATTTTTTAACCGAAAATAAATAAATCTTTCCTGAAAATCGATGTTTCTGGGTAAGCTCGAGTTTCTGTTTCCGTTCATAAGATAATTAAACAAAATATTTATAATGATTTTCATAAGATAATAAAATAACCATAAAATATTGTAATGTCCTATTTGTAAGATTCTTTTAACGAAATAAAAATTGGTCATATTTGTAAGACCTCTTCCAATTCTCAATAACATTTAATTATTTTTTTTTCAAAAACATCCCTTTAAAGTAATTCAACACTTTTTAAAATCTTAATAACAATTATAAAGATAATTTTAAAAAAATCTTTTAAATATTAACATTTCCAATATTTCTAACCACCTTAATCCACTTTCTGGGTGGATGTAAATTTTCTCAAAAAACTTTCCATATAAAACCAAACGAAATATTAAATTATTTATTTAAAGAGTATTCTTAAAGTAATAATTTCTCTAATTTTTCTGATGGGAAATAAAAAAGTCACTAAACTCTTGCGTCTCTTTCAAGTGGTCCAATAACGAAGATGAAAATATCCAATCCGTCCCTAAACCAATACTGCCTTCACACCATGCAAATATGCAATCAACCATGTATTTTACATCTGTACGGGATATTTGTCTTTTTTTTTGACAAAAACTGGTAGGTTATGCAATTTCTATTTCTTACATGATCCATCATTTTTTATCCAAAAAGATGTTAAATACAGATGTTTTTCTAACATTTTCCATATATAATACTGCAATACCAGGTTGATGAATTTTTCGCTTTTTAAAACGTGCAAAAGCTCTAGTTCACCAAATAAAAAACAAAGTTCACCCAAAAAAAAAAATAATAACGTGCAAAAGCTCTGCTACCTCCCTAGTCCCTATCTTGTGGTTGCGGGCAAATGTTCTTCACATAACATTTCTTTTTTATTTTTTTATTATTATTTGAAAAAAGTTGTATTAAATATATAATCATTAATAAAAAACACAATAAACAAATATCACCAATCAATATTTTCCTACATATAATTTATACTAATCATTACGTATACAGATTGTAAAGCAGAAAAGTCTCGAGCGCTTTCATCGCTTACTCGTGTGTTACTTTCAACATCAAAGCTTCTTCACACTCCTTCCCTTCACTATATAAAACTCCTTTATCCTTGCACCTCTCTCAACTCTTCACATTTTCCTTCTCCTTCTTCTTTGTCAATGAGCCATATCAAACAATTCTTCGCCGGAATCTCCGGCAAGAACAAAAAGAAACTCCTCTTGTCTCTTTTTGCCACCCTCCTTCTTGTTACTTCCGTTGTTGCCATTGTCGCTGGAGTCAGCTCTCGCAAGAACAACTCCAGCAACAATGACAACGAAGACGCCTCCTCGTCTTCTTCTTCTTCTTCGCTCTCACTCTCTCACCATTCCCACACCATAATCAAAAGTGCCTGCAGCTCCACATTCTACCCTGAGCTCTGCTTCTCCGCCGTCTCCTCCGAACCCGGCGTCACTCACAAAGTTTCCACCCACAAAGATGTCATAGAGTTGTCCCTAAACATAACCACCAGAGCCGTTGAGCACAGCTTCTTCCAAGTTGAGAAGCTCTTGAACACGCGAAAGGGCCTCACCGAGAGAGAAAAAACCGCACTCCACGATTGCTTGGAGACCATAGACGAAACCCTTGATGAGATAAAGCAGGCTCGTGAGGATCTCGAGCTGTACCCTAGCAAGAAGACTCTTTATCAGCATGCAGATGATCTTAAAACCGTGATAAGTTCGGCCATCACAAACCAGATTACTTGCTTGGATGGGTTCTCTCATGAAGATGCTGATAAGAAGGTGAGGAAGGTTCTTGAGAAAGGGTTGGTTCATGTGGAACACTTGTGCAGCAATGCTTTGGCAATGACAAAGAACATGACTGATAATGACATAGCCAACTATGAGCAGCAGAATATGTCGTTGGTCGGAAAGAACAACAGGAAGCTATTGGAGGTGGAGGAGGGTGGGGTTAAGTGGCCGGAGTGGATTTCTACCGGCGACAGGAAGCTTCTGCAGGTAATTTTGTATTTGAGTGAGTAAGGTTATATCTTGTTAACAAATCAGCTTAAAAATCTTTCTAATAAAATAAACCAGTGACATGTCTCATTTAACAATACTTTCATTATTAATGATTAATTTAGACACATATCACATTTATATAATTATAATATATTTAGGTTGATTGGTTAAGATTATATACTTTTTTTTTCGATTCTTATTATAAGTTCATTTCGATCAATTTTCACATTTTTCAAGAAAGTTATATTTAATATGGCTAATGGGATTGAAAATGTAAATATTTGATATCTTTTTTCAAAAATGTTTCTATAATTATTATTGTTAGAAATTTAAAAAGTTTTGAATAAATAAAAATGTTTAATTAAAAAAATAATAAATGTCATTGAAAATATGACTTAAAAGAAAAAGAAAAAGTCTTGAGGTGAGACTTATATTTAGGATATGATGGAGTACAATCTTTCATTTGATATGATACTATTATTTATTTATAATACTTCACTCATTTTTTATAAGATAAAAAAATATCATAAATATTTTGTCTCAAAATTGATGGATATGAAAACTTGTTAAGCAGGCGACAACCGTGAAGGCCGATGTGGTGGTGGCGGCAGACGGCAGTGGTAACTTCAAGACGGTGTCGGCAGCGGTGGCAGCTGCACCTGAGAAGAGTAGCAAGAGGTTTGTAATTAGGATTAAGGCAGGGGTGTACAGGGAGAATGTGGAGGTGCCAAAGAAGAAGACAAATATAATGTTTTTGGGTGATGGTAGAACTGATACTATCATCACTGGCAGCAGAAATGTTGTTGATGGCAGCACAACCTTCCACTCTGCCACTGTTGGTAAGTTCCTTAATTTAGTTTCATTATTTTCATTTTACTTACACAATAACCACACTCTGATGAAGGAAAAACTATGGGATATGACTAAACACATTTTAATTTTTTCAATAAACTAGAGTATAATTTTAACACATTAATATATTATAAAAAAATATATATCTTGAAAAATTAATCCAGGTTATCCTATCATTTTCAAACGAAATAAAATAGACTAACGGTCATATGAGAATTTACAAATATAAATAAAATGCAGGATCTGATCTTCCTTCCTTAAAAAAATGTCTAATACAGTAATTAGAAAATTATGTGCATCTTATTCTTTGTTTAGAATTTGCAAGTTGCAAAACTTTGTTTATTAGTTAGTATTACAATGACAGCAGTAGGAGGGTTGAGTATATTAGGAGTTTCTAACCAACCACCTACACCATTATTCTTAGTGTTAAGCACCGGTTCTCAACTTTTCACCACCTTCACTTTCATAATTGATCCACTGTGCTTTGACTTGTTAGCTTTTAATTTGTTTAAATCCAGCTGAAAACAGTTGTAAGGTAAATGTTTAATAGTTTGATTTAACGGCTACTCTGTCCTACACCTTACATTATTTTGGAAAAAAAATTATTTAAGCCGTAAGGTTTTATGTTAATTTTTAATATTTAATTATTTTTAAAAAAAATACTTTTATTAAGTGAATATTTTTTTAGAATCCATATAATAATTATAGGATTAATTTTGAAAGATTATACAATTTTTTGAATAATGATGTTCTTACACATTATTTTAAGTTGTAGGAAATGTAATAAAAAGACGGATAAAAAATAAATAAAAAGCTATTGATAATGTGATGTAAAAGGAAAATGATAAAAAAATAAAATGAAAATAAATATGTAAGAAAATAAATATCACTATTCTTACTATTTATATTTCCAATACCACAAATAAAATTAAAATATTTTTTTTAAAACATAAATTTATTCAAAATAATTTTACTTTTAAAATCAGAAAAAATATAAATAACCAAGGGATGGAATATATAAATTATACTGTAAATAAACAGGTTGATACCTATAATTATGGGATCTGTAGGACCATCTATAAGACAACAGAAACAAAAAATTATGGGCCACTCACATCAAATTGTTATCCTACTCTTCAAACAACGGCTAGAAACCCTATCATTGCCAATTAAATAAGTCAGCATACACATGGTTTCTTCTGACTGATCATTGCCAAAAAAATCTTTCTGTCAAATGATCCTGTCCTCATGTTTAAAAAATGAGTGATATATCTATAAAATTAATCTATAAATAAATTTATATTACAAAATTTATGACATAAAATTAGTTTAAAACCACATGGTTTAAATACAACATTAAGCTTCCTAAGCTCCTTAACGTGGGATTTCTAACATTCCCTTATCTGAAACGAAAGAACTCCAGCAATTCCATACCTATTTTGGGACCGACAAACATTTAAGACAGGTGGAGTTGCTCTAACAAGTCTGTGTGGACCAGCTCACTTAGGATTGACAAGACAACGTACCAAGTTGAGTTGGCTTTGCAAAAAAAATAACAAACCTGGATTTATTAGCCGACTCACCTTGTTCCACCTTAGGTTGCTAATTGGAGTAGGTTGGCTTGCAAATTGGCTCGCATATAAAAGCTTTTTTTACCTTTTATTTTATCTTTCAAATTATTTTTTTTTAAAAAAAAGAGTAAAGATGCATTATAAGTAGATAAAAAATGTTAATTAGCAAATTAAGATGATATTCAATGATTGGGATAACCCTTTAACATATATTTTTAGTTGTACAGTCATATATTTTTTTTGTCCTAAATGTAAGATTATTTTATAAAAATTTACATTTATTAAGAAAGTGAATTAATTTTATTAGTAATATTAAAAATGTAAATATTTAATATATTTTTTAAAATTATTTTTATAATTATTATTGAAATTATTTAAAAAAAAAATAACGTAATATGAATGTTTTTAGAAAAAAACAATTAAATACTATTAAAAATTGGAATTATATCTTACAAATAAAAAAAATATTTCCAAAAATATTTTACTTTAAGACAGGAGGTAATATTATCCTTATTTGTAAAACAAAATTACGTTCCAATAGTAAAAATTCATATTGAAATAAATACTTGCGAAACTCATGATTATTAAAGTGTACGTGAACTCAAGGCCTTATCTTTTTTTTTTTTGCCCACTTGTGGCATTTGAAAAATGTTATTCTTATATTTTTATATTTAGGTGCAAGAGGTGTTGATGTATATATAGTAAAGAGAAAGATGAGAACGGAAGAAAGAAAAATGAATGATAGTTTGATATAATAGGAAAAAAGAGAATAAAAAAACAAGGAGTAGAAAAAAAATTTAAAAATACCATTACTCAAACAAAAATGAGCAATTTTTTTTTGTGTGCACTTGTGTGAAATGGCTCAAATGAGTTTTGCAACCCTCCCAAAAAAATTTAAGTTTTTAATACATTTTTAGCTTCTTAACATTCTAAAGATATACTCCCTCTATTTTATTTTTTTTTTAAAAAAAGACATATTTTTGAATTAATTTTTTTAATATTCTTTTTATAGAATGAGTAAATTTTATTAAAAAATCATTTCCCATAAATTCATTTACTTTTTATTCTTAATAATGAATTAAGAAAATCAATCAAATCATCTAATCATATCGATTAAACCGGTTGAAAGTGAATCAAAATCTTTTAGGATCTGTAAATAGATTTGGGTTTGAAAACATTGATAGTATTGTTTCTTCGGTCTCTATTATATATAAAAAAAATTCAAATTTACACTCATTAGTGAAATTAGTGAAATATATTTATTTGTTAATTTATAAAAAAATATTTAATAAAATTACATTGAAAATAAAATAAAAATTAAATAAAAAATTTAAAAATAATTATATTCAAAATTAAAAAAATTAGTTAATATTTTTTTATATTTAAAATCAAGATAAATTTTTTTCTTATAGTATTAGAAATCTAAGAAATTACTACAGTACATCGTAAGATTCTTTTTGAATGGGGATAGGTGTACAGCTAGGCAATACTTTTTCCGTATACCTTGACTTTATATAATTGTCTTAGATCGTGTTGTCGTGTCTTTCTCTCACCTTGAGGTTTGAATTTTCAAGCCACGAATGAACATTCCGTGATGCTTCCTTCTTCATACTGTATTTCCTTCAATCATGCACTACACTGACAATATGCATTACTCTCTTTATACAAAAATTTATCCATAAATCAAGAGCTTTTCTTTTTCAACCCCTTTTTACTCCTTGGCCCCCATTTTGCTTTTCAGGGATGAATTTGCCCTTTATTTATCGCTTTAAACAAGGCGAAATAATTTCCCGCTTTTAACTAGGCGAAAGAGACTGGTACAAAATTCCCGATTTACCTAAGGCAGTAATATATCGACTTCATTAAGGCGGAAGAAAATTTTGATTTCCCGCCTTATAAGAAGCGGAAGTTCAATAACTAGTACTTAATTGTCATGTACAATTGTCTTCAATAAAATATAGTATTAGAAACAATGAAGTAACACGGCATAAGCTAGTTTAGTATGAAACAAGGCATGAGAAAATTATATTGGAAAAGAACATATCCCGAGGCAGTGGAGGTGGTGCTTGTTCTCACTCCAAATTTCAAAATATTGTTCCCTCGGGTCCTAAATATAAGCATCATTTCAAGAATTTTTTGGTTCTTAATATAACCATTTCCAATTTCTAATAACATTAATTATTTTTTTCCACAAATACCCATATTTATTTAACACTTTTTACATTCCCAATAATAATTATATTGATACTTTTGAAAATGCATACCAAATATTTATATTTTCAATGTCACTAACTATACTAACTAACTTTCTTAAAGGAAAAGCTTTTGGTCAAAAGGTGTTTATATTTGGAACCAGAGGGAGTAATAAAATCTCTTGGCTCCTTTTCTTGCTTCAGCACAAAGCCTTGCCTTTATGGGGACACACCCTTCATGGTTGAATATATATGTTCCTCTCCGTCTCTTGCAAGTCGGGAAATTATATATTTGATTACCGCCTCTTGCAAGTCGGGAAATTATATATTTTATTATCGGGAAGCTCTTCCGCCTATCTAAAATCGAAAAATTATTCCGCCTTGTTTAAGGCGGTAAGTTAAGGGCAAGTTTGTTCATAAAAAGCAAAATGGGGGCCAAGGAGTAAACTGGGGGTTTAAAAAAAAAAAGCTCTAAATCAAAGCTCCCTCACGTTTTTACTTCGTATCTTTCACTCACCCTTTCATTATCTTATCCAGTGTTATGTCCATATATAGTACCTTTTCAATACCAATCTCTTTTTTCTCTAATGATAACTAAAATTCAGCTTCTAAATTGTCTTGTGCCTTTTGCATATAAAATATCTCACATGTCTTCTTGCATTCCTTCGTTCTACTTTGTCAAACTTTGGCCTAATTAAATAATTGCACCAACAAAAAGTAAACAAACTTTGGCCTAATTAGATTGTTGCCCCAAGCAGGGTATATTATTTTACGAGATTTTTTACACCATCGATGCATCATCTATCATTTATCCATTTATGGTTATTGACTTTTAAACTAAAGAAATACAAATGAATGGTGGATAATGAACTGATAATGTATAAAACTTCACATCGTCAGTGTATATTTATTAATCTCTTATTTTAATGATCTTTTGTTGCGTGCTTGTACCTTGTATAGTTGTAAACCCCATCCTATTCCTCTCAACTTGTTACAAAGAGAACTGTATGCTATGGATGGCCCATTTCAGAGCATGCTTGCAATTGTTCTAGTTGCCACCGAATCTGTCTTCCATTTACTATATAAGTTGCAGTCATGGACCACTACTTTAAAGCCATTCAACCAAGCTAGAGTTAGCTAGCTAGATATATTTGTGGTCTCTCTAATTTAAATTTATTCAACCACCATGCTTTTATTTTAGCATGTTTCTTCAAAAGAAAATGAGCACCTAGATAGATCAAGTGACTTTATACTCAAGATGGATCAAAGAAAATTAAATGAATTGCAATGTCTAAGAGGAAAGTAGTCTTTCATTGTGTTTTCCTTTTTCTAATTCTAATATATCAAAATCAAAAGCATATCATCATTCAACAAATTTGAGTGCCTTTTTAGTGCAATGAGTATGAGCTCCTTAAATTTGAAGATGAACCCACCTCACAACACAACTCACAACTCACAATGCACTAGCTTTTATTTTATATAGTAAGTAGTTTTCCAATTTCCAAATATGAGAAAACCTAACTAAAGCTGTTTTTTCTTTTTGTCTTCTTAATTTGGTTGCAGCCGTGGTGGGTGCAAATTTTTTAGCCAGAGATATTACTTTCCAAAACACAGCTGGTCCCTCAAAGCACCAAGCAGTGGCCCTAAGGGTTGGTGCTGACCTTTCAGCATTCTATAATTGTGACATCTTAGCATACCAAGATACTCTCTATGTCCACAACAATAGACAATTCTTTGTGAATTGCCTAATTGCTGGGACAGTGGACTTTATTTTTGGCAATTCTGCTGTTGTGTTCCAAAATTGTGACATCCATGCTAGGCGTCCAGATTCGGGCCAAAAAAACATGGTGACGGCCCAAGGAAGAATTGATCCAAACCAAAACACCGGCATTGTGATCCAAAAGTGTAGGATTGGTGCCACTAAGGATTTGGAGGCAGTGAAGAGTAGTTTCCCTACTTATCTTGGGAGGCCTTGGAAGGAATACTCTAGGACTGTGATTATGCAATCAACAATAAGTGATGTTATTGACCCGGTTGGGTGGCATGAGTGGAATGGCAACTTTGCTTTGAATACTTTGGTTTATAGAGAGTATCAAAATACTGGGCCTGGTGCTGGAACTTCAAAGAGGGTTGCTTGGAAAGGGTACAAGGTCATTACTAGTAGTTCAGAGGCCCAGGCTTTTACTCCAGGGAGCTTCATTGGGGGCTCTAACTGGTTGGGCTCTACGGGCTTCCCTTTCTCTCTTGGGCTGTAATTTATGCTAACTGTGAATTTAGTTATTTCTGAAATTTTTTATTGTCATGTATTACTAAGATGGAGAGGTAAAGCGAAAGAGGTTGCTCAAGATGAAGGTTCACCTTGTCAGTATTGATTTGAATTAGTTGATTTTGGAACATGTTCTACCTAGGGCTCTATTTATTGTGATATTGACATTGATTAAAATAATAATAATAACAATATGTGTATGTTAATGTGTTTTTTTTTTTTTTTAACCTGTTTGTTTTTTTGTTTTTGATAGTTGAAAAAAATAGCTCAGACTATGTTGGACATGTCACTTTCCTATCAAAGGAATGGAAATAATCGAACTCTTGCAAGTTACGTGGGCAGGGTAGAACCTTGCCAACTTAAGAAACTTGAATTGGCTGAAATAAAAAATATATTGTAGCAACTGATTGTGCAGAACCAACATTAATTAATTTATTTTATAAGTTAGACTTTAGCTGAAATAGCTATGTGATACCACGGGAAAGTTATTTGAATATTGGGGAAAAAAATTACTTAATTCCGCTGGGACATCTCTTATTCGCCAAAATCCACCTTTTGCCATTGAGAATTCGGTTTGACACATGGACTTTTTAACGTTGACCTTTTTTTAAAATAATAATAATAATAATAATTTAAGCAATGTTTAGAAGTTGGTTTAGACCAAGCAGGCATCTAAACATGGATTTTTTTTGTCTGCGTAAGACAGTCCAGTTGGTGGCTGCAGGGACACTTAGGATTTCCTCCTCCCCTAGGTCATGGGTTCTAGTCTCAGACCTCCCATGTAAACCAAAAAAATAAACATGGATTTTTTTTTTTTTTTTATAAAAAAATTATACCATACCTGAAAGTTGTCAGGACTTGAAATCGGGGAGGTTCCAACCATCGGGAGTCACATTGCTCCAGAGTTATGCGAATAGTGAGGAGTCACTTATAAGTGAGACACCACATCCTAAACCAAAACCTTAAGGCAATGGTATGGGTCTTGCCACTTATAAACCTTCTCTCTCATCCCATCCTATCCAACGTGAGACTTCATCTCACACTTGAATACCCAACAATTTCCCCCATCATGTGTGAATCCCTACACTTATGGGTCACTCCCCCTTGATCCACCATGTCCCAGCCGAACCATAGGCTCTGATACCACTGTTAGGACCTGCAACCGAGGAGGTTCCAACCACCGGGGAGTCACATTGCTCCAGGGTCATGGGAATAGTGAGCAACCGCCCATAAATGAGACACCACATCATGAACCAAAGCCTTAAGGTCAACCCTTAAGGCCTAAACCAAAGCCTTAAACCTTAAGGCTTTGATTCAGGATGTGGAGTCTCACTTATAAATGACTTCTTTTTTTTTTGGTGAACAGAAGAAAAACAGAAAACAAGAGAAAGGGAAAAACAACAGGGAAAAAAAATTACATCCCTCTCAGCACTAAAGAGCCAGCTAAATCAGCAAAGACAGGAACAGATAAGAAGCTGGGGATTGAGTCATAAACCATCCTTTGTAAGCCAAGGCTGTGACCATGCTTAGAACAAGCATCAGCAACGGAGTTCGCTTCACGGAACACATGAGTGCAGAGGAACTCGCCTTCATTCATCAGCCTTCGAATGCCCTGAACAAGAGGTGCTGCTGGGTGGGTTTGACGAACACCGCAATCAAGGAATCGAACAACCGTTTGAGAGTCAGTCTCAATTATAACTTTACGAAATCCTCGCTCAAGCGCTAGGTACACGCCATGCCATACTGCCCACAGCTCCGCATGAGTAATGGAGCAGCTTCCAAGTTTGCCTGCAAAGGCCAGAATAAACCTTCCCTCATGGTCGCTTATAACACCACCATAGGCAGCCTCTCTGGAATCCGGAATAAAGGAGCCATCGGTATTAACTTTGGTCCAATGAAGAGGAGGACGAAGCCATTTCACCAAGGGATAACGCAGGTTATTAGTAGCAGCCATGATAACATTGGTACTATCATAAGCTTTAAGAATCTGGTTCGTTGATGCATAGATTTGCTGTAAGCTTCCCTGGTTCGAAATCCTTTTGCCATAAAAAATGAGTCTATTTCGCCTAGACCAAAGCTGATCCACTATTGCTCCAAAAAAAAACCTGCCATAAATCATGAGAAAAAATGTTAAGATCATTTTTTAAATTGAGCAGTAACCAAGCATGGGTTGTTCCCGCATCATAGAATTCCCTAGCCTTTGAGGGCAAAATCCAATGATCCCAAACAACCCGAGCCTCATTATAATCTCTAAATACATGCATCACAGTTTCAACTAAATTTCCACATATAGGGCACACACCATCAACAGCAAGGTGACGTCTGCGTCTCTCTTCATTGCAAAGGATGGAATTTGTAGCAATTTTCCAAAGAAGGCATCATATCCGCTGAGGCCCCTTCCAACGCCAAATGAGTTTATAAATGGCAAGCGCATCATTAGTATTTAGACACGTTACATAGTCATAAGCAGACTTGATAGTAAACCAGCCATCAACAGTTAGATTCCAAGCAACCGTATCACTTGGCTCGTCATGATGAGGGGGGACAACAGCCATGATAGAATTAACAACACTGATCGGGAGATATTGCTCAAGCAAAGGTCTGTTCCAAGATCCTTCATTGTTCACAAACAAGTCAATAGTGCTGTTTACCAACTCATCATCAATGATGGCGGTTGAAACATCTTTAAGAACACCAATCCCAGGGAGCCAGTTATCATTCCAAAACTGTATGTATTTACCATTCCCAGGACGCCAGATCAAGTTATCACGGAGCATAGGCCACCCGAGACGAATTCCTTTCCAAACAATGGATTTAGATCTTCTACTCTGCACAATAGGAATAACATCACTTCCGCATTTATATTTGCCTCTAAGAACACGAACCCATAAGGAATCCTTCTCCGTGATCAAACCCCACCCAAGTTTCATCATGAAAGCAGAATTCATAGATCTAGAATGCCTCAACCCAAGCCCGTCGTGCGATTTAGGCCGACAAATATCATTCCAATTGGCCAGATGAATTTTTCGAGACTGAGCGCTATCACCCCATAGGAAAGATCTAGTAATTTTGTCAAGGTCGTCACACACTTTCCGAGGCAACAAATTCGTTTGCATGACATACGAAGGGAGAGCATTCAAAACAGATTGACTAAGAGTCAATCTCCCCGCTAGAGAGAGTGTTCTTGCTTTCCAAGAATTGAGACGTTGATTTGCTTTTTGGATAACATAATTATAAGTTCTATTGGACACCCATTTATGAAGAAGAGGAATTCCCAAGTATTTCCCAAGGTCATCTGTCCTTTGGAACCCGGAAGCATCACAAATCTCTTGCCTGACATTACCATTAACATTTCTAGAAAAGAAAATTTTCGTCTTGTCCCTGTTAACTCTACTTCCTAAACTTTCACAGAAAAGATCCAAGCAGGTAGTAACACAGTCAATCTGGTCAAGCCCAACCTCAGCGAACAAAATAAGATCATCCGCAAAGGCCAAATGAGAAATCAAGGGTCCATCCCTAGAAAGTTTAATAGGTTTCCAAAATTTGTGATTAACAGCCACCTGAATTAGTTGAGACAATCTTTCCATACAAAGCACAAAGAGATAAGGGGAAATAGGGTCACCTTGTCTAACACCATTCAAAGGAATAATAGGATCGAGGACCTCACCATTCCATAGGAGATTCATTGAAGCGGAGGAGACACAATGATAAATAAGATTTACAAGATTCTCTGGCAAACCCACATCTTTCAAAGTATCCACCACAAAATCCCACTTAAGCCTATCATAGGCTTTTTCAAGATCAATTTTGATGGCCATAAAACCTTTTCTACCTTTCATAGAGCGCATACTATGGATAACCTCTTGAGCAACAATAATATTATCACTGCCATGTCTACCTGGAACAAAGCTGCACTGATTTGGGCCAATGATATGGTCCATAATACTCCTAAGCCTGGAAGCTATGACTTTAGTAACCACTTTGTAAGAGACATTGCAAAGGCTAATGGGACGAAATTGTTTAATAGATTCCGGCACATCAACCTTTGGAATGAGAGTGATAAGAGTGTCATTAATATCTTTAACCATACTGGGATGACGAAAAATATCCTTAATAAGGTCACAGAGAGCAGGACCAACCACATCCCATTGAGATTGGTAAAAAATAGCCTGAAAACCATCTTTACCTGGGGCTTTTAAACCCCCCATAGCGAAGACAGCTTTTTTAATCTCCTCATCACAAATATGTTTCGACAGAAGGGCAAGATGATCATTACGAAGAGCTGGGAAGGCACCGTGTAAGCAGAACTCGACATAAGGACTGTCATTGGCATAAATCGAATGGAAATAAGAATTCGCCATGATCTCCAATTGATCACTGTCCGTAACCCAATCACCATTATCATTTTTGAGACTAACAATTTTATTCTTCTTACGCCTCACCATAGCAGTACCATGAAAATACTTAGTATTGCGGTCTCCATAGGCAAGCCATTTGCATCTAGACTTTTGGAACCATAAGACTTCTTCCTCAATAATCACTCGTTCATACTCCTCCCAGAGACGAGTTTGAAGATTCTCCAGATAGTCATTATTCCCATAAGACAGATTTCTTGCAATGCCATTAAGACGACGGAGAAGCTCTTTCTTTTTCTTAAAGATGTTACCAAAGACATTCACATTCCACTTTTTCAAGCCTTCCTTAGTAGACAAAATCCTCTCATTCCACTGATTTTTAGAGTCCCAAAGAGAGGCAATAACATTAGTAAAGTCTTCATGAGTGAGCCAAGAAGCCATAAACCGAAAAGGACGCCTACCACGATTAGGAACGATATGATTAGAAAAGTCCAGCCATAACGGATTATGATCAGATTTCAGCGGAGCAAGGTGATGAACAGACATATACTGAAATCTAATTCTCCAGTCCATATTCATAAGCACTCTGTCCAACCTCTTGAAAAGCCTACCTCTTTTCCAAGTAAAAGGAGAACCAACAAAACCACCATCAACAAGATTACAATCCCTGATAGTGGCAAGAAAAGCATGAGAATCAGACACAAAGGAGCTAGAACCACCAGCACGCTCATAATCATAAAGGATGGAGTTAAAATCCCCTAAGAGACACCAAGGACCATTAGTATCAGCAGCTAACAAGCGAATATCATCCCATAATGATCGACGAAGTTGCATATGAGGACTGCCATAAACAGCTGTGAGAAACCAAGGATCCTGGGAAAGATACTGCACTTTGAGGTGCACGAATTGAGCCTTGCTGGATAAGACGTCTACCTTCCAATGACTGGTATCCCATAGGCACCAAATACCACCAGCCTGACCTTGCGCATCCACGACAAAATAATCATCAAAGCCAATCCTTCTGATAATCTTTTTGACCCTATCACCACTAGCATGGGTTTCAAAGAGACAAAAAAAATTAACGCTGTTCAGGCGTCTAAAATCTTTAATCAAATTAGCAAATCCTTTACAACCTGTACCTCTACAATTCCAACTTAAAATATTCATAAGGACAGTTGGTTGAGTTGGTTCTGAGAACCTGCAGACCCAGAGGTAGAACCCTCATGCACCAAATTACCATTCATCAAAGATGAAGTACCAAGTTCCATAGAGCTATCACACAAAGCAGCATTCGTAGTTAAATCAGGAGGTTTATTTTCCTTATTGAAAACCTCTTGTTTGAAAATTAGATCATGCGCCTCTTTACTGGGTAAATAAACACAAGTCCCAACTTTAGAAATAAAATCCCCACCAGCCTGCTCCATATACTTCATTCGAGATAGAATATCTTTCTCAGTTTGAGTAAAATTTTTCCTAGAAGTAGTATTACCTGAGAAAGCATCCTCTTTATTTCCAAGATGGACAGGAGATGAAGTTGGGCCTCTCCCCACCATTTGATTCACAAAGTCACGTCCACTTCTATCTTTAGTTTGGCCCACATTAGTTTTAGGCCCACGAACTTGTTGGTTTTTTCCACCAGCATGGTTTCTTATTTTGATCTCCTTGATATTCGCTGCCTTCTCCCTCATGGGATTCTTCTCCTTATTAGAATCAGGAATCTTTTCCATAACTGCCTCATGCAACGTGCCATCATGAGAGATATTCTCTTCATTTATATTACCCTCCTCGTCCTCAATCAGGGCCACAAACCGGGAACCAGAGCCCGCCACCATAGAGTGATTCTTTCTCCCTATAGTATCCATTCTAGAAGTCCCACCTCTTTGACCAAGTCTCTCCTTATTTTTCGGGAATTTTTTAACAAGCATCCATGGTCCAAAAGGATTCTCCACTGTATCTGCTGTTACCTTATTGATATTAGATGCCAAATTCGTTATCCTTTTATTCTCATGCATAACATCAGGAGTTTCCATATTAGCAAGGCCAACGCCATTGCCACCAACCACCGTGCCTTCCCCACTGCTTGAATCAACCACCGTACCTTCTTTAGAACCTGCCACATCCACCGTGACCTTAGTCTCGACCTCCACAGGAATCACACCCTGCTCGACATTAATAGTACCATTCTCCTTAGACACCACAACGTCAGGACACGCATCAGCACGATGACCATACATACCACAGTTGAAGCAAATCATGTGCAGACCTTCATATTCCAGATTGACTTTAATGCCTAACACATTTACCATTGGAACAAGCTTCTTCATAAGATCAATCTCAACGCAGATACGTGAGAATTTCCCTTTCGAATGGATAGAGGTTAGGTGATCAACTTTAAGCATAGTACCAAGCTTCCTTCCAACCCGTCCAAGGAAGGTGGTGTTGTATAACTCAATAGGAAGATTAGGAATTCTCACCCATACAGCAATCTTCCTAATTGAACTCTCCCCTTCTAAAAAGAAAGGCCTCCACCGTTGAACAATAAGGTAATGGTCTGCTACCTTCCACGGGCCTTCGTACAACGCATGTAAATAATCCTCTTCAGCTGAGAATGAGACCAGAAGGTAATCTCTAGGCATTTCAATGATTTTAGCAGTTCCATTACGAACCCAGTCACGGTTAATTTTATTTTCAATAATGCGAGGATTCACTCTCTTTCCAAGAACCTTCACCATAAGTGAACTTCTCCATGGCTTGCACCAGCTATCAAATTCCTCCTTCGTGACAGTGATCTCAGGGCACGGATCAAACGGAAGAGATCCAGTTTGTTCCTCACTTTCTTTATACCATTTGTTCTCAGGCATCTCCTCATCATCATCACTAGGAATCCTCATCATATTGTCATCCATTGAACGCAGGAGAGAGTCCTTATACGAGGTTGGAGATGCACCAGGCTTAACCCCTTCATCCGCCTTTGCCTGGCTCTTGTCATCATTGCTACAATCATCTGTTTTGACTTTTTTAATACTTCGGGCTTTCAGATCATCTTCTTGGGTGGAAGTCTCCTCCCTTACTCTCTCAATTTTCTCACTTTTCTCACTTGGACTCACAAACCCTAGCATAGGATTCATGTCCATAAAATTGATTATATTCTCTCATCTATCATTATTTAAATGACTTCTCACTATGTGCTATATATGATTGTTTATTTTGATTTTTTTCTTTGCTATATGATAATGTTACTTATAAAACAGTGATTTACTCCCTGTTTCTCTTATATTTGTTAGGTATCGAAAGTGTCTTCACACTTCTCGCAACCTAGAAGAATCATACTCTCTCTAAATAAGGAGAATGAGCTTATACACTTAGTATACAAGAGATGAAGTTTATTTTGAAAATGTGAAACCATTGACTTTGGACTTCTATATATATATATATATATAAAAGGAGAGATCGGTTTACACCAATATAATTTGACTTAAGTTACACTTGATCTCAATCGTTGATTTTACTTTCATCTAATGGTTTAAAATGTAGAATTTATTGCTCTTCTATTTTTTCTCCTTTTCACTTAATTTTTTTTTTTGTATTTTCTTTCTCTCTCTCACTATTATCTTTTTTTTATCACTTAAAAAAAATCTTTTGCATTTGAAAAATGATTTTCTTTTGCATTTGAAAAATGATCTTTTGTTTTTTTTATCACTAAAAAAAATCTTTTGCATTTGAAAAATGATCTTTGAAAGTTCCAAAAAAAAAATCTTTGAAAATTGAATTTGAAAAATAACATAAAGACCAGTGGAGAAAATTGCACCATCTACAAGTCTACTGTTTCACCGTTAAGAATCATTTTGCAACATCTCTAAAAAAAATTGCAACACGGAGACAGCACAGAGAGAACAAGTTTTCAACTAATGTTTACTTATTGTTGAACAAGTTATTAAGATCACTTTTCAGATTGAATTTATAACATAATTTGGGTCAATCTTTTTCATTTGAAAAAAAAAATTACTACCACTGTCATTTGCATAATGAAAAAAAGACAAATTTTAAGTATTTTGAGTTATGGTTTTATTTTTCAGATCTTTCTCCAATGATTTTATTTATACATGTTCACATATGTAGCATTAACTGAAACATTAGCATAGGAATTTTATTTATTTTTTTTAAATTAGACTATAATTGGTATGTGCCCACTAACTTATTACACGGTATATGATAAAAAAAATTGGCTGCACTTTTGAGAGTTAGTTCATGATTTAATGCACGAATGATATAGTGAGTGAGTATGAGGGAGAGAGATAGTGAATGAGGGGAGAGAATTTAAGAGAAAAAAAATTAAATTAAAAAGATACAGAATAAAAATATGACAAAGAGAAAGTTTAAACAAAAAAAGGAAAGGAGAAAAATTAGGGAAGACAAAATATTTAACCTAAACCATTGAATCAATGTAAAATTGATGGTTCGGATTGAGTGTAACTTAACTCAAATTACACTGGTGTAAACCGATTCCTCCCCTCTCTCTCTATATATATATAGGAGGGATCCGTTTACACTAAGTTAAATTACACCAATTCTTACACCGCTCATAACTCTTACACCAAGTCAAATTTAATAGAATGAACCATTGGATTGAAAGTTTCTATCTTGTAGATCGTCTATGTCAAATTTTATAAAAATCCAAAATCATTTAGTAATTATATACGTCAAAATTAACGAAATATATGTCTTAAAAATATATGAAAATGGAGCTATTTGAATATATATTCAATGATGTTCAAATTTTCTCAAATTTGACACAAATGATCTAGATGACACATAGTTATTATTCAACTGATGGATCAGTGAAATTCACGTTATATAAAAAGTTATGAATGGTGTAAGAGTTGGTGTAATTTAACTTGGTGTAAACGGATCCCTCCTCGTATAGATATTATGTTTTGCTGTTTTATCAACATATTATAAAATAGGAGAAGTTGAGGGCATTTTTGTCATTTTCATTTTCCCTCCTTCATCTTTGCTTTTCCCTCCAAATTTGTTTGTCCGTGCATCGCACGGGAATAAATATTTATCTTAAGTTATTTTTAGTAAATTTTTATTAGTACAATTTGGATTACACATAAATATAAAAATTGCCCGCAAACATACAATTTGCATTTCGATATTATTACAATTTTCACGGGTTATCAATGATGTTTTCAAAAGAAATAATTTGAATCAAATATTGACATAAAAAATATATAATGCCTAAACGACCCGTCATATGATAATTAACCAACAAAAAAAAATGAATATAATGTTGTAATTTCAGAAATTCTAATACAAACAAGTCATAATATAGGCAAATTGGTATTAAACATTTAAACAGAATATCATTATGAATAATAAATTTTGGGTAAAACGGAAAAAACGGATATATAAGTATTAAAGATGAGCTATAATTTGGTATAATGATTTAGCTTAATACAATCAAATATTTACTCAGTCATGAATTTAAATTTAAAAAAATCCAAAAATTTATACAATATGTTGCAATTTAAATTGAGAAAAATAATGATGCGTTATTTTATACTTTAGACAATATACTTATTTACAATTATGAAGTTCTAATACAAGCAAGTAATTTGAAAGTTCGAATCTTATAAACACGAATTAATTAAAAGTGTGAAAACAGGTCTTATATTTTGGGACAGATATAATAATAATGATGATGGTGATGATATATATGGTAAAAAAAATAGCTGCATTTGGACTTGCAAAACGAATTACTAACAAAATGCATTTGGAATGATGGATTAAATAAAACAAAAATCAAAATGAGTTGGATTTTTTTAATATAATAAATTACGTTAATTAAAATTGGAAATCGCATAGTTGATACATTATTAGTTAATTTTTATTAATGAAAAAGTTGGTAACTGAAACTAGATTCAAAGGTTAATGTTTATGACTATTCATTTCTAAATACATGTAAATCATCTTTATAAAAAGTTCATATTAAATTATTATTTAAAAAGACATATTTCCAAAATCTATAATCAATTTTTTTAAAAAAAAAAATTAAACCCGTGCGATGCACGGGTAAAATTACTAGTATGTATAAAGTATAACTGTAGCCTAAAATCAACTTTTATATGTAATACAGTATCAACTAAATATTTTTGGAATTATAAATAATAAATAATAATAATAATAATAATAATAATAATAATAATAATAATGTAATAACGTTAATTGTTTCACCTATTTTTTTTCACTCTTTACCTCTACTAGTTGGAACGTGTTCTACCCACGACTCTATTTATTGCGATATTGTCACTGATTCACTAAATACTCCATCCGTTTCACTTTAAGTGTCTTTTTAACATTAAAATTTTGTTTCAAAATAGTAAGTGTCTTTCTACCAAATCTAGGCAACATTTAATACTGTTTTTCCTTATTTACCCTTACATTTAATGTTGTTTTAGTTTTGAAATTTGTAATACTAGTATTCTAGTAATGATGCATTGACAAAATAAAAATATTAAATAGGGGTGTTGTTGACAAAATACACATAAAACTTACAATAATCATCATAATCAACATTTTCTTAATCTATGTGCAAAAGTCCAAAAAAACACTTAAAATGAAACAGAATGAGTAATAACAATATGTGTATGCCAATTTTTTTTCTACTAAATGTTTTTTTCAACAATAGAAAAAAAAATAACACGATCTGTATTGGACATGTCACTTAATCACTTTCCTATCAAAGCAATGGAACTAAAGAAACTAGTTAGCTTACCCGTGCGATGCACGGGGCCAAATTTTTCTCTTATGCAAAGTTTCTGCTATTTGTAATTAAGATATTTTAATTACTATAAATATAGTTAAAATATTGGGAAGAATTGCACTTTTAATATTAACATAAATACACATTTGATATTGCTTTAAGAGCATATTAAAAGTGACCATTAAGTATGTTACATCAAAACATAGCTACCACAGTCACATAAGGTACATAATGGTGTTGTGTCATAGTGTTGTTAGATAATTACAACTAAAAGCCATTCAAAATTTACAATAAAAAGACAGGGATGCCATTAAGTTAAATATTTAACAACAGCATTCTCCAAAATGTACATGATGCTGCCAAAACCGAAGAGGGCTTTCCCTGTTTCCACATTACTTCATATCTGCATAGTTACTATTTACTATTAAAAGAAAAACAGAATGGATTATGGACAAATAAGCATAAAATATGGAAAGCTTGATAATAGAATTGTAGTTAACAAAGCAAGCAAATATTGTGATGTAGTTCAAAGAATTACCAAACCTTTTATATAATTGTGATGCAATGCAAAGAATAAGCAAACTTTTTATATTGTGACCTTAATCATTCTTTTCAATTTTAATTTTGACGGTTGCCTTGTTTGTTGAGAATTGAGGAGTAGGAATTTCAGAGAGTCCCAATACATTCTCTTCAGACTGAAAGAGTGATTTCAGTTTTTTTTGATGGAGGTGGAGTTGTTGTAGCAAACATATCACTTGCACTTTCATCATTGTGAAAATTCTGAGCCTACAAAAGCAAAAAAAGCAAGGCAGTTTGTGCATTAGTTTAATACATTTGAGATATATGTAGGCAACAGTTTTAGCAAATAGCTTATAAGTATTTTACCAAATCAGTATGCAGTGAATCCGCAAGTGAAGTAGCTTCAGAAACAGTTGTGTTGGTGATTTCAGAGCTGTGTTATTGGAGGTTTCTACAGAAAGAGGTTTGATTATTTTTCATTAGGGCATGCTTACAGCTGAATATTAAAGAAGAATACGTATAATAACTTTAATTTATACCTCTAATTGGGAAATAGATTCATAATAATTTGTTATCATTGCTTCATCGCTTGTCATACCAACAATGCTGTAATTATTTTTTTGTCTTTCAATATTGAAGTCCTTACTCACTTTTACAGCAAACAGAAACTCCTCATCCACCAAAGAAAATAGGATATCAGGAAAGGCATAACTATCCTCATCATCATCATTCTGCAAAATAATATTAAATACCCAACTTCACCAAAATTAGCATTCCAAAATTTAAAATAACTGCAAAAACAAATTGAGTATTCAAGTATGAGTAGAACCTTTAGCAACTCTTTTCTCATTGCAGCACAACTTTTATGGAAGAGCTTATTTGCTTGAGCATCAAACATTGCAAAATTTGCATCTCCTGTTTTGTCTGTGACAGTCATTTCAATCTTATACCTATCCATAAATGATTAGAGACTTGAAATACTTATTAACTCACACAGAAAAAACCTAAAATATCAAAGACAGAAAATTTACTTTCCAATCATACTTTGGAACAACAGCTTGTGGTTCTTCTTTGCATCCTGTACAGAACAAAGTGTTGGTGTCTCTTTTTTTATATGCAACCCTATTGCATGTGGTGCATCCCAAGTACCACCAATTGTTGTCTTCTAAAATCTCAGTAATTGTTCCTACAGTTCCATATGTTCCAGGCTGACATTGAAGGGGAAATGTTTTTAATTACAGATGATTAACAACACAATAACAATGTGCCTATTTTGAGCTTCACTTACTATATTCTCTTGCCGAATTTGAGCAATCGTTCTGAAATATGCTGGACTTCTCAGAGCAGTTGCAACTGGCGAATTGTTGTTAGATACTTGAGAGACAGATTGAGTGCAGGTAAGAATCTGCTGGGGTCTGTAAAGCAGATCGACAGTGAATGTTTCAGTTTTGATAACAAATGAAAGACATTATAATAAAAATCATATAACAGAGTATGCCTACGTATTTATGAAAACTTGAGCTTCTTCGATTGCAGGATTCAATAGCACCTTTGTTGTATCCCATGAGGTTACCAGTGATTTTAATCCTGATTATAATTAAGCATTGCAAATTAGCTTTAAAAGCATTATGTCTTACTGTAGAGTAGAGAATGTAAGTGAAATAGTTTCTAACCCTCATAAATCTGAAGCTTCGCCAAATGGAAAGCTACAATCTTGGGTTCGTTTCCTTCACTAAGGAATTTAAGCATGTCAGCTGCCTTCTCTTGAAATAGACACACTTTGATACATTTTCCACTGCAATAAAACCATCAGTGTTAAACAAAATGAATTTACCTTATAAAGAGAACACAAAAAAATTTTCAAATTTGGAATTAAATACTTCAAGTCATTCAATGTGAACCCCAATCTCTGAGACGTTTCTTCTTTGTATTGAAAGTCTTCCAAGTTTCCATACTCAGAAACAAAACCAATTGCATCTGCAAAAGTGTAGTATGCAAAAAGTGGATATAAATAAATTATAGTGGAAGCATACTTATTAGACAATAAGTTGTTAGGTGAGAGATTTAAAAATTTGTACCTATAAGTTTTTCTTTTGGATTCTTGATCTTGAGAATCTCATCAATTGGCATGAATTCAAAAGCGTGCATTGGGATGTTAGCTTCACATCTTTCAATTCTTGTAGCCATGTTTATCGTCATTCTCAATGGATTGGAACAGGTTTTGAAATCTCTATCGTTCTTTCCTAGAATGAACTTTGAAAATTCATAGCAAAAACCTTTGATGATAGTGTTTTTATGCTTTGCTAGAGTAATGTCTTGGAAGATACTTGCTGTAATTTTGTTTTTCTTTACCGATACATAAAAATTCAAATCAAAAACATAAATGCAATAAATATGCGAAATAATAATAATAGCAATAATAATTCACAACTCTGAGTAGAGAATAAAAATGAAGAAAACATACATTCTCATCTATCAACAACATATGCTGTGATGTAATTCTCCCATCTTCCATCTTGTTAAACCATAGTCTAGACACTCTTGCTTTCAAGAATTTACTTTCCCTTCCAAGGTTTAAGTCTTTAATTAAAACTTCTCCTATTCTGCATGTAATTTGGGAAGCCAAAATCTTAATTGAGTGTCAATAAATAAACTAATCTTGTCTTGTCATGTATTCTTAAAATCAGAAAATGAACATCACACCAAAAACAGGGACCTTAAAAACCATATGGACAGCTAAGAAATCTTCAATTCCATGTTCTTAGGGTTTACTCATTTGAAAAATGAAACCAAAATAAAGCCATTGATAACTTCTGCAGAAAGCAATAAGAAGACTCATCCTTTAGAGATAGTGGTATTAGAAGTTGTTACCTTTGAGCTTCGCGCGGTGAAGGTTTCGACTTTCTGCGGAGCTGTAGTTCCATATCTGTACTTCTTTCTTTTCTGAAATAAGACGCAATACAGAGTCCAGTGTAAGTCAGTAGAACTTAACATAAAAGAAATTCTTGAATGAATGAAATGCGGCATTAACAAAAAAAAAAAACTAAAGTAAACATGGTTTGCAAGTTTACCTTGCAGAATGAGAGGTGATGATGATTGATGAGTGAGTAGCTTGGAATAAAAGAGAGAAAGAGAGTTGAATAGAAGAGGTTAAAATAAAAGAGAGAGAGAGAGAGAGTTGAATAGTAAAAAATGTCAGAGATATTTTGAGAGAAGGATGTGACTTGGCGGGACTACAAATTTTGGGGAGGAAATTTTGAAATTGGTATTTGAGAAAAAAGGTTGTGGGCCGAGAACATGGGTTCAGTGTTAATAAAAATCAGTCCACATAAGTAGTTTGCTGCTCACCGATTTTTGTTCATGATGGGTCTTGTCTTTAGTTTTGATCTTTTTTTAATATTCATACTATAGTACTCCCTCCGGTCCCTAATATAAACACATTTTGAACACTTTTCTTTGGTCCTTAATATAAGCCCCTTTTCCTATTTCCAATAGCATTAATTACTTCTTTTCCACCAACACCCCTATTTACTCAACACTTTTCAAAGTCCCTATAATAATTATAGGGATACTTTTGAAAAAACATGTCAAATATTTACATTTCCTATAATAATTAATGCTATTGGAAATAGGAAAAGGGGCTTATATTAAGGACCAAAGAAAAGTGTTCAAAAAGTGCTTATATTAGGGAGCGGAGAGAGTATTATATTATGTTATTTTATCTTATATCTTTTTGTCATCGAAATGTAGGAATTGTTGCCAAAACTGAAATGTATAATAACTTTTTGATGTTGCATTATCTGGCTGAAAAATATTTGATATGTCAGTTTTAAGAATGTAAAGAATTGAAATGGGAGTATTAATGTACTGGAGTATTCAGTTGAAATCAGTTGTTAATAGTAAATTTGAAGAAAATCAGAAGAAAAAAATTACAATCATATATCTGTTACCCAGCAGAAAATGAGAAGAAGAAAAAAATTTGGAAAAAAAATGTTAATAAATAAGTATGGTAACTAAAAAAAATAGTAAGAATATACTTTCGTCAGATTAACTGAAATTTGAAGGGTTTTTTTTTTTATATTTTTCATTTTTAAGGGGCTTAAATTTGAAGGTTGCTTCTCACAAAAAATCAAAAGATCATTATCATTAAACCTCTATACAAATGATTTGTTGGAATAATGACAACAGTCATATTGGGAAAAAGCACCAAAAATTGAAACAAAATAGAACTCAATAGCAAAGATGACAATACCAATATAATTAAAGACATATTACAATAATTTAAAACCCAAGTTGATACATATTGTCGACTGGAACATAAAAGATAAGCAAACAGAAATAAGGGACTAATAAAGACAGAAACAAAATTACCAAGATGAACATAAAAACAGAGTCTTAACTATTACATAAAGAAACTAAACTTAAAAAATATCAAGCAACAGCAGAAGCAGAACCACTTGTCTCTCCAATGCCAACAGAAGCACTCCCACCAGCACCATCATTCCCATCATGGTCATTCCCAGATTCTTCATCATTGTCATCCTCATTGTCAACAGCCAAGAAAGGGAAAACAGTATCATCCCATCCCTCAATCTCTAGCTTGAACTTTTGGTCTCCAAGATAATAAAAACGAACAATTTGGCCATCACCTATACCAAATTTTTTCCTCACTTCCATCCAAGCAAGCCCTCCAACATGAGAATTCTGGAGTCAATCTTCGCAGAAAGGAAGGCTAACGACTTCTCCATGTGGACAATAGCATGTCCAGCAACCACCAATATGGTATACCATATCTTGTTATGAACTCACCATCCACCTTCATTTCAGACTGAAAAAAAGGAAAATGAAACACTGGTATTAATAAACCTAATAGTACAGAAAATATGAATGAATCTGGTAAGAGGAGATTTACAATCATGAACGCTTACCTTGGTATTATGATTAACATAGCAGTTGTCATAGAGAATAGGAAGGTTGGCAATAGATTGATTAGTCATCCTAAAATAACAACACATAATTTTTTAATATATCTTACCAAAATTTTATACATTCAACAAAATTCATCAAGGTAAAGAATTATGAACATGCAATAAGTTTAATATAGACAAAAAAAATGAGAAAGAGTTGAAGACTTTACTCAGTGGGCTTGACAAAGATGAAATAGTGCTTCAATTGGTCAGAGATAAGATAAGATGAGTAAAAGGAAGTGGAGTGTTGGTCCTTATATAGCCAATGAGCAAGCCACTTGTATTATTAATTTTCTAGTATAATAAATTATTTTATTATTATTATAATTATATTACTTTATTAATAATTTAAATTTCTTAATATTATTATTAAGAAACTAAAACCAGGGACCCTCCTTCTTCCATTTTGGCAGAGTATGCCCAAACACACATATCGTCTTGCAAGGGTTGTGCCAAGACCATCAATTCCAAGGGCCTTAGGTTAGGCCTCGCCACCAAGGACCCTCGAGGGTTCGAAGCCGTGAGGTGGCACCACCCCTCTTGTTTCTCTCTCTCCTCTCACCTTCCCTCCTCACCTGAACGTGCTATTAAAGGCTTTTCAGCCTTGCAGGTTTTGACCATTTCTTATTTTTCCTTTCAAATTGAGGTGTAGGGCTTCCTTTTTGTGTGTTTCGAAGAGGGAAAAAAAAGACCTCAGTGGAGAAGAAGAAATGATGACTTCAGAAAGGGGGGTGTTGTGAAGAACTTCTCTGGCCTTTTGATATTAGATTATGAAAAATGCTTATGATCTTGCTATAATATCCTTTAGATTATTCCAATAACCTTAGTAGAGAAGCTTATGAAAATAAGCTCTGTTTAACTTATTTCATGAAAGTTTATTGAATAAGTACATGATTTAACTGTTTAACCAAAGGGGCCCTGAAAAATTAACATTTTATTGTTTCCATTGTAATTTGAAGATTAAGATGAGAATATCGTGACATTTTTTTTCAGAGTAGAGACCAGGAAGCTGTGAAGAAGTTATTTGCTCTAAATGAGAAGTCTCAAGAGAAGGTAAAACCCCTATCTTCTTTGTCCGACTCAAATCAAAGATACTTATATAGACAGGAAGGTCACATGGGAGATTCAGTGTTAACTTGTCGTAAAGTATATTTGCATTATGAGCTTATTCATTTGATCTGCGTTTGTGTATGTGTACGCATGATCTTTTTTTAAACTGTGTTTCCTTTTAAATTTCAGTATTTTACTCTAACTACTTCAGTCCGGTTGTGTTACACTTCTCTGACAGGTTGACGATACAATGGAAGACAGAAAAATTGAACTGCAAGAAACTGAAGCAAGTGCTTCTAAGAAACATAAGGTAAGCATATTCAATGCCAAATAATTTGTGAACCATCAAATATCATATGGTAGATGATATTCTGTATGTTTTTTTCTTTTTTGGGGGAGGTGGGAAGGCGTTTACGTCTTTTTAAGAAGGGTTTCTTGACTTCCAACTCGGGATATTGTGTATCTTTGTGTTTGACTGTGTGTGTTTTAATATTCTTCCTTTTGAAATTTAGGGAAAATTACACCCACCTTCCCAAATGTTTGACTTAATTACACTCCACCTAGTTTTGGTTGCTTAGAATTTTACTATTTTACTCTAATCTACTCTGGTTTTGTGTTTTACTTCTTTGGTAGGTTGATAAAGCAGTAGAGGACATAGAAAATGAGCTGCATCCATATGAAGCAAGTGATTCTAAGAAAAGAAAGGTAAGCATATGCGGTTATGCCCTGAAAAAGAGTTATTGAGTCAATACCTAATGTTGGATGATATTGTGTATTTTTTTTTATTTCTTCAGAGAGATGCAGGGTGTTTGCTTTTTTTTAAGAAGTCTTTTATGTCTTCCATCTTGTAGTTTTGTTTATTTGTGTTGTGTGTGTGTTTTATTGGGAGTATCTTGTAGCACTAAAAACATCATATAATTTCAAAATAAATTATATAATTGCATATAAAGAGTATCTTGTAGCACTAAAAATATCATAAGCATAAACATTGCCAAAACAGAAAAAACATTTCCATCAGAAACAGAAAGAATTGACCCGAATTGTGAATCATGACTAACATCTGAAATTAACGTAAGTACCTTCCACAAAAGTCTGGTAGCACAAATATGTATAGCACTAATTGCACTCCATGTTGAAAAAAATTATATTTTCTATACCTGAACAATGTGAAATGAAATTGAAGGATATAACTAAACCATCCAGCTGAAGCAAAAAAAAAAGTATCTTTCCACACAATTTGTCTACATGTCCTAAAACTTAAAGTCCCTAAAAAGAAAGAGTGGCAGCCCTCCACATTACATTCAGAGTAAACACCAAATCTACTGAACTGCAATGTAGAACTTACATTGCATTTATCATGAAGCATTATCAAAAAACAATTTTACCAATTAGCAATTATCAAAGTCTGCTACACGTCATATAACATAGGACTCTGCACAACAGGTCCAAACAAATCCATAAGTTTAAATGATTTTACAACAGCTTTAATTTAAATATGAAAATAGAATACCTCAAATATCTATAGCAATCCACAAAATTCACAAAATCATGTTGATGAAACCAAAAAAAGGTCATTCTGTATGCCAATTATGCAATGATCATATGCTAAAACTTAGAGCCCCTACAATTATCATAAACATAACTATTCAGAAAGAAACCAAAAAAAAAATTCATCATCGAGGGATAGTAGATCACCATTACCATTCATGACTAAGATGTCAAATTTACAGTATATCCACATCATATGTGGTGGTTACCTTCCACAAAACTCTGGTAGCACACACACCTATATAGTAAACTGCAGAGAATGTTGGAAGAAATCAATAAACTGAAATAATAATCAAAACTGAGATGGATAAAAAAAATGTATTTGCTCTTACTAAAAATAGTAGGCAATGAAAGGAGAAAACTAAATCATACAACCGAAGCCAAAAAAGGGAAATAGCTTTCCACCCAAAATATGTCTTCATGTCAAAAAACTTAAAGTCCCTGAAAAACAAAGAGTGAAAGAACAGCACATTACATTCAGATTAAAGACCAATTCATAATATTTTAAGTAAATTCATATCACATCTCCTTCATGAAAAGCAATGTAGAACTTACATTGCATTTATCAAGAAGCAAGTCCAAAAAATGATTCTGGCTATTAGGAAGCCAAAATCGACAAAAAATTATAATTCTTCAGCAAACATTGTCAAAAACCTCCTTGTAAACAACATTCTGAGTTGTTGTAGAAGGTTTCCTATTTTTATCCAATATAACAAATTTCAGACCTTTCTTTGATTTAACCCTTGAAATTGCAACATATAGTTGCCCATGGCTAAAAACTGGTCTAGGAAGGTACACCGTAACACTTGACAGTGATTGGCCCTGACTCTTATTTATAGTCATGCAGTAAGAGATAGTGATAGGGAATTGCGTGCGCTGCAATCTGAATGGCAGGTTAGTATCTGACGGGCTCATCTTCATGCGGCTTAAAAAAACCTCATGACCAAGAGTACCACCTGAAATAACTTTGGCTCCAATCACATGATTCGCTAATTGAGTCACAATCATTCTTGTTCCATTGCACAATCCTGCCGCTTGATCAATATTTCTTAACAGCATTATAGGGGCACCAATCTTAAGAGTCAATTCATGATTAGGCAGACCTGAAAATTTAAGATCATTCAACATGGTAGTCGTCACATATCGAGCAGAAATATCAAATTGCCCTTCACTATGTGCAGTACTATCAGCACTAAGATATGTTCTTTCTTGCCCTGGAAGTTTGTTCATCATGAATTTGTTAACCTCATCAACAATCTCAAGTGTTGGTGTTAATACTGCACGATCTTTCAAATACTCAGGATCTGAATATTGCATATCAAAGTTTGGATAGGTAACCTGAAATATTGCTTCCATTGGATCTGTGTAATCAGTCAAAATTAACTCCCCAGGAATTTCAATCTCAGCTTCGCCATCATTGGCATGCCCTACATTTCCATCACCAACATCAAGCAGCCACTGAGAAAATTCTCTCAATTCATCTATCTCATTCGCAGTACCATTCATTTGTAACCTCATATTTCTAACTAATTTGAGGACTTTGCAATTATACCACAATTTAGATGAATTGATGGTATTATAAACAATGTCTGATCGCTTACCGCCTGGGATAACCGGTAAAATCTGCCTAAAGTCACCTCCAAGTACTACTGTCTTGCCAGCAAATGGAAGATGTTGTGACTCAGGCTTTGCTTCTTGCATCAAATCCCGCAATGTCCTGTCTAGTGCTTCGAAGCAATGTCTTTTCACCATGGGAGCTTCATCCCATATAATCAATCTGCACTTAAGAAGCAACTCTGCCAGCAATGTTCCTTTTTTAATATTGCATGTCGAATCTTCAGCAACAACAATTGGAATACGGAATCTAGAATGAGCAGTGCATGCCGCAGGAAGAAGTGTCGCTGTTATACCACTTGATGCAACAGCTAACACAATGTGCCCCTCAGATCTTAGTTTAGCAGTTAAAGCTCTCCAAATAAACGTTTTCCCTGTTCCACCATATCCATTCAGGAAGAAAAAACCACCTATTCAAAGGACCATTAAAAGTAAGCATATTAAGTTCAATACACCATGAATTAAATAGTATACAAAATAAAAGACCACTTTGGAATATTAAATTGCATCATGCCATGAGCTACACACTTGATTTAAAATCAATATACCTTTGTCTTGTTCCACTGCCTCCATAATGTTAGTAAAGGCTGCTATCTGCTCTAGATTCAAGCAAGAGTAAAGCCTCCCAAATTCCGCTGCCAATTCAGCTTTATCAAAATTTAATTGCTCAGCAATTAATGTATTTGTCACCGTTGAGGAAACATCATTATCCACTTGTGGCATTGTTGGAAAGTCATTGAGGCATTTTCCAACTCTCCTTAAATAATTATCAATCTCCAATAATCCAAGAGCCTGTATTTGAGCTTCACTAAAATGGACATCTGAAATATTCAAGATACTTGTCATACATATTCATTCATATTTGCATATAACATTCAGAAAAAATAATTATTATAAAAAAAATTTTTGGTGGTGTACATCCATCACTTACTTTGCCCTGAAATAAGACGCCTGTGTGGGTAAACCAAGTCTTCACACAAATATAACCAAGTTGCCTCCCAAACACCCTCAGGTCTTGTCAATGTGCATGACAATAACATTGTCACAAACAAAGATCTCAGCTGAACCCCAGTGCCCCAAACCTTTGCTTCCTCAATAGCTTCAATAAATTCAGCATCGTCTTCTAGAAGTCCGAGGACATAGCATGCATCCCTGAATGTGTTATATTCAACACCATCTACTGTTCGAATTTCCACATAACTTGTTGGACCTTTCACTCTATTCACCAAAAGACTTAGATAAAATAATTCACCAGCATTTGGAGGTATATAAATAAGCCGGCCAATTGTCAATCCTTTCTTTCGAGGACGCCAACACTTTGCTTTCTTATCATACACAAATTTTGAAGGAAATTGTAAGTAACACAAATCTCTTGCTTGCTCATACAATTGGTTAGCATCCATCCATGCCATAAACATTGACGTCTGGTTTGCAGGGTTCTGAACAACACTTTCCAAATCATCATCATCTTTATAAACAATGCTTTGTTCCCCTGGAAGATGCAATTTCAGTCTTTCAACAGCAGGCTTCCTATGATTAATTTCATAACCAAATATCCTCCACATGGCTTCACATGGAGAAATATATCGGCAATCATAATAGCACTTAATCTCATCAACCTGAGTTCCTGAATTAGAGTTAGATTGATGGTACAGAGCAACTGTAACTCGATCATTGCCTTTGCTAATGTACTTGAATAAGTACTTAATACTGCGACCTTGATTACAATACTCAGTGTTGATATGTGACCGATGCTTACGAACTAACTTTTTGTTGTGAGCCACAACACTCCGATTATCAAGCAAGACACCTCCTTTCTCAAAAAGTGTTCCATCATCCCTTCTTCTATAAATCGGGAAGCCGTCCTCATTAACCTTTGTCACCGCTTCAAAATTCTTTGGAGAGTACTTCGAGCACCGACCATCAACCATGCATGGAGCTTTTGGATTTGCAGCTCCGCAAGGCCCATGGACCATGAATTCCTTAACCAATGCATGCATTTCAGGATCTTCTTTCTCATCAGGTATTTCAGCACTTATAATGCTATCAATCTGTTCCGGGTGAAGATTTTTGTATTGAGGTTGAAGAAACAAAATAATATGCGCATGAGGCAGCCCACGCTTCTGGAACTCAATGGTATATATTGCTAAAAAAAATGAGACAAAGGAAGATTCAATATTATTTATTAATTACGCAATCACCACTAAAGTACAACATGAGAAGATCGCAATACATACCAGCTTTCAAAGGACCAAAGATGCTTCCTTTCTTCAGGTCTTCCATGAGCACATTTAACTTCATTTTAAATATACGAACCACAATATCAGGCCTATCTTCAATTTTCAACCCATGTGCTGTTGTAAATCGAGTAAACTCTGGCCATTTAGGATTGCATGTAAATGTCAGGAATATGTCTAGATATCCAGCCCACTTACATATGGCCATTGCATCTTGATAATTTTGCATTAAATATCGAGGCCCTCCCGTAAAGCTAGATGGCAACACAATCCTCTTCCCAACAGTAGCGCCATCTCTTTCTCCTTGGAAAACAGCATCACTTAATCCCTTATACAAATCCTGTAGAAGTTTCTTTTGATTAAATCTAATATATGACAATCTCCAAGCTTCAATCATAGTATATGCATCTACAACGAACTGCTGAAACAATCTTCGACCATATAAAATTATTGCATTCTCTCCATCCCTAAATTGAATTCTGAAGGCAAAATATTCTCGCAATGTCATCTTTCCATTCTTTCTGTTATCAGGATCTGTGTGCTCCGCATGCAAGGTCGACTCAATGAACCCATCTTCACCATACACCAGGAACACTGGATAGTGCATTGGAATGTATAAGGGATGAAGTTCATGTATTCTCTGCAATAACCCACTCTGAGTTTCCACAATGATGTCTCTATCCCCATTGTCAGCATCAACATCTCCAGGAACTAAAGCTGCGATCTCATCACATGTTGGGAAACTATATACACCAGAATCTTTTCTTCTCTTTCTTAGCAACCGCACCTTCAGTTTCGAAACATCTTCGCCTTCTAATCGCTCTCTTGCCATTTTAAATACTTTGGCAATACGATTATGTTCATACATCATATCTTGCAAGTTTTTCACAATTTCACTATCAAGTTGATGATTAGCTGAACCATTTGACCTTGCAACACAACAAAATTTATAAACAATTCATTATTAACACAGGACGATAACACTTTGTACAGAACAACAACTCTTAACACAACAAATAAATGTAATACCTCAATGACTGCATCCTATTATCTACCTCATTATGAGTGTCATAAATGTACAGTTGAGCATATCGGGGATTTTGTCCTTCGGGAGGAATAAGACTTCCAATCCTGTGATGGTTCTGCCCACATAAACGAAACACATAGCGACCACCACCATTATTTATGCTCCCATCAACTTTGCCACCCATTGACGTAAATGAGAACATTGTGTTGTATGCACGAATATTCTCCTGAAAATGTTTAGCTTTCACATCTTCCTTATCTGTCATTAGTTTGAATAAATATTCTGGAGGCCTTGGCAGCAATGGCACCTTCACTTTTCCTTTAGAACAACATTTATTAGTAATTGGTCTGTCATTTTTTCTCTTCGGGCGAATTCTTTCCAACAGCCAAAATCGTGCACCACAAAATTCACACACATGATCTGCATCTCCAACATCGAAATACCCTTTATTTCCAGTGCTCACCTCCGTCTCCCCAAACTCGTCATCTGCAAACACAATTACAACTTATTTCATAACCAAACACCAACAAAATAGTAAAGCATTCAGTAAACACCAATACAAAAACAGGAAAAAAAAACATACCAGATACTTCAGAATCATCATAAGCAATTTCTTCATCACTTGTCGCATTGTCATGATTAGAAAGTGTGTTTCCAGCATTAGCAGATTCTACCAATGGCTGCACATTCATTCTTGAAGATAACATTTTCACATTTGCTACATCAGGAGAACCAAACCGTCCTTCAAAAGTAGACGATAACTCCCTTACAACTCTGGAACCACAGGGAACATGAGGTCTCCTCAACATCACATTTCTGTTTGACCCAGAAGTTCCACCCTCTTCAAACACAGGTGTCGAGCTATTACAATCCAGACTGTTTTTTCGAGAGACATTCCTATTTCTCACAACGGGAGTTGTTACCTCTGAAACTTGGGTATTATTTTCAGGCATATTAGATTTCGATGCACTATAGCTCGATAGACCTGTCAATCTATGCCTGCCAGGCTGAAGACTTCTAAACTGATTTGAGCCTCTCAATCCAACCAAATTTGTAACATCATTTAAAGGAGTTCTAGGAGTGAAACCACTGCTAGCTTTGCTTGACTTAGAATGATGTGTATTTCTTTCACCAACATTAGCTGAATTCTCTGACGAATTTACAAAAGTGGAATGGACCAAATGCTGCTCAACAGATTTAGGCCCATTAAGTGCAGCTTGCATGACTGCCATCCTCTTTCTCATTATTTCACACCAATTAGAACCATTTGTATTACTCTTTGCGCCTTCAGTTAAAAAATTGGCAAGACCTTTTACAAAAAATACGTTTATCATCATATGTTGAGCAATTTTTGCTTATTTTCAGCACTGAATGCATAATTGGAATTTGGAATAACACAACATACCAGATTTCCCAAAGTCCTTCGCAACAATCACCTCCCCCTCATCCAGTATTAAATCAGATTTTTTATACCTCGAATTCTTATTCTTGGCTGCAGGAAATTTGTTTTCAAAACCAAATTATTAAGCATAAGAGCAAAAACCAAATAAATACACCAAAGATTTAATACCAAATTAATAACTTTCACCAAATACCAAATAAACACACCAAACACGTTTAAAACGCTATTACTTAAATTCTTACATTGAACACATAAACCATCTTCAACCCCAGCTGAACTGAAACTCCTCTTCTTCGTTGCAGCCAATGACACGGAACCTCCACAGCCATCCTTTTCAGCATGTCGAGCCAGCACATTCCTCTCCTCAGGCACACCTAACAAAATTTATTGGTTATGACAAAATAACTTGACGTAGACGAACCACAAAACATATCAACACTCAATAAAGCTCAACGTACATCCGGCATAAAATTGTTGCTCAGGAACAACATCCACCTCAACCAAACTTCGGGCTCTCTTCTGCCTTCCAACTTTCTTCTCTTCAACAATCCTCGCCTCCATTGTTGTTGCATTAAACACACAGAAGACAAAAAAAAAACAAAGTGATAACAAATTTGCTACACTAAGTTTAGCAACAACTACTACCCCTGTAACATCACATATCTGGTTAGCAAAAAAATAACCCATACCTATATAAACAAAAATAAAACTGAATGCAATAGCAAACAACATTTCTTGTAAACAAACCCCCACATCCACAAAACTAAAAGAGCAAATATGGCTGGATAAAACCAAAATATTAAAGTTTTTAGTATGACCAACACAAATTAATATATTATATTCGACCAACATATGCATGATGTAAGAATAATACCACACAGCTATTGGGAGGCGGTAACCACTGCTGTTAGGAGGCGGTAACCTCAAAACCCACATATATCAAGTACATTAAAGCATCATAACAGCCGCTCCAGCAAAACCGGCAACGTGAACCTACCAAAAATAAAAACCTGATATCGAGCTAAAGATGAAGCTTGGATTGAAGCTGGATTGATTGGAAATATGTTACACGATTTATATAACCCCAATGTCCGAAACCCAGCTGAGATGGAACCCCAATGTCCGAAACCCAGCTGAGGGAAGTTAATGAAACAGGGACCGCTATTTTGGGAAAGAGAGAGAGTAAATGTTCATCGAATGAGAGAGAGGGAAAAATGAAGGTTGGAGGCAAACTTGCTGAGCACACCTTATTCCCCCATGCGAGCTGCACGTGATGATAATTAATCTATCTTTGTACGTGGGCCCCATCCGTAAATTTCGTTTTGGAGGGAAACACCGAACGAAATCACCGCATAATTTATAATAATAATAATAATAATAATAATAATAATAATGGTGACTAGAATTGGCTAAAATAAAAAATATATTGCAGCAATTATATTCACTGTGCAGAGCCAACATTTATTTATTCTTTAAAAAAATTATAAAAATGAAAAAAAAATTATCATAATGATGCCTTGTAATAAAAAACCAATGGAGTGACAGATAATATGGAACGGAGGGAGTAATATTTTATTAAAACGAAAGGAGTAAAAATGAGAAAAAAATTTATCAAAATGATGTCTTGTAATAAATGTTTTATTAAAATTATTTCTATCATTATTATTTAAATTCTAAAAATATTAAATAAATAAAAACATTTATAAAAAATAATTAATATCATTAAAAATTAAAATAAAAACTTACTGCATGGTAAAAAAAATTCAATAAACCCATTATTCAGTGCTTTAAAAACAGTGAAAGTACAAACCGGAGTATTATACTTTATGGGTCCTTATTATTGGTCGCATTTTAGAAGATTTTTTTGTCTTAGTTATAGTTATTTTATATTTTTTATGTATCATTTATTGTTTTTTCTTTTTTTTTTGCCCTTATTAAATGTTTTGATTATCTATGAGTTTTTGTTGTTCATTAAAGAGTATGAATTTTTCAAAAAAAAATTGAGAAGATAAAATTGTAATGTTACAATATATTATCATAAAACTAACTATTTTTTCCATATGTGAAATTTTAGCATTTGTATCATGTTTCATAAGTCTTGTTCTTTTATAAATCCAATACATAATTAATGCTATATTTCCAAACACATCCCTATTTATTACATTATATTTTTCACTTCCAATATCTTTCTCTCTATTCAATAATGATTATATAGAAAAATACAACAAAACATTACACGGAGTATCATTTAACCATTTGTTAAAACTCGTGCATGACCTTAAAACACATCAATGGAATACTAATAAAGATACTCCCTCCGTTCCAATTTAACTGTCACTTTAACAATTTCACACAGATTAAGAAAGTCATTTAATATTTCAATTTTCAAGAGAATTATTAAATAACTTTACTATAATACTCTCAAAGTACATTAATTATCACCCATTTCACATATTTCAACACATTAAATGCAAGGTTAAAGGTGGAAAAAAATCAATTAATACATCATGGAATTCCTAAAGCGACAAATAATTTGAAACAAGTTAAAAATGCTAAAGTGACATATAATATGAGGGAAGGAGTAGGAGGGAATAATATTTTTTGATTCCTTTATCTGAACAAAATGAACCGAGGAAGGAAACGTAGACATAGAGGGCATGTGCAGGGGCGTGAATGCGTGATTACCGAATGGATAGTTGTCTCACGCGGCGAACAATTTCACGTTGCCAAGTGCAATATCCGCGCAGATGGTTTTTAGTGCCTTTGACTTAATACAGGACGAATAATCAGCGTAGTCATGAGTTGTGTTTTTTAAGATGAGTTTTTTAAGGTGAATTTTTTTACTACCTCCATCTTTAAATAGTACTACCATCTAAGGTCCTCTTGGAAGATTTCACGTTCATTAAGAAAGTGGAATAATTTAGTTAATTGTATTTGAAATGTGAACTTTTGATATGTATTTTCAAAATTACCCCTATTAATATTATTGAGAATCTAAAAAGTGTTAAATAAATAGGGGTGTTTGTGGAAAAAATAATTAATGCTCATTGAAAATTGGTAAAAGACCTTATAAATAGGGAAAAAATAAAAGTGTTAAGAATGTCTTATAATTAGGGACGGGGGGAGTATAAAATATTTTTGATACTTTTATTTTGTTTTTATTTATAAGATCTTTTACCAATTTTCAATGAACATTAATTATTTTTTTCACAAACATCTCTATTTATTTAGCATTTTTTAGATTCTCAATAATATTAATACGGATAATTTGGAAAAAATATATCGAAAGTCCACATTTCCAATACAATTAACTAAAGTATTAACCTTATTAATGGAGTGAAATCTCCCAAAGGGCTCTTAAATATAGGGACGAAGGGAGTATTTATAAAGAATTGAACTTGAAATCTTATTTAAGTGAAATCGAGTTGCTTATCACTCATCTCAACTTATGTTAGTTAAAAGGCTAAATTACGTAATTGGTCCCTTACATTTTTTTAATCATATTGACCCCTCGCGTTTTTTTTACTATCAATTTGGTCTATGAATCATTGTTCATCTTATGTGGATCAATAAAATTCATACCACGTGTTTGGAACCAAAAAAAATTTCATACCACGTGTCATTTCTCTCTGCAACATTGTAAATTTGGACCAATATGATGTTGACACGTAGAATGAACATTGACTTAAGAACCAATTTGATAGCAAAAAGAAACATGAAAGACCAATACAGTACAAAAAAAACATAAGAGACCAATTTAAAATTGAAAAATAAGGGCAAGGAACCAATTACATAATTTAGCCTTAGTTAAAATTTTGATATATTAGTAATATTATATTATATCATACTTTTTTCTTGACCTTATAAAACTTTTATTTTGCCTTTTTTTTTTATAAGATCTATTATTAATTTTCAATGACAATTAAATTTTTCTTTTCAAAAATATTCTTATTTATTTAATATTTTTAAGGGTTTCAATTATACTTACAGGGATAATGTTAATATATATATATATATATATATATATAATATGTTCACATTTGCAATACAAGTAACTAAATTAATCAACTTTCGTAATGGATGTGAATTTTACCAAAAGTGTCCTATATTTAGGGAGGAAGGAGTAATAATTAAGATTCACAATACTCATGCATCAACGTTACATCAACGTGTATTTTAAACCTCAACTTCATTTCAATAATGTTAATTAACTACTCCCTCCATTTCTTATTATCTGTCCTTTTTTGGAGAGATTTTTTGTTTTTTCTTATCTGTCCTTTTGAGGATTTCAAGAGTGTAATAAATATTATTTTCAATGTTTGCCCCTATTTAATATGTCTTGATTTATGTAAGTAATGGAGAAAAATTAATGATTATAGAAGAGAAAGGGTAAAGTGGGGGAAAAAAACATAATTAATGTACTGAAAATCTAAGTAATGATTAAATTTCTTAAAGGGTGTGTTTTGTTTGAAATATGATAAATAAATAAGAACGGGGAGAGTATTTAATTTAAAAATTATCTCAAATATTTTTTTCGATACTTTAATATGTAGTATAAATTTCCAAAAACTATATTTGCATTTAAATAATATTTAAAAATTAAAATTTAATATTATAATAATTGAAGTTAGATAGTAATAGAAATTTAATATTATAATAATTGAAGTTAGATAGTAATAGTATCTATTTAAAATTATAAAATGCATTAAAAAATAAGGAATACGATATCATTCAAATTCTTATAATTTAATTAACTAACACTTTCATATTTGAATATAAAATTTTTAATTATTATTAATTTATTATTATTATGGTGATGTAGAGTAAAACGAGAAAAAATACAAAAAAAAATAAATTAAGCACACAAAGTCTTAAGGTTAGTCTTTAAAATAATAGATTTAACTTAAGATTTTTTTTACCAGATTTTGAAAAATAACAGAGTGTTATAAAAATTTTGATATTAAAACCATACCAAAATTCTGCTAAGACTTTGTTGTGAATGTCGTAAGTCATTGTCATAAACAAGTTAGGTTATATTGATAATAGTAGTATTATTAGAATTGATATTGTTTGATGTACTTTTCAAAATTGCTCATATTATCATTAATTTTAAAAAGTATTGATTAAATATATGTGATTTTTGTTTTTTTAAAAGCATTACAGTATATATTACACATAGATGTTTGTGAAAAAAGTTTAATTAATATTACTAAAAATTGGAAAAGTAACTTATTTTAATAAGACAAAAAAAAATCTCAATATGTGCTTATATTAAAGAACAAATGGAATAATTTATATTAATTTTTGTCTACGTTAAGGGTGTTCTCACACCTAAATATTCATTTCCAGACTAAAGTAAATTTTGTCTTTGCAACATCATACATATGAAACATCATTTCCGGATTAATCTTTGATATATCATTATACACGAAGAAATCAATCATTAATCAACTATATTTTGATTTATATATTACAGTAGCTTTTTAAATTGGTTGACGTTTTCTCTTTCAATAATAAAAGAAAAACTAATTTTCAAATAAAGAAATCCAGATTCCAGAATTACATTATGCATTATGCATGGTATATCACTATTCACTATCACGTCTCTAAAATAAATGCAGTACATTGAACAAGGCATCAGCCTTAATCAACGGAATATATCGTGTTATTTTTAAAAAAATAAAATTAATATTGTGTTATTGATAACGCCATGTGTATTTTATTAAAAATTATTTTACAATAATTTTTGGTATATTGCACAGCCTCCAGCCTTACAGCACACTCCAACCACCACTGCTCATTGCAAACAACACATTTGGCTGAAAAACGTTCAGCAAAGAGTTACATTGACAAACAATATAATCCTCTAATTAATTTTATTGAAAGAAGCTATTTTAAGCACGCATGAGGTTGAAGATTTACATGCTTAAATTAATTTGAAAAAGAGCTTGCAGCATGCATGAAACTACGTCTTTCGTCTTTACCATATGATGGGTCCAAGTCCTAACTAACTTACATATAATAACAAGTTTTAGACAAAGGATGCATGGGTCATGAAAGATTTATTTAATCCACCTAATGTATTTTTTTTCAAGACAACAGATGCAAAAGGTAGTGCTAGTGGATATTATTTTTCTCAACTATATTTTGATTTATTATAATTTTTTATATTCAATATTTTTCTGTCTTTTCAATAATGATTACGTGGAAATACTATAGTCGAAATACCCCGAATTTTTGCATCATTTAACTATTTCTTAAAATTTGTGCATGACCTTAAAATACACTACATATAAAATGGATGGAGTAGTAAAAATGAATTGAAAAATATATTTTTTAAGATTTTTCGTAGGATTGTTGAGGATTTCCCCTCCCCTCCTCTTTCTTATATGCTCCTGCTTGTTTTCATCTGCTGTTTCTCGAGAGAGGGAGAGATCTATCCCTCTCCTTCCTTTGGGAAAGTGTGTAGGTTTGTTTCCCCCAATTTATCTGGGTTTTGTCTTGCCTCTGTGCAAGTTGTCTTGTTTTATGTGTTTCCAGTGGAGGGATGCCTTTGGATAGTTTATACTTTCCAGATCTGATGGTCATCCCTTTTGCTCTAATAATTGGAAGGCTACTCGTCGAGACATATCTCCCTTTGCCGACCGTTGATTTGGCTATCGTCCAACTGCTCTCTCGTTTTATATATGAGATTCCTTGTCGCTGAACCGAGCTTAGTCCCAGCATCAATGAGATTGTTATCTTGGAATTAAAGGCTATTGAATCTTCTGTTAGAGTCCAGTTTTGACAATTGCTAATGATCCATGTCCACATTGAAGAGCCTGTTGTTACAGTGTATTTTGCTTTCCCTTTAACTATTAGTGTGAAATATCTTATACTTGTAATTGTCATGTTTGTCATTACTTATACTGTTTATGCTCTATGAATAAAATACACATTTCCCTTAAAAAAATTAGGATTGTTGTCATGAGGCGCTATCTCATATATACTGGTAAGCCGGTTTGTTGATGTATCACGATGGTGACGAGTTCTCAGTCAAAGAACTTTGTTAGCCGAGTCATGGTATATGGAAATGGATGTGTGTCGTGTGAAAAACTGGACTTGAGAGTTGTTTCATACCTTGACCTTTACTTCACATTTATAGGGTGAAGGGTATGATGAACAATGATAGGCCGTTATGGCCTTCATTATTTGTAGGAGAATCTTAGAAGTAATGACCTCGAGACATGATGGCATTATATTGGTTACTACTTACCGAAAGCGAATGCATATGAAAATCGGCATATGTCCAAGCGAGTATATGAGAAAATCAGATTATCGACCTATCGGACAAGTGTGTTGAGCCGGTTTTCATGGGCCAAGGATTGGTGGTCAGTTACCAACAATCAACCGATGCTTATTAGACAAGTGCTTATTGGTCCGTGAAATCGGTGCTTTTTAGTCTGTGATACTGACTACTGGTGTTTATTGGTTCGTGGAACCTATTAATAACAATTGTTTTTCTCTATTAGTAACTTTAACAAGTATCATAAATACACTTGTTAGCTAAACCCAAATAAAATTTAATATAAAAAAAAAATATCATCAATTTTTGGTATTACATATTCGAAAGGACCAAAACATAAGGCGTGGATGTTAGCTGACACTCATAGACAAGTGTACCCGGTCGTGTGTAGTTTCAAAAGAGATAAATAAGTTTACCAAAAAAAAAAAAAAAGATAAATAAAGTTCTTTAAATAGGATTGAGCCCAAATATCATTTTGCAAATTAAACTACTATCTAGACGATGATATAGTAGTCGGACAGTAATTCAAAGACATAAAAGAAACAACAAAAACGTGTAATTATTTTTGGTTTTTCTATGGAGCAATTTAAATGCATAATTCAAATGCATTATTCAAGAAATTATTTAAAGGATGGCCAAGTCAAAGAAAGTATTAAGGATAAAGATAAAAAAACTCAAAATAAAATAAACGAACTTATATTTAACAACTCAATATCAATAACAAGTGGAATCTAACAAGTTTACCAAACCCCAATAAAATGGGAAATTAACTAAACATGATAAAAATGGGAAAAAAGATAGGAAGAAATTTCATGGGTCGATGAAGAATAGATGAGCTCTCACTCCTCTTCCTCCTCCATAAAGTTCAAAGAAAAATCCTCTTATTAGGGTTACAGAGTGTGTTGATTGCTCTTCAAAAGATCCACAATTGGTTGTGCACAAAATGGTGTTTTTATAAGGCTTAATTGCATAATTGGTCCTTTATTTTATTTATTAGATTCACTTTGGTCCTTTATTTTTTTTTTGCAATTTACTGGTCCTTTATTTTTTTTAAAAGATTCAGTTTGATCCTTTTGTTAAAATAAAGTTAAATGAGAAGGAATATTCCAAGAATATTCCCCCTTCTAGGTTTAATTGCATAATTGGTCCTTTATCTTATTTATTAGATTCACTTTGGTCCTTTATCTTAATATTCCAAGAATATTTCCTCCTCTTCTTCCTCTTCCTCTGCTCTCTCCTTACAGCGGCGACAGCCACCATGGGCTCACACCCTCTTCTCTCGAAAATCATCAAATTTCTTCAAATTTCTTCAACATCCTTCAATTTTTCACTGTTTTTAAGCTTTATTTTCATTATTCCTCAAACAAATTCGTGTTTTTCGTTCTTTTTTCCTCAAAATCCGAATTCTAGGTCCCTTTTCTAAAACCTTGGTTATCAACAATGGTCTCCTCCTCTGAACCTGCTGGAAAACGTGTGAAAACACGTGCAAAACGCTTCAACAACTCCGATTAATTTCTAAAAATGGTGGCTGTGAATTCAATGCTCCTAATTATGTGGATTATGTTTTGATGATGACAAAATAATTAACAAATCATGCCTTGAAGATATTGCAACATCAACATCAACAAGAAGTCAAGAAAAGAAGACAAGTGCCCAATCATTCTCAATCAAATATTAATTGTAAATTTCTAATTTATGTTGAGAGTGGTTGAGAGTGGGTAGAAATAGTTAGTCTCTTCTAGGAATAAATTTTTATATGTTTATTAAGTTGAGATTGACCAAAAATTAATACTTGAGAGGAAAAATAAAATTGAAAAATAATTTTTCCCATATCTGATCAAAATACTCGAGTATTTTGAAAAAGACTCGAGTATACACTCGAGTATTTGTAGAAAAACTCGAGTATTTGTGCCAGGTCAGCAATTATGACCGTTAGTCTTGTTCGTGCACCAATTCACTCGTGACCGACCAAAAAGACTCGAGTTTTTACCAAAAGACTCGAGTATTTTTGTCCAGTCAGCAAAATTGAACGTTGGAGAAACTCAAAAACCCAATTGAGGGCATTTGAGTCTCATCCAACCCCAAGAGAGAATTCAGAACCTTATTGTAAAATTTCTCTTTGAATTTGTGCAAGAACAAACAAGACAACAACACATTATTGATCACAAGCTTTCATAATTTCCTTTTCTCAAGTGTTAATTCCCAAAAAGCTCAACTTCTCAATCATATTTTCATTTTATTCCAAGTTGAGTTTTAGGCCTCAATTCTTACATTGAGCTGTGCTTATTTGTGCTAATCCATTGTGAGATTAGTAATACACATACAAAAAGCTTGATTATTCAAAGTCTTGGATTGTTCCCAAGCAAACCCTAAGTGGCTTAGGGTGTTGGAAGTCTTGAGAGGTTCTCAAGCACAAGACTAGGAGGTTCCTAGCCCGGTGGAGTTTCTTGAAGGGAGTTCAAGGAAGCTTTGTGAAGAGTTCTTCAATCACCGGAATCAAATTGGGGTAGAAATCAAGAGTTTGGTACACTCTTGAAAGGGTTAGGTTGAGTGAGGCCATTCTCAAGCAATCCTTTGTAATTTCTAACAATTTGATTATTAGTAGAAACTCCTAAGTGATTAGGAGGACTGGATGTAGCTCATTGTTGGAGTGAACCAGGATAAAATTGCTTGAGTGTTGGTTTATTGCTTTTAATCTACTTTCTAGCTCAATAGACTTAAGTCATTTCAATCAATTAGGATTTATACAATTAGGTAGCAAGTTCAAGGAATCTTTGTGTTTAAAAGTTATTTAGATTGCTTGCTATTCTGTTGGATAAGTTCCTGTTTATTATTGAATTGATTTGAGTTAAATTGCTGAATTTTCGTTTCTGGTTTTTCCCATATCTGATAGGAAAAACTCGAGTATTTCAGAAAAGACTCGAGTTGTTCATCACTGAAAAACTCGAGTATTTCACAAAAGACTCGAGTATTTTGTGTCTGATTGCAGAAAATTCAGTCTTAGCTCCATTCTTCAATTATCAATCGAAATATTTGGTATTAGTGCTTCAAAATACTATTCACCCCCCCTCTAGTATTTGCTTAGCCCGCTTGTTGGTTTCCAACAAGTGGTATCAGAGCTCGGTCGAAAGATCGAGTGTAACAACTTTTTCGAAAAAGATCCTTTTGGAAACTAAATGGGCTCTAGCAATAACTTTGGTGGAGAAGGAGCTTCAATAAACCGTCCTCCACTATTTAATGGTGAAGGATATGTTTATTGGAAAACTCGCATGAAAGTTTTTATTGAAGCAATTGATATGGATATTTGGGATGCAATTGAAAATGGTCCTTTCATTCCCAAAAAGAAAATAAATGATGAAATTGTTGAAATTCCAAGGAGTAGTTGGAATGATGATGAAAAGAGAAAAGTCTCATTTGATTTAAAAGCTAAAAACATCATCTTTTCGGCTCTATCCCATGATGAATTTTATAGAGTTTCCCAATGTAAATCGGCAAAAGAAATGTGGGATACTTTGCAAGTCACACATGAGGGAACAAGTGAGGTTAGAGATGCAAGATTGAATTCTCTAACTCACGAATATGAATTGTTCCACATGTTGCCAAATGAAACCATTAGTGACTTGCAAAAGCGATTCTCTCACATTGTTAATCATTTGATTTCCTTGGGAAAAGTATTTCGCAATGGTGAAACTACTAACAAAATTCTAAGATGTCTTGATAGGAGTTGGCAACCCAAGGTAACCGCCATCAAGGAATCAAGAGACATAAATAGCATGGACTTAGCCACTTTGTTTGGCAAACTCCAAGAGCATGAGATGGAGCTTACAAGACTTGGGATGCATGAGGAATCAGACAAAAAGAAAAAGAGCATAGCACTCAAAGCTTCAACCAAAGCTACAAAAGAAGTTGAAGAATGCTCTACAAGTGGAGATTCCGATGGTGAACCAAATCAAGAAGAATTTGGGATGTTTGTGAAAAGATTCAACAAATTCTTCAAAGGGAAGAAAGGTGGATCTTCATCCAATTTCAAGAGAACCAAAGACTCCAAACAAAGAGAAAAGAGTACCAATGATGGAGTTAAGTGTCATGAATGTGGAGGGGTTGGTCACATAAGAATGGAATGTGCCACATTCTTGAATAAGAATGACAAGAAGACCCAAGAGACCAAAGGGAAGCGTGCATACATCGTTTGGGATGCACCGGAGAAGAGCAATGAATCATCTTCAAGTAGCTCCGGTGATGAAAATGCAAACCTTTGTCTCATGGCCAAGAACAATCATGAGTCCTCATCAAGAGCTAATCATGGCATGAGTGAAAGTGATGATGAGGTAACCTCTAGTTCTTCTTGTTCCTCTTCAAACTCCATTTCATATGATGATTTGCAAGAAGCCTACAATGAAATGTTAATTCAATTTAAAAGGCTTGCTAAAATTAATAAGGAAAAAGGAAAGAAAATTTTGGAGTTTCAACATGAAATTGATGAATTGCAAAAATCTATAAATGAGTTGAAACTTCAAAATGAATCCTTGGAACTTATTAATTCTAGTCATCAAAGTGATTGTGCAAATCATGAGGAAATTATCACTTCATGTGAGAGATGTGATGATCTTGAAAAAGAAGTGAAAGAGTTGAAAAACAAACTCACAATCTCACATAGTGATAGAAACCTCAACCGGTTGTTGAACTCTCAAAGACATAATCACAACAAAACCGGTTTAGGATATGTTCATAAAAAGGACAAAAAGTACAAGGTGGTTGGAACATTTTCTAAGAAAAATTCATCAAAGAGACCAACTTGTACTTATTGTGGAAAAGTTGGACATATCAACATTGAGTGCCACATTAAGAAGTTTGAAATGAAAAAGGGCACTTATATGTGGATTAAGAAGGGAGAAAGTCCCAACACTAACCCTAAGGGACCCAACATTGTTTGGGTACCCAAAGTGAACAAGTGATTTCATATTGTAGGTGTGCCTTCGAACGGGAAAACAATTGTGGTATCTTGATAGTGGATGTTCGAAGCACATGACGGGAGATAAGCGGCACTTCATTGAGCTTACTCCAAAGGAAAAGGGTTATGTCACTTATGGGGACAACAACAAAGGCAAAATCCTTGGTATTGGTAAAATCGGAAACTCTTCAAACTTGATTATTGATAATGTGCTCTATGTTCAAGGATTAGAACATAATCTCTTGAGCATAAGCCAATTATGTGATGTTGGTAATCATGTAGTTTTTACCTCTACCCATTGCCTCATTAAAAGTGACAAAGATGAATCAATCAAATTTGTTGGTAGAAGGTCAAATAATACTTACTTAGTTGATTTGAACAAAGTCACTTCTTTGGTCTCTACTTGTTTAGTGAGCAAAGAAAATGACACTTGGTTATGGCATCGTAGGACCGCTCATATAAATGTAAACCAATTGAAGAAAATTCAATCTAAAGATCTAGTAGTTGGTTTACCAAAGCTAAATTTTTCTATTGAAGGTGTTTGTTCCCCTTGCAAGAAATGTAAACAAACTAAAAACACCTTTGGATCAAAAATGGTGATGTCCACATCAAGGCCATTAGAAATGCTTCATATGGACTTGTTTGGACCATCACAAGTAAAAAGCTTTGGTGGCAACTATTATGCATTGGTGATTGTTGATGACTTCTCTAGGTTTACTTGGACTTTATTTTTAACTACTAAGAGTGAGACCTACAAATCTTTTAAACATCATGTCAAACTTTTGCAAAACCAAGTGAATCAAAAAGTAATTATTATTCGTACCGATCATGGTGGTGAATTCGAAAACCACAAATTTGATAGATTTTGTGCTAAAAATGGTATTGAGCATCAATTCTCCGCACCAAGGACTCCGGAACAAAACGGAGTGGTAGAGCGGAAAAATAGGGTGCTAGAGGAACTTGCTAGAACCATGTTAAATGATTCTCAAGTACCTCAATATTTTTGGGCCGATGCCGTCAATACGGCTTGTTATGTTTTAAATCGTATTTTGATAAGGCCCTCTTTGGATAAAACCCCCTATGAACTTTACAAGGGAAGAAAGCCAAATATATCTCATTTTCATGTCTTCGGATGCCAAGTTTTTGTTTTAAATAATGGAAAAGAACACCTTGGCAAGTTTGATTCCAAATCCGATGAAGGCATATTTTTAGGCTATTCTTCTCATAGTAAAGCTTATAGAATTTTCAATAAAAGAACTTTAACTATTGAGGAATCAATTCATGTGGTTTTTAATGAGTCTTTAAAAGAAGATAGTGTTTTATGTGATGCTAGTGAAGATGGCATTGACTTTTCGAAAGAAGAAAAAGAGAGAGAGAAATCAAAAGTTGATGAAGGAGAAGTAAGGGAAGAACTTCCTCCAACTTGGAAATCGGTCAAGGCTCATCCTATAGACAAAGTCATAGGAGATATGTCAAAGGGAGTACTTACTCGTAGGTCTATTCAAAACATTTGCCACTATGTCTCATTTGTTTCTCAAATTGAACCCGATTCAATTAAAAAGGCCATTGAGGATGATCATTGGGTTCTTGCTATGCAAGAAGAATTAAACCAATTTGAAAGAAATGAAGTTTGGGATCTAGTCCCTAAACCCGATGATCATACCATAATTGGTACTAAATGGATTTATAGAAACAAACTTGATGAATCCGGGTTGATTATAAGAAACAAAGCTAGACTAGTAGCTCAAGGGTACAACCAAGAGGAAGGTATCGATTATGATGAGACCTTTGCTCCGGTTGCACGTCTTGAAGCAATCCGAATTTTACTTGCTTATGCTTCAATCATGAAATTCACTTTATATCAAATGGATGTTAAAAGTGCTTTCTTGAATGGGTTTATAAATGAAGAAGTGTATGTCAAACAACCCCCCGGTTTTGAAAATAGTGAATTTCCAAACCATGTTTATAAATTGAAAAAGGCACTCTATGGATTGAAACAAGCTCCTAGAGCTTGGTATGATCGATTGAGTTCCTTTCTATTAGAAAACAAGTTTCAAAGAGGGAAGGTTGATAATACATTATTTATTTATAAAACCAAGGATGACATTTTGTTAGTACAAATCTATGTTGATGATATCATTTTCGGTGCTACTAACGTGTCTCTTTGTAGAAAGTTTTCAAATTTGATGAAAAAGGAATTTGAAATGTCAATGATGGGAGAACTCAAGTTCTTCCTAGGCTTACAAATAAAGCAAGTCAAGGAGGGGATATTTGTGCATCAAGGGAAATATTGCAAAGAGCTCCTTGAAAAATTCGGATTGGACAAGTGCAAGGAAGCCTACACTCCAATGAGCACATCATGCTACCTAGACAAGGATGAACAAGGTACACCGGTTGATGTTAGTAAGTATAGGGGTATGATAGGTAGTCTCCTATATCTCACTGCATCTAGACCGGATATTATGTTTAGTGTATGCATGTGTGCTAGATTTCAAGCTAATCCTAAAGAATCTCACCTATCCGCGGTTAAACATATATTTAAGTATCTAAAAGGAACAATTAACACTGGTTTATGGTATCCTGCTGATGCCAATCTTAGTTTAGTTGGTTACTCGGATTCCGACTTCGCGGGATGCAAGCTTGATCGCAAAAGCACCAGTGGTACTTGCCATTTCTTGGGAAGTTCATTGGTGTCATGGTTTTCTAAAAAGCAAGCTTGTGTCGCTCTTTCTACCGCCGAAGCGGAATATATCGCAGCCGGTAGTTGTTGTGCTCAACTGTTATGGATGAAACAACAATTATCGGATTTTGGTTTGAAACTTGAAAATATTCCGATTAGATGCGATAACACGAGTGCAATCAATTTGACTAAGAATCCGGTGTATCACTCAAGAACTAAACACATTGAAATAAGACATCATTTTTTAAGAGATCATGTACAAAAGGGTGATTGCACAATTGAATTTGTTAGTACCACAAATCAATTAGCCGACATTTTTACAAAACCTCTACCAAGGGACACCTTTTATCATATTATGAGAGAACTTGGTATTTTAGATGAAGCTAATATAGGCTAATTGCATTGTGTGTCATTTTTGGAAAATCACCATATTAGTCTTACTCTAATGTGTTATTGATTCTTAGTTAAATTGTCCTTGATGATATTTGAAATTGTATATGTTAATTGTGTGTGATTCTGTACTGTATTCCAAGTTGGTAGTGAAGCATTTGTGTTTGATTTGTGTTTGGTCTTTTAAAACTGAGTTTTTACTTTCTGTTCTGTCAAAATACTCGAGTTTTTCCAAAAACACTCGAGTATTTTAATTCAAAATTAAATCAGTTTTAAATTGAAAAAGTTTTTAATCAGGGTCTGATAAAAATACTCGAGTGTTTCTAAAAACACTCGAGTCTTTATTAAAATACTCGAGTGTTTTTCAAAACACTCGAGTCTTTCGAAACCCCCAATTTTTGAACTTTCAGACCAAACTCGAGTATTTTCCAAAAAAACTCGAGTATTTTGAGTTTTCCTGAAATTTGAACTTTCGGACCAAAGTCGAGTTTTTCAATTTTTACTCGACTTTTCTGGGGAAATCTGGGCTGAGTCACGACCGACTCGAATATATTTTGAACTGTTTATATATACTCTCAGACTCAAGTTTTTTTTTTGCGACCCTCTTCTCTCTCGGTTTTCTCATATCTCTCTCCTCAAAACTCAGATTTTCCTCAAAGTTTTGTCAAATCTTACTAGTTTTTCATCCTCTAAACTCTTCTCTCGGTTTTATCCTCCTCCAGATGCTCCAGCTCCTTCGATGTTTTGATGATGTTGACCTTTGGATTTTATCTTAGTTTTCATTCTGTTTTTATCATATTGGTCTTTGTTACATTTTCTGTATTTTGAGAACTTGGTGTTTTGAGACTTTGGGTTTCTTATTGCACCTTTGATTTGGACCATTTATGATGTTTTTATGTTAATGAATTTGGTCTTCATTATGATGTTTGTGCAAAGCTTCAGGGGGAGCTCTTTATCGTTATTATATCTCCGTTTTATTTGCATAGTTGGTTATGGGGTTTTCCGATTATGCACCTCTCCTCCCTTGATCTTTTTCTAAATTGTTACATCTTTTTGGCGTATGACAAAAAGGGGGAGAGATATTACACTTGTCTTGTCTTGATATTGTTGCACCTAAAATCTCTAATTATGGTATATACTCTGATAATTGTTAAATTCTCTAATACCATAGGCTTGGTGCTAAAATTAAATTGTCATAACATCTTGCTCAAGCTTAATTTTTAGATAGGTGAAAAGTATCATATAGTGAGGGGGAGTTGCATCTCCAAGTGGATCAAGCTTAACAAATGGATCAAGTGTTAATTATTTTGTCATCACCAAAAAGGGGGAGATTGTGAATTCAATGCTCCTAATTATGTGGATTATGTTTTGATGATGACAAAATAATTAACAAATCATGCCTTGAAGATATTGCAACATCAACATCAACAAGAAGTCAAGAAAAGAAGACAAGTGCCCAATCATTCTCAATCAAATATTAATTGTAAATTTCTAATTTATGTTGAGAGTGGTTGAGAGTGGGTAGAAATAGTTAGTCTCTTCTAGGAATAAATTTTTATATGTTTATTAAGTTGAGATTGACCAAAAATTAATACTTGAGAGGAAAAATAAAATTGAAAAATAATTTTTCCCATATCTGATCAAAATACTCGAGTATTTTGAAAAAGACTCGAGTATACACTCGAGTATTTGTAGAAAAACTCGAGTATTTGTGCCAGGTCAGCAATTATGACCGTTAGTCTTGTTCGTGCACCAATTCACTCGTGACCGACCAAAAAGACTCGAGTTTTTACCAAAAGACTCGAGTATTTTTGTCCAGTCAGCAAAATTGAACGTTGGAGAAACTCAAAAACCCAATTGAGGGCATTTGAGTCTCATCCAACCCCAAGAGAGAATTCAGAACCTTATTGTAAAATTTCTCTTTGAATTTGTGCAAGAACAAACAAGACAACAACACATTATTGATCACAAGCTTTCATAATTTCCTTTTCTCAAGTGTTAATTCCCAAAAAGCTCAACTTCTCAATCATATTGTCATTTTATTCCAAGTTGAGTTTTAGGCCTCAATTCTTACATTGAGCTGTGCTTATTTGTGCTAATCCATTGTGAGATTAGTAATACACATACAAAAAGCTTGATTATTCAAAGTCTTGGATTGTTCCCAAGCAAACCCTAAGTGGCTTAGGGTGTTGGAAGTCTTGAGAGGTTCTCAAGCACAAGACTAGGAGGTTCCTAACCCGGTGAAGTTTCTTGAAGGGAGTTCAAGGAAGCTTTGTGAAGAATTCTTCAATCACCGGAATCAAATTGGGGTAGAAATCAAGAGTTTGGTACACTCTTGAAAGGGTTAGGTTGAGTGAGGCCATTCTCAAGCAATCCTTTGTAATTTCTAACAATTTGATTATTAGTAGAAACTCCTAAGTGATTAGGAGGACTGGATGTAGCTCATTGTTGGAGTGAACCAGGATAAAATTGCTTGAGTGTTGGTTTATTGCTTTTAATCTACTTTCTAGCTCAATAGACTTAAGTCATTTCAATCAATTAGGATTTATACAATTAGGTAGCAAGTTCAAGGAATCTTTGTGTTTAAAAGTTATTTAGATTGCTTGCTATTCTGTTGGATAAGTTCCTGTTTATTATTGAATTGATTTGAGTTAAATTGCTGAATTTTCGTTTCTGGTTTTTCCCATATCTGATAGGAAAAACTCGAGTATTTCAGAAAAGACTCGAGTTGTTCATCACTGAAAAACTCGAGTATTTCACAAAAGACTCGAGTATTTTGTGTCTGATTGCAGAAAATTCAGTCTTAGCTCCATTCTTCAATTATCAATCGAAATATTTGGTATTAGTGCTTCAAAATACTATTCACCCTCCTCTAGTATTTGCTTAGCCCGCTTGTTGGTTTCCAACAGTGGCGACGGTGGCATGGGCGGTGGCTGCGGCGCCCATGGTGGCTGCCGCCGCTGTAAGGAGAGAGCAGAGGAAGATGAAGAAGAAGAAGAATGGGGAATATTCTTTGAATATTAAGATAAAGGACCAAAGTGAATATAATAAATAAGATAAATGACCAATTGTGCAATTAAGCCTAGAAGGAGGAATATTCTTGGAATATTCCTTCTCATTTAACTTATTTTAACGGAAGGACCAAACTGAATCTTAAAAAAAATATAAAGGACCAGTAAATTGCAAAAAAAAGATAAAGGACCAAAGTGAATCTAATAAATAAGATAAATGACCAATTATGCAATTAAGCATTTTTATAATGATTGTGATGATGTGTCAAAATTTGTTGAATGGGTGCTCAAGCATTGATTTTTAGATTCCTAAACATTGAGCTGATGAACTTAAATTCGTAGGTTTGAATGCTCAGGTACTGAATGTTTGGTGCTTGAGCACCAACTTGTTTGATGCTTTCAAACTCCTTGATGCTTGGATGCTCAAGCACCGAAAGTTGGGTGTTCGAGCACTCGTTAGATAGTAACTTCAATATCTCACAGGTGCTTGGATGCTTAGACACTTAATATTAGATGCTTAAGCACTAATCGCTTGACTCAAACTTCAAACTTTTAAGTGCTTGAATGCTAAAGTATGGAATGTTGGATGCTTGAACATTGTCTATTACACTTTTTCTTCACCTTTAAACTTTCCAATATTATCCAAAATTTCATTTTAACTCTTCAACACCATTTTAATCATTTCTTGCCAAAACCAACCAAAAGGCAAAGAATATATCACCTTTACAAAAATAAACCACTTAATTCTAAAAAATTTCATTAAGAACAATAAAACAAACAATTAACAAAAATTAAACCATCGATAACTTTAAAATATCACTTTTAACACAATTATCATGGACACAAACCATTGAACAATTCTCTCACCTTTTCATGAACTCCATCAACTTTACATTGTACATACTGTTTGATGGTTTGACCAAAACGTGTGGCATTTTCTGAAATAAGAAGTCCCTCTCTTCACAACTCAAACCATTGCGACATGCATTACAAAGCACAGCTCACCTGCACCATCAAATGAATCATTACGTGAACGAGACCGGCTCCTTCTCATTCGTCCACCATTTGGCAAACCGTGTCTATGAAAATTTTACACCTTCTTAAAACAATATTCATGACAACAAACCACTCATAAACTAAACAACAAACAAATACATAAAATAAATCATCCAATAACCCCAATCTAAGCAACTATTAATTCACGAAACATAATGATAGCCACTTCTAAAATGATCATCATGAATAAAGAAATGAATTTATTCTTACATCCTTGCTTCTAAATCTTATCAAAGAAGCATCTTGGAAAGTTTCTTATCCTAAAGCATCATAAATTAAAAAAATGAAATTAAAAGCAAAAGGACAAAAAAGGACACCCTGTTTTTTCTTTTCCCCCCACTCTTATATAAAGCAAAGCACCCAAAGTTCCAAAAACCCAAAACCCAACCTCAAACCTTTTAACACTCCCACATCACTTACACACTTCCACACTTACATTGCCAAACAGCAAAAAAAAAAATAAAAAATATTCATTTATTTATTTATGGACTCAATCCAGTCCTTCAAGGGCTACGGTAAGGTAGATGAGCTTGAGCAACAAGCCTTTAAGAAAAAGACACGTAAGCGTTTAATAATCGTGATAGTTTCATCAATGGTGCTATTAACGGTGATCGTAGCCGCGGTTGCAGGAATCGTGATACACAAGCGCAACACCTCATCATCTCCCTCATCTAACTCGGTTCCCCAAACTCAGTTAACTCCCGCCGCGTCACTCAGAGCGGTTTGCGATGTGACTCGGTACCCGAACTCGTGCTTCTCCGCCATTTCCTCTCTCCCGAATTCCAACACCACCGATCCCAAGCTTCTGTTCAAGCTCTCATTGCGTGTCGCCATTGATGAACTCTCGAAGCAGCTTTCGAGCTTCGCTCCCAAGCTTCGCGAGAATGCGAAAACCGATGCGAAGCTCCAGAAGGCGATTGACGTGTGCGGAACGGTGCTGAACGACGCGCTGGATCAGCTTAATGACTCGATCTCGTCGATCGGAGATCCCGGCGCCGGACAAGTGTTTCCGGCGTCGGAGATCGGCGACGTGGAGACCTGGCTCAGCGCTGCGATGACGAATCAAGAAACATGCGTCGACGCCGTCGGGGAGTTGAACTCCACCGCCGCGCGCGGTGTTCTCCGGGAACTGGAAACCACGATGAGAAACTCGACCGAGTTCGTTAGTAACAGCTTGGCCATTGTAACGAGAATCCTCGCGCTTTTGTCGAAGTTCGATGCTCCGATCCTCCACCGGAGGCTGATGTCGGAATCGGAGTTTCCGGAGTGGGTGGGGGCGGCGGAGAGGAGGCTGCTGCAGGAGAACGGGACAACGCCGGACGTGGTGGTGGCGAAGGATGGGAGCGGGCAGTTTACGACGATCGGGGCAGCGTTGAAGGCGGTGAAGAAGAAGAGCGTGACGAGGTTCGTGGTGAGAGTGAAGGAAGGGACTTATGTTGAGAACATTGATTTGGATAAGAATACATGGAATGTGATGATTATCGGTGACGGCAAGGATAAGACCATCATCTCCGGCAGCCGTAACTTCATGGACGGAACCCCCACTTTTGAGACCGCCACTTTCGGTAATATATTAATTTTGAATCAATTAATTTCTATGTTTATTTGCTTTAATTTATTAATTTTATTATTATTTTATAATAAAAATTAAAAATGTTATTGGTTGCGATTCTTTTTGGTTAGTTGCTATTTTTGAAAATGGTACTACCAATATTTGAATAATTGCTAGGTTCGCTAGGTTGTTTATGAAAATTAAGTGTGTATAAACTACTTAATTAGCTTATAAGTTATAAGTAAACTGCTTAATTAACTTATTTGACTAAAATAAGCTATATGTTGATGTTTGACAAATGAGTGAACTAGTAATCTTACCGAATAGGTCCAATTTAATCATTTAGCACTTTTAGTTGTTTGCTTATAAGTTTTATTCAACCAACTTATTAGTAAATTATCAACGGGGATGGACTCAATTGATGCGATTCTGCCAACTTGAAAACTTGGGAATTGGAGATGCATGAGAATGCGACCTCGTGCAGGATTAGTTTCAAGGGTTCTTTGGCATTAAATGTGCTCTTGGGAACACATGTGGTACTGGCCAAAGAGTACAGACAAAAAAACTTATTAGTAAATTATGCCAAACAAAGTATATGCATACTTGCATAGTGTGCTTCATGCTAGATTTGATTACTAATTACTATAAATTTATTAAGCTTAGTTATAGGTCCATGGCTTAATTTATGAAAAATAAATGGAAATAAAATATATTGGCTCCTTTTATTGCTTCATGGATATGTTTTTATTTGATTGTAATATAAAGGATGACTTTATGAAGAGTTTGAATTTGTAACTTTACTAATTAATTGAAAGCTCTGAATGTGCTTGATTGGTGGGTTTATATATGCTCTATGTTTGAATTTGCACCATTTTTTTGGTGAAAGGGATTTGCATCATCTGATCGTGAGAGACATTGCATGTGGTTACTGAATTTAAGAATGAAAGACTTTCTTAGGATCCAACTTGCTTGTTATTGTTGTAATGGAAAAAAAACAAGTTTGATTGAAGGCATTTATTTGCATGTGCTTTAGTGGGAAAATGTCTAGCTAGTGTGTCTGGCTAACCACATGGTTTCAATGTCATCATGTGAACCCGGTCTGCGTTCTCTAAGTCTCACTTAAAAATTAGTTGCCTGTGTGCCCCATGCACCTTCGGGGGGGGGCCTCTTTACTTTTTTGACCTACCAGAAGATCATGCTGCTTTAAATAAGATGATGTTGCTTGGATATTTTTGCTACCTGCACGGTGCACGGCCTTCCATGTGGATGTCTGTTTAACTTTCACTTTACGTGATTTGCTTAATCATATGTATGATATGAAATATTGAGACAATTGGCGTGATTTTAGGGTTAGCTGACCTGTTCTTAGTGTATATGTATGTATTTATTTGCAAAATCCTCATATTGGCATATCATATGGAATTTAACCCAAATGGCCGACTTGTATGTATATATATATATATATATATATATATATGATGATATTGATATGATACAACAGTTCAATATAAAATCTTAAATTATAATATGTTTGAAGTAATTGGATAGGTACTTCAAAGTTCAAACTTCAGAAGTACTTACGAGAAGCATGTTAATTTATGCAGCTGTCAAGGGAAAGGGATTCATTGCCAAAGACATTGGGTTCCATAACACCGCAGGTGCATCTAAGCACCAGGCTGTGGCATTGCGATCCGGCTCGGATCAATCTGTGTTCTATAGGTGCTCGTTTGTGGGCTTCCAGGATACTCTCTACGCTCATTCCAACCGCCAATTCTACCGCGAATGTGACATTACAGGCACCATTGACTTCATATTCGGAAATGCAGCCGTTGTGTTCCAAAATTGCAAAATCATGCCTAGGCAACCAATGCCAAACCAGTTCAACACCATCACAGCTCAAGGCAAGAAGGACCCCAACCAGAACACTGGGATTGTAATCCAGAAATCAACAATCACTACCCTTGATAAGGACACTCTCACAGCTCCTACATACCTTGGTAGGCCTTGGAAAGATTTCTCCACCACTGTTATCATGCAAACTGATATTGGTTCATTCTTGAAACCAGTGGGGTGGATTAGTTGGGTGGCCAATGTGGATCCTGTAAGTACCATATTTTATGCTGAATACCAGAACACTGGGCCAGGAGCAGATGTGTCCCAGAGGGTTAAATGGGCTGGTTATAAGCCCACTCTTACTGATGATGAGGCAGCTAAGTTCACAGTGCAGAGCTTCATCCAAGGCCCAGAGTGGTTGCCTAATACTGATGTGGAGTTTGACTCTGCCTTGTGATTTTACCAGGGCCCATATAGAGTTGTAGCTTAAACTGCTAATTATATTTTGCTTGTCTTGCCACACACTAGTAACTTGCATTTCACGTAATATTTTTGGGTTTTCTTAATCTTACGAGTTGAGGTTAAGAAAAACCCAATATTTTTTACCTCCTTTTGAATGGTTTGTAAAATTCTTTTAGTTAATATGCTTTTTTGGAAAAGAGTTTCAAAATTTCAATTACAAACAAGTAACATATTGACTTCCAAGGTAAAACTACTTACTGTTTGAATATCCTGCATGTTGGCCAAACAGTTGGATTCTACTATGCTCATTAAAATTAGTGGTGATCCTAGTTCAATTGTTATGTTATAATTTAAAATTTTAAACACACAAGTAATTCACTATTTTTAAGTTACATTTTATTTGTATGGTATTCTTACTGTATTTGTTTGAAAGTATAGGTGCCAGTAAGGTCCTATACAACAATTGATAATTAATTGAGTTTTCATTTTGTTGAAATTGTTATGAATAATGCAAGAATGAGTTAATGTCCAATTTTCATTTAGCCACCTAATATCTAATCACTTTTGTCTCTTACTTAAGTTGTTGATGACACACTACACAATAAGTTTAACTCTAATTGTGAATCTCTCTTCCATCAGAGAAGAGAGAACAAGAACGTAGAAATAAAATTCTCTTCTTTGCCTTATTTTTCATCATATTATTTTTAATATATCCTGTTTGTATATTATTTCATAATAGATTTGGGTTTAATTTCCAACCGTATATATGAAAAATGAATGGAAGAGATTAATTTTTCATTTATCAAGGGAGTACGTAAAAGTAAAAATAGATGGAATCCAATGATAAAAATGTGAACAGATTTTGCATGTTATCATTAACACATGGTTGGAAGAAAATATAACTTTATAAAGTTGCAGAAAGTAACTGGTTTTGTCAATTTGATCTCAGCATAACTATTACTGGAACTCTGACAGAATCAAACTAAAATAAATACCCTAGTTAAAATATCGTATCAATATCAAGGCCATGTTTAATTTAGCTGCCAAATTTGATTCGCATTTCATGGCAATTTTTATTTACTATAGAATAAAAGTATGCAATGGCCTTTCTCCATAATAGAAAAAGTTGGTGCATGTGCTTTCTTGAGCACTTAATTTAGTTAAATACCACCCTACAAGATGTCCAAATTGTATACTGAAAGCTTGAAAAGATATTTTAGTTGTTTGGGTCGAAAACAAGGCAAGGTCTAAAATGCTCATTCTGAGTTTTGCCATTCCATGCGCATGTGGTTTATTTGGGTAGATGAGCATTGCATGCTCCAGTTGTATGGGTGTACCGAAATGGAGGAGTTGTTTGGGCCATAGGAAATTTCAGATCAAAGACTCAAGGGGGTTAGTCTACAAACCCCCTTTTATCCCCCAAACCCCACTTTTTTTTCATAATACCAATAATACCTCTTTATACAAACTCCAAACCCCATTCACTCAACCTACCTTCTTCTTCTTCTTCTTCTTCTCCAGCCAAACCCCAAACCCCATTCACTCAACCCCAAACCCCCATTCTTCTTCTCCTCCGGCCACCGCTCCCTTCTTCTTCTTCTCCTTCTCCTTCTTCTTCTTCTTCCCATGCCTTGTTTTTCATTTTTTTTTTTCTTCTTCTTCTTCTCCTTCTCCAGCCATGCCTTGTTTTTCAAATTTTTTTTTTCTAATTTCTTCTTTCTAACTTTAGTCCAGATCTATGCATCTCCTCCTCCTTCTTCTTCTTTAAACTATGCATCTCCTTCGTCCATAGCTTCTTTTTTCTCCTTCTTCTTCTTCTTCTTTAAACTATGCATCTCCTTCGTCCATAGCTTCTTCTTTCTTTTTTTTTTTCGGGTTGTGAATAATTCCGACTAGCTCGTGTCGGAAATTCAAAATTCTGATACTGGGTCGTCGGAATTTTGAACAGATGCGGGAGTGACATTTTAATTTGTTGCAGGGAGTGGGGGCTGTGTGTGAAGATGATGGTGGTGGTGGGGTAGTGGGGTTGTTGGTAGTGAATGGGGTTTGGGAAAAGAGGGACATTTTTGACTTTTCCCAATTTAAATGGGGTTTGGGGACTAATCCCCAAGACTCAACAGTTGGAAGTTGGTGTTAAAGACATAAAGTAGTTACTTGTGGAGGTTGTGATTGAAAAATTACTCCCTGTGGCTTAAAATACAAAAAAAAAAAAACAAAAACAAAAACAAAAAACATCATTATGTTAGTTTAAAATATTAGCAAAATTAACCAATTATCTTAAATTTTATTTCATTCTGAATGACACTTCCTAAAACATCCCTAGAAATTTTTTATCTTATTTAAATTTTGTTTCAATGCAACATTCCTAAAATACAATCAACCAACTTCCATAATAATCGTAAAATTAAGGATGAGTCAAAGTCAAAAAAACTTCCCGGGACCAAAATCAAAACAATCTCAACTTTCAGAGACTAAAACCATAAATAAGCCTTTTTAAAATTTCAAGAAAAGTTATTACCCTCTTTAAACTTTGTAAAGTAGTTTAGTGTGACACTGTAACCTATAATAAAGAACAAAAAGAGTATTATTACTTTAACACGTAATTTTTTTCTTATATTATAAACCAAGGGAGTATTTTTTGGAAATTTATAAATATTAATGTATTAAAAAAGAATATTTGAAATAATTTTTAAAATACATGCTTATATAATGTTCTTGCATATATCTTATGAGTTTTAATCGCAATACTGAAATATATGAAAAATCTAAAATTGATCAGAAATTGATGTAACACATATATGTCAAATTTTACAAGTATGATTATAATTTGGATTCCTTAAAAACATTTTTTAATTAAAAAAAGTATATTTGCATTGGAGAATAATGTTCCTTTCGTCTCATAAGAATGATAAAAAATTATAAAAGTAAAAGAAATTAAAGAAACATATATTTAATGATTTGCCTAAAAAATTAATTAATTAACAAACAATTAATTTAATGCAAGTAGCAGTCTACTTGGTCATCAATATTATATATAAAAGAAGAGCAGTCACCAACTTTTGCTATCAAATTGGCTGATTTTCCCGCCTAATCCCCCTTTTAATTTTGACTAAATTTGACTAATCTTACTCCACTAATATACTATAACACACTAAGTAATCATTATTGCTCTGGGTAATTAATGGAGCAGCCCTTGGGAGTCTGAACGTCATGGGAAGTTCCAGAAATACAACCTAGAGCCAAACAAAAAAAATTAAGGAGCTTCCAGAAGAAGCATCCTTTCTGTAGTGTCCTTGAACACTTTATGTCCTTAACCCTCTGAGCCCTCAGGATTATGGTAATCAGGAGTTCACCAGGAGGTTAAGTATCTATGTATGACCTTATGGTTTTTCTGCAATTCCAGTTGGGAAAGGCAGGATCTTCCCAGTCAACAAGTGTGTGCAGAGTGTCAACTTAGGGATGAGAGTACGTACCTGAAACCCTAGCTATTGTGAGCTATTTATAGGGTTTGGAGGAAGTTGATGTGGGCCGTATGGGCCTCGTATCAAGGTGAGCTGAACCGGGATTCTGTGAGGGAATATAGGAGATTTATTCCCTTAGAGTCCGGATAGGATCAACTCACGATCCCATGTAGAGGCTGTTGCGAGATTCTAGGAGATACGGTTGGAAGTGATAGGAAGCCTTGGTGAGACTGAGTCAACCTACCAGCCGACGTTATGTCTCGGTTCTAGAATCCCGAGCCGATGGAGTGAAGACCGTTGTTGAGGCTCGGTCCCATCAAGTCCGAGCCTGGTCTTTTCGTATGCTCGGAATGAACATGTCCGAGCGTGGGACGTTAGTGTTAAGTAAACCGAGGGAAAGGTCCTTGGAAAATCCTTTATATAGGACTGTAATTTTTATACGGTCGGCAGACCCTACAAGCCCCCCAGCTCGTAAGACTTTGAAAAGTCTGTGACGAGGTAATGAGCGCTTAGGATAAACTTTCCCGCATGCCTCGTGACAATTGTAATCGTGCCGAATGCTTCGAGATGACGTTTTGGGTTCTCGAGATACGGCGCGTTTCCTTGTAAGTTGTGCCAAATCATTGCGTTTTTGAAATTTGAAAAAGTACCTTTTAGAATTGCCACGTCTCACCCTATGATTGGTTGCATATGTCCATGGGCTTTTGGCCCAAATGGGTAAGACGGAGGGAAACTGAAAAGTTTTCTCTTTTAACTAAAACTTACCCTTTCTCTGCCTCATTACTCACTCTACTCCCAAAATTTCTCCGAATCCCCTTATTCTCTCTTCGAGTTCCACTTTGCTATCTCCGTTCCCAAATCAAGATCCCCCAAATCCTTCTCTAGTTTTAACAACTTCACACAGGTAACCCCTTCTACTCCTCTTACTTCCATTCCTGCAGTTTTCTTTATTCGTTTGGGGTTGTTTTTCTTTTGGAGTGAGTTTTTCTTTGTAAACGGGTTTTCTGGTTTCGGGATTTTGCAGGGATTTCTGGGTAGAGTTTCTGGGTTTCTTTTGTTTTTAAGTGAGTGGGGTTTATACCTCCATTTGTTTGAATCATGAGAGGATGGAGAGGTTTTAGGGAAGTTTATCGTGAACTCTGTAGGAGATTAGGAGAAAATCCATCTAGTGACAGTGAATCAAGTTCTTCATCCTTTCCTGGGGTTTCTGAAGATTTTGAGAACGAAAGAAGTCCATGTTCGGAAAGCTCCACGCCTATCCCTACTATTCCCCCCCTCAATTCGGGTTCTTCCGAGTTAAAACCATTAACAGTAAAACATCCATTGAATCCTGCCGACGAGACTAAGTGGTTATTAGCCTATAGATTTGCTGAGCGTAGAGCCCAAGTTAGACTTAGCCCCGATCATGATATGGGGGAAAAAGACCCTGTAGGAAATCCATCTGAGATGGGTGTAAAAAGTTCGGGGCTCGGTATTAGATTTAAAGTAAAAACTCGTGCTGTAAAAAATCCTAACGCCGAGCCTTTTTCTTTTTCCCCAGAAATGGTGGAACGCAGGTGAAATGGTGGAACGCAGGTGTGTAACCAACCCTGAAGAATATCCTCTACCGCCTAATCATGCGCAGTACGATGCTGTCTTTGATCGGGAAGTACTGGGGACGAGACCTTCATTGCTGACAACAAATAGTCTTAATCATCTCCGGCCGATATTGACACCTCCGAGAGCCGACGGAAATACCTCAGATTTCGTATTAAGACCTTTGGGAATCGACGATCGGATTTGCTTCGAAGTGCCGGAAAATCGTCAATATTTTTACTTCTATGAAGAAGTAGTAACCAAAGTCGGTATCCGCTTGCCCTTCTCCACCTTCGAGGTCGAGGTCCTCACTCATTTAGGAATAGCCCCAAGCCAATTGCATCCAAGTGGATGGGCTTTCGTCCGAGCCTTTCAACAATTCTGCGATGTTGAGAACTTTGTCGCGTCGGTACGGTCTTTCTTTTGGTTATATGCTCCCCAAGTAAATAAGTTTGGAGATTCCAAGGGTCTTTGGGTGTCCCTGAAGGCTCGGAGGGGACATGCCCTTTTCGCCAAGGTGACAGACTCTTGGAAATCTTTCAAGCCTCTCTTCTTCCAATACGAGTATACTGGGGCCCAAGCATGTTGGTTCATGGAACAGGTTGAAGAAGATGGAGTGATGAAGGTCATGCCTCGGTTTACGTTGGGTTGGACGACGAACATTTATAACCGAGGATCCTCCTTATATCAATTCGACTATAAGTCGGATTTAACAAAAGCCGAAAGGCGATTATGTGACCACGTTTGGGAGTATCTTCAACCAAATGGTCAAATTGATTCAAAACAAATTCTGCTGAAAGATACGCGAGACGAAGTGAAGGCGGAGCTGGGTATTTTTTTTTTTTTTTAATTTGATCCATTTTTCTTGCAGAAGCGATGGGGAAGAAAGCAACCAAAGCCAAGAAGAGTGAAGCTCGTGCAGCTAGAGTGTCACAGCTAGCAGCACTCAAAGAGTCTGCGTCCGGTTCTCCAATTAAGGGTCAATCTTCTGAGCCAACCCATCCTGAAAGGCCGACCGTTATCCCCAATACCACCCCCACTGTCAGGGTTGCTGGTGTTGAACAGGTGATCAGAAAGGGCCGCGTTGTAGATGCGGTGAATATCGAAGTAGAAGCTCATTCATCTCCCCAAGACGTTCCCGAGCGTCCCCTCAAGAGGACTCGGCTAGATAAAGGAAAAGGTCTCGCTGGAGACTGGTTCAATTTGAGCAAGTCCAACAAAGGGATTGAAATTCCCGAGGGTAAAGAAGATGCAGCTGCCAAGACGGTGTGGGGTAGGAAGATGTCCGACTTATTCATTGCCACCGTCTTTCCTCCTGAAAATGCTGAGGTAATCGAGTCTTGGACCCCTGGGACTTGGGAAAATAATTGTAAAGCGTTGGTGAAAAGCTTCTTACGGGGCGCGAGCATTTTTCATCACATTGGTCATCATGGTGATGATGCTTATGCTGGATTGGCTCCCGAGGAAAAGAAGAAAAGATATGAAGCCAACGAGCGGGAAGATTACTTGGAAATTCAGGTCCAAGGTCTGAATAAAAGGATACAAGAAATGGCGGCTGAAAATGAGAGGCTTCAAAAAGTTGCACAAGATTCGGAGGGGGCCAAAGTTCGGTCCGAGACAACACTTCAAGCTGCCGAGGCACAGATAAAGAGGTCGGAAGAGATTCAGAAAAAGGCCGAGGAGGATGCTGCTGCTCTTCTGGTGGCTACGGAGAAAGCTCGTTCTGTCGAGCAAGCTGCTGCAGTGGCTCAGGAGCAACATGAGTATGCTAAAGACGAGATACTCGGGCTTCGAACTTCCTTGGAGAAGATGAGCGCGAAAGCGCTCAAGCATAAAAAAGCAGCTAAGGAGAATCTGTTCAATTGGGACCATGCAATTGAAGATTCTTTCTACAATACTGCCGAGCAACTCCGTGTTCTAAATCCTGGGCTTGTGACCAAGGGCGCTGATCCTAATTTTGCTGTGAAAAAAGGTCAAATTGTCGGCCCGAGTGGGGTTCCCATAGATCTGAATAACTCCGACCTTCCGGACCATTTGGCCGAAGATTCTGAAGGGGAAGGAACCGAGGATGTCGAAGGTGAAGAAGAAGAAGAAGACACATTCAATGCTGACAGCATCGTATTGTCCGATGTAGAATAGTTGTTTTTTTTTGCCCCAGAATTGGGTTTTTGTAATCGCCCCAGTAGTGGGTTTGAACTTTTTCTATGCTTCTTTGCTCGAAATATTATAAATGTTTATAGTATTCGCAGTCAACTGCTTTCTTCTTTTGATACTTTGTGTTAAGAATTCAAGTGTCAAGACCTCGGAACTCCAGCGCTTTAGCCAAGGTGGGTTCCTCTATCCGCGACCTAAAATGATTTTAATAACCATGTTTGAATTGGGAGTCTTAGTAGAATACTTGACGAGTTATAAGCTCTTGTTTGAGCTGTTTATAATCGTTTGCGTCATACACGGTGGCTAATCGAATATGAGGAAAAGTACGTAATACAATGAATTCAGTAACAATCTTTTTATTAATCAGAAGCAGAAAGTACAATGGGCTCGGAGTTCCACCGAGCGTACACCATCATTAAACGAAAATGGATAAAACTAACAATTCTAACAAGAATAAATGAAACTATGAAACTATAACGAAAGAAAGATTCTAACTGTAATATCCTTTGAGCTTCGCCACATTCCATGAGTTGTTGATAGGAGCTCCCGAGAGAGTTTCAAGTTTGTAGGCTCCTGTCCCGGTTTTGAATGTGACTCGGTATGGTCCTTCCCAGCTTTGGGCCAGTTTTCCGTCCTTTGCATTCTTAAGACCAATATCCGCCCTTCTCAAGACAAGGTCACCTACCTCGAACTCTCTGGGGTTAACCGAGCGATTATATCCCTTCGCCTGCATCCTTTTAGCGTGCTTTTCTCGCTCGGCAGCCAAATCTCTGACCTCCTCCGACAAAACAAGATCCTCACACAGCAAAGTGTTGTTTAGAGGATTTGGCTGCTGCATAGCTCGGAAAGAAGGGATAATTTTTTCAATGGGGATGACTGCATCGCAACCGTAAGTGAGCCGATAGGGCGTTTCACCTGTTGAAGTTTGGACGGTGGTGCGATATGACCAAAGCACCTCATGCAAGTTTTCCACCCAATTCCCTTTTGCTCCTTCAAGTCTTCTCTTGATCCCTTGAATGATGGACCTGTTTACTGATTCCACCTGGCCGTTGGTTTGAGGATGTTCCACCGAAGAGAAGTAATGTTTAATATCCAAAGCACTGACCAAATCTTGGAACGCCCTTGCCGCAAACTGGGTTCCATTGTCGGTTACCAATATCTGTGGCACCCCAAATCGAGCCACAACTTGCCTCTCAAAAAACTTTTGCACCTTTGCCGAGGATATGGTTGCCAAAGGCTCGGCCTCAACCCATTTTGTAAAATAGTCTATGGCCACGATCACCCACTTCAACTGTCCTGGTGCGGTTGGGAACTGCCCAATCAAATCCATTCCCCATTGGTAAAAGGGATAGGGAGATGAAAGAGAATGAAGTTCCTCGGCTGGTTTCTGATAAACGTCACTGTGAAATTGGCATTTATCACACCTTTTCACATGGTCTATCGCATCCTGTTGAAGGGTAGGCCAGTAGTACCCTGCCCTTAGGATTTTTCTAGCCAGTGACTTCCCTCCAGTGTGATGGCTGCCTATTCCTTCATGAACTTCTTCTAGTGCCAGCTTTGCTTTGGCGGGGTCGAGACACCTGAGCATTGGACCGTTGACCCCTCGGCGAAAGAGTACTCCCTCAACCAGTGCAAATTGAGATGCCTTCCTGACAAGTTTCCTAGCTTCCACCAAGTCGGTCGGCAAGGTCCCTTGTTCCAAATAGCTTGCAACTGGGCTAATCCAGCTCGAATCCAGTGATATGGAGAGGACAACGCTAGGTCCATGCACCATTTCCTGAATTAAACTCTTATTGTTTTCAGAGTTTTTTGTTGAGGCGAGTTTGGAAAGAATATCCGCTCGGCTATTGCTTTCCCTCGGTATGTGACAGATTTCGACTTTCACAAATTCGGATGATAAGAATCTTACTTTTTCCAAGTATTTTTGAAGGATTGGCTCCTTCGCCTGATATTCACCCTTGACCTGTGATACCACCAATTGAGAGTCGCTGAGAATTTTCACCTCTCGGGCTCCCACTTCTTTTGCCATCCTCAACCCCGCCAAAACAGCTTCATACTCCGCCTGATTGTTGGATGTTGAAAATCCGAACTTCAAGGAATATTCAAGGGTGACTCCCTCGGAGTTCTCCAGAATTATTCCTGCTCCTGCCCCCATCTTATTGCTCGATCCATCCACATAGATGTTCCAATCCGAGTTTGAGCTCGTCAATGGCTCAGTGAACTCGTTAAGGAAATCAGCCAAAGCCTGAGACTTCATCGCCTTTCTCGGTTCGAAAGTTATTTCAAACTCAGAAAGCTCGATAGCCCACGTCACCATCCTTCCCGCCAAATCAGGTTTCTGCAATATTTGTCGGATCTGTTGAGCCGTTCTGACCGTGATGCGGTGGCTGTGGAAATATTGGCGCAATCGCCTGACAGTTATTACTAAACAGAAGGCTAATTTCTCCACTTTTTGATATCTGATTTCCGGTCCCTGGAGAGATCGACTCACAAAATAAACCGGAGACTCTTTACCTGATTCCTCCCGTACCAAGACCGAACTTACCACAGAATCTCCAACCGACAAATAAAGGAAAAGAGTTTCGCCATGGCTCGGACTAGACAAAATGGGAGGCGATGCCAAATAATGTTTAAGGTTAGTAAAGGCCTTTTCACATTCTTCATCCCATTCAAACATTTCCTCCTTCTCTTTCCTCAGCAGCTTGTACCATGGAAGGGCCTTTCTAGCTGACTGAGACAGAAACCTTGAAAGAGCTGCGACCCGACCTGTTAGCTGTTGAACCTCTTTGATGTTCGAGGGACTTTTCATCTCCAAAATGGCTCTGCACTTGTCCGGATTGGCCTCTATTCCACGCTCTGTAAGCATAAACCCGAGGAATGATCCTGCCGGAACTCCGAATGTGCATTTTTTCGGGTTCAGCCTCATATCAAACTGTCTCACCCTTCCTAAGATTTCTTTTAAGTCTTTTGCATGATCTTCCTCTTTTAAACTTTTCGCAATCATATCGTCTATATAAACCTCCATCCTCGGCCCAATCAGAGAACCAAAAACCTTGTTCATCATGCGCTGGTAAGTTGCCCTAGCGTTCTTCAATCCGAACGGCATAACATTATAGCAATAAGTAGCGTTTTCTGTGATAAACGAGGTTTTTACCTGGTCCGGGGGATACATTGGGATCTGATTGTATCCCGAGTAAGCATCCATAAAGGACAACCTTTGGTAGCCAGCCGAACTATCCACCAATTTATCGATGCATGGTAGTGGGTACTGATCCTTCGGGCACATCTTGTTGAGATCTGTGTAGTCCACGCACATCCTCCATTTCCCGTTGGACTTCTTGACTAGCACAGGATTGGCCAACCAATCAGTGTATACCACCTCTCTAATAAATCCAGCTTCTAAAAGCTCAGCTACCTTCTCATCAGTCGCTTGCGCTTTCTCAGTTCCGACCCTTCTCTTCTTCTGACATACTGGCTTGGCGCCAGGATATACACTCAACTTGTGGCAGATGAAGTTAGGATCGATTCCCGGCATGTCTGCTGAGGTCCATGCAAACAAATCCTTGTTTTCAATTAGAAGTTCAGTAAGCTCTTCTTCTAGCTTTTCCGACAGGCCAACCCCTATCTTGACGTAGTGAGATGGCTCGGGGCCGAGGATTACTTTTTTAAAGTTCCCTTGCGGAGTTGGTCGAGTTTCATCCTCTTCTCTGACGTCGAGATCGACCAAGTTGACGCTTCCTTTATTCAGTGGTTCCTTCATAATTTTCTCATCATCTAGTTTCAGCTTTGCCAAACTGATGTTATAGCATTTTCGGGCCAACTCCTGATCAGACCGTACTGTTACTACCTTGTCATCCGACCCCGGAAACTTCATGGTCAAATGCACTGTCGAAACGACGGCACCGAAAGATTGGAGTGCTGTTCTTCCGAAGATAGCATTATAGGCCGAGGGAGCTTGGACAACGAGCCACTTTACCATTTCCGTTCGGGCGGAAGGTGGTTCACCCATTGTCACTGGGAGGTGGATATGGCCTAATGGAACGATCGTGTGTCCCGTGAAGCCAATCAAGCTTCCCTCGAATGGAGTAAGATCCGACCTTTTCAACTTCAATTTCTCAAACAGATCAAGGAACATGATGTCCCCCGAACTCCCTTGATCAACGAGAATTCTTCTTACTTCATAGTTGCCCATCCGAACTGTGACGACCATTGGATCATTATGGTCTTGCAGGATGTCTTCAAAGTCTTCATCACTAAAACTGATTACAACATTCTTCTTTCTCGGTTTCTGAATCGGTCGGCTTGCCACCGAAAGAACTTTCCCCACGTACTTCTTGCGGTCACACTTCTTTTCCCCACCACCAGCAAATCCTCCAGCAATAGTACCGATAAGGAAGTCATTTGCTTTCTCGGATTGTTGTATTGGGGCTCCGCTTGCAGGTGGTGAAGGACTTTTATTCCTCTTCTGCTCGGTTTTGGGAGGCGAGGGGCTCTTCCTTCTAGAACGCTTGCGCAAGGCTTCCCCAATGTAATGCTGAAGCTTGCCGTCCCTTACCATCTCTTCAATTAGATCTTTCAGTTGGATACATTGGTCGGTGGTATGCCCCCATCCACCATGGTGATCGCAATACTTCGATTTATCCTTTTGGGCCGCCTTTCTTAAGGCTGGTGGCCGAGTGATGTTGCGCATTTCAGTATGCATGGTCTCACGAAGGATTTGACTCCTCGGGACCGTTAATTGAGTGTATTCCTCATACCTGCCTTTGGGAGGCAGTTTATCACCTCTTTCTTGTTCCCTCTTGTCTTTCCTTCCTCTTTCCCGAAAACGATCACTCTGACGAGCCTCGTTTTGGCGAGGCCGTTGCTCCTGTCGTCCTTCAGTACCCCTTACCGCAGTGCTTATCCTTCGGAACTCCTCTAGGTTGACATATTTCCTGGATCTTTCTCTAAGTTCTGCCATGTTATGAGGTGGTTCCCCGATCAAACAATCTTTGAAATCTCCGTCCAACAATCCCTGAGTAAGTAGGAGAACGGATACCCCCGACTGTAAACCAGATATGCCACTGGCCTCTTGTTGATACCGAGCCAGGTAGTCACGTAAAGACTCGCCAGGTCTTTGTGCGACTCCAGCTAAAGAATGATCCGACTTGGGCTGTGACATGCTTGTTGTATATCGATTGAGAAAAACCCTCCGAAGCTCAGCCCAAGAACTGATGGAATTTGCCGGTAGGGAATTGAACCATCTCAGCGGCGCCGGGCCTAGCGTCATTGAGAAAGCTCGGCATTTCATTTCATCTTCTCCTCCATAAAACATCATGGAAGACTCATAAGATGCAATGTGATCCATCGGGTCAGTCGTCCCATTATAGCGAGAGACGTTCTGATGGCCCATGAAAGCTTGTGGAGTCCGAAATGCCATGATTGCGGTTGTGAACGGGTGTCCCGGATGCGTTTCAGCAGTAGCAGGTTCGGCAGCCTCATTCGAAGTAAAGGGTGGAGGCAAGGGAAGGTTACTTGGGTTGCCAAGGGCCATGCGAGTGCCTTGTTCGGCAAGCCTAGCCATGCTTTGCTGCTGTAAAGTCGCGATAGCTTGGTTTTGCTTTTCGATTAATGAAGTTTGAGTCTTCAAAATTTCCATAATTGACTCTTCTCTTCTCCTAGCCGAGGAGGTCGTCATGTAAGATCTTCCCTGAGACTCGGAACGTTCACCACCCTGAAGTGTTCCAAAGCGTCCTCTAGCAAATTGCGGTACTCCCCTAAACAAGGGTATTTCTCTACCAGACCGCTCGTTTCGGGAGTTCTCTCAAACATGACGTTCAGCTCGTCGCTCCTCCCCAGTTCGGGATCCAGCAGGGGCTCTTCTCGACTGGTGTGGTCCAGAATCCGCAGTATCACGCCATTCCGACACATGACCATCAGAAACATGACGTGGCTGAGAACGTCGTTCATGGCCCTCCATAGCCGGAATGACGGCGGCTCGCGGTTGGACCTGAGGAACAGGCGGATCAACAGGGTGGACTACTGGAGGAACTTGGGGGTTCTCAACCTGATTACCCTAAGGGGGGGCCAGTCTGTCCCTAACATTCCTGCCAGCAGCATTCCTAGGTCCGGCGTTCTTTGGTGGTCTTCCTCTAAGGCGACGACGGAGATCACCTCCTCCTTGGTTGTCATCGTCGTTGTTTGCCATTTCGTGCAGTGAGCGGTGGGAATACTGGTTATTCGTTTCCCACAGACGGCGCCAATGTAGTGTCCTTGAACACTTTATGTCCTTAACCCTCTGAGCCCTCAGGATTATGGTAATCAGGAGTTCACCAGGAGGTTAAATATCTATGTATGACCTTATGGTTTTTCTGCAATTCCAGTTGGGAAAGGCAGGATCTTCCCAGTCAACAAGTGTGTGCAGAGTGTCAACTTAGGGATGAGAGTACGTACCTGAAACCCTAGCTATTGTGAGCTATTTATAGGGTTTGGAGGAAGTTGATGTGGGCCGTATGGGCCTCGTATCAAGGTGAGCTGAACCGGGATTCTGTGAGGGAATATAGGAGATTTATTCCCTTAGAGTCTGGATAGGATCAGCTCACGATCCCATGTAGAGGCTGTTGCGAGATTCTAGGAGATACGGTTGGAAGTGATAGGAAGCCTTGGTGAGACTGAGTCAACCTACCAGCCGACGTTATGTCTCGGTTCTAGAATCCCGAGCCGATGGAGTGAAGACCGTTGTTGAGGCTCGGTCCCATCAAGTCCGAGCCTGGTCTTTTCGTATGCTCGGAATGAACATGTCCGAGCGTGGGACGTTAGTGTTAAGTAAACCGAGGGAAAGGTCCTTGGAAAATCCTTTATATAGGACTGTAATTTTTATACGGTCGGCAGACCCTACACTTTCTCTTTCTCATCTCCCACTCTCTTTCACGTTCTTTCTCTCACTCTTTCTTGCTCTTTCTATCTCTCCCTCTCTCTCTCTCTCACTCTTTCACATTTGCTCGCACTCTTCTCTACTTCGCCACCGCCCCAGCAACGGCGACACTGTCTCCATCTCACTCTGATAGATACGCCGCCGTTATATCCTATTCTCACCTTCGCCATCACCGTCTTCTCACATTCGCTCGATGCCTCCGGCAGAACAGAGACGCCACAAACCACCATTGTCTTCTCACCTTTCACATTTCACCTTCATCGTATTACCGCGAACCACCACTGTCATTTTGTGATTTGAATTTTAGGGATTTGAGTTCTGAGTTTGCATTTTAGTGAGATTAGGGTTTTGAGTTTGTAATTTTAGTGAGATTAGTCTTCTCTCACCCTCATTTTGTGATTTGAATTTTAGGGATTTGAGTTCTGAGTTTGCATTTTAGTGAGATTAGGGTTTTGAGTTTGTAATTTTCGGGATTAGTTTCTGAAATTGTATTTTAGGGATTAGGTTTTGAAACATTGCTTTGTTTTGTGATTGTGAATGAGTTTAACTGTGTTGTACTGTTGTGATTTGTTTTGTGATTGTGAAGAACATTTCACCATCAAAGAGCAAATGAGTCAACAGAAGATCAGAGAACATTTCGGTTAGGGACGCATAGTTGATGGCTCTCGATTCTTATGGGTGATGCGGTGGTGTTGGCCTCATGCAACAGTGGCAAGAGAAGGCAGCGATGGTGTTAGCCTATTGTTTTCTTATACTTATCTTTGCTGCTTATTCCATATTGATTGTGTATTTTCCATTGATGCACACACACACACACATATTATATATATGCTCCTTTTCATAAGCTTCTCTCATTTTTTTTTGCAGGAGATGCTACTATATTTTCTATGGAGAAGTTGATGATTTTAAACCCATGTTATTTTTTAGTATTTATCTTCTATATAACTGATACATTCCTTTTGTGCATTTTTTATGTTTGATTATGATTGCATATGTGAGTTGTTGATTTTTTTATGAGAATATTGGATGAATGAAATGTGCACACAAGGTGTTTGGTGAAAGTTCATCTTAAAGCTTCCACTCCCGGTAAAAGAATCTGTTAAACCATAATCTCCATATTTGCTGTGTGTTTCTGCACTCATGGCCAAACATTTGAAATGCTTACCATATTTTGGTGATGTTAACAAGCAAACCAATTTGGTCCACAAGGCACTTAAGAAGGTATGAAACTATGGATCCTAATGCAGAATTTGGTCCACTAATTTTTTTTTAAAGCGTAGTCTTCGCATTCATTGCTTTTACTTTGTTAAAATGTTATAAGTTTTTGGTTTAATTCATTGTCTGTTCTTACTTTTTTTTTACTATGTAGTTAGATTCAATGATTTTATTAATTTTCATATTTTTTCTATATTGTTCCATTCAACGTGAAGCTTGAATTTAGGTTTAGGTTTTCTCACATCCTAATCTCCATCTCTTTGTTTTATGCATGTAGAGAATCTCTTTGTTCTAACTTTGAAGGTGAGTTTCTTTGCTCTTGCTTTTACAATAAAATTTATCAGTTCAAGTTTATTTTTTCAAATGGTTATTTTTAGGGATTTAATCACCAGAGTTGTGTCATTGGTGCCAAAAAGAAGGCTTGGAGATTAGTGATAAGAGTTGGTAAATATTTTATATTTATTTTGTTGGTTATCTCTGAATATTCATGGTAAATGATGTTTAAGTTCCGATCTATTGATGTATTGACATAGTTCCTAATCTGTCCTCATGCTATGGGGATGCAAATGGAAATTCAGGTTATGGAAATGCAGCTTAGAGATCCGAACAATCTCAAGGCTCTAGAAATTATGGGACTCCTCAAGGAAGTGGCTCACATGGTGGGCAAGTTGGTTATGGTGGGGTGGGAAATATTCCATGTTTACTACCGAAAAAGGGAATTTTTCTTTAATGCCTTTAAACTTGATGATGAATTGCTTGGAGTTAGCTATACACTAAGAGTTTATTTATTATACTGTTGTGTTTTACTACTGATTTAATTAGTAAGTGTTGATTCTGTTGTTCTTATAGGTTTGGAATTTTTATTTAATGCCTTTAAACTTGATGATGAATTATTGCTTGGAGTTAGCTATACACTATGAGTTTATTTATTATACTGTTGTGCTTTACTACTGGTTTGATTAGTAAGTGTTGATTCTGTTGTTCTTATAGGTTTGAAACTAATTTCTATTTGGATTTATTATACTGTAAGTGTTGATTCAAGGCAGAGACTTCAACCATCAACTATTGGGATATCAGGTGATTATCTGCAAACTATGAGATACTGACTTGATGGCTTAATGGAATACAGTTAAACAAGATCTCAAATATGTTTATTTAATCATGAACCATCTTGACATACTATTTGTAATGTAGTTCTCATAATTTAGTTAACATTGCTTTCCCTACAACCATTCATCTCTGAACAAATCTCTGTTTTGCATACCCTTATATACTATTATAACATATTTAAAAGCTATTGTGATGAGCTTAAATTTTAAATTATAAGAAATGTATGTGTATTTGAATTATTAGCTTTGATGTTGCAGAAAGTTATATGTGTTGACACCATTCCCACTGAAGTTGACAAAAAGGTATAGCTCTTTCATTTTTTTTGGCAGTCACCATGGTTATTTTGCTAAATGCACCCTAATTTATTTGAACCTTAGTTATTTTTCTTTGATATTATTTTATATTCCTTATTTATGTTGAAGCCTTCCTAGCTGATGATCTGTTTTAATCCTTTTTGTGAGAATATTTTTTACAGAGTATATTTGCTATTTTATCTAATTAAAAGAGCATCTATGGTAACTGCATTTAATACATGTTGCCTCTTGCATTCTATTTTGGTATTTTGGTAGGGAATGAGTGAAGACGTAAGCATAAGCAAGTTCTTTGATGAGACTATGATGGTGAAACTAGCACAGCAGGTAGCTAGGAAGGCTTCATCAACAAATGATGTGATTCTTTATAAAAAGCTTCTATCCGATTCAATCATCGTTTTGTATTTTTCGGGGTGGGGGGGGTATTTTTGGAAAATTTTAAAGGGGGTCAAAAACCCAAAAGGGGATTAGAAAATCCAAACCCATCATTAATGGTAAGTGTTGAGATTGATCAATGTTAGTGGATATTGATTAGGATTTAGGAGCATCTGGTTTCAAGATTTGGTCAAATAAAAAAATTTGATTAGAATTTTTTTTTATTTTTTTTTATAAGGAATTTGGTCAAGTTTAAGTGTTGTGGAAGAAGTATAATGCAAAAGGTTGAAATTGAAACAAGGGATAATTTTTGAGCCACCCGCAGGTTAGTTTTGTATCTATATAATATTGTATTGGCATGGTATGAGTATGAGACTCAATCTTCATGGCTCAACTTCACTGAGTGCATTAGCTATTACCGTGAACAACATACAGAAACCGGGTTCTAAAAGCCAAACGCATAAAACTGTTTCGATAATTCTAATACAGTATATCAAGGCAGAGTCAGTGTCATGCATGACACTTGGCATGTCAATTGGCAATTATGAAGAGCAGTGAATGTATATCCCAAATTCTTTAAACAAAAACAAAACACTCCTTGGTATATTCATATTGGATTTAACTTTAAACTTGAGCATCTATATGCCAAGAAGGTTGAACTCAAAACTGATTTTGTTATGCATGTAAAAGAGCCGGATACAAAACCTCTCTTAGTCACTAGGCAACAAATTCTTTCACATAAAAATCACAATTTTTCTGCCGTTGTTGCTAATCATCACTTGCATGAACCATATTTATCTTAAATTCCATGATTCCTTAATTCAATACTAGCCCTATTGCTCTCATTCCAAGTATTTTCCTTAATTCAGTCGTTATATAGGTCAAGCAAGCATATTGCTCTCATCACTGTCTTCCCTTTCCAAGATGTTGCTTTGGCACCAACACAGGTAACCAGGAATTGGCCCATCATCCCCAATAACCTAGCTATGCTCCGCAACATCATTCAACGTCATCCCTAGTCTTGGATTTGCACAATTTAAATTCAAAACCATAAATAAGAATGTATAGTCTTGTTTGTGCTCTTTTAAGAGTGATAAGACACAAGTGTTGAAAGTCATGTACCTTTAGAAAGTAGTCCTTCTATTAAGTCTTTTTTTTTTTTTATGAACCAGGGTATCTACCCGTGCAACTGGGTGACTAATCCCTCGCATCACGGTCGGGCCCTTTCGGGGGCGATGCTCCCAGTAAGGCTTGCTCCATTCACATGTGCCTCGGGCACGACTCGAACCCGCGACCACATCTTCTATTAAGTTCTTTAATTGTGGGTTCATATCATTTAGGAGTACTATAGGATTATGGACTATCTGAAACATGAAGAAAAAAGTATAATGAGATTTATGTTATGTAAGATCCATGAAGAATGTTTTGATAAATGCCAAAAGGTTTTGAACAAGCTACAAAAGGTTTTAAACAAGCTTTAAATGTGTTGATCAAGTTCAAGCTCAACAAGCAACAACAAACATCAAGTGATAAAGAGAGAGCCAACTCATGAAGACTTAGTTTGGTAGTTTATGTTTTATTGTTTTATCTTTTGCCTCACAAGTCTTTTAGTTTATGAGTTTGGGTAGAGTTCTTAGAGGGTAGTGAATCTCTTTTGATTGCATGATTATATTATATTTTGAGTATTCACTTTGCCTAAAATCAATAGGTGGCTTAAAGGTTTGAAAGAAAAGGTTTAGATTTTGAGAAAACAAGTTTTTAAGTGTTTTTTGAACTGACTACTCGATTAGCCACTTGATTACTCAAGTAGAATTTTTGTGTCTTGCGCAATTACTCGATTAAGGGGCTGATTACTCGAGTAGAATTTTGAAGCCTTGCGTAAATACTCGAGTAGTAACTTAAATACTCGAGTAGTGAACAAGTTTTACACTGATTACTCGAGTAGTAACTTTGTTACTCGAGTAACACGAGCTGTAACTGTTTTTAAATGAGTTTTTCACTTCTCAAAAGCACTTCTAACCATTCCTAACTTTTGGGTATTCTATATAAACCTATTTCTAACCTTTGTGATCATATTCCATCATTTTAATATTCATTTTACAAAGAATCAAGCCACTTTATTCTCTCTCACTTTCTCAAGATCAAAGTTCTCATTTTTACATTCTTTGATCAAGAACCTTGAATCTCTCATGTTGATATTTTCATAGCTTTTGAAAGAGATTCATAGGATTGTTATTTTGTTTTCATTTGAGTTGTAATCTTTGCAAGAGGCAAGCTATCTACAACAATTGGAAGTCTTGGTTGTGAATCAAGCAAAGTTATATTGGAAGCCTTGGTGTGGCATTTCATCAAGCACTTGGAAGCCTTGTTGTGTTAACAAGCAATTGGAAGTCTTGTAGTGAAGCAAGCATTGGAAGTCTTGTTGTGGGGTATCGGCAAGCAAGAGAAGAGGTTAGATTAGATATCAATAGGGTTACAAGGCAAGGGTGTGGTATCTCTTGTAGGCTAGCAAGAAGGGAGTCTTGTGAGACATTTACTTGTAATTTGAGAAACTCTAATTCCTCATAGTGAAGAATCTCTCTTGGTTGAAGAGGGGACTGGAGTAGCTTTCAAGTGGATGAAAGTGAACCAGGATAAATCACTGTGTCGTATCTCTAAACTCTTAACTCTTTACATTCTTGTTATTCATATTGTTCTTGGTTGAAAACCTAGAAAAGATTGATTTTCATAATTGATTGAATTGAATCTTTAATTGTGCAAAATTGATTTGGGGAAAATCATTTTCATAACTAGGTTAATCAATAAGAATATTGGTGTTAATCATTTCCGCTGAATCTCTGGTTATACTTGTGAATTGATTGATTTTCGTATTTGATTGAAAAGTGATTTTTCAATATACAGAGGCATTAATCGATTAGTTCATGTTATTAATCGATTAAGGCTTAAGGAATTTTTGTGAAAATCATTTGTTTTAATCGTTTTGATTTGTTTCTTGCGAAAATCTTTCAAGGTTTACCAAACACCTATTCAACCCCCCCTTCTAGGTGTTCTCCTAGTGTCTCCTAGTTGTTTCACCTACCGATTGTAGGTTCCAACATGTTATACTAGGCTGAAAGTAACATGAAGGATAAGTTATAATAATACTAGAGAAGGAAAAAGTTGTATGTGAGTTAGTGTCTTACCCTGTCATATGTATCTTGAAGAGTGTCTCCAAGAAAAGGGTATTCACCCAATATCATACAGTATAAAGTAATTCCTACTGCCCATGTATCTGCAGCTTTACCATCATAGGTAAGACCTAAAATATCAACAAAACCCAAAACAACAATGAGAATATCTACAACATTTAATATCGAAATTAATGGGATTATTGAGAAGACAAATAGGAGAGAAATATCTACAACATTTAAGACCGAAATTAATGACATTGAGAAGACCGAAATTAATGGGATTATTGAGAAGACAAATAGGTGAGAAATATTTACAACATTTAAGGAATATTTTCAAGTTGGTTATTATTAATTAATGGTTTTTGTTATGCATTGATGCATAAGTTACGAAAATTTGTATTCCATTAAAAAGTTTCAATTTTAGGTATTATATTATTCTTTTGAATGTAATTATTTTATTCCAAATCTGATTTAAATCTTTTTCAAAAAAAAAAGAAATCTTTTTTTTTAATAGAAGAGAAATTTACTAATAGAAGAGAACTTAATGAGATCATTGAGAAGATCGAAATTAATGGGTTTATTGAGAAGACAAGTAGGAGAGAAATATCTACAATATTTAAGACCGAAATTAATGGGATTATTGAGAAGACAAATAGGAGAGAAATATCTACAATATTTAAAACAGAAATTAATGGCATTGAGAAGACCGAAATTAATAGGATCATTGAGAAGACAAATACGTGAGAAATATTTACAATATTTAAGGAATATTTTCAAGTTGGTTATTATTAATTAATGGTTTTTGTTATGCATTGATGCATAAGTTACGAAATTTTTTTTTAGATATAAAATTTAATCAAAGAGAAAATATCAAAGAGAAATTATTGTTTTTGGATATAAAATTTATCTTAAAAAAACAAAAAAAAATAGTTATTTTTAAAATATAAAATTTAAGTCATTATAATAAATTTTAATCTATTGTTTGTTAATCAAATTTAAGTTATGATATGAAACCTTTAATAATTTAACGTTTAAATTAGGGGCTTCGCGTAATGGCTCCGTGCATCGCACGAGCTTACTTACTAGTTTATCAAATCTTAAGGCTTGAGAATTGAAAGTTTTGGGTTTGATCCTCATTTATAATTTTAACCAATGAGAATTCAAAATTTATAATTTTCAAACATTTTCGTTAATTACTTTATCTATAGTAGTTTTGAATAAAAAACTTTTGTTATTTTTTGTCACAGAAAAAAAAACAATTTATATCTCTAAAAATGTTGATTACTTTTCGTTAATTACTTTTGTTAGTTTTGAATAAAAATGTTAGATTTGGTTATAGTTTAAGCCGAAAGGTGTATTACTTTCTATAATTAAAATTCAGATTAATTAAGAAAAGGGTAAAAAAAAAAAGCAACAAATGAAAACCTGAGAAAAGTTTTTTTAGTGCAATGAGTTTCTGACAGGGACAGGGAAAATTCAGAAACTGTGTGCGCCTGGGAAAATTCTCAAACCCGACAACGCATACACGTTGCAACAAGACACTCCCATACGTTGTTGTTTTTTCTAGACTAGTAACCTTTTTGTTACTCCTGTTCTCTATAAACCCACGCACCAATAATTATAATAAGACGCGATGCGCAAATCCGCTGCACAAAGACTCTCACTTTTTCTTCTTCAGCATCACCACCGCAACCCTTCTTCTCTCTCCTCTCCTTTACCTCACTATCGTTTCATCTCTTCTTCTACCTCTCCTTTAATGGCTCCCCCTCCTTCTGATTCCTCCTTCCCTGTCACCGCCAATAACATCAATCCCAAGGTTTGTCATTTTTTCTTCTGCTAGCTGCCCAGATTTTTTATTTTTCATTTTATTTATTTTTTATTCTTATCTGCACTAAAGTTGCAAACTTTTGATGTTTCTGCATCTGGGTTTGGTTTGCTTTGGTTTCTTCTTTTTCTTATTTGGATATTAGTGTGATGTGCTATTGATGCGAGCTTAATTTGTCTCATTGCTGGAACATGTATTTGTGATGTGTTTATAATTGTTCAAAGGATCAACCTTTGATTTAATCACCCTTGGTTTTGGTTTACAATGATTGCTCGATTTTATTGTTGTTGATCTGTGATTGAGGTTTTTAGGTTTGAATTTGTTTTAGTTTATTCTCTGCTGACTTTATTCTGACTATTTGTTTTTAGTCGTGCTTTTTGCATTTGTCCCACATTTGTTGTTGTTTTTTTTTTTTTAATATCCAATTGGTTATGCCTCACCAGTTTTTATTATTCATTTGCTTATTTGAATTTTTTTTTTGTTTCTTTCTCTAGGTTCTGAAGTGTGAGTATGCTGTTCGAGGAGAGATTGTCACACTTGCCCAGGTAATTTGATTTGGCATTACGTGTTAGTTTGGCCATTCATCAAAATGGTATTCTAGTCTTGGTACATTTCGAGATGGAAACATTTTTATACCTTGTTTCAGCAAAAGAAATGTGAAACAATTGCACTGATGACATTGTTTTTTTTTTACCTTTTCTTTTCACACCCCCCATTTTTCTCCCCACCCCCCATTTTTTCCGCCTCACATGAGGCGGAAGTGCTTTTTTTCACCCTTTCCGCCTCTTGATAGGCGGAAAAACCAATAAATTTATACTTCCGCCTCATGTGAGGCGGAAAAAATGGGGGGGGGGGGGGGTGGGGAGAAAAATGGGGGGTGTGAAAAGAAAAGGTCTTTTTTTTTGGGGAATATTACGTAAAACTTGATGTTCATTTTGCTGTTTGAAGTCTGAAATGGATCGCTTCAGAACTTCTTATAAGTAATTATTACAATGTTTTTCGCCTGACATTGCCTTAATGATGCAGAATTTGCAACAAGATTTGCAGGCCAATCCAGGCTCTCATCCATTTCAAGAGGTACTTTTTTTTTTCCAACTTCTTATCATCTAGAGTAAACTTTTTCGGTTTGAAATTCTTAGTTTAGTTGAAGCCTGATGGCTGATACTATGAAGCTTGCGCTATGTGAAAGGTCTAGGGATTAGTCTGACCCTTTATGGGGGTCTATAATAGGCAGCCTTAACTTGAATTAGCAAAAGGCTGATTTCATGGCTCGAACTTGTGGTCGTCCGGGTCACATGGTGATAACTCTGACTGTTGTGCCAAGGCTCTTCTTCACTCTCGTTCTGTGATTAATTATTTATTTTAATCCTTAATTCTTTTGATCAAGTGCATCAATTATGGTACAATGTTCCGAACTAAATGAAATAGCAGTAGTTACCAGAATTGGCTGTTCATGTTGTATTACCGTTTCATGATTGCCTGGGATTTCTGCTATTGCAATCTCTTTAATCATAAGGTTTTTTTTGTAATCCGAAATGGGGAACCTTCCTTTTGGATTTGTTTGAAAAACTAACAAATGAAATGAACCAATTTTACAGAATAGAAATAGAATTAATATAAGCTGCATATTTCTTTTGGTTTCTCTTCTTTTTAAACCTCTTTTCTGTAAAGGTTGATAGGTAAAATCTTTCCATAATTTCTCCCATCACCTCCAAGTTTGGACAAATATATCCAAACGTGACATGCTGTAATTTCACTTCATGACAATATTTTCCTTTTTTTTAATCTCACTTCTCTTTTATCTGGAAATAGATACTCTACTGCAACATTGGAAATCCTCAGTCTCTTGGCCAGCAGCCAATAACTTTTTTCCGTGAGGTTTGTTTCTCATAAGTCTCTGTTGAAATAGATCCAACTTGATATAAATGAACCAATGCTTATACCTTCTCATGTGTCAGGTTCTTGCATTATGTGACCATCCATCTATTTTGGACAAAGCTGAAACACAGGGTTTGTTCAGGTAACGAGAATAAATAAATCTAAGTGGCATCTAAATACTAATCATAGTGAAACAGCAAACTTTTTTAATGGTTTTCGTAATGGAACAATTGTATTAGAGCTGAAATCATCCACCTATGGTAGCTAGCAGTTTCCTGGCTGTTACTAGTGAAGCTCTAAGAGCATCCGTTTCAATGTGATTGAACATAGGATTAAGACAAAAAATATTTGAATGGAAGGATGCAAAATTGAATTTGGATACCTCAGTTTTTTAATCTTTTTTTTTTTGGTTTGTTATGCTGCGGTCCACTCTATTCTGTGAGACGGAGTAGTAGTCTATAATTTGTGGATTTTAATATTCCTTTTTTGTCTTTATAATTATCTTTTCCCCTCTGGTTTCCCTTTGACATGATGCAGCTCTGACTCAATAGAGCGAGCATGGAATATTGTGGATCAGATTCCTGGGAGAGCAACTGGCGCCTATAGTCATAGTCAGGTATTGACTTTGTTATCTAATTTGGTCTCTTTCTTTATTATGTATGGGGTGGGCCATGAAATTATTCTTATTTCAATATCAGGGTGTTAAGGGCCTGCGTGATGCAATAGCCGCTGGAATTGAAGCTCGTGATGGCTTTCCTGCCAATCCCAATGACATTTTCTTGACAGATGGTGCAAGCCCAGGGGTGACTTTCTACTCCACTTATGATATTTTTTTAGTTTTGGTATTAAAATCGAAATATGTTTTAAAGATCACCGTTTCTCTATTTTTAGGTGCATATGATGATGCAATTACTCATAAGATCGGAAAATGACGGTATTCTGTGTCCCATCCCCCAGTACCCTCTGTACTCGGCCTCAATTGCCCTCCATGGTGGCACCCTGGTAATGTTTCTCTATAAAAGCACTTAATGCATAATTTAGTTTAGGTCACCATTTAGATTTAATGCATTTTGAAGACTTAGCATGCTTTGGGCCATATTTGAGAAGAAAAACTGGAAGAAAATGGTCTGTAAAACCTGATAGATTTATGTGCTTGATTGGGTAGGAATCACTTGAGACATTGAAAATCTGAGTTTGAGCTATATCTTTTTGTAGAGTTTGACATTGGTTGGAGTATCCGTTTAACGTTGATGTTTCTGAAGGTACCTTATTATCTGGATGAAGCAACCGGTTGGGGGTTAGAAGTATCTGAACTCAAGAAGCAATTGGAGGATGCCAAGTCCAAGAGCATCAGCGTCAGAGCTTTAGTTGTTATAAATCCAGGCAATCCAACAGGACAGGTGAGTTGCAAAAAACCATGTAGTTTTGATGATACAATAGGGTGCTTGCTAACACTAAACTGATTAAATTCAATATCATGGTTTTTTTGTCATGCCTCCAGGTTCTTTCTGAAGAAAACCAGCGTGAAATAGTAAAATTTTGCAAACAAGAAGGTCTTGTTCTTTTGGCTGATGAGGTAACCGAGCTGTTTCCGAAAATTTTAGATATTAAACCAAATTGATTTTAACCAGGTTTATGAAATGAAAATTATTGAATTGTTTTTAAACTTGCTCTGATGTCAAGAATCAAGATACATGCTTCACCATACATTGTACAATACACCTGATGCACGGAATTCATTTCTAGGTATATCAAGAAAATGTTTATGTTCCCGAGAAGGAGTTTCACTCGTTGAAGAAGGTAGCTCGGTCCCTGGGATATGGTGAGAATGATATCCCCCTTGTATCTTTTCAATCTGTATCCAAAGGTAAGTTGGTATAACAATTAATTCAGTATTTATTATAACAAGACTGTACATGTTGCATACTGAAGGAAGATGCCTTTCTCTTTGGCTTCAGGCTATTATGGGGAGTGCGGAAAGCGAGGAGGCTATATGGAAGTGACTGGTTTTTCTGCTGAAGTGAGGGAGCAGATATATAAGGTGGCATCTGTGAATCTCTGTTCTAATATCTCTGGCCAAATTCTCGCGAGCTTGGTCATGAGTCCACCAAAGGTTAATTCTTTGCCTCTAAATGTCAATTTTCTTTTTTGGGGAATATTCCTTTCGTTTGAGGTTAGAAAGAGCATTAAACATGATACTGACCATTATAAGATGGGTACATGAGTGGGGCAACCTAGTAACATCTCAGATGTACATGTAAAAGCAAGCTCTGAATCAGAAGGTATTGGACTCTGAGAGAAGCATTGTCCTTTGGCAACAATAACTCTATATTGGTCAATGACAATAATGAATTTACTCTAGAATGTCCTTCGGTTTAGTTTGCTTTTAACAACCCAATGGCATAGGATATCAAAGCTCCAACTTAAGGTGCGTGGTAACAAACTGATCTGTGAAATGACAAGGCATGTCGTTAGTGGCAGTGCCCATGGGTATTTATAAAAGATGATGGTGTAATACAATGACAATGGTACCTTCTAAATTATTCTAAACATATTTACCTGTTCATTAGAGGGGCATGGGATTGGTATAAGAAATCAGCATTTCAATCATTTTCGTCACTAGCTTGATAATAACTGCATTTCACATTTAACATTCAGTGAATTCAATGGATGTCTGCAGGTTGGAGATGAGTCCTATGAGTTATACAGGGCTGAGAAGGAAGCAATTTTATCCTCCCTTGCTAGGCGTGCAAAGGTTAGTTACATGAAAAAACAATTTTTTTATAGGCAAATTTTTTTTGGCAAGGAGGGGAGAGGGGGGAAATTGTGCAACTGCCAAGATTGAACCCAGGTGCTTGCACTTCATGTCCTGCAGCTTTACCAACTGAGCTACCTATTGGGCACAAAATTTTTATGGCTTGGAAAAAACAATTTGACATAGTAAATAGCAAAGGCAACTAAGAATACTGTAACTATGTTTGAGGAATAATGTTTCTAGATTAGCTTAACTTATTTGTGTACCTTTTTTTTGTTGGTAATCTCACTTCTAAAGTTCATTTTGATTTAATTCTCCAACACCATAAAGTAACCCTACCATAGATAGCTATTAGCTACTAAAATATTTACAAATTTTACTACCTTCATTCTCACCAACTAAAAAACCTTTACCAATACTTTTGGTTACTTTTTTTTTTCCTGATTTATTATCTTGACACAGACACTTGAAGAGGCATTTAACAAATTAGAGGGTGTGACATGCAACAAAGCAGAAGGGGCAATGTATCTGTTTCCCCGCATTCGCCTGCCTGAAAAGGCAATCAAGGCAGCTGAAGCTGCAAATAAAGCTCCTGACGCCTTCTATTGTGCACGCTTGTTGAATGCTACAGGAGTAGTTGTCGTTCCTGGTTCTGGTTTTGGCCAGGTTAGTTTGAGTACCGGTTTATAATAAACTACTAAATGCCTTCCATGATCTATCTATAAATTTATACATATGATTATACAAAATTAGTAGCTAAAACTAGGTTGCTTTTTTTTCCTTTCTTTTTTCGTCCTTATGGTTATTATAAACTGATTGTATATTGTTACATTGTTTTCGTGTCTTGCAAGGTTCCGGGTACCTGGCATTTTAGGTGCACCATACTGCCTCAAGAAGATAAGATTCCGGCCATCGTTTCCCGCTTGACAGAGTTCCATGAAAAATTCATGGATGAGTTTCGTGACTGAGCATTCCTGGTTATGAGTTTTACTCATCAGTTTTAAGGATAGCCTATTGAGGTTTCATATGGATTTTGTGGAAAAATAAAATAGCCTCTCTATTGTTTTTGGATGAATACTATTGTTGTTGATTCAACATATAAAATTGCATTTTGAATATGCAAGACGTGGAAGGAGATTTTTTTTTATCTCCTCCATTAGTATCGCTACTCTAAGGTAATCGCTAAGAAACCCAAAAAAAATGTTTGCTTATTTCATTAAGCTCACAACTTTACAACACAAAGTTTGCTAATCAGAGCTTCTTAATTGTTTCCCTCGAATAATACATATACATGTATATATATATATATATATATATATATATATATATATATATTTATGTATATATGTATGTATGTATGTATGTATGTATGTATGTATGTATGTATGTATGTATGTATGAGAAAAAGGAGAATGCACCGACAGTGTAAAAGATTTTACACCATGAGTGCATCATTCATCCATTTATTTATGGTCGTTGACTTTTAGATTAAAGTAATACAAATGAATGGTGGATGAACGATTGATGGTGTAAAGAATTTTACTGGCTATTTGTTGGTCAAAACCTGCACGTTCCGGATTTAATAATATTTTTAATAATATTTGTGGAACATAATATTCCTATGTTCAAACTTCTTTTTCCAAACTATATCTTCATTTATTTTCTTTGATTCTTGATTCAATTAGTGTTTTAATTCCAAGGTTTCACTCGATTTTCAAGTAGGTCCCCAAAATTAAAAAAAGCTTTAAACTAATTTCCTACGTATAAAAAAAAATGTTAACATTTCGAGTTTCAAGAATTTTTTTTTCCCTTCATATACCCATACCTTATTATCATGGTATACGTTTTAAGATTTGTGGATGCCAAATATCTTAAAGGTCAAATCTTCCATTTTTAGGAAGAATATTTCCAAGAAGGATAACTATGATTAGTTCTATGCTTGTAAGATGAAAAAATATCTTTGACTGAAAAAAACAAGAGAGTAAATATATGTTTTGATCTCTATTTGATTCTTGAAAATGAAAAAATAACAAAGAAAAATTAAACTGGTTATCAAAAATCTAAAATATGAAAGTAGGGACTAAAGTGTCTCAAACATTTAACTTGAAATTCAAAACGACTAGTTTGATTCTCATCTTATATTTTTGAAGACCAAACTGAATTTGAGAAATTTTGTTAACACTTGATTTTTTATTACTCACATCTAGTAGGTTAAGCCATCCATTTTTTTTTCATACGATCGAATGAGTTATCTGATTTTGTTTACACAATCAATTGTATCATCTAGACAAATATGAGTAGGGAATCAAGATATTTTTTTAACATTCACTAATTTATTACTCACATCAAAAATTTTTAAGACATTTGTTTTACATTTTAAAAAATAGGAGGGATCCGTTTACACCAAGTTAAATTACACCAATTCTTACACCGCTCATAACTCTTACACCAAGTGAAATTTAATAGAATGAACCATTGGATTGAAAGTTTTTATCTTGTAGATCGTCTATGTCAAATTTTATAAAAATCCAAAATCATTTAGTACTTCAATTATATACGTCAAAATTAACGAAATATATGTCTTAAAAATATATGAAAATGGAGCTATTTGAATATATATTCAATGATGTCCAAATTTTCTCAAATTTGACACAAATGATCTAGATGACATACAGTTATTATTCAACGGATGGATTAGTGAAATTCACGTTATATAAAAAGTTATGAATGGTATAAGAGTTGGTGTAATTTAACTTGGTGTAAACGGATCCCTCCTCTTAAAAAATATACCTACTTCCTAATTTAAAACTTTTTTTCTCCATCCTCTTTTATTTTTACTTACACCCAACACTCATACTTACACCTACATCTACATAGTCATTTTTAATCTCTCACTTAGCTGCACCAAATAATGGAAACATACACGACACCAGGATTGATTCTCAATTCTAGTCATGGGGTTCTTGCTTACCAAATAATGGAAACACGACACCTAGTGAGCGACTTAACAAAGTGACGGCGATGCTGAGTTCAAAATTCAGAAACAAATTGCAAATATTAGTCTCCTACAAACTAGTAGTATATATGACTGTCCTCCTTGTTAGGCAGAGCCCCTTGTTTTGTATGATGATATTCAGGGTATTCATTCCCTCACTCTAATGGACCTTTAGTTGGGCCTTTGCTCTATGTAAAGTGTGTTTTTAGCTTGGTACACTTTAGCATAGTGTACCACTTTTTAGTAGACAAAAAGACCCCGAAATTTTAAAAAGACATAGTTTTAACCACAAGGATATTTTAATAATTTCTCATTTTTAAAAATTTAAAAAAAAATAAAAAAATTGAAACACCCCAAACCCTATCTTCCCTCTCTCTCATCCCTCATTTCTCAAAGCTCTCTTCTCTCTCATCTCTCACTCTAACCTCCTTCTCTCTTCTCTCCTCCACCCACCGCCGCCGTCAACCGTCGCCGCTCCGCCAGCCACCCCGACGCCAACAGCGGCCAGGACCCAAAGCCCCACCCTCAACCAACACCGTGACTCGCGAGCAGCCCTGCGACCCGCGACCCCGACGGCAACGACCCACCACCCGCGAGCAGCCCCACCCACGACAGCCACCACCCACCAGCAGCTCTTGGGTGAGTATAAATGGTTGTAAAAACAAGTGCAGTAGGTGCTTGTTAAAATGCTTCCAACAATCATTGACAGCAAGCATACAAGGTGTTTGTAAAAATGCTTATGGCTGTGCACATACTGTAACTTGTACATAAACCATATATACCAATGAAAGAAGAATTTTCTAATGGATGTGCACATACTAGGGGTGAGCATGGGACAGGTTGGGACGGGTTGGGCTTGTCCCTCACCCGTCTTGAAATGTTGCTCGGGTCAATTTTTCAACCCGAACCCGTCCCTAATTGGAGAGGGACAAGATAAGGACGGGTCCAAAATAGGACGGGTCCTAATAGGGACGGGTCCGGGTTCACCCGGAGGATGAATCAATCACATAAAAAAAATCTCAAACCATTCAAATTTTGAAATTTTCGAAAACTTTCTAAAATTCGATAACTGATCACATGAAGTATACAATAATTTCATTATTATCATACATTATTTCACATGAAATATACTATAATTTCATTATTATCATACTCAAGTGTGTGCGGCGGTAAGTGAGAGCCAAGGTATTATCATACATTCAGACCTAGGATAGTAATATTTTGACTAAAAACACTAATACATAATAATAAAATAATAAATAAATATAATATAATAAATTCCGGGCCAGGTCGGGTGACCCGGGCATCAACCCGTACCCGTCCCGACCCGGGATGGGTTTGTCCCTTTTTGAAACGGGTCTGTCCCTCCACATGTGCGCGGACGGGTTTAACCCGGCCCGAACCCACCGGGTTGGGGACAGGTCTCTGGGCCGGGTCGGGTCATGCTCACCCCTAGCACATACTTAGCAAGTTTTATTATGTACTTATATTTTGTACGTTCGATATTTAAATGGTGCATCATAGAATCCAACCATAAAGGGAAGTGACCATTTAGATTGATTTTTAAAAATAGAAACTACTCTTTTTCATGTAATGTATGTACTTGTTTATGTGATCTTGCTTGTATTGTCATGCTATATGTGTTTGTCTCATTGCTTTTTAGATGTTTGATTGTATTATGTTTTATTTTTATGCGAATTATTATGGCTGTGTGTCTGTGACAAACCAAATTGCTGCTCCTACACAAGTAATCAATTTACATTTTTTCAGGTTGATCTTTTTTCTTGAATGAAACTTATGGTCCTCTCATTTCTGGATATTGATTTTTTTTTGCCTTTCTCATTTTAATATGTAGCTGTGATGTTCTGGATATTGATTTTTTTTTTGCCTTTCTCATTTTAATATGTAGCTGTGATGAAAATGCTTTTTCATTTTAATATGTAGCTGTGATGTTCTGGATATTCATTTTTTTTTTTTTTGCCTTTCTCATTTTAATATGTAGCTGTGATGAAAATGCTTTTTTTTTTTTCAAAAAAGAAATGATTAACTAACATATCCTTCATAAGTTAAAACCATGGTTGCCTAGCTTATGAATTTTAGCATAGCTTCCAGATCCTTGACAATATAACTTGATCATTTTTTTCTCAGCAATGTGATCAATTTCAGTAGTGAATATGTTTGATAGCGTCACCTAAGTAAATGTGATCAATTTTATTATGTTTTATAAAACGAGACCATAAGTTTCATTCAAGAAAAAAGATCAACCTGAAAAAATGTAAATTGATTACTTGTGTAGGAGCAGCAATTTGGTTTGTCACAGACACACAGCCATAATAATCCGCATAAAAATAAAACATAATACAATCAAACATCTAAAAAGCAATGAGACAAACACATATAGCATGACAATACAAGCAAGATCACATAAACAAGTACATACATTACATGAAAAAGAGTAGTTTCTATTTTTAAAAATCAGTCTAAATGGTCACTTTCCTCTATGGTTGGATTCTATGATGCACCATTTAAATATCGAAGGTACAAAATATAAGTACATAATAAAACTTGCTAAGTATGTGCACATCCATTAGAAAATTCTTCTTTCATTGGTATATATGGTTTATGTACAAGTTACAGTATGTGCACAGCCATAAGCATTTTTACAAACACCTTGTATGCTTGCTGTCAATGATTGTTGGAAGCATTTTAACAAGCACCTACTGCACTTGTTTTTACAAGCATTTATACTCACCCAAGAGCTGCTGGTGGGTGGTGGCTGTCGTGGGTGGGGCTGCTCGCGGGTGGTGGGTCGTTGCCGTCGGGGTCGCGAGTCGCAGGGCTGCTCGCGGGTCACGGTGTTGGTTGAGGGTGGGGCTTCGGGTCCTGGCCGCTGTTGGCGTCGGGGTGGCTGGCGGAGCGGCGGCGGTTGACGACGGCGGTGGGTGGAGGAGAGAAGGAGGTTAGAGTGAGAGATGAGAGAGAAGAGAGCTTTGAGAAATGAGGGATGAGAGAGGGAAGATAGGGTTTGGGGTGTTTCGGTTTTTTTTTTTTAATTTTTAAAAATGAGAAATTATTAAAATATCCTTGTGGTTAAAACTATGTCTTTTTAAAATTTTGGGGTCTTTTTGTCTACTAAAAAGTGGTACACTATGCTAAAGTGTACCAACTAAAAACACACTTTACATAGGTTAGCAATCCCATATATATATATATATATATATATATAATTTACCACAACCATATTATACATGCAAAAATTTTAAGAGATGAAATAAGTTTGGTTAAATTGCAGTTTTGGTATGTCGATCAATTTGATAAATTTAGTCCTTTTATTTTAATTTTTTAATTGTCAATTTGTGGCGATTTCAGTCATTCCATGTCTAACACAAGAACATATGTCATAAATCGACAATTATTGAACTAAATTCTCCAAATTAAAAATAGATAGACTTTGTTTGTTAAATGGGCAAAATTGGAGGACAGAAATGCAATTAAGTCAATAAGTTTTCACTAAAAACCGATGAAATAAATTCTCCATTTTACCCTTGGAGCTTCTCCGCCACTCCCACTAAACCAGCGCCGTCCATGTTGCCGACAACCACTGAGCACAGCTTCCCTCCTACCTTGGTTTCACTTCAATCATGAAAAGCTCCATCATATAATATAAAGCTTCAAACTTTTAGTTCCGGATGTCCCCAAATAACCGGTTTCGAACCACTCTCACAAACCAATTCGGTTCCTTTATATCTTAAAAAAAATTAAAAAAAAAAAAATTCGGTTCCTTTATAAAAGTTTTAGTATTAATTGCCACAAAACTTTTGTGGCTAAAACCTCAAGCTTTCACCTTTTCATTTGACTCTCTACCCCATAACCTACCTGCTTTATCACTAGAAAGCAGCAACCATGGATGGTATGTGATTCCATTACACACTTATTTCTTGTTATTGAAAAAATTTTGAAACTTTGTCTTATAAATTTTTTTTGAAACTCTGTTTGCATCTGGAAATTGCTGCTTGCATCTATTAGATGGCCCTTTCGGATAGTGCAAAGTTTCGGAGCCTATCCAAAAATGAAAAAAAAAATAGTAAAATTGTCGGATAGCCTATTAGAAAATTTGTATGTGTGCACATAGAAGTTCAGAAAAAAAAATTTAATGTTAATATGTTAAGTTGTTTTGGTTCTGTTGGGCTTCAAAGTAGCTTATACTATTCTATTATGAGAAAATGGATGGTGCACCGACGGTTAGAAGCATTTTTACACTGTCAATGCATCATCCACCATTCATGTGCTATTGAGCATTAACTCTTGATTAAAAGTAAAACAGATGAGTGGTGGACGATGAAGCGACGGTGTAAAAAACGTTATTTATTTATTTATTTTATTGTTTGAATTGCACTAGTCAAATCAATATGGAAGGGTTTGGGTTCAAATATTGCAAATCACATAATGTGATGAATATTTTGTGTGGTTTTCAGTTGATTCACAGCCTACTATGGAAGAAACAATTTTGGTCGGGGATGATCTGATGACAGGTCCCCCATCGCCTGTTGTGCCGCCTGAAATAGCTTCCCACGTGCTCCAGGGTGTTGATTTGTGTGATGGAATTCTCAGGAATATGTTTTTGTGTTAGTCTTTCCTTTTTTGTCCTGTTAATCAAGTTGATGTAGCTTTTCTTTTGTTAAATTGCATGATAAGGCGAAGTGGCGACACAGATTTAATCAGAATTAACAAGTTGTTGCGTTGTTTGAGTAACAGGAATCAAGAACTTTGGTTCTTGGTAGTTTGTTGAACTAAAGTGGAGTTAAATCCGAGTAAATAAAATTGAGTCTGTTTGGTAACACCAAAAAGGAGATTATAAGCTAAACAAGTGACATGTTGGTGTTTAGTAAAGGAGCTTAGTTCAATAACCTATGAACTTATAAACTTCTATTTGATAAGCTACTTGAGGTAGCTTGTGGGCTTATAAGCTAGGGGCTTATTTTATTTTACACCTATCAGTTGGCTTAACAACTAATCTTACTTGTCCCTTCTGATTCTATCAATTAGCTTATCAGTTCCAACTTTCTGTTCCTAGCTTATAAGCTTTCATCTAGCTTATAATCTTTCATCTAGCTGATAAGCCTTCAGCTAGTTGTGCCCAACAGAACCTGAGTTAACACATTCAGGCATTGACCTTCATAACTAACATTGGTTGGGTCTGACCTGACCGGAGAGGTGAAAGTAGGAAACTTAAATAAGGTTCAATCCACTGATAATTGATAAGTGTACGTGATTTTTTTTGTTTGTTTCAAAGGATCATTAGATATCTGTTCTTTTCTGAATATTTTATTAGCTTCATTTAAATTGCACAGGTTTGCAAATCAATGACATTGAGCCATTCTGTCAAGACGAGATTGCTCTGTATAAACAATGTTCTGAAAGAAGGGTGAGATCATTGTTATCCGTTATTACAGACATACTTTTCTTTGTTGTTTATTCCTCCTCCTTCCCTCTCTTCCATTTTTCTGCTTCTATTTATATATTACCTTCATTTTAATGCTCTTAACATATGCGCAATGTTTACTTTCTGTTAATATTTGGATTTTGGGATGAAGAATTAGGAAGTACAACTCAATTTTTTATATCTACCATCTGTTCTTAAGTTTGATTTTTTTTCATTTGAAATCTAAATTGCAGGACAAGGAGATAAGGAAGCGTCTTCAAGACAGTGAATCCAAATTGGGTTTGTCAATGCCTTTAGATAAAGCCAAAGAGAGGGCTGCTCAGCTTGAGGCAGAAGTTACATCATTGGAGAGGTATATTCAAATAATCATTATGAGGTCTATGTTTAGAAATTTGCCTATAGTGTTTTTTTTTTTTCTATTTCTAGGAACCTTAGCAAGTCCTCTTAGTCAAAACCCTTTTTGCAAATTGGGAGTTCAAAAGCCACCCCCAATTGCAAGGGATGAATAGTTGTTCTTCTTATTTGCCATCTGGACTACTGATGAATAAAATAAAATCAAAATTCAGGACCTAAGAGTTTTGTTTTATACTTTCAAACTAGCCACCAGTGTATAGACCTTACTTTCTTGAGGTTTGCTATGAGTTTGAACAAAGTAGATTTTGCTTGGGTATCAATGCCCTTGGATTGCCTTATGTTCTTCAAAATTCTGTTTGCTGACATTTTGTTTGTGTGTCACTTTGGCATTCACACCAATTATTTGATGCATGGCTATATGAATATCACATGGAAACTTTCAATCTCTGGATGTCTTATTATCTTTGTTTCGCATATAAAGGCGCCTGATTCTTGCTAGTGGAGTTGAGGGCATGGAAGGTTTCCGCCAAAGATGGAGCTTGCATGGCCGCCTTACTGATACCAAGTAAGGTTTATAATAATCCACAGTTTTGTTTTTGTGAAGCATAGTTTGATTTGAAATATCTTACCTTCTCCCCCAAATGGCTATTCATGAATCATGACAAGTCTCCATTCTTTTGTGATAACTAAAGCATATTAGTCTTCTAAATATACATGCTGGTGTTATTGGCTATATAGGGGTTTGGTCTTATGAATCTTTTGGCAGTTCAGTTGCTATATCCACACAGAATATTTGCTATCAGCCATTATTCCTTTAGTTTTAAATATACTGGACCTGCCTTTACAGTATAGCTACCTATGAAGCGCAGGTACTCCAAAAATGGAAAAATATCCGTGTCGTGTCCAATACCAATACGCGTACGATATTTCCCGATACGTGTCTCAAAAGTATCCAATTATTATTTATTTAATTTTAATTATTTTTTTAAAATAATTTTAGGATACTTCTCAGATACTTCCCGATACTCCGTGATACTTTTTCGATACTTCCCAAATGCTTGTTTGACTTTATTTTGAATTTTTTAATAATTATTTTTTTTAAAAGTAACTTTTTAATTAGTATTTTTAATAAAAATAAATAACCATTTTTTTTATGTCCTCTAAATTGTGGAGATTAATGGATGTGCATTGACGATGTAAAGTTTTTTACACTATCAGTCTATCATCCACCATTAATGTATTTTTAATGTATTTATGGTCATTGACTTTTAGATAAAAGTAAGACAAATGAATGGTGGATCATGAACTTATGGTGTAAAAAAACTTTATATTGTCGATGCACCATCTATTTTCTCTAAATTGTGATCATTATAGTTATGTATTAATATCATTTTCAACTAATGACAGTATGAATTAAAATTATCAATGTACAGTCTCTCATTTAAATTTTTATAATATATATATATATATATTCGCGTATCCTATGTCGTATTGTATCTTAAATTTTCAAAAATTCCCGTATTCCTGTATCCGTGTCGTATAGTATCCATGTCGTACTAAGCATCGGGGCTTCATACACGTGTGTAATAGTCTTATTAGATGAATTTACCACTTGCATTGTAGTGTCAAAACAACTGCTAATGCTTTAGTTTCAAAATTCAAGTATTTGTTGTTATATTTTCATGTAGTGGACTGTTGGTACCTTGCTGATATCCTTCCTGCATCTACTTACTTGTGCAGTTTTCTTTTGTTATCTATGTATTTTATGCAGAAAAAGGTTAGAGGCCTTAAAGCAGGGCATAGATAGCAGATAAAAAGGATGAGTCGTTTGGAGTATTAGCTGTCAAAAGGTTGTTGTTGAAGGAGAAGGTTTAACCTGCATTGAGGTGGCACCTTGTCATGTGCCCCCTCCCAAATGTTAAAAAAAATCACAAAGCTTCTATTAATTTCATTTTTATGACCTATGTATTTTGATCTCACAATTTTTTTTATTTTAGCTATGTTTCCTCCACCTTAGAGAATAACCATTTTTGCGTAATAACACATTTGAATAGAAAGAACCATTTTCATTTTCTGTTATTTCTTAGTTAAGACAGATTTTATATTCAACAAAATCATATTTTCTCAAAAAAAAAAAAAATGAAAACCGTAAAAAAGGTTTATAGTTTTATAGCAACATGGTAAATTTTTATTTTGGATTATAATTTAGTTTTGATATGAAAATTAATTTTATACTTTCCTTGTTACACAAAAGATTTTGCACCAAAAGAAAATTGAATCTAGTCAATTAAAATCTTCTGACACATATATCAAGATCAAATAATTCTAGCAGGCAGCTGTTTCAGCAAACCGGAGAAAAACGGGCCATGACCAAGCAGGCAGCTGTATTAGTCATGGAATATTTTAGTGGTTCATATTTAAAGGATATTAGAGTGATCCAATAATTAAAAAATTGAGAGTTAAAGAGAGTTATAAAAAAAAAATTGAGTTAAATGAATCCTAATAAATTTTTGGAATAGGATATTTTTATTGCTTGGGAGCTACTCCCTTCGGCTCGAATTATAAGCAAAATCAACTAATTTTACGCTTATTAAGGAGGTTAGTTGATTGTATCTAATTTCCTCAAATTTATAAAAGAATAGAGGTATTTTAGGAAAGTTGCATTTGGAATGAAACAAAAATTAAATAAGATAACAATTTTCTAAGGATGTTTTTAGAAAGTGACATTGGGAATGAAATAAAATTTAAGAAAGTTGGTTAGTTTTGCTTATATTTTAAACCAAGAGATATGTGTTTTTTGTTGCTTATATTTCAAGCCGGAGGGAGTAACAATTCATATTATTGCTGATAAAATACTCCATATGTTCTTATTTTATGTAATTTTAGAAATTCAATATTCATTTTTTTTAAGCATACTCTTATTTATCACATTTTCTTTCTCAACATCAATTCTTCCATCTCTTTTCAAAATGGTTTTCATACATTTATTATGATTCTCTCTCCAATTATTAACCGGCTCGAATTATAAACAAATTTAACTATTTTTACACTTATTAAGGAGATTAATTGATTGTATTTAATTTTATTAAATTTATAAAACGTAAAGGTATTTTAGGAAAGTAGTATTGAGAATGAAACAAAAATTAAATAAGATCACAATTTTCTAGAGATGTTTTAGGAAAATGGTATTGACAATGAAACAAAATTTAATAAAGTTAGTAATTTTGCTTATATTTTAAAGGCTTATTTATGTATTTAGTCCTTGAAAGTTGTGAGTGTTTTGATTTTGGACCCTAGAAGTTTTTTTGACCTTGACTCATCCTTAATTGTTTTGAAAATTTGGTTTTAGTCCTTGTTGTTAAGAAAAATCCGTTAACTACTAACGTGACTAACAAAACGTCATATCAACATACACGTGCGCAAGTATGGAATGTCATGGTAGGATGACGTGGATGATCCGGACCCACAGGAGCAAAAGGGCCATAGCGCAATCCACAAACACATTTTGATTGGGCCTTGGCCCTTTTGCTCCTACGGGTCTGGATCATTCACGTCATCCTATCGGTGACATGCAATACTTGCACACGTTGCTGATGTGGCGTTTTGTTAACTACATTAGCGATTAACGAATTTTTCCTAACGACAGGGACTAAAATCAAATTTTCAAAACAATTAAGGATGAGTCAAGGTCAAAAAAACTTTCAGGGACCAAAATCAAAATACTCTCAACTTTCAGGGACAAAAACCATAAATAAGCCTATTTTAAACCAGGATATGTATATTTTTTATTGCTTATAATTCGAGGCGGAGAGAGTATCAAATTCTTACCTCATTTATTTATTTTTTTAATAAATATGCAATATCTAAATAATTTATGAGATAAAGGAAGTAATTATTAAGAGGTCTAATTGCAGCATTGCAACATCATTTAATGTGATCAATAGACTAAAATTAATTAAAATATTATATGATTACTGAAGAAATTAGACCCAAAAAATGTACTCAAGCCATCATGTGACTGAAATGGTTGATGTTTTTGGTGCCATGGAAACAGAAACAGAAAGAAACTAACTCCTAATAAAAGAGACACCTATGCTGTCACCATATAAGCATCGACTGAAATGGTTGATTAGCCCATCAGGATTGATTATACGGTTATATAAAAGGGTGGGTCAATGTACAAGGTTTTTATCGGGAGAGTAGATATATGTATCCTTATCTCACAAGTAAAGAGATTGTTTTTAGGATTTAAATCGATGATTTTTTTATCATTAAGCAACAATCTTATTATTATGTCAAGCCTCGTCCTCCATTAATAATTGTGAGCCAAATTAATGGTTTATGGTTTTTTCTAAAAGGTGTATGTGTATGTTGTTGTGTCATTTGCGTGTGAATGGTTCATAACTTCAAATGTATGTAGTTGGGTCATTCATCATTGCGTGTGAAGGTTCAAATATTAAAGGCATAGTATGTGATGATTTAGTTAGCCCGAACAATAATAATGTCACAGTATTACACCGAAGTGTAAAAACTGAAGTACACGTAGCTTTTGGAAAGAAACTTAAAGTGGAACGTGTCTTTCACAGGTGCCCTCATTGCAGACAGATCCTTTCTTCAATGCAGCAAAATTTAATTATACTTGTTCTCTATAAGGAAGTAAATTGCCATTGTCAAGTAACCTCATGACAGAAATCTGAAAAGTGGGACACCCTTTTACTATCTACTTGCCAATTTTGTATATTGGACTCCTAATCCAAATATAAAACGACACAAGCATAAGAACAAGTGGAAAAAGCAACAAATTAAAAAGCACATCACTTTCCTTTTGTAATTTTCAGGTTTCAGAACTATGATGCAGTCTGTGTTTGATTGATAGATATGATGATGTACCTTGCTTGTATTTATCCAAGTAGACTGAGTGCGAGTACGATGTGGTGTACCTTGCTTGGATTTATCTAAGTGCCCCTTTGGAGAATTGAGCATTACATTGAGCCTTAGAATTAGCTACATAACTTACCTGCAATCAAATTTTGAATAATTTTTTATGAATTAGTGATTGTTTCGTAAATTATCTAATAAATACATGTTATTGTTACATCACCTATATATGAAACAAAAAGACTACATTAAAACAACTCATCTTTAATATTGAGTTAAATTACAATAATTCAATTTTGACTTATATAAAAATAATGACATCAATTGACTAAATGATTTATCAAACAACTTCTCATTTCTCAAATAATTGTTGTGTAACTTTCCAAAATTTAGTCATACAACTAGCTTAAAATTTGTGTAAGGCTGGATAAAATGGACTAACTCGACTCAAACTCTTCCAATAAATAAATGAGTTTAAGTAAATTGAATCCTTTTTCAAAAAACTTTTTCCACAATAAACTAGATTATTTTGGTCATGCTGATAGGACACAAACTCGATCAAGTCACGAAGTGATCAGCCGAATTTTTAAAAAAAATAAAATAAAATTGTGCCATGTTAAAAAGTTGGCTCTTTATCGAGCTCCACTAATTACTTTTCTTCAACCTGAATTGCTGACTCTAGAACTGAGCACACAATTTTTGCATGGAATTACTAAAAATTAGGCCTTGGAATTTTGAAAATCTTTTTAGAATTAAAATCATAATTCGAACCTTCAATTAACTAATTTCTCTATAACTATAATTTACCTAAAGTGCTTTTGATGCACAAAATAATTCAGCACGATTTTCATCACCGTCACCACCACCCCTTCTACTATCATCATTGTCACCGCCAGTACGCCACCACCAAATCTAAGAAATTGAATTACTCTTTGCATATCTCACAATTATGATTGTAATTCTGAACTACAATTTCAATTCGATTTTCCAAACAAACGATCCTAGGCTCCTTTGATTCACTCATTTCGTATGATTTTCTTTCAAAAGATATTAAAGTGAAGGGAAAAATCTATTCAAGTGTTTTTTTATTAGGAAGCTCAAAATATGCAGGGCAAGTATCAAGTGATCAATAATATATCCCATTATTATTATGTTTAGTGATGGTTGTTGCAAGGGAAGCAACCACATGAACTGTGCCTTGAAAAATGTGTATTATGCTTTTGGATCATCTTTTGAGCTTGCTCAGTGGCCTTCTTGATTTGCTCCAAGTGTTGTTGTCTAGCTGTTGTTCTCCATTCATCAGCTTTTTTGTGAACCACTGACATCCTCTTCATCAACTTTTCCTCCAGGTTTGATCTCATCTTCTGTATTTTCACCTAAAGGCAAAGCATATTTTCAGCAAGATATGCTTAGTTTCTAGTAAAAATAAATAAATACTACTACTAAAGAATTTGCTGAGTTTCAATGACCTGCTTTTGAGTTGAAAACTTGCTTAGTAATCTGTAATATTTTTTTAATTTGATGCATGTTTTCAATGGTTCTGAAAACTTAGAAGCAGTTATAATAGTAAGAGTTGAAGACACCATGACTGGTAGATTTTTTATTTATTTTTTGATATTCCCTATTAGTAGAATCCATTGTCCAGCTGTTCTATTTTTTAACCCAATATGGAAAATAAAATGGTAATTACTTCCCAACCCTTTAGTTTAGGAAGGGTTTGGTACCCTTTCATACTTGTTTCAATCTAACTATGACAAGTGGATATATATTGCCACATCATTTATCAAATCACATAGATGAATGTTTTTATAAAATTTGCAATTAAGTCCTAAATCCTATTTGCAATCTGTTCTTCCTCCTCTCCATGCCAACACCACAACACTCATAATACCGTTCTTCTTGCAAAGATCGGTCCATGAATCTCGTTACCTATCTCACGGTAGTGATGAAGCTCTCATAATACAGGGGTTTTATTATTCAAGAAGGCAATGGTAACTTTTAGGATTTGATTTCAACAAGTAAAGGTAATTTCAGTCATCGATTCAAGAGAAATTCTTAATTCTCACTGTTGCTATATTTTACTGATTTTTTTATTCAAAAAGAAGCATATGCAGAAGGAAACTCGTTATTATCAAAAAGTTGTCTCCTACTTTTATTATTTTCATATTTATTAAGACGAATAAAAAGAAAAAACGATTTTAATTATTAAATGTGAGATAGAACTAGATGAAAGGGTTAGAATGAGAAAGAACTTATCTACTTTGCAATGATTTTAATTATTAAATGTGAAATAAAATATAATTAAATGGAATAGTTTTTTCAATTAAGTCCTAAGGGCTAATTGACAAACCACGTAAGATATTGCTACAACTCTTAAGCCATATGGGTTTTTTTCATTAAGCCAAATAGCAAGGGTGTCCTACCCTCTAAAAATTAAAGGGTTCGGAAGGAATCACCAAATAAAATACTCCTATCATGCTTCTTTGACAACCTTTACAGCCATACATATCCTCCATATAAATGTTTAAATTTTAAGGGTAAAATCATTGTAAGATGAAATGTGATTCTGAAACCAAATAAATAAAGGGGCAACCCTATAAGCACCCAAAAGTGGTTAATATGTTTTGAAAAAAATAAAAGCATACTGTAACTCTTTGATTTATTATATGCATTATTTTCAAAAAATAATAACCACTTTTGGGTGCTTATCCTCAAGCCTTAAGAAAACCCATAAATAAACACTAAAAGGAATCACTTTACACACAAATTTCATATACGGTTTTTCTATCCTATGCACCTCATGCATATGATAACATAACATAAATAATAAAATTGTATTGGAAAATCAAACAATTAATTATTCAATTCATTAAATGTCTCAATTTTCAATAAAATTTTACTTTTAAAGGTGCGATTAACCTATGCACCAGATGCATAAGATAGAAATACCCTTTACATAATATATCACAAAACATCCTCAACTTAATTGCAATTCTTTGATTGTTTCAACTGTTTAAGTATTATACGTGTATATGTACCTTATACTATGCAAATAACCACTATTATAAATCTTATATTCAAGTGGAACACGAATTAAATAAGGGATTTTCTGTCATGGAAACATTTTAAGAAATTTAAATGTATATTATTAATGCACATAAATTTTACGAAGAGATTACTAAAAGCGTGTTTGTTTGAACGTTTAGAACCCCCAAATGTGCGTTCTGCAGAAAGCAACCTTTATGTGGCTTCTGCGTTTGCGACCGGGGAACGCCAATCCAAACGGGCACTAAGTATGCTTTGATGGTATCGGTTCATTATCCGGTATTTATGTGTAGTAATATTTTTAACTAAAATTCGACCATCATCAACACATAGATGATATATGATACACGGACAATGTAAAAGAAGTTTTACACTGTCTATATACAAACTATTTTCTCTTTTATAAATATATCAATTTTTAATATATTACAAGCAACAAGATACTCCATATGGTCCTAAATGTAAGACTTTTTGAAAAAATTTATAGTATTAGTTAACAAAATGGGTTAATTTTGTTAATGACATTAAAAATATAAACATTAAATATATTTTTAAGAATGTGTTGATTTAATAAAGATACTCCCTCCGGCCCTAATCATAAAACCGTTTTGACACTTTTATTTTGTATTTATTCATAAGACCTCATACCAATTTTCAATGATCATTAATTACTTTTTTCCACAAACACCCTTATTTATTTAACACTTTTTAGATTCTCAATAATATTAATAGGTGTAATTTTGAAAATACATATCAAAAATTCACATTTCCAATACAATTAATTAAATTAGTCAACTTTCTTAATAGACGTGAAATCTCCCAAAGGGTCCTATATTTAGGGACGGATGGAGTATTTTTGAAAAGAAATAATTAAATATGATTATAAATTGGTATAAAATCTTACAAATAGGACAAATAATTTTTTCTAAAAAGATCTTACTTAAGATAGGAGGAGTATAATGCTATCCCGATAAAATACTTTAAACTTACTGCTAATTACATTTTTGACTTATTTAAGTTTTTAGTTCCTGAACTTAGGTGCTCTATTGGAATCGGTTAATGAACTTTTTGTTCGATGTTTTGAGTCCTTTAACTTTACTCAATTTTTTTGAAAATGATCATTTCGCCACTTAAGCAATGATTTGACTGACGACATGCCATATCATTTTCGGAACATCGACAAGTGATGTGCTATGTAGCGCCACATGGCACCACATAATTTCTTATAAGTCATCTTCTAGAAGATTTTTTGTTTGGCACCACATAATTTCTTATAAGTCATCTTCTACAAGATTTTTTGTTCTAATTATAAATGACTTTATTTTTCCTATTCATCATTTATTGTTTTTTCTTTCCTCTTGTTAAATACTTTGACTATCCATGTTTTTTTTTTGTTATTAATAACCGTAAATTTTTCAAGAAAAGTTGAGATAAAATTGCAATGTTGTAAAATATTCTCTAACGAATTCATAAAACTAACTGCTTTCTTTTTTCTTTCCTCTTGTTAAATGCTTTGACTATCCATGTTTTTTTATTAATGACCGTAAATTTTTCAAGAAAAGTTGAAAAGATAAAATTGTAATGTTATAAAATATTCTCAACGAATTCATAAAACTAACTTTTTTCTTTGAGTCGTGTAATTTGTTCAAGGATACGCTATAATAAGTACAGGATGAATGGAGTGGTTTGATATTGAAAACTGCTCACGAATTTCTATATATACAATGATCACACGCATGTGCTTCCTAATACTCCAATATGACCTTTTTTGCATTAGCTTTGTAGAGTAAGTAGTACTCCTATTACGAGGGAAGAATGAAGATAAAGATGTATTTGATCAAGGAGGACTCGGAAGTGGGACTGGTCAAGAAAATAATAATGAGAATGGCGTTCATGACTTGGGGGTGGCTCGAGAAATGAACCAACATACAATATGCAAGTCCCAGACAAAGCATTTGAATGTAGTCAAAAGTTCATACCAGGAACTCATGTGAGTACAGAGTACAGTATAAAACTAGTACTAATGCGAGTTTCACATTTTATAAAAATAAAATGCATGACCTTGTATCCATATGTGACACAGTAAGAGTGGTACCATATACTGTAATATGCTCGGTGAAAACTGAAAACCATATAAATAAAGTAGTACTGGTATGTGGGTTTTTTATATGACGATGACAACTGTCAACACCATGTGCAAACACAGTCCAAAACTTGTAAAAGAGTTAGGTTCTAGTAATGATAACTAGTACCACTTGCAAACACAGTTCAAAACCTCATCCTAAGTTCATCTACTCTAAAAAATGTACTTTCAATTAGAAAATGATGTGTATAATGAATTAAAAAAATAAATATTTAATTTTTCAATACAACTTTACTTTTATACTATTTGTTTATCCTATACATAAGTACATATGTTAGAAAAATCTATTACTATAATATTTTCAAATTTAAATAACAAGGAGCCAAGGACTGGGAGAAAAGACCGCCAAGAAATTGGAGGGGCAGGAAGACCAATCAACAGGAGAACTGCTTTATCACGTTCAACTAAATCAAATAATTTAAAGCACCCTCTATTTCATCTTCTGATTAGAAAATTTACAAGCATTATTTGATTTGTGCAGTTGTGCTTAATATTTAGTACTAATTTAGAGAGTAAGAAGGGGTTGAGCTCTAGACTCTAGTCATTGGTCAACAATTCCATTGATAGCTTAGAATAGCTTTTTATAGCACTAGGTGTTGTCAACTAAAATTGGTGATAATAGGGTGTAATGATGTAATAGTACTATTTATAGCTTAGAATAGCTTTTTATAACACTATAGATGCTTTCAACTAGAATTACAAGCTTACCATAATTCATGAGAAAAAGGATTCACAATGAAATACCTCAAGCTTTCTTGATTGGGCTTCTGCTTTAGCATTTTGAAGGTTTACCCAAGCTTGGATTTTAGCTTCTTCTCTCTGATACCTGCAACTCAAATCACAATTTAGTTCTAAGTTCTAACCATACATACATATAAAATGAGAGTAGTAATACACAAGTAAAACATTTTTTAGTTACCTAAGACAGCACTTGTTCTTCTCCTCTTCTTCCCATGTAGCAGCTATACATTCTGACTCAGCTTTCAGGCTAGAAGAATTGTGTCTCAAGCTCTTTGAAATTTCCTCTTCCTCCTCTTCACTTGTGCTCCAATTTGGAGCAACGAAATCATATTGTGATCCTAATTTCAGTTTAGAGAAATGACACTCCTCCAGCTGAATAAGATCAATGGCGCAGTTAGCGTCATTCGAGTTTGCCAATGCCAATAGTCCTGACCTGCTCGCGGGAGTGTTGTGGCGAGCCGGCGATGATATCTTGATCGGGGTGTGGCACCTTGAAGTAGTGGAACTTCCAAGAGGAGTCATTTCAGTCCCAACATCTTTATGTTGAACATCATGAATCACTTCTGTGCATGCATCTTGCAATGCCTCCCCTGCTTGGTTCCTAAACAAGAACCCTTCTTTTGTTGGTTCTGAGTATCTGAAATATGGCAATGTGGGTTCTACGCTATCTGTGAACTTATCTGCAATGTAATTCACAATATGTCAAAGAGTTGTTAAGTGAAAAATGCTAAAAAATGTCCTCAAGGTAGTAGAAAAGATAGTTTTATATTGGAAAATTGAGAATTCATAACAATGTTCATAGGGCAATGGTTAGCAAAATCCTTGTTGGGTTAGTAAAATACCATTTGATTACAAGTGCATCCGCAATAAGATGAGGAATTCAATTAGGTTCTCATACAATGATTAAACACTAGCAAAAAATTTCTAAGTGACTATAAAAGAAAAAGAAGCTAAAATTATTAAGTTGCAAGAGCCTCAGTACATGTTACCATCATGCTATAAAAAGCTTTAGAAGTTAGAACAAGAAGGGAATAAAAAACTGTTAGTCTTAAAGATTTGAATCTTCTACAATTTTGGGTCCAGGAGACCACAGCAAAGTACAAAGTGATTCTAAATTGAGACTTTTTGATATTGATTTGAAGCTTAGAAAAACCCAAATGAGCCTTAAATCTAATTAAAGTCTTAAAGATGAATAAAAAAACATAAAAGCATGCTAAAGTTTGGAACTTAATAAAGACAAGGGAGAAAAGAAGATAATGATGGCAAAAAGGGTGGATTTGATAGTAAAGGAAAAACCAAACAAGGGAAAAGGTTCAGTTTTGAAGTTAAGGTTATGATCCCACCTTTTAGTATTATGTCTGATGGGCATGAGGCCACAGAATTGAAAACACCAAAAGGGTTATAGTGGTCCAAAGATGCAGACCTTTGGAAGCTTGGGACACCTTTGGACACCACCCTTTCTTCTGATGAGACTGTGACCCTATTCTCCATGTGCTGCTTAAAGCTATCACATTGCCTGCTACTACTGCTACTGCTACTGTTCTTTGATGACTCTGACAGTGAAAGCTTCACATGTGCTGGTGATCCATGGCATGATGAGGAGGAGGTGGTGGTGCTAATGAGCCATTTCTCTGCATCATCCCATTTTGAAGGGAAGTTCTTTCTTGAAAGGTTTCTTCCAAGTCCAGCATTTGTGAAGGTGAAAACGGGTCTACCAGGAGTTGGAGGTGCCTCTAGTCTCCTATGTTGTTGTGCGAGTGTGACAATGTTGTTGGTTTCTGCATTAGCATTTGGTATTGGAAATGACTTGACAAACTCTGAAGTTTCTTTGAGATTGAGTTTGCAAAGTGGATCATGGAAATCATCTTCAAAAGGGTTGGTTTTGTTCTTCCCATACAAACTCATGTTGCTCTCAATGGTTGATTCCTATATGTTAAAAAAAAAGACACAAAAGAAGAAAAATGAGTGAAGAAAGAAACACCAAGTAGTAATGCATAAAAGAATGAGATGATGATGCTTACCCCATGTGGAGGTTGAAAGAATTTATGGCTTGGGAGGTCCATGGCTTTGGGTTAGAGTTTTTTTTTTTTTGTTTTTTTTTTTTTTTGGGGGGGGGGGGGGGGGGGGGGGGGGTCAGGGGGGTCACTGTTAGAAGAGAAATGGGAGTGTCTGTAGTGAATAAAGATGGTTGTGTTGTTCAGTTATCCGCATCAGTTTCATAATAGAGGAAAAAGGAGGAACCAGGGGTCAAGAGAAAGTGACTGAAGAAAGAGGAAGTGGAAACAGGATACTAAACGAAGGATAAAGCACACTAGTTGGAAACAGAGTCTAGAGTGGGAACACTCCACTGATAAAAATGTCTCACATGTGATTCATGGTAAAGTAAACACATATTTTTGTTTTGATTTCATTTATTTATATTTAAACGAATTTGATTATTGAAGGAGAGAGCACATTTTCTGTGCTACTCATTTTATCAGTGAAGAAAATAAATTTTGAATTAAATATATAAATTTAATATTTTATTGACCAATGAAAACGAATGACATATAAAATGATACAAGTTCGCGTAAGACAACCCAGTTGGTGGCTGCAGGGACACTTAGGATTTCCCCATCCTCAGGTCATGGGTTCTAGTCTCAGACCTCCCTTGTAAAAAAAATGATACAAATTGGAAAACAGAAAATGTTTACATGCTGAAGGAGTATGTTTTAATTGAAAAATTGTGTCACTTATATCTCGATTATTGATAAGGCTTATACTATTTCATGACACGTGGGTTTAGTCTACGAACCTCACTGTTTATCTTACAAACCCCATTTTAATGGGGAAATGTCCAGTTTACCCTTACAAATTAAAAAAAGAAAAAAAAGAAAAATCCCAAACCCCAAAACCACAAACCCCAAACCACAAACCTCCCCTCCCCACCACCTTTTCACCTTCTTTCACTCCAAGAAAACCCCATAACCCATGCAACCTTTCATTCTCCATCAAAACCCCTCTCTTTCTATCTCTTTCTACTCTTTTCTAAAGCTAAAAAATAATTGAGGCATACATTTTGTTGACACCAACGTTCCTGAAGCAATCCCAAGTTGTTTCATTGCACATTACAGTAGGTAACATACATCCCTGCCGTTTCACTTTTTTTCCGTTACTGTTACAATTTCTGACTCGTTAGTGTCAGAATCATCTACATTTCGATACGAGTGTATCGGATTTTTTTTTCATATTTATTTAAGTTTATTTTCGATAATATGATTTCGGAAAATTCACATTTCCGAAAAAACCAGAGAAGAAAAAAACCAGAGAAGAGAAGAACAAGAAAAGAAAAAAACAACACCCAAGAGAAGAAAAATTGAAATGAAGAACAAGAGAGAAGAATGAAAACGAATGAAAACAAAATAGGAAGAAGAACAAATGAAATCCAACACAAAATCAACCAAAAAACAGAGAAGAAGGTACACGAAGTTCTCACCTTTACACACGAAACGCGCTGGAGGCGAAAACGGCGGTGGAGGCGGAAACGACGGTGGCGGCGGCGGCGGCGGCGATCGCGAACGACAATGGAGGAAGCGGTGGAAGTTGGTGGAGAAGGTTGGGGAAGGGAATATGAGGTTGGGGTTTGTGGTTTCAGGAGTTATAGAAATGAAATAGAGGGAAATTATAACAAGGGTAATTTTGGAATATTTAGAAAAATTGGGGTTTGTAGGATAAACACTGGGGTTTGTAGACTAAACCCTCACTCAAATATAGAGCTATTCATTTAGGTCAGGTTGGCCCATTTGGACTACTAATTTTTTAAGTTGGGCTGGGCTCACTAATCAACTTTATATTGGGTCAGTCATTTCATTAGCACAGCTCAGTTCACTAGTTTTTTGGGCTGAGCCATGGGCCAATATTTTTTTCAAATAAAAAAATATTTCATTGTAATCAAATTAAAATTTCATATCATTTTCTTTTACTATTAGGATGTCATTATTAATCGTGAAAACAATAAATGAAAAAAGCTATATCTCCTCTTCTTTTTAATATAACTCAATCTTATTCGATAGCAAAATATTATAACATATAAAATAAATTTATATTCGGGTCAAATGGGCTGACTCAGCCCATATCGAGCTAGCCCATATCGAGTTAATGAATTACCGAGACGAACCAAAAAAGTTCGAGTTAGAATTTTTCCCGACCCAACTCATACTTATGTTAGGTTAAATGAACCATTATGCCAGACTTGATCCATTTTAGACAGCTCTAATCATATATATGGTAAACAAAATGTTTAGGTTGATATATTAATAAGATATATCAATATTCTTTCCGATAAATGAAAGGTATATGTTATTTAGACCAAAATATAATAAAATAGTTAAGTTATTCAAACATAACATTGTTGATGTTCTATCTTTTTCCTATAAATAAAAAAAGTTAGGTGAAAAAAAAAGCACTTAAATCGACTCATCAATAAGGACACTCTGATAATTATGTAGTATATAGTATTTTTTTTATATACGATTTTTTTTTGGGATAACCAAATATTAATTTAGTTATGTAAAAGTATATTCAAAGATTGATATGAGCAATCCTCTGCTAGGGTTTATTGAGTCACATGAAAAACCTTCCTCCGAAGAGGAAGATCTCAAAGTTCGCAGTACTAAAAAGGTGAAGACAGGGGATGAAGTTGAAGATGAATCTTGCGTGGAAGTCATCATGGAGGAGAAAGCTGATGACAGTGGTATGAAGGAGGCTTCTAAGGATTCGGGTGGACCTACTACGGGGGAAAGGAGAAAGTCGTATCTTGAAACAGTCATGCAGATGGATGGCTACAAGCCTGATGCGAGAGAAATCATACAAATGGTGACAGAAGAATTATGTTTTGGATTAGAACAAAATGATGGTATCACAGAGGAGGACGAAAAGGAAACCAAGCCAATAGTGGAGGTGTCTTTGGAAGAATATGAAGAATGGTGTAAACCTTGGAGTCATGCTCTCATTGTTAATGTCTTGGGTAGAAAGGTGGGTTATAAATTCATGATGAATAAACTCCAAACTATTTGGGCTAAAAATGGTCAAATTCGTGTTATTGATCTAGGTGAAGGTTACTGCTTAGTAAATTTTCAAGAGGAAGGAGACTATAAGCATGCTTTATTCGAGGGTCCTTGGAATTATGCTGGCAACCTTATTCAAGTTCAGAGATGGAGATCGTTCTTTAATCCCAAGGAGCATGAAGTGAGGAAAATTGCTACATGGATTAGAATCCCTGATCTTCCCATGGAATTAACAAATAAGTCTTTTCTTTGGCGGGTGGGGAGTAAGATTGGAACAATGCTTAAGATTGACGAACACACTTCGATTCATTCTCGCGGTAAGTTTGCTAGAATTTGTGTTGAACTGGATTTAAGGAAAAAACTAAAGCCTGTAATAGTTGCTTTAGGAAAAGAATTCAAAATAGAATATGAAGGGCTTCATCTCATATGCTTCAAATGCGGTAAGTTTGGACATAAACAATCATCTTGCCCCGAAGCACTTGTTTATCACGGTGGTGTCAAGGAGGCTGTTCAACCGGCGGCGGTGGAAGGTGATGCCACGGTGGGGGACGCAAATTCTGGAAATGGAAAGGAATCTCCAGCAACGGCTATTGATAATGTTATGGAAACGGATTTGTTGGCAACTAATAATCAGGGAGGAATTAATATTCAAGATATGGACAATCATTTAGAGCAAGGCAGTAATCCTAGTATTTATGGCCCTTGGATGATGGTGCAAAAATCACAAAGAAGAAGGACATCTTTCCTAAAGCAAAAGAGAAGGCTGAATCGGTTATGAGAGGTAATTTGTATGAGAATAATACTCAATCAATTCCAAAAATTGATAAAGTAATTATGAAAGGAAGTGGCTCAAGGTATTCAGCGCTGGAAGCTTGTAATGAGGAGGTTGAAATTGGGCTTGAAAATGACACAATTGAGGAGGCTGCTGGTGGCTTGGACTTGGGAGGGGCTATTGGGCCATCTTGTTCTAATGGAAAAGCCCGTGTAAGCAAAGGCAAATTTAATAAAGAACAAATGAACCAGCGGGTCAAGCAGACCAAACCGGGTTCAAAGGATCAATTAAGGAAGGAAAATAGGTCCGGTTCACAAATGAAAATCACGCATGTTGATGGTGTTGTCGTGACTTATGAAGATAAGGCCCAGGAAGTGAAGGCTGCGAATCTTCAGAGGGAAAAGGAAATCATGAGAATCATGAGCAGGAAGCAGGAAGAGATGTGGCGTGACTACAAGCAAGGGGAAAATGTTGATGATTTCCTTGGTTGTGTTGGAGTCCACGTCGCTACCAAGGAATTGGAGTTCATCAAAGAGCATTCAGTCAAGGAGAAGATGCTCACTAATCCTAATATGATGAATACGGGTTCTACTGTGAAAGAGGGCAAGGCCAATTTGGTTCGCAACATAGCTAATGGAATGGTTGCTGAGGCACATAGGAATGATGGAGAAACTGGTAGCTGTTAGCTTTTGCCTATGCTGATGGTTCCTCCTTTCAGGTTCTTCTTTTCCTTTTTTATGTTTATTATGAATGCTATGGTTTGGAATGTGAGGGGTGCGGGTGGTCGTACTTTCCCGAATTTAATTAATGATTGTAAGCGCATGTATAGCATAAATTTTTTAGCTGTGCTTGAACCACGTATTAGTGGGAATAGGGCCGCGGATGTCATCAACAAATTGGGTTTTGATGGGCAATTTCGTGTTGATGCTATGGGTTTTTCAGGTGGTATTTGGTGCCTTTGGAAGAAGGACGTTCTTAATATTAATGTTTTGTATCATTCGAATTTCTTTGTGCATCTTAGTTGCTCTACTGATCATAATAGTGATCCTTTCTTGTTTACTGTTGTTTATGCTAGTCCTCATTTAAATTTGAGAGATGCTGTTTGGAATGATTTACGTACTCTTAGTACTGGTATTAGTTCTCCTTGGTTCCTTGCAGGTGATTTCAATCAAGTTCTTTATGCTAATGAAAAAGTGGAAGGAGCTGCTATGGATAACAGGGCCCGGGATAGTTTTCTCTCTTGCTTGGAAGACTGTAATTTATCTGATATGGGTTGCAAAGGTCCTTTTTCACTTGGCAGAGAGGTGACCTGTTCGAGAGACTTGATAGAGTCGTGGCTAACATTGAATGGAAGGAGGCGTTTCCTAATTTCTCGGTGATAAATGTTCCTCTTCCCCATTCTGATCATACTGCTCTCTGGATTCGGTTGTCTCAGGTTGATAGTAACAGAAGAAAGAAAAGCTTTAAATTCATTGCTCCTTGGTTAGATCATCCAGACTTTACGAATCAAGTCATTAATAATTGGCAAATTGGAAGCTCTTGGAGTAACAACATGCAGCGTTTTATTGATAGCTTGTATTGGTGGAATAAAGATTTTTTTGGTAATTTGTTTACCAGAAAAAGGAGAATCATCCAAAGGTTAGACGGCATCCATCGGAATGTTAATTTTTTGTCTAATCCTTTTCTCCAGGATCTTCGAAGAAATTTATGGGATGAGTATGAGAGGATTGCCCTGCAGGAAGAAGTTTACTGGTATCAGTAGGCCCGGTCAAAATGGATTTCCCTTGGTGATAAAAACACCCGTTTCTTTCATAACGCTGCTATTGGTAAAAGGAAACGTAATAGGATTGATGCTCTTCTTATCAGGGATAATGAGTGGGTTTATGACCATAATTTGTTGAAGGAGCTTGTTCTTAACCACTTTAAAGAGTTTTTCTCTATGGATGATAGTTATTTTGCTCCTTTGTGTACTGCTGCTACTTTCCCTGCTATTGGGTCTGATGTTAATGTGGTTGCTAATTTGGTTATTAGTGTGGAAGAGGTCAAGCATGCTCTCTTTAGTATGGGGAATCTGAAATCTCCTGGCATGGATGGCCTGCACCCGCTTTTCTATAAGTCTCAGTTGGAACATATGCAGCGGTTTGTTTGTGATTTTGTCAGGAAAGTCTTTGTTTCCCCTTTATCTATTGCTGATGTGAATCAGACTGTTATCACGCTTATTCCTAAAATGGATTATCCTCAGCGTATTACTGACTTTCGTCCCATCTCGCTCTGTAATGTGATTTATAAAGTGGTGACTAAAGTTATTGCTAATAGACTCAAACCTCTCATGCCCAAGCTTATATCTCCTACCCAATGTAGCTTTGTTCCGGGCAGACAAGGTATTGATAATGTGATTATTTTAAAAGAGGTCGTTCACACGATCAAGAATCTTCAAGGAAGGAAAGGCTTTATGGTGATTAAGTTGGATCTTGAAAAGGCCTATGATAGGCTCCGTTGGGACTTCATTGAGGAGACTCTTAAGCTTGCTGGATTAAGCAATAATATTATTGATATTATTATGAAATGTGTTAATACTGTTTCTATGTGTGTTAATTGGCAAGGAGATTATTCTAATATCTTTAACCCTGCTAGAGGTCTCAGGCAGGGGGATCCTCTATCTCCTTATCTTTTTGTTTTGTGTATGGACAGGTTATATCATATGATTCAGGATGCTATTAATGCAGGCGATTGGATCCCTCTTACCATGGGTCGTGGAGGACTGCAAATCTCTCAACTATTCTTTGCTGATGATATTATTCTTGTGGCAGAAGCCTCAACAACTCAAGCTTCTACGGTTAATAACATTCTCCAGCGTTTTTGCCAAGCTTCGGGACATAAAGTGAGCCTAAATAAATCCTCAGTCTTCTTCTCCAAAAATGTGAACCAGGCTAAGGCTGAAGAGATTAGTAATGCGCTGAATATTCCTATTGCTCATGACTTGGGCAAATATCTGGGAATCCCCATTATCCATAACAGGGAAGCGATCTCATCCTATTCTTACATTATTGATAAAGTTAAAAAGAAATTAAATAACTGGAAAATGAATTCTCTTTCTTCTGCAGGTAGAGCCACTCTTGCCCAGGCGTGCATTATGAATCTCCCTTGCTATGTGATGCAGGCGTGTGTTATACCAGCTGGTATCTGTCAAGAAGTTGAAAAGATCTGTCGTGGTTTTATATGGGGCAGTACAAATGAAAGAAGGAAGTGTCACTTGATCTCCTGGGATGTTATCTGTTCTCCTAAAAATAGAGGAGGTCTTGGTTTCAGGAATCTTCAGAAGGTTAATGAGGCCTATATGATGAAGCTAGCCTGGAAAATGATTGCTGTTCCGGAAGCGCTTTGGGTGAGAGTCCTGGCTGCCAAGTACAAGGTCAATGATGCTACCAAGATTGAGTATGTTACTAATCAAAGAGCTTCCTCAATTTGGCGTGGTATAACTCGTGCAACACAGAAAGTTCGGGAAGGGTGTATGTGGAATATGGCTAATGGAGGTACTATCAAGTTCTGGAAAGATCATTGGTTACCGGGTATCCGAGCTATTGCTGACGTTCCAGGTGTCAATGTGCCCGAATGGAGTCTGAATTATCCGGCTGTGCATTATAATGTACATGGTGACTGGGATTGGGATTGTCTTAATCGCATGTTCCCTCCTAATATTTGTAATCTTATTGCTGGAATTGTCCCCCCTCCCCTGATGCAGGAAATGATTCTTTAGTTTGGATGGAGGATGCTAGTGGCCTGTTTTCTTTGGGATCAGCCTATGATTTGCTTATGAATTATAACCAGGAGGACCAGCAGCATCAGAATAGATTCGAAGAAATCTGGTCCTGGCCAGGGCCTCAAAGGATTCGATCTTTCCTATGGAAGGCTAGACATGGAAAATTATTAACTAATTATGAGCGCCACAAAAGAGGTATGAGCCTTGATGATTTGTGCAGCCGTTGTAATTTATCGTCTGAATCTATGCTGCACGTGTTTAGAGATTGTGATGTTAGCGTTGAGTTTTGGAAGAGACCTATACACAGGTCTTCCTGGAATACGTTCTTCTCTCTTGATTCGCAGGAATGGCTTCAGGTGAATCTGTGTGACAAATCCAAGGACAGGATAAACAAACCTTGGCATTTGTTCTTTGGTGTGGCTCTGTGGTATTTATGGCGTGCTAGAAACCTGCGGATTTTTGAAGGTATAAATGAAACTGCCACCGTTTTATTCCATAAGGCGATTAGTTATGCTGATGTGATTGTGAATTCAATTAAACGGGAGAATTCCAGCCAGTACTTGAAGCGTAAGGTGATGATAGCTTGGGAAAGTCCTCCAACAAATTGGTGTAAGCTTAATACTGATGGTTCAGTAATTTGTGCCTCGTTAAAAGCAGCATGTGGTGGTGTGTTGAGAGATGATACTGGTCGCTTTATTAGGGGATTTTCTTGCAATCTTGGAGTAACGTCGTCTGTCAAAGCTGAACTTTGGGGTCTCCTTTGGGGTCTTAGAATGGCGAAGGAAGTTGGTATTCATAATCTCAAAGTTGAAATGGACTCTCGTATTGTTGTCTCCCTTGTTACAAAGGCCTGCCCTCTTTCTCATCACTGTGAGCCCCTTGTTAGGGAGATTCTTCATTTGCTTCAAAGTAATTGGTCTATCCATATTGGTCATATTTATCGTGAAGCTAACAGGTGTGCTGACGCAATGACCCATTTGGGTCATGGTGATAACTTTGGCTGTAACTTTTATAGTTCCCCTCCTCCTTCGGTAGCCTCTATTGTTAGTGAGGATGCTTATGGGATTTGTTTCCCTAGAATGATCTTATAATTTGTTTCTGTGTTTGGGCCTTGGCCCCGTTTCATATAAAAAAAAAAGTATATTCAAAGAAGGCAACCTCTTTAATGAGGCATGTGAGTTTTCTTTTGGGATGCTCCATTTCGCAATCTTTAAAAATATTAGCCATTGATTTTGGGCAAAATGGAATTAATGGCTGAGAAAGAGAGAGTGTCACTTGATGATCAGGTTTGGTTGTTCAAAGTCTTTTTGCACTATTGTCCTTCTACTGGGTGCCTTTAATAAATTAAATTATCCGTTAAATCCATTTAAGGGAATTTTTTTTAAAAATATTATTGAAGGCACTTTTTAAAAATTTACATTATCTTAACCATTTTTATTTATTTGTCCTATTTCAAATAAAATATAACATTTAAAAATTTAATCATTGCTTATATTTTCAATACATTAATTATGTTTTTTCCATTATACTTTTTCTCTATTTATAATCATTAATTTTTCTCCAATCAAGATCTATTAAATGAGAATAAATGACAAATAATATTAGTGAAGGCACTTTTTAAAAGTTAAAACTATACTCTCTCCAATTTTATATACTAGTAAAGTTGCCCGTGCGATGCACGGATCTCAAATTTCGCTACTCTTTGTGCTCGTCCAAGCATTAATTTTATTTACATGTGACTATTTTTTTAGAGTACAATAAATTTATCATTTTTTGGAATTATATTTTATATGGTATTTTTTTAATTATTACAATGAAAGAAAAATATTTATGATCAGACAAATTTATGTAATGAAATTGGAATATAATACTTGTAATTCACCCATGCGAGTGATGTTATTACAATCAAATTTACAAAGAAAAAAAAGTAAAGAAAAGAGAATCAAGATGATAGATCCTCAACTTGAACACATGCTGTCCTTATTACAAATAAAAACATGTAAAAAATGATTTACCACTTGAGTCATGGTTGTACAACACAAATATGATCGTAGCAGCAAATAAATTGCTGCCTCCAATTTTGAGTTGGTTGAATCCATCTTGATTGACTCAGTAGCAACAATTTGTTCCATTCTTATTTTGATAGACCACAAATCTAAAATTGCCTTCAAATTCTTTGAAGACATTATTATCTTGGTATTAATCCCTATTACGCAATGTCCGGTACCTTCATTGATAAACACTGCACCATTATATTGATTCTTTTTGATAGGACATAATACTTGATCAGCATGCTTATTTTATGAAAGTGATGGTCTGACGGATGACCTTGGAGTTGCTGAGACAACAAAGTTCACCCTTTATATCATCACTCCATGTGCCCAAGTGTGAGGCTTGATCTAAATTAAAATACATTTAATTTAAAATTACATTATCCTCAATTCACATACATCCAACACCCTTCACATTATCTCATCCTTCTCCTTCTTCTTTCTCTATCATACCTAATTTCTATATTCATTAGACTTCTTACTCTCTAACTTTACATACATGAAATTACAGAGATATCAGATGATCTAATACCCTACGAATCCTATGCCACTAATAAAAAATAGGACAATCCACTTTTCTCCCTTAACAATGTTTGGATTCACTCCGAGCAATCCTGCTTAGCTTCCATCTGGAGAAAGTAGAAACCCCTTGTTGGATGCAAATCATAATGCATTCCAGCTGCTTCAGAAACTCCTACTTCAATTGCTTATTTAATTTGCTTCATGTAATTTTTAAGTGACTGCTGCCATAATATTTACCTTGGTCAATTATGAAAACTGCACCAAATCCCCATCGCATATCTAAACCTTGGGCAACATCTACATTCATTTCCACATGTTTGCTTGGTCATGAGATATGGACTCTAAATAAAAGGATGCACTTTGGGCATAACTGCATAAGGACCAGCACATGATCCCTTTATAAAACATGTTATTCATGAGTTTATGGGGAAACCAAAAAATTTTGAAAACTGATCTAAAAAGTAATAATTTTCAGTCTCTTAACCTCAGCCAAGAATAACAAAATCCTTCTTTATATATTTAAACTGACACACTAAATCAAAAGAAGCTACACGCATTGCAGAAGCTAGCACAAAAGATGCTCAATATAAAGTAAAGTAAATTAGAAGAAAGCTAAGAAATCAGCGGTACCAATGGTAGGGAAGTTCCGAGAGAAATGCCCAAGTTACCTGGTTAATGAAGATGGAATGCCCTTGCGGTTGAATTGAGTTAATTGAGAAAATAATAAACAATTTGACTGTGAAGCTGAAATCAATGTAAGCAGAAAAAGAGGTGCAGACAGAGCAATGGATAAAACCAGCTGTGAAGCTTTAGCATCATGTTTGACAGACTTGTAGGTGGGTATAATGGTTTTGTTGGGTCTCCTAGTATTAATTAATGCATGCATGCATATATAATGGTTTTGTTGGGTATAATGGTTTTGGTGGGTATAATGCTTACTACCCCAGCAGCCTAGTGAATAAATTTGAGCTTGGTGTACTCTAGTATGCTTCTATAATAATCGTTAACGCCAAAACCGGAGATAAGAAATGTACTAATAAATGCAAATATCTTTTTAATTCATTCTTTATAAATTCAAAGAAAAATTCATCATTTTATCCTTTATGAAACAGATAAAAACTTCAATTTGGAAAAAGAAAATGCCTATAATCAATGACAAACTACTAAATCCATGTTGATACTGTAAGCTAACAAAATTTGTTATGCTGAATGATCGTAGTTTTGATTCATAATAAAATCAATTTCAAGGATACATTTGAATGGCACTAAAGAGACCCAATGTTGCCATGAGCTCAACTCTATCAGCATTTTTCACGAAAAACTCCTGCAATTGAAAAGAAATAATGATGACAAAAAAAATTACCCATAATGAAATACTATAATTCACTTCCAAGCATGGATGAGTCATGTGGAAGCATCTAAAGAATGAGGCTAAACTCTTAAGAGGCCAAGTTCAAGCTCAGTTGAAAAAAACTATTCTATACCAAAGCAAAGGCGCAATCGGTTTACCTCACTGAAAATACTTTGCATTTTTAGAAGAGTTTAATTTTGTATCACAAAATTGAGTCAAGTACTCTCAACAATTAAAAATTGTTGATGATTTTCTAATTTTGGATTTGAGAGACATGCAAACAGTAGTGGTCAACTCATAAGTATGGAGTAAAACCCGTTGCTTAAAGTAATGCAAGTTGCAATAGATTGAATGATGTTTTTGTTACCTTTGGTCATAGATTGAAGTATCCAAGGTTTCAAAATATCACAATCAATGAGTAACTCAAAATCATAAAGTTGCAACCACTAATTTCTGCAAATAAACATATGAATCAAGAACATATTGGAGCTAAAAAAAAGAAAAGAATTGGCACCTAAACAACAATATCAAAACCTTCTTGATTCTCTTCGAAACCTCCTATGCTTCTAGGCCACTTGTTTGCTCTTTTACTTTCCATAATCAATCAAAAATTTAAACTACAAAAAATAAATAACAACATACATATAATATAGCTATAATGTTTATGCAGGAAAGACCTATAGGTTTAGAATATAAAATGTGGGGAATGCCTTGAGTTTCAATTTTAGAATTCAGAGCCATGAACTGGTTTTAGTTGAGACAGAAAGATCTTATACCACTAAGATCACATTGGATTCTCTTGATGTGCACATTGGCCAGTCCTACTCGGTTCTAGCTACCTTATTATTACAAAATTAAGCTGATTATTACATTGTCTCAACTACTAAACTCACCATCACGAATGGTTCTAGCTCCCTTGCAGGTATAGGAGTGCTCCACTATTCCAATTCTAGTGCATAAGTAACAGGGCCTCTACCAAATGAACCTGACCCCTTTGACTGAGAATTTTCACTGAATCAAGCTAAATCAATTAGGTATATGAAAGTTTCCTTTTAACTTATCTTAGGGTATACATCTGATTGAAGAATTGTAATAGATATATAAAATCATTCTTGTCCAGCATGACTGAGAAAATACAGATATCACGAAATGAAAAATACCATCCAACAGTTTTGGGAAAACAATAACAACAATAATTCTAATGAAAATATAAAAATCCTGAGATTAAGCGAAATATACAAAATTACATATAAAAATAGAAAAAAAAAACAACCTGTTCAAACAATGTAAGCTATTTACATAAATTCTTCCAAACACCCTCTCAATCTAAGGAAATGTAACCAAGACAATGTAAACGTGGAAATACAAAAATGCAATATATTATTTATTACCTTTCAATTCTTTCCCTTTGCTTCAATGGAATCCTCCCATGGTCCTCTTTAGTAACTCTTATCAAGATCTCCTTTTTTCCACTCCTACATCAGTGATATAAATCAGACATGGTTAATAAGCCTTTATTCACTGCACTGGTATGGAACTCATACATAAAGAAAACAACAAATAAAAAAGCCCTAAATCAAAATGGAATAAGAATACCCTAAATTAGTGAAATGATGAATGCACCCAAAGTGTTGGTTATTAGTTGTTTTGAGGAGAAGGGGAACAAAAATATCTGCGATTGGAGATACGATGCCATGCATGCATTCTCTCCCTCGATCCGTCGCTCTTCTAGATCCAGTACTTGTGTTGATCGAGGAAAAGCAAAGACGATGAGAGAAAGAGAAACGGAAGGAAATGAGAAGAGACGAAGAGGAAGAGAGAAAGAAATGATGCCAGCGAGAGAAAAAAAATAAAAGAAGACGAAGAGACTATTCCTCCTTCTCATAGAAGCTTGGAGAAGAGAAATGTATCTAACAAAACGTGATAGACGGCTAAGATGTAAGATAAGAAGACACATCATTAAAGATGGATTTAGGAGGGAAAAATATAATTAGAGGGAAAATAGGTAGTGTTTTAGGAGGGAATCAAATTTGCCCTCAAACTACTCCTATTTTATATTATGTTGATAAGTACAACCTTTGTCTTTAGATAAAAGATCATTTTGACACTTTTATTTCGTTCTTACTTATAAAACCCTATACCCTATATAAAATATCATTTATTACACTCTTGAAATTATTTTCAAAAAGACAGATAAAAACAAAAAAAAATTCCTAAAAAAGACAAATAATAAAAATCAGAGATAGAACAAAGATAAATTTGAAAAATGCAAGGTATACAATTTAATAAATTTGAAATTAGTTTTATTTTATTTTATTTTATTTTATTTTTGTACAAAAGCACTATTAGGTCAAGACATTCACGTGGGGTCCAGTTCCTTTCTTCTCCTTCAAGTGCTTTTCCCCCATTTTTGTTTTTCATTTGCAGAGACGTACCATGTTTGGCCATGGAGGACAGTCGGACACCACAAATTACTGTTACTGTTAATCAAATTCAACACTACTACCAGCACTAATTCTTGAAACTAAGAGCCAAAAATGAAATGAACAAATAATTAAACAATTAAAACAGCAAAGGAAAGGAAAAAAAATTAAATTTTGTGACATCAGCACCCAAAACCACCACTGCACAAGGAAGGAAAAAAGAACAGAGATGTGTGTGAGTATATACAGTGAAGAACAAACTACCACCACGGCAGACACCATCGTTTTATGCTTTTGATGGCCGTCGCCGTCTTCAAAGACCCTTGTGCTGGGGAAGGATCCACACACTGCTCACAGCAGTTATAAGAAGACTTTTTTTTTAACCTTACCCTTTACACATTGGCCCCCACTTTATGAAACTAAGTCGGATAAACTTTTTGGCCCCACTCATTATTATCGATTTGCATAAGACGGAAGAATTATCGACTATTTAAAAGCGGAAATACTTCAGGCTATGAGGTTCGAAAAGAAAAGGTATGTAAGATAGAGAAGAGTTAATGATTTTATTTAGAAGAGGATTTTTTTGCAAATAGAAGAAATATAAGGTTAAAAAAATTAAATAATAAAATAAATAATTTACCTGTACTGTACATTCTCCCCATCACATTGAAAAACTTAAACTCCTTGTCATAGAATCACCCTTCATATAATGATATAATACATGGTTTATATAATCCCTGACCCTGACCATATTTATATTACAGTATATATAATATTGAATCAATAACATTTCTTTTTAGAAAATGCCACTCACTGTGTCACACTCACATCCTCCTTCGTCGTCCTTCCTATCTCTTCACTCGTTGAGAAAGAAGACAGAAGAATACATTAAAAAAGGAAGAGCTAGGGAGCTTTGGGACCTGCATATGAAATAAGTTAAAAAAGACCATCAAATTGGGTGGATGTCATAGAGTGTGTTTGTTTTGGTGTTGACAAAGTGCAAACACACATTTGTGCATAAGCTCCAAATTGTAGACCAGGGGAAACGTGATTTCTCACGGCATTTCAACGTCATTCCAAACACACTAATAGACTAATAAACTCGGAAACGGATTCTTTGTGATCACCGTTAGGTGATGACATAAAATTTTATCCATTGAATTATTTTTATATTTAAATTTTGAAGAAAAAAATTATACATAAAATTTTAATCATTAAATTTACGATTGCTCAAGTGATGGTATACATTGTGATAGAATCACCCTTGATGATTTCCTATTAGCCCTCACACTCCCTCGTGTTTTCGGACATCTATCAGAAAGGAATTGAGCAAAATAACTGCGGAGACGAGAAATGTATAAAAGAGTAATAATATTTTTATTTTTTTCTTACATTTTGTTTAGTCAAAATTTTGAACTATCAGTTACAGTAGTATTTTTGGATTACAAGTTGATTTTAAAGTTGCAAAGTTATTAATTTTTTGTAAATGAGTTCTAAGTTCTATTTTTTATGGTGCCAGTTTCAAAAAAGTGATAAATATATAAGCTTTATAAATCATTTAATTTTGAACCCATATAATGATACAAAATTTTGAATTTTGATTGATAATTGAATGAGATGTGAGAAAAGACATGTTATTGACAAGACAATACAAGATTTAAAAAAAACACTTAGTACTAACTTGAAATGCAAAGAGGGATGAAAGTAGTAGTTTTCATTCTTTCCAAGCTTATTTCCTTTTATATCTGTATTTTTATCGTCATATTATAGAACACATCTCATGCATTTTTTTTTACACTAGGAAAATTGTCCGTGTGATGCACGGGTCTTAAATTTTGTTATTCTTCTCTTTTTTTTCAAACATTAAACATTAATTTTATTTACATGTGATTGAATAAATTGAAATAATAAATTGAAAGGAAGACTTTCATGATCAACATACATATTATAAAAAAAGAAATATTGAGAAGAAATATTGTGTTAAAGATCAACACAATATTGAAAAGAAATATTATTATACACACACGTTTACAGTTATTTGGGCATTAAATGAATAATTTAAAGCAAGAAAGAGGATTCGTGTCAGCATCCAGAATTGGGTAAAAATGCCAACAACTTGCATGTTACAACTTACAACAACTTTTTTGAGGCAACTTGAAGCATTTTGATACCCAAAAAAAAATAATAATTGAAATCATCAAGGTAATATGTTTAATCAAAAATTTAAATGATAAATTGGAAGGAAGACTTTCATGATCAACATATTATAAAAAAAAATAAATATTGAGAAGAAATATTGTGTTAAAAATCAACGCAATATTGAAAAGAATTTAACTTACTTCTTCACGTTCTTTGATCTTCTTTTGTGCACCATCAAGTCTTAAGTCCCTGTATTAAGAAATGTTTGAGCAAAATTCAAACACTTAAAAATACCAAAAAAAAGATGAAAAAGCTTTCTAGCTACCTATTAAAAAAAATAATACTGACTGTTCATATGCTTAATGTTTATGACAAATAAGGAAATAAAATACACTTAATAAGGAAATAATTTTAGTTGAAATGAAGGCTTTCCACCAATTTAAAAAATAAAAAAAAAAAAAAAAATACTAACTGTTCATATGGTCAAACAATCAAGGTTTCCTTCTTTATAAGGTTTTTTTTTTTTTTTTTGCAAGTGGCATTTTGATACCAAAAATTTAAAAAAAAATTCATTGAAAGACGAAATGCCGGTAACAAATAAGCTTTAAATAGAAAACAAAATGACCAAACATTTATATATATATATATATATATATATATATATATATATATTGTAGAGTCCTAGAGGGGCAGGAAATGTACGATGGTGCACATAGTAGCTTTGATAAAATAAAAAATTTGCATAATAATCTGATGGACTACCTTGTAAGTTTGGTCACCAAAGAAGTGAATTTCATTGAAATCATCAAGGTAATATGTTTAAACAAAAATTTAAATGATAAATTGAAAGGAAGGCTTTCATGATCGACATATTATAAAATAAGAAATATTGAGAAGAAATATTGTGCTAAAGATCAACGCAATATTAAAAAGAATTTCACTTACTTCTTCACATTCTTTGATCTTCTTTTGTGCACCGTCAAGTCTCAAGTCTCTGTGTTAAGAAATGTTTGAGCAAAATTCAAACACTTAAAAATACCAAAAAAAAAATGGAAAAAAATACTAATTGAAAGGAAGGCTTTCTACCAATTATAAAAAAAAAACTACTAACTGTTCATATGCTTAATGTAACCTTGTCACTTTTCAAGCTTTCCATGACTATCAATTGTAAGCGGTCAGAATAGCATTTGTTGCATCGGACATTGAAAGGAAATAATGAAAAATACTAACTGTTTCAATTGTAAACAGTCATAAAATGAAAGGAAAATGAAAAGATTAAAAATATATGGACGGATGTGATTTACTTGCAATGGATGGCTAGGATTAGAATTGAATTTAGGAGAGATATGAACGGATGTGATTTATTTGCAATGGATGGCTAGGATTAGAAACAAATTTGGAGGGAAAAACTGTCATGGAGGGAAAGTAAAAAATACCCCTCAACTTCACCTGTTTTAATATATGTTGATTACCAAAAAATCTCATGCATTTTTTTTAAACATTTTTCTAATATGATATGTTGTGAAGTGAAAAGATGAATTAAATAGAAAATTAAGAAAAGATTAAAGGTCAAGTAAAATAGTACTAATAGAATAGGTATTGCTTATTGTTTATTATTATTCGTATTGGAAAGCTTTCCAATAGATATTGCTTATTATTCATATACTCAAACAGATTTCTGTTTATTCAATAATATTCATAAATTTTATGGAGTATAAATGTTATTTAATATTATAATTATCATGTTTTTATTATTGATTGAAGAAAAATCAATTAGATGAATCGATAATCCCGAAAAGTGAGATAAAATTTAAAATTTTGTTAATATCAAAACTACAAATGATATAATACTTCAATATTAAATAGGAATAAAGCTGACAGCCCAGTTGGTGGCTGCAGGGACACTTAGGATTTCCCCCTCCCCCAGGTCATGGGTTCTAGTCCCAGACCTAAAAAAAATAAAAGTAGGATTAAAGCTGACATGCTATACTTCTTCTATTTTATATGTATGGTTGATCAATCTTGAAGCACACATATTAAATGAAGAAAAATTTTATTGTATTTTAATTAAATTAAAGCACTTTTATTTATAATAAGGTGGTTAAGAGAGAAAGAAAAATTAAATTAATAAAATAATTAATGAACAAGGATATAATTGGAAAAAATATGACTAAACTTTGAAATCCTAAAATAACAATACTTTAAAAAAATTAAAAAAACAATACATTTAAAATGGAGAGAGATATTTTTTTTAAAAAAAATAAACTAGGAAAATAAACTAAATTTTTTACAATTTAGTTGAGGAAATAGTTAACTACTTTAAAGGCATTATTAGCTTGATTCCGAAGGTAGATCATCCTGAACTCCTATCTCATTTCAGACTCATTTCTTTATGTAATGTTATTTATAAAACTAATACTAAAGTTGTGCCCAATAAAATCAAGCATATTCTTCCGTTTATTGTTGCTCCCAATCAAAGCAGTTTTGTTCCAGGACGTCAAAGCACAGATAATGTGGTTATTTTACTTGAAGTTGTTCACAGTATGAGATCCATGACAAAGAAGAAGAAATGCATGGCTATCAAGATTGATTTAGCTAGAGCTTATGACCGTATGCGCTGGGATTTTGTAAAAGAGACTCTAGAGCTAGCTGGTTTCCAAAACAGCTTGGTCACTCTTATCCATCACTGCATCTCTTCTTGCTCGATGAGCCTTAAAATTAATGGAGAAGTTTATGAGCTGTTTTATCCGTCTCGAGGTCTCAGACAAGGTGATCCGCTTTTGCCCTACTAATTTGTTCTTTGTATGGAAAGGTTAAGTCATTGTATTATGGATGTTGTTGCAAATGGATCTTGGAAACTCATCACGGTTGGTAGAGGTGGTCCTCGGTTATCTCATCTCTTCTTTGCAGATGATCTTATTCTCTTTGGTGAAGCTTCTGTGGATCATGCGGTAGTTATTAGAGAGGTCCTGCAGCAATTTTGTTGTGTCTCTGGTCAGCATGTTAGCCTTCCTAAATCTAGAGTCCTTTTTTCTAAGAATGTCGTTGCTAATCGTGCTGCTGATATATCCTTGGCTCTTGAGATTCCTATCACTGAGAATTTTGACAAGTATTTGGGTGTGCCAATTTTTCATGGTAGAATGAAGAAGGATGATTTTGATGGGTTGCTGGAAAGGGTGAAAAATAAATTAGCAAGCTGGAAGGCTAATTCTTTATCATTGGCGGGTAGGGTGACTTTAGTTAGATCTTGCGTTATGAGTATTCCGGGATATGTAATGCAGTCCACTAATATCCCTGTGGATGTGTGTGAGGAGGTTGAGAAGCATTGTCGTGATTTTATTTGGGGGAGTACAACTAACAGCCGTAAATGTCATCTTGTTTCTTGAGAGAAAGTGTGTACTTCTAAGGATAAAGGTGGTTTAGTTTTTCGCAACATCAAGAAAATGAATGATGCCTTTATGATGAAACTTTGGTGGAAGCTTCTCATCCAACCTGATAATCTTTGTGTGAGAGTGCTGAAAGCGAAGTATAAAATGGGAGGGGATCTCATTCCTCGTGTTTCTATTTCTCCCACGGTTTCCCCCCTTTGGAAAGGAATTGCTCAATCATGGGGGAGGGTCACTGAAGGTGTTGGTTGGCAATTGGGAAATGGTCAATATGCTAAGTTTTGGAAGGATTCTTTGGTTCCGCACCTTGGTCCTTTGGAACATTATGCTATGATTCCTATTCCCATGGACGCTATGTTTCATTCTGTTTCTTTTTATGTGAGAAATAGAAACTGAGATTGGAATATTATTAAATCTTATTTGGATGATTCGGTTTGTGATGTCTTAGCAGGTGTTCCACCCCCCAGTGCTGATGATGTGGATAGAATTATTTGGCAGTTTGCTGTGGATGATGAGTTTACCATTGGCTATGTGTATTCTCTTCTTGCTGCTCCTTCTTGTAGTTGTTCTTTTGACCCTTCTTTAACTTCTGCTTTGTGGAAGTGGAATGGCCCATAAAACTGAAATTATTTATCTGGAAATTTATGCATGGTCGTTTGCTTACTAATGAGGAACGTTATAGAAGGTAGATGGGGAATGATACTATTTGTCCTCGTTGCAAGAATGCACTGGAGAGCTTGATGCATATGATCCGTGACTATGACATAGTTATGGATTTTTGGGCTACTCTTCTTATTCATGAGAATAATTGGGTGTCGTTTTTTTGGTCTTGGAGGCAATGGGTGCGTGGCTGAATTATAACCTCTCTTTACAGCGTATGGAGAATGTTAGAGAGGATTGGCGTATCCTCTTTGTGGTAGCTATCTGGTTTATTTGTAAAGATCGTAATTCTTTTGTATTTGAAAGCAAATCTGACAATCCGTATAAATTTAAAAACAGTGTCATGAATTATACTCATGTTTTGATGACAGATATGTGTTCTAATCCGCACATCCCTCATGATTCTACAAAAGTGGAGAAGTTTATTCGCTGGAAATTTCCTCCCTCTGGTTATTGGAAACTTAATGTTGATGGATCTTTCAGGAAAGGTACTAACTGTTCAGCATGTGGTGGCATTCTGAGACAGGATGATGATAATATGGTTCGTGCTTTCCAATGCAATATGGGAGTCTCTAGTAGTGTGCAAGATGAACTTTGGGGCCCTTTTCATGGTTTGTCGATGGCTGCGGATTGTAACGTGTGCAAAATTCTGGTTGAGATGGACAACAAAGTTGCAATGTCACTGGTTCAAGGTCATTGTCCTTCTTCCCATCATTGTTTCCCTCTTGTTAGGCAGATACGCTCGCTAATCTGCAGAGATTGGACGATAGTGCTCCAGCATGTGTTCCGTGATGCTAACCGTTTAATTAATGCCGCCCATGAGGGCTCGTATCATTGTATTTATTTTGATGTTCCTCCCCCTTATTTAGCCCCCATTCTTTTTGAGGACTGTGCTGGTCTAGCTTTTCCTAGACTAGTCCCTGATTGGTAATTTGGGCTTTTTGCCTCGTTGATAATAATAAAAAAAACGAACAGTAATGTTTTAAAAAATGATGCATTTAACTTTAAAAAAAATGTTCTTTTTTAATCGGTATCATTAAAATGTTTATTAAGAATATTATTAATTAGATTAAAAATGATTTATAATACAAAATGAAAGTAGTAGTAATACTTTAATTTTAAAAATTAATGAAGGGAAGTTTCTCTCTTTCTTGAACCGCAGTCTCCATCTTCATTCACTAACATGATCATACTCAACAAGATTATTACCATGAGCGTAGATCTTGGTTGTAATTTTTTTTTTTTTTTTGGCTTTAATCAGGGTATTTTTTATTTATTGGATGGTGAACTGAATCTTTTGGTTGAGATGTTTATAAAACTTTTTTACTATTTGAATATGCCTTTCTGAGAATTGAGTTTGAAATTTTTAATTTGACATCTTAAAATTTTAAGGGTTTAAAAAGCGATCATCAACATATACCAGTATACCACGGATTAGTGGTTGTGAATTTGGATTCCTTCTATGTAGGTTCTACGGTATCTTGGGGGGCCGGGAGTAGGGACGTAGCAGGCAAACACCAGTACACCACAACTGTCTGTTTCCTAGACTTAGCTTGCATGCCAATGATTATGTTATTTCAATTCTCGTTGTCCTAGCTACCTAGGCCTACAATAATATAGCCTGTGTTTTAATATAAAAATTGGAACATATATATTTTTTTGTCCTTGTTATAAACATTTTGATTAATTTTCGTATTATTAATAGTATTTTATTAATAGTATTTGAAATGTAAACATTTGATATGCATGTATTTTTACAATAACCCACCACCAAAAATGGTCCACATTTTCACGACCTTCAAAAGCAATGTCTTCATCACACCTTTCCTATGCCACCTTCGTTCTCCACCGGAATTCGTAGACGACATTCTCGAAAGGTTTAATTATGTCACAAATCTCTGAAGTTTAGGGTATTTTTTGTCAGATATCCTTATACTTTTTTTTTCAATGTCTAACTCCTCGAAGTTACTTCTGCATTTGTCATATACCCTTACTACTTATTCTGGCCAATTTTGATGACATGTAACATTAGAATCCTAATCAGACCCAGGAGGTTGGTCATGTAGTGCAACGTGATGTCACACGGGCGAAGACGACCTCTCTCTTCAATTCTTTTTTTTTATTTAACTAAAAATATAAAAATATTAAGTTTTTTAGTTTTTTAAAAAAAGATTTTCGTCCACGGGGCACCAGGTACTTAACCTCCTGCGTCTGATCATGGATTCCGATATTACATGTCAACAAAATTGGCCAAAATTGGTAGAAAGGGTATATGACAAACCCAGAAGTAATTTCGGGAAGTCAGACATTGAAAAAAAAAAGAGTATTTGGCAAAAATACCCCAAACTTCAGGAACCTGTAACATAATTAAGCCTCCTTGAATTCACTAAATTCATTTTCCTAATTATTAAAAAAAAATATGACACATGTTAGAAAATTAGTGAGTTGAGAAAATAACTTTATCTCCTTACACCAGTAGAAGTTTTATTCTAAAATATATAATATCAATTATCAATTATTTATGTTCGTTTTTTTTACACTCTTTAATTTTGCTAGTATCATAGATATATTCAAGAGCACGAGGTCGCGTTCATGTGCCTCTCCCAGCGGGGTATGCGCACTACTTGAGTCAACTCCCGTTGGTTATTTATATTTGTTTTATACTATCATTATTTGCTTGAAATGTTATTCTCAAATACAAATTTAAATTGTATTCCAATATGATCAATTTTTTCTCCAATTTCACAAGTTCTTTTATTATTTTCTTTTTTGTCTTGTTAGTGTAAAGGTATCAAGTTTAGATATTAGTTTGCTCTTTTTACTACTCACAAAACTTTCTTTTACATATTTCATTGTTAATTATAGCTATTTTGCATTATTATGTTATTCTCAAATTTAGATACAATTCTTTATTTATTTTTTTAATATTATGGTTACTCATTATTTTGATAATAAAATTTAGCTACACAGCCAAGACTTTTATCAAGATTTGTCAAAGGTTCCTCACGCTTTAAAATATTAAAATATTAGTAGTATAACAAGTGATTCGAGTCGAATTCGGATGTAACTAAATAATATCTTGAGCCGAGTGGGAAAAAAAATACTAATAGTAAATAAAAGATACGGTAGCTAGTTACGCTGCTGCATTATCTTTTGGCCAGGCTTCTATGTATTTCAGATTTGTACATAACAGGTATGTAATTTCTTATTTAATTTGTCGTTGCCATGGTGGATTTGGCAAGGCTAACAAGGCTAGCTGGTGGTGGTGTTGCCGTCAATATTGAGGAAATTGATACAAGGCAACTTCTGGTGTGCTCAAACAACAAATGAAATGATCATAAACATTAGTTCAAAAAGTTTGTGTGTTAGGTTGATTTTAAAAGGTGAAGACAAATGAGACATATTCATCTTCAAGCACCTTGAACTTACTATTTAAATTTTAAAGTTGAAATGATTAAAATATTTATATTATTAGTTGTCTTAAAGTCAAGTTTTTTTTTCTTTCTCATTTCGAAGAACTTTTTGATTTTTTTTTTAGATTTTAAAAAATGTAGAAAAAAATATTGAAGTGACATCTCAACATTTCATTTATTGCAAAAATTATTTTTTATATTATATAATTTATTTTCATAATTAACCCTTAAAATTAAAAATGAGTAATATGTCAGATTAGTCGTTGACTTTGTAGGTATTGATCAATTTTGTCTCTGAAATTATTGAAATTACAAATTAGTTTTTGAAATAGCAATATGTGAGTCAAGTTAGTCCATATTGTTAATGGTTCTTAATAGTCAACCCATGTTGACTAACGAGTGGCCAAAATAATGTCATAGTGGCCAAAATAATGTCAGCCTTGTGAAAAAAATCTTTATCTCATAGACCAATTTGAATCATCTCATCCAACGACTATAATCTCATTTCCCTTTGTTCAATAATAAAAACTTCGTTTTCAACCTCTAATATGACTTTTTTTTTTTTCCATCATAATGCAATAGGCATTGGATTTTTGCATTTCAGGGAACACATGCTTCTGCTGTAAATATAGCTCTTCCGACTCTTTTCTCTCCTATTTTCATACTACAAGGTGCTAGTGTACTTTTATCTGCGTCCAAGTTGACGGAGAAACTTGTACTTTTACTACGTAGTGGAGCTGGTGGAGTAATGTATTTTAGATTGTCTCCAAGAGTTCATGATTGCTTGGGGTTCTTGCACCATGGTTCTAGGTATTGAACATTCTTTGTTATTATTATGGGGACGTTTTTCATTAAAACTCAGTTGCCATTCTCTTCCCCTGACCTTTATTTTGTAATCACTTAATTTTGAGGTCGTCCAATTTATAACTAAATTTAACGCTAGTTGCACAAGTTGATATGTAAAACTCCTTTAATTTCCCTCAAATATTTCTCATATCATATAAATCACCGGTTACCACATTCCATTCAAGGTCTGTTTATCATTAAATTTGGATGAAAATAGTTCAGTTGCTTCAAGAGTGACCGAAGAGATGGAATTACAATTTTAAATACACAAAGGTTGCGTAGTAATATCACACCAAACAATTATTGGGTAGAAAAAAGTATATTGTATGTGACAGTTCATTTTTTTAAATAATGTCCTTTCATGTGGAATTTGTCAAACCAACTCGTTTCATATTGGTTCAAATTCATAATCTGAACATACACCATTGATGTTTACCCAAAATGCATGCCTTTCAACCTCAGGAACAGAGATTGATTTGATTTTTACCTTCTTCCAAATGGAATAATTTTCTTCTTCTTCCCAATGTAATAATTTTCTTATTGATTCAGTGCACAAGCATAATGTCTCCAAACCTCAAAGGAATAGTATGAATTTTTTTTCCTTAATTCTTTTAATTTGCCTATGTATTATGATTTGGAGAGGAAAAATTCAATGCCTACATACTACATTATGCCGGTGAAATAATAAAGAGGTTAGATTATTGGTATATGAGAATAGAGGTTGAAAATGAAATTTTTACTGTTGGATGAAGGGAGGTGAGATTATAGCCGTTAAATGAGATAATTCAAATTAATTCCTGAGATTAAGATTTTTTTTTTAAAAAAAGGTCAAAACGATGTCATTTTGGTCACTTGTTAATCAATGTGGTTGAGGACCATCAATTAACGGCAGTAACTAATTTGACTTATGTCTTTCTATCTCATAGACTAATTTGTAATTTCAATAATTTTAAGGACGAAATTGATCGATATCTATAAAGTCAAGAACCAATCTAACAAATTACAGTGCTTCTTAAAAAAATTCGCAGTGCCAGCTCAACATTTCATTTATTGCATATTATCTTTTTATATCATATTATTGATTACTGACTAAATGCAACTATAATTCAAGAAATATCGGGGAATATGTTAAAATATTAAGTTTTATTTAATATAGTCATATCTGTAAACCGGAACACATACATAATCCTTAATTATTAATCTTTTTATTATACTAACATGCATTTTTTATTGTATCACACGGTGCTGGAGTTCAATCTTGAGATGCTTGGTTGAGGGTTTTGTCAAACGGTTGTGGTGGAAAACAACCACAGATCTTGATTTTATAATCAGTAATACATCTGCAACGTGGACCATCAACTTTACAGTCTGCGTCTGTCTTACAATAACGGAAGAAATTCACAGCATTTGTTCCTTTGCACGTATCTTCTGTATGCACAAAAAATAATACATGTGCATGAAAACAATATCATATATAGAATGCATGTAAAATTAAATTGAATGAATTGAAGTAAAAAATCACCAAGGTAGTGCAAAGAAACATGATTCAATCATGGGATACGAATATATAAGATATACAGTGGAGGTTTGAAGTAAAGCAAGATTTCTAACCTGATGCCATGATGAAAACTAATAAAAAAGCCAACTTAACAATAGTCTCCATGATGATATATTGATTGTAGAATATTATGTTCAAACAAGGATTTTTAAAAGCAATTTCCGGATCGGATGGATACCTCAATTGTACACGGGTGGTCTAGGAGGTCTATCTTTATATATTGGTAGGGTGAGGGTAGTTTCATGTCATTCAGTATGAATCATTGCTCACTCTCCAAAAAAAAAAAAGAATTATTGCGTCTACCAAAAAAAAAAAAGAATTATTGCTAATTAGTATTCCCTTCATTTCATTTTTGACATTTTAGAAAGGGTTATTTAAGAATTTGGTTTATGAATTTAGGTGTTCTTTTAGAATTGATTTTTGAATTTTTTTTCGATATTTTGGGTTTTTGAACTTTACTCAAATTTTTTGAAATAGTTCTTTCGTCATTTAAGTGATGAAATGGCCAACAACAACATGTCACGCCACTTTCGCAACACGACAAGTGACATGACATGTTATGTGGCGTCACGTGACACCACATGATTTTTTATTATTCTTTTAAAAATTATTAAAAGGTTCGATTTTTTTTAAATAATACGATTTTTAATTATTTTATTAAATTTATATATTTTTAATTTAAAAATCCACATAGCATCACGTGACATATTATCCTATCAATGTGGTGAAGGTGATGTGATATATCGTTGGTCATGTCATCACTTAAGTGACGAAAGAATCATTTTAAAAAATATTAACAAAGTTCATGGATCCAAATTATCGAAAAAAAATTCAAGGACCAATTTTAAAAAAACACCCCATTTAAGTTCAGATAGTAAAAACTTAAATAAGCCTTTTATAAATTTTATATAAATTATTAAGACAATGATCAAAAGTATTGGTACCAAGAATAAGAATAAAATGAAAAATAACCCATTCATCTCATCGATCTCTATTGTTATCTCATTCAATTTAATTTGCATAATGCTGATAAATGCATATCAACGTGTTATCATTGCACAATTACAAATCTTCTTACAAAAAAAAAAAAACCAAAGCAACATTGAAAAAAAGGAATTGCAAAGCACAAGTTCAGCATTTTTTAAAGTCATCAATTTTGAGCACGAGATTACTTATTTTAATTATTTAACAAATTCCTTGAAGCATTAGTTAATATTTTTCATATATTGATAATACATGAATTTATTTTTTTGTTTGCATCCTGGTATCCGGTCTACTGGGCAGACTAATCCAGTTCGAGGGGGGTCCCAGGGTTAAGGTTTTATTTCTCTCCCAACGTTATTGCGGGGATCGAACCGTGGTTCACCTTACCAAGTACAACCATTGGCACCACTGCACTAACAGCTCGTTGGTAATAATACCTGAACTTATAGAGAGGTCAATTAGATAAAAATATGTTGGGTCTTTTGAGTTACCGACCTAAATATGAGTTATTTGGCATGCTTCTTTCTTATTGTGTTTATCCAAAAATTACGTTATCCATACCCAAAAATTTGTCACATTTTTTGCAGTCAATAATGGAGTAATAGTGAGACTATAAAGAAGATAAACATGAAAAAAAAAGAGTTTAATATTTGTACATTGATAATGTAAAATTTTTTACACTGTCAATGCATTATCCGCTATCAATATGCATTATTTTTACTTATAAGTCAATTATAGCTAACCAATCAATGGTGGATAATATGTTGACAATGTAAAAAATCTTTACACTGTGCATACATTATTTTCTTAAAAAAAAAAAGTGAAAGATAACATGGAATATGCGAAAATTGCTAAAATTATAAATGGACTGAAATGGAGGGAGTGTTATTGGGTCCAAAATCATTTTTTAAATCGAAAACCAAGAATTCTGCATAAATGTTAAATGTAGATTGCAAAAGTCATATTAAGTGCAATATTATTTATTTTTTTTGAATGATATTAAGTGCAATATTGAAAGAATAAGAATAAAAATATAGTATTATATTATATGTACAATAAAAAAAAATCATGCTTCAATCTATTTAACAAAAGAAAAAATATACTTATATATATAAATTAATTTTAAAAAAAAACTACACCGATAGCATTAAATGATTAATCTATTAAATATAATTTAAATGTTTATTATTTATTTATAAAAATATGAAATTTTAAAATTTTATTTTTTTAAGTTGTTTTCTAATGTTGAAGAGTCCAACATCTATATACAAAAGTAGACTGCACCGATAGAATTAAATGTTTAATCTATTAAAATAATTTAAATATTTATTATTTATAAAAAAAATGAAAATTTTACGATTTTAATATTTAATTTGTTTTCTTAGTGTTGAAGAGATCATGAAATTGTTAAAATTGACTGCACTATTCCTATTTAAGAATATTTTTTGTTAAGTTGATACAGACATCATACTCTCTATGACTCTATCTCTTTTTATGACCAAGAACAAGGGATAATTATTTTGCTACCCCAAGGTCTATTATTGTCACCCCAATTATTTAAATTATACCTATTATGCTCTTTAAAAAAAATAGGATTTTACACGGGTCGTAAGAGGGGCTTACGACCTTAAAAAAAGAGTTTTGAACGGGTCGTAAGAGGGTGTCACGACCCGGGTAAAAAAAATTTATGTTGGGAGTCGTAATACTTGGTTACGACTTTTGTTCTACTACAGTGCAATTTCTTATACATGCATGTATGGCTATGGGAGAATGGGTAGCAAACCCACACACAGAATCCGCTCTTAGTGATATCATATCCTTCCCTGTGTTGATCAAAGAACCACGAATAAAACACTTTTCCAAAGTAAACAAGTTTTAATCAATATTGCTAATAATGTTGTCAATCGTTTCATCTATGAAGCTCCAAACAAAAATACAACACAAGGTAGTCTCGGTTACTACAATCAGTCTGGACCTCCAATGCCTCCTTTATGCTATCCCTTTGACTCTCAGCTTCAAGAAATCCAATGTTTGTCTCAAGCAGTTACTTTTGCCAATGCTTCAATGATAATTTTTTCATCACTTGACTTTATTATTGAGTCGTAACCCAGTGTTACGACTCCAACATAAATTTTTTTTATTGGTCGTAAGGGGATGTCACGACCCGGGTCGTGACATCCCTTTACGATCCGTTTAAAAACATTTTTTTTAAGGTCGTAAGCCCCCCTTACGACCCCGTGTAAAATCCTATTTTTTAAAAGGCATAATAGGTATAATTTAAATAATTGGGGTGACAATAATAGACCTTGGGGTGGCAAAATAATTACCCAGAACAAGAATGAAAGCCCAATTCTCGTCAAATGACTTCCCAATCCAATAAATACAATATCAGCCCACAAAACTTCCCCCTCCTTCACATTCCACGGAGATTTCAAAGAAAGTGCAAATGTGTTCAATGCATTTATTGATTTTTTTTTCTCCCATGTATTTACTAATATGAGTACGGTGACTAGTTTTTCAGATATGATTAGATGTTTACAAGAGCGACCCCCCAAATTGAAATTTTCTACATTTGCAAGAGCTGAGATTGAACCCTAACCACTTGCTTAAATAACCTAATCTCAAATCAACTATGCCAATTTCTTCAATTGATGCATTTATTGGTATTGTTAGTGCAACTTCTTTTATTCATTTTTTAAAAAAGAAAAGAAAAGAAAAGAAAGAGAGATTACAAAGAAAGTTGTGTTTCTCTAATTTATTTTTTTTTAAAAAAGGAAAATGCAGGAAAAAGTTGTATAATCGAGTTGCATGCTTAATACTATCATTGTACATCTAAATTCATTACTCCATTTTTTATTCCTTTAAACAATGTCTTAAAAACATTTTTTTTTAATCATTTCCCTTTAATTAATGCAAGAAAGCCAAACATCAAAGAATTTTTGTTACGCAACCTTGGATAGAATTGGAGTGGACTTGAGCACAAAATTATAAGAGGCAAAGATATTCACGACACTATCATTTACTAATAATGAGTAGTAGGGGCTACAAGCCTACCTGTACCCTGGGATTATGTTAGCAAAATTTAACCTCGCCTATTTGTCCTTTTGATTTTCTTTTACTGTAATTTTTTAAGGTAAATATTACTAACAAATAATGTCTTTGATGCATTTGTTAAAAATTAAAGAAAATGTTATTAAAACCTAATACTTAATCAATTTTACTACTCACACCCAGGCTCGGTCCTAACTTAATTTGGGCCCTAAGGCGAAAAAAAAATTGGGGCCCCTAATTCAAAAAATAAAAATTATTATAAGTAAATCAATTAAAAATTTAGTATATATACGAATAATCAATTAAAACAATGACAACAATCAATAATAGAATTAATTATTAAAAAATAATATTTGAAATAATATAAAAAGTTATTTAGTAAAGAGGTAATAAAATACATTTTTTATGTTGGATTACAAAAGTAAAGTTCATTACTTCATATATTTTTAAATTAAGTGAGCAAATGAAAAAACAAATTAAAATATTATGCTAAAAATCATTGATAGTTAAAAGATAAAAAGAACTTGCAATTATTAATTTTTTTAAAAAAATAAATGTACCATTAAAAAAATTATGGACTCCTAAATTTTTTGGGCCCAGGACGGCCGCCCTTGCCGCCCTCCCTCAGGGGCCGGCCCTGGCTAGTCACACCCACAATTAGAGCATATCTATGCCAACAATCACAACATCAAAAACTAACATCAAAAGTCAAGGAATCCAGTAAAGCGTTAAAGACATCCAATAAGATCAGTTCACAGCTAGAGATAGGTATCAACTTCCTCTTGGAAAAATTAAATGTCTAACCCTACAAAGCAATGTTACAAATTACATACCTTATATTTTCTTGTATTTAGTAACCACGATACCAAGTACAAAAAAATGTCAGTGACAAAAATTAAGGGAAAGAGAAGACAGTGCCATAAAACGTACGAGGATAGGCCATAAAACGTACTCCCTCCGTCCCATGTTAAAGTAAAAAAATAAATGAAAAATCTTAAAAATGGTATATTGTATCGATGATTGATGAGTAAGTAAGGAAAACATATTTTAAAGATTTTTTCAGTGGCAATATTGCAAGATGTATTAATTGTAATGATATGAAAATTTGTTTAATATCAATTTGTAATTAATGAATGAATTATGTATTATATTAAACAGATACTCTCTTATTTTCATTAACATATTTGATTTTTATCAAGATAATGTGACTGAGGGGCGGAGAGAGTAGGATGATAAGAATTAACAACAATTATCAACGTCACGAATAAAGAAATGCCATAAAACGTATGGCTGTAGGCTTGAGTTTCTAAAAATATGTATGGCGATCAGTTTTAACAGTATTTGTTTTAGATCTAATAATTTTTATATTATTGAATAAGAAGGATGAGAGGTTGAAGATGATTATGTGGGTTAATGATGAGAGGTTGAAGACAGTGGATGTGAGTAATAAAATCGACTAAGTATTAGGCTTTTTGGATTATGGGTGTAAATAATAGATTAGGGGTGTGAGTATTAAACATATGAAGGTAAGTATTAATATAAGAATAATATTGATAAGTAAGTGCTAAAATTTATAAAAATCGGGTGCGAATAGTAATGAAGATGATATTAATAACATCTCCCAAAAACTAAATGCAGTAGGAGATAATTATTGAAAAAAAAAATTTTTAGATTCTCAAAACACAAATTAAAGTAATACACATTCATAATTATTTTTTATAAATATAGAAATCTTAACTAGTGCCATTATATTTTCTTTTTAATAATTTTCAAATGGAGGGGGTAAAAATGAAGTCGTCCAGATTTGTCCTTTCCCAAATTTGGATTTTCCGGTTTTTTTTAAGCTTTGACAGAGTGATAACAAGTGTTTTGGAATAACGAACATGGTTGTCATTTTATGTATGCTAGAGATTTTTGGGGATTACTATGCATAATTGTGGTTATCAGTTTTTCAAAATGAAAAGTAAAATTTTTTTAAATAAAAATAAGTCCTTTTTGAAAAAAAAAAAAAACTCAAATATGGTGAAATTTAGGTTAGATGATGTATCCTTCTGAATACATGGTTTGGCATGATAACGCTTTATTTTCCCCTTTCATGTATCGAAATTTTCTTGTTATTTTTCCCTTAAAAAAATATGGTAAAATCAGTTTTAGAACATATTAGTTGGATCCAGGATTGGCATTATTGGTAAAATCATCCTTCTTTTTTTTTGAAAGGGTAAAATCATCCTTAAACAATGCTTTTATGTTTAAAATATGGTTAACATGATTGCATTATCCAGATCAAGAATTACCGTATATATATTTAAAAATATTGTTTAAAAACAAGTATTGTTAATCGGTGTTTTAAAAGTATTGATTAAAAAATACATTAAAAAAATTTTGTATCGAAAATCTAAATTAATTAGTTTTTTATATTTTAAATTCAACTTTTTCAAAAAAAAAAAACTAATAAATCTTTTGCATCCTTACCTTAATTGAACATATTACTAGCTCAGTTTCTATTGATTGATTGTTTTGGAGTCAACAAATTTGTTTTTATTTAGTTATTTTTTTACAAGTTCAATGAATATTAATAGTTGTTTTTACATTTATCTTCTTGTATAAGAAATTGAAATATAATCATTGGAGTAATATTAATGATTGGAAAAATAGTTAATGAAATAGTATCAATAATAATTGATGGAGATATAAATGTTAAATATAATAAACAAAAAATAAATACTACTAGTTTACGACAGCTAAATGTATTAATCAATTTTATTCCATCCAATCTCATTTATAAAAAAAAAAAACTCCACTAATATAAGCAAAAATTTAGTAACTTTCTAAAAGTTTATGTTCCAAAAGATAGATGTGTAGAAAGAAATGGTTTGACATTTTTATTTGGGCATTGTTAACTGATGCGTCTTAACAAGTTTGTTGCATTTGTTAAGATTATCAATAAGGGAAAACTAATTGTTGAGGATCAGTTTATTGGGCCAAAATAACAGACCGAGAAATGAGTTGCCAAATAGAAGTAAAGAGCCCAACATGAGAAAATCAAATAGAAAAGAGGGAACGGCCCAGTACGTGGGCAGAAAGTAAAGGATCTTTGGGGATCGCCCCTCATAGCTGTACACAAAGGGCAAAGTGGCCAGCTGGGCGGACAACCCCTGGGAGCTTCTGAGGGCTGTGGTTGGAAGGCTCTGAGCGAGCTTTGCCCAAAGAGTGATAAATGACTCATGTGGACCTGCACAATGATCGGAGAACTAAACTCTATGCAACAATAAGGAAATGGGGGGGGGGGGAGCTAGGAGAAATAGGGTCTCAGGAGATTAGTCACTAAAAAGGACCTTTTGTCCTGCCTTAGAAAGATAATCTTATTTTGACTAACCAAAATAGTGCAAGGTACAAGAGGAAGCAGAGAGAAGGGGATGGTGCTTAACGGCTAAGTAAGGGTGATTTACGAGGATGATGGTGACTAGTGAGGGAGCTAGAAAGCTTAAGAGGAGGAAGAAAGGAGGGGTGAGGATCATCGAAAAACACAGAGAGAATAGAGGAGAGAGATCACGGAGAAAAAAAAGAACTAAGACATTAGAACAAAGAGGGTGAGGGCGGAAGTAGTGTGTTGCTAGAGGGACGTTCACTGCCCTTCCCACGAGGATCATTGTGCAGGACTCGCTCACTCTCCTCCACCACAGGATCTCAGAGGCCTCAAGAATCTCATCATTGCTCAATCTCTCAAGTTTACAAACCCAAAATCTCATTATCATATTTCCTCATTTTTTGACCCTCAACAATTGGCGACTCCGCTGGGGAGATTGAGCAATGACGAACAACGACCATGAACCTGTGACGCCAAGAAGGTTGTCCTTCAACTTGGAGTTCCCAGAAGAAGAAACACCTATGGAGCAGCCCCAAGGTTCAAGGGGAGACCCAGTTTCCTCCTCCAGGTGAGAGACGGAGCCGCTGTTGAATCTGTTGAAAGAAATGGAAACTCCTTCTCTGGAACAAGGGGCGGGACCATCACAAGTAACAATCCCAGCAGCCTTGTTGTCTTCTTTGTTGGCCAACCAAGACAACTTGGCAAAGATGATGACAGAGATGAAAACGCAACTGATTGGAAAAGAAACTGAAGAAGGGAAGGTATGGGTAGAGGAGCAACCCGTAAAGGTAGGAGATGACGCCCCTGTCACTCAGGCCCAGCTAAAGAAGATGCTGGAAGACCACAGGGGAGGGGGCAAAAGGGCGATTGAGATTCAACTCCCACTTACTGCTGAGGTCCTTGCTCAACCATTTCCTGTTGGGTATGTACCGCCCGCCTTCAGAAAATTTGATGGAACGGGGAGTGCAAGAGAACACATCATGACCTACCTGGACGATTTGGGGATTCACAGCCAAAACAAGTGCCTCCGCCTCAGAGAGTTTTCAAAGTCACTTGTAGGAAGGGCGTTCACGTGGTACAGCAAGCTTCGCCCTGGATCGCTGCACACATGTGAAGATATGGTGGCAGAATTTTGCAACAAGTTTTTGGAAGAGGAAGGCGCGTTGCATATCATGGATCTAGGGCGAGTGAAACAGAAACCTGGAGAAGGATTAGTATCCTTTATTAAAAGGTATCGGGATAAGGCGCTTCATTGCAAGGCAACTCTACCCGAGGCGGATTTGGTTTACGGATGTATCAAAAATGTAGAAGATGGCGCCCAGATTTTTCTGTCTTTGAGTGAGGTGGCTACCTTTGCAGAGCTGATAAAAAAGGGAGCGGACGTAGCCGAAGCCATGAAAAGGCAAGGGAAGAGGGCCAAAGATGACGCTTTGTTGGAAGCGTATGCGGCTGAGGAACGAGGAAAGAAGAAAAGTTACAAAGAAATCCCTCCGCCTCGGAAATATGGGAAAGACGAGGAGCCGCCTGCACTGACCATCTCCAAAGAGTTGGTGTATCAGCTGATAGAAGATTGGTACAAGGAAGGAATACTTAAGAAGGGAGAAGGACGTCGTCCGCCTACAAACCAACAGATGGATGACCCACGATATTGCGCTGTTCATAGAGAGGCGAGCACTCACGGTACTATGTCTTGCTATGTCGTGAGGCGTATCTTTCACAGGTTGGTGAGACAGGGGAAGCTAGTCCTGCCTGAGCAGCCAAGAGAAGAGGACTTGCGAGTTCGCCCTCTACCGAACCACGGGGTGAATACCATTAATGGGATAGAGGAGCAACTTTTGGAAGATGAAGAAATGGTGGACAATGAAGAAAGGAGATGATGTGACAGAGGTCATGACAAACCGCCCCGATTGCAGAAGACAGAGCGGAGCGTTGCTCCGCCCCGATTGCAGAAGACAGAGCGGAGCAACGCAGAAGACAGAGCGGAGCGTTGCTCCGCCCCGATTGTAGAAGACAGAGCGAAGCGTCGCTTCGCCCCGATTGCAGAAGACAGAGCGGAGCAACGCAGAAGACAGAGCGGAGCAACGCAGAAGACAGAGCGAACCGTTGCTCCGCCCCGATTGCAGAAGACAGAGCGAACCGTTGCTTCGCCCCGGTTGATGAAGACAGAGCGGAGCGTTTCTCCGCCCCGGTTGTATAAGACAGAGCGAAGCGTTGCAGAAGGAGGCGGAGCGATATTTTTACTAATCAGAGGAAGAAAAGAAGTGAACGGCGACGTGGGACTTTGAACGTGGCCGCCCTCGATCTTGTTACTATCATCTACAATTGTTGCTACCACGACAGCCAAGATGTCATTGCAGCCCGGAGCCGCCTCGATCCGCCGTGAGCAAAGCTACGCCCCATTTGCTCAATTGATAATCAACCAGTAAGAAAGATAAATTTGAGTTGCTCGATTAGTGGAAAGAAAGGGACTTTACATATTTTTTGGGAAAGAGAAAAGAGAAGGGAGATGGTGCAGAGAGAAAGAGGAGAGACAAAGAAAAGAAAAAAAGAGTAGAAAGGGACAACACACTCACACAGAGAAAGTGAAGAAGTTTTATTAGGAAAAGAAAAGAAAAAATAAATAAAGAGGAAAGGACGAGAGACAGAGAAAGAAGGCTTTCTGCTTATTGTTTGTAGCGGAGAAGAAATGGACAACATCTTGGACCTTCTTCCTTTCATTTATTTTGGTCAAAAAAAAAAAGAAAAAGAGAGGCTGAAAGGAGAAGATAGGACACAACAATCGAGGAAGAAGATAAGGACCAAAGGGAGTAAAAGATTTTACCCAGATGATAAAAGGGTGAAGCATGGTGACTACTAAGAAAAGCTACAGCTAAGTCTTTTTACCTATTTTAACTTCTCAATTCATTATTTATTTTATGCTTAGCAACCCTTATCCTTATTTTTATTTTATTACTACTTATGTTTGTTATTGTTAATAAACTTGTTACTATTTTTAATTATTATTATATACAAATTCTTACTAAATGAATTTTATTACCTGTTGAATATAAAGAAATGTAAAGTGTATGTTGATAACTTGATGATTACAACGTGTGTACAGAGGCAATATATATAAGTGTTACTAAATAACAACTATAGCTAAAAGTAAGGAACTGATAACAACAGAGAGGAGATATGATAACAACATCATGTAGTTAGTAAAGATAGAGTTGAGAAACAATCCATGACTTGGTCTTCGTGGTTACTGTTACGTGAGTACATCTACATTGAACTTAGCCTAAGTTTTATTTCATAATTCCTTATATTTGTTTCTACTAAAGAATTTGGTTGCTATTTTTAGCTACTGATATGTACAATTTTTTACTATGTGAATATTTCTGTGTGACCAAAATTGATAGATCATGATAAAAAATATTTTATTAGAACTATAGACAATAGTATATAAGAAATGTGAGAATCAAATGTTCATGAAATGTGTAATATTTGAGCCCCTAATTATTATTATATGCAAATCCTTATCTGACGAACTTGTCAAATACCTTTTTTGGATTATGATGGAAATATTTTGTGAATATTTTGGACAATAATAGATGAGAATATGTGATAGATGTTTATGGTGAATGTGTGTTGTGTCAATTTAGGCCATGGATATTTGAACAGTAGAACTTGAATACTGAATCAACACAACTTTATTAGAAAAAATTATTATTATAGAGCGAAATATTTGAGCATTCGTAGAAAGCCTATAGCGGGCAAGAACCCCTTTTTTCTAGCCAAAGCGGGAAGTACGCTCCCCACACTCAAGAGCGAGAGCATACGCTCTCTATAACATCATAAAAGGATCGTTCCTCCATGCATAATATTGTATAATAGTAGAACCTGGATGTTAAATTGATGCAAGTTTATTGATCGAGAAATTATCATATTATTATGTACATGGAGCAAAATATTTGAGTTTTATTTTACATTTCAGAGACACCAAAGCGGAAAATGCGCGCTCTGAACAACAAAGTGGGAAGCACGCTCTTGATAAAACAAAAAGGCGTGCAGAAGCAAGAAATTTCCTAAACAGAAAGAAAACACCCAAGATCAAGAGGAACACTCTTCACATTCAAGAGAAGGACACCTAAAGTTGGAAAGTGCGGAAGTCACATTCCCCATAACTAGACGCCCAAAAGCAAAAGGAGCGCTCTAACTGGACAAGACGTCACAGTAAGGAACAAGACATCAAGCGGACACAAAGCTAAGTATTACGCCTAGCTTAATTTTAATTTCATTTGCACAATTATTATTCTCTCACATGCTTACATGCTAAGAAATAAATCATAGACATTTATGATGAGAAATTGACTCTGAGATAGTGCTTAGGCCTGATGGTTTAAACCGCCCCTAAGTATACCCAGCCTAATGTTTGAAATAAGATTATCGCTAAGGGGCTTGATGCGTGATGGTTTTAACCTCCCTTAAGCAAAAAACCAATTTAAAAAAAAAACACAAGCGGGCGCGTTGGTATGAACCTCCCCCGAGAAAAAATTGTGCGAGAGCACACAGAATAAAAATTGTGCAAGAGCACGTCAGAATAGAAATTGTGCGAGAGCACACAGAATAAAATTGTGCGAGAGCACGCCAGAGATCAAGACTGTGCAAGAGCACAACGAAATGGAAATTGTGCAAAGAGATTGCACATAAAAGATAGAATATCCAAAGGTGCGATTGGATGCCGCTCCCCGCCTTTGTGATGGATAAGCGTAAGTGGGTAGAGGCCACCCCACTTATTGCTCAGAATCACAAATACTTGTTATTTGTAAAGAGATTGCAAGCGTTGAAGCAAGAGATTGCTAAAACGTAAAGAAAAAAGAGAAAATGAAAAGATGACAAAAGATATCATTAATAATAATGCAGGTACATAGTGATAGATGCCAAGGTCATACAGAACAACCATCAAGCAACAAAGGTGTAGATGCGGAAATATGATTCATTACAAGAAAAGAAAAAAAAAAGAAAGAAAAGAAAGAAAAAAAAAAGAAAGAGAAGAAAAAAAAAAGAAGAAAAGAAGAGAAAAGAAAAAAAAAAGAAAGAAAAGAAAAAAAAAAGAAAAGAAAAAAAGAAAAGAAAAAAAAAGAAAAGAAAAAAAGAAAAGAAAAAAAAAAGAAAGAAAAGAAAAAAAAAGAGGAAGAAAAAAAAAAGAAAAGAAAAAAAAGAGAGAAAGAAAGAAAGAAAAAAAGGTATAGAGTGCATTTAAAGAAAAAGAATAAGTTATCACAAGAGCAGAATGAGTAGAAGAACTCTTGTGTGAAAGAGTCTCTGAGGCGGGAGTTCCTACAGGGACTGAAGCGGAGGCGGAAGGAGAAGGAGCAGGAGAAGGCGAAACCTTACTTTCACGGATGTCAGAACAATTTTCAACCAAAATCAATTGTCTCAACAAAAGGAGCAGAGGAGGTGGGGCGAGAGCGCAACCGCAGCGAAGCTCTGCGCCCAGCAGGAGGCGGGCTATTAGCAGGAGGTGGGCTGGTAGCAGTCGTCCTCTTTTGTTTTTTAGGGATGGGGCGGAAGCCTTTGAGAATGGAATCTTGGCAGCAGAGGCCTTCGCCCTCGTACACTTGGACCATTCAGATTTAGATGAAGCGGAAGGAACTTGTGTCCTCTTAGAAGCGGAGGCGGAAACAGAAGTAGCCAACTCAACTGCAATAAAGAAAATTCAGTAATATAAAAAAAACGAAAGAAGAAGGGAAAAGGAAAGGAGAAGAGTGATGAAAGCAAAGAAAATAAATACATAAGATACACAAAAGAAAAGAAAAGGGAAGATATAACTAACCTGGGGAGTGAGGCGGAAGATCAGTGGCAGCCCCAGAATCATGAAGAGGAGAAAGAGCAATAGTAGGGACTTGGTTCGTTTCAGTGGAAGTACACAAATAAAGTTCAGGATCATGAGAACTCTCCAAGGGAGCGGAGGGATTAGAAGAACAAAGTACCATCATAAGGAGGCGAAGATGCAAGGGGCTTAGGCGAAACGGCATCAGCAGCATCAGGAACACCAAGAGGATCAAGAATGAGAGTACAAGGGGCTTGGTCAAAGCCTAAATTTCTAACTGCTTGGTCTGGCCTATATGCATAGGGCCATAAAGGAAGCAGAGAGAGTGGGGATGGTGCTTAACGGCTAAGTAAGGGTGATTTACGAGGATGATGGTGACTAGTGAGGGAGCTAGGAAGCTTAAGAGGAGGAAGAAAGGAGGGGTGAGGATCATCGAAAAACACAGAGAGAATAGAGGAGAGAGATCACGGAGAAAAAAAGAACTAAGACATTAGAACAAAGAGGGTGAGGGCGGAAGTAGTGTGTTGCTAGAGGGACGTTCACTGCCCTTCCCACGAGGATCATTGTGCAGGACTCGCTCACTCTCCTCCACCACAGGATCTCAGAATCTTCAAGAATCTCATCATTGCTCAATCTCTCAAGTTTACAAACCCAAAATCTCATTATCATATTTCCCCATTTTTTGACCCTCAACACTAATATAAGTCCTCGTTACATTTCTCTTGAAAATTCCAAAAAATACATTTTTCAATACATTTTCATTACTACTCTCTCTGGTTCTTAATGTTAGACATTTATGGGAATTTTTTTTATCCTATTTGTTTGAACTCGTTCCAGTTTTTAATGACATTTAAATATTTATTTCCACGAATAATCATATTTACTTAACGTTTTTTAGACTCCCAGTAATAATTATAGAGATTATTTTTAAAAAGTATATGAAATATTCATATTTTTAATGCTACTAACAAAAATTAACTAATTTTTTTATAGGAGGAATTTAGGCTTATTTAAGTTTTTAATCTTTGAACTTAAGGACTTTTTTAGAATTGGTCCTTAAACTTTTTTTTGGTCTCCCAAGTATCCATCAACGCAAATGCAGTGACTATTCCTTCAAGTATTATTCGGCCCTTATTAAGGGGGCGACCCTCCCAACTTAAATTCTTTACATTCGTAAGAGATGGAGATCGAACTCCAACCACTTGCTTAAGTAACACAATCCCACACAAAATGTGTCAATCTCAGTTGGTTGGTCCTTGAACCTTTTTATTTTTAATGTTTTGGGTCCCTGAACTTTGCTCAAATTTTTGAAAATAGTCATTTTGTCACTTAAGTGATGATATGACAAACAACAAGTCACATCACATCGACCACATCGATAGACAACGTTCCACATGGATTTTTTAAATTACAATAAATTCAAATTTATTAAAAATAATTAAAAATCGTATTTTTTAAAAAGAAAATCGAATCTTTTATTAATTTAAAAAAAAAATTAATTTTTTAATAAAAATCATGTGGTGCCACATGACGCTACATAGCACGTCACCTATCAATGTTGCGAAAGTGATATGGCACGTCGCTGGCTATATCATCACATAAGTAACGAAATGACTATTTTTAAAAATTTGAGCAACGTCCAAAAACTCAAAACATCGAAAAAAAGTTTAACGACCAATTCTTAAAAAACACCTAAGTTCAGGAAAAAAAACTTAAATAATCCATGAATTTATCCAAAATAATATTATATTAAAGATCATAAATTCAAAATGAGTACATTAAATTTTTTAACACGTAACCTAAATAAATTGTGACAAAACATGAATAATAGAATATCTGAATTCAAGAGGTGACAATTTAACTTCAAGAAGTGTCCATATTCAGAATATCTGCAAGTTCTGTGAGCAAAATGATGAAACTTCTTGCCATTTATTTGCTGATTGCCCGATTATTGCCAATGTCTGGAAGTGAATTTATTCTTGGCTTCAATTGCAAACTCTCTACTTACTGCGCATTCTGTATTTCTGTTGGTGATGCTTTCATGCCGTTGCACTCTACTTTGGAGTAAGCCTCTACGTTATTTTGGAGCAGGGAATTGAGCTAATGTGTTTTTGATAATATGGTTAAAGAAAAATGATTTGACATTCAATAACGACGCTTTTAGGTTTTGTTTGATTGCACGAGAGAAAATGAGAAGAGAGATTATGAAAAAAAAAATGAGTAAATTTTGTAGTTATTTGGTTAGAGTAGAGAAAATGAGAAGAAATAATATGAGAGAGAGAAAAATTGTTTTGTTAATTGGAAGAAAAAAGTTGAAAAAATATTTATATAAAAAGAAAAATGATTGGAAAATCAAGAAAAATATTTGTTAATAGGAAACATGGAAAGTGCTGCTTCGTATTATGAAGCTTCTCTCTCTTGGTGGACAGCACAAGCACGCCATCCAATGTCACTCCAAAATCTCGCCTCATGCGGAAAGAAAATATTTTGCCGTGGGACCCATCCCTTTTTTTCTCTCCCTCCGTTTTCTCTCCTGTACCAAACAGGAGAAAACTCAATTTTCCTCTCAATTTCTTTCTTCTCAAATTCTCTTCCCCCAAATTCACCCCAACCAAATAGTGCATTAAGGTAGGAGAAATTTTCGAACTCCATAAAAGTGAGTCCGTTCAGGGTGGTTGCCACTTTCTGATTTTTGATTTCGAAGTTGTATTTTCAAAACAAAACTTGTTCGACAAAATTTGAGCTGAAATGATTTTTTACTCATTTTCAGAACAATTTCATCTATATTCTCAAAACAACAAATAATGGTTTCATAATTTCGGTTTTGAGTTACAAACTTATATCACATCATCTTTTGTGTCACTCAACTACCACCACCATCATCATCACTACTACCACTACCATAACCGCTGCGGTCACTGTTACCACAATAACTGTCACCCAACTAACATCATTGTAACTGTCTAAACCCCAACCACCACTCTGATGATAACCATCACTTTGTAACCATCGCAACCGCCACCACATCCTCACCTGATATCCTTGCCTTTCCTTGTACTACCATCATCACTACTCGGACCGCCACCACTATAGTGACCACCTCAGCCACCATTACTCTCGCATGACCACTACCACCATCACAACCATCATTGTCAACTCAACCACCACAATTCCTCAGTGACACCACCATCGACACACCACCATCTCCATGTCAACCCCAACTATCACCATCACCACCACCACCACATCCTCATCCCCCACTTCCCCGCCATCTCTCCCTCTACGTACCAACACCACAAAAATTACCATTCTAAACTGCAACCACTATAACAACAACCACTACCTCCAACTCATAATAACTAATAATGACAACAACCACATAAAAGTTGCTATTAAATAATAGCGATAATATACAAGATGGTGGTGTATATGGTGATGCATAACATGATAAGAGCGCTATAAAAATTATAAGTTTGGAAATAATTTTGAAAACTGAAAACCAACAAAATTTGAAATAAATATTATAAAGCTGAAAACTAGTTTTGGTTTTTTAAAATTTTAAAACTAAAAACCACCCGAACGGGCCTAAGGTTTTGATTGTGAATTAGTGGTAACTTGGATAGTATTTTGTCATGCTCAAATTGATATTTTAATTCAATAAAATGCTTCAAAAAGCTCTGTTAATTTCGATGAAAATGAAATATATGATTGATTTTGAGTACATAATAGAATAAAAAAGGGTTTGCTTAACATTAGTTCTTAGGATTGAGGATAAGAAATAAAAAAATAAAAAAAAAGTCTTGGAAAACGAATTCACTAACTTTTAAAGTATTAAACATTTATTTTTTAATACAAAAATACTTTTTTAAGGCTCTTATTCTCAGCCCAAGGTTAAGAAATTCAAAAAAAAAAAAAATGATAAAAAACCTAAATAAATTGTGATTGAACATGTGGGTGAGAAGGAGTTTGGAAATGGTAGAAAGTCAACACCGAATACAAATGAGGCTTGTTAGCGTGTGGAGTTGTGGTTATTGCATTATTGACGGAGGAGGCAGCACATGTCGTTCATCCATTGGGTGCATAAAGTTCAATTATTACATTGGTTGTTTATTTAACTAGAATGGGGGTGACCCATGGATCCATAATAAATATTTATAGATTTTTTTATCTAAATTTTTAAGGTTGTGAATAAAAGATTTTTTTAAAAAATTGCATCTAAAGATTTAAATATATATTATGACAAATAATAGATTTTGTTTTTCAAGGTTAGGAAAAACTAAATAAGTTACTCTACCATAGTTAAATCCTCGTCAATTTGGGATATATATATATATATATAATAAATTTTCGATTTGTAAATATTAGATGAGAATGAATATATAAAATTACATATATTATATAACTTTATAGATAATTATATATTACAAAAAAGTGACATGCGATATTTCTCAATCCATCACTGATTAATTTAACATGTCATTTATTTTATAATATAAATTTATTTGTAAGTTAATTTTATAAACTTATTAATCATTTTTTCTCTCAAATATTGGGGATATGACTAAAACATGCTAGCATACATTTATTACTACGAAAAATTAATAAAAATCCTGAAATATGAAGAGAAAAAATTTGAGAAGATATTTAGCTTCGGAAATATTAACACAACTAGATGCGTAACTTGATAGTCCTTTAGATCTTTATTATAACATTTTTTTCTAATTTAAAAAATTTTATTTCGCTTTTCATTGTTTTAGTTAATTATTTTTATAAACACATTTATTTACTTATTGTTTTTTAGAATCTCAATAATAATCATAATGAACCAACAGGGTTTGGTTCAGTTGGTGTAAGGTCCCAACTGAAATCCTGGGAATGGGACAAGGGTGCTAGTAGCCCCGGGTTCGATTCCCACTAAAAACATCCCGCTGGGAGAGCCAGCCACGCAGCTCGCTCCGGATTAGTCTCAAGGGCTCCCTGGTATTAAGGGTGCTCTTGGGGATACCGGTGGTTCCGCAAGGAATTCGGACAAAAAAAAATAATCATAATGATAATTTTATAAAAACTTATTATATATATATAGTATTTCCATAGCAATTAATAAAACTTACCACTTTTCTTTATTTTTATAAATTTGTTCGAAAAATCTTGTATTAAAAAATTGGCTTTGTTATATATTACCCTTAGGACAATGTATGCTTAAAAAATGTAAAAATATTTAGTTAATATTAAAAAACTACAAATTTTACCCCTAAAATTATGGATGCATTATTTTTTAAGTTTTTTTTTTTTTTTTGCATCAAGGGTAACCTTCAGTCGATAGTTAAAGACTAATCATCTCCGAGGCGTAGAAATCACCAAAGTGGATTTTGCCTCTACGAATAAAGTCTTTCCCATACCCACGACATGGATCGAATTATTTTTTAAGCTAAGTTTACACATTTAACTCCTTAAACATTATCCTTGGTCAATATATAACAAATTCCTTAATAAATACTCCATCCGGTCTCATTTATAAGAAACAAAAAACATCATATTAATGGTCTTATATATAATAAAAAATTAACCAATTTTCTATTTCCAATACAACTATTCTTAAAATTTTCTGTCAAAGTGGTTATAACATTTAATTTTTGTTTCATTCTCAATGCAAGTTTCCTAAAGTAGTCAATTTTTCTATGAATTTGAAATTAATTACATTCAACTAACTTTCTTAATACCTGTGTCGGTAGTTATTTTTGCTAATAAAAAAGATGCGAGAGAGTATTATGGAGTAATTGAGACTACCTGAACTTTGCAAGGGCACATCATCACCCACGTTACGATTTGTCCACATTAAGCGAAACTGCGAAACCACCACCATGTTTTGTAGGAATCAATAACCAAGATGCAATGCTTCCAATACAAGAAATTATTATAGGCTTACTCAAAAAATTTCTTTTCACCTGTTATAATTCATTTTAGAATATCCAGATACTTGTTAAAAAATTTATACCAAATATATTTCTTAAAATTTTACTCTATTTTTAAAAGAGTAAGATTTTTTTTGGATGAATCAGGGTATCCACCCGCACAACTAGGTGACTAATTCCTCGCACTACGGTCGGGCCCTTTCGGGGGCGATGCTCCCAGTAAGGCTTGCTCCATTCACATGTACCTCAGGTACGACTCGAACCCGCGACCACATGCTTAAGGAACACAAGCCCCTTCCACTTGTGTCAGCCTCCACTGGCAAAGAGTAAGAATTTTAATAGAGAAGAAAATGAATAAAGTTAATAAATTTTAAATAAGGATTATTTTGGAATGTCAATATATTATTTTTGGGTCTTGTTAACAAGTACCCAAATATCGCAAATCTCAATTCTTTTTTCTTACTAAAACTTTAAAAATTACATTTTTTCATTACTTTCAAACTATATTTAGTTTCTTAAGACATTTATTAACATTTTTTTTATATAAATTTGAGAACGATGAATTTTTTAATTACTTTTTTATGATTAGATAAAAGTGATTTATAACAAAGAACAAGAATAATATTAAGAGAAGAAAATACTCCCAACAACCAATACTGAGAATCTATTTTTTTTATTTTTGGGCCCCCTTCCTAGGAGTAGATAGAATTTGTGCATCTTGACTAACCTGATTCCCTATTATTCCTATTATTTCTTGCACGTAAAATATTCAACCAGGTGAGTCCTACCAATCAGAATTAGTATTAGTAGTATTCAAAGCCGAGTCATATATGAAATGCTTAACTATTGCGTTAGGTTTACAAATTCCTTTCCATTTTTAAGTGCCAAGTGGAGAACTATAATATGTTAGTGCCGTGTTCTCCACTCCTCCAAAGACTTTAAATGCAAAATAGAAGGTTAAAGCATGTATTCGTCATACTTCATTTGTTTACTTCGTGGGTTTCATATTTTAATTTTGTCGATAGTACTATTGTTCTCACATATCATTAAGGCATAAAACAACGAAACATACTAATGTGTTAGCCTTTTTTCTTCGCATTGAACAAAAAAGAAATAATTTCATTAATTTGGAATAGGCTGTCCCTTGCTGTTCTTGGTTTGGAATCATTGAAGAATAATATCACATGTTTTACGGATAATGTGACACATAAAACTTAGAGAAATAAAAAACATGCATTATATATTATCAATATTTTTAAATTTTTATAATCTGCATTATAACTTTGACACATGCTAATAAGTGTCATTAAAATTTTTGTTAAAAAGCCAAATATGATAAATATAATAAGTGGCATTGATGAGATAATTATCTTGGAAACAAAGACTGTTGAATCTCTTGTTAGAGTTCGAAGCTGGATGTTGATCCTGATCCTGATCCACAAGGAGTTTGCTGTCATGGCTGAGTATCTAGTCTTTTTTAGCAATATTTATTGTATGGAGAATATGTGCTTTGTTATTGTCCTGTTGGATCTACTTGTACTATTTTCTGTAATGGAATGAATTACATATTTTCCTTTAAAAAAAATTAAAAAAATAAATAAAAATCATTGGCAAGTGTATTTTTTTTAATGTTTATGGAAGAAAAATAAATAAAAACTTGTCATGTTTTATTTTCTTTGTAGAAATTTTGCTGTGTTTGGTAAGACAAACTTATAGCCTATCTAGTAGCTTTTAACTTATTTATCCGGTCAATAAACTACTAGAGCTGTTTGATGAACAAAAAAGAAAAGAAGCTTAAAGCTTTCAAAAAAAATAAGAGCTTTCAATAAATCATATCTCAATTTTACTTTTTTTTTACTAAATTATATTATTATTTATCCTTTTCAGTCATTTAACATGTTTAAATTAGTTACAGAGCTTGTTTTGCCAAACAGCTCTAGTTCAATAAGCTAGCAATACAGCTATAAGTTTTCAGCTATAATCTCATAGCTATAAGTAAGTTAGGTTCACAACTATATATAAGCTACAAGCTCAAAGCTATAAGGTACAACTCACAACTATAAGTTAGTTTTGCCAAACAGACCCTTTAACAAGTAACAAGATTTTATAACTTTTGAATAAATTTATATTTATTTGTTTTATTTGGTTATACGGATAGAATAGAGGATATATAGGAGAAGAGAAGATAATGAAAAAGGGTGATGAAACATATTGAGAGGTTCTAATTGGTGCATTCACTATCGTTAATATTATGCTACTTACAACTAATCAAGATAATTTTAAGGGTCAAGTTTATTGTATTTATTTTAATTCCTTTGAATTTTTTTTATTGATTAAGATATATTTTAACAAATTTGATCTCTTTGAATTGCTTATAAAAGGAATTCTCTATAGAATAACTGCAATTATGTGTAATGTGTTCTCCCTGCGCATAAGAATTACTTTTCTATAGATGTTATGAGTTCTCCACGAGTGTTTTTTTTTTCTTAGGATTTCAACTCGTAATTATTTGAGTAATGTTATATATACATTCAAAATTGATATTCGGTTATTTATGCATATACAATAAGCATATATATATATATATATATATATATATTTAGATGTCAATTCTAAATGTACATATAACATTATTGTTGCAAATTATTTTCCTTTCAAATTAGTACAGCTCATGCAAGTAACAGAAAAATAGTGGACATGGATTCTCTAACATTGGAGAGAGAATGCAGTCATGCAGTCATGTATAAATACACCCTTGGATTCATCTAGTAGTTTCATTTTCTACACCATTGAATGGTTTTAATGGCCTAAGATGCAATGAAGTCATGAAGTTACAGGATTTTGATGTTAGAGAATCCATGTCCTTTTTGGACAAATAATTGGGCTACGTGCCCACTAGTCATTACCCACAAATAAGGTTGCTATAGGACTAGTTATCGCTACACAGAAAACTCAAGCCAGGAATTCTTGGATTCAATATTACTTTAAAAAAAAAAAATTAAAAATTCTTGGATTCAAATAATAATAATAGCTAAAAGAGTAGTCTGCTATCCAACAATGAACTATAAGAAAACAATTAGCAAGATTACTATGCTGTATCTAATTTTCATTATGTGAATTATCTCTCTACTTTTTTCTTTTAATGAATTTAATTTGATTTGGTTAGATTTTTTCCCTTTCAAAGTATAATCTTGAACTTCTTCACAACCTTTTTCTAATTATTGCTAGCTACTTTCATTATCTCACTTATATGATCATATATCCCACTATGAAAGTTCCAAATGCGAAAATTGAAATAAAATTCTGAACTGCTTTTAGAGATTACCAAAAATGAAACAATAACAAATTCATTGATGTTACTTTAAATTGATATAGTGAATCGACCAATCGAATCCAATTGATATGATAGAAGCACTTGAATCATCAAACCAACATAGTGACCTGGACTTCACCGGCAACAAGAGGTAAGAGATAAGAAACTTTTGGCTCCACATGACCCTATCTTTCAATCAATATAATAAACAACACATGAGCCATCAATAATTGAACTTATTATATGAGCCAAGCATATAAAACCAATGCTTACTATGGGTAACTAATTGCTGATATCATCATATTATACTTTATAATATAGTAGTTCTATATATCCATAATCCACCTAAACAAAAACAACATTTCTATTCTTTTTTCTTCTTCTTCTTGTATCCTCCTCCTTCTTCTTCATGTTCTTGGAGAATCACTAGATTGATGGCTGTTAACTTCACTTCTTCAGCTCAAATCTCAATTCAGAAATATGGTTCATCTCTAAAGTATGTAAATAAAAAGTTGATTTCCAAACGCTGCTCTGTCCCACAGAAAAAGGCACCAGTTGGACCAGTAGTACTTAGGATCACAGCATCCATCAAAAACAAGGTCAATATCTTTTTTTTTATCTTAATTTCTTTTATGATCCTACATCTATATATATGCTAGGCTTTCTTTAATTAAGAGTTGTACCAATAATTATTAGCTACTTCCATATGGATAATTGATGAACAAAATTAGTTATGGTAATTGATGAATTAACTTGATGGTATGTAATTGATGTCTTTTTACTTTAATTTGCCTGTAATTAATAAACAGGTTTATGAAGATGAATCTCAGGGCATAGTATGTTACCAAGATGAGAGTGGAGAAATAATTTGTGAAGGGTATGATGAAGGACCTCGTTATCAACGAATTTCAGGACCAACCTATCACCCAAGGTTAGCATGTAGTACTTACCCAATCAACCTTGTCTCCTCATCCAAAACAAGAAGAAATTATATAAAGTATTGATCTCCAAATTAATTAGTACTTTATGTTATATAATTTTTTATACTAATATGGCCACATGGATTTTGTTAGGGATGCTGAAATCATGAACCTTCTTCTACAGCAAAGTTGGCTTCAGATTGTTAAAGGGGAAGAAATCAATCATGCAGTTGAAGGTGTTAGTCTGCAAGAGGATTACTTCAACTGCAATCAATGGCTTTAATTTATAACTAATTCGATCTGCTAATCAATCTGATGACCTTTGTCACACTCAAAGGTCTGAAATCTGAACAGTTGCATGCAGTGCTAAGTATGTATCATCAGAAAGCGAAGGAATATAATAACACAAAGACAGTGTGTGAATGTTTGAATCACATATATAGCACATGTGCAGTTGGTTTGTTCCTGCAGCACATTTTTCATGCAAGTTGTACAAAGTTAATAATGGCAATGCTTTTCTTAATCACTCTAATTTCCTTTTCAATAACTTCATATATAGTTGAATATTAATGTTCAAGATATCTTATACCGTAGTATAGAAGAAAGGGGAAATATAATTAATGATGACTTTGTATCTCCTAATCACAAGCTAAAAAATTGACTGGATGTCTCTATGATCTGAAGCACACATATTATGATGGTAACAAAATTACTAATAATTAGAAAGAGGCTGATAAATACTAGCATGAGAAAAGCTCATTCTATAGAAACAAGAAGCTAACATCTTAAAGTTTAAGAGTGATCTTCCTCAGGAGCGATCTATACAATTGGTAACCAATAGTCCAATAGCTTCCTTATAATAAATATCATATATTCTCAAAAGGGGAATTACATAAAATACTTCTTTTCTGGTCGTTTTTCAATTAAAAACAAACTAATCTCCCTGCATTAAGGAAATTCTTCCAACATGAATTTTTTGCATTTACAAGGAATCGAATTCGAGACCTTGCTTAAGCGATATCAAACCACTTACCACTTGTTCCAACCCATGTTGGTATAAACCGTGATAATTTAGCGACATATATTAACGTCTATAAATAATAAATGATTATTGCATTATACATTTCGTTATAATAATTATCAATCCCTCCCGGTGCAAATGGGTAGGCCAAGTTCCAAAGTGAATAAGAGTTGTTATTTTCAGGCTCTATAGCGCGCTCTGATCCAATTCTATATGAACTATAGAAGAAGGGGTGGGATAAAATAGCTCCTAATATCTTAACACCATAGGGTAAAGCCTCAGTTGTAGCACGCAGGGCAATGTTATGAGCAATATTAGCACCAACGCTATCACCCTGATAAAAACTCGGCTGAACAATATGAGCAATTAATTGGTGGGGTTATTATTATTATTTTTCTATATGCAAAATTTTTTACATGAAAGGACGAGAGAAAATTGTGCAACTATTAAAAATCAAATTCAGGTGCTTACATTTTATGTTCCATCCACTTCTCAATCAACTGAGCTACTTAATAAAAACATTGGTGGATTTGTTATTGCTGCTTGCAGAATGGGAAGAGACCCATTTGAGAGCATCCCAACAATCATGATAGCATGCAGGGAGAGGAATCTCAGGAGCAATCCTGTAATCAACACAGAAACAACTATAACATTTGCATGAGGGACAAAGGTTTTGATGAAGTGAGTATCATATAACTGGGAGAAAGCATATTCGAAGAGGAGTGCACCACCATAAAAGTAATTAAACCAAGATGGCAAGTTTCTCATTGGATTTGATGAATTCTGGAAGGTAAACGTGAGCGAAAACTAGGTGATTTTTTTTTTAGTGTTAGTTCTCGAATCCCATTTTTTAGACTACCCAAAAAACCTCTTTTTTTCCGGACCGAACTTTGTTGGAATTTTTTCGACACTCTCATGTGTCAGAAAAATGTATTTTTCAATGGGGAATGGATGAAAAAAATGCATTTTCCAATTTGGAGATATCGAAAAACATTCAAATGGAGTATAGTCGGAAAAAAAAAATGGAGATTGAGAACTAACACTTATTTTTTTGCTTCCGAGATAATGAAGCTCAATCACTGATACTCCTCTTTTCCTTCCTTTCTTTTCCCTTCTCTCTTCCTTCTCCTTCAACTTCTTCGAACATTTTCCTCCCCTTCCGCCGAAGGTGGTGTGAGGATTCTTTCTTGTTAGGTTCAGATTTTATATTTATATTTATATATATATATATATATATATATATATATAATTTCCTTTCTGTAGCACCCTTTGTGTGCTTAATGTTCATAAGTTCAAGAACAATATGGTGTTACCAAAAGGTTGTGCAGTTTTCATGACGTTTTGCATGGTGACAATCAAAGAAAATCTTGAGGTATGTGATTGTCACAATCTCATTGTAACTTTTTTAAATCTAGATACAAGTTTATCTGAATTATTGGAATCTATTTTAAAATTCTCTTCTCTCGTATGTAATTTTCATTTAGGAGTTGTGCTTTACTGAGTATTTTTCCTTAAAAGAAACTTTTTTTTTCTATAATCAAAATATATATATATAGTAGCAGGTTCAATAAGTACCGAACGCACAAAAAGAAAATACTCCTACTTGTCTTGGTTAGGTTGTGGATTTCCTTTGGTTTGGGGACGTAATTTATAGATACACATGCATTAATTTAAAGAAACAAACATGAAGGTTATGTACATGTGGTGTGTTGGTCCAGTGGCCAAGGGGCTGGACTTTGGTAGAAGGAGTCGCGTGCTCGATTCCCCGCAACACCCATCAGGGAGGCTTTACGTCCTTAACCCCCAGACCCGACCGAACCAGATTAGTGGGCTGGTTCAGTTCAGTGGAGGTTCCCACGGGCTGGACTGGTTCGATACTGGGGCTTAGACCAAAAAAAAAAAACATGAAGGTTATGTTAAAAAATCTCATTAAGTTCTAAAATCACGTTTGAGATAAAGCAATTATGAATAACTTCTTCTTTCCAAAATTAATTTTAGGAAAACACAATGTGTATCCAAACATATATATTAAATGAACTTGAAGAAACAGACGCATGAAGCAAATATGATACCTCCATTAAATGAACTTAAAGAAAAGTATGTTTGTTTGTAACACTTGTAGAGACAGGAGATAATTAAATAAAATCATTATTGTTTTTTTTTTAAATATAAAATTTGACAAGGCGTAATCAACATTTAAAGTACTTGATTCCTTTTAGAAAGGGCCATAATTCTTGCTTTACAAATTATCAGTAATTAACTAGCATTATAATTAATTGATTTCATACGAGAAGAACCTTCCAAAAGTTGTAATCATCATTTAAAGTACTTGTTTCCGATCCATATGAAGGGGTATGGATACTTTAAACTGAATATTCATTTGTCAGAATCCTTCAGACAATTTGTGCACTTCTTGATTTAAGATTTTTATAGGCTTATTTATGATTTTGGTCCCTAAAAGTTCAGCGTGTTTTGGTTTTAGTCCCTAAAAGTTATTTTGACCGTGACTGATCCTTAATTTTTCAAACATTTTGGTTTTGATCTCATCTGTTAGAAAAAATCAATTATTTATTGACATGGTTAACGGAAACCCACACCAACAGCTACGTGGTATGAGATAACGCCAAATAAGTATTGTGACATGGATGATTCAGGTCCGTAAATGCAAAATTCTGCTTATGAGACCATTTTGCATATGAGACCATTTTGTGTTCATGGATCTGTATCATCCACGTCATATCACTTATTTGACGTCTCCTTACACTACGTGACTGCTGATATGATGTTCCGCTAGCCACATCAGCAAATAACAGTTGTTTCATAATGGAATGGATCAAAACCAAAATGTTTAATGTTTGAAAAATTAAGGATCAGTCCCGGTCAAAATAACTTACAGGGACTAAAACCAAAACACGCCGAACTTTTAGGTACCAAAAGCATAAATAAGCCATTTTTATATTATATATTCATAAAAAAAAAAGTCTATTTAGAAATATCATAGATTTAAAAAAAGTTGTGTATGTGTAAGCATGTCCATTGTTCAAAATCAAATGCATTTCGAAATTCGCTAACCTGTAAAGGAAACGGATGCAGTACTCACCATTTTCAAATGAGTATGTATACTCGTTGTTTCAAATGAGTATGTATACTCATTGTTTCATTTTTATATTATATATTCATAAAAAAAAAAGTCTATTTAGAAATATCATAGATTTAAAAAAAGTTGTGTATGTGTAAGCATGTCCATTGTTCAAAATCAAATGCATTTCGAAATTCGCTAACCTGTAAAGGAAACGGATGCAGTACTCACCCTTTTCACATGAGTATGTATACTCATTGTTTCATTGATGGCTGAGATTGATGGCAGCAAATGGACGGCTGAGATTGATGGATTGGAGCATGGTGTATGTATACACCTGGTTAAGTTGAGTGCACCATAGAAAATGGTCATCTGTATTTTTTTTTGTAAACTTTTTTGGGTGTTACTATCATGCAATCCAAAATTGGATGGTTGCTAAGCAACCTTTTCTTAAACCTAATTAAAATTAGGTTTTTGCAATTTAGTCCAACATAAAAAGTAAATTAAAAATTTAGTCCTTTGTACCTATAGACAAATTATAACTTTTAATTTAAAAAAAAATTAAAAGTAGTTAAAATTAGTCACTTGTGTAAAAAGGCTTAATCCAAGTGACTAAATTTAAAATTAAAAGTTATAATTTGTCTATAGGTACAAAGGACTAAATTTTTAATTTACTTTTTATGTTGGACTAAATTGCAAAAAACTAATTTTAACTACTTCAAATAATGACATGGCATAGGTGACAACTTCTTATTGGTTTAAGAAAAGGTTGCATAGCAACCATCCAATTTTGGATTGCATGATAGAAATTCCCAACTTTTTTTTAAGAAATGATAAATTCTCCTAAAAATAATGACATTTTTTTAAGGGAAAAAATAATGACCTTAAATATACTAATCACAATTTTTTGACACCTGTCCACTAATAAAACATTACTTCCTCTATTATTTAACTCTTGGGTTTTTTTAGGTTTTTTTTATTTTTTATTTTTTGTTCTTTTTACCAATGCATAAACATATATTTTTTTTCATTTTAAACTTTTATTCAATTATTTTTCTTTCATCTCATTAATTTTACTTTTATAATCTCTATCATATCTAAATCATTATACATTGATTAATGGTCACCCTTTCAAATAAAAATTAAATACTATTATAATTTTCAACAAGAATTAAATAAAAATATTTTAGACAAAACACATTTCGATATACGCTGCCACTTTATATTTGTCACTTTATTTATGAATTAAAATTGTTACCTCGGTGTTATAAAATGCTACACAATAAATTCAATATAAAATACTAGTGTCCACTTCAAAACAAAAATATAAAATACTACTGTATTGTATGTATTAAAACTGTCATCGTTAAAGAATAGAGAAGTAATGTTTTATTAGTGGACAAATGTCAAAAAATTGTGATTAGTGTATTTTTAAGGTCATTATTTTTTCCTTAAAAAAAATTCATTATTTTTAGGAGAATTTATCATTTCTTAAAAAAAATAATGTTTTAAAACTGTCACCGTTAAAGAATAGAGAAGTAATGTTTTATTAGTGGACAGGTGTCAAAAAAATTGTGATTAGTGTATTTTTAAGGTCATTATTTTTTCCCTTAAAAAAAGTTATTATTTTAGGAGAATTTATCATTTCTTAAAAAAAAAGTTTACAAAAAAAAATAAAAAAAATACAGATGGTCATTTTCTATGATGCACTCAACTTAACCAGGTGTATACATACACCATGCTCCAATCCATCAATCTCAGCCGTCCACCTGCTGCCACCAATCTCAGCCGTCAATGAACAATGAGTATACATACTCATTTGAAAAGGGTGAGTATAGAAAACGGACCCACCTGTAAATTCTAGTGTGTTGAGAAACATTTTTCAATTTTCATATTAGTATTGTACTCTTTCCATCTCACAAAGATGGTAAAAGATACCAATTTTTTTCTTAAATTAAAGTTAAAGTTGTTGATGAAAAACCTTTAAAAATGCAAACATTAAATTATGATTAGTTGATTGATGTAAAATACATTAAATTAGTTATTTGATAATTGGTTGATGTGTTAGGCAAACCATAAAATCTATGTCTCCTTAATTTTTTAACTTTTGCAATTTTTTATCATCATTGTGTGAAATGGAAAGAGTTTTGGGTAACATTAATATATATATATATTTTAAAGCGTTCTTGAACTTTTTTGGTATTAAAAATTATCTAAAATGAGGAATTTATCAAAATTTATAATAAAGATATTAAGGTTGCTAATTTTTTTAAAAGTAAGAGATACAAACCTCAAAAAAGTTCATTATTTTCATATTATCAAGAAATAAATTTTACGAAGATAGAAAATTTGATGGACAATAATTGTTATATCACTCATTAAGTTTAAAAAAAAATCTTTTTATTGATAATTAGGGAGATATATCATTTTTCATTACAAAATTTTATAGACACGTTTTTACCTATTTATGTTTTAGTTATACGCTTGTTTTTTATATCAATTCTTGTATTCATTTAGGGTTCAGACTTCAGTCCCTACAATTAATTTCAGTTTTTATATTTGGCTTAATTGTACTTTTGGTTCATTATCATATTTTCAAGATTCACTTTGGTCCTTTATTATTTTTTTGAGTAATTTTGGTCCTTTATCTTTAAAAAAAAATTCAGTTTGGTCCTTCAGTTGAAAAAATATTAGATTTCACCAGAATATTCCCGAATATTCTAGGGATGAGAGGGAATATTCCCGAATATTCTGGTGAAATCTAACTTTTTTGTGACGGAAGGACCAGACTGAACCTTTTTTAAAAAAATAAAGGACCAAAGTGAATCTTGAAAATAAGATAAAGGACAAAAAATGCAATTAAGCCTTTATATTTTGAGCTTAAGTTATTACTACTATAAATTTTTGTTACTAAACATTGATTATATTTTCTAAAAAAATTAATCTTTATACTTATACCAACGATGGTGCTAGCATAATGCTAGAGACATAATACAATTTCCGGGAAGAATTGCAGTTTAATCCCTAGCTTGAGTATATTAGTGGAAAAAGCTAGATTGAATACGTTTAATCCCTATATTTTATAATTTTTGTTTTGGTATCTACTTTTTTGTTTCGTTTTGATTTTAATCACCACCGTTAACTATTTAAGAAAAAAAAGTTGAAGTGGCTTAAGAGGATAGGGACCAAAACTTACACCAGAAAATAATAGAAGGATCAAAATTTACACCTGCTAATAATATAAGGACCAAAACCTCCGGACATTGAAAATATGGAGACCAAAATCAAAAGTACATTTGCATTATTCTTAACCATAGTTGACGATGAGAATCAAAACTAAAGGACCAAAACCCAAAAAAAAAATGTAAGTACTAATTTAAAAAAATTATCAGGACCAATTTGGTATTTAAACCTCTTTACCAAAAAAATTTGGTATTTAAACCCTTTTTTTATTAGTAAGATATAAGGATTAGTTCTAAAGAAATCTACATTTAAGTGGGCTAAAATAAAAAGAAGGCTTGAATGGTGGTATTTTGAGTCTATTTATATTTATTTATTTATTTTGTTATTTACTTTTTAAAAAAGTTTCGTTTTGGTTCTCTTATCAACTAATAATATAAGGGACCCCAACGAAAACGTGTCAAAAAGATGAACCTCATATTGTCGATTAGCAACTGCGAATCATGTTTGATTTCTGTAGCATACAATGTGAGATTCACACTTTTCTTATCATTGCATTCGCACCAAATTCGAAGTTCTTCTTTCATCCCTTATGGCAGAGATGATGGTGATGAAGGGTGAAAAATAAGTAAGAGAGAAGGCAATGATGAACAATGTTTTGAAACAAAACAACATTGTCTTGAAACGGCTCCGTTAGGGTCTTCACAATAGTTGACTAAAAAGACCAACAATAAAACTTTATGAAAAAATAAAGAATCGAAATACATGAAAATAATTATGGACCAAAATAAAATTTGGATAAAAGATAAATAACTAAAATACCATTTTGCTACCAACGGGGTTTGGTTCAGTTGATGTAAGGCCCCAACTGAAATCTTGGGAATGAGACACGGGTACTAGTAGCTCCGGGTTCGATTCTCACTAAAAACATCCCGCTGGGAGAGCCAGTCACGCAGCTCACTCCGGATTAGTCTCAAGGACTCCCTGGTATTAAGGGTGCTCTTGGAGATACCGGTGATTCTGCAAGGAATACGGACTAAAATACCATTTTGCTAGTCTATAAAAATCGATATCAACAAATAAAAAGCTAAAGGACTTGTCCTAGCCTGACCTAATCTAGGAGGTCCAAGATAAGCAAGAAATAAAGAAACACAAATGCCATTGCTTTAACAAGTATGAGCAACAATGTTAAATAAAGCACATGATTACAACAAAATTTGAGATATTCAAGAGCACCTCTGAGAAATTCCAGTAGTATACATGTATATATAGCTTGATGCTAGAAATGTGACTATTTTTGTACAATTCATCCAGAGGTCATCTAATACTTTTACCCCAGACAAACATCATGCGGCTTCTAAAAGCTCCTGGTATCTTCTACCAAATAATTTGATAATGTTTCTAGTTGACAAAATTACAAATGAATCAAAATAATGCCTATAAAGGGGAAAGCAAAAAGTAAAAGAATAAATAAATTCAATTAAGGGGAAAATATAATACCCCAAATTTGAAATAAAATACACAAAAAACACAACCAGATAATCATTAAGCTGAATTCCTAGATTGTGTGGTGTTGTCTTCCCCTAAATCAGACAGGGAATTGCTAGTAATGATGGATGGAGATGACCACTGATCTGGAAGCATAAGAAAGTAAGTGGTCATTGCTTTCCTAAACCTTTTCTTGTATTGCTTTGGTGATATAACTGTTGGAGGTGTGTTCTTAGGCCCTCCAAGGATGCCTGAAGCTTTCACCCATGTCTCAAGATGCTTGTCCCAGGTATACTGTCTCATGAAATCAATGATTCCAATTACTAACTCATGCTTCTCTTCATCCACCCCAACAAGTAAAGAATAGTCCATCACATCAACTGACTGCACAATATGAAATTATGCACATTACAATAGGGAATAAAAAAGGCCTACTCATTGACCCCTCCTAAGCAAGAAACAAGAAAATGAGAAAATCACAGATAAAGTTTTGAAACTTACTGCAAGAAAACCAGTATCGTTCCAGACACCTCTCTCTAACAATCGTTTTGCTTTGTTTCCTACAAAAATAGGAGAAGTTGGCATTGCTTCAATCAAGTTCTGGTCCAGCAGAACTTTGTTTTTCCCGCTACTATCTGGATTATATCGAGACCTGGAAGATCCTTTAAGATCATAAAGCCGTGTCACTGTCCTCCTAAACAGAAGGTTCTCCATAACCAAAACATCCATCTTTGATTCTTTCCCTCCTTTAGGATTCTTTGATGTAACCTATCCAACAAAAAGCAATGTAAAAATTGGGTGGTTAAGATGATACGTAATTAAGTGAAGCAAAGTATGCAATTATATAGTATTATAAAGTGGTGACTGATTGCATTCTCATTCTGTCTTTTCTTTAAGTCATTGTATATTTTAAACATTAAAACCATTTTAAACATTAAAGTCATTGTCTCTTCTTTCTTTTTGTTTCTTCTATTTTTGGACAAACAAGCTATGACCTTTTTAAATATTAACTGAAATGTGAGATTAGAGAAGGCAGATTGACCATTAAACCCAGCCTGCAGCACCTCATATGCAGTAATGCAGGTATTTCTCTATGCCCCCAAAATTTTCAACATCTATTACTGGTATCCTCCCTTGAGACTCCAAAAAGTAGTTTGCACGTATTTTCATACCTTTCAAAATATAAATAACCATTTAAACTTTTTTGGAAAAATCTAATCAGCCAAGTGTCTACTCGATTCCTAATAAAATTTACATCTAATAACTAGACTCAGCAGGTTTTCATCTTCATTAATGAATTATGATAATTTAGCAGCTTCAACATTTGAAACTCTAAAAGAATATGCAAGACTCGAAAGACAAGTACCTGGTATATGCCAAGGATCTTTGCCAGGCATGTTGGACTTCCTGAGCCTATGGATTCAGAGAGGTATTTGAAGTATTCGGGGCCTAATTTAATGAACGATTCAAGCTCTGTTTTGGTAACTTGCTTGATGATAAATCGATCATCCAAAGTTTTTGCAAAGAATACATTACTCTTACCACCTTGAGCTCTCCATTTCTTACAGCGGCTTAGAGACCTTATATAATCGAGCTCTGAAGGGCAGCAGACTCTTCTTAAGGCTTCAAATCGCTTGGCGTAGTAACAAGTGACAGAATATTTAGCCTTGCCTAGGGGACCATCTTCTCCGAAGGAAATTCTGGCATGCATCGCTTTTGGGTTTGACATCAGGTCCAGCATTGATGTGTTACGAGAGCTAGAAATGGACAATATCATATCCTCCACAGACCCAAAACTTTTCTGAGAATCAAAAGCTAATTCGTCAGCAGATGAGAATGACTGAAAGGTGCTTGAGTCAGACAAATATGATGAAGCAAATTCAATCCCCTCTTTTGGTCTCTCTCCTTCATCAGTCAATTGCAAATGATATTCTGGTGATGTTAAGGCATAAGCTATAATACTCGAAGGTTCGTCATCATATACTGGAATTACGGTGTCATTAATACCAATTGGCAGAAGCAACCTTGCCCCACCTTGATGTTCTGGCTTTCGGAAGGATAATACATATACAGGATTGTAGTCAACAATTGTTTGCAAGTTCTGCGTACTAGCAAATAAGTTTTTGTTAAATTGGCGATAGAAGTTTAAGAAGGGCATTCCTAACCAACTTAACGAGTCTTCCATATTATCATGACCTTTAGAAGCAGAATAGATACTCTTGGGGCCATTCTGGTCTTCTGCATGATCCCCTAGATTGTATGCTTCTTTATGTACAGCGGTTCCCAAAGAATCTGCCATAAATGCATCAGGATTTACAGAAGGGTTGTCTTTCTGAGTTCCAAATCCTGAGTGGTCTTCACCTATCCATCTTGCATCAAGTGTATCAGACAAACTAGGTATGATAGGAAACGGCCCCTCAGAAAGAGCTCTGCGAACACCCAATTCAGGTTCAGAGAGGTCAGATTGAACACTTATACTTTTGCGGATTGAAAGAATAGGTCGGTCTTCCTTCACATGATTTGAATTTTTGGCCCTGTCAATTTCTTGATGCAATGCATCAGATTGGGAAATTTCGCCATTAGTTCCTTCTCCTATTCCTCTTCCAAGGCTATGGCTTTTGTTAAGCTTTGGATCACCGTGAATAGAGTCAACATTGAAGCACCTTTCTTCCATGGAGGCCATACTTGTCTGAGTTGCATCTATAGGTCTATCCTTATCATCTGAAATTGAACTGCTTAAACCAGTTTCACTGCTGGAATTGGCCAAGTTGGCCGCATATATAAGGCGGTGATCCCACACATATGATTGGAAAAGTAACTGCCTCCGCAATCGGTTAATTTCTAGAATGTCAATCCCAGGTTGGCCCTTTCTCTTTTCTTGGTTCAAAATCTTTAGAAGAGATTCCTAAGTAAACAAATGAGAATGATTAACCCATAAGCAACTCTGGCATGATGGTATTTCTTATCAAAAAAAAAAAAAATAGTTGTTCATATAAAAATTCCAGCCCCATAAGTAAGTAACATAACAAAACACCTAAAACAACAAGAATTCTAATATTCTATCACAGATTAATGATTACAGGGTTTGTCTAAGGGCCCTATAGCACATGTTAAGGATACCTAGGTGAGTAAACTCTTGTAGGAAAACTAAAAACATCATATCCCAAGGTATTAAACAACCATTTTCCATGTAAGTTTACCTTTTTAAGGTTTCTTAACATGTGCTCTAGGGCTCGGATTAGAAAAACCTATGATTATATATCTCTAAAAGTTAGCGAAAACCTAAATAATCATTGTACTATACAACTGCAATAGAAGGAACATGACTGAATGAAGCTAAAAATTCACGTACAATTACTGAAGACCTCACCTCAAATTCTAGTCTTTCCTTTTGAAGTATCCCTTCCAGGTCAGTTACTTGGGGTCTTAATTCAGGCGTCTTAAGGCCACTGCTGACTAGGACTGCACTAGATCTTTTCTCCCCAATTTGACTGAGACCACTGAGTACATCAGAGAATAAAAGTTCTGCCCGGTTAGCCACCTGTAACAACGAGAAATTAGGTCCACTATCATACAAACAGATTTTAAGATCCAAGGCTAAAAAATTTCAAACCTCATCTGATTCTTTTTTTATCCAGTCTTGATTCCCAAAATCAAAATCCAGTTGGTGCGGGGGAAGGTAGACTGAGTGCACATCGATTGATGCATATCGAAAACAAGCAACCATTTTCCCAAATCTGCAAGAGAAAGATGAGTATGGTGAATTAATGAATCCCACAAAAAAAATGCTACCAGTACATATATCAGGTACAACCATGCAAGTAATCTATAGTATTGAATATTGAATGGAAATAAGGCAAGCATGTTTATATGATTTTCATAATGAGACTCAAATCATCTGGAAAAAAAAAGGTTACAAGAATCCTTTTCTTGCATAAACAGAATGAAAATAATAATTAAATGTTTGTTCTTCAAATCCAACCATTTGTATCCCAAATCAAGAAGCTCATTATAAATAAGTTGGAGACAAAGACCACAAATATGAGTTTTGTTAGAAATGGGAAACATCTATAAAACTAGAAGTGGATGCTTGTTCAGTTCAACAAAAATTGGGAAGACTATAATTACCCATAAAAACGAAGACAATCTCTATGTAAAGAATGACCACAGCTCGCCACCCTACTGGCTGCCGCATGGTTTGAGAAACTGAGCTCCAAAAATTTCCCAAATGATAATCCCCAAGCAGCATCAGACATTACTATTCTCTGTGTAGCAGGAGGAAAGCCACTGATTCTTGGACACCGCAAGCACCTATGCCACATCCATATCTTACCCTCCTTTTCACCAGGTAGGAGAATTTCTGGTATTTTCTTGACTGATATAGTGAGTGTTCCCTGTCGATGAGTATAACAATGTACATGTGCCTCTGATGGCATATCACAAGAATGACATCGATAACTCTGAAAAGTAATGATAATTAGGAATTGTAAAACTTTAATCTCAAGAGTTCAAACAACAGAGAAACATTTATTCCCAGAACAAACAATTACCTGATCAAATAAATGGTCACGTAGAAAGCGACCCAATGGTTTGTCAAAGCTGCCATAGTATTTAATTCGAAAGAGATGAGACCTCTCACACACAGTTCCCTTCCAAACACATCGGGAGGACAACGACACCAAAATGCTTTGATGGTCAGAGGGTGATGGAGGAAACTCTTCTTTTAGAGGAACTGGCTCTATATTTGTTATTTCTGGCTTAGTGGGATGTTTTTGAACATCTGGAGATTGCATATCTGATCCACTTGATTGATCTATTTTGCTATGACCATTTTGAACAGTGTCGGCTAAAATGCCTTGATCTAATTTTCCATTTACAGTACAACCATCCATGACTACCGGAGTGTTGTCCACTGCAGAAGTTTCTTGCACTAGATGTTGTTTGGAGTTCATTTCATTTCCATCTTGACTGGTAAACGGAAGAAGTTTCTTATGGTATGAATCTGAAAATGCATTCCCAGAAGAAACAATGGAGTTGGTAAAGGCAGTTGAATGGTTGAGACTAGATCTGGGTGGCAAGGAATGAGAAGGACCACTGGGCACAAGGGGTCCTGTGGTTGATGAGGCTAGCTCAGCAACTGTGACACTTTTGGTTCTCCGTGGTTTAGTGTCAGGTTCAAGCTTTTCATTGCCTGGAGCACTAAAACCAGGAACTGTTGAGATGGACCTCTGAATGGATGATGATTTATTTGGAAGGGCTAGACCGTTCAATGGAAGTTCTGGTAGGGAGACTCCTTCATCAGCAAGAAAAGATGTCTCCATAGCCAAATGGTAAGCTGCAAAAACTCCATACTGAACCACATGCTTTACCTTCTTCAGTTCATCCACATCAGCACCTTTAAGCAAAATCTATTAAAAAGAAACAATTGAGACAGATTCTTTTCTTATTATACCAAAACTATATTTAAAAAAAAAAATCATAAAAATAATATTTAGACTCACTGTGCAACCCAGCGGTTTCGGGCAGCCTTCAAAAAACATCAATGTTTTCACTGTTTTCTTCCCACCCGGACCAGCACTACTTAGGTCTTCCATAAACTTTTCAACACGAAATGACTCACAGCAACCCAACTTTTGTGATGACAGATGATCAATTGAAGGCACTATTTGAGTGCCTGTGCAACGTGCTATACGCTCCAAAAGTGGTCTCTTGACATTGAGGACCAAAGATATGTCTTTTGCAAGAAGATACTCCTGTGCATATCGAGAAACTGATTTCTCTACCAAAAGGATATTTGGATGATGTGAAGCTATCTTTGTCACTGCCATCTTCAGATGGTCCATTTCCTAGAAAAAGGATATAGACCCATTAACATCAACTCATAATACTAGCATGTGCACCAGCAACCAAGCAAGTTACAATTTACAAACTTAAAAAAGTATTACACAATTACAACCTGCTGCAATAGCGTATCTACACTGGAAAAGAGGTTGGTAACACGTTGGTACTCAAGAGCCCCTCCAAGGATCAATATGCGAGCTTTATCAACTTTTGACGTCATTCGTCGATGAGCCACATTTTTCTTACAAACAACTCCTTTAACCACCACACTGTAAGAATAAAATCCAAGAAGTATGTCAGGTAAAAGGAAGACAAGGACTGTAACATATGAAAAGTTCTATTTGACCCATGGAAGAGTTTCATAACATATTAGAGGGTATAATAGAAAATAAGAACTAGTGATGACATAAAAGTACCAATTCAGCCTATGAAGTAGATTTTAGTAAAAATGAATAAAATAACAGCTTGTGTAGAAGTTAAAGACCAGTTGCTGTTTGATCTCTGCATATTTCCTCCATAAGTAAAGGTCATTTCTCTTGTCATGTTATGTGCACATTAATCCCAGACTATACAAATAATGCAATGGTGTGTATTGAGATTGACAAAGGAGAATACGAAACACTAGATAGAACATCAAAATTACATATGGAAATTTATATAAATTAATAGCACTTGCCTTTGAATGCGACTCCCACTTGCTATGCATTTGATTTTCACATAACCAGCTGGGTCCATCCCTCCACCTTTGCTCATGTCTGGTTTCAATAAAGTAGCAGCTTCCCATGAAAGAGATGTTATTATCTCCAACCAACTGTTTTTATCATTCTCTTCAACAGGTAGGTTTTCTACCTGTAACAGCTGAGTTACCAATGCCCTAAAGTGCCCATCAACTACATTCTTCATTACCTTCTTGTGCTCCTCATTAGACTTATCTCTGAGGCGAAGCTCTCCACTCCCAAAACTGCTTGAAGGGCGCATATACCCCCACTCGCCAATAGCATTCACATCATTATCATCCTCATCATCATCATCAAACAAAGTAGTTTCCCGCTCATCTTCTTCATTTTCTGGTTCAGGAGGGAGCCAGAGAAGTCCATTATTTTCGAAATCAACAGGTTCAAGATCGACATCCTGTGAAACATATAATGACGAAGGTGCTTCACTTTCATCACAGATATCAGGTTCATCATCTTTTCCACTAATCGGGGCACCTTTCAAACCCTGGGTTTCAAAACTGTTTTTTGAAGAAGGTTTTGCATCAATGCTTTGTCCATCAGGATGCACTTTCTGTGAGCCATCAATGTTGCTTATACCATCAAACTCAGCCTGTCCATAGTAGCTATTTGCTTGAGAATAATGCAAATTCTCGGAAACTGACTGATATGAACCATACTCATCCTCGTAATCGTCGCTCCTGAAGCAAGATAAAAGTATATGATCCACAACAAACTATCAGAAAAAGCAAAGCACTCATGGACTTTAAAAACAAATAGTGTTATTAAATAGAGAATGCATGCCCTAGTTAAATACATGACAGATCAATCAGTAAATAACATTCACATACTCAGATTCTGTGACTCCTAATGACTCTGAATCCATTGGAACAAAATGTTTATGCTATCACTTAACAAACTCCCCCGCTTAATGTCGGCTACAGTTAATTATAATGTACAGTTATAAAACTCGTTTTCAATTTTCCATGAACATGATGAGAAATGTGATTGACTCAAATAAATTTAAATGCAAAACTATATGAAGAATGTGTGTGTAAAGAAATATCAATGCAAACAATAAAGCGTAAGTTCTCTCTGTTGATGAATCTAAGGGAAACAGAATCATGCCTGTTAATTGAGAATCCATATTGCTTTGGTAATGGACTCCCTAGGTCTGCCACAAGATTATCTGTCCCTCCTAATGCTGATAAACATTCTCTGTCACTGTCTAGGCAACTCATAGGTGATTGGAACAGGTCCAGAGAGGAATTTTGTTGCAATTGTTGATAAGACCCGATTGAATAAGGCACGGAGCAAAGAGTCATGTTACTACTGTTAGCAGTGCCACTGGTTTTACTGCTAGCCACACTTGAAGCTGACATTGAAGCATTACGATCAAGTTTGGAAGCCTGAATACCATTATCAAAAGCGACTATGCCCTGCTCCCATTGCTTGTAACAATAATTGCATACACGAATCTTCTCCAATTCATCCCAAGAGTTCCTTTGGCTAGTAAATGGGGCAGGAATTGAGTTGGTTGTACAGTTGGCACAGAAAATTCGTCCACATAGACGACAATGGTGTCTTCGATTAAATAAGGTGAACTGGGAATCACACTCATAGCATACTCTACAACTGAGATCGGGCATCCAAAAATCCCTGGACACATTTGTTGGCTCAGAGCGCCAGGGAATCCATGATTTGACGATGCCAACAAAGTCAGAAAAAGCTTTGTCAACTGCTTCCATTCGCAAACAATTTTATTTTCTCGCTCATTATGGCATACCCATTTGCCACTCCTAACAGACCATGTTCGGAATAGGAAACAAATCCAAAAATAAAGAACCCGAACCCCCAACTTAATTTTATAATCAATCACGGAGATCCTAAACCACCAAACTTATAAGTTACAACTCATGCAAATTGTCAGAATCTGAATTTAAATTCTTCTATATCCACAAACAACCCCCAATCATGTCGAGGCAGTTTATGGTTCTCCATTGCCGTATAGGAAACAGATTCATTAACCAATCAACATTTTGAAAAAGGCCAATTGCCACCTCTATTAAACCTTGAATTCAAAATTCAAAAATACTTCTCCAACAGCTCAGCAAATTCGACTCTCACAAACCATCACTCCTGATTGCTAAACAAGAACTACAGCATAAACTAACTGTATATATTTCAAACAACCCAAGTCAAACTCAATGAATGATAAAAAAAGTCACCGAGTTCAAATAGCTCACACCAGGATGAAAACCTTTCTACACCATCACATCGGATACAAGACAAATTTAAAAATAAAAAAAGCTTCATAGAAAATTACAACTCAATATCAAATTTATCTCTCCTAAATCATTCTACCTCTCCATAATGCAAAACAAACCCATCATCCAGAGGGTTAGCAAGATGGAAGCTTTAACCCCCCAAAAAAGAACCTAAATTCATGAACCAATCAAACAAAGCAAAGCAGCATAGGTGATCACATTCAGATGCTGATCAAAATCCCCAATTGAAACAATAAACAAAATTACAATCAAATCCTCCCGAGATAAATGGGAAAAAAAAATGGGGGGTGCAAACCGGATTAGTTAACAGACACAGAGAAAGAAAAGAGAGAAAAAATTGGAGAATGAATCAAAGTTGAAAAATATCAATATCCAGGGAAACAAACAACGACCCAGAAACAATTAGACACAGAATGAATCATCAATGGTTTCAAAATTGGATCTTGTCCCCAAAATTGACCTATAATTAATGAGAGACTGGGGGGATGGATTCAAAGGAAAAATAAAAATAATAATTGTAACAATTGTTAATTTGTTATAATATGAATCTGAGGAAAACAAGGATCAATGGGCTATGGCTATGGCAATGGCATTGAGTGATGACTTTTCCATTACGTTGAATCATTTTCTGATTACAAAGTTCGTAGCAATAGTTTTGGATTGGTTGCCCTTTTTCCTTCTGACCCCAGACAGATACCTCACCTGTGCATGACAATTTCAAAATTAGCAGCTTAATTAATTAATTAATTAATAATTCTTTTCTTTTTTTTTTTTTTGGGTAAATTCATTTATTTTTCTTTGAGCAAATTCAAAATTTTTCAAAAATGAAAATCTTTGTTTACCAAAACGTGTTGTAATGTAATTTTTTTTTTATTAATAACTCTAATACTTTTAATTTTGATAATAACATGTTGCATAAAAGCTCCGATTCCTTTTTTTTTTTTAAGCTTGACACATGCATATGAACTCGACATTTTTAAATAAATGAATATATATATATATATATATATATTATTATTATTATTATTAGTTGAATATCTGATTAATATAATTATTTGATATAATTGATTAAATCATTTTTTACAATTTAATCAATAATTGAGATGAACTACTCCCTTCATTCCTATTTATCTGTCCTATTTCAAACAAAACATACCTTTTAAGAAATGCAATCATTACTTATATTTTCAATACATTAATTATGTTTTTACTCACTGTATCTTTTCTCTTTCTATAATCATTACTTATCTTTTACTACTTACGAAAACCAATACCCTATTAAATAGGGATAGACATAGAAAGTAACATTTATTATACCTTAAAAAATCAAAAAGACAAATAAAAAGAAACAAAAAACTTCTCCAAAAACGAATAGTTAAATAAGAACGGAGGGAGTATATAACCATTTTAGTCTATAGTTTTTGTTTTAATTGTCGGGATTTTCCTTTCACCTTTTAGAAGAAAGTTAAACCCCTCGAGGTGGTAGAGCTCCTCCTCAAGGTGAAGAGAGACAAATACTCCCTCTTATCTTATTTATAAGATCATTTTGAAGCTTTTTGTTTGATCTTATTTATAAGACTTCATTTCAATTTTCAATAGCGTTTAATTACTTTTTTTCATCAACACCCCTATTAAGTCAACACTTTTTAGAGTTCCGATAATAATTACAGGGGTAATTTTGAAGAAGTATATCAAATTTTTACATTTTCAATGTCACTAACAAATTTAACCATTCTCCTTGGTGGGAGTGAAAAACCCCAAAAAGATCTTATATATAGGACGGGAGAGAGTAAAAGATAAAATGATAAATGTAATGTAACCAAAAGAGAGAAATAAAAAAAGAAACGAGTGATAAGCGTAATGTCAGTGTAACCAACCAGTTCAAAAGAAAAACTGTAACCAACCAAAAGAGATAAATAAAAAACAAAAAAATGAAGTACAGACAACACTAAAAGATTATATATATATATATATATATATATATATATATATATATATATATTTTAGAGTTGTCTTAAGTTCGATCTTTTAGAGTTGAAGAGAAGTACTTATAAGTGATTATGTTTTATAGAAAATGATTAATCTAATCAATATAAAAACTTATGCTTTTATTTTTAAAAAAACAGTATTTATTATTGGGTTTTTATTCTGAAACACAATGTTATGGTGAAGAAAATTATTTAAATGTATAGGATAAAAAATCCGATTATATATTCTATAGTTATTTTTCGTGATTTTTTTCTATCTATCATTCCACTCATAAATTTTAAGTTCGAACTAACATGATTCAGCACAATTGGTGTAAATGACTAAATTTTTTAAGTATGAAATTAAAAATCGAATCCATGTGAATATGGAAAATGCTTTGTTGATAAAGGCAAAATTCACTTCAATGATTTCTATGATGTACCTAAGAGGGAAACAGTCTTCGATTATTGATTGTAGGATACTCTTGATTTAAAAAAATCCAAAGTTGAAATAGGATAAATATATATGGGAAAATACTAATTTCCATATTTCGATTCTTTTATGGAAAAGATTAGAAGGCAAATCACCAACATTATCCCCAAAGAAAACAGTGTACATTCCGTGGTTCAATCACATGGGCTTTGAATTTTTTTTTTATTTGCACCCTGATATACGGTTCACTGAATCGACTCATCCAATTCGAGTGAGTTTTTAGGTCAAGGTTTTATTTCTCTCACAACATTGTTGCGGGGATCGAACCGTGGTTCACTCTACTAAGTGCAGTCTGACACCACTGTACCAACAGTTTGTTGGTACATGTGCTTTGAAGTTTGAACATAGCACAACTGAATCGGAAATCCAACTTTCATTTCTTCTTTTTGTTGTTTTATATTTTTACAATGTAAAGGTTTTTTACACCATCAGTGCATCATTCATTAGCTTACTGTTTTTTACTTTTAAATTAAAGTAATACAAATGAATGGTGAATGATGGACTGATGGTGTAAAAAAATTACACCGTCGGTGCATACCCATTAATCTCTTCATTTAATCAATTTTTACTTTTCATAATTACAGTTTTATCATTTCTCATCCATAAATTACTATATATAAATTAATAATATTAGCCACTAATACAATTTTCAATAAAAATTAAATAGAGACATTTTGAACAAAACACATACTATAAAATTTACAATAATCAATATTTTCTTAATATGCGTTATCCTTAAAAACCAAAAGTTAAGATATGAAAGAAGAACGTAATTGCTAACTCTTTTTTCTCTTTTCGTTCGTACTCCTACTTTTTTTTAAAAATGTAATTACTACTATTTTTTTAGGGTTGAGAATAAGAATTTTGGAGTGAATATCTTTTATCTTCATGATAAAATGCAGTACGTTAACCACCCGAAATTATGTTGCGTATCTTGTTTAAAAGGTAATTTTTTTTATTGATTTTGAAATGGTTATTTTTTACTACTTTGTTGGATAGTTAATGCATATATTTTATCGGGAAAATAATGTTTGATCCATTTTTTTAATATTAAATACTAGGCTTAAATACCAAAATGGTTTATATAAATGTTGCCATTTGTGAAATTACTCCATACACTTATATTTTTTGGGTTTTGGCCCAACATTTTTACATTTAATTTTGGTTTTGATTCTTAATAATGTAATAATCACATATCACAAAATAGGGTATTAGAGATACAAAAAGTCACGTCTCTTTGGGTCTGCTAGGGTTTCTAGTAGACTAGGATTGTACGTGTTTTCTCCTGTGGTCATGCAGGTTTCGTCTTACTCTTTGTAGGCGCTAGTACTCCTTGTGAGTGATCTCTTGCTCGTTTCTCTCTTATCTGTGTTTGCGATGGAGGAAGATTTGTCTGCCCTTTGGCAAAAGTTAAGCCTTACTGAAGAAGAAAGTGCGTGTGTAGCCCTTGCACCACCGGTCCCTGATGAGATCGCATCGCACCCCTTATGCCTTGTGGGGAAGGTAGTAACACGCAAGAATGTCAGCCTACAAGGGATTACCGATACTATGAAGCGTGTTTGGAAGGTGAAACCGGGTTTTACGGTGAGACCAGTGGGTGAAAATACCTTTATTTTTCGCTTTGGTGCAATAGGTGAAAAAAGAAAGGTTTTGGATGGCTCACCTTGGTCTTTTGATAAGAGCATTATTGTCTTCCGTGACTATCAGCCAGACGTTAGGGTTTCTGAAATGGAGTTTAACCAGGTTTCTTTTTGGTTACGTGTGCATGATCTTCCCCTTGGTATGCGTAACAAACACGTTGGTGTAGTGATTGGAGATCAGATGGGAGGTCTACTTGATGCTGATGTTGATGATTTCGGTGCTTCCATTAATCCTTTTCTGCGAATCAAGGTGCGTGTTGATATTACTAAACCTCTGCGTAGGGGAATTCTGTTGGCAAGGACGACTTCGGAAGATAAAAGGTGGTATTGGTTTCAATATGAACGTCTCCCCAATTTCTGTTACAGTTGTGGAGTTATTGGTCATGGTGAAAAGGAATGCACAAAGGAGGTTGGTCTGGATAAGAAAGGTTATGGGGAGTGGATGAGGGCGGCTGGTTTTTTTGACACGCTCATGAGTTTGGAGGAAAAGGATAATGATGAACGTAAGAAGCGTTGTGAGAAAGTCTTGCCTCCACCTATGCCCACACTAGACCAGTTGGTATCAGAAGAAGAGACTGTAAGGCTTCTTGATGCCGAGTTTAATGTGATTTTTAAGGGGACACCAGTTGACCTTGGTCCGGAAACAGATGAGCCAAAGGAAACTGGGTCTGCTAATAAAGAAGGTGGTCGTGGCTTATCAGCAAGGACCTGGAAAAAGAAGGCACGTAAAAACAACATTAGTAGTGTAACTACACCTTCAACACTAGTGGGACAGAAACACAAAGATGATTCAGATTTAATGTTGCTGGACGGTGATGAAGCTGTGGGTGGGGATGACAAAACCAAGAAGTTGAAGGGGACTGATTCTAATTTGCATGAACACATAATGGCGGGGCCTGGTTGCCAGGCCCGTCAAGAGCCATGAAAACCTTATTTTGGAACTGTAGAGGGCTTGGGAACCCTCGTACAGTTCAAGCCTTAAGTCTTTTATTGAGACTTCAAGTTCCCACCTTGTTTTTTCTTTCAGAAACAAGGTTGTTCGTAAGGGAGCTATCTCGTTTGAAGCATAGATTTGGTTTCGCAAATGTCATTGGTGTGGATTGTAGTAGTAACAGAGGGGGTGGTCTTGCTTTGTTTTGGAAAGACTCTGTCCAGGTATCTTTACAGTCTTATTCTAAAGGTCACATTGACACGGTAGTGGAGCATACAAATGGTATGGTTTGGAGGCTCACTGGTTTCTATGGTCATCCTATTGCTTCTGAACGACACCATTCGTGGAACCTTCTCACTCATCTATCATCCATGCTAAATCTGCCTTGGGTGGTGGGAGGTGATTTTATCGAAATTCTTTTATCTTGTGAAAAATTGGGTGGCAGCTACAGGTCCCAATCGCAAATGGATGCTTTTCGAAATGTCGTTGATGATTGTGGCCTTAAGGATCTTGGTTTCATGGGTAATCCGTTCACTTGGTCTCGTGGCATTCGTGGTGGAGAGATTGTCTTTGAAAGACTGGATCGTATTTTTGCAACCGGTTCCTGGATGAATATGTTTGATAAGGTTCAAGTGCTTCATTTAGTCTCATCTGTCTCAGATCATAACCCGGTGGTTCTTAGCTTTCACGCACAAATCCCTGTTAGTCGTGTGCATCACAGCTCTAATCGTTTTTTCTTTGAACAACCCTGGACTCAGCATGAGGAGTGTGAGAAGATTGTTGGTGATAAGTGGCATTCGTCTCCAGCCCCTCGTAAGGCTGGTTTTATTGAGCAAACCATTGCATCCACAGGGGAAGCACTTCGGTCGTGGAGTAGAAAGGAGTTCCAGGGAATTTCGAAGGAGATTAAGGAGCTTCAGGTGAAATTAGAAAATTTGAATGTTGCTCCACCTTCCCAAGCTAACTGGTCTTTGCAGCAGGAAGTATCAATGAAATTAAATGAGCTTCTGAGCTGGGAGGAGGTTATTTGGAAACAACGTTCAAAGGTTCACTGGCTTCAGGAGGGTGATCAGAATACGGCTTTTTTCCATAAGAGAGCCTCTCAACGTGCCAAGAAGAATGCAGTATCTAGATTAAAAAGTCAATCTGGCCAGATGCATACTGATGAGGTTGAAATGGGTACTATAGCTACTAACTATTTTGAAACTTTATTTACCTCCAGTAATCAAACGTTAATGCAGGAAGTACTTGATTCTGTATCAACAAAAGTTTCAAATGGTATGGCTTCTCTTTTGTTGGCTCCTTTTTCTTTGCATGATGTTAATGTTGCCATAAACCAGATGTTTCCAACTAAATCTCCAGGTCCTGATGGTTTTCCTCCTCTTTTTTATCAACATTATTGGCATTTAGTTGGTGAAGATGTAGCACGTTGTGTTCTGAGTTTTTTAAATGGGGAAGGCTCTCTCTCAGGATTAAATTATACTCACATTGTTCTTATCCCAAAGGTAAATAATCCTGAAGATATGACTCAATTTCGTCCTATTAGTTTGTGCAATGTCCTTTACAAGATTATTTCTAAAGTCCTGGCCAATAGGATGAAATTAATTCTTCCTAATGTTATTTCCGAATCGCAGAGTGCTTTTGTTCATGGCAGGCACATAACTGACAATATTCTCATTGCCTATGAGTTAATTCATATGATCAAAAATAAGAGGTCAGGTGGTACTGGAGCTATGGCGTTGAAACTTGATATGAGCAAAGCCTATGATAGGGTGGAGTGGTGTTTCATAGAGGTGGTTATGGTTAAATTGGGTTTCCCAAACAAGTGGATTCAGTTGGTTATGGACTGTGTATCGTCTGTCTCTTTTTCAGTGATCCTAAATGGCAAACAATTTGGTAATTTCAGGCCCAATAGAGGTCTTCGCCAAGGCAATCCTCTTTGTCCATACTTGTTTATTTTGGTGACAGAAGCTTTATCCTCTTTATTACAAAAGGCAGAACTGGATGGGATTATTCATGGTGCAAGAGCCTCTCGATATGGTCCAGCTATATCTCACTTGTTTTTTGCGGATGACAGCTTGATTTTTACAAAAGCAAAGGAGGAGGAAGTTGATGTTATTCTTGATATTCTTACTAAATACTGCTCAGCGTCTGGACAGGTGATTAATTTTAATAAGTCTTCTATTATGTTCAGTCCAAACTGCGATGCTAATCAAAAAACTTCTATTATGGGCAAGTTGGGGATTACAACTCAGGCCTTCAGTGAAGCTTATTTGGGTTTACCTACTCATATAGGGAGGAATAAAAATCATTCTTTTCAAACTATAAAAGATAGGGTTTGGAAAAGAATTCAGGGTTGGAAAGAGAAGCTTTTATCTGCAGCAGGTAAAGAAGTGCTTATTAAAGCGGTTGCCCAAGCTATTACTACCTATGCTATGAGTGTTTTTAAACTCCCTACTAGTTTATGTACTCATTTGACAGGTCTTTTTAACCGTTTCTGGTGGGGATCATCGGAGGAGAATAAAAAAGTCCATTGGCTCAGTTGGCGGAAAATGTGCATTCCTAAAAATGAAGGTGGCTTGGGTTTTAGGGATCTGGAGGTTTTTAATTTAGCCCTTCTTGCTTAACAAGGGTGGAGATTGTTGAAGCACCCGAATTCTTTGGTAGCCCGTGTCTTGAAGGCCAAGTACTATCCTTATTCCTTGTTCCTAAATGCTAATTTGGGCCAAAATCCTAGTTTCACTTGGAGGAGCTTGATTGATGGAAGAGCAATTTTGAAGAAAGGGGTGAGATGGCGAATCGGCACTGGTATTCAGGTGGGGGTTTGGAATGATCCCTGGCTGCCTCATCCTTGAGGTTTCAAACCAGTATCATCCAATCCATATGCTCAATCTCGTCTCCTGGTTTCAGCTCTTATTGACCATGACTGCCGCAAATGGCAACCTGATATTATTGCAAATTTATTCTCTCCAAAGGAGGCAGAGCTGATAATGAGCATTCCTTTATCTAGTTCTGCTGGCCAAGATGAGTTGATTTGGCATTTTGACAGCAAGGGAATCTTCTCGGTTCGTAGTGCTTATAAAATGGAAATGAGTTGGAGGAGGCAATCTGATGGTGGTGAGAGTAGCTCCGCAAATTTGCGTGAATGCAATCACTGGCAGAGATTGTGGAAAGCTAGGATTCCAAATAAAGTTAAAATATTCTGGTGGAAAGCTCTTAAAGGTATTCTTCCTTCAATGGACAATTTAACCAGAAAACATATTGATGTAGGCTAATGTTGTTCACGCTGTAATGGTGAATTCAAGACTCAAATGCATGCGTTATGGAGTTGTCCTTATGCCCAAGAAGTTTGGAAGGAAGCTGGGTTAGATGTCTTGGCCAAACCAGTAGGAGGTGGGTCGGTGTTGGACTGGTTCTCTGATATGTGCAGCTCAAACCCGCAGCAGGATTTGGATTGGTGGATGGTTCTTGCGTGGAGCATATGGAATGCCAGAAACTCATCTATTTTCCAGAATAAGCACTCTTGCGCCAGAGGTACTGTGATAGCTGCTGAAAGTTTGTTCAATATGTTTGTGAGATTTGGTAAGGCAAGGAACATGCCAAATCCTCCTAATCCGGTAGCTGATGATGTTTCTGTTTGGCATCCTCCTGATCCTGGTTTTATAAAATTGAATGTTGATGTTGCGTGGTGTAACACCCCGATCCGGCAACTTGAAAACTTTCGTTAAAATATAGTGAAAATTGGGGGCCATTTTTTTTTTACAAGTAAGGTATGAATACGAGAACATTTAACTTTTCAGACAATGGTTTCAATTAAAATCACATGTTCTCCTATTCATGAACCTTTCAAGTTCCAAACCGAGGTGTCACGAGACACCGCACTTTGAAACCCATTTTCAAAACATTAATTAAAACGTGGCCCAATTTACTGGGTTTTAAACATCTATGTTTAATAAAACTTTAGTCGGGGTACAGTAGTATAGAGCTAGGTAACTAAGGACTTACAATGGAGCACCATGCTCTGAGGGGAGAGACCTAGCTCCTAGTCCGAAACACTAACGCTCGTCGTCTATCTTTGGATCTTTGATAGTACAAGCCCTCTATCCACAACCGAAGCCATCCGTATCTACTGCTTCGGAGAGGTTCCTCCTTCCCGAACAAGCTAGATTTGGAACCTCAATCTCTGTTGCTTCTAATCATCGTACAAATTTTCCAGAGAAGAAAGAGAGGCAGAAGTACAGAAGAAGAGGAGAGAGTAAGCTACCCAAACAGTTATGTCGACTGTGTGGAATTATAATAGGCAAGTATTAAGGAAAAATAATAAGCAACACAAACAACAATAATACTACTATCACACACTCGTATAACTGAACACAAACTTTAACATTTCACAATCACCTTCGTATAATCTTTCACAATTTCTCTTAATCCTTCTTCCTCTCATCACACTTTTCCAAATTTCATCACACTTCCGTGAATTCTTTCTTATATACTTGTCTCATAATTCTCATTCGATGCTGGATATTTTTATTGTATATTTCTTTAAAACATCTTTGTGCTTTTAAGTTTTATTATTTCGGATAGCTTCAATGATGAGGGGGAAACATCATTGAGCTCACACACGTCTACATCCCCTCGGTCCACCACCCAACCTAGTCGGAAGCAAACAGGAGTGCATGACCTTTACCACGCGGGCACGACAGCTGTCCAACACATAAATGGTCCCAGACCAGGAGGCCTTGCCTTAAATCATAATCATATCATTTAATCAATGCACGCCCTCGGCGGCCAACACAAATGCCCCGTTCCAGTCCCTCTCACTGTTCTCGATTTGCAATCAAGGGGGCGACAGTATAATTTCTAGTTCGCGATGCGGAACTTACCACGGTATTAGACCCAGTCCCCACCACGTTAGTGCACCACATGTGGGATTCGTTTCGCCTAGAAATATACTCTAGACTTCTTGACGTTTCACCATCATCGTCCTCCCCTTATGCAATCTCGTCCTAAGTATCCGCGGATACTTATCGTTCCTTCCTCTCCACTACTTCGATACGACACTCATACCTCACCGCGTTTATGAATGTCTTTTAAATCTTTTATAGTTTTAGCGTTTTAATTAACGGCTGAATCCTAACAGTCGGCTCGTCCTTGGTGCATCCCTTCAACGAAGCCCGACCACTAAACGCAATCCGTTCCCCCTAAAATCACAATGGCCTCAAGCCACACATCAAACTCATCTCAATAATTCTCGTCAGCTCATGCTCAGCATAATTCTTTCCAACTTCCTCAAGACTCATTCCCTCTTTTTTCTCAAAAACTCTTTTCGCAAAACCTTTTCAAAAAGATGACTTCACAAAATCTTTTCAAAAGTTTCTTTTCAAAAACTGTTTTCAAAAATCATATTTTTGGGTGAGTGTTAATGGAGGAGCAAGCTCAACTCAACACTAAGCTTCTTCCCAAAAACATGCATGAGGGATCACATCTTTACTCCACCACTTCTCACTTCCATAATCACACTTTCTTTCTAATTTCAGCTCTTTATCTTTTCCTTCACTCACATCATCTTTCTCATTCGTTTCTTATAACTTTCTCATCAATCTTAATGCACCGACTATTTCTTTCTCAACTCCTTCTCATATCTCTTATTCGCATCTCTTTTCTCTTTGATGAGCATTTTATTTCCCATTATTCCTTGCATTATTTTACTCCTATTATTGATACTTGTTGCCTATTTGACATTGTTTAGCTTGATTTAGTGATTTAGAGTTTATTGGACTAATATTCTGAATATTGTTTAATTTGGGATTATTTAGCCTAATTAATTCTATTTCTATTTTCAGGTCATATTTGGCACAAGGGCTTTTTGGACATTTTGGGAATGAAGATTTAATTTTGGAAGAGAAGATATATGATGAAGTGAAGATTGTAATCTATCTTTAGGATTAGTTGAGATTTAGTTATATCTTTTAAGATTTAGATTTTATCTATAGGATATTTTTAGATTTAATTTAGAGATAAGCTTTCCTTAGGATTTGGGCCCATGATTTAGGCTCGTTTTGTGATTTAAAAAGCCAAATTCGTGTAAACCCTGGAGAGACCTTCCATTCACGTTTTTTACATTCTCTCTCATAGAGAAGGCTTAGTTTTGCTCTCCAAGCTTGTGGTGGCTGCTAGGGTTTCTCTCTCTTCCCTTTCTACATGTTTTTGGTATTTTTCTTCATGGAAGGCTAAACTCTTAGGTTAAATCCCTTTGGTAATGTATCACATACTCTTGAGGTTTTGTTCTTAATGCTATTTCGTTTTTATTCACTGTTTTCATGCTTATTGATATGTTATGGTTCGCTTAGTTCCATTGTATAGAGATAATCCATGTGTATGAATGCTTAATTTATGCAAACTCGTAAAAACTCCATGCTTTGGCTTTTAATGCTTAATTAGAGGTTTGGGTTTTGGGGTGAGAATTGAATTTTCGCTTAGTATTTAATTCTCACGAGTTGGACAGTGAAGAGGAAAGAAATTGATCTTTTGTGACCGATGATAGAGTTGTGAACGCGAGCCAAAGGGGTTTATCCGCTTTTCCTTATCTGTTTCTTCGTTTTGATTTAATTCTGTTTTGATTTCAATTATTCAATATTCAATACAAAAAAAAAAACCCCTGTTTTCTATGCATACTATGTGTTCGACCTTTTGCTTGATAAGATATTCCTTGGGAGACGACCTAGGAGTCACTTCCTAGTACTATACTTAAACTGTTTTTTATTTGTATCGGGTACGACCTTGATCAAATTTGGCGCCGTTGCCGGGGAATATCGGTTCTTGCCAAATGTCATTAGTAGTTAGTTAGTGTCGTAGTTAGTATAGTTATTATAGTGTGTCGTGTCTGATTTAGGGTCTAGTAGTCAATTCTGATAACCGGTTGAAGTTGCACTGTTTGCTGTTTTGCTATTTTGTTGCAATTAGTGTATTTGATTGATTCTGTGGTTGCTAGTTCACATAGTTGTGGGTGGAATTTTTGCACGAAAATTTATATCCACACTACTTTTATCATATAAAAAGGTTTTGAGGCACCACGATCACTCAGATCATCACTGGTTGTGAGTTCCAGAAAAATTTTCCAAGTTTTAGCAGCACTTTCTTCAAATCGTCGCAACTTTTGACCCGTAACTCGGAATTTGACGAATTTTATATCAAATCGAAGGGAATTTTCTGAATAATCTGATTTTTCTGACTTTGTCAGAAAACTCCTTCATCTGGATCCTGAAAAAGCCATTTTACTATTTCTTTATTATTTTACAAGTTTTATTTTCTTAGTTTTTGGTCTCTGATTTAATTGTTTGACTTGGTTCCCTTTTGAATTTTGTCCTCAAACTTTTTGTGGTATGTTTTCATGATTTTAGGGTGCTGAAAAAAATAAAGAAAAAAAATTTTAAAAAATAAAAAATTTTGTTGCCTATCTTGGTCATGTATATTAGTGACAGTTTGCTATGCTTAATGGTGTTCTGTTCAGTACATGACTAGGGGCAATCCAAGCTACTTGCATCCATATAACCCTGAAATTGATAGAACTTATCACAGACTAGTTAGACAAAATAGGAACCAGTCCATAGGTAGTGAGTCTATTGAGTCTTTACATAGTGAGTCTGATTCTTTTTCTTCTATTCCTATAAATTCTGATTCTTATTCTGATTATTCTGAAAATATGGCTCAACCTCCACCACGTGAGAGGACATTGAGGGAGCTGGCTGCACCTGATTTCACTATTGAAGATTTGTGCATCCAGTATCCCGATGACCCGTATGAGCTAAGGTCTGGACTAATTCATTTGTTGCCCAAGTTTAATGGTCTTGCAGGTGAGGATCCTCATAAACATCTCAAGCAGTTCCATATTGTCTGTGCTACTATGAAACCACATGATGTGCAAGAGGATCATGTTTGTCTTAAGGCATTCCCACACTCCCTAGAGGGGCTAGCCAAGGATTGGTTGTACGATCTGGCCCCTGGTTCTATCACAGTCTGGGATGACCTGAAGAGGGCATTTTTGGAGAAATTCTTCCCTGCATGCAGAACAACAGCAATCCGAAAGGATATATCAGGCATCAGGCAACAAAGTGGAGAAAGTCTCTATGAGTATTGGGAGAGATTCAAGAGATTGTGTGCGAGCTGCCCCCATCATCAGATCTCAGAGCAGTTGCTTATTCAATATTTCTATGAAGGTCTCAACCTCATGGAGAGAAACATGCTTGATGCTGCAAGTGGTGGTGCCCTAGGAGACATGACACCTTTAGAAGCCAGAGTCAAGATTGAGAAGATGGCTTCCAATTGTCAACAATTCCATGCAAGGGGCAACAGCGATGCAATCATAGTGAGAGGAGTGAATGATGTTGGCACAAGTTCTGGTAAGGTTGAGAAGCTTGAACAGAAGATAGATTCACTTACAACTTTGGTCACTCAATTGGCCATCAACCAGAAGAAGTTGTCTCTGCCTGCTAGATTATGTGGCATATGCACATCCGCTGAGCACCCCACAGATGCATGCCCTTCTGTGCAGCAGCAGCCCACGACTGGTGCTGACCAACCTGAGGCATATGCCGCCAACATCTTCAACAGTAGAAACCAGCAGCCACAGAACTTTGATCTCTCTACCAATAGATACAACCCTGGTTGGAGGAACCATCCCAACCTGAGATGGTCTGATCAGCAGCAACCTTCACAGGTTCAATTTCAGAACAATTCTAGACCACCATATGTACCTCCTCCAGTCCAGCAACAGAGACAACAACAGGCTAATTCTGCACCACCAGCTCCTAGTACTGAGCAGCAGCCTTCATTGGAAGAGCTGATGAAACAGATGACCATGCAAAATCTCCAATTCCAACAGGAAACTAGAGCATCCATTCAAAGACAAGAGGTCTCCATTCAATCTTTGACCAATCAGATGGGACAGATGGCAACAACAATCAACACTATGCAATCTCAGAATTCTAACAAGTTGCCATCCCAAACAGTGATCAATCCAAACCAGAATGTGAATGCCATTAGTCTAAGGTCAGGGAAGCAGATTGTCACACCCACACCAGAATCTGACCTCAACAAAGATGATCTAGTTTCAACCAACAAGAAGAGCCAGATGGTCGAGGAGAGTGAGCACACAAGTACCAGAAAATCCCATCCAGCTCAGCCTTCCACAAGCACAACACCTGCTGCTGCCCAGCAACCACCCCCCATTCCTCTTCCTTTCCCACCAAGGGGGGGTGACTCAAAGCAAGAAAATGGAAGAGATTGACAAAGAGATACTTGACACATTCAGGAAGGTGGAAGTCAACATACCCCTTCTTGATGCAATCAAGAAGATTCCAAGGTATGCAAAGTTCTTGAAGGATCTATGCACACACAAACGGAAGCTCAAGGGCAATGAGAGGATCAACATGGGAAGAAATGTCTCTGCTCTTATAGGTAAACTCGTCCCTCATATTCCTGAAAAGTGTAAGGATCCTGGAACTTTCTCTGTGCCTTGTATCATAGGTAATACTAAATTTGAGAATGCTTTGCTAGATTTAGGAGCATCTATTAATGTTATGCCTATGTCTGTTTTCAAATCTCTTTCACTTGGACCTCTTCAACCTACGGGTGTGGTTATTCATTTGGCAAATAGATCTACTGCCTACCCCGCAGGTTTGATAGAGGATGTCTTGGTTCGGGTTGAAGAGCTTATCTTTCCTGCTGATTTTTATATTCTTGATATGGAAGAGGACACCTCTCGTAGTGCTGTCCCTATCATATTAGGGAGACCATTTTTGAAAACAGCCCGAACCAAGATAGATGTGCATGCAGGTACACTTTCCATGGAATTTGATGACAGTGTGGTTCGATTCAATATTTTTGATGCTATGAAACATTTTTCTGATGACCACTCTGTCTTTCATGTTGACTTGATTGATGATCTGATTAATGAGCATGTTCTAGACTTTTTGCATGATTATGATTTGCCATCTTTCACTAGCTCATTTACTTGTTCTGCATGTTCTGATTCCGAAATGTGCACTGCATGCATTGAAATTGACCAGTTTTTAAATTCTGCTACTGCATCTGTTGATTCATATGATATAGATTCAGATCATGCTAACCCCATTTCTGTTTTGCATGAGTCTAATTCACTTGTTCAGGTGCAGGCGGCAGAATCCAATTCTGCTGCTCCTTTAGTTCCAACTGTGATGCAGGCACCTTTATTGGACCTGAAGCCCCTTCCTCCTCATCTCAAATATGCTTACTTGGAGGCTGAGCAGAAACTTCCAGTGATCATCTCTACCTCCCTTTCTGTTGATCAAGAGAAGAAGCTGCTGGATGTGATTAGAGCAAACAAAAGGGCAATAGGATGGACTTTGGCAGACATACCTGGTATTAGCCCCTCCATGTGCATGCATCGAATTTTATTGGAGGATGGGGCTAAACCAGTGAGACAACCCCAGAGACGGTTGAACCCCCAGATTCTTGATGTGGTGAAGAAAGAGGTCACCAAGCTGCTGCAAGCTGGCATTATCTACCCCATTTCAGACAGCACTTGGGTAAGCCCGGTTCAAGTAGTTCCCAAGAAGTCTGGGGTGACAGTTGTCAAAAATGAGAAGGATGAGCTGATTCCCACTAGAGTGCAGAACAGTTGAAGAGTCTGCATTGATTATAGGAAGCTCAACCAGGCGACCCGCAAGGATCACTTTCCTCTTCCCTTCATTGATCAGATGTTGGAGCGCCTGGCAGGTAAATCTCACTATTGCTTCTTAGATGGTTTCTCTGGTTATTTCCAAATCTGTATTGCACCAGAGGACCAACATAAGACTACATTTACCTGTCCTTTTGGTACATTTGCTTATAGGAAGATGCCTTTTGGCCTATGCAATGCTCCTGGCACTTTTCAAAGATGTATGATGAGTATTTTTAATGACTTACTTGAGCATTGCATAGAGGTCTTCATGGATGATTTTAGTGTATATGGTTCCTCTTTTGATGCATGTCTTGATAGTTTGTCTAAGGTGCTTAATAGGTGCATTGAGACTAACCTTGTCTTGAATTTTGAAAAATGTCATTTTATGGTAGAACAAGGCATAGTCTTAGGGCACATTATTTCCCATAAGGGCATAGAGGTTGACCCTGCTAAGCTGCATGTAATATCACATTTGCCTTACCCCTCTTGCGTGCGAGAGGTGCGTTCTTTTCTTGGCCATGCAGGTTTCTATCGCAGGTTTATTCAGAACTTTAGCAAGATAGCCCTTCCACTATCCAACTTGCTTCAAAAGGATACCGCATTTGAGTTTGGAGACCAATGCAAGAAAGCATTTGATGAGCTAAAGAGAGCACTCACCACCACTCCCATCATCCAACCACCTGACTGGACTCTCCCATTTGAGCTCATGACCGATGCCTCGAATTATGCTTTGGGAGCAGTTCTCTCCCAAAGGGTTGGTAAGATGTCTCATGTGATTTATTATGCATCTAGGACTTTAGATTCAGCACAAGTTAATTACACCACAACTGAAAAAGAGTTGTTAGCCATTGTCTTTGCACTTGATAAGTTTAGATCATATCTATTAGGTTCTAAGGTTGTGGTGTATACTGATCATGCTGCTCTGAAGTATCTTTTGAAAAAGACAGATTCCAAACCTAGGTTGATTAGATGGATGTTGCTCCTCCAGGAGTTTGATCTTGAGATTCAGGATCGGAGTGGTGCACATAACCTTGTCGCAGACCACTTGAGTAGAATAGAGAGAGAGGAGGATGCATTTCCTATCCGGGATGGATGACTTCCCGGATGAGCAGCTTTTAGTTTTGCATGTTTCACATCCCCCTCCCCTTATTCCTTGGTTTGCTGATATTGTAAATTATATAGTTGCATCTGTTTTTCCACCCTTGGCATCCAAAGCTCAAAGAGACAAATTGAAGAGCGATGCCAAGTATTATGTATGGGATGACCCCTATTTGTGGCGTTTTTGCAGTGATCAGGTCATTCGCAGGTGCATTCCAGACCAGGAGATCCAATCGGTTCTCCAATTTTGCCATGCTTCACCAGTTGGAGGCCACCTTGGCACTCAAAGGACAGCACGAAAGGTGCTGGATTCTGGATTTTATTGGCCTACCATCTTCAAGGATGCAAGCAAAATCTGCAGCTCATGTGAGCAATGTCAAAGGGCAGGATGCACCCTATCTTGGAGGCAACAGATGCCGCAACAACCTATGTTGTTCTGTGAGGTGTTTGATGTCTGGGGTATAGATTTCATGGGCCCCTTTCCTGTTTCTTTTGGTTTTTATTATATCTTACTTGCTGTGGATTATGTATCCAAATGGGTGGAAGCTAAGGCCACCAGGACTAATGATGCTCAGGTTGTTGTAGATTTTGTCAGGACTAATATCCTTTGCAGGTTTGGCATACCTAGAGCCATAGTCAGTGATCAAGGCACACACTTCTGCAATAGATCCATGCAAGCTTTGCTCAAGAAGTATGGGGTTGTGCACAAAGTTTCTACACCATATCACCCCCAAACCAATGGGCAAGCTGAGATTTCAAACAGAGAGATCAAGCGGATTTTGGAGAAGATGGTGAAGCCTAATAGAAAGGATTGGAGCACACGATTGGAGGATGCTCTATGGGCCCATCGGACTGCTTACAAGGCACCCATAGGGATGTCACCTTATCGGGTTGTTTTTGGTAAGGCATGCCACCTGCCTGTGGAGATAGAGCACCGTGCATATTGGGCTGTGAAGCAATGCAACTTAGCTCTTGATCAAGCGGGTGAGGAGAGGAAGCTGCAGTTGAGTGAGCTAGATGAGATCCGTTTGGAGGCCTATGAGAATTCCAAGTTCTACAAAGAGAAGACCAAGAAGCTCCATGATAGCTCAATTTGCAGAAAGGAGTTCTTGGTTGGTCAAAAAGTGTTGCTCTACAACTCTAGGCTTGGACTCATGAGTGGAAAGCTCCGCTCTAAATGGATTGGACCGTTTGTAGTCACCCAGGTGTTTCCTTATGGCACTGTGGAGATCAAGAGTGAGTCCACAGACAAGGGCTTCAAAGTCAATGGCCATCGACTCAAGCCTTTCCTAACCTCTCCTACTTTGGATGATGCACCTATGGAGGAGGCCTCATTGGTCGACCCCATTTTTTACCCACCATGATTTCGGGAGTCTTCTTTTCTCCTTCTTTACTACTTTTATTCCACTTGTCTATATCTGTCTGATTCTGCTATTTGTTTTACATTGAGGACAATGTGTGATTTAAGTGTGTGGGGGGGGGAGAGTAGTTTATGTTGCATATTTTTGCTTTGATTTTTTTAGGTTTTGCTAAGTTTTGGGCATTTTCTTGCATGTTTTTGCTTCATTTTAGTAGAGTCTTGGTATCTTGTGTCTGAATTCATGCATTTCTGTGTGTAAAGTTGCTTTTGATAATTAAGAGGTGGTAACACTGTGATAGAATTGTCCCTTTTGTGAGGATTTGAGCCTTAATTGTGGGTGGATTGCTATATATGCCACCTAATTTTTCTTTCATGTGTGATTGCACTCTGTATTACTTGCACTCTAGAACTTGACTTGACTCTTGTTGATACTTGATATTCCCATGCACATTTTGAAATGATTTAGGCATTGTTTTTTTTCTTGAATAAGCCACTAGCCATATGAGCCTACCTTGAATGAATTTATCCTTTGATAGCCCCTTTGAGCCTTTATATCCCTTTTCTTTGTTCTTTAGCTCATTACAAGCCTATGACTGAAAAACCATGATTGTCCTAACCTTAGGGAATGTTGGAGCTTTGGAATTGTTTTGGGAATGGGTATTAAGTAAGCGAGGGTGCTTTGTTCTTCATCTCTTGTGAGTTCTGGGTTTTGCCTCTATGGTCGGTGAAGTAATTATGGCTTTATCTCATTATGCCATTTTTGTTGTTTCTTCTTTCCTTTCGTTCATGAAGTTCTGCAATGAAAAAAAAATTGAAAAAATGAATGATGAAAAAAAAAAGAAAGAAAGAAAAAAAAAAGAATAAAAGGTTGATTGAGGCATAGATGATTGGAATTAGAGGTTGTTGTTATGTTTATCATTTCATTTTGGGGTGGATTGTGCTTATTTTTTTTTACTTATTCCCCATTGCTCCTTTATTTCCTTGGGTTTTAGCTACATTTCCCATATTTTTATCCTACCTTGTCCTTGGCCCCATTACAACCCTGAAAAGACCTTTTGATCTTAATGTGCATGTGTATTGATTGTTGATGTTAGAGGCTTGTCAAGCTTATGGTTGTGTTTGTTTTTCATGATGTGCCTTGAGTGTAAACACTGATTAACCTTAAACACTTGAGTGTAAACACTATTGAGTGATCCTTGTGAGTCTCTATCATCTTTGTGACTACCCTCTTGATGTCATTGGTTTTCTTTGCATATTTGAAATAATTGGATGATGTTCATGGATGCCTTGATTCTTTGGTCCTTATTTTCTTCATGTGCTCGATTTTGCCCATTTCTTTGCATTTCCTAGAATTCATTGTGAAGTATGTAATCTCTTAGGTTTGCATTCATTAGTTTTAGTAATCTTGTTACATGATTCACTTTGGTGCATATTGATTTTCTCAGTCCTAATTCTTAGTTTTGCCCAGGAGTGCAAAAGGATAAGTGTGGGGGTATTTGATGAGCATTTTATTTCCCATTATTCCTTGCATTATTTTACTCCTATTATTGATACTTGTTGCCTATTTGACATTGTTTAGCTTGATTTAGTGATTTAGAGTTTATTGGACTAATATTCTGAATATTGTTTAATTTGGGATTATTTAGCCTAATTAATTCTATTTCTATTTTCAGGTCATATTTGGCACAAGGGCTTTTTGGACATTTTGGGAATGAAGATTTAATTTTGGAAGAGAAGATATATAATGAAGTGAAGATTGTAATCTATCTTTAGGATTAGTTGAGATTTAGTTATATCTTTTAAGATTTAGATTTTATCTATAGGATATTTTTAGATTTAATTTAGAGATAAGCTTTCCTTAGGATTTGGGCCCATGATTTAGGCTCGTTTTGTGATTTAAAAAGCCAAATTCGTGTAAACCCTGGAGAGACCTTCCATTCACGTTTTTTACATTCTCTTTCATAGAGAAGGCTTAGTTTTGCTCTCCAAGCTTGTGGTGGCTGCTAGGGTTTCTCTCTCTTCCCTTTCTACACGTTTTTGGTATTTTTCTTCATGGAAGGCTAAACTCTTAGGTTAAATCCCTTTGGTAATGTATCACATACTCTTGAGGTTTTGTTCTTAATGCTATTTCGTTTTTATTCACTGTTTTCATGCTTATTGATATGTTATGGTTCGCTTAGTTCCATTGTATAGAGATAATCCATGTGTATGAATGCTTAATTTATGCAAACTCGTAAAAACTCCATGCTTTGGCTTTTAATGCTTAATTAGAGGTTTGGGTTTTGGGGTGAGAATTGAATTTTCGCTTAGTATTTAATTCTCACGAGTTGGACAGTGAAGAGGAAAGAAATTGATCTTTTGTGACCGATGATAGAGTTGTGAACGCGAGCCAAAGGGGTTTATCCGCTTTTCCTTATCTGTTTCTTCGTTTTGATTTAATTCTGTTTTGATTTCAATTATTCAATATTCAATACAAAAAAAAAAACCCCTGTTTTCTATGCATACTATGTGTTCGACCTTTTGCTTGATAAGATATTCCTTGGGAGACGACCTAGGAGTCACTTCCTAGTACTATACTTAAACTGTTTTTTATTTGTATCGGGTACGACCTCGATCAAATTTGGCGCCGTTGCCGGGGAATATCGGTTCTTGCCAAAGGTCATTAGTAGTTAGTTAGTGTCGTAGTTAGTATAGTTATTATAGTGTGTCGTGTCTGATTTAGGGTCTAGTAGTCAATTCTGATAACCGGTTGAAGTTGCACTGTTTGCTGTTTTGCTATTTTGTTGCAATTAGTGTATTTGATTGATTCTGTGGTTGCTAGTTCACATAGTTGTGGGTGGAATTTTTGCACGAAAATTTATATCCACACTACTTTTATCATATAAAAAGGTTTTGAGGCACCACGATCACTCAGATCATCACTGGTTGTGAGTTCCAGAAAAATTTTCCAAGTTTTAGCAGCACTTTCTTCAAATCGTCGCAACTTTTGACCCGTAACTCGTCAGCTCATGCTCAGCATAATTCTTTTCAACTTCCTCAAGACTCATTCCCTCTTTTTTCTCAAAAACTCTTTTCGCAAAACCTTTTCAAAAAGATGACTTCACAAAATCTTTTCAAAAGTTTCTTTTCAAAAACTGTTTTCAAAAATCATATTTTTGGGTGAGTGTTAATGGAGGAGCAAGCTCAACTCAACACTAAGCTTCTTCCCAAAAACATGCATGAGGGATCACATCTTTACTCCATCACTTCTCACTTCCATAATCACACTTTCATTCTAATTTCAGCTCTTTATCTTTTCCTTCACTCACATCATCTTTCTCATTCGTTTCTTATAACTTTCTCATCAATCTTAATGCACCGACTATTTCTTTCTCAACTCCTTCTCATATCTCTTATTCGCATCTCTTTTCTCTTTGATGAGCATTTTATTTCCCATTATTCCTTGCATTATTTTACTCCTATTATTGATACTTGTTGCCTATTTGACATTGTTTAGCTTGATTTAGTGATTTAGAGTTTATTGGACTAATATTCTGAATATTGTTTAATTTGGGATTATTTAGCCTAATTAATTCTATTTCTATTTTCAGGTCATATTTGGCACAAGGGCTTTTTGGACATTTTGGGAATGAAGATTTAATTTTGGAAGAGAAGATATATGATGAAGTGAAGATTGTAATCTATCTTTAGGATTAGTTGAGATTTAGTTATATCTTTTAAGATTTAGATTTTATCTATAGGATATTTTTAGATTTAATTTAGAGATAAGCTTTCCTTAGGATTTGGGCCCATGATTTAGGCTCGTTTTGTGATTTAAAAAGCCAAATTCGTGTAAACCCTGGAGAGACCTTCCATTCACGTTTTTTACATTCTCTCTCATAGAGAAGGCTTAGTTTTGCTCTCCAAGCTTGTGGTGGCTGCTAGGGTTTCTCTCTCTTCCCTTTCTACACGTTTTTGGTATTTTTCTTCATGGAAGGCTAAACTCTTAGGTTAAATCCCTTTGGTAATGTATCACATACTCTTGAGGTTTTGTTCTTAATGCTATTTCGTTTTTATTCACTGTTTTCATGCTTATTGATATGTTATGGTTCGCTTAGTTCCATTGTATAGAGATAATCCATGTGTATGAATGCTTAATTTATGCAAACTCGTAAAAACTCCATGCTTTGGCTTTTAATGCTTAATTAGAGGTTTGGGTTTTGGGGTGAGAATTGAATTTTCGCTTAGTATTTAATTCTCACGAGTTGGACAGTGAAGAGGAAAGAAATTGATCTTTTGTGACCGATGATAGAGTTGTGAACGCGAGCCAAAGGGGTTTATCCGCTTTTCCTTATCTGTTTCTTCGTTTTGATTTAATTCTGTTTTGATTTCAATTATTCAATATTCAATACAAAAAAAAAAACCCCCCTGTTTTCTATGCATACTATGTGTTCGACCTTTTGCTTGATAAGATATTCCTTGGGAGACGACCTAGGAGTCACTTCCTAGTACTATACTTAAACTGTTTTTTATTTGTATCGGGTACGGCCTCGATCACTCTTTCAGTCTCATTTCCTCATTATTATGATTTCAGGTCTCAGAGTAAAATCAAACCTCTTTTAACCACTTAATTAAATTACTTCACATACTAAACTAACCAACAGTTCATGCATTCAACAAACGTATTAACTATAGACAACACTTCGGTCTCAACGACTTGTAGGGATAGCCCACGACACACAAACAAACAAACAATCACTCACTATCCCTCTTCCTCGCCTTAACGAGACCGGGTCCAACCTTTGAGATGATTGGACGCCTTAATATGTTGCCCAATACCACGGCGTCTTAAGGGGAGCTTCTCTCTCACCTGGATGACGACACATCCGAAAGCTTTCCAGGATTCCCGTTGCTAGCTCTTCGTCGTTCCTTTCGCGTCTGACACCCGAACTAGACATTTTTCCCGTGCGTTAGAACGGTTTGCGAGGATTATAAATTTTCATTTTGAAGGCTTGTTAAAACAATTCTTTTCTCGAAAACACATTGTTAACGCCCAAAAAGCTTTCTAAATCCAATTTAGATTTGTGGTAAAAAGGCTTTCAGGAAAACAGGTAAGATAATCTTTTTATCAAACCAATTCATTTCTTCTTAAAAAATCCTGTTTATAAAAGTTCGTGTCTTTATACTTTAAAACAAAATATGGAGATTCAGGAAAATGAAATTCCAAAATGATTTTGAGTTATTTTAAACTACTATTTTAAATAAAGCATTTTCAATTTCAATACCAACATAGGTCTTTCACAATTCACAAATGGTAAAACAAATTCAATTCAGCACAGCAGCAACACACACATACAAACTCACATAATACAAACCATGCTTTAGTCATCCAAAACATACTCAATTTAGTCTTAATCTTAATAATTTAATTTAATTATGCTTAAGAAAATAGTTTAGTTTAGTCTCTTAATTATCTTAACCAAAACCGAATCACACATAGTCCTTATTTGTTAATCACCAATAAATTTTAAGACTAAAAGTCATTGATTTAACACCACAAAATTAAATTAAATCATTTGTATACATATATGTATCAAAAGATAAAAGAAAAACATACACATCTTTTTCATCAAGCATACAACATCATGTACCTAAGACATAGCTATAATCAAGAGTCATTTTATGAAAATAATTTTCCAACAATATGAGTCATATTAAATCATTGGATTTTCAACACAAAATTCCTTTTTCAATTATTCAATAAACTTATTTATTTTATTTCTAAAAACCGAAAAGAAAATCAAGTGAATAACATATCATTCCAATCACACACATAGCATCATGTACATGAAAACATAATCACTCACAAGGTCATTTCCTATAAACAAATTTTCCAATCACACAAACATGCTGAGGCCGAATCATATGAGTGCAATTTTACAAAGATTGATGCATATATATGCAAGCACAGCAATGAAATCCGAGAGTGTCAAAAAAAAGGAAAAACTTAATTTATTTTCTTAACCTAAATCAATCAACACATTAAATCACTTCATGCATATACTCCCAAATCTTTAGATTAATTTACTTTCATCATATATGTGACTTAAACAAGGATCAAGTACAATTTCCTATTCCTTTTTCTCATGACCGAATACCAATCATAAAAAATGCAAGATTTTGTTCACTTTCCAACACATCAAAAATCACAAATGAAATCAAGACATTAAACATATCACTCATCCACATCAACATGTATCACTCTATCACGGCAAGAACAAGACTTAGGTTCATCACTTAATTTCAAATATAGATTAAGATTACACTTTAAACCTTAAGAAATGACATGCATGCTTTAAGAACTTGGATCATTAAGTATATGCACATAAATCAACTTGTAAGGCCATAGATCTCAACTTTATTTTCAAGTAAACTTAAATAACATATTTGTTCATGAAGAAATCATACAAACACATCATAAATCATCATATAGACAAACAAAATTTAACATGCAAAACTAAAAAAATCATCATAGCTCACGGTTTTAGTAAGGATTCAACATGCAAGGCTAAATAAATTTGATTTTATTATTTATCAAACTTAGATCACGCATCTATTTGCCGAGTAAGCACATAAACATACATAGATCATGGTTTAAAACAAGAAAATGCACATGCAAGAAGGATCTATGCTAAGCTTCACAAAATATTACACAAAACTTTAGATCTTTTATGTTTGAGTTAGAAAAATAATTAGATCTAACAAGGAAATATAAACCGAATCACACACATGGGGTTACCAATATTACAAATTAATTTTAGTCCATGAAAGTTCAAGATAAAAAAGAATAGCACATAAATATACTTTACAAATCATAACAATAGACATGCAAGAAGAAGGATCCATAACTAGAAAGGAAGACTAAACTATTACATTTCTTCTTTAGGTTCTTCGAGTTTTCTACCAAGGAAGGGGTTGATCTTCTAATCTTGACATTCTTTGATCTTTAAGGGACTCCTAGAGCAAGCTCCTAAATTCCTCCTCCTCCTTCTACCTCTCCACGGCTCACGGCCACCATTTCCTCCCTCTTTCTCTATTTCTTTTCTATTTTTCTCTAAGAGTTTGGATGAGCTCTTAGAGTGTTTGTATTTGGAAGAGTGAAAAATGAAATGGGTTAAAGTAGAATTGGACTAAGGCTTTACACATATAAGCCACGAATTATCCCCTCCTTTGCCCTTGGTTTATTTCGGTTGAAACACAAATAGTAGGGGCGGTTTTGTCCTTATGATTTTGCATGACTAGATGTCTCCAAAGTCAAGGGAACATGGAGGAGTGGGCTAGTTGGCTAGGGGGCACTTAGGTTCAATGGATAGTTGGCTCTAGTTAGGGTTCTTGTGGTTTAATTTAGTTTTGGTTTGGTTGCACTTAGTTGGCTTGGTTGCTTACTCCTTAAGCTTCTAGAATTTCAACCCTAGCTTACTTCTACACACACATACACGTGTAACACATATAGCACATCCACACACTCACTTACATGCATATAATAGTTGTGGCACTTTCATACACACACATATAACACTCACATGCACACTCACACCGTAACACACACACATATGCACTTATTCCACATTTTATTTTCCATTATCATTTCTAACTCATGCAAGCATTTCTTTAATCATATTTTCTTATTCATTCCCATGCACCACATATCAAATACACATCACATATGCCCATATATACATACAAACCGCATCACACATACACACATGCTCATCTTATGTTTTTATTTACTTAAAATCACCATTTCACATAATGATGTAATTGAGTCACACCTCTCATTCACACAATTAGATTCTCATAACACACAACACACACATATTAAATCAAACACTCATCACGTAAAATCCCAAGCCAAGTTACTAAATTCATTTTCTTCAAGATACAACTCAAAATTCGTGTTCTACAGTTCTGAAAATAACTTTTTATAAAACAACCCAGAAAATTCAAAAAAAAAATTATTTTCAAAATCTACGTTTCGCCACGATCGATTTGATATAAAGTTTGTAAAAATCCGAATTACGGTTCAAAAGATACAAATTTTTCAAAGTTTACAATCCAAAAAGGAAAAATCCTTCTCAAAAATCATCTTTAATAAAATCACTATTTAGCAAAGCATTTCATTTTAACAAAATCGTTCACTTTTCATTTACAAAAACGTTCTGTTTATAAAAATCCATAAAATACTTTCTGAAAATTCCTTATAAAACCGGATTCCAGGGTTTATTTTAACAAATTCCGTTCACGCACGTACGGGAAAAATGCGGGGTGTTACACCTGGAAGAAAGGATTAGCGATTGGTGCATCTGGTTTAATTGCTCGGTCTAGTGATGGCACCGTGCTGGGTTGTGAGAGCCGCAGATCTCAATTTTTGGCTTCGCCGTTGCTGCAGGAGGCGGAGGCTGTCCTTAGAGCCTTGAACGTTGCACAGGACAAAGGTTGGTCCTCTATCATTGTGGAATCAGATTGCTTGCAGGTTATTGATAGGTTACATAACAGTGTGGAGGATCTATCTGAATTTGTTGTTTTGCTCAACGATATTAAGAGTCTAGCTTCATCTTTTGTTTCTTGCCAATTTTCCTATGTTCGTAGGATAGGCAATATGGCAGCACACAAGTTAGCTAATGATGCAGTGCTTGTTTCTGATTCATGGGTGTGGTATAACAACCTCCTTGTTTCCATTATGGATGTAATTCCTGTTCTGGTTTAATAAAATCCTTTCCGTCTAAAAAAAAAAAAATCACATATTACATAATTCTGTTGACTATTTCTATTACTATTGCATCTGTATTCCTACTTGCGATCTACAATGTCATGAAAAATGCTAAATGAATTAGGAATTATAGCAATTAGAAATGATAGGTCGAAAAAACTCGAATACAATAATAGCAGGTACAGCCAAATTGGGTTCAAATAATTTGAAGTCTATTAAAGAAAGATATTTTTAAGCCTAAACTTATTCATTTATTGATTAGGCCATCCATTTGCCAACTCTCAGATTGACTCTCAAAAGTTAGTTTCAAACCTTCAAATGGTAGTTCATATATATCCTAAATTTTGTTTGAATTATTTTGGAAAGTGAAAAATGAGTTTTCTTAATTTCATTCAAAAATATTATAGGTGAGAATAGAATTATCTAAGTAGTAATTAAATAAAATACAATGAGATTATTTGAATTTTTTGAAAATTTAGAAACATATTCCTAGCTAAACTTTAAAAAAGAGCTTTAATTAAGCGTATATTTGGTGCCGAGTTGAAAATTCCTCAACGCATATTTGGAACGCAGAATCTAGTATTATCTACTTCTGTTGAAGGTGAAAATATGGCCAAAATTGCGTTAGAAACGCACTACCAAACACATGCTAAGTCTTTAACCTTGAAAATCATTTGAAGTACTCGTAGTTTGTAGAGTCTGGATTCAAAGTTCTATTATCAAAGTGATGATCTTAAGCGTTGAGCTTTTGTTATTGTGATGATCAGTGTTTCTCGTACTCTTCATGAAAGACAAGAACCTTACTTCATGGGCCAAATGCAATTATAAGAATGAGAATTAGTTCCCAACCTCCATCTATTAGCCCTCAAACCCCCATTTTATTAATAATCCCAAAATACCCTCCACATAACTTTCAATCAGTTCTTCCTTGATCAAACCATTCCCCAAACCCCACACCCCCTTCACCCCCCACCAACCTCGGCCATGGCCTCCCTCCCATGCCGTCATCCCCCTTCTCCGGCCATGTTTTTTTTTTCTGGGTCTGACAAATTTTCGAGAACCCCGTGTCGAAATTTCAAGAAATTCCGACACTGGTTCGTCGGAATTGTGTATGGTGTTCAATTCCGACGAACCAGAGAAATTCCGACACGGGGTTCTCTGAAATTTTGTTCTTTTTGAATATTTTTGTTGGCAGGGAACCAAATCCATCGAGGGATGATTCCATTAGAGTTTCTTACCATCATTCAAGGAAGCATGATTCAAGGGAACCAGATCGACAATATAGCAAAAGTCACCATGGTAGAAGCAGTGATACTTTGAGACATTTTGATAGGCAGTCATCAAGGAGCTCCTATGGTCACTCCAGGCATGACAAGTATGCAGATGAAGATAGATACCGTGAGAGGTCTCGTTCTGGACATGAGTCAAGGGGTGATCATGTGCGAGAAGAGAGTGATAACAGGTCAAAAGACTACCTGCGCACATCGGACAAGCATTCTTGTGACAAATATGATAGGCCAGAATACAGAAGCAAGGAGAAAGATAGAGAAACATATTTGGAGCATCAGAAGAATAAAGATAAGGATTCTTCATATTTGGAGACTAGCTTTCTTACCTGCATATTTGGGAGAAGGATGAAGATAGAAGATGAAGGGTTTGGGTTTGAGGATGGGAAGGTGGAAGATGAAGGGTTTGGGGTTTCGGGTTCTGTTGGTGGTTTGGGGAAGAAGAAGAAGGAGGGAGTTTGGGGAAAAAAATAAAATAAGAAGTATTTTTGTCATTTCTCAATTAAATTGGGAATTGAAGCTAAAAGTTGGGGTTTGGAAACTAATTTTCCATCAGAATTGAACTCCAAAGCCGAGGTACGATGGTTTTATATATAGGTTGACATTATAGTACCGGTAAATCATCACAATTCACAACAGCACATGTAAATTGTCTCTTTCTATTTAGTTAATTATTGCATGAAATTTAATTCTTTAGAATGTTATTCTAGTAGTCAAATCTTTACTCTAGGAGCCCAATCATAAATTATTTAAAAGTTTAAGAACCTGATTATAATTTATTTTAAAAACTCAAAGGCCTTAATTAAAATGTAGAGATTTATTTGAAAATTCTCTAATAATTGAAAGATGTTCAAGTTAAATTAACTTATTTTCTTTCTTTCCTTTTTAAAGGGAGTTTAACCTCTTTTTTTTTCAAATGATTATCAACAAAACAAATTGTCCGAAGTCGAAGATGATGGGTCTCCCTGCAATAAAACTGCCGTAGCCCGTATCCCCTTAAATCCGATTAATAAGCATAAGCATAGGCACAAGATCCTGCTAATTTAGCAGGCCACAAGCTCACAATTAATTGTTGCGTTTAATAGTTTAATTAATGCATGGATTCAATTATATGATCATGCGTGGTGCAACCGAGAGAAAGGTATATAGATAGCTGAGTTCCTTAAATACAATGTCAGATGTTCGGTTTCTGTTGTGGATACGGAAAATGTTTTGTTGAGAGATATTGTACCTATTATAGTGATCTCCACCTCAAAAAGGATTAATCTCTAGCTGTCGATCGAATGACACTCTTAATTTTTTTTTTTTTAAATAATATTAAAGGGATGCAACTTAGAAACTTTTGCATTCTGCAACTAGTGAACTACTCAACTACTAGTGACCGGTACACTCTAAAACATTATGGAAACGGGTATATGAATGCATTTTTTTTGTTTGGTTGCATTAATCATGTAAAATCTTAGAATTTATGTTTTTTCTCTCATTTTTTCTCACACTTATATCATGGTTTTAAATTCAATTTATAATCAATTTATTGTCCTTATATTTTGGTTTATTTTGGGACTCAACTTCTGATTTTAAAACACTCGTATCCTATGTCACTATCAAGATTGTTTATTTGCACCTTTGATACATATATTTATGGTTTATTTAGGTTTTTAGTCCCTGAACTTATGTGCTCTTTTGGAATTGGTCCTTGATCTTTTTTCGTTGTTTTGGGTCACTAAACTTTTTCAATTTTTGGAAAAGGACCCTGTTGTTGCTTAAGTGATGATATGACCAATGAAATGTCACGTCACTTGTTCGACATCGAAGAATGATGTGCTATGTAGCGTTTTGTAACACCACATGATTATTTTTTTATTAAATTTTTAATCTTTAAAATTCACGTGGCATCATCTAGTATGTTATCTATCGATACTGCGAAGGTTATGTAGCATTTCATCGGTCATATCATCACTTAAGCAACAACAAGGTCATTTTCCAAAAATTGAAAAAGTTTAGGGACCCAAAACAACAAAAAAAAAGATCAAGGACTAATTTCAAAAGAGTACCTAAGTTCAGGGACTAAAAACTTAAATAAGCCTATATTTATTTATAAAATTTGAATTTATATTATCCTAATCATACGTCAGTTTTTTGAAAAATGTCGTACCCCGTACCCGATTATGTACTCGTATTTGTATTGTTGCAATATAGATTAAATGAGCCCACTAAAATATATCAAACAGTTGGTTTGATGATGTGATTTGTGAGGGTTGTTGAGCATCCCTAATACTCTTAATAATGAATTCTAATGATAAAAAAAAAATAGGCTTAATTATGGTTTTGGTCTCTATAAATTGACTTCGTTTTGAATTTAGTCCTTAAATCTTTTTTGACCTTGAACGGTCCTTAAATCTTTTTAAATTTTGTTTTTAGTCCTTAAATCTTGTTTTGACCTTGAATGGTCCTTAAATCTTTTTAAATTTTGTTTTTAGTCCTTCAGTTTGTCTTCTTCTGTCATCTGCTTACATGGCAAACGGTGTGCCATGTCAGCCCTTACATTGACTGCCAACGATGCATCTGATGTGGACCTCCTACTCATGTGAGCAGGAACCGAGCAGGAACCAAACATTAACCGATCATGAACCGAGCATGACTTACCAAACCGAGGAAAGATATCGACCGAGCACGAACCGAGCACGATGAACTGAGCACGAACCAAGCTATGCCGTTACCAATTGCATCGTACTCGGTCGATATCTCATGCACGGTTAATGCTCGGCTCATGCTCGGTTCATGCTCGGTTCATGTTCACATGAGTGAGAGGTCCACATCAGATGCATCGTTGGCTGTCAATATAAGGGCTGACATGGCACACCGTTTGCCATGTCAGCAGATGACGGAAGAAGACAAACAGAAGGACTAAAAACAAAATTTAAAAAGATTTAAGGATCATTCAAGGTCAAAAAAAGATTTAAGGACTAAAAACAAAATTTAAAAAGATTTAAGGACCATTCAAGGTAAAAAAAAAGATTAAGGACTAAATTTAAAACCATAAATAATACGAAGAAACTATCAGAATATTATTGAGCTTAACTCCACTCTGAAAATAAGATTACATAAGATAAACGTCCCCGTTATTATATTTCCATTCGAGACAGACAAATATTCTTTAACACCTCCACTCAAAAATTGAACATATGTAACATGAAGTTTGCAGAGGATTGAATTTCTACAGATAATCCGACATCATGGTTGGGTCTAATACCACGATACAAATGCTGTAACTAAGCCTAACTAACACAGCTTAAATTATTCCCTCAAGTTGAGGAATCAGGGATGCCCATCTTATTATAAATAACCCTTTTATATACACAATTGACATGGGTCCTTAATACAGTACTTAAATGGGAGACACCTAATTTATTCCCCTCTTTTTGTAAAAGTTGAAAGCCCGAGATGACATAGGACAAAGAGTCTCTATATGATAAGGTTTAAGCCAATAATTAGTATTAAACTGCTTATGGTTGCAATTGTGGAGTTTTTCTTTAGTTCCAAAGAATGAGTCAAGAAATCAAACTAAAGAATAAAGAATAATACTAACATGATATTGTATTTTATATCATGTTGTGAGACTAGTTTAATTAATTCGTTCGTACGCTTCATTTCAAACCACTAGCAGCCATGCGAAGATAATTAATGTATAAATTCTTTCTCTGATGAAAAGGACTAATCAATCGATGATATGATTAAATATCTTCGTGTGGTTCTAATTGTCCCATGTTTTAGCATATATAGAAACCCTTTCATTTGTTTATGTCATATACAATTTCAACCATGGGCAAAGTTCATCCCCAAGAACTGCATTCCTCAACTAATTGCAATTTTACTTCACAGCAAGAGACTTTCACCCTCTGGATGAAATCTCTGGTTCTTAATGGTAAGGGCTGCACTCTCTTCGATTCGAATGGCCAAATCGTGTATCGTGTTGATAACTACAGCTGCAGACATAGATATGAAGTTTATCTCATGGATCAAAAAGGCAATACTTTGTTTACTATACAGAGAAAGGTAAAATAAATTTCACAACTTATGCATATCCTATTAGTGTGTTTTATCCTTCTTATAAAACAACTAATTAAATTTTATTATGTGATTTAATTATTTTGTATATATGTGTGTAGCAATATAAGTTATCAAGGTTTTGGGAGGGTTATAGATCCTCAGCCACAACTAATGACAATAAAGGGCCATGTTTTCGAGTTAGTAAAACTCACAGGATCACTAAAGGGGTTTCAACTTATGATGTTGAACTTGGATTGGATAAGAACCATCCCTATGCTCACAAAATAGAAAGGAGCACTTGTAATTCAGCTTGCAAAATATATGATGAGTTTGGAGTGATAGCAGCAGAGGTAAAATTTCTTTCATCTTTGTTAGCAATGATTTGATACATCAGCACATAGGACTTAGCCCCTTGTATTTTTTTTTTTTTTTTACAAGTAAAATTGTATATTTTTTTAAACATGAATTTTGTATTTTGTATTTTGTACCTGCAGCTGAGGAGAAAGAAGTCACATAGTGGTGTTGATTTAGGAGAAGATGTTTTCACAATGATAGTGGAGCCAAATACAGATCTTTCTTTAATCATGGGGCTTGTTGTAGCTTTCAGCCTAATCAATAGTAAAATGTAAGTATTTTGGAAGCAACAGAGTACAGTGCTCTCAATGGTAATTTGCATCTTGACTCTTGAGGATGATCTAGCTTTGCAAATATGTTGCTCATCTCAAAATGATGCCCAGACTCATAATGGCTTTGTTTTGAACCAAAACAAAATTCCACGTTATGTTAAGATTTTTCATATTCTATAGCTTAGAATGGGTTGGTTACTAAAAACCGAGCTGATACTGAAGTTGGTTTGTGGTCCTAATGTTGCAACTTGCAAGTGTTACTTCAGATGGTGGGTCTAAGAAACCACTATCTTTCCATTAAGCAGTTTTGTTCTCCTTTTTAGTTTGTGTACTCACAAATTCTCTGTATATTATTTCCGTTTTGAGATTATGCAGTTTCAATGGTATATTTGCATTACCTATTCGATAGTCATTTATCATCAAATCTCTTTTATGATATAAACTTCAAATATATAGTTGCTTTTTTTTCTTTTATCAAGAGACCTTTATTCTTTATTCATTGATTAGTAAACCCTTGAAGTGCTTTGAATAGAAACCATTAGGCACAAGGTAGAAATCTATGGAAAGTTTACTTCTGAACAGTTGTGAGGTTCTGATAACTATATCAAAAATATGTTACTAATGTTTATAAATATTATTAGACATGTGAAATAATAAGTTGTATGAGAGAAATGATCTATACCTAGCATTACGAGAGAAAAGATCTATACCTTGCATTTGAAGAAAAAGCTTATCAAGAATTTATTTGGCTTTGTCTTAGGTATCCCTCCTACCTCCATATTATCATGGTAGAGAACTAATTTTTTGACATCGATGACCACTCTTATCAACAAATTTTTTTTTTTAAAGGATTCGAATTCATGCATATTGACCAAAAGTGTCTTGGAATCCAACTTGTCTATCACTAAATCAGGAGCTTGTTGATGGAGGAACTCCATTTAAGTATTTAACTATTAATACGTTTTGCTAATAAAAAAAACTCGACATGAACCAAACTATTAGTTTAACACTTGTTTGTGTGAATCAACTAAGTAGGGTTGATCCAATCTTTCCTTTTTATATAAAAAGATATGCAATTAAAGTATCCCAATTTACTCTCACCAAAATTAAGCATCCACATTAAAAGTTGGAGAATGATGAATTTTTAAGGCATACACACGTCTCCCAAGTAGCCTTTCTTTTTAATTTTAATTTAGCAGCAATTTTAACCGTCACAAACTGTTTTTAAAAAAACCTCAAGTTTAAACTGCTCATTTAGTTATGGTTTTAACTGTCGCTACTTTAACGGAATTTCAGATTTAAACTTATTAGCGACCATTTCAAAAACACAATGGTTATAAATCACTACAATTTTTAACTTTTGAAATTCAATTTTCTTTTTTGAAATGTTGGTTTAGAGACGGCTTTAACCGTCGCAAATTATTCTCTTTGCTACGGTTTCAACTGTAGCTAATTTTAAAAGAATTTTCCATTTCGCTTATTAGCGACAATTTCAAAAAGTGATGATCATTCACCATCAAATTCTTAACTTTTGATATTCAATTTTCTTTTTTGAAATGCTGGTTTAGTGACGGTTTTAACCATCACGAATTGATTGATGGTAAAATTTCTAGCGATGGTTTAAATTGTCGTTACTTTTAACATAATTTCATATTTGAGTTTGGCAATCATTTCAAAAATCATGGATTTTTTTTAATGTTTACACATAAGGTTGTACAATTAAGTTGAACACATGTAGCTTGATGATGGTTTTTTTTTTCATATTAATTTTATGTTTACAAATAAGTTAATATAAATTCAATTTGAAAACATAAAACGATTAACAATTATCGGAGTATGATGTTAATTAAGAAACCATCATGAAAATTAAAAAATGATAAGATAAAAAGAATATTCAAAAAAATAGATTAAAATATTTACTTAAATTATACAAAGATATTTAATTAACAATTAATTCGTGCAGTGCACATATTTATAAGTAGTTTTATAAATAGCCTTGAGTTTGAATTCTCTATATAATAATAATAATCAATCGCTTATTATTACATCAAAACCTATAAACTATTACTGTATCTAACAACAACTTTATTTCATTAAACCCATAATCAACACAATAATGTTTTCATACGTTTTCGACTCCACCCAAGTCTTGTCAAAGGATGCTGGCCCTCGAGTACAACCAAAAATCCCTCTCCTAGAATTTTCTAGCCCTCTTTCCTTGTATACGAATCTATAATCTGCTATGATATTAAATGTAGGATAAGACGGTTTTTAGTAAGTGTAGTGACCTATAGTAAACCGAGTGCTACCTGACTTAATCTACCTTAGTCCGACCGCTAAGACACTGGGACAAGGCCTACGGTCGGAATGTAACACCGAGCAAACTGGGTTTTTACAGAGATGTAATACGCTTATGAGATTAACCCTGAACACAGGATTTTCATCCTTATCTCTATCACTTACAGTCTCATCAAGCTTAGCCACTTCTCCTAGATTCCCATGATACTTGGTTAGATAAAACGGTAATGGATAAAGACTTATCGCATACAGGATTTATGTATATGATCTTATCATGGCCTTTACGAATCCTACTCAAATTCTTCCTCTTCAGAAGCCTTATCAGAACGGCCCATGACACACAGGTAATCCCCTATAAGAACCACCATGCTATAGGGGCTAAGGTACGTCTTCTCATCCCTAAGTTGACACTCGCACACACATTGTTGACTAGGGAGAACCTGTTTATCCCAACTGGATACTCAGAAATCCTACAAGTCCTACATTAATCTCTTTATTGAGGTCATTCTTTGAGGCTTTTCCATAACTTCAAGGCTGATCTTGATTAAGAACACTACATTGGCGTCGTCTGTGGGGATCCGAGTAACATATCATTCCCACCACCACCATCATGGTCACCACCAGAAGTCAAGTCGGTGACCTCCGTGACCGCATCACCCGCACTCGTGGCAGGCCCAGAAACGCTAATAACCACGATCCACAACCTCAATCTGCGAGTGATCTGCGTGACGTTCTCAACCATAATCGTGGAAATAATGCACCACCACCACAAACATCTCATTCTGGGGCGAGGAATATCCCCCAACCTCCAAACCATTCACAAAGCCAGCCACCCCCAAATCGCAGCCAAAGTCGTAGCGGAAATCACGCTACCCATTCCCAAACACCACAATCTCCTCATCCTAGGGCTGGGAGCAATCCCCAACCCCTCCAAGTTTTACGAACCATCCTGCCACCACCACCACCACCCCCTCCTACACCTCCACCCTCCACTCATGGTGACTCGAGTAGCACAGCCCCAACCACCCGAAACACATCTAGGACCACTGGAACCCGAGCACATCATGGCCGAAACACCCAACGAACCCCTCCTATTCCACCCAATCCAGACCACATAAGTTCAACACCTAGAACCAGATTGAATCCAGGAAGAACTGCACCTAGAAACTCTCGCCATAGTCATTCCATCAGCAGGTCTTATGCGACATCTGCATCGGCTCGGGCTCGGGAGCAAGAGATGATCAACATTCTTAATAGACAAACGGCCTTAATCGAACAACAAGGACGTGTTATTGCCGACCTTCAACAACAAGCTATGGCGAGGATTGCCCAGATTCAACTGACCGCCATACCACCCCAAAACCCAATGACGCAAACCATGGACCCACAACCACTTCCGGTAATGCAACTTCCCCCACCACAAAATATCCATACTAACCCCACCATGAACCAGGATCAGGGTGAATAAATTTGGAGACAACGAGCCGACCCTCAAGGCCAGAACAAACAAAAACGTGACGAACGTTTTGGTGGCAGACAAGATAGGAATGATCGGGACCGAAGAATCCCTCCAAGGAATAAATTTCAGGAATACACTCCTTTAACTGTTCCAAGGAGTCAAATCCTGAGGGAAACAATGCAGACCGACTTACGCTCTGCCCAAAGACCTCCGTCTTTAAGAAAGGGCGCACAACGTGATAGGTCGAAGTATTGTGACTTCCATAAAGGTTATGGCCATACGACCGACGAGTGTATCTGGTTGAGGGATCTAATCGAAGAAATGATCAGAGATGGTAAACTACAACAGTATATCAGGGATGCAGCCGGTCGAAGAGGTAGGAACAGATCTCAGTCGCCAGTAAAATCCAAACGCCAAAGAAGTAGGTCACCAGACGATATAAACACCGGGAGACAGAGAACCGACCCCACTCCAGCTACTGATACAAACCCTACTAAAAATGAATTCTTAGTTAACACTATTGCGGGAGGTTTTGCTGGAGGTGGAGAGAAGAAGGCCGACAGAAAGAAGTACATTAACCAAATTTTAGCAGTCAGTCAGAAACCCATAGCCAAGAGATCAACAAAAAACGTTCCCATTATTTTTGATGACGACGATTTGGATGGAATCCTTCCAGGCCATAATGACCCAATGGTGATCACTGCCCTTATTGGTAATTACGAGGTAAAACGAGTCTTTATCGATCAAGGGAGCTCCGCGGACATTATGTTTTTCCCTCTATTCAAAGCTCTTAAACTCAGGGAGTACAATCTCACTCCTTTTGAAGGAGAATTAATTGGTTTCACGGGAGACACCATTGAGCCTAAGGGATACATCCAACTTCCTGTAACCCTCGGACAACAGCCTTCGGCCAGAACCGAGATAGTCAAATTTTTGGTGGTTGATTGTCCAGCGGCTTACAACGCCATTCTTGGAAGAACTTCTTTGCAAGTATTCGGGGCGGTAGTGTCAACAGTTCATTTAGCTATGAAGTTCGTCGGAACTGATGACAGAGTGGTAACAGTCAAGGCCGAACAGGAGGCAGCGAGAAAATGTTACAACGCCAGTTTGGGGAAAGTTAAAAACAAGGATCAGAGCAATTTGGAAAGAGTCTCTTTGGGTAAGGGCAACATTAACTTGGCGGATCTGGATATGCGGGACCAATCCGATAGAAACAGACCAAGTGACCAACCCCAAAAGGACAGTGGGAATTCCTGACGCTGTCCGACGATCCCGTTAGACAAATAAAAATCGGGTATGAGCTACCGACAAGTGTTAAAGATGAATTGACCGCACTGTTGATTTCAAATAAGGATCTGTTCGCATGGACCTCAGCTGATATGCCGGGAATCGACCCTAATTTTATCTGTCATAAGTTGAGTATCATTCTGGGTTCTAAACCGGTGGCACAACGCAAAAGGAAGGTTAGTGCTGAAAAGGTCGCTGCCATTGAAGAAAAAGTTGCTGAATTACTCCGAGCAGACTTCATTCGGGAAATCGACTATACAGACTGGTTAGCTAACACCGTCTTGGTCAAAAAGCCCAATGGAAAATGGAGGATGTGTGTCGACTACACAGACTTGAACAAAGTCTGTCCTAAAGACCAATATCCACTCCCTGTTATTGACAAGCTCGTCGACAGTTCGGCTGGCTACAAACTCCTGTCGTTTATGGACGCTTACTCTGGTTACAACCAGATTCCAATGTTTCCTCCCGACCAAGATAAAACCGCATTCATCACCGACAAGGCAACTTACTGTTACAATGTCATGCCTTTTGGGTTGAAGAATGCGGGAGCTACCTATCAGAGGATGATGAACAAGGTTTTTCAAGGCATGATCGGCTCAAACATGGAGGTATATATTGATGACATTATTGCAAAGAGCAGACAACAAGAAAACCATGCCCAGGACCTTAGGACAATACTGGACCGAGTGAGAAAGTATTCCATGAGGTTGAATCCTGAAAAGTGCGTGTTCGAAGTCCCAGCCGGTTCTTTCCTCGGTTTCATGTTAACCGAGAGAGGTATTGAAGCCAATCCAGATAAATGCAAAGCAATCCTTGAAATGAGGAGTCCAGCTAGTCTTAAAGAAGTTCAACAACTCACTGGCCGAGTGGCGGCACTCTCCAGATTCTTATCCCAAGCTGCCCGGAAAGCTTTGCCATGGTATCAACTCCTTAGGAAAAACAAAGACTTCCTTTGGGACGAGCACTGTGAGCAAGCTTTTGTTCAATTAAAGGACTATCTTTCCAGCCCACCGGTCCTCCACAGCCCTCTTTCTGGTGAAAACCTCATTCTATACATGTCAGTGGCAGAAGCAGCGGTCAGTTCGGTTTTGGTACGAGAGGATTCAGGAATGGAAGCCCCAATATATTTTGTTAGCCGAGCACTTCAAGGATTTGAATTGAGATACCAAAAGCTGGAGAAACTTGCGTACTGATTGGTCACGTCGGCTTGGAGATTGAGACAATATTTTCAGGCACATAGAATATTGGTAAGAACAGCTCAACCTCTCAGACAAGTTCTTCACAAACCCGACCTAGCAGGCAGAATGGTTTCATGGTCTGTCGAATTGTCTGAATTTGACATCACCTATGAACCGAGGAAGGCGATGAAATCTCAAGTTCTTGCTGACTTCGTCACCGAGTTCATAGATATCCCCTCGGATACCTCTCAAAATTTATGGTCAGTATATGTAGATGGATCGAGCAACAGGAAAGGAGCTGGAGTCGGGGTCATCATTGAAAACCCTGAAGGATTGCGCATGGAATATTCATTGAAATTCGAGTTCCAAACATCAAACAATCAAGCGGAATACGAGGCAGTTCTTGCAGGCCTCAAGACGGTTCATGAGTTTGGAGCAGAGCGAGTGTCAGTTTTCAGTGACTCGCAATTAGTAGTTTCACAGATTAAGGGGCAATACTCGGCAAAGGAGCCCATCTTACAAAAATATCTTGAAGAGGTAAAACGAATCATCTCTAACTTTTCAGAATTTGACATTTCCCATGTCCCAAGAGATTCAAATTCCCGAGCCGACATTTTATCCAAATTGGCAAGTACCAAGGGGTCGGAAAACAATAAAACATTGATACAAGAAACCATTCCCCAACCGAGTGTCATTTTGGCTATTTCATTATCTCAATCATGGATGGATCCTCTTCTTACCTATTTGCAACATGGGTTCATTCCCCAAGATCAGACAGAGGCTCGGAAATTGGTTAAAAAGGCAGCTCAGTACACGGTTCTGAATGGAGTTCTGTACAAAAGAGGGTTTGGTTCCCCCATGCTCAGATGTGTTAACCCATCCCAAGCAGAGGAGATACTTGAAGAGATTCATGGTGGAGTTTGCAGCCACCATATGGGTGGATAATCCTTGGCTAGGAAAATAATCCGAGCATGTTACTTTTGGCCTACATTGCAAAAGGACGCCATGGAACATGTTAAGAAGTGTGTTCAATGTCAGTTTCACAGCGACATCTACCAAAGACCTGCTGAGGAGCTACATTCTATCGGTGCCCCTTGGCCCTTTTATCAATGGGGCATGGACATCATCGGGAAGTTTCCCACCGCACCAGGGCAACTCAAATTTGCGGTAGTGGCTATTGACTACTTCACTAAGTGGATTGAGGCGTACCGTTAGCAACAATCTCTACGGCCCGTATTCAATCTTTCTTTGTGAAGGAAATTATCTCTTGGTTCGGAGTGCCTCATGCCATAGTTACTGATAATGGATCGCAGTTTGCAGCCTCTCACTTTCAACAACTAGCAGCCGACTCGGGAATCACTCACTATTTCAGGTCCGTTGAACACCCACAGACAAATGGGTTAGCCGAAGCTGCCAACAGAACCATCTTGGATTGAATTAAGAAGAAACTCGGTAATGCAGCCGGAACTTGGGCGGATAAACTTCCGAGCGTTTTATGCTCACACAGGACAACTGTACACTCGTCTACAGGAGAGACTCCTTTTCGTTTGACATACGGCTGTGACGCAGTCATTCCGATCGAAAAGCGAATCCCTACCTTTAGGACGCTCGAACGTCCTTCAGAAACTAATGACCATTTGCTCAGCGAAGAGCTCATTTTACTTGAGGAAATTCGAAAGAACGCCGCAGCTCATGAAAGAAAGATGAAGGAACGGCAAGCTCGGGAATACAACAAGAAGGTTCGTCCACGAAGTTTTGAAGTGGGAGACTTAGTCCTTCGCCGAGCAGACATCGGCAAAGGAAATGCTGGAGTTGGAAAATTGAAGCCAAAGTGGGAAGGCCTGTAAAATCAAATCTCTGATTAAGGTGGATTAATTTTGATGATGACAATGTAATTAAATTATGGACTTAATTTGAAGAATGCAAGCCCAACATTAAAGAAGATCAAGTGCTTAGTTTAATTATTCATTCTCATTTATTCTTATTGTATTTTATTTTATTTATGAGAGTGGGTAGTTTAGGTTTTTATTCTCACATAGGGTCAAATGATATTCATGCATGAAAGGTTGAGATTAAAACCAATCAGACTTGAGAAGAGAATTGAAAAACAATGTTAGAAAAACTTAATTTTTCCAACATTGAGCAATTCACTCGAGTGATTCTCAATTCACTCGAGTGATTTATGAATTTTCAGTAATATAGCCGTTGGATAAAGTAAAAAGGCAACACTATCAGAGTTGACTAAAACACTCGAGTGTTTTCAAAAAGACTCGAGTGATTTAGGTCTGTCAGCAAATTTTTTAAACGTTAGAAGAGGACAAAAAGGAAGAATAACTTGGTTTTTCCTTCCTTTTTGTCCCCTCACTTATATTCTGAATAGGGGTCATTATCCAAGAGAACAAGCTTACACTCTTTCATTGATTCTCTCTCTCTCAAGTGTTAAAATCATTTTCTCTCTCTAAACTCAACCAAGCATTCATCTTTATTATTTGTCTTAGTGAGTTAAGAGAGTGTGCTTCATTTGTAAGAGAATTATTTGTTGTAAAATTCTCAAACACTCAAACACTTTAGCTTGTTTAGAAAATCTTGGTGAGGTATCCAAGTACTTGGTGAGGTATCCAAGTTCTCAAGTCTTGAGAGGTTCTCAAGCACAAAGACTAAGAGGATTCTTAGCTTGGTGGGATCTTGGAGGTTCCAAGGAGCTTAAGAAGAAGGGACTCTTCATCACCAAATCAAGTTGGGGTAGAAAGTTCAAGAGTTTGGTACACTCTTGAAAAGGGTTAGGATTGAGTGAGGAATCTCAATTTATCCTTGTAATTTCTAACAATTTGATCACTAGTAGAAACTCCTAAGTTGATTAGGGGGACTGGATTAGCACTCTAGATTGAGTGTGAACCAGGATAAAATTGGTGTTGTCTCTCTTTTATAGCTTTCTTAGTTTTCAAGTAAAACCAAACCCTAAGTTCTCTAGAAATGGGCTTTTATAATTCTAGTAGCTATTGGTTGCAATTAACTTGTTTTCAACTTGTTTTAACTTAGTTTAATTGCCCTCTACTTTGATTTATATCTGCCCTGGATTAGTCTTTAAGAAATTGAATCATTTTGCTAAATTTCTCTGAAACTGCTCCTTTCTGTTCTGCATAAAACACTCGAGTGTTTTTCAATTCACTCGAATATTTCGTAGCATTTCACTCGAGTGTTCTTCATTTTCACGCGAGTGTTTTTCAGGTTTTCTGAAAAACACGCGAGTGTTTTTAAATTCACTCGAGTAAATTGCCCAGTTTCAGAAAAACAAGCTTTTGATCAATTATCTTTTAATTGCACCGAAAATTAGTCACTGTTGCTTCCATATTACTATTCACCCCTCCTCTAGTAATTGCTAAGCCCGCTTGTTGGTTTCCAACAAGTGGTATCAGAGCTCGGTCGAAAGATCGAGCGTAAAAGCTTTTTCGAAAAAGATCCTTTTGGAAACAAATGGGCTCTAGCAATCAACAAGAAGGGTCTATGTCTCTTAACCGACCTCCATTCTTCAATGGTGAAGATTATTCTTATTGGAAGGTTAGGATGAGAGTCTTTGTAGAAGCAATAGACACCGATATTTGGGATGCAATTGAAAAAGGTCCTTTTATTCCTAGAAGAGTGATTAATGGTGAAGCCATTGTTATTCCAAGGACAAGTTGGAATGAAGATGATAAAAAGAAAGTTTCATATGATTTAAAAGCTAAAAATATCATCTTCTCCGCCTTGTCCAAAAATGAATTGCATAGGATTTCACAATGCCAATCGGCTAAAGAAATGTGGGATACTTTGCAAATTACTCATGAGGGAACTAGTGAAGTTAGAGACTCAAGATTAAATGCTTTAACTCATGAATATGAGCTCTTTCATATGTTCCCTAATGAGTCTATCAATGATATGCCAACAAGGTTAACACATATCGTGAACCAATTGATTGGCTTAGGAAAGGAATTTAGAGATGGTGAAACTACTAACAAAGTCTTGAGATGTCTTGATAGGAGATGGCAACCTAAGGTGACCGCCATCAAGGAAGCTAAGGATGTAAAATCTATGGACTTGACCACCTTGTTTGGAAAGCTCCAAGAACATGAGATGGAACTATCAAGACTTCACTTAAATGAAGATTCGGACAAGAAAAAGAAGAACATCTCTCTAAAAGCCTCAACTAAAATGTTAAAAGAGGATGAAGATGAATCTTCAAGTGAAAGCTCCGATCGTGCTCTAAATGAGGAAGACATTAATTTATTTGCCAAGAGGTTCAACAAATTACTCAAGGGCAAAAAGGGTAGTTCATCATTCTCTAAGGACAAGAGACCTCAATACAAAAGAATTAAGGATAGCAAGCCAAGAAACAAAAGCTCAAGTGAAATTGTGAAATGTCATGAGTGTGGTGGGATAGGACACATAAGAATGGAATGTCCCACCTACTTGAGAAAGAATGAGAAGAAGACTCAAGATGGCAAGGGGAAAAGAGCTTACATTGTTTGGGATGAACCGGAAAAGGATTCCAAGTCATCCTCAAGTAGTTCGGATGATGAGGAAGCCAAGCTATGCCTCATGGCCAAGAATGGCAATGAAGCCTCCTCAAGTAGTGAAAGAAATGACAATGAGAGTGAGGATGAGGTATCATCTAACTATTCTTACACCTCCTCTCATACTATTTCTTATGATGATTTGCTAAATGAGTATAATGAAATGTTAACTCAATTTGAAAGACTTGCTAAAGTTAACAAAGAAAAAGGAAAGAAGCTTTTGGAGTATCAAAAGGAAATCAATGAATTAGAAAAATCTATTAATGATTTGAAACTCCAAAATGCATCCTTGGAACTTGCTAACTCTAGTCATGTTTGTGAGAATGCAAATCACTTATATACCATCACTCATTGTGAAAAGTGTTGTGTGCTTGAAAAAGAAGTTAATGATTTGAAAATCAAACTCAACACTTTTAACAAAAGTGATAAAAACCTAGATCGGTTAATTGGTTCTCTTAGACACAATTCAAACAAAACCGGTCTAGGATATGTCCACAAGAAAAAGAAAAATAAAGAGGTTGGTTCATTCTCAAAAATTGATTTTACAAAGAAACCACTTGCTTTTATTGTGGAAAATTTGGACATACAAACAATAAGTGCCATATCAAAAATTTTGGAATTCAAAATGGTACTTATGTTTGGATTAAGAAGGAAGAATCATCCATGACTAACAAAAAGGGACCCAACATAATTTGGGTACCCAAAATAAGCAAGTGATTGTGATTTGTAGGTGTGCCTTAGAACCGGAAAGCAACTTTGGATACTTGATAGTGGATGTTCTAGGCACATGACAGGAGATAAGCGACACTTCATTGAGCTTACTCCTAAGTGTTGGAAGTCAAGCTGGTTGGAAGGCATGTTTCAAACTCTCTATGGACTTCAAGGAATACAATTATATGTTTTGATGATAACAAACCAACTCAAGTTCAAGCTCACAAGTGCAAGCCTAGAAGATTGAAGACTCAAGCAAGCATAGAATAGAAGCCTTATCTTTAGATCAAATGTAAGGTAATGAAGTTCTGTTTCTTTAAGTAGTTACAAAGCCAATAAGTTTTTCATTTTAGAGAGAAGAAGAAAAACGTGTTTTTGCATGAAAAATGTATTTTCTGCATTTAACCTTAGTAAAATAATTGATGTTACAAAACTCTGTATATTTATATGTGTGCAAAAGGGAGTAATCGATTATTTGCTAAAGTAATCGATTAACTTTGTTGCATCATAGAAAAATCAGAGAGGTTGTAATCGATTAAGTGATTTGTGTTAATCAGTTACTTTCTTATGGAAGTAATCGATTACATTGGTCAGGTAATCGATTATAATTGTTGCATCATATATTTTTCAGAGGCTTTGTAATCGATTACAAGGTTTGTAGTAATCGATTACATGATGTTGCATCATATGCAAACCAGAGGCTTAGTAATCGATTAACTCCTCAGTGTAATCGATTATTATAGTTGCATCACATAATGAACAGGAGTGATGTAATCGATTAACTATTCTTAGCCTAATCGATTACATGTTTTTCAAATGTTTTAAGAATTTCTATTTTTGTAGAAGTAATCGATTATTGCTTCTATGTAATCGATTATTTTTTGATTTATTGAAAAACGTGTCAGAATCATTTTTATTATTTCCTGATTTGTTTTTATATAAAAGATTCTGATATATTTTATTTTATTTCAAAAATGAATTTAAATTTGAATTATTTCCTTTTTTGGTTTTAAGAATCAAATCTTTTTATTATTTCGAAAATCGTTTTGATTTTATTTTGATTTTAAAACTTATTACAAATCTTTTATTATTCTGATTTGATTTGTTTTACTTAATTCAAAATTCCTTTTCTTTTTAAAAGAGGTTCACTCCAACACGTTAAGAAGAGAATTTTTTGATCAGAACATTTTTTCACGTTGCACGTTTCTTCTTCATCTTCTTCTCTAGACTTGTGCTTTTATTGTTCATACTTTTTGAAGAACAAACTCTTATTGGCTGAGTAACATCTAGAGAACCACTACTTCACTATCATAGAACTTATTGTTGTATCTGTGTTTTGAGAACATACAAAGCTATTGTAATCGCAATCGCATTCATTCTAAACCTTAGTGATTAGGGAGAGTATCCCTTAGTGGACGTTGTGATACGTCGTAGGGCGAGGAACCCTGCTGTGTGATTGAGGCCCCTAGCGAACGGAGGTTCCTAGTAGTGTGCGGGGTGCTCTTGGTTGTAATAGGGTGCGGCTCTATTGCTTGGTTATAAGAACTCTCAGGCGGGTCGCTTGGGGACTGGACTAGGCCTTTCGACGGGAAGGCTGAACCAGTATAAAATCACCGGTGCAAGCTTTTCTAACCCTTATCTTTTACTTTCCGCATATTTACTTTATTTACGTTTCCGCGCTACTCGATTATATTTTTTCTAACGTTTTCACGATCCATAACAACGCTTAATCTCTCCGTCTTAAAACTATTTTTTAATTTGGTACGAATTTTTCAATACATAATAAAACTCGATTCACCCCCCCTCTCGAGATTTTGAGGCCAAAACCAACACTAAGGAAAAGGGATATGTCACATATGGGGACAACAACAAAGGCAAAATACTTGGTATAGGTAAAATTGGTAATTCTTCCAACTTGGTTATTGATAATGTACTTTATGTTCAAGGATTAGAACATAATCTTTTGAGCATTAGTCAATTATGTGATATTGGTAACCATGTATTATTTACCTCTACTCATTGTCTCATAAAAAGTGACAAAGATGAATCTATCAAATTTGTTGGAAAAAGGTCTAATAACACTTACATGGTTGAATTGAATAATATCACTTCTTTAGTTTCAAAATGTTTAATTAGCAAAGAAAGTGATACTTGGTTATGGCATCGTAGGACCGCTCACATTAATGTAAATCAACTTAAGAAACTTCAATCCAAAGACTTAGTAGTTGGTTTACCAAAACTCAATTTTCAAATTAAAGGTGATTGCACTCCTTGCAAGAAGTGCAAACAAACTAAAAATCATTTTGGTTCCAAAAATGATGCATCCACAACAAGACCATTGGAAATGCTTCATATGGACTTGTTTGGACCTTCTCAAGTAAAAAGCTTTGGTGGCAACTACTATGCCTTGGTGATTGTTGATGATTTTTCAAGATTTACATGGACATTATTTTTAAGTGCTAAGAGTGAGGCCTACAAGTCTTTTAAACGCCATATTAAGCTTGCACAAAACCAAGTAAACCAAAAAGTGATTATAATTCGAACCGACCATGGAGGTGAATTTGAAAACTATAAATTTGATAGATTTTGTGATAAGCATGGAATTGAGCACCAATATTCGGCACCTAGAACTCCACAACAAAATGGAGTTGTTGAGAGGAAAAATAGGGTGCTAGAGGAACTTGCTAGAACCATGTTAAATGATTCTCAAGTACCTCAATACTTTTGGGCCGATGCCGTTAATACGGCTTGTTATGTAATGAATAGAATTTTAATTAGGCCCATGATAAAGAAAATCCCCTATGAGCTTTACAAAGGTAGAAAACCCAATATATCCCACTTCCATGTTTTTGGATGCAAAGTGTACATTTTAAACAATGGAAAAGATCAACTTGGAAAATTTGATTCTAAATCGGATGAGGGAATATTTTTGGGTTACTCTTCTCATAGTAAAGCCTTTAGAGTTTATAATAAAAGAACTATGACTATTGAAGAATCTATACATGTTGTTTTTAATGAGTCTTTGAAAGAAGATAGTGTTTTATGTGATGGTAGTGATGATGGACTTGAGAGTTCAAATGTTGACAAAGAGATGGAAAAATCAAAGGATGAAGGAGAAGTCAAAGATGAACTTGATCCGGCTTGGAAAACGGTGAAAGCTCACCCTATTGACAATGTCATAGGAGATCTTTCAAAGGGAGTATTAACTCGTAGGTCAATTCAAAACATTTGTCATTTTGTTTCCTTTATTTCTCAAATCGAACCAAATTCAATTAAGGAAGCAATTATGGATGAACATTGGGTTATGGCCATGCAAGAAGAACTAAGTCAATTTATTAGAAATGATGTTTGGGAATTAGTGCCTATACTCGATGATCATACCATAATTGGTTTAAAATGGATTTATAGAAATAAACTTGATGAATCCGGTTTGATTATAAGAAACAAAGCGAGACTTGTTGCCCAAGGGTACAACCAAGAGGAAGGTGTTGATTATGATGAGACCTTTGCTCCGGTTGCACGTCTTGAGGCAATCCGAATCTTGCTTGCCTTTGCATCAATCATGAATTTTACTCTTTATCAAATGGATGTCAAGAGTGCTTTCTTGAATGGTTTCATAAATGAAGAAGTGTATGTTAAGCAACCACCCGGTTTTGAAAGTCATGAGTTTCCAAACCATGTTTACAAGTTGAAAAAGGCACTTTATGGATTAAAACAAGCTCCTAGAGCTTGGTATGATCGATTAAGTACCTTTCTATTAGAAAATGGCTTTCAAAGGGGAAAGGTTGATAATACACTATTCATCTACAAAACCAAAGAGGACATTTTGTTAGTGCAAATATATGTAGATAATATTATCTTTGGTGCCACTAACATGTCCTTGTGTAGAAAGTTCTCTAATTTGATGAAAAAGGAATTTGAAATGTCCATGATGGGGGAGCTCAAGTTCTTCCTAGGACTTCAAATCAAGCAAGTCAAGGAGGGGATTTTTGTGCATCAAGAAAAATATTGCAAGGAGCTCCTTGGAAAATTCGGAATGGACAAATGCAAAGAAGCATACACTCCCATGAGCACAACATGCTACCTAGACAAGGATGACATAGGTAAACCGGTTGATGTAAGTAAATATAGAGGCATGATAAGTAGTCTTCTATATCTTACCGCATCTAGACCGGATATTATGTTTAGTGTATGCATGTGTGCCCGTTTTCAAGCAAATCCTAAAGAATCACACCTATCCGCAGTTAAACATATTTTTAAATATCTTAAAGGGACATTAGTGGTACTTGCCATTTATTGGAAAGTTCATTAGTGTCATGGTTTTATAAAAAGCAAGCTTGTGTTGCTCTTTCCACCGTCGAAGCGGAATATATCGCCGCCGGTAGTTGTTGTGCTCAACTCTTGTGGATGAAACAACAATTATCGGATTTTGGTTTAAAATTAGAAAGTGTTCCATTAAAATGTGATAACACGAGTGCCATCAATCTAACTAAGAATCCGGTATATCACTCAAGGACTAAACACATTGAAATTAGACATCATTTCCTAAGGGATCATGTTCAAAAGGGTGATTGCACAATTGAATTTGTAAGTACCACAAATCAATTAGCGGACATTTTTACAAAACCTTTTCCAAGGGATACCTTCTATCATATAAGAAGGGAACTTGGTATTTTAGAGGAGTCAAGTATAAACTAATTGATTTGTGCCATTTGAAAATCACCAAGTGTGTCTAACTTTAGTGTGTGGTGATACTTGTTAGTAATTACCTTGAAGATGTTATAAATTTGTGTCTTTAATTGTGTGTGATCATGTCTCCTATCTATTGGTTTCATTAAATGTGTTTGATTTTGTGCTTTTGTGTTTCAAAACTGAGTTTTTCTGCATATCTGATAAAAACACTCGAGTGTTTCGTAAATCACTCGAGTGATTTTAATTCAAAATTAAATCAGTTTTAATTGGAAAAGTTTTTGAGCAGGTCTGATGCAAAACACGCGAGTCTTTTATAAAAGACTCGAGTCTTTTGGGCCAACACTCGAGTGAATCCCATTTCACTCGAGTGAATTCAAAGTTTCTGAAAATCTATCTTTCGGCCAACACGCGAGTGAATTCATTTTCACACGAGTGTTTTTCAGGTTTTCTGAAAAACACGCGAGTGTTTTAAAATTCACTCGAGTGAATTCATCAGTTATAGTCTGATGCTACTGCGATTTTCTAAACTCAGTTATCAGTCATATTTCAACTCTATTTCATCTTCTAAACTCATTTCTACTCCTATTTCACATCAAATTCAAGTTTTTGAGCATCAAATTCATCATTCCCTTTCCAAAACCCTAACTCCCCAAAACCCCAATTTCTCAAAATTTCTTCTATTTTTGCACTACTTTTTATGTCTATGACTTTATTTTTAGCTATGTTGAAACTTTTGAGTATTTTGCTGTTTTTGGACTTGGGTGTACTTTGTTTAAAACTCATGTTTCATGGTCTATGGATGGTGTGTGTGGAATGATGGATTTATGATATTTATGCATTAATCATGTTTTCTTCATGGTTTTCATGTTCTTTAAAGTTTTTTTTATCGCTTCATAGTCATATTTTGATTCTTATTTACTCTTAAGGGAAAGTTTTCTTATTGGTATCCTTCATTCTCCACCTTTGTTTCCAAAATGTTATATTTTTGATCATGACAAAAAGGGGGAGAAAGGAGATTAAAGAGCAAAGAGCATATTTTTTATTTTTTCCGCTTTCTTACTTTCACTCTGATGATATATGCTCTTGCTCTGATACCAATGAGCACTTGATTATGATTATTATTGTATTACGTTGTGCTTGGCATTTTCTGGATTGTACAGGTTAAAAAGGTTCCTAGATTGAGGGGGAGCTCTCAAGTACTAGAGGTTTAATTATTTTGTCATCATCAAAAAGGGGAAGATTGTAAAATCAAATCTCTGATTAAGGTGGATTAATTTTGATGATGACAATGTAATTAAATTATGGACTTAATTTGAAGAATGCAAGCCCAACATTAAAGAAGATCAAGTGCTTAGTTAGTTATTCATTCTCATTTATTCTTATTGTATTTTATTTTATTTATGAGAGTGGGTAGTTTAGGTTTTTATTCTCACATAGGGTCAAATGATATTCATGCATGAAAGGTTGAGATTAAAACCAATCAGACTTGAGAAGAGAATTGAAAAACAATGTTAGAAAAACTTAATTTTTCCAACATTGAGCAATTCACTCGAGTGATTCTCAATTCACTCGAGTGATTTATGAATTTTCAGTAATATAGCCGTTGGATAAAGTAAAAAGGCAACACTATCAGAGTTGACTAAAACACTCGAGTGTTTTCAAAAAGACTCGAGTGATTTAGGTCTGTCAGCAAATTTTTTAAACGTTAGAAGAGGACAAAAAGGAAGAATAACTTGGTTTTTCCTTCCTTTTTGTCCCCTCACTTATATTCTGAATAGGGGCCATTATCCAAGAGAACAAGCTTACACTCTTTCATTGATTCTCTCTCTCTCTCAAGTGTTAAAATCATTTTCTCTCTCTAAACTCAACCAAGCATTCATCTTTATTATTTATCTTAGTGAGTTAAGAGAGTGTGCTTCATTTGTAAGAGAATTATTTGTTGTAAAATTCTCAAACACTCAAACACTTTAGCTTGTTTAGAAAATCTTGGTGAGGTATCCAAGTACTTGGTGAGGTATCCAAGTTCTCAAGTCTTGAGAGGTTCTCAAGCACAAAGACTAAGAGGATTCTTAGCTTGGTGGGATCTTGGAGGTTCCAAGGAGCTTAAGAAGAAGGGACTCTTCATCACCAAATCAAGTTGGGGTAGAAAGTTCAAGAGTTTGGTACACTCTTGAAAAGGGTTAGGATTGAGTGAGGAATCTCAATTTATCCTTGTAATTTCTAACAATTTGATCACTAGTAGAAACTCCTAAGTTGATTAGGGGGACTGGATTAGCACTCTAGATTGAGTGTGAACCAGGATAAAATTGGTGTTGTCTCTCTTTTATAGCTTTCTTAGTTTTCAAGTAAAACCAAACCCTAAGTTCTCTAGAAAGGGGCTTTTATAATTCTAGTAGCTATTGGTTGCAATTAACTTGTTTTCAACTTGTTTTAACTTAGTTTAATTGCCCTCTACTTTGATTTATATCTGCCCTGGATTAGTCTTTAAGAAATTGAATCATTTTGCTAAATTTCTCTGAAACTGCTCCTTTCTGTTCTGCATAAAACACTCGAGTGTTTTTCAATTCACTCGAGTATTTCGTAGCATTTCACTCGAGTGTTCTTCATTTTCACGCGAGTGTTTTTCAGGTTTTCTGAAAAACACGCGAGTGTTTTTAAATTCACTCGAGTAAATTGCCCAGTTTCAGAAAAACAAGCCTTTGATCAATTATCTTTTAATTGCACCGAAAATTAGTCACTGTTGCTTCCATATTACTATTCACCCCCCCTCTAGTAATTGCTAAGCCCGCTTGTTGGTTTCCAACAAGGCCCATACCGAGTGAAGGCTAAATCTGGAACTGGAGCTTACAAATTGGAAACTCTCTCGGGCACCGAAATCTATAACAACCGGAACGTGGCCAAGCTCAGAGCTTATTACAGTTAAGCTCCTATTTTATTTTTCACTTTTTACAAATAGATTAGTCTATTGCTCAGAATTGTTTAGGTCGAATAAACGAAGGGGAACATCCTTCTTAGATTAGTGACAAATTGTTAGGAATTAGTTAGCAAATGAGCAACTTCATTTTTGTATTCTTTTATCAATAAAGTGCATCGATTTCTTTGAAATTCTATTTAGAACATTGTGAAATGACATACGACTCATTTGGTTCGGCTAGCCACCAAGCTAAATCGAGAAACAAATCTTTACGAGAGTTCAGCAACGTATTCATAGAACGCCCGAATTCAGAAAATTACTTTCCTTATTTTGCGGTCCGAGGGTCCCGCTTCGGCTAAAGTCGGCGATCCGAGTTCTATTCACAATAAATTATATATACGATTGAAGCAATAAATCATACATACGATTAAAGCGATCCCTTACCCAATAAATTACAGTCCGATCGTTCGGAGATTAGCATTGCACTAAATATCAAGGGTCACGTGACAAACGAAACCCAAAAGTAACGAAAATAATCTACGCAACACAATTTGTATTCAAGGCAAATTGATTAACATTCAGTAAGAGTAAAAGTAAATTGTTCATAGCAGTCAAGGAGTACGCTCGAATACAACGAGCAACAAGTTAAAGAAAAGTTGTTCGAAAGGACTAAGTGACGACGCTCGGTTACAAACGAGCAACAAAAATTAAATCCTACATAAAAGCAGCAAAAACTGATCACCAAAACTTAGAATCACTCCTCAATATCAGACAAAATAATGTTGGAATCATCAAATTCAGGGGCTTCAGTCAATTCAACGAGAGGGTTAGGCAGATCCTCTGCTTGTAAATCGACTTCGGCCTTGGTCTCAATATCAATCAGCTTCCCATTGTCGACAGTATGAAATGGATGAGCTCCGACCACCCTGAACTCAGTCTCAGGGTTCAGAACTTGAATTTGCTTAATTGCCGAGACAAAAGAATCATCAACACTCTTGCTCCAGTTGTAGAAGTTGCTTTCCCTCTTTTTCTTGTGAAGAAGAGCTTTCTCCTTCAATTTCCGAGCAACAACAGCAGACCTCTCAACTTCAGATCTCAACTCATCCATCTTCTGTCGGTTCTCTTGCAATTCTTCCTTCATTGCCTCCTCGACCTCCTTCTTCTTATCCTCAGCAGCTTTTTGGGAAACTTTCAAAGAATCCCTCTCTCTGATCAGCTCATATTTGTCAGCCTTCAAATTCTCCAATTCATTTTTTACTCGGACCAGTTCGTCCGAAAGGCTTGCCTCTTGAGCAGCAGACATGGCACGAGCCTCTTTCTGTTCAACATTATAACCAGAAAAAAGACCATCAGGTTGTTTGGCCAAAAAGTATGCAAGGTTGGCACCTCGAAGAAGATATTTCGCAAGAGTCATGTTGCATCGAGACCACTCGTCGGTGGTGAGAGTTGCAAACCGAGAACAGTCAGATTCAGTGCAGACATATTTGGCAAACCGTTCATCAAATTGTTGATCCCATATGGATGTTTCTGATGGGTTAGCAGCAGAAGATGGAGCAGCGACAGAAGATGGAACAGCGACAGCTTTAACACTTGACCCCTCAACCCTCGGATTCGCTCTGTCAGACACCTTCTCTTTTCCTTTATCCAGCCGTCGGCGGCGAATTTGTTGTTGAGGGGGAGAAGTAACTTGGACTTGGCCACTAGTGTTGGAAAACAAGTGGGTAGTATTATTCCCTAGAGGGGGGGTGAATAGGCGAAGAATACTAACTTCACCAATAAAAAAAATTAGCCAAAATTACTCACTTAATATGGTCTTGTTTCGGTTTATCAGAGTTAAAATTAATTTTTGCTTATGCCTAAATATAACAAAAATTAAGTGTGGAAATGTAAAGAGTTATGAAAGAATAGCCAACACAGGATTTTATCCTGGTTCACATTAGTGTGTTAACGAACACTAATGCTAATCCAGTCCTCCCTCTCTGAATTGGGAGATTTGCTTCACTATGATCAAGAAATCGTTAGTACAAATAGTTTAAGAGAAAACCTTCCCCTTAGACTTTACCCTCCAAAGAACCTCTTTGGAACTTGTATCCCCTAACCGAATCCTTGCCCAATCACAGCGAGTCCGTGTGTTGAAAGAACCTCTTTCACTTCCTTGAAACCTTCAAGTTAAGCGTGATGAAAACCTTTCACAAACTTGCGGAATTTGAGCAATCGTTGTTGTTGTAGTCACTTGCACCCTTGTGTGCGATTAACAACTCAAATATGTACAATGTCTATGAACACTAATTCAGTAATCTAAAGTGAAGAGAATGAATGATAAGTGTTTATCAAAGTGGGTTTATGAAAGTGAAAAGAGCAAACACTTGAATGTTCTTCGTTTATATGTTAAAAGTAGAAGAAATCATGAAGAACTTGTGAAATTTCAATGGCTTTTGTTTTTCCAGTAAGTACAGAGAGTTTAAGAGTTGTAAGAACGTGTCCTGCTGTTTTGAAATCGTTTGGAACATATATATATCAGTTAGGACAGCAAACGGCTATGTTTATGACAGTTTTAACTGTATGTATCCGGATACTTTTGAAAGTATTCGGATACATCGTGTTTGATTTCAAAAATATAACTGTTGTTTTAAATAAGTATCCAGATACTTTTGGATGTATCCGGATACATTTGATCAGATACACTTTTTTTTTTTTTTTTTAAATTTGAAAATACTTTCTTGACTTCAAAAACATTATAAAAAATATTTCCTTAATAATTTTTATTTTTATTTTTGAAAATCACTTTCTTTTCATTTTCATTTTTGAAAACCATTTTCTTTTATTTTTATTTTTTATTTTATTTATTATTTTTTTTTTATTTTTTGAAAATCACCCACTTTTGATTTAACTTAGCATGCATACTATTTTTCTTTAGATTATGATTTACCTTCATTCTAACTTAGACTTAACCATTAAGCACCTAAGGAACTCTAAGAAAATTAAATTAACATTACAAGTTTATAAGAATTCCTTTTTGACTAACTTGAGTCTAAGCTTCAATGTTGTGGACTTTGTTTTTTGGAATCATCAAAATCTCTTGGGCATTTGCTTCACATGCTTCACAATCTCCCCCTTTTTGATGATGACAAACTTTGTTGATTTATGTGCTCCCCCTTAGTATAGGCATTAAATATTATGAAGTGGAAAATCAACCTACAAAAGTCAACAACATACCTTCTCCCCCTTTTGGCATTATCAAAATAATAGAGAACAATAAAATTAATCCAAAAAGAAGAATAGAAAATAGACTCCCCCTGAATATAATCACAGATCACAGAACATAACCAGTACATAACCAGAAGATAGTCATTGCAGAACATGATCAGAATCAAACATAGCTAAGAAATGAGTTCAGAACAATGTTTACAAAACATGCTAAAACCAAATTAACAAAACATGCTAAAATGACTAAGTCTAAATGCAATTAAAGATCTCCTAATCATCAGATGATGGATGCGGCGGAGGCAAATCACCCATGGTACGAATCAGAAAATCAAGGCGATCGAAGTTGGCAGTCATGCGATTGTCTAAAGCAGTGAATTGATCGGTGACATATGTGCGCAAGTCAGCCATTTGAGATTGATGTGTAGCTTGCATGTTATCCATGTGAGCAAGCTGTGATAGGCGAAGAGACTCGAACTGAGAGTCCATGTGAGCCATAAGCACAGACGGATCGAATCCAACTGATGCACCCGTAGCAGAACCTGATCCACCACCTTCTTCATGCACAGATGGACCAAAGGGAGGTTGAAAGGGAGCTTGTGCTTGAGGCTGATCACCACCACCATCATCATCATCATCACCATCACCAGCATCATCACCAGCACGACCCGGAGGCACATTCTCCAAAGGTATAGCATTGAGTTCCCTAGCCTCATCACGCAGCAACCATTTCTCCTGCGTAAGCACTTGATACCTCCAAATACCAGCACTATGAAGCACATTTTCACCCATACAATTGTGAGAGGCATCCAGTTCAACAAACTCCTCATTATGAAAATGCGGAACTCTTTTGAAATTGAGTAAACGCTGAATAAACATAGCATAAGGCAATTGATAACTAGCCTGAGTACCAATAACACCCTTCATGCAATCCAGAATGATTCGAACCCAATTCACTTGAAGGCCCTGCTTGATGCATTACATCAATTTCAAATTACTTCCTAAAGCTATGGCATTATTACCAGTAGAGCGAGGCTTCAGGCAGTATGTAATGACATAAAGTAGGAGGCGGTCTTCAGTCTTCATTTTACCAACTTGCTTTTTGGGTCCCAACCAACCAAGAGGATTCCTTAAAGTTTCTGTATACACTTGAACAGGATTGCAGCGTTTAAAAGCACTATTACTATCATCCTTAGATACACCCGTAGCAACTAAACCAACTAATTCCATAAAATCTGCTTCAGTGATAACTATATGATTATCTCTAACCAATGTTTGCAGACTATCATCTCTAAAAATCAGATTAGCATAAAATTCCTTAATCATGCGAGGATAATAGTTACATTTCAATTCCAAGAACCTGCGAATACCTTGTATCTCCAATTGATTGTGAAAATTAAAGCGTGCTTGAGTAAGCCAATCGAAGTTCAACCACCTCACAATCTGGATTCGACGTCCCTCATAGCTTTGCACACGATTGTTGCGATCAAAAGCGTTGAAATGTGGATCTCCAGCCAATGGGTCATGATTTCCACGAGGCGGTGATACGCGGGCACGTGGTCCAGTGTACTTAATACGCTTGCCACGACCGGGAGTGCCTCTGTCACCCATGAATGTGATGAACAACACGTTTTTGTAGAGAAAAACCGGGAGTAGAGAGACTAGGAGTGAAAGCCGTGAGGAGAGAGAGAGAACTCATGGGAAGAAAAGCGAGTTTTTTATAGAGAAAGAACAAGATTTTTGAGAAGAGGAGTGTTGGAAATAAGTGAAATCATGAAGAAATTGAGTTAATTTGAGAGAAAAATGATGGATTTTGAAGATTGAAAGTCTAGGTTTAGAAAGGGGAAAGAACGGCGCAAGGAAGAAGATGAAGTGTATGTGGATACTTTTTATGTATCTTCCTTCTTATGGGTCTGCTGAACACGGGGTATCCGGATACATCCTCTAGTATCCGAATACTTTTATGTATCTGATTGGTTTTGGCCAGCTTAACACGCGGTATCCGGATACTTTTAAATGTATCCGGATATTTTTCTCAGTTTTGACCAAAAAGACATAAGAAAACTTAAAACAAATAATTTTAACACAAATAAGCAACCATCCTAACATCATTTGAACATTAAACATGAAATTTAACACATGAATATACTTGGCACACTCAAATAAGGCATAAATTTTAACAAAAATAGGAGATTTCTAGTACTAAAATCCAACAAAAACAATTAATCAATACTTGTTTCATCAAGAATGCCCAATTCTCTTCTAATAAAATAAAAAGAGTCTCTTGGCAAAGGTTTCGTAAAAAGGTCAGCCAATTGTTTTGTTGTTTCTACAAACTCCATAACACAATCTCCTTTTAAAACATGATCTCTTAAGAAATGATGCCTTATTTCTATGTGCTTTGTACGGGAATGCATAACCGGATTCTTAGAGAGATTAATGGCACTTGTGTTGTCACAACGAATAGGGATGTGATCTAATATCAACCCATAATCAACTAATTGTTGTTTTAGCCATAAAATCTGGGCACAACAGCTACCAGCCGCAATGTATTCAGCTTCAGCCGTTGACAATGCAACACAAGCTTGTTTCTTGGAGGCCCAAGCAACAAGTGAACTACCTAGGAAGTGACATGTTCCACTAGTGCTTTTCCTATCTAATTTACAGCCAGCAAAATCAGAGTCGGAATAACCAATTAAGTTTAGATTTGCACCCCTTGGATAAAATAAACCCAAATTCATGGTTCCTTTCAGATATTTCATTATTCTTTTAACACTAGTTAGATGTGATTCTTTAGGATTTGATTGATATCTAGCACATACACATACACTATACATTATGTCAGGCCTAGATGCAGTCAAATATAACAAACTACCAATCATTCCTCTAAAACGAGTTACCTCAACCGATGGTCCTTTTTCATCCTTGTCTAGATAGCACGTGGTTGACATTGGAGTTGAACTCGATTTGCAATTGTCCATTCCAAATTTTTTGAGAAGCTCCTTGCAGTACTTGCTTTGATGAATGAAGATGCCATCGTCAACTTGTTTGATTTGTAATCCAAGGAAGAATGTTAGTTCTCCCATCATTGACATCTCAAATTCACTCTGCATCAAGTCAGAAAAATTCTTGCAAAGATTCTCATTAGTAGCACCAAAAATTATATCATCAACATAAATTTGGACTAAAAGAATGTCTTTGCCACTTTGTTCAATAAAGAGTGTTGTGTCTACATTTCCTCTTTTAAAACCCTTTTCTAATAGAAAATTACTCAATCGATCATACCAAGCTCTAGGAGCTTGCTTAAGACCATAAAGAGCTTTATTTAATTTAAAAACGTAGTTCGGGTATTCGAAATCTTCAAATCCTGGAGGTTGAGACACATACACTTCTTCTTGAATAAAGCCATTTAAGAATGCACTCTTTACGTCCATTTGGTACAACTTAAATCCAACTATTGATGCAAAAGCAAGTAGTAATCTAATGGCCTCAAGTCTAGCAACAGGAGCATAGGTCTCATCATAATCGATGCCCTCTTCCTGATTGTAGCCTTGGGCAACCAATCTAGCTTTGTTTCTAGTTATTATACCTAATTCATCCAATTGGTTCCTATAAACCCATTTAGTACCTATTATTGTATGATCATCTGGCTTTGGCACAAGTGTCCAAACATTATTTCTTTTAAATTGATTTAATTCCTCTTGCATAGCCATTATCCAATGTTCATCCAACAAAGCATCATTAATGGTTTTAGGTTCTAATTGTGAAACAAATGCAATAAAATGACAATAATTACGCAAGGAACCTCGGGTTACCACTCCCTTGGTTATCTCACCCAATACATTTTCTAGAGGATGATCCTTCTTGATTTTCCATGCTAAAGGTAAGTCAGTGATAACATCTTTAGACTGAATTAGTTCTTTCTCTTTTTCTTGTTTCTCCTCAATTGTTTGTTTGTCCCTATTGTCTTCTTTTGATGTACTCTGTGTCTTGTCTTCACCATACTTGTCATATAGGTGTTCGAACGAACCTGTACTATCATTAATAGAAAAATTCTCTCCTTTCGGAGACTCGTCAAATACAACATGTATAGATTCTTCTATAGTCATAGTTCGTCTATTGTAAACACGATAAGCCTTGCTATGTAAAGAATATCCCAAAAATATACCTTCATCAGATTTCGGATCAAATTTTCCCAAATATTGTTTTCCATTATTTAAAATAAAGCATTTGCATCCGAAGACACGAAAGTGTGATATATTTGGTTTTCGGCCTTTTAGTAGTTCATAAGGAGTTTTCAAAAGTATAGGCCTAATTAAAACTCTATTAATTACATAGCATGCAGTATTAACAGCATCAGCCCAAAAATAATGTGGTACTTGACTTTCATCCATCATTGTTCTAGCTAACTCTTCAAGTACTCTATTTTTCCGTTCTACAATTCCATTTTGTTCAGGAGTTCTAGGTGCAGAAAATTGATGTTCAATTCCATTCTTGTTACAAAATCTATCAAATTTGTCGTTTTCAAATTCACCACCATGATCGCTACGAATAATAACAATCTTATTATTTAATTGATTTTGAATTTGTTTGGCAAACCTTTTAAAAGATTTATAAGTATCACTTTTTCTTGGAAGAAACAAAGTCCATGTAAATCGAGAAAAATCATCTACAATCACTAAAGCATAGTAATTACCTCCGAAACTCATAACTTGTGAGGGTCCGAATAGATCCATATGGAGTAACTCCAATGGTCTAGTTGCAGACACCACTTTCTTTGATTTAAAAGATGATTTTGTTTGTTTGCATTTCTTACAAGGAATGCAAACTCCTTCAATAGAAAAGTTGAGATTCGGTAGGCCAATTACTAACCTTTTTGATTGTATCTTTTTCAATTGATTTACATTGACGTGTGCAATCTTCCTATGCCATAGCCAAACTTCATCCTCTTTACTAATAAAACATTTTGAAACTAAAGAGGTGATGTCATTCAAATCAACTAAATAAGTGTTATGCATTCGATTACCGACAAATTTAATAGATTCGTCTACATCACTTTTTATGATACAATGGGTTGAAGTAAAAATAACGTGATTACCCTTATCGCATAATTGACTAATACTCAAGAGGTTGTGCTCTAGGCCTTGAACCAAAAGAACATTGTCAATAATTACGTTAGAGGCATTACCTATTTTACCTTCACCCATTATTTTACCTCGATTGTTATCACCATATGTGACATAGCCTTTTTCTGATGCAGTTAAGCTCAAGAACTTCCTCTTATCTCCTGTCATGTGTCTCGAACATCCACTGTCCAAATACCAACGATCTTCCATTGTTCTAAGACACACCTACAAGATAAAGAGATTACTTGCATTTTTTAGGTACCCAAGTGGTCTTGGGTCCTGACTGGTTAGCATTTAGATCAAATCCTTTCTTAATCCATACAAATGAACCATTAGGAATACCTTTGAGTTTAATCTTACATGTATTTGGAGTATGCCCAAAAATTCCGCAATAATGACAAGTTGGCTTTTTAGAGTAATTAACATTTGAAAACGATACCAACTTTCTATATTTGCAGTTTTTGGATTTTTGATATCCCAAACCAGTTTTATTTGTATTTTCTCTTTGATTAGCAATTAAGTTGTTTAGTTGCATATTACCTTTAGTGAAGCTTGCAAGCTTAGTTTTCAAATTGTGCACTTCTTTTTCAAAATGCTTGCAACTTTCACATTCAGCTATGGAATTTGCTTTTTGTTCACAATCATAGGAAGCATTAGAATAAATGAGATCTAGAGTTTCATTTTGGAGTTGAAGTTCAGCAATAAATTTTTGCATTTCTAAAATTTTAGCTTCATGCTCCATAATGATTCTCTTTCTTTCAATATTGATTTTAGCTAGCTTTTTAAGTTCCTTATGCATTTCAACATAAGCTTCATAAAGCGAATTATAAGAGGTGTCTTCAGATTCAGAATCAGAATTAGAATATGTTACCAATTTAGAGTTTCTTGGCTCAGATGATTCTCCACTTGATGAAGCTTCTTCATCAAATTTTCCCATTAAGCACAGGTTAGCCAATTCTTCCTCATCTGAAGAGCTAGCATTTTGCTTCTCTGAGTCTTCAGGCAAATCCCATACAACATAAGCCCTCTTGGATTTGAATCCTTTGCTATCCTTTTTGTCATTTTCCTTTTTCTTGAGATATTGGGCGCATTCAATCCTTATATGACCCGTGTTACCACACTCATGACATTTTATCTTTTCCTTTGGAGTCTTTCGAGAAGATGCTTCATTTTGATTTCTTTGTTGTCTATTGAATGTATTTCTTCTCTTCAGGAAATTGCTGAACTTTTTTACCAAAAGCCCCATGGTCTCATCGTCAATGTCTGAATCTGAATTTTCATCTTGGGGCAACTCTTCAAGACTTTTTAGCATCTTTGTTGTAGTAGTCTTTAGAGATATCCCCTTTTTGCGCTTGTCTGACTCTTCATGCATGTTTAGTCTTCCCAATTCCATTTCGTGCTCTTGTAGTTTTCCAAAGAGAGTAGCAAGATCCATATCACTTAGGTCCTTTGACTCCATAATTGCAGTCACCTTTGGTTGCCACTGTCTGTCTAAACATCTTAAGACTTTGTTAGTAAGTTCACCATCAAGAAAAGTCTTTCCAAGAGCTAGTAAATGATTTATTATGTGAGTAAAACGCTTTTGCATATTTGAGATGGATTCATCAGGAAGCATTCTAAATAGTTCATACTCATGCATGAGGGCGTTTAGTCTAGCCCTTTTGACTTCACTAGTACCTTCATGGGTCACTTGTAAAGTATCCCACATCTGTTTGGCACTAGTACATTGAGAGACCCTAAAGAATTCGTCATATGAGAGAGCGGATGTAATGATATTTTTTCCTTTTAAATCATAACTTACTTTTTTCTTATCATCATCATTCCAACTCCCCTTGGGCTTATCAAGAACAGAATCATTAACTTTATGTTTTGGTACAAAAGGGCCATTTTCTATAGCATTCCAAATTTCTACATCTATTGCTTCAATGAAGATTTCCATCCTAACCTTCCAATAGGTGTAACCTTCGCCCGAAAACATAGGGGGGCGATTAATGGAAGAATCTTCACCACAAAAGGGATTACTAGAACCCATTGTTTACCAAACTAAGGATCGTACGGAAAAGCAGTTATGCTCGATCGTTTCCGACCGAGCTCTGATACCACTTGTTGGAAAACAAGTGGGTAGTATTATTCCCTAGAGGGGGGGGTGAATAGGCGAAGAATACTAACTTCACCAATAAAAAAAATTAGCCAAAATTACTCACTTAATATGGTCTTGTTTCGGTTTATCAGAGTTAAAATTAATTTTTGCTTATGCCTAAATATAACAAAAATTAAGTGCGGAAATGTAAAGAGTTATGAAAGAATAGCCAACACAGGATTTTATCCTGGTTCACATTAGTGTGTTAACGAACACTAATGCTAATCCAGTCCTCCCTCTCTGAATTGGGAGATTTGCTTCACTATGATCAAGAAATCGTTAGTACAAGTAGTTTAAGAGAAAACCTTCCCCTTAGACTTTACCCTCCAAAGAACCTCTTTGGAACTTGTATCCCCTAACCGAATCCTTGCCCAATCACAGCGAGTCCGTGTGTTGAAAGAACCTCTTTCACTTCCTTGAAACCTTCAAGTTAAGCGTGATGAAAACCTTTCACCAACTTGCGGAATTTGAGCAATCGTTGTTGTTGTAGTCACTTGCACCCTTGTGTGCGATTAACAACTCAAATATGTAAAATGTCTATGAACACTAATTCAGTAATCTAAAGTGAAGAGAATGAATGATAAGTGTTTATCAAAGTGGGTTTATGAAAGTGAAAAGAGCAAACACTTGAATGTTCTTCGTTTATATGTTAAAAGTAGAAGAAATCATGAAGAACTTGTGAAATTTCAATGGCTTTTGTTTTTCCAGTAAGTACAGAGAGTTTCAGAGTTGTAAGAATGTGTCCTGCTGTTTTGAAATCGTTTGGAACATATATATATATATATATATATATATATATATATATATCAGTTAGGACAGCAAACGGCTATGTTTATGACAGTTTTAACTGTATGTATCCGGATACTTTTGAAAGTATTCGGATACATCGTGTTTGATTTCAAAAATATAACTGTTGTTTTAAAGAAGTATCCGGATACTTTTGGATGTATCCGGATACATTTGATCAGATACACTTTTTTTTTTTTTTTAAATTTGAAAATACTTTCTTGACTTCAAAAACATTATAAAAAATATTTCCTTAATAATTTTTATTTTTATTTTTGAAAATCACTTTCTTTTCATTTTCATTTTTGAAAACCACTTTCTTTTATTTTTATTTTTTATTTTATTTATTTATTTTTTTTTATTTTTTGAAAATCACCCACTTTTGATTTAACTTAGCATGCATACTATTTTTCTTTAGATTATGATTTATCTTCATTCTAACTAAGACTTAACCATTAAGCACCTAAGGAACTCTAAGAAAATTAAATTAACATTACAAGTTTATAAGAATTCCTTTTTGACTAACTTGAGTTTAAGCTTCAATGTTGTGGACTTTGTTTTTTGGAATCATCAAAATCTCTTGGGCATTTGCTTCACATGCTTCACAACTGGGACCCAATGAAACTGTAGCAGCAACAACAACTACATTAGAAGTTGGCCGAGGGGATGCCTCAGTTGGAGAAGCTGTAGGTGCGGAAGTACTTAAGCTTGGGGTACTTAAGCTTGAAGACCCGGAAGCCACACTCGTTGCAGGTGTCTCCCTCTTCTTTCCCCCTTGAAGTAAAGCAGCCATTCGTGAAGCCATTTTTTCTGCAAAGAAAACTTGGTTAGATCCAAATAAATCACAAATATAACAGCAAAGAAAACATAAACAGTTTACCAAGCTCAGCTTTGACATCCGACGAGGGAATGTTCACAATATCCTTAGTTTCTATCATCCCGTTGTTTTTCAAATAACTTTTCACTGCTCGACACACTTCCTTTTCGTATTCAGCAAGTTATTTCCAATCTGATGCGTATGATGTGATCGATCGGTTGAAAAAACTTGCACACCACTGAAGAGGAAACCGAGGGAGTGGACGCCTTTCTCCAGGACGAGTGAACCAGCAAATACCGTTTCCGACGAAATTATATTTAAAAAAATAAGGTTTAAACCCCTTCCAAGACTCGGAGTATTTGGTGAAAAGAGTATATCCATGGCGAGACTTCAGAAAAACCCAAGGTCGCCTTTCTGATCCTTTCTCAAAAGTGTTGCATTTTGGGGGAAATAGATAGAAAAAATCGGAAGAGTACAAGACCACTCCATGGCCGAACAAACTTGCTGGAAGCCCCTCACAAAAGCCCAAGCATTCGGATGCAGTTGGGAAGGGGCCACTCTCAAAGTACTCAAGACACCTATTTCAAAATCAGTAAAGGGCATTCTAATCCCTAGTCGAGTAATCACTTCTTCGTAAAAATAGAAACCAAAACTACCCTCTGGAATTTTAGTGCAAACCCTCTCGTTCAAACCCACTGGACTAACAGAATAGAGATTCCCAGTGTTATCTCCAGGACATGGTAAAATTATAGCCCGAGTTTGTTCTAGTGACCCTTCCGTTGAAAGCTCGGACTGAATACCGAGAACCTCTTGGTCCACCCAATCGTATTCAGCTACATCTGGTGGAAGTGGGTAGAGTTCAGGATTAGTGATACACTTTCTCTTCATACCTGAGGAAAGGGGGCACACTTGGAGTCAGAAGCAGAAAAACTTGATTATGTCGGATCAAATACTTATGGTTACGGTCGGTCGGGGAACACCTCCCTTTCTGGGCAGAATTTCCCCAAACCAACTGAAATGTCTAATACCTCTCTGTTGCTTCCTTAACCTCCTCTGTTCTACCCTCTCGACAATCCTATAGTGAATCACACCCTGTCTGAACTCTTTCAAAGACCGAGGAAAACGCATGGCTACCGGTTTAACACAAATTTCTGGGTTTCCTCCTTTATGTGTTCTTGGTACGTCAGAGTTTACAGACTCCTCACTCATGATTAACGCAGCCCAGTACCAACCCTAAGAAGTTAAGTGCAGCAAAACGTAAAGCAAACCTAAGAAATACTACAGCAATCGCTCAGTAAATGTTAAAGGGGGATAAAGAATTTCGAAAGGCAAGTGGGGGTACCACAGCAACAAATTGGGGTTTGTTCGAACCCTAGAAAAATCTATTCAAAAAACAATGGAAGAAGGACCAGAGTTGATACATAAAAAAGAAAACCAGAGTTGATACATAAAAAAAATTCTAAGCACATACACACAGCAAATGGCAGAAACAATCGCATGCAAAACAGCAAAGAGGAAAGAGAAAAAAGTCAGAGAAAGTAGTCAGAAAAAGGAAGAGAGTTTCGTTACCTGCTAACAATGAGTAATCAAGAAACCAGAAAAGAACGAATACCACGAGATAAGAAACGCACACAAGGAAGAAAAACGAAGTAATAGCAAGAATGCCTTTGAGGAACTCTGGCTTCAAAGATCAAAATCTCAGGAAAATGATGAACAAAGGTGAGAGAGAATTTGAAAGGTTCTGTTTAGAATAAATTGTGAAACCGCCCTGTGAAATTCGCCTTAAAACTTCCCTCCACTATCTCAAAAGACTTGGGCCTAAGTCAGAAAAAGCCCATTTACGGCAAAAATTAATACGTGCACCCCCAGCAGGTTTGAAATCATAACGTTCCATTTCCCAGTAAAAGTGAAGGACACGTGGAGGTGCAAATAGAGTTGAAGGGTCACGTCTGGGTCAATCAAACGACAGCTCTGGTAGGATCACTCGAACGGTCGGATATCTTTTTCAACAAAGCTTGGTCGGAAAACAATTCGCTCGTCTTATTAACTCGGCAGGGCTAAAATCACCCTACCGAGCTTGGGGCTTATGTAGTGGACCTATAGTAAACCGAGTGCTACCCGACTTAATCTACCTTAGTCCGACCGCCAAGATACTAGGACAAGGCCTACGGTCGGAATGTAACACCGAGCAAACTGGGTTTTTACAGAGATGTAATACGCTTATGAGATTAACCCTGAACACAGGATTTTCATCCTTATCTCTATCACTTACAGTCTCATCAAGCTTAGCCACTTCTCCTAGATTCCCATGATACTTGGTTAGATAAAACGGTAATGGATAAAGACTTATCGCATACAGGATTTATGGATATGATCTTATCATGGCCTTTACGAATCCTACTCAAATTCTTCCTCTTCAGAAGCCTTATCAGAACGGCCCATGACACACAGGTAATCCCCTATAAGAACCACCATGCTATAGGGGCTAAGGTACGTCTTCTCATCCCTAAGTTGACACTCACACACACATTGTTGACTAGGGAGAACATGTTTATCCCAACTGGATACTCAGAAATCCTACAAGTCCTACATTAATCTCTTTATTGAGGTCATTCTTTGAGGCTTTTCCATAGCTTCAAGGCTGATCTTGATTAAGAACACTACAGTAAGCGAAAAACAATAGCTCTAAGTGAAAAAGTAACTTTTTTAATAATACAAATGAATGGTGGATGATTGAATGATGATGTAAAAAACTTTATACCGTCGATGCATACTCATTAATCTCTTTTTTTTTCTTAATCTCATCAAATAATGATATACTATTTCGACATATATGATTCGGAATCCATTTAATCCATGTCAAAGTAGGATATTATTCCACAATTAACACCTTTTGAAAATGAAGTTACATTACATAGTTAGAATAAGAGTTTTGTTGCTCAAATAATCATATTAAACTCAAATAAAATTGGTTGCATCCGAATGAAATTCTCTTATGATGAATAATTATATAATTCAATTACTTTATGCATGCCTTAAAAACATCCATTAAAGATCAACAAGGTCCACTACAATTGAAATTACTCTTCGATCTTTATCGTGAATATGAAAAAGTTTTATTGGTAAAGGCAAAATTTATTTCGGTAATCTTTACGTTCGGAATGGAATTAATCTTCGACTGACACCTCTATGATACTCTTGGTGCACACAAAAAAACATTCATTAAGAAGAAAAATTGAAAAGTATAATTTTTTCATTGATATATGACACTTAAATTTTTTGATAATACCATATACAACATTTTTCAATTAAAATTTTCTATTCTCAATTCCTGAATTTTTTTTTCAATCCCAAATCTCTCACATCCGAAAGAAAACACATACTTAAACACATACCTAATATTAGTTGGAGGATTTTAGCAATGTCCACCCAAAATACTTGGACAAAATTACCCTTCATCTCTTAACTTAAATAACTTACCTTTTAGGGGTATTTGTATAATTTGATTATTATTAATAAAATTAAAAAAAAATAAAAAAAAATCAACTCCCCACCCCCAAAAGGATTGATTAGATTCATTTGTGCATTCCCACTCTCTCTCTTCTCATCTCCCTCCTCTTTTCTATTTACCGCCGCCAACAGTCACCACGCCGCCACCGTCGCGCCACCGCCGTCGCGTCCCTGCCGTCCCTGCCTCGCGTCCGTCCTCTCTCCTCTCTCCTCTCTTCTCCCTCCTCCCTCCTCTATCGCCGCCGCCAACCGTCGTCACCGCCACCCGTCACCATCGCGTCCCTGCCATGACATCGCCGCCATCGTCCTCTTCACCACCGTCACCGCCACCCGCTGGTGTCCCTACCACTGGTAAGTCGTTTTCTTCTTCTTCTTTTTTTTTATTATGTTTGAATAATTGAATTAAGAGTTGTGTTTTTTGTTTGATAAATATATGTGTTTTTCTATGAACTGTGTGTGCTTTGATATTATTGTTAAGGGACTAGCTATGATTGCTCTTTATGGCTCGAAAAGTGAGAAAGAAATACTTATGGTGGAAGAAAGAAAGAAAACGAGAGAATATGAAAACTAAGCACTTCAAAAAAAAATCCCTTCTTCAAAAATTTTGCTATTGTTGAAGGGGTTTTAATCAATCTCAATCAGTATATATATTATTACTATTACAACAATAAATTCAATTATAATTTTTCATTTGGTAGATTATACTACATACAATACAAACCATTTAATTTGTTTTTATATTTATTCCATCATTTGGAATTTGTTTCAATCCAAATTCAAAGATCCTTCGATTCTTTGACTATAGTAGCAGCTTTTGAAGCTAGGTCCGGAACCAACTCCAGCTTCTGAACCCAAAAATATGGTATCCATTTTTCATAGGAATAATGATACTTCTTTACCTTGTCTTGTTAGTGTTGCCTATGTAGTGTTTGATAAAATGCTTACTTGTTTGTATGTAACCAGAGCCAACTCCAAAACAGTAATGAAAAGGAATTATGCAAAAATGGAACAAAATAAGAGCTGAGGAAGCTTAAAGCACACAAATCAAATACTGAAAGAGTTGCACTTCCTTGAGTTCAAATGGGATCAAGGGAATCAACTCTACTTGATTAATATTATAATGAAGTACTGGAAATAAGGATCATGAGAGTACAAGAAGCACTGAGGGAAATTACACCAGAGAAAAAGAGAAAAGTTCCACACAATGCCTAAAGAAAATGATTCCCTCCCCTCACACTTTTTGTACCCTTTTTCTAATTCACCTGATAGTCCTTCAACCACACACTCTCTCTCCTTTCCCTCACGTGGGATTCCATTTCCTGATCAGGAGCTGCTGCCACGTGTGCTGGTTGCATAACTACCTCATCATTGGGGTAGATTCCCTATGCCAGAATTGTTCCCTTTTGTGTGACATTCTTTTTGTATGGGCCCACATTGTCTCCATTCATTACAATACTCCCCCCATCAAATTCAACCTTGTCCTCAAGGTTGAAAAAAGGGTAATTAGCTTTGAAGTCTTCTAAATCTTCCCAAGTAGCTTGTGATTTGTCCAACCCTTCCCATTGGACCAGAATCTGAGGTATCACATTAGAGCGCTTGAGAATTGTCCTCTGTTCCAGAATTTCCTGAGGAGCTAGAATAGGGCCTTCTTCAGTAGTGGTTAATGGCAAAGGAATATAAGTAGCTTGATGTATGCCATGACACTGCTTTAGCTGAGAGATATGGAACACTGGGTGGATCTTAGCAGAAGTAGGAAGTAGTAATTTATAAGCCACTGAGCCTATCTTAGATTCAATAGGAAAGGGTCCAAAATACCTCATTCCTAATTTCTGATTCTTCCTTAAGGCTAAGGAAGTTTGTTTGTAAGGCTGAAGCTTCACCAAAACCAAATCTCCAATGTTGAATTCTTTGTGAATTCTTGTCTTATCAGCATATTTCTTCATCTTGGCCTGTGCTCTCATTAGCTGTTGTTTCAGTTGATTCAGAACAGTGTCTCTTTGTTGCAGCATTTCCTGAACAGCAGGAGGATCATTCTCATTCCAATTGTACTTGACAATCATAGGTGGATCTCTGCCATAAACCACCTTGAATGGTGTTGTTTGTAGGCTGGTATGAAAAGCAATGTTGTACCAAAACTCAGCCCATGGAAGTAATTTGGTCCACCCTTTTGGATTATCAAAGGAGAAACACCGCAAATACATTTCTAAGCACCTATTTAGAGCCTCAGATTGCCCATCTGTTTGAGGGTGATAGGCTGTGCTCATATTCAAACTAGTGCCACTTAGCTTGAACAAATGCTGCCATAGTTGACTAGTAAAAACCTTATCCCTATCTGTCACAATGCTTATAGGGAATCCATGTAATTTCACAATGGTGGTCATGAATAAGTCAGCCACTTGCTTACTGTTGAAGTCAGATTTCAATGGAGCAAAGTGAGCATACTTTGATAGTCTATCTATTACCACAAGTATGACAGAATAACCATTAGATGGTGGCAGTCCAATGATGAAATCCATTGCAATATCCTCCCAAATCTGGTTTGGAATAGGCAATGGCTGTAGGAGACCAGCAGGCAATGTGTTAGATGTTTTAGCTTGTTGACATATGATGCATGTCTTGACAAATTCACTGATATCCTTTTGCATTCCAAGCCAGAAAAACTGAGCAGTCATCCTTGCCATAGTTCTTGTAACTCCAGCATGTCCACCCATTAATGTGCTATGAAATTCATAAATTAGCTTATTGATTAATTCCTGCTGCTTGGGAACTACTATTCTGCTTTTCCAATATAGAAGACCATCCCTGAAAGAAAAATTAGAATTCTCAGACTTCCCTGTATTACAATCCTGTATAATGGCCTGTAATGAAGTATCAATGAGGGTAGTACTCTTAATCTGCTGGATTATATCTGATTCAGTCTTTGTCCAAGCCATAAAAAAGGACCTAGACAAGGCATCTGCAGCTAAGTTTTATTTCCCAGGCTTATACTCCACAGTAAAATCAAAGCCTAGAAATTTGTGCAGCCATGCCTGCTGCTCAGGTGTTTGTAAATTCTGGTCCATAATGCTTCTCAAACTCTTCTGGTCTATTCTGATAATGAACTTGTGGCCAAGGAGGTAATGTCTGAACTTTGCAATGGCTTCAGTGATGGCATAAAGCTCTCTGGAGTAAGCAGATTGTTTTTGCATCCTAGGAGATAACTTCTTGGAAAAGAAGGCAATGGGATGTTTCTCTTGGCTCAAAACTGCACCTATACCAGAACCAGATGCATCAGTCTCCAGAATGAAAGTTTTCTGAAAATTAGGCAATGACAGAACAGGAGCAGTGACTAAGGCTTGTTGTAACTGATGAAAAACTCCAGTAGTTAATTCAGTCCACTGAAATTTATCCTTCTTTAGCAAGTCAGTAAGGGGGCTTGCTATTGAAGCATAATTTTTAATGAACCTTCTGTAATATCCTGTTAAACCCAGGAAACCTCTCAATTGTTTTATGGTTTGAGGTATTGGCCAATTCAAAACTGCCTTGACCTTGTTAGTGTCCATGGAAACACCTTCTCCTGAAACAGTATGCCCTAAATAATCAACAGTTGTTAATCCAAATGAGCATTTGGATGCTTAGGATGCTTAGCACATGTTGAAGATGTTGCAAATGTGCTGGCCAAGATGGGTTGTACACTAAAATGTCATAAAAAAAACAAGGACATATTTCCTCAGTAATCCTTGAAATATGCTGTTCATTAGGCATTGAAAAGTGGCTGGAGCATTTGTGAGGCCAAAGGGCATAACGACCCATTCATAATGGCCTTGATGAGTCCTGAAAGCTGTTTTAAATTTGTCATCGGGGTTTACAAGGATCTGATGATAGCCTGACCTGAGGTCCAACTTTGAGAAGAACTTAGCACCAAACAATTCATCTAGAAGTTCTTCCACAGTAGGTATAGGAAAACTGTCCTTGATTGTCACTGCGTTCAAGGCCCTATAGTCTGTACAAAACCTCCAAGTATCATCTTTCTTTTTCACTAAAACTATTGGAGAAGAGAAAGAGCTGTTACTGGGAGTGATAATTCCTTCATCAAGCATCTCTTGTACCATAGTCTCAATTTGTTGTTTCTGGCTATGTGGATATCTGTATGGTCTGACCTTCACTGGTTTAGCATCAGGCAGCAAGGGAATGCAATGATTTTGAGATCTATTAGGAGGTAAACCTGTAGGTTTGGAAAAGACTAATCTGTAAGTATGAAGTAAAAGGCCAATTTCCGGATCTATATCCTCAGGTATCTCAGACCAATCATCTAATGGTGAAGCAGGTTGTTGTAACTGTATAGTAAACAATTCTGCAATGGAATGTGTTTTATGCAGCCTCATAATGTGGTGAAATTCAGTAGGTTTAGGCAATTCCACTGAGTCACCAGTTAAGGTCACAAGTTGATTGTTAAGGTAAAATTTGATAGTCATAGAGCTGTAGTCAGCAATGTGTGGCCCAAGAGTAGCAAGCCAGGCTGCTCCCAAGACTAAATCAGCTCCAGAAACTGGGAGGATATAGACTGGTAAGGCTAAGGTAGTGCCCTGCACACACACACTTTGATCTCCTTAATTAGCCCTTCTGTTGACATGGCATGCCCATTTCCCACCATAACTTGCAATTCAGATAATGGTTCCACTGGCAACTTCAAACAGTGAGCAATTCTTAGTTGTAGGAAGTTATCAGAGCTTCCACTATCAAGCAAAATCTGAATTGTCATTCCATTTAGTTTCCCTGTAAATCTTAAGGTTCCAACACCAGATGCACCTTTCAAGGCATTGAATGAGAGGTGATGCTCTAAGGTTTGGTTTGGTTGTTCAGAGTCAGGTTCAGGTTCTGTTTCTGTTGGTTCATAATCAATTTGTAAGAACATATATTGTCTGTTTGGGCATTTGTGGTTTGCTGTGAATTTTTCATCACAAGTGTAACAAAGTCCTTTCTCTCTTCTAAGTTGAATTTCAGCAGGGGACATTTTTTTTATATTAGAGTTCCTAGGTATTTGAGGGTAGGCTCTCTGGTTAGGGGTTTGAAGGATAGGTTGCTGGATAGGATTTGTGTATGATTGTGGTTGGTTTTGTATATGATTTGTGGTTTGGCTTCTGATATTATGGCTTGGAGGGTATGGTTTAGGTTTGAAGGCATATTTGTCCTCATAGAGTCTTGCTAGGGAGACAGCTTTAAGTATTGAATGAGGAGCCTGAGCAATCACTTCTCTCTTCAAATCAGGTTTAAGGCCACTGATAAAACAATCTAACAAAGCCTCTACACTGACACCATATATCCTATTTGCTAGAGCAGTAAATTGCATATAGTAATCATTCACAGTAGTGGTTTGGGTTAGTTTAAATAGGGTAGATCTAGGGGAATCAAAAGGGGACGGTCCAAACTCCAATTCGAGTGATCTAGTTAAGGTAGACCAAGAGAAAATTGGGTTGTTTTTCTGCATCATTTGGAACCAGGGAACAACATCTTTTTCGAAATGAACAGCAGCCACTGTAATTCTTTGTTCATCAGGAGTATTATAATACTCAAAAAATTGTTCAGCTCTAAAAATCCATTGTAAAACATCTGTGCCATCAAATCTTGGGAAATCGAGTTTGATATTTCTAACCTGAAAAGCAGCATTCGCAGGTTTAGAGTTCGAGCCACCATGAGAGGAGGTATCCTTCAGATCTGCAATTTCATGTCGCAATTCCTCTATCTCTGCTGCATGATTTCGATCACGCTTGTTCAACATTTCCCAAAATAACTTCAGTTCAGGTGAAAGGTTTGAAGGATCCATGATGGTGGCAATGAAAGCACCAAATGTAACCAGAGCCAACTCGAAAACAGTAATGAAAAGGAATTATGCAAAAATGGAACAAAATAAGAGCTGAGGAAGCTTAAAGCACACAAATCAAATACTGAAAGAGTTGCACTTCCTTGAGTTCAAATGGGATCAAGGGAATCAACTCTACTTGATTAATATTATAATGAAGTACTGGAAATAAGGATCATGAGAGTACAAGAAGCACTGAGGGAAATTACACCAGAGAGAAAGAGAAAAGTTCCACACAATGCCTAAAGAAAATGATTCCCTCCCCTCACACTTTTTGTACCCTTTTTCCAATTCACCTGATAGTCCTTCAACCACACACTCTCTCTCCTTTCCCTCACGTGGGATTCCATTTCCTGATCAGGAGCTGCTGCCACGTGTGCTGGTTGCATAACTACCTCATCATTGGGGTAGATTCCCTCTGCCAGAATTGTTCCCTTTTGTGTGACATTCTTTTTGTATGGGCCCACATTGTCTCCATTCATTACATTGTACTACCTTAGTATGATTGAAACCAATTTAAAAAAAAAAAAAAACTTGATCAAAGACTTGTTTATTCTTGCTGTAATTGAGGCTCCCTTGTAGTAACTAGACATGAGTAGTTGGTATCTTAATTTTTTAAAGAAGAGAAATGAGTTTACATTAGACGTGACTATGTAGTTTTGTTATTAATTATTTGAGTTTTTTTTTTTAATCCTACAAACACATAATAAAGTAAAATTATGCCTAATTAACATGAATGCTAATAGATTAACATGCATTTTGTTTAAATAGGAATGAACAATATGACATCTGAAGAAAGAAATGATATTCTCGAATGGCCCAAAGAGCTTCTTAGAGATGATGCTTCTACGGATGATGAATACTTTCAAGAGTCACAAACAAATGATTTGCCTCAAACAAAGCAATTGAAGATGCAGACACAAAGGTGAAGTTACTAAATTATGATCACTAAATCTGCTACTATCAGCAGGGTAATTTTGAACCCACTCTAGAAGCTTTTGTTCCCCATGTGGACGTTTTCTTTCTAATACCCTTCTGCCAGTGAGGATCTCATACAGTACCACGCCAAAACTCCAAATGTCACTCTGAACTTTGAGATGACCTGTTTTAACATACTCTGGGGCAGCATATCCCTGGTCCTACTAGAAGAAAAAACCATAAAGAAAAGCCAATAATCATTTTATATGAAGTCAACAAAGTTCAATGCATTAATAAAAAAATCGTGCACCTAAGCAAATGAGCAAATCTAAATGGTCAACAATAGGCAAGTACAAGGTACCTGAAATTCCAACCCCTCGTGTAGGTAACGTAACCCTTGAGCAGCACCAAGCATGATTTGTAATCTTGTTTTCCAAGACAAGTGAGGCAAAGAAGGATTGAAAAGATGATCTTCCAAGCTTCTGTTAGGCATGAACCCATACACCAACAACCGTTGCATTCCTCTTTCTCTATCTACGGAGCAGTATCCTAAAAGCTTCACCAAATTAGGGTGATCAATGATGCCGAGCAATTGAACTTCTGCAAGCCATTCTTTAGACAAACAAAGCATTCTATCAAACACTACATAGGCAACACAAACAAGGAACATCAAATTGACAATATTCAGTTTAGAAAAAAAAAGACATAGACCAAAAAAAAGAAAAACAGCAAAAAAAAATATATTAAAACGACTATGCAGTGGTGATATTAGAAAAAAAAATAAAACAGCAAAAAAAAAAGGAAAGAACGACTTACCAGTGACAGAGGAGGGAGGAGGGTTGACGGTGGCGAGGACGGCAGAGGAGGGAGGACGGTTGATGACGGCGGCGAGGTTGACGGTGGAAAAGGATGGAGAAGAGAGGAGAGAGGAGGGAAGAGAAGAGGGGACGATAGCGGTGACCCGAGGCGCGATGGCGGTGACGACGGTTGGCGGCGGCAACAGAGGAGGGAGGATGGAGAAGAGAGGAGAGAGGAGAGAGGACGGACGCGAGGCATGGACGGCAGGGACGGGACGGCGGTGGCGCGACGGTGGCGGCGTGGTGACTGTTGGCGGCGATAAATAGAAAAGAGATGAGAAGAGAGAGGAGGGGTGAGAAGAGAGAGAGTGAGAATGCACAAATGGATCTGATCAATCCTTTTGGGGGATGGAGAGTTGATTTTTTTATTTTTTTTTAATTTTATTAATAATAATCAAATTATACAAATACCCCTAAAAGGTAAGTTAATTAAGTTAAGAGATGAAGGGTAATTTTGTCCAAGTATTTTGGGTGGACATTGTTAAAATTCTCCAAAATTAGGGTTGGAGGATGTTAGCAATCCCATATATATATATATATATATATATATATATATATATATATATATATATATATATTAAATATTTGCATTGTTGTCGTTTCGTTGTTCCCTGAGGCTGAGATCTGCATCTGTTCCTTGCTGCTGCTTCTTCTTCTTCTTCAATCTCCAAAACCCCAATTTGCACTACTATGCATCTTCTTCTCCTTCTGAAACCCTAACCAAATGGTGGGACCCAAACGCCACTTCCTCCCACTTATCCTCCTCTCCGTCACCGCCTTCATCTTCTACACTCTCCACCACTCCTCTCTCCCACCACCCTCCACCCCTCTTTTCAACCCCAATTTTACAATCCGAACCCCAATCCAAAACCCTAATTCCCCCATTTCCCCCAATTTCACTTTCATCATCAAAGTCCTCGCCTTTAACCGCCTCGACTCCCTCTCTCGCTGCCTCCGCTCCCTCTCCGCCGCCGATTACCTCTCCGACACCGTCCACCTCCACCTCTACATCGACCACCTCCCCAACGCTTCTGCTTCCTTGGATCACAAGCTTCTCGAAGCGCATCGCATTCTGAGCTTTGCTGATGGGTTTCGATGGAGATTCGGTGAGAAGGTGGTGCATTATAGAACCTTCAATGTGGGGTTGCAGGCGCAGTGGCTCGAAGCGTGGTGGCCCGGTTCGGACGACGAGTTTGTTTTCGTTGTGGAGGATGATTTGGAGGTTTCGCCGCTTTATTACGAGTTTGTGAAGAGTTTGATTGTGAATTTCTATTACAATGCTTCTAATTATAGCCCTTCCATTTACGGAGCTTCGTTGCAACGAGCAAGGTTTGTTCCAGGTACCATTTTTCTTGTTTATTTCTTTATCTATTCATCATTAAGAACAAGTAGGCATTTAAGTTTGGTAGTAATGGTGCTTCTATAGTTCTATTAGTGTGCTGTTAGTTTTATGCATGCTTAGCTAATTGCCAAGTGTATCTCTGAAATCTGAAGATTGAAGTGAATTTCTTAACATTTTCGATTATGCTAATGGTACTTGGGAGTTGGGAGACGACGATGCTAATAGTAATGCACTAATGCGTATGGTTTTGCAAGTTGGTTATCACGTATTGATGATAATTTTGCTTGGTATAATAGTACTCCCTCCGGTCCTATATATAGGTCACATTCTAGAAAGTTTTCTTGGTCCTAATTATAAGCCACTTTATGTTTTCTATGCATCATTTATTGATTTTTATCTTTTTTGCCCTTATTAAATGCTTTGACTATCTATGTGTTTTTTCTTGTTCATTAATGAGTGCAAATTTTCCAAGAAAAGTTAAGGGGGTAAAATTGTAATGTTACAATATATTCTCATAGAATTCATAAAACCGACCACTTTCATTGGTATGTGTAATTCGGTTAAGTATGCCCTATAATAAGGAACGGAGGGAGTAATAAATAAGAATTTGCTCTATGCTATGATGCATGGATACGCCAAAATGAGTACGGGTATGTGTCTGATACCCGTACTTAATGACACTTGGGTACTTACCCAATACCCGGTTGATGAGTGGCTGCTTTATGTCGCTCAAGTATAAATCATCTGTCCATGCAAACTCTAAGTTATGTTGCCAAGCTAACTGATTTGCTATGAAATGAAACAAACTACTACTTCGCCAAGTCATCCCCTTTAAATCATATGTCTTCTTTATATATTTTTGCTTGCTTGAATTACTTTATAGAGTTTTGTTTAGACCTTGTAGATGGAATATTCTGAAGTTGTATTTATCTTATGATTTAATTACTCGATTATTTATGTAGAATATATCCTGCCATACTCATTCCCTTGTTTATAGTAATTTTGTCACTCCTCGGACCATTGTCCATACACCATACATATACCAGCCAACTCTTGTACCCGAATCCATGTTATTTAGGGTCTATGTAAAGCTGATGTTTTGATGGAATAGAGCACATGGGGTTGTGTGTTACTGTTTTGGTATCCAGTGTATAAGATACACAAGGCTGTTCTAGAAGCAAGAAAAGTGCCCCCATGTCAAACCGTTTTATGTGTTATTATGATTTGAAAATGGATATTACAAATTAGAGAACATCGGAAGCTTTTGGTTAAACAACTTGGTGTGATTTTCTTCTTGTGGTACCTTTGTAGTTGTCCTCGGCTTCTTCATTACTTGAGTTGTGTACCATTTACTGATGTCATTATTGGTTTATGACGGTAGGTAAACATGGAAACAAATTGCAATTGGATGACAAGACAAGACTTTTCTTATACCAGTTGGTTGGCACATGGGGTCAAATTCTCTTTCCAAAGCCATGGAAAGAGTTCAGGTTGTGGTATGACAAAAACAAGGCAAAGGGCAATAGGCCATTTCTCGAGGGGATGGTAATGATATGTTTGTTAAAAGAAAAAATGTATCTTGTTCTTCGCTGTCATTCAATTCTCAGTTTTGATGACTTTTATGTATGAGCAATTCTGTTCAGTTCATTCCTTATTTTAGTTTGAAATTTTGTGCAGGTGACTACAGGATGGTACAAGAAAATGGGGGAAAGAATCTGGACTCCTTGGTTCATTAAATTCATTCAGTCCCGTGGTTACTTCAATATCTATGCAAACTTTTTGCATGAGAGAGCATTAAGTGTCTCTCACAGAGATGCTGGAGTCAACTATGGGAAAACAGCTGGACCCGATTCTCAGTTACTAGATGAAAGATCTCTGGACTTCAATATTTTGGAAATGCACCCTCTGAGTAGTTTAAAATGGTTTGATTTTTGTTTCAGAGAAGTACACCCTGGTAAGATTGTCAGGAACATCGAAGAACTTGGATATTTGCTCCACTCTATGCAGAAACAAGATAGTGTCTTCTTAGTAAATCTTTTTGGAGTACTAGATGCTGTTGCTAGAAACATATTATGCCACTTTGAGAGGCTAAATATCAGGAATTATATACTCATGGGCCTTCCATCAGACTTCTTATTTGATCTGGCAAGGAGGGGACATCCTGTAATTGATGTGGACCAATTTATAAGTAGTGTTGGATTGCATAAATTGACTTCACAAGGTTCCAGTTTTGAGGCCATCAAGGGTGTTTTGGCACAGGCTTACATAGTTAAAAAGTGTATCGAAAGTAGGTATAACACGTGGGTGATGAGTGGGAACATGCTTCTCACTTCGGACCTCTTGCTTGAGTTCAGGGATCCCAATAATGACTTCTTTGTTGCAAACAACTTGGAGCTCTTTTATGCTAAAAGCTCATCATCATCTGGTGAGAAAGTTTGGGGCAATGGCTTTGTGTCAAAGGTTGTAGCTATGGCAGAGTCTTTGGCAAGGAAAGATTCACCACCCCATGGTGGCCTAAGTTTTGTACATGTTGTAATAAAATTATTGGAAAAGAGTGGCGCGAGGATTGAAAGAGTCGATGAGACTACTTTTGGCATGCAAATTAACTCTGGTAATGATAGTAGTTCTATAGTGGGTAAAAAGTTGGTATATTGGTCACCAGAAATGGGAATAGATTCTATTCAGAAATGGCTTGAGGGGTTGAATTTGTGGAGTATAGATGGTGATTTATCATGCACAGCTGTGGTCTGCCATAAATCTTTATAGCATTTTATAGCAGTAGTTTTTCATTCTTTTTGTATTATTTCTGGGTTTCTTTTCTTTTTATGCTTATTTGGCTTATGTATTCTTTGCACTCATTTTGTATTATCATTGGTAACAATTTTATGTTATCAATGAAAAGGGTTAAGATAAGCTGAATTAAATTAAACCTTCTTACAAACATCAAAATGAACAGTGCTGGTATTTATATAGGATATGAACACGAGACGAATGGTAACCAAAAAATTAAATTCAATGTTACTCCCTCTGGTTATATATACAGGGCATACTTAACCATATTCCCCGGACCAAGGAAAGTGGTTAGTTTTGTGAATTATATGAAAATATATTGTAATATTACAATTTTATCCTCTCCACTTTACTTGGAAAGTTCACATTCATTAATGAATACAAAAAAAACATAGTCAATACATTTAATAAGGGCAAAAAAGAGAAAAAAAAAATAATTAATGATGCATAGAAAATATAAAATGACTTATATATAGGACCAAAGATTTTTTTTCTAGAATGTGTCCTATATATAGGACCACAGGGAGTAAAAAGTTACTACTCCTTCTGGTCCTATTTATAAGTTATATTCTAGAAGAATTTTTTGGTCCTATTTATAAGTCACTTTGTATTTTCTAGGAGGCATTTATTGTTATTTTCTCTTATTTGCCATTTGCCCATTAATGTGAAATAATACATTGTGAAATTTCCAATGCAAGTTAAGAGGGTAAGATTGCACTCCCTCCTGCTCGAATTATAAGCAACAAAAAACATACTTCCCTTGATTTAAAATATAAGTAAAATTAACTAACTTTATTAAATTTTGTTTCATTCTCAATACCACTTTCCTAAAACATCTCTAAAAAATTGTGATATTATTTAATTTTTGTTTCATTCTCAATACTACTTTCCTAAAATACCTCTACTTTTTATAAATTTGATAAAATTAAATACAATCAACTAACCTCCTTAATAAACGTAAAAATAGTTGGATTTGCTTATAATTCGAGCCGGAGGAAGTAATGTTGAAGTATTTTTTTAAAGTTTCAAGAAACCTAAATACCCTCTATCTGTGTGATATGGTTAAATATGCCCTATAAATAAGACTAGAGGGAGTAAAATAGTTTCCTTTTAACAATGATGACCTGAAACTTCCCCAGTAACAAATGTGAGTTACGAAGCTAAATGATGGGGCTTAACATAAGCTGACTTGATAAGTGTTTTTTAAACATTAATTTAATGGTTTCCTTCAGGCTTCGGTTGCGTTTTTAAGTGCCGGTTTTTTTGAAAAAAATATTTGTCTTGTTTAAAATGCAATACTGCAATACGGTATTAATTACTACTTTCGTCTTATTTAAGTCATTTTAACACTTTTATTTTGTCCTTATTTATAAATCCTCATACCAATTTTCAATGATCATTAATTATTTTTTTTTCACAAACATCCTATTTATTTAACAATTTTTAAATTCCTAATAATATTAATAGGGGTAATTTTGAAATTACATATCAAAAGTTCACATTTCCAATACAATTAACTAAATTATTTCACTTTCTTAATGGACTTGTAATTCCTTAAAGAAGTTTTATATTTAGGGACGGAGGGAGTACTTTTTTTGGGTGATTATATCCGGTGTTTTCGTCCAAAATAATACAATTTTTTTTAAAAATATAAGAAAAAGTTATCTAATTTTTTAAAATGTTGTTTTAATCTCGCTGTTATTTTTCTAAAGAAAAAACGGAGAATGCAACGACAATGTAAAAGTTTTTTATATCATCGATGAATCATTTAGTATTCATTCGTTTACGATCATTTCACTTGTCTATCCCGTGGGCCCACTAGAGCGGGAAGGAAGTTTACCCTTGTAATTATTCCCCTTCCATTTAAGGAGGAAAGTGGGAGAGAGAGTGGGGTGGAAGAAGAATAACAGTGGCAGTAATACTCCGGCATCACCACCGGCGCCGTGGGAATGGAGATTTCGGCCTATTACGAAACGAGGAAGGCGCACTTCGGCGTTGTCAGCACCGATTGGCTCGCCCAAGCTCAGTCTGCCACCAACCCCGACCCCGTTAACAACACTCCCCAATCCCAATCCCAAGATAATAATAATAATAATAATAATAATAAATCATCCTTCTGCGTCATCGACGAGTTCAACAGGTGGCGCAACCACCCCGATTTAGCTGAAGCCGTTGCCGCCATTCGCGCCTTGGCTACCGTCATCAGGTCCAGCAATGCCACCACCATGATGGAACTCGAAATCGAGCTCAAGAAAGCCTCCGATTCTCTCAAAGTAACCACCTTTCTTCTTCTTCTTCTTCTAATTGATATGATTCTCAAGTTAAACCTCTCATTTCTGTTTACCCACTTAACCGGTTACATTTACACTAACTGATTGCTGCTTCTAGGTTTTGTTTTTGTTTTTTGTTTTTTTAATGATACAAATTAGGTACTGCCATTTTTTATTTTTTTTTTTAAATTCTTGAATTTTAGTCTATGATTAATTGTTAATTTCCATATGGTGGTTTTTACTTGCAGTCTTGGGATACAACATCTATATCTTTGACAGCGGGTTGTGATCTGTTTCTGCGCTATGTAACTAGGACTTCTGCTCTAGAATACGAAGACTTCAATTCTGCCAAATCTCGCTTGATTGAACGCGCTGAGAAGTTCGGGGAAATCTCATGCAAGGTTAATGGCATGGCTACTGCTACTTTACTTATCAATCAATCAATGAGTTAGTTGGTTGGTTGTTCTACCGTCAATGACACACGATTTCGGTACTTGCCTCATGTTAGTGCCCCATAATTGATTTTATTTTATTTTCTTTTCAGGCTCGCAAAATTATTGCAATGCTTAGCCAAGATTTCATATTCGATGGTTGCACGATTTTGGTTCATGGTTTCTCCAGAGTTGTCTTGGAAGTTCTGAAACTGGCAGCACAAAATAAGAAACTGTTTCGGGTCTTCTGCACAGGTTTTTGCTCTCTTATTCCGATCGCATATTTACACATTGGCATATGTTTTCAGATTTAGTTTCAAATAATAAAGTCCAGACCTTGTCATTTTTATGAATATCCTATCCAGTGTTCTCTTACACTTAGAAGCTTAGGGAAGGAGAGTTAGATTTATTCTTTTGGCCTATTAATTTGATTTGGAGCTATGAGTTTTCACTCCCCTTAGTTTTCCGATTATACCTATTCATTCTCTTGGCCAAAGTCTTTATCTTTTTTGTTTTCATTGGCTGGCTAGTAAGTTGTGATCTGGACTTTTAAAACTTTATTGTACATAAATTTACAGAGGGGAGACCAGACCGAACAGGTTTGCGATTGTCCAATGAGTTGGCCAAGCTTGATGTTCCTGTGAAAATCGTAATAGACTCTGCTGTGGCGTATTCTATGGATGAGGTTGACATGGTGTTGGTGGGGGCAGACGGGGTAGTTGAAAGTGGTGGCATAATTAACATGATGGGGTCATACCAAATTGCATTGGTTGCGAAGAGTATGAATAAGCCAGTTTATGTGGCTGCTGAAAGCTACAAGGTATATTTGCAAAGTACAGAATGGTTGTATCTTTTTGCTATAGTGTATTTGATCTTCCATACTTACACCTCTTGCATGTTTTGCTCTGCAGTTTGCTCGTCTATACCCTCTGGACCAGAAGGATTTGGCCCCTGCCTTACGCCCAGTCGATTTCGGTGTACCTATTCCATCAAAGGTTGAGGTTGAATGTTCTGCCAGGGATTATACTCCTCCTCAATATCTGACTCTGCTTTTCACAGATTTAGGTGTTCTTACACCATCGGTTGTTAGTGATGAGCTCATCCAGCTATACTTGTAGTCATCAATGGTTAATCTTCTTTCAAGATCCTTTGTCTGATGAAATTTTTGTAACAAGTACCTGTATTAACATCTTCAGTATAATTGGGAATAGTTTTCATTGCATTTGTTAAGAAATGCTAGTGCTGAATGTGCAATCTATAGATTTCCGTTCCCTTTGGTTTTTATAATTTTACTGCAGATATCTAAACACTGTTGTTACCCACTCATATTTAGTGGGTAGAGGTTTGCTGGTTGATATATTCCAACTTTCCAGGGATAGCAAATTTCATTTGCTGTTTTGATGTCATCAATCAGTGAAAACTTTTTTGGTTCTTTCCCTCAATGTCAATGCTACTGAAGATTTGAATGCAATAATTTCTCTATTTCTATTGAAGATTTGAATGCAATTAAATCTAGGTCTGACTTGGATTCGTTTCTAGAATTCTATTTAACCCAACAAAATGTTGTCCAACATACTTGTTTTGTGCTATTTTATGTGACAGTGTTATGATGAACTGAAATCAAATATTTTGTAACATGATGACTCATTGTTTGATGGTACATGACATTCCAGAATCACAATATACGAGTTTCTTTTTTTTTTTCCTTCTAATTTGTTTTTTTTTAATGTGAAATATAATACATTTTTAAATTTTCAATGCAAATTAAAAAGGGTAAAATTATAATATTAAAGTATCTTTTTAAAATTTTTAAGAAATATAATTAACCTTCTTGATCTTGTAATGTAGTTAAATATGACATATAATATTAGAGGAAGTATCACAAATATGCTCCCATTTCTCGTTAACGTTGATAGATTTATTAAAATATTTGAGGGTTGAGATTGAAAGAAGAAAAAGGCAAAATGACAACTTTGTCATGTAGTTCTAATTTATCAGACGATGCAACTATAAAATTAAAAGAAACTTCACATAAAAAATTAAAATGGTGTATCAAAACAAGTTAAAAAGGAGATCATTGAAGAACTTCCCTGTGTGTATATCAATCATAAATTAGAATAGCACCAAATTTTGACATATGTTGCTTTCACGTACGATTTGGGAGGATGTTCTTTATTTTTCTCATTGCAATAAAATATTTTAAGTTACATTACTTAAGTAAATTGATGTTATTTGAGTAATGATTGAGGGATCTACATAAAGGGACCTACTTATAAACCTACACATTAGGATCTTGATATTTGTCATTTAAGTTTTTTTATTTAATTTTTTTAACTTAAAAATAACAAGTGTCATAATCTTATGTGTAGGTTTGTAGATTTGTAGGTCTCTAAATCATTTTTCATGTTATTTTTCCATTAACACCATTACAACATTCCGGTTTTTTCTCTCCTTAATTAATCTAAGTTTAATTGCAATTTTCACATTTATTATTCCATTTATTATTGCTTGGGAAAAAGGTTGTCCCCGGCTTCAAGTTGAATGTGACTCTCATTCAGTTATCAACCCAATTACAAATACAAGCACAACTTCATCTGGGAATGGTATGGTCTTGCGTATTAAAGATTTATGTAAACGTGATTGGACTATTCACTTTCATCACATTTTACATGAAGTAAACTCATGTGCGGACTATCTAGCTAATAAAAGCTTAAATCTGGACAGAAGGTGCCATATTTTGCACACTCTAAATATTCATTTGAAAGGGCTTCTTGCTGCTGACTATAAAGGAGCTGCTGCTCTTAGGAGTTATGTAATTTCTTAGTTAGCTTTTTGCTTTGGGCTGTTGCCCTCATGTTATCACATAAAACAAAATTATGATCCTTGTTAAAATGTCAATTTAGAACATCTTTAACTAGTAAGTATATACCCTTTAAAAAAAAAACTAGTAAGTATATATATATATATATGACTGTATGAGAGAAAAAGTGTTATTAGATGTTGGATGATTTATGCACCACTGCATATTCCATCCGACTTGAATTATAAGCAAAATCAACTAATTTTACGCTTATTAAGGAGGTTAGTTGATTGTATTTAATTTTCTCAATATAAAAGAATAAAGGTATTTTAGGAAAGTTGCATTGGGAACAAAACAAAAATTAAATAAGATAACAATTTTCTAGGGATGTTTTAGAAAAGTGACATTGAGAATGAAATAAAATTTAAGAAAGTTGGTTAATTTTACATATATTTTAAACCAAAAAATATGTGTTTTTTGTTGCTTATATTTCAGATTTACAGTTAGTCCTACTCAGCTCCCTTTATAAAAGCACACACTCGTACTCTTTTCACCACGAGTTAATGTCCAATCACTCCAATGGCTTTAAATTCTTTTGGGATTTCCTCTTTTTGCTATTTGCTGCATAGGTTTTGCTATATGTGTTGCCCTGACTCTAGAGGATGGATATATCATATATAGGGGTTATGGGCGCTAGCTAGAGTTGTTGAGAAACCAATATCGAGTTGAGAATTAATTAAGTGGTTTGAGTTTGTAGTCTTGATGATGTATGTCACATTTTGCTCAGCCTGTTACATTAGGTGATGGATGCATGCTATTATTGTTGATACGTTGCAACAGCTTCACGGAGAGATTATTATTATTATTATTATTATTATTATTATTATTATTACTACTACTAATTAGCTCAATAACAAATCGCTTCAAAGATTAGGGATTTGTAAAAGATCATATGGGACAAGTATCCTAAACACGAACATATTTTCATATATGTTTTTTTTAGAATAATATTATTCGTACATCTATTTATATCTTTTTGGTGAAAAATAAAAGAAAATAACTTAGATAATAAATCATCATCCATCTCTTCTTTTTATCAAAAAGGATAAATGTAATAATTAGATATACAAATAACATACTAACCTTTTGTAAAATCTACTTTGTTAATAAGAAAATGTTAAAAATTATCCTGAGGATATTGTTCAAAGAAGTAAATTTGATGATTTTATATTGGGAAAAAATTAACTTTGGACTTCAAAAATTAATTTTAATTTGATTTTTAATACAACTTTTTTTAATATGCACTTCATTTTAAATTTATATATATATTTTTTGTTACCCATGGTATTTGGGCTTCACTTTTTGTGGCCCAACTAATCCATCCTGATCTCTGGAACTGAGCGAGTCAAATACTCTATGGTACGAGATCTCCCCAAGGGTTGTTGCTTCAGGCAGGAGTCGAACCTTTGGTTTCCGCACTCCCTCAGCACCCCAGCCAATTAACCACTAGAACCAACCCTCTTGGGTAATATGCACTTCATTTTTTAACCAATATTTTTAAAATACTAGTTAACACGACCTTTTTATTATTATAACAATAATTTATTATAATTATTATTATTATTATTGATCAAAATATGAGAGCGAAAAATAGTCCAGCGTAGAAAGGTCGTAATGAAATGATCATTCTTCAAAACGAGAAAAAGTAATAAAAGAAAGCTGCTACTAATTTGCTTCTCTCTTAAAGTGGAGTATGCGAAAGTGGAGTATGCGATGCCCCCGAAAAACATGTTTTGTTAAAATGCTCTCCCCTGTTATAATTGTTGGATGATATTTAAAATTAAAATCATCAACGAACTAGATTAATTTATGGATAACTGAAAAACAGGTAAAAGAGCATATTTATATCAAGTCTTACGTCTTATCCAAGACGTAGGTGTTAAAGTTATATACAAAAACTACATCTTGGTTGAGACGTAAGTGCTAAAAATTAACACTTACGTCTTGGTTGAGACGTAGGGGTTTAAAAAAAATTAATATCTACGTCAAAACTTAGACGTAGGTGTTAAAAATATATACAAAAGATACGTCTTGGTAGAGACGTAAGGGCTAAAAATTAATACTTACGTCTTGGTTGAGACGCAGGGGTTTAAAAAAAATTAATATCTACGTCAAAGGTTAGACGTAGGTGTTAAAATTATATACAGAAGCTACGTCTTGGTTGAGACATAAAAGCTAAAAATTAATGCTTACGTGTTGGTTGAGACGTAGGGGTGTAAAAAAAATTAATTGCTTAGACGTAGGAGTTTAAATTATATTAAAAACCGTACGTCTCAGATGGGACGTAGGGTGTTTAAAAAATATTAATGGACCAAGTTGCAACTAACGCTATACGTCTCAGTTAAGACGTATAATAGTTTTTTTTACCGGTGATTCACCGGTTACCAATTTTGACATAGAAGAAGCATTTTAACAAAAACTTTAGGGGTAGCAAATTAGCATCTCCCATCAAAGAAAGCTCTAATTTAGGAACATAATTGATCGATCAGCTCTTAACGGTAAAGGAAGAGAGATGAAGAGCACAAGTTAAATGAAAAAAGTCAAAAATACAAACAGAATATATAATACATATGAAACTGAAAATTTAAGAGAAAGAAAATTCATGTTATTCATAAATCATATATCTATTTGTCCAATGGTTTAAGAAACCAGATTATTGATAAAGCAAGTTGTTAGTTGATTCAAATGTTTTGTTTCTTGGGGAGAAACTTCTCTCTCAGTTCTGCAGCATCATCAACCTGACCAAAGTAATTCTCTGGAATCCAGTTTCCTGTCTTAGGATCTCTCATCCAAAATATTTCCTCTTTCTTTGAAGCTGAAGCATTAATATTATTGCCTGATGATGCTGACTCAACACTCACCTTTCCTTTCCCTGCTACCATACCTGCTGCTGCAATCTTCAACCTTAAACTTTCTGCTACAACTGCATAAGATCTCTTGCTGCATGCACCATTGCATTCATCATCATTAATTAACAAGGTAGATCATAGAGAAAAAAAAGAAACACACTGATAGAAAGACATGCATGTAAAGCAGAAGAATAATAAAGAAAGAAGATTTAATTAGAGAGCAAGAAGATAGATGTAATAACCTGATAAGGTTGGTAATCTTGGCCATAATGAATAAACCGATAAGTCAAAGATTGAGTTAGCTAGAGAGAAGATTGTAGGGGGTTGGTTTTCATCCAGGGATGAATGTTTCGTTTGAATGACTAAACCTTATATATATAGCATATTCTTAACACACGATCAATACGTTTTTCATATTTAATTAACATTTACTCCCTCCAAATTAGTTTTTTTGATTTGTTTCAAATTATTTGTCACTTTATAAATTCTAAAGTGTACCAATTGATTTTTTTCAACTTTAACCTTGTATTTTATGTGTTAAAATATGTAAAATGAGTGTATTGTGAGGATAATATAAAGTTATCTAAAAATTCTCTTAAAAATTGGAGCATTGAATGACTTATTTAATCCGTGTGAAATTTCTAAAACCATAGTCAAATTGGAACGGATGGTATTACTCAATTTGTCCCTTATTATAAGTCATTTTTACGTAATTCACACAGAATAAGAAAAATAATTATTATCCTCAAATTTATTTAAAAAAAACAAGTTGACATTCTAAAATTACCTTTATTTAAAACTTTACAACTTTATTTATTTTTCTCTCTATTTGTAATTATTATTTTTTCACTCCTATAACATTATGAGAGTGTAGTTGGTACAAACTTTTTAATACTATCTAGATATTCAAAAAGTGACTTATAATAAGAGAAAAAAAAAACCTTCAAAATGATACTCCCTCCGTCCCTAATTATAAGGTCCTCTTAACACTTTTATTTTGTCCCTATTTGTAATGCCTTTTACCAATTTTCAATGAGCATTAATTATTTTTTTCCACAAACACCCCTATTTATTTAACACTTTTTAGATTCCCAATAATATTAATAGGGATAATTTTGAAAATACATATCAAAAGTTCACATTTCCAATACAATTAACTAAATTATTTCACTTTCTTAATGGATGTGAAATCTCCCAAGAGAGTCTTATAATCAGTGACAGAGGTAGTAACTTTTAACAAGGGAAGAAAGGGGTACTTTACTAACTACTTTTCCACCGTTAACATTACTCCAATATCTATATGAGGATATAAATAGAAAAACAATTATTAACATCTTGAATTTCTAAAAATTGACTATTTAAAAACAAAAAATTTCACTAGAAAAAACTAAAAAGATAGAGAAATACTCCCTCCGATCCTATATATAGGATACATTCTAGAAAGTTTTCTTGGCCCTCATTATAAGTCACTTTATATTTTCTATGCATCATTTATTGATTTTTTTCTTTTTTGCCCTTATTAAATGATTTGACTATCTATGTGTTTTTTGTTGTTCACTAATGAGTGTGAATTTTCCAAAAAAAGTTAAGGGGGTAAAATTGTAATGTTACAATATATTCTCATAAAATTCATAAAACCACTCACTTTCCTTGATATTTGTAATTTGGTTAAATATGTCCTATAATAAGGACTAGAGAGAGTAGAAATGAAAGGAATATGAATTATGACTTATTAAGAATATGTAGGTGAGAATAATTAAAGTCAATAATAATGTGGTTTGATCACTTTGTGAGTCTTACTATTTAAGAATATGCATGTGAGAATAATTAATGTCAATTATTACATTTATAGGAATATGAATTGTGACTTATTAAGAAAACTTGTGATATTTATTGCATTTGTAGAACGAAATCAAAGCCAATTATTAATAAGATCTTATAATAATTGCATAGGTTCTGTTTGAAAATTACTCCCTCCCTTTTGATCTATATATTTGTTACCATTTGATTCTATTTAAAAATTGAAGAGTTCAATAATTATTATTTATTATATATATATATATTTGCATCTAGGGGTGGCAATGGGGAACGTCATTCGGGGATCCCCGCGGGGAACGCCCCGTTCGGGTCCCCGATTTCGGGGATTTTTCCCCGTCGGGGTCGAGGATGGGGGGGATTTTTTCCCCGTACAGATTTCGGGGCGGGGAATGGGATAGGTACGCCCGTCCCCGCGGGGCCCCGTTCCCCGCCTATTTTACATATACACCCTTAGTTTTTAACTTTTATGTAATTAAAAGAATTGGTTTTTTTGGTAATTTCACCTTTAAACCCTAATTTCAACTACATACCAGCACTGCAGCAGCCATTTACCCATTCCACTTTCAACTAAATCCCTAATTTCTTCTTCTCCTTCACAATCAGTTCTTAATGATTATTTGTTAGTCATGACCAATATACAAAAACACAATCAGTTCTTAGACAAGTCGTCCATGCCATAAGCATTGTTGATTGATTTTGCCATCCAAGTACAATACCTTCAACAACAAGTTCTTAATGATTATTTTTAAGTACTATGCATCTTTTGAAAATACTATTAAGCAGGGTTAATTTTATGACGAGTCAAATGGAAGTTACGATTTTTTAAAAAAAAATTTCGCGTATGTTTGGGGACCCCGTGGGGACCGTGGGGAATGGGGATGGGGAACAATTTCTACCCGAGATGGGGTTTGGGGATGGGGATGGGGGAGGAATGGGACCCGAGGATGGGGAATGGGAAAGTACCCCCCGCCCTATCCCCGCCCCGTTGCCATCCCTATTTGCATCAAGGGTATCCTCCGGTCGATAGTCGAAGACTAATCCCTTTGAGGCGTAGAGAAAATGGGTGGTGCATCGTCATTCTTTACACCGTCAGCACATTATCCAGCATTGATGTATTATTAATTAGACATTGACTTTTCACTAAAAATAAAACACATGAACGGTAGATGATCAATCGACAGTGTAAAAAATATTACACCGTTAGTGCACTCCCATTAACGTAAAGAGAAAATGGGTAGTGCATCGACAGTGTAACGATTCTTTATACCGTCAGCACATCATCCACCATTGATGTATTATTAAACATTGAATTTTCACTAAAAGTAAAATACATGAACGATAGATGATCAACCGACAGTGTAAAAAACATTACATCGTCAATGCACTCTGATTAATAGTAGAAAAAAATAAATGAAAACCTATAAAGAAAGAGCATAATAAAGGAAAATATATGTCATCCGTCCCATAAATTATATTTTTTTTAGTCATTATACTTTGTTTTACATGTTATGTATTTTTAGAAACTTAATAATGATTTATTATTTTTTTCCAAGTGGACTTTTATTTATCACATTTTCTTTTTTATCACCCATTTTTAAATCTCTCTTCAATATAGTCTTTATACATTTATTATTACTCTCTCCAATTATTAAATAATGATAATTTAGTCAAAATTAAATATACCAAATTATTACATCATTTACTCATTTCTTAATCTATATGCAATGACTAAACAAACATACTAGTAATTTATAAGAGAAAAGAGTAAAATCAAAATGATATTATATTTTTTTATTTAAAAAAAAACATGTTTTGTGATGAGAGAAATAAATAAGAGCCGACGAAGTAATTGCATAGGTTTCGGCTCTCACCAATGAGATACCAAAACGAGTAGAAAATATATTCTTTTATTGAAAACAAATCTAACAAATGTACACTTCATATATATACCGGCAGATAATTTGATACATCATTCGATCTAATTTATATATTATTTTATAATTTTCATACTATTGAAATGTTTCAAATTTCAAGAGAATTATAAAGCAATTTTATTATATTATTCTCATATTATATTAATTATCACGCATTTCACATATTTTAAAATATTTAAAAACAAAATTAAAGTTTAAAAAAAAATTAATGAATGTAATGTCAAATTTTTAAAACAAAAAATTAAAAATAAATTAAAAATGTTAAAACGACAAATACGTAAATTGAAACAAATGAAGTAAATTTTTGTTAGCATCACATTCTTACTGTGAATTATTTTCTTACAGTTCTGATATTTTTTTTTAAAAAAATTATTGTACTATTTATAAGTTTTAGAGCTCCCTTGCTTACGCAGTTACGCCTAAAAAAATTTAGGCTTAACTATGTTAGGGATTCTATTTTGTGAGATACTCCTGTCCTTTTTTTTTCAATGAATATACCCTTAAAATATATTCCGGTGAGGCTTTTACCTCCAAGTCCTATTCTGGCCAGTTTTTATCACCGGTGTCCTAGTCAGCATCAGTTGATGTCAGCCACGTGGCACTGAGTTAATTTTTTTTAAAGTTTTAAAAATTAAAAAAAAAACTAAAAAAAATTTAAGAAAAACCCTGAATTTTTTTTTTTAAAAAAAAAAAAAACCTATTCCCTTCTCCCTCGGTCTCCTTTTCTCATCCCCACTGGCCACCACTCGCCATCCTCCCGCCGTCGCCACCCAACCAAACCACCATCATAGCCTTCGTCTCTCCCTCTCTCTCCTCTATTGGTTTGCGTTCTCTCTCCTTTCTCCTCGGTGGCCCGGAACAAAACTCGCGCCCCCATCTCCATCTTGCAGCACGAAGATGAAAGGGAAATGTCGATTCGCAGGCCTCGTGGATCGATTTCGCGATGGAGACCGTCAAGAACAGGGTTGGGAGTTATGCATTTCGCACCATGCTGCAAAGCCAAGGCCACCACGGTTCGCGTTTTTCTCTCTCACCCTTAGTCATGTTTTCTCTCTCTCCCTTAGCGATGGCAGCGGCGGAGGTGATGAGAAAGGGACCGATTGAAGGAGAAGAAGAAGAGGCGGCGGCCAACGAGGAGGGAGGGACGAAGGGAGAGAGAACGCGAACTAGTGGAGGAGAGAGAGAGAGACAAAGGCTGTGATGGTGGTTTAGTTGGGTGGCGATGGCGGGAGGACGGCGAGCGGTGGCTGGTGGGGATGAGAGAAGGAGACCAGGGGAGAAGGGAATAGTTTTTTTTTTTAAAAAAAAATTCAGGTTTTTTTAAAAAAAATTTTAGGTTTTTTTTTATTTTAAAAAGGCTTATTAATGGTTTTGGTCCCTATAAGTTGACCTCGTTTTGAATTTAGTCCTTAAATCTTTTTTTGACCTTGAATGGTCCTTAAATCTTTTTGAATTTTGTTTTTAGTCCTTAAATCTTTTTTTGACCTTGAATGGTTCTTAAATCTTTTTAAATTTTATTTTTAGTCCTTCTGTTTGTCTTCTTCCGTCATCTGCTGACATGGTAAACGGTGTGCCATGTCAGCCGTTATATTGACTGCCAACGATGCATCTGATGTGGACCTCCCACTCATGTGAGCAGGAACCGAGCATGAACCGAGCATGAGCCGAGCATTAACCGTGCATGAGATATCGACCGAGTACGATGCAATTGGTAACGTCATAGCTTGGTTCGTGCTCAGTTCATCGTGCTCGGTTCGTGCTCGGTCGATATCTCCCCTCGGTTTGGCAAGTCATGCTCGGTTCATGATCGGTTAATGCTCGGTTCCTGCTCGATTCTTACTCACATGAGTAGGAGGTACACATCAGATGCATCGTTGGCAGTCAATGTAAGGGCTGACATGACACACCGTTTGCCATGTCAGCAGATGACGGAAGAAGACAAACAGAATGACCAAAAACAAAATTTTAAAAGATTTAAGGACCATTCAAGGTCAAAAAAGATTTAAGGACTAAAAACAAAATTTAAAAAAATTTAAGGACCGTTCAAGGTCAAAAAAAGATTTAAGGACTAAATTCAAAACGAGGTCAACTTATAGGGACCAAAACCATAATTAAGCCTTTTAAAAATTTAAAAACAAAAATTAACTCAGTGCCACTTGGCTGACATCGACTGGTGCTGACTAGGACGCCAGTGGTAAAAACTGGTCGGAATAGGACTTAGGGTTTAAAAACCTCACCGGAGCATATTTCAAGGGTATATTCATTAAAAAAAAACAGGGGTATCTCATAAAATAAGATCAAACTACAGGGACCCCTAACATAATTAAGCCAAAAATTTATTCCGAAAAAAGTAATTTTAGTGAAAGCAAATTGTGTACCAAATAAATATTATTGTCTTGCTAATTAATATTTTAAAAATATTGTTTAAGAAATACATCAAGAAAATTTTTTTATAAAAAATTTAAGTTTATTATTTCTCAATATTTTAAATTCAATATTTTCTAAGATAAAACTATTTTTTTATTCCTTAACCAAATGCTCTTTAGCATTTTCTAAACATTATTTGTTATGGCTGGGTATCTAGTCTTTTTTAGCAATTTTTATTGTATGGAAAATATTTGCTTTGTTATTGTACTGTTGGATCTACTTGTACTATTTTCTGTTATGAAATGAATAACATATTTTCCTTTAAAAAAAAAGTAACAATAATCTGCACTCCAAATAAATAAGTCGTAACTTCAAATCCATAGAGTCATTTGGGAAAAAAAAAATTGTACTAACTAACGGTTAATATTACAACGGTGACATCTAGTCAAATACAACAACAATAAACTTTTTTTTTTTTTAAATGAACAACAATAAAATTAAAACGCTCTATAAAAGTAATTTTTGGTTATGTCGCTTTTACTAAATTCAAATGTTATTTTGCGTTTGACATAATTAAAAAAAACAATTAAAATTGGTCTCTCTCTCTATAAAAGTATAACTTTCCATAAAAATAAAATTCACTTTTTTTTTCATTTCAGTTTTTGCTTTTAGATTAAAGTTACGTGTAAATGTCAAAAGTTATTTGTTTTATTAAAATAACATTTAATAAAGACCTTTTTTTTTAAGGGATTTAATAAAGACCTTAAACCAATGGGGAAAAAAAACAAGAATTAGGTATTCTGAATTACAACCACACCTTTATTCTTCTATGATATTCTCCCTATATCAATATGAGGTTTTATTCTTGTTCATTGAATTGACATTGATACCATGGACTATCAAAACTGATTCATAAAATTAAAATTAATTCATAGGGGGGCATGGGTGTGTCGTGTGTACATGCATTAGTAGCACATGGCACTTCTAATTAAATGGGGAATCAAAGTATATATGCATCGTTTTAGTTTGATGCTGCGCATATGTATCTATTCAAAATTACTTTATCAATATTCTTTACCTTATTATCCATAATCTTACCATTTACCTTCCAAAATTACTTTATCAATATTCTTTAATTACCTTATTCTAGACTAATACTAACTTTGGAAAGACATCTTTCTTTACGTGAGATTTAATACTATTTTGAGGTAAACAATTTTGAGTACATATGTTCAAACAATGAAGGTGAACTTATTGTTGCTTATAAAAAATTAATTAGATCGATGTACATCTTTTCTTCTTTTTGGTAACAAAGTGATATACCATTTTAAACACATTTTTGGAAAATTTAGTATCACTCAATAAAAGGTCCACTAAGGAGTGTTTGTTTTAGGTTAGAATTATGTTTTGAATTTTTTTCCAAAAATAATCATAATTTAATGTTTTTGGTTGCTAATGCAAATTATAATTTTAGATTATATTTTTGGAAAAATAATCAAAATCTAATACATTCCTCGAAAGTGTTGTATATTATTTTGGTAAGATTATTTTTTGAAACATATATAACTTTTCTATTCCACCCTTATTATTCCAACAACAATAATTATCCCTTTATTACTTCATACATTTTTTTTAATTTACTCAATAAAAATAATCTTTTTGTATTATCCAAATAAAACAGATCAGCTTAACTTCATTTTTCAGCTAAGAGATCCAAATATAAACAGATTACAATTTTGCACATATAATTATAATATAATATTATATATCAACTATACCAAACACGCACTAGAAGAATTTTCGAATGGCTTAATTATGTTTCTGATCATTGAACTAAAAGGGTCGTTTTGTCACGGACCCTTGTTCTTTTTTTTTTTAATGTCTGGCTCCTCGAAGTTATTTTTGGGAATTTCGGCCAATTTTTGCTGACATGTCACACCGAAATCCTAGTCAAACCCAGGATGTTAGTCACGTGGTACCACACGCTGCACATGGGCAAAGATCCTTTTTATTTAAATTAAAAAAACTAAAAAATTTAATATTTTAATATTCTTTAGTTAAAAAATAAAAGTAAAAAAAAAATTGACAGAGAGGTCGTCTTCGCCTATGTGACATCACTTAATACCACGTGGCTAACCTTCTGCATCTGTGTCTGACTAGGATTCTGATATAATAAGTCAGCAAAATTTGACTGAAATTGACATGAAGGGTATATGACAAACACAGAAGTAACTTCGGATAACCAGACATTAAAAAAAAAAACTTTTTTCTTTTTGAACCCCCTTGGTTACTCCTTGATCCCCATTTTGCTTTTCTTGGACGAACTTGCCATTTTGTTACCTCCTAAAACAAGACGGAAATGTCTCCCAATTGCAACAAGGCGGAAGAACAATATATCAATTTTTACGACTTGTTGAAGTCATAATATTTTTTTTTGTTGAAGTCATAATATTTTTCAACTAGTAACAGGCGGTAATAAGATAGATGCTTCCTGTTTGTCGTGGAATTTGCAACTGCAGCTTATGCCGTCAAGCAAAAGGATGGGCTCCCACTGGCACGCTATATAAAAGGGTAACTCCTAAATCCTAATTCTTGACCAAAATTTTGTTTGCCCTTAAATTGTTTCTCCATAAGGTTTGAGTTGTAGCTAATCTCAAATTTCTCCATCTTATAGATAACGGCATTGGGTCACAAATCAGTTGCACATTACCTCATTCAAACCCGGCGGGCAGGTATAGATGTGCAGAAAAATGAAAATGATGTGAACCCAAACTTGAGTATTTGCGCTTTAGACAAGCAGATACAGATGTGCAGATATAGATTTCAACATTTTTAATGTTTCCGCTTTATATGAGTCGGTGCATTTTCCACCTTATTAGGAGAATCGGTAACACATAATAACTTGTTTCCGCCTTATTACAAGCGGTAAGCTTCTTCCGCCTTGTTTCAGGCGATAACATAAGGGCAAGTTCGTCCAACAAAAATTAAATGGGGGCCAAGGAGTGACCAGGGGGTTAAAAAGAAAAAGTAAAAAAAAAAAAAGAAATCTGAGACAAAATAACCCTAATATAAAGTTCGAAAACTTGTCACATAGTTAAGCCTTTTCGAATTATGAGTTGACATATTACGTGTATGTTTGGTTCTGCGATGAGTTAACCGAGAATCAATTCTGAAATGTCAACGCTACTAACAATTGTTTCTGCTCCAAGAGATTTTCCTTGGAGTAACCAAGCATGCCTTACCACTGCCAAATTTTTCACGTTACAAGAACATATTCGTAACGCAAATGGCAAAAGCAAGTTTATTATTCTTGAATTTAAGTTACTGTGGATGTCTCCTGCATATACAAGCAGACTCCCCATCACAGAATAATAAAGACATTCCCCGTCAAAAATAACAATGACAATAATATAGTAAATACTTCAAATATAACGATGATTCTAATTCTAAGCAAAATAAAAATCTAATAAGTGCGTTACAGCCATAAAGTCAGATACCCATTCTTAAGAAAGTCTCCCGTCTTCATTCAGAAACCGTCTTTGATATGATCATACACATTACACAGAAACCATAACTACTTTTCTAGGGTGATGCTTTAATGCATGTTACCAAAGCAAGTATTTAATGCATGTTTCCTCAATTAACCAATCACATAATATACAATGCAATTTCAAATTTTTTTTATTCACTATTTTAACTTTGATTTGGGACAAAAATTCTCTATGTTTTTTTACTAATTTTATGGGACGGAGGGAGTAATATTATTATATTATTAATTTAATAATTAAAAACCTTGATAGTCAGGGTTAAAAATGAAAATAATAATATTGATTTTAAAATATGTAAGAAGTGATAACATTTGTCATATTTTTTGGAATGTCATCGAGGTCCAAAATATCATTATATTGGTGGAAAGGAATGACCCTCACATGTGCACCTGGACATGATGATAACAGTAATAAGGTAGGATCAATGATGTTAGTTGTACTATTTGCAATAAGGTAAAAATGGATGAAATTTGAGTATGAAAGCAAAAATAAATTTTTTTCATGAATAAAAATTAAAAAAAAATATATAAATATTATTTGAAAAAGAGAGCATCAAATTATTTTCCCAGTTTCTAAGTTCTTTATTATCAAAATGTAAATTTAACTTAAACTTTTTGAAAGAAAATGCTTCATGGCCACTAAAAGATAGTAAGTTTTTTTCTTTCCTTAAAAAAAAAGGCTTATTTGACATTTTAGTCCCTGAACTTGGGTGCTCTTTTGGAATTGGTCCTTAAACTTTATTTTTGATGCTTTGGGTCCCTGAACTTTGTTTAATTTTTGGAAAGGGTCCTTTCGTCTCACGTCACTTTCACAATATCGATAAGTAATGTGTTATGTAGAGCCACGAGACACTATATGATTTTTTTATTATTAAAAAAATAATTTCTTTTAAAATTTATTAAAAGATTTGATATTCTTAAAAAAAATCAATTTTTAATTATTTTTAATAAATTTGATTTTTTTAAATTTAAAAATTCACGTGACATCATCTGGCACGTTACCTATCGATCTGGCGAAGGTGACGTGACATATCCTCGGTCATATCACCACTTAAGTGATGAAAGGACCATTTCCAAAAATTAAACAAAGTTCAGGGACCCAAAGCATCAAAAAAATGTTTAAGGACCAATTTCAAAGGAGCACCTAAGTTCAGGGACTAAAATGTTAAATAAGCCAAAAAAAACTATGATAACACTGATTAATGAAACCTTTTGATGACAAATAGTCCTGTATAACCAAGAAATTGAATAGAATTAATTTTATTTATTTATCTTGAAACAACTTTAATAATTATTCCATCGGTTCTTATTTATTTGTCCTATTACACTAAAATACATCATTTTAAAAATGTAATAATATTTTATTTTTAATAAATTAATTACATCTTTTACTACTATATTCTTTTTTCTCTCTGTAATCTTTAATTTTTTCCCATTATTTATATAAATCAAGACCTTATTTTTTTTTACGGTCTTCTTAACCTTAGCCCCAACTATAGATATTATTTGTTAAAAATCTAAATATAAAATGTTTTTATTCTTTCAATATACGATTTTCCAATACATGATATGCACATTTAGCCTCTTACCCTCGATCTAAGGTTAAGAAAACATTTTTAGATTTCCATTACTAAGTATATATTTTAAAAAATGTAAGGAGGAGCAGGAGCTCCCACATGTTCCTAGGAAGTTCCGTCCTTACCTACAAATCTTTTCATACAAAAGAAAGTCAAGTGTTATTTGAAATCGATAAACCAATTGCTAGTGTAAAAGTATCACTTTGTAAGAAGATTTATAGCTGATTTTATAAGAAGATTTATCATTTTTCCTAAGTTTTTATCAAAAAGACCTGACACAGTTGATACATGATTAGATTTTTTTTTAAGCATGATGTTAAGAATTTGATCCTTGTTGCATGCGTATAAAAAACTTTATCGTCATAAACAAATCTACTTTAATGATTTTTATGTCTAAGAAAAGTTAGTTTTGATGAGAAAAACAAGAAGGGCAATAGGCCATTTCTCGAGGGTATGGTAATGATATATGTTTTTGAGAAAACGTATCTTGTTCTTCTCTCATCCAATTCTCAGTTTTGATGCCGTTTAAGTGTGAGCATTGACCAGTTCAACTCAATCCTATTTTTAGTTCTGAAATTGAGGGGGTATTTTAACACCTCGTTCTTATTTTGGGTACTAACATGCAACCTAAAATTAGATAGTTGCTATGCAACCTTATATTAAGCAAATAAGAAGTTGACACATAAGACATGTGTGTCATGTCATTTCTTGAAGCAGTCAAATATAATTTTTACAATTTAGTCCAACATAAAAAGTAAATTAATTTAATTTATTAGTCATTTGTACCTATTGACAAATTATAATTTTTAAATTTAAAAAACATTATTAAAAAAATAAAAGTTGCTAAGAAGTACTGCCCCTTTTTTTAAAATTAAAAATTATAATTTGCCAATAGATACAAAGGATTAATAAATTAAATTAATTTACTTTTTATGTTGGACTAAATTGTAAAAATTATATTTAACTGCTTCAAGAAATGACATGACATACATGTCTTATGTGTCAACTTCTTATTTGTTTAATATAAGGTTGCATAGCAACCATTTAATTTTAAGTTGCATGTTAGAAATCTCCTCTTATTTTTATACACCTCACTATAAATGCGAAAACCCTAAAATACCCCTGAATTAAAAAAACTCACTCCCTTCCCTCCCTAAGTGGCTAAGTCCCACCCCACTCTTCTCACTACACACACTAGACCACCGCCCATCAGCCCTTGTTACCGTTTCCCACACTCTTCCCACCATCATTTGTTCTCATACTTATCAACGAATAAGAGTTTTATTAATTTATAAGCAACAAAATAGAAAATCCTAGAGCAACTGCTGTTTTATTAAGGTCATGACTGAGATCACGATTGGAAAAATCAAGGTCGTAATTTAGTTCATGACCCAGAGAGTTTATTTTAACAAATCCTCTACCACCAAATGCCCGCTTTTATTGGATGTAATGCATGATAAATCTTATCATGATAGATGGTTCATTGGATTCATGGGATACGATGGAGGACCTGGAAATATAGGTCTTTGGAAAAGATGATAGGGCCGAAACAAGCATCCTGACCAACAGTTTTTTTGTTGGGTCGTGATCATGATCCCGACCCATCATAACTGGAATTTAAATTATGGGTCATGACTTGAGCCTCACGACCCGAGCTTTTTCTTTGGTCGTGGGCTGTGTCACGATCCCATACTGACAAAAAAATACAGCAATACCATGCAAGTTATGTCCTTCTTTACATATTTCTTGTCGTGAAGAGAATCACAACGTCATTGTATGATGTTCATATATGTCTTCAACGTTCGAGGATGATGAGTCTTTAAGGTTTCGAGTTGATGAGTATGGTTGAGGTTTGAGGTTGATGTGGAGTGAAATAAAATGAGAATGATGGAAGGGGAGGTGATTTTCGGTGGGAAAGTTTTTCTTTTTATTAAGAAAGCATTCTGGGAATTTTTTTTTTTAAAAAAAAGTGGGGTGCATAAAGCTACTTTCTTACATGTCAAAATACTCACTCCGCGTCCGCATAAGACAGCCCAGTTGATGGCTGCAAGGACACTTAGGATTTCCCTCTCCCCCAGGTCATGGGTTCTAGTCCCAGACCTCCCATACAAACAAAAAAAAAATAAAAAAATACTCACTCCGCTGGTACCAAAAAACGGGAGAAAGCATTTGTGCTCCTTGGTTCATTAAATATTTAAATTCATTCAATCCCGTGGTTACTTTAATAGCTATGCAATTTTTTTGCATGAAAGCATCAAGTTTCTCTCACAGTGATGCTGTAGTCAACTACGAGAAAGTCCTTGTTACGTACTCCTAATAACTTGATTAATTTGAATAAATTCAGAAAATATTTCAGTCTTAAATATAGTAATTTATTAGTCTGCCATTATTATCCATATAATGCTTTTATTAGACTTAACCCCAATCAGAAACTGAGCCAATGTTCATTCTGCTACGCGGTCTGGTTAATTTGCCATCACTGCTTGGCAGTTAACAGCATGCAGTTTCAAATATATGCACATGGATTCCTAGAATGATTTTTCACATTCCAGCCTTCTTTAAAAATTAGTATTGGATAAAAATAATATCGCAATTTTTTTTTCCTGAAATTCTACTCAATCGCCACTCAAGCTTGACCAAAATCTTTCATGTATCATGCTAAACAGTGTACAAGTACACATACATACATACATACATGTCTCCATATAAGAAAGACCTGAAAATGAAATTTTAAATTAAATCATGTAAACGTGCTAAGTGCATAAGACTATACATTTTCCTTTCTACGCAATAGAAGAACACTGGAAATAAAGTAAACTTCCAAGTCACAACTCATATTGGAGGGCTTGATGGGGGGGCTTCAAAGGTTGTAGAAATTTCATAATCAGAATCGGGAATATTTTGCCCCCCCACCATCAAAGAGCAAATGTGGAAGGGGTTAAGAAGAGCCTACTCCTAATGATATTTGCGTTGCTTAAATCTAATTCTCATTTTTCTATCCTATATTTCACTAATCTATCTAAAACAAGCTTTAATGGTTACAGACAAATCCAACAGAAGAAGGAACTAGTTGTACACACAGCTCGGTAGAGGGGGAGTCTATTCAAAGGGGCCGTGATGACATTGAGCCTTGAGAATATCCATTAGCAACACTTGGTTTCTTCTTGAAATTTGTAACACTACAATGAGGACATATATAGTCTAACCCATCTGTTTTTGCATAATCCTGCAGAAATTGAGAATGAAAAATGGAATCATTTGTATAACTAAAGGCAAAGAGATATCATGTTTTGCTCTAAATAACATCAAAGACTTTTCGAGATTTAACAATAATGAAATGTAGTACCTTAAAAGCGCCAAGACCCTGCCTTCTATCGCAGCCAAAGTGGGCCCACTCACCACATATGCCACAATTCACCCAATCCCCAGCTGCACTACTGTTGAACAGTGAAATATTGTAAGGAAAACGTTTACAAATTAAAAAAGAGAGAGATTAGCTGCTGCTACTTCTGCTTGCATGCACCACAATGCATATATCTACATGCCATGGTTACAAAAAAAAAAAAAAAAAAATGAACGATAAATTTTACATTCCTTACCAAAAAATGAATAATAAATTTTACATTCCTTACAGTTCTACACGAAGGGTGCATATGTGCACAATCCGCTGGTAAGCTATACTTAACTAATGTAACTAATGCATATCTTGACCAGAAAAAAAGGTACAAACCTGTGACACAACAAGCAGCACTCTCCATCCACATCATCATGTGCTAATTCATATTCTAAAAGGTAGGTTTCATAATGTCTTTTGAGAGTATTTCCAACACCCTGTAGATGAATAAACATTATGGGAAAAAGCCTTAGCTGCCAATTAACATATGCAATACAAATATCAATTAGTCAGTGAACTTGTTTCTGGTGCGATTTTAACTTTTATAGATCTATCAAGACAATGCTGCTTCTAAACCACACAATGCTTTGAAGAATCAAGAATCTAACACAGAGCTAAAGTAAACCCATGCCCTCTCTCAAAACCCAAACCCATAAGAAAAAAAAGACCATTTGCACCATTTTGAAAGGAGGAATAGAATAATTACTGCAGAACAAGGAAAGTGATTATTATGATGAAGGTTTTATCATAGGGAGCAAGTAATGGTTAAGTTTGGGGACAAAGTGATAACATATATATAGATCTGGCTGTGAGAGACTAACTTTATAATCTATTCTATTTTACCCATACAAGATAGTACACACTACATACTGCATGAAATGTGTCAACTGTGCACAGATTCATATGGAATGGACCCTATATTTAGAATCATCCAAATATTATATAGGAGTAGAACTACATTAACCTTGAAAATGCCTCTATTGAATATCTCTCTAAACATGGTGCATGTTGTCTCTTTCTAAGTACAACTACTACATTTTCGGTTATTCCATATAAGTTGAATAGTCAGGCTCTGGAGTCTGGAGCACCCAAAAGATGTCAACTAGTATTAATTCAATTAATAATATTCAATCCTAGGGATAGTAATTTTTTGTTAGGGTTCTAAAGTCTCTATCATGTCTTTGTGGCAGGTTCAGTAATCATAGCAAAATCCATGCCTCTTGTATTTTCAAATTTCGAAAATGTAAAGCAGAATTCAAGAGTCAATAATACAAAAATATAAGACATACAGTCATTCTATTGGTGGATGTGTAATTGCGCATTTTTGAGAAGATTTGTCCCTTCCAGTTGATGCCATTGCCTACATGGAATCCTCCCCTGGTAACCACCTAAAAATACCAACAAATTCAGTAACAAAATTTACCCATTAAGAATAATCGTCAAAGATACAGTTACTATTTCACCTCTTTATACAAGTTGTAGAGATCAAGTCGTTTTCCATTTAGTATGGCATCAGGGAATTCAGTTAGCCCTCCCTGAGGAATCAATCGACTATGTCCCCGAAGAATCAAAAACTCCATGACATCTTTCACAAATTCCTCCTACATAAAAATATAAACTATTTGAATTTTTAAGAATAAATTATCACTGAATTTTTACATAATAACGAGATTGACTAACTGCTAATCCCTTAAGTTTCAGCAATATTTAGAATAAGTTCTTTCTAAGGGATATGGATTAAAAAGTTCAAAATTTCATAAAGGAAAATAATGAAAAAGTAAAAGAGAAAAGACACAGAAGATACTGACCTTTTCGAATAGGTAAATTCAATTCTCATACCAGTGTTAAGATAAGTAACAGTATAATGAACTAATTAGTTATAAAATTAATCTAGTTCATCTTTTTATAATAATTCATGAAGAAAAACATACAAAGCTCTGCTTTCATTTTCCAAAATAAGATAATTTATTTGAGTTAATAGCACAATTGCATGACAGTTATACATCATTTGGTATTTAATTATGAATTTTTCTAGTGTGTGCCATGTTAAGGATATTTAAAGAAATAAATTTTCATGGGGAAAAAGTTTATTCAACACTTTGAGATATGATATTTTAAGTTTTCCCATAAAATTTTGCTATTTTTAGTATCCTTAGCATGTGCCCTAGGGCACACTAGAATAACCCTGAAATTATAATTTTAAATAAAGTCGCATCGAGTTATTTAGAATATTACCAAATCACAACTCTCTTTTGCTCAATGACAACAACCCTTCTCATCAACTTATGTAGCAATTAGCATGTACGGGTTTCTATCTTAAGAACACAATGCTACAATAAAGATCAAGAGATTCCAAGTGTAGTACTCGTTGAATTTTCAGCAGAAGCAAAAAAGTGAGATTACTGTACAAACCTAGGCAGCTGAATGATACAGATAATCATATTCAATACAGCGAAGAAAGAAAAACTCACCTCTGAGCAAGTCTGCACCGGGCCTCTGCCACAACCATGTTTCTTCAAAGGCAACGGGTTTAATGAAATAACCTGCTTAGATTGAGCAGAGGCTGCTAATGACTTTCTATGGGTTGCAGATGTTGAACCAATAGTACTGCGCTTTGTGGGGGCAACAAGAGGCAAATTAGCCTCAACTTGGGCACCATCAAAACCATTTGTCTCAGAAGGCCCACAAAAAGGTGTCATTCTATGGCGACGTATATGAGGAATAGGCCTCATTGCAGATACTTTTAATCTTTGCCTAGCCGGAGTTAAGGGTGTGCTAGTCCCATTCTCCATTTTTCTATCCTTTTCCTCCTCATCTACTTTCTGAACAGCACCCTGCCCTGCATAGAAACCGTCGTGGGAGCCGAGGCTATCTCCTTGGCTTGGTTCACACCTCTTTCTAGTAGGAGGAGGTGGTTTCAACCAACCAGGGGGATTGCTGAAAATTATATTGTTTGTGAAGCTATCTTTCTCGCAGCTTTGATAAAAGAAAAGTAAGCGCTCAGCATCATCTTTCTCAAAAGAAGCTACAGGCAGCCCTTGAATACTACCTATGCCAAGTGCAACTAAACTTCGATAAGAAACATCAGGTGCTAGCTGCCTCAAAATCTGGAGTAATAAGACATACATATAAGTAAATACAATAGAGCATCCATAAAAAGATAGAAGAGCCCAGTTTCACTGCATTGAAGCTCCTATCATGAGAAAAAATAGCCAAATGTGCTTAAAACTTAACAGTTTATGAACTCCAATTCTAATAGGGCACAGCCTTTAGATACTATAAGCACCATCTATTTATAGGCAAAGATCCTCTACCGTCCTGCATGGTTTTATTTGTAACCATACAAGTGTAGATCATCGGATTTGAAATGAGGTAAAGCATGTAGGTCCAAATTGGATGTTTGATTAACTGGATAATTATCATCAACGCTAGAGATAATCATATTGATACAGCCGAGCATGCAAGTCATCACTTATCTTAAAACCATTCTTAATACAATAAAGCTAATAAACAGCATGTTTAATCAATATGGGTCTGCACCATTTGAAAGGCAGAAGATAGGTGATACTGTAATAGTAAAAAGAATGGTACAGGGTAGTTGATAACAAAGGTAGGCATCCAATGATAATACTACTATCTAATCATTCCTAGACATCAATAGCATTATAAGCAGCATAAATTCCTAACTTTTAAGTCTTATCTTCCCGCACGAGACCTGCCAAACTTATAGCTCCAACATGTCACATACTCAGCCAAATAACACAGTTCCCATTCCGTTATCTTTCACCTAAGGTAACCCTGTTCCAACATGTCACGTCCTCATCATGTTTATCATATGATTTATCATCCAAATACAAGTTCAACTCTCAAGACTTTTCCTTGTACCAAACACTGCTACATTGATTCTTTTCTGATACAAATGGTTTTAAAAAATTACAGTTTTTAATGGCAAAATATAGAATTTGAAATCTTGATGAATGACCTAGTAGGAAACTAGGAAGAAGTTATCGTACTTGTTAAAAAAAGGGATACTTTTAACTTTTAGACCACACCAACACAGAAAATATCAGAATAAGGGAGTAAAAGTAAATAAATTATTTAGACCTGCAAAGCCCATTGAGGAAGCTTCATGCAAATTTCGAATACTGTTGCTCCGGCAGCAATTGAAGCAGATCTGCGAGGTTCAGAGACATTCTGTTTGTTGCCCTCGTTGTTGAGTTGTGCATGAACTAGTTGACTCTTCTCAATTATCTCATTCTTTATGTGACTCTCTAGGAGCTAAAAAGTAAAAAAGATCAGCCAAAGAATAAGAATCCAACAGTTTTAAAGCAAAATTACTTGCAGAATTCATATCTTAAACCTTAGATTTGAACCATCGACTTATTGTTAAAAAAATGTTTATTAGACAATTTACTGGAAAAGAAAATGGTCAAAAGAGTTTCTTTCAGGAAAAAAATGCTAAACTAAAATCTGAAGTCAAAATCGTAATAAAACGTTGAGAAGAAAACCAGAATTTATTTCGATGCATAAAATAATGTACATATATACCTATAAAAAATTAAGATTTTGTGCAAGGAATGTAAGATTGGCATTAAAAGATTATATAAAATGTGCAAATAACATTCATTTCTTGTTTAAGTAATAATGCTTAAACCATAGTAACATTATGAGGATACCTGATCACTAAACAAAGTTTGTGCACTGCCAGATACCAAAAGTGAGATATGTGCAGAACTACAGGTTGATATATCACATCGCATGGTCACAACCCCACGAGAAAAAGTGGCTGCCTGAAGAGGTGGTGGGGGAGCACTGTACCAGAGTATAACAATATAGATTATATGGTGGCAATCCATATTTACATATAAAATAAAGTCTTAATGCAAAATAAATGAACGTGAAAGAATTTGGGAAAAAAAATTAAGATATTTTTGAAGTCATCAATGTGTAAGTACTAGTCATATACAAGCTTTATAAAACATACCTAAACTTGCCATGGAGCTTGCAACCACGTATCTGAAAATTTAAAAATGAGATAATTGAGAAAAACTCCTGAAATTTCATCTCAACTCTCAAGAGATGAAAAAAAGTTGTAAACAAAAATCTATCCAACCAGAGAGTAGATAAACTTCCACTAAAATAACAACAGAGGGTTGTAGATTTTGTTATATTGCTTCCATTGCAAGACCACTAGGTTGTATACAGAGGCAAAAAGCAAGCATTCCCAGCTTAGGAAAACAGTTCACTTTTTACATGGAAAAAAGGGTTGTATTATCACCAAGATTTCGCTAAAAATTAAAATGGAGATTATCCAAGATTCAAAGTTATAAATTTTTATTAAACCAAACAGTCAACATACTTCAATAGTTAATAGAGCTTTTAGTCCATCCTCCAATGATCTCAGCAATGACTCATCCTGAAAAGAAAAGGCAAGCCCATAGGTAATTGGCAAACAATGTCAGCTGTGAATGTGAGTGTTTATTTGAAACTACTATTACACATGGAAGCATGGGCAGGTATGTGAGTGAGTGAAAGTTACACATACATATGCATTACGTAACCTATCATGCTTAAGTGTGATTTTAGCGCACACAAAATTAAAAATAAGAAGTAGAATTGAACAGAAGCATACCACGGTGGAAGGTGCACCGCAGACAAGAAATCTCAAGTTCATGTCATCATCATGTATTTTTATATCAGGAAGACTACCTTCGGAATTTTCTTCATCATCATCTTCACCCATCTCAGGAGGGTCAACATGAATTTGCAGATAGTTGCCAAGAAGGTGTGGCCCCATCTCACAATTAACATCATGGCTGCCAGCAGGAAGTACTCGATTGTTCTGAACACAGTACAGCTCAAAAGAGGCATGTGCAAGATGGAAAGCATCCCATGTATGTGTTGATGAACTGCAATAAAATTGTACACAGCATTATGTGTTAAGTGATATCTAACAATTGTAAACAAAAACCCACTACTTTGATTTTTCTTTTAAAATCATAAAAAAAAAGGTGTCAATATTGCGAGGACTGGGAGAAACGAGTCATGCAAATTCTGGCCATTTATTATTCAGAAGTCAAAACAAAAGCTTAGTCAAATATTCATTTAATAACTATCACAACATGCAAACAAGACAGGTTCACAGATTTCACACGAAATTATCCCTTTCATAGAGACTGCCCAGTGCCCACCACATGGATCATGGATGCATCATCAAATATATGTACGCATAATCATACGTCAATATGACTTGTATCAGTAGGAAATTAGATTTAGGACATAAAAAGCCATTCCATAGAGAATGCAACCAAGTGCTTGCAAGTTGCAATCAAATACACTAGTACAACATACCTCTGCACCACTGAAAGAAATGCTTGACGAAAATGGCAAGCAGCATAACAAGTAAAAGCATTCTTCCAATATATCACATATGGGACTCCCTGTAACGTCAAAACAGCTTAAATGAGCAAACTTCACCCATAAAATTCTTAGAAAAAGTAAAGGTTCTTGTCAGTATAACGGTCAGTCTTTTATCATCACTCATTAATAGTATTATTTCTCAAGTTCAAACAAAAAGTACCTTAAGATGATGAAGAGCCTCTGCTAAACTTTCTCCATTTGGGATTTCTAAATAAACCTGCATGAGTTGTCCAAATTATCAGATAAAATACCATATCTACAATGCCGACTGTGATTTAAAAGGTAAACCAGGCAAACCATGTTGGCTTATAAAAAAGATAATGGATTTTAACAGGCAAGACTAGACTTTGAATTTATGAGAAACATAAGTAAAATCTCCATCTTGTTAGTATTCCTAAATTTATTGTCTAACGAATCATTCAACTACCAGCACTTTATTTTATTGATTAGGCATACATATCGCACTTAAGTGATTAAATATTCACATGACTACAAATATCTAAGTAATATAACTGATCCAGGGATGCCCATAAAAAAAATAATAATAACTGATCTAGGGAATTGACCATGGTCCGTTTCTAAGTTCTAACATCCTTCACAGTATGCAACTCCACTAATGGTTTTCCCACAGGCCATTGCAGTTGGTACTTTCCACCAAAAAAAAATAAATAAATTAAACATGAATTAACAAGACATAGAGTAGCAATGCTACATACTCTCCCTTTCTTCACTGATCATGCATAGACTATAGTCCTATTCACAAGAATCACATACGAAGAACAAGGAGTAGATAAAATTCCAGAATACATACAGCAGTCGGCAATGTGGGACCGAAGAGCTCTGTTATAGCTTCAGGGGTGGACAATTCCACACCCTGCCAAACCAGTGAACCAACTTCTCCATTTGGTAGCCGTTCTCCTTGGAAGTAAACAATATTTGGCTGATACGACTCAAGAACTTTACAAAACTGTTCCTTTTCCGGATTGCACAGAGTTTGAACCTGCATTAAAAACATTCATTTAAAAACAGGACGGAATGGAACACAGGGACTATGTTCAATGCTTGGTGCATTTCATAGAAGAACAGAACAAGACAAAAGACCGAGAAGTCCGGTAGAACCAGAGAGAACAGAACATAGAACCTGCTTTGTCCACACACCAACTATCACATAGGCTCTGCTAAGCAAAACTAGCTTATAGCTGTGAAGCTATCTAACTGAATTAGAGCTGACCGACAAAACCAGTTTTGCTACTAGTTGGAATTTGTTAAATGACTTAAAATAGCATGTAGTAACATTTTATTGGGCTTAGGGATAAAACTTGCTATTTGCAATAAAATTAAAGGGCAGGCAAAAATGAAACATGTATTATTGGAAAATCTTGTAGCTTTTGGAAAGCTCCTTCATGCGCTAACTTTCAAAAGCTACAATTTCACTTTCTTTTTTCGTTCACCAAAGAGCTCAGTAGCCCTTTTAACTTAGCCAATGAGCTACAAAGCATATCTAAACCTCAAATAAGAACGACGAATCCGCATTACGACACTATAAATTCAATAACTTCATACCTCGAGACGCCCCGCAGAAACTAACTCAGGGAAAGGGTAACTGTGCTGATTCTGTGAGGAGAGCTTCTGCTGCTCGAAACTTGAGCCGCAAGTGACAGCAAGAAGAGTACAAGCTTGTTTGGAAGCTCCTTGAGCATGAAACTGAAACATTCTTCAACCTAACACTGAAGAAAAAATCAACAGTGTTAAGATGAACCAAGTTACCAAGTTCAGAAACAGCTTCTTCTGCAAAAACAAAAAAAAAAATAATAAAAACATTAATTAAACAATCAAATTTCGTACACAGAGAGTTAGATATGCTATAAACCACAAAAGAGAACTAACATTGATACGCACCGTTTTGATTCGGAATCGTTGGATTTCGTGAAGCTACGAAGGAATTGGGAGAGAGCGTTGCATCGTTGAATGCAGTGAAATGAAGAGGAGGAACTGAAAATATGAAAACCCTAACCCGGTGGATTGGATTGGATTGGATTGAACAAGAAGAAGATTGTGGATTCATTCACAGCTTCTTCTGTAGTTGTTCTTGTTCTAAGCTTTAAACGATGTCGTTTTGCTTCCATGTGTTTTACTTTTTAGTTTCTTTTTTTCTTTTGGATTTCTTCTTAAAAATTAAATAAATAAAAATTGCGTTGAATCCGTTCGTGGACATTGGGCTTTTTGAATCTTTGATAGATTGTGTTGTTGGCTGCTTTGTAATGACAAGGATCAATTTGGTACTGAAGCAACAAAAACAAATGAGAGCTTTTTTACTTACAATGAATTTGTGAACTTCTTCTACCTTGATTTTTAGTTGATTTAAGTATGCTTTTATTCATGGTAGAATAATGATCTTTTGATTTTAGAGGTTGATGAAATAAAATTTGAAAAATGATTCAAAACTAACATACAAATAAACCTATATCACAAAAGAAGTGATATGTACCGCTTACTTATTATTGATTAATTAACAAGTGACACATATCACTTTTTTACGATGTAGATTTGTTCGCAACTATCTCACCATCTAGTACTAAGACATTACATTTAATAAACATCATCACCATTTATATTTCTCTCTCCACCCACTCTTCATTTTATGCCATTAAAAAATTGCTCCCTCTAAGTTATGGATTGTCCCAAATCAGGGACAATATGAAAATAAGGACAAAAACAATTTTTCCCACATCGCATCTTTTTCTATAAACAATCCTTAATTTTTTAGGGACAATTTGATGTGAATGCTCTTAGAATCAATAACAAATCGGGGTGACTTTCCTTTCTTCGGTTGTAGTCATCCAAGTTATGGTAATTTTTTCAAGACAAATACTAATAAATATTTTTAGTAGATTTGTTAAAAAGGTTTTCTGAAGTAGATTTGTTAAAAAGCCAAACAAAATAAAAAAATATTAAAAATTACATTTTTAAAAAAATATTTCAAAACATAATGTACACTTATAATTACTTGTTACCAGGATCTTTTTCCAATTATAATATAAAAATTTATGGCACTTCCCATTTTTAAATTTTCACATGTGTTAAGTAGTTTATGTTACATGTATTAATTCTACGTCAATTTGTTTCTTAAAATATGTATGTACTTAATTTTTCTTTGTTTAAAAATTAAGAGTTTTTACCTTTCATAAAAAATTAAGAGTTTTTAACCTTCGCCTTAATCAAGGAGAATAAAAAATTAAAATTAAGCAAATATTTATCAAAAAATCAGCTAGGATATTTTTTTTGTTATAAATATATCTTTTTTCGATGTAACATACATACTTATTTTAATTTCTTATAAAAATTGCAGTTAAGAAAATTCGTAAATCAATTAATTGAACTTTAGTCTTAACCCCAAGGCCTGTATAATATAAATTCCTTGCCCCTCCCGTGCCCAGAGCCAAAATGTTTGTTGAGTAGTAATAATTATGTGGAACTTTTTGAATAAGTCCCACAATGTATAAAACTATAAAAGCAACCCCAACCTAACCCGAGACTGAGAGTATTAAATTTTAGAGGTCAAAAATGCGTCATTCGTTGGATACGATAATAAAGGGTTATGCTAAATTCAGTCCTTAAAATTAAGGGTAAAAAATTAAAATAATAAATATTTTTTATAAAATACTGTATTAAGTTTATTGTTTCTTTTAAAAATAAACGTAACATTTTTTTTATATATAAATAACTTTTTTTAATCCTTAAACTCAATTCTGATAATATCATTTTCCTGTAATAAATTAAAAATTCTTTATTTGTTATGTTTATTTATTTACATTCATGTGCGTGTGTTTATTTCTCAAGTTCTGAAGGCATCAACTTTAAAATTAACAATAATTTATAAATGACTATATAAGCTATTTTTTTTCAATGAGCAAAAGTTTAAGTGAGTTGGATTTCGAAGGCTTATCGCTTATCAGGGTTAGGATAGGTCTCCGGGTTCAAAAAGCGTTTAAGAAAATATTTAAAGATTATTGGATTACCTATCAACACTTTTCTCACATCGATAAAATTTAAATCTGAGATTTTTCACCATTTTAGACTCAATCTTTTCCAACTAGCCAACTGGTATTGGCTGTGACTATATAAGCTAATATGGACAATTTTCATCACGTGACCATAATACAAATGAAGAAATACAAAAAATAAAAAATATCAAGTACCGAATTTAACCTCAGTATGACTTTTTGAATAGTAAGTCCCACGATGTACATAATTAAAAGACTAAATTGTCACTTAGTCCCTCATTTTATAAGGAGTTTTCATTTTAGTCCTTTACTTTTCAATAATTCTTCTTCAGTCCTTCACTTTGAAAAATGCTACCCACATTAATCCCTCACAAATTTCTCCGTTCATAGATGTTAACGTCTTACATAAGTGGTCGTTAAATAACCTATACAACGTCTCGTTGTTGTGTTGCTGCAACAGATTCAACTACTGTATTTTCTGCGGCTGTCACAGCTTTAGCAGTTGCCTTTTCTGCAGTTATCTTAGCTTCTGCAACTGCTTTAGTTGTCCCTTTAGAGGTCCTAACCCTTTTTTTCTTCCAATTTCTATCTTTTAAATTCAGTATCATGTGTAAGACGTTAACGATCACGTGTGTATAGGTTATTTAACGACCACATGTGTAAGACGTTAACCTCTATGAACGGAAAAAGTTGTCAGAAACTAATGTGAGTAACTTTTTTTTAAAGCAAGGGACTAAAGAGAAATTATTAAAAAGTCATGGACTAAAATGAAAGCTCCTTACAAATTGAGGGAACAGTTTAGTCGTAATTATAACATTTGTCATCATATAAAAAAAATTAAAATTACATCTTCGCCCCTGATGTGGACATTGCTCATTAGCCATAGCTAGTTTCTTTTCGAGTGAGGTGAGAGCACAAACTTGCGCATGTTATCTGCTCAAAGGTGGAGGGTCTAATTATTGGTCTTGAGGTGGTTGGAAGGTTTTGGTCTTGAGGTGGTCAATGGATTTTAACGTGGCACATATTACACGTCTAACTTAAACTCATTTGTCAATACTATTTATAAATTCAGCTAGGTATCACACCCTTATCTCTAATTCCCGCCCAAATATGTATTAATTACACTAATGACTTTCTCTCTCCACTAATGTGTATGTTCTGCATAGAAAGGGGAGAAGATGTAATGTGGGAAAGTGGAGTCTTGAAGAAGTTTCCTAGAAGCTAAAGAGACAATGCATGTGTGATAATAATAATAATAATAATAATTTTAAAAAAAATAGCAAAAACCTCTCTGCCTCACGACTCTCTTTCTCTCACACTCTCTCTTTCTTCTTACTGCTCTCTCTCTCGACTTTATCTCTCTTTCTCACTCTATCACTCCCTCACTCTCTCTCATCATCTCATCACCACACCGCCACGAATCGTGCCGCCACCACCACGTCGCCGCGAATCGCGCCGCCACCACCACCCGCTCTCTCTCTTGCTCTCTCATTCTCCTACCATCACACCGTCGGAAATCGCAGCGGCCACCACCATCACCCGCTCCGCTCACCCATTTCGCCCTCCCTCTCTATATCATCAATCTCTACCATGTCTCTCTTTTCTGGATTTGGGTATTTTAAATCTTTTCATTCTCATCCTCAAATCCCTAACTCTTTCGTTTTTTTCTTGCTTCTGTACAGGTTATGGCTTATATTGAAATTTAAGGATGGAGATTTGCCATGGTGTTGTTGGATTCATGGTGGAATTAATACACTTGTGCAGACACTGTTTGGAACAAGGTTACCAACAGTGATTGGAGGGTCATATGCATTCATGATCCCTATCATGTCTATAGTTAATGATCCTTCTTTGGCTATGATAGAGGACCCACAACTGGTAAGTATATTCTGTGATCTCAATTTCATATTTTATCTGAATTTAATTGTAACTTGAAGTTGATGAATTTACATTTACAATTCTTCTTGACAAGACAAGATTTGAATCACGCACATTTCTAGCGTTACAAGAAAAAAAATTGTGACTAAGTTTAGAGCATCTCCAACCAGGGGTGCTTGACCCTTGGATCTTGTGAAGCACCCCAGTGAAGATCCGGAAAGGCGTTGGAGGGAGCTGAGCTGGCGGAGCTTGCCAAGCTCTGTTGCTTGGCCAAACTTCGGTGCTTGGGGGTTGACAGTGGGCCCGACACCGTACGGAGGAGAAGGAGAAAATTAAAAAAAAAAAAGCTTTCTTCAACAACAAATCACACCAAAAATCCAGAAAAAATTGCTCAAAAATATCCATGGCAGAGCAGAGAAAGCAATGAATCATATTACAAAACACAATTAATCCATATTACAAATTCAAAAATTAAAATCAGAAAGGGGAAAATTGAAATCCTAGAATCCCAAATCGAAACCGTGAGATGAGCTTGCTTGGGTGATGGATCGGATCTGAGCCACAGGCAGAGCAACGACAGCGCCACCGTCACGATCCAAGGCCACCGTTCACCGCCGCAAGGAAACCGTGGCTTCCATCATCCTTGCCTTCAATTTTTCCGCAGCGAAGAGATCGTGACGAGCCAAGGCCACCGTTCACCGCCGCAAGGAAACCGTGAGAGATCGTGAGTGAGTGAGAGGCAGAATGCGTGAGTGAGAGAGAGAGACATGCACAGTGAGAGGCAGAGATCGTGAGTGAGTGAGAGGCTTGGGTAGTGAGTGAGTGAGTGAGTGAGAGACAGAGAGAGAGACGAATGAGTGAGAGGCAGAGAGGAGAAGATGAGTGAGAGACGAAGAAGAGTGAGAGAGGAAGACGAATAGAGAGTGAGAGGAGGAAGAAATGAAAAGCCAAAATTAGTTGTGCCTTGATATTATTATTATTATTATTATTTTAATAACCTATGAGTTGATACTACTTGATTGTATACGTTATACAGTAAAATTAGCCGTTTTTAAACGTTGTAAATCTAACTTGTCTAAATATGTATCAATTGTTTCAACAATTCACATCCAAAATTTCAAATTTCAATTTACCTACATGGATCCCAATCAAAATCCTTATCATGCTTACTTTAATTTTTTACAAAATTCTCCTTCTCCAGATAATAATTCCTCACATTCTCCAATTACTCCTAACACACAAGGTAGTAATTCAAATACTAGAAATTACCAAAATCCTCCCCGTTTTCCTAATCCACATTATAATCCAAATTTTTACAACCATCCATTTCCTATGCCATATTACCAACACCCTTTCTATCAACCATCACAAACCAACCTCCCCATGGATAATAGTCATGTTGAATTGATTGAAGAAGAACCTGAAACATCGGTTGGATCAATTTCTCCAACTCAAGTACCAAAATTTTCAACTCAAGTCGGAATGGAGAGTATTAATCTTGAAGAAGAAGGAGAAGCAACAGAGAAGACAAAAAGAGAAAAATTTTCTCCAGATGAAGATAAGTTACTCATTGAGGCATGGATAAACATTTCAAAAGATCAGGTTGTTGGAGTTGATAAAAAATCATCTAGTTTCTGGAGAAGAATTGAGAATAATTACAACCAGTACCGTCAAGAGTATTCTGCAAGGAGAGTGATCCAGCTAAAATCACGATGGCAAAAGTTGAATAGTGCAACCCAGAAGTTTGCTGGATGCTACAAGCAAGCAGTAGAGAAGAAGAAGAGTGGGAGTAATCATGATGACATCATGAAAAATGCATACATGATCTATTCTCAAGATGAAGGCGGAAGGAAATTTGATTTTGAGCATGCTTGGCGTTTGTTGAAAGATGAACCAAAATGGTCTGCCGGTATGTTTGAATGTTCTTCGAAAAGAACGAAGATTTCTGCTTCCGGTGCTTATTCATCAGGGTCTAACCCACCAACCCCAACAAGTTCTGAGTGCAACCCAATAGCGCCTATTTTGGAACGTCCGATTGGCCAAAAAGCTGCAAAAAGAAAGGCAAAAGGGAAGCAGGGTCAAACATCGAATTCAACCGATGTTTCTGAATTCAATGCCATTTTTGATAAAAAAAAAAAGTTGGGGCCATGACAGATTTCAATCGTGTATTTGATGAGATGGTGAAGACGCAGCAAGAAAAGATTAGGATAGATGAGGATAAGATGAAGATGGATGCCGACAGGTTGAAGATAAATGATCTGCTAATCCTCACCAAGGATACATCCGAGATGAGCGAGAGACAACTACGAGATCATGAGGTGTTGTGCAACTTCATCAGGGAGAAATATGACTTAGTTTAGTATGAACTTTATTAGGGAGAAATATGTATCATGTATTATTATCATGTTTTATGATGTTGTTTTTATGTACTTCAGTTATGTATTATAATCTTATTTTATGAATTATGTGTTATCACCTTGTTTTATCAACTTCGTTTAATTTTTTTTTTAAAACTACCCGTTAAAAAAATAGTAGTTAAAAACTAGTCGTTAAAAAACTAGCCGTTGTAATCCAGCCGTTATAAAGTAGCTGTTAAAAAAATAACCGTTGTAATCCAGCTGTTGTAAAGTAGCCGTTAAAAAACTAGTCATTGTAACATAGTTGTTGCAACCAAGCCTATATATACTTCAGTCACTCTAGTTCTCCTATCATCGTCCAACTATCATCTTTCCAAAATTCTTCTTTCATCTCCCAAATTATTCTCTCAGTTTTCATCTTTCCAATTATTCCAATGGACCCTTCAAATCCTTTTGGCTTTAATAATGTTCTTAAATGGTATATTGACAATGTTATTAACGACAACAGTGAAGAGGAAATGATGAGGATCATCCTTGAAAGGCAAAGAGAGGAACAAGCTGGTAGCTCTACTAGGCGTACAGGTAAAAGAAGGCACATAGACAGGAACCGTGAAGAAGGACATACAAGATTGTTTAACGATTATTTCGCTGAACAACCGGTGTACACGGATGAGCAGTTTCGCCGAAGGTTCCGAATGTCCAAGCATGTTTTCCTTCGCATTGTACAAGCCCTTGGTGAGCACGATGAGTATTTTCAAATGAGGGTGGACGGACGTGGTAGACAAGGCCTTTCACCACTTCGGAAATGCACTTCTGCTATTCGTATGTTGGCATATGCATCATCTGCTGACAGCCTTGATGATTATGTCAGAATGGGGAAGAGCACTTCTGTGGAATGCTTAGAGAAATTTACAAGCGGTGTGATCAAGATATTTGGGGAAGAATATCTAAGGAGGCCTACAACTGATGACATTCAACGCTTGTTGCAAATAGGGAAGGATCGTGGTTTTCTAGGTATTTTGGGCAGCATAGATTGTATGCATTGGGAGTGGAAAAATTGCCCAGTTGCATGGAAAGGTCAATTCTCTCGAGGTGATCATGGGAATCCTACGGTTATGCTTGAAGCAGTGACATCAAAGGACTTGTGGATCTGGTATGCATTCTTTGGGGTTGCTGGTTCAAACAACGACATTAATGTGCTGAATCAATCACCTGTCTTTAACGATATTCTACATGGCCGAAAACCAGAGGTGAAGTACACTGTTAACGGAACCGAGTACAATCTGGGGTATTATTTAGCAGATGGCATTTATCCTGAATGGGCTACATTTGTCAAGAGCATCCCAATGCCACAAGGAGAGAAGAGACATTTTTTTGCGAAGCAGCAAGAAGGTGATAGAAAGGATATCGAGCGAGCATTTGGAGTACTCCAAGCTCGATTCGCAATCGTACGTTGCCCAGCTCGACAATGGCAATTAGACTCACTTGCGCCTTTAATATATGCTTGTATCATATTACATAATATGATTGTCGAAGATGAACGAGACACATATGGTGGTAATTTCGATTATTCTGATGTTGGTAACGACACGGTCGAAGAATCTAACAATGTTCGTGACCCTGATATTCAAGATTACCTGCAAAGGAGATTCGCTGTTCGTGATAGGGTATCCCTTCGCCAACTTTAAGCCGATCTAGTGGAACATGTTTGGGAGCACCACAGACGTGTCAATGATCAAAATTGAAATTTCATTATATGTGTTTTTATTAATGTGTTTTTTTTTATGTAGGTTTTTTTTTTAATTAATGTGTTTTTTATTAATGTATTTTTTATTAATGTGTTTTTTTATTACATTTAAATTAATGTATTTTTTTTACGTATTTTATTAATTTTAAATTAATGTTGTTGAATTATTGGTATTAATTAAATTACAATTATAATTTTTATTATAATATGTAATAGTTAAATAAATATAAAAAGTAATGTGAGGTAGGGTGTGGGGTCCATTCAAGATCCATGGTTGGGTTCTTGGGGTTGGAGCGAATTTGTGATAGAGTTGCTTAGGATATGGGGAAGTGTGAGATAATATAAAAAATGTTGTGGGGACCACTTAAGATCCACAAGTGGATCTTGGGGTTGGAGATGCTCTTAGAATAATGTGGATGATAAAGCTTACTCCCTCCGGTTCGAATTATAAGCAACAAAAAACATATTACTCTTGGTTTAAAATATAAGCAAAACTAACTAACCTTATTAAATTTTGTTTTATTCCCAATGCCACTTTCCTAAAACATCTCTAGAAAATTGTAATCTTAATTAATTTTTGTTTCATTCCCAATACTACTTTTCAAAAATACCTCTATTTTTTATAAATTTGAGAAAATTAAATACAATCAACTAACCTCCTTAATAAGCGTAAAAGTGGTTAAAATTGCTTATAATTCGAGTCGGAGGGAGTACAATTTTTTATATTGAATTGGACATCTCAATAGCTTAAACGTTTAACTTTTCATTTGTGTCCAGAGATTTCTAAGTACCATGAGGGCAGTCCAAGGTGCACTCATAGTAGCATTAAGCATACAAATCATTTTGGGATTTAGTCAACTATGGTCTATCTGTTTAAGGTTTTTTTTTTTAATGTGAAATGCTACATACTTTTGGACTCAAAGAATGAAACTTGAATACTACAATCCATGGTCTATACATCAAACAATTACTGTCCTTTAATTTTTTTTTACTTTATATATATGCAGGTTTTTCAGTCCTCTTGGAATGGTTCCAGTAATTGCATTGGCTGGTTTTGGATTGTTTGACAGAGGGTTTAGACCTGAGAGGGGAATGTTTTAAATCTAACTGTATAAGTGAAAGGCAATACTTATGTTTTAAACCTTTCATACAAGTAAACTGTATTTTTGAAGCTTGACAGGGGAATGTTTTAAATCTGGCTATATGAGACGGATGAATATGTTGATGTTCATAAGAGGTAATAGAGAATAGAGAGTACAAACTTTTTCAAAATTTTAGGTTGCAGAGATGGATGAAAGTACTGCAAATCTGAATGTTGATGTCATAAATTTTATTTTGCAGAATACGTGTGGCCTCCGCCGCGGCTGCTTCCTCAGTGGCACGAGCTCCATCAACCCAAAGGTTGACTTCCCAAAAGGGAGCAGTAAGTCATGAATTGTTGAACATTTTTTTATGGTTTGAATGTTCGTTTCTCATCTTCCATAGCTGTTAAATAATTATGCTTTGTTCTGTTCTTTTTCTTTGGTAATTAGTTTCTTTTTTGTCACGATAGAATGAGGAGTGGAAAAAAGAAACGATAAGCTTTGCTGCTCCGTCTGTTTCACTGGTTTATTGATTTATTCGGAATTGAAATTGATTTATTTTTAAGTTGTCAAAGTATTTTTCGTTGTCAAGCATCTAATATTCATGTTTGCTTACTGTGTAAAATACTTTGGCATCAAGAATATCCATTTAGTTTTCCATGATTCGGTTATGAAGCACACCTTATATTTCTTCATAATCTATATTGCAGAGAAGTTGCGGGAGTTAGCTTGGAGTGGTGTTTTCGATTATATGCGTCCTACAGTGTGGAGACTTCTCTTGGTATGGTCTATGATATTCAGCTATTTCTAATGCTAAAGCACATGCTTTCATTATATCTATCAGTCACAAGAAGCGTGATAACAATAAAGTTTGGAATTCAGATCAGAACTTTTAGGATATATAGTGGGATCATATTACAATGGCGTCTATTTTGTGTTTTTTGTTGTTAGGGTACATGTATTTAAAGCAGTGATAGGATGCATGTATTTTTATGGTTGTTATCTATTTAATTTTTGGAGTTTGAATTTCAGACTTTGAATGCAACTTTCAAAGTCTAACTTGGTGGCTGTGCAAAACTGCTGCTTTTTCACTTTTTGATAAATTGACTTTTTTTCTTAAATACCATTTAAATCCTCTTTTCCGTGTACATATTTTCACTCCAATTTGTTTTTAGCATTAGCTACAATATTTTCTTTTGACTCTGATGGAATGAAGTGATGGCAACTGATCTTAAGGTGAAGATTTGATTTGTAAAAATGGTATCAGTTCAGATTTCTCACAAATGTACTCATGTTTTGAAGTTTCTATTTTCTTAAGGTGAAGATTTGATTTGTTTTTTTGTTTAGGGACTAAAAGGTATTTCTTGAAGATATTTTACTGTCAAGGTACATTTTCAACTTCGTAGGATTAATAAGTGAAAGCGATTTGTAGAGTTATTTTATCTGCTTTCTATTTTACGTATTTTATATTAGGCATGTTAAGCTAATAGCCATGTTAAGCTAAGAGTAAAAAACATGTTTGGTGGATTTGTATAAGATGATGTAAGTATATAACTTGACTTATTTCAATCTTAATTGATTCTGGATAAAAAAATTTGGTCTGGTATAATTGCTCCATTTCAATCATGTGATCTAATGCAAAGTTTTTGGCTTTTCGGCAGTCTTTGGTTCCCCTTGGCAGTGTAGAAGAGTTATTGGCAGCATACGACTCGCAGAGCAGGGAGTTACCACCATCAGTACCAGTGTAGGAATGGGGTTGGACAAAAAGTGCTGAAACTTGGAATGGAAGAGCCGCTATGCTGGCTGTTATTCTTTTATTGTTTTTAGAAGTGATTACTGGTGAGGGATTTCTGCACCAGTGGGTTTAACTGGCAATTAAGTTCTTTATTAGGATGTGGTTGAGTAGAAAATGATATCTGGTTGACAAATGATCAATAGATATTCTTATTACATAGTATAACATTTGATTTTTTGGCATGATACCATCTCTTGCTTTCTGTCTGCTTCTGCATATGAAGTTCCCTTTGAACAACTTACATTACATGTGTCTCTACAGTCATGTGTGCCTTCTTTCGATGCTTTGCTCAGTGGTTTGTTTGGTTTGATATGGTTGATGCTTTGCTTGCTGCTTTAATTGGTTTGAATTTGCCATTTTGTTAGTCTATGCCATTGCTTTGATAACAACTTTGATAACAAGTGTAAGAAGTTGCTACCATGTGCATTACTAACCAGCAGCTTTAATCATGTGTATTGTTTTTTAAATTGTCATATCAGATATGGTGGTTTTGAATTCAATAGCTTTGATGCTTCGAAACTGATATAATTACTAATTAGTTCCCAAAAGTATGAAAATATGGTCTGATTCATTAATTGATAGAAGATAAATTTCTAATAGAAGAGAACTTAATGGGATCATTGAGAAGACCAATATTAATGGCATTGAGAAGACCAAAATTAATGAGATTATTGGAAAGATAAATAAGAGAAATATTTACATTATTTAATACCGAAATTAATAGGATTATTGAGAAGACAAATAGGAGAGAAATATCTTAAACATTTAAGATCGAAATTAATGATATTGAGAAGATCAAAATTAATGGGATTATTTGGAAGACAAATAGGAGAGAAATATTTACAATATTTAATACCGAAATTAATGGGATTATTGAGAAGACAAACAGGAGAGAAATATCTTCAACATTTAAGATCGAAATTAATGACATTGAGAAGACTGAAATTAATGGATCATTGAGAAGACAAATACGTGAAAAATATTTACAACATTTAAGGAATATTTTCAAGTTTATTATTATTATTATTAATTAATGGTTTTTGTTATGCATAATTCGTATTGCATTAAAAAGTTTCAATTTTAGGTATTATATTATTCTTTTCAATGTAATTATTTTATTCCAAATCTGATTCAAATCTTTTTCTAACAAAAAAAGAAGAAATTTATTACTAATAGAAGAGAACTTAATGAGATCATTGAGAAGACGAAAATTAATGACATTGAGAAGACTAAAATTAATGGGATTATTGGGAAGACAAATAAGAGAAATATTTACAATATTTAATACCGAAATTAATGGAATTATTCAGAAGACAAATAAGAGAGAAATATCTCCAACATTTAAGATCGAAATTAATGGCATTGAGAATACCGAAATTAATGGGATCATTGATAAGACAAATATGTGAGAAATATTTAAAACATTTAAGGAATATTTTCAAGTTTATTATTATTAATTAATGGTTTTTGTTATGCATAATACGTATTGCATTAGAAAGTTTCAATTTTAGGTATTATATTATTTTTTCAATGTAATTATTTTATTCCAAATCTGATTCAAATCTTTTTCAAACAAAAAAAAAAGAAATCTATTACTAATAGAAGAGAAATTTACTAATAGAAGAGAATTTAATGGGATCATTGAGAAGACCGAAATTAATGTGTTTATTGAGAAGACAAATAGGAGAGAAATATCTACAACATTTAAAACCGAAATTAATGAGATTATTGAGAAGACAAATAGGAGAGAAATATCTACAATATTTAAAACCGAAATTAATGGGATCATTGAGAAGACAAATAGGTGAAAAATATTCACAACATTTAAGGAATATTTTCAAGTTTATTATTATTAATTAATGGTTTTTGTTATGCATAATTCGTATTGCATTAGAAAGTTACAATTTTAGGTATTATATTATTCTTTTCAATGTAATTATTTTATTCCAAATCTGATTCAAATCTTTTTCAAAGAAAAAAAAAGGAAATCTATTACTAATAGAAGAGAAATTTACTAATAGAAGAGAACTTAATGGGATCATTGAGAAGACCGAAATTAATGTGTTTATTGAGAAGACAAATAGGAGAGAAATATCTACAACATTTAAAACAGAAATTAATGGGATTATTGAGAAGACAAATAGGAGAGAAATATCTACAATATTTAAAACCGAAATTAATGGCATTGAGAAGACCGAAATTAATTGAATCATTGAGAAGACAAATAGGTGAAAAATATTTACAACATTTAAGGAATATTTTCAAGTTGGTTATTATTAATTAATGGTTTTTGTTATGCATTGATGCATAAGTGACGAAAATTTGTATTCCATTAAAAAGTTTCAATCTCAGGTATTATATTATTCTTTTGAATGTAATTATTTTATTCCAAATCTGATTCAAATCTTTTTCAAACAAAAAAAAGAAATCTATTACTAATAGAAGAGAAATTTACTAATAGAAGAGAACTTAATGGGATCATTGTGAAGGTCGGAATTAATTGGATCATTGAGAAGACAAATATGAGAGAAATATCTACAACATTTAAAGAATATTTTCAAGTTGATTATTACTAATTAATGGTTTTTGTTATACATTGATGCATAAGTTACGAAAATTGTTAAAAAAATAGTTTTTAATAATCTTGGGTTGAGAATAGGAATCTAAAAAGGGTTAAACTTTATTATTTTGAAAAAATCAAAAGATTATGGGTTTTTATGATTGAAGTTAAGAAAACTAAAAAAAATTATTTAAAATGCTTCATTTGTCTTTAAAAAATGATAAAAAATTACAAAAATAAAAATTCATGAAAATAATCTAACAAATCAACAAATTCTAAAACAACCAAATTAAGAGGGTTAAGGAAAGTTTTGTCACTTGACATGTTTTAATTTGAATTTCTTTAGAATTTGGTTATTTTTAAAATATAAAATTTAAGTTATGACAACAAATTTGAATAAATTATTTGTTAATATAATTTAAGTCAGGATATGAAAACTTTAATAATTTCACCTTTAAATTAGGGACTTCGCGTAATGGCCCCGTGCATCGCACGGGCTTATTCCTTAGTTATTATATAGACTAGCGTCTTGGCAAGCATTGTCATGCATATTGATCCGCCACTTTAATATTATCTTGCTTTTACCGTAAATAATTACTTTTGTTAATCCATATTTTCTATTTGTTTTGTCTCAATCATATAATTATGAATGATGTATGCTTCAAATTTATGCTTCCAAAAATTAAGATTGAAAAACAACTTTTTTACATTTTTGCTTTATTCTCTTTCCTATAAAAATTGCCAGCTGTTTTGTTGGAAAAGACTAATTTAATTTAGTCCACTCTTGTTGTGTTATCACCACAATGCCACATAGATTATGACAAGGCAAATCGGAAAACCGACCAAGCCCAAAAGTATGGTCCAATCTGCTTTAAAAGTCCACAAAAGTGACACACCTTAAGCTTTCGGCTTTTTGTTAGTCCCCAAACCCCTGATATTAGCTCATAAACCCCAATTTTGTTAATATTCCAATAATAACCCTCACCCCTTCCACTTCCAAACCCCACTCTTTCCTTCACACACTCTCTCTCTCTTCCATTTTTTTCCCTCACCATAGTTAAATGGGTAGTCACCATTGCATTTTGTTTCAACCATGGAGAACAATCATTTTTTCCTTAAACTACAACCATGGCAGATTCTGGACAACAATTTTTACCGTTATATTGTTGTTTAATTTATGATAATTGATGTTCCTTCTTCTCTGTTCATAAGTGCATTGTACAACCATGAGTTCATGTCTAGATCTATACTGAAATATGGAGTGAAGGAGTGGTATTTGTATTTGTTAAGGTGGTGGCGAAGATGAGTGGCGACCAAAAGTGATGCACTTGGTTTTACACGGTAGGCCATTCTTCATGGTGAGACGGTGTTTTTTTTTTTTGGTTGCTGATAAATTCCGACGAATCAGTGTCGGAATTTTGGGTTCTCGGAATTGAAGATTATTCATATTGTATTTGAGAAGAAAAATTCTGACATCATAGGTTCGAAAAAACACCTGTATTTTTATTCTTGGTCAACAGCAGCGGCGCGCCACCATACCACGACAGCGACAGCCACCATACCACGACAGCGACAGCCACCATACCACGACACCCCCTTTACCAGTTACATCGGCACCGACCCAGCCGCAACCACCGCCACGATAGCGACAGCCACCACAACCCAACCACCAAACCACGCCATCCCCTTTACCAGCAACACCGACCCAGCCATCGCAACACCACGATCCATAGAAGAGAACGATGGAGAAGACGAAATCGAGGCACACCGACGACTGGTGGGTAGCATGGTGGCGTGCCGCTGCTGTTGTAATGAGGTGGCTGATGTTGGCTTCAAGGAGGAGGTGTCTGCTGTTGGGGTTCAATGGGGTTTGGAGTGGAAAGGTGGAAGATGAGAGAAGGGCGTTTTTGACTTTTCGCGATTAAAATGGGGTTTGGGGGCTAAAGTGAAGGGTTTGGAGACTATTTCTCTTTTGGTATACATGAAGTTAATAGGATGTTGGGCCATATAACGATTATATGGCCCATATGGAGAAAGGGAGTAGGATAATTATAGTTAGATAATTAAATAAATAGTTTATTAAATATTTATAATTCTAGAAGGTTCTTAGTGTTTAGGATTATGTCAAGTGTATGGGTATTATTTGTTTTAGGTTTTCTTTACTTGTTATATAAGGATTGTATCATTTTTGATAGACTCGTAGAAACAATGAAAAATGATGCAATTTATCTTTATTAGCTTTCTTTATGAGTAAAATAGTTTAGTGTTCTAGGTAAGAGCATTTTCTTCCTATGAGAAGTCTTTCTTTTTGAGAAACACCCGATGTGGGACTCTTTTAAATCAATTGTAGCATTGCTTTACGATTTTTTTTATAATCTAAACATTATTTATCACTTATGTGTTAATAATTATTAATTCTTAAATGAAAGTAATATATTTAAAAGGTAGATGATGTGCTAACAAATATAAAAAAAATTTATACCATCAATACCCGTACATTAAAATCTATTACTAACTACTTTAAATTAATTGACGTGATACATCTACCTCAAACTACCATGCATGTTTATGAAAATTTTAGACTTATTTATGTCAGGTGTCCATGTAGTTTGCACCTATTTTGTCAGACGTCATTTAACTTTATTTTTCAACAAATATACCCCTAAAGTTTGCTCTGGTGAGCCATATATCTCTGCATGTCATTTCCGGTCACCGATGCTGACGTGGACCACCGGAGTCAGCAAGTGGTAGAAATATGAGCCCTTCTAGTTTGAGTCTTTTTTGTCAGATACCCCTATATATAACTTCAAAAATTCATATCTTTTAAATCGTAAGTCCAAAAATTACAAATTTTATATCAAAACGATCGTATTAAAATATAGAATTTTAATATGTAATTATTTTTCTTTTATGGATAGTTATATAAAAAATTATTTTTTGGGAAATTTTCTATACGAATTTTGAATTTATGAATTATTAAAATAATTTATGAATTGGAGTGAACTAATTTTTATTGTAGTTTGAGGAACATAAAAATCATGAGTTTTAACTATATCAGTCTCCGATGATTTTAAATTTAGTTTTTTTTATAGCTTTTTTTTATAGTTTTTTACAATTTATTTTTAAAAGCCAAAACTCATGATTTTTATGATCCTCAAACTATAATAAAAACTAGTGCAATCCAATTCATAAATTATTTTTAATAATTCATAAATTCAAAATTCGTATAGAAAATTGCCCAAAAAACAATTTTTTAAAAAACTATCCATAAAAATAAAATAATTACATTTTAAAATTCTATATTTAAATACGATCGTTTTGACATAAAATTTGTAATTTTTGGACTTACGGTTTAAAAGATATGAATTTTTGAAGTTATATATAAGGGTATTTGACAAAAAAAACTCGAACTACAAGTGCTCCTATTTTTATCACTTGCCGACTCCGGCGGTCCACGTCAGCACCGGTGGCCGGAAATAACATGCAGGGATATATGGCTCACCGGAGCAAACTTTAAGGGTATATTTGTTGAAAAAGAAAGTTAAAGAGCGTTTGACAAAATAGGTGCAAACTACGGGAGTACATGACATAAATAAGCCAAAATTTTACTATGAAACAGCAGCTACAATCCAAGGAGCGATAGATGCTCCCTAGTACAGTTTCAAAACCATACAGCTTTCACGAGAAATGTGCTTAAGATGCCTCTATGTAGAAACAAATGGTGGTAAATGTTGAGGAAGGCTCCGGTGCATGGTTAATTAAACCATGCATCGGTGCATTGTTTTATTTTTTTTTTGTTTTTCAAATTTTTTTAATACAGATTTATTCAGAATATTTTTTAACACAAGTTTGTATATAGATTTATTAGAATCTGTAAATTTTGAATACAGTTTTACTCAATACAGTTTTTTAAAAACACAGAGTAAAAAAAAATTCAAATTATAAAAATCACTTCATATCCGTAAAAAAGAAAACACATAGAATATTTTTTAATTGATTAAATTTTTAAAAAATAAATAAAAAACCCAAAAATAAAGGCATGCACCGGTGCATGTTACATGTTTACATGCCTCAGCCGTAAATGTTTTGGGTGTGCAAGAATTATTGAAGAAACCAATACATTAAAGGGAGGGTTTGTGGACAAACATAACTATGGACTAAAATTAATTACCAGCTCAGCATATTTCCATCACGTTGTAAATTACTAGTAGAAAAGTACATCTCCTCTTGTCACAAGTTTTGGTCGGTTCCTTGACCGTAGGCATTATTTAATTTGTTTTTCCTTTTTCCATTTAGCCTATGCTTTACTACCTTTATCAAGTGTTTTTTCTTCAAAGTGTTAGCAAAATATAGTGCATTTAGTACCTCGAATATATGGTTACTTGCATGTTAAATCTACGGGTCTTGCTTCGGCACTTATTAGAATTCTTGAAAAATTACACAACTTGTTATTTTTTTTCTCTTAAAAACATAAAAATTTATATTTCTTAATAATAATTTGTTCATTTAATTTAACTATTTAATTATAAACTCTAGGTGAGCACGGTTGACTATATATTTAGCTACAACCTGCTTATGTTGTAAAAAATCTTGAGAAAATAAACACGTAAAATTTAAGATATTGGCAATGTTTTGAAAATCGGACCAGTTATTGAACCGCTCAAGGTACTGGTTCAAGGTTTAATGGTTGGACCGTGATCGAACCGTGGTCCAACCGATCTTAATGTACGTATGTGTATATAATCATTTAATTTACTAATTTTACATTTTTGTGCCTTTTTACTTTTTCTCTATTGATTATTGATGATGTTTTCTTTGTCTTTTTGTGTGTCACTCACTAGTCTTTCTTCTTTTACTTCACTTCTTTGCCTTTTTAGGTTTTTGATTTTTCTGAGTTCTAAAATCTAAACTCTTAATATTCTTTCTCGCTCAGATGAGAGCAAACGTGTAATTAACTAGTAAGACTCATATTGGTGTCGTTTGAGTTTCCAACATATAAGATTCTGCTATTAAAAAAAATTAAAAAAAAAGCCCAGTTTTTTGTTGAATATGGGCTTTCAAATTCAAACCGGTTCAAACCAGTGAACCACCGGTTTTGGCAGTTTAATACCGGTTCAACCGGTTCAATACCGGTTTTTTTGCAGAACGGTTCCTGGCCTATTCCGGATCAGCACCCCCACCGCTTCACCGGTTTTCCGGTTGAACCGACTGGTCCGATCCGGTTTTCAAAACCATGGTAAACTTTCTGAAGAATATAATACACATTCTTTCTTCTAAAATATACTCCCTCCGAATGATGTACGCTCTATTATTGCCTCCTGTTATATAAGATTCTTTTTTTTTTAAAATAATTCTAATTATAAGATCTTATTTTAATATTTAATGGTATTTTATTACTTATTTTTTACAAATATTTTTATTTACACAATATATTTTAGAATATTAAAAAATAAATTTAATATTAACATTTTAAATGTTACTACTAATGACAATAACTAACTTTTTTTTTTTTATATATAAACATTAATTTTTTAAAAGCTCTTTTATTAAAAATCGGAAGAAGTAGTTGCATTTTTTTTTTCTCAAGGAAATTTTCCAAAGCATATTCCTTCCAAAAACGATGCCTAGTTTATTCCACCTTTTTCCGAGAAATTCTTCTTGCATTGGTTACCAGGGGATTTTGATTCTACATATCTTCTTAATGGGTACCACTTGGATCCCATCTCTTGAGCATCTATATCAATAATCTATTCACCCACACCCATGTTACTTTCCTCTTGGAATGTTGTGGTTATAAGGAATAAGAAATCTCAGCAACTTTGTTCGAATTCCAAAGGTAAACTAAACTGTGAGGTAAATTAAACACAAGACCCAAACAATGGCATCTTTGTCACTACCTGGCACTTTCTGTATTTAATTAAGATTTTGATGATACATACTCGTACCAGCAAAATTTGGTGTCAGAATTAAAAGTAGGAATACATGAGAATTCCGATATAATTTCAAAGAAACAAACATTAGAAAGAAAAAAAATAAAAACGAGAACATATCTATAAAATTCAAAGGCTAAAAACATATTTAAGTCTTTTTTTATATACTCCGTAGTATGTTGGCCTTAATAACCTCATCTTACCCCTTTAATAATTAATCGAAAATATTGCCATATTATTGAAACATTGACTTTTCTAATAAAATGCACTGCAAGGGATGAACAGAAGGGAGAGAGGAATATCAACGATTACGGTGTGTTTGAATGCGGATACTAGATAGTGTCTCTCACAACTTATGTAACTCGAGGGACTTATCTTTATTTGTTCTCATTATTTATTTTTTTTAACCAACGGGTACCCCGATCTGGTTTACCTAGAATCCGACTCATCCAGTCCGACCCAACTGAGGCGCACTAAGCGGTAGGGGTCTCCCAGCGGGGTTGCTCCATACCCAATGCTCGAACTCGAAATCAGTTAATTAAGGGATCAAATGAACTACCACTTGATCAACCACACGTTGTTTATTAGGGTTTTATTTTTGAGAGTGCTTTTTATCGATAGATAAGCAACTAATTTTTGAGAGTATTATTAAGTATCGGAGTGGAAACTTTTTATTTTCATACACATGGATAGTGAGTATGTATGTTTAAAAAAAATAAAAATTAATATCTCAATATATTAGATAAATCATTTTTCTATGTAAATTAACATTTTGACAGATTTTTAATGTGTCATATATAAAAAAATATCCTTATATTTAGGATTGGAAACGAGCCGAATGCATGAAACTGAACAATTGATTCAACTCGATTCGGTTCGTTAAGAAATATTTTGATTTGAATTTGAACCGATCGATTTATTTTTCAGATTCGAGTTCCGATCGATTTGAGTTCGCGAATTGCTCACGAACTGTTCGCGAAGTATTCAGTTCATAATTTCAAAATAGTTCAGTTCGCTCGTTAACTCGAATAATAATTAATTGTTTTTACAAAATACATTATTACATAAAAAAATATACTGAATTTATTTCCTCTGATACAAATAATATGCTATTACCGTTTGTATTTTATCTTTGTGATTTTATCATTTTTTTCGTATTTTTTATCTCTTTTTTATGGTATATTTTACTTTTTTTTTACATACTTAAATTTATTTTTTTGAGTTATGACTTTAATATTTATGTTTTGTTACGTTATATAAATCTCAAATAGTTTTTTAACCACTGTACTCATTTCCAAGTGTTTTCTTATGTTTTAATTTATTTTTTTTCTTAATATTACTTTTCAATTAAAGTATATGAGTATTATTATATTATCGAATCAATTCATATGCAAATGAGTCAAACTATATTTAGTTCAAATTCAATTCATTCAGTTAATTTCACAGACTATTTAACAAATTAAATATCAAAAGAGTTAATTTCCAACCTTACTTATACTCCCTCCGTTTCAGAAAGTGTGGCCTTTTAGGACAAGACACACAGATTAATAAAGTGTTAATTATTGTAGGTATTATGTATAATATGTCCAAAATACCCATATTTAATTTTATTGAAAATTGTAGTAGTATTTATTTTTATTAGTAAGTGTGTCCATTAATTAATGTATAGTGATAGTGGTTTAGAAATGAGAGAGATGATAAAAGTATAATTAACGAGGAGAAAAAGAAATGATTGAATGAAAGGTTAAAATTGAAAAAAAAAATTTTGTATATTGAAAATATAAAAGAGCAAACTTTATGAAACAAGAAAAAAAAAAGTCTAAAAAGCCAAACTTTGACATAAAAATGTAAGGTTTTCTTGACCCTATAAAAAATTAAAAAAGATACAAGTGCATTAAAATATTATAATTTCTGCTTCACCGCAAGTTCCATGTGAAATATTGGGAATTGAGAATTATTATAGAATACTGTATATCTGTCCGCGTCACTTTGTGCACCGCGTGGGCCAAATAAGCAATCAAGAGTTAAAGACAAACTGTAGAAACTCATTATTTATTTCACTACTTTATTACCATTTGTTCTTCCTTTTGCACTTTTGTTTTTGTCAATAGGAAAAGTGTGATAGAAAAACAAATCATCATGTTACCTGTGTTCTTGACTTCTTGGAGTGACATTTTTTGTGCACATTATAATTTTACAGTAGAAGTATTGATATTTATTATACTTTAAATATATATATATAATTACAAATAATAGTATTCAAAATTAAATTAAAATCTCAATAATTAATAAAAATATTTGAAAATTATACGTTATGATTAAATAATTAATGAATAATATATTAAATTATCAAATAATTAATTTATTAAACAAAATATTATAAGTATATTCTCTTGTTTTTTTAGTTCATTTTTTTATGGAAAGACTTTGTTATACATATCAAAAAAGTGTTTTAAAAATGTAATTAAGCCTTATATTTAACTCAATCAAAATGGGATTAAACTTGTTAAATTGATCAAATTAAAAGACCAAAAATGCAATTAAACCTTACATTTAAATCAATCAACATATTAAGTATATTAATTAATTGACATAAGAGATTGTGAAGAAAATATAATATAAATATTAATTTATTTAAGACATAAAAGTTGTAGTAGAGGTTTTCATATTTTTATCACAATTAAACACTTCTCTCATTTTCAAAAAGGAATTTTGTTTTGGCGAGATTCGACATCTTTATTTTAATTATTTTTGAGGCTTGGATTTATCAATTTATGTTTGTTCTAATCTTTATTTCAAATTTATTAAACAAACAAATCCGAAGCCTTCCTGCGCATTGCGTGGGATGCAGCACTAGTACTATACACATAGCATTTTTTGATAAAAAAAAAATGCCAAAACGCATAAGCATGGGTATATCTCTCATAGGCGCTCATTTGTTTAACAATCCTGTTATTCAAACATTTGTTTAACAATCTCTCATGGGCATATCTCTCATAGAAAGAGAAACTGCAGGACCCACAAGTTTTTACCTAAAAAGGCAAGTGTCAACCCTAGATGTCAAATACGGATGTTAGATAAACATTTTCCTTTGTTTAAACGGTAAGTTAGACTTTGTATATGTAGTGTCCTTGAACACTTTATGTCCTTAACCCTCTGAGCCCTCAAGATTATGGTAATCAGGAGTTCACCAGAAGGTCAAGTATCTATGTATGACCTTATGGTTTTTCTGCAGTTCCAGTTGGGAAAGGCAGGATCTCCCCAGTCAATAAGTGTGTGCAGAGTGTCAACTTAGGGATGAGAGTACGTACCTGAAACCCTAGCTATTGTGAGCTATTTGTAGGGTTTGGAGGAAGTTGATGTGGGCCATATGCCTTGTATCAAGGTGAGCTGAACCGGGATTCTGTGAGGGAATATAGGAGATTTATTCCCTTAGAGTCCGGATAGGATCAGCTCACGATCCCATGTAGAGGCTGTTGCGAGATTCTAGGAGATATGGGTGGAAGTGATAGGAAGCCTTGGTGAGACTGAGTCAACCTACCAGCCGACGTTATGTCTCGGTTCTAGAATCCCGAGCCGATGGAGTGAAGACCGTTGTTGAGGCTCGGTCCCATAAAGTCCGAGCCTGGTCTTTTCGTACGCTCGGAATGAACGTGTCCGAGCGTGGGACGTTTAAGCAAACCGAGGGAAAGGTCCTTGGAAAATCCTTTATATAGGACTGTAGTTTTTATACGGTCGGCAGACCCTACAAGCCCCCCAGCTCGTAAGACTTTGAAAAGTCTGTGACGAGGTAATGAGCGCTTAGGATAGACTTTTCCGCATGCCTCGTGACAACTGTAATCGTGCCGACCGCTTCGAGGTGACGTTTTGGGTTCTCGAGATACGGCGCGTTTCCTTGTAAGTTGTGCCAAATCATTGCGTTTTTGAAATTTGAAAAAGTACCTTTTAGAATTGCCACGTCTCTCCCTATGATTGGTTGCATGCGTCCATGGGCTTTTGGCCCAAATGGCTAAGACGGAGGGAAACTGAAAAGTTTTCTCTTTTAACTGAAACTTACCCTTTCTCTGCCTCATTACTCACTCTACTCCCAAAATTTCTCAGAATCCCCTTATTCTCTCTTCGAGTTCCACTTTGCTGTCTCCGTTCCCAAATCGAGATCCCCAAATCCTTCTCCAGTTTTAACAACTTCACGCAGGTAACCCCTTCTACTCCTCTTATTTCCCTTCCTGCAGTTTTCCTTATTCGTTTGGGGTTGTTTTTCTTTTGGAGTGAGTTTTTCTTTGTAAACGGGTTTTCTGGTTTCGGGATTTTGCAGGGATTTCTGGGTAGAGTTTCTGGGTTTCTTTTGTTTTTAAGTGAGAGGAGTTTATACCTCAATTTGTTTGAATCATGAGAGGATGGAGAGGTTTTAGGGAAGTTTATCGTGAACTCTGTAGGAGATTAGGAGAAAATCCATCTAGTGACAGTGAATCAAGTTCTTCATCCTTTCCTGGGGTTTCTGAAGATTCTGGGAACGAAAGGAGTCCATGCTCGGAAAGCTCCACGCCTATCCCTGCTATTCCCCCCCTCAACTCGGGTTCTTCCGAGTTAAAACCATTAACAGTAGAACATCCATTGAATCCTGCCGACGAGACTAAGTGGTTATTAGCCTATAAATTTGCTGAGCGTAGAGCCCAAGTTAGACTTAGCCCCGATCATGATATGGGGGAAAAAGAACCTGTAGGAAATCCATCTGAGGTGGGTGGAAAAAGTTCGGGGCTCGGCATTAGATTTAAAGTAAAAACTCGTGCTGTAAAAAATCCTAACGCCGAGCCTTTTTCTTTTTCCCCATAAATGGTGGAACGCAGGTGTGTAACCAATCCTGAAGAATATCCTCTGCCGCCTAATCATGCGCAGTACGATGCTGTTTTTGATCGGGAAGTACTGGGGACGAGACCTTCATTGCTAACAACAAATAGTCTTAATCATCTCCGGCCGATATTGACACCTCCGAGAGCCGACGGAAATATCTCAGATTTCGTATTAAGACCTTTGGGAATCGACGATCGGATTTGCTTCGAAGTGCCGGAAAATCGTCAATATTTCTACTTCTACGAAGAAGTAGTAACTAAAGTCGGTATCCGCTTGCCCTTCTCCACCTTCGAGGTCGAGGTCCTCACTCATTTAGGAATAGCCCCAAGCCAATTGCATCCAAGTGGGTGGGCTTTCGTCCGAGCCTTTCAACAATTCTGCGATGTTGAAAACTTTGTCGCGTCGGTACGGTCCTTCTTTTGGTTATATGCTCACCAAGTAAATAAGTTTGGTGATTCCAAGGGTCTTTGGGTGTCCCTAAAGGCTCGGAGGGGACATGCCCTTTTCGCCAAGGTGACAGACTCTTGGAAATCTTTCAAACCTCTCTTCTTCCAATACGAGTATACTGGGGCCGAAGTATGTTGGTTCATGGAACAGGTTGAAGAAGATGGAGTGATGAAGGTCGTGCCTCGGTTTCCGTTGGGTTGGACGACGAACATTTATAACCGAGGATCCTCCTTGTATCAATTCGACTATAAGTCGGATTTAACAAAAGCCGAAAGGCGATTATGCGACCACGTTTGGGAGTATCTTCAAGCAAATGGTCAAATTGATTCAAAACGAATTCTGCTGAAAGATACGCGAGACGAAGTGAAGGCGGAGCTGGGTATTTTTTTTTTTTACTATTTTTTTTAATCCATTTTTCTTGCAGAAGCGATGGGGAAGAAAGCAACCAAAGCCAAGAAGAGTGAAGCTCGGGCAGCTAGAGTGTCACAGCTAGCAGCACTCAAAGAGTCTGCGTCCGGTTCTCCAATCAAGGGTCAATTTTCTGAGCCGACCCATCCTGAAAGGCCGACCGTTATCCCCAATACCACCCCCACTGTCAGGGTTACTGGTGTTGAACAGGTGATCAGAAAGGGCCGCGTTGTAGATGCGGTGAATATCGAAGTAAAAGCTCATTCATCTCCCCAAGACGTTCCCGAGCGTCCCCTCAAGAGGACTCGGCTAGATAAAGGAAAAGGTCTCGCTGGAGACTGGTTCAATTTGAGCAAGTCCAACAAAGGGATTGAAATTCCCGAGGGTAAAGAAGATGCGGCTGCCAAGACGGTGTGGGGTAGGAAGATGTCCGACTCATTCATTGCCACCGTCTTTCCTCCTGAGAATGCTGAGGTAATCGAGTCTTGGACCCCTGGGACTTGGGAAAATAATTGTAAAGCGTTGGTGAAAAGCTTCTTACGGGGCGCGAGCATTTTCCATCACCTTGGTCATCATGGTGATGATGCTTATGCTGGATTGGCTCCCGAGGAAAAGAAGAAAAGATATGAAGCCAACGAGCGGGAAGATTACTTGGAAATTCAGGTCCAAGGTCTGAATAAAAGGATACAAGAAATGGCGGCTGAAAACGAGAGGCTTCAAAAGGTTGCACAAGATTCGGAGGGGGCCAAAGTTCGGGCCGAGACAACACTTCAAGCTGCTGAGGCACAGATAAAGAGGTCGGAAGAAATTCAGAAAAAGGCTGAGGAGGATGCTGCTGCTCTTCTGGTGGCTACGGAGAAAGCTCGTTCGGCCGAGCAAGCTGCTGCAGTGGCTCAGGAGCAACATGAGTATGCTAAGGACGAGATACTTAGGCTCCGAGCTTCCTTGGAGAAGATGAGCGCGAAAGCGCTCAAGCATAAGAAAGCAGCTAAGGAGAATCTGTTCAATTGGGACCATGCAATTGAAGATTCTTTCTACAATACTGCCGAGCAACTCCGTGTTCTGAATCCCGGGCTTGTGACCAAGGGCGCTGATCCTAATTTTGCTGTGAAAAAAGGTCAAATTGTCGGCCCGAGTGGAGTTCCCATAGATCTGAATAACTCCGACCTCCCGGACCATTTGGCCGAAGACTCTGAAAGGGAAGGAACCAAGGATGCCGAAGGTGAAGAAGAAGAAGAAGACACATTCAATGCTGACAACATCGTATTGTCCGATTTAGAATAGTTTGATCTTTTTTTTTTCCGCGCCCCAGTATTGGGTTTTTGTAACCGCCCCAGTAGTGGGTTTGAACTTTTTCTATGCTTCTTTGCTCGAAATATTATGAACGTTTATAGTATTCGCAGTGAACTGTTTGCTTCTTTTTATTCTTTGTGTTAAGAATTCAAGTGTCAAGACCTCGGAACTCCATCGCTTTAGCCAAGGTGGGTTCCTCTATCCGCGATGTAAAATGATTTTAATAAACCATGTTTGAATCGGGAGTCTTAGTAGAATACTTGACGAGTTATAAGCTCTTGTTTGAGCTGTTTATAATCGTTCGCGTCATACACGGTGGCTAATCGAATATGAGGAAAAGTACGTAATACAATGAATTCAGTAACAGTCTTTTTATTAATCAGAAGCAGAAAGTACAATGGGCTCGGAGTTCCACCGAGCGTACACCATCATTAAACAAAAATGGATAAAACTAACAATTCTAACAAGAATAAATGAAACTATGAAACTATAACGAAAGAAAGATTCTAACTGTAATATCCTTTGAGCTTCGCCACATTCCATGAGTTGTTGATAGGAGCTCCCGAGAGAGTTTCAAGTTTGTAGGCTTCTGTCCCGGTTTTGAATGTGACTCGATATGGTCCTTCCCAGCTTTGGGCCAGTTTTCCGTCCTTTGCATTCTTAAGACCAATATCCGCCCTTCTCAAGACAAGGTCACCTACCTCGAACTCTCTGGGGTTAACCGAGCGATTATATCCCTTCGCCTGCATCCTTTTAGCATGCTTTTCTCGCTCGACAGCCAAGTCCCTGACCTCCTCCGACAAAACAAGATCCTCACACAGCAAAGTGTTGTTTAGAGGATTTGGCTGCTGCATAGCTCGGAAAGAAGGGATAATTTTTTCAATGGGGATGACTGCATCGCAACCGTAAGTGAGCCGATAGGGCGTTTCACCTGTTGAAGTTTGGATGGTGGTGCGATATGACCAAAGCACCTCATGCAAGTTTTCCACCCAATTCCCTTTTGCTCCTTCCAGTCTTCTCTTGATCCCTTGAATGATGGATCTGTTTACTGATTCCACCTGGCCGTTGGTTTGAGGATGCTCAACCGAAGAGAAGTAATGTTTAATATCCAAAGCACTGACCAAATCTTGGAACGCCCTTGCCGCAAACTGGGTTCCATTGTCGGTTACCAATATCTGTGGCACCCCAAATCGAGCCACAACTTGCCTCTCAAAAAACTTTTGCACCTTTGCCGAGGATATGGTTGCCAAAGGCTCGACCTCAACCCATTTTGTAAAATAGTCTATGGCCACGATCACCCACTTCAACTGTCCTGGTGCGGTTGGGAACTGCCCAATCAAATCCATTCCCCACTGGTAAAAGGGATAGGGAGATGAAAGAGAATGAAGTTCCTCGGCTGGTTTCTGATAAATGTCACTGTGAAATTGGCATTTATCACACCTTTTCACATGGTCTATCGCATCTTGTTGAAGGGTAGGCCAGTAGTACCCTGCCCTTAGGACTTTTCTAGCCAGTGACTTCCCTCCAATGTGGTGGCTGCCTATTCCTCCATGAACTTCTTCTAGTGCCAGCTTTGCTTCGGCGGGGTCGAGACACCTGAGCATTGGACCGTTGACCCCTCGGCGAAAGAGTACTCCCTCAACCAGTGCAAATTGAGATGCCTTCCTGACAAGTTTCCTAGCTTCCACCAAGTCGGTCGGCAAGGTCCCTTGTTCCAAATAGCTTGCAATTAGGCTAATCCAGCTTGAATCCACTGATATGGAGAGGACAACGCTAGGTCCATGCACCATTTCCTGAATTAAACTCTTGTTGTTTTCAGAGTTTTTTGTTGAGGCGAGTTTGGAAAGAATATCCGCTCGGCTATTGCTTTCCCTCGGTATGTGACAGATTTCGACTTTCACAAATTCGGATGATAAGAATCTTACTTTTTCCAAGTATTTTTGAAGGATTGGCTCCTTCGCCTGATATTCACCCTTGACCTGTGATACCACCAATTGAGAGTCGCTGAGAATTTTCACCTCTCGGGCTCCCACTTCTTTTGCCATCCTCAATCCCGCCAAAACAGCTTCATACTCCGCTTGATTGTTGGATGTTGAAAATCCGAACTTCAAGGAGTATTCAAGGGTGACTCCCTCGGAGTTCTCCAGAATTATTCCTGCTCCTGCCCCCATCTTATTACTCGATCCATCCACATAGATGTTCCAATCCGAGTTTGAGCTCGTCAATGGCTCAGTGAACTCGTTAAGGAAATCAGCCAAGGCCTGAGACTTCATCGCCTTTCTCGGTTCGAAAGTTATTTCAAACTCAGAAAGCTCGATAGCCCACGTCACCATCCTTCCAGCCAAAACAGGTTTCTGCAATATTTGTCGGATCGGTTGAGCCGTTCTGACCGTGATGCGGTGGCTGTGGAAATATTGGCGCAATCGCCTGGCAGTTATTACTAAACAGAAGGCTAATTTCTCCACTTTTTGATATCTGATTTCCGGTCCCTGGAGAGCTCGACTCACGAAATAAATCGGAGACTCTTTACCTGATTCCTCCCGTACCAAAACCGAACTTACCACAGAATCTCCAACCGACAAATAAAGGAAAAGAGTTTCGCCATGGCTCGGACTAGACAAAATGGGAGGCGATGCCAAATAATGTTTAAGGTCAGTAAAGGCCTTTTCACATTCTTCATCCCATTCAAACATCTCCTCCTTCTCTTTCCTCAGCAGCTTGTACCATGGAAGGGCCTTTCTAGCTGACTGAGACAGAAACCTTGAAAGAGCTGCGACCCGACCTGTTAGCTGCTGAACCCCTTTGATATTCGAGGGACTTTTCATCTCCAAAATGGTTCTGCACTTGTCCGGATTGGCCTCTATTCCACGCTCTGTAAGCATAAACCCGAGGAATGATCCTGCCGGAACTCCGAATGTGCATTTTTCCGGGTTCAGCCTCATATCAAACTGTCTCACCCTTCCTAAGATTTCTTTCAAGTCTTTTGCATGATCTTCCTCTTTTAAACTTTTCGCAATCATATCGTCTATATAAACCTCCATCCTCGGCCCAATCAGAGAACCAAAAACCTTGTTCATCATGCGCTGGTAAGTTGCCCCAGCGTTCTTCAATCCAAACGGCATAACATTATAGCAATAAGTAGCGTTTTCTGTGATAAACGAGGTTTTTACCTGGTCCGGGGGATACATTGGGATCTGATTGTATCCCGAGTAAGCATCCATAAAGGACAACCTTTGATAGCCAGCCGAACTATCCACCAATTTATCGATGCATGGTAGTGGGTACTGATCCTTCGGGCACATCTTGTTCAGATCTGTGTAGTCCACGCACATCCTCCATTTCCCGTTGGACTTCTTGACTAGCACAGGATTGGCCAACCAATCAGTGTATACCATCTCTCTAATAAATCCAGCTTCTAAAAGCTCAGCTACCTTCTCTTCAGTCGCTTGCGCTTTCTCAGTTCCGACCCTTCTCTTCTTCTGACATACTGGCTTGGCGCCAAGATATACACTCAACTTGTGGCAGATGAAGTTATTATCGATTCCCGGCATGTCTGCTGAGGTCCATGCAAACAAATCCTTGTTTTCAATTAGAAGTTCAGTAAGCTCTTTTTCTAGCTTTTCCGACAGGCCAACCCCTATCTTGACGTAGTGAGATGGCTCGGGGCAGAGGATTACTTTTTTAAAGTTCCCTTGCGGAGTTGGTCGAGTTTCATCCTCTTCTCTGACGTCAAGATCGGCCAAGTTGACGCTTCCTTTGTTCAATGGTTCCTTCATAATTTTCTCATCATCTAGTTTCAGCTTTGCCAAACTGATGTTATAGCATTTTCGGGCCAACTCCTGATCAGACCGTACTGTTACTACCTTGTCATCCGACCCCGGAAACTTCATGGCCAAATGCACTGTCGAAACGACGGCACCGAAAGATTGGAGTGCTGTTCTTCCGAAGATAGCGTTATAGGCCGAGGGAGCTTGGACAACGAGCCACTTTACCATTTCAGTTCGGGCAGAAGGTGGTTCACCCATTGTCACTGGGAGGTGGATATGGCCTAATGGAACGATTGAGTGTCCCGTTAATCCGATCAAGCTTCCCTCGAATGGAGTAAGATCCGACCTTTTCAACTTCAATTTCTCAAACAGATCAAGGAACATGATGTCCGCTGAACTCCCTTGATCAACGAGAATTCTTCTTACTTCATAGTTGCCCATCCGAACTGTGACGACCATTGGATCATTATGGTCTTGCAGGATGTCTTCAAAGTCTTTATCACTAAAACTGATTACAACGTTCTTCTTTCTCGGTTTCTGAATCGGTCGGCTTGCCACCGAAAGAACTTGCCCCACGTATTTCTTGCGGTCACACTTCTTTTCCCCACCACCAACAAATCCTCCAGCAATAGTACCGATAAGAAAGTCATTTGCTTTCTCGGATTGTTGTATTGGGGCTCCGCTTGCAGGTAGTGAAGGACTTTTATTCCTCTTCTGTTCGGTTTTGGGAGGCGAGGGGCTCTTCCTTCTAGATCGCTTGCGCAAGGCTTCCCCGATGTAATGCTGAAGCTTGTCATCCCTTACCATCTCTTCAATTAGATCTTTCAGTTGGATACAATGGTCGGTGGTATGCCCCCATCCACCATGGTGATCGCAATACTTCGATTTATCCTTTTGGGCCGCCTTTCTTAAGGCTGGTGGCCGAGTAATATTGCGCATTTCAGTATGCATGGTCTCACGAAGGATTTGACTCCTCGGGACCGTTAATTGAGTGTATTCCTCGTACCTGCCTTTGGGAGGCAGTTTATCACCTCTTTCTTGTTCCCTCTTGTCTTTCCTTCCTCTTTCCCGAAAACGATCATTCTGACGAGCCTCGTTTTGGCGAGGCCGTTGCTCCTGTCGTCCTTCAGTACCCCTTGCCGCAGTGCTTATCCTTCGGAACTCCTCTAGGTTGACATATTTCCTGGACCTTTCTCTAAGTTCTGCCATGTTATGAGGTGGTTCCCCGATCAAACAATCTTTGAAATCTTCGTCCAACAATCCCTGAGTAAGTAGGAGAACGGATACCCCCGACTGTAAACCAGATATGCCACTGGCCTCTTGTTGATACCGAGCCAGGTAGTCGCGTAAAGACTCGCCAGGTCTTTGTGCGACTCCAGCTAAAGAATGATCCGACTTGGGCTGTGACATGCTTGCTGTATATCGATTGAGGAAAACCCTCCGAAGCTCGGCCCAAGAACTGATGGAATTTGCCGGTAGGGAATTGAACCATCTCAGCGGCGCCGGGCCTAGCGTCATTGAGAAAGCTCGGCATTTCATTTCATCTTCTCCTCCATAAAACATCATGGAAGACTCATAAGATGCAATGTGATCCATCGGGTCAGTCGTCCCATTATAGCGAGAGACGTTCTGATGGCCCATGAAAGCTTGTGGAGTCCGAAATGCCATGATTGCGGCTGTGAACGGGTGTCCCGGATGCGGTTCAGCAGCAGCAGGTTCGGCAACCTCATTCGAAGTAAGGGGTGGAGGCAAGGGAAGGTTACTTGGGTTGCCAAGGGCCATGCGAGTGCCTTGTTCGGCAAGCCTAGCCATGCTTTGCTGCTGTAAAGTCGCGATAGCTTGGTTTTGCTTTTCGATTAATGAAGTTTGAGTCCTCAGAATTTCCATAATTGACTCTTCTCTTCTCCTAGCCGAGGAGGTCGTCATGTAAGATCTTCCCCGAGACTCGGAACGTTCACCACCCTGAAGTGTTCCGAAGCGTCCTCTAGTAAATTGCGGTACTCCCCTAAACAAGGGTATTTCTCTACCAGACCGCTCGGTTCGGGAGTTTTCTCGAACATGACGTTCAGCTCGTCGCTCCTCCCCAGTTCGGGATCCAGCAGGGGCTCTTCTTGACTGGTGTGGTTCATGAATCCGCAGTGTCACGCCATTCCGACACATGACCATCAGAAACACGACGTGGCTGAGATCGTCGTTCATGGCCCTCCATCGCCGGAATGACGACGGCTTGCGGTTGGACCTGAGGAACAGGCGGATCAGCAGGGTGGACCACTGGAGGAACTTGGGGGTTCTCAACCTGATTACCCTCAGGGGGAGCCAGTCTGTCCCTAACATTCCTGCCAGCAGCATTCCTAGGTCCGGCGTTCTTTGGTGGTCTTCCTCTAAGGCGACGGCGGAGATCACCTCCTCCTTGGTTGTCATCGTCGTTGTTTGCCATTTCGTGCAGTGAGCGGTGGGAATACTGGTTATTCGTTCCCCACAGACGGCGCCAATGTAGTGTCCTTGAACACTTTATGTCCTTAACCCTCTGAGCCCTCAAGATTATGGTAATCAGGAGTTCACCAGAAGGTCAAGTATCTATGTATGACCTTATGGTTTTTCTGCAGTTCCAGTTGGGAAAGGCAGGATCTCCCCAGTCAACAAGTGTGTGCAGAGTGTCAACTTAGGGATGAGAGTACGTACCTGAAACCCTAGCTATTGTGAGCTATTTGTAGGGTTTGGAGGAAGTTGATGTGGGCCGTATGGGCCTTGTATCAAGGTGAGCTGAACCGGGATTCTGTGAGGGAATATAGGATATTTATTCCCTAAGAGTCCGGATAGGATCAGCTCACGATCCCATGTAGAGGCTGTTGCGAGATTCTAGGAGATATGGGTGGAAGTGATAGGAAGCCTTGGTGAGACTGAGTCAACCTACCAGCCGACGTTATGTCTCGGTTCTAGAATCCCGAGCCGATGGAGTGAAGACCGTTGTTGAGGCTCGGTCTCATAAAGTCCGAGCCTGGTCTTTTCGTACGCTCGGAATGAACGTGTCCGAGCGTGGGACGTTTAAGCAAACCGAGGGAAAGGTCCTTGAAAAATCCTTTATATAGGACTGTAGTTTTTATACGGTCGGCAGACCCTACAGTATAAAAGTATATAATAAAAGATAAATAAATAAGAGTGTTTTTTAACATCTATGACATAGTATATGTTAAGAAATTCATAGCTCATTTGTTTAAATGGTAAGTTAGACTTTGTATAGAAGTATATAATACGGAGTAAAAGATAAATAAATAAGAGTGTTTTTTAACATCTATGACATAATATATATATGTTAAGAAATTTATACAAGATAAATCTGCATTGAGAATTAAAATATTTATAAAATTAATGTATATTGGTTAGTTATATTAATTTTTGATACAAATTTACCGATAATATAAATTTTTCAACACAAACTCTACTGACAAAAGTTAAAGAAAAACTCATATATATCACATGTGACATAGTAACATATTATATTATAACTACCAAAGCTAAAAGAAATAAGGGCAGGTAACATTGTACACGTCTTAAGTGCCATAAAAAAGTCCACAACAATTTCAGATAAAGATATTTGTAAACGAGCACGTGTTATGATCAATTGCAGTGAGTAGGGTTAAACATGGTAAAACATGGTACATGTGCTGCGCTGTCTGCTTCATGGGGTCTCCATTCCTTTAAATGTCCACCACTTCTTTCTTTCACATAACTCATCTAATTCTTTCTTATTCTTTCTTTCACCTTCTTTAGTTCCCCTTCTTTAGCTTCACTTACTATGCTTCCAAAGTTCATGAGTCGCCCCTTCAAGGTTGGAATCCAAGAAGGGAAAATCAAAAGAAGGAAGCATATGATGAGCTCAATTCATGATGAGAGTACCACCATGGATGTTGGTCTGAGGCTTCTACCTCAAATCACAAGCTCAAAGACCAAATCAAATACCAATGTCCTTGTGAAATCTGCTGTAGTGAGATTAAAGGCAGCAAACCAAACCACCCCTTTAGAGTTCTTTTGCTTCCTTAAAACTTGTAACCTTTGCAATAAGCAACTCAGCCCAAACAAAGATATCTACATGTACAGGTATATATTATTGTTGCTAAAAACTCTTCCTACTAGCTAGAGATAATTATTGCTTACATCATTATTCATGAACAAAAGATGGTTTAATTTTCGTTTTTGATGAACCAAAAATTACACATATCTTGGATCATACCCTATTTGAAAAAAATATATGATTTGTCATAACTTAAGTTTATGAGAAGAGTTTGAAAAAAAAAAAAAAAAAAAAACTACTCCACTGAATGGAAGAATTTCATGACTTAAGTATCAAATAGAATTTTCTTAATATTTTTTTCCTTTTGGCTTTTTATTTTAATGAAAATCATCATGGATAGTTTTTTTTTTTATGTTTTAATTAATACAAAGTTTTGGTTATATTCATATGGGTTTGTTATATTTACTGATAAAATCTTGGATATGGTGTTTAATTATATATGCAGGGGTGACCAAGGATTCTGCAGTGTAGAGTGTCGGAACAGACAAATAGTTTTGGATGAGATGAGAGAATTAGAGAGCTCTACTAAGCAAATGGTGGCATCTTATAATAGGCAATGTTGTAATGATGCACGTAAAGAGACTCGCCTTATACTTGAAGACCTCCGAATGCAGAGACTTAAATCTAAACCAATTCCTTGTAATAATCAAAACTTTTGGCTATAATAATTTCCTAGCTCTATTATTGAATATCCCTTCATTTTGCTCAGAAAAACTATCTGGGTAATTATGGAGTTGGAGCCTAAGATTTGAGATATATCTATATTCTATAGGTCAAGTTTTGTTTATAAAATTGGGGCCTAAGCCTAAAGGAACATTTTTTACACTATGTTTTCTATTGCACTTTAAATTCAGTAATAAGTGACATTGTCAACTATGGCCCTGCTTCCTTTTCTTTCTTGTCCGATACATATATAGGGACGCTGAACTGAATCAGTGGATATACACTATTGACAGTGCATTCACTACTCTGATATGGATGTGCTTCAAGATTTTATTTTTTTCCCATTAATTGTAAGATTCTTGCGTCTTAATTTAACTAAACTCGTCTGATTGTTTTTTTTTAAGAAAAAAAGTACGTATTTTGGGACCACTTAACCAAATGATGAAGCCATTAGTAGCTAGTTACTTGTGAGTTGTCACTTAGCTAAAATTATCTATCCTTGGCTGATCAATATATATACATTTGTTTACGGGAAAAAATGTTTAGATTTTCGACAAAACTAAGTCTTTTTAAGGATGTTTTTGAGGTAATGAGTTCGGACAAGTTATGTGGTAATCTTGTTGTTTTTCAAGCGGTGAAAATTGGTAAAGGGACAATGCGAGAAAAAGTAAAGGACTTCGAAATTAAATGGCAAGAAAGTAAATGTGACAGGAAATTAAAGGGTTGAAATTTAAAGGAAAAAGGGAAATTGTATTGAATTAAAAGTGAAAGGTCACAAGGTGTTCTTCGTCAATCTGCTTCGCTGAGATGTTTAAAAGTAATCAAGTGTCAACCCATAATACATTAGAAATCCTAATATTTATAGACAAATAAAAATAACCGTTAAATAACTACCCTATTAATACATGTTTTATTTAAAAATAAAAACTAATATTAAATAATAACTACATGTAACTTCCATGCAGCCTTGTGCAAGTAACTGCTTGTAACTTCCAATTGCTCCATGTGAAGTAACTGCCAGCTTTGTGTGCGGCAGATTTATGCTTCGTTAGACAATTTCTCTACCAGTTAATGTGTCGACATAGTATTATTTGACTATGTGTCAAAGTAACTAGCGCATGTAGATATGGCATAGTTCACTGGATCTTCGACATGCTTGCTGAATACCAAATAGTTCGACACAATGATAGGTTTTTGGCATGATATTTGTCATCTCAATTCATTAGCCATAGCACTTGTTTATTTGCTCATGACCATGATCTTGGCACATTGTTGAAGCATATGTTGCTTTTGGCGTCGAAGCTTTAGTTTGTTCTAAAAACCATGCATATGTCGAAACACCTTTCATCTTGGAACTTAACTTCGCTTGAAACCAACATTATGTGGCCAAATTCTCAAAGACTGCCAAAGACTTTAGCAAGCCAAATACCCAAGGCCTTGTCGAAGAGTAATAATACTAAGGTCATCTAGCTAATTTTTCAAGTCTTAAATTGCTTCTCCTAGGCTAGTACATGTCAAAGGCTCATACCAAGGAGACATATTTCGAAAATACTAAAATTTATCTTTTTGGTATTAATAGATGCCCCCTAGTATTTGTCTTTTGACTAATCAAAGGAAAAAGATAAATACTAATAAATTCATCCATGATCAGTGTCTGCTCTGGCCCTTTTCAGAATCAATAATTTGACAAAAATAAACTCAACAAGGACAAGATAATATGAGTACATGCACTTGAGATCACTTTCATATTGATCTAATCTAACATGAGTACACCCGCTTTGACATCACTTTCACATTTCTTAACTTGTCAAAACTTACCTTGTCAAAATTCTTGTCGATGTGTCAATGACAATATCACCACTTTGTTCTTTGAGAAATTTGAATCAAAACGTATGGTAATTGCCACTTCACTATCTTGGATCTTCCCTTGAAAACTTAAATTCTTCTCTTGATGCCTTTCCTCAAATCTCAAGGGATTTTCATTCAGTACCCAATTTCGGAATACACTTGGGTGTGATATGTGTTCCGCCTTGTCGGCCACGCAAGCCGACAATAGGCTAATTCATTTTCAATTGTTCTTGGGGAAAGGCCGTTTTTTGATGGCCAAGTCTCCCAACTTGACTCCATAATAATTCACTGAGCAAGCTTCCATGTGTTCTTTGTCGAATTGATCTTCCTTCAACTTGATTGGACTTATGTTTGGATTATAGAACTTAAATTCTTCATGCAGTTGCTCTATCTGTCGAACCTTCTCAGCAAGTTGGGTTAAGTCGACAAGATGTTGGGAGACTAAATTTTCTCTTAATAGAATAATCTAACCAAGCAATTGCCATTTTGACCACTTCCACTTCAGGGATAGGAATAAAACATCTGCTTCTCATTTGCCTAAACCTCATAAGATAGTCGTCAATTGACTCCCCGTTATAGCGCTGCACACTTAGCAAATCAATGAGAGACACCCTTAATTCCCCTCTGAAAAACTGGTTATGAAAGGCCTCTTCAAGTTGTGCCCAAGAATGCATAGAGTTCGGCTTTAATGTTAAAAACCATGAGAAAGCACTCTTGGTCAATGAATTTGGGAATAATTTCATCTTTATGGCCTCATTGACAGCCATATCACCCAACTCAATAATATATCTGGACACATGATCCACTGTGGATTCTCCGTCCTCTCCAGAAAACTTAGAGAATTTATGCACCTTCACTTCCTTTGGCACTTCGACATGTTGTACCCAATCAGGAAATGGTGACACAAAGTTTGACTGATTTGTGTATCTGACATTGAAACCAAATCTACTCAAGGCCTGTTCGACGGCTCTATTGACATCATCTTCACTCTGTGTCAAATTCGGAGTGGCTTCCAAATTTGTAACTTGACTTTGTGGTGCCATTCTTGTCGAAGGCATGTTGACACCCATTGGGTTTTGGTCAGATTGTGTTCCTAATGGCCAACGTCTTAAATTGACACTTTCGAGGCCATTGTGAATAGGCGTGTTGTAACTACAACCTTGATAGCCTTGTCGAACTTGTTGAACCATGACATCATTGGGGTCATTGTTGTTGACACCCAGGACTTGGTTTAATCTTTTCATATATTTGGCAATTTTACCACATAGTTCGTTCGTAGCCATCATAGCCGGTGTTATGACGGCTCCCATTTGGGTTGTCAAATAATCTATCATTAGGACTCTGCTTTCGTCAATTTGTTGTCGAAGGTGATCCGTTGAATACGTTGACAAAGTCTCATTTTCTCCCAGTGTTGTTTGACTCATAACACCATGTGAATTGGCAAATGTCAAAGGCACATTGCCAACTTGTACATTGGTGCCAATTTCATTCCTCATTATGGGAATTAATTTTTGTGCCATTACGGTAGCATTACTGCCGCCAGTAGTGGCATTGGTGATGTTATTCACGGCACTTGCATTATTTGTGTCTCCGCCATTAGAATTGGCAGTGTCATTAACAACAGAGTTATTTTGGACTTCTGCGTTTGCATCTGTTGCTTGAACATTGGTATCATCATCCACCATATTCATTGTAGAATTCCTTTCTTGCAGTTGCAAAGATAATACAACACCGCTTCTCAATTGCATGCAAATGGCATTAAAAAAAAAAAAAGTTACTCTGAACTTGTCCCACGGGGTGTGCCAATTTGTTTACGGGAAAAAATGTTCAGATTTCCGACAAAACTAAGTCTTTTTAAGGATGTGTTTGAGGTAGTGAGTTCAGACAAGTTATGCGGTAATCTTGTTCTTTTTCAAGCGGTGGAAATTGGTAAAGGGACAATGCGAGGAAAAGTAAATGACTTCGAAATTAATTTGCAAGAAAGTAAATGTGACAGGAAATTAAATGGCTGAAATTTAAAGGAAAAAGGGAAATTGCATTGAATTAAAAGTGGAATGTTACAAGGTGTTCTCCGTCAATATGCTTCAGTGAGATGTTTAGGAGTAATCAAGTGTCAACCCATAATACATCATAAATCCTAATATTTATAGACAAATAAAAATAACCGCTAAATAACTACCCTATTAATACATGTTTTATTTAAAAATAAAAACTAATATTAATTAATAACTATATGTAACTTCCATGCAGCCTTGTGCAAGTAACTGCTTGTAACTTCCAAGTGCTCCATGTGAAGTAACTGCCAGCTTTGTGTGCGGCAGATTTATGCTTCGTCAGACAGTTTCTCTACCCGTTAATGTGTCGACATAGTATTATTTGACTATGTGTCAAAGTAACTAGCGCATGTAGATATGGCATAGTTCACTGGATCTTCGACATGCTTTCTGAATACCAAATAGTTCAACACAATGATAGGTCTTTGGCAATATGATATTGGTCATCTCAATTCAAGAAAAAACATCTCATAATGTTGAAAAAGATGAAGAATGTTAAAATACTTGTATTGTTTGTTATTATTAATTTTACTGGTTAAGATTCATTGGTCAATAATTTGAAAAGTAACAAGGTTGAAGCACATTAAAAAAACAAGATGTTTAGTATTCTTGCTTCTTAATTTTACTGGTTAGGATTTCATTTTTCAATAATTTGGAGAGTTAAGAAGGTTGGAAGAATGAAAAAGAAAATGAAAGAGGATCGAGTATGATGAATATATATATATATATATATATATATATATTTAAAGATCTTAGAGATTGTATTGCAAAAATTAAAATTTTTAATTAAGCAGGTATGATGTTGCATCGACGTGATATTATAGCCTACATGTCATCATTTCATATTTTCATTATATAAAATAGAAAAAAATATCACAACCTTTTATTAACGGAAGATATGGAAGCAATGCCCTTTGATAATCTTTCGTTTCAAAAGGAAAAAAAAAAAAAAAAAACGAAAACTTTAACAAATTCTCGTCTTTTGCGGATATGTGCTTGTCATTGTAATACGCCCCACACCAGATACCCGTAACCTTCTTTCCATAATATAGCAGACACCTATTGGTATCTGGTTGGGGAATTTTGGCTTTAAATCCATTGTCATATTCCCTTCCCTGCATTGATATCTTAATAAAGTGAACTAAAATAATTAAGGTTTTCTGTGGGAGCACAGGAAACAAAATTCAATAAAAATAAGCTCTTATGAAAAAATAAAAATTAACCATATTACTGTTTATTTTAATCTCTAAACATGCTGATGAGCTCACTTTAAAAATTCCCAATAATTAAATTAATGTCATGCTAAATAATGCATGTATTAAAATAGTTTAGAAATTATAGTTTTTAATCTATAATAATAATAAAATAGAACATGCATCGACCCTTTAAAAAACACTCATTAAAATTATAGTTTTTAATATTTCAATATTTCATTTTCCAATTTGAGATATCTTTTCTTTTTTCAGAGAAAGGAGGAAAAGGTGTAATCACCTGGATTTGAGCTCAAATCCTAACACTTTATATCTTTCGCTTTATTAGATAAATTAATTCTCAGAAACATTTGTAGTATTTTATACTTCTTCCGGCTCAAATTATAAGCAATTTCAACTCAACCACTTTTACGCTTATTAAGGAGGTTAGTTGATTGTATTTAATTTTCTCAAATTTATAAAAAATAGAAGTATTTTAGGAAAATAGTATTGGGAATGAAACAAAAATTAATTAAGATTACAATTTTCTAGAGATGTTTTAGGAAAGTGGCATTGAGAATGAAACAAAATTTAATAAAGTTAGTTAATTTTGCTTATATTTTAAACCAAAAGAAATATGTTTTTTGTTGCTTATAATTCGAGTCGAAGGAAGCATTTACTAACAAAAGTTAACAAACCTAAACAAACAATTATTAATTAATAATTTTTTTAAAGATTTATTGTTATGAGTGATCTAAGAATATTGTTTAAAAAAAATACGACATAAAAAAAACTAAGAGTACAGTGTAGCTATGTGCCTTAAAAAACAAAAAAACAAAGGCTACTAATGGGTGTCTCTAGGGTGCACCTGGTGTACTGGGTTGTGTGTATAGCATGTTTCCATCTTGGTTATTCATTACCTGGTCAATCCATAGCCATTAATACACGGATGAGTATACAAACTCATCAACAAAGGATGAGTATTGTATACACACCCTTTATATATTTCGCTTTTGAAAAAACACTTTGTATCGTTGATGTCAAAATAACTTTTTTCTAATAATTTTGGCCCAAAAAATCATAGAGCTCGGACTCCTTAATATAACCTATTTATTCAATTTATAATCAGGGTTTTGGCCCGAGCCCGATTTGGCCCGAGCCCGAAGCGGGTCGGCCTGAACCCGGCCCACATATCCGTTTTGACAGCTCTAGGCCCAACGACAATTCTCTTTCAAATGCACGGTTTAGTGCTAGAACCGCAACTGCAGTTATTCTACATACATGTATGCAACATGCTTAAATAATCCCCAGGTAATTTTGTAGAAATTTGATTCATTAAAAAAATTAATTAATTTTGTTAATGACATTAAAAATGTAAATATTTAATATTTTTTTAAATGTTATAATTATTATTGAGATTCTAAAAAATATTAAACGAATATCATTATTTGTGAAAAAATGTAATTAATTTATATTCGAAATTGAAATGAAATTTTATAAATAAAATAAAAAATCAAATTCTGAAAAAAAATTTATATAAAAAATGGGAACGAATTCTCATTCTTGTAAAACGTTTCAATGCAACGATTGTGCTGAAATCCAACAGTGCACATCAATTTTTAAGGCCAACTTTTTTAATTTTTAATCTTTATTAAACAATACACCTATCCTCCTTTTCTTTTGGCAAATAAATTTACTGCAGAAGTATTTGAACTACTCACAAAGAGAAAATATTACTCCATCATCAATACTATTTATAATTCAGCCTGGGTCTCATACACCTTAATACAACTTTCCCGCCTAATCAACATATTAACACCCTATTAATGCATTCATTATTTCCCAAGCACTCTACAATAGTTTTCGGCTAATGCTTTGAAATTGCATTTTTGGGAATATGAAAAGTTGCTTCCAGAATATCCAAAACATTAATTATTCTGAACAAAACGATGCAATTTTGCTTATATAAGAGCACCTCCAACGCCAGGTTCAAACAAAGAAGAAATTTTTTGTTCCAAACAAAATCAAGATGCAAACAGAGCAAGAAATTGGAAAGGCAAAAATTTAAAAAAAAATTAACAAAATCAAAAATGAAAAGAAGAAAGAAAGGGGAAAATCAAAAATGAAATTACTAGGTGATGATTGTATGTGGGTCTCGAAATTTCTCTCCTCTTCATAGATCTGGTTGTCGCTGTCCGAGATTGGGTGAGAATACTCAGAGATTTCCTCTTCGTTATTTTCCAGTGCCTTCCCCGAATCTACTTCGTTGTGGTCTAACTCCTTGGGCTGGCAATCTTGCATTTGATCTCCCAACGCCAGGTTCTTCAACTTGAGGAACCAGCAAGTACGAACGAAGAAGAAATTTTTTGTTCCAAACAAAATCAAGATGCAAACAGAGCAGAGCACAACAAAAATTTTAAAAAAAAATTAACAAAATCAAAACTGAAAAGAAGAATAAAGAAAGGGTAAAATCAAAAACCCTAAATCCTAAATCTTCTTCCCAACTCAAAATTGATGCTTGAGGGGTGAATCCAGCCACATGCACATCACAAGAAGCGACGGTTGACGGAGAAGAACGGCAGTGGTTGATGGAGGACGGTGCGTGATGGATCGCTGTCGGTGGAGATCAATCGATGTTGATGTTGGTGGAGGTCGATCGGTGAGGGAAACACTCTTTCGTGAAGGTCGATCGCTGTTGATGGTGGTTGATCGGTGTTGGGTGGCGATGGAGAGGGCGGCAGAGAGGGAGGCACCACTGTTTGGGTGGAGGAGGAAGTAGAAAGCATAGAGAGAAGAAAGGATAGAGAGAAGACTGAACGTGTGATGACTGATGAGGGAGTAGTTTATTTTTTTAGTTTTAAACTTTTAATAATAATAATAATAATAATAATAATAATCTAAACTATATAAAAGTTCGTCGCTCTACGTAGGCGGGAAACTCAGCCAGCTGAAGTACTATGGGTCCCACGTAGTACTTACTACTACTTCTTAGTAGTTGTTTCTAATATACTTTAGGTTATTCAGGGAGTAGCTGGGAGTATCGTGTGTTGAGCGGGAGGAATTCAATTTAGAAATTCATGTTGGCGCACTTCTCGACTTATTACACGGAATTCAATTAAGAGGGATGGTGAAAATAATAAAATAGTAATAATAAATGAGTAAGAAAGACACAATCAAAGCTGAAGAAAGAAAAGGGAGCAAAGTTAAGGTTGTGGAGGTCACGTCTTTCGGTCAAGTAAAATGGGTGCTTAACCTTTGCAAGCTTAGTCAACCAAATATCATTTTGCCATCCCTCTTCTCTATCTGGTTTCAGTCATTTGCTCAGTTTCTCTATCTTCAATTTGGCTGTGGTAATATTTGAATGAGTGATATTTGCCTTTATGAACGGCAATTTGTGTGGAGTTTGAGCTGAATATTGAAGATGGATGGGGAAGAAGATGAGAAGAGGAAAAGGAGTCGCAATCCCGATGAGAGATTAGGTATGTTAAGTAATGGCTTTGTTGGAACATGTTACTCCATGAATGTCCTTATATTCAGTATTGTAATTTTTGCATTTAAAATACGTGGAACCTTATCGTGTGGTTTGCAAATTTATAAGCTCGAATAAAAATCAAGCTGATTGCAGGATGATGCAAATATGATCAATGGTTATAATGAGGGATGGCTATTTCATGGGGGTTCTATGTTGTCGTCCTGTACTTCATGGCAGAACAAACAATATTGATTTCCTCTGTCCGTTTATATGTAGTATTGGACCACCTGTGCTTATTGACGCTTAATCAATTTTTGATGCGTGTTCCATAGTGAAAAATCATTTCCCAACCTTCGAGTTGTTAACCGTTTGTTAATTACATCATATGCAATAAATTGATTACTCATTCTTTATATGTTAATGCATGTTTTTCAAGGTTATCAGTGCCTTGAACCACAGACAAAATTTAGAGTTCTTCCACCTAGAAGGGGTATAATATTCAACGAAAGTGTTGGTGTCGTTAGGAAGCGAAAATGTGTCGTAGGAGACAACATTCATGAAAGGGGGCCAATAATTCAGAGAAACCAATTCAAAGTCACAGAAGGAATTAGTAATTATAGTTTGGCTTATTCATTCCTTTTTCATACATGTGATGTAATGGGATGGTTTGTTTTCATATTATCTTATTCATTTGCTGAACTTTTTTGAATAGATACACTTGACAAAGGTAAGCAAGCACAAATACATGAATATAACATTCATGAGCCACTATCGCAAATAACACTTTCAGGTTTGTGTGTCTTTCTTTTTTTGTGCTGAACAAACGTACTACTACTTTGCTGTTATTATGTTATGAAGGAGAACCATATCATTTTTTAGCAGATAATGGTACATGCATAAAGGAGCTGAGCTCAATTGGTCAATTGGTCATGCCAGTGAGCAGAGCTGTTCATGATGAAAAGCCGATACAAAATGTAGACGAATCAAATGTTGGTGATATACTATCTGATATGACACTTTTAGGTAATGTGTTAGCAATCAAAATTGATCGCGTCATATTGTCTGCGTAATTTGTTTCATTATAAGGTTCAGTCGAGGAGCATAATATTTTAAATATTTCATCCATGTAGATAATGCTGTTTTAACAGAGAAAGGCTTGAAGAAATTGACACCGGGAAGGACTACACTCCAACGAACAGAAAACTCTTTTGTTACTCATACGCCATTGTCCAACATAACGAATATCATTGCATGTAGCCGTGAAAGAATGAAACATTTGTTTTGTAATGATGATGATGACAATTTAAGAAGTTCTTCAATTTCTATGTTTGCAATGGAAGGTAATGAAGAGAATATGATATTTTCGTGTGATGGGATGCGGGTTCGGCTGGAAGGTCATTTCCTCTGCACTGAATTAAATGTCGGATTGCTTTAAATTCAGGTTACTGATTTGTGATTTCTTATTCATTGCAGGGAGCAGTATTTCATGTAATGGTGAGACGACAACATTTCATGATGTAGATCGGATGACAAATATATTTCAACAGCCGCAAGGTGAAAGTTAAATATAATATTGTCAGCCCTTTAATTTTGTAAATAGAAAGAATGGTGAAAGACTCGGTTAGATGAAGGTTGGATTGCTGCAGAACTTAGCTATTTGTGCTTAATTGGATCGAAATAAACTCAGTTTCTAAACTATTGTGATTAATCAATTTGGAAACTTCAAAGCATTGTCATTGCAGGTGACATATCAATTAACACATGCTGGTCAGCCTCAAGAATTCATTATAATCCTAAGTTCCCAGAAGTGGAAGAATTTCAATCCATGTAAGTATGTAGAAGAACATATATTATTGTATCTCACAAACTGTAAATGCATTACTTCAATGTTTTGATTAGCTCTCAAATTACAGCATTTTGCTTAACTATCGCCCTCCAATGCCAACTCAAAGTGATACACAATGAACTCTTGGAAGTGGAAGTCAAAATTTGTCTCAAGTAACTGATAAGTATGCCAGAAAAACAATCAGTGAGATAAAGAGTTGCTTACAGGTTTTACATTTTATTTCAATTTTGGTATCCTTTTTTTATCAAACTCAAATTACAGCTTCATCCTGAACAACACTGAAATTTCTGTAATTAATGTTTTAACTTGTGTTAAGCCTAAGAGATATTCTGCCATTGCAAAAGTTAACTACGTTATATAGGACAACAATTGGTACTACAATACATGCGGAATATGCAAGAATAAAGTGATTGAAAGACAAAATCGTAAGATCTTTAATAACATATTCTTACATACTATAACAATTAACTTTAACATGCTTGACCTGTCTAAAATATAATGCATGATAAGCAAATGGAGTTGGCACGCACTTATATTGCATAGATGCCAAATGCAACAAGACCCTTGACTTAATAATTCCCAAGTATGCAAGACCATCTATTCTAATAATACATTTACTCAACTATTCCTTACAATTATCTTTGGACTTATATATTATTTACTTCTTCTAAATCTGCTTAGATGCAAGATTCAGTTAATGGTCTCAGACTCAACAGACCAGACATGTTTCACACTTTTTGATTCCTTGGCATTCAAAACTTTTCATAAAACAGCCATGGATATGTTGAAAGAACTTGATGAGGTTAGATATTAAACGTTTGTTTTCTTCAAACTCTACCTAATTTTCTGCTCAAACTTTCTTTTCAATACCTACTTCTATTATCAACATATCAACAATTTAATTGTATGCAAATGCAGATTGGAGATCCTTTTGGTTTTCCCCCTGGAATTTTCACACTCTGTGATAAGGAATTTCTCTTCTTGATTGAGATTAAGCTTTATCACAATATTCAAAGACGAAGTGAATCATACACAATACTTCAGATGATGGATGATGAGGAAATTCTAAAAGAATTTCGTGACACGAATGCAAGCAATCAGGTACATTATTATGAATCTTAATTATTTACATCATTCTCTATTACTGAAACAGTCCATGGTGTTATAAGCGTAAAACAATATTCACTTTCACACTTCAATTTATTGCAGAATATTAACAAAACTTCAGAATATGCATTACCCGCTCAAAATCCTCCAAAATCATCAACACATGAATCGCCAGTTGTAAATACAGAACTCATTTTTATACCACTCATATATTGATTCATCAAAATGTCCAAAGGAATATAAACTATTTGCTTTACAGGGTTTTGGATCAGTTTCAGCTGAAAATGAACCTTCAACTTTCAATACTCCTGACAGCAACATGCAAAACAAAGCCAGGTCATTCACTCAAAATGAAACAGAAGGTATTGGTTTGTCACAATTGTAAACTCCACAATTCTCCACAACAAAACGTAACAGGAAAAAGAAGCAAGAAAAACAGGAATAATCATGGTAACTTTCTCTCCATTACACGTATGTTGTTATGATTATTCTTTCTCTATTGCAATTCACTGCATTAATCAAATTATGCTTCATATCACTGCAACAGAAACATATTCCAATACACTATGGGACCAACCACCTTTTCTGAAGCAACCGAAGACCAAGATTCAATTTGCTATCTGATGATGAAAGGGATGTTATAAGTTTAATTTTGTTGTTTTGTTAAACTTATTTAATATGGCTATGTATGAAACAATTAACGCTGCTTTAGATTGCTTGAACGATCACTAAATGGCACATGTAAATTAAATTATCATGACCGTCACTGTTGCTCCCTTAAATATAAAATATCTCATTACTAACATGTTCACTTCTCCACAACAATGTTACAACGTTATGTGATAATCAAGATTTCTAATAAATTTTTTTCCTTTAGTATTACACAGTAAATAATGTTAGGATTATTAAATCATTACAAATTTGTTTCACCTTATAATATTACCCGCTTTTGATTTACTCATCTTTAAAACCAAAAATTTAATATCCTTACATATATATTTTCGTTTCAAATGTAATTATACATTGCGAGGCACAAACAATAAATTAAGCCAAATAACAAATTGCACTTTTGTTTCCACCCATAATACACGAACCAACTTTTTCAATCAAATCTGCTGTATAAACTACTCAACATTTGGGCCACAATGCCTTACCATCTTAAACCAAGTATATTTCACCACTTATTATTTGGGCCCACACATAAACTATTTTTAAAAAGGCCCATTCCTACAAACTGTGATCACATGTGCATACTAAAAAACTACTTCCCTCCCTCTCCAATTTGCAAATGCCAAGTTACACACTTTTTTCGAAACAATAGCTCTATGACATGACTTTACAGTCTGACACCACTGTTGCAAAGTAACTCTCATTTTCCCTTGAAAAAGCTTCATCTTCTTTACCACAATAATTTCTCTTCTTCCCTGATCTTCTATTCATTTTCACGCTGGAGAACAACTACCACACCTATCTCCATTGCTTTCCTAACAATAACAAGGTACGACTGATCTTCCATTACACTTCTCATTTATTTTTCACTCACTCACACTATTTTCTTCTGCCAAAATATTTGTACTCATATTTCATTTATAATTGAATATTTGTACAACACTCCAATGAATCAAATCAAATTTATAGATTATTAATATTTATTATTTTCACACATTTCTCCCGACAAGATTTCTATAGATATAATGGATTCACTATGGTTTAGGTTCGGATACAATCACTATGGTTTAGATGCATAACAAAGTACAACTAACTATTTGTTTTACCACTACATATCTACTACATAAACACATATACTCAATGCCAGGATTTGGTTTCTACTACATCAAACAACAGGTACATATACTCTGGCTTTATTTATGATGTATAACTATAATACTATTAACATTGTTTTATTAAAAAAAATTTCTCTCAGGGACGAAAAATACTGTCCATGACAGAGTCTGAAACTGTTGGCTATGCACCATTCCTTACAATAACAGTCAGAGACCCAATCGGTAGCACACATCAATTGCGACTCAATCCACTTCTGGATTCTAAAACGATGGTCCTCACCGAAGGCCTCGACAATTTGCTTGATTATTATGGTATTACAGGTTATAACCAGTTTTATTTCAACAAGACGGAATCCGGCATATATGAATTTCAAATCAAAAGACAGTATGGCCTGGAAATGAAATACCCTGCACAAATCAGACACACAATTCTCCATGATTGCAGATGTGATCATTGTTTTTTTGGTACGCCAATAATACATGATACTTTACATACATTTTCCATTATATTTTTAACTAACAATTTGATATTATCATTGCAACCTCAGCATCAAGTGCTACACAAAATACAGGATGCATTATCGAGCAACACAGCCCACAAATTTCTGACCCAAATGATCCAGAAAATGTTGCCCAACACTCAGGGAATTTGTCACAAATTGTTGCACCACCAGTTCACCAATTTGATATTGAATCAGAGAAAACATTAACCGCCTACCAATGTCAACAGGGGTTTCTGGTACACAAAACTACTCAAACTACTTTTCTTTCTATCCTCTCAATATTTCAATATAAATTCATTATCATCGTACTTGCATTTATTTGTATTACCAGCCACTACCTTCCAAATTTGTAAGAGATGCTTTACAAAATCCATTACCATTTTATGACGTCATCGACAAAAATGGAGATGTTTTCACATGCAAGTTCTTGAAAGGCAGAAAATCAGCAAATGAAGCATATCTTTCCAAAGGCTTTCATGCTTTCTGCACCAAACATGATTTGCAGGTTGGCCAACGCATCAAACTTGGATTCCAACACTCTGATCCAGCCAAAATTTACATAAGTGGTAAAATTCTTACACATTCTCTACATTCTGTGCTTTTTCATTTCAACAAGTTCAAATAACTAAAATATTAATTACTAACGTGTACTTTCCATTCTCTATTTATTGACGCAAAATTTCAGAACTTCCTCCACCGGTGTAGCATTTCCACCATTCTTCCATCCCAAAACGAGGTTATATATATAATTCCCTTATATTACATTCCATTATCATTAATATAAACTAGCATACATTTGAACTCTATTTTATTTTTAAAGATTTTCAAATACAGGCAACATATAAACTACGTGCATCAACATTCCGCTTCCTTGCAACTTGCTCCTCAACTTACTCATTCTCTTTTTCCTACTTATGACAACTACTATAGTAAAACCTAATATAATCACTAACTACTTAAAATCGATTTCTCCAACTTTCTAACTTAATATATTTAAGACCATTATCATATCTTTCACTTACATGGACAATTTTAAAATTTCATAATTAACAGAAACAAAATTAATGATGGAAAATTCTTTCTACTAAATTCATTGATTTTACAATATTGTTAGTACTAAAAAGGAAGAGAATATAGACAACATTCTGTCAAAGTTATAACAAAAAAAAAATGGTAACATTAATTCATTTTATCATCTTCGTGACAGAATCTTTCAACATCACCCAGCAAACAACAGAAGATCTTTTGCAAGATATTGCCAAGACAAAGACAATGTTGTCCAAAAGTTAAATTACCCCTTTGTTTATTATTAAGTTAATGAATGTTTTAAATATGTTTTGCTTATTGTTATTATAAAAAAATTTTCATGTTGTGCCAAGCTTAACTCTAAATTTACTCTGTAATATAATGACACCTATAAATTAAGTGCTTTATTTGTTATATTATCATCATTCCCTGTCTTACTAGATGCACACAATATTTATATATTAAAATCATGCAATAAATAATTTTTTACAAGGGATGTATATTTAATATCATATTTTAAACATTTTTTCGGGTTGAATTATATATATTTTGTCACAAATATGTAACGTTAAAAATAATTTATTTATGGGTATGACTACTAATTTTGGCGGAAGAAGGTTTCATTCATCCTTTATTGGGCCATTAAGATCGATATGAAATTTGTAACGAAAAAGAAGCCCAAATTTATCAACTGCTTCTTCTGATTCCCTCTTAAATCAAAGATTTGGAAATCTTTCTCTTCCCAAGGAGACATGACATTACAAAATAGTAAAGCCTCTTGAGTGTCAACGTGGATAACATTAAAAAAACTTACTCTTCCTTCCTTCCTTAGCTGCTCCACTTCTTACACACCTCTGAACTTCATTATTCAAGAAAAAACAAGGGTTACTCCAAAGCAAGGTGAGTTCTCATCAGCAAAATCGTAAGGTGTGTTTCTTCTTCAATAGTTATATGATCATATACAAAATGAAATTTTTACTCTTACAAACTTCTGTTCATCGTTCCTACATCACATGTATACAACCTTCTCATCCACATATACTTCAACACTAATGCTTCTTCACCACTGACTTAAATTTCATATACTTCCCAAAAAAAAATTTCTAATTAATATACGCACACTCTATTCAAAAGAAAAACAAATTACATTGCTATATTATACAATATTTAACATTCTTATCTCATATTTTAAAATTATTGCATTTTTATGTTATACGGACTTCCTCTTTTTTAAATATTCCATTTACATGCATCCATTATTCTAACATACATCAAAACACAGGGTTCATGAACACTTTCTTTCATTTCCTTTAATCTAAGCCAAAATAAAATTTCTGCATTTATACTGAAATGTATAAATTATATTAAAAATTCATTTTAAAAAATAAACATTACTATTTCAAAACTTTGCTTACCCACTACTATTATGATCAAGTTTTCTTTTATTAGTTATTACTATATATTTATCTTAAATAGAGCACGTGTAACAAATAACTAAATATACTTAAGGTTTATTTTTTTAAGTAAAAAATTTATTTATATCATAGATTTAAAAAAAAAGCAGTAATTGTTCCCTCATTCAATTATTAAATAAATGTGTGACCAAAATAGTTCAGTAATACACTTGCTCATTGGGCTCATTACAAAATAAGCCTTTTTTTTTTTAAAACGTTCCATACCCATTCAAATCCATTAGGAATACATGTTACAGGGAATAACTGAAGGTAAGTTACTTCCTCTGACTTTTCAACTGCTCACCCTTCTTATTATTAATAATCACACTTGCTTCATGTTACTCATTCTCAACACAGATCAACGGAAGAAACTCCATTGTTCCAGCAACATTCATAAGGTAAACTCATAGACCATTGAACTATTCCTTTATTAAATTGGTCTTACATGTGTTGCTAATGACTTGATGAATATGTGCACTTAAAGTTTCACCGAATGATATATAGGAGAAAACGACTCCTATTCTTATTTTTCATTAAATTAGAATATTGTAATATGCAACTGATTTGATTCACATGAATAAAACTCTGTTGAACCTTGAGAATGATGTAACCATTCTACTTTTTTTAACAGCATCATATCTCAAAACAACCATTACCAAATCCAAGATGACAGGTTTTTTATTCTCCCACAGCAGAGCACAGGTATAACACTTATCTTACATTTTTTTAAGTAAAACACATTTAAGATTTTTTCTAACACATATGGTTATATCAATCGGCATTGAACAGGGGCCCAAAATTCTAACTTGTGCTATATCAGACTTCATTGGATATGCTCCATGCAAATTAATCGCAGTGCAAGATCCAATCGGAAACACACACCAACTTTGACTTCAGGGGAATTCCAATACTCGAACACTGAAGATATCACAGGGGTTGGATACATTGATGGATTTCTATGATTTAAGAGGACATGTTCTCTTTGACTTCCAGCGATCTAACAAAGACTTTTACCAAATGATGATAACCAAACCACATGGCCTTGAAATGCGATATCCTCAACCAATCAGGGAAACAATCTTGCCCGTCTGCAGATGTGCATTTTGTTATCTTGGTAAGAATTGCATAATTATGCCAATGCAAAATATCTTCTAGTTCTTATAAATTATGTCTTTTGGTTATATTTCAGCAAACCGTCAACAGTCTATGCAACAAAATGTACAAGGAAATACTTCAGGCAATCAGGAAGTCAATATAGGGGGGAATGTCCAACCAATTGACCAACCAGTAATACCGACCAACGTGCAAGCAAATGTGGCACCACATTTTGACATCGAATGTGAAAAAACAGTCACTCGCTATCAATGCCAAAAAGGAATCCTGGTATACCAAATTTATTATTCGAACAATTTTAGTTCATATTAGATAAAAGATGTATTATATTGGCAAAAAAAATAATTTCCACATATTTTGTAGGCATTGCCACATCAATTTGTGGCAGAGTCATTTCAAAACAGGAGAGTATACTACAATTTAATTGATGAACAAGGGATTGCTTACACATGCAAGATGTTGAGATCACCAAGAAGCCTAAATGAAGCATACCTTTCGGAAGGTTGGCGGAATTTCTGCAGAGAACATAATTTAAAAGGAGGAGAGCGCATCAGGCTAGGTGTAAAAGTTTCCGAAGTCGGAAATATTTACTACATTGGTACAAGTTTATTATTTTATGAATTGATATTTATATTTAATTTACAAAAAATACATATTCAATGTTTGCTATTGCATATTCAACTTACAACTTACTAAGGATTTTTTTTCCTGATTTTAACCAAATAGGACCACAATGAATCTATGTCCTCTTTCAAAGGTCAGTGATTCTACTTTCATGTATTTTATATTATATGTTGCTTTGAATTTAGCTTTTACTAAATTTACAATTAATTATTATGGCTATTTGGTTTAACTTTAATGCTCCATTTTACAATTACTCAGCTGTGACTTCTGGAAATAATGCAGGCATTGAAATCAAAGCAAGAGATAGACAGCAAGAACAATGATTCTGCAAATTTTGCTAAGGCTACATATATTACATATCTGCGTTATTTACTGTTTTAAATGGTTATTTTATTGTAATGACATCTACAATCCAGGCCTGCCTACTTTTGACTTCTTAACTTTAGTTGTATTTCATCTTTTTCATTCACTAATGCATTTATAATGAATGATAATGTTAAATTCCGGTCTCTAATATAAATATTAGTTTCCTTTCATGATTCTTTTGTCTATATTACACTAAAGTGTATGGTTCCATAAGTTGCATTACACCTTTACTGAAGCTACTTTTCAAACCACATTAAATTCTACAAGGTCAACTGTCATTTGGTAGTTAATCAAGTTAAGATATTAACAATAAATTAAGATCATTTTCTCAATCTATTACATGTTTAATTGCGATTAATACGCAGCATACGGAAGAAATATTTTCAATCCAACTTTTTTATTCATGGTATATAACTTGCAAAAATTATATTATTCCTTGAATAATAAAATTATCAATACGTATTAATTACAAAATATATACGTCAAATATAACATTACTATTTGGTTGGTTTCAAAAAATTATAAAAATTATTTGGCTTAAAATTAACGAAAATATTTGGGATCATATTTTACATATGGTTGGGTTACTTACTTATAATATCAGATTTTGCACGACAGTTTTTTTTTCCTTTGCAAGTTATTGGAACTGCTATAATAGTTTAATTTTACACTACAATGTGGGAAAGAAGTGGTAATTTTTTCAATTAGGAAGGTTATAACAGGAATAACAATAATATGTACAAAAATTAGTTATAAAACAGTTAAAAAATGGATTTTCTTTATATAATAGTATATAAGTCAATATAGTTGTTTTATAGTCGTTCGAAAATATTTCTTACTTTCTTTTTTTTAGATATTATTATTAATAATCACACATAATAAAACACACAGTAATTTGATTACTGCAACAATATATTCATACTTAAACCGGTGGATTTTCGTTTTGGCCCCGTGCGTGGCACGGGTTGGTAACTAGTAATGATAATAATAGTAAAAGTTATCTGCATTGAGTAGTGTTTTTTTTAATTGATTAATAGTAGTAGTAGTAGAACTGTAGAGGGTAGTAGAAGGATGTGATAAAATGATGTAGTTTTTTATATGTAATTTTTTATGTATTTATTATATGTATTTTTATTTACTTTTCATTTAAATTAATGTAGTTTTTTTTAATTTTTTTATGTATTTTGTTAACTTTAAATTATTGTTGTTGATTTATTGATATTAATTGAATTACATTTTCATTTTCATTATAATATGTAATTTACTAATAGAAGAGAACTTAATGGATAATTGAGAATACCGAAATTAATGATTTTATTGAGAAGACAAATATGAGAGAAATATCTACAACATTTAAGACCGAAATTAATGGGATTATTGAGAAGACAAATAGGAGAGAAATATCTACAATATTTAAAACCGAAATTAATGGCATTGAGAAGACCGAAATTAATGGGATCATTGAGAAGACAAATAGTTGAGAAATATTTACAACATTTAAGGAATATTTTCAAGTTGGTTATTATTAATTAATGGTTTTTGTTATGCAATGATGCATAAGTTACGAAAATTTGTATTCTATTAAAAAGTTTCAATTTTGGGTATTATATTATTCTTTTGAATGTAATTATTTTATTCCAAATCTGATTCAAATCTTTTTCAAACCAAAAAAAAGAAATTTACTAATAGAATTTTTTTTTAGAATTTGGTTATTTTTAAAATATAAAATTTAAGTCATGATAACAAATTTTAATCATTTGTTTGTTAATCAAATTTAAGTCATGATATGAAATCTTTAATAATTTCACCTTTAAATTAGGGGCTTCGCGTAATGGCCCCTTGCACAGCATACACAAATACGTTTTGTTTTCTTTTTTTTATTTGACTTACACTTTTATTTATTTAATAGCCCCAAAAAGGGTTGTAATTGATATTTCTTGCAAAATAATTTAATATTGGTATATCTGAATTAAAAGAAATATAGAAAGTTCATACATTTAGGTATTATATTATTCTTTTGAATGTAATTATTTTATTCCAAATCTGATTCAAATCTTTTTCAAACAAAAAAAGATAGAGAAATATATATAGGTAGTTATTATGATTGAAGATTAAAATATATTTTTTTTAGTTTCTTAACTTTTGGTCTTTTAGGTTTTTTTATTCAATATTTTTTCCATAGAAATGAGTTACTATAAACAAAAAAAAAATCAGTTACTAATAGAAGAAAAAAATCAATTACTAATTAGTTACTAAAAGTATGAAAATATGGTGTGATTCATTAATTAATAGAAGAGTACTTAATGGGATAATTGAGAAGACCGAAATTAATGGCATTGAGAAGACCAAAATTAATGAGATTATTGGGAAAACAAATACTCCCTCCGGCTCGAATTATAAGCAAATTCAACCACTTTTACGCTTATTAAGGAGGTTAGTTGATTGTATTTAATTTTCTCAAATTTATAAAAAGTAGAGGTATTTTAGGAAAGTAGTATTGGGAATGAAACAAAAATTAATTAAGATTACAATTTTCTAGAGATGTTTTAGGAAAGTGGCATTGAGAATGAAACAAAATTTAATAAAGTTAGTTGATTTTGCTTATATTTTAAACCAAGAGAATGATGTTTTTTGTTGCTTATAATTCGAGCCGGAGGGAGTAGGAGAGAAATATCTACAATATTTAATACCGAAATTAATGGGATTATTGAGAAGACAAATAGGAGATAAATATCTCCAACATTTAAGATCGAAATTAATGGCATTGAGAAGACCGAAATTAATGGAATCATTGAGAAGACAAATAGGTGATAAATATTTACAACATTTAAGGAATATTTTCAAGTTGATTATTATTAATTAATGGTTTTTGTTATGCATTGATGCATAAGTTATGAAAATTTGCATTTCATTAAAAAGTTTCAATTTTACGTGTTATATTATTATTATTATTTTGAATGTAATTATTTTATTCCAAAGCTTATTCCAATCTTTTTCAAACAAAAAAAAAACATAGAGAAATATATTAGGTAGTTATTATGATCGAAGATTAAAATATATTTTTTTAGTTTCTTAACTTTTGGTTTTTAAGATTTTTTTTATTCAATATTTTTTTCATAGAAATCATTTACTATAAACAAAAAAAAAATCAGTTACTAATAGAAGAAAAAAATCAATTACTAATTAGTTACTAAAAGTATAAAAATAAGGTGTGATTCATTAATTAATAGAAGATAAATTTCTAATAGAAGAGAACTTAATGAGATCAATGAGAAGAGCGAAATTAATGGCATTGAGAAGACCAAAATTAATGGGATTGTTGGGAAGACAAATAGGAGAGAAATATCTACAATATTTAATACTGAAATTAATGGGATTATTGAGAAGACAAATAGGAGATAAATATCTCCAACATTTAAGATCGAATTTTAATGGCATTGAGAAGATCGAAATTAATGAGATCATTGAGAAGACAAATATGTGAAAAATATTTACAACATTTAAGGAATATTTTCAAATTGATTATTATTAATTAATGGTTTTTGTTATGCGTTGAAGCATAAGTTACGAAAATTGTTAAAAAAAGAGTTTTTAATAATCTTGGGTTGAGAATAGGAATCTAAAAAGGGATAAACTTTATTATCTTGAAAAAATCAAAAGATTATGGGTTTTTAGGATTGAAGTTAAGAAAACTAAAAAAAATTATTTAAAATGCTTCATTTATCTTAAAAAAATGATAAAAAATTACAAAATAAAAATCATGGAAATAATCTCACAAATGAACAAATTCTAAAACAACCAAATTAAGTTGATTAAGGAAAGTTTTGTCACTTGACATGTTTTAATTTGAATTTCTTTAGAATTTGGTTATTTTTAAAATATAAAATTTAAGTCATGATAATAAATTTTAATCAATTGTTTGTTAATCAAATTTAAGTCCTGATATGAAACATTTAATAATTTCATGTTTAAATTAGGGGCTTCGCGTAATGGCCCCGTGGATGGCACGGGCTTGCATACTAGTTTTAAAAAAGTTTGGCCTTCTACCATTAGGCATACAGATTAAGAAAATGTTAATTATTGTATGTATTATGTATAATATGTCAAAAATATCCCTATTTAATCTTTATTGAAAATTGTAGCACTATTTAATTTTTATTAGTAAGTGTGTCAATTAATTAATGTATAATGGTTTAGAGATGAGAGAGATGATAAAAGTAAAATTAATGAGGAGTAAGAGAAATGATTGAATGAAATGTTAAAATTGGAAAAAAAAATATGTTTGTGTATTGAAAATGTAAAGGGCCAAATTTTTGGAAACAAGAAAAAAACATAAAAGGCCAAACTTTCTGAAACGGATGAGTACATATTACTCACCCCGTCCCCACTATTTAGTTAATTGGATGAGAAATGTGAACTTTTGATATGTAATTTCAAAATAACCCCTATTAATATTATTGAGAATCTAAAAAGTGTTAAATAAATAGGGATAATTTTGAAATTACATATCAAAAATTGACATTTTTAATACAATTAATTAAATTATTCCACTTTTTAATGGATGTGAAATCACACAAAGAGACTTTATATTTAGGTAGCGACCGGTTGTTAAACAGTGGGAACGTGAATAAGGAAAATGTAACCCCACCCATCTTTCGGAAGCCGGAGAGACAGAGAGAGGACCAGAACCAGGACAGGATTGGACAATGTCCATTACAATTCCTAGCTTATTACTACTAGTCTCCGATGTAAATTCCAACGATAGCAAACACAAAAACCAATTGTGGTCATATTTATGAGTCACACGATTCTCTATGTGTCCTTTGAAATCGCTATTGCTTACTCCTTCGCTAGGAAAAAAAAATAAAAATCATACTTAGGAAGGTAGGACTCCATTCGGTCCTATTTATAAGACATTTTAGGGATTTTTCATTTCTACTAAGGAGGGTGGATAAATTTGTTAGTGACATTGAAAATGTGAAAATTTGATATATTTTTTCAAAACTACCTATATAATTACTATTGGAACTCTAAAAAGTGTTGACTTTATAAGGATGTAAATGGAAATAAGTAATTAAATGATATAGAAAATTAAAAAAAGGTGTTATAAATAGGACCAAAATAAAAACTCAAAAATATCTTATAAATAGGACTGGAGGCAGTAATAAATTACTCATTCCGTTCCACAAGGATGGTAAAAAATGACTAAAATTTTTGTCTTAAACTATACTTAGTTAAAATAATGAATGAAAAGTTTAGAAATGATAAACTTTGAATTGTGATTGGTTGATACATGCAAAATGCATTAAATTAGTTGTTTGATAATTTGTTGATGCGTTAGACAAACCATTAAATGCATGTCTCCTTAATTATTTCACTTTTGAATTTTTTAACCATCCTTATGAGACAGAATGAGTAATTGATTGTATATTTCTTCTGTTCCTATATATAAGACATTTTTGATAGATTTAACATTCTTTAAGAAAGTTAATAAATTTAATTAATAGTATTGGGAATGTAAACATTTGATATGTATTTTCAAAATTACCCCTATTAATAATATTGAAAATCTAAAAAGTATTAAATAAATAAAGGTATTTGTTGAAAAAAAAAGTAATTAATTGTCATAGAAAATTGGTATAGGCTCTTATAAATAGCGACAAAATAAAAGTGTCAAAATAGATTTATACTTCATCCGGCTTGAATTATAAGCAAATACAACTATTTTTACGCTTATTAAGGAGATTAGTTGATTGTATTTAATTTTATCAAATTTATAAAAAGTATAGGTATTTTAGGAAAATAGTATTGAGAATGAAACAAAAATTAAATAAGATCACAATTTTCTAGAGATGTTTTAGGAAAGTGGTATTGGGAATGAAACAAAATTTAATAAAGTTAGTTAATTTTGCTTATATTTTAAACCAAGAGAAGTATGTTTTTTGTTGTTTATAATTCGAGCCGGAGGGAGTAGTATTTAAGAACAGAGAGTTAGTATAATTTTTTTTTTCAAATGTATAAAAATGGAAATATTCTAAAAAAAGTAGTATCCGAAATAAAATAAAAAAATTAAGGAAAATGTTAAAGAGTGTCTTTAGGACATTTGCTAAAAAAATAAAAGAGATAATTTTATCTTAAAAAATGGTGAATTTAAAATTTCGAGAAAAAGTGAATTAAAAAAATGGTTAAAGTACCATGTACTCCCTCCGTTCCTATTTATAAGACCCCTTTGGAAGATTTCACGTCCATTAAGAAAGTGGAATAATTTAGTTAATTGTATTGGGAATGTGAATTTTTGAGATGTATTTTCAAAACTACCCCTATTAATATTATTGGAATATAAAAAGTGTTAGATAAATAGGGGTGTTTGTGGAAAAAAGTAATTAATGCTCATTGAAAATTGGTAAAGGGTCTTATAAATAAGAACAAAACAAAAGTGTCAAAAGGGTCTTATATTTAGGAACGGAGGGGAGTACTTCTATTATGATAATGATAATGATAATGATAATGATAAATAGATAATATAAATACATATATGTACCACACCCATTATATGTGTTAGGAAAATTTTATTTAGAGTATGGCAGGAAGTTCATCGGCCTCTAAGTCTAGGCCCTCCTCTCCTCGTGCTGAACATCTTTTAGTCGATGATTTCTACTTTTCAGCCCTTCATGATGCTGATGAGTTATTCCCAATCTCTGATGAGAAATATGCTGAACAGTTAATGCTTCAAGAGGCTCTATTTTCCTCTGCTATGTCCATTCCTAGAGTTACAAAAGAGGTGATGCAAGTGAATGTGAAAGTTGAAGTAATTGACAATCACTTGAGTGCCCCCTTGGTCAAGGTGAAAGAAGAAAAGATTGATCAATCTTCTGATCAATTAGTCTTCTTCTTCTGTGCTATTTGCATGGATTCAAAACCTGCTAGAGAAATGTTCAGGGTCCAAATTGTTCTCACTCTTTCTGTGAGTATTGTATTACACAACATGTTGCTGCAAAGATTCAAGAGAATATTTCTATGGTAAAATGCCCTGATCCTAAATGCAGGGGAGTTTTGGAGCCTCAAAGTTGTCGTTCGATCATTCCGAAGGATGTGTTTGATCGATGGGAGAATGCTTTGTGATAATTTAGTACTTGGTTCACAGAAATTTTATTGTCCTTTTAAGGATTGCTCAGCCATGTTGGTGGATGATGGAAATGAAGTTGTGACTGCTTCTGAGTGTCCACATTGTCACAGAATGTTCTGTGCACAGTGCAAGGTTTCTTGGCATGTTGGGATTGATTGCACCGAGTTTCGGAGCTTGAAAGATGGGGAGCGAGGGAAAGAAGATCTAATGGTAATGGAGCTTGCAAAAAATAAGAAATGGAGGAGATGCAAGATGTGCAAATTCTATGTGGAAAAGAATGAGGGATGTTCTCACATTTCTTGCAGGTTAGTGATTATTCTGATTTGTTACTGGTGTTTCTAATCATCCTTGTTAAGAAAGCATGTTTTTTATGTAACAAAATTGACATCATAAATGTTTAATTAATGTTTATAAAGAATCTTTAGTTTTGTATAATGTGACAAGATAAATGTTTAATTTTATTTGTATTTATAATGCTCTTATTTGGAATTCAACTAACAACATTGTATCCTTTCGTTGTATTTAACAATTCTTGTTAAGGTGCTTGTTTTTTTTCCTTGTCTTATAATCTGATTATTTGTAGGTGTGGTTATCAGTTTTGCTACGTATGTGGATCAGCCTGGAGTGCGGACCATGCTAACATTTGCAGGGGGAATTGAAATTACAAAGACCAGCATAAACATGATTTATTTAAGCATAGTTAATAAAGCAACAAGTGAGTGGACAAATGAGAATTTCTGAAATATGTACTCTTCACTATGCTTGCTTTTTATCATTTGAGACTTTGTTTGAATCTGGTTATAGTATTTGGTTTGGTTATATTTTGGTATGTCATTGAATTTCTGTAAGAACCTTTAAATTGTGTGGTGTGGAACTGTGGAAGTCATTTATGTTGTTAATTGGCTTATTTACGGTTTCAAATTTTGCCAAGCATTTATTCTGCCTAATGTTCTTGTTAATCGGCTTATTTAAGGAGTGCACGTTCCTCCTTCAAAAAGTTGATGAATAGTTGTGAGTGGTCTCAAACGAAAAATCTTGGAGGGGTGTCCTCACTTGTCTATAGTCAAATTGAAGACATTTTGAGTTTATATAAACATACTCCCTCCGGTCCTATTTATAAGACCCTTTTGGGGTTTTTATTTTGGTCTTATTTATAAGACCCCTTTCCAATTTTCAATAATATTTAATTACTTCTTTTCACTAACACCCCTATAAAGTCAACACTTTTTAGAGTTTCAATAATAATTATAAGGGTAGTTTTAAAAAAGTATATCAAATTTTCACATTTCCAATGCCACTAACAAATTTATCCACTCTCCTTGGTGGGAGTGAAAAATCCCAAAAGGGTCTTATAAATAGGACCGGAGGGAGTATCATTTTTTTAAATAGACTTGTTATTTTTTGATGCTTACTCGTATATGTTACTCTTAAAGTAATAAATAGCAAAATTCTTATAGGTTTTATCATAGCTTATCTACTATGAAAATTATTTGATTATTGTTAAGGAGAAGCTCACCACACTTGCATTTTTTAATAACCTTTAATAAACGTTAAATTTCTTCCATCCAACTACTGTTGAAAACTTGAAATGAAAGTTCTAATGGAGTGGATTAATTCCGATCCGTAAATTTTTGTTTATTACTTGAATACTTGATGTTGTCATCTGAACCATCCACTGCTGTTCACATACTGAATGTGTAATTTTGTAGCAGTGTATTGTGTGAGAAATACCACATTTATTTTTATTGGAGACTTAATTAGAGGCTAAAAATTCACTCCATGTGTGATAGTAGAAGTTTTAGGATAGTTCTTCAATGTTTCCTTTTCAAACCAATTTTCATGCTCATTTTCTAATATTATTTTTGAAAAGTCATTTTTGTTCATATTTTCAATTTCCCTTCCCACTTTAAATAGCATTGGTACCATCCACTTAACCATCACACTGCACTTTTATTGAGATGCCTCATTCCCTTGACGGTTGTGGGATTGAGGAATGCCTCATAATTACTCCCTCCGGTCCTATATATAGGACATATTCTAGAAGTAATCTTTGGTCCTATATATAAGACATTTTATATTTTCTATGCATCATTTATTGTTTTTTCTCTTTTTTGTCCTTATTAAATGCTTTGACTATTTATGTGTTTTTTGTTGTTCATTAATGAGTGTGAATTTTTCAAGAAAAGTTGAGAGGGTAAAATTGTAATGTTATAATATATTTTCATAGAATTCATAAAACTAACTACTTTTCTTGGTCCGAAGAATATGGTTAAGTATGTCCTACATATAGGACAAGAGGGAGTACTAGTCTTGGCATATCGTGATGCTTGTTTTGGATTGTTGGTCGTGGGTACATGATGATGTTCTTAGAAATTGTAGCCAAGGGTGAAGGTTGGGTGGTGTATAGTAACAACAGTGAGATTGCGAGGAAGAAGTGGATTGGGAGGCGGCTTGGTGGTTAACACTAAAAAAAAGGGAAAAATGATTGAAATAAGATAATGAGAATAAGGTAAATTGATCATTCCATGTTTTTCATTTTTACATGTAAACCACTAGCAGCATCGCAGCAATTCACTTCTGATGTGAATTACTTCAACCCCATCATGCTGAAGCCAAATGCTTGGGGTGGTGTGTGTATGCCACTTGCAGCTGATTTATGCTTCACGCGAGTCATCTTCGAAATCCATTGCTCAAAACTCCATCAAGCTTTCTTGGATGAAAAGAAGCAATGGCTATGGATATTTTGAGGAGCTTGATTGTCCAGAAGGGACGTGAGATGATGTGCCTATTTAGTTATCGTTCTCTGCAACAGGTAAAGAAAAAGTGCAACTCTATTGCTGATTTTTAGCTAAGAAAGCAATTAATACAGAGGATATATATGTACTGCATTGACGAAATGCCAAGTGACATCCTTCCTCTCTTAAATTCTGATGTAATAATTTCCGGTGCTTAATGAAAGTTTAAAAGTTCAAAAATGCAAAAATACTAATCGAGTTTCGACATAGCCATATGAAGCAAGAGACAGACATCCATAATGTAAGACCAGCATTTTTGTCAGTTGAGTTTATAAACAAGGACCTTGAGTACTCGAAGACTTGTTGCACTGATTCTAACCAAATAAAGGCCCAATTCCAAATATCTTGAGCAAAAGGACAATGAACAAACAGATGAGGTAAAGTGTCCTCATTGCGAATTGCCAAGTTTTTCTTTGATCTGCAACGTGCAAAGGATGGATAATTTGCCTAGTGTTAGGATTTTAAGTACGAGCTACGTGGGTAAAGTAAGTCCTATATGGTATAATAATAAATAAGTTAAAATATATATAAATAATAAAACTATAAACTCATTCCTTTAAAGTGTTGGACTATTGGGTCATGATATGGTGTAAGTCCATTTATATATAATTTCATTTAATCCATTAATATAGTTGTCGACGGGTCGCGATGACGTGAGCTCTTGTTGATATTATCATAAACTCAGAAATATTTTCTTTAAAAAATATATTAAATGATAAGATCTTTGCTTCGGTGGGCTGATTCGTGACTCAACAGGGAGATATATGTCCATGGCTTTTCATGTAACTTGGTGAATGTACTTCAGTTGAGGCAGAATTATAGGGGTTATTATGGGTCTTGATGCTGGCTGATCACCTTAGTTTCTGAACTTTAGAGGCTGAGAAGGATTCCTCTCCTGCTGTTTCTCTTGTGAGTCGACACTGCCCTTCGGCACCCATGCTACCCGTTGGTTCGCAAGATAAGGAGCTTTTTCAATAGGATGACGATTGTTTCCTTTTCCCACATCTATAGAGAGTTAATAGATGTGTCGATTTTTTGGCTAACATGGGGCATGGTCATCCTTTAGGTTGTACTTATTTAGCTGCTTGTCCTTTTCATGTTTTTCCTCTTGTTTGTGAGGATGCTTACGGGTTTTTTCCTCCCCGTATAGTTTAGTTTGTTTTTTGGGCGTTAGCCCCGTTTATAATAAAATAAAATGATAAGATCTTTAAACTCGTTGTTTTAAGATTTAATGTGAAAATGTACAATTAAAAAAATCACCCTGACAGTATGCGACAACTGAATTGGTTCTGTCCAACTAAATCTAGAAATGTATGGGGAAACTATAAAACGAAAAAAATAAATAAACTTAAGACTAAAAAAGATTTTTTATATCAAAAAAAAAAAATTAAGATTTTTACAGCATTTACAAGAGTCAATATTTTTGGAATATCCACAATATGGAAAGATTAGCTCTCAATATAGATTTTATATATACACAAGACTGGAACTTGAATCTCAATATATTCGTAAATTAAAGGTGGGTGAGAACTGCTCCTTCCGTTCTTTTATATAAGCACTAAACAGTGATTAAAGGTAATAGTGTGGAGTGCGGGTTTGATTATGGCCATAGGCTTTGTAATTTTAATTTCATTTTTACTTACTTTTTTTTATTTTCAAAAATGATTAACATTTAGAAAAAACTGGCCTCACACAAATTCAAACCAATGATTAGTCCATTATCAGTTTATCACCGTGTGCCTTTAGCCATTGGGCAACTAATATCATTAATATTATACGCAAAAATTTAATTATAAACACTCAAAATTTAACTCCTCGCAATTTTAATACTGAAAATAAATGGTGCATCGACGGTATAAATTTTTTTTACATCATGAGTGTATCATCTATCATTCATATATTTATGGTCGTTGACTTTCAAATAAAATTAATACAAATGAATGATGTAAAAAACATTACATTGTCACTTCATACTCATTAATCTCATTTTAATATTCTTAAAAATTGAGACACTATTCATTGCCACATCCTCTGAACTTTTAGTCAAGTTCTGCCACTGTGGAAGTGCCTTAATCCTTTTTATAAGAACATTGTTTCAATGATATAAATTACTTCTTTTTCATAAACACACATATTTATTTAATACTTTTTAGAGTTCTAATAATGATTATATGAGTAATTTTGAAAAAGTATACTCCCTACCTCCCATAAGTTAAGTCTTTTTAGAGATTTTACGTAGATTAAAAAATAAGTAAATGATGTAAGAATTTGATATGTTTAGACTAAATAATCCCTATTTAATAATAGAAGAGAGATAATAATAATAATAATGTATGAAGATTATATTGAAAAGAGATAGAGAGATGGATGGTGAAAAAATGATATAATAAATAGAAGTATGCTTGGAAAAAGAAGTATAAATGAATATTGAGTTTCTAAATGAACTTGACTTATGAGATAAAACTAAATTGCTAAAAAGAGTTAACTTATAGGACAAATGAAGTATCAAATATTATCAATTATAATGTCATTAACAATATTAATTAATTTCCTTAATTTACGTGTAAATCAGTTTTAAAGGATTATACTATTTAGAAACGGATGAAGTAATTATTTAGTTTTAACTTTAAAAAAAAAATTACACTATTTGCGATGTTAAAATTGGAAATTTGGTAATATATGGCCATGGTCGTAATTGAACTCTAAGAAAGTACATTTCCTGCAATGCAAAAGCCCAAAAGTCTGCGTATTACAAGCTCCCTCTGGAGGGCGAATTCTAGAATAAATCTTTGGTTTTATATATAAGACATTTTATATTTTTTATACATTATTAATTATTTTTTCTCTTTTTTACCCTTATTAAATATTTTGACTAACTATGTTTTTTTGTTATTCATCAATGAATGTGAACTTTCCAAGTAAAGTGGAGGAGGTAAAATTGTAATGTTACAATATATTCTCATAAAATTCACAAAACTAACCACTTTCTTTGATCCGGGGAATACGGTTAAGTATGCCTTATATATAGGACCGGAGGGAGTAATTACTATCTCGTAGAAGCAATTGTAAAATGGCGTCTTATATATACGACTGCGTCCGTCTCTTTGGGCATCAAGTATTGTTTAGGATCATTCTAAAGGTTCTTGTATGTCTTAATACATATTCCTAGACCATTCTAAGCCTTTAATAGAATACTCTCTTAACCATTATACACTTGTTAGAACCTCCAAGGACTCATGTTTCACTTTCTACGTATAATGGGGCCTACATAGTAGATGATAACAAACTAAAAAAAACATATATTTAATGATTTATCTAATATATTAACCAATTATTAAACACCTAATTTAATACATTTGAACAAACAATTACAATTCAAATTTACAATTTCTAAGTTTTTCATTCCTAATTACTTAAATTTTAGCTTGGGACAATTTTGTTTTCCCATTTTTTATCATCATAGTATGAGACAGATGGAGTAATTGCTATTAACCGTATTTCATCTAATAATTACAAAAGATTTTAATTGCGATTTATTATGATCGAAGAGATATGCCAACAAATTATTAAGTTGAAATAAATAGCCACAGACCCACAGTAATAACGGTATTGTAAGATTGTACCTGCGCTATTCAAAATCTAAAAACTATCCTAATAATCAAGAATCAATTATGCTGATATATAAATCTCTGTAATTATTATTGATTGAAAAATTTCAGAGTGAATTATATTAGTTACACGTATTTAGATTGAATAGCTCTGCTGTCACGGTTTTACTCAAAGAAGACATGAGTACTCATAGTCATACCCCAAGAATAAGCAACTTCTTGTTTTACCAAAAAAATCAACAACACTAACATTTCTTTAGTTCATTAACAGTTGGGAAAAAAAAAGCAGAGTCTCCGTATAAACATTAAACGACACTGAGTTTATTAATTATTTAGGGAAATCCGTTACACAACAAACCATCTTTTTTCTACACAATGCAACAAGTTTTCTTCAATGGATCATATCGTTAAAGGGTCTGCAATGTAAGTGGTGCTATATTTCTGTTCACAGTTAATACATCAAATAATCAAAGTTATAGTAACGCAATCTGAAACCCAAAACTGTTGCACATTATTTGCGGGGGTTTGCTTCCACAGTCACAACTCACAATGAACATAAAGATTACAATAACAAGATAACGTTCAGGAACAAAACAACAGCAAACATAAAAACTAAAATAAAAAAATCTAAATCTCAATAAAAGAAATAAAGCCAAGCAAGAACATCACAAACCCTTTTTTGCACCCAAATTGCACATCATAAATGAACGGAAACTTAAATGAATAGCATATTCAATTGATTAAAGTATTAAACTGTACCTCAACAACGAGCACGAAATAAACTAATATAACCGATTAGGATATTGGGCTAGCTAGTAAAGAGGAGTTTGAAAAAACCTCACTCATCAGTGATCACTCATCACTATCTATCATTGTAACAAAAAAAAAAAAAAAGGATAAATTGAAGAAAACTTATTAATTAATTATAGTAATGGCCAAACTCGAAATTATTAGGAACCATTGTGTTTCTACTAATACTATTACTACCATTCATCAAATTCCATACCTTATCTCCTCCATTGAAACACCCATTATTATTATTATTGTTATTCAAGAGTGGCAAGTTTGGAAACATAGGCATTGAAGCTTGTGGCATCGAATTGAATTTCTTCGCTTCCGCGGTAGCAACAAGGTTCAACTTCAATATATCCAATGAAGCCATGAATTGCTCAACATCCTCCAAACCCATCTTCTCAATATCATTATTCCACCATGGTGGAAAATCCGAACTACCCTTTTGCTCTTCTTGCATCTTACCCAAGCTCTCCTTCTCTTCCTTCAACTTTTTCAAAAGAGCCTCATATTCCAACCTTAGGGTTTCGACCGTTTCTTGATGCTCCTCATTCTTATCATCACCGCCTCGGCCTCCGTGTTGCGCCGGAGACCCGTCGTTGAGGAAGCGGTGGATGACGGCATCGGGACCGGGGTAGCCGCAAGCATAGAGCTTGCCTTGTTGAGAGCAAAGGATCAAAGCGGTTTCTGCTTGGCATAGAATGGAAAGTTCGGTGACTTTGTTGAAAAGCCCTAGTTTCCGCTTGGAGAAGGTGACGTGGCGCTTGTTGTTTTGTTCCACTTTCTTGATCTCAATCTTTCTCTTGCGTCGTGTGGAGGTTGCTGCCTTTGGTTTTGTTGTTGTTTTGGAAGCCATTGACACAAACGAAGGAGAAACAATGAGAGAAAGTCTTGATGATTCAAAATTGTGTCAAGATATTGAGTGGATTTATTTCCAACTTTTATTACCCTTTCACTTGATCTCCCGAATTTTTCTCATGTCCTTTTCTTTCCATTAATAAAAATATCTTTGATTGTTTTTATTTAAAGTTGAATGAATTGTATTAATGTAATTGTTTTTAGATAAATTAATCTTTTTATTCTACACCTACTTTTTCTCCTTCAATTAAAATTCTACTTTTCAAATTCGTGATATTAGTCCTTTATTATTGCTATAAACAATTGTTCAGCTTGGTTGAATGGCTAAAATATAAACACCATGTTTCTATTACTTTAGAAATTAAAATTACTGTCCTACTTATTCATACTTAATTTAACCAAGGCAATTATAAAAAAAATAAACAAATTTAACCATGGCAATTTAGAAACTTTATGATAATGTATTCTCTTTCTAGCCACAAGTATATTCCATATCTTTTGGCAGAAGCCAATTATGTTTAAGTCTCCAACATCCCCAACATAGCGGGATTAACTCTATCTCTCAATAAAATTTTCTCCATCCATACGTAAAATTCAAACTAAAAACAATGATGTTGATGACTCGACGAGAAAATCCATGACACAATGAAAATTTTCTCCATACGCAAAACATGAAGTTAGATCTTTATTTAATGGGAAACAAACATATATAACTCAAGCAAACCACTCATTTATTTATATTAGTAATATATATATATATATATATATATATATATATGTGTGTATATATATATATATCAATCCTTTTAGTTAGATTTTTTTTTTGTTTTCCCAAAATACCATGCATGTTGATTTCTTTTAAGGCACATATGGTGATCAGGATGTGATAAAACAATATAAGATAAAAAGCATGATAAGAGGGGGATGTGATATAAGCTAAGCATAAAAACTCTTACAAAAATAATATAAAGACTAATAAAATCAACTTAAAAATGAATATAAATTACAAAAAAAAATAAAAATGATACGTCTAAAAATGAAACATGTCATTTTCTTTTGATGTAAAACCCTCACGTTGTGAAAAGAGAGAGTCTTCCCCAGATAAAATTCCTACACAACTCTTCAATCTTGCAGTTTGTGACAAGATTGAAATTTTATCTTCGAAAGTTGTGTAGGAATTTTATCTGGGGAAGCTCTAATGAGAAGAGGCACTGTCATCTGGTTTCCTGGGAGAAGATTTGTACTCCGAAGGAAGAAGGGGGTCTTGGATTTCGTAAGCTCAAGATTGTAAATGAAGCCTACATGATGAAGTTGGTTTGGAGACTTGTCACTAATCCAACATCTTTGTGGGCTAGGTGCTTGTTGGCAAAATATAAAGTTAGGGACATTTTCAACATTTCTGTTCCTAATAACATAAATGCAACAATGACATGGCGTGGTATGACCAAAGTTTGTGCTAATGTGTATGAGAATAGTTGCTGGATTCTTGGTGATGGTAATACTACAAGATTTTGGCTTGATGCTTGGATTCCAGGCATTCCTGCTCTTGTTCACCGCCCAGGTATTTCCGTTCCCGCTTGGTGTAGATTTAATTCAGTAGCATCTTTTGTTGAGATCGAATGGTAGATGGAAATGGGATATACTAAATAACATCCTCCCAGCGGCTGTTAAGGTCTGAATTGCCTCCATTCTTCCTCCTTCTGCTAGCACCGAGGCCGATACTCTTGCTTGGAATGGTGAAAATGATGGGAATTTCTCTCTTGCATCTGCAACAACAGTGATTCGACCACTTCCAAACATAACTCTTGATCTGGATTCGAATCTATTATTTAAGTTAATTTGGAAGTGGAATGGGCCGCAGCGCATTAAAGCTTTCCTTTGGAAGATTTGCCATGAAAAGCTTCTAACTAATAAGGAAAGAGTTAAACGCCGTATGGGTTCTGATGCTGTTTGTCCTCGCTGTCAACGTGAGGAGGAAACAATGATGCACATGCTTCGGGATTGTGAGGAAATACAATGTTTATGGAACTCTGTTGTTAGAGAGGAAGCTTGGGCCAAATTCTTTTCTCTAGGTACAGGTAAATGGCTTCTTTATAACCTGTTGGATAAAAACATTGGTTCTGTTGCTCATGACTGGAATATTCTGTTTGGTGTTATTACTTCTCTTATTTGGCAAAGTCGGAATGAGTTGGTGTTTAATTTGAATAGGATGAAGCTTTCTGATCTTTTGATCCAAGCTTTATCGTTCACCCAATTTATCCAAGATAATGCAGCTGCTACTGTGGGAATGCTTACATACAAAAAGGAAGTCCTCATTTCCTGGCTTCCTCCTCATTATGGTGCTATGAAATTAAATGTTGATGGTTCTTATAGGAAAAATACTCATGAGGCAACGTGTGGTGGTCTAATCCGTGATGCTACTGGAAAATTCATTCATGGTTTTCTTTGCAATTTAGGCTCATGCACGTCGGTAAAAGCTGAACTTTGGGGGCTTTTATGGGGCTTACGTTTGGCAAAGCAGCTTGGGTTCATGGTTTTGGACGTTGAGATGGATTCGAAAATTGCTATTCTCTTGGTGCAGCGTCATTGTGCTGTCACGCATCACTGCTTTCCGGTTGTCCGTGAGATTCGTCACTTGCTTACTTCTCAGTGGGTAGTTACAATTAATCATGTCTATCGTGAAGTGAATAGGTGCGCTGACCATTTGGAAAACTTGAGTTATTCCAATCCTAGGGGTTGTAGTTTTATTTCTAGTTGTCCTGCTAGTTTATTTTCGCTTCTTTGTGAGGATGCTTATGGGGTTGCTTTTCCCCGTTTTATGTAATCGTTTCTTTTTTGGGCGTTAGCCCCGTTGATGATAAAAAAAAAATATTTATAGATTGATTCGTAGGTTTGTATGTAATTTTTTTTATTGAAACCCATCGCACACCTATTTTCTTTTGATTGGGTTTTTCCCGTGTTGTATTTGGTTTCAATGGTTGGGGTTGCAGGCTCTTTTGGAGTCTTAGCCTTGTGATGAGTGTGTTCTCAAGGTCACTTTATTCTTAACCAATTAATAAAATTATTTTATCTAAAAAACATGTGAGTGTATGAGGGAAAAATGTAACTGTAATATTTTATCCTATTCATTTTTAACCAATTTTTTATAGGATAGAAAATAGGTTAATAAAATAGTACTATTATATCTTACCGTTTCACCTAACTCTCGATTGCAATTTGTAACACCCCTAATTTTATCCCTTGAATATTTATGTTTATAAAATAAAAGTTTATTTTCCAAATTATAAGGTTTTATTTTAATAGTTTAATTATATAAATAATGTGTGTTTAATTAATAAATACTTTTAAATTAGTAAATTATGTAAAATTATAATTTTTATAGTTTAATCCTTGAAATAGGACTTAATAATAATATTAGAAAGGTTTTTGGAGGGAAAAGAATTAAAAACTGAATTTCTGAATTTTACACAGCATCTAACCGGTTAGATGTGCCCTGTAACCGGTTAGACGATGAACCCAGAAAATTGAGTTAGTGCGTTTTGATGAGTAATCACTTGATAAATCCATTAATCGCCACGAAATCAACCATAAACGCAGTGGGAAATACATGTCGACCTGCATGGCAATGAAATTGTTCTATAAATAGCCCCAATTGATTAAGATTTTTGGTTCATTTTGTTGATCTGAAGGTGTTGAAGCTCTATTAGGGTTCTTGAATTCAGTCTTGCAATTTTCTTTCGTTCTTGAGAGTTGGAGTGTGAGTGATACACGGTTGCAAAGCTTAAAGCAAGGGCTTTGCATAGACACAAAAATCATAGTCTGAGAGTTCCTGAGTTGGGAGAAATCGAACCACAAAGTTAGGGATTCAAATCTGCAGAGTCAAGTTTCTGGTTTCTGGAGCTTACTTCAAGCTTCAATTTGAGTAAGTACAGACCCTCTCTGAGTCTCAAATTGGTTTCATCCTTTCATGCATGTTGCATAGAATGAAGTCTAACCACTTTCCCCAATTTGTTTCTCCTTTTCATGTGTCAAAATCTCTGATTTCTGAACCTTACCAAAACTGTCATGCATGAGAGCAGAGCTTGTGAATTTTGGGTTTCTCTGTGTTGATCTTGCTGTCTCTGTGTTGATACTCATCAAGCACGACTCTAAGGTAAGGGAGAAGCTAATTAATCACTAGAATGAGAATAATGAGTAGGAAATTTAGGTATGAGTCACCATGAGACTCATAAAGGGCATAGATTTTAGAGATCAAAGGCTTGGAGGCAAATTTAACTTGTTCCAGGACTTAGAGCAAGTTTTAATGGATGCATGCAAGCTGAATGTATGACAATTTGGTGTTAAATTTCAGTATATGTGAATTTGGTATGCTAAGTTGTCATTTATGTCTTTTTCATGCAATTTGATATGTGTATTTGAAATGCATGAGTGTTGCATGTAATCAAGTGTTGGAACATGTCTACTTTATAGAATTAAAGCTCTATTTATAGTTGGAATGGATTGGAAATGAATAGAATTGAAAATGGCATGCAAAATCCCAAAATCAGTGTTTTGTTCTGCATGTTCTAACCGGTTAGGACTGTTGTGTAACCGGTTAGAACCTGACAGATATGAAAAATAAATTCTGCATTTTAATAAATCAATTTCCATCATTTTCAATTAATTATTCCAATCTTATTTTGCTAAAAACTACCCTATTATAAATAAAAATAAAAGTGAATGGAATTAACGAAAGGATTAATGAGCTTTAAGACTTAGAGTTTTAACAATTTTTAAAAGTTGAATTAAGCTATGAGTTGTTGCTTCAAAATGGAAGATGTTCTCTAAAATAAACATGTTGATTAGAGGTATTTGAATTATCCATAACCTGTTTTGGGTATTAGATTGGATTGAGAATTAAAAATGACATCAAACACTAAAGGATTTCTGGTTTTGCTGCAGGTTCTAACCGGTTAGAATCTGTTGTAATAACCGGTTAGAGACTGACAGCAGTGAAAAATCAATTGAATTATAACTTAAGCTTTCTTGTGTCATTTTAATTAACCTTTTTCAAATAAATACTAATCTAATTACCTTAAATACTTAAAGTGTGACTTATGAGATAATTCATAGAACCTCAGGCTAAACTGTTTTATTAAGGAAGTATGGAACTTTTAATTATGCATTATTCTTCATATTTTTAGATATGAGAATGGAATATTGATTAAATAGCCAACAAAAAATTGAGAAAGCATTGTGTGCATTCATGCATGGTGAAAGGTGATGAAATAGGTTTGCAAGGATCGTTTGTCATGTTCTGGGAACATGAGGAGGGTACTCTGGGAGTACCAAATTGATGCAACCTACTTGATGACACATTCTGGGAATGTGGCCAGTGTCTAGGACATGGTTTCTTTGATACGTTCTGGGAACGTGATGCACACTCTGGGAGTGGTGCTTGTTGATATTCCAAGTATGGTTTGCCATACGTTCTAGGAACGTATGTTAGTGTTCTGGGAACACATTGGTGTATTGGATGGACGTCCGAGATTGATTAGTATTGGAGGCCTCAGGATTGTGAGATAAAAAGCATGCATCATGCCACTAATATAAAAGATTAACAATTTGTTAAACTGGGTGTGGTCATATGTAATTGTGTATTTACTTGTGTTTGAGTACTTGTGAATGTTAGAATTATTCTTGTTTGCTTATGTGATTATATTATGCTTACTCTCGTGCCCTGTGTAGGTGATGGCACACTACTACCTAGCTTGCATCGAGATCCATCCTATCCCTAACGGGATATGGACGTATGAGGAGCGTCGAGCTACTTTTGAGGGAGAGGTGGAGGTCACACTCTACCATCCCAACCCCTTAGCCCAAGTGCGACCTCGACGATTTCGGATTCCCATTATTTATACTATGCACGTACCACCTTTTTATTCTTACCATGGACCACCCCCTGCTCGACCTGTTCGTCGTTATCATACTTTTCGTTTTCGACCTTATACTCGCTCTCACCCCGTTGCTGCTAGAGTTGTTTGTGCTGGGACTCCTTCACCTGATTCTTCGGACCCTGAGAGGACTGTACCCGATGCAGATCCTGTACCCAGTGGTAGGGTACCTACTCCGTTGGATGAGGCAGAAGAGGGTGAGAGTGACGAGGAGCCAGTCGAGCAGGAGGATATTACTAATAGGAGGATGGGTGGCCCTTTGGTATGGGCATAGTGTGAGTAGTGTGGGTCTTGGTCGTAGTAGCAGCTGTAGCATATCATGGTGATGGTGGAGTGTTCTTGGAGGACTTGATGACCAGCTCTGGAGTGTCTTTATTTTGTTTATGTTTATATTGTATATATCTTTTGAGAAACTTCAGGGTTTTGGTCTTTACTTTCAGTTTATGTTTATACTTGGCTTTTGGAACTTATATCACTGGACTTTGGGTATCATTTTCTGTATTTTGGATATGATGGATGTATGGTGGTACTTATGACATATATGTATATATATATATATATATATATATGTTTTATGTTTATAATGTCAAGTGATGATATTATTTTCTAAAGTTATACTCTTTCCGCGTACTCTGATAAATGACAAACGAATTCGGTAATAGTAAGTGTTTTAAAAAGAAAAAGTATGATAACCATTTCAATGTCGAATTCAAAGTATTTTTAAAGGGATATGTTTAGTTTGAGAATAATTATAAAGGAAAAATTTTATACCCTATTTTTCCAGTAATATCAAGTCCGTATTATATATATATTCAACTATATTTTTTTATAAAGTATTTTAATCCAAGAGCGTCACACAATTGGATAGTCTATCGCAACATGTATCTTTTATCATTTTTACCAAACGAGTCATTATTCTTAAAAAAATAATTAAAAGTATTGCATATACTTACTATATCCTACTTGTTAATCACGATCAATTTAAATATGATTTGTGAGAAGCATTTAGAGGGAGGAGTTCTCCTGGACTGGTTTAATTACTGCTCATCCAAATTGTTATTTAATTTGGTCTGTTTGATTATTTTTAAGAATGACTCTTTTGATGGGTGAATTTTTTTAGATCAAATTAAGGTTTAATTTGCTCTTGAATTTGGTTAAATTGTCGCTTTTGTTGGACTTGCTGGTTAAATTGGTAGGGAACTAGGGAAGCATAAATTATCATGTATTTGTTGGGTTGAGTACATTCGGTAGGGAGTACAATTTTTTATTTATAAAAGGTAAAACTGCTTTATCGGTTTGCTAAATTATTTATTTGTTACAAAGTGACTCCTTTTTTTTTTTTTTAAAGTGTTCTCTTATGTTTATTTCTGTTGGCATTGTTGGTCCTTCTTTCTGTTAATTTTTCGATCATCTTTTTTGACGGGATTTTTTATCAACACCATTTTTTCCAATGATGAAACCCTACTTTAAAAAAAAAAAGTCTTCTTCATTCATTCTTCGTCAGCAAATGTTCAGATTAGACCATCGCAAATGTTCAAATTAGACCATCAATCTCTCCACCATCCTGCACCAAGTTCAGAAGGTGATGTGATGAGATTAGTGGGGTTGAAAATAAGGATGAGTTAGAGATAAGAGATATTTGCCGAAAAAATTGAGTTTCATCGAAAAATATTAATGAAAAACCAGTTTCGTCGAAGAAGATTGTCAAAGACGAAAAATATAACGGAAGTAAATTTAAGGGACCACTTAAAAAAACTTATAATATCACGTTAAGGGTCTGTTCGGCAAAACTAGCTTGTAACTGTGAGCTTGTAACTTGTAGCTGTGAGCTTCTAGCTTGTAGCTGTTAAGCTAGCTAGGAGCTGTGAGCTTGTAGCTGAGAGCTTATAGCTGTTTAGCTGACTATTTAAAATAGTGTTGTTCGGCAAAACTAGCTTTTGAAGTAGCTAAAAGTTATTAAATGACCAAAAAGGACATGCATCATTTTATTATTTTAAATTTTTCAAATTTTTTCTTTATTTATTAAATAGATAGTTAATTAATTAATTAATTAGTAAAATATAAAAATTATTAAATTATAATTAATTAAATTCATTTTTTATTAATTTATTAATTACGTAGTTAATTAATTAATTATAACAAAATTATTAAATTTTAATTAATAATTAGTTAAAGGGTAGTAAAATAATTTTAAATTTTGTTTAAGGATATAATTGGTATATGAATTATTGAAAGCTAGTTTAGTTTCTAGAAAGCTACTTCAAGTAGCTTTCTAAAAGCTAGCTTTCAAAAGCTACAAGCTCCTTTTTTAAAAGCTATAAGCTCCTTTTAATTTGTGTTTACCGAACGGGGCTAGTAGCTTATCGACTGAATCTAAAAGCTCCTAGCTAGCTAAAAAGCTCTTAGCTCGTGTTGCCGAACAGAGCCTAAAACAAATAAATAACTTAAAAGAAAAAAAAAAGGTAGTTTTGCCTTTATAATAAAAAACAATTTGTAAGCTAGAGTAAGTTAAATTACAGGCCATGAAGCGTGGTTCAAAACTCTGAAAGTGTACTATGAATCCCTTCTCCTCATCTCCTTTTAAGTTTTTTAATGGGATCTTTGACCGAGTATCCCCTCAACAGGTTGAGACTAAATATCGGGTCAGAATAGTCGATACCGACGTGATGATTTGGATACATAACTTCCTGAAGTAAACGATTCTTCAATTTGAACTTCCGATCTACTAGTAACACAGTGATGATCAGTCACTGTCCTCATCTAGTAAGATATGTTATGAGGCATTTTATTAGTTAGATATTTTCATTGGCAAGGGTATTCAAAGTAGAGTCTTAACTTCAGACTCATTGACACGTCAGTATTACATTATCATTTTGCAACATCAAACTCACCAAACATGCATCGCTGTTACATTATCATATACTTTTATACACATTTTTATTTTAATAATGCTTTTATAATACAATTTTAATAATATTAATTATGTACAATTTATAAAAATAATCTCAAATAATATTTAAATATTAAAATTAAATAAAATTTAACATTACAATAATTAATGGTACCTATTAAAAAATATAAAGTACATAAAAAATACAATTTATTTTCAAATTACTACATGGAAAAAAGACGTTGAAAATAGGCTATATAGCCCATTTTGAGATAGTGGACTGTTGCTTGAACTTAAAAGGACTATTAATTTTAAATTATTTATTTATTTATTTGAATATAAAAATATGTATATATTTTTATTTATTTTTTTATTTTTTTATTTTTTTATAAAAAGACAATATATTTAAGAATAAAATTAAAGCGAAAAAGTATATATTAGAAAAATATTATTTTTATTTTAAAAATATTATTATTTGTAATTATTATTTATTATGAATTTATTGTTATTATTATTTATTTATTGTTGATAATATTTATTTATTATTATTATTATTTGTTTATTAGGGTATTATAATGTAAAAAGAAAGAATAGACAAAAAAAAAGGGTCCTAAAAAGTCTTAAGTTGAGTTTGTTATTTTATAGACTCAACTTAAGACTCTCCACCAAATTTGAAGATTAGTAGAGTTTTGAGAAAATCTGAAAAAAAAAAAAATTTGTACTTAAGACTCTCCATCAGATTATCTCAAGAATCTATACTCTGTTGTGGATGCCCTAAACTTACTTAATTCATCACCTTCCTAAACTACGATATAGGGTTCAAGAAATTAAATCATACAATTTGATTTCGGATCCAGAGAGACTGTATGTTCATCACTTATCATTTTTGTTATAGACAAAGTTTTTTTTTAAAAGAAAGGACAAAAGTATAGTTGTCGAGACTTGAAACTAGATATTCATGCTTAATGTTTCACAATTTTATCAATTAAGATAATCTTTTAAGACCTTAATAAAATGTTGTTTTGATTTAGGTTCAGGCAATTAAATTGGATGGTATTATATAACTTTCTTTTATATATTTGATCTAGTCATATGATGAATCCAAAATATGAGGTATTTTTTTGGAACCGAGAACATCAAAATATAATATAAAATTAACTTTTATAACATAGTTTTTTTCATGCACAAAATTCGAAATTCTCTTGCAATTTGGTAAGCCACATACATTTATCAAAATTTGGAAACTATTTAAAATATAAAAAAAAATAGATTGAATTTTTTTTTTGTCCATGACCGGAGTGTCCACCGTCGACGGCAGTGACTAATCTCCTCGCTGGCTTGTAGACACCTCTAATGGGTGGGACAGCTGAGCCCGAGATTTAACGCTGCTACATGCACAAGGCAGGATTCGAACATCTGACCTTGCTTAAGCGTGGATCAATCCCTACCACTGAACCACACGCTCGGGATTTTTTTTTAAAAAAAAAAAACAATCAATGCAGTGATTTTGATAAACTGAAAACTCTTGTTAATGAAATATCAATTACAAATTTACAATGAATACCCAAAGAAAAACAATCAATGCAGTGATTTTGTTTACAAATAAAAGAAATATTGCTCTTCCATCTCATCATTTTGATAAAAAATAAAAATAAAATTTTTTGATCCAAATTAAAGTTAAAGTAATAAATAAAATATAATGAGCAAGAATGATTATGTATATGATTGAGTAATCAAAGAAAGTCATAATAAATTACTCCCTCCGTTCTTTATTATATTTTATTTTTTGGAGAAATTTTTTGTTTCTATTTATTTATTTTATTTAAAAATTCAAGAATGTAATAAATGTTATATTATATGTTTACCCTTATTTAATATTGTATTTATTTATCCAAATAATAAAGAAAAAGTAACGATTACAGAAAAAAATGTATGTGAGAAAAAAAACATCATTAATTTATTTAAAATAAAAGCAATCATTACATTTTTTAAATGGTATATCTTTTATTTAAAAAAATTAGACATATAAATAAAAACGTAAATAATACTCAGCCAGAATGATCCGATCCATTAATAATGTCAGTAAAAAAACCTACACAAGTTTGTCTTATATTAAAGCTAAGATAGTAAATAAAAAAATTGAAATTGCAAATTATACTTTATGGTAGTTTAATTAAAAGAGTGTGTATTAAATTAGTGTTTTTACAATTGATTGGTTTAATAAACAATGCAATAAAAACATTTTTTTTTTGACTTTTTCAAAATTTTACTAATTTTATGGGATAGATAGATTAAAGTTAACATAATGCATTAAATTCAAATTAAAAATATATGTATTTATGTCATTGTTTTCTTTTACTAATAATGGATTAAATATTTTCTTTCCAATTATTTAGTGTGTATTTATTTAATTACCCAATCATAAACATAATAGGATATTATTATATTTTATTTATTATTTTAACTTTGATTTAAAAAAAAAATTTAACCAAAATAATGAAACGAAGAGAGTAGTTGTTTAAACACAAATTGATTTTTTTTTAAACTAATAAGTTGAAAACTTAGTTTAGTGAAATACTACAATTAATGCAATGATTTCATTGAGATATATAAGAATCATTATTGAATACTCTCCCCGTTTTACTTTAAGTGTTTTTTTTAAGAACAAGTTTTGTGTTAATATAATTGTCTCTTTAAATACTTAGTATAATATTAATTATTCTTTTTATAATTTTACCTTTATTTAATTAAGAAGAGAGATAATAAATGAAAAAAAAATATAATATATATAATTATAAAAGAGATAAATGAAAAATTAGGTAAAGACTGTATTAATGTAAGGAAAATGCTTTAAGGTTCTCGAGAGATAAAATATAGTGAACTTATGATTAAATTTCCTTTTGAGATAATCTTAAGGGCACTTAATATATATTCATTACAGTTATTAATATGCATGTTATAACCTTAAAAGATACTTGTTTTAGAACGAGGAAGTAAATTATTTTAAAAATAAATGGGATGATTTTGTTTACAATTAGTAAAAGAAATGGGATGATTTTGGGATAATTTTCACAAAATAAAATGTATTTCACGAAAAAAAAAACGGTTTTGATATACTCAACCCTTAGGGCTAAGTTTAAGCATTAAATAGTTTCTTCTGTTAACTTATTATAACAACAACATTTATTAGCATTTATTAGGATTAATTAAAAATATATCTTTTTTTATTTACTACCTTTAATTCTTTTGATTTAATATTTTTTACAATATCTTTTGTATCATTTTTTCTTTTATCTTTTCTCTTTTAAGTTTTGCTTTTTAAAAAACAAAACTTATACAAAATACAACAACCTACTCCTGAACAAAGGAACCTGATACATTTATTTGAGGGTAATGTTTGGAGCTGAGCATAAAGATCAAAGACTTTCCAGGAAGAAATACAGTATTAAATGTAACATCCTACATTTTTATACTTTAATAAAATACTTTAATTTAATATTTATTTATGAAAATATTCGGGGTTTATAAAAATTTTGATAGAGTCTCCTTTGAAAATCGGACTTTTCCCCGAATGAAATTAAACCTGTCAGTCCAGAACAGTTTTCAATCCAGTAAAAATAGAACTTTCAGTTCAAAATAAATAATACTACGTCATACTTCGAAACTTAACAAAATAAAAGAATATACATATAAATTTACAATTTAACAAAATGCTTAAACAAAATAAAACCATTAATTACATTTACAAAAAATCTACTTATTACAAAATTAACCTATGAATGGTTGCCATACTATTGGGACAGTGAGGTCACCCTAACAATATACTCTCCGAAGGAGAGTATCACTTTCTCGGCCTTGATCTTCACATGTGTCTGTCTCCTTGGTGTACCTAATATGTCCACTGTAAGGGTGAGTACTTTGAAATCTAGATCAAAGAAAACGTTTAAAAACAGTAATAAATCATAAATAGGTATATTCAAACACATACATTGGCAATTAAGAAAATCACAACTCAATTAGCAAGTACAACATCGTAACTTTATCCAGTTTAACTATATTACGTATATAACTTTAATATAATGCATTAATGCACAATCACATGGTTATGCTCTACTAACGTCACACTTAGGTGATTTAATCCTTGAATCCGATATTAAACATTTCATTTCAATTTAAACACTTTAACACTTTGATCGGATTCAATGAATTACAACACCTGTACTATGCAATCACACTTCCCTTTTCACTTTAACACTTTTCACTTTAACTTTTACACTTTTACACTTTTAACGATTGGGTACATTGTGCTTCACATTCTCCCTGAAGGAGGGTTCCTCACACAATGTACCTATACACTTTTAACACTTTAACTTTTAACACTTTTAACAATTGGGTACATTGTGCTTCACATTCTCCCCGAAGGAGGGTTCCTCACACAATGTACCTATAACACTTTCCCTTTTCCATAACAATGATAACACAACCACCTCACAACCCCCCTCCACTCTGGGGGAAAAACCGACCAGGAGGGAGCATTTCTCAACCCCTGTTTGGGTGTTTCACCTCCACTTAGGAAGGTCCCTCGCTCACCCGCTTGCACAATACGTCACACTCCTCTAGGGTAGTGTTAACAACGTACAATCTGGATTGATTCGCCCAGATTGGCTCTAGCAGAAATCACTATCACTGGCCAAAAGGAGCCAAAGTAAATAGAATTACTATGGCTTGCGTCGGACCAATCCCCAACACGGGTGGCGAACCCATGTCCTTTGGAAGATCAAAGTCCCCCATAGTAATTCCTAACATTTACTCTTGTCCTCATCAATTGCAAAGCGACGTATGTTTTTCCCCGACTCCTAACGTCCAACTTTTCACCATGCATGATCCAATATCCTAAGTGTTTCTCAATTGAATTTAAGAGTCTCTTTGTTCTTTAGAAAATGTCATTTAATTGGTTTAAACTCAATTGAGAAATACTTGGCCCTATTTAATGCATAACTATATGAATGTCATTTACAATTTACTTATATACACTTTAATAATATTAATACAAACAATATCAATCAACAATCAGTCGACATACTCAGGTACGTCTCAGGGACTGTAATTTAAATCACCTTCCTAGGGTTCTTCACTTCCTATTCTAACAATTCACAAAATCAGTTAATATAACATATCCCTAAAACTTAGAGTTTCTAACTATACTCTACCCTCCTACCCATCAACCTAACCAATCAATAATATACCAATTATAACTCTATTTACTATAATTAAACCCTTCCTCTAATACTAGACCAAAGTACACCCCTTACCTCTTGGAGGGAAGAGGAGAAAGAGAGAAGTTGAGGGAGCACCAACACCCACTCCAATACAAGCTCCTATGTGCTTCCTCTCTTGATTCCTATGACTCCTTAAGCTCCTAGGATGAGTTGAAGCTCTAATTGCTCCATTACACAATTTGGGTCTTAGGGTTTTATTTGGGGATTTTGTGAGAAAGAGGGGAAATTGAAATTGAGAGAGGGAAATCCATGAGGGAGTAATGGGGAATTGATTTGGGGGTTTGATTTGTGGTTTCATGGTGGTGGCTGTGTGAAATCACAAGCCCTAGGGGAGGGGAAGAAGAGAGAATTCGTGTGGAAGGGAGAGGAGAGAGGAAAAATTGTGAAAAATGGCTCAAAAACGAGTTTATAAGGCTGTTTCAGCAGTGGTTAATCGATTAAAAGGGCTGTTAATCGATTAATTCGTGAGCATCATTCGGTCTTAATCGATTAACCTCATGCTTAATCGATTAACTGGTTCAACCCACCATTCCTTTACACTTCAAAGTGCCATAACTTTTTCGTTAACCGTCGGATCTTGCTCAAATTTTGAGGCCAGCTTCCTAAGACACTTATATTAACATCCAACGGTGGAATTTGGGTTTAGAGCTATGGATATTTTATTCTTAATTTCCTAAAGTCCTATGCTCTTAATCCTTAAATAACATTTCTAAACCACAATCTTAACCTAACACATTCCTTTCTCTTCACTCTAAACCTATTCTAACTTACTTCTATTTCATATAAACCCACTCTAAGCTAACTACTACACTCTAAGTACTTTAACACATACTAATTCGAATATCAACTGTCGTTTCTAAACAAAATCGACACTTAAGAATACTAAGGCACTCATCGAAATCCTACTCACTAATGCACCTAATCACTTAGCAAATTTGGGGATGTTACATTAAACACTTTGTTATATGAAACATAATAGAATACAGGGGTCATGTATTTGTAATTAAATGGGGATGTATGTAATATGTTTGAGCTTTTTTGCTGCACAAGGTTTGACTTGTATTTTAAACTATTGCTCAACAGCAATAATAATATTTTTTGCTTATAAAAAAAACTGAATAAAGGGAGAATGGAGAGGTAAAAAATCATTTTCATTCCTCAACTATGCTTTAATCTTTATGCCTCTATTTATTTAAAACTTTATTTTTAAAATCACAAAAAAAAAATATATCACCTGCGTAGGGAAAACCCCTTTGTTCAGTTGTAGGTTGTTATATATATATATATATATATATAAGCAAAACTTAAAAAAGAAAAGAGGAAAGAGAAAATGATATAAAAGGTAGTATTGTAAAAAATGTCAAATCAGAAAAATTAAAGGTAGTAAATGAAAAAGATATATTTTTAATTAATACTAATAAATGTTGTTGTTGTAACAAATGAAAAGAGGAAATTATTAATACTTAAACTCAGCCCTAAGGGCTGAGTATATCAAAACCGGAAAACAAACTATAAGACTATTATTTAATCATTACTATATCTACTAAAAACTATTCCAATTTTCTTTTTTACCAATTCATTGGGGAAAGAATATTATTTAATTGCCTATTTTATAATGAATCGAGAATTTTTCCAAAAACAATTATTTATTTAATAATTTTAATTAATCAATCAATTGATTAGTCAAATTATCAACATCATGCTACATTTCAATTATCAAATCTTGAATCAGAGAGCTACTAATTCCTCCTGGGTGTGATATCCGCATTCTCTAACGTTTTTGTGGGCAATGTGCGTGAGTACGTGACATATCTCAATATTTGGAAACTATTTGAATTTAAGTTTTTTATTGGAATGATCAATAGAAAATTAACTCAATTTTGGTGAAATATAAATTATAATCAATTCAGTAATTTTGTTCACAAATAATTGAGTTTCATATATGTGACATTTAACCAAGTTGGGTTTTTAATTTCGAAAACTAATTGATTGATTATAAATTATAATAATTTGATTGATGGTATTGAATTGAATAAAATTAATTTTTTTAAAATTATTTCTCCTTTTAAAAGTTTGTTGTGTTGAAATTAGCTAGGATGGCAATTAAACTCACACCTGCTGATATCAACTCGAACCCAATCCGATTTTGGAGGGGAAAACCTGTCCTGATTAGGTTTGGGTGATTAGGTTTGGGGAAACCCGAAATCGAAACTCACTTTAAAAATATGGAGGCGAGACAATATGAGATTGCAAGTACCGGCCCGTCCCGCCATATAGCTCCCAAATCTGTGCCCTGATATAAAAAAGTTAAATAATTTTCGTTATAATAATAGTTAAATGAGGAAGTCAAACTAACATATTTGACTAAAACCATAATTTTATTCTTAAGTTTTGATATTTTTAAAATTTCACGTTTATTATTATATATTATTTGAATAATATATAATGTATTTATATATGATTTCTGTTTAATACAATGAAAGATAATTTTAAAAAATAATTAAAAATAATTGGACGGGTTACTCGCGGGTTTCCCGGCCTAGAATCCGATGAAGATGGATTTGAGTTTCACTTTTTCATACTCGTTCTCTTTAAATCCGCACCGCACCCGAATCTGTCCTACTCTTAATGAGTGTGAAGTTGGGATAAGCAAAATCCATCTCAAACCCAATCCGTTGCCATGTTTGATCAAAAATTTAGTGTATGTGAAATATTGATTGGTTCCCAATGTTAAACATGTGAGCAAGTTAGTAATTTTAATGGGAATTGCTAATAAATGCTTTTAGTATACAATTGTTTAATGAAGTAAAAAAATGTGATTTTATTTTGAGAATGATGAATTTCAGTTTATAATTTCAGATTTTCAATACAAAATTCTTTTTTTAAAAACAAATATTTTATTTTTTTTTTATTTTTTTGATGGAAGAAAATGCATCACTGAAATTTGAAACCGGGATTTATCTACCAACTAGTATTTCTATCCTCTCCTCAGACAAACATAAAAGCGAATCACTATGCAGCGATGGTTACACACCTAATTATGTACTCCTCCATCGTTTAATATAAGTCACTTTTACCTAATTTATGCAGATTAAGAAAAGTAATTATTACTCTCAAATTTATCAAAAAATATGTTGTCATTCCAAGGTTACCCCTTATTAAAAACTTTAAAACCCTATTCATTTCTCTTTCTATTGTAATCATTACCTATCACCCCTATGCAATTATGAGAGGTGTATTTGGAATAAATTCTTTAATACTATCTAGATATTCTAAAACGACTTATAAAAAGGGATATCAATTCTACCAAAATGGTGTCTTATATCAAGGGACGGAGGGAGTATATATTTGAAGGATACCAAAAAAGTTGGGTTTTTTAGCATAAATATTTGTCTAGCTCCTTGAAGAAACAACTAGCCTTTTGGCACCGACGACTAAATTTGCCATGATGAATTTTGAAAATGTGGGGCTGATTGGGTAGAAGTTAGTAAACCATTAGAAAGCAATAATTGAAGGACGGTAGTAAGAAACACTAAGCAGCTAAAGGTGTGAGAATGATGAGAAACTTAGCTTCTTGATTAAACAAATGGGTGCTGCAAATCAATGTCTAGATGCTACTCTTTATTTAATTAGTTCTAGTATATTTCAATTACTTAATTAATAGTAGAACACCAAATCTTTTTTAAATTCACGATATACAAAACAGTTTTAGTTTTTATTCAACAGTTAACTTCAAAGGACACTTGTAAGTACTCCTTCCGCTTCCTATTATAAGAAAAAACAACTGAAATCACGCATATATTAAGAAAGTTAGTTAAATGTACGTATTTAATTTTCTCAAAATCATAAAAAATATTGCTACTTTAGGAAAGTCGCATTGAGAATAAAACAAAAATTAAATGAGATCACTATTTTCTAGAAACATTTTAAGAATAATTATATTGGGAATAAAAGGTTAGTTAACTTTTTTTTTTATATTAGAAACCAAGAAAAATATGTCTGAACTTTCTTATATCAGAGTCCGGAGGGAGTAATGCTTTAAAAGGTAACCACCACGTTACTTTATTATTGTTGATGAACATGTATATACTATAAACCTTTAATTAATTATCAATAGTGCTCCAATAAAGCTTTATTGATGTGAGTATAAACAGAAAAATTATTATTTATTGATGTGAGTATAAAGGAATAATCAAGCCTATTTTCATATTTCCCAACCTAATCTACTTATACATTATCTTTAATTTATGCTACCAGGCATATACACCAATCTAGTTACCTTTTCTTAAGATGCATGTGTATGAGCCTTTCACCAAAAAAGATGTCTATGTGCTTTATTTCTATGTAAAATCAAACTAACCAAAATTGGCCAAACTTATTCTGTTCAATAAACTTTTTGCTTTTTTTTTCTCTTCTCTTATTTCTCTTTGCCAATTTACTTTTATTCGGGAAAGACAAATTATAGATGGTGTGTTAATTCTGAATGAAATTGTTGATCATGCAAATAAATTTAGGAAATCTTGTCTAATTTTGAAGGTTGATTTCAAAAAAGCTTATTATTCTTCGAGTTGACCTTTCTTAAAGCATATGATATAGGTTAACGATTTTTGTGTTGTCTGGAGTTACTTTAAGCTTATTTTTGGCTTAAAAGTTAACTTCTCCAAAAGTTGTTTGTATGGTATTAGTGTGACTCCCATCCCTTTACATATGCTGAGTCTATTTTGAACTGTAAGGGGGTGAGATCCCTTTTATGTATCTTGGCTTACCTATTGGTGCAAAAGTTAAATCTATTTCTTGCTGACAACTTGTCATTGATGTTGTCCAAAAGCTCTTAGCAAGCTGGAGGGGGAAGTTCTTGGCTCTAGGTGGTAGATTAACCCTCATTGACTTTGTGCTTAATACTTTACCCACGTACTACCTCTCTTATTTCCACTTACTTAAGAAGGTTTATTATTCCTTAGTGACTATTCAACATGATTTTTTGTGGGGTCGGTGGTGACCAAGGAAAGAGGAAAATCCCATGGGTAAAATGGGATCTTATTTGTTGAGACAAGAAGGATGCGGTCTTGACATTAAAAATCTTGATATAATCAATCTAGCTTTATTATCTAAACTGTGCTGGAGGCTTATGTTAGGAGAGAATTCTCTTTGGTCCAGGTTTTAAAGGCTTATTATGGAGATTTCAACCCGACTTTTCTCTCTTTTGGAATGGGCTCAAATTTTGGGAGAAGTTATTCTTGGTGGAAAGTGATTTGTTCCTTGGACTGTACAACATATTCTAAGGATTGGTTCCTATCTTGCCTTGCGAATCAAGTTGGGTGTGATAATAATACCAGATTTTGGAAAGATAAGTGGGTTGGGGCTTACAAGAATTATTTCCTAGGCTTTATTCTATTTTTGGTGATGCTGGTAAATATGTTGCTTCACTAGGGTTCTAGCATAACAATGTTTCCGAATGGAGTCTTAATTGGAGGCGTGTATTCTTTGCTTGGAAAATTCCGATGCATGAGGAGCTAATGTCCTTACTTCGTTATATTCCTCTTCAGAGAGACGCTCCTGATAGATGGACGTGGAGTATTAGTAATTATGAGAATTTTATGGTTAGGAATACTTACTATTAGTTGGATAAGAAGTCTTATGCACACACTAGCCCTATTTTGCCACGCAATGAGGGGATTTTCAATTTGTGATGGAAAAGTAAGTCTCATATGGAAGTTTTTGCTTTCACTTGACAATTTCTTCTTGATAGGCTCCCAACTTGTGGGATGAGGATCCTCAATCCCCAAATACCCTGTCTCTTGCCAATTAAACTTCATCAAATATTACAAAAATGTTATAACAGCTGGGAAGTTATTTTCCATTTTATTAAAATTTGTATGGAGGAATAGGCTTTGGGATAGCTAATCCTTATCCCAACTTGTGACAACCTTATTGCAAGAGGGATGGATGTGGGCCCTCGTTGTTGCTTCTATGATGTTGGAATGGAAGATACAATTCATTTGCTTTACTCTTGTCCAATTGTGAAATTCCTCTAGTCATGGTTTTTCTCTTGGCTACACATTACGTTGCTGTTGGTGGACATTCCTTTTGATGCCTTTAGGACTAATTGCAAAGATGACTTTTCTAAACTCCAATGTAGGTATAAGCTGAGCCTTTGGTCTATGTTTTGCTGGTGCGTTTGGCTTGCCATAAATAAATGAGGTTTTCTTTATTCATGGTACTTTTACGATATTGGATTTTCGAGATAAATTCAAAGGTAAATCTTGGTTGGGGATTTTCGAGATTGGTGTATGAACCTTTACAATGCCTTAAGAGGCTAACTTTATCCATTTAATCATTGATTTGGAACCTCCAATACTTTTTAATACTCCCTCTGGTCTTATTTATAAGATTCTTTTGAGGTTTTTATTTTGGTCCTATTTATAAGATCTTTTTCAATTTTCAATAGCATTTAATTACTACTTTCGACAAACACCCCTATTAAGTCAACATTTTTTAGAGTTCCAATAATAATTATAGGGGTAGTTTTGAAAAAGTATATCAAATTTTCACATTTCCAATGTCACTAACAAATTTATCCACTTTCCTTGGTGAGAGTGAAAAACTCCCAAAGGATCTTATAAATAGGATCGGAGGGAGTAAAACTTATACTTAAAAAAAATCTTTTTTACTAAAACGAGTGATAGATATACTCCATCCGGTTTTGTTTATTAGCAAAAATAACTACCGGCACATGTATTAAGAAAAAAATAGTTAGATGCATTTAATTTTCTCATATTCGTAAAAAAGTAGACTAGTTTAGTAAACTTGTATTGAGAATAAAACAAAAATTAAATGATTCAACCACTTTATAAAGATATTTTAGGAATGATTGTATTGGCAATAGAAAGTTAGTTAGTTTTTGCTTATATTTAAGACTACTAATGAAGTATCTTTTTTTTGCTTATAATTAAGACCGGAGGGAGTAAGTAATAAAAAAGTCTACTCTCGTTGAATTTGAACTTTCCTATATATGTCCAAGTGTTTTTCAAATTCACGGGGGAGTGGGAATAGTAGAAAAGAAAAAGAAGCATGCTTTAATTGATATAGGTCCCCCACCTTGCCAATTTGTAGCTAAGATCATCAAGATTTGAGACTCTAAAGAGAAACAACAGCTTGCAAAGAGGGGTCACCATCAACCTTATTCAAGGGGATGATATGATTGTGCTCTAATGTTTGTTTCCACGGGCTAAAAGGCCCACATCCCAAATTTCACTACCTAAACGTCAATGATGATACTTGCTGAGCCAAAATTGTCGTCCAAGCTGGCCCCAACGTGCATTCGAAATTGAAGCTTTTCATGAAAGATTATTGCATAAATGAATTTGTTTATAAGTTGATGATAAGCTGAGTGTATTTAGGGGAACATATATTAGCATTAGTTAGTAGCTGTACTTATTAACATAATACGCCCAATTTATACACACTATAATTTATATAAGCATCTCTTCTTTTATTTTGTTTAATTTCCACCTAATTGGACATTTTAAGTTACAATCTTGTCTTCTTTTAAATTTGGAATATATATAGTAGTAGACTGATTGGCTTCAATTTCCATTGATGAAAACTTATTGGTAGTTGTTTGTTTCAACTGGGAACGTTGTTGTTTCTGCAAAGACAAAGTTAAACTTTGCTGGCCCCAACATGGTAACACCACCGAAAAAAAGGTCAAGTTATGAACCCAAATGCGTAAAAAATTATCACTAGGATTAATAATTAAACTATGGACTCGTTTGTTTCCACGTTAGGAGGTCCCAAACGCGCATCCCCGCAAAAGTTCCTAAAAGGAGGCTTCTGAGTTTGCGGCGTGCACAGGCCCGGTCCTAATCTAATTTGGGCCCTAGGGCGAAAAAAAATTTGGGATCCCTAATTCAAAAAAATAAAATTATTAAAATTAAATCAATTAAAAATTTAATATATATACGAATAATCAATTAAAACAATGACAACAATCAATAATAGAATTAATTATTAAAAAATAAGATTTGAAATAATATAAAAAGTTATTTAGTAAAGAGGTAATAAAATACCTTTTCCATGTTGGATTACAAAAGTAAAATTCATTATTTCATATATTTTTAAATTAAGTGAGCAATTGAAAAAACAAATTAAAATATTATGCTAAAAATCATTGATAGTTAAAAGATAAAAAGAACTTGCAATTATTAATTTTTTTTTTCAAAAATAATTGTACCATTAAAAAAAATTATGGGCCCCTAAATTTTTTGGGCCCAGGGCGGCCGCCCTTGCCGCCCTCCCTTAGGGCCGGGCCTGGGCGTGCAAACGCCCATCCAAACGCGTACTGTATAAACTACACAGCGCTAATTCTAATTCTGACTATTGATGTGTGACATTACGCATATTCTTCTCTAATTCTATCTTATTTTTTAATCTTTTATATGTATATATACACATATTTCAAAAATATACTATATGTATAGTATGTTATAGGAAAAATGGTTTTGCACAACCAAATTTTTACAAGTACGTAGACGATTTTCATTTTGGCACGTAAAAAAAAAAAACTAGCAAGAAAAGAGACCTTGGACATATAATAATAATAATAATAATAATAATAATAATAATAATAAAATTTGATCATTCGAAAGAATATCAATGTAGTAGAATAGTACTGTATATGTAAAGGAATGTAACGTTAGTGGAGTATTTATTTATTTTAGATCGTGCTAACACGTGTTTTAGTTATATATATATTTTTTGTTTTTTTTATAAAAAATTATTTTTATTTATTTGTCTCTATAATCTTGCTAACAAATGTCCTTAAAACACTTGTTTTAAGGTTCTTATAAGAGGAAAAAATATTACAAATTCCTATTTATTTATTTTTTACGGAAATCTCAAAAACTACACTTTCCAAAAACTTTTACCATTTTTAACTCTTTAACAAGTGTCAATGCTAGCATTTTCCATATTAATTTTTATGTTTACTTCTATTTAATAAATATTGATTTACCTAAACAGTGGAGAAAAATAATAATTAAAAAATAAAAATTCTGTTAATAAAAAAATATAATTAATGTATTAAAAATAAAAATAATTATTATATTTTTTTGAGATAAATAAAAATAAGAAAGTATTACTACCTCAGTTCCTAGCTTCTAATATATAAACTCCCAATTTGACTATTACGCAAAAATTAAGGAAGTTAGTTAATATTTTTAGTAAAATTATGATTGATAATATTTAGTATACTTTATCAAAGTTACCATTATAATCATTATTAAGACTTTAAAAAGTGTTAAATAAATATGAGTGTTTGTAAAAAAAATAATTAATGTCATTGAAAATTAAACAAAATACTTATAAAAATGATCAAGACATTTCTATTATTGTGCGTGTTTGATATAACTGATAAAATGAGATTATGATTATTTTTTCTATGATATGTTAAAAGTATAATCTGATTATGTTTGAGTATCTTAACTAAAAAATGAAGAATGAATTTAAACTTATTTGTTTTGTTTGAATAGAGTAAAGAATATTATTTTTTAGTGAGTAAATTATCAAAAAGGTATGAAATGATAATGAAGTAGTTAATGTGTCGTAGTGATAAGGGTAAAATATAAAATACATGGTCTAAAAAAATAATGTTATAAAGTATAATCTCCAGCTACCATAAAAAAGCTTTTAGATTTTGATTATTTTTTTAAGAATATAATTAAAAATTATAATATGTATTGACAAATAAACGGACTAAATTATGATTATTTTTTAAAAATAAACTAAAACTTTAATCTTAATGTAAAACAAACACGCTCTTACGGAGTATATAAAGAAACGGAGGAGTATTTTTAAGATCAAAAAATTGTAGATGTTAGGCATTAAATACATCACTTAGTACAAACATGGGCTGGGACGAGTGGTAAGCGGTTCGGTCTCCGTTTAAGCAAGGTCTCGAGTTCGAGTCCTTGTAAATACAGAAAATTCATGTTGGGAGACCCACCTGCCATAACCAAGCACGCGACCCATGTCGAATCCGGATGTACCTAGGTAGTACTTAGGAAACCGGTTGGACAACCAAAAAAATACATCACTCAGTTAATGCCCCAGTAATCTCTGCATGTTTGGTGGTTGACGTAACTCATGGACTCAGATTTGGACCACACTTCCTAATGGAGCATTGATAATGAGGGTACTTCGCACAAGAACATGGTTAGTCTTCCTTTAAAACTTGGTGCGTTACTTAGGAGCTGGGGCAACAATTAAACATTTGTTTTTTGGAAAAAAAAAACACATTTAATATTCTTGTTATTTTCGTTTAATAACCTCATCAAGTAAAAGAGAAGTAAGGTAGGGTTGATTAAACTATCGGTTATAAAGTGCGAATGCTCAAATTTAAACCTAAAAATTATATTCCAATCATGTTAAATATATTTAAACTTATAAATTAAAACCTGTTCGAGTTTGTTTGATAAATAGGATAAGAAAGAAAAACAAAGAAAAATAGTTGTCCTATCTTGTTAGTACCCTGCATTTGATGAATCAGCAAGATAGAATAGTATCATCATGTTTGAATATCCTATTATGTATCTCATATATTTTCTATCCTAATGTTTAGAGTTAGGTTAAAAATGAGCATATAGCACAGTGCAGTTCTTTTTTCCTTATAACATCGTGTATTAACACTCATGTCATCATCATTTCATATGCATCAAACACTAAATATGATAAGAACTATCATATCTTACTCTTATCATGCTCTTTATTATGTGATCTTCTTATCTTATAAATATTACCAAATGAACCCATACATTTCTTAATAACGAAAGATCAGAGATAATTAATTTAGATGATAAAATACTAAATTAAGTTGTGCTTGTTAATGAATTATTGAACAAAAAATGGAGTGAAAAAGATTTCCCCCTCTCGGTAAATTTTGTTGAGATGACAAGTGCCAAGTGGGTGTACAATAATAATACAACGTATGCTGTCCACTCTATCTGCTGTATTGTGTGTACGCAGTAGTGTAAGAATAGTTTATGAAGAAAGGTCCAAAAGTCCCAATAAGAAATGGTAAAAGATTCACTTTTGGGAATCCACACCACCACCCCCAAAACACTATCCACCTCATCACTCTCTTCTCCTACTCTCTTACCCCTACCACTATCCTCCACTCACACTACACTACACTACACTACACTACTATCTCAATTCTCATCACCCCACACACAACAACCACAGGCACCATTCTTGTACTACTCTACCCTTACCCACTCCCTTATTTTCCCCCTTAACTCACAAAATGGTAGTAGTAGTAGTACTATCATCATAACTCCAATAATAAACAACAACAACAAACAAATAATCTTGTTCTACTATACTACACTGACACATGCACTCCTTTTCTCTCCTTTAAATCTTGTTCACACCAAAACCTCCACACACCACATTATGGCTCCTCTCTCACTCATCACTTTCACTCCCATGCTCTTCATTCTCACACTCTTACCACTACCAACTTCAACCTCCTCTTCAAACCAACAAGATGCCAAAACCTTCATAGTCCAAGTCCAGCATGATGCCAAGCCTTCCATTTTCCCAACCCACAAACACTGGTACCAATCCTCTCTCTCCTCAGTCTTAACCCAAAACCAAGACACTAACCCTAGAAACATTATCCACACATACGACACCGTTTTCCACGGCTTCTCTGTAAAGCTCACACCTTTAGAGGCTCACAAGCTTCGATCTCTTTCCCACGTCATCACTGTCATCCCCGAACAAGTTCGGCAACTGCACACCACGCGCTCACCTCATTTCCTCGGTTTGAAAACCGCCGATAGAACCGGGTTGCTCCATGAGACCGATTTCGGGTCGGATCTTGTTATCGGAGTTCTCGACACCGGAATCTGGCCGGAGAGGCAGAGCTTCAACGACCGTGATTTGGGGCCTGTTCCGGCCAAATGGAAGGGGGAGTGTGTCGCCGGGAGAGATTTTCCGGCGACCTCGTGCAACCGGAAGCTCATCGGAGCGAGGTATTTCTACGCCGGATATGAAGCGAGTGACGGGAAAATGAACGAGACGGTGGAGTACCGTTCTCCGAGGGACTCTGATGGTCACGGGACGCACACGGCGTCGATCGCCGCCGGGAGGTACGTATCGCCGGCGTCTACTTTAGGTTACGCGGAGGGTACGGCTGCCGGAATGGCTCCGAAGGCGAGGCTCGCCGTGTATAAGGTTTGCTGGAACGGTGGCTGTTACGACTCCGATATCCTCGCCGCCTTCGACGCCGCCGTGGCTGACGGTGTCGACGTGGCCTCACTGAGCGTGGGTGGCGTGGTGGTGCCGTATTACCTCGATGTCATAGCCATCGGTGCGTATGGTGCCACTATTGCCGGAGTTTTTGTCTCCGCCTCCGCCGGAAACGGTGGCCCCGGCGGCCTCACCGTCACCAATGTCGCCCCGTGGGTAACAACTGTTGGGGCCGGAACTATAGACCGAGATTTTCCGGCAGATGTGAGGCTTGGAAATGGTAAGGTTATAAATGGGGTTAGTATTTATGGTGGGCCGGGTCTAACTCCGGGTCGGATGTACCCGATTGTTTATGCGGGTATCGAAGAAAGCGGTGGTGATGGGTATTCATCGTCACTTTGTTTAGAAGGTTCATTGGATCCTAAGTTTGTGAAAGGAAAGATTGTTGTGTGTGATAGAGGGATTAATTCAAGGGCTGCCAAAGGTGAGGTAGTGAAAAAATCAGGTGGAATTGCAATGATTTTGGCTAATGGTGTTTTTGATGGAGAAGGGTTGGTGGCTGATTGCCATGTGTTGCCTGCCACCGCGGTTGGTGCTAGCGGCGGTGATGAGATAAGGAGGTACATTTCATCGGCTGCGAAATCGAAATCGGGTGCTGTTCCGACCGCAACGATTGTGTTTAAAGGAACTAGGCTTGGGGTTCGGCCAGCGCCGGTGGTGGCATCGTTTTCAGCTAGAGGGCCTAACCCTGAATCACCAGAGATATTGAAGCCGGATATCATAGCACCGGGGTTGAATATTCTTGCAGCTTGGCCTGATAGAATTGGACCTTCCGGGGTACCTTCTGATGTGAGGAGGACTGAGTTTAACATACTGTCTGGTACTTCAATGGCTTGTCCACATGTTTCGGGTTTGGCTGCTTTGTTGAAAGCGGCGCACCCGGATTGGAGTCCCGCTGCAATTAGGTCAGCTTTGATGACTACTGCTTACACTGTTGATAATAGGGGTAATCACATGTTGGATGAGTCCACTGGGAACGTTTCAACAGTGTTTGATTATGGTGCTGGCCATGTTCATCCAGAGAAGGCCTTAGACCCTGGGTTAATCTATGATATTTCTAGTTATGATTATGTGGATTTCTTATGCAATTCAAATTATACAACTAAGAACATCCAAGTGGTGACTAGGAAGAATGCAGATTGCAGTGGTGCAAAAAGGGCAGGACATTCTGGGAACTTGAATTACCCATCCTTGTCCGCGGTGTTTCAACAATATGGAAAGCATAAAATGTCTACACATTTCATTAGAACAGTGACCAATGTCGGGGACCCAAACTCTGTCTACAAAGTCGGTATTAAACCACCGGCTGGGATGGTGGTCACGGTGCAGCCAGAGACACTGTCCTTCAGGAGGGTGGGTCAGAAGTTGAACTTTCTTGTTAGGGTGCAAGCTAGGGCAGTTAAGCTTTCCCCTGGAAGTTCTAGTGTAAAGAGTGGTTCTATAGTTTGGTCTGATGGCAAGCACACTGTCACAAGTCCCTTAGTTGTGACAATGCAGCAACCTCTTGATTAGTGTTTTGAGGTTTTATTTATGTGTAGATATTTTGGACTTGTATCCATAAATTAGCTCTATATGTATAATAGAGAATGTTTTTCCATTTCGAAGAACTGGTGGAAGGTTTGATTGTATGAAAAGTATGAAGGTACTACTATAAGGGAAAAATTTCATGGTGGTATATCCTTCTTGTAAAATTAAGAATGTTGTGTAGAGTATGCGTGCTTACAAGAGGACAAGGATATTGGAAAGATACCTTTCCTTTTTGAGTAATTTTGTTGGATCCTTTAAATATTTTGTTTAGTTAAGTATTTGGTAAGTCCATGTGCTTAAAGATGCTAATGTTTTATTCTTTATGGACTTTTTTGTTGTCGAGGAACCAGATTGTGAACTAACTACTTCACAACTTCTCAGATACAATATGATGATTGAGATTAATTAATGAAGATCAGGACAAAATACCCATCAATTTTTAAGGTTCTTTTCCTTTTTCTTGTTTCCTCTGGTATTTAGCACATGTTAGACTGCAACCATACAATACTATATTGCAGGTCTTAAGAGATAAAGCAGATAGATATAGGGTAGGATGCACAGAAAATGCGAATCTCTAAAGATGCTACAATACGAAGAAATAGTACTACAAAGGCTTTAAACCAATGGTAATTTCATAATTCTTAGGATTATGTATTTATGTTTATAATGTTGCCATGTTGGTATCTCTCTCTGTTTATATGACCTTCAAACACCAATGAGGAGATTCATTACCATGACATAAATAAATAAGTATTCTTCAATAGTTCAATGTTTATCTAGCCGTGTAGTAGGAAAATACTTGATGGAGGTGGATGAGTGTGTAGAAAATATGATTGGACTAACTCTAATTAATAGAATGAAATGGGTGTGTAATTAGCTTTATTTTAGTTACTTTGTCTAGGGATATAGTTTGACTGAAGACAAAGACAAAATAATAAGATATATATATATATATATATATATATATATAAGTTTTGTATTTGATTACTTTAATATTGCTAATGTAAACTTACTAGTCCTTTATGCATGAACCCAATAATTGAACAATTATATGTATGTATACAGGTTTAATTGAACCTTGATTTCAAATTTAAAGAAGCTTCAGAAGTTGAAACTGGACAAGTAGGACACACTGCATTAAAATGGAACATAATGAAGGTTGACTCGAAAATCTAATTTTGACGTTCAAACAAAGCATCTTAGCTGGAAAAAGCGCTTGAAAAGAAACTGCTTTGCCAACCGTGGCCCATGATCACGAGAGTTCATTTCAATCAGCTTGTCGCGTGCGTATCATTAGATTACCTTTGTCTTTGTCTTTTGCTTCTCTTTTCTTAACAGAACTAAAAACAAAACAATAGTAAAAAAAAAGTTACTCATAATAGTAAAAAAGAAAAAGACCCGTGTTGAGTTTTACAACAATGAGATACAACAACAACAACAACAAATACTTTACAGAATCAATTTAAAAAAAAAAATTAGGATAAAATTGAAACCCATAAATAACTTATAGGATTAAAATATATTTTTGACTTTTAACTTAAAAAAAGTAAGGGTATGTTGTTCATCAGATTGGACGAATTTAGTGGATGAAACCTAAGATATCCATAATGGAGTCTCAGCATAATTTCTTGTTTTTGAAATTGGGAATTTTGAGCCAGAACTCAGATACATTTGTATTGGGAATTTCATGTGTCCTGCGTGGTGGGTGATGTGGCAATGCTGACATGGATTTTTTGTCGCATCATCACTTAACAAAAGCAATTAGAACACAAAATTGATCTTATTGATAGGGACGGGGCAAAAAATTTAATTAACTCTTTTTATTTATTTAGCTCTTTTAATCAAATAAAAGGTGTTTAGCTCTTTGAGCTCTACCTCATGGAAGCATATAAACCGAACTATTCATGTGGAGTGAGTGGGGGAAAGATTGGAATGAGTTAGGCTAGTCCTTCCTCCGTTTGTAAATGTTGATTGAGTCAATTTTTGAATCCAAACTCATCCTTGATTAGGATGAGACATGATAGGAACGGGTTAGGTTAACCCAAGACAAAAATATAAGCATAAAAGTTATAAAAATATAGATTTATTCTTGAGACAAAAATGACTAAAATTTATATGATGCAATAAGTTACTCGTCAAATTGTTAACACTAGTAATTTTACCCGTGCATCGCACGGGTTTAAATTTTTTATTTTTTTAAAAAAATTGATTGTAGATTTTGGAAATATGTCTTTTTAAATAATAAGTTAATATAAATTTTTATAAAAATGATTTACATGTATTTAGAAATGAATAGTCATAAACATTAACATTTGAATCTAGTTTCATCTATCAACTTTTTCATTAATAAAAATTAACTAATAATGTATCAATTATGCGATTTCTAATTTTAATTAACAACATAATTTCTTATATTAAAAAAAATCCTACTCATTTTGATTTTTGTTTTATTTAATCCATCATTCCAAATGCATTTTGTTAGTAATTTGTTTTGCAAGTCCAAATGCAGTTAATTTTTTTTACCATATATATCATCACCATCATCATCATCATCATCATCATCATCATCATCATCATTATTATTATTATTACATCTGTTCCAAAATATAAGACATGTTTTCACACTTTTAATTAATTCGTGTTTATAAGATTCGAACTTTCAAATTACTTGCTTGTATTAGAACTTTATAATTGCAAATAAGTATATTGTCTAAAGTATAAAATAACACATCATTATTTTTCACAATTTAAATTGTAACATATTGTATAAATTTTTGGATTTTTTTTAAATTTGAATTCATGACTGAGTAAATATTTGATTGTATTAAGTTAAATCATTATACCAAATTATAGCTCATCTTTAATATTTATATATCCGTTTTTTTCGTTGTACCCAAAATTTGTTATTCATAATGATGCTCGGTTTAAATGTTTAATACTAATTTGCCTATATTATGACTTGTTTGTATTAGAATTTCTGAAATTACAACATTATATTCGTTTTTTTTCTGGTTAATTATCATATGACGGGTCGTTTAAGCATTATATATTTTTTTTATGTCAATATTTTATTCAAATTATTTCCTTTTGAAAGGATCATTAATAACCCGTGCAAATAGTAATAATATCGAAATGCAAGTTGTATGTTTACGGGTAATTTTTATATTTATGTGTAATCCAAATTGTACTAATAAAAATTTACTAAAAATAACTTAAGATAAATATTTATTCCCGTGCGATGCACGGACAAACAAATTTGGAGGAAAAAGCAAGGATGAAGGAGGGAAAATGAAAATGACAAAAATACCCTCAACTTCTCCTATTTTATAATATGTTGATGATATCTATAATTTAATATCAAGTGATAGCATAATGACACCAGACCAAACTGTCTTCGTATTGAACTCGCTCTACAATATTGAAGTATTTTATACCGGAAAAGTGAAAATATCAAGAGATTTTGTTATTCAAAGAGTACAAAAATGAATATTTCTCTAGCAAATACCTACCGTACTATGATTTAGCACATACAAACACCACACAAAAAAGAAAAGATCAGTCACAAAGAAACAGTTTATGGACTTGACCATGGGCATGAAGGATGTGAAAGTTTTGAGAATAGAGTGTGTGAGAGTGTGGAAGAGGAAAATGATGATTTTTGACGAGAATGAATGTGGCAGAGGAAGAAAGAATAAGGGCATTTTGGAATTTTTGAAAAAATTAAAGAAAAAAAAGGCCTAAAACTAATTCTGTGGGGTCAAAAATTTGTACTACTAGGTAGCAAACATTTTTTGTATGAACTGGATAACAAAACTAGCCGAATTGCTTGGCCCATCGGTGAATACTACTTGTTGATCAAGAATAGAGTTAAGTTTCTAGCCCATTATTATATAGGCATTCGCAATACCCATCCTTCCCTTTGGTACACGGTTGGCTTAAGATTTTATATATATATATATATATATATATATATATATATATATATATTAGAGCATCCACATCGGTATGTCCATAAAATATTAGGGACAGCCATTAATTAGGGATACTGGTGTGGAGCACCTGGTTTTCGTCCCAAATTAGCTAGTGTCCACAAATTGGGACACTGCTTTGTGTTGCTTTGTGTCAGAGAAGGGAGAGGTGAAGGAGAGAGAAACGAATAAAGTAATTGGAAAAAGGAGGGAGAATGCAACGACAATTTCAACAACAACAGCAATACCCACCGAATTCATCATCAACATCCAGTTGTTCATCCACAACAACAAGATACAAATTTACAATAAAAAAAATTACAATAAAAAAACAGAAACCAATTAGTGGAAGGCGGTGGAGGGAGATCGGAGATCGAGATCCATGGCGGTGGAGGGAGTTCGTCGGCGGGAGAGGAAGATCGGAGATTGAGATCCATGGTGGTTGAGGAGGGAGGAAGGGAGATCGACGCCGTTGAGAAGATCGACGCCGGTGGAGGGAGATTGTGGCGGTTGAGGAGGGAGGAAGGGAGATCGACACCGGAGGGAGGGAGATCGACGCCGGAGAGCTTGAGAGAAGGGAGGGAGAGAGAATAGAGGACGGTTGAGGAGGGAGGGTTTCATTGAGAGAGTGTGTGTGTTAATGAGAGAGAGAGAACCGTGTGAGTGTGTATTTGAGAGTGTGTGTGTGTGTGTTTGAGAGAGAGCACCGTGGGTTCATTGTGTGTGTGTGTTGAGTGTTCCATGTAGTGTGTGTAGTGTGTAGTGTGTGCATTGTGAATTGTTATGCACAAATTATTACCGTATTTTAAATTTTAAATTTATTTTTAATGCTTTTGAATTTTTAGTGTGTAGTGTGTGAATTGTGATGCACAAAATATTTTTAATGCATTTAAATTTATTTTTATTGCATTTAATTTTATTACGGTATTTTTTAAATGCGAAATTATAAAAAAAAAATATTTTTTGAAAAAGTTACCGGATAATAATATATAGAATGTTTAAATTGTGGTTATAGTTTTGGTGGGAAACATATAGTTAGTTGATGGTGGTTGTAATTTATTGTAAAATATTAAAAGTGTGGGGTAGTGTGTGGGTCCCAATTTTAGGGACAAAAGTGAGTTCATGGGTGTGGAGAAAATATGTGTTTGTCCGTAAAACTGTGGGGAAGTGTGAAGAATAATAAAATAATGAGTGAGGTCCATTTAGGGACAAAAATTGGGATCATGGGTGTGAATGTTCTTAGATACTCATTCCATTAATGTAAAAAGGAAACATGCGAGTTTAACATGACCTCTACATCATGAGGAACTTCCTCTATCCAATAGGGGTGTAAGTGATCTGGTCCGAGACCGCGAGACCGCTCGGACCAGACCGGACCGGACCGAAAAATGCAGTCTGGTCCGGTCTCATGGTCCGGTCCAGTCTCAAAAAGTTGGGACCATACTTGAGTGGTCCGGTCCATGGTCCAACATATTGCTAGATCATTGAGACCGGACCGGACCGATAGGATTAATAATTAAAAAAAAAAACTACAAATAGTACCATTTTGATGAAGTACCTCTAATGGGCTATCTTCTTATTTCTTAACATTAGGAATTGACCACAGCAACATAGGTGTTGTACGGTACCACAACCTATACAATGCACAACTACCCTGCCACAATCCACCGTCCCCGCCGGCCACCATGCCACAATCCACCGTCCATGTCTCCACCTTCGTTCTTACACCGTCCACCGTCCACGTCTCCACCATGTCTTCTCACTTCCACGTCTCCACCACGCCAGATCCGCCACCGTGCGACGTCTCCACACCGTGGGACGACTCACGATTCGCGATTTGCGATCCGCCGCCGTTCAAGTCCCTGCGCCGTTCGAGTCCGTCGTCGCCTCCGCCTCCAGAGGTTTGCTTCTCCCTTCTCCCTTCTCCTTTGCTGATTCTGGATATTTTTTGCATGTTTTTTTTCTTCAGTTTTCTCGCAGAACCGAGGAAGAAGATGACAAAAGTAATTTTGTAATGTAATACTGCTTTTTAGACCGGACCGGACCGGATCGGACAATTCATGAACGGTCTGATCCGGTCCGGTCTTTGAGGATAAGTTGTGTTGAGACCGAACCGGACTGGACCATACTAATTTGAGCGGTCCGGTCCGTAATATGACTCACAGATCGGACCGGACCGGACCGTTACACCCCTACTATCCAACAATAATCTTATGTTAAAAGCTAATCTAATCTAGCTAGGGAATCAAAAACATTATTATTTTCCCTCCTAGTATGGACTAAATGGCAATCACGGAATGAGATCTTGAGAGATTCAGTTTGCAACTAGCTCATGAAACTGTGAAAGTAAGAGTAGTGTGCACTTTAATTTGATTCCTCAGCCAACACTGCTCCAGCCGCAAGCAATCTGTTTCGATAATTACCCGCGATAAACAAACGTCACACGAAGCTTCCATGTTCTATTAAAACAAGTGTGTGCTATCTATCCAGGCTCCCAAGCATTTACCCAAACCTAGTGGCTTAAAACCTTAAACTATTAAAATTTATTAATACTCCTTTGTTGGTATAAGGTTGGACATTAATTCTAGGCATCTTGATGAATTTGAAGAATTGAAGAACAATTAGGGAAAATAATCCGAAATGAATATTATTATTGATCACAAAACAGAGAGATTCAAGTTTAGGAAGAGAAGCCTTCAGAGCAAAAATGATGAATAGATGATAGCTTGTACGACAAGCTATTATTATGCTACTAGCTAGTAGCTAGGAATTGCACGAGAAATACAGTTACTATTTCCAATTAAGTCCCTAGCAGCTGCATAACCAAAAAATATAATTTACATGAATATTCTGGAAATAGGTTCAATTTCAACAAACATGTAGATCAAAGTAGAATCAATACATGTTCGAAGGGGTCCCAAAACATTACTCCATCCGTTTCACAATGTTTGGCTTTTTAGGTCTGGACACACAGATTAAGAAAGTGTTAATTATTGTAAATATTATGTATAGTTTATCTAAAATGCCCCTATTTAATCCTTATTGAAAATTGTAATAGTATTTAATTTTTATTAGTAAGTGTGTCCATTAATTAATGTATAGTGGTTTAGAGATGATACAGATGATAAAAGTAGAATTAATGAGGAGTAAGAGAAATGATTGAATGAAAGGTTAATATTGGAAAAGAATATGTTTGTGTATTGAAAATGTAAAAGGCCAAACATTGTGAAACAAGAAAAAAAGCTAAAAGGCTAAACATTGTGAAACGGAGGGAGTAAAAGTTAAAAGATATAATGACTAAAGTTTACGAAACCCTTCTATTCTTCAGCTATTGCCTTATCTTCACATCATTTTGAAAAGGCTTAATTATGTCACAAGTTCCTAAAGTTTGAGGTATTTTTGCCAGATACCCTTATTTTTTTTCCAATGTCTGACTCTCTGAAGTTACTTCTGAGTTTGTCATATACCCCTATTACCAATTCTGGCCAATTTTGCTGACATATAACATCGAAATCCGAATCAGACACAGGAGGTTGGTCATGTGGTGCCGAGTGATGTCACACTGGCGAAGACGACCTATCTCTTCAATCCTTTTTTTTATTTAACTAAAAATATAAAAATATTAAGTTTTTTAGTTTTTTAAATTTAAAAAAAAAAATCATCGACCACGGGGCACCAGGTGCTTAATCTCCTGCGTCTGATCAGGATTTCGATGTTACATGTCAGCAAAATTGGCCAGAATTGGTAATAGGGGTATATGAACAACTCAAAAGTAACTTCGGGAAGTCAAACGTTGGAAAAAAAAAAGAATAAGGATATCTGATAAAAATACCCCAAACTTGAGAGACTGGTGACATAGTTAAGCCTTTTGAAAAATATCAAAGTTAAAGCATTATTTCGAAATCATGTAAATATTTGGTTAGATGTGATTGATCTAACTTGGCGGCTCTATCTTATCACACATGTAAATATATACTGTATATCATATGTGTCAATTGTTATTAGAATTTGGAAATGTGTAGATTAATTTGTTTGAAAAATTGTATTATATGCAAGTAAGGATTGGTGATGGTTATAGGTTTGCGGCTTGCGGCTTCAAAGGGTGTGTGATTATGAGGTGAAATATAAGAAAAATATAGCAAGAGTTTTAATATTTTTTTCCCTTTATTTATTTATTTATGAAAAGGATTAAAAGACTTTCAGCTTAAATGGTTTTCAACTTTAAGGTATCAAACATTATAAAAATTTACACTTTCAATATACCTCTATTAAAATTATGTTCCGACTCACCGGTCTCAGAAATACAAACTTTTACATTATCTACAAGTAAAACTCAAAGTGTCATATTTTTTTTTTCAATAATTAAGAATATTTATTAACCAAGAGCATCTAGTGAAGCATCAAGTTTGATTGACCTATCCCACCTTCAAGGAAGGGTCGATAGGAAATCAAACACTATCAGTAATTTTTGTTTAATGTTTTCCCAGCTTCCAGTCTCGGAAGCTCAGATTATCTCAAACAAGCCGTGGCCCTCTTCACATTAGATTCAAACAACTTTGGTTAACTCTCAACACAGCAGCAGGACCATAATTCAGTGTGCTTCATGAAGATATATATATATATATATATATATATATATATATAATATACTCTAAAAAGTTCAAGGATCTTATCCCAAAATAAAAAAACCAGAGTTTTACCATGAAGAGATGATCATGATATAATTAGTATTTAGTAGAAGATAGTGTTTGTTAAGCACAAAATTTCAATAATTCTTCTAAGATATTGAGGCAAGCATTTCCTTCCAAGTCAATATTGGTAGACCTGTATATGAATTGTTCCAACACGCTCTTGTTAAAAAGTGAAATTCAGTAAAGAGTAGGAATATAGTTGCGAGAATGGTGTGTTGAAATGTATTTTTTTTTTTTTAATTTTCTAGAATTTAATGAGAGCTGAAAATTTAAGCAAGTACAAAAATTAAAACTCATTGTAATCAAGTGCTTATCTTTCATTGGATTATTAGATGAGATTTGGAATTTAATCACCATGTTTTATCCAAAAACTTTATTTTAAGTGTAAATTTCCAAAATTATTTTCGTATTTTTTCAAGAGTACCCATTAAAAAAATACAAAATCCAAAATATTTTTACTACACATTTTTTTTGACAAATACTTCTAAAAAAAATATTAAAATTATTTTAAATATTCACACTTAAAATAAGATTTATGAATAAAAAAATGAAATTTAAATTCCCAATCTCATATTGGATTAGTGAAAGCCCACCTAGGAGCTCATATTATATACGACACACATTGTGGCTACCATCACTTTCATCTCCATGATATCTCCAAATTAAAGGGTAAACTTGGACATCATCTTTAAACGTTACATGGGCTAATTAAGAAAGTGACGCAATAGATTGATGAAACATGTACCAGTAATGTAGATGGCAGATTTTCGGAAATCTTCAATGCATCTTGTTAATTTAAGACGTGGAACCAGTCTGTCATTCAAATTGGATTATAGTATCAATTTTGCAAAACAGAAAAGGACAAAACATTCATCTTGCTAAGTATACAATAATCATCTATTATTAGGAAAAGTGATATTTTATGCACGCAAGCAACTATCAATGGCTTTCGATTAGTGTTATCTTTATGAGTGTTACACATCAACCATTAGTGCCGATGGGAATCAATTATGACATTAGTTTGAACATACCAGCATGACTAGTTAATATCAATTTGATTAAAACTTGTCCCCTTGGCGTAAAAGTGAATTAAATTAAACTAGTGTGTCTGGTTTTTATTATATAAAAAACATACTTAAATATATTATAAAGTTCGAAAAAGGTAGTTATATTTCTTGAAATTTTAAAAATGTATTTTAATATTTGTTAATAAGTGAAAAAGGTTTTTAATATTTGTTAATAAATATGTATTTTTGCCGATAAAATGAAAAGCAGATGCTAATAAATGTTTTTGATATATTTGTTAAAAAGTCAAAAATAATAAAAATGTATGGGAAAATTTAGTTTTTTTTTTTATATTCTCGAAACATGAAAAAAAAATACATATTTATGATTGTTTTTCCATTAATAGTGTCTTTAATAAGTGTTTAAAAACACTTGTTAGCAAGACCAAAACAAAAATATTAGTACGTACTTTTTGTTAAATTTATTTCTAAATTTTATTTTTAAGTTAAAGTTTAGCGAGGGAAGAATATTGCTTTATCCTTTCATAAATGGCAAATGCTAACAAGTACCTCAAAAGTACTTGATAAGTAACTAAAAGGAGATAAAAAACATTGAAAAATGTATTTTTTAATATTCTCGATAGAAAAATAAATGTTAACTTCTGATTGTTTTTCCTATTAAAGTAATTTTAACAAGAGCAACAAGACCCTTGATAGAAAATCTCATATGCTACTCCCTTCGATCCTTATTATAGGTCACATTTTAGAAGGTTTTCTTGGTCCCAATTATAAGTCACTTTACTGTGCATCATTTATTGTTTTTTCTCTTTTTTGTCCTTAATAAATGCTTTGATTATCTATGTGTTTTTTTGTTGTTCATTAATGAGTGTGAATTTTTCAAGAAAATTTGAGATGGTAAAATTGTAATTTTACAATATATTCTCATAGAATTCATATAACTAACCACTTTTCTTGATATGTGTAATTCGTTTAAGTATGTCCTATAATAAGTACAAAGAGAGTAACTTATTTACTCCCTCCGTTTCACTTTAAATGTCTTTTTAACATCAAAATTTTGTTTCAAAATAAGTGTCTTTCTACCAAATCTAGGCAACATTTAATACTGTTTTTCCTTATTTACCCTTACATTTAATGTTGTTTTAGTTTTGAAATTTGTAATACTAGTAATGATGCATTGACAAAATAAAAATACTAAATAGCGGTATTTTTGACAAAATACACATAAAACTTACAATAATCATCATAATCAACACTTTCTTAATCTATGTGCAAAAGTCCAAAAAAACACTTAAAGTGAAATGGATGAAGTAAAAAATAAAATAGAAACTATTTAAACCTTTTCTTTCCCTATGCAGCTATGCTAATGACGATTAAACATTAATTTCTTTTAGCAACTACCTATAAGTGAGGATTATGGAGAGAGAGTTAGCTTGGAGAATTAATTTTTGTTTACCTCAGTTTAAGAATTGGATTAATAGGGCTCTTGTAAATAGAATTACCATTGCATTATAATTGCTATTCTTTTTGTAAGTAGTTGTCTAATAAGGTTGGTGAACCCTTCATAAAAGGTGGCATCATCTTGTTAGGCTTGACAACATCTTTTATTATTTGAACTCTTCCTAAAAGGTGACAAAGAATAAGGCTGTTGGCCTTTAATTTTATTTTGAATTCGTTGGTTGGTTAATGGAATTTTTCATTAAAAAAACTACCTAGAAGTGACCAACGTTAGTACTCTACTAATGCTTCCTCCATTCCATATTTTTATTGTTTTTTCTATTGCATAATTTTTTATTTTTTTTATAATTTCAATACATAATTATGTATATTTTTTTAATTTTAATTTTTTATTCAATTATTTCTTTTACTCCTCGTTAATTTTATTTTTATCTTCTATCTAATATTGAAACTACTATACATTAATTAGTGGACACACTTCCTAATAAAAATTACTCCCTCCGATCTTAAATATAACACCTGTGGTGGACTCGGCCTAGCCGAGATCCTCAGAACCCTCGCTTAAGGCCTCACGACCCTACAAGAAGCCCTCTGTGTGCTGGGCCGAGCTCAAGGCTCAACGGCCGAACAGACATCAGACATGGGCCGATCTCATACTCCCGCCCCTCTGTGCTCTGGGCCGAGCTCAAGGCTCAACGGCCGAACAGACATCAGACACGGGCCGATCTCATGATCCTACCAAGGTCCGATTTCCTTGTCCGACACCACCTAGAGTCCGACACCTCCCCCAGAGTCCGATACCTAGGACAGGATGACGTGTCTCACCTTATCCACAAGGACAACTCATCCACTCATAGCTCAGTACAGGCTGGCCCTACTTGGGCCTCAAGCAGGCCCATTAGGGCAACCAGCTCCCCCTTATAAGTAGCTCCGTACTACATGGGGCTCAGGTACGTCCTCTAACCCAAATTACCACCCTCACACACCAGTGATTAGGGTTACTTCTTGGCTCTCTCTTTAGCCACTTGAGGACTCCCACCAAACATCACACAGAAATCCTAGACAGAGGCTCCTTTGAAGGTCTTCTTCCCTAACCCTTGGAGAACCTCACCGTCTAGGACATCACAACACCCTTTTGTAAAAATTCACGTCTACCAAGAAAATGGATTAAGGTTGTTAGTGGTATTGAAAATGTAAACATTTAATTACCTTTTCAAAACTATCCTTAAAATTGTTATTGAGATTCTAAAAAGTGTTAGACTTAATAGGGGTACTTTTAAAAAGAAATAATCAAATGTTAGTGAAAAGTGGAATAAGGTCTTACAAATAGGATCAAATTTTTTTCTCAAAAGGGTCTTACATATAGGATCGAAAGAAGTAATTGCTATTACAATTTTCAATAAGAATTAAATATGGACATTTTAGCAAAAACACATATAAAACTTACAATAATTAACATTTTTTAATATGTGTATCTAAACATAAAAAGCCAAAAGATATGAATGGATATTGACACGTAGGATGAACAGTGACTTAAGGACTAATTATTTGATAACTCAAAGAAACGTAAGAGACCAATATGATTAAAAAAATATGAGGGACCAACTTTATAGTGAAAAATAAGATAAGAAACAAAATAAATAGTCTAGCTTTAATATTTGTAATATAGTAGTTGTATACTGTATGATGTATGATAAAGAGCGGATGAAATATTTGGAAGCCCAATTAGTATTAACTTGCTAGAGAAAATGGTCTATTTGGTTCCCCAAAGATACACCGAGCATTAGCTTAGTCCCCGAAAAATTGTGGGCATCAATTTAGTCTCCCAAAGATCAAAATGGACATCACGTTAGTCCCATCATTAAAAAATCCGTTAATATTATTTAAAAAAAAATAAAAAAAAAATCAGAAAATTTTTATAAAAATCTGTAAAATATTTTTAAAAAATACTGAATTTTTTTTTATATTTCAAAAATTAATAAAAATTCTGAAAATTTAAAAAAAAAATTATGAAAAAAGTGTATTTCTTTTTTTTAAATATTTATAAAATAATAAAAAATTATGAAAATAAAAAAGTCAGACAAAATTTAGAAAACATGTAAAATATTTTTTAAAAAATTCTGAAAATAATAAAAATTTCATCAATATATTTTTAAAAAATAGGTAAAATATTTTTTAAAAAAATCTGGATCATATTTCTTTTTAAAAATTTTATAAACTAAATCTGCTTTTGCAAAAGAGTTGTATGGGTTAGAACATTACCGTTTAAGAATTTTCAGAAAAATTTCATAATTTTTAGAAAATTAAAAAATATCGGAAAATTACTGTAAAATATTAAATTAAATTTTAAACTTTTCTTATTTTTTTAATTATTTTTCCGATTTTTTAATAATATTTTACAGCTTTCCGAATTTTTTATTATTTTTACGAATTTTCTATTACCTTTTAGAATATTTAAAAAAGAAAAAAAATAAAATTTTCAAATTTTTTTTAAAAATATTTTACCGCTTTTTTTAAAATATATTTATGAATTTTTTATTATTTTATAAATATTTAAAAAAAGACACTTTTTTCATAATTTTTAAAAATATTTTACAGATTTTATAAATTTTTAATTTTTTATTATTTTATTTTTTTTAGTAATATTAACGGTTTTTTTAACGGTGGAACTAACACGTGATGCCCATTTTAATCTTTGGGAGACTAAATTGATGCCTAAAACCTGTCGGGGACTAAGCTGATGCCCAGTGTATCTTTGGGGGATCAAATAAACAATTTTCTCTAACTTGCTAACTAGATTTCTCTCACCTTGTTTTTTTTTATAGGGAAACTTTTCCCTCCTTGCCTTGTTTGATCGTTTCTTAAACTTTTTTCATAGTAAAAAATAATTAGAACCGGTACAACAGATACCTAAATCAGATACCGGGAGAAATTTTAAATAGTCAATGAAAAAGAGTTTATACAAATTTTTGGGCTTATGCTCCAATTTCTGAATGATATTTTCCTACCCATAAAGTTATAAAACTGATCCCAAAAACAAATCTTAATTAAATCTAAGGTGTCCCATTAAAAATGATGTAATTCCAATGAAACCATAACGACCAAGTAATGACCATCTATAGTATCAATCGAGCATTTTTAAAAGTTTAATTATTTAGGAGTGAATTTATATATTTTTAGGGGGAAAAAAAGAGTGAAGGGATATCAGTAGGCCATAGGCTCCTATGACAGGCACTCCCTAAATTATTAGCAACAAAGCCAAACTTATGATGAAAATTGAGTTACTTGCTCTTGTTTGGTCAACTTATATCACATGTAACTTGTACCTTTGGAATCGTGTGAATAATTCTAAGCAATTATTTAGTGATGTATTCATAGGTCAGTTCAACAGCTCATGAATAAATGGATGTTTGGAACTTAGCATTCTTTCCCATCTTCTTCCTATATCTCATCTTATTCGTATGACGCAATACTCTTTGCTAATTAAACGGCCACTAAACTAACAACAGTGTTGGTCGAAATTAAGGTTTTTTTTTTTTTTTTTTTTTTTTCTTCGAGGTATCCACCTGTGCAATTGGGTTATTGATATTGTTGACATTGTCGGACTCTTTCAGAGGTTAGTCTCCCAGTGAGGTTTCTTACATTCGCAAGAGCGGGGATCAAACCCCAACCACATGCTTAAGTAACAAAAGATCTCTTACCATTTATGCTAGCCTCCACTGGTAACTAAAGGCTCATTTGGAATGATGATTTTTAGTTTTGAGTTTCAAAGTTTAAGAAAATTAAAAGTAATTTTTAGTTTTAAAATATCGGTTTTAATTTTTTTTAATTTTTAATTCTTAAAATTATTTTCAAACTTATAATCTTTATAGCACTGTTACCATATTATGCACCTTATACTATCACTATTATTTAATAATAACTTTCATGTGATTGTTGTCATTGTTAGTTGGAGCTGGTGGTTGTTGTTATAGCGGTTGCGGTCGAGAATGATAGTGTGGTGCTAGTGATTGTGATGCACGTCATGGGATGGTGACCAAATGGGCAATGGTGGTATTGGACTTTTGGTGATGACGATGATGATGAGTGATGATTTTTGGTAATTTTTGTGGTGCTAGTAAAGGAAAAGATGTTAGTGAGGGGCTTTGAATATGTGGTGGTGAAAGGTGATATATAGTTGGTGTCGTCGAGGGATGGTGGTGGTAGTGGTAATGGTCATCCAAGGGTAGTGATGGTTGGTTAGTATATGGGTGGTGGCTGAGGTGATCACAGTAGTGATAGTCCGAGTGGTGGAGATGGCCTTGGTTATTCAATCATGTAAATTGATTTGGATCTTTAAAATTATGAATATGTAAAAAACACCGCTGGAGAAGATCGTATTTCAGAAAATTAGTCTCTTACTTGGTTAAAAGATACTTATGAAACCTAAAAACAAAGAAGTTTTAAATTTCAAATTCCAAAAATTAGATCAGAACTCAATTTTTCTAAAACTTTCAAAATTACCCTCGTCTTTTCTTTTTCTTCTGCTCATTCCCTTTGAACCTCATTCTCCCATACCAACCACCCACCTTCTTATGGGTGACCGGTGGCCACCAGCCACCACCCTTAATTCTCCCACACAAGCACTCTCCTCGTCATTCTCCCTAACACCTTCAACTCATTTAACTTTCACCTCTTCCCCCCCCCCCCTCTCCAAATCTTGATCACCCCTCATCAAATCACTGCTTACACTCACACGCTTTCTCCCTCTCCCTCTTACACGCCTTTTCACCCACACCTCACTCTCAATCCTCAACTCACCCTCAATCCCTAAATCTAGCGAACTACAATCGTCAACCCACCAGAGAAGAAAGAGTAGCAATGGCCACCTACGCCCACCAACCACCAGTCCACCACCCAAAATGCTTTTTTATCCTCTCATTATCATCGTCAAACCACTTTCGACATAATTTGGTTAGGAAAAAAAATTATGGCGATGTTTAACCGGAAACATTCACCTATCTAAGATGCTGGTTTTTCCGAATAGGGAATATATGAAAAAGTTTTTCGACACCTATAAATCAGGAAAAAAAATAGTTTCACAATTAAAATAGGATTCAGTCCCAATTATTTGAAATTTGAAATCCAAAACTCAATGTAAAAATATAAAAGCTTATTTAACATTTTAGTCCCTGAATTTAGATGTTTTTTTGAACTTGGTCCTTAAACTTTTTTTTCGATACTTTAGGTCCGTGAACTTTGCTTAACTTTGGAAATGATCCCTTCGTCATTTAAGTGATGATATAGCCGACAACATGTCACGTCACTTACACAATATCGACAAGTGACGTGTTATGCAGAACCACGGGACATTACATGATTTTTTTATTAAAAAAATAATTTCTTTTAAAATTTATTAAAAGATTCGATTTTCTTTAAAAAATACAATTATTTTTAATTATCTATAATAAATTTTAATTTTTTAATTTAAAAAATTCATGTGACATCATCTAACATGTTATCTATCAATGTGGCGAAGGTGACATGACATATCCTCGGTCATATCATCATTTAAGTGATTAAAGAGTCATTTCCAAAATTTAAGCAAATTTTAGGGACTCAAAGCATTGAAAAAAAAGTTTAAAGACCAATTCCAAAAGAGTTCCTAAGTTCAAGGACTAAAAACTTAAATAAGTAAAATATAAAAGGGATAGTAGTGTGGGCATGGGGCATAGTTTGTTTTATTTTCAAGTTTCCACCCAGCCCATAGACCACCCCTTTCGTTTGTTGCTGCCTTTGTAAGGGAGACAGCTGGTAAGTGGAATTGAATCACTTAATTCAAGACTAATTAATAATTTCACCCGTTAGAGTTTAGTTGTGTACAAAGAGTCAAGACTATAAACCTTTTTTTTTTTTTTTTTTTGATATATAACACTGTGAACGTGTATGTCTATATATATATATATATATATATATATATATATATATATATATATATAACTACTAGTTTTCTGCGTGTGACGAGTGAAGAGCACTTGTTTCATCCACTTGCCAACTTGATTATCAATGAATAATGATGATTCTATTTGATCTCACCAAATATAAAATGTAGTCAACAGTTTACATATTCTTTTGACAAAAATGAGCGTGTACACCACGTGCCGTTTGTCATCTTTTCTGTTCCGGCTAAGTTGATAAGGTCAAGACGAACACGAACATCAATTTTTTAGTTATTTTTAAAATTATTTTACATATTCAATCCTATATGATATCAATGTTTTCTGGGTCAACTTTTTGTTTTACTCCCTCCGTCCCTGAATATAAGATTTTTTTGGGGATTTCATGTTCATATGGAATAATTTAATTAATTGTATTGGAAATGTGAATTTTTTATATGTATTTTTAAAAAGGGGTTTCTCCGGTGCCGTTGCAAAAGGGTGGGTTTCGGTGCCGTCGAACCCTTAACCAATGAAAACACGCCATGTTTTATAATTAGTCACGTCAACATAATTTCTATTAAAGCATCCAATTTTATCATATTGCATTTTAGTCCGTTACATTTTAGGTAATTTTTGATTAATCTAACTAATTTAAATCAAATTAAATATTTCCTATTTTATTTAAAAAATTAGGATTTGATTTTGTCTGTTCATCATCAGGGCAAACTTCATCACGGCTTGATCACAGTACAAGCTTCATCATGACTTCATGGTTCTTCAACACTTCATAAAAATTATGAAGTTGCCTCATCCATAAATCAGTAGGGTACAACACATTCATCATCTATCAAATTTCCGTCGCACACACAAAACACATCTCATTGTGATATCAATTTTCACCGCTATTCTTAACGGCATCACAACCATACACGACCCGACGTCATCATCGTCACCAATCCATCTCTCTTAGAAAATCACTTTACCTTATGTTTTCCCCTCTTTCTCAACTCTGATTATGTTTTTCCCTCTCTTTTTTTAGTTTGTTAGATCTGTAACAAAGATTAATTATTTCCCAACCACTTGTAAGCATATGCTTCGTTTTTTTTCCCATTTTCTTGACTTTCTATTGTAAAAACAAAAATAAAGAATTATGCCAATGATCAATGAAATGAGAATTGATTATTTATTTGCTGGTGTGATTATTTACTTAGTGTTAGTGATGGCCAAACAAAAATCACTAATCAAATTTGTGAAATTTTTGAATAGACGCAATAAATCGCAACATCCACACAATTATACTCATGAATTTCAATATTTGTTTATGGATTTTGGTAGCCTTGCTCTAAAATTTTTATAATATTGGTAAAATTAGAATCATGTTATTGGTTGCTGAATTAGAGGAAATTGTTATGGTCTATTTGTTTAGAAATAAATAAAAACAAATTCAACAAAAAAGTGATTATTTGAAAAAGTGATTATTTTTAGATGTTGTAATATTTAGATTCAAATAACAGCCTAAAGATCTCTACCGAAAAAATAACAATACAAAAATAAACATTAAATTTGGTTCAAGATTTTGAATTTTATAACTTTCAATCGCTTTAAGAGGTATGATTGATAATTGATTAACAATAGTAATGAATGAAAGATAAATATAGAAACACAATCAATTTCCATCATTATTGTTTTTATAAGCAATAAATTAAGAAAAAAAAATTACGAATTCAAATTCAAATAACAGCCTAAAGATCTCTACGGAAAAAATAACAATGTAAAAATAAACATTAAATTTGGTTCAAGATTTTGAATTTTATAATTTTCAATCTCTTTAAGAGGTATGATTGATAATTGATTAACAATAGTGATGAATGAAAGATAAATATAGAAACATAATCAATTGCTATCATTATTGTTTTTATAAGCAATAAATTAAGAAAAAAAAATTACGAATTCAAATTCAAATAACAGCCTAAAGATCTCTACGGAAAAAATAACAATGTAAAAATAAACATTAAATTTGGTTCAAGATTTTGAATTTTATAATTTTCAATCTCTTTAAGAGGTATGATTGATAATTGATTAACAATAGTGATGAATGAAAGATAAATATAGAAACATAATCAATTGCTACCATTATTGTTTTTATAAGCAATAAATTAAGAAAAAAAATTACGAATTCAAATTCAAATAATAACGTAAAGATCTCTAAAAAAATAACAATGTAAAGATAAACATTAAATTTAAATCAAGATTTTGAATTTTATAACTTTCAGTCTCTTTAAGAGGTATCATTGATAATTGATAAACAATAGTATTAAATGAAAGATAAATATAAAAACACAATCAATTGTCATTTTTATAAGCCTTGAATTAAGAAAAAAATTTATGAATTCAAATTTATATAACAACATTAAGATCTCTAAAAAAATTAGCTATGTAAAGATAAACATTAAATTTGAATCAAGATTTTGAATTTTATAAATTTAAATCTCTTTAAGATGTTTAATTGATAGTTGACAAACAACAGTAATGAATAAAAGATAAATATAAAAACATAATCAACAACGTAAAGATCTCTAAAAAAATAACAATGTAAAGATAAACATTATAAAATATATCATAATTTTTATGAAAAAACTATTTCAAAATCAAATCCTAATTTTTTTATTCTAATTTTTTAAATAAAATAGGAAATATTTATTTTGATTTAAATTGATTAGAATAATCAAAAGTTACTTAAAATGCGAAAGACTAAAATGCAATATGATAAAATTGGATGCTTTATTAGAAATTATGATGACATGACTAATTAAATGAGATGGCATGCTTTCATTGGCTAAAGCTTCGACGGCACCGAAACCCACCGTTTTACGACGGCACCGAAAAAACCCCCTTTTTAAAATTACCTCTAATAATATAATTGGAAATCTAAAAAGTGTTAAATAAATAGGGTTGTTTGTGAAAAAAAAAGTAATTAATGATCATTGAAAATTGGTAAAGGGTCTTATAAATAGAGACAAAATAAAAGTGTCAAAATGATCTTATATTTAGGGACGGAGGCAGTATTAGTTTCATTGAATTAAGGGCTTAAATATTAAATTGATTTTTATAAATATTGATATTTTTGAAAATATCAATTTTCAACATTGTTTTTTTTAGTATGGACATTGTTTTTTTTTGTACTTATCTATTTTGTTTTGGTTTTTGTTTCCGTCGTCAATTTAGGATGCAGAATGCTGAAGTAACCCAACAAGATTGGAAACAAAACCATAACAAAACAGAAAAGAACTAAAAAGGAATGGAAAAATATGGACAAAAACCTCTGGATAATAAAAATACGAGGAATAAAATAAAATGTACATTTGCATTTTCTTAAAGCATAATTTACGGCGAGAATCGAAACCAAAACAAAACAAAAAACAGGGATAAAAAAATGTAGGAACTAATTTAAAAAATATCAATATTTAATAAAGACCAATTTTATATTTAAGCCTTCAAGCCAACTACATGCATGGTAGATAGTTCATCCATTTCTATTTATCTACTTTGTCATAAAAAAAACACATATTTTAATAAATATAATAATTACTTTAATTTTTAGTACACAATCTGTCCTATAAAGTTGGTTAAACTTTAAATAAAATGCTAATGAGTGCCTTAAATTAGGGCATCTTTTAAGATACCAAAATAAGTAAAATGTTATTGGGAAGTATTGTATTCAATAAATTAATAAATTTTATGTGTATGTTTTCAATATAATGTTTTTTTATTGATGGATCAAAGATTGTCCTTAAAGCACTCGTTAACAAGATCTTATTTAAGAAAACATTGTTTAATTTGGAACCTCTCTTCCATGGCATGGTTATTCCTATTTCTGGCACTGCTTAATAAAATTATTAATTTATTACAATTTGATCTTTTTTTATATATATTATTTTGTTACTTTTGTGAAAGGATGGTGTTTGTTGAACCAATAATATTTTTGAATATCAAAACTTAATATCAAGATATTGTTTCAACTATTAGATTTTTATTATGTAGAAAACTATTTTTTAGGTAATAAAGAATAATAAAAGTAAGAAAGAGAATATGCGAGGTCTAATTCTTTTTTTTCCCAACTATGTTGTACTTACATCTAACAAGGTTAGTTGCACATGATCATTAAATTATTAGAAATTGGATTGTATCCTTTTATGAATCAGCATGAAATAATCCTTTTTACACAAATTATTTACCAAGGTTCATATGTAGTATTAACAAATGGCAGCTGAAGAAGGTTTTCTGAAGTAGTGAAGCGTTCCAATAATCATAGAGAGACGTGGTACTAATCTTGTGGCAGATACTATACTACTGTATCTATCTCCCATATTAATTGCTAATAATCAGGAAACGTAACTATGTGGTGTCTTATCAATACTGTATATACTAGTACCCTTCATATGTTTCCTTCCACTTTCCATGCCCCACTCTTTCGTTGGCTGACATAAAACATAATACAGTGCCACTTATTATTCACCTGAGATTCAGAATGATGATGTTACGTTGATAACTGTTTATTGAACTCAGTATCAACCTTTATTCTAGTTTCCTATGATTTCCTACGTTTGTTGAACTTTGAGTGTGTTTGTGTATGGTAGTACTCAATCAAGGTCAAGCATCAAATGCTATGTGCTGTCAAACATAACTAATGCTAATATGTTGAATCATCAGCCTCACTTTAACAAAAGAACTTCTGTGGCATAAAAGATGGAATCTATTACAAAAATAAATTACCAAAAACTAAAAACAAAAAATTTTATGTCAATAGTCAGCACGTTCAACTACTTCATTAACCCGTGAAAAATTGTAGCTAGGCTGCAATTTGACACCAAAATATTTGTAGAACAGCAAGTTATTAATAATAATATGAATCAATCAGCCACACAATGTGAATAGTGAGTTTAGTTTACCAATTTTTTTTTCAATTTTATTTATCCGCATAATTGAGTAACTAATTTTTTTTATGTTGTCGAGCCCTATCTGAATAATTTCTCAGCGGGACTTTTAACATATGCAAGAGCCAAAAATCAAACCCCAATCACTTATTTAAGTAATAACAAATTCCGGTCCTTACCGATATGTACTAGCCTTCACCGATATCACGGTTAGTTAAGCATCGTATCAATCCACATTAAACTTATTACAATGCAAAGCATCAATAATGTTGGCAATTCATTCACCGAAACAACAAATTAAAGTAGCAATGCCAACAGGTACATGGCTTCCTAATGTCAAAGAGATCAAATCTCATTACCTAATTAGTAGTCAGTAATTAATTTTAAGCAACATAGGACTCCACCGCGCAACAGCAGAGCTAGCTATGTCTGTATCAGAGAGTCGTCACGGCATCCCTATAGTCTATGATCTCCTGGTTTCTTTTAAGTGTATAATATTATCAGTAGCCCCAGTGGTTAGTCAAAACTAGCTTTTTTTTCCGAACTACCTTGGAATGAAATAACATTTTTTTTACTGTTTGTCAAAACTAGCTTTTACAGGTGAACTTGTAATTTGTAGCTATGAACTTCTAGCTTGTCGTGGTTAAGTTAGTTAGGAGTTGTGAGCTTATAGTTGGGAGCTTATAGCTGTTTAGCTGACTATGTGAAATAATGCTGTTCGGCAAAACTAGCTTTTGAAACAACTAAAAATTATAAAATGACAAAAAAAAAAAATGCAACATTTTATTATTTTAAATTTTTCAAATTTTTTCCTGTATTTCTTAAATAGATAGTTAATTAATTAATTAAATATAAAAATTATTAAATTATAATTAATTAAATTCATTTTTTCTTAATTTATATATTAATTATGTAGTTAATTAATTATAAAAAAATTATTAATTATAATTAATAATTAATTAAAGGATAGCAAAATAGTTTCTTGAAAGTTTCAAAGTAGCTTTCTAAAAACTAGCTTTAAAAGCTACAAGCTCATTTTTAAAAGCTACAATCTCCTTCTAATTAATGTTAATCGAACGAGACTAATAACTTATTGATTAAATCTATAAGCTTCTAACTAACTAAAAAACTCCTAATTACTCTTGCCGAATAAAGCCTTAGAAAAGGAAACAAATTATCAAATAGAAAGTCATGGAGCTTAAATTCATAAACACGGAGCCTGGCTATAAACAAAAGGCAAATACTAAGTGTACATAACATACTTGCTCACCAGCAGTTAAATATAATAAAAACTCACGAGAAAATATATATTTTTTATTTAACATTTTAGTCCCTGAATTTATGTGTTTTTTTGGAATTGGTCCTTAAACATTTTTTCGATGTTTTGGGTTCTTGAACTTTGTTTAATTTTTGGAAATGATCCTTTCGTCACTTAAGTGATGATATAGCCGACGACATGTCACGTCACTTTCACAATATCGACGAGTGACGTGTTATGTAGAACCACGGGACATTACATAATTTTTTTATTAAAAAAAATAAATTTTTTTTTAAATTTATTAAAAGATTCAATTTTTTTTTTAAAAAAAAATACAATTTTTAGTTATTTTTAATAAATTTGAATTTTTCATGTGGCATATCGATGTGGCGAAGGCGAAGGTGACGTGACATATCCTCAGTCATATCACCACTTAAGTGATGAAAGGACTATTTCCAAAATTTGAGCAAAGTTTAGGGACTCAAAGCATCAAAAAAAAAATTTAACAACCAATTCCAAAAAATGACCTAAGTTTAGGGAATAAAAACTTAAATAAGCCATGTTTTATTTTCGAAATATGAAAGAATGCACATTTATGATTATTTTTTCAATATTAGTATCCTAAGAACATTTGTTAACAAAACCCCTAAAATAATTTTAAAAAACATAAAAATATTAGACCTAAATATATTTGAGTGAAGACCCAATTTGGTCCCTCAAGTTTTCGGACTGGAACACTTTAGTCCCTCAAGAATTATAATTCACTTTTAATCCCTAAAGAATTTAAAAAATACCACTTCAATCCCTGTTTTCATTCGGTTAACTACTGTCACTGTTGGCATAAACTGTAACATTTCATTCCCATGTGCTAATGGCCTGCCAGTAAATGTCTCTGATGCTTCTAGAAACAGTGACAGTAGTTAACGAAATGAAAACAATGAGTAAAGTAATATTTTTTAAATTCTTTAGGGACTAAAAGTGAATTATAATTCTTGAGGGACTAAAGTGTCCCAATCGAAAAATTTGAGGGACCAAATTGGACCTTCACTCAACATATTTTTAGTCTGTGAAAATTTAATAAGTTTTGGTTTTAATTCCTAAAAATTAAAGAGTTTTAGTTTTAGACCCTAAAATAAAGCATAATAAAATCCTACATGACAGCCTAATGTAAATTCTTCACAAATTTTGATTTTTTTTTAAAAATTTATCCAAAGCTTTTCTTTTCAATAATAATTCTCATGTTTTTGATTTTTTTTTAATAAGAAACCATATATTATAAGCATCAATAACACATGCTAATACAAGAATAGAAAGCTCGCTACAATCTTTTTTTGGATTAAAACTTTGTCACAAAGTGTTTCTACTGTTTGTTAAGTGATGCTTTGCTTAATTTTTAGTACACGAGTATTTAATTTGAAAAATCATTAATTCAAAATTTCACGGTTTCTAAAAATTTATATCTTATCGGCCCTCATTTAATTTAGTGAAATTTTTTAATTGTTCTTGAACCAAATTGAGGGGATATGTCCTCTACCCTAGTAATAAGGGAGAGAGATACCTTGGTCGAAGAAAAAATAAAGGTGAATTATACATTAGAAACATGATAGGAATTTATATTATAATATTAGACTATCATGTGGCACATTGTTATGTCTTTAAGAACTAAAACTGAAACTCATTAATTTATTATTGACTAAAACAAAAAGTCGTTAAACTTTTCAGGACTTAAAATATAATCAAGACTAAAAAAAACATTTTTATTTATTTTGATTTAAATACGAAAATGTTTATTATAAATATTGATCTCTTTAAAATTATTACCACACTTTTTTTTTTGGTCCCTGTTCTTTCAATCCATTTTGGTTTTTTTCACACTTTTTGGGGGTCATAAGTTTTTGAAATTAGTCCACGTAAATGTTGTTGTTTTTGAATTTACTCTTTGCACTTTTTTCATTAATTTTGTTCCCTATTTTTTCGAGTAATTTTAATTTTGGTTCTTAATATCAACAATGAATGAAAAATGCTAAACGATGAATTTTAGACCCTCTAAAAAGCTAATGTTACCATTTCATTTGCTCGTTCACGAATGGTAGCTAACGAGCTATAGAAACTTAACTTTATTGTTTGTGTGACACAATTTACTTGTGTTGACAAGTCAATCTGCCTCATCGAGTTGAGATGACTTGTTTGGACTATGACCTAATCGAATTGGACCAAAAAAACTTAAACCTTCAATGAGATTCTTTTGTTGCTCGAGTAAGGGCCCTATGGCATGATCAAATCGAGTTAGACGAATTGGACTATATTTGGGAGGGCGTGTTATAAAATGTGAGAACCTAAGTTTGAACCCTAACTTATTCTCCTTCTTTATAAAAAAAAGTTTGCTTATGAAAAAAAAACTATAAATAATAGGGATGAATTGAATATTTTATTTTTTTTCATAAAAGGGCCCAGCTACTCATAACAATGATAAATAGTATCGAATATGGAATGAATAACACGGAGAGTAGGTTGTCGTGTTTAAATGATCAAAAGTACACTTTAAACCAAAGTTTGTATGTTACAATTAATTAATAAGGTTACAATTAATTTATAAAGTATTACTGCACCTTTTTACATGACAAACATAACTAAGATAATATTGATAATTGATGGCAAAGGATATATTTTGTTTGCATCCTGGTATTTGGTTCACTAGACCGGCTAATCCAGTTCGAGGGGAATCCCGTGGTTAAGATTTTATTTCTCTCTCAACGTTGTTGCGAGAGATCAAATCGTGATTCGTCCTACCAAGTGGAGCTCCTGACACCATTGCACAACCAGCTCGTTGGTTGGCAAAGATATATGAAAATGGTGTGCCCACATGTGAAAGTACATAAAATTTTGAAAAAAAAATGCGAAAAAAGGTAGAAAGTACCGGCAACAAAAAAATTGATCCAATTACTAAGGGATAGGCTCATAGTTTACAATGAATCGAGTTTAAATTCTTTGACTAATGTAAAAATTTTGTTAATGGCTAATATGTAAGTAATAATCGTTGTAAAACCATTATACTTACAATAACCTTGATAACAATTAATACCCAACTTAGTTAAACTTTAACAACAAACAAAAAAACGAATAATATGTCAGATTGATTCGTGATTTTGTAGATATTGGTCAATTTCGTCCCTGAGATTATCAAAGTTACAAATTAGCCCCTGAGATAGCAAGATGCGAGTCAAGTTAGTCCCTATCGTTGTGGTGCTTAACGATCAACCAATATTGACTAACGGGTAGCCAAAATGTTGTTGTTATGACCATTCTTTAAAAAAATATCTTAATCACAGGGACCACTTTGAATTACCTCATCCAACGTCTATAATCTCATATCACTACATCCAATGGTAAAAACCTCATCTTCAACCTCTAATCTCAGAGACCAATCCAACTTTTTTTTTTTTTCGAATAGCACATCATAAGCTTGGTCCTTGACCTTTTCATCAGGTCAACTTGTTTCAGCTACTTTTCCCAAAATACCACTAAGCTTTATTTTCATCTCTCTTTTGAGTCTTCATTTCGTTTTAAACCTCAATCATCATCTTATTACCATTCATTAAAATTTAAAATTTGATTTTTTTTTTCATTGAAAGGAAAAAGGGCTTGTTTTTCTACCATTTGGATCTTTAGAATTTGGCTAAATTACTTTTTTTTTATTGGTGATGAGTTTGATATATAAGAATGAACATAACAAGCTTATGATGTGTTGTTTAAATGGGTAAAAAAAGAGGTCACATTGGTCCCTGAGATTAGAGGTTGGAAACAAAGTTTTCACTGTTGGATATAGGGAGGTGAGATTATAACCGCTGAATGAGATGAATTAAATTGGTCCCCGAGATTATGATTTTTTTTCTTTTAAAAAAGGGCGGCCAAAATGACGTTTTTTTGGCCACCCCTTGGTCAACATGGGATCGTTAAGGACCATTAACGATAAGAACTAACTTGACTCAATTCTTGCTATTTTATGGACTAATTTTTTATTTCGATAATGTCAAAAACAAAATTGAATAATTTCTACAAAGTCAGGGATCAATCTAACCTATTACTTAATAAAAAAATTACCTGTACTAAAAAAGGACTTTAATTACTTGAATGCATTAAATGCACCTGCTTTTAAATTATTTTTTCTCTATAAATATCAAGATATTATTTTAAATAGATATTAAATGTCACCTTTTAAAAATTGATTTTGTTCCTTGTGCATTTATTTGTTTATTCATATGAAAATAGCTAATAAGTATTTTTAGTACACTTGTTAAGTGATAAATGTGATTAAAAATAATTTTTTTCCTCTAAATATAAGCACTAGATAGTGAATTTTGCTTGTCTCTACATATAAGCACTTATTTCAATTTTCAATAACATTAATTATTTATTTTAATTTCCACAAACACCCCTATTTGGTTAAAAAATTTTAGAATCTCAATGATAATTACAGAGATAATTTTGAAAAATATATCAAATATTATCATTTTCAATACCACAAACAATATTAATCACCTTTTTTAATCCACATAAAAATCTATCCTAAATACTTATATTTAAAGACGAAATGAGTATATTTTTTAAAGTTTTCAATAAATAAGAGTTTTTTAAGTCTTGCTGTGATCTCCTTAATAAGAGTTTTTGAATTAGAGTTTAGTTACTTAATTACTTTTAATATGTGCTCTCACATGTTAGGGCATCGCAACAAAATATCGAGAGAATTTTGTATAAAGTCTTAATATTGTAATATTTTGTTTTTTTTAATTAATAGATAGTATTATGTTGAGTATTTTATTTTAAAGACTCAATTTGAGATTTTGTGAGACTCAATTTTTTGTATTTCCTCTCTTTTTACTCTTCATCACCTTAATAATAATAATAATAAATAAATAAATTATATTCTTATAATAAATGATAATTATATTAAATAATAATATTATTATTTTGTCTACTTTCTCTCTTTTGACTTTATATTCCCCTAATAATGATAAATAAAAATAATAGTAAATAAATAGTCTTATAATAAATAATAATAATAATAATAATAAATAATATTTTTATATTTTTTCTTTTTTGACTTTATATCCCCCTAATAATTATAAATAAAATAATAATAAATAAATATAAATATTTTTATATTCAAATATGAAAGCATTATTTAAATTATAAGAATTTGAATTACATTGTAATTTTTTAATGCATTATATAATTGTAAGTATGTATCATTAACTAAAATCAATTATTACCAACGCGCTTGTTCAGTTGGTGTATGACCCCAACTGAAATCCTGGGAATGAGATATGGGCGCTAGTAACTCTGGGTTCGGTTCCCACTAAAAACAACCCGCTCGGAGAGCCAGCCACGCAGCTCGCTCCGGATTAGTCTCAAAGGCTACTGATGGAGATATCGGTGGTTTCGCAAATAATTCGGACAAAAGAAATGAACTAAAATCAATTATTGAAATGTTAAGTTTTATTACATTTTAATTTTTAAATATTAGTATTTGAATGTAAATATAATTTTTTTAAACACATAAAATATTATGCATTGGATAGTTAATTAACGTTATTGAAAAGAGATTGTGTCCTAAAAAAGCATGATGATGTATTATGTAATGTTAATTTGTGAATCGTATGAGTCTAATAAGCCTTTGAGTGACTACCAGAAAATCTTTCTATTACTCACTGTGACACTGAAAAATCAGAACGAAACTACTTCGGACACGTGTGCTCGTGCATGTGATGCTACCTGCTGACCCTGCCAGTAAATGTAAACCTCAAATTTCCCTTTCACAATTCACATTCACCACCTAAACAGTATGAAGGGAAAGGAGTACTGTATGAAGGTAGTAAATCCACACCTTCGTGAAGGGTATAATGGTAACACCAACTCTTATTGTTACCCACCTCCACCCAAGGAAAAATAAAATTATATATAAACCTCTCTCACCTCACCAAAGCTCAAACATCATACCAAAACCTCCAAGAAGCAGCAAAGCCATTTCATTTCAATTGAACCCAAAGATTTAGTTTTTCTTACAAATTTTTTCATTGGGTATCAGCAAGTCTTAACTTTTTCCCAACAAAAAGATAAAAAAAGAGTTCTAGAGAGAGAAAATGTGTGGAGGAGCTATTATCTCCGATTTCATTCCGGCCGGTGGTGCGGCGGCGGGGAGGACCCGGCGAGTGACTGCCGACATACTGTGGCCAAATTTGAGGAAACCCAGCTCGGCGGGGAAGCAGTTCTCGAAGCTTCTGAGGCCTGAGGCGGTGGTGCTGAACGATGATTTTGAGGCCGATTTTCGAAAGTTTAAGGATGACTCTGACATCGAAGAGGACGATGATGCTGATGATGACTTTATGGAAGGTGGTTTTGCAGCCACTAAGCCCTTTAATCAGACTCCTAAGTCCATGTCTCGTGGTAACTATTTCTATTCATTCTTTGAGTTTACGTTGAAGTATAGATTTTTGGATTTTATTTTTCAGATGTCCTTTTTTTTTTTTTTTTTCAGTTTTCATATTTATTTGTTAGCTTCATAGTACATGCTTTAATTTGGTTGGTTTTTGTTTTCTTAATATATAAAAAAAAAAAATTATGACTTTTTAATGATTTTTCCTTGTTACCTTTTCTATTTTCTTGAAAATAAAATGTTCTATTTTTTAGTTGAAAATATGGAAACTTTTTACTTAAATCATATGCTACGATGTATAATTTTCCTGGGTTGTCAAAATGAAAAAAAATAAAAATAATACTATGTGATTCAATTATTGGAATGGTTTTGTAGATCTAATTGGAGCTGGTTTCAGTTGTTTGCTTATAAACCTTTTTGGAGGATATTTATATCATCTTGGTGTTGATTTTTTTATTTTGGTAAAGTTGAATATTGATAGTTCTTTTAATTTTGTATTGATTATTAGTCCAGCGAGTATATCGTAGTTTCCCAAATAGAAAATAGAAATCATTGATGTTTAATTTCATCATGCTGTTATTTTGTTATAATAACAACCTGTGTGTGTTTCTTAGCAACATATAACTGCAAAATATATACTAGTCAATTTGATGGAAAACATCTCTATTACCGAGCTAGATTGCATATAACCTTTGTAAACATGTGTCCATTTTTGTTCGTTTATTTGAATGCTTTTTGGTATATGATATTGTTCATTGATTCTGCATATCTATTGTTCTTGCCATGCTATTTATATTCTTTTCCAATTACATTGAAGGATCTACAACTGTGAAATCTGTGAAGTTGAATGGGCAAACTGAGATGTCTTCTAAGAGGAAGAGGAAGAATCAGTATCGGGGAATCCGTCAGCGTCCATGGGGGAAATGGGCAGCTGAGATCCGGGACCCAAGAAAGGGGGTTCGTGTTTGGCTCGGAACCTTCAACACTGCTGAAGAAGCTGCAAGGGCTTATGATGCTGAAGCAAGGAGGATTCGTGGCAAGAAAGCCAAGGTGAATTTCCCTGATGAGGCTCCAGCTGTGACCCCAAAACGTTTTAAGGCGAATCCCGAGGAGCCACAGCTGAAGGAAAATCTCAAATTTGTTCAACCCAAAGTGAACAAGATGTTCACTCTGGAGGACTACTTTATGGATCAGGTGGAACAGAAACCACCTGTTAACCAGTATTCTAACATAGATTCCTTCCCTGGGAATGGACTTGGGCTTGCGCCCCTCAATGCTTCTGACGATCTTACTGCTTACTTCAGCTCGGAGCACTCAAGCAACTCGTTTGATTATTCTGATCTTGGATGGGGCGAACAGGGCCCCAAGACTCCCGAGATCTCATCCATGCTTTCTGCTCCTTTGGAAGGGCAATCTGAATTTGTCCAGTCTAACTCTCAGGATGTGCTATCTGTGCCAAATGATTCTGCCAAGACACTAACTGAGGAGCTCGGAGATATCGAATCCAGCCTGAAGTTCTTTGACACCCCTTATCTCGGTGGAAGCTGGGATGATGCCTCACTGACATCCTTCCTTGCTGCCGACACAGCTCAGGATGGTGGAAACCCAATGAACCTTTGGAGCTTTGATGACCTGCCTTCCATGGCGGGTGGTGCTTTCTGAGCAACTCCTTTGTCTCCCCATATGTAAATAAAGCTACAAGTCAGTAGTATTCATTATGCTTCTGGGTTCTTTAATTTTGTTTCTGTTTCCCTCTTGATGTCAATAGATTTTATCTTTCTTGCTATTAAATTCTATCATTGTGTTATTGCTTCCAGGAATCGTGATCGTTCGTGTTGGTGATGGAGTCGGAACGAGCAACCCGGTTAAGCATGTGTGGAGTTTTATTTTCTTGTGGCTAATGCAGTATAATAGGACTATATAGGCATTTAGGTATCCTTTTGTCTTGTCAAAGACCTTAGTTTTGGGAATCTTTAGTTTGATGTTCATAAGGATTATGTTATATACTATCTGCCATAAACAGTCTTGACTTGTGATGTAGTAATTGTTAACTTTGTTGTTTTCATTATGGTAACTTGATTATAAGACCATTAGTTTTTTTAACCTTTCTTTGGTTGATGATTTGATATTACACCGAATGAATGGTTTGGCTACAATGTTTGGATTCTTCTTTGTTTGAACATCTTTAATAGAGCGCCTTTGATGCATTTGTACAGTCCTTTTTTTAGGTGCTGTGTGATACATCAGTTACAATAGTTGCTTATTTAGCATTGTTGGACAGTTAGACCTCTTTACTTATGTTTTGAAAGTTAATGTCCAACAAAGGAAATTGAAACGAAACATTTAAATTACCATTATGAATTTAGGATTGTTGCTTTATTTAGCAAGTTGGAGAGCAGATCATCTTTCTCATGTTTCCCTTCCCTTTATTTTTTTTTAAACTAATTTTTGGTTAAATAAGTCTCAAACAAGGGAGAGAAGTAATTTTTCCCTCCTTTCTTTCAACTTAGTTCATGTATTAATTAATAAGCCTAGATTGCTTTTGCAACTTTAGCTATTCTATTCAAAGCAACAAAATTTAACTGTCAGTGGTATGTATACTATCTTTAGTATCTATTGTTTACTAGTAGCATTAAGAAATTTTCGAGGATGAATCATCCATATACAAACCATCTATCTATGTATCTATTGTTTAGAAGTAGCATCAAGAAATTTTCAAGGTTGCTCCAAAAAGTAAAACGACAATGGGATGATTCTAACATTAGGTTATGCATCCTTTCGTTGTTATATTTTACTGGGGTATTAGTAACTTATTATTTCCTCCGATACTCAATATAAGTTTTTCATTAAAAAGTTCACGAAATTAAAGTAGTCAGTTAATATTGTTAATCAAATTAAAAATGTCAAAATTATATATATATATATATATTTTTAAGAAATACTACTTTTATAATAATTATCATTTGATTGTGAAAATTGTAGAGTATATAAAGATGTTTATGAAAAGAAGTAACGGATATTATTTAAAGTTGAAAAGGAAAAAAACTTACAAATAGTATAAAAAGGAAATCTTGAGAATTATTAAAAAGGACAGGAAGAAGTATAATAACTACTTCTAAAGTTTAAAAGAAAAAAAACTTACAAATAGTATATAAAAGAAATCTTGAGAATTATTAAAAGGACAGGAAGAAGTATAAGAAATTCTACGGAGTATATGAAAATCATTGTATCAACAAAGCTCAATACAACTGAGGATAGCCATGATTTGATATGTATGACACGCGAAGCCATGATTTGATAAAAAAAGAATTTACTAAAAAAGTTGTATTTATATTGATAATTTTTTCACTTCCAAAAAAATTAGTTTTTAAATATCTGTCATATGAGACTTTTAATTAAAAAAAATTATTTTTGGTAGAAGTAAATCTTCATTCCAACAATCAAAAATAAAGTATCAAATAAGAACTAATTAAAAATCACCCCACCTACTATGTAGGGTTGGCGATTTGAAACTAGTTAAAAGAATTACAATGAAAACATGAAATTAAATTTTTAGTAAAATTCTATCAACTAAATTTTTAGTCCCCAAACACCAAAATTATCCCCCAAACCCCATAATTTAAAAATATTCCTAAACTACCCCCCATATAATCTATCCTAAATCTGAATTCCCCAAACCCCATATCAAAAACGTTTCACGTACTCCCTCCTCATTCAACCGGTTCAACTTCCCTTCTTTTCCCTCCTCATCGTTTCTGTCGCCTCTGCCGCCGTTTCTACAGCCGCCGCCTCCATCGCCGTCGCAAGAAGGTACGTTTGTTGGTGTATGGTTCTTCTTCATCACCATTCGTTCTTCTTCATCACCATCGCTGTGGGTGCCTGTTCTTCTTGTTCTTGTTTATTCTTGTTCTTGTTTCGTTCTTCTTGTTTGCATCACCATTCGTTCTTCTTGTTTGTTATTTGTTTGTTATTTTCTTTTAGGGTTTTGGTCTCTGTTATCATTATTGTTCTTTTAGGGTTTTGGTCTTCCTTCGTGCCATTAAAGTAGTGCTGCCATGCTTTTTCTGCAACTTTTCGACACCCCCATATCAGAAATTAGTATAATTTCGACACGGGGGTATCGGAAATTAGTAAAATTCCGAGCATAAGTTTTCAGAAAATAATGATGGTGTTGTTTTAGAAATTGTTTGTTATTTTTATGTTTAATATTTTCGAGGTTTGGTGATTAGATTATGAGAACATAATTTTGCTCTATCAATGATTGAATATAGCGTTTATTTATAACTTACACCTTTGTTAATTTTGAGTTTTCATGCTTAAATTATAAAAACATAATTTTTGGTCTCAATGTTTGAAGTCTCCCATTATTCATAATTTGGTTGAATTTCAGATATGGCTAGATTGAAGTGTACAGCTGAAACCGCATAGGGCAACATTACCGAATGATGTTTATGAGGAGGTTATGGCATTATGTACTAGAGCTATCACAGAAGATGCTCCTCGTACGCAATCCGGAAGGCGCGGTGGTCGGGTTAAGGGAGACGTGTCCGGAGAAGAAGAAACTGGGTAGGAATTGTTGATTTAGAATCAATATAGTTGGTCATTTTGTAATAGCTTTTGAACTTGTGTTAGTATTTGGCTTTTTATTATTTGTAATAGCTTTTAAGCTTATTTGTAATGGCCCTAGATTGAGAAGGCATGAGATCCTGGCAGACAAATCACTGAATAGAATTTCAATTTTTCTTTTTTGCTGCTTTCTTCTGTGTCTTATTGTCTTCTAAGTAGGTAGTTGAGATTATTAATATTCTCTCATTCTCTTGTTGTATATTTTTGCAAAGAAGCATGCATGCAAGCTTTTAAGACCTTGATGATAGGTTGAGGGAGTTATCATTGGCTAAAGAATATGTATTCTTCTGCATTTTGTACTCAAATATGAGTTCAATTTTGCAGAATGTCAGAATTGATATACCATATTTTATGGTATGTGGAAGTTTTCTGCTTTGAAAATGCAATAGCTCAGTTGAAGATGCACCAGGAATATTGATAATTCTGTTACTTCTGTTTTATTATGTTATCAATGGATAAGGTCTGCATCTTCCAAATATATGCTTTCTGAGTGCATGTGAATTTTCCGAAATATACTTATCAGAATTTATAAAAATTCTGAATTTAACATATCGGAATTTTATTTAATTCTGAATTTAGTGTCTCGGAAAAATGTTACAGTAAGCTACGTTTTCAATTGGGTGATATCAAATTGACTAAGTTATTATTTCCGATAGGGGTTTATCAAAATTTATGAATATTCTGATACATCTATCTCGGAAAAATATCAAAAAACACTTGAAAATTATTTAGTAATAAATTCCGAAATACCCGTGTCGGAATTTACTAAAATTCCGACACTGGTTAGTCGGAATTTTAACAGTTACGTAAAAAAATAAAAAACCCGTAGAAGAGATGATTTTACTTTCAACAACACCAATAGAGAACCCACTGGAGCTTCCTTTACGAATAGATAACCAAATGAAGTCGTTTGTAGGTAGAATATGGTAGGGTTTTGAAAAGGTGAGAGAAAAGTTAGAAGAAGAGAGAATGGGGTTTGTAAAATTATGGGATATATGGGGTTTTGCTTGGGGTTTGGGGTTTGGGGTTTGCATGGTGGGAGAAGGTGAAGAGGTTGCTGGGGTTTGGGGTTTGTTTCCTTTTTTTTAATGGAGAAGGGTATAATAGACATTTCACAATTAAAATGGGGTTTGGGGGATAATTTTGGTGTTTGAGGACTAATTCCCATTAAAAATCACCCCACCTACTATGTAGGGTTGACGATTTGAAACTAGTTAAAAGAATTACAATGAAAACATGAAATTAAATTTTTAGTAAAATTCTATCAACTAAAGTCCTATTCGACCACGGCCTAAAATCATGAAAATAAAGGGAAATGACTTGGTCCGGCCTCATAGAGACATGCTTAAACAATCTTCTATTCCTATCGAGCCAAATATGGTAGATAATGGCAGCCATGGCCGAATAAATGAACTGCCTTCTTTGCTTTCGTTTGAAACCGTAATGCAGCCAACGACACCAACGATCAAAATGCACATGAAAGAGATCCAAACAGCATCAATTACAAACCAATTCTAGGAGATCACGACTCCAAGGACAGTAGAAAAACAAATGATCACGAGTTTCCATTCCATTATGACAAAGATCACAACCATATTGAATTTGAATGAAACTAGCTAAGACATCCTTGATTCTCAACCAATCCTTCACAGTTAACCAAAAAATAAAACAATGTTTTTGTATGGAAGCAGGGTTCCACACTAACCTGTGTAAAATAAAGATCTCTTGTTCTCCAGGTAACAAGTTGTAGCCTTGCTTAATCGTGTACCTACCATTAGGAATTCTGAACCAATAGCCATTCACATAACCCTGTCTCAGCTTATCTCTGCACTTCAGAATTTGTTTTCAATGCCAACTAGAATCACTGTATTGGCAATCCCAAAAATCAACATGCCTCAAGTACACAAAATTGATCCACCTGACCCATAAATGATCTTTCTTCATTGCAAGATCCCAGACTTGCTTCCCAATAGCAGCTATGTTCCACTTCTGAATATTATGGAAACCAAGCCCACCATGCTTCTTCTCCTTGCATAAATGTTCCTAGTCAACTGCAGCTCTAGGCCTCCCAATTTGATTCAAACCCCAAAGGAAGTCCCTGCACTTCTTTTCAATTTGCTTGATCACACTCTTAGGAATGATGAAGACACTGGCCCAGTGAATATGCAAGGAAAGAAGCACTGAATTAATCAGTTGCATTCTCCCTTGGTAGGACAAATTATTTGTGTGCCAAGTCACCAACCTCTTAGTAATTCTGTCAACCAAGTATTGGCATGTACTACAGGACCATTTCCTAGCAGAAAGGGGCAAGCCCAGACACCTGAAAGGAAAATCACCTCTTGCAAAACCTGTGATCTGTTCCAAAGCTTGCTTCTTGTCCTCAGCCATACCAGCCATGAATAACTGTGATTTGTGAGTGTTAGCATAAAGTCCTGAGCTCCTGGAGAACTTATCAAAGGCAGCTTTCTTAATTGACACACTTGAGTCATTCCCTTTACAAAACAACATGAGATCATCAACAAAAGCTAGGTCGGTGAGACCAACTTCCTTACACAATGGATGGAACCGAAATCTGGGATTATTAGATGCAACTTTTAGTTTCCTGGTTAGCATGTCCATTGCAATCACAAAAATTAGATGAGACATTGGATCTCCTTGCCTGATGCCTCTTGAGCTTTTAAACCTGCCAATTCTGTGACCATTCAGAACTAGGTTAAAGGAAACTGTGGTTATACATTCCATTACCCAGCAGATGAATTTTTCAGGAAATTTTAAGGCTTGCAGCATGTTATGGATGAAATTCCAATTGAGAACATCATAGGCTTTCCTAATATCCACTTTCATTAAGCATCTAGGAGAGGTGTTCTTTCTGCTATAGAATCTCATCAACTCTTGGCAAATCAGGATATTATGTATGATGCTTCTACCATAAATGAAAGCAGCTTGATTATCACTGACCAGAACTGGCAGCACAACTTGTAACCTAATTCAAATAATTTTGGTAATGCATTTGTAAATAGAATTGCAAAGTGAAATAGGTCTAAAGTCACCAATAGTATTAGCACAATCAAATTTAGGAATTAAAACCAGATCAGTACAATTAACTTCCCTCAGAAGTCTTCCTGAAGTGAAAAATTCCTGCACAGCTGCAATACAATCCTTGCTGATAATTGGCCATGCTTTCTTGTAAAAACCAACACCAAAACCGTCAGGTCCAGGTGACTTATCACTATGCATTGCCATAAAAGCTTGCCAAATCTCCTCCTCAGTTACAGGTTTAATCAGGTAGATACAGTGAGGACATTCCCCTTATTGATTTCATATTCATTCATGCACCAATCAGAGGCTGAGCCATTTAAGAGTGAATTATAATAATTCAGAAAAACCCTTCCAATGTCATCCTGATCAGAATGAAAATGGCCTTGGTCATCTCTGATGGAGAGGATCCTGTTTTTGTAGTTTTTCTGTTTAATGACTACATGAAAGTAGCTTGAATTCTGGTCACCATCCTTAAGCCAGTGTTCTTTTGCTTTCTGTCTCAGAAAAAGTAAAGCTGCCTCAGAAACCTTAAGCATCTTTTGATTTGCCTCTCTTTCAGCTTTTTGAAGACTGATGTTTAGAGGATCATCAGCCAGAGCAGCCTGAGATCTGATCAAATTATCCCTGCACACCATTTCTTTTTTATCAATATCCTTAAAATGGGAAGAATTCAATTGTCTGAGAGGACACTGCAACCCTTGGAGCTTCCTCATGAATTTAAACATAGCACTACCCTGCACATTGCTCTCCCAGCCATCCTCAATTATATTGAGAAAATTAGGATCTGTAGTTAACATATTGAAAAACTTGAAGTAAGATTTCTTCCTGGTGCTAGACTCTTTCCAATCAACAATGACAGGTGAATGATCAGATATGCCTTCATTAAGGAAGCTTGTGACTAAATCAGGCCAAAAGTTCATCCATCTTGTATTGATTAAAGCCCTATCCAGTTTACAAAAGATCCTGTCCTGCCCCTCTTGTTTATTATTCCATGTATAAAAACACCCTTTGTAGTTCATATCTAGTAACTGAGCATTGCAAACACAGCTTCTAAAATCATAAAGGAGATTTGGGTCTAAAGCCTGACCACCAAGCTTTTCCTCAGGATTTAACATTGAGTTGAAATCCCCAATTACAAGCCAAGGTAAGATGATGTTGGTGCTGATCCCTAAAAAAAAATCCCAGAGGTGATGTCTGATGGTCTCATCATTTGCACCATAAACCACAGTTACAAAAAATTCCACAAGCCTATGCTTGTGACGAATAAAGCAATGAACAAATTGATTGCTTCTTTCTTCAATTGAAACCTCATACATGTCCAACTTCCATGCTATCCAAATTCTACCAAGATCATGGTGCTCTAGATTGATATAAGACCCCCAACCTGGCACAACCTTGTCTTTGACAATTTCATAAAAGGCTGCTTGTAACTTATTTTCTAAAATAGCAATAATTCCTAACTTATACTCAGATATCAACCATTTTATTTCTCTTTGCTTTCGAGGGTGGTTGATCCCTCGAACATTCCAACTGGCTAAGCTATCCATTAATGGAATGGTGGGCAAACCCCACATACTTCTGAATTTCAGATCTCAACGGAGTTTCCTTCCTTGTGCAAACTGGAGTCTACTCTCCTTCTTCAGCTGAGGTGTTTGTCTTAGGGATCACATCCATTTTCGCACCACTAGACTTACCAACTCCTCCAACAACAGACTTTGCAACAACACCAGAAAGTGCACCAACTCCTTGGCTCACAGCACCAGAATTATCAACAACAATACCAGTTGCACCTGTATCAATTGCATTCTGAGACAAGTCCTTGGAAAGTTCAATGGCAGAAGCTATGTTTTCCTCATGTATTGTCCCATTCTCCAGAGCCTGTTTTAACTTTAATATGTCATCCAATTATTCAATTTCTTATCTAGACGGTTTCTTCTTCACCATCCAGACTTGCTTAGTGTGCTTCCTGCAAACATTACTATCGTGACCAAACATAGAGCAAGTAGAACACCAAACTGGCTTCCACTCATAAGCCACCTTTTGAGCCATCACATTTCCCTTGTCATCCTCAAAATAAACCTCCTCTGGTAAAATTGATGGATTGACTTCCACAAAGACTCTAGCAAAATTAATCCCGTTTCTCTCCTTGGTAACCTGGTCTACCATAATTGGAGTGCCCACCAAGCTAGCTATTTTACTCAAAGCTGATGCCCCCCAAAACTTCAGGTTAAGATTTGGAAATTGGATCCAAACTGGCACACAACCCGGATGACTCTTTGTGACTGGTCTTCCAGTCCAAGGAGCCAAGATTAAGGGCTTCTTATCAAAATGAAACACACCAACCTCAAGAACCTTATTTATGCCTTCTACTGAATTGAATCTCAAGACAACAGTACCATCACCGTTCATCAGAATCTTATCTATTCCATGATGGCCCCAAGCTTTCTTCAAGAAGCCTTGCATCACCGCATATGGTGGTCTAGCTCCCAATACATAGCACATGAGCGCTTGTTGCCAATACTTTTCCTCATCTTCTACATCAGCACTCTCTATTTTACCCATAGAGACTCCTTCTTTAAGTTCAGGTTGAATAAACCTTAACTTCTCACCAGCACTTTGCAGTTTCGTGATATCAAAGGAGTCCCAAACAAAAACTCTCTTTGGTATGTTATCATCTGCATTAAACCTTACATCCTTCTGTTATGCATGCACATCATCAATCCTTATCTCTGTGTCTACTCCTGTAATACACTTTCCAGCGTCCAAATAAACCCTTGTTAAGATCCACTGGAGTCTTCCCTTTTAATCTTGCACGTATTAGTTCTAGCCCTTGCACGAAGGATTCAAGTTGCTTGGGTGACAAGCCATGAATCGCAGCCAAGTCTTCTTCGTCAAGCTAAGTAAGATCAAGAACCTGTGGGAGGTTGTCCTGCTTGTTTGTGACATGATGTTCGTTTGTTTGCGGCGAGGGAGATTTTGGCGGCCTGCCCCTCTTCTTAGCCATGGTGGCCACTACGGTGGCCAAGGAAACTCTAGGCACCGACAGAGAAGAGGAGAAAACCTAAAAATTGTTTAAAAAGTCTCTTCTTAACAAGTGTCTCTAAGTTTTTTTAGAAATAAAAAGAAATATCACAATTTTTTAGTTTTTCTTGTCTCAAAAATATCAAAAAAAAAATATTTTTCAATCTTTCTTAACTACTTTCTCTGGTTTGAAATATAAGCAAAAAACATACTTATCTTAATTTAAAATATACGCAAAATTAACTATCTTTCTTAAATTTTGTTTCATTCTCAGTGCCACTTTCCTGAAACATCCCTAAAAAATTGTTATCTTATTTAATTTTTCTTTCACTCGCAACTGTACTTTCCTAAAATACCTCTAGTTTTTATGAATTTGAAAAAATTAAATACAATCAACTAACTCCTTAATAAGTAAAATTAGTTTTTTTTCTTATAATTCAAATCGGAGAGAGTACATATGTACTCTCTCCGATTTATATAAGAAAAAAACATAATATCTTAGTTTAAAATAAAATAAAAAATAACTAATTTTCTTAAATTTTGTTTTATTATTTCTAATATTACTTTTCTAAATTATTTCTAAAAAGAATGTTATCTTATCTAATTTTTATTTCATTTCTAATATTACTTTATTAAAATACCTCTATTTTTTATAAATTAAAAAATTAATATAATTAATTAATTTTTTTAATAAGTATGAAAATATTTTTTTCCTTATATTTCAAATAGGAAGAAATAACACATTATCTTAGCATTTTCCTTTTAAAAAAAATATGGAAATCATCATGCATCACCAGCTTTGTAAAATACTACTATTACGTATCACCCTGTCACGTGGGAGCAAACACTTGGGCCTGAGGGTTCATGTGAAATGTCATGGGAAACCAATCAAATTCCACTGCCATTGCCACCTTACAGACTCCAAGCTAAGGTTAGGTTCAAAATGGGAAGTGTATAGACTCCGACATTTAGAATCTATTTGGCATCGGGAAAAGTAAAATAAGAAAAAAATATAAATTTTTTTAACCAGTGTACTTGGAATATGTTTGGTATTTACGTATGCGTGGAGCATAAATGGAAAAGAGATGGAATGGAATATGATGAAATATTTTCACCAAAAAAAAAGGAATATGATGAAATATTTGCTTAACTTTGGGAAAAATGAAAAAAGAAAAAAATATAAACTTTTTTAACCAATGTACTTGGAATATGTTTGGATATTTAAGTATGTTTGCATCACCCATGAAATATTTGCTTAACTTCGGTCTAAATATAAGTAATTAAATATGATAAATGCTAACCAGTGCTTTTAGTAAACAATCAATTATAATAAATTAAGTATTAAAATATGCAGTTTTTGGGATTTTCGAGAGTAAAATAATGTTGATTTACTTGCTACATTCTTTAACTTTGGCCTTTTATTTTTTTTTCATTCAATAAATTTTGTCCTTTTACAATTTCAATGTATAATCATATTTGTTTTTGCAATTTTTAACTCTTTATTCAATTGTTTCTTTTACTACTCGTTAATTCTACTTTTATCATCTTTTCATCTCTAAATTACTACTTCACCCGTTCCTATTTATCTGTCACTTTAAAAAGTTTACACGGATTAAGAAAATTATTTAATACTTCAATTTTCAAGAGAAGAAAAAGTCAACTTTGCTATATTATCCTTACACTTAGAGCTGTCAAAATGGGCCTGCGGGCCGGGTTCGGGCCGGCCCGCTTCGGGTTCGGGCCAAACCGGGCTCGGGCCAAAAAGCCCGGTTATAAATTAAGTACCTAGTATCAAACCCAAACTCGCCCTAAGCGGGCTTCGGGCCGGGTGCGGGCCGGCCCACATTACCTTTTTCTTGTTTTTCTTTTTCTTTTTTTTTACAATTCAACCACTTCAAAAAAATATATATTTATTTTTCAGAAAAATATATATTTATTTTTCAAAAAAATTAATGAATAAACTTCCTTTATTTTTTACACATATTTTTTTAAACAATAATAAGTGTTTTATTCTTTTACACATTTTTAGAGGATATATTTGATTTTCTATTCTTACATAAATTAAAATGTATGTATAATTCATATAAGACAATTAATGTTGTGCTTTGATTTGTTCAGGTGCATTTTTGATATGTGAATATTGATAAAAATTAAGGGAATTTTATTATAAGTGTTTTTTTACACATATAAAATAAAAAAAAAAGTGATATTTTTTCTTCTTTTCTGGGTCGGCGGGCCGGCTTGAACCGGGCCGGCTTTACCCGGCCCGAACATGGCCGGACTAAATAGCCCGGGTTGAATAAATAGGTCATATTAAGGAGCCCAAGCCCTATGATTTTTCGGGCTTTTTGGCCCGGCCCGACCCATTTTGACAGCTCTACTTACACTACATAAATTATCACACATTTCACATATTTCAAAATTTTTTAAAAACAAGGTTAAAGATGAAAAAAAATAATTAATTAATGTATCATTGAATTTCTAAAGCGACAAATAATTTGGAACAAGTTGAAAAATGCTAAAACGAAAGATAAATTGAAACAGAGGGAGTATACCTTAATTAATAGATATACTTCCCAATAAAAAATAAAGAGTAACATGTCAGATTGGTCCCTGACTTTGTAGGCACCAATTAATTTAGTCCTTAAAATTTTCGAAATTTCAAATTGGTCGCTAAGATAGGAACATGCTAGCTAGTCATATTAGTCCTTTGATGTTAATGACTGTCAGTAGTCCTTAACGTTGACTAATGGAATGACCAAAAAATAAATAAAGACTGTTGACTATCAACCAATTAATCCCTGAGATTGCCGAAACTTGTCAAATTAGTCTCTGACATTATGGACTATTAACGTTAGGGACTAATATGATTGACATGTCCTATCTCGAGGACTAATTTGGAATTTCGATAATCTCACGAACTAATTTGACCGGTGCCCACAAAGTCAGGGACCAATATGACATATTGCTCAAAAATTAAATACTTCAACCCTCTCACAAGGATGGTAACAAATTGGAAAAACCAAAAAATTAAGGAGACATATATTTAATGATTTGTCTAACACATCAACTAATTATCAAACACCTGATTTAATGTAATTTCATTGATTAACCAATCACAATTCAAAGTTTTCAATTTCTAAGTTTCATTAATTATTTTAACTTTAGTTTGAAACCAAGAGTTTTGCTATTTTTTACCATCATTGTGGGAAGGAAAGAGTCCAACAATTTTCAATAGACTAAATGCCCATACTGGTTTTCCTAATTTTTTTTATGTGATCACATTTAGTCCCTAAAACAATAAAGATCCAAAATAGTCCTTGGAAATTTTGTTTACTGAACAATTTCGTCCTTGAAAAAATAAAGTCACCAAATAGTCCATGAAGTTTTCTTTCTTGAGGCAACTTGGTCCTTTAAAATAATTTCATAAGACAATTTAATCCCTAGAAGTTTGGACTAAATCGGGTGAAATTAGAGGTATTGATTTTAGTTTTTCAATCGGGTTCGGATAGGCTCGCTTTGAGTTTTGGCCATGATTTGGATGACTAAAAAAATCTTGGATATAATTCAGGTAAAGAATTATCTACCTAAACCTGCAGCAAACCACTTTTTAAACAAGACCGAGTATGATTTTTATGTGATAAGAGTTGGCAAGCCCAAATCCAACACATTTTGCTTTGATAATAATGCGGACAAAAATGTCCATCCTTTTGTTCTGCTTTTAAAAATATAATAAATCCGCTTATTTTTATCGAGCATGATTAGTCTGACACGATTGACCACGACCATACATGAAGTCAAAATTTTCAGGAACCAATTCGTCTCAAGGAAAAAAAACATTAGGGACTATTTGGTGACTTAATTTTTTCAGGGACCAAATTATCTTTTAAATAAAATTTTCAATGACTATTTTAGGATTTTATTCTTTTCAAGGACCAAATTTGATTGTGCAAAAAATTTTAGGGACCACTATGGTCTTTAGTCTTTCCAATAAGGATTAAATAGAGATATTTTGGACAAAACACATATAAAACTTACAATAATCAACACTTTCTTAATATGTATGGACCATCAAAAGTTAAGGAATGGAGGGAGTACTATTTATGTTTTTATAAATAAGCATTTGAGTTTTTTTTAAAATCTTTTTCATAAGTTATTAATTTATTTTTAATTACATTAATTTTTTTTAACAAACACTTATATTTACTCATCACTTTTTATAATTTTAATAATAATTATAAGACTAATATTAAAGAGGTATATCAAATGTCATCAATTCCAATAACAATGACGATATTAACTACTAATTTCTTTAGTGCCCATGCAAGGTTACTATAAGTGCTTATATACAGGAATAAACAGAGTATGTATCAAAAAATTAAGTTTATTGATTTTCGTAGTTGTAAATTTTTTTTTTCAAAAACAAAACTCTTATCTTGAAGGTCATAATGTCATATATTCGACTAAAGGCTAATCTCAGTGAAACCCTACAATGACATGAAGTTATCATTGAATTTCTTCGATATTTAATGAAACTATCAAATAAACGAATAGTAGTTTCATTTCATTTTGATTCAATTTGATTCAACTAGTTATGAAGTTATTAATTGAAAGCTTATAAGTTTAGCTTGAAGCTAGCCGAGTATGATTTTATTTGAAACAATTTAGCTGAAGACAAATTTATAAGCTTGAGGGTTTATAAGTTAGAAGTTGGAAATAATTAAGAATTGATAAGCAAATTGATTGAACCAAATCTAGTTAATAAAATTAGTTGATAAACTTCTCAATAAGAATCTTGGTACCTGGCCCAAATTGCAAGGCCCAATCTGTGTGAAGGCCCAAAAATCATCAAACAAAACAAAACAATAAAAGACTCTGAGAAAGGTGTGCAAGCACCAAGAGCTGCCCAGAGCGTCACGTGCCCAGAGCGACAGTCATCAAGGCGACATATTCTGATGAGGTGCCCAGGAGAAGAGCTAGACGTACTGATGGCAATAAGCACAACATGTCCTCCCAAAGCGCCCCAGGTGTCATGGAAACTTGGGGAGAAAGTCATGATAAATGAGAGCGAACAGGGAATAAGGCTTGTGGAAGGCGCACATATGCAGACAAGGTATTCCAGTTCCCCAGGACTACAAGGGACGTGCATGAGAAGCCAAGAGGGAATCTTTTGGCTGCCTCACTAGGCCCTTCCCAAGACAAAGCCAAGAGTAGCAAGACTTGAGCCCCACTCCTTCTGCAGCCACTGATGACAAAGCCAAAATAAGGAAACAAACAAAAGGTACCTGATAAAGGAGATAATGCACAGCAGTCAAAGGGAAAAAGTGTTATCAACCATTGGATAAAGCAGGAAAGGCAATAACCAGTGGGCAAAGAAGGCATTATAAATAGAGGGACTTCATCTCCCATGAAAAGGGGAGAAAGGAGAGAGAGGGAAACAACACACCAAAGCAACAATAAGCAATACACACAAAACACAAGGTTCTCTCCTCTGCAACTTAGAGGGAGAACACGAACAAAAGGGGAGAAAAAGAGGAACTGAACGGAGGAAAACAACACAATAAACACATGAAACACTAGTTCTCTTCTCCAAGTCTCAGAGAAGGAACAGTGAAGAGAAGTTAGAGACAGAACACGAGAGAGAGAGATACAGAGAAGGAGGTGAGCCAGAGAGCGCACACCTCCAGCAACCCCCATAACAACAACTTCAACTCCACTAGAACAAGGGCAATCAGAATACCAAGAAACACAACAACCACTACAACAGTAAACACAGAGAGTACAAAAGGGAGAAAAGGAATAGAAGCTTCCTCTGAAACTTAGGCTCAGCAACATAGAGGAGAGTGTAAAAGCCAAAGCGCACACCCCTCCCCTTGTAAAATACCACAAGTGTGGAAGCCATTTCCTTGTATCAATCTCTCCGTACTCTATTTCAATATAATGAAAGCCTAAAGCTTCACTAAGTTTACGAACCCATTTATTTTTCATTAATCATTCACTTATCGCACAAAGCGGTCCGAAACAATTGGCGACTCCGCTGGGGAAGCTATGGCTTCCAACCTTGAAGGAAATGGGATTCACGTTGTGCAGCAGGTGCCTGTGGGAAACGCCGCTCCGAAGGTGATACCTGCAGTTGCCATTCAAAACCCAACACCTAGTCTTACAAGCTGTGGAACAAGAGCAAGTTCTAGAAGGTTGAGCTTTAGCCCAGCCAATCAACGAAGTTATGGCTCCAAACAGTGAAGGAAACGCTCCTAGAAGCGCTACCCAAAAGATAGCTCCTGAAGGCGCTCCACTGATATCAGCAGTCTCCAACTAAAGAAGCGTTTTTAGCAAGGAGGCTGTCTTTCAGCCCGAAGGCGACCTTCTAGGAAGGAGGCCCGCTTCCCAGAAAGCGCTCCTCAGAGAGCGATCTCCCCGGAAGGCGTGCTCACATAAGGCGACCAGGTTCGCTCTGATACAAACCTTCCAGAGGGCGACGAGACTCGTCCAAGAGGCGGTCTAGATCTTTGCGAGCCCAACTGTCTAGAAAGGCGACGTTTCAAAAGGCGACCACGTTCGCTCTACCCAGCTTTTCAGAAGGCGGTCACGCAACCGAAGGGGCGAAAGTACGCTCTTACTGAAGAAGGCACAACCAGAAAGTTTACATGGAAAAATGCTTCATGTTATCTGCACTATAAGCTAAGTACACACAATCCTTGACTCAGTCTAATTTATCGTTCATATGCTAGTAAGCCTTTCCATGAATTTGATTATAATAAATACGAATTGTGACGAAATGGAAAATGTATTGTATCCAATCATGTATCGGTTGCTGTATATATGTACAGTTAGGGAAATATAGTTACAGTATGCTCATTTTTTTGCATCTATGTCCTAATATGCTTTCGGTAGTGTCGCTTTCACATGATATCATGCTCTACGTAGTTAGTTTCTTGTCTAAGATTATCCTGATAACAATGATTTATTTTTACCTTGTCTAGAATAGCATTGTTTTGACATGACATGATATGATATGTGTATGGTTTGATTTAGACTATGTATGTCATGGCTTATATTGCATATGTATGATCAAAATCATGAATGATGTCGCTCTGATATGTATTAAATATTTGACTAGAGAAGCAATAATTAGATAACTCTGTACACATGAATGTTTGCTGTAGAACTAAGATCAGTATATCATACTAGTCATTTATGTCATAACCTTGTTAACTGTTCTTTGCTCAACCATTACATAATGTGAACAAACTGTTTTTCATGATTCTGGCATGCAAATACAATGTTTAATGTTCTAAACTGTATGATTTAGATGTTGAGAAGGCGTGCTTTAGAAAAGCGTTACATGAAAACATGATCTTGACAATGTTACATAATGATGCATAATTAATTTTATACATGGTTTACTAGATACAACTAATAGAACGGACATGCGTAGCATGAAAATATCCGAAAAATGAAAATTGTTTATGTAGGAACAATAAGTGATATCTTCCTCACATTCGAGAAGTCCTAAGTACGCTCTCAAGCCATGATTTGACAAGTTTTGCCAAGATGTTCATTGCCTTGGGAGGATCGCTTCCTCCACCTTAGGCAATAAGCACCTGATCTGTCTAAAGCAGAAAGTGCTCCACATCTCGCCCAGTGAAAGAAGGCGATCCAAAAAATGAAGCATTAGAAGGCAAGTAATGAGACAAAAGCAAAGTATTAAGAAAGAGCAACACAATGCAAATAGAAAAGAGCAGTAAAAATCAAGCAAACAAAATCAAACAAAGGGAAATAATGAAATCATACCAGAAGGCGAACCCTGAAGTTGACAGTAAGAAATCCAGAACCAGAAGGCGAACGTAGAATCATGGTGGCAGGGCGCATGCCCGCCTTACAAGCAGAAGTAATCATGCATTTTGACAAGAAGAAAGGTGGAACAAGCAAAGGCGAGAAAAGCAAAGTTGAATCAAAGCCTCATGTGAAGTTTAAATTGCCAAGTTGGAATCCAAGGCGCATCAGAAAAATAAACAGTGTTACTAATATCAAGCCAAAAATCTAAAAGCAAAGTTATATGAGAAGCTGACGGTGAATTCAAACCAGAAAGACGAAGGTGACTTCAAAGCAGAAGCGCACAACAGAAGGCGAGCTAGAGACTGAAAACTAAACCAATGAAACCTGAGCGCAACCGCAAAACAAGATGCAAAGCTCATAATTCCCTATACGACAGAGAAAAAACATGCAGTAATTGAGAACAAGAGCAAGCACATATACAAAGGCGGACATAACAAAACGCAAAGGCGGATAAAACAGAAGATGCTTCAAAGCAAACCATCCAGCCAAAAGTCAAAAGCAAATCTAAAAGGCGGTTGTGATCACAATTGCAAAGGCGTACAACTGCAAGGCGTACATGCAACGCTAGGGGTGAACACGAGTTTTGTGACAAACAGTACAGATGCAAGATCCAGAAAGTATGTTATTCAAAGGCACACTTAAACACTGAAGCATAGAATCGAATGCGAGAGCGGGTGCAAGACGAAAGCAAGCCAAAAAGCGTACAGGTAAATGACGCAAAGCTGCCCCAAATATAACATAACCAAGGCGAGTTCAATCTAACTTACGATTCAACAGCTGCCAAAATAAAGTCCTGAATTCATTTCGGTCTACTCCCATAAGCAAGCCAAGGCATCCTAAAACAAATAAAACGAAGAAGTCTGTGGCAGGCCCCTGAAGTGGGGCGCATCTAAGCTTGTTCATACATCAAAGCGGAGTATGCAAAGGCAAGCATGAGCACAAAGTCAAGAAACCAGGACAATCTAGAAATTCAAGTGTTTACAAATTGATAATATCAAGAAAAGCAAAAAGAAAGGTAGCACCAATAACAAGAGGTGTTACGAAGCACAAGCAGTCAGAATCAAGCAATCAATCAGAAGCAAGATAGTGCCTGTAACAAGAGATGCCAGTACTAAAGCTTGAAGCGGCACTGATGACAAGAGGTGTCCCCAAAAAAGCTCAAACGATACTGATGACATGAGGTATCGCCGTAGTAAACACCCTCAAACAGGGTCAACAATGCCAAAACGCGAGTTTCAACACTTCAAAAAAAAAAAAAAAGAAAGAGAGAAGAAAAGGAAGAGAAGAAGAAAAAGAAAAGAAAAAGAATAGTGTTGAACCGTACCGCAGGCACAAGCGCCTTATCGCGGTACCCGGATAGACCTCCTCAAAAAGAGAAATGTCCGGGACAGACGCGGGCGAAGTACGCCATATCGCGAGACTAGAAAAGGTCCCGGGAAACAAGGGCGCTAGTCTTAAACGTGGGCGAAAAATCTGTAGAAAAGAGGTTGGTTAACGCAAGATCCAAGGCGATCCGTTAGTTTATGAAGCCCAACGCGGCAAACTGAAAAAGTCCAAAGTGACAACTGAAAAGAAAATGCCCAAAGCGGCAACTGAAAAGAAAAAGCCCAAAGCGGCAACTGAAGAGCCCAAAAGCGGCAAGCTGAAAAGTCCAAAGTGACAACTGAAAAGAAAAGCCCAAAGCGGCAAAATCTGTAGAATGTGCCCAACGTGCACCCTGAGAAAAAATCTTGGCACCGATGACATGAGGGGCCATTGTTCAAAAGAAAAAGAGAGAGCGTGCCCAACGTGCACCCTGAGAAAAAATCTTGGCACCGATGACATGAGGGGCCATTGTTCAAAAAAAAAAAAGAGAAAAGAAAAAAAAAAGAGAAGAGGAAATCTATCTTGGGCACCAATGACATGAGGGGCCACTGTTATACTTGAAAAAAAAAGAAGAAAAAGAAGAGATATGCGCTATCAAAATACTTGAAGAAAAAGCACCAAAACCGGGAAGAGCGTACAAGAACAGAAACAAGCACAAGTGCAGTAAAGAGCAATTATAAAGCTACGTTCACAAGACAAAGTTCAAGCTACAATGGCGCCAAAGCGACAAAGCCAGAAAAGGCGCACAAGAGCCGAAAGTGTACAACCCAAATGCAAGCCTAAGAGCAGGGCGAACAAAGACATGTAAAACAAAGTCAAGACATGCATAAACATTGTCAAGGTGGCAGCAGACATACAAAAGCAGAGTTCAAGCCTGAAAAGCGCACCACCGCAAATAAGTGCAACTTCAAAGTTCAGCAAAATAAATCCTAAAATACAAGTCCAGAAGCAACATAGCCTAACAGCAACTATCAAACACTAAAGAGGGCATTCCGATTGATATGTTTGCGAGCCTCCTCATATGAACGCTCCTGGGCAACCAAGTCATTAATCTCTTTTTCCATGTTCTCCAAATCAGTAATACCTGAAGGAGCATCGACAGGCACGCCCTTGGAAATAATATAAACGCCCCTAAGAGCGCCAACAGTATCCTCGCCAACAGCAAATTCAGAAGGAACAGAGGGGGGCAACGCCCCCACTAACAAAAGGATGACAGCGGAAGTCCAAGGAGCCCTCACCACCAGGGGTGGATGGAATTGTTGGAAAACTGACTGGAGTATGGACACCTTCAGAAATCTGAGGCGAAGGCGACGCCGAGGAACGACCACCAGAGCCACCCGTACCCAGAAGGAATATGAGAGAGGCAATGAGTGAGAAAACACTTAGAGAAAGCCAAAGAAGGAGAAGTTGCTGCCAAATCAAGCACCAAAGCGCACTCCATCAACTCCACAAGAGCGACAAACCAACATAGAAGAACACAAGTTCTTCACAGTATCAAGAGAAGAACGGAAAAGCGAACCAGAGAAGCATTCTTCACCTTGTTTCCTCACAGGAGCGACACAAGAGAGAGCGCATCCCTCTGCCCAGCAGCGACAACCGCTTTACTCCTCCTTGGCATCTCAAAACTAATGAACAGAAGCAACAGGAACAACAACAGTGAAGTGAACAGAGTCTGTAGCAACTCTCTAGAAGAAAAGGAGAATAAAGTGTGAAAGTCCCAGAGCGACCTCTGAAAAGTTTACGTCGCTCCCCAGAATAATAAACTCCACCGCAAGAGCGACAAGAACAACAACAGTAAAGAGTAATTAATCAATAATACATCAGAGAAGAAACCAAAGAGAATGGGAGTCACTATCCATCAGTAGTCGAAGGCGCGCAACGAAAGCGCGCACCAAAGGCGCACGACAAAAGCGGGCACCAAAGGCGCACGAGAAAAGCGCGCACTAAAGGCGCCCCTGTTCAATATTAAAGGTGACGCCCTGCCTAGTATCAGCAATCTAAAGGCGCCCTCAGTCCAGTACAAAGGGCGACACCTCACCCAGTAGTAGCAGTATGAAGTATCTCTGATCAGTCCCAAAGGCGACGCTATGCCCCATGTCATGCAGTCCGAAGGCGTCCCCTCAGTTCAACCTCAAATGGAAAAAAGAAAGAAGAAAGTGTGCAGGTCCAAGAGCGACATCTGAAAGCGCACGCCCTTGTCTAACTTTGATGCTCCCTTGAGGATGCATCTTTCTGAAATACATCCTCAATCCGTTCTTGCCACCCACCTGTGGTAGTGACCCTTACATGAAAGCACACCTCAGATCAAGGGAACCCAGAACAAAGAAGACAAGAGCGAAGAATGAGTGGAACGTGGAAACCGTGCAGAAGAAGAAGAAAAGACAAGACCAAAGCAGAACAAAGATTTGCACTAAAGAGGAAACAATTTCTCCTCTTTATTGCAAAGGGGGCAATTGTTGGTACCCCAATATTTGGTGGCCCAAATTGCAAGGCCCAATCTGTGTGAAGGCCCAAAAATCATCAAACAAAACAAAACAATAAAAGACTCTGAGAAAGGTGTGCAAGCACCAAGAGCTGCCCAGAGCGTCACGTGCCCAGAGCGACAGTCATCAAGGCGACACATTCTGATGAGGTGCCCAAGAGAAAGAGCAAGACGTACTGATGGCAGTAAGCACAACATGTCCTCCCAAAGCGCCCCAGGTGTCATGGAAACTTGGGGAGAAAGTCATGATAAATGAGAGCGAACAGGGAATAAGGCTTGTGGAAGGCGCACACATGTAGACAAGGTATTCCAGTTCCCCAGGACTACAAGGAACGTGCATGAGAAGCCAAGAGGGAATCTTTTGGCTGCCTCACTAGGCCCTTCCCAAGACAAAGCCAAGAGTAGCAAGACTTGAACCCCACTCCTTCTGCAGCCACTGATGACAAAGCCAAAATAAGGAAACAAATAAAAGGTACCTGATAAAGGAGATAATGCACAGCAGTCAAAGGGAAAAAGTGTTATCAACCAGTGGATAAAGCAGGAAAGGCAATAACCAGTGGGCAAAGAAGACATTATAAATAGAGGGACTTCATCTCCCATGAAAGGGGGAGAAAGGAGAGAGAGGGAAACAACACACCAAAGCAACAATAAGCAATACACACAAAACACAAGGTTCTCTCCTCTGCAACTTAGAGGGAGAACACGAACAAAAAGGGAGAAAAAGAGGAACTGAACGGAGGAAAACAACACAATAAACACATGAAACACTAGTTCTCTTCTCCAAGTCTCAGAGAAGGAACACTGAAGAGAAGTTAGAGACAGAACACGAGAGAGAGAGAGATACAGAGAAGGAGGTGAGCCAGAGAGCGCACACCTCCAGCAACCACCATAACAACAACTTCAACTCCACCAGAACAAGGGCAATCAGAATACCAAGAAACACAACAACCACTACAACACTAAACACAGAGAGTACAAAAGGGAGAAAAGGAATAGAAGCTTCCTCTGAAACTTAGGCTCAGCAACATAGAGGAGAGTGTAAAAGCCAAAGTGCACACCCCTCCCCTTGTAAAATACCACAAGTGTGGAAGCCATTTCCTTGTATCAATCTCTCCGTACTCTATTTCAATATAATGAAAGCCTAAAGCTTCACTAAGTTTACGAACTCATTTATTTTTCATTAATCATTCACTTATCGCACAAAGCGGTCCGAAACAAAGAATAAACATTACTGGAGGTAGTATCTTAAATAGTTTATCAAAATACTCTCCACGTATAATTGGAGGTTAACACATATGATAAGTGACATGTTGTTATTTAAGTAAATGGTTAGAAGTTTGATTTTCAGTTCTTGCGAATGTAAGAAACCTTGCCGGGAAACTACCCTCAAAAAGGTCTGACAATGTTTTTGAAAGAATTAGTCACCCAATTACGTGCCTCGATAAGTGGATACCTTGGAAAACCAAAAAAATACTTTCGTCCCCCCTAAATATAAGACCATTTTGCAACTTTTATTTTGATCCTATTTATAAGGCATCTACCAATTTCTAAATGTTAATTAATACATTCTTTTCACAAATACTCCTATTTACTCAATATTTTTAAAAATTCCAATAATAGTTATAGAGAAAGTTTAGAAAAATATCAAATATTCACATTTATAATTTTTTCGATAAGTAAAATAATTTTATTCCAACACAAGGGATTTACATAAGCATCATTGTTTAACTGAACCACACTTTTTATAAAGGGTTTGAATATAGGCACACAATCATATGCTTAATATAAAGAAAAACCAACAAAGAGCAATAATACATATGAGCCTACTTCACAAGAAAGTGAAGCAACAATTACATTTCCAAACCTGGCCTACAACTACCAAAGACACCAGCAAAGCCTGCCGAAGCTCAGAATGTCACTAACTAAATTAATCAACCATCTTAAAAGACTTGAATTCTACCAAAAGGATCTTATCTTTATAGATAGAGGAAGTATTATAAGCATGTGATTTATGGAATTAAGTCGATTTATCGAACATCAAAAGATACTTCCTCGATCTCAAATATAAGCAAAAAGAATATTTCATTAGTAATCTTAAATATAAGTAAAAGTAATTAACTTTATATTTGCAATCCAATCATTTTTATAATATCTCTATAAAGTGATTGTATCATTTAATTTTTGTTTCATTTATAATATAAGTTTTCTAAAGTAGTCTATTTTTTTAATGAATTTTAGAAAATTAAATACGCTCGACTAAGTTTATTGGATTTTTAATATATATATATATATATAGACACACACATAAAAAATCTTGTTGACAAGTACATGCATTTTTTTGGTTCCAAGGGAGCAAGTTTCTAGTCGATAGCTAAATACTAACTTTTTTCGAGACGTAGAGATTATCAAGTGGCTTTTGTCTCTATTAATAAAGTTTTTTTCATATCCACGATAGATATCGAATCTCTAACATCATACTTAAAGAATCCGGTCATCTACTAACTGTGATGAACCTTGTTGGTACATGTGTTTAAAAACACTTATTAAGATTACTAGAAGTAGAAAAAAAATTGTACAAGTCAATATTGTTTTTTTTTAAACCTCAAAACTATATTTTTTTTTGGTGTACAAAAAAAACTATATTTTTCATTGACTATCAACTACATTTGGTTCATTATGACCATTTATTAGCATTCGTCTTGCTATTTCAATATGACAATACCTATTTTAGTAGATAAGGTTAAAAAAATCTATAAAAATGAAAAATGCTAATTAGTATTATTTTAAGAATATCGGTTAAGAAACTTAAGATAATTATTTGACTTTCAAAACTGTTCTGTTTATTATATCGAAAAATATTAGATTTTATCTTTCCAATACAAACACTATATGTTTTATATGTATATATGGTTGTTTTAGCCTTTTACTTTTGTTTCTTAAGTATTGTTATTTAAAGATTTAGGATTTCAAGATTTGGTCAAACATTTTTTTTTTCAATTTTATGCTATAGTTTTGTTTTTCTCACCTAACCACTAAATCATAAATAGGGAGATGGTTTTTTTTTTTAATTATAATAATAATGAGATGTTTTAGTTAAAATATACCAATAAAATTTTACTTCAATTAATATAATTTGGAGAAACTAAGTTCATTCCAACGTAAAGTTAAAAAAAAAAATGAAAGAGTTTGCTTAATTTCGAGTTGATGATAACAAATAAAGGGTTAAATATCAAATTATTGATCGTTATAAATATTGATATATTTGAAATTAGTTGTTACATTTTTTTTGTTTTGTTTCCAGTTTTTTCATTCCGTTTTGGTTTTGGTTTTCGTATTCAGATTTAAGATAATGCAAATGTAATTTTGATTTTTGTTCCCATATTTTTATTGTCCGGAGGCTTAGGTCCCTAATTTTCCCTTTCATTTTGATTTTGATCCCTGCTTTATTCGTTTCGTTTTAGTTTTGGTCCATGTCCCGTTAAGTCACTTCAGCATTTTTCATCCAAAGTTGACGGCGGGAACCAAAATTAAAACGAAACGAAAATGCAGAAATAATCAAAACCAAAAAAATAAAATGTATGGACTAATTTCAAAGATGTCAATATTTATTTAGACTTATTTGGCATTTAAGGCAAAAATAAAATAATAGTAAAACAATATTGAAAATATAAGTTTATTACTGTATATCTGTTAAGTATTACTCTCTCCGGTTTGCAATATATAAAAAAAAGGTTTGCTTAACCTTATCCCAAAGGTTGAGGATAACAACCAAAAAATGGTTAAGTTTCATTGAGAATGATACACTTAGAAGAGATAAAATCTTATATTTTTATTTTTTTCAAGAAAACTTGTCTAATTAAAAGTGTTTATCCTCATGCATCCTTAAAAACAAAGTTAAGAAAATCCTTTAAAAAAAACATAATTATTTTGGTTAAAAATATAACAATGGTGTTGCTAACAAACGCCCTTAACTCCTTAAGGTTGCTCCATATAGAAAAAAAATTCAAGTTCACATTTATCAATCTCTCGAAAATGTAAAAAATCACACGTACTTTTCATCAACTTTTATCTACAATTGATTCTTTAACAAGTGCCCTCAAAGTAAGGACACTTGTTAGCATTTGTCATACAAGAAAAAGTTAACCAACCTTCTTAAATTTTGTTTCATTTTCGATGCTATTTTCCTAAAACATCCTTAAAAATAATTATGTCATGTAATTTTTGTTTCATTCTCAATATTATTCATTAAAATACCTTTTTTTTTTATAAATTTTAAAAAAATTAAATATAATCCGCTATTTTTTTTATTATAAATTGGGTGGGAGTACATCTTTGTTTTTTTAATGAAAGGAGTACCGTATTTAGCCTCCTATTCTTCCATAAACCGTTGTTAGGAAAATTTAGAAGAGAAGAAAAACTATTGTTTGTCATCCCTTTTTCATTTGTTTGCCGGTCGAAAAGTGTGTATGCCAAGCATATGATGTAGGCAAGTTACGAAGTTTAGTTCCACCCGTGGAAATATTGACACGTACAACACGATGGTATAAGTGTTTGGGGATCACAAAATTAATCTATAAAATACTTTGGGAGATGAACATCTTCATGTTCATGTGCAGCATTTGAACTGAGGTGTACAAAAAAAGACATTTGGAAAAGAGACTCTCGTGATCGCAGTATGTGTCAGGTTGTGCTGTTTTTTATATCCATACCAAATTCTCCTTCCGTTCCTACGGGCATTAACAGTAGAGTTTTAAAAACTCGGGAGATTAAGATAAAGGAATTTCTTAAGGATAAAAACTCCAACATGAATAAATTTTTTAAAAAATTAAAACTTTAAATTTTTGATTTTTTCGATACATCAACTTTCGAGAAGAATCATCTATTTTTAGATGCTTATCCTTAATCTTTTCATAGACTTTAGGGTTGAGGTTGATAGAACCCTAACACTTTGTTTTGTAGAGGAGAAAATGGATGGAAAGAGAATCGAAGGAGAAATTTTGGAGAGAATCTATTTTCTCTTGTTTGGTTCAAGAGAGAAAATGGAGAGAAGAGAAAAGTAACTATGCGACCCATCAAAAAAGTTTCTTCTCCAAAAGTGAAGAAATTTTGGAGAGAAAAAAGAAATGCGATATATTTAGATATAGAAATAAAGGAAAGCTAAAAAAAAACAAATTTTTTTCTCATTTTCTCTCCAACTAAACAAAAGGAATGAAAACTCAATTTTTCTCTTTTCCCCATTTCTTCGCATTTTCTCTCATACCAAACAACCACAAAATCTACTCATTTTCTCACCATTTCTCTCTTTCAATTTTCTTTCGTGCAACCAAACAAAGCATATGATAAATCAGTGTTGTATTATTATCATTATTTTCAGAAAAATACTAACAAGTGCTCTTATTATGCCATTTATTAAAGAAACTAATTAACATTGAGAATGAAAAAAAAAATTAAATGATTAAATGATTCAACCATTCTATTGAGATACATTAGAAATAATTGCATTAGAAATAGAAAGTTAGTTAAATTTTCCTTATATTTGAAATCACTAATAAAGTGTTTTTATTTATTTATATTTAAAACTAGGAATATTTCAGACTTTTCACATGTCTCATTATACTGTAGCATTAAGACTCATAGTTATAACATTTTTTTACGAAAATATCAATTTAGTCCCTGATGTTTTTTCATTGTATCAATTTAATCCTTGAAAATTTATAAATACACATTTAGTTCTTCACAATTTTCAAAAATATCAATTTAATCCCTCAAAATTTTCTTACATGTCAACTTGATCTCTCGTGTTTTAAGAACTAAACTGAAAGTTGGAACAGAAACCTGAAGGTGAAACTTTGACATGCTTGTAGCCCTTTTCGTCCCCATCGCCCCTTTTGGCCCTTCTTGTGATGTCCTAGACGGTGAGGTCCTCCAAGGGTTAGGGAAGAAGACCTTCAAAGGAGCCTCAATCTAGGGTTTCTGTGTGATGTTTGGTGGGAGTCCTCTGGTGGCTAAGGGGAGAGCCAAGAAGTAACCCTAATCACTGGTGTGTGAGAGTGACAATTAGGGTTAAAGGACGTACCTGAGCCCCATGTATTACGGAGCTACTTATAGGGGGGAGCTGGTTGCCCTAATGGGTTTGCTTTAGGCCCAAGTAGGGCCAGCCTGTACTAAGCTATGAGTGGATGAGCAGTCCTTGTGGATAAGGTGATGAGCTGTCCTTGTGGATAAGGTGAGACACGTCATCCTGTCCTTGGTGTCGGACTCTGGGAGGTGTCGGACAGGGAAGTCGGACCTGGGTAGGAGTATGAGGTCGGCCCGTATCTGGTATCTGTTCGGCCGTTGCGCCTTTAGCTCGGCCCAGCACACAGAGGGCTTCTTATAGGGCCGTGAGGCCTTAGGCAAGGGGTCTGAGGACCTCGGCTAGGCCGATTCCACCACATAAGCCCCCCAGCTCGGTCAAGGCTATCTGAGCCTTGTTCCGAGGTCTTGGTTTAGGTCATTTTTCCAAATCCACCACATAAGAGCCGACTTCACCACATAAGCCCCCCAGCTCGGTCAAGGCTATCTGAGCCTTGTTCCGAGGTTCTAGGGAGCTCGGACGATAAGTCTGCCAAGAGCTGGATCCAGCTGTCTCTGACGTCTTTTCATTATGATGGAGCAGGTCTGAGGGCTGTCCTTTCGCCTGCTCCGAAGCGACGCTTGCATTCTTGCATCTGACACGTGTCAGAGATTCCACCTAACGAAGCGTCACCATTACTACGACATTGCTCGAGGTTCGTGATTCCAGCTGCTCTGCGCCTCTGCGCCACGTGTCTAATTGCAAGTGGCCTCCTGCTGGATTGGGCTTTTTTGGATCAGGCCCATGTTTCGAAAGTGGGGGGAAAACGGTTTCTCTCCCCCCTCTTCCCCAAAACCGCTGCTTTATCTTTCTTTTCCACAATTATTCTCTCTCTTAGCACTATTGCCTTCTCTCTTTCTCTCCATCGAAAACTAATTCTCTTCCCCACGAAGACACTGATTCCGCTCTTCCATAATCGAATTCCATTCTTCTTTTCTGCACTTCCCTGCCTTCTTCTCAATCAGCGGATCCTGCTTTGATTTTTCAAACTTCATTCTCCTTCGATCTCCAATTCCTAAGGTACTGGTTGCTCTCTCATTCCTTTTTCTTCTTTCTTTGATTCTCCTCTTCTCTTACTGTTTCGCGGTTTATGTGGGAGGGGTTTAATGTTTTTCACGTTTCTTGTTCTCCGTTTTCATGGGTATGGTGCGGTTTTCCTTTACGGCTTTGTGGTTTGAGGCTTTAATTTAGGGGAGTAATGTTGTGGTTTGGAGTGTTTTTGGGTTTGGGCATTTTTAGGATTTTGGAGGGTTTTTGATTCGTGTTTTTTGTTTATTTTTCAGAAAACCAAAGGAGTAGGTTGGGTTCAGTATGAGTAGGGATTGGTTTAGAAAATGGGCTGGGGTAGTCTCCTTGTCATCGAGCAGTAGTGAGGAAGAGGACGGCTCCTCCTCCTCGTCCTGCTCCTCCACAGAGGTAGACGAGGCGTTCCGTCGCCAGAGGGAGTATAGGCGGAAATATGAGAGACGAGTTCTGGAGGTCGATCCCGTTGAGGTCGTCTATCCTCGGGATTGGGAAGAGAAAAGAGAGTGGATACAGCATTATGCTTGGGCCGAGTTTGCTGATGGTAGAGAACGTGCCGACTTTCAGAGGATGGAGAGGGAGAGGATGTATGATCGGGGGGTACCTGTGGTAGAGGGGAGATGCTCGCCTCTCGGAACAACTCTGGGGGGTTATTTTTTGTAACCCTTAGGACTAATACCGAGCTCCCCTGTTCTTCCACAGGTACAATGCCACCCAGGAAGTGCGTCAGTCGACCTGAGCTTTATCCTGCGCCGTTTGATGCCGATCAATACGAGTGGGTCGACGTGGAGCCCAAAGGAATCTAGTCCCGCCTTTGTTCCGAGGACCAGCTTGCTGAGGTAAGGAGAGCCATGTTGCCTTGCCCAGGGGACGCCACCGGGACCTCTTACGAAGTACTCCCCTGTTCGACAAATGACAGGATATGCAGCCGAACTGACGATAACTCCTTCTTCTTTTATGCTGACTTGATTCACAATCTCGGAGTGACCCTCCCGTTTACCGATCTGAAAATGAGGGTCTTAAACGAGCTTGGACTGGCTCCTTCCCAACTTCACCCCAATACTTGGTCGTTTCTACGAGCATTCCAAAGGTACTACGGAGCCCGGAATTTGGTATGCACTGTTCGGCTATTTTTGTGGATGTACAACCCGTTCGTCAGCAATAAGGACGGGGTCACTGGTCGCCTTTGGGTATCGGCTAAGGCCCGAGCTCACTGTGGGCTGTTCGGCATGTTCTCCGAATCTTGGAAACATTTTAAACCAAGATTTTTTAAATACAAGTACGTTAGAACGGGACTACCTTGGTTTCGGTCCGAGACGAGACCGAAGTTCCCTTTGGAGTGGACCCCCGAGTTCTTTAATCGCCATACCAGCACGCCGCAAAGGTGGTCGGGTGTAACCTTGGATGCCGACGAGTCCGTAACGGCCCACCATTTTCAGACCGAATATCGTGCTCGGAAATTCCAACTTGATATTGGTGTTTTCATGCAGTGTCCTGACAACGAAGTCTTGACGAAAATTGGTAGTTACTTTTTCTCTTATACTTGTACATTTTCTTTCAGCTTTCTTATTAATTCCTCTTTATCCTTTTGTGTTTGCAGAAGAACATTGGTCGAACATGTCGTCCAGGGCGGTGAAGGCTGTGCTGGATGCACGGAAGAGGAAGAGGTCCGAAAACCCTTCCAGCGAAACGGTGGCTGCCGAGGTCTCCACTGAGACGACCTCAACCGATTCCGCTCCTCTTCACCCAACTCCGCCTGCAGTGATCATAGCCCCACCTCCTCCTCAATCTCCGAGTCCAAGCGCTGAGGTAGTCCTTGCTGCAGGTACTCCGCCCTCAGAAGCTGACGCTCTTCCGAAGCCGCCGACCACCCTCGCCAAAACCTCGGTCAAAGACGCTCTCATCAAGATGTCGGGGGCTGAGTGGAAAAAGGAAGCTGAGGATATGACCTGTCAACTGAAAAGGGCCACAACAATGTTTAATGTGCTGGCCGAAGTCGCTGACGATGTGGCTGATGGAGTGTCACTGGCCAAGAAGAAAGCTCGGTCTGCTATGGCTGCCGAGGTAGAGGAGCTGAAAAATGGTAAAAACGCCGCTGAGAAAAAACTAGCCGAGTTGGAAGGGAAGCACCGTCAACAGACGAAGGAGCTTCTAAAAAATCATGAGGAAGCTTTGGCCCAAGTGAGAGCGGACGCTAGGGAGGCTGGTCGGCAGGATGGCCTAGCTGAGGTGGAGAAGGTTAGGACTTTGCTGAAGAGAAGGGCTGCTCAAGCTCTCAAACATAAGGTAGCCGCATCTGAGTCAGACTTCAATCTTGAGAGGGTGGCGAGCAAAATTTTTACCAGTGCAGTGGAGCAAATTCTTCATCTGAACCAAGGGCTCCGCATTCGGTATGTCAGCTCCTCTGCCGGGTTCGGGGTGGAGGATGGGAAGATGGTCGATTATGACAAGGATGGAATTTAGGTTGACCTGGACCAGCCCGAGGAGAACCTTCCCAATCCCTTGATGGAGAAGCCAGATAAAGAGTTCGACCCGAGCTCGGTTGTCCTTTCTGATGTTGAGGATGAGGCAGCGTAAGTCCCTTATGCTGGGCAGCTTGTGATTTGTCTATGTTCTTTTTGTAACATGTTTGACAATGTTGGGTTGTATTTTGCTTTATTGTGTACAACATTTTATTTTTATGCAAGTTCTTTCTAGTATTAACTTGTTGCATGTTGTTATATTTATGCAAGTTTTTATTCTAACTTGTTGCATACGTACTATGTCCGAGGTCGGAGTTATGCAAGCCTTTTCTTTAACTTGTTGCACGAACGTGAGTTTTTCTTTACCAACTCGTTGCATGTTTATTCGTTCAACCTCGGATCCGAACTGCGATCAGTTAGGTGGTCACCAAAAAGGCTTTAAAAAAGAATGCAAGTGTTTGAGACTTGTCGCATATTGTAACTTTTATGTAAGTTTTTGTTTTAACTTGTTGCATATATACTGCGTCCGAGGTCGTTTTTAAGCAAGTTTTGCATAAATGCGAGTTTTTATTGACTCGTTGCACGCTTCGTTCATTTTTAGACCTGGGGCTGAATACTTGTTGTTTTTTTAGATAACTAAGTAAAACTACTTTTGAGTATACAAGTCCTTTACCAACTTGTTGTATTCAGGCCTGATCGGACCTAAAAAACTTGTACCCAAGACATTGGTGTTTAAAATCTAGTATAAATAACTCGTATAAACTCGGATGACTCAGTGAGTGCAGTAATCTTATAAGTTTTCCTCTGAGTAAAGGTACTGTATATAAGTGCATACGGTTGGGATCTCGGATTCACCCACCTTACCCAAGGTGGGAGTCCTCGTCCCCGATGTGAAAGTGGTTGCTGAGTGAAGTTATGTGAGAACATTTCACAGCAAGCTGTGCTTTACCGGGTGTCCCTTGTACACTGTGCATATGAGCCGATCTTATCTAGAAGACGTTGGCTGTGCATAGCGCCATGCAACATTTAGGTGGCTAGTGCTAAATGAGAGGCTAGTATGTACGTATATAAAACTGTGGCACTTGAGTATGAGCAAGTTTGTACTTTTCATTAATTGTAGTCATGAGTACATTGCTTTTTGGAAAAGTGGATATCTCACAATGGGAATGTAAAAACATGAACAAAATTTAAAGGAAGCAAAATTTAAAATGAGCTTGAATTTGAATTTCTCAGATGAGGATGTTGATGACTGCCGATGATATCTGAGGTAAACCTATTTGAAACAGGTTCTCAGTGTTGTAAAGTCTTGGGAATCCTTGAGCTATGTTCTTTCGGAAATTTCCCAGAGTATGTTTCCAGAACGCCTCTGTTGGGACTTCCCGATTTCGGGCTCATTTCCCGCTTTTTCGGTAGTTAAGAACGATGTCTGCTCCTCGGGGCGCGAGGTGATCAGACTCGGACAACTCGGGTTGTGCTGTTTTCTTGTCTTGGTCGGCTAGCTCTTCCATTGCTATCTTCCTCTGACCAGGAGCAGCTTCTCGGATTTCTTCTGCTTTGTGATGGTCACCCGAGGTGAACTGATAGGAGAGGCTGTCGAGATTGTTGGTAATGTTGCAAAGTGGGAGCTTTTTCATCTTGAGGCACCAGAGCTTGGGAATTTGAAAAGCTCGGCTTAAGAAATGGGCAAGAAGTTTACTTCGGCCTTCAATTCGGAGCTGTACCGAACGGAGGGTAGGGTTATTAACAGTTAGAGAAATGAGAAAATTCTCCCCCTGTGGGGGGTTGGAGAGGACTGAAAAAGAAAGGGACTTTCCTTTAAATGCATCTTGGATTTTTTGGGGAAGGTTGGCATCCTTGTTAACTTCTTTGCTTGGGGCGGAGGGGAAGGGGGGGATTGCCAACCATTCTTCTTGAGGAAAGGTTCCAAAGACACCTCGTTGAAACTGAACCTCGGCCAATAGAACTCTTCCATTGGACAATGTCGGATCAGTGAACTCTTTCTGCTTCTTTTTTACCTCCCGTAGGCTCGCATTGTAGCAGAGCCGGGCTTTCACATGGTCAGCTTTGACCGTAACAACCTTGTCATCTGACCCGACGAATTTCATTGCCAAGTGTACTGTTGAGACCACTGCCCCAAAAGCTTGTAGGCAAGTTCGTCCCAGTATTACATTATATGGTGAGTCAGAGTCAACCACTAAAAATTTGATGATCTCCGTTCGGGCCGAAGGCTGGTTACCTAGGGTCACCGGGAGATGAATGGCTCCCAGGGGGCGGATTGCCTCACCTGTGAAGCTGATGAGATTGCCTTCGAACTGAACGAGGTCGGCGGACCTGAGCTTCAGCGCTTGAAAAGTATGAAGAAAAATAATATCGGTCGAGCTTCCTTGGTCGATGAAAACTCGGGCGACTTCAAAATTGCCGATTAACGCCGTTATCACCATTGGATCATTGTGATCCGGGATGACGTCTTCCATGTCTTGGTCAGAAAAAATGATAGGGATGTTCCTAGATGGTTTTTTGCCAACGGGTTTGTGATGGACAACGAGAACTTGGTTGACGTACCTTTTCCTCTCTGCCCTCTTTTCTCCGCCACCAGCGAAACCTCCCGAGATAGTTTCAACTTGGAAGTTTTCCGGTGACTTGTCTAGATCTTGTACCACAACCATGTTTACTCGTTGTGGTTCTTCTTCCTTCTTTTCAGGGGACGGGTCGGCTTTGGCTTTTCCCTTATCGTTGTCTGGGGTGCGAGACCTTCTTCGGCCCCGTCTTTCCACTGCTTCCCGCACATACTGCTGCAATTTGCCCCTTCTCACCATATCCTCAATGACATCCCGAAGCCATGTGCACTGATCGGTATGGTGGCCGTACCCATCGTGGAAGTTGCAATATTTGGATTTGTCCCTAACATTGTTTTGATTTCTGAGAAAAAGGGGCCGAGGTACACTCCTGAGTTCGGTCTGCATGGTCTCTCTCCAGACTTGAGACCTCGGGACCGTCAGGGGGGGTGTAAGAATCATACTTAGTGATGTACGAACGTCGGCGGTCCTCTTGTTGGCCGACGTGAGAGCGACCTCGGTCTCCCTGGTCTGCTCTTCCTCCTCTTTCATCCCTGTTGCCGCGAGGACGTCCTCGGGGTAGGGCGTTCTGCGAGGCAGCTTGAGCGTTTTCCATCCTACTTGACTGTCCTTTGTTGAATTCTTCAAGATTGATGTACTTGTTTGATCTCTGTCTCGGCTCGGCCATGTCCCTTGGTGGCTTTCCAATAAGTGAATCTTTGAACCCTCCTTCGGCCAATCCTTGGGTCAAAAGGAGGACAGCCACCTCGGGAGATAGATTGGGGACTGAGCTGGACTCGCTGTGAAACCTGTGCAAGTATGCACGTAAGGATTCTTCTGGTTTCTGCGTCACTGTTGCTAGCGTGTGGTCCGACCTGGGTTGTACACAGCTAGCAGTGTATCTGTTAAGGAAGACCCACTTCATTTCAGCACAGTTGTTGACAGAATTCTTGGGAAGTGTTGAGTACCATCGGAGGACTGGGGCCTGGAGGGTCATAGAGAAAGCTCGACACTTGAGCCGATCTCCTCCGCCATGAAAGTTCACAGCTCCCTCATAAGAAAGGACATGCTCCTGAGGGTCTGTGAGGCCATTGTATCTGGGAATATTGCTGGGCCCGAGGTACCCAGGTGGTGGTTCATAATCCATGACGGCTGGTGTAAAAGGATGCCCAGGGTGGGAATCATCTGAATCAGGTTGTTGCTGGTCAGGGGGTGGTGTAAGTTGTGTGACGGTTGTGTGTGGTGTTGCAAAGGTTTGAGGAGTTAACGGAGGTTGTGGTGGAAGGGGTGGTGGAGGGGGTGGTGGGGGGAACTCATTTGGGGTCGGAGCTTGAACAACAGCTCGTTCAGCCAAACGCTGCATAGCAACTTGTTGGAGATCTGCGATAGCTTTACCTTGCTGTTCTACAATTCTCATATGCTGTCTCATCAAGGATAAGAGTTCTGCATCTCGAGAGAGCATAGACTGTCGAGAGTGGGAACGGTGTGTTGTGCTGACAGAGTGGGCACGTTCGCCGCGGTGGCGGTGCTGTTCAGTGTTGGTTTCTCCGAGCTCAGAGCGTAACTGTACGCGCCGACTCCGTCGTGATGCTGTGTTGGATTTGTAGTGTCTCCAGTGTGGATGGTGTAAGGTCCACTGTGGGTATGGGTGAATTCTGGTGGTGGAGGTGGCGGTGGAAACGAGGGTGGTGGCGGGGGAGGAGGTGGAGGTGGTGGAGGGGGTGGTGGTGAGGACCTTGCTGCCCTATTGGCTTCGAGATGCAGGCGCAGGTCCTCAGTTGACGACACCCTCCTTGGACGCCCCCTCCTTCTCCTCTGGACTGGTTGTTCCTCAGACATGGTAGAATTTCTGGGAACGAAGTTTATCTTTTCCCACAGACGGCGCCAATGTGATGTCCTAGACGGTGAGGTCCTCCAAGGGTTAGGGAAGAAGACCTTCAAAGGAGCCTCAGTCTAGGGTTTCTGTGTGATGTTTGGTGGGAGTCCTCTGGTGGCTAAGGGGAGAGCCAAGAAGTAACCCTAATCACTGGTGTGTGTGAGTGACAATTAGGGTTAGAGGACGTACCTGAGCCCCATGTAGTACGGAGCTACTTATAGGGGGAGTTGGTTGCCCTAATGGGCTTGCTTTAGGCCCAAGTAGGGCCAGCCTGTACTGAGCTATGAGTGGATGAGCTGTCCTTGTGGATAAGGTGAGACACGTCATCCTGTCCTTGGTATCGGACTCTGGGAGGTGTCGGACTCTGGGAGGTGTCGGACCCTGGGAGGTGTCGGACAGGGAAGTCGGACCTGGGTAGGAGTATGAAGTCGGCCCGTATCTGGTATCTGTTCGGCCGTTGAGCCTTTAGCTCGGCCCAGCACACAGAGGGCTTCTTATAGGGCCGTGAGGCCTTAGGCAAGGGGTCTGAGGACCTCGGCTAGGCCGTGTCCACCACACTTCTCATCCTCTTTAATTCGACAACTAAATTAAAACAATAAATATAGTTATTAATAGCTAGATAGTTAAGGATGAGCAAGGAGAAAAACAGGGTTGCCGTTTCAGTAGTAAGTAAGGAGAAAGATGAATGTGTGGAGACTGGAGAGACGATATATGAAGGTGAGGGTAGAGTGGTAATTTTAATTTTCTGTTTTTTTAAATTATTTTAATCTAGCCATTGCTTTTTATTAATTTTTATGCACCGATAATAATGATTTGTCTTTTTGATAAGATTTTATAATTCTTTTTATGCAAGTTTACGCATTGGGTAAAGGCTACGGATGAAGATGAAATTTAAGAAGTTGCATTAGGGATCTCTCAAATTGGTTTAAAAAGATGAACAATGTTAGGTGTTTTTTCATTCCATTTTTTCATTCTTTACTGTATTTCTTAATAAAGTTCTATATGGACTTTTATATATAATTAATATATAAAAGTTCTTCTCATTTCCAAATAATTTTATTTTCATTTGTTAATTTACACAGATTAGTTAAGTATATCACTTTCATTGGTCTATTTTTTTTAGCCGTGGATAGAGAAAAAACTCGAGGAATAGCATAAGAGGCCCTCAAAGATAATGAAATACTTGATGATTCATTCTCTTTTAAAGTTCTATGTGGTCTCTTACAAATAAAAGTTTTTATCTTTTCAAATAATCTTATTTAACTTTATTTCCATTATTACTTTACTCAATTTAGTTATGTCATTGTCATTGTTTTAAAATGAAATATATTTTTAGATATGATAAAGTTAACTTAGATTATATAATCTTTCGTTTTTGACATATAATATGACAATAAAAATATCGATTTACAAATATATTGTGTTAAAAAAAACTCTTTACAACAAAAACACGAGAAGGCGGGGCGACAGGCATGGAAGTGCCTGTCGCTAGTTATAATAAATCTAATAGTAATAATTTATTGAGTAAATTACACTGACCTCCCCTGAATTTTAGTCATATTACACAAACCACCCCTCATCTTTTTAAACCTACACAAACCACCCTTAATTGTTATACTCACACTACACTTTATACCCCTCAACTTGATGAGCCATTAGAAAACTTGCCAGAAGTGACCATGTGCCCATCACATGTCAATTAATGATTTTTTTTTACCAAATTAAAATACCATTTTATTAATTTTTATAAAACAAAACAGTAGTGACCATGTGCCCAACACATGTCAATTAATATTTTTTTTTACCAAAATACCCTTTTATTAATTTTTATAAAATAAAACATTTTACCAAAATACCCTTTTATTAATTTTTATAAAATAAAACATTGTTAAATGCTTTCTAAAAACAGTAAATTTTCTCTAAAATTAATACAAATTACTCCTTCTATTCTTATATATAACTCTCTTTGAAGAATTTTTTTGTCCTTAGTATAATACAAATTACTCCTTCTATTCTTATATATAAGTCTCTTTGAAGAAATTTTTTTGTCCTTAGTATGATCCTTATTTTTAATACAAACAGCATTTAACAATGTTTTATTCTATAAAAATTAATAAAAGGGTATTTTGGTAAAATGTTTTATTTTATAAAAATTAATAAAAGGGTATTTTGGTAAAAAAAATCATTAATTAACATGTGTTGGGTACATGGTCACTACCGTTTTGTTTTATAAAAATTAATAAAAGGGTATTTTTGGTAAAAAAAATTCATTAATTGACATGTGATGGGCACATGGTCACTTCTGTCAAGTTTTCTAAGGCTCATCAAGTTGAAGGGTATAAAGTGTAATGTGAGTATAACAATTAAGGGTGATTTGTGTAAGTTTAAAAAGATGAGGGGTGATTTGTGTAATATGACTAAAACTCAGGGGAAGTCAGTATCACATGGAGCATAAGATATGTAAAACTCAAGAGGTTGATGAGAGAATGAACCACATGGGAATGAAAAGGAATTAATTTGGGCAGGCGATGAGTTGGTCTCCTCTAAGTTCAATAATTTCTGTCATGGGCGGCGGTAACGAGTCTCTCGTTCTGTTGAAGACATGGAAAAAGTAATCAAACTAGGCCCGGAACGTGTTCATGTTCAAGTCATCTTTGCGTGTACTTATGTTACTATGTTTAGACATTAAACAAAAGTTGATGCTGTAATGACGTGAAAATCAATGTTCTGGAAACCAACATGGAATATTCTAGCAAGTGTAAAGTATTGTAAACCATCCAATCCTATCAATACGACTTTCTTGGTATTTTTTTCTGAGTTGCATTGATATGAGTACAGTACAAAATATGATACAGTATCGCATATGAGTATGATATTTTTTTAAAAAAATTGGGATACGAGTATGACAATAGAAATTTAATTTTTATAAATAAATATACATAAACAAGGTGCAAATAAATTATTAGCATTTAAATAGCATAAGTATCATAAAATTAGAAATATGAGTATAGTAAAATTAGAGATTATGTTCAAAATAAATCAAGATATATGAGTGAAATAGAGTATGAGCTTTTGAGTAAATAAGTACAGTCAGAATTACTCAAAAGTAAACAGTCTCAAATAGTAAAATTTCTTTTTTATTTGGCAAAGATTCGGCACCAACATTGTAAGCTTTAGAGTTCAGACCTTTAGCACCGCAAGAATCAGCACAAACGTATTAAACCAAAAGATTAAAAATTGGCCTTTTTAAGTTGTCTTTCCTTCTTCTCTCTGTTATAAATTCTATTGCTCATCTACCTCATCTAAAATAACACAAGAGAGGACAAAAAAGGGAGAGGGGAGAGGGTTGGGATACTAGCACCTGCCACATCAACCAGAGAATCAATTGTAAATATTTATTGATTATTGATGTTAATTTATTATTTTAAATATGTTTGAATTATGAAAGAGTGCAACATTTCAAGTAAGTTGGTTTTAATTCCTGAATCAGTGTCTATACAGTTAAGTTGCATGGTGAAATGATGCTTTGTGTGTAACTGATGTGCTACTGCATGGTGAAAGGGTGTCTTCTTTCTATATATATAATTAATGCCATGGGAGGAAAAGGAACTTTGGTGACAAGATTACACTAACACAAACATCATTCTTCTTCTTCTTCTAATTGTTTATTTATTTATGCTTTTAATAATTTCTCCATTCTGGGTTACATCATTAAACAATACACTGTTAGTTCTGTAACCTGACTTATGTCAGAAGGGTCTGCTGAATCCTGGGGAAACAGTGTCTTTGACACGCCTCAGATTATGCATGTTCTTACTTTATATATTATTTTAGTGTATATTCTCCATATTTTTCCAACAATCTTAAGAATCTATTTTATGAAGAATATACAAAGAGAGTTTGTGATATAATTGTTCATCCTGTGATGACGCCAAAGAAGAAGAAATCAACATTTTGTAGTACACGTGATGTGACACTGATGTTTTGGTAGAGAAGCGGATATCGATCAACGTATGGATGCGGATTCTTGTTCACGGAGGAATGGGCCTGGAAAAGGTTGGTTGAGAAGGATGTGGTACTACTGGTCGATAACGCGTATGATGAATAGGCAAGGTGATAGTTGTGCATTACTAAAAATTCGGAACATGATAGTTGTGCATTCTCAGGATCAGGGTGTAGGCTTCAAATTTCAGGGTATTAATTTTACCTATTGGTTCATGACAAGTGGTAGCATTACTACGGTTCAAGTGTAATCCTAATGCAAATGATCTAGTGGTCAAGTTTTTAGCTTTTCATGGTACCCAGTGTTAATTGCCTTTTGCTACTCAAGAATCTGCTGGCCCCTTGAAGTAATGCAAAGTCATGTGTAATAACTTGGAAGAGGGCCTATGAGATATTATATTGTTATATTGATATATGTTTATCTGTTTTGGTGGAGGGCGCAAACACGACTGACAAACTCAGATTGCATGATATTCTATTGATCTCAAGTAAGATTTATATTTTGTTGTTGCCCATAAAAATGGTACGCTCTCTTTTCAAATGTTTTGAAATACATGAAATTCTAAATATTAATGTGTTCATGATGATAGTTTATTCATGCATAAATTAAGAATAATTTTTATGGGGCATTTGAGCACTAATCTAGTTTAAGAATGAGAATTAATTGCATAAAAGCTTGATATAACATGAGTTTTTGAGTTTATATTTGCATTTACATGATGACATGGTAATATAATTGAAATGTGGGGGTTGTGAGTACAATCTTTGTGATAATGTATTTTAGTGCATAGGAATGATAATCCTCCTAACCGAAGGGAAATATTGGTCTATGGAGATGATATTGTTGTGATCATTTCTCAAACTCATGTTATTTCTATTGTGAAACAATAAGTTGAAAATTTTGGGGTTTACCTCCTTTAATTTTTAGGAGATGAAATATGATAATTTTATACTTTTTGATGTCTGGATTTTAGATTAAGATGAGATCAAATGTGTGTGGTCATTTTCAGACTTTTATTGTAACCAATGTGAAAATTGTTGATAGACTTTGGGACTATCAAGTATATTTGAATAAATAAAATGTTGTTGCCTCCTAAATTAGATAGGGGATGAATTATGATATTCTATAGAATGATGCCTGAATTTAAATTTCAGATGAGGCCATCAGTGGTCATGTGTTCACCTTTAATGATCTTGAAATTATTTGAGATAATAATAGTCATTGTAAAGAATGAGTCTTTCAATGACAAAATGTGGAGATATCCTATCAGGGTATAATTTGGTCATGCATGCTAACAAATATTATATTTGTACCAAAGTTATACATTACTTATGTAAGGTCAGAAGGGATTTTGGCCAATCCCTTGACTAGACCTTTAAAAAGGTTGAGATACAAGAAACATCGAGGGGAATGAGACATGTTTAAGCCAACCTGATATTAGCGGTGACGGGAACCCAACCTTTGTGATTGGAGATCCCATGAAGAAAGTTCATATGGGTAATAACAAGTCACTTGTTAATAATGCTAGCACTATTAATTTTTTTCCTTCTTATGGTGTAGAGTTGTGCTATACTGCATTCAAGAGAGGGTGAGTTTAAAAGCTCTTAATGAAATTCATATCCTTTATGGAGGTGTATGAAGTGCAACATACATTTGATGAATCACCTATATGAGTGTGGAGTGAAGCCGCTCCTATGAAATTGATGGCACAATTTCTAGAGCACTCATGAACACCCAGGCACGCGCATGGCTGTAATAGCGCAAATCGGCGATAACAGCAGGAATTGTGGGTTGTAGTGTGACTGGTAGGATCTCTGCTTACATCAGTGTGTCATTGGTTCATAGAGCCCAGCCCCACCAATGCACCGTATGTCAAATTCTGTTGGTCTAGGCTCGGTTCATAGCCCAGAAGGCACCAGATACAATGCACTACATCCGTGATGTTAACCCAGGAATTTTCTCAAATTATTTTTCAAATATTTTTGAAATAGTGGGGGATTGTTGTAAAATTTATTATTTATTATTATTATTTTTATTTCAAAAATATTTATTGATGTTAATTTATTATTTTAAATATGTTTGAATTATGAAAGAGTGCAACATTTCAAGTAAGTTGGTTTTAATTCCTGAATCAGTGTCTATACAGTTAAGTTGCATGGTGAAATGGTGCCTTGTGCTGCATGGTGAAAGGGTGTCTTCTTTCTATATATATAATTAATGCCATGGTAGGAAAAGGAACTTTGGTGACAAGATTACACTAACACAAACATCATTCTTCTTCTTCTTCTTCTAATTGTTTATTTATTTATGCTTTTAATAATTTCTCCATCATGGGTTGGGTTACATCATTAAACAATACACTGTTAGTTCTGTAACCTGACTTATGTCAGAAGGGTCTGCTGAATCCTGGGGAATCGTCGTAGTGCGCGAATAGATTCTTAAGGACAGTGTCTTTGACATGCCTCAGATTATGCATGTTCTTACTTTATATATTATTTTAGTGTATATTCTCTATATTTTTCCAACACCAATAAAGACAACAAAAAGACCCGCACCTGAGCTAGCTAGAAGTTGAGTAAAGCCATTGTCCATGAACCCTGGAATTTTCAAAATCATTTGCATAAGTATAAAGAATCAGAGCAGCATTGCCATTGCATTTTTCGGGAAGCAACAACTTCTAATTATAGCTAGAGTAAATTTTAGAAGGAAAATGCTAAAGAGTGTCCTCAGGACACTTGTTAAGAGCTTAATTATGATTAAAAGTTATGGGAAAATGCACTTTTTTGAATTCTCGAAAGAATAAATATCTTGTACTTGTGAATTTTTTCCAGTATCCTTAACAAGTGCCCTAGACCCATTTTAGAAAACCATATATTGTGATTACCTGTTTCACTTGATCATAACTAGCTAGTTCAGCAGCAATTATGATAGCATTCCATGCTATATTGGGGCCAAGTCGAGTCCACAAGGCCCCTAATCCTTCCTACCACAACCAAATATAAATATAATAAAACTAGACTCAATTGTATATTTTCAACATATGGAAAGAAAAAAAACCTCATCAGAAGGAAGCCCAACTTGTCTTGCTATAGTGGAATAAGCTATAGAGAAATGCACAGTATATTGATTACTTGATAATCACATCACGTACAGAGAGGATTATATATATATATGACAGTATACAACGACTAAAGCTATAAGTAAGGAATAGATAACAATAAGGAAAAGATATGATAGTAACAGATATGATAATAACAACATGTAGTTGGCAAAGATAGAACTGAGAAACAACTCTTGACTTGGTCTTCTATTGCAAGCTCTCACTGTTATGTGAGTACACCTACACGCTCCCTAATCAAGATGATGGAGGCGCAGACAACGCCAATCTTGACTAACAAGGAGGTGAAACGTGTATGAGAAAGGGGCTTGGTCAGCAAATCAGCCAGTTGATGACTTGAGGGAATGTGACGCACATAGAGTTGTTTTGCATCAACCAATTCCCGAACAAAATGATAGGCAATTGCTAAATGCTTCATGTGAGAGTGGAACACAGGATTGGCACAGAGATATGTAGCACCAATATTATCAGAGTAAATGGTAGGTTGTTGAACAAGAGGAAAGTGAAGCTCAGTTAACAACTGTTGCAGCCATAGTAACTCATCAGCCGTGGTGCCAATTGTACGATATTCAGCTTCCGTGGAAGATTTAGCAACCGAATTTTGCTTCTTGCAAGAGCAAGACCAGGAGATAGCATTTGGGCCAAAGTAAATGATATACGCGGCGGTGGATCGACGATCAACAGAATCACCTGCCTAGTCAGCATCACGGAAGGCTGTTAAATAAGGATTGGAATGAGAGCGCACATGTAGACCATGATCAATAGTCCCTTTCAGATACCGAAGTACGCGTTTGGTAGCCTGCATATGAATAGTAGAGGGAGCAACCATATATTGAGAGAGTTTGCCTACAGAAAAGGAGACATCAGGACGAGTCAAGGATAAGTACTGCAGAGAACCAACAATGCGACGATATTCTGATGTATCACACGTGGAAGCATCAGATATAGCAGACAAATCACAGCTCGTGCTCATAGGAGTGAAGACGGGCTTAGCATCATGCATAGCAGAGGAGTGAAGGAGATCACGAATATAGTGATGCTGAGTGAGAAAGAGACCAGTTTGAGTTGGAATAATTTCAACTCCAAGGAAATGATTGGGAGTACCAAGATCTTTGAGTGAAAAACGATCAGCCAGAGCAGATTGGAAAGTAGACAAAAAATCGAAGTTGTTACCAGTGAGCAGTAAATCGTCAACATAGACCAAGAAGTATGCAACTCTACCATGCTTATGATAGACAAATAGTGAAGTATCATACCTGGAGTTAGTAAAGCCATAATCAAGAAGAAAACCGCGAAGAGCATTATACCAAGCACGCGGAGCCTGTTTGAGACCATACAGAGATTTATGTAATTTGCAGACATAATTGGGAAATTGGGGATGAACAAAGCCTGGGGGTTGAGACATGTAGAGATCTTCAGAGATAGTTCCATGTAAGAAAGCATTATTAACATCCATTTGCTTTAAAGACCAGCCACAAGATAAGGCAATACAGAGTACTAACTTGATGGTCTGAGGCTTTACTACTGGACTGAAGGTGTCTGTATAATCGAGACCGGGGCGTTGATGAAAACCCTTAGCAACTAAGCGCGCTTTGTGACGAGCAATGGAGCCATTAGTGTGCCGTTTGAGCCGAAAAACCCATTTATTGCCAATAACATTAAAGTGCGACTCACGAGGGACCAAGGTCCAAGTATCATTATCAAGTAGAGCACTAAATTCTGCAGACATAGCAGACCGCCATTCGGGGTGTTTAAGCGCTTGACTGTAGCATGTGGGCTCAATCGGATCTGGAAGTGGAAACTTAGTAACATGATGAATCTGTTTAGGTTTGAATATACCGTTTTTAGAACGAGTTATCATGGGATGAGTGGATAAAGGTGGAGGATCTTCAATGGCAGGCGGCGGCTCCACTGCAACAGGCGGAGATGGAGAGTCCGTGTACAAGTCAGGTGGAAGGGTGACAGAGGGGAGTGGTGTGGAAACGACCGTAGTGGCTGGGGATGACAGGTTCACGTCAATAGGAGAAAATAAAGGAGTGGTGGAGGGATGATTTGGAGGAGGACTCGAGTGTGGTGAACTCAAGGTCGCAGGGAGTATATTAGAGGGAGGAGGGGATGGGTCTACAGGAGTTGGGAAAGAGTCACGGGTTGGAGAGGAGAGAGTGAGATTGGGGACAAAACGGGAGGGTGGGCTGGAAGGATTGGGAGAAGTGGGTTGATTGGGCTTAGTGGGTGGATGAGAAATGGAGAAGGGTAAGGCTGGGCTGGAAACATGAGAAGGAGAAGAGATGGGTACCGATTGGGAGGAATAAGGGAAAACAGATTCCACAAACTGGACATGACGGGAGGTGTATAATTTGTGAGTAGAGGAATTATAACAAACGTAGGCACTTTGGGTGGTGCTGTAGCCTAGAAAAACACATGGTTGGGACTTAGGGAGTAGTTTACTGTTTGTATAAGGAACAAGCCATGGAAAATACAGACAACCAAAGACACGTAGTTTATTGTAATTTGGAGAATAATTGAAAAGAATTTGAAGTGTAGTTTTCATTTGAAGGTTAGGAGTAGGCATACGGTTAATAAGATAGGCCGCAGTTTGAAAGGCATGACACCAGAATTGGAGAGGAAGAGAAGCATGATGAAGTAAACACTTGGCAGTTTCAGTTAAATGAAGATGTTTACGTTCGGCAAGGCCATTATGTTCTGGAGTATGAGGAGGGGTAGTAAGATGAGAGATACCATTGGTTTGGAGAAAAGCACGTAATTTGATGAATTCACCGCCATTATCAGAATAGAGAGTTTTTATTGTGGCATTTAATTGTTTTTCAACAAGAGACTTAAAAATGGGAAATATTGTAGAGACATCGGATTTATGTTTCATTGGATAGAGCCAAACATATTTGGAAAATAAATCAATAAAAATAACATAGTAAGCAAATCCATTTATTGATGATACAGAAGCAGGACCCCAAACATCGGAGTAAATTATTTCAAGAGGACCAGAACTAGACAAACTAGACGAGTGGAAGGGTAACTTATGACTTTTATTTTGTAGACAATCAAAACAAGATGATGAAGGAGGAACGGACGAGTGGAGAAGATGGTTGGCCTTGATGGTGTGATGAAGGATGTGAGAGGCTGGATGATTGAGACGATGGTGCCAAAGATGGAGAGAGGGTTGGGTGTGGACATGATGACTTTGTGGTGAAGGAAGAGAGGACCGTAACTTGTACACATTATCTTCATTCCGTCCGCGCAGCAGAATCGCCCCTGTTTGAAGATCCTTGACCTCAAAGTGCTAAGGGAAAAATTCAATGGAAATAGCATTAGTTTGGCAAAGTTGAGAAACAGAAATGAGATTAGTGGAAACATTAGGAACATGTAAAATATTGGCAAGTTGAAGAAAAGAAGAGGGAGTAGAAATACACGTGGAACCAAGATGTTTTATGGGCAAACCCTTACCATTTGCCACCAGCAACTGATCATGACCAGAGTACTCATTTGTGAGAGAAAGATGAGCAAGGTCATTAGTAACATGGTGGGAGGCACCGGAATCTAGAAGCCAGGTGGAGTCAGTGGGTTCAGTTTTGGTGACAGCATTGGCAGTGGAGCGAGTGGGGTAGCCATGAAGGCGATAGCAGGTTTTAGCCGTATGACCACGACGATCATAATATTGGCAAGTGGGAACCATGTGGGTGGAGGGATGATGGGAAGATGGAGGAGAAGAAGTGCGACGGGGAGTGGGAAGTAAACCTGATGAGGAGGGGACCTTAGAACCAGCAGAAGAATCACGATTGAACCTGTTTCCACGGTGATAAGGAGGGGTGGTGCGGGTTACACGGTTTGCAGTGATTGGAAGCACTTGATGATGACGCTCATCACGTTGAAGGAATGATTCAAAATCAACCAGCTTGTCATACAACTCATCAAAGGACATGGGAGAGTCTCGTGAACGAATGGAGGCATTGAACTCATGGAACGAAGGACCAAGGCCGTTCAGAGTTGCAATGACGAGGTCAAGGTCATCCACAGGATGATCAATCAAAGCCAGTTCGTCAGCTATGAACCGTATGGACCGAAGATAATCACTGACAGAGGAGCTACCTTTCGAAATAGAAGCAAGCCTCTCCTTGAGAGACATGATGCGAGTACGGGAACGGTTGGCATAGGCCTTAGTAAGCCTTGCCCATGCATCGGCAGAAAAGGACGCAGAAGACATGATGGTTTGAGCCTCTGGACCGCAAGAACCCTAGTGTTGCAAGGTCCATATCCAAATCCTTAGCTTCTACAATAGCGGTCACTTTTGGTTGCCAATGCCTATCCAAACATCTCAACACTTTGTTAGAAAGCTCACCTTGTAGAAAAGTCTTACCAAGAGAAGTAAATGATTGATAATATGAGTAAAACATTTTTGCATATAATTAATAGATTCATTAGGAAGCATTTGAAACAATTCATACTCACGCATCAAAACATTTAACCTAGCACGTCTAACCTCACTAGTTCCTTCATGAGTCACTTGAAGAGTGTCCCACATTTCCTTAGCACTAGCACATTGAGAAACTCTAAAGAATTCATCATAAGATAAAGCCGAAGTGATGATATTTTTTGCTTTAAAATCAAATTGTACTTTCTTTTTATCATCATCATTCCACTTATCTTCGGGGGTTAATTGTGCTAGTCCATCAACTACACTAGAGGAAATGTGAGGACCTTTTTCAATCGCTTTCCAAATTTCAATATCAATCGCTCTGATAAAAATTTTCATACGCTCTTTCCAATAAGCGTATCCTTCACCATTAAATAGTGGAGGACGGTTTATTGCAGCGCCTTCACCTCCAAAAGGATTATTGTTAGAGCCCATGATTTCCAAAGGATCTTTTCGAAAAAGCTTTTATACTCGGTTTATTCGACCGAGCTCTGATACCACTTGTTTCTATTGTGGTATTTTCGGACATACCTCAAATGTTTGTAAAATTAAAAACTATGGTGTACCCAAAAAGGAATATATTTGGATTATCAAAGGAGAGAAACCGGAACTTAACCCCCAAGGACCCAAAACCATTTGGGTACCTAAATCTTCCAAATGATTTGTTTTGTAGGTGTGCCTCCGAACGAGAGACGACCGTTGGTATTTGGACAGCGGGTGTTCAAGGCACATGAATTGTTCTGAGTTGTTTTTGACATTAAAATCCATTCATGTTTCTCTAAAACTTTGGTTATATGTGTTCTCTAAGGTGTATTGCTTGGTTGTGTACTTACTTGTTAAAATGCTAGTTGATATGTGCTTATTTGTGGTTTTAGATAAGTTTCATTTGTTTTTCCCAAGTTAATTTGTTAAATCTGAGCATTTTTGAATTTTTAATCGATTATGTTAAAAACCCTTCTCAGACCTTAACCGATTAACCTGCAGCTTAATCGATTAAACTTATGCAAGTTGTCAGACGTTAATCGATTAAGACACAGCTTAATCGATTAAACCGTTTTAGAATTGAAAGGTTAAAAACCTTATCTTTTTACAATGCACGCATATCACTCATTCTCAGATAATGTTTCTTCTTCTTCTCACACACGATTTTCACTTCTTCTTTTCACAAAAATCAACATTTTTCTTGTCAAATCAATTACTTCTTCTCTCAAAACATAATTTTCTCTTCAATTTCTACTCTATTTCTTCTCAACTTCCTGTTTTTCACAAAATTCCCAAATCAAAACCCTAAGAGTACCATGGCATCATCCTCATCTGCTGGAAAACGAAAGAAGCAGAGAGTGAACTTGGATTTGGACACTGAATACTATTCTAAGGAAGCAAGGAGAGAGCGAGAAGCCGAGTTTGATGATCGTGCTTTTGGGATTCTGTGATACTTGAATCTGGAGTGGCTTCGTACTCAAAGGTTTGGCTGTGTTTCTCTTTTTCAAGAACAAGGTCTTAACAAATTTCTGAGTTTTCGCATGAACTACTATCCTAGGTTGGTTCGAAAATTCTATGCTAATTTGCAAATGGTTGATTGAAAATGTAAGACTGTAGTGAATGGAAAATTATGCATTATTAAGCCCTCTCATCTGGATATGTTATTTAACTTAAGCACTTCGGGTACTTTTATTGATGATCGGGAAGACAATACTTTGACTGATATTGACCCAGCAACAATATTTAAGCAATCCTTAAGGAATGGACAACAGTGGTCCAGTGGTACTAAGGGAGTAGGATTAATGACTGTTGATAACCGTATGTTGCTATATGTTATTTCATATTGTTTGGTGCCTAAGTCCTCACAAAATTTTGGACAAGCCAGTGAGGATGAAATGAGACTCTTTTATGGCATCAAACACCATATTCCTATTAACTGGGCTAGGGTTGTAATTGATAAGATGTTGATCGCTGCTGCATCTAGAGGAACAGCTACTTTGCCGTATCCCATGCATGTTGCTAAGTTACTCTTGCATTATGGTGTTCCCATTCGTGATGGTGAGCCGGAGACTGAGGTGGATGAAAGTAATTGTGTAAATGCTTCTATATTGAGATCACAAGGACTTCAACAGTATCCTAATCCTACTAATTGGATGTGGAAATAAGAAGTCATTGCACTTAAGGCTCAACAACGTGCTGAAGAAGAATTAGCACGTCATATGCAGCAAATGGCACAAGATGAGGCTGCTGGATGTAACACCTCTAATTTTCGTCTCCCGAATAATAGGAAATTAATAATAAAAAGTTTTATTATTAATTTATAGAAATTTTCCAAGTTTATATTTTGTATTTAATTAGGCTTAAAAATAAAAATAAGTTGAAATATTGTTATAGGGCAAATAAATGCAAAATATAAGGATATTGCATTTTGGTCCCTGAATGAGGACTTAAAGGTAATATTAAAAAGGTTCCTTGAGGGAAAGATTTAAAAATATTAATTTTTGAATTTTGTACTAATCTAACCGGTTAGTAATGCCCTGTAACCGGTTAGACGATGAACCCAGAAACTGGGTTAGTGGATTTTGATGAGTAATCGCTTGATTAATCCCGAATTCGCCACGATTACAGCCTTGGATTAGTGGAGAACCACACGTCAACCTGCATGTTCATTCAATTTGCTTATAAATAGATGAATTTCTGAAGAATGGAGGGTTGATGCAATTGATTTCATACTGAGTGAGTGAATTAGGGTTCCATTTTCGTCCAGAGAAATTCTTTCTTGTTTCTGAGAGTGAGACTGAGATCCATACACCATTGCAAAGCTTACATCTTGAGCTTTGTAAAGACACCAAGTTTGTGAGTTGAGGGTTCGTGTGGAAGGAGAAATCAACTTGGGAAGTTGGAAGTTGAAATCAGAGTTCTTGGTCATTCCTGTTCTGGAAGCTGGATTCCAGCCTTGATTTTGGTAAGTGTAGTTCACCATTAAGTCTCAAACCTCTTTGATTCTCTAGTGCATGTTACCTATTTTGAGTCCTAACTGTTTTCCCCAATTTCTTTGGCCATTTGCTATGTCAAAACTTCTGGTCTTTGGACCTTGTTGGTGGAATTCGTGGCTGAGAACAGAACCTTGAATTTGTGAGAAATTTGTGGAGTTTTCTTCAAGTTCTGTGTCAATCTTCATCAAAATCAGTCTTAAGGTATGGGAGAAGTCTTCCTTATACTAGATTTAGACTAAAATTCAAGTGATTTAGGATTTGAGTTAACAAACCTCAAAAAGGGCATTATGTGCAATATGGCACAAAAGGCTTGGAGGCCAAAGTTTTGCTCACTGTGGTTTTGAGCAACTTTATATTGATGCATGCAAAGTATATGGAAGCTGAATTCTGAATTTGAATGCCTATTATAAGTTTTGTGGTATTAAATTGTGTTTATGTGAATTTTCATGCAATTTGATATCATAAACTTGATGCATGCAATTTGAATGTGTTTCTGGGTATAAACATGTTTATCTTAAGGCATATGAACTCTGTGAATATTGAGATTTGGTTAGATTTGAGAAAATAAGAAAACGAATTGTTAAAACTCTTGTTTTAATGGACTGACTGCATAATCTAACCAGTTACTCGATATTCGTAACCGGTTAGACACTGCAGAATTTCAAAGAAAAGTCAGTTCATTAATCAGTTCTGAATTTTTAGTGGTTTCTGCTCAAATCTATGCTTTAATCTCATTATACCTGATCTGAACATGAGTTGTTATAATGTCAAGGTTCAGATTTGAAAGATTAGAATTAATGCCTTAAGTTAATGAAATAATTTCAAGAGGAAATTATGTTCATTGGAAAGTGAAAAGTGATTTAGACCTTTGAATGATAAAATTGTAATTTTTGAGGCATAAAACAATGTTTAACTTGTTTATGGATTGGGTGAAAATTCAAGAAAGAGGGTTTTTCTGAATTTCAATAGTAAACAGTTCAGGTCTGTAATTCTAACCGGTTAGCCTGAGACTGTAACCGGTTAGTACCTGAATCTGAAAAATAAAAATTTAAGTTTTTGAATACCATTGACTTTGTTTTACCTAATCTAAGTTTAAGGGCATGTTTTGATAAAATTCAAAGGAGAATTTTATGCCAAAGTGTATGCCTCAAATAAATCATTCAAAAGGGAAATTGGAATATTTCTAAATCACATTAATTAATGTAAAGATAAAACCAACCCTGATATTTGTGCATCCATATAGACTGGAAGTCTGGTTGGTAGGAACGTTTATCATACTCTGGGAATATGAGGAGGGTACTCCGGGAGTACCAAATTATAACCTACTTGATGACACATTATAGATATGTGGCCAGTGTCTAGGACCTGGTTTTTATGCGTTCTGGGAACGTATGCGTTCTGGGAACGTGGTGCACACTCCGGGAGTGATGCTTATTATCCAAGTATGGTTCGGCATTATGTTCTGGGAACAAATGTCGGTGTTCCGGGAACACAATGGTGTATTGGATGGACGTCCAAGATGGACTTTTTAGAGGCCTCAGTTGTGGATAGAAAATCATACATCATGCCACTTGCATAATAAGAGTTATAATGTTGAAAACTGGTATGCTCATATGTATTTGCATTATGATCTGTCCATGATATACTTGTGATTGTAATTTTAGTCTTTATCAATTATGTATATGTGTATACTTACTCCCTGTGCCCTGTTTAGGTGATGGCCAGATACCTAGCTTGCATCGAGATACGCCCTATCCCTAGCGGTATATGGACGTATGAGGAGCACCGTGCCACTTTTGAGGGGGAGGTTGAGATCACTCTCTACCACCCTAACCCTCTGGTGCGAGTGCGACCCCGTCGATTTAGGATTCCCTTAGTCTACACTATGCATGTTCCACCTTTTTATACATATAGAGGACCACCCCCGGCTCGACCTATGCGTCGTTTTCATAGTTTTCGTTTTAGAGCTGCCACTCGTTCCCATCCTTCCTCCCATAGAGTTGTCACTGAGGAGACTCCTTCTCCTGGTCCGACTGACTTGGATAGGACTGCTTCTGCAGACCTTAGACCCAGTGGTGGGGTCTCTACACAGTCGGGCGAGGTCGAGGAGGACCTTGTGGAGGATGAGAGCGAGGAGGAGGTGCATGTTGAGCCGACTGTTTCTGCTAGAGGTGGACCCGCTGGTTCATAGGAGCTTGCATAGCATAGATGTTTTGGATCCTAGATCCTAGGGATAGAGCTGTGGAGGATCTGAGGAGCTGCTGAGGACACGGATGACTTGCTCTGGGACTTCATATTTGGATTTTGTTATATATATTGTATATATCTGAGAGGTCTTAGAGTAAGCTTTTATTTTATGCACCTGGTCTGTATATGTTTCATCAAAACTTGCTATCTCGACTTTTTATCACTTGCTACTGACTGTACTGATGGGGTTATGTTATGACTATTATATATATATATATATATGATGTTTTTCTTTACCTCAGCAGTGCCCCATAAGTTTTATTTTTACTTCCGCGAACTATGATTTCTATTGAGAAAGGATTCAGCAATAAGTTTATGCTTTATATATTCGAATTCAACTCGAGAGGCAAATAGTATGTTTTAATATTAACTATGAAGAGTATTTTCTATAGTTAAAGAAATGTTATCTCGAGAGCCTTTTCGAAACTAAGATATTGTTAAGCCGAACTTTCAGAAATGATTTATGTTCAAAAGGGTTTATGAACGAGCAAGTACTAGTCCTAAAAAGGAGAAAAATTTTCTAGCCCAAATTTTGATAGCAAGTATTCAATTATTTGGAAATATTAATTATTTTCAAGTTGAAAAGAGAGCGTCACACTGGACATCACGTACCCCTTCCTCTGGATGGTATCAATGTTGATGAGTATATGAACATTCCTGAAGATGATCCTCAAGAGCAACCTCCTCCTCCTTAGGCTGAAACTGGTTTTGATTATAGAGCTCTCCATGATAGTTTGTCTGCGCAAATTGATGAAAGGTTTAAAGTGTTGGAGAACCGCCAACAACAGTTGCTGGAACAAGGATTCGCGGACATGGCTCTTCGTCACCAAGCATTGGAGGATCGTTTCTTTGGTGCTCTTGGGAGATTTTTTCAGCAACCACCACCATAGTTTTCTATCTCTGATTTTATGATATTAAGTTTTACTTAGTTCTGGTCTGGTTTTATGTTTCATGGTTATTTTGATTTAGTTTCAGACTTAGTATTTTGGTTATGTACTGGACATCATTATGTTGTTTTTTTTTGCTATGTTTTGATGGTTATGCACTTCAACTATTATGGTTTTCGATGATATTTTTTTTGGGTTGTGTGCATTATTTGTTAGCCATGTACTATGTTTTATATGTGATGGATATTGGTTATTGTTTTTATTCTCACTTTTTGGCAAAAGTTTATATTGTTATATTTTTTATAATGCCAAAAGGGGGAGAAAGGTTGATATTTGTTTTGTAGGTTTGTCTTCCTAAGTGTGTTTACATTTAGGGGGAGTAGCCAAGGTAAATAAAGGTGCAAGGTTTGTCATTCATCAAAAAGGGGGAGATTGAAGGCTCATGTGCTCAAATGTGTTTTGATGAAGACAAGACTCTTGGACAACCTACAACATATCAAGACTACTAGTCTATTTTACCATTCATATATTGTATTGTATTGTTTATTATTCATGTTATATGAGTGTGGGTAGATTAGGATTAGATAATCTCAATCTGGTCTAATGAGAATTTAATATGTTTTTAGAATTGAGATTATTGTGATAGAGATTTATAGCTCAAAGCTTTATTAGAAATTACAGGTGAAAATAGCAAATAAAAGAAAAGCTTTTTAGCAGTGGTTAATCGATTAAACCACTGGTTAATCGATTAACACGAGTTAAATTTTAATTCAAGCATTTTTTTTATTAGTGGTTAATCGATTAAGCTTGTCCTTAATCGATTAAGGGCTGTTGGAACAGAATGAATAAAAACTTTTCTAATGTGTTTTGAAAAAGGTTACGAACCTAATATTTTCTAGAGCATATTTTCACCATTTTGCAATCTTTGCTGAGCTAATTTTCTGTTTCAAATCAAATCTCTATCATCTTCTTTTCAAATATCAATTTCTTTACATATTGTGTTCTTATTGAATCAAATTGAGATTCTTAGTGTTCTTCAACATTCTTGGTTGAATTGATTCGTAACATTGAGGTTACATACAAGGCATTCAACAAAAGGAATTTTCAATTGGACATTGAAAAAGGAGCAAGGTGGAGCATTACCTTGGGCTTTGAAGAATTCAAGGCAAAAGCTAGGGATTGAAGGCGACCTTCAATCAAAGAACGAGGTTAAGGAATTAAGAGATTGGGGTAGACTCTCATTGATTTGGTACATCGTGAGAAAGGGTTAGGACTGAGCGAAGTGAGGATTTCTAACTCTATTTTACTAATTCTCTTATTTCTTAGTGAAGCAAATCTCCCGATCCATAGAGGGAGGACTGGATGTAGCTCACGGTGGTTGTGATTGAACCAGGCTAAAATCTCCGTGTGTTCTTCGTTATTTTCATTCTTTATGTTTTGTTATTCATTTGAATCTTGAGAGCGTTCTTGGATCTAGGTTTAGATTGGGAATTTTAATTACGCATTCTATATCTTGTGTAATTGATTTGTAATTAGTTGCTTTAGATCTAAATCTGTATATCTGGATTTCTATGTGTTTCTTGAACTAAGCTGAAAACAATTTTCTGCAAATTTTATCAGCATTTAATCGATTAAGCAACAGTTTAACCGATTAATCTTTTTCAAGCTTTCAGGCTTTAATCGATTAGGCAACAGAATAATCGATTAAGACCTGTTGTTTTGGTTAAAAATAAATCGTTTCTGAACCATTTTTAATTACTTTTTAAATTTGGGTATCATCGCTTACAACTTCTATTCACCCCCCTCTAGAAGGTTGTTTTAGCCGCTTGTTGGTTTCCAACAAACCCAAGAGGGAAAGATAGACATAATGGTCCTGTCGGACCCAGTGGGAGTAAGCAGGGTTGACGGCAGCAGCATCGCCGGTACCGACAGTGGCGGGAGGACAGGGAATCGTCCCTGTAACATAACCAATGGTGTCATTAGCAACAAGAAGATGGTGAATCTGCTTGAACCAGGTAAGATAATTGGCAGTAGTTAATTTGATGGGAAGGGTGGATGTTGTTGGAAACTCAACAAGGGGTTTGGAAGCAGTGGAAATAGTCATGGAAAGGATCGTAAGCAGTTATGCGGAGGCAAAATCTGATACCATATAGAGAAATGCACAGTATATTGATTACTTGATAATCACATCACGCACAGAGAGGACTATATATATATAACAGTATACAACGACTAAAGCTATAAGTAAGGAATAGATAACAACAAGAAAAAGATATGATAGTAACAGATATGATAATAACAGCATGTAGTTGGCAAAGATAGAACTGAGAAACAACTCTTGACTTGGTCTTCGATTGCAAGCTCTCACTGTTATGTGAGTACACCTACATAAGCTTCCATTGCATGCGCCAGAATAACACTTAGGTACCCCGGATGGCAACTGGCCTTCAGCTTGGTGAAGTTTTGGCAGCACCCGGTTTTGTGACCATTGATTTGGGGCACTTTTGATCAATGGCTGAAAATGTTTACCGGGTAAAGATGGAACTGGTCACCCGGTGTACGTACACCGCCCGTTATGCAGTTTTTATTATTTCTGTTCCGTTATGCACGTTTTTTTTATTTCCGTCCTTTTTTTTCCGTCCTTTTTTTTAAACAATGATTGAAAGTTACTTTTTAATATGCATTATGACAAAGGTGTATTTTTTTTTATTTTCGTCCTTTTTTTTATTTCCGACTTTTTTTTAATAATGATTGGAAGTTACTTTTTGATATGAATCATGAAATATATTTTGGTAGAATTTGTAATTAATGAATGAATTATGAAATATACTTTATTTTGAAAATAGAATGATGCATTATATTAAAAAAATATTCTCATATTTTGTTGACTATTTTGACTTTTATCAAGATAATGGGACAAAGAAAACATATACAAGCAGCTCTCTTAAAAAAAATTGTAAAATTTTGAAAAGTAAAAAAGAAAAAAAGGAATGCGTATTTTTTTAATAGTTTGTCTACCAAAACATTTAATCAATTACTTAACAATTTAATGCTTTATTTATTAATTATCCAATCACATATCATAATATACATTTTTAAAGCATTTTTATTTATTACTATGATTTCAATTTTGAAACGATTTTCTATAAATTTTTTATTTCCATCCTTTTTTTTAATAATGATTGGAAGTTACTTTTTATTTCCGTCCTTTTTTTTCCTTTTTCTTCCTTTTTACTTTATAATACCCTAATAAGTAAATAATAAAAATAATAAATAAGTAAATATTATTAACAATAATAATAATAAATAATAATATTCGCTATTAAAAATAATAATATTCGCTATTAAAATAGTGATAGAGATAGGTTTTATATATTTCGCCTTTCTTTTTGTACACGCTTCACTCGCTCACTCTCCTTTCTCTCCTCTCCAATTTCAGGGTCATGAGTATAGTCAACCCGGATTTTTTATTTAAAAAACTTTTTCCACAATACATCAATTTACATGGCTTTTGCATGAAATGAATCAATCTTTAATCTTCTTGTCTTACATTCTAGATGAGTTTTAATTCATAGGTAGGTTGTGAAGGATATTGATTTACATTTTTCATTAGGAAACTTTACCACCTGCGTATTTTTATAGTCTTGGGAGAGCTGATTATAACAATTATAGAGTACTGTCACTACTAAATTGGATAAAGAAAGATTATTTGAGAAATAATTGTACATATATTTAACCCATACCATAAATATATAATGGTCAAGTTTACAAATTTTAAACGTAAGAGAAAAAAAGTAAGAAGTTAGAAAACAATTCTTTTTCGTTAGTGAAAAAAGGCTTTTATTTGATAGGGTATGAGTAATGCCCAAGAACTGTTGAACATTACAATCAGACAAAGATGGAATATATTTTTGATGCTTCCCTTTTTGAAAGATATTCATGCACTTTTTTAAAAAAGAAAATTAGTATTGTTTTTAATCTTAAATTTTATCAATTTTTATCTTACTGCAAATAGTCTAACGTCATCAACCTTATTTTGCCACCATTGTGGTCATATCCAAATTCACCTAAGATAGTCGTTTTACTGTGGTCATATCCAAATTCACCTAAGATAGTCGTTTTACTAATGTGAAAACATTATTGAACTTAATAATCTTCCAAAAAATTATCAATGATCATTAATAATTATGAACTTTATAAGCCAAGATTTATAAGACCCTTGGCTAATTATCAATGATCATTAATTATTTTTTACCACAAATACCCCTATTTATTTAACACTTTTTATATCCCCAATAATATTAATAGGGGTAATTTTGAAATTACATATCAAAAGTTCACATTTTCAATACAATTAACTAAATTATTCCACTTTCTTAATAGACGTGAAATCTCCCAAAGAGACCTTATATTTAGGGACGGAGAGGGTATCAGTTTCCAGTTTAATGTGTATTGCTAATTTACAAAAGAGAAAATAGGTTGTAGATTTTTTTTATACCATAGATGCGTTATTCATCGTTCGTATTTATGATCATTAATTTTGATGTAAAAATAATACAAATAAATAATTAATGTATTAATACTATCATACCAATTAAACTCATTTATAAATATACATGAGCCCAAAAAAATCACTATATTTTATTGTTTAGCTCCAATGAGTCAATTTTAACTCAGAATTTACATAAAGTAGGAAATTCATAGCACTCTTCCACATCATCTCTGTTTTTTAATTACAGAGTCTGGTGGATGCCTTTTCGTTTTTCCTAACAAAAATATTTGCCCATAAACAATAATTATTATTTTCGGAATATATTATAAAACAAATCAACTCAATAATATATAACTGGTTAAGGAAAACGATTGAGAGAGTAATTACGAGGAAGCAAGAAAATTTTTTGTGATCATCTCCATCTCAAATACAAAGCGTGATAGCCTATTTATAGGCATTACAATATAACTCAAGGAGTGAATTATGATAAATACAAATTAAGATTAGATATTAATGGGTTTGCATTGATGATATAAAGTTTTTTGCACCATGAGTCGTCCATCATCCACCATTCATTTGTATTACTTTAATCTAAAAGTCAACGACCATAAACAGATGAATGGTGGATGATATACTGATGGTGTAAAAAACTTTACACTGTACTCATTTTCTCTTATTATATCATACTTGGGAATATGAAAGGGGAGGAGAAGATGGACATCCACAAACTCTTCATATTCACCCCCGTTGGAAGTTCATAGTTTCGAAATGTGTCTCGTTAAAACCTTACTAGTCAGAACCCAGTGGGAAAAAAACACAAGTGAAGGAAAAAGAGTACACTATTCTTTATATCTTATACGTGTTAAAAATTGCGTCATTAAAAACATTGCCAGGAAAAATCCAAAGGGATAAAAGAAAACATGGCGAAGGGAAAAAGAGTGAAGTATGTATTAATTTCTCCCCCTCGTGTAGACAGATCTCTAAGTTGATGAAGTCCAATCTTGTGCACCAGTTTCTCAAAAGTTTTAGTTGGTAATGATTTTGTGAAAAGGTCTGTTAGATTGTCGCTTGAATATATTTGATGGACATATATATCATCATTTTTCTGAAGTTCATGAGTGAAAAAAAACTTTTGAGATATGTGCTTGGTTTTATCTCCTTTAATATAACCTTCATTTATTTGAGCAATGCATGCGGTATTATCTTCGTATATCACTGTTGGGCTCCTTTTGATTGTCTAAATAAGACTGCTTGACTGTTGAACGTGTTGAATCATCAATCTTAGCCATACACATTCTTTATTACTTGTCTCATAAAGTGCTATGATTTCAGCATGATTTGATGATGCTGCTACTAAGTTTTGTTTGGTTGAGTGCCAAGAAATAGCAGTTCCTTCATATGTTAACAAGCTAAGTATCCTGTTTGTGACCTTGCTTTATGTAGGTCTGACAAATATTCAGCATCTGAATATCCAATTAATTTAGACATTGAGCCTTTCACATATAATAATCTCATGTCAATTGTTCGACCACAAAGGCTCAAATAAAGGCTCGAGTCCCAGTGAGCAACAATTCCTAGGGATCGAGAATCCATACCGTTGAGTCAAAGACTCGCACAGTTCGCGGATCCGAGGTGGATTAGTTGGGTCACAAAAAATGTGAAGCCCAAACACAACCTGGTTTCGACCAAAAAAATTTGTTCCTGGAAGATAACGAAAGATATGTTTGATACCATTTCAATGCCTTCTCATTGGTGAAAAACTATGCCTTGCCAACAAATTTACAGAAAAACGCTATATCAGGCGGTGTATTATTGGCTAAATAAATTAACGCATCAACCACACTTAAATATGGGTATTTCTAGACCATGAATTTCTTCATTATTTTCTTTAGGATGAAAACAGTCCTTGCTTATGTCAAGCGATCGAACAACCATTGGTGAGCTCAATGGGTGAGTTCAAATGTCTAATTATAGATGTAGTTTTGAAAAAGTATATTAAATGTCTATATTTTCAATGTAATTAACAATACTAACTACTCTATTTGGTCCTTATTATTGGTGATACTTAATTATATTTCAATGACCAAGAAGGGTAGTTACATTCTTTGAAACTTTAAAAAAGTACTTTGACATTACAATTTATTCTTGGAAATTTCACAAATGTATTTTTCTACGTTCATGAATAAAGGACAAATAAGAGAAAAAAAGAATAAATGCCTCCTAAAAATACAAATGACTTATAAATAGAACTGAAGAATTCTTCTAGCATATGACTTATAAACAGGATTAGAAAAAATAACTTCCTTGTTGAACTTGAATTCTCTCAAAATAATTTTATATTAAAGAATAGAAGGATTAATTTATAGGGATTGGAAAAAGCACATAGCAAAAATCAAACTCCTAATATTTTCGTAGCTAGTTAAAAAGTTCAGTTAAAAAGAAAAAGGCTAAAAAGGCTGGTTAAAAAGTTCAATTATCTAACAATTGTGGTCAGTACCAGCTACTAATATATGCATTCATATTTTAAAATGGTAAATGCTAACAAATATTTTTGGGACACTTGTTAATAATCTTAATATATTGAAATATATATATATATATATAGCTACTAATAATTTGTTTTATAATATATTCCGAAAATAATAATTATTGTTTATGGGCAAATATTTTTGTTAGGAAAAGCGAAAAGGTATCCAGACTCTGTAATTAAAAAAACAGAGATGATGTGGAAGAGTGCTATGAATTTCCTACTTTATGTAAATTCTGAGTTAAAATTGACTCATTGAAGCTAAACAATAAAATATAGTGATTTTTATCAGCTCATGTATATTTATAAATGAGTTTAATTGGTATGATAGTATTAATACATTAATCATTTATTTGTATTATTTTTACATCAAAATTAATGATCATAAATACGAACGATGAATAACGCATCTATGGCATAAAAAAAACCTACAACCTATTTTCTCTTTTGTAAATTAGCAATACACATTAAACTGGAAACTGATACCCCCTCCGTCCCTAAATATAAGGTCCTTTGGGAGATTTCACGTCTATTAAGAAAGTGGAATAATTTAATTAATTGTATTGAAAATGTGAACTTTTGATATGTAATTTCAAAATTACCCCTATTAATATTATTGGAAATATAAAAAGTGTTAAATAAATTAGGGGTATTTGTGGAAAAAAATAATTAATGATCATTGATAATTAGCAAAGGGTCTTATAATCATTGAAAAAAAAAGAGGTCAAAATGCAAAAGAAAAAAATTGAAGAAAAGAAAGGATATGAACTTGTCTGCTCTCTCACATTTGAAAGTCCCACATTGAATAATTTTTATCTTTATTGAAAGTCCCATATCGGAGAAAGCAAACTCATTCCTCCTCCTTATCTATTATATGAATAGGATTCTCATAAATTTGATAAACATAAAAAAAAATCCATCACAACTAAATAAAGTTTGGTTTTAAAGGAGATTAAGCATGTGAGAATCCAACCGTGTCACCTTTCAAACAAATTGTGTTTACATGTTCAAGTAAGTCCCTTTTTTCATGTGATTTATTTTATTTTATTTGTTTTTTAGTCTTCTAACTCTATTTTGGGGTAAATCAGGCAAACAATATAATACAAATACATACTAGTCATTTTATTAGTTTTTATTTTAGTTTGAATCCTTCGAGCTTAATTGTGTTTATTACATAGGAGATTGGTTTGAAAGGAGACTATGCATAGCATGTGACTACAAGGGTGCTACGTTTCAAACAAATTGTATTTTTACATGTCCAAGTAATTCTTTTATTTTATTTATTTATTTTATTTGTTAGTCTTTTAAATTTTTTTTGGGTGAAATAGCTAAACACAATACTTATACATAATAATCATTTTATTAGATTTTATTTCAGTTTGAATCCTCCGAACTACAACATGTGACTCCAAGGGACATTCCGCCTTTCAAACAAATTGGTTTTACATGTTCAAGTAAGTTTTTTACTTTATTTTATTTATTTATTTATTTAGTTTGTTTATTAGTCTCTAATTTTGGTTTTCTTTAGGCTGAAATTGCTAAACAATGCTTATTAATATGAAGATGAGAGAAGCAAGACATAATGCTTATTAATGTGAACAAATTAGTTTTAATCTAAGCCTTTGATTTTAAACTAAGGATTGTAATTTAGTTTTGCAAAATGAATTTGTTCCTAAATAATTGATGTTTTACAAAATTGAGGTAATTTTTAATTACTACTTTTACAACTCTACTCACATCTAATTAATAAGAGAAGAGAAACAATAAGGAGATTTTATTAACAACCCATGCCTTTGTTACTTACACCTGAAAACTTTATAATTTTTATACTGCACCGTCGAAAATACCCATATTTTCAAATTAAAACTCTTCCTCTTCTTTCTTCAGTTATTACTCACTCATTCAAACCCCCCTTACACTCATTCAAAACCTCCAACTCATTTTCCATCCTCTAAACCTTGTATCATAAAAAGAAAAGAAACTAACAGAAACATCATGAGTAGAAAAACATGAACAAAATCATTATGAATAGCAAGGAATAAAACAATACATCTTTTTGTAATGTGAACAGAAAAGCACCAATATCGACAAAAAATTTGAGAAATGTGGGTGTTTAGGAATTTTATGATTAAAAAAACATAAAATCTTATCCTTCATGTCCAAGTAAATCCTTTTTTTTCGTGTTATTTATTTATTTTGTTTGTTTGTTAGCCTTTTAATTTTCATTTGTCTGAAACAGGTAAACAATACTTATAAATATTAGTCATTTTATTTGATTTTATTTCGGTTTGAATCGTCCAAACTTAAAGTTGGTGGGGTTTTAGTAATTGCCATCAAATATCAATTAAGCTCTACAAGGTGATGATGCAAAGAATATAATATTACATCATTATTAGTGTCACCTTGTCAGGTGATGATAGAAGGGCCGGGTAAATGTGTGCTGGTCAAGTTGGTACCGATGATAGGGCATAAAGGGGTGTGCCTAAAGCATGCATGTGATAATCACTTAAAAAAAATTCCCAAATCCTAGGGTTGTCCTTACTTGGCCTAACATTTTTGTCATTTCATTTGTCACTTAAGAAGGTGTCACTACTTATGTGGTAGCTTATATGGCACATTATTTGGTTAGCAGAGCTAAGTTAAAAGACATGAACTAAATTCAAAATTATTTTTAAAATTTCAAAAAGAACAAAATATTGTAAGGTTTAAAACTAAAAGTGACCATATTTATTGGAAATATTTACTTATTTAAATCACTTTTTTAAATATTATAGTATTTATTTAATAAAAAATGTAGTCTGCTAATGGTATTTTCACTACTATAGTACTACTTCTGCCTTTTGCTTACATTTATAAGATTTGCTTCTATCTTTGTCTGGTTTTAGTTTGTGAGGATTGTGCAAGACAATATGTTTGATTTAGGTCTTGGTTTTGGTTTTATATTTAGTATTGGCTGAAATATCTTTTAGGTCTAAGAAATTTAGTGAGTTTTGGTTTTACTTCTTGTAATTTTTTGTGGGTCGGTTTTGTACTCAAATAGTCCAAAAAATTTGCTTTAGTCCCTAGTGATGGTGTGCATGGCTCTTGCATGTGACATGTGTGATAATAGTTGCTAATGTGGTTAATTGTTGTATTGCCACATCATCCACAAGCACTAAAACCAAAATTTTGGAACATATAAGGTCTAAAACCTACGGAAAAACTTATAGCAACTACAATCCAAAGTCACTAAATTTTCGGGATCAACAACATATTTAAGTCTCTACTATTTGTTTGTTCTTATCGTTTGATTTCAGATTTGATTTATATATATGGATCCTAGTGTGAAACACTACAACAAAATGTAGAATAGCTAGGTAGCACGTAAATTTTGTGGTGTTTTTAGAAGAAACGCTATAAAACATTTTACATTGTGCTTAATTTAATAAATGCTAGGGAAAGGGAAAACTTTTATAACATTTTTCAAAGAAATACTACTAATAAGTTATCGTAAAATTTTTAAAATATTATTTTGGTATTTATAGCGTTTATTTAATAAGCGCTACTTATTGTATACTAATTTGTAGCGTTTATTTAATAAGCGCTACTGATTGTGATATTAACTTGTAGCATTTTTTTATTAAATGTTACACATTGTATAACAATTTGTAGTGCTTATTATACAAACGCAACATATTGAGTAGCCATCTGTATTGCTTACCATATAAGCGTTACCAATCCTATAAAATTAAATTAGATTATCCCATGCATGTACCGCGAAAGAAGAAAATAGATTCCTCCACTCAAGCACGACTCATCACTTACCTCAATCCCTATTTTCTTCCTCTCCCTTTGAAGTCCTCTTCCCTTCTCATAGTCGTTAGAAAGCCTCCTCCCTTCTCACTCAGCTGCTACCTCTAGACGTTGAAACCATCTTCTCTTCTTTCTCTGCTACTGCCTCTACGGATCGCGTCTTTACAGTCAGGGGTATAATGGTTCTCAATTATGGGATGTTACCTTTTATGTTGGAGCACTCTTGGCTACCAATCTTGCTGATGAATATGGATCAATACTAATTAAGAAAGCAAATCATTTCATTAAATGTACACAGGTATTGTATAATATTATATCTAATGACTAAAACTTAATTACTTATGAAAAATGTACTAGTTAATTAGAAAGAAACTAAGATAAATAAATTGGGTTTGGCTTTAATGAAGGTTACAAGCTAAGGGACAACTGTATGTGGTAATCTTTGTTATTGGTATCGCCATATTAGTAAAGGTGGATAGCCTTTCTCAACTCAAGACAATGGTTGGCCTGTATTAGATTGTACAACAGCAAAAGTTTTGAGTACAAATAAATATTGCCACATTTGTACTCAAACTAACCTTTTGCTATAGTGCAATATGATACAGGAGAACCATTGTCTTGAATTGGGAAAGGTCATCCAACGTTACTAATGTGGCGATACCAATAACTAGGATTACCACAGTTGTCTCTTATAACCTTCATTAATGCCCAACCCTATTTATTTATCTTAGTTTCTTCCATAACTAGTAGATTTTGCATAAGTAATTAAGTTTTAGTCATTAGATATAGTATTATACAATACTTGTGTACATACATTTAATGAAATGATTTGCTTTCTTAATTAGTATTGATCCATATTCATCATCAAGATTGGTAGCCAAGATTGCTTGGACAGAAAAGGTAACATCCCATAATTGATGAGAACCAGTAAACCCCAGATAGCGAAGACGTGATCCACAAAGGCAGCAGCAGAGCGAGAAGGGAAGAGGGTTTCAACATCTAGAGGCAACAACGGAGTGACAACGGAAGAGGGTCTCAAACATATGTGAGAAGGGAAGAGGATTTCAAAGGGGAAAGAAGAAAATATAGATAGATGTAAGTGATGAGTCCTGCATAAGTGGAGGTTTCTTTTTTATTTTTTCGCGGTATGTATGTGGGGTATTCTAATTTAATTTTATAGCATTACTAGCGCTTATATGGTAATCGTTACAGATAGTTATTCAATTTGTAGCGTTTGTATAATGAACGCTACAAATTGTTATTCAATCAGTAGCACTTATTAACAAAAATGCTACAAATTTATATCATAATCAGTAGCTCTTATTAAATAAGCGCTACAAATATCAAAATAATTTTTTTAAAATTTTTTTATGATAACTTGTTAGTAGAATTACTTTGAAAAAGTGCTATAAAGGTTTTCACTTTCCGTAGCATTTATTAAAAGTTGACCCTGCCAACCCCTATGTGCACCCTATATAAAATAACTTATCTTTATTTACAAAAATTAAACAAAAAAAAAATTGACCACGTAAATATATAGATTAACATACAATTTTAATAGCTAGTGGCAACTTTGCATGCTCAACTTCAATAAAGATCGCAAAATGTCAGTACATCTAAGCACCCAATTTTGTCTGTCATCTAAAAAATGGTAAAAATGAAAAAAAATTGAAGAAAGAAAAGATATGAACTTGTCTCTCACATTTAAAAGTCTCACATGCATTGAATAATTTTTACCTTAAATGAAAGTCCCAAAATAGAAAAAGCAAACCCATTCCTCCTCCTTATCTCTTATATGAATAGGATTCTCAAATATTTGATAAACATCCAAAATAGTCCATCATCACAACTAAATAAGAAGTCTGTTTATAAAAGAGACTAAGCATGTGAGATGCCAAGCATGTGAGACCTTTCAAACAAATTGTTTTTACATGTCTAAGTAAGTCTTTTTTTCTTCATGTTATTTATTTATTTTGTTTATTTTTTTTGTTATTTTGTCAATTTTATTTTGCTTGAAATAGCTAAACAATACTTACAAATATTAGTCATTTTATCAGTTTATTATTTCAGTTTGAATCCTCCAAACTTAATTACCGTGCTTATTACATAGGAGTATAAGGTACAAGCATTTACCTAAAGAGTTTGGTTTTAAAGGAGACTAAGCATGTGAGACAGCAAACATGTGAGACTCCAATGATGCAACATTTCCACCAAATTGTTTTTGCACATCCAAATAAGTATTTTTTTTCATGTTAAATATTTATTATATTTGTTTGTTAGTAGTTTAATTTTCTATTGGCTGAAACCGTTAAAAAATACTTTCAAATATTAGTACTTTTATTAGTTTTTATTTTGGTTTTAATCTGCATACTTTCTTTTTACATTGAAGTATATGGTTTGAGTAGTATTTAAATAACTAGTAATTTTACCCGTGCATCGCACGGGTTTAAATTTTTTTTAAAAAAAAAATTTGATTATAGATTTTAGAAATATGTCTTTTTAAATAATAAGTTAATATGAACTTTTTATAAAAATGATTTACATGTATTTAGAAATGAATAGTCATAAACATTAACCTTTCAATCTAGTTTCAGCTACCAACTTTTTCATTAATAAAAATTAACTAATATGCGATTTCTAATTTTAATTAACAACATAATTTCTTATATTAAAAAAAATCCAACTCATTTTGATTCTTGTTTTATTTAATCCATCCTTCCAAATGCATTTTGTTAGTAATTCGTTTTGCAAGTCCAAATGCAACTATTTTTTTTTACCATATATATCATCATCATCATCATTATTATTATTATTACATCTGTCCCAAAATATAAGACTTGTTTTCACACTTTTAATTAATTCGTGTTTATAAGATGCGAACTTTCAAATTACTTGCTTGTATTAGAACTTTATAATTGTAAATAAGTATATTGTCTAAAGTATAAAATAACGCATCATTATTTTTCACAATTTAAATTGCAACATATTGTATAAATTTTTGGATTTTTTTAAATTTGAATTCATGACTGAGTAAATATTTGATTGTATTAAGCTAAATCCTTACACCAAATTATAGCTCATCTTTAATACTTATATATCCGTTTTTTCCGTTGTACCCAAAATTTATTATTCATAATGATGGTCTATTTAATGTTTAATACCAATTTGCCTATATTATGACTTGTTTGTATTAGAATTTCTGAAATTACAACATTATATTCGTTTTTTTCTGGTTAATTATCATATGACGGATCGTTTAGGCATTATATATTTTTTATGTCAATATTTGATTCAAATTATTTCCTTTTGAAAAGATCATTAATAACACGTGCAAATTGTAATAATATCGAAATGCAAAGTGTATGTTTGTGGGCAATTTTTATATTTATGTGTAATCCAAATTGTACTAATAAAAATTTACTAAAAATAACTTAAGATAAATATTTATTCCCGTGCGATGCACGGACAAACAAATTTGAAGGGAAAAATAAGGATGAAGGAGGGAAAATGAAAATGACAAAAATGCCATCAACTTCTCCTATTTTATAATATGTTGAAAAGTTTGCATTTAGCAAGCATGTGAGATTGCATGGGTGCCACCTTTCAAGCAAAATGTTTTTTCATGTTGAAATAAGTCTTATTTTTATATCATGTTATTTATTTATTTTGTTTGTTTGTTAGCCTTTTAATTTTCATTTGTATGAAATAAGGCCAGGTAAACAATACTTATAAATACTAGTCATTTTATTTGATTATATTTCGGTTTGAATCCTCCAAACTTAAAATTTGTGGGGTTTTAGTAATTGCCATCAGATATCAATTAGGCTCTATTGGGTGATGATGCAACAAATATAATATTACATCATCAGTGTCACATTATCAAGTGATGACTAAAAGGGTAAATGTGTGCTGGTCAAGTTGGTATCGATGATAGGGCATAAAAGGATGTGTGCAACGCATGTGATAATCACACTACAACCAAAAGTAGAATAGGTTGCGCATATACTTTGTAGCGTTTCTAGAATAAACAGTTTAAAAAGTATTACACAGTGCTTAATTTAATAAATGCTACATAAAGTGAAAACTTTTATAGCACTTTTTCATAGAAATGCTACTAGTAAGTTAACATAAAATTAAATTTATAAAAAATTTATTTTGATAATTGTAGTGTTTATTTAATAAGTGCTATTGATTGTATAATAATTTGTAGCGTTTATTTAATAAGTGCTACGGATTGTGATGTTAATATGTTGCGCTTTTTAATAAGTGTTACTGATTGTATAGCAATTTGTAGCACTTATTAAAAGAGCGCTACAGACTAAGGAACTATCTGTAGCGGTTATCATATAAGCACTACTAATCCTATAAAATTAAATTAGATTACCACATGCACGTACCGCGAAAGAGGAAAATAGAAATCTCTACTCATGCACGACTCATCACTTACTTCAATCCCTATATTTTTCTTTCCCCTTTGATATCCTCATCCTTTCTCTTACACGTTAGAATCCCTCTTCCCTTCGCGCTTCGCTGCTGCCTCTTCTAGACGTTGAAACCCTCTTCCCTTCTCACTTCACTGCTGCCTCTGCGGATTGCGTCTCCGCTGTCAGGGGTATAATGGTTTTGAATTATGGGATGTTAATTACATTTTCTTTCTAAGTAATCTTGCACTACTACAAATACTTTTTCAGACTGGTTCCGAACCATTTTTTAGACTGGTTCCGAACCGGTCTAAAAGCCCCTGTTGTAAAAAATGCATGTTAAACCAGAGCAGTTATGAATCAGTTTTGTTTTACATTAACGAGACTGGTTATTAACCGCTCTGAAATTTAAAAATGAACCGCTCCGAATTAATTTATGAACCGGTCTGAAACAAATTTATGAACCGGTCTGAAAAATTTTCTGAACCGGCCTGAAAATTTTTCTGAACCGATCTGAAAAAACTTCTGAACCGGTCTGAATTAACTTCAATATGTCTTTTTTTCTTTTACAGCCCTTGCAATACAACTTAACCACTTCATTTAAATTAACTTGATTTAAATTAAAAAAATATAAATACTCAAAGATAGGTATACAATTACAAACATAACCACTTCAAATTGTTTATCTGCACAACGTATATATAAAAAACCATAAAAACCTAAAAAAGTAGTAGATAAAAAAATACCTAAAGAATTATATTATTCACTTAGTTTACTTAGGCTATACTCTTTGAAGGACGGAACCTCTAACTCTTGTTCAACAACATCTTTGAAGTGTGCAAAGGATCAACAACACCAAAAACAAGCACCCCCTTGATCTTTTTCTGGTTTATGATTAAGCTAGAATAGAAATACTGGTTTCTTAACAAGACTTTGTTCAATCATATTGTACCTATGACAAGCAAGTACCTCATAAGTCATAACGAAGTAGAGATTAAATAAATATTAACAAAATGACAAATCAAAGTTTAAATGTGGAAAATCAAAATCATGACGATGCAGATCATAATGTGCACTTTTAGACTTCAGTTCATCAGATGGAATGAAATCTAATTCATCCCAACACCAAAACACAGTTTCATGTCAAATCATAGTAAGAAGCCACTGATACTTTTACTATATCTCTCCCCATCTTCTTTCAGTTCTCAATACTCTAAATCATGCTAAAATCAATATTTTAGTTTTTTGCGAAAATTCAAAACTACCTTCTTTTACATAGAGATAAGACACTGAAAGCATGAACATCTGTAATTTGGTTATAATGAAGGTAAAATGAGACTACTAATTACTAATAAAATACCATATATAGATGCAATACTTACAACTAGACCAACGTAAGCAACAACTTGTAGGATCAACTCCAACTAAGCTTCCTATCCAGGTTGACCATGAACTAAAACCTGTAACAATTTTTAAAGGACAATGATTTATAATACAGGGAGATAGGAACACAAATTGCTAATATACAGTGACACATAACCGCCATCACGAAATGCAGAAAGCTCATAATACTGTTTGTCTCCAGATTGAAGATACTTTTTTATTTCTTGACAAATCTCTGATCGAGAATTGATAACTTAAAATCTCAGTTCTAGATCCAGTGAGCCAGCATATATATCCTTTGAACCAAAGCCATGCTCTTATTAAGCATGCAGAGGTTAGTTTCAAATTAGCCATATAACTTCTGTGTTTGATATACAAAACAAAAACATAATAGCACCCATTGGTGAAAAGTGAGAAATGAATTACTGCTAACCATTGAATTTTTGCTTCAAATGCATTATTGTTCCTTAACTCAAAATTATGCATTATTTTTTCTTAGGTTCTATGGTCACTCTCCATTCTGGATTTACTATTCAATAGAAACCACAATATAAGAATTAGAATAGATACGCATCGAAGATGACCAAATTTATCATTTCCTAAACAGGAAAACACACAAAAAAAAAAAGGAAAATGAGAAAACCAACCACAAGCTCTCAATTTAGGAAGCATCACAACAGGCACCATACTATGTCATTGCTTAACAAAATTAATTAATTTAAATTAACACAAAGTAGTTGCCACTGAAGAAAACAATAACAACAACACCTTGAAATCATGACATAGCGAGCAACTCATTATATAGCATTAAGGAACCTGTAAATATTTTCTTATTATGGAGAGCCTAAAAGACTTATCAATTTGGATATAGATTCTCAAGAGTAGAACTAATAAAGTAAGTTCAAAATATGGATACAGAAACTTGTTAATAAAAGAGAAAATGGTCTATTTGGTCCCCAAAAGATACATGTGACATCCGTTTAGTCCCCGAAAGATTTGTGGCATTCATTTAGTCCCTCAAAGTTCAGAATGATATCGATTTAGTCCCTCCGTTAATAATTCTGTTAGTCAATATTTTGACTGCCACGTGTCACATTTTAATTGGTTATCTCTGGTGAACATATTTAGACACGAACCACATGATTATTTCCTCATAAAATCTCAACCGTTGCTTATATCTGACGGTCCAAATTTAAAAAGGAAAAATAAAATAATAAAATTATATTTAATATTATTAAAAAATAATAAAAATTCAGAAAAATATTAAAAATTCAGAAAAGTTTTATAAAAATCTGTAAAATATTTTTTAAAAAAATACCAATTTTTTTATATTTTAAAATTTAATAAAAAATTAAGAAAATAATAAAAAATTTAGAAAATATTTTTAAAAATCTGTAAAATAATTACGAAAATTATGAAAAAATTGTAAAATATTCAGAAAAGTTTTATAAAAATCTGTAAAATATTTTTTGAAAAAATACCTATTTTTTTTATATTTTAAAAGTTAATAAAAAATTCATAAAATAATAAAAAATTAAGAAAATTTTTAAAAAATATGTAAAATATTTTCGAAAATTATGATAAAATTGCCTTTCCTTTTTCTAAATATTTATAACATAATAATTTTTTTTTTAAATTATGCAAATATATTTTTTAAAAATTCTGAAAATTATAAGAAATACATAACTATATTTTTAAAAAAATCGTAAAGAATTTGAATTTTTTTTGTTTTATTATAATATAAAAAGTAATAGAATATTTGTAAAAAAAAAGTTTTTTAAAACCAATAAAAAATATTATAAAAATATTATAAAAAATACAGAAAAATAATTAAAAAAATAAGAAAAGTTTTTTAAAACCATTAAACTATTTTAAAATTTTTAAAAGCAGATTTAGTTTATAAAATATTTAAAAAGAAATATTAAATTTTCAGATTTTTTTTATAAAATATTTTACCGATCTTTTTAAAATTATATTTATTTATTTCTAATAATTTTCAGAATTTTTAAAAAATATATTTACATGTTTTTTAAAATTTTTATGACTTTTTTAAAATCATTATTTTTTATTATGTTATAAATATTTAAAAAATGGAAAGACAATTTTTTCATAATTTTCGTAATTATTTTACAGATTTTTTAAATATTTTCTGATTTTTTTTTATTTTCTAAATTTTTAATTAACTTTTAAAATATAAAAAAAAATCGGTATTTTTTTAAAAATTATTTTACAGATTTTTATAAAACTTTTCTGAATTTTTTAATATTTTTCCGAATTTTTATTATTTTATTTTTCATTTTTAAATTTGGACCGTCAGATATAAGCAACGGTTGATATTTTATGAGAGAATAATCATGTGGTTCGTGTCTAAATATGTTCACCAGGGATAACCAATTAGAACGTGACACGTGGCAGTCAAAAATATTGACTAACAGAGTTATTAACGGAGGGACTAAATCGATGCCATTCTGAACTTTGAGGGACTAAATGAATGCCACAAATCTTTCGGGGACTAAACGGATGCCACATGTATCTTTTGGGGACCAAATAGACCATTTTCTCTTAATAAAATGATATGTAGGTTGAAACACACAATTCAAAACAGCAAGAATCAAATCAGCATAATAAGTTCTATACAAAGTAGTGGCTCCATTTTGAGAGTTGAAGATCAAACATACTAATTAGAACAAAGAATATTAGTATTTTTTTGGTGAACAAACAAAGAATATTAGTATTATGCAACACAAAGACAAAAGATCAAAAATATTGATTAAAAAAGGAGAGGAGCATACATACTCTTTAAAGTGTGAGTAGACAATAGTCAAGAGGGGTTTGCTCTGCTGCGTGTGAATTGTGGTGTGTCTTGCGGAGACTCTGCTACCATACCAATCTGAACAATTGTGGTGTGTATTGGGGTGCCGCAGCTTCACTAACAAATTGACCTCATGCCTTAAGTCCTGATTGTATAAAAAAGTATACCTAAGAAAAACAAACTAGAGAGAGACAAAGAGCTAAGTCATTGACACATAAGAGATAGAAAATCACCTAGAACATAGAGAAAATATGGTTTGTAGCAATGGTTTGTTGCCACACAAGTGTCATCTCAATCACAATAGTCTCAGTGGGTAATGGTATGTATCCTTCCCCCCCTTTAAGTTTGATCATTCATTATAAACAGACATAATTAGATATCCAATGATTTTATAATAAATTATTAGGCCCTAAAGATGAAGTAGGTTCTATGTGGACAAAATATGTTCACCAAAATCCGACATTAGTTTTAACAGATTCATCAATCACTGCACATGTGATTATAAGATTTTGGTGGGGTATTTTGTCCTGTGCTGTATGGGCTGATCAACCCTTTTGCTCCCCTTTAATGAAATTTTTCTTAAAAAAAACAATGTGATTATAAGACATTTGCATCACACATAATCAGGTTCTAGTAGCAATAAAACCAAAGCCAAGCTAGAAATGAAAGAAAGAATCTCACATCTTTGATTGAAAATAAAAAATAAAAAATAAAAAAAACTCACATCACCAATCGATCTTCTAAAAGAGAGGGAAGAATACGTTTGACAGCAACCGGTATTCCACGCCAATAGGCTCTTAAAATCTAACCGAAAGAGCCCTGCATTTTTTTTATAAGATAAAATTTATTGATAGAAATAAAGATTAAAAAGGGGGAGTATGAGTAATAATCAAACCCCAATCCAACACAGTTACAATACAAATACAGAGAAAAACCAAGAAAGACCTCTTGCACCAAGATAATGACTTATTCCCTAAAAACACTGTGGTGGACTCGGCTTAGCCGAGCTCCCCGAAACCCTCACGCAGGGCCTGATGACCCTTTAGGAAGCCCTCTGTGTGCTTGGCCGAGCTCAAGGCTCAACGGCCGAGCAGACACCAGACACGGGCCGATCTTACGCTCTTACCAAGGTCCGACTTCCTTGTCCGACATCACGCAGAGATTCCGATACCAAGGACAAGATGACGTACGCACCTTATCTACAAGGACGGCTCACCCACTCATAGCTCATTACAGGCTGGCCCTACTTGGGCCTCAAGCAAGCCCATTAGGGCAACCAGCTCCCCCCTATAAGTAGCTCTGTACTACATGGGGCTCAGGTATGTCCTCTAACCCTAATTGTCACCTTCACACACCAGTGATTAGGGTTACTTCTTGGCTCTCTACCTTTCCACCTGAGGACAACCACAAACATCACAGATAAACCCTAGATAGAGGCTTCCTTAAGGCCTTCTTCCCTAACCTTGAGGTCCTCTCAGTCTAGGACATCACATTGGTGTAACATCCCAAAAATTAATATTAAATAATATGATTTTAATATATAAACATCTATTTAAGGATAGGATTAAGCCTTAGAAACTGTACAGGGTTAGAAGGGTAGTATGAACATAGGCCGACCTAGGATGTGAGATTAAGGCCTCGGCCCGACCCCGGCCGAGCTACATAAGATTGTGTGCTTATGAACCGAGCTGAAAGAGGGGATCCAACGTAAAACCCATTGTCATATCCGAGAAGGAAGCTCGGACTACTGCTGTTCCTACAAACCGAGCCAACGTATCCTAGCCGACGTACCCGAGCCAACACATCCTAGCTCTTTCGTGCCAGCTCATGTTGAGCTGTTGACCCTTTGGTTTCCGTGTCATCCGTACGGTACTATCTTTCACCTTATGTCGCTATTACTACTTTATGTCCCTTTCAATGTACTATTCATGGCTTCCTCAAGAAGCCAATGAATCTTGGCCATACAACCTAGCTTCCACAAGAAGCCAATGAATCCTAGCCACACAAATATTTTTCCTAAATGAATAAAAGAAAGCCCAAAACACCACGTATCACACTTTGTATTTCTCATTCTCTTCCTCCTACGAATCTCTCTCTTTCTCCTCCAAAGCTTCAGCAAACAAAACCCCAACACTTTCCTTCTCCCTCTCTTTTCACAAAACGGAACCCTCCTCCTCTCTGTTCTCTCCTGTTCCGGCGTCCCTGGACTGTGGTGGTGTTGTGGTGGCAGCAAGGAGGACACGGATTCGAGCGGTGTGAAGCTCACAAGGTCAAGGTCTAGGCCAAGGAAGTCATTCTCAAGCTCTCAACTCTTATCTCTCACGGTTTGAGGTAAGGAGTGAGTGTTACCTCTACTTGAGTTTGGGTTTCTAGGGTGTTCATAAAGGGTACTAAGAGTGGGTATTAGATTAGGGAATGGACATAGGTTAATGTTAGAAGAGAAACGGTAAAAAGGGTAAAAGGGGAATTAATGAATGAACTAGAAACATGGATTTTAGGTGAAGATGGAATATCACTTTTGATTACATGCTATATTTCATATGCTGCATTTTATATGATGGATTGACTAAATGTTTTGTTCATGTGGTTGTTGAGGTATAAGTGTTTATGATGTTTTGATATTTGGTATTTGTATCTGTGGCCGAGCCGAGAGAGGGTGAGAATGGAGAATGAGAAGAATGGTAACCAGGGTGGATCGAAAAGACAAACTAATAAGTTATATAATGAGATAGGTAGATGAGATAGATAATAGGGATAAGGGAAATCGGAAATGGGTAAAGGGTTGAGCCAAGATAGGCCGAGCTAAGTAAATAATGAGATTAATGCAAAAAGGAATAAATTAAAGAGGTGACCTGAGGTGGGCCGAACTAAAAGTAATGGTTAATAAGATAAGGGGAATTAAAGAGAAATGGTTGTGTAGTCGGGTCATAGCAGACGCGTACTGGGTGCGTGCATTGATCGCGTAAGCCGAGCATTGTGGTGCTCGCAGCTGTAAGACGAGCATGGTGGTGCTCGCAGTTATGACACACAAGGTTCCGAGAACGGAATCGGTACGAAGTGTTCCTGGTCATAGCAGACGCGTACTGGGTGCGTGCATTGATCGCGTAAGCCGAGCATTGTGGTGCTCGCAGCTGTAAGACGAGTATGGTGGTACTCGCAGTGATGGACACTCCTTACTCCATAGAATGATCGGCGGTAGTGTTCCTGGTCATAGCAGACGCGTACTGGGTGCGTGCATTGATCGCGTAAGCCGAGCATTGTGGTGCTCGCAGCTGTAAGACGGGTATTGTGGTACTCGCAGTTATGGACACTCCAATATCCGACCTAAATGGTGTAAGACATGCACTGGGTGTATGCATCCGAGAAGAGTAAAAGATTGTAAACTATGTGAAAATGGAATAATGAGTAATGTCCGAGATAGTGATGGTAATCCGAGGTAAGAGAATGTGAACCGAGGTATTATTAGTCAGGGAAGGATATAGTGGTTGAGAATGGGAACCGAGGTAAAGTTAGTAGGTAATGAGCAAACTGGTTTATAATGTGAGCAGAGCTAGATGAGATGGTAGGATGTGAGCCGAGTTAGATGAGATTGTGTGTATGTGAACCGAGCTAATGTTGATATATGCATGAGATATATCGGCTTGACTACTTGCTATTTATATGCTATTTGACTACTTGCGTTTGGCTTGGTAGTTCGGTATGTCATTTTAGAAACTGCTTATTTAAGTTCTGTGTAATGCTCACCTCCTTACCATTTTTCAGGTACTGAGCCCGAGCAGACGCAGTCCCCGACCGAGCAGGATCACTCTCCCTCACAGGGAGAGTAAGTTACTTAGAGTCTGATAGGTGGATGGGTCTCGGCTAGTTGAGCCGAGCTAAAATACTGATTGTATTTTGAATGACCGAACTGAATGTACCACTTTATGTATTTGATGCATTTAAGTCTTCCGCTTTATTAACTCTGATGTGTTTGTTATTAATGAAAGGAAATATCATTTGGCAAATATCATATCCATCTTAAAAGAAATTTTAAAAGTCTATTTTCGGGGTAATTAAGGGTAATTATTATATAGGGTGTTACAATTGGCGCCGTCTGTGGGGAGAGAAAAACTTCATCCCCACCCAAAGAATCTACTATGACTGATATACCACCAGTTCAGAGGAGGAGGAGGGGCCGTCCAAGGAGGGTACCAACAACAGAGGACCTGTGCCTCCACCTTGAAGCCAATAGAGCAGCAAGGTCCCCACAACCACCCCCTCAACCACCACCATCTCCTCCCCCACCCCCTCCACCACCACCACCTCCTCCCCCACCCCCACCGCCACCTCCACCTCCCCCACCCCCACCCCCACCGCCACCTCCACCTCCCCCACCCCCACCCCCACCGCCACCTCCACCTCCCCCACCACCCCTAGAGTTTACCCACACCCACAGTGGACCTTACACCATCCACACTGGAGATACCTCAACTCCAACTCAGCACCAGGAGGGAGGTCGGCACGTGCAGCTACGCTCCCAACTTGGGGAAACCAACACAGAGCACCACCGCCGACACGACGAACGTGCCCACTCCGTCAGTACTACACACCGTTCTCACTCAGGTCAATCTTCACGCTCTCGTGATGCAGAGGTCTTGGCCATGATGAGACAGCAAATGAGGATCATAGAGCAGCAAGGCCAAGCCATAGCAGATCTCCAACAGCTTACCATGCAACGTTTGGCTGAACGAGCCGTCATACAAGCTCCATCCCCAAACGAACTTCCACAACCTTTGGGATTTCCAGCTGAACGGGGCACTATGGTACCCCCAGCTCAAAACTTACCACCACCACCACCCCCATTAACACCACAAACGTTAACAACACCACATACCGTCATCACCCAACTAACACCTACACCACCCCTCCGTGACCATCAACAACCCGACTTAGATGATTCTCACCCTGGACACCCTTTCACAACAGCTGTGATGTCCTATGAACCACCACCAAGATACCTCGGACCTAGCAACATACCTAGGTATAATGGCTTGACAGATCCTCAAGAGCACGTACTCTCTTACGAGGGGGCTATGAACTTCCATGGCGGTGGAGATAGGCTCAAATGCCGAGCTTTCTCCATGACCCTCCAAGCTCCAGTTCTCCGATGGTATGCGACATTACCTAAGAATTCTATTAACTGCTGGGCAGAGATGAAGCGCGCGTTTCTCAATAGGTACACTGCTAGCTGTGTGCAACGAAGATCCGACCACACACTAGCAACAGTGACACAAAAACCCGACGAATCGCTACGTGCTTATCTACATAGGTTTCATAACGAGTCCAGCTCGGTTCCCAACTTATCTCCCGAGGTGGCCGTCCTCCTTTTTACTCAAGGTCTTGCAGAGGGAGGGTTCAAAGACTCACTAATTGGTAGGCCACCAAGAGATATGGCCGAGCTCAGACAAAGATCCAACAAGTATATCAACCTGGAGGAGTTCAGCAAAGGTCAAACAAGCAGGATGGAGAAAGCCCAAGCTGCTTCACAGAATGCCCTTCCTTGAGGTCGCCCTCGAGGAAACAGGGACGACAGAGGTGGAAGGGTAGACCAAGGTGACCGGCGATGTCCTCATGTTGGCCAGCAGGATGACCGTCGACGTCCTTATGTCACCAAATATGATAATTATACCCCACTGACAGTTCCGAGGTCGCAAGTATGGAGGGAAACCATGCAGACTGAACTCCGACATGTACTCAGGCCACCTTTCCTTAGAAACCAAAATAACATCATAGACAAATCTAAGTACTGCAACTTCCATGATGGGTATGGCCACCATACCGACCAGTGTACCTGGCTTCGAGACGTTATTGAAGACATGGTGAGACAGGGTAAGTTGCAACAGTACGTACGAGAAGCTGTGGAAAGAAGAGGCCGAAGACGGTCTCGGAGTCCGAACAGAGACAAAGGAAAAGCCAAAGCTGACCCATCCCCAGAAAAGAAAAACGACGAGCCACAACGAGTGAATATGGTTGTGGTGCAGGATTTGGATAAGTCACCGGAAAATTTCAGAGTCGAAACCATTTCGGGAGGTTTCCGCCGGTGGTGGTGAGAAAAGATCAGAAAGGAAGAGGTATGTCAATCAAGTGTTAGCTGTTCATCATAAACCCATATGTAAGAAACCATCTCGTAACATCCCCATTATTTTCTCCGATCAGGACATGGAGGACATCATCCCGGATCACAATGACCCAATGGTGATCACGGCGTTGATTGGTAACTTTGAAGTCGCCCGAGTATTCATTGATCAGGGGAGCTCGGCCGACATTCTTTTTCTCCACACCTTTCAAGCACTAAAGTTGAGGTCAGCCGACCTCGTCGAATTTGAAGGTAATCTTATTAGCTTCACAGGAGAGGCGATTCGTCCCCTGGGAGCCATCCACCTCCCGGTGACCTTAGGCAAGCAGCCTTCGGCCCGAACGGAGATCATTAAGTTTCTAGTTGTCAATTCAGAATCCCCCTATAATGTGATACTGGGAAGAACTTGCCTGCAAGCCTTTGGGCGGTCGTTTCAACGGTGCATTTAGCTATGAAATTTGTTGGTTCAGACGACAAGGTCGTCACTGTCAAACCCGATCAGGTAAGGGCCCGACTCTGCTACAACGCGAGTTTACGGGACATAAAAAAGAAACAAGAAGAAGAGCCGACTGGTCCGACGTTGGCCAAAGGAAGAGTTTTATTAGCTGAGCTGGATGTTCGGGCCGAACAGGATGATCTTAGGCCTTCCCCTCAGGGGGAGTGGTTGGCAATTCCCATTGATCCTTCTGATCCCAACAAAACTGTTAAGGTGGGAGCCGACCTCCCTCAGAAAATCCAAGTCGAGATCATCAACCTGTTAAGGGCCAACCGAGATTTGTTTGCTTGGACCTCGGCCGACATGCCGGGGATTGATCCTAACTTCATCTGTCATAAGCTCAGCGTGGATCCGAAAGCAAATCTAGTAGCACAAAAGAAAAGAAGAGTTGGAGCAGAAAAAGCAAAAGTGATTTAGGAGAAGGTCTCCGAGTTACTCGAAGCGGGATTCGTCAAAGAGGTGCCATATGCTGAGTGGGTTGCAAACACAGTCTTGGTAAGGAAGGCAAACGGCAGTTGGAGGATGTGTGTGGATTACACCGACCTCTATAAAGCCTGCCCCAAGGATCAGTACCCGCTGCCGATCATAGATCAGCTCGTTGATAGTTCGGCAGGCTACCAACTGTTGTCATTTACAGATGCCTACTCAGGATACAATCAGATCCCGATGTATCCCCTCGACCAGGATAAAACCACATTCATGACTGGAAAGGCGACATATTGCTATACTGTTATGCCTTTTGGTCTTAAGAATGCAGGAGCAACCTATCAAAGAATGATGAACAAGGTCTTTGATGGTATCATTGGCACCACCATGGAGGTTTACATTGATGACACGATTACAAAGAGCAGGAAAAAGGAGGACCACGTCCGAGATCTGACCATGGTGCTGGAAACGGTAAGGGCGCACAGTATGAGGTTGAACCCAGAAAAGTGCACCTTCGGGGTCCCTGCGGGCGCCTTCCTCGGCTTCATGCTATCCGAGAGGGGGATAGAAGCAAACCCCGACAAGTGCCGGGCTATTTTAGAGATGAGGAGTCATGCCGATCTTAAAGGGGTGCAAAAGTTAACAGGCAAAATGGCAGCACTGTCAAGGTTTCTCCCTCAAGCCGCAAAAAAGGCTTTACCCTGGTACCAACTTTTGAAAAAAGGAACAACTTTCAATTGGGATCAAAACTGTGAAGCATCTTTCTTCGCACTTAAAGAGTATTTAGCTTCTCCCCCAGTCCTCTCCAGTCCTTTGCAGGGAGAGAGTCTTTTCATTTATTTATCTGTTGGTGATTTAGCCCTCAGCTCGGTGTTGGTCCGAGATGAGGGCAGAAATGAGTTTCCCATTTACTTCATAAGCCGAGCTCTACAAGGTCCCGAGCTCCGGTATTCCAAGGTTGAAAAATTCGCATTTTGTTTGATCCTCGCTGCACGGCGGCTACGACAATACTTTCAGAGTCATCCCATTGTCGTAAGAACCGCCCAGCCCATTAAGCAAGTTCTTCAAAAGCCCGACCTCGCCGGGAGAATGATGGCGTGGGCAGTCGAACTTTCTGAGTTCGATATTTCCTACGAACCGAGGAGGGCAATTAAATCACAAGAGTTGGCAGATTTCGTATCCGAGTTCACAGAGCCCCACCAAAGCTCTAGCTCGGACACTTGGGTAATATATGTTGATGGTTCAAGCAATAAGAAGGGAGCAGGAGCCGGGGTGATCTTGGAAAACGCGGAAGGTCTCAACATCGAATATTCCCTGAAATTCGATTTCTTAACCTCGAATAATCAGGCTGAGTACGAAGCGGTCCTTGCTGGCCTCCGTATGGCTAAAGAGCTCGGAGCAGTTGAAGTTCAAGTATTAAGTGACTCCCATTTAGTAGTTTCCCAAGTCATCGGAGACTACCAAGCGAAAGAGCCCGTTCTGCAAAAATATCTTGATAAAGTTAAAACTCTGGCTCAGGACTTTGCCAAATTCTCCATCACCCACATTCCCCGTTGCTCAAATTCCCGCGCCGATGTGCTTTCCAAGCTGGCGAGCACAAAAGGAGCAGAGAATAACAGAAGCCTCATTCAAGAACAGATTTCGGCCCCTAGTATAATAATGGCTATTGGTGTATCACCGAACTGGATGCATCCGATCAGGGCCTATTTAGAGCATGGAATACTCCCCGCCGACCAGAAGGAAGCGAAGAAACTGACCAAAAAAGCGGCCGAGTATGTCATTGTTGATGGAATCCTCTACAGGAGAGGAATGTCTTCCCCACTCCTCCGATGTCTCACATCCGAGGAAGCCCAAGAAACCTTGAACGAGGTTCATGGAGGAATGGGGAGCCACCATGTGGGAGGCAAGTCCTTAGCAAGGAAAGTATTGAGGGCTGGTTATTTTTGGCCGACCTTGGTAACAGACGCCATCGATCATGTCAGAAAGTGTCCTCAATGCCAATTTTTTAGTGATGTGTACCAGAAACCCGCTGAGGAACTTCATTCTCTTGCTTCCCCTTGGCCTTTTAGTATGTGGGGAATGGACATTGTGGGGCAGTTCCCAACAGCTCCAGGTCAGCTAAGATTCATTGTGGTAGCAATAGACTACTTTACTAAATGGATTGAGGCCGAACCATTAGCAACCATCACTTCTGCAAGAATCCAAATTTTTTTTTGTAAAACAAGTCATCTCTCGTTTCGAACTTCCACTCACTCTGATTACTGACAATGGTAGCCAGTTTGCTGCCAACAACTTTCAAGTATTGGCTGAAAACCTCGGAATCTCTCATCGGTTCTCCTCGGTCGAGCACCCCCAGACTAATGGGCAAGCCGAAGCGGCTAATCGGGCTATTGTTGATGGCCTCAAAAAGAGAATTACACAGGCTAAAGGAGTGTGGGCCGATCTGCTACCTGAGGTCCTCTGGTCGATCAGGACCATAGTACAGACCTCAACAGGGGAGACCCCTTTTAGACTCACTTACGGTTGTGACGCGGTCATCCCCATCGAACGAAGGATCCATACCTTCCGAATGAGGGACAGGCCCGAGGAAGAAAATGAGAATCTGATCAAAGAAGACCTAGTATTGGCCGAGGAGATCCGAGAAGCTGCTTCAGTTAGAGAGAAGAAAGCAAAGGAAAGACAAGCAAAGCAATACAACAAGTCAGTGCAACCCAGGTCCTTTGAGGTCGGAGATCTCGTACTCCGAAGAGCAGACATTGGGCTCAAAAATCGAAAGGATGGAAAGTTTGCTCAGAATTGGGAAGGCCCCTACATAGTCGTTTCAAAAACGTACTCTGAGGCAGACAAGTTAGAAACCCTCGAGGGAGTCGAGCTCAAGAATTCCTGGAACGTTGCGAAGTTGAGAACCTATTTCAGTTAGGATTACCTCGGATATCATCAGCAATCACCAGCACCTTCAGCTCAAGTTCAAGTTTAAGTTCATTTTAGTTTCTGTTAAAGTATTTACATCTGCTTCCTTTATTTACATCTTGTTCCATTGTTATATACTCACTTTTAAATTCCCTAAATGGCAATGTACTCATATTTGTGATCAATGAAATAGTACAAATTTGCCCTTACTCAAGTGCCACAGTTTTATATACGTACGTGCTAGCTTCTCATTTAGCACTAGCCACCTAAATGTTGCTTGGCGCTATGTACAGTCAACATCTTGTAAATAAGATCGGCTCGTATGCACAGTGTACAAGGGACACCCGATAAAGTACAGCTTGCTGTGAAATGTTCTCACATAACTTCACTCAACAACCTCTTTCACATCGGGGACAAGGACACCCACCTTAGCTATGGTGGGTGGATCCGAGATCCCTACCGTATGCACTTATATACAGTACCTTTTTTCAGAGGAAAACTTATAAGATTACTGCACTTACTGAGTCATCCGAGCACAACCTAATTATTTATTTTGAGATATAACGAAGGACAACAAAATTATCCTGCTCATGTGTTTTTCATATCCGACTAGATCCGAATACAACAAGCGAAAAAGGACTTGTATTCTTAAAAACAATTTTACTCGGTTACTTAATAGTCGACCACAGCTCAGGTCCGACTAAGTCCGATCAAAACAGGCAACTAAACAAAATGCAATAAGTCTCAAGGACTTGTGTTTTTAACAGAACAAATTTCCTTGTTGACCCGACAACTAGTCGTGATTCGGATCCGAGGTATCAATAGCAAACATGCAACGAGTTAACAGTATAAAATCGCATTGTGCAACAAGTTAAAGAAAAAACTTTCATAAAAAACGATCTCGGATACAGTATATATGCAACAAGTTAGAACGAAAGACTTGCATAAAAATGACATGATGCAACAAGTTGAACAAAATATAACTTGCATTAAACAAAAGCAAATGTTATACAAAGACAAAGACAGCAAAATAAAGCAGTTCCAATGCTGTCAAACATGTTGTACAAAAACATTAACAAAATACAAGCCGCCCAGCATAAGGGACTTACGTTGCGTCATCTTCAACATCGGAAAGCTGGACCTTGGTCGGATCGAACTCCTCCTCGGGTTTCTCTTCCAAGGGGTTGGGAAGGTTCTCTTCAGGTTGATCGAGATCCACCTCGGCTCCGTCTTTTTCAAAGTCCACCATCTTCCCATCTTCGACCCCAAACCCAGCACTGGCGCCGATAACCTGAATTCGGATCTCCTTGTTCAAGAATTGAATCTGCTCAACAGCATTGGCAAAGATCTTGCTTCCTCCCTTCTCAAAATCGAAGGTTGCCTCTGCCGCAGCTATCTTATGTTTCAGTGCTTGAGCAGCCCTTTTCTTCAGCATAGAACGGACTCTCTCAACCTCGGCAAGGCCCTCTTGCCGACCTGCTTCTTTAGCAGCCTCCTCCGCCTTTCGAGCATCTTCTTTGACTTGGGCCAACACTTCCTCATGGTTTTTGAGAAGCTCCTCCATTTGCTGACGGTGCTTCTCCTCCAATTCGGCCAGTTTCTGGTCGGCCGAAGTTTGTTTACTCCTCAAGTCGGCCACCTCAGCCGCCAACTCGGCTCTGGCCTTCTTCTTAGCAGGCGACACACCCTCCGCTACGTCATCCGCCACCTCCGCCAACACATTGAACATAGTGGTCGAACGCTTCAGTTGGCAGGCAAGCTCTTCGGCCATTCTCTTCCATTCCGCCCCGGACATCTTGAGCAAAGTGTCCTTGACCGAGGGTTTGACAGTGGTGGTCGGCGGCCTTGGGAGAATATCGGTTCCCTTCCTCGGACCTGACGAGGAAGGGGGGATCAGCAGCAGTTACCACCTCCGTGATAAGACTCGGGGACCGAGGAGGAGGAGGGACAAGAATCACTGCAGGAGGAGTAGGACGCGGCCGAGGAGCCGAGTCTGTGGAGGTCGTGTCGGTAGAGACCTCGGCAGACGCAGTTTCATTGGAAGGGCTATCCGTCCTCTTCCTCTTTCGGGCCTCCATCGCAGCTTTGAGTGCCTTTGACGACATGTCCGACCAGTAGTTGTCTGAAAACAAAAGAATAAAGAAAATCATTCAGAAAGTTGAAAGAAAAAATATACAAGTGCAAGGGTAAAGTTAAATACCAATCTTTGTAATGACTTCATCATCGGGACACTTCATAAACACTCCGATGTCGAGCTGGAATTTCCTGGCCCGGTACTCGGACTGGAAGTGGTTGGCCGTTACAGCTTCATCGACATCAAGTGTTGCACCCGACCATCTCTGCGGCGTGCCGACGTGGCGAGTGAAGAACTCTGGGATCCATTCCAAGGGGAACTTCGGTCCCGTCTCGGCCCAAAACCAAGGTCGCCCCGTGCCCACATACTTATACTTAAAAAATCTGGGCTTGAAATGCTTCCAAGAATCCGTGAACATGCCGAAGAGCCCGAAATGACCTCGGGCCTTGGTCGACACCCAAAGCCGACCAGTTACCCCATCTTTGTTACTCACGAATGGGTTGTACAACCATAAGAAAAGCCGAACTGTACACACCAACCCTTTGGCTCCACAATATTTTTGGAAGGCTCGAAGAAATGACCAAGTGCTGGGGTGTAGTTGGGAAGGAGCCAGTCCGAGTTCATTTAAAACCCTCATCTCCAAATCAGTGAAAGGGAGGGTCTCGCCGAGGTTCTGTATCAGGTCGGCGTAGAAGAAAAACGAGTTTTCATCGGTCCGCGAGCATATCCTATCGTTCACGGAGCAAGGCAAAACCTCATAAGAATTTCCAGCAGTATCTCCAGAGCATGGCAGCACAGCCCTCTTCACGTCCGCGAGCTTGTCCTCGGAATCTAAGCTGGACCGAACTCCCTTGGGCTCAACATCAACCCACTGGTAGTGAGCAGCATCAGGAGGTGCGGGGTAGAGCTCGGGTCGGCTGATGCACTTCCGGGGTGGCATGTTACCTGTGGAAGAACAGGGGAGCTCGGCGTTAGTCCTACGGGTTACGAAAAATAACCCCCCAGAAAATCCCCTCGAAATTGTTCCGAGGGGCGAGCATCTCCCCTCTTCCACAGGAACCCCTCGCCCAAACAGTCTCTCTCTCCATCATTTCAAAATTGCAACGCTCCTTACCATCGACGAACTCGGCCCAGGCATACTGTTTTACCCACTCTCTCTGCTCTTTCCAATCCCGATGGTAGATGACCTCGATGGGATCGACCTCCAATATTCGCTTCTCATACTTCTGCCTATACTCCTTCCGACGACGAAGCGTCTCGTCTACCTCCGTCGAGGAGCAGGACGAGGAGGATGAGTCGTCCTCCTCCTCACTGCTGCTGGTTGACAGGGAAACCAACCCAACCCATTTCCTAAACCACTCTCTACTCCTACTCATCTTCCTACTTCCCCAATCCACTCCTTTGGATTTCTGAAAAATAAGAACAAAAACAAAAATCAACAATTCTCAAAATGCCTAAACACTCCAAACCAAAGAGCGCCAAATCCCTAGGGCTACCTCCTAAAACCAAAATCTACAAAACCTCAAACCCAGAGCCTTGACTACAGAACGCAAAATAACCAAGGGAAACCACCCCATTTCCATAAAAACAGAAACGAAAGAAAAAAGTATTGACCCCCCATGCGAACCAAAAAGCAATAAAGAGAGAGAAAAGAAATGAAGAAGAAGAAGAAGTGAGCAAGAAGTAGTACCTTAAAAGTGGAACCGTGAAGAAGAGTATGGAAGAAGGTAGAGAGACTGGATGGAATTCGTGTTACGGGGAGGTTGCAGAGGAAGAGGAACGGTTTCAGTATAGGAGAGGGATGGTTTGGGAGTATGAAGAAGTGGGACAGTCAAAAGGAGGAAATGGAGGGATGCGGGGGGTTTAAATAGGCAGTTTTCCCCTCTTTCCTGGTATATGGGCTCGGCCCAACAGCCCAGCCCAGTGTGCTACCACATACTCAGGGACGCGTGGCGCAAGGTGAGTGGAACGGCAGACCTCGAGCAACGTTGCAATAATGGCAACGCTTCGTTTAACGTGGTTTCTGACACGTGTCAGATACGGAGAAAGCAAACGTCACGTCGGAGCAGGTGAAAGGATAACTTTCAAATCTGCTCCGTCAAAGTGAAAGGACATCAGAGACAGCTGGATCCAGCTCTCGGCAACTCCTCTTCCGAACTCCCAGAGACCTCGGAACAAGGCTTAAATAGCCTTGACCGAGTTGGGGGGCTTATGTGGCAGACTTGGAAAAAGGACCTAACCCAAGACCTCGGAACAAGGCCTAAATAGCCTTGACCGAGCTGGGGGGCTTATGTGGTGACTCGGCTTAGCCGAGCTCCCCGAAACCCTCACGCAGGGCCTGATGACCCTTTAGGAAGCCCTCTGTGTGCTTGGCCGAGCTCAAGGCTCAACGGCCGAGCAGACACCAGACATGGGCCGATCTTACGCTCTTACCAAGGTCCGACTTCCTTGTCCGACATCACGCAGAGATTCCGATACCAAGGACAAGATGACGTACGCACCTTATCTACAAGGACAGCTCACCCACTCATAGCTCATTACAGGCTGGCCCTACTTGGGCCTCAAGCAAGCCCATTAGGGCAACCAGCTTCCTCCTATAAGTAGCTCCGTACTACATGGGACTCAGGTATGTCCTCTAACCCTAATTGTCACCTTCACACACCAGTGATTAGGGTTACTTCTTAGCTCTCTACCTTGCCACCTGAGGACACCCACAAACATCACAGATAAACCCTAGATAGAGGCTTCCTTAAGGTCTTCTTCCCTAACCTTGAGGTCCTCTCAGTCTAGGACATCACAAACACCACCATATCACACTATAACTGCTACAAGCTACTGCTAAAAACGAAAATTGGCTTGGTAACGCCCCTTAGAGAGTCCAAAATACAAACCATAGGCAATAGATAAGAATTAAGACAGTATTATCAATCAATATAGAACCTAATGGATGTTAGAGGATTAAGATACCATTCAAATTGTAAAGCACACATCTTTGGGCACTTTCTGTTAATCCATAACCACGAACGTACTTTAATGCTATCCAGCACCTCCTCAAAACTACAGTAGCAAAAGGAGTGAAAAATACAGTTATATATCATATTTAGCTTAGGATTAAATTCTGAAAAATACAAACTAATACAATGATTTCAGAATCCAGCAACAAAACGAGTGAATATAATCAAATTAATTCAAAATATAATCAATAATCACAAGGCGAAGCAAAGGAGTGAATACCACCATGCCATTGGCAACACCATTACTAGTATATACAACCTGAAACAAATTCAAACAAGTGATAATTAATCAATTAATTAAGAGTTTTGATTAATCAAATCACAAAACAAATCATAATTTCATAACCTAATCCCTTAAATAATATTTCAAAACAATAATCGCTAAGATACAAATTCAGAACCTAATTTCTCTTTCTCCTTAATATTCAAAACACAAAAAGAGAAAGAGAAGACTTATTGGTATAACAAAAGAGAGGGGTGATGCTACGAGGTTGGCGGTGGTTGATGAAGGTGATGGTGGCTTTGTCGTTCCTGCCGTAGTTAGGGGCGCGGGACTACGAATCCAGTGAAGTAAACAACACTCCCTCGCGATTCAGATGTGGGGGAAGGTGAAGCATCGTGATTCACAGAGGAGTTCTGGCCGGTTCATGTTCTCCTTCATCTTCACGGTTGTATTGTGGTTTCGATGGCACTTGACGAGATCTTCGTCACTCTGTGATTGTCATGAAGCTTCTTCCATGGTGACAGAGGCCATCGACGGCGTGTTGGTGTTCTTTTGTTTGCAAGAAGCAGTGGTTTGGATCCACCATTTTGCTCCTCCGGTCACACTGCTGCGCCGTCCCTCCCTGTCAACAGTACCAGCAACTAGAACCACTCTGGTATACACAGGGTTTTTTTTAAATTAAACTAGAACCCTTACCCGTGCGATGCACGGGGCAATCAATTTATCTATTTTTTAGACTAGTCGTCTAAGTGAACCACTCTAGTATGAACTAATGCCAACTTCCAGACCGGTTCCGATGCGGAACTGGTTTCAATTAATATATTTTCAGACTGGTCATTTAGATGAACCAATCTGGTTTAAACTAATTCAAACTTTCAGACCGGTTCCGCACGAAACCGGTCTTAATGAAGTGGTCTGAAAAATATATTTTGTACTAGTGTTGCCTACCAATCTTGATGATGAATATGGGTCAATAATTAAGAAAGCAAATCATTTAATAAAATGTACACAAGTATTGTATAATACTATATATTGTGGCTAAAATTTAATTACTTATGAAAAATGTACTAGTTAATTATGGAAGAAACTAAGATAAAGAAACGGGATTTGGCTTAATGAAGGTTACAAGGGACAGTTGTGGTAATCCTAGATTTTGGTATCGCCACATTAGTAAAGGTGGATGGCCTTTCCATACTCATCAAGACAATGGTTGGCCAGCAACAGGTTGTATAGCAGATGACTTGAAGGTGATAAATTTATTTATTTTTACTCAAGCCTTCTGCCCTACAATCTGATACAGGCCAACCATTGTCTTGATGAGTATAGAAAGGCCATCCACCTTTACTAATGTGGTGATACCAATAACTAGCTAGGATTACCAACTATCCCTTGTAACCTTCATTAATGTTAAACCCCATTTATTTATCTTAGTTTCTTCCATAATTTCATAAGTAATTAAGTTTTGTAGTCATTATCATGATATATAGTAATATTATACAATACCTATGTACATTTGATTAAATTATTTGTTTTCTTAATTAAACATTGATCCATATTCATCATCTAGATTGGCAGCCAAAATTGCTTGAATAGAAAAGGTGACATCCCATAATTGAGAACTATTATACTCGTGATGGTGTGGACGCGATCCACAAAGGTAGCAATGGAGTGAGAAGGGAAGATGGTTTCAATGTCTAGAGGCAACAGAGGTGTGAGAAGGGAAAAGGGTTTCTAACGTGTATGAAAAGGGAAGTGAATTTCAAAGGGGAAAGAAGAAAATGGGAATTGAAGTAAGTGATGAGTCGTGCATGAGTGGACGTTTCTATTTTCTTCTTGCGCGATACGTGCGTGGGGTAATCTAATTAATTTTATGGGATTAGTTATCGCTATATATATATATATAGTTATTCAATCTTTAGTTTTTGTATAATAAGGCTACAAATTGTTATACAATCAGTAGCACTTATTAAAAGATGGTACAAATTAATAACAATATTAGAAGCTCTTATTAAATAAATGCTACTTCTTAGCATACAATCAGTAGCACTTATTAAATAAACGCTTCAAATATCAAAATAAGTTTTTTTAAAATTTTATGATAACTTTCTAGTAGTATTATTTCTTAGAAAAAGTGCTATAAAAGTTTTCACTTTTCATAGCACTTATTGAACTAGGAAAATTGCCCGTGCAATGCACGGGTCTTAAATTTCGATATTCTTTCAATTTGTTCAAAAATTAAACATTAATTTTATATACATGTGACTATTTTTTTAGAAGACAATAAATTCATCATTTTTTTAATTATATTTTATATGGTATTTATTTTAATTATTACAAATTTACAATGAAAAAAAATAATATTCATGATCAGACAAACTAATGTAATCAAATCGGAATATAATATTTATAATTAGATAAAGTGTGAAAAATATTTTGAAAAAATTTATACATCCACGTTGGCATGTGAAACAATTATGAATACTTTAAAAACATTATGAATAACTGTTATTATTTTTCTCCGTGTTTTTTTGGTGGGGCAATAATTATATAATATAAAATTGGTATAATATATAATGCACAAACTTCTGTCTATATATTAAGCAAAATGTAAATATTTAAAAAGTTTTTTAAATTTTAATATAGGATGTCATATGTGGAGCTATTCATGAGCATTTGTCTAAATTAAATAAACAAATATTTTATATTTTATATTTTATATTTGTCTAATCATGTCTTTGAACCCTCCTCAAAAGTGAATAATTGATTCCCAAAAGACCTAAAAAATCACATCTCTTTCAATATACAAAATGAAACATATTATAAAGGGGATTGAGATCAATAATAAAAAATCCAATAATATATATAACATTAAAATTTAAAGATATTAAAAAAACAATAAAAAATAGAAGATTAAAATAAGCAAACCCAATCGAAACTTGAAGAATGGCTTCAAAAATCATGTCATTGAAATCACTTTGCTTTCAAATAATCTTGTATTCAAATAAATGGAAGTTTGCTTATGATAATCAAATAAAATAAGAGAGTTAGTGAAAATGGAATGAATAACATACAAATCTTATTCTATTACTCCGGAATGAATAGCATGCGTAGCGTTATTTAATTTTAGACATCATGAACTTCTTACTATTAAAATATGATTAAAAAAATAAATAGTAAAATTCCAATAGAATAAATAGAAGAGCATAAATTATAGAGATGAAGCCTATATTTATATATACCATTATCAATTTTCTTGCACATTCAAAATCTCCAACATGATAAAAAAAGTAATATCTTACAATATTTTATGAAAATGAACTAAGAAAAACTTCAAAAAGTTGAAGCAATATTACCACTATAAAAAGAAGATGACGGAAATAAGACAAAGTACCTTGAGTTAACAATTGTATATATATTGAATTACATATTTTACATGCATATGATCCATGAATATAGTGTATAGATAACGTCCCATCATAATAATATAAATTGTAACGTACATAACGTGCATTCATTACAAAAATAATTTATCTTCATTCGTTCAGTTACATGCATTCATTTTTATATGTCATATCTCATGTCTAGAATGAAAGAAAATGAAAATATTTCACTTTAGATGGATATGGACGGATGTGATTTATTATTACATTTTGCAATTGGATGGCTAAGATTAGAAGGGAAATTAGGAGGGAAAGTGGGAAATTAGGAGGGAAATCACATTTACTCCTCAACTTCTCCTATTTTATAATATGTTGATTAAACGCTATTTTTTTTTATCAGCAACGAAATATTTATTTATTTAAACCAAAAGGTGTATAAGTACTCATAACAAAGCAGTTGAGGCTATATCCTCCCCGTGATACTATCATATTGTAATACACAGTAGTCGAGGAAAATTTTATTAGTAAATGTAATACTATGATCAAAGCAAGCCTCCCTGCATCTATATCCTTTCTTATATTACATTGTTTTCCTCCCAATTAACAATACCTAAACACCAACATTAATATTCCTAGCCCCACTAGTATTATTTCCTAGCCCCATTGCCATTGTAATTAAATGTATACCTCATTCCTATAGCAATTTGAAACATTTTTATTTGTGGGTTGAGACTCCAATAATCCCCAAAGGAATAGTGCCTACCTGAAATTCCCTCTTTAATAATCATCCAGTATTTTATGCTAATGTCTTCAATCACTTTTTCAGTGTTAAATTCTTTGCCTTCAAAGATGATTTTGTTTCTTTTATTCCATATACACCAAATAATTACAATCGATAGGTTGATCCATGCCTACTTTCATTTCTTCTTTAGATTCAATAGACCAAGATGTTGTTGTAAGCACTTCATCCCAATTAAATTAATAGCAGTTTGAACACAGAACCAAGAATAGTTGCGATGTCATATCTCGTTACTTATATGACAGTTAAACTAAAAATGATTTGTAGATTCCACGTATTCTTTGCATAGTGCACAATGGATGTCCTCACCCTACTTTATAATATTCCTTTTCTACAAAATTGTTCTTGTTGCAATGTCGTCTTTTATTACCTTCCACGCGAAGCACACCATCTTCTTTGGTGCGTTGTTCCTCCATAACTTCCTATAAGTTTCCTCTACCTCTATCGATCTAGATATAATTATGTTGTTGCAGTATCTTGTATGCGAACTTGAAGTGTATACTCCTTCTTTGTCATGAGTCCATATTCATCAATCTCTCACCTGTGGAACTAGTTTGATCTATTTAACTCCCCGCATAGTAATTCCAGTTGTTGTTGTTCCCATTGGTACAAACTTCGCCTCCACTTAAAATTTGATTTATGAAACATTGAAATCCTTTGTTAGATTCTTTGCTTCTTACGAGGTTGTATTTAATATTTTGTTGAAGCTATTATAAATTGCACAAGTAATGTTTGCTATTACCATGTTATAATTGACTTACTAAGATGCTGACAATTCTTCTTTGTGTCATAGTCAACTCCTGTACCCAAATGGTTTCCTGGAATTGGTCCCTTAAAATAGTGATATAGAATAAAGTGAAATTTTGCTCTACATACACCGGGAGTTGTCATGCATTCGTTATATTAGCCATTGATATTGGGAATCCGTTGATAAATGGCTGAAAATTTTTATTGGATAAAGGTGGGACTGGTCATAGGATGTATATGCATCCACGAAAAACTTACCGTTATGCAAGGCTATGGGCCCTTCGGTTATGAAAAGGATGTGGAGCATATTGAAACACTTAAATTTTGCAAAACAAAATGTTCATTTTCATCTGATCTCATTGATCGGAACAGTTTAAATGAGGCCACTTTACGGGCATGGCGATGGACACTTAATTACAATAATATATACTTTGAGATTTAAGAAAAAGAGAAGTGACAAGTGTAATTAAATCAAAACTCAAAGGAAATTGGGGTAATTTTCCCTAATTTGAATGAATCCTTGAGATACAGAAAGAAAAACATGACTTTAGAATCTGGGATTTGTTGGAAGCGATTGAGTATACTAAAGTTGAAAGTAGAGTTTATCCATAAGCATTGCTCTCCACCCCCGAACTGTATCCACATGGTTATATTAATGTTTCTTGAACAGTTAAATACTGGAGGAAACCACACCATTAGCTAGAGGTGGAGGTGGAGGTGGAGGTGGAGATGCTGGTGCTGGTGTTGGACGAAGGTGTTGGTGAAGGTTATTAGTTTTGCAATTAAATCATTTTTAGTTTTGCAAATAAATTTAATAATTAACTTATTTAGATTTTGCAATTAGATCACTTTTACCTATGACAATGGATTACTAAACAAGTGCACATGTGTACTGGATGCGGGGCAAAATTGTTCATAGAATAAATGCAATGAGGTCTTCAACTTATCAAGACTGCACAAGGAACATGAAGTCTGGACCTGCATATTCCGTAAGAGTAAGTTTGTCAGAGTTGGTATCTTATCCAATATGTGTTGCCAAGTAAAAGCTCCAATTTTTCTTTGCAGCTTTTGAGTGCCACAAGATCTTGTATAAATTATAGAATGCTACCCGTGCGATTTAACGAAGATCTTGACGATTGGTTAAAGGGTCGTTTTATTGTACTCATCCATAGTACACATACCAGTGAATGAGTACACATACTAGTTGTTCTCACCTATTATATCCATTTTAGTAGAATTTGGCCGGTTTTTTTTTTTTTAATTTCTTCCCACTGTACAGGTGCACCCATTGCCACACAAATCCTGACACGTATACCTGCACCCACTGCCACCCCGCGGGAAAATAAGGAAATGTGAATAATATTTACTCCTCCGTTCTTATTTATTTGTCTTATTTCAAACAAAATATACTCTTTAAGAAATACAATTATTATTTAAATTTTCAATACATTGATTATATTTTTTCCTACTATACCCTTTCTCTCTTCGTAATCATTACTTTTACTTCACTATTTACCAAAACCAAAGCCCTATTAAATAAGGATTAACATGGAAAATAATATTTATTACACTCTTGAAATCATCAAAAAAGATAAATAAAAAAATAAAAACTTTTCCAAAAAAAGACAGTTAAATATAAACGGAGGGAGTAAGTTTTTTATTGGAAATGTTAATATTTGATACTCCTCCAGTCTCATTTATAAGCAAAAAAAACTTCACTTATAGTGTTAAATATAAAAAAATTAACTAACTTTCTATTTTCAATACAATCATTCCTAAAATATTCCGATAATGTGGTTGAATCATTTATTAATTTTGTTTCATTCTCGATGTAAATTTAGTAAAGTAGTCTTTTTTTTTGTTTTATAGATTTTAGAAAATTAAATACATTCAACTAACTTCCTTAATATGTGTAAAGTTGGTTATTTTTGCTTTAAAATGATACCGGAAGGAGTATGTATTTTCAAAACTACAACTTTTAATAGTATCAGAAATCTAAAAAGTATTGAACAAATATGGGTGTTTGTGGAAAACTACAACTATTAATAGTATCAGAAATCTAAAAAGTATTGAACAAATATGGGTGTTTGTGGAAAGAATTACTCCCTCCGTTCCATAAGCTATGTTCTTTTAATTTTTAATTTTGCCACATAAGTCATGTTCTTTTAGAAATCAAATATTCATTTATACTTCTTTTTCCAAGTATACCCTTATTTATTGCATTTTTCGCCGCCAATTTTTTCATCTTTCTTCAATATAATCTTCATACATTTATTATTACTCTCTTATTATTAATTGAGGGTAATTTAGTAAAAATATAACAAATTCTTATACTCTCATTTACTCATTTCTTAATTTATATGCAAAAGACTAAAATAACTTAACTTATGGGACGAAGGAGTAATTAATTGTCATTAAAAATTAGCATAGGGTCTTATAAATATGGACAAAATAAAAGTCTAAAAAAAAGTCTTTTAATTATTATAAGACCATATACTAATTTTTAATGACAATTAATTATTCTTCTGTACCATAAGTTAAGTTTTTTTAAGCTCTTGCACGTAAATTAAGAAATGAGTAAATAAGAGTATAAGAATTTGATATATTTTGACTAAATTACCTTCAATTAATAGCAGAAGAGAGAGTAATAATAAATGTATGAAAATTATATTGAAAAGAGATGAAAAAACAGGTGGTGCAAAAAAATGTAATAAATAAGGGTATACTTGAAAAAAAAAGAGGTATAAATGAGTATTGTGTTTCTAAAAGAACATAAAATATAATAGATTTTAGTTATTTATGTGACATCATCTGACATGTTATTTATCAATGTGGCGGAGGTTGCGTGACATTCATTGGTCATATCATTACTTCAGTAAGATAGAACCATTTTCCAAAAATTGAAAAGTTTAGGGACTCAAACCATAAAAAAATTATCAATGACCAATTTTAAAAGAGTACATAAGTTCATGAACTAAAAACTTAAATACTAGTAAGCCTTAAATATTATTTGACAATAAATATGACTAAATTTTTTTCTAAACAGGTCTTTCATCAACAACAACAACTAAGCCTTTGTCCCACTAGGTGGGGTCGGCTACATGGATCAAACGACGCCATAAAGGCCTATCATAAATCATGTCTTTTGATAAGGCATTGATTGTCATATCCTTCTCAATTCTAAACAGATCTTTCATATTGAAAAAAAAATGACACTTTATATTTATTTCAATTTATATTTAATATTTTTTCACGGATTTATTTTTAATATTAATTTCACAAAAATAAAAATAAGACAATGACTATGTTAGTTTGATGAAGAAGGCTACAGCAAATGATAGGCTACATTTAAAAAAAAAAAAAAAAAAAAAAAAAAAAAAAAAAAAAAGCGCTACAGAGAGGCACACATTTGGTGTGCCTGGGGTACTGGGAAGTAACATATTCCTAGGTAACCCATTTTAATCCCCACCCTCCATTATCCATAACACACCATAGCCATGGATTTAGGAATTAATATCTATACTCATCCACAATTGATGAGTATAGTATACAGACCCTTGGTTAAAAACCAATCATACGCTGACTTTGCTGGAGCTGTGGAGCACCACCTCATGAATAGTTGCGTTGAAAATATTAGCCTGCTTAGTTTTCCATTCAAACAATTTCCGCATCCTAAGAATATTCCAGTAGGCACCATACCCCCATTTCACAAACAAGATAATTTTTCTACTTAGACAAGGAATAAAGCTTTAAAAAGATAATTTTGAAAGCTTCGTTATATTCCTTCATCATGTATCTTATCAAAAGAGAGTTTTATCACCATTCTCAAGGTTTTTTGAGATACAACACGGTCAACGGCTAAACCATTCTCTCACATCACCCACCACATTCTGTTGGCACAAATCTTTCCACCAAATTGAGGCCGAAGCAAAAGTAAATCCTCTTGATAAAGGTAGACATCAGGCTTCAAAAGACCCATAGAGAGCTCATAGCAATCTCGCGCGCAAGCAATTTTCTCGATTCAAAAGCCTCCATCTTCATTTGGCTAGGAGTGATTGATTAAACCAATCTAAATTCCTAACCCCTACTTAGGCCACTCTCGTTTTTGTCTTTGCAAATCATTTCCCACTTAACCCAGACAATTTTCCCTTTTCTTCACAACCACCCTATAGGAAATTCGTTACTGTTAGGATTGCTTCGGCATAAGAGGAGAACTCAACCAAAAAGACTAGTTCATTAAGTGGGAGAGCCTTAAGATTAAGTATCATATTGAGTTTCCTAATCTATCCATATAAACGACTATTATGGGGTCACTGTATGTCGATAGAGAAAAAGCCGATGTGAATGTCGATTCTTAAAGGAGTCGACAATGTTAGGGGTCTTATATCGGATGGTTTAGGAAGCTAGTTTAACGTAATATTTAAATAAAATATATCTAGGAAGATCTTCATTAAATCGCACGGAGAACATTCTATAATTTATACAAAATCTTGTGGCACTCAAAATTTATCATATATTTAAGTCTTAACATATTCTTCCATCCCTGGAGAGATGCCCTTGAATACCTTGAAAATAAAATATAAATTAAATAAAATATTTTAGAAATGTTAATATTTAATATGATGAATTTTGTCAAAATTTGTTTATATTCCAGATCCAAAGGAAAGAGTATTACATTGTGTGTTTCACATGTTGCACACTATAATAGTGTGGTCGAAGAAAAAATTTGGCACAAAACCATGCGCCAAGGTGGAGCCACGTTCTCCACTGAAAATGACGACACGAGATAGGCTCAGATAAAACAAAAGTAAGACAGGAATGGCTCAGCTATTTCAGCCCACACGAAAACAGCATCTAAAACATTTCACTTTCTGAACCCGCGTCCCAGCTAACAAAGATTCAAAGGATGCTAATGATTTTAACACGCATTCGATACAGACCTTGAATCACTGCTACATTGCTAATGAGGGTGGAGTTAAAACTTTTACCAACAACATATTACGTGCCTTCTTTTTCAAATTATTGAAGATAGATAACATTTGGACACATATTTAGTAAGTATGGTGTCGGCCATTTCAAACCATTGCTTACTCCAAATTCAACCAATATAAGACTCCATCCCTAAATGTAAGACTCTTTTGACACTTTTATTTTGTCCCTATTTATAAGATCCTTTACTAATTATCAATGATCGTTAATTACTTTTTTCCACAAATACCCCTATTTATTTAACATTTTTTATATTCTCAATAATATTAATAGGGGTAATTTTGAAATTACATATCAAAATTTTACATTTTCAATACAATTAACTAAATTATTCCATTTTCTTAATGGACATGAAATCTTCCAAAGGAACCTTATATAATGGACGTGAAATCTCTCAAAGGGGTCTTATATTTAGGAACGGAGGGAGTATCAGTTTCCAATTTAATGTGTATTGCTAATAATTAACAAAAGAGAAAATAGGTTGTAGATTTTTTTTATAGCATAGATACGTTATTCAACGTTCGTGAATTTATGGTCATTAATTTTGATGTAAAATAATACAAATAAATTATTAATGTATTAATACTATCATACCAATTAAACTCATTTATAAATATATATGAGCTGATAAAAATCACTATATTTTATTGTTTAGCTTCAATGAGTCAATTTTAACTCAGAATTTACTTAAAATAGGAAATTCATAGCACTCTTCCGCATCATCTCTGTTTTTTTAATTATAGAGTTTGGTGGATACCTTTTTCGCTTTTCCTAACAAAAATATTTTCCCATAAACAATAATTATTATTTTTGGAATATATTATAAAACAAATTAACTCAATAATGTATAACTAGTTAAGGAAGAAGAATGAGAGAGTAATTAAGAGGAAGCAAGAAAAAGTTTTGTGATCATCTCCATCTCAAATACAAAGCGTGATAATCTATTTATAGGCATTACAATATAACTCAAGGAGTGAATTATGATAAATACAAATTAAGATTAGAGATTAATGGGTATGCATTGATTGTGTAAAGTTTTTTGCACCATGAGTCGTCCATTATCCACCATTCATTTGTATTACTTTAATCTAAAAGTCAACGACCATAAACGGATGAATGATAGATGATACACTGATGGTGTAAAAAACTTTACACTATACCCATTTTCTCTTATTATAACATACTTGGGAATATGAAAGGGGAGGAGAAGATGGACTCCCACAAACTCTTCATATTCATAACACTCCCCTTGGAAGTTCATAGTTCTGAAATGTGTCTCGTTAAAACCTTACTAGTTAAAACCCAGTGTGAAAAAAAATACAAGTGAAGGAAAAAGAGTACACTATTCTTTATATCTTATACGTGTTAAAAATTGTGTCATTAAAAACATTGCCAGGAAAAACCCAAAGGGATAAAAAAACATGGCGAAGGGAAAAAGAGTGAAGTATGTATTAATTTCTCCCCCTCATGTAGCAGATCTCTAAGTTGATGAAGTCCAATCTTGTGCAACAACTGCTCAAAAGTTTTAGTTGGCAATGATTTTGTGAAAAGGTCTGTTAGATTGTCGCTTGAATAGATTTGATGGACATGTATATCATCACTTTTCTGAAGTTCATGAGTGAAAAAAAACTTTAGAGATATGTGCTTGGTTTTATCTCGTTTAATATAACCTTTATTTATTTGAGCAATGCATGCAGTATTATCTTCGTATATCACTGTTGGGCTCCTTTTGATTATCTAAAGACTACTTGATTGTTGAACGTGTTGAATCATCAATCTTAGTCATACACATTCTTTATTACTTGTCTCATAAAGTGCTATGATTTCAACATGATTTGATGATGTTGCTACTAAGTTTTGTTTGGTTGAGTGCCAAGAAATAGCAGTTCCTCCATATGTTAACAAGCTAAGTATCCTGTTTATTTGTGACCTTGCTTTATGTGGGTATGACAAATATCCAGCATCTGAATATCCAATTAATTTAGACATTGAGCCTTTCACATATAATAATCCCATGTCAATTGTTCGACCACAAAGACTCAAATAAAGGCTCGAGTCCAAGTGAAACAACACTTCCTAGGGATGATCCACACTGTTGAGTCAAAGACTCGCACAATTTGCGGATCCGAGGTGGATTAGTTGGGCCACAAAAAATGTGAAGCTCAAACACAACCTGGTTTCTCCAAAAAAAAATTTGTTCCTGGAAGATAACAAAAGATATGTTTAATATCATTTCAATGCCTTCTCATTGGTTAAAAACTATGTCTTGCCAACAAATTTACAGAAAAATGCTATATCAGGCGGTGTATTATTGGCTAGATACATTAACGCATATCAACCACACTTAAATATGGTATTTCTGGACTATGAATTTCTTCATTATTTTCTTTAGGATGAAAATAGTCCTTGCTTATGTCAAGCAATCAAACAACCATTGGTGAACTCAATGGATGAGTTCAAATGTCTAATTATAGATGTAGTTTTGAAAAAGTATATTAAATGTCTATATTTTCAATGTAATTAACAATACTAACTACTCTATTTGGTCCTTATTATTGGTGATACTTAATTATATTTCAAAGACCAAAAAGAGTAGTTACATTCTTTGAAACTTTAAAAAAGTACTTTGACATTACAATTTATTCTTGGAAATTTCACAAATGTATTGTTCTACGTTCATGAATAAAGGATAAATAAGAGAAAAAAAATAAATGCCTTCTAAAAATACAAAGTGACTTATAAATAGAACTGAAGAATTCTTCTAGCATATGACTTATAAACAGGATTAGAAAAAATAACTTCCTTGTTGAACTTGAATTCTCTCAAAATAATTTTATATTAAAGAATTGAAGGATTAATTTATAGGGATTGGAAAAAGCACATAGCAAAAATCAAACTTCTAATACTATCGTAGCTAGTTAAAAAGTTCAGTTAAAAAGAAAAATGCTGGTTAAAAAGTTCAATTATCTAACAATTGTGGTCAGTACCAGCTACTAATACATGCATTCATATTTTAAAATGGTAAATGCAAACAAATATTTTTGGGACACTTGTTAATAATCTTAATATAGGATATATATATATATATATATATTTATTTATTGAAAAATTGTATATTTTATGGTTTTCGAGAAAAGATAAAGTAAATATTGATTTATGATTGTTTTTCCCATTGCAATAACACTTGTTAACAATATCTTTTAAAATATCACTTAAATTGCAACAAAATTAATGTGATGTCCTAGACGGTGAGGACCTCCAAGGGTAGGAGAAGACCTCCGAAGGTGCCTCTGTCTAGGGTTGATATGTGATGTTTAGTGGGAGTCCTCAGGTGGCTAAGGGAAAGAGCTAGGAAGTAACCCTAATCACTGGTGTGTGAAGGTGACAATTAGGGTTAGAGGACATACCTGAGCCCCATGTAGTACGGAGCTACTTATAGGGGGAGTTGGTTGCCCTAATGGGCTTGCTTTAGGCCCAAGTAGGGCCAGCCTGTACTGAGCTAGGAGTGGATAGGCTGTCCTTGTGGATAGGGTAGTGAGCTGTCCTTGTGGATAAGGTAGTGAGCTGTCCTCGTGGATAAGGAAGGGGGACGTCATCATGTCCTAGGTGTCGGACTTGGGAAGGTGTCGGACCCAGACGTCGGACCTGAACGGGAACACGAGGTCGGCCTGTATCTGGCGTCTATTCGGCCGTTGAGCATTGAGCTCGGCCAAGAGCTCAGAAGGCTTCCTGAAGGGTCCTCAGGACTTTGGCGAGGTAGTCTAAGGACCTCGGCTAGGCCGAGTCCACCACATAAGCCCCCCAGCTCGGTCAAGGCTATCTAAGCCTTGTTCCGAGGTTCTGGTTTAGGTCCTTTTCCCAAATCCACCTCATAAGGGCCGAGTTCACCATATAAGCCCCTCATCTCGGTCAAGGCTATCTGAGCCTTGTTCCGAGGTTCTAGGGAGTTCGGACGATGAGTTGCCGATACGTTGGAACCATCTGTCTCTGATGTCCTTTCATTGTGACGGAGCAGGTTTGACGGTTGTCTACTCGCCAGTACCGAAGTGACGTATGCTTTTATTGGATCTGACGCGTGTCAGAAATCGCGGCCTACGAAGCGTCACCATCATTGTGACGTTGCTCGAGGTCCACAATTTTCGCTGTTGTGCGCCACGTGCCCTAATATGTGTGGCTGCACGCGTTGGGCTGGGCCGTCTAGGTCAGGCCCATAATTCAAAATAGGAGGGAAAACGGTTCTTCTCCTACTTTGACTTAACAAACTATTCTCTTTTCTCTCTCTCTGCCAAATATTCCCCTTTTTTGAAAACGCTACTGCATCTTCTTCCCCAATCTTCACTTCTTCGAAAACTCTTTTCTTCCTCTCACGGTTCTGGTGCTTTCGATCTTCTTTGCACTTTCTTTCAACCAGGGCTCTCTTGCCGTCGGCGCTCTCTCTCAGATTCATATTCATCCGGTACTGCTTCTTTCTCTATCTCTCTTCTTATTTTCTTTTCCTTTGTTCTTACAGTTTTGTAGTTCATGTGATGAGATTTTGGTGCTTCTTCACTTTTGTTTTTATATCCGCGAACAAGGGGTTACTTTGTAGAGTTTTGATAAGGATTTCTGGTTTTCTGTTTCTACTTTGGTGGCGGTGGGGCTTTTTCTTAGGTTTTGTGTTTTTGATTTTGGGGGATAATGCTGGGGTTTGAGTTTTCTCTGGATTTGGGTATTTTGGTTCCGGGGGTCATTCCTGGGGTTTGGCCTTCTGCGTGTTTTGAGATTTTTGGAGGGTTTTTGATTAGTGTTTTTTGTTTATTTTTCAGAAAACCAAAGGAGTGGATTGGGTTCAGTATGAGTAGGGAATGGTTTAGGAAGTGGGCTGGGGTAGTTTCCCTGTCATCTAGCAGTAGTGAGGAGGAGGACGGCTCTTCCTCCTCGTCCTGTTCCTCTATGGAGGTAGACGAGGCGTTCCGTCGCCGAAGGGAGTATAGGCAAAAGTATGAGAGGCGGGTTCTGGAGGTTGATCCCGTTGAGATAGTCTATCCTCGGGACTGGGAGGAGAAGAGAGAGTGGATACGGCAATACGCCTGGGCCGAGTTTGTTGACGATAGGGAGCGTGCCGATTTCGAGAGGATGGAGAAGGAGGGAATGTACGAACGAGGGGTACCTGTGGTAGAGGGGAGATGCTCGCCCCTCGGAACTACTTCGAGGGCATTCTCTGGGGGGTTATTTTTCGTAACCCGTAAGACTAATACCGAGCTCCCCTGTTCTTCCACAGGTACCATGCCGCTCCGGAAGTGCGTCCGTCAACCTGAACTTTACCCCGCACCTTTCGATGCCGATCAGTATGAGTGGGTTGACGTGGAGCCCAAAGGAATTCAGTCCAGCCTTTGCTCGGAGGATAAGCTAGCCGAGGTAAAGAGAGCCGTGCTGCCTTGCCCAGGGGACACCACCGGAACTTCTTACGAAGTGCTCCCCTGTTCGGCAAATGACAGGATATGCAGCCGGACTGACAATAACTCTTTTTTCTTTTATGCCCATCTGATTCACAATCTTGGTGTGACCCTCCCGTTCACCGACCTGGAGATGAGGGTCTTAAACGAGCTCAGACTAGCTCCCTCCCAACTTCATCCTAATACTTGGTCGTTTCTCCGAGCGTTCCAGAAGTACTGCGGGGCCAGACGTTTGGTATGAACAGTTCGATTATTTTTGTGGATGTACAACCCGTTCGTCAGCAATAAGGACGGGATCACTGGTCGTCTTTGGGTGTCGGCCAAAGCCCGAGCTCATTGTGGGCTGTTCGGCATGTTCTCTGAGTCTTGGAAGCACTTCAAACCGAGATTCTTTAAATACAAATACGTTGGAGCGGGGCTGCCTTGGTTTCGGTCCGAGACGGGACCGAAGTTCCCTCTGGAGTGGACCTCCGAGTTCTTCAGTCGTCATTCCAGTACACCGCAGAGGTGGTCGGGTGTAACACTGGATGCCGACGAGTCTGTAACGGCTCATCATTTTCAAACAGAATACCGCGCTCGGAAAATCCAACTTGACGTTGGAGTTTTCATAAAGTGTCTTGACGACGAAGTCTTGACAAAGATTGGTAGTTACTTTTGCTCTTGCACTTATGCATTTTCTTTCAATTCTCTTATACTAATAATTTTTTTTTTTTTACAGAAGAACATTGGTCCGAGATGTCTTCCAAGGCGCTGAAAGCTGCTTTTGAAGCTCGGAGGAAGAAGAAGCCCGAGGTTCCTTCTGCTGACGCCGTGTCGTCTGAGGTTTCTGCGGATACGCTATCGGCCGACTCTGGTCCCCTCCATCCTACCCCTCCTGCCATTATTATTGCTCCTCCTCCTCCTACCTCACTGAGTCCCAGCACCGAGGTAGCCCTTGTTGATGTGCCGCCTCCAAGTACTGGAACTCAATCAAGGCTGCCAGCTGCCCTTACCAAACCATCACTCAAGGACACCCTTATCAAAATGTCGGGTGCGGAGTGGAAGAAAAAGGCGGAAGAAATGGCTTGCCAATTGAAGAGAGCCACCACCATGTTTAATGTGCTGGCCGAGGTGGCTGATGATGTGGCGGACGGTGTTTCGCCTGCTAAGAAAAAAGCTCGGTCTGCTATGGCGGCCGAGGTTGAAGAACTGAAGAGTAGCCAAAGGTCAGCTGAACAAAAGTTGTCCGAGGCTGAGGAGGAGCACCGCCGAAAAATGGAAGAGCTCCAAAAAAGACATGAAGAAGACTTAGCTCAAGCCAAAGCAGATGCGAGGGAGGCTGGTCGGCAGGAGGGCCTTGCCGAAGTGGAACGGGTTAGGAGTCTGCTGAAGAAGAGGGCTGCCCAAGCTCTAAAGCATAAGGTGGCAGCACACCAGTCGGACTTCGACCTTGAAAGGGTGGCCAGCAAGGTTTTTACCAGTGCGGTTGAGCAGATTCTCCATATGAATCAGGGGCTCTGAATTCGGTACGTCGGCGCATCTGCCGGATTCGGGGTGGAAAATGGGAAGATGGTTGATTATGACCGGGGTGGAGACAAGGTTGACCTGGAACAGCCTGAGGAGAATCTGCCCAACCCTTTGGTGGAGAGGATGGATGAGGAGTTCGACCCGCGTTCGGTCGTCCTTTCTGATGTCGAGGATGAGGCAGCGTAAGTCCCTTATGCTGGGCAGCTTATTAGTTGTCTATGTTCTTTTATAACATGTTTGACAATGTGGGGTTTTGTTTTGCTTACTGTACAACGTTTCTTTTTAATGCGAGTTTACTGGGGTTTTGGCCTGGTGCATGTTGTTATATAAGTTTTTATTCTTACTCGTTGCATACGTATAGAGTCCGAGGTCGATTTTATGCAAGTTTTTCTTCTCACTTGATGCATAAATGCGAGTTTTTGTTTATCAACTCGTTGCACGTTTATTCGTTCGACCTCGGATCTGGACCACGATTGATTAGGTGGTCATTAGGAAGATTTTCAAGAAAGGATGCAAGTGTTTGAGACTTGTCGCATATTGTAACTTTTATGCAAGTTATTGCTTTAACTTGTTGCATGTATATTGCGTCCGAGGTCGTTTCTACGTAGAACTGCTTTTGAAAATACAAGTCCTTAACCGGCTTGTTGTATTTCGACCTGGTCGGATAAAACTTGTACCCAAAACATTGGTGTTTAAAATATCATATTAACGATTCAGATAAACTCGGATGACTCAGTGAGTGCAGTAATCTTATAAGTGTTCCTCTGAATAAAGGTACTGTACATAAGTGCATACGGTAGGGAGCTCAGATCTACCCACCTTAGCCGAGGTGGGTGTCCTCGGCCCCGATGTAAAAGAGAGTGCTGAGTGAAGCTATGTGAAAACATTTCACAGCAGTCTGTTCTTTACCGGGTGTCCCTTGTACACTGTGCATATGAGCCGATCTTATCTAGAAGACGTTGGCTGTGCATAGCGCCATGCAACATTTAGGTGGCTAGTGCTAAATGAGAAGCTAGTGCGTACGTATATTAGACTGTTGCACTTGAGTATGAGCAAGTTTGTACTTTTCATTAATTGTAGTTATAAGTACATTGCTTTCTCTTTTGAAAGGTGAATATCTCGCAATGGAAGTTAAAAAACATGAACAATAATTGAAGGAAGCAAAAAAATAAAAGGAAGTTGAATTTGAATTCCTGAGGATGTTGGTGACTGCCGAAATGTCTGAGGTCAACCTATTTGAAACAGGTTCTCAGTGTTGTGAAGTTTCGGGATTGCTTGAGCTCGGTAATTACCCAGAGTATGTTTCTAGAACGCCTCTGTTGGGGCTTATCGAACTCGAGCTCAGTTCCCGCTTTTCTGGCCGTTAGGGTCGATGTCTGATCCTCGGGGCGCGAGGTGATCAGACTCAAAAGACCCGGGTTGCTTTGCTTTCTTGTCATGGTCGGCTGGCTCTTTCATCGCTATCTTCTTCGGACCAGGAGCGTCTTGTCGGATTTCCTTGTTATGGTCCTCCGAGGTGAGCTGATAGGAAAGGCTGCCGAGATTGTTGGTAATGTTGAAAAGTGAGGGCATTTCCATCTTGAAGCACCCGAGCTTGGGGGTCTGAAAAGCTCGGCTGAAGACATGGGCAAGAAGGTCACCTCGGCCCTAAACTCGGAGGTGTACCGAATGGAGGGCGGGGTTAGTGAGAACTAGATGAAAGAGAAAATTCTCCCCGTGCAGGGAGTAGGAGAGGACTGAAAGAGATAAAAGACTTCCTTTGACTGCATTTTGGGTTTTTCGGAGGGGTTTGTCATTCATGATAGCATCTTTGCTTGGGGGAGAGGTGAAGGGGGGAATTATCACCCGTTCTTCATGAGGAGAGGACATATGAATATCTCGTTCAGACTGGAATTCGGCCAATAAGACTCTTCCCTTGGGGCTTGGACAGTGTCGGATCGGTGAACTCTTTTTGCTTCTTTTTTCCCTCCCGTAGGCTCGCATTGTAGCAGAGCCGGGCCTTCACTTGGTCAGCTTTTACCGTAACAACCTTATCATCTGATCCGACAAACTTCATTGCCAAGTGCACTGTTAAGACTACCGCCCCAAAAGCTTGTAGGCAAGTTCGTCCCAGTATTACATTGTACGAGGAGTCGGAGTCAACCACCAGAAATTTGATGATCTTCGTTCGGGCCGAAGGCTGGTTGCCTAGGGTCACCGGGAGATGAATGGCTCCCAGGGGGCGGATTGCCTCACCTGTGAAGCTGATGAGATTACCTTCAAATCCTACGAGGTCGGCAGACCTCAACTTCAAAGCTTGGAAAGTATGCAGAAAGAGAATGTCGGCCGAGCTCCCTTGGTCAACGAAGACTCGGGCGACCTCAAAATTGCCAATTAACGCCGTAATCACCATAGGATCGTTGTGGTCTGGGATGACGTTTTCCATATCCTGTTCGGAAAAGATAATAGGAACATTCCGAGAAGGCCTTTTGCAGACGGGTTTGTGATGAACTGCCAAAAACTGGTTGATGTATCTTTTCCTTCCCGCCCTCATCTCACCGCCGCCAGCGAAACCTCCCGAGATGGTTTCTACTTGGAAGTTTTCTGGCGACTTATCCAGGTCTTGAACCACGACCATGTTTACCCGTGGTGGCTCCTCTTCCTTCTTCTCTGGGGACGGGTCAGCTTTAGCTTTTCCTTTATCATTGTCCGGGCTGCGAGACCTTCTCCGACCTCGTCTCTCCACTGCCTCTCGAACATATTGCTGTAGCTTGCCTCTTCTTACCATATCCTCAATGACATCCCGGAGCCATGTGCATTGATCGGTATGGTGGCCGTACCCGTCGTGAAAATTGCAGTATTTGGACTTGTCTCTGACATAGTTTTGATTTTTGAGAAAGGGGGGGGGGGGGGCGGGGTACACTCCTAAGTTCGGTCTGCATGGTCTCTCTCCAGACTTGAGACCGCGGGACCGTCAGGGGGGTGTAAGAGTCATATTTAGTGATGTATGGACGTCGGCGGTCCTCTTGTTGAGAGCGACCTCGGTCTCCCTGATCTGCTCTTCCTCCTCTTTCATCCCTGTTGCCGCGAGGACGACCTCGGGGCAGGGCATTCTGTGAGGTGGCCTGAGCGTTTTCCAGCCTGCTCGACTGTCCCTTGCTGAATTCTTCAAGATTGATGTACTTGTTTGATCTCTGTCTCAGTTCGGCCATGTCCCTTGGTGGTTTTCCAATAAGTGAATCTTTGAAAGCCTCCTTCAGCCAATCCCTGGGTCAAAAGGAGGACGGCCACCTCGGGAGACAGATTTGGGACCGAACTGGACTCGCTGTGAAACCTGTGCAAGTATGCACGTAAGGATTCGTCTGGCTTCTGGGTCACTGTCGCCAGCGTGTGGTCCGATATGGGTTGCACACAGCTAGCAGTGTATCTGTTGAGGAAGACGCGCTTCATTTCTGCCCAGTTGTTGACAGAGTTTTTGGGAAGCGTTGAATACCACCGAAGGACTGGGGCCTGGAGGGTCATGGAGAAAGCTCGGCATTTGAGCCGATCTCCTCCTCCGTGAAAGTTCACGGCTCCCTCGTAGGAAAGGACGTGTTCCTGAGGGTCTGTAAGGCCATTGTATCTGGGGATGTTACTGGGCCCTAGGTACCCAGGTGGTGGTTCATAGGCCATGACGGCAGGAGTGAAGGGATGCCCAGGGTGGGAATCATCCAGTTCAGGTTGTTGCTGGTTGGGGGTGGTGTAAGTTGTGTGACAGTCGTGTGTGGTGTTGCAAAGGTTTGTGGAGTTAACGGAGGTTGTGGTGGAAGAGGTGGTGGAGGGGGTGGTGGAGGGAACTCGTTTGGGGCTGGAGCTTGAACCGCAGCTCGTTCAGCTAAACGTTGCATGGCAACTTGTTGGAGATCTGCAATAGCTTTACCTTGTTGCTCTACGATTCTCATCTGCTGTCTCGTTAAGGATAAGAGTTCAGCATCCCGAGAGAGCATAGACTGTCGAGAGTGGGAACGGTGTGTTGTACTGACTGAGTGAGCACGTTCGCCGCGGTGGCGGTGCTGTTCAGTGTTGGTTTCTCCGAGCTCAGAGCGTAGCTGCACGCGCCGACCTCCGCCAGGAAGCTGGGTTGGATTTGCGGTGTCTCCGGTGTGGATGGTGTAGGGTCCACTGTGGGTATGGGTGAATTCTGGTGGAGGAGGTGGCGGTGGGAACGGAGGTGATGGCGGGGGAGGAGGTGAAGGTGGTGAGGACCTCGCTGCCCTATTGGCTTCCAGGTGCAGACGCAGGTCTTCAGTCGACGGCACCCTTCTTGGACGCCCCCTCCTCCTCCTCTGGACTGGCTGTTCTTCAGACATGGTAAAATCTTCTGGGTGGGGTTGAAGTTTATCTTTCCCCACAGACGGCGCCAATGTGATGTCCTAGACGGTGAGGACCTCCAAGGGTAGGAGAAGACCTCCGAAGGTGCCTCTGTCTAGGGTTGATATGTGATGTTTAGTGGGAGTCCTCAGGTGGCTAAGGGAAAGAGCCAAGAAGTAACCCTAATCACTGGTGTGTGAAGGTGACAATTAGGGTTAGAGGACATACCTGAGCCCCATGTAGTACGGAGCTACTTATAGGGGGGAGCTGGTTGCCCTAATGGGCTTGCTTTAGGCCCAAGTAGGGCCAGCCTGTACTGAGCTAGGAGTGGATAGACTGTCCTTGTGGATAGGATAGTGAGCTGTCCTTGTGGATAGGGTAGTGAGCTGTCCTTGTGGATAAGGTAGTGAGCTGTCCTCGTGGATAAGGAAGGGGGACGTCATCATGTCCTAGGTGTCGGACTTGGGAAGGTGTCGGACCCAGACGTCGGACCTGAACGGGAACACGAGGTCGGCCTGTATCTGGCGTCTGTTCGACCGTTGAGCATTGAGCTCGGCCAAGCGCTCAGAAGGCTTCCTGAAGGGTCCTCAGGACTTTGGCGAGGTAGTCTAAGGACCTCGGCTAGGCCGAGTCCACCACAATTAAAGGATTTAGATCTTTAACTCAGTTTTTTCTCTTTAACTCATAAATTTTATATTTTTTCGTCAGTTATTATAAGTTATTTTTATTTAATTCACGTATATTAATAAAAATAATTATTATTTTTAAATTTATCAAAGAAAATATGTTGTCATTTTAAAGTTATCCTATTTAAAACTTTACAACTTTATTTTTTTTCTCTCTATTATAATTATTACTCTTTTACCCCTATGAAATTATGAAACGACTTATTATGAAACAACTTTATCTATTACTCTTTTACCCCTACAATTATTACTCTTTTACCCCTATGAAATTTGAAATAATATTTTTAATATTATCTAAATATTCTAAAACGACTTATAAAAAAACAAAATAATTTATCAAAATGGTGCCTTATAATAAAGGATGAAGATAACATATTGAATATATTTTGCACAAATTACAGTTTATTAATGCTATAAAATTTGGACGACTAAAAACATTTAATAACCTAAAATTAAGAAGTTATAAAAATACTGAATTAGATTACCAAGTATGATGTTAGAGATTCGATCTCTGTCGTTGGTATGGAAAAAGCTTTGTTGGTAGAGGCAAAATCCACTCCGGTGATCTCTACGTCTCGGAGGGGATTAGTCCTCGGCTATCGGCTTGGTGTACACAAAAAAGAAGATGACCAAGTCACAAAATTATAGTACCACTCTCTGTTCCAAAAATGTTATATTTTAATATCATACACAAATTTTAAAAAATATTAAATAATGTAAAAATTTGGGATTTTATGATTATACTCCCTCCGATTCTTAGTATAAGCCCCTTTTTGTGAGAGAGAAAAGAGGATTATAATAAAGACCGGAGGGAGTAGTATTTTTTTATAATTATTATTGAAGAGAAAAAATTGTGATAAATAAAAATATAATTAAAGAAAGAATTAATTATATACGGGTCTTTATATCCTATGCACCTTGTGTATGAGTTAATGAAACTTTAAAAAAAAAGTATTTTTTGAAAATTGTACACTTAAATGAATAAAAAAATACTTATTTAATTTTTCAAAACGATTTTACCATTAATGTGCACCCCGCGCATATGATAAAAAAACCTATTATGTATTAGTTTCGAAAAAATAATACATATAAAATAAAAAATAAAACTACATGAATAAAACATATAAAACGAAAAAAGTATTATCAAATAATCATTGGGGCTGATTATTCAATTCAAGGACTAACATTTCTGCTGGTCAAATTTCAATGGCTGAGTCTAAAAATTAATAAGCAATGACATTAATGATTACTTTTTTATCAGCAAAATAGCTTTATCAAGGGATACAGGTACACCGTACACAACCCAACAAAATGATAGGGTAAAATATAAGCTTAATTATGTCACAAGTCTCTCAAGTTGGGGGTACTTTTGCCAAATATCCTTATTCTTTATTTTTCAATGTCTGACTCCCCGAAATTACTTCTGGATTTGTCATATACCCTTATTATTAATTTTGACCAATTTTACTGACATGTAATATCGGAATCCTAGTCAAACGCAGGAGTTGGTCATGTGGTGCCTCAAACTTTAGGGATTTGTGACATAATTAAGCCTAAAATATATCATACAACTATGGCTTATATGAAATGAAAAGAGATATATATAGAATCGAAATCTGTGGTGAAGTTCAGTTTCAGCATGGCAAATCTAACAAGTTTTATCTTCTTCGCCGTGTTCTTTCCGGCTCTTGTCTTTAAAGCCCATGGAAGCAATTACGGTGATAGAAGCAGGAATCACGTTGCCTTGTTCATTTTTGGCGATTCATACTTTGATGCAGGCAATAACAATTACATCAACACAACAGCCTTTGACCAAGCCAATTTCTTTCCTTACGGTGAGACCTATTTCATGTTCCCAACCGGAAGATTTTCAGATGGCCGGTTGATATCAGATTTTATTGGTAAGATTTATTTTCATATATATCTTACTTATGCTTATAGTAATTATTATGTTAGGGGACAAATGTAAATGAAATAAGTCACATAATGTAGCCCGTAAAGACCGATTTCCAACGTGAAGGTCTCCGAGTGCCAGTTCAATTGGTAGAGCTGTGGACATAAAACGTTAAAATCAGGGTTCAAATTTTGATGACAACGTTGAATATTTGCCTATAAAAAAAGTCATGTAAAATTTGTATAAATGCATTTTAGAATTAATTAACTATCATAGTATATTATATTTTTCACTAAATAAATAAGCTTCTTTCTTGATTTGCTCATATGTCTTTTAATTTGTCATGCTCTGCTTTTATAGCTGAATATGCAAATCTGCCCTTGATTCCACCATTTCTGCAACCTGGCAAAATCGAATATAACAATGGAGTGAATTTTGCGTCTGGTGGAGCAGGTGCTCTTGTTGAAACTTTTCAAGGCTCGGTGAGTATAGTGTCTTTATATATGTCATCCTAGTGCTCTGTTTGCTTTGGTTAATGGCACTTCAATTCGGATAAGATTTTTAAAGTAAGGTGGTGAAAAGAACAGTATATAAATTGTAATCACTTAACTCCACTATATGCATGTCACCAAACCATAGGCTTATTAATAGCTGGCAAACCACGTTCATCTTGAGTGAGCTTAATTGAGTAAGCACTGCTTTATTTTAGTAAAATATTCAGTTAGTTATGCATATTTATAGAGGTACTTACCGTTAGATCATCTTATATTCATATTATCTTTATTATTTAATCATAATTCATTTTCCTTTAGTTTTATAAACCTAGTGTATTCTAAGTTTGTGATGGTGAGATGACATTCTAGTAGAATAACAATGGGTAGAGTTTGTGTAGAATTCTGGAGTACTTGTCCTGATACCCGTGTTTTTAAAAAGTATCTGTAGATGTTCCCATATAATCTTGATATTTAATTTATTCTCATATCCGATGGTTATTTATTACATATCCGTTTCTGTTATCCAAAATATTTCAACTTAACGAATTTAACACAAATTCTTCTTATGATATCGATAGATTGGATTACCCTTGTACACTCTTCGTAGTTTAAAAAAAAAAAAAATAACGTAGGACACGATAAATTGAAAGATTACGAAGTAAAACAACCTTTCATCAGTAGATTGTAAATTAGATGGATGGAGATATTGTTATCTCTACCTCAAAGATAGATACTATATGTCTGTATTAGATAGTTAGTTTTAAGCGTTGTATTGAATATATTTGTGTATATTATATCAATTAGAGATGTATTGAGAATTAGGAATTTTGTTGATATTACCATATCAACCTATTAGTATTTAACATTTATGAAAAAAAAAACCTAATGATAGATTAAGTATATATGGGTATAGGATAGATTAAGTAGTATAATATATTTCCTTCCAAATTTTTATGGGCAATTACTCATCCCCATACTCTATCATATTTACTGAATAAATCCTCGTAAATTTTGTTTTTACTCATTACGTTTGGATCCGATTGTCATCACTGCACGTAGTACTTCTTATTAAAAAAAAAATTGTAAATAAAATTTATTTCTCGGTAGATATAATTAGTGGACATGGATACTGTTCCCCATTCCTTAATATAAGCATTATTTAGCTAGAGTGCTTTATGATTTGGTCCTTTCTTCAAGATATTATTTTAATTTTTAATGATATTAATAACTTTTTTTTATACAAATATTTTTATTTATTCAATTCTTTTTAAAATCTTAAGAATAAAAATAATTTTAAAAAATATAAAAACATTATCAATTTAATATCATTAACAAAATTAAATAACTTCCTTTTTTTTAATATGCATATTAGGAAGCTTATAAATTATAATATAGGTACAGAGGTGTATATGTGCTTAGCATTTCAAACTTTCAATAATGCTAGAGTTCACATGTCACAAATGACAAATCCATGTAGGGACATGTCATTATAGTCAATTATCAAACTGTGATTCAAACAACTGGCAGAGAGTACCAGTACATTTTCGTTGACTATTTTACTTTTGGAACACTGAAATCTATGGAGCCACGAGTACAAAGCAACTTATAATTATCATTTGTCTACAGTAATGAACCATTTATTTAATTTTTGGAGTGGAATTATTAAACTCAATCAGTTGATTCTTGGTAGGTATCAAGTCCTTGCCAACTTCATTTGAATTCTAAGCATATATATAACGTGTGTGTTAAGATCAGAATTAAATATCATATCGGTTTAACATAATGAAGTGCTTATTTATACAGTATATAACAACAATTAATTTGGGCAATACTCATCACTACTGAACGTGTAGTTAGAGTTATTCATTTTTATTTGTCTGTAGTCTGTGCCACATATGTCCTCATGAGATCGCGTTCCCATGCCTTTCCTAATGTGGCTAACCAAAATGGAACCTTGACTTCAAAGTTATTCATTTTTAGTGATACATATGATGACTTTGTCATATTTTTCAGGTAATATCCCTCAAAACACAAGCGAGAAACTTTGAGAAAATTGCAACTCAGTTACAGTTAGGCAGCGATGACGCTAAAAAGTTGTTATCAAGAGCTGTGTACATGTTTAGCATCGGAACTAATGATTACCTTAGCCCATTCTTGACCCATTCTAATGTTCTTAACTCTTCCTCTCATTCAGAATATGTGGCCATGGTGGTTGGTAACTTAACTTCAGTTATTAAGGTACAAGAGATCTTCCATATATCTGTTTAAATTTTTAAATATACTACACCGATCTCTATTATATAAAAAAAATCTAATTTCACATTTATTAAAGAAGTTAATTAAGTGTATTTAATTTTTTAAAATTTATAAAAATAAGCTACTTCAAAAAAGTAGTATTGTGAATGATAGAAAATTTAAATTAAATAATCAATTTATAAAAATAATTTAAGAATAATTGTATTCAAAATAAAAATATTAACTTTTTCTTATATTTGAGACTAAGATAAATGTTTTTATTCTTATATTAAAGACTAAAAGTAATACACAATTACAGTACAAAATTGATACTTTATTTGACAACTTATTGGTGACAATATTAAGGTGCCTTTTGGGTTTAAGAGAAATTTGTTGAGATACGTGTAAGATAAAAGTAAAAAATAAATGAAAAAATAAAAATAATTTGGTTAGATGTAAAAGAAGATGTTGAATTGTAGATACACAAATATTCCTTCAATTCCTTAATTTTTTGTCTTTAAGATGTTGGGTCTGTTTGACAAAACTAACTTATAGTTGTGAGTTTGTAGTTTATAACTGTGAACCTAGCTTATAGCTGTGGGATTATAGCTGTGAGCTTATAGCTGTATAGCTAGCTTATTGAACTAGAGCTGTTTGGCAAAACTAGCTGTGCAACTAATTTAAACATGTTAAATGACTGAAAAATACATAACATGTAGAATAATAATTAATATTGACATTCATGTTTCAATGACGATAATACTACACTAGTAGCTTATAGAGAAAGACATATACTTCATTCATATAGATATAAATGATAAAAAAAAGAGTTAATAGTCACATAGGTCCCCGAAAGATACCTGTGGAATCAGTTAGGTCCCTGTAAGATTAGTGGAATAATCTCTTAAACCCCCAAAGATCATTTTGGAATCAGTTAGGTCCCTGAAAGATTTGTGGAATCTCTTAAACCCCTAAAGATCAATTTGGCATCACATTAGTCCCCCCATGAGGGATCTAACGGAATCCTATGTGACACATTAAATGCTTTGTTGGCCCAAAGGTGACACATTCTTAACATTCCAACATCGCATTTGGGCCGACAAAGCATTTAACGTGCCACGTAGAATTACATCAGGTCCATCCTGACGAAATTGAATGGGAGGGACTAATGTGACGCCAAAATGATCTTTGAGGGGTTTAAGAGATTCCACAAATCTTTCAGGGACCTAACTGATTCCACAGGTATCTTTCGGGGACCTATGTGACTATTAACTCTAAAAAAATTATAACATTCATAATAATTATTACTAAGTAATACTGCACTTTAAACATTTTTATTATTTTTATAAAAATGCCACGGTATCTTTATTAAAAATGACACGAAAGAAGGACAAAACTTTTAGCCTATTGATTGGACACACCGCCATCACAAAATCACACAAATTCAATCTGAACCAAATTCAAAAAAAAAAAATTTGACGATAACAAAAAAGTGAAAGAGAAATTTGATGATCAATATTGAAATAAATATCACATACCTTTATGTCTCCTGAATCAATAGTTAAATATAGGATTTCTTTATGAGTGGTTTTGGTGTGGTGCGTACAGATGTTGAATATATAGAAGGATTCTAGGTTTTTGGGTTTGAGGGAAAAAAGTAAAAAAAATTGGGGGTAATATTAATTTGGGCCAGAATAAATAATAATATAATTTAATAAAAAAAAGGGTAAAATTGAGATATGATTTATTGAAAACTCTTATTTTTTTCTCAAAGCTACCTGATGTAGCTTTCTAAAAGCTAGCTTTCATAAAAGGCTATAAGCTTCCTTTTTGAAAGCTATAAGCTTCTTTTATTTTTTGTTCACCAAACAGCTCTAGTAGCTTATTGACCAAATCAATAAGTTAAAAGCTACTAGATAAGCTATAAGCTTGTCATACCAAACACACTCGTTGCACACGTAATAAGAAAACGTCGATTATCGTAAATTTAATATATGTTTTGTCCAAAATGTCTCTATTTATTTCTTATTAAAAATTATGATAGTATTTAATTTTTATTAAGAAGTGTATCCATTAATTAATGTAAAGTAGTTTAGGGATGAAAGAGATAGGATAAAAATAAAATTAATGAGGAGAAAAAAATTGAATAAAAGACTAAAATTGGAAGAAAAAGAAGTATAAGACAAAAGTTATGAATTTTTTTTTTTAAAAAAAAAGCCAAAAGGCCAAAAATTAAGGAAAGGAGGGAGTAACACTTTTGACACAATTATTGCTTACTCCCACTAATCTAAGAAGAAAAAAATATATACATATGTTGGTCTAGAATATAAAAAAAAACATAATCGATCAACTCTTTATTCCAATATAATCAAATGTGAAGTTAGTGATTTTTTCTTACCAGATATGAAAGTATAATAGATACTTTTATATGTTGAAGCTTGGTCAGCTTGTAAGATGGGATTCATAGTAGGGGTGTAACGGTATAGTTTTTGACGGATATTATAGACTAGACCAATTAACTTAACATGATTCGATATAGTTTGATTTTGATGTATTTTATATAAAAAATCGAACCGGACCAAATCGAACATAAATGGTTTGATTTGCCCTGATTCCGCATATTTTACACATTTACTTTAAAAAATACACACTTAAAGCATATCGAGAAAGCAAATAGCAAAGTCCAAGTAGCAGAACCGGGTTAGAAATATAAAGGACAAGAATGAAAAACAGAAAAGCAAAGAACTTTGAATATCAAACATACCATTGAATTAAAGTTTTTAAAGTAGTAGTATTTCACCTCCTCAGATGAAAAAAATCCTCAGGAATAAAAAGTTTTATTTAGAGATTGGAAAAAAAAACACAAAGCAAAGTAAAGTGCATGTTTTTTAAAGAAAAAAAAGAACTTGAGGAAGGAGAGAACGATGTGATGGCGAGAGAGGGTGACGAGGAACGACCGATTAAGGGGAAGGAGAGAATGCAAAGAGGAAAATTATTAGTTAGTCCTGGATCATGTGGTCCAGGTACATCTCAATCGTTGATAGTTTATTTTTTAATTAAAAAAATTCAAAAAATAAATAATGGACGGTGGTGATTCTCTTGGACCATGTGATCCCGGACCACCTAATAATTACTCATGCAAAGATGACGGCTAGATTTTCTACTCTTATTAAAATGAGAGAATGTGAGGGTCTAAGGGAAGATGAGATGCGAGAAGGAGATAACGTTTTTCACTTTGTTGTTGTACTTTCGGTACATAATACACTATTTACTGATAGCTAGAAAATTAAAAAACTTGAGTAATCGATTCGGTCCAGTTTGCTTGGTCTCAAAAATTATGAGATCATGAACCAAATCATAAGATAACGGTCTAGAAATATTGAGACCGGATTGGATAATGAGATCACAGGGCAGATTACATTTTTCAGTTTAGTTCGTTTCAATCCAACGGTCTCGTGATCTGATCCAAAACCGCTGATACCTCTAGTTCTTAGATAGAACTCATACTTTCGGTGGATCGTGTTTGGGTTTTTTTTATGAGAAGGTTTTGTTCTCAAGCATTTTTAATTTCTTAATAAAATTTTATTTAAAAAAAACAATCTTTATTGTTTAAGAAATCATATGTGTGGTTCTCTAGGGTCAGCTTAGTTGGTTAGCTGCGGAACATTTAGTTAGTTTAGGCCTCAGGTCCTGGGTTCTAGCCCCAATTACCTCCTTGTAATTAAAAAAAAAAAAAAATCATATGTGTGAATCGAACAAGATCCACAACAACTAAAGTTATGTCCCCAAGAAATAAATATTATATGATTTTAGTATTCGTTTTTTGAGCGCACAATTTTAATTGTTGCGGGTTTCTTATAAAAACAATCTTTTAAAATATAAGGTTTTCTTTTTAAATTTTTTTAATAAAAAATTGATTCTGACTCGTAAAATCAATCTTTTCAACAATCATAAAGGTTGCTTTAAGAAATCAAAATATAAATCTTTTGTGCATATGTATTTCTATTATATTCTTTATATACAATACACAAATATTTACATAAATATTAAAAGATATTTTAAAAATATCGGATAGTATCCGATATCCTCTTCATTTTAATTCAAGTATCCTATTGAATTCAAATGAAAATTAAAGCGACACCATATTGCTGTCTACTCTAATACATTAACGTAACTACGTAAGCAATGGTTTGATTTCTTTTTTCCTACGCATAATGAAAGACTACCTAAGTCCTAACATAATATTAAGAGAATGGTTTTATTTTTTCTTTTCTATTTCTTTTCTTTTTTACTTGATAAGGATATGCATATTGAGTGGGTCAGTTGTTAATTATCAACATAGATATGAATGGTTCTGATTTTAATTTGCAGCAAATATATAATAGAGGAGCAAGAAAATTTGTGTTCAAGAACTTGCCACCCTTGGGTTGTCTTCCAGGAACGAGAATACTCCAGCCAGAAGGAAATGGAAGTTGCATACAAGAGCTTTCATCCCTTGCAAGTTTGCATAATCAAGCTTTATCTGAGGTTCTCCTTCAATTGGAGGAGCAACTAAAAGACTTTAAATTTTCCCTTTATGATTTTAATGCCGATGTCACTGAAATGATGAACCATCCTTTGAAATATGGTAAGTCTTTAGCGTTAGCATTAGAGAAAAATACCCATGATGGTTGGATCAAATGGTAAGCGAATTATGATTCTCTATGGAAACAATCATTTGATTTTTTTTTTTAAGTGACGTTTGATTAAATGAATCTTATTAGAATCATCATCTTATGGCTTCTCTTAAGCGTGGCACAATATTTTAATTAATCTTTCTTACTTACCTAGCTTTTCAATGAAAGAAAATAAAAGAAGTCGCTCTTTTAATTTTAAATTTAATAATTAAAATTGTGGTTACTTATTTGATGCAGGTTTGAAGGAAGGAAAATCAGCATGCTGTGGATGGGGATCATTTAGAGGAGAGTACAACTGTGGGGGAAAAAGAGGGGATAAACGATTTAAATTATGCGACAAACCGAATGAATATTTGTTTTGGGATTCTTACCATCTTACAGAAAGTGCTTACAAACAATTGGCAGTTCGGATGTGGAGTTATACAAGCCACTTTCACACTCGAGGGTCTTACACTATCAAAAAACTCTTCCAAATCGTCCCATGATTTTTTTCTTACTTATTATCTTCCTTTTTTACTATTAAAGGGAATAAATAAATTTTTTAATTTGTATCCCTAAAACACATGTTAAGAATACTATTAAAAATAATATTTTATTAAAAAATGTGTTACATTCATTATTTTCAAAATCAGATATACTTAATTTATCTATGCGAATTCGCTTTTATTAATATTTTTAAAATGTATCATAAAACACACGTTAAAAAATCCGAAAGATTGAATTACTACTGTATGTAATTGTTGTATAAATAAAATATACATATACAACATTTTCTACGATGATTGTTTCTATACCTAGTTACAGACTTACAGAACTAGTGTTGCCTTGTAAATATGTTGTTATGAATCAAACTCTTCCGAGAGTGAACCTATATCCAAAAAATTTGGGGTGTTATTTGACATATGATTTATATAACTTTTTTAAATAATAATATTAGAAATATCCAAGTGTGAGTTATGAAGTTTAATATTGTATAATATGAATAAGTTAAGGTGTGTATAAAATTCATAGACTAATTGCTTTAAGGGTTTGGGTCAATACGGGATGCTAAACTCATTTATATATATAGCTTCACTTAGCACACTATTTCACATCTCCTATTCTATTGGGCTCTCCTATTCTTGACAAGTGGTATCAAAGCTTGAGGACGGTTGTACTGTGCGTTTCGTAAAGAAGTCTCATATTGTATAATAATAAATAAGTTAACTTATATATACGTAATAAGGCCCATAGACCCATTTAAGTTTGTGGTTCAAGATGTGGTGTCAAATTCACTAATAAAGAGTGGATTTTAACACCACATTTTCAGCTTTATGTGCCCCATTTATTAATTTATTTTTTTTTAAAAAAACTACCCTTGAGTCGTGAATTTAGGATCATGACTCAAAATTTTTTTAGCCACTCCACCAGGGTTGTGACTGTGCTCAAGATCCAGGATCATGAGTATAGTCAACCCGGATTTTTTATTTAAAAAACTTTTCCCACAATACATCAATTTACCTTGCTTTTGCATGAAATGAATCAATCTTTAATCTTTTTGTATTGTGCTACATTCTAGATGAGTTTTAATTCATAGGTGTGATGTCCTAGACGGTGAGGTCCTCCAAGGGTAGGAGAAGACCTTCAAAGGAGCCTCTGTCTAGGGTTGATCTGTGATGTTTGATGGGAGTCCTCGAGTGGCTAAGGAAGAGAGCCAGGAAGTAACCCTAATCACTGGTGTGTGAGAGTGACAATTAGGGTTAGAGGACGTACCTGAGCCCCATGTAGTGCGGAGCTACTTATAGGGGGGAGCTGGTTGCCCTAATGGGCTTGCTTTAGGCCCAAGTAGGGCCAGCCTGTACTGAGCTATGAGTGGATGAGCTGTCCTTGTGGATAAGATGGTGAGCTGTCCTTGGGGATAAGATGGTGAGCTATCCTTGGGGATAAGATGGGAAGACGTCATCATGTCCTTGGTGTCGGACTTGGACGTCGGACCTGAGTTGGAGCACGAGGTCGGCCTGTATCTGTCGTCTGTTCGGTCGTTGAGCTTTAAGCTCGGCCAAGCGTTCAGAAGGCTTCCTGAAGGGTCCTTAGGTCTTGGGCAATGGTTCTGAGGATCTCGGCTAAGCCGAGTCCGCCACATAAGCCCCCCCAGCTCGGTCAAGGCTATCTGAGCCTTGTCCCGAGGTCCTGGTTTAGGTCATTTTCCCAAATCCACCATATAAGAGCCGAGAACACCACATAAGCCCCCCAGCTCGGTAAAGGCTACGGAGCCTTGTTCCGAGGTTCTAAGGAGCTCGGACGATAAATCTGCCAAGAGCTGGATTCAGCTGTCTCTGACGTCTTCTCATTATGACCGAGCGGGTTTGACAGCTGTCTATTCATCAGTACCGAAGTGACGTTTGCTTTTACTGGGTCTGACACGTGTCAGAAATCGCGATTTACGAAATGTCACCATCATTGTGACGTTGCTCGAGGTTCGTTATTTCAGCTACTATGCGCCACGTGTCCTAACATGCGGGGTTGCGTGCTGGGCTGGGCCGTCTAGGCCAGGCCCATAATTCAAAATAGAAGGGAAAACGGTTCTCCTCCTACTTTGACTAAATAAACTATTCCTTTTTCTCATTCTCTACCAAACATTCCCTTTTTTGAAAACGTTTCTTCCTGCCCCCCACGAAACCCTGCATCTCCCCCCAAGCCTTTTCTCCTTCAAAAACACTTTCTTTCTCTCACGATTTCAGTGCTTTCGATTTTCTTCGCTCTCTCTTCCAGCCAGGGATCTCTTGCCGTCGCCGATCCTTCTCAGATTCATATTCATCAGGTTTGCTTCTTTTTCTGCCTCTCTTCTCGTTTTCTTTTCCTTCGTTCTTGCGGTTCTGCGGTTCCTGTGATAAGGGTTTAGTGCTTCTTCGTTTCTGTTCTTTATATTCACGGACTGGGGGGTTTTCTCTAGGTTGTGGAGTTTTGATTTTTGGGGAGTGGTATTAGGATTTCTGGTCTTCTTTGGGTTGGGCGTGTTTTGGTATTTTTGGAGAGTTTTTGATTCATGTTTTTTGTTTATTTTTCAGAAAATCAAAGGAGTAGATTGGGTTCAGTATGAGTAGGGAATGGTTTAGGAAATGAGCTGGGGTAGTCTCCCTGTCATCTAGCAGTAGTGAGGAGGAGGACGGCTCTTCCTCCTCGTCCTGTTCCTCCACGGAGGATGATGCGGTGCTCCGTCGCCAAAGGGAGTATAAGCAGAAATACGAGAGGCGGGTTCTGGAGGTTGATCCCGTTGAGGTAGTCTATCCTCGGGATTGGGAGGAGAAGAGGGAGTGGATACGGCAGTACGCATGGGCCGAGTTCATTGACGGTAGGGAGCGTGCCGACTTCGAGAGGATGGAGAAGGAGGGGATGTTCGAACGGGGGGTACTTGTGGTAGAGGGGAGATGCTCGCCCCTCGGAACTACTTCGAGGGGGTTCTCTGGGGGGTTATTTTTTGTAACTCGTAAGACTAATACCGAGCTCCCTTGTTCTTCCACAGGTACCATGCCGCTCAGGAAGTGTGTCAGTCGACCTGAACTTTACCCCGCGCCTTTCGATGCCGACCAATATGAGTGGGTAGACGTGGAGCCCAAAGGAGTCCAGTCCAGCCTTTGTTCCGAGGACAAGCTTGCTGAGGTAAGGAGGGCCGTGCTACCTTGCCCAGGGGACGCCAACGGGACTTCTTACGAAGTACTTCCCTGTTCGGCAAATGACAGGATATGCTGCCGGACTGACAATAATTCCTTCTTCTTTTACGCTGACCTGGTTCATAATCTCGGCGTGACCCTCTCGTTCACCGATCTGGAAATGAGGGTTTTAAACGAGCTCGAACTAGCTCCTTCCCAACTTCACCCCAATACTTGGTCGTTTCTCCGAGCATTCCAAAAGTACTGCAGAGCCAGAAATTTGGTATGCACTGTTCGGCTGTTTTTATGGATGTACAACCCGTTCGTCAGCAATAAGGACGGGGTCACTGGTCGTCTTTGGGTGTCGGCTAAGGCCCGAGCTCACTGTGGGTTGTTCGGCATGTTTTCCGAATCTTGAAAACATTTTAAACCAAGATTTTTTAAATACAAGTACGTTGGAGCGGCGCTACCTTGGTTTCGGTCCGAGACGGGACCGAAGTTCCCTTTGGAGTGGACTCCCGAGTTCTTTAATCGCCATACTAGCACGCCGCAAAGGTGGTCGGGTGTAACCTTGGATGCCGACGAGTCCGTAACGGCCCACCATTTTCAGACCGAATATCGTGCTCGGAAATTCCAACTTGATGTTGGAGTTTTCATGAAGTGTCCTGACAACGAGGTCTTGACGAAAATTGGTAGTTACTTTTACTCTTAGACTTGTACATTTTCTTTCGATTCTCTTACTAATTTTTTTTTTGCAGAAGAACATTGGCCAGAGATGTCCTCCAGAGCGCTGAAAGCTGCTTTAGAAGCTCGGAGGAAGAAGAAGTCCGATGCTCCTTCTGCTGATGTCGTGTCGTCCGAGGTTTCCACTGATACGCTCTCGGCCGACTCTGGTCCACTCCATCCTACCCCACCTGCCGTCATCATTGTCCCACCTCCTCCTGCATCGCCTAGTCCAAGTGCCAAGGTAGCCATTGTTGCGGATACGCCGCCTTCAGGCACTGGAACCCAACCGAGGCTGCCGACTACCCTTGCCAAACCTTCACTGAAAGATACTCTTGTCAAGATGTCGGGTGCTGAGTGGAAGAAAAAAGCTGAAGAGATGGCTTGCCAATTAAAAAGGGCAACAACCATGTTTAACGTGCTGGCCGAAGTGGCTGATGATGTGGCAGATGGTGTTTCGCCTGCTAAGAAAAAAGCTCGGTCGGCTATGGCGGCCGAGGTGGAGGAACTGAAGAGTGGCAAGAGATCAGCCGAACAAAAGTTATCCGAGGCTGAGGAGGAGCACCGCCGACAAATGGAGGAGCTTCAAAAAAGACATGAAGAAGATTTGGCCCAAGCCAAAGCAGATGCTAAGGAGGCTAGTCGGCAGGAGGGCCTTGCCGAGGTGGAAAAAGTTAGGAATTTGCTGAAGAAGAGGGCTGCTCAAGCTCTTAAGCATAAGGTGGCAGCATCCGAGTCGGACTTCGACCTTGAAAGGGTGGCAAGCAAGGTTTTTACCAGTGCGGTTGAGCAGATTCTTCATATGAACCAGGGGCTCCGAATTCGGTATGTCGGCGCATCTGCCGGGTTCGGAGTGGAAGATGGAAAGATGGTTGATTATGACAGGGGAGGGGCCGAGGTTCACCTGGACCAGCCTGAAGAGAATCTGCCCAACCCTTTGGTTGAGAAAATGGATGAGGAGTTTGACCCGTGCTCGGTTGTCCTTTCTGATGTCGAGGATGAGGCAGCGTAAGTCCCTTATGTTGGGCAGCTTATGATTTGTCTATGTTCTCTTTTTTATAACATGTTTGACAATGTGGGATTGTATTTTGCTTTGCTTATTGTGTACAACATTTCATTTCAATGCAAGTTTATTTCCAGTTTTAACTTGTTGCATGCTGTTATATTAATGCAAGTTTTTACCCCAACTTGTTGCATATGTACTATGTTCGAGGTCGGAGTTATGCCAGCCTTTTCTTTAACTTGTTGCACGAACGCGAGTTTTTCTTTACCAACTCGTTGCATGTTTATTCGTTCGACCTCGGACCCGTATTGCGATTGGTTAGGTGGTCACCAGAAAGGATTTTAAGAAAGAATGCAAATGTTTGGGACTTGTCGCATATTGAGACTTTTATGCAAGTTCTTGTTTTAACTTGTGGCATATATGTTGCGTCCGAGGTCGTTTCTAAGTAAAACTACTTTTGAGAATACAAGTCCTTTATCAACTTGTTGTATTTCGGCCTGATTGGACCTAAAAAACTTGTACCCAAAACACTGGTGTTTAAAACCTCGTATAAATACCTCGGACACACTCGGATGACTCAGTGAGTGCAGTAATCTTATAAGTTTTCCTCTGAATAAAGGGACTGTATATAAGTGCATACGGTAGGGAACTCGGATCTACCCACCTTAGCCGAGGTGGGTGTCCTCGGCCCCGATGTAAAAGAGAGTGCTGAGTGAAGCTATGTGAAAACATTTCACAGTAGTCTGTTCTTTATCGGGTGTCCCTTGTACACTGTGCATATGAGCCGATCTTATCTAGAAGACGTTGGCTGTGCATAGCGCCATGCAACATTTAGGTGGCTAGTGCTAAATGAGAAGCTAGTACGTACGTATATAAAACTATGGCACTTGAGTATGAGCAAGTTTGTACTTTTCATTAATTGTAGTCAAGATTACATTGCTTTTTGGAAGGGTGAATATCTCACAATGGGAATGTAAAAACATGAACATAACTTAAGGGAAGAAAAATTTAAAATGAGCTTAAATTTGAACTTTCCAGATGAGGGTGCTGATGACCGCCAATGATATCTGAGGTAAACCTATTTAAAACAGGTTCTCAGTGTTGTGAAGTCTTGGGTATCCTTGAACTCGGTAATTTCCCAGAGTATGTTTCCAGAACGCCTCTGTTGGGGCTTACCGATTTTGGGCTCATTTCCCGCTTTTCCGGTCGTTAAGACCGATGTCAGCTCCTCGGGGCGCGAGGTGATCAGACTCGGACAACCCGGGTTGCGCTGCTTTCTTGTCTTGGTCGGTTGAATCTTCCATTGCTATCCTCCTATGACCAGGAACAGCTTCTCGGATTTCTTCTGCCTTGTGGTGGTCATCCGAGATGAACCGATAGGAGGGGCTGCCGAGATTGTTAGTAATGTTGGAAAGTGGGAGATTTTTCAACTTGTGGCACCAGAGCTTGGGGATTTGAAAAGTTCGGCTAGAGAAATGGGCAAGAAGTTTACTTCGGCCCTCAATTCGGAGCTGTACCAAACGGAGGGCAGGGTTATGAACAGTTAGAGAAATGAGAAAATTCTCCCCCTGTGGGGGGTAAGAGAGGATTGAAAAAGAAAGGAGATTTCCTTTAACTACATCTTGGATTTTTTGGAGAAGTTTGGCGTCTATGGTGATATCTTTGCTTGGGGCAGAGGTGAAGGGGGGAATTACCACCCCCTTTTCACGAGGAGGGGACCTATGAATCTCTCGTTTGAACTGAACCTCGGCCAATAAGACTCTTCCCTTGGATAATGTCGGATCAGTGAACTCTTTCTGCTTCTTTTTTACCTCCCGTAGGCTCGCATTGTAGCAGAGCCGAGCTTTCACCTGGTCAGCCTTGACCGTAACAACCTTGTCGTCTGATCCAACGAATTTCATGGCCAGGTGTACTGTTGAAACCACTGCCCCAAAAGCTTGTAAGCATGTTCGTCCCAGTATTACATTATACGGGAAGTCAGAGTCAACCACTAAAAATTTGATGATCTCCGTTCGGGCCGAAGGCTGGTTGCCTAGGGTCACCGGGAGATGAATGGCTCCCAGGGGGCGGATTGCCTCACCTGTGAAGTTGATGAGATTGCCTTTGAATCCTACGAGGTCGGCAGACCTCAGCTTCAAAGCTTGGAAAGTATGAAAAAAGAGAATGTCGGCTGAGCTTCCTTGGTCAACGAAGACTCGGGCGACCTCAAAATTGCCAATTAACGCCGCTATCACCATAAGATCGTTGTGATCTGGGATGACGTCTTCCATATCTTGGTCGAAAAAAACAATGGGAACATTCCGAGATGGCTTTTTGTAAACAGGTTTGTGATGGACAGCGAGAACTTGGTTGACGTACCTTTTCCTCTCCGCCCTCCTTTCTCCGCCACTGGTGAAACCTCCCGAGATAGTTTCAACTCGGAAGTTTTCCGGTGATTTGTCTAGATCTTGTACCACAACCATGTTTACCCGCTGTGGTTCCTCTTCCTTTTTCTCAGGGGATGGGTCGGCTTTGGCTTTTCCCTTATCATTGTCTGGGTTGCGAGATCTTCTTCGACCCCGTCTTTCCACCGCTTCGCGCACATACTGCTGCAGTTTGCCCCTTCTCACCATATCCTCAATGACATCCCGAAGCCAAGTGCATTGATCGGTATGGTGGTCGTACCCGTCATGAAAGTTGCAATATTTGGATTTATCCCTGACATAGTTTTGATTTCTGAGGAAAGGGGGTCGAGGCACACTCCTGAGTTCGGTCTGCATGGTCTCTCTCCAGACTTGAGACCTCGGGACCGTCAGGGGAGTGTAAGAATCGTACTTAGTGATGTACGGACGTCGGTGGTCCTCTTGCTGGCCGACTTGAGAACGACCTCGGTCACCCGGGTCCACTCTTCCTCTCTTTCATCCTTGTTGCCGCGAGGTCGACCTCGGGGCAGGGCATTCTGCGAGGCGGCTTGAGCGTTTTCCATCCTACTTGACTGTCCTTTGTTGAATTCTTCAAGATTGATGTATTTGTTTGATCTCTGTCTCAGCTCAGCCATGTCCCTTGGTGGCTTTCCAATAAGTGAATCTTTGAACCCTCATTCGGCCAATCCTTGGGTTAAAAGGAGGACCGCCACCTCAGGAGATAGATTGGGGACTGAGCTGGATTCGCTGTGAAACCTGTGCAAGTACGCACGTAAGGATTCTTCTGGTTTCTGGGTCACTGTCGCTAGCGTGTGGTCTGACCTGGGTTGTACGTAGCTAGCAGTGTATCTGTTAAGGAAGACTCGCTTCATTTCGGCCCAGTTGTTGACAGAATTCTTGGGAAGTGTTGAATACCATCGGAGGACCGGGGCCTGGAGGGTCATAGAGAAAGCTCGGCACTTGAGCCGATCTCCTCCACCATGAAAGTTCACAGCTCCCTCATAAGAAAGAACATGCTCCTGAAGGTCTGTGAGACCATTGTATCTAGGAATATTGCTGGGCCCAAGGTATCCAGGTGGTGGTTCATAGGCCATGACGGCTGGTGTAAACGGATGACCAGGGTGGGAGTCATCCAAATCAGGTTGTTGCTGGTCAGGGGGTGGTGTAAGTTGTGTTACGGTTGTGTGTGGTGTTGCAAAGGTTTGCGGAGTTAACGGAGGTTGCGGTGGAAGAGGTGGTGGAGGGGGTGGTGGGGGAAATGATTTGGGGCCGGAGCTTGAACAACGGCTCGTTCAGCCAAACGTTGCATAACAACTTGTTGGAGATCTGCAATAGCTTTACCCTGCTGTTCTACGATTCTCATCTGCTGTCTCATCAAGGATAAGAGTTCGGCATCTCGAGAAAGCGTAGACTATCGAGAGTGGGAACGGTGTGTCGTGCTGACAGAATGAGAATGTTCGCCATGGTGGCGGTGCTGTTCAGTGTTGGTTTCTCCGAGCTCAGAGCGTAACTGTACGCGCCGACCTCCGCCATGAAGCTGGGTTGGATTTGTAGTGTCTCCGGTGTGGATGGTGTAAGGTCCACTGTGGGTATGGGTGAATTCTGGTGGTGGAGGTGGAGGTGGTGGAGGGGGTGGCGGTGAGGACCTTGCTGCCCTGTTGGCTTCGAGATGCCTGCGCAGGTCCTCGGTTGACGGCACCCTCCTTGGACGCCCCCTCCTTCTCCTCTGGACTGGCTGTTCTTCAGACATGGTAGAATCTTCTGGGTGGGGGTGAAGTTTATCTTTTCCCACAGACGGCGCCAATGTGATGTCCTAGACGGTGAGGTCCTCCAAGGGTAGGAGAAGACCTTCAAAGGAGCCTCTGTCTAGGGTTGATCTGTGATGTTTGATGGGAGTCCTCGAGTGGCTAAGGAAGAGAGCCAGGAAGTAACCCTAATCACTGGTGTGTGAGAGTGACAATTAGGGTTAGAGGACGTACCTGAGCCCCATGTAGTGCGGAGCTACTTATAGGGGGGAGCTGGTTGCCCTAATGGGCTTGCTTTAGGCCCAAGTAGGGCCAGCCTGTACTGAGCTATGAGTGGATGAGCTGTCCTTGTGGATAAGATGGTGAGCTGTCCTTGGGGATAAGATGGTGAGCTGTCCTTGGGGATAAGATGGGAAGACGTCATCATGTCCTTGGTGTCGGACTTGGGAAGGAGTCGGACGTGGACGTCGGACCTGAGTTGGAGCACGAGGTCGGCCTGTATCTGGCGTCTGTTCGGCCGTTGAGCTTTAAGCTCGGCCAAGCGCTCAGAAGGCTTTGTGAAGGGTCCTTAGGTCTTGGGCAATGGTTCTGAGGATCTCGGCTAAGCCGAGTCCGCCACAATAGGTTGTGAAGGATATTGATTTGCAATTTTTTAATTTTTTTTAATATCTCCACATCCTATTTATAATTCTATCTCCTTTTTATCCAATTATCTTCTAACTCAATCTTTACCTTACCAAATCCTTTAACCAACTTGAGCCATTTCCAAATATTTTTTCATTAGGAAACTTTACCACCTGCTTATTTTTATAGTCTTGGGAGAGCTGATTATAACAATTATAGAGTACTGGCACTACTAAATTAGATAAAGAAAGATTATTTGAGAAATAATTGTACATATATTTAACCCATACCATAAATATATAATGGTCAAGTTTACAAATTTTAAACGTAAGAGGAAAAAAAGTAAGAAGTTAGAAAACAATTCTTTTTCGATCATTAGGGAAAAAAGGCTTTTATTCGATAGGGTATGAGTAATGCCCAAGAACAGTTGAACATTACAACCAGACAAAGATGAAATATATTTTTGATGCTTCCCTTTTTGAAAGATATTCAAGCACTTTTTTTAAAAAAAAAATTAGCATTGTTTTTAATCTTAAATTTTATCAATTTTTCCCTTACTGCAAATAGTCTAACATCATCAACCTTATTTTGCCACTATTGTCGTCATATCCAACCATATCCAAATTCACTTAAGATAATCGTTTTACTAATGTGAAAACATTATTGACCTTAATAATTCCAAAAAATAACAATAGAAATTGTCATATCTACTTACCTTAATACCAATATTACAATTTATCATTATTTCAACTTTTAATCTCAATAACATTATTAAGAAAGAACATTCAAACAAAACTAAAAAGATAACATCAAAGAATCACCCGACAAAGATAAGCCAAAAACACAAAATAACCCCTGTTTATAAAGAAACCAACATGAAGCAGTTACAAAACAAAGCTAAACCTGCTACGAAATAAAACTGACCAGGCCGGGGAATAAAAAGAACATCACTAAATGCATTACATCTCCAAACAGTGAATCGGTATATATGTGGAAGTGTGGAACCATTCATAGATTGACATAATTGGTCATTTGAAATTGCCCTTAATCCAAGCCAGTCTTTATTCTATCCACTACTTCTGTTGTTTTATCAGAGGCACCTCCAAAAAAACTTTTCATCTTTTCATTTCAGCTGCAATAATAAACTTAGATTGTTATCTTTTACCGTAATTCAATGTTTTGAACATGAAAAAGAGAGTAAACATAAAAATGATGATAAAAAGAACAAATGGATGTGCACTTGTCTCTCATATGTATGCGTATAAAGCCCCACATTTTATAAGTTTATCTACACTAAAAGTCCCACATCGGAGAAATCAAGGTTATACCTCTTCCTTATCCCCTATATAAAGAATGGATTCATGTGTTTGATAAATAACCAGAAACAATCACACTCGGGCTTAATACTATGTATAAGGCTTGAGGATTTTAGTAAAGTGTTTGGCTCAAATGATGGCTTAATACCAAGTATAATGCCTAAAATTATGAAGTTTATTGTTCATGGGTTAAGCACGTGGATCCATATGCATTTCTACGTACATCCTAAAAGGGAAGACATTTGAGTTTTTGCAAAAAATCATTATGCCTAAAACACCTAGGACACATTGTTTGATGTGCTTTGCCTATATATGTTATATCCTTTAGCTTACTTGAGATATAGAAACACAAAGTTCCCTTGCCCTTAACACTCGCTCTTAACATTGGCTTTATATTTGGTGTTGAGCTCAATTTCAAGGGGCCAAATTTTTTAGGGTATGTTTAGATAAGAGTTTTAAAATTCTCAGTAATTTTGAAGTTTTTCAAGTCTTGTCAAGGAAGGGGGAATGAAATTCGAAGAAGAGAAAATTTGGAGAGTGTTGAGATTGGAGGTTGATAGAGAATTTCAAAATTTCTCCTCTTAATGTGGAATTTTGAAATACTTCATCAACATCTAACCACATTATTCTCCAAATCGTCACATCTTTCTCCACCTTAATGCTCCTTACCTTGAATAGTTTGAAATGCTTTAACTCCTTATGAATTTAAAATCCTTTATCCAAACATACCCTTACAAAAACCTTCAAGCCTTATTTGTAGTGTTAAGTTCAAACGTGATAGTTTCTGGATTATTTTACAAACATAATGGAGATATTTTTTTGAGTTATGAAATGGTAATGCCATTAATATAAACTCAAGAAAATCCATTGTATGGTCTGACATGGGTACTATACTATCCAACTTGTTCCATTCATTCATATTTATGTATATATGTATTGTTGTTTTAACTAATGAGTTTTAAGACCCCTATACAACTCTATAATTCTCTTATCTCTTTGCTCTCTCACTCCGATCAACATCGGTTCCTCCTATCCGGTCAATTCCATGGCTTCCATTCACAATTATGATTTTGTAATAATAAACGATAAGAAGAGAATAAGATATCATAGGTAGTGCTAAAAATAACAAGTGACATCATGAATTCCTCCATCAAGTAATATATAAAATTAATTTTAGATAGTCTCACAATTTATTTTCCAACTTACTATCTTTCTACTCTCTTACCTTTAAAATATAAAAACATGACCATTACATTATATTTTTTTTATAAGCAAAGAATTTTATTCAACATAGAAAAGGGTCTACATATATAACATCATTGTACTCATGAGCCCCACTTTCTATGAAGGGTTTGAATATGAGCACATAATCATGTGCTCCAAATAGTCCAAAATCAACACAGATTAGCACAAATAATCTACTTCACGAGTAAGTGAAGCGAGAAATCCAATGCTCTAGAGCATGAGACCAAAACACCCACCAAGCCAACCAAACAAAACTAGTGTCTTTACCTCCTTAAAAACATTGATAGGTAAAATTAAACCTATGGGAAAAATCCTAATTTATGGTATGAGTTAAATGTACATTCATTTTTTTCTCAGATAATTTTTTGTTTACCTAGTCTAATGACATTACATTTTTTAGTAAACAGAATTTATTACAACGAGTATCGTGATACTCAATAAAAAGATTCAAGTTACATCAATTAAAGTGGACTACTTTAATACAAGATAAACGAATTAAACACCGGTGTGAGAAGGGAACAAATAAATTTGCAAAACTCAAACTAAATGTGGCAAGAGTGAATTTTAACAAGAGTCAAGATCTCCACTACTGCATCAAATCTTTCATTGTTAGAAATAATGACATTGTTTTCGATCCATATACTTGAAGTTATTACTGCTATGCAAAATACCATTCCTAACCTATGTTGCTTCTTGTCATTGAATATATACATGAAATAAGAAAAAAGTCGGTAATCGACTCACTTGAGGGACCAGGACACAAACCCAGCAATACAAATTTCACCACAATGCATGGTTCAAAGTACGCTTAAAAACCACATTTTAAATATATAAACTTGACCACTATATATTTGTGGTATGTTTTAAATTTATATTCAATTATTTCTGAAATTATATTTTCTTTATCTAGGAAGGAGCCTTGGATTTCATATTGTTGGTCCTTTATGTTGTAGATGACTGCTTTGGTTAAGGCCAATCAAAGGTTCAAGTAGCTAGTTTGAGTGATTGCATTGAAGAAGTTATAACAACAACAAAAATACTCTCTACTTTTGAAGATGGTAGTAAAGCTTAGAATCTAGAAGTATTCAAAGTATGTTGTCGCTAATTTATGTTGAAACTAAAGTTTTATTCATTTCATTGGCCAATGGTACACATATAAAAATGGTGTACGATTCCCGCTTTCTCTCTTATCTATATGAGGAACTTATGTAAATGAAGCTCTACATTATTCTCACACACTAGGAACTAACTGTAGGTAATTTTTTAATGAAGGTGCCCAACACCACCTTTACCTAATTCAAATATTTAGCACTACTTAGTATCCTTCTCTCACTAGTATCTCACTTTCACTAATCTTCTTCATGCATCACTCTTTCAATGTCTCTCAAATGGCACATACTTGTGTAGCACTATTCTTGTTTATTTATTACTTATCACTTTGCCACACACTTACAATTGCAACAAATCTATCCTATTTATACGTGGACTAATTTTGTTCTGTAGGCTTCTAGTATGTTGGTTATTGCATATACTTAACTTCTAGGATGTTCTTTTAGTAATATTAGACACTTTTCTAGGACATTTATCAAATGATGACTTTTTGCCTCTTAGATTTTTTTCATCAAAATACTTGATTATTCTAGCATCTGCGATGAGTTTCATGAAAATAATCATTAACAATATAGTACACACCCCTTTATATATTGATACGCATAAATTTATTGGACTTATAACATAACAAAACACACACTTGCTCACACTGAATAAAAGTTGACCCTATGAATATATTGATAACATACAGTTGCAATCATGCTCAACTACATTTAAGATCGCAGAATGCCACTACATCTATGCACCCAATTTTGCTCGTCATCTAAAAGGAAAAAAAAGGTCAAAATGCAAAAGAAAAAAATTGAAGAAAAGAAAGGAAATGAACTTGTCTGCTCTCTCATATTTAAAAGTCTCACATTGAATAATTTTTATCTTTATTGAAAGTCCCATATCGGAGAAAGCAAACTCATTCCTCCTCCTTATCTCTTATATGAATAGGATTCTCATACATTTGATAAACATAAAAATAAAAATCCATCACAACTAAATAAAGTTTGGTTTTAAAGGAGATTAAGCATGTGAGACAGCAGGCGTGTGAGACTCCAACCGTGTCACCTTTCAAACATATTGTGTTTACATGTTCAAGTAAGTCCCTTTTTTCATGCGATTTATTTTATTTTATTTGTTGTTAGTCTTTTAACTCTATTTTGGGGTAAAACAGGCAAACAATATAATACATATACATACTAGTCATTTTATTATTTTTTATTTTAGTTTGAATCCTTCAAGCTTAATTGTGTTTATTGCATAGGAGATTGGTTTGAAAGGAGATTAAGCATAGCATGTGACTACAAGGGTGCTACGTTTCAAACAAATTGTTTTTACATGTCCAAGTAATAAGTCTTTTATTTTTTTATTTATTTTATCTGTTAGTCTTTTAATTTTTTTGGGGTGAAATAGCTAAACACAATACTTATACATAATAATCATTTTATTAGATTTTATTTCAGTTTGAATCCTCCGATCTACAACATGCGACTCCACGGGTTCCGCCTTTCAAACAAATTGGTTTTACACGTTCAAGTAAGTTTTTTACTTCATGTTATTTATTTATTTGGTTTGTTTATTAGTCTCTAATTTTGGTTTTTTTTAGGCTGAAATTGCTAAACAATGCTTATTAATATGAAAATGAGAGAAGCAAGACATAATGCTTATTAATGTGAACAAATTGGTTTTAATCTAAGTCTTTAATTTTAAACTAAGGGTTGTAATTTAGTTTAGCAAAATGAATTTGTTCCTAAATAATTGATGTTTTACAAAATTTAGGTAATTTTTAATTACTACTTTTGCAACTCTACTCACATCTAATTAATAAGAGAAGAGAAATAATAAGGAGGTTTTATTAACACCCATGCCTCTGTTTACTTACACCTAAAAAATTTATAATTTTTATACTGCACCGTCGAAAATACCCATATTTTCAAATTAAAACTCTTCCTCTTCTCTCTTCAGTTATTACTCACCCATTCAGACCCCCCTTACACTCATTCAAAACCTTCAACTCATTTTCCATCCTCTAAACCTTACATCATAAAAAGAAAAGAAACTAACAAAAACATCATGAGTAGAAAAACATGAACAAAAGCATTATGAATAGCCAGGAATAAAACAATACATCTTTTTGTAATGCGAACATAAAAGCACCAATATCGACAAAAAAATTGAGAAATGTGGGTGTTTAGGAAATTTTATGATTAAAAAAAACATATAATCTTATCCTTCATGTCCAAGTAAATCCTTTTTTTTCGTGTTATTTATTTATTTTGTTTGTTTGTTAGCCTTTTAATTTTCATTTGTCTGAAACAGGTAAACAATACTTATAAATATTAGTCATTTTATTCGATTTTATTTCGGTTTGAATCTTCCAAACTTAAAGTTGGTGGGGTTTTAGTCATTGCCATCAAATATCAATTAAGTTGTACAAGGTGATGATGCAAAGAATATAATATTACATCATTATTAGTGTCACCTTGTCAAGTGATGATAGAAGGGTCGGGTAAATGTGTGCTGGTCAAGTTGGTATCGATGATAGGGCATAAAGGGGTGTGCGTAAAGCATGTGACAATCACTTCACAAAAAATTCCCAAATCCTAGGGTTGTTACCACTCCCTTGTGTCCCATACACTCCTTACTTGGGCAAACATTTTTGTCATTTCATTTGTCACTTAAGAAGTTGTCATTACTAATGTGGTAGCTTATATGACACATTATTTGGTTAGCGGAGCTAAGTTAAAAGACATGAACTAAATTCAAAGTTATTTTTAAAACTTCAAAAAGAACAAAAATTTGTAAGGTTTAAAACTAAAAGTGACCATATTTATTGGAAATATTTACTTATTTAATCCATTTTTTTTAAAAATACAATAGTATTTATTTAATAAAAAAATGTAGTTTGTTAACGGTATTTTCACTATTATAGTACTATTTATGCTTTTTGCTTACATTTATAAGATTTGCTTCTATCTTTGTCTGGTTTTAGTTTGTGAGGATTGTGCAAGACATTATGTTTGATTTAGGTCTTGGTTTTGGTTTTATATTTAGTATTGGCTGAAATATCTTTTAGGTCTAAGAAATTTAGTAAGTTTTGGTTTTACTTCTTGTAATTTTTTGTGGGTCGGTTTTGTACTTAAATAGTCCAAAAATTTTGCTTTAGTCCATAGTGATAATGTGCATGGTTCTTGCATGTGACATGTGTGATAATAGTTGCTAATGTGGTTAATTGTGGTATTGCCACATCATCCATAAGCACTAAAACCAAAATTTTGGAACATATAAGGTCTAAAACCAACGAAAAAACTTATAGCAACTACAATCCAAAGTCACTAAATTTTCGGGATCAACAACATATTTAAGTCTTTACTATTTGTTTGTTCTTATCGTTAAATTTTAGATTTGAAGTTATATATATGGATCCTACTGTGAAACACTACAACAAAAAGTAGAATAGGTAGCACATATATTTTGTAGTGTTTTTAGAAGAAACGCTATAAAACATTTTACATTGTGCTTGATTTAATAAATGCTATGGAAAGCGAAAACTTTTATAACATTTTTCAAAGAAATACTACTAATAAGTTATTGTAAAATTTTTAAAATATTATTTTGGCATTTATAGCGTTTATTTAATAAGCGCTACTTATTGTATACTAATTTGTAGCGTTATTTAATAAGCGCTACTTATTGTGATATTAACTTGTAGCATTTTTTATTAAATGTTACACATTGTATAACAATTTGTAGTGCTTATTATACAAACGCAACATATTGAGTATCCATCTGTATTGCTTACCATATAAGCGTTACTAATCCTATAAAATTAAATTAGATTATCCCATGCATGTACCGCGAAAGAAGAAAATAGAAACCTCCACTCAAGCACGACTCATCACTAACCTCAATCCCTATTTTCTTCCTCTCCCTTTGAAGTCCTCTTCCCTTCTCATAGTCGTTAGAAAGCCTCCTCCCTTCTCACTCAGCTGCTACCTCTAGACGTTGAAACCATCTTCTCTTCTTTCTCTGCTACTGCCTCTACGGATCGCGTCTTCACAGTCAGGGGTATAATAGTTCTCAATTATGGGATGTTACCTTTTCTGTCCAAGCAATCTTGGCTACCAATCTTGATGATGAATATGGATCAATACTAATTAAGAAAGCAAATCATTTCATTAAATGTACATAGGTATACAATACTATATCTAATGACTAAAACTTAATTACTTATGAAAAATGTACTAGTTAATTAGGAAGAAACTAAGATAAATAAATTGGGTTTGGCATTAATGAAGGTTACAAGCTAAGGGACAACTGTATGTGGTAATCCTAGTTATTGGTATCGCCACATTAGTAAAGGTGGATAGCCTTTCTCAACGTACTCAAGACAATGATTGGCCTATATTAGATTGTACAACAGCAAAAGGTTTGAGTACAAATAAATTCTGCCACATTTGTACTCAAACTAACCTTTTGCTATAGTGCAATATGATACAGGAGAACCATTGTCTTGAGTACGTTGAGAAAGGCTATCACCTTTACTAATGTGGCGATACCAATAACTAGGATTACCACGTACAGTTGTCCCTTAGCTTGTAACCTTCATTAATGTCAAACCCAATTTATTTATCTTGGTTTCTTCCTAATTAACTAGTACATTTTTCATAAGTAATTAAGTTTTAGTCATTATATTTAGTATTATGCAATACCTGTGTACATTTAATAAAATGATTTGCTTTTTTAATTAGTATTGATCCATATTCATCATACCATTAAACCCAGATAACGAAGACGTGATAGAAAAAGGCAGCAGCAGAGCGAGAAGGGAAGAGGGTTTCAACATCTAGAGGCAACAACAGAGTGACAAGGGAAGAGGGTTTCAAACGTATGTGAGAAGGGAAGAGGATTTCAAAGGGGAAAGAAGAAAATATAGATAGATGTAAGTGATGTTTCGTGCATGAGTGGAGGTTTCTTTTTTATTTTTTCGCGGTACGTGCGTGGGGTATTCTAATTTAATTTTATAGGATTACTACTGCTTATATGGTAATCGTTACAGATAGTTACTTAATTTGAAACGTTTGTATAATGAACGCTACAAATTGTTATTCAATCAATAGCACTTATTAAAAAAAATGCTACAAATTTATATCATAATCAGTAGCTCTTATTAAATAAGCGCTACAAATATCAAAATAATTTTTTTAAATTTTTTATGATAACGTGTTAGTAGAATTACTTTGAAAAAGTGCTATAAAGGTTTTCACTTTTCGTAGCATTTATTAAAGTTGACCCTGCCAACCCCTATGTGCACCCTATATAAAATAACTTATCTTTACTTACAAAAACAAAAAAAAAAAAAATTGACCACATCAATATATAGATTAACATACAATTTTAATAGCTAGTGGCAACTTTGCATGCTCAACTTCAATAAAGATCGCAAAATGTCAGTACATCTAAGCACCCAATTTTGTTTGTCATCTAAAAAATGGTAAAAATGAAAAAAAAATTGAAGAAAGAAAAGATATGACCTTGTCTCTTACATTTAAAAGTCTCACATGCATTGAATAATTTTTACTTTAAATGAAAGTCCCAAAATAGAAAAAACAAACTCATTCCTCCTCCTTATCTCTTATATGAATAGGATTCTCAAATATTTGATACACATCCAAAATAGTCCATCATCACAACTAAATAAGAAGTTTGTTTATAAAAGAGACTAAGCATGTGAGATGGCAAGCATGTGAGACATTTCAAACAAATTGTTTTTACATGTCTAAGTAAGTCTTTTTTTCTTCATGTTATTTATTTATTTTGTTTATTTTTTTGTTATTTTGCCAATTTTATTTTGCTTGAAATAGCTAAACAATACTTACAAATATTAGTCATTTTATCAGTTTATTATTTCAGTTTGAATCCTCCAAACTTAATTACCGTGCTTATTACATATGAAATAAGGCCAGGTAAACAATACTTATAAATACTAGTCATTTTATTCGATTATATTTCGGTTTGAATCCTCCAAATAAACTTAAAATTTGTGGGGTTTTAGTAATTGCCATCAGATATCAATTAGGCTCTATTGGGTGATGATGCAACAAATATAATATTACATCATCAATGTTACATTATCAAGTGATGACTAAAGGGGTAAATGTGTGCTGGTCAAGTTGGTATCCATGATAGGGCATAAAGGGGTGTGTGTAAAGCATGTGATAATCACACTACAACCAAAAGTAGAATAGGTGGCACATATATTTTGTAGCATTTTTAGAATAAACAGTATAAAAAGTTTTACATAGTGCTTAGTTTAATAAATGCTACAGAAAGTGAAAACTTTTATAGCACTTTTGTCAAAGAAATGATACTAGAAAGTTATCATAAAATTAAATTTTTAAAAAATTTATTTTGATAATTGTAGTGTTTATATAATAAGTGTTATTGATTGTATAATAATTTGTAGCGTTTATTTAATAAGTGCTATGGATTGTGATGTTAATATGTAGCGCTTTTTAATAAGTGTTACGGATTGTATAGCAATTTGTAGTACTTATTAAAAGAGCGATATAGACTGAGGAACTATCTGTAGCGATTATCATATAAGCACTACTAATCCTATAAAATTAAATTAGATTACCACATGCACGTACCACGAAAGAGGAAAATAGAAATCTTCACTCATGCACGACTCATCACTTACTTCAATCCCTATATTTTTATGTCCCCTTTGAAATCCTCATCCCTTCTCTTACACGTTAGAATCCCTCTTCCCTTCTCGCCTCGTTGCTGCCTCTTCTTGACGTTGAAACCCTCTTCCCTTCTCACTTTACTGCTGCCTCTGCGGATTGCATCTCCGCTGTCACGGGTATAATGGTTCTCATTTTTGGGATGTTAAGTTAATTACCTTTTCTTTCTAAGTAATCTTGCCTACCAATCTTGATGATGAATATGGATCAATGATTAAGAAAGCAAATCATTTCATAAAATATACACAGGTATTGTATAATACTATATATAATGGCTAAAATTTAATTACTTATGAAAAATGTACTAGTTAATTATGGAAGAAACTAAGATAGAGAAACGGGATTTGGCTTAATGAAGGTTACAAGGGACAGTTGTGGTAATCCTAGTTTTTTTGCATCGCCACATTAGTAAAGGTGGATGGCCTTCTATACTCATCAAGATAATGGTTGGCCAACAACAGGTTGTATAGCATATGACTTGAAGGTGATAAATTTATTTATTTTTACTCAAGCCTTCGGCCTACAAGCAATCTGATACAGGTCAACCATTGTCTTGATGAGTATAGAAAGGCCATCCACCTTTACTAATGTGGCGATGCAAAAAAACTAGGATTACCACAACTGTCCCTTGTAACCTTCATTAATGCTAAACCTCATTTATTTATCTTAGTTTCTTTCATAACTAGTACATTTTCATAAGTAATTAAGTTTTATAGTCATTATCATGATATATAGTAATATTATACAATACCTGTGTACATTTGATAAAATTATTTGTTTTCTTAATTAAACATTGATCCATATTCATCATCTAGATTGACAGCCAAGATTGCTTGGATAGAAAAGGTAACATCCTATAATTGAGAACCATTATACTCGTGATGGTGTGGACGCTATCCGCAAAGGTATCAATGGAGTGAGAGGGGAAGATGGTTCCAATGTCTAGAGGCAACAGCGGTGTGAAAAGGGAAAAGGGTTTCTAACGTGTATGAAAAGGGAAGTGAATTTCAAAGGGGAAAGAAGAAAATAGGAATCCAAGTAAGTGATGAGTCGTTCATGAGTGGATGTTTCTATTTTCTTCTTTCGCGATACGTGCATGGGGTAACACTACTACAATTTTGTGAATTGAAGGCGGTATTTTAAGGGCGGTTCCGTTAAGGAACAACCCTCTTTAGTTGAAATGTTTTTAAGAGAAGAGTCATTTATCCTAACCAGCCTAAAAAAGTTAATTTTTAAGGGCAGTTCCGTTAAGGAACCTCCTTTGTTTAGAAAATTTAAAATCCAAAGTATTATTGAAGAGGGTTGGTTTGTTGAACCGCCACTTAAATCCTGAATTAAAAAAATCGAAAATAAAATACATGAACCAAGGCCATCAACGCAGTGGGTTCTTCTTCTTCGTTTCACTCTGCTGTTTCATCTCTGTTTCGCGATCGTCTTCTCCGGTTCTTCCGCCGCCGCAGTTCTTCTCCTCTCCGGTTTGTCTTCGTTTCCATCGGTTCATACACCATCGTACGGTTCACTGGTTCGTACACCACCGTTTCGTCTTCGTTCCCTCTGGTTCGCTGGTTCGTACACTACCGTGTGCCGTTCTTTTCCTTAAACAGATTTCAAAGGGGAACGAAACATCGATGGAGCGTCGATGGAGAACATAACAGAGCATCGATGGAGAACTCGTTCACCGACACCGCCATCCATCGCCGCCGCTGTTGTTCAGCACCAATTCGATTTGGAACCTTATTCTCTCAGCCCTAATTCGATTCTCTGAGGTTGAGAACAAAAAACCCTAATCCGTGAGTTCTTTTACAAATATACCTTATTCTTAATTCAATTCTCTGAAATTGGGAATAGAAAACCCTAATATGAGTTTTAGTTTATGATTTGTTTGGTAATTTTAGTTTTATTCCCTAATTTTCGTTTTTGGTATAGGAGATTTTGGATTAAATTGTATCAAGGTAAGAGTTCATTATTCATTTGGAAACGTATTCATTATGCTTATTCATTTGACAACTTAATTCATTTGCATTACACTGAAGGTGAAATTTTAAAAGTATCCAAGCATTATATTGTCAAAATTAACAGATTGTATTGAAGTTCTCAATATATTTTGCAATCATGGATCAGTATGTTCTCTCTTTTTTTTCCTGGGTGGGGGAATGGGTGATGTGATACCCCTTTTTGCTACATAGTATATAGTATATACTATATACTATCAGACACTCCTTATTTTAATACCTGGGATATCAGTGCTTTAACATGTTGACCCTTTCTACAGGTGGTATTGCTGAAACTCCTTGCCCTTATGAATGCCTTGGTTGTTTGGTCTTTTTCTTACGGGACTCTTGATCCTGTTGGCTCTGGTGCTCAGTGTTGCAAGAATGAAATTTGTTGGGGTTGATGAATTACCAGGTCCATCACCCACCCAACATGGTTCTCAAATAGACCACTCCTTCCCTTTCCTGGAGTCTCTAAATGAGGTTTCCCTCACACTGTGGTTCTTTTCTTTTTTTTATTATAATGATATTTTAGACTTAAGATGATCATACTTAACAGTAGTATTTGTGTCTGCCTCTTTCTCTAATTTTTAAAAATAAAAAAACCATTGTTAATGTTATGATGATGATGAGCTGCTATAAAATGCTTAGGTCTTGGAAACAAACAGAGTTGAGGAGTCTCAGAGTCATGTTCATAGAATGTACTTCATGGGACCTAATACTTTCAGTGAGCCTCGGCATCTCCCACACACACCTCCTGAACAAATACAGGATATTGTGTATGTAAAAACTCTTCTTTTTGATCCTTGTAGATTCTCTAGTTGAAATGTGAGGATGTCATCCATTTTTTCTTGTTAATTTATATTATGTTATGTTATTTGGTTATGATATTGAGATGGGGATCTTCCAACATTTGGTATTGGCAGTTATGAGGGTGCATTCAATACATTTGTGGATGAGATTAATGGTATAGCAGCTTATCAATGGTGGGAGGGAGCAATACATAGCATTCTTTCTGTTGTTGGTTATCCCCTTGCTTGTTCATGTCAACAATGTCGCCGGAGATTGAAGTTGCAACGTTTGCGTGAGTTTGTTCGATCAGAGTATGATCACGCTTGCCTTCGTTCTTGTCGCTCACGAGCTCTCTATGAAGGGATCAAGGTTTGACTTGTTCTTACGCATTTTTGAACCCGCGAAGAATGATTTTTTCATAATATTCTATTGTCATTGGTTGAATCTAAGTATTCAGTGCTATGTCAGTATTTTAATTAACCTGTAAAATATGTAGGTAAATGCAACTGCTAATTTGATGCTTGCTTATATGGACTTCTTTCTTGGTGGGGATGAAAAGAGGACAGACCTTCCTCCACTCAACTTAATTCATTATAATTGGGGTTTGAATTTGGTGAGGAATTTTGATGATGGTGGTGTTGGTGTTGTTGATTTGTTGTGTTCTTCAGGTGAGCATGATGATGCTGGGAGAGTGAGGAATGGGGAAAGGAGCATGCTTTTTACTGATTCTGGTTCGTTTACTACTTCACATGATGATGATGATGATGATGATAGTGATGCTGGTGGTGAAAGGGGTTGCTCTTGTTCTGGTTCTGGTGTGGTTCATGAGTTGGTTCATAATGTTGTCTCAATAAATGGTTGGCTCAGAAGATTTTTCTCGTCGTGGCAAAAGGGTGATGTTTTGGGTAAAGGGTCTTTTGGAACCGTTTATGAAGGCTTTACTGAGTAAGTGTTTCCTTTATTGTTAAATTCACACTCTTTTGTTAGTTAGTTCTCCAATAACCTGGTTAGAGATTTGTTTGTGTTGTTTGAATAACTTTAGGTTTGAAGAAAACCCTGACTATCTGGTTTTGGTTTTCACTTACATACATGATTCATTTAAGTAGTTGATGTTTGAATGTAATTTACTTGAAAGGCAAATGCCAAGGTTAAGAAATATAAAAAGCAAAGGTAGCATATGAAGAGAAAGTGGTCTATTTAATGCATCAAGAAAATATACACTTGGTTTCCGAATATAAACTTTCCATATGTTATTCCTTAAGCGGCAAGACCCTTACTTCTATCACTAAAACTTGTTCAGATTTTAGCATTCAATTTCTATAGAATGTGTATTAGTTAGATGATAGTATGATAAGGATAGGAAGGATTACAAGACAAGGGGACCAAATAATCTCAACTAAGAAAACAAAAAGAAACAGTTAGGAACCTTGTGACATATCTCATTTTGTGGCTGAGAGCAGGAAATAATCTGTTTAAATTTGATTTTTTATAGCAGCATAATAAAAACCACAAAAATTTGCCGTGCTAAAATTAAGACAGAACATACCTTTTGGATTATAGCATAGGATAAGTATCGGGCATTAGTAGGCTTTCATTAGTGAATTTTATCTTTGACAGGGACAGTTATTAGTAGGCTTTCATTGGTGAATTTCATTAGTGAATTTTATCTTGTTTGTATAATTAGCTATCAAGTCTATTACATGTCTTCACTCTGGATGTTTTGCCTACTTTACAGAATTTTCTTTTTGTCTCAAAAGAGGAGAATGCTGCGACGAAAGTTATTGATTTTGGTCTATCTGATTTTGTTAGGCCAGGTAATTTGCTAAACTAACCTTATATAGCCAATATTAAGTGATACTTATTTAAAAAAGAAAAAGCTAAGCATCGTTTTATAATGGTTACAGATGAAGATATGTTGTTGGTATTTTCCATTGGCACACTAAGGTGCTAATCATCTTTTCAGTATTTTGTTGGCATCTTTCTTTCCCAGCTGTACCACGAATATACCAACGATCTAATGTGTGTTGCATATGTTATGCAGGAAGTTTTAGATGAAGAAGATGAGAAGCTCACGAGTATGAAGGAAGAGTTGGGTGATGAGGCATATGAAGCGGTTGTGATTTGGTGATGTAAACATTGATACTCATTCTAATGTTTATTATGTCTGTTTTTCACAAGATTTTTTTTGGCTGGATTTGTGATCTTGTGATTTTGTAATGTAAACACTTATTATACTCATCATATTGATGTTATTATTATGCAGCTCTTTTAACGAAATTATTTTGTTAGATTAGATTATGTTTGATGCATAATTTTTTTTTGTAAATCTTGCATAATTTTTGAAATAACATAAAAATTAAAAAAATTTACACGTTTTGTAATGAATAATTTCAAAAATTATTCAGGGATAAAAAAACTTAAAACATAAAAGAGGAAGCAGGCAAAAAAAATTAAAAAAAAAACATAAAAGAGGGCGGTTCAAAAAATTTAACAAAGGGCGGTTCAAAAGCGGTTCAGATGAAAGGAACAAAAGAGGTTATTTAAATAAAAAAGGGCGGTTCGGAACTACCCTTAAAAAAATTAAAGAGGGCGGTTCCGAACCACACTAAAAAAAGAAGTACTTACAAAGGCGATACATTTAAGAAGGGTTCGGAACCGCCCTCTTTTATGCAAAATAACCTCCCTCAAAACGTTTTTCTGTAGTAGTGTAATCTAATTAATTTTATGGGATTAGTTATCGCTATATATATATATATATAGTTACACAATCTTTAGTGTTTGTATAATAAGGCTACAAATTGTTATACATACAATCAGTAGCACTTATTAAAAGATGGTACAAATTAATAACAATATTAGTAGCTCTTATTAAATAAATACTACTTATAGCATGCAATCAGTAGCACTTATTAAATAAACACTTCAAATATCAAAATAAGTTTTTTTAAAATTTTATGATAACTTTCTAGTAGTATTATTTCTTAGAAAAAGTGTTATAAAAGTTTTCACTTTTCATAGCATTTATTGAATTAAAGGCTATTTTTTTATCAGCAAAGAAAAATTCATTTATTTAAACCTAAAGGTGTACAAGTACTCATAACAGAGCAGTTGAGGCTATATCCTCCCCGTGATACTATCATATTGTAATACACAGTAGTCGAGGAAAATTTTATTAGTAAATGTAATACTATGATCAAAGCAAGCCTCCTTGCATCTATATCCTTTCTTATATTACATTGTGTTCCCCCCAATCAACAATACCTAAACACCAATTCCTAGCCCCACTAGTATTATTTCCTATCCCCATTGCGATTGTAATTACATGTATACCTCATTCCTATAGCAATTTGAAACATTTTTGTGGATTGAGACTCCAATAATCCCCAAAGGAATAGCGTCTACCTGAAATTCCCTCTTTAATAATCATCCAGTATTTTATGCTAATGTCTTCAATCACTTTTTCAGTGTTAAATTCTTTGCCTTCAAAGATGATTTTGTTTCTTTTACTCCATATACACCAAATAATTACAATTGATAGGTTGATCCTTGCCTACTTTCATTTCTTCTTTAGATTCAATAGACCAAGATGTTGTTGTAAGCACTTCATCCCAATTAAATTAATAGCAGTTTGAACACAGAACCTAGAATAGTTGCGATGTCATATCTCGTAACTTATATGATAGTTAAACTAAAGATGGTTTGTAGATTCCATGTATTTTTTGCATAGTGCACAATGGATGTCCTCACCCTACTTTATAATATTCATTTTCTGCAAAATTGTTCTTGTCGCAATGCCATCTTTTAATACCTTCCACGCGAATCACGCCATCTTCTTTGGTGCGTTGTTCCTCCTTAACTTCCTATAAGTTTCCTCCACCTCTATCGATCTGGATATAATTATGTTGTTGCAGTATCTTGTATGCGGACTTGAAGTGTATACTCCTTCTTTATCATGCGTCCATATTCATCCATCTCTCACCTCTAGAACCAGTTTGATGCCATTTAACTTCGCCTCCACTTAAAATTTGATTTATGAAACATTGAAATCCTTTGTCAGATTCTGCTTCTTATGAGGTTGTATTTAATATGTTGTTGAAGCTATTATAAATTGCACAAATAATGTTTGCTATTACCATTTTATAATTGACTTACCAAGATGCTGACAATTCTTCTTTGCGTCATAGTCAACTCCTGTACCCAAATGGTTTTATTGAATTGGTCCCTTAAAATAGTGATAATTCAAAATTTTCCAAATTCAAATAAGGTTGGTTGTGACTCCTTTCTTAAATTTTATTTTAAAAATTACGTTCATGACTGGTCACTGCATCATTATTGATTGAGATATTTTTAGACAAAGTAATTGTCCGAATGAAATATTACACCAATTTTACTTTAATTTTTGTTTTAGAGCAAACAAATTTCATTAAATAAATGACCAAGCATGAACAAGATGTGCTCAACCACTATACAAAATAGCATTTAGATTATGTAACTTCTCCATAGTGCTTACGCCAAACCCCTTAATAAAAATGCCTCAATTATCGGATAAGGTACGATACAAGTCCCCTGTTTGTCATGTCCCCGCCCATACAAATGGATTTAAGTGTTATAAAAAATAATTAAGTATTGCAACAATTACAATGGCATTCATTTGCAATTTAATCAAGTCAATGGTTTCGCACAACAATTTGGAAACGAATATATGAAGCCTTGCGTTTTTGCTTTTAAGCCATGACCATGTCCTTATCTTAATCTACTCCAACACCTCTTCAGCATTCATGGTTCTATCTTTAATTTGAATAGGAACTGGTTTCTCGCAAGGTAAATTGACTAACTAGCCGCAAACCAAATTGCAAGCCCATACTCGTTTCTTTTTCCCTTACACGGGGTCAATCCTCTAAATTATTGTAGGAAATGGTCCTTGCAATGATCCTCCAGCCCGCTAGAATTCCTGCCCTCTCAAGACATTTTGACTATATTTCTTTCGCAAAGCTTCATTTGAGAATGATGTGCTCCACTGAATATATATATATACACTTATCAACACGAGAAAGCAAACTCATTCTTCCTCCTTATCTCTTATATGATAGGATTCTCAAAATTGAGAATATAAGATATAATACTTGTATTTTATGAAGCTAAAATGACGAGATATATTATTGCACTAGATGTGTGTGTAATGCACAAGTGATGCACTCTAAAGCAATGCCTGTTTCATTTTATAAAAAAAAAGTAAGGAAATATCGAAGGTACAAAAATTTATTTGGACAATGCAACATGCACGTGAGAGAGAAAAAAAGGAAAGGAAAAAGCTCTTATTCAAAGGTTTACACCAAGGCTCAAGCTTCTCATAAGCTAAATTTTAAGTAAAATCTCAACCTATGTCATGGTCTGACCTAGTCCAAAAGCCACTACTTAAAAGCCTATTATTCAATAAAATTCTCTCATTTTAACGCAATCATAAAAATTTCTCATGCCCTCAGATTATATGACCAAAATATAATAAAGCAAAATGAAAATAAAACTCAATCTATATGGTTAAAAAAGGAAAACCAAACAAAAACGTAAACGATGTAACACCCCGATTTGGTAATTTGAAAATATTTTTAATTTATAACATATTAGTGAAAAGAAATTAGGAGTAGATTTTTTTTAGGCTTAATTATGTCACAAGTCCTTGAAGTTTGAGGTACTTTTGCCAGATACCCTTATACTTTTTTTTTTCAATGTTTGACTCCCCGAAGTTACTTCTGGGTTTGTCATATACCCCTACTACCGATTCTGGCCAACTTTGTTGACATGTAACATCGGAATCATGATCAGACGCAGGAGGTTATGCACCTGCTGCCCTGTGGGCGAAGATTTTTTTTTTTTAATTTAAAAAACTAAAAAACTTAATATTTTTATATTTTTAGTTAAATAAAAAAATGAAAAAAAAAGAATTTAAGAGAGAGGTCATCTTCGACCGTGTGACATCATACGGCACCACATGACCAACCTCGTGCGACTGACTAAAATTCTGATGTTACATGTCATCAAAATTGCCCAGTAGGGATGGCAATTAGACCCGGATCCGCGGGTAATACCCGCAACGGGTCCGAGTCCAGAAATGGGTAAGCGGGCACCAAAAAGCGGGTCTAAACGGGTTTTAAACAATAACGGGTCCGGGTCCGGTTAATGGGGTATCCGGACCCGCGGGTACCCGGACCCGTTTTTCCTCCATTACAATAACTTAGCCATTACTAAATTCATTACAATTGATTTTGGTGTTTTAAATTGTGATTGCAGTTGTGTATTACTACACAAAAAATTGCAATATATATATATATATATATAGTTATGATTGTGGTCACTATATGATTTGCTCCCAAAACCATAATATTGTGACTGCATTTACAGTCGTGAACCGCATATTAAAACTCTGATTGAAGTACAAGACAAGCATGCATCACACGACTCTTTTGATTAGAGATCTAATTCTCCTCAATTATTATAAACGTGTTGAAAGTTGTTCTGAAGTTAGAACTTGAAATTAGCACGTTGCTATATGTTGCTAACGTATTATTAGCATGAATCTCTTCTTCCTTCGCCGTTGGTCTGCTGCTCTTCAACCTTCTCAAAATCCACTACAAGAAACTCGGCCAATTGCAACGACAAAAGTCGTTGCGAAAAATGAAAAGTCTCAGCAGGACAGCGGGTACCCGCGAAATCCTTTTTGGGTACCCGTCTACCCGTTTACCCGTTGTTCAGCGGGTACCCAGGCGGGTCAGGGTGGACCCGGGTCCAAAAACATGTGTGTGGGTCCGGGTCTGGGTACCCCACTACCCGGACCCACACGGACCCATTGCCATCCCTATTGCCCAGAATCGATAGTAGGGGTATATGACAAACCCAGAAGTAACTTCGGGAGTGAGATATTGAAAAAAAAAGTATAAGGGTATCTCACAAAAGTGCCCCAAACTTCAGGGAAGCCTTTTTTTTAAACAAGACTTAATTACTTATAAAATAACTTCACTTCAAAAACTCATCATTGTAAAGTAACGTCGTTTTCCAAAACTCTTTTTCACTCTCAACATAACAATCATAATCCACTGCGTTGTTACAAGCTCCAAGTCGAGTTGTTACAAACTCTCTTTCTCGAACTCATTTCACAAAAACATATCACAATGATATTGTTGGTTTGGCTTTTATGTGGTTCTAGCGGTAGATGGAATGAACACTTCGATCAACATATGAAACTTATTGGGGAGGAATGTAACAAAAGGGTGGTATATTTGGGTCAGTAGAAACAAAATTATGTATGCCCAGAAGACATCTACAATTGATGATGTGGTAGAGAAAATTAAGTATATATAGGAGCTGGTTATGGTTGAAAGATAAGAGAAAAGGGAGTACTACATCTCTTTTTGAGTGGATTTTCAATCCTTTACTCTCCCTACAACACAACTGTTGCTAGAAAGGAACATACAGAATCTATTTAAGGTGCATGGTGTGTAATGGTCGGGGATGTGTAATACCAAATAATACTTGCGGGTAGGGGAGTATGTGGCAAAGAATGTAAAATATATGTGTAGGGTATGGGTTGGAGTTAAAACACTCGATTATTGTTTGTATTTGTATTCTGTACTTTGGGGTCTGGTATATATCTTATACTCTCAGTCCCTGTGGTTTGCAATAAAATTTTTGTCTTATAAAAAAAACTAATGAGTTATAAGACCCTTATACAACACTAGTACTGTAAGTTGCTGATCTTTTCGCTTCCTCATTCCAAGGAATATCGGATCCTACTCTTTAGTCAATTCCATGATTTTCATCCACGATTAGGATTTTGCAATTATAGAGGATGAGAAGAGAATAAGATAACATAAGCTAGTGATAAAATTAACATGTGGCATCTCGAATTTCTTGATCAAGTATAGTCTCACAATTTATTTGCTAACTTATTTTCTTTTCTTATCTTTAAAATAAATAAACTTGATCATTGCATTATATATTTATGGTATAAGTTGAATGTATATACATTTTTTTCTCAAATATCTTTTTTTTGCTTAAATACCAAAATGGTCCCTGTATATATTGACCCCTTTGAAATTGGTCCCTGCAAAAAAAAAAGTTTTGGTTTTGGTTCCTGCATTTACAAAACATTTTGGTTTTGGACCTCTTGTTAAATGTGGATGAAAAACACCGAAAACGTGTTGTATTACATTCTATGACCAATTAAGGATTATATTCTTGCATTAATTCTCAAGGGTAAAAAGACTACTTCCATTACTAAGAGAATCAATTCAAAAACCATGACAATAGAGGACCAAAACCTATGAAATCTAATGAATAGGATTCATTAGATTGATAACACACCCCTTTATTTTAATATGCATAAAGATACCAATTTATTGGAAATATAACATACCAAAACACACACTTGGTCCAGCTGAATAAAAGTTAACCATGTTAATATATTGATAACATACATTTGCAATCATGCTCATCTACAATAAAGATTGTACAATGTCACTAAATCTATGAACCCAATTTTGCCCGTCATCTAAAAAAAGAGGTACAAATGCAAAAGAAAAAATTGAAGAAAAGAAAACATTTGAACTTGTCTACTCCCTCATATTTAAAGGTCCCACTTGGAATAATTTTTATTTTCATTGAAAGTCCCACATCAGAGAAAGCAACCTCATTGCTCTTCTTTATCTCTTATATGAATAGGATTCTAAATTTTTTTATAAACATTAATAAAAATCCATCACAACTAAATAGAGTTTAGTTTTAAAGGAGACTTAACATGTGAGCCTCCATGGATGCCACCTTTCAAACAAAATGTTTTTTCATATTGTCCAAGTTCCTTTTTTTCATTTTATTTATTTAATTATTTTTTGTTTGTTTGTTAGATAGTTTTTTTATTTTGTTTTTGGTGAAATAGGTAAACAATAATACTTTGGTCATTTTATTAGTTTTTATTTTACTTTGAATCCTATGAACTTAATTGTGCTTGTTGCATAGAAGCTAGATTATTGGTTTGAAATGAGACTAAGCACAACATGAGACTCCAAAGGTGTCACCTTTCAAACAAATTGTTTTACATATATATATATATATATATATATATATATATATATATATCCAAGTAAGTCTTCCTTTTTTTCATTTTATTTTGTTTGCTTGTTAGTCTTTTAATTTTCGTTTGGGTGAAATATCTAAACATTACCTATAATTATTAGTCATTTTATTAGTTTTTATTTTTATTTGAATCCTATTACATAGGAGTTTGGTTTGAAAGAAGACAAACCATATAATAGGTGACTCCAAGAGTGCCACTTTCCAAACAAATTGGTTTTGCACATCCAAGTGAGTTTTTTTTTTCTCCATGTTATTTATTTATTTAGTTTGTTTATTTATTAGTCTTTTAATTTTATTTTGGCTGTAATAGCTAAACAATAATTATAAATATTAATCATTTTATTAGTTTTTATTTCTGTTTGAATTGTCAGAACTTAAAAGTGTTGAGGTTCTAGTCATTGCGATCAGATATCAATAATTGAACTTTATTAGGTGATGATGCATCAAATATAATATCACATCATTAGTGTCACCTGCTCAAGTGATGAATTACGTGGCAAGAATGTGCTTGGTCACGTTGGCATCGATGACATGGCATAAAAGGATGTGTGAAGAACATGTGACAATCAATTTGCAAAAAATCCCCAAATCCTAGAGTTGTCTCTACACCTTTCTTCTATCCATTATACTCCCCACATGGCCAACACATTCTTGTCATTTCATTCATCTCTTAAGAAGGTGACACTACTTGTGTGGTAGCTTATTCACCACATTATTTGGTTAGTAAAGTTAACTTAACGATATGGATTAAATTCAAAAATCATTATTTTTAAAATTTCAAATAGAACAAAACAAAAATTGTGAGGTTTTAATTATTCTTATTCTAAATATTTACTTATTTAATCATTTTATATTTAAATACTATATCTTTTATTTATTTTTTTTTTTAAAAAAGATAGTTTGTTAACTTGCATAATTTTTTTAGAGTCATTTTAGTTGTGTGACGGCATGTGGCTCAAGTTTTCAAATTAATTTTGCAAGATTAAAATCAACCAATCTGACATATTTATCTACAGAAATATGTGATTTTTAATTTTCTATTTCTCTTTAAGGATACGCAGTATCATAATTAATTTTCTCTCAAGACCTGGAGTTAAATTTTCATACATTGATTTTATATATATATATCTATATATATATATATATATATATATTAATGCTCTAGATATCTTTTAGTTTATGAAGGTTGAATTTAACATGTTGAAACTATCATAAATTGCACAAATAACTTTTGGTATTACCGTGTTACGATTGATTTACCTCTCCATTTTTCCTTGTGCCATAACAAACTCCTATACCCAAGTGGTTTATTTGTATTGGTCCTTTAAAAACAGTGATAATTCAAACTTTGCCGAATTCAAATGTGGTTGGATGAGACTGCATTTGAATCTCATATTTTGTTTTAAAAATTCCGGTCATGAGTGATGGCTACATCATTAAGGATTGAGGTATCGAATTTTCTAGATAGATAAGATCCTACTGCATTGTCTCGTAGTTCACCTCTTGAATTCTTCCTCCCAACTTTCAATTTTGTTGTACTTGCATGATGCTATAACCTCAGAAGACTCTGGATTCTCTTTCCCATCGATTCAACTCTCTTCTCCAACCCTAATCGGCCATCTCCACTCTTCATTTACCCACTCTCTAAGACCTGATATTTTGGCTTCTTTACGTATTGATCTTCGTGCGAAAATGAGTTCGCTCAATCCAAGGGTCTAAGTAAGGCAGCTCCTCATGAAATTGACTTTGTTGAACATTTAAGGAGATTAAAGCTAGGCATGAGGCATTAGATTGTATAAACTTATAAAAATCCTAGGAGTTCAAAAATGGATGCTCATTCCCTTCTTTACCTAAGTATAATTATTTGGATATACATTTATTAACCATACGGATATATATTTTGCTATTAAATGTATATTTTGTCAACTTTACATAGATAATTATATTTCGGTAGCAAAGGGAACTTGCAAGTTGCAACCTTGCACTACAAGGATTCTCATGTTCCTACGACTCCTCATCTCTAACTTTGATATCCTTGGATGCTTAACAAAGTTAGTTTCACACGCAGCAACTAACTTTACTTTGACTAAATATTGAACTATCTTAACCTTTCTCAAAGGATAGTTTGAACCTTCACCTTTTATGATGTAGCTACCCTTACTTGTATTAGAATCTACATTTCTTGATTCTAGCATTTGAAGGTGCCACAACTATATTGTGCAATGTGAAGATTTGGAAGTGAATTGAGAATAATAATGGAATATAGAGTGAAAGTTGATATAGACATGCAATGGAAACCTATAACCTTGCATTGCTCTCTTTTCAAATAACTAAATTTTCAAAATTTAGACTCTAATTTTTTTCTTTAATTGTAAATGTTTTCATATATCTTTCCCTTTCACCAAAGGTTTAATTCTTATGAACAAATTCAAAGCTATGAAGAAACCAGAAGGTTCTCCTCTTGATCTTGAATTTTTTACTCCTTTTCTATGGGTTTCCCAGGAAGTCGAAAATGGTATTTCTTCTTTTATTTCTTCGAAGGTCATTAAAGTTTTAACAAAAAATATTACTCTTCCTTCTATAGATCTAGAACCTCATTTTCAATGCTTACCTTCTTTAAGAAAGACCAAGTATACATGAAACCATCTAATGAAGTTGATCCATTTTTCTATGTTTACAAGGCTTTTTTACCGACTTGAATATTCATCTTCCCTTCTTTGAGTTTGAATCAAACATCCTTAAAGCTATTAATGCTATTCCTAGTCAATGGGGCCAAAATAATCTCAAAATTTTGGGATCCTTTGACGATGCAATTGACTAAGACTAACTATAATAAGGATGTTGCATTCAAACTAAGAGAAGGGAAGATGAATGCCTATAAAAAAAAAGTTTTAAAAACATTGAAAAATGGATCAACTTCATCAAATGGTTTCATGAATACTCGATCTTCCTTAAAAAAGGCAGGCATTGAAAATCATGTTCTAGATCTATAGAAGAAAAAGAGTAATATTTTTTATTAAAGATTTAATGACATTCAAAGAAGTAAAAGAAGAAATAGTAGTCTTTTGGTCTTCCATGGAAACCCATGGAAAAGGAGTAAAAACATAAGATCAAAGAAGCACCTTCTAGTTTGTAGTTAGATTTGAAATTGTTCCCTATAATTAAACCTATCTGCTGAGAGGCTGAGCAGTCTTTGCAACCACCAAGTATGTGGGTGGAGCAACAGTTACCATAGAGTCAACATTAAGAGAAGAATCTTGAGGAGAGTTATCATTGTAACCAGCTGAAGGAACAAAAGAAGACATTTCAGAATGAGGCTAAGAAGAAAGCAAAGGGAGTAAAAACAAGACAAATGAAAGAACAAAAAGTTGAAATGGAGATTGGAGAATTAAAAGCAAAATTAGGAGCTATTTATAAGAGAGAGGGTGGAAGAGGAAAAGCCTTCATATAAAAACATACTCCCTCCGGTCCTTATTGTTGGAAACCAACAAGCGGCCTAACAATTTAGTAGAGGGGGGTGAATAGTAAATTGAAGTAACCATACTAATTTTTCGAATGTAATTGATATTAACAAATAATACGCTTACTGCTTTAAAAACAAAATTAATTTTCTGTCCAAAATGTAAAGAACTACTCGATTAGTTCAGAGACTACTCGAGTAGTACGTGGAAATTCAGACAGAGAACAGAGTTTTCAAAAGAGGGTTTTCGCAAACTCGAAGCCAAGAACAGAAGCGGATGATTTGCTAACTTAAGGTTCTGAAGAAGGATTAAATAAACGAAAGCAATAAAAGATAGACACAGGGAATTATTATACTGGTTCACTCTCTAACGACTTGAGAGCTACGTCCAGTCCCCCCTAAACCTTAGGGAGTGTCTACTAATAATCAATTAAATTGGATACAAATAGGATTAATTAGTGAACCTCACTCAATATAATCCTAACCCTTCAAGAGTGTACCAAACTCTTGAACTTTACCCCATTTTCAATTGATTCTCTGTTGAAGAACCTCTTCAACCTTCCACAAAAAGAGAGCTTCTTGAAACCTTCAAGAACACCTTCTCCCTTTAGCAATAGAGCCTCTTGAAACCTTCAAGTGCTCCTTCCTTTCTTCAATGGAGTAATCAGATCACAGCGAAGCGGCTCCAAACAATCTCCATTGACAATGAGTAAGAAAGCTAGAATACTAGAGTGAGGTTGATTCTTAGAAAGGGATTGGATCAAAGGTTCTTTTTGGGTGCTAGGTTTGAAAACGTTTTTGCTCAAGATGATCCCTGTGGCTCTTGTTGAAGAGGTAATCATTATATTGTGTTTTCAAATCACCAGAATCAGGGAGGAGCCTTAGAAAACTAATTAGGAAAGATTCTCCCTTGATTGCCTCTTCAACAGCCATATAAGAATTTGAAAATTGACTGATCTGACTCGTACTACTCGAGTAGTTGGAGCACTACTCGAGTAGTGAGAAAATTGGTGGACTTACTGTTTCTCAAACTACTCAATTAGTGCAGCAACTAATCGATTAGTTGAACTAATCGATTAGTCAACAGACTACTCGAGTAGTTTGGTGAAACAGTGAGCAGACCAATTTACTCCTTTGCAGGCTACTCGAGTAGTGCACAAACTACTCGATTAGTCACTGCTACTTTCTTAAAGAATAATGTTAAAAATGATTTTCCAAAAGACCTAGTCCCTTTCTATGCTTTTTCAGCTTAACTAGTATTCACGCTAACTCACTCATAATCGCTTGAGTAAAAACCTAAGTCTACCACCCACACTCAACATTAATTTACTGCATGTATTATCATTAAATAATTGAATGTTTATTCTCATTCCCATGCATATACATACATGTAGGAAATTAATTGTCTTCCATTATATTATATACCAATTAAAAATTAGCTAAGCGGCCCTTCTTATACTCAAGTCAGTTACCATGATATCAATTGCCTTCTTAACCATCATTCTAATAAGAGCAACATACTAGCTCATAGAATATTCGTATTTGTGTTGTATATATACTAGTAATTTTACCCGTGCATCGCACGTGCTCCAACTACTCGAGTAGTACGAGTCAGATCAGTCATTCTTCTGATTCTTATATGGCTGTTGAAGAGGCAATCAAGGGAGAATCTTTCCTAATTAGTTTGCTCAAGCTCCTCCCTGGTTCTGGCGATTTGAAAACACAATATATTGATTACCTCCTCAACAAGAGCTAGACGAAACATCTTGAGCAAAATCGTTTTGAAACCTTGCACACAAAAGAACGATTGATCTAATCCCTTTCTAAGAATCAATCTCATTCTAGTATTCTAGCTTTTCTTACTCATTGTCAAATTGAGATTGTTTGGAGCCGCTTCGCTGTGATCTGATTTCTCCATTGAAGAAAGGAAGGATCTCTTGAAGGTTTCAAGGAGTCCTGCAATTGGAAGCGTTGAAGAGGTTCTTCAACCGTCAAGATCAGAAAAATTGGGGTAGACTTCAAGAGTTTGGTACACTCTTGAAAGGGATAGGTGTGATAGAGTGAGGTTCACTTGTATCTCCTATTGTAGCCAATTTTAACTGATTTTGAGTAGACACTCCCTAAGGTTTAGGGGGGACTGGACGTAGCTCTCAGTGGATAGAGAGTGAACCAGTGTGTCTATCTTTTATCACATTTATTTATTTCCGCATATTAAATCTCTCCATCTGAACCTCATGTTAGAAAATTATCTCGCTTCTATTCTTGGCTTTGTGCTAGCGAAACCCTTTCTTTGAAAACTCTGTTCTCTGTCTGAATCTGAACGTACTACTCGAGTAGTCCCTGAACTAATCGAGTAGTTCATCATATTTTGGACATAAAATTAATTTTGGTTTTAAAACAGTAAGCGTGTAATTTGTTAATATCAATTACATTCGAAAAGTTAATATCGTTACTTCAATTTACTATTCACCCCCTTCTAGTAAAGTGTTAGGCCGCTTGTTGGTTTCCAACAGAAAATATAATTTCAAAATTTTGTAATCATATGGTAGCACGTTACTTGATGTTCATTGTATGATGATGATGATGATGATGATGATGATGATGATGATGATGATGATGATGATGATGATGATGATGATGATGATTACCTCCGTCCCTAATTATAAGGCCCTCTTGGGAGATTTCACGTCCATTAAGAAAGTGGAATAATTTAGTTAATTGTATTGGAAATGTAAACTTTTTATATGTATTTTCAAAATGACCCCTATTGATATTATTGGGAATCTAAAAAGTGTTAAATAAATAAGGGTGTTTGTGGAAAAAAATAATTAATGCTCATTGAAAATTGGTAAAAGGCCTTATAAATAGAGACAAAATAAAAGTGTTAAGAAGACTTTATAATTAGGGACGGAGGAAGTACAATAATAAGGTGCGAACCATTAATTGCTCATTCATCACATTCTAGGATCAGTTACTCCCTCCGGCTCGAATTATAAGCAAAATCAACTAATTTTACGCTTATTAAGAAGATTAGTTGATTGTATTTAATTTTCTCAAATTTATAAAAGAATAGAGGTATTTTAGGAAAGTTACATTGGGAATGAAACAAAAATTAAATAAGATAAAAATTTTCTAGGGATGTTTTAGGAAAGTGACATTGGGAATGAAATAAAATTTAAAAAAGTTGGTTAGTTTTGCTTATATTTTAAACCAAAAGAAGTATGTTTTTTGTTGCTTATATTTCGAGTCGGAGGGAGTACTCTTTTTGTTTCTCATGTCAAGGGCCATTCATTCTTTTTCATACATTTTACGTGTGAAACGTATAGTAATTTATGATAGAAACCTCCGTCCATAATTATAAGGCCCTCTTGGGAGATTTCACGTCCATTAAGAAAGTGGAATAATTTAGTTAATTGTATTGGAAATGTGAACTTTTGATATGTATTTTCAAAATTACCCCTATTAATATTATTGGGAATCTAAAAAGTGTTAAATAAATAGGGGTGTTTGTGGAAAAAAATAATTAATGCTTATTGAAAATTGGTAAAGGGCCTTATAAATAGGGACAAAATAAAAGTGTTAAGAGGACCTTATAATTAGGGACGGAGGGAGTATTTTTTATGGTGCGTGGAATATTTTCCAGTAAGCAAATTTTTTAGTGTAGCATTTAATGACAAATTGCAGTCTACTTTATCATATATATATCTACTATTTATATATAAAAGGATCCCTTCTCGAGGCATCACGTTTGCTGGAGAAATTTTCGAGGCACCATGTTTGTCCTGTGAAGCTTTCCTCGCACCAGAGAGTTTGTAGGTAGATAATCATTATCTCTAATCAAAATTACAATTTAAAATTAAATAAAATATTTAAATTTATTTAATCATTATATGTATGTAAAATTTATTTAAATCAGTCCGTCAGTATTTGCGACGGATGTCTATATCCGTCGGAAAGTTTTCCAACGCCCTTTTTTATGACTGATTGACGTCCGTCGGAAATCCGTCGGAAAAGCATGTATTTCCGACGGATTTGGACTGTTTCCAACGGATATTTCCGTCGGTAATAGGCATTTTTCTTGTAGTGTCACTCCGATCAACATCGGTTCCTCCTGTCCAGTCAATTCCATGGTTTCCATTCACAATTATGATTTTGTAATAATAAACGATAAGAAGAGAATAAGATATCATAGGTAGTGCTAAAAATAACAAGTGACATCACGAATTTCTCCATCAAGTAATATATAAAATTAATTTTAGATAGTCTCACAATTTATTTTCCAACTTACTATCTTTCTACTCGATCTCTTACCTTTAAAATATAAAAACATGACCATTACATTATATTTTTTTTTATAAGCAAAGAATTTTATTCAACATAGAAAAGGGTCTACATATATAACATCATTGTACTCATGAGCCCCACTTTCTATGAAGGGTTTGAATACGAGCACATAATCATGTGCTCCAAATAGTCCAAAACCAACACAGATTAGCACAAATAATCTACTTCACGAGTAAGTGAAGCGAGAAATCCAATGCTCTAGAGCATGAGACCAAAACACCCGCCAAGCCAACCAAACAAAACTAGTGTCTTTACCTCCTTAAAAACCTTGATAGGTAAAATTAAACCTATGGTAAAAATCCTAATTTATGGTATGAGTTAAATGTACATTCATTTTTTTCTCAGATAATTTTTTGTTTACCTAGTCTAATGACATTACATTTTTTAGTAAACAGAATTTATTACAACGAGTATCGTGATACTCAATAAAAAGATTCAAGTTACATCAATTAAAGTGGACTACTTTAATTCAAGATAAACGAATTAAACACCGGTGTGAGAAGGGAACAAATAAATTTGCAAAACTCAAACTAAATGTGGCAAGAGTGAATTTTAATAAGATTCAAGATCTCCACTACTGCATCAAATCTTTCATTGTTAGAAATAATGACATTGTTTTCGATCCATATACTTGAAGTTATTATTGCTATGCAAAATACCATTCCTAACCTATGTTGCTTCTTGTCATTGAATATATACATGAAATAAGAAAAAAGTCTGTAATCGACTCACTTGAGGGACCAGGACACAAACCCAGCAATACAAATTTCACCACAATGGTTCAAAGTACGCATAAAAACCACATTTTAAATATATAAACTTGACCACTATATATTTGTGGTATGTTTTAAATTTATATTCAATAATTTCTGAAATTATATTTTCTTTATCTAGGAAGGAGCCTTGGATTTCATATTATTGGTCCTTTATGTTGTAGATGATTGCTTTGGTTAAGGCCAATCAAAGGTTCAAGTAGCTAGTTTGAGTGATTGCATTGAAGAAGTTATAACAACAACAAGAATACTCTCTACTTTTGAAGATGGTAGTAAAGCTTAGAATCTAGAAGTATTCAAAGTATGTTGTCGCTAATTTATGTTGAAACTAAAGTTTTATTCATTTCATTGGCCAATGGTACACATATAAAAATGGTGTACGATTCCCGCTTTCTCTCTCTTATCTATATGAGGAACTTATGTAAATGAAGCTCTACATTATGCTCACACACTAGGAACTAACTGTAGGTAATTTTTTAATGAAGGTGCCCAACACCACCTTTACCTACTTCAAATGTTTAGCACTACTTAGTATCCTTCTCTAACTAGTATCTCACTTTCACTAATCTTCTTCATGCATCACTCTTTCAATGTCTCTCAAATGGCACATACTTGTTTGGCACTATTCTTGTTTATTTATTACTTATCACTTTGCCACACACTTACAATTGCAACAAATCTATCCTATTTATACGTGGACTAATTTTGTTCTGTAGGCTTCTAGTATGTTGGTTATTGCATATACTTAACTTCTAGGATGTTCTTTTAGTAATATTAGACACTTTTCTAGGACATTTATCAAATGATGACTTTTTGCCTCTTAGATTTTTTTTTCATCAAAATACTTGATTATTCTAGCATTTTCGATGAGTTTATGAAAATAATCATTAACAATATAGTACACACCCCTTTATATATTGATACGCATAAATTTATTGGACTTATAACATACAAAACACACACTTGCTCACACTGAATAAAAGTTGACCCTATGAATATATTGATAACATACAGTTGCAATCATGCTCAACTACATTTAAGATCGCAGAATGCCACTACATCTATGCACCCAATTTTGCTCGTCATCTGAAAGGAAAAAAAAAAGGTCAAAATGCAAAAAAAAAAAAAATTGAAGAAAAGAAAGGAAATGAACTTGTCTGCTCTCTCACATTTAAAAGTCCCACATTGAATAATTTTTATCTTTATTGAAAGTCCCATATCGAAGAAAGCAAACTCATTCCTCCTCCTTATCTCTTATATGAATAGGATTCTCATACATTTGATAAACATAAAAAAAAATCCATCACAACTAAATAAAGTTTGGTTTTAAAGGAGATTAAGCATGTGAGACAGCAAGCGTGTGAGACTCCAACCGTGTCACCTTTCAAACATATTGTGTTTACATGTTCAAGTAAGTCCCTTTTTTCATGCGATTTATTTTATTTTATTTGTTTGTTAGTCTTTTAACTCTATTTTGGGGTAAAACAGGCAAACAATATAATACATATACATACTAGTCATTTTATTATTTTTTATTTTAGTTTGAATCCTTCAAGCTTAATTGTGTTTATTGCATGGGAGATTGATTTGAAAGGAGATTAAGCATAGCATGTGACTACAAGAGTGCTACGTTTCAAACAAATTGTTTTTACATGTCCAAGTAATAAGTCTTTTATTTTTTTATTTATTTTATTTGTTAGTCTTTTAATTTTTTTTTGGGTGAAATAGCTAAACAAAATACTTATACATAATAATCATTTTATTAGATTTTATTTCAGTTTGAATCCTCCGATCTACAACATGCGACTCCAAGGGTTCCGCCTTTCAAACAAATTGGTTTTACACGTTCAAGTAAGTTTTTTACTTCATGTTATTTATTTATTTAGTTTGTTTATTAGTCTCTAATTTTGGTTTTCTGTAGGCTGAAATTGCTAAACAATGCTTATTAATATGAAGATGAGAGAAGCAAGACATAATGCTTATTAATGTGAACAAATTGGTTTTAATCTAAGTCTTTAATTTTAAACTAAGGGTTGTAATTTAGTTTAGCAAAATGAATTTGTTCCTAAATAATTGATGTTTTACAAAATTTAGGTAATTTTTAATTACTAATTTTGCAACTCTACTCACATCTAATTAATAAGAGAAGAGAAATAATAAGGAGGTTTTATTAACACCCATGCCTCTGTTTACTTACACCTAAAAACTTTATAATTTTTATACTGCACCGTCGAAAATACCCATATTTTTAAATTAAAACTCTTCCTCTTCTCTCTTCAGTTATTACTCACCCATTCAGACCCCCCTTACACTCATTCAAAACCTTCAACTCATTTTCCATCCTCTAAACCTTACATCATAAAAAGAAAAGAAACTAACAAAAACATCATGAGTAGAAAAACATGAACAAAAGCATTATAAATAGCCAGGAATAAAACAATACATCTTTTTGTAATGCGAACATAAAAGCACCAATATCGACAAAAAAATTTGAGAAATGTGGGTGTTTAGGAAATTTTATGATTAAAAAAAACATATAATCTTATCCTTCATGTCCAAGTAAATCCTTTTTTTTCCGTGTTATTTATTTATTTTGTTTGTTTGTTAGCCTTTTAATTTTCATTTGTCTGAAACAGGTAAACAATACTTATAAATATTAGTCATTTTATTCGATTTTATTTCGGTTTGAATCCTCCAAACTTAAAGTTGGTGGGGTTTTAGTCATTGCCATCAAATATCAATTAAGTTGTACAAGGTGATGATGCAAAGAATGTAATATTACATCATTATTAGTGTCACCTTGTCAAGTGATGATAGAAGGGTCAGGTAAATGTGTGCTGGTCAAGTTGGTATTGATGATAGGGCATAAAGGGGTGTGCGTAAAGCATGTGACAATCACTTCACAAAAAATCCCCAAATCCTAGGGTTGTTACCACTCCCTTGTGTCCCATACACTCCTTACTTGGGCAAACATTTTTGTCATTTCATTTGTCATTTAAGAAGGTGTCACTACTAATGTGGTAGTTTATATGACACATTATTTGGTTAGCAGAGCTAAGTTAAAAGACATGAACTAAATTCAAAGTTATTTTTAAAACTTCAAAAAGAACAAAAATTTGTAAGGTTTAAAACTAAAAGTGACCATATTTATTGGAAATATTTACTTATTTAATCCATTTTTTTAAAATACAATAGTATTTATTTAATAAAAAATGTAGTTTGTTAACGGTATTTTCCCTATTATAGTACTATTTATGCTTTTTGCTTACATTTATAAGATTTGCTTCTATCTTTGTCTGGTTTTAGTTTGTGAGGATTGTGCAAGACATTATGTTTGATTTAGGTCTTGGTTTTGGTTTTATATTTAGTATTGGCTGAAATATATTTTAGGTCTAAGAAATTTAGTGAGTTTTGGTTTTACTTCTTGTAATTTTTTGTGGGTCGATTTTGTACTTAAATAGTCCAAAAATTTTGCTTTAGTCCATAGTGATGATGTGCATGGTTCTTGCATGTGACATGTGTGATAATAGTTGCTAATGTGGTTAATTGTGGTATTGCCACATCATCCATAAGCACTAAAACCAAAATTTTGGAACATATAAGGTCTAAAACCAACGGAAAAACTTATAGCAACTACAATCCAAAGTCACTAAATTTTCGGGATCAACAACATATTTAAGTCTTTACTATTTGTTTGTTCTTATCGTTAGATTTCAGATTTGAAGTTATATATATGGATCCTAGTGTGAAACACTACAACAAAAATTAGAATAGCTAGGTAGCACATATATTTTGTAGTGTTTTTAGAAGAAACGCTATAAAACATTTTACATTGTGCTTGATTTAATAAATGCTATGGAAAGGGAAAACTTTTATAACATTTTTCAAAGAAATACTACTAATAAGTTATTGTAAAATTTTTAAAATATTATTTTGGTATTTATAGCGTTTATTTAATAAGCGCTGCTTATTGTATACTAATTTGTAGCGTTATTTAATGAGCGCTACTTATTGTGATATTAACTTGTAGCATTTTTTATTAAATGTTACACATTGTATAACAATTTGTAGCGCTTATTATACAAACGCAACATATTGAGTATCCATCTGTATAGCTTACCATATAAGCGTTACTAATCCTATAAAATTAAATTAGATTATCTCATGCATGTACCGCGAAAGAAGAAAATAGAAACCTCCACTCAAGCACGACTCATCACTAACCTCAATCCCTATTTTCTTCCTCTCCCTTTGAAGTCCTCTTCCCTTCTCATAGTCGTTAGAAAACCTCCTCCCTTCTCACTCAGCTGCTACCTCTAGACGTTGAAACCGTCTTCTCTTCTTTCTCTGCTACTGCCTCTACGGATCGCGTCTTCACGGTCAGGGGTATAATAGTTCTCAATTATGGGATGTTACCTTTTCTGTCGGAGCACTCTTGGCTACCAATCTTGATGATGAATATGGATCAATACTAATTAAGAAAGCAAATCATTTCATTAAATGTACACAGGTATACAATACTATGTCTAGTGACTAAAACTTAATTACTTATGAAAAATGTACTAGTTAATTAGGAAGAAACCAAGATAAATAAATTGGGTTTGACATTAATGAAGGTTACAAGCTAAGGGACAACTGTATGTGGTAATCCTAGTTATTGGTATCGCCACATTAGTAAAGGTGGATAGCCTTTCTCAACGTACTCAAGACAATGGTTCTCCTGTATCATATTGCACTATAGCAAAAGGTTAGTTTGAGTACAAATGTGGCAGAATTTATTTGTACTCAAACCTTTTGCTGTTGTACAATCTAATATAGGCCAACCATTGTCTTGAGTACGTTGAGAAAGGCTATCCACCTTTACTAATGTGGCGATACCAATAACTAGGATTACCACATACAGTTGTCCCTTAGCTTGTAACCTTCATTAATGTCAAACCCAATTTATTTATCTTGGTTTCTTCCTAATTAACTAGTACATTTTTCATAAGTAATTAAGTTTTAGTCATTATATTTAGTATTATGCAATACCTGTGCACATTTAATGAAATGATTTGCTTTTTTAATTAGTATTGATCCATATTCATCATCAAGATTGGTAGCCAAGATTGCTTGGACAGAAAAGGTAACATCTCATAATTGATGAGAACCATTAAACCCAGATAGCGAAGACGTGATCCACAAAGGCAGCAGCAGAGCGAGAAGGGAAGAGGGTTTCAACATCTAGAGGCAACAACGGAGTGACAAGGGAAGAGGGTTTCAAACGTATGTGAGAAGGGAAGAGGATTTCAAAGGGGAAAGAAGAAAATATAGATAGATGTAAGTGATGTTTCGTGCATGAGTGGAGGTTTCTTTTTTATTTTTTCGCGGTACGTGCGTGGGGTATTCTAATTTAATTTTATAGGATTACTAGTGCTTATATGGTAATCGTTACAGATAGTTACTCAATTTGAAATGTTTGTATAATGAATGCTACAAATTGTTATTCAATCAATAGCACTTATTAAAAAAAATGCTACAAATTTATATCATAATTAGTAGCTCTTATTAAATAAGAGCTACTAATATCAAAATAATTTTTTTAAATTTTTTATGATAACGTGTTAGTAGAATTACTTTGAAAAAGTGCTATAAAGGTTTTCACTTTCCGTAGCATTTATTAAAAGTTGACCCTGCCAACCCCTATGTGCACCCTATATAAAATAACTTATCTTTACTTACAAAAACAAAAAAAAAAAAATTGACCACATCAATATATAGATTAACATACAATTTTAATAGCTAGTGGCAACTTTGCATGCTCAACTTCAATAAAGATCGCAAAATGTCAGTACATCTAAGCACCCAATTTTGTCTGTCATCTAAAAAATGGTAAAAATGAAAAAAAAATTGAAGAAAGAAAAGATATGACCTTGTCTCTCACATTTAAAAGTCTCACATGCATTGAATAATTTTTACCTTAAATGAAAGTCCCAAAATAGAAAAAACAAACCCATTCCTCCTCCTTATCTCTTATATGAATAGGATTCTCAAATATTTGATACACATCCAAAATAGTCCATCATCACAACTAAATAAGAAGTTTGTTTATAAAAGAGACTAAGCATGTGAGATGGCAAGCATGTGAGACCTTTCAAACAAATTGTTTTTACATGTCTAAGTAAGTCTTTTTTTCTTCATGTTATTTATTTATTTTGTTTATTTTTTTGTTATTTTGCCAATTTTATTTTGCTTGAAATAGCTAAACAATACTTACAAATATTAGTCATTTTATCGGTTTATTATTTCAGTTTGAATCCTCCAAACTTAATTACCGTGCTTATTACATAGGAGTATAAGGTACGAGCATTTACCTAAAGAGTTTGGTTTTAGAGGAGACTAAGCATGTGAGACAGCAAACATGTGAGACTCCAATGATGCAACATTTCAACCAAATTGTTTTTGCACATCCAAATAAGTCTTTTTTTTTCATGTTAAATATTTATTATGTTTGTTTGTTAGTAGTTTAATTTTCTATTGGCTGAAACCGTTAAAAAATACTTTCAAATATTAGTACTTTTATTAGTTTTTATTTTCGTTTTAATCTGCATACTTAATTGATCTATTTACATTGAAGTATATGGTTTGAGTAGTATTTAAATAAAAAAGTTTGCTTTTAGCAAGCATGTGAGATTGCATGGGTGCCACCTTTCAAGCAAAATATTTTTTGTGTTGAAATAAGTCTTATTTTTCTATCATGTTATTTATTTATTTTGTTTGTTTGCTAGCCTTTTAATTTTCATTTGTATGAAATAAGGCCAAGTAAACAATACTTATAAATACTAGTCATTTTATTCGATTATATTTCGGTTTGAATCCTCCAAATAAACTTAAAATTTGTGGGGTTTTAGTAATTGCCATCAGATATCAATTAGGCTCTATTGGGTGATGATGCAACAAATATAATATTACATCATCAATGTTACATTATCAAGTGATGACTAAAGGGGTAAATGTGTGCTAGTCAAGTTGGTATCCATGATAGGGCATAAAGGGGTGTGTGTAAAGCATGTGATAATCACACTACAACCAAAAGTAGAATAGGTGGAACATATATTTTGTAGCGTTTTTAGAATAAACAGTATAAAAAGTTTTACATAGTGCTTAATTTAATAAATGCTACAGAAAGTGAAAACTTTTATAGCACTTTGTCAAAGAAATGATACTACAAAGTTATCATAAAATTAAATTTTTAAAAAATTTATTTTGATAATTGTAGTATTTATATAATAAGTGCTATCGATTGTATAATAATTTGTAGCATTTATTTAATAAGTGCTACGGATTGTGATGTTAATATGTAGCGCTTTTTAATAAGTGTTACGGATTGTATAGCAATTTGTAGTACTTATTAAAAGAGCGATATAGACTGAGGAACTATTTGTAGCGGTTATCATATAAGCACTACTAATCCTATAAAATTAAATTAGATTACCACATGCACGTATCGCGAAAGAGGAAAATAGAAATCATCACTCATGCACGACTCATCACTTACTTCAATCCCTATATTTTTATGTCCCCTTTGAAATCCTCATCCCTTCTCTTACACGTTAGAATCCCTCTTCCCTTCTCGCCTCGTTGCTGCCTCTTCTTGACGTTGAAACCCTCTTCCCTTCTCACTTCACTGCTGCCTCTGCGGATTGCGTCTCCGCTGTCACGGGTATAATGGTTCTGCTAGTTACCTTTTCTTTCTAAGTAATCTTGCCTACCAATCTTGATGATGAATATGGATCAATGATTAAGAAAGCAAATCATTTCATAAAATGTACACAGGTATTGTATAATACTATATATAATGGCTAAAATTTAATTACGTATGAAAAATGTACTAGTTAATTATGGAAGAAACTAAGATAGAGAAACGGGATTTGGCGTAATGAAGGTTACAAGGGACTGTTGTGGTAATCCTAGTTTTTTTGCATCGCCACATTAGTAAAGGTGGATGGCCTTCTATACTCATCAAGATAATGGTTGGCCAGCAACAGGTTGTATAGCAGATGACTTGAAGGTGATAAATTTATTTATTTTTACTCAAGCCTTCTGCCTACAAGCAATCTGATACAGGTCAACCATTGTCTTGATGAGTACAGAAAGGCCATCCACCTTTACTAATTGTGATGTCCTAGACGGTGAGGACCTCCAAGGGTATAGGAGATGACCTTCAAAGGAGCCTCTGTCTAGGGTTGATATGTGATGTTTAGTGGGAGTCCTCTAGTGGCCAAGGGAGAGAGCCAAGGAGTAACCCTAATCACTGGTGTGTGAGGGTGGCAAAATAGGGATAGAGGACGTACCTGAGCCCCATGTAGTACGGAGCTACTTATAGGGGGGAGCTGGTTGCCTTAATGGGCTTGCTTTAGGCCCAAGTAGGGCCAGCCTGTACTGAGCTATGAGTGGATAGGCTGTCCTTGTGGATAAGATGGTGAGTTGTCCTTGTGGATAAGGTGGTGAGCTGTCCTTGTGGATAAGAAGGGAGACGTCATCAAGTCCTAGGTGTCGGACTTGGGAAGGTGTCGGACTTAGACGTCGGACCTGAGTTGGAGAGTGAGGTCGGCCCGTATCTGGCGTCTGTTCGGCCGTTGAACATTGATCTCGGCCAAGCGCTCAGAAGGCTTCCTGAAGGGTCCTTAGGACTTTGGCGAGGTCGTCTGAGGGCCTCGGCTAGGCCGAGTCCACCACACTAATGTGGCGATACCAATAACTAGGATTACCAACTATCCCTTGTAACCTTCATTAATGCTAAACCTCATTTATTTATCTTAGTTTCTTTCATAACTAGTACATTTTCATAAGTAATTAAGTTTTATAGTCATTATCATGATATATAGTAATATTATACAATACCTGTGTACATTTGATAAAATTATTTGTTTTCTTAATTAAACATTGATCCATATTCATCATCTAGATTGACAGCCAAGATTGCTTGGATAGAAAAGGTAACATCCTATAATTGAGAACCATTATACTCGTGATGGTGTGGACGCAATCCGCAAAGGTATCAATGGAGTGAGAGGGGAAGATGGTTCCAATGTCTAGAGGCAACAACGGTGTGAGAAGGGAAAAGGGTTTCTAACGTGTATGAAAAGGGAAGTTAATTTCAAAGGGGAAAGAAGAAAATAGGAATCCAAGTAAGTGATGAGTCGTGCATGAGTGGACGTTTCTATTTTCTTCTTTCGCGATACGTGCATGGGGTAATCTAATTAATTTTATGGGATTAGTTATCGCTATATATATATATATATATATAGTTACACAATCTTTAGTGTTTGTATAATAAGGCTACAAATTGTTATACATACAATCAGTAGCACTTATTAAAAGATGGTACAAATTAATGACAATATTAGTAGCTCTTATTAAATAAATACTACTTATAGCATGCAATCAGTAGCACTTATTAAATAAACGCTTCAAATATCAAAATAAGTTTTTTTAAAATTTTATGATAACTTTCTAGTAGTATTATTTCTTAGAAAAAGTGCTATAAAAGTTTTCACTTTTCATAGCATTTATTGAATTAAAGGCTATTTTTTTATCAGCAAAGAAAAATTCATTTATTTAAACCTAAAGGTGTACAAGTACTCATAACAGAGCAGTTGAGGCTATATCCTCCCCGTGATACTATCATATTGTAATACACAGTAGTCGAGGAAAATTTTATTAGTAAATGTAATACTATGATCAAAGCAAGCCTCCTTGCATCTATATCCTTTCTTATATTACATTGTGTTCCCCCCAATCAACAATACCTAAACACCAACATTAATATTCCTAGCCCCACTAGTATTATTTCCTAGCCCCATTGCGATTGTAATTACATGTATACCTCATTCCTATAGCAATTTGAAACATTTTTGTGGGTTGAGACTCCAATAATCCCCAAAGGAATAGCGTCTACCTGAAATTCCCTCTTTAATAATCATCCAGTATTTTATGCTAATGTCTTCAATCACTTTTTCAGTGTTAAATTCTTTGCCTTCAAAGATGATTTTGTTTCTTTTACTCCATATACACCAAATAATTACAATTGATAGGTTGATCCTTGCCTACTTTCATTTCTTCTTTAGATTCAATAGACCAAGATGTTGTTGTAAGCACTTCATCCCAATTAAATTAATAGCAGTTTGAACACAGAACCAAGAATAGTTGCGATGTCATATCTCGTAACTTATATGACAGTTAAACTAAAGATGGTTTGTAGATTTCATGTATTTTTTGCATAGTGCACAATGGATGTCCTCACCCTACTTTATAATATTCATTTTCTGCAAAATTGTTCTTGTCGCAATGTCATCTTTTAATACCTTCCACGCGAAGCACGCCATCTTCTTTGGTGCGTTGTTCCTCCTTAACTTCCTATAAGTTTCCTCCACCTCTATCGATCTGGATATAATTATGTTGTTGCAGTATCTTGTATGCGGACTTGAAGTGTATACTCCTTCTTTATCATGCGTCCATATTCATCCATCTCTCACCTCTAGAACCAGTTTGATGCCAATTAACTTCGCCTCTACTTAAAATTTGATTTATGAAACATTGAAATTCTTTGTCAGATTCTGCTTCTTATGAGGTTGTATTTAATATGTTGTTGAAGCTATTATAAATTGCACAAGTAATGTTTGCTATTACCATTTTATAATTGACTTACCAAGATGCTGACAATTCTTCTTTGCGTCATAGTCAACTCCTGTACCCAAATGGTTTTCTTGAATTGGTCCCTTAAAATAGTGATAATTCAAAATTTTCCAAATTCAAATAAGGTTGGTTGTGACTCCTTTCTTAAATTTTATTTTAAAAATTACGTTCATGACTGGTCACTGCATCATTATTGATTGAGATATTTTTAGACAAAGTAATTGTCCGAATGAAATATAACACCAATTTTACTTTAATTTTTGTTTTAGAGCAAACAAATTTCATTAAGTAAACGACCAAGCGTGAACAAGATGTGCTCAACCACTATACAAAATAGCATTTAGATTATGTAACTTCTCCATAGTGCTTGCGCCCAAACTCCTTAATAAAAATGCCTCAATTATCGGATAAGGTACGATACAAGTCCCCTGTTTGTCATGTCCCCGCCCATACAAATGGATTTAAGTGTTATAACAAATATTGAAGTATTGCAACAATTACAATGCCATTCATTTTCAATTTAATCAAGTCAATGGTTTCGCACAACAATTTGGAAACGAATATATGAAGCCTTGCGTTTTTGCTTTTAAGCCATGACCATGTCCTTATCTTAATCTACTCCAACACCTCGTCAGCATTCATGGTTCTATCTTTAATTTGAATAGGAACTGGTTTCTCGCAAGGTAAATTGACTAACTAGCCGCAAACCAAATTGCAAGCTCATACTCGTTTCTTTTTCCCTTACACGGGGCCAATCCTCTAAATTATTGTAGGAAATGGTCCTTGCAATGATCCTGCAGCCCGCTAGAATTCCTCCCCTCTCAAGACATTTTGACCATATTTCTTTTGCAAAGCTTCATTTGAGAATGATGTGCTCCACTGAATATATATATATATATATATATATATATACACACACACACACACACACACACTTATCAACGCGAGAAAGCAAACTCATTCTTCCTCCTTATCTCTTATATGATAGGATTCTCAAAATTGAGAATATAAGATATAATACTTGTATTTTATGAAGCTAAAATGACGAGATATATTATTGCACTAGATGTGTGTGTAATGCACAAGTGATGCACTCTAAAGCAATGTCTGTTTCATTTTATAACAAAAAGTAAGGAAATATCGAAGGTACAAAAATTTATTTGGACAATGCAACATGCACATGAGAGAGAGAGAGAAAAAAGGAAAGGAACAAGCTCTTATTCAAAGGTTTACACCAAGGCTCAAGCTTCTCATAAGCTAAATTTTAAGTAAAATCTCAACCTATGTCATGGTCTGACCTAGTCCAAAAGCCACTACTTAAAAGCCTATTATTCAATAAAATTCTCTCATTTTAACGCAAACATAAAAATTTCTCATGCCCTCAGATTATATGACCAAAATATAATAAAGCAAAATGAAAATAAAACTTAAACTATATGGTAAAAAAAGGAAAACCAAACAAAAACGTAAACGATGTAACACCCCGATTTGGTAATTTGAAAATATTTTTAAATTATAAAATATTAGTGAAAAGAAATTAGGAGTAGATTTTTTTTAGGCTTAATTATGTCACAAGTCCTTGAAGTTTGAGGTACTTTTGCCAGATACCCTTATACTTTTTTTTTCAATGTTTGACTCCCCGAAGTTACTTTTGGGTTTGTCATATACCCCTACTACCGATTCTGGCCAACTTTGTTGACATGTAACATCGGAATCCTGATCAGACGCAAGAGGTTAAGCACCTGGTGCCCTGTGGGCGAAGATTTTTTTTAATTTAAAAAACTCAAAAACTTAATATTTTTATATTTTTAGTTAAATAAAAAAAGAAAAAAAAGAATTTAAGAGAGAGGTCGTCTTCGACCGTGTGACATCATACGGCACCACATGACCAACCTCCTGCGTCTGACTAAAATTCTGATGTTACATGTCATCAAAATTGCCCAGTAGGGATGGCAATTAGACCCGAATCCGCGGGTAATACCCGCAACGGGTCCGGGTTCGAGTCCAGAAATGGGTAAGCGGGCACCAAAAAGCGGGTCTAAACAGGTTTTAAACAATAACGGGTCCGGGTCCGGGTCCGGGTAATGGGGTATCCGGACCCGCGGGTACCCGGACCCGTTTTTCCTCCATTACAATAACTTAGCCATTACTAAATTCATTACAATTGATTTTGGTGTTTTAAATTGTGATTGCAGTTGTGTATTACTACACAAAAAATTGCAAAAAAAATAAAAATATATATATATATATATATATAGTTATGATTGTGGTCACTATATGATTTGCTCCCAAAACCATAATATTGTGACTGCATTTACGGTCGTAAACCGCATATTAAAACTCTGATTGAATTACAAGACAAGCATGCATCGCACGACTCTTTTGATTAGAGATCTAATTCTCCTCAATTATTATAAACGTGTTGAAAGTTGTTCTGTAGTTAGAACTTGACATTAGCACGTTGCTATATGTTGCTAACATATTATTAGCATGAATCTCTTCTTCCTCCGCCGTTGGTCTGCTGCTCTTCAACCTTCTCAGAATCTCAGCAGGACAGCGGGTACCCGCGAAATCCTTTTTGGGTACCCGTCTACCCATTTACCCGCTGTTCAGCGGGTACCCGGGCGGGTCCGGGTGGATCCGGGTCCAAAAACATGTGTGCGGGTCCGGGTCCGGGTACCCCACTACCCGGACCCACACGGACCCATTGTCATCCCTATAGCCCAGAATCGATAGTAGGGGTATATGACAAACCCAGAAGTAACTTTGGGAGTCAGATATTGAAAAAAAAAAAAGTATAAGGGCGGGTATCTCACAAAAGTACCCAAACTTCAGGGAAGCCTTTTTTTTAAACAAGACTTAATTACTTATAAAATAACTTCACTTCAAAAACTCATCATTGTAAAGTAACGTCGTTTTCCAAAACTCTTTTTCACTCTCAACATAACAATCATAATCCACTGCGTTGTTACAAGCTCCAAGTCGAGTTGTTACAAACTCTCTTTCTCGAACTCATTTCACAAAAACATATCACAATGATATTGTTGGTTTGGCTTTTATGTGGTTCTAGCGGTAGATGGAATGAACACTTCGATCAACATATGAAACTTATTGGGGAGGAATGTAACAAAAGGGTGGTATATTTGGGTCAGTAGAAACAAAATTATGTATGCCCAGAAGACATCTACAATTGATGATGTGGTAAAGAAAATTAAGTATATATAGGAGCTGGTTATGGTTGAAAGATAAGAGAAAAGGGAGTACTACATCTCTTTTTGAGTGGATTTTCAATCCTTTACTCTCCCTACAACACAACTGTTGCTAGAAAGGAACATACAGAAGCTATTTAAGGTGCATGGTGTGTAATGGTCGGGGATGTGTAATACCAAATAATACTTGCGGGTAGGGGAGTATGTGGCAAAGAATGCAAAATATATGTGTAGGGTATGGGTTGGAGTTAAAACACTCGATTATTGTTTGTATTTGTATTCTGTACTTTGGGGTCTGGTATATATCTTATACTCTCAGTCCCTGTGGTTTGCAATAAAATTTTTGTCTTATAAAAAAAACTAATGAGTTATAAGACCCTCATACAACACTAGTACTGTAAGTTGCTGATCTCTTCGCTTCCTCATTCCAAGGAATATCGGATCCTACTCTTTAGTCAATTCCATGATTTCCATCCACGATTAGGATTTTGCAATTATAGAGGATGAGAAGAGAATAAGATAACATAAGCTAGTGATAAAATTAACATGTGGCATCTCGAATTTCTTGATCAAGTATAGTCTCACAATTTATTTGCTAACTTATTTTCTTTTCTTATCTTTAAAATAAATAAACTTGATCATTGCATTATATATTTATGTTATAAGTTGAATGTATATACATTTTTTTTCTCAAATATCTTTTTTTTGGCTTAAATACCAAAATGGTCCCTGTATATATTGACCCCTTTGAAATTGGTCCCTGCAAAAAAAAAAGTTTTAGTTTTGGTCCCTGCATTTACAAAACATTTTGGTTGTGGACCTCTTGTTAAATGTGGATGAAAAACACCGAAAACGTGTTGTATTACATTCTATGACCAATTAAGGATTATATTCTTGCATTAATTCTCAAGGGTAAAAAGACTACTTCCATTACTAAGAGAATCAATTCAAAAACCATGACAATAGAGGGACCAAAACCTATGCAATCTAATAATAGAGAGACCAAAGCAAACTACCAACATAATTATGGGACCAAAATATAACCAGAGGGACCAAAACAAAAATGTTTTGTAAATGCATGAACCAAAACCAAATTTTTTTTGTAGGGACCAATTTCACAAGAATCAATATTTACAGGAACCATATTGGTATTTATTTATTTTTATTTAGTCTAGCGACATTACATTTTTTAGTAAGCAGAATTTATTATAATGAATATCGTGGTACTCAATAAAAGATTTAAGCTACATCAATTAGTATAGTGGACAACATTCATACATGATAAAAGAATTAAACACCAACCTAAGAAGCTAACAAATAAATTTGCAAAACTAATAAACTTAATGGCAAGAGCGAATTTTAATAATTATCAAGACCTCCATTGCATCAAATATTTCACAGTTAAAAATAATAGCATTGTACTTAATCAGATACCGCAAGTTACAATTAGCCAAAACACCAATCCAAACCAATATTATTTCATGTCATTGAATATATGCATGAAATGGAAGAAAGACTCAACCATCAACCCACTTGAAGAATTAGGAACAACAACCTAATAATACACTTATAAACACAAATATTTAGAGTATAAACAAACACCAAATAAATGACTAACTGATTAATCATTTTGGAGATATAACGGAAAAAATCCAACCCTGTGTATCGTCCCTATATATGATAACTAACCTCATGTATACCACCATGCAGCACCACACATCATGTACTCCTTGTTGTAGTACTAATCAACTAAGGCAATGCAAGACGAAAATAGTAAAACACTAAATCATTTTTCACATATTAATATATTGATATCAAGGACATAATATATATGGTCTTATTAATGAAATCTTCTCATTTTAGCTATAATAAAAAACTTAGATTGTTTTCATTTGCTGAAATACAATTTTTTGAGCATTAAAAAGAGGGAAAAGATATAGAAGAGATTATAAAAATAAAGAATAGAGGTGAACATCTCTCTCTCTCTCTCTTACATACATACATACATACATATATATATGTATATATTGTCTGTGTATATATATAAAGCACCACATTTTATCAGTTTTATCTTAACTAAAAGTCCCACATCAGAAAACCAAGGTTATACCTCCTCCTCATCCCCTATATAAAAAATGGATTCATGTGTTTGATAAATCATTCATAGACCATCACATTTGGGCTTAATACTTTGTATAAGGCATGAGGATTTTAGTGAAGAATTTGATTTTCCTCATAATGGCTTAATACCAAGTATGAAGCCTAAAATTTTAAAGTTTATTTTAATTCATGGATTAAGCACATAGTGACTTTGAGCTTTGCTACTTCTTGGAAGGGAAGAAGACATTTGAGTTTAATTCACAAAAACACTATTTCTAAAACTCTTGGCATGATGTTTAACCCCATTTGCCCATGTTAAATATCTTACTTGAGATATAGAAACATAAAGTTTCCAATACCTTAAAATTTCAAACATATGATATATACTTGATGTTGAGCTCAATTTCAAGGGGCCAAATTTCTTATGGTGTGTTTAGATAATGAGATGAGAAGAGAATAAGATATCACAATGTAGTGATAAAAATAATAAGTATGGTATGTGGAATTTCTTGATCAAGTTATATATATATATATATATATATATATATATATATATATATAACCTTTCTTTATGGTATGAATTTCTTTAGATAATCTCACAATTTCTTTGCTAACTTATTACTACCTTTCTTATCTTATCTATAAAATATATAAACCTGACCTTGCATTATATATTTATGGTATGAATTAAATGTACATACATTTTTTGTTTCTGAAATAGCTTTTTCTTTACCTAGTCTAATAACATTTCATTTTTTAGTTAGCAGAATTTATAACAACGAATATCATGGTACTCATTAAAAGATTCAAGTTACATCAGTTAGGCTTATTTAAGTTTTTAGTCCCTGAACATAGGTGCTCTTTTGGAATTGGTCCTTAATTTTTTTTTAATGTTTTGAGTCCCTAAACTTTACTCAAATTTTGGAAATGGTCCTTTCATCACTTAAGTAATGATATGACTGAGGATATGTCACGCCACCTTCGCCAAATCGATAGGTAACGTTCTAAATGATGTCATGAAAATTTTTTAAATTAAAAAAATTCAAATTTATTAAACATAATTAAAAATTGTATTTTTTTTTTAAAGAAAATCGAATCTTTTAATAAATTTTAAAAGAAATTATTTTTTTAATAAAAAAATCATAGAGTGTCCTGTCGCTCTACATAACACATCACTCGTCGATATTGTAACTCTCACGTGACATATCATCGACTATATCATCACTAAAGTAATGAAAGGACCATTCCAAAAATTAAACAAAGTTTAGGGAGCTAAAGCATCGAAAAAAAAGTTTAAAGACTAATTCCAAAAGAGCACCTAAGTTATAGTGGACAACTCATGATAAAGGAACTAAACGCCAGTATGAGAAACTAACAAATAAATTTACAAAACTCATAAACTAAATGTCAAGACAAAATTTTAATAAGAATCAAGACCTCCACTGCATCAAATCTGTCATAGTTAGAAATAATGGCATTGCATTTAATCCACATGCTTCAAGTTATTATTGTTATCCAAAACACGATTCCAAACCTGTGTTGCTTCTTGTCACAATATATATACATGAAATGAGAAAAAAGAGTCGGTCATCAACCCACTTGAAGGACCAAGACACCAACCCAACAATACAAATTTAGCCACAAAGGTTTCAAAGTACGCATAAACAAACACCATTTTTTTTTTTGAACAGCCAACAAAGAAAAATTTATTAACATAAAGATTAACCGAGCATCATAGAACACCCAAAGACCTCACCTTTTATGAAGGGTTTGTCAGAGAGAACCACAATCATGTGCATCAAGTTAATCACAACCAGATACAATTTTAAGCTTCACATCATTGTGAAGCAAATAAAGTACTAGTAATCTCATACAAAAAATTCCCCCAAATCCACCAACCAACCTAAACACAAATAATGACTCTACCCACCAAAAAACACTTGTTAGGACCTTTACCTCCTTAAAAACCTTGAATGAAAAAAACCTAGAGGGAAAATTCAAAACAAGGAAAAAAGAGCATAACAGGACCAAACAAGAAACACCAACTCCTCCCTCCTTAGGATGATAACCAATACAAGAACCACCCAACACCAAGACAGAACAGTGTACAATAGAGCTTAGGAACCAGGTACAGGACATAATCGTCAGTTTTCATATAAAAAGACAAACCCCCCACACATTAACCCAACGCCATGATCTAAACTTTATAGACTCAACTAACTCCACTAAGTTGAAATCTTCTTCTTTAAACACCACCTTATTTCTTTCTAATCAGACAAGCCACGTAACTACAAACCAGACTACAGCAGCCGAAGATTTTTCCTTTTTACCTGACCAATTCGCCAAATAACGAAGGAAGTCTTCATAGAGCGGAACCGATGCCTACCTATTGAAATTAATCTGTAACCAAGCACCAATGGCATTCTAAACACCACTTTAAATATATAAATTTAACCACTATATATTTATGGTATGAGTTAAATATACATACAATTATTTCTCAAATTATATTTTCTTTACTAAGGAAGGAGCTTTAGGTTTTGTAATGTTGGTCCTTTGGGTTGTATTGAATGTTATTACAAGATGACTGTTTTGGGTAAGGCCAATCAAGGGTGGAGCTAGTTTCGGGTGATTGTATTGAAAAAGCTATAGTAGAAGCAAATATACTCACACTACTTTCAAAGATGATAGAAAAGCTTAGAAACCTAGAAGGATTCAAAGTATGCTATTACTAATCTATGTTGAATCTAAAATTTTATTCATTGCATTAGGAAAGTGGTACACATAAAAAAAGTACCCTATTCCCGCTTCCTCTCTCATATCTTTATGGGGAATTGATGTAACTAGTGATCTACATCATCCTCACACACGAGAAACTACCTGTAGATGACCTATGAACAGAAGATAAAGGTGCCCAACACCATTTTTACCTACTTTAAATACCTAGCACTTTTTATCCTTCTTTCATTAGTACCTCAATAGCACTAGCCTTCCTCGAGCTCATGCATCACTCTTTCAATATCTCTCAAAGGGTACACACTTGTGCAACATTATTCTTGTTTATTTACTTTATTTACTTATCACTTTGTTGCACACTTATAATTGCAACAAATCTATCCTATTTATACAGGAAATAATGAGTTTTTTATGTAGCCTTTGAGTATGTTGGTTATCGTATACACTTACCTTTTAGGATGTTCTTTTAATTACATTAGACACTCTTCTAGGACATTCTTCAAATGGCTTCTTGACTCTTAGATTTTTTTTCACCAAAATACTACATTATTCTAGCATTTTCTACGAGTTTCATGAAAATAATTATTGACTTTTTAACATTTTAAGTATGGAACACACCCCTTTATTTTAATATGCATAAAGATACCAATTTATTGGAAATATAACATACCAAAACACACACTTGGTCCAGCTGAATAAAAGTTAACCATGTTAATATATTGATAACATACATTTGCAATCATGCTCATCTACAATAAAGATTGTACAATGTCACTAAATCTACGAACCCAATTTTGCCCGTCATCTACAAAAAGAGGTACAAATGCAAAAGAAAAAATTGAAGAAAAGAAAACATTTGAACTTGTCTGCTCCCTCATATTTAAAGGTCCCACTTGGAATAATTTTTATTTTCATTGAAAGTCCCACATCAGAGAAAGCAACCTCATTGCTCTTCTTTATCTCTTATATGAATAGGATTCTAAATTTTTTTATAAACATTAATAAAAATCCATCACAACTAAATAGAGTTTAGTTTTAAAGGAGACTTAACATGTGAGCCTCCACGGATGCCACCTTTCAAACAAAATGTTTTTTCATATTGTCCAAGTTCCTTTTTTTCATTTTATTTATTTATTTATTTTTTGTTTGTTTGTAAGATAGTTTTTTTATTTTGTTTTGGGTGAAATAGCTAAACAGTAATACTTTGGTCATTTTATTAGTTTTTATTTTACTTTGAATCCTATGAACTTAATTGTGCTTGTTGCATAGTAGCTAGATTATTGGTTTGAAATGAGACTAAGCACAACATGAGACTCTAAAGGTGTCACCTTTCAAACAAATTGTTTTACACACACACACACACATATATATATATATATATATCCAAGTAAGTTTTCCTTTTTTTCATTTTATTTATTTATTTTGTTTGCTTGTTAGTCTTTTAATTTTCTTTTGGGTGAAATATCTAAACATTACCTATAATTATTAGTCATTTTATTAGTTTTTATTTTTATTTGAATCCTATTACATAGGAGTTTGGTTTGAAAGAAGACAAACCATAATAGGAGACTCCAAGAGTGCCACTTTCCAAACAAATTGGTTTTGCACATGCAAGTGAGTTTTTTTTTCTCCATGTTATTTATTTATTTAGTTTGTTTATTTATTAGTCTTTTAATTTTATTTTGGCTGTAATATCTAAACAATAATTATAAATATTAATCATTTTATTAGTTTTTATTTCTGTTTGAATTGTCAGAACTTAAAAGTGTTGAGGTTCTAGTCATTGCGATCAGATATCAATAATTGAACTTTATTAGGTGATGATGCATCAAATATAATATTACATCATTAGTGTCACCTGCTCAAGTGATGAATTATGTGGCAAGAATGTGCTTGGTCACGTTGGCATCGATGACATGGCATAAAAGGATGTGTGAAGAACATGTGACAATCAATTCGCAAAAAATCCCCAAATCCTAGAGTTGTCTCTACACCTTTCTTCTATCCATTATACTCCCCACATGGCCAACACATTCTTGTCATTTCATTCATCTCTTAAGAAGATGACACTACTTGTGTGGTAGCTTATTCACCACATTATTTGGTTAGTAGAGTTAACTTAACGATATGGATTAAATTCAAAAATCATTATTTTTAAAATTTCAAATAGAACAAAAAAAAAATTGTGAGGTTTTAATTATTCTTATTCTAAATATTTACTTATTTAATCATTTTATATTTAAATACTATATCATTTATTTAATTTTTTTTTAAAAAAAAAGATAGTTTGTTAGCTTGCATAATTTTTTTAGAGTCATTTTAGTTGTGTGACGGCATGTGGCTCAAGTTTTCAAATTAATTTTGCAAGATTAAAATCAACCAATCTGACATATTTATCTACAGAAATATGTGATTTTTAATTTTCTATTTCTCTTTAAGGATACGCAGTATCATAATTAATTTTCTCTCAAGACCTGGAGTTAAATTTTCATACATTGATTTTATATATATATATATATATATATATATATATATATATGCTCTAGATATCTTTTAGTTTATGAAGGTTGAATTTAACATGTTGAAACTATCATAAATTGCACAAATAACTTTTGGTATTACCGTGTTAAGATTGATTTACCTCTCCATTCTTCCCTGTGCCATAACAAACTCCTATATCCAAGTGGTTTATTTGTATTGGTCCTTTAAAAACAGTGGTAATTCAAACTTTGCCGAATTCAAATGTGGTTGGATGAGACTGCATTTGAATCTCATATTTTGTTTTAAAATTTTCGGTCATGAGTGATGGCTACATCATTAAGGATTGAGGTATCGAATTTTCTAGACAGATAAGATCCTACTGCATTGTCTCGTAGTTCACCTCTTGAATTCTTCGTCCCAACTTTCAATTTTGTTGTACTTGCGTGATGCTATAACCTCAAAAGACTCTGAATTCTCTTTCCCATTGATTCAACTCTCTTCTCCAACCCTAATCGGCCATCTCCACTCTTCATTTACCCACTCTCTAAGACCTGATATTTTGGCTTCTTTATTTGAGGATACTTTGTACAACGTATTGATCTTCGTGCAAAAATGAGTTCGCTCAATCCAAGGGTCTAAGTAAGGCAGCTCCTCATGAAATTGACTTTGTTGAACATTTAAGGAGATTAAAGCTAGGCATGAGGCATTAGATTGTATAAACTTATAAAAATCCTAGGAGTTCAAAAATGGATGCTCATTCCCTTCTTTACCTAAGTATCATTATTTGGATATACATTTATTAACCATACGGATATATATTTGGCTATTAAATGTATATTTTCTCAACTTTACATAGATAATTATATTTCGGTAGCAAAGGGAACTTGCAAGTTGCAACCTTGCACTACAAGGATTCTCATGTTCCTACAACTCCTCATCTCTAACTTTGATATCCTTGGATGCTTAACAAAGTTAGTTTCACACGCAACAACTAACTTTACTTTGACTAAATATTGAACTATCTTAACCTTTCTCAAAGCATAGTTTGAACCTTCACCTTTTATGATGTAGCTACCCTTACTTGTATTAGAATCGACATTTCCTGATTCTAGCATTTGAAGGTGCCACAACTATATTGTGCAATGTGAAGATTTGGAAGTGAATTGAGAATAATAATGGAACACAGAGTGAAAGTTGATATAGACATGCAATGGAAACCTATAACCTTGCATTGCTCTCTTTTCAAATAACTAAATTTTCAAAATTTAGACTCTAATTTTTTTCTTTAATTGTAAATGTTTTCATATATCTTTCCCTCTCACCAAAGGTTTAATTCTTATGAACAAATTCAAAGCTATGAAGAAACCAGAAGGTGCTCCTCTTGATCTTGAATTTTTTACTCCTTTTCTATGGGTTTCCCAGGAAGTCGAAAATGGTATTTCTTCTTTTATTTCTTCGAAGTTCATTAAAGTTTTAACAAAAAATATTACTCTTCCTTCTATAGATCTAGAACCTCATTTTCAATGCTTACCTTCTTTAAGAAAGACCAAGTATACATGAAACCATCTAATGAAGTTGATCCATTTTTCTATGTTTACAAGGCTTTTTTACCGACTTGAATATTCATCTTCCCTTCTTTGAGTTTGAATCTAACATCCTTAAAGCTATTAATGTTATTCCTAGTCAATGGGGCCAAAATAATCTCAAAATTTTGGGATCCTTTGGCGATGCAATTGACTAAGACTAACTATAATAAGGATGTTGCATTCAAATTAAACTAAGAGAAGGGAAGATGAAAATACATGCCTATAAAAAAAGTTTTAAAAACATTGAAAAATGGATCAACTTCATCAAATGGTTTCATGAATACTCGATCTTCCTTAAAAAAGGCAGGCGTTGAAAATCATGTTCTAGATCTATAGAAGAAAAAGAGTAATATTTTTTATTAAAGATTTAATGACATTCAAAGAAGTAAAAGAAGAAATAGTAGTCTTTTGGTCTTCCATGGAAACCCATGGAAAAGGAGTAAAAACATAAGATCAAAGAAGCACCTTCTAGTTTGTAGTTAGATTTGAAATTGTTCCCTATAATTAAACCTATCTGCTGAGAGGCTGAGCAGTCTTTGCAACCACCAAGTATGTGGGTGGAGCAACAATTACCATAGAGTGAACATTAAGAGAAGAATCTTGAGGAGAGTTATCATTGTAACCAGCTGAAGGAACAAAAGAAGACATTTTAGAATGAGGCTAAGAAGAAAGCAAAGGGAGTAAAAACAAGACAAATGAAAGAACAAAAAGTTGAAATGGAGATTGGAGAATTAAAAGCAAAATTAGGAGCTATTTATAAGAGAGAGGGTGGAAGAGGAAAAGCCTTCATATAAAAACATACTCCCTCCGATCCTTATTATAAGGCATACTTAACCGAATTACACATACCAAGGAAAGTGGTTGGTTTTATGAATTCTATGAAAATATATTGTAACATTAATATTTTACCCCCTTAACTTTTCTTGGAAAATTCGCACTTATTAATGAACAACAAAAAACACATAGATAACCAAAGCATTTAATAAGGGCAAAAAAGAGAAAAATCAGTAAATGATGCATAGATAATATAAAGTGACTTATAATTAGGACCAAAAAAACTTTCTAGAATGTGACCTATATATAGGATCAGAGGGAGTAAAAGTTAAGGAGAGTTTTTGGGAGAAGATATCGTAAACCAATCAGTTCAAAAAGGGCTTGCAAAATTGGAAGCATTTAATGAACAAAAAAAATGAAGAGACAATTGGAAGGATTGGAGCCAATGCAAGGCCTGCACACTTGTCAAAATGCAAGAAATGAAAAGAGAGCTGAGAAAAAGAGTTGGCACATGAACTAAATAGTTGTCGATGTATGTAAAGATTGGTAACACTACACACGCTCAAAATCCTCACGGATTAGTCAAAATTGATTTTACGAATCATCTCTGAATCCTCACATATTATTAGAAGCAATAAACCAAAAATTGATTTTGTAAGTCCTATCCGAATCCACTCAAAATCCTCACGAATTAGTTAAAATTGATCGATTTTACAAATCCTCTAGGATTATCAAAAGCAATAAAACTAGAAATTGATTTTTCGAATCACTCTTGAATCCTCTCAAAATCCTCACGAATTAGTAGAAATTAATTTTACAAATCCTCACTGGATCCTCTTCAAATCCTCGCGGATTAGTAGAATTTTGAAAATCCACTCTAAATACTCTTAAAATCTTCACAAATTAGTAGAAGTCTTGTAAATCTTTCTGGTATTCTCTCCAAATGTTCACGAATAATTAGAATTAATAAGATCACAGCGAATCATTAGAAGAAACAATACTCACAAAATTGGCATAATTGTCACAAGAGTTCATTCACTAATTAAATCTTAGTTTGGAACCAGGGTGATTTAAGTTAGTTCTCATTGGGCCGAGAGGGATCATGTTACACTCTACTTGAGCCTGTTATAAAACAATGTATTATGAAGTTTTGATGACAACAAATAAAGTTCTAAAAAGGAGATCAAGCTCTAGGAAAATAATGTAAGGCATAGTATATCTAAAACTCAAGCTAGCATTTAGAATACTAGGATATGGAAAAAAAAAGTCAAAATCCTTTTTACAACTATAAATCCAGTAACTATAGATGCAACAAATGTTTTTTTAATCAATGTCTTAACTGTCTAAAATATGAAAATAAGCCTAAAGTAATCAATTACTCATCTGCTTGAATCAATTACTTTGTTGCATTATACAAAATCTAGAGAGTTTTAGATCCATTGTTGAAGGCAGTGTAATCAATAACTTTCTCATGAAGTAATTGATTACTCTATGGAAGAATAGATTACTTTATTGCATCATAAAAAATCCAGGATTGTATTGGGGTTTGAAAATTTCACCTGTGGAATTGAAAAATCTCTTGGAATGATTGATGTCACTAGCTCATGTGTGAAACCTGAAACAAAGTATATAAAAAAATCGCATTAGAAACAACATGAGTAAATTTTCAATATAAGTGTAACAAAACTTTTATATTTTCTTTTTTTTTTAGTCAAAACACTTTTATCTTTCCTTATGATAATAGGTGATTATAGCAAATGTTGCAAGCTTCACATCATACTCATCAACATGTTATAAGATAGGAGAAGTAGAGGGCATTTTTGTCATTTTCATTTTCCCTCCTTCATCCTTGCTTTTTCCTCCAAATTTGTTTGTCCGTGCATCGCACGAGAATAAATATTTATCTTAAGTTATTTTTAGTAAATTTTTATTAGTACAATTTGGATTACACATAAATATAAAAATTGCCCGCAAACATACAATTTGCATTTCGATATTATTACAATTTGCACAGGTTATTAATGATCTTTTCAAAAGGAAATAATTTGAATCAAATATTGACATAAAAAATATATAATGCCTAAACGACCCGTCATATGATAATTAATCAACAAAAAAAACGAATATAATGTTGTAATTTCAGAAATTCTAATACAAACAAGTCATAATATAGGCAAATTAGTATTAAACATTTAAACAGAGCATCATTATGAATAATAAATTTTGGGTACAACGGAAAAAACGGATATATAAGTATTAAAGATGAGCTATAATTTGGTATAATGATTTAACTTAATACAATCAAATATTTACTCAGTCATGAATTCAAATTTTAAAAAATCCAAAAATTTATACAATATGTTGCAATTTAAATTGTGAAAAATAATGATGCGTTATTTTATACTTTAGACAATATACTTATTTACAATTATGAAGTTCTAATACAAGCAAGTAATTTGAAAGTTCGAATCTTATAAACACGAATTAATTAAAAGTGTGAAAACAGGTCTTATATTTTGGGACATATGTAATAATAATAATGACGATGATGATATATATGGTAAAAAAATAGCTGCATTTGGACTTGCAAAACGAATTACTAACAAATGCATTTGGAATGATGGATTAAATAAAACAAAAATCAAAATGAGTTGGATTTTTTTTTAATATAAGAAATTATGTTGTTAATTAAAATTAGAAATCGCATAGTTGATACATTATTAGTTAATTTTTATTAATGAAAAAGTTGGTAGCTGAAACTAGATTCAAAGGTTAATGTTTATGACTATTCATTTCTAAATACATGTAAATCATTTTTATAAAAAGTTCATATTAACTTATTATTTAAAAAGACATATTTCCAAAATCTATAATCAATTTTTTTTAAAAAAAAAATATTTAAACCCATGCGATGCACGGGTAAAATTACTAGTATATATACAACACAAATACGAATATTCTATGAGTATGTTGCTCTTATTAGAATGATGGTTAAGAAGGCAATTGATATCATGGTAACTGACTTGAGTATAAGAAGGGCCGCTTAGCTAATTTTTAATTGGTATATAATATAATGGAAGACAATTAATTTCCTACATGTATGTATATGCATGGGAATGAGAATAAACATTCAATTATTTAATGATAATACATGCGGTAAAGAATACATGTGAATGAAAATGAAAGTGCAACAAGGAAAACATTATTTTGATGAAGACAAACTGCTAGAGGAATCAACAACAACAACCATTTAGAAGTTTTCCATTTCCCGCTCCCTTGTAATATTTTATATTTATGTTGAGTGTGGGTGGTAGACTTAGGTTTTTACTCAAGCGATTATGAGTTAGTTAGCATGAATACTAGTTAAGCTGAATATTTGAAAAAGCTTAGAAAGGGACTAGGGCTTCTGGAAAATCAATTTTGACATTATTTTTAAGAAAGTAGCAGTGACTACCTGCAAAGTAGAAAAATGGCCTGCTCACTGTTTCCCGTAACTACTCGATTAGTCTGTTGACTACTCGATTAGTTCTCAACTAATCGATTAGTTGCTGCACTAATTGAGTAGTTTGAGAAACAATAAGTCCACCATTTCTCTAACTGCTCACACTACTCGAGTAGTGCTCCAACTACTCGAGTAGTATGAGTCAGATCAGTCATTCTTCTGATTCTTATATGGCTGTTGAAGAGGCAATCAAGAGAGAATCTTTCCTAATTAGTTTTCTCAAGCTCCTCCCTGATTCTGGCGATTTGAAAACACAATATATTGATTACCTCCTCAACATGAGCTAGACGGATCATCTTGAGCAAAATTGTTTTCAAACCTTGCACACAAAAGAACGATTGATCTAATCCCTTTCTAAGAATCAATCTCATTCTAGTATTCTAGCTTTTCTTACTCATTGTCAAATTGAGATTGTTTGGAGCCGCTTCGCTGTGATCTGATTTCTTCATTGAAGAAAGGAAGGATCTCTTGAAGGTTTCAAGGAGTCCCGCAATTGGTAGCGTGAAGAGTTCTTCAACCGTCAAGATCAGCAAAATTGGGGTAGACTTCAAGAGTTTGGTACACTCTTGAAAGGGATAGGTGTGATAGAGTGAGGTTCACTTGTATCTCCTATTGTAGCCAATTTTAATTGATTTTGAGTAGACACTCCCTAAGTTTTAGGGGGGACTGGACGTAGCTCTCAGTGGATAGAGAGTGAACCAGTATAATAATTCTCTGTGTCTATCTTTTATCGCTTTCATTTATTTCCGCATATTAAATCTCTCCATCTGAACCTCATGTTAGCAAATTATCTCGCTTATGTTCTTGGCTTCGTGCTAGCGAAACCCTTTCTTTGAAAACTCTGTTCTCTGTCTGAATCTGAATGTACTACTCGAGTAGTCCCTGAACTAATCGAGTAGTTCATCATATTTTGGACAGAAAATTAATTTTGTTTTTAAAACAGTAAGCGTGTAATTTGTTAATATCAATTACATTCGAAAAGTTAATATCGTTACTTCAATTTACTATTCACCCCCCTTCTAGTAAAGTGTTAGGCCGCTTGTTGGTTTCCAACAAGTGGTATCAAAGCTCGGTCGAAAGATCGAGTGTAAAAACTTTTTCGAAAAGATCCTTAAGGAAACCATGGGCTCTAACAATCCTTTTGGAGGGGAAGACTCTTCAATAAACCGTCCTCCACTATTTAATGATGAAGGATATATGCTTATTGGAAAGCCAGAATGAAAATATTTATTGAAGCGATTGATATTGATGTTTGGGATGCAATTGAGAATGGTCCATATATACCTAGAAGAAAAATAAATGAGGAAGTTGTAGAAATTCCTAAGGCAAGTTGGAATGATGATGATAAAAAGAAAGTTTCTTATGATTTGAAAGATAAAAACATCATCATTTCCGCCTTGTCTTATGATGAATTTTTCAGAGTTACACATTGTAAAAATGCTAAACAAATGTGGGACATTCTACAATTTACTCATGAAGGGACAAGCGAGGTTAGAAGGGCTAGATTAAATACATCAATGAATGAATATGAGTTATTTCGCATGCTCCCTAATGAGTCAGTTAATGACATGCAAAAGCGATTTACTCATATCATAAATCATCTCATTGCGCTTGGTAAAACATTTCTTAACTCTGAAGTTATTAACAAAGTATTGAGATGTTTAAGCAGGGAATGGCAACCCAAGGTCACAGCTATCATGGAGTCAAAAGATTTAGACACCTTGGATCTTGCCACTCTCTTTGGAAAGCTTCAAGATCATGAGATGGAGCTAGGACATCTAACTTTGCATGAGGAGTCGGATAAGAAAAAGAAGGGAATCGCACTAAAGACCACCACAAAATCAACTAAGGTATGTGATGATTCCTCTAGCTCTAGTAATGACTCTGAATCTAGTTTAGATGATGAAAGTTTTCAAAAACTAGCAAAGAGGTTCCGTAAATGTTTTAAAAATAACAATGAATTAAAAAGGATAAAGGAACTTAAGAACTCTTACCATAGAAATTGTTCTTCAAAAGATAAAATTAAATGTCATGAATGTGGTAAGAGAGGACACATAAGACCTCATTGTCCTGAGTATCTTAAGAGACATAAAGATGAAAAGAAAAAGGGCAAAAGAGCCTACATAGTGTGGGATGCACCGGATGAAAACAAAGAGACAAGCTCAAGCACATCAAGTGATGAGGAAGAAGCCAATCTTTGCTTGGTGAGTAGATTTGATGAAGGCGCATCATCAAGTTTCACTTCAAGTAAGCAAGGAACCGAGGTAAATTCCGATTCCGAATCTGAGTCTCATGATTATGAAGAATTATATAATGCTTATGTTGAAATGCATAAAGAATTCAAGAAACTTTCTAAATTAAATGACAAAGGAAAAAGAGCTATTTTGAAATATAAAGAGCAAGTCTTGAATTTAGAAAAATGCATTGATGATCTAAATAGTAAAAATGAAGCACTTCAACAAATTAAAGTATTGATTCTTTGAAAATTCAAGAAATCCCTCCTTGTGAAAGTTGCAAAAGTCATGAACATGAAGTTACAAATTTGAAAAACACTATTGCAACTTTATCAAGAAGTGATCAAAGAGTAAATCAACTTCTTGAAAATCAAAGGAACAATACAAATCAAACCGGCTTAGGATACATGAATGTCAATAAAAAGAATTTTAGAAAAGTTGGTTCTTTTTCAAATGTTAATTATTCTAAAAAGCCAACTTGCTTTTATTGTGGCATTCATGGACACACCTCAAATATTTGTAGAATTAAATCTCATGGTGTGCCTAACGGTTATTATGTTTGGATTGTGAAATATGAAAATCCCGATAAGCCCAAAACAATTTGGGTACCCTCAAGCAAAACTTAACTTTTTCAAGTACTTTTGAAGTGCTATGTGCTAAAATGTTTTTTTTAATTTAATTGCCTCTTCTTAAGTATATTTGTTTTAGGGGGAGAAAAGTTTTTTTTATCGGGCTATAAATCATCAAGTGCTATCATTGCTCATAATCCAACATGTGTTATTATGTTCTTCCTTTGGCATATTGCTCTTAATTTAGGCTCCTTTTTTATCATGTCAAAAGGGGGAGAAATGGTGTTGTTGTTTATGTTGTGCAGGTTTCTGTTGTTGCATCAAGTTAGGGGGAGTTTATGCAAAACAACAAGGATTATATTATCAAGCATTTGTCATCATCAAAAAGGGGGAGACTGAAAGTGCAACAAGGAAAGCATTATTTTGATGAAGACAAACTGCTAGAGGAATCAACAACAACAACCATTTAGAAGTTTTCCATTTCCCGCTCCCTTGTAATATTTTATATTTATGTTGAGTGTGGGTGGTAGACTTAGGTTTTTACTCAAGCGATTATGAGTTAGTTAGCATGAATACTAGTTAAGCTAAATATTTGAAAAAGCTTAGAAAGGGACTAGGGCTTCTGGAAAATCAATTTTGACATTATTTTTAAGAAAGTAGCAGTGACTACTCGATTAGTTTGTGCACTACTCGAGTAGCCTGCAAAGTAGAAAAATGGCCTGCACACTGTTTCCCCTAACTACTTGATTAGTCTGTTGACTACTCGATTAGTTCTCAACTAATCGATTAGTTGCTGCACTAATTGAGTAGTTTGAGAAACAGTAAGTCCACCATTTCTCTAACTGCTCACACTACTCGAGTAGTGCTCCAACTACTCGAGTAGTATGAGTCAGATCAGTCATTCTTCTGATTCTTATATGGCTGTTGAAGAGGCAATCAAGGGAGAATCTTTCCTAATTAGTTTTCTCAAGCTCCTCCCTGGTTCTGGCGATTTGAAAACACAATATATTGATTACCTCCTCAACAGGAGCTAGACGGATCATCTTGAGCAAAATCGTTTTCAAACCTTGCACACAAAAGAACGATTGATCTAATCCCTTTCTAAGAATCAATCTCATTCTAGTATTCTAGCTTTTCTTACTCATTGTCAAATTGAGATTGTTTGGAGCCACTTCGCTGTGATCTGATTTCTCCATTGAAGAAAGGAAGGATCTCTTGAAGGTTTCAAGGAGTCCTGCAATTGGAAGCGTTGAAGAGGTTCTTCAACTGTCAAGATCAGCAAAATTGGGGTAGACTTCAAGAGTTTGGTACACTCTTGAAAGGGATAGGTGTGATAGAGTGAGGTTCACTTGTATCTCCTATTGTAGCCAATTTTAACTGATTTTGAGTAGACACTCCCTAAGGTTTAGGGGGGACTGGATGTAGCTCTCAGTGGATAGAGAGTGAACCAGTATAATAATTCTCTGTATCTATCTTTTATTGCTTTCATTTATTTCCGCATATTAAATCTCTCCATCTGAACCTCATGTTAGCAAATTATCTCGCTTTTGTTCTTGGCTTCGTGCTAGCGAAACCCTTTCTTTGAAAACTCTGTTCTCTGTCTAAATCTGAACGTACTACTCGAGTAGTCCCTGAACTAATCGAGTAGTTCATCATATTTTGGACAGAAAATTAATTTTGGTTTTAAAACAGTAAGCGTGTAATTTGTTAATATCAATTACATTCGAAAAGCTAATATCGTTACTTCAATTTACTATTCACCCCCTTCTAGTAAAGTGTTAGGCCACTTGTTGGTTTCCAACATAAAATATACTTTCAAAATTTTGTAATCATATGGTAGCATGTTACTTGATGTTCATTGTATGATGATGATGATGATGATGATGATGATGATGATGATGATGATGATGATGATGATGATGATGATGATGATGATGATGATGACGATGATGACGACCTCCGTCCCTAATTATAAGGCCCTCTTGGGAGATTTCACGTCTATTAAGAAAGTGCAATAATTTGGTTAATTGTATTGGAAATGTAAACTTTTTATATGTATTTTCAAAATTACGCCTATTGATATTATTGGGAATCTAAAAAGTGTTAAATAAATAAGGGTGTTTGTGGAAAAAAAAATAATTAATGCTCATTGAAAATTGGTAAAAGACCTTATAAATAGAGACAAAATAAAAGTGTTAAGAAGACTTTATAATTAGGAACAGAGGAAGTCCAATAATAAGGTGCGAACCATTAATTGCTCATTCATCACATTCTAGGATTAGTTACTCCCTCCGGCTCGAATTATAAGCAAAATCAACTAATTTTACGCTTATTAAGAAGGTTAGTTGATTGTATTTAATTTTCTCAAATTTATAAAAAGAATAGAGGTATTTTAGGAAAGTTGCATTGGGAATGAAACAAAAATTAAATAAGATAACAATTTTCTAGGGATGTTTTAGGAAAGTGACATTGGGAATGAAATAAAATTTAAAAAAGTTGGTTAGTTTTGCTTATATTTTAAACCAAAAGAAGTATGTTTTTTGTTGCTTATATTTCGAGTCGGAGGGAGTACTCTTTTTATTTCTCATGTCAAGGGCCATTCATTCTTTTTCATACATTTTACATGAAAGGTATAGTAATTTATGATAGAAACCTCTGTCCCTAATTATAAGGCCCTCTTGGGAGATTTCACGTCCATTAAGAAAGTGGAATAATTTAGTTAATTGTATTGGAAATGTGAACTTTTGATATGTATTTTCAAAATTACCCCTATTAATATTATTGGGAATCTAAAAAGTGTTAAATAAATAGGGGTGTTTGTGGAAAAAAATAATTAATGCTTATTGAAAATCGGTAAAGGGCCTTATAAATAGGGACAAAATAAAAGTGTTAAAAGGCCTTATAATTAGGGATGGAGTGAGTATTTTTTATGGTGCGTGGAATATTTTCCAGTAAGCAAATTTTTTAGTGTAGCATTTAATGACAAATTGCAGTCTACTTTATCATATATATCTACTATTTATATATAAAAGGATCCCTTCTCGAGGCATCACGTTTGCTGGAAAAATTTTCGAGACACCATGTTTGTCCCGTGAAGCTTTCCTCGCACCAGAGAGTTTGTAGGTAGATAATCATTATCTCTAATCAAAATTATAATTTAAAATTAAATAAAATATTTGAATTTATTTAATCATTATATGTATGTAAAATTATTATCCTCAATTATTTGTTGGAAAAAAAAGTAATTGTCCTCAACAAAAGTATTTAAAAAATATTAAAAAATCATAAATTTATTCAATGATTATCTGTACGTGAAATCATTATCCTCGATTTGTTAAAAAAAAAGTAATCTTTATCCTCAACAAAAATATTAAAAAATTTATAATAGTAATCATTAACCAAAAGTATAATTTGAAATTAAATTAATTATTTAAATTTATATAATTATTATCTGTATGTGAAATCATTATCCTCGATTTGTTGAACAAATCATTATCCTCAACAAAAATATTAAAAAAATATTTTAAAAAAATCAATATATATATATATATATATATATATATATATATATATATATAATAGGCTCTCCCATTCAATTTTTAAAGTTCTATCTAATTTTAAGAATTCTCTTCTCCAAAATCTCTCTTTTATTTTTTTTCCCTCATTCCTCTACTTAAAGCTCTTATTTTTGATTTTTGAGTGTTTGATGAATTACTTATTAGATGATTCATATTTTGTTATACTTTTAATTGACTTTTGTTTATTCATCTACTAAGAGCTCTTAATTTTGATTTTTGAGTGTTTGATGAATTACTTATTAGATGATGCATATTTTGTTATACTTTTAATTGACTTTTGCTTAATCCTAATTTTAGGAAGAATGACAGCAATGAGTTACTTCAAACAAGAGCATGACCTTGGTAAGTTTTTTTTTTAATTTGGTAAGTTTTATACATACTTACTTTGATTATTCTTTGTTGAAAGAATATGCAATAATTGATCCTTTTCTCCTTTCAAAGAAGAGAAGGGCTAAGGCTCCTAGGATTAGGAAGAAATACCCTGATCGTATTCCGGTGAGAAATAATTTTGGTGAGTTTTTTGCCTGTTTGAAGAAACAATGTTTTTTCCATTTATTTATGATTTTTTTTCGTTTTTGTCATGAGATAAGATAAATGATGAAAAAGATCAAAATATTTAAATATGAATAATAATAATAAATGTGATAATTAAATTAAAAAAATAATAATGGTAAAAAAACATTAATTTATCCATCAAATAAATATAAGAAATATCTTATAATTATAATTTTATCCAATAAAAAAATCAGAATGTATAATTTTGGTTTAATTATATATAATTTTTCATATTAGATGTGATAATTATATTTAAAATATGCTAAATTATCATGTCTTATGCAATAGAAAATATTTTGATTTATCTTTAAATCTACTCATAATACCATCAAACAAAAAAATATAAAAAAAGTTTAATTTTCATTTCACTCTAATAATTAATCATAATATCATGATAAAACGTGTTAATTCATCGATCAACTAAATAAGGAATACATTAATTTAATACTCATCTATATATAGACATATATAGTATTAAATATATAAAAAAAGAGCCAACATTATATTCATAATAAAATGCAATGTGTTAACCAAGATAGTTAAAAATAACAATTTCATTGTCGTCATCATGTTCTATGAAATAGTGGATATTCCAACTTATCCTTAAATTTTCTCATAATACCATTAAACAAAAAAGATCAAAATATTTAATTCTGATTTGTTTTTAATTATCATAATAAAGTTGATAATCATATAAAAATATTAAGTTATCTATTAAATAAATAAGGAAGATCTAATTCTGATTTACTTTGATTCATCATAATAAAGTTAATAATCATGTAAAAAAATGTTAATTTATCCATTGAATAAATAAGGAAAATCACAGATAAAAAATGTTATTTTTTATTTATATAAGGAAGTACAAAATTTTTCAACAAGCTTATTTTTGTTGTTTAATAATAATCTTTACTTTAAAATATTTAAATATTAATAATCCGTGCATTGCACAGGATAAAAAAAAGTTTAATTTTGATTTCACTCTAATTAATAAAACATGCTAATTATCGATCAACTAAATAAGGAATACATTTGTGGTGGACTCGGCCTAGCCGAGCTCCACGCGACCCTCACTCCGAACCTAAGGGCCCTACAGGAAGTCCTCTGTATGCTTGGCCGAGCTCAAAGCTCAACGGCCGAACAGACATCAGACACGGGCCGACCTCATGCTCATATCAAGGTCCGACCTCCTTGTCCGACACCTCCCAGAGTCCGACACCTCCAAGAGTCCGACACCTATCCCAGAGTACGACACCAAGGACAGAATGACGTGTCTCACCTTATACACAAGGACAGCTCATCCACTCATAGCTCAGTACAGGCTGGCCCTACTTGGGCCTCAAGCAAGCCCATTAGGGCAACCAGCTCCCCCCTATAAGTAGCTCCGTATTACATGGGGCTCAGGTACGTCCTCTAACCCTAATTGTCATCCTCACACACCAGTGATTAGGGTTACTTCTTGGCTCTCTCTAGCCACTTGAGGACTCCCACCAAACATCACACAGAAACCCTAGACAGAGGCTCCTTTGAAGGTCTTCTTCCCTAACCCTTGGAGGACCTCGCCGTCTAGGACATCACATTAGCGTCGTCTATGGGGAAAGAGAAAACTTTATCCCCACCCAAAAGATTCTACCATGTCTGAGGTACAACCAGTCCAGAGGAGGAGGAGGGGGCGTCCAAGAAGGGTGCCATCAACTGAGGACCTGCGCCTGCACCTTGAAGCCAATAGGGCAGCAAGGTCCTCACCACCACCCCCTCCACCACCTCCACCTCCTCCCCCACCACCACCCCTGCCTCCACTGCCACCTCCACCGCCAGAGTTCACGCACACCCACAGTGGACCTTACACCATCCACACCGGAGACACTACAAATCCAACTCAGCACCAAGGAGGGGGTCGGCGCGTGCAGCTACGCTCCGAGCTCGGAGAAACCAACACAGAACAGCACCGCCACCGTGGCGAACGTGCCCACTCTGTCAGCACTACACATCGCTCTCACTCACGTCAATCTTCACTCTCTCGAGATGCAGAGCTCTTGTCCTTGATGAGACAACAGATGAGGATTGTAGAACAGCAAGGTAAAGCCATCGCAGATCTTCAGCAAGTTACTATGCAACGTTTGGCTGAACGAGCCGTTGTTCAAGCTCCAGCCCAAAACGAACTTCCTCCTCCCCCACCTCCTCCACCAACACAACCCCCATTGACACCGCAAACCTTTACAACACCGCATACTGTCGTCACACAACTTACACAAACACCACCCCCTGACCAGCAACAACCTGATTCGGATTATTCCCATCCTGGACACCCTTTTACACCAGCCGTCATGGCTTATGAACCACCACCTGGGTACCTCGGACCCAGCAACATTCCCAGATATAATGGCCTCACAGACCCTCAAGAGCATGTTCTCTCTTCGAGGGAGCTGTCAACTTCCATGGTGGAGGAGATCGGCTCAAGTGCCGAGCTTTCTCCATGACCCTCCAAGCCCCAGTCCTCCGATGGTACTCAACGTTACCCAAGAATTCTGTCAACAACTGGACAGAAATGAAGCGAGTATTTCTTAACAGGTACACTGCTAGCTGTGTGCAACCCAGATCGGACCACACACTAGCAACAGTGACGCAAAAATCAGACAAATATCTACGTGCTTATCTGCACATATTTCACAATGAATCCAGCTCAGTTCCCAACTTGTCTCCCGAGGTGGCCGTCCTCCTTTTGACCCAAGGATTGGCCGAAGGAGGGTTCAAAGACTCACTGATAGGAAAGCCACCGAGAGACATGGCCGAACTCAGGCAACGATCCAACAAATATATCAACCTTGAGGAATTCAACAAAGGTCTGGCAAGTAGGATGGAGAACGTTCAAGCTGCTTCACAGAATGCCCTTCCCCGAGGTCGACCTCGAGGAAACAGGGATGATAGAGGAGGAAGAGCAGACCAAGGAGACCGAGGTCGCCCTCACGTCGGCCAGCAAGATGACCGCCGATGCCCTTACATCACTAAGTATGATTCTTACACCCCCCCCTGACGGTTCCAAGGTCACAAGTCTGGAGGGAGACCATGCAGACCGAACTCAGGAGCGTACCTCGGCCACCTTTCCTCAGAAACCAAAATAACATCAGGGACAGATCTAAATACTGCAACTTCCACGATGGGTATGGTCACCATACTGATCAGTGCACCTGGCTTCGAGACGTTATCGAAGACATGGTGAGAAGGGGCAAGTTGCAACAGTATGTGCGAGAAGCGGTGGAAAGAAGAGGCCGAAGAAGGTCTCGCAGCCCAGACAACGACAAAGGGAAAGCCAAAGCTGACCCGTCTCCAGAAAAGAAGGAAGAAGAGCCACAGCGGGTAAATATGGCTGTGGTACAAGATCTGGATAAGTCGTCGAAAAATTTCCGAGTTGAAACTATCTCGGGAGGTTTTGCCGTTGCGGAGAAAAGAGGGCAGAAAGGAAGAGATACGTCAATCAAGTCTTGGCTGTTCACCACAAACCCGTCTATAAAAAACCATCTCGGAACATCCCCATCGTTTTTTCTGACCAGGACATGGAAGACGTCATCCCGGATCACAATGACCCTATGGTGATCACGGCTAGGGGTGTAACGGTCCAGTCCGGTCCGGTCTTTCATGGACTTTAGGGACCGGACCGATTAAGTTAATATGGTCCAGTTCGGTCCGGTCTCGACATTTTTCTAATGCAAAGACCGGACCGGACCGTTACGGTCTGGACCGCTACGGTCCGGTCCGGTCCGGTCTATTTAGACCATAATTACTTACAATTATAAAAAAAAAATTGCGCTTGATTCCAGTAAAGAAAACCTAATTGCCAAAGGGGAAAATAAAATGATCTACATGTTCGATATGAATGATGTATAATTTGTTTAAAATAAAAAACTAATTACATACAATGTACAAAAAAAAAACTAATTACATACAGTAGCACTAAGCATTTCTCAATATGAGTGCTTGAATGATGTAAATATTGTTAGCAGTAAGCAAACTAATTAAAAAAAACTGATCTACATGTTCCTGGAAGTAATAGTAGATGAGTGCCTGCTACGAGATGCGACAAAGCGACGGCGACAGCGAGGTGGCGAGCGGCGACAGCGAGGCGGGGAGCGACGAGCGAGACGAAGACGGCAAGCGGCGACAGCGACGAGACGGAGACGGAGAAGAACGCCGTAGAGAAGAGAGAAGAGAGAAGACGAACGTTGCCGGCGGTGAAGAGAGACGGCGGTTAGAGAGGGATGTGAAGAGAGACACGAAGAAGAGAGAGGGCTGCCCTATGTGTGGCTGTGTGTGTCGTGAGTGAGGGGGAGAAAGTGGCTGTGTGTGTTGTGAGTGAGGGGGAGAAAGTGGCTGCTACATATTTAGGGTTTCTATTCTTTTGGGTTTTCATAATAGGTTTTGGGCTGGGCTGGGCTGGTGCATGTTTTTTTTTAATATATAATCGGTCCGGTCCGGTCTGAATGGTCTGAAAAATTCAAAGACCGTGGACCGGACCATAATAGAATGGTCCCAAATATTTGAGACCAGACCGGACCATGAGACCAGACCAGACCATATTTTTCGGTCCGGTCTGATCGGTCTCGCGGTCTAGGACCGGACCACTTACACCCCTAATCACGGCGTTGATCGACAATTTTGAAGTCGCCCGAGTTTTCATTGATCAAGGAAGCTCGACCGACATTCTCTTTCTTCATACATTTCAAGCACTGAAACTGAGGTCAACCGACCTCGTGCAATTTGAAGGCAATCTCATCAGCTTCACAGGTGAGGTAATTCGCCCCCTTGGAGCCATCCATCTACCGGTGACCTTAGGCAAGCAGCCTTCGGCCCAAATGGAGATCATCAAGTTTTTAGTTGTTGATTCTGAATCCCCGTACAATGTGATACTAGGGAGAACCTGCCTGCAAGCTTTTGGGGCAATGGTTTCAACGGTTCACTTAGCGATGAAATTCGTTGGTTCTGACGACAAGGTCGTCACAGTCAAAGCCGATCAAGTGAGAGCTCGGCTCTGCTACAACGCGAGCCTACGAGAAGTAAAAAAGAAACAGAAAGAGCTCACCGATCAGGCATTGGGCAAAGGGAGAGTTCTATTGGCTGATGTTCAGGTCAGACAAGATGTTTTTAGGTCCTCCCCTCGAGGGGGATGGTCAGCAATCCCCCTCGACCCTTCCAGCCCTGGCAAGGCTGTCAAAGTAGGTACCAACCTCCCTCGAGAAATCCAAGGTGCAATAAAGGAAAATCTCTCTTCCCTTCCAGTTCTCTCCAGCCCTCCGTAGGGGGAGAATCTGTTCATTTATTTAACTGTTGGAGATCCCGCCCTTAGCTTGGTTTTGGCCCGAGGTGAGGGCCGAAGTGAGTTCCCCATTCACTCCTTGAGCCGAGCTCCCCAAACTCCCGAGCTCTGGTATTTCAAGATCAAAAAATCTGCATTTTGCAAAACTGCCAACAATTTCCTCGGTATCTCTCAATGGTTCACCTCGGTCGAGCACTACCAGGACGAGGAAAAGACCTCCTGTAAATGCGCTCGGAATCAAAAGGGCCCCAACAGAGGCGTTTCAGAAACTTACTCTGGGAGACCCTCGAAGGAACCGAGCTCAAGAATCCCCAGAACTCTGCAACACTGAGAACCTATTCCAATTAGGTTTACCTCAGCAGTCACCAGCTTCCTCAGCCAAAGTTTAAATTTAAGTTTCATTTTAGTTTCTGTTCATGTGTTTACATCTACCAGTCATATTCTACTCAGGTTCTACTCCATTGTGATATACTCACTTTATTTCCATGAAAGGCAATGTACCCACCCTTATGGTTAATGAAAAAGTACAAACTTTCCCGTACTCAAGTGCCACAGTTTTATATACATACGTACTAGCTTCTCATTTAGCACTAGCCACCTAAATGTTGCATGGCGCTATGCACAGCCAACATCTTGTAAATGAGATCGGCTCATATGCACAGTGTACAAGGGACACCCGATAAAGTACAGCTTGCTGTGAAATGTTTTCACATAGCTTCACTCAGCAACCTCTTTCACATCGGGGACGAGGACACCCACCTCGGCTAAGGTGGGCAGATCTGAGATCTCTACCGTATGCGCTTATATACAGTACCCTTTTTCAGAGGAAAACTTATAAGATTACTGCACTTACTGAGTTATCCGAGCTTAACATAATTAGTTACATTAAGTTTTATGACGAATTTTTTAAGTCCGATCAAATCCGAATACAACAAGTCAAAAAGGACTTGTATTCTCAAAAACATTTTTACTTGGTTATCTAAACAAAACGCAAAAAGTCTCAAAGACTTACGTGAATTCACTTGATAATCCGACATCGAGTCGCAGCTCGGATCCTGGGCATCCTTGGCAAACATGCAACGAGTTAATAAAATAAAACTTGCATTGAGCAACCAGTTAAAGAAAAGGCTTGCATAGCAACGACCTCGGACACAACATGCATGCAACAAGTTAAACAGAAGATAACTTGCATTTCTGATGACGAGTTCGGATCCGAGGTCTAAAGAGTAAACATGCAACGAGTTATTAAACTCGCATTTGTGCAACAAGTCAAAGAAAGAACTTGCATAAAAGTGACCTCGGATACCATGAATATGCAACAAGTTAAAATACAAAACTTGCATAAAAATAACAACATGCAACAAGTTAAACTGAAAAGAACTTGCATTGAAAGAAAATGTTGTACACAATCAGCAACATAAAATACAAACCAACAGTGTCAAACATGTTACAAAAAACATAGACAAATCGCAAGCTGCCCAGCATAACTTCATCTTCAACATCGGAAAGGACAACCGAGCTCGGGTTGAACTCCTCATCCGGTTTCTCTGCCAAAGGATTGGGAAGGTTCTCCTCAGGTTGGTCGAGGTCAACCTCGGCCCCATCCCTCTCCCAATCCACCATCTTCCCATTGTGTACCCCGAACCCGGCACTTGCGCCGACGACTCGAATTCGGAGCCCTTGATTCAGGTGAAGAATCTGCTCCACGGCACTGGCGAAGATTTTAGCTCCCCCCTTCTCAAAGTCAAAGTCGGCCTCGGACGCCGCAATCTTGTGCCTAAGTGCTTGAGCAGCCCTCTTTCTCAGCATGGATCTCACCCTTTCAACCTCGGCCAGGCCCTCCTGTTGACCTTCCTCTTTGGCTGCCACCTTAGCTGCCTCCTCCGACGTCCGAGCTTCCTCCCTTATTTTGGCCACAACCTCGTCATGATTTTTCAGAAGCTCCTCCACCTGCTTGCGGTGCTTCCCTTCCAACTCAGCCAGCTTCTGGTCGGCAGAGCTCTTGCTACTCCGGAGATCAGCAACCTCGGCCGCCAGGTCGGACCGAGCCTTCTTCTTGGTAGGAGACACCCCCTCAGCCACATCATCAGAGACCTCCGCCAACACATTGAACATGGTTGTGGCCCTCTTTAGTTGACAAGCCATCTCCTCGGCCATATTTTTCCACTCTGCTCCCGACATCTTTATGAGAGCATCTTTGACCGTAGGCTTGGCGATGGTGGTCGGTGGCCTTGGGAGTATATCAGTTCCCCTCCTCGGGCCGTCCGAGGAAGGAGGGGTACCGGCAGCATTGACAAGTTCGGTACTTGGAGTCGGAGACTGAGGAGGAGGTGGGGCGATAATCACTGCAGGGGGAGTAGGATGGAGTGGAGCCGAATTGGTGGAGATCGTATCAGTGGAGACTTCGGCAGCCACAGCTTCACTAGAAGAGCCCTCGGACCTCTTCCTCTTGCGGGCCTCCATTGCAGCTTTCAGCGCCTTGGATGACATGTCCGACCAATACTCGTCTGAAAACAAGAGAACAAAGAAAAATTAGCAAGTAAGTTGAGAGGAAATGTACAAGTGTAAGGGTAAAGTTAACTACCAATTCTGGTCGAAACTTCGTTGTCAGGACACTTCATGAATACTCCAATATCGAGCTGGAATTTCCGAGCCCGATACTCAGTTTGGAAGTGGTGGGCCGTTACAGCCTCATCGGCGTCAAGTGTTGTGCCCGACCACCGCTGTGGCGTGCCGATATTGAGGAAACCGTAATTGGTGGTTGGAACAACTAAGGAACCCTAGGAGAACACCTAGAAGGGGGGGTTGAATAGGTGTTTAAGAAACCTTGAAAGATTTTCGAATGAAACAAATCGAAACAATTAAAACAAATGATTTTTGCAAAATCTACAGCACTTAATCGATTAATCTGAATTATAATCAATTAAGATCAGAAAAATCAAAGTATCTTAATCGATTATGAAAGTCCTTAATCGATTAGATCTATCAGAAACCAGAAAAATCACTTTTCAATCGCATACGAAAATCAATCAATTCACACGTATAACCAGAGATTCAACGGAAACAATTAACACCTATATTCTTATTGATTATCCTAGTTATGAAAATGATTTTCCCTTTATCAATTTGAACAATAAAGATTCAATTCAATCAATTATGAAAATCACTCTTTTTCTAGGTTTTCAACCAAGAACACAATGAACAACAAGAATGTAAAGAGTAAGAGTTTAGAGATACGACACAGTGATTTATCCTGGTTCACTTTCATCCGCTTGAAAGCTACATCCAGTCCCCTCTTCAACCAAGAGAGATTCTTCACTATGAGGAATTAGAGTTCTCAAATTACAAGTAAATGCCTCACAAGACTCCCTTCTTGCTAGCCTATAAGAGATACCACACCCTTGCCTTGTAATCCTATTGATCTTCTCTCTAATCTAACATCTACCCCTTGTTGATAATCCACACAACAAGTCTTCACTTGCTTGATGATAATCCACACACCAAGTCTTCACTTTGCTTGATTGACAACCAAGACTTTCTTCTTCAATTGCTTGAATGAACTTGCTTGATGATAAACGACACACCAAGTCTTCTTTGTTGTTGTAGTTGGCTTGCCTTCTTGCAAAGATTACAACTCAATGAATACACATGACACTCCTATGAATCTCATTCAATAGCTATGACAAATCACACAAGAGATTCAAAGGTTCTTGATCAAAGAATATGAAAATATGAAAGCTTTGATCTTTGAAATTGAGAGAGAATAGAGTGGCTTGATTCTTTGTAAAATTGATTATAAAAGTGTTCTGATTAATCACAAAGATTAGGAAAAGGTTTATATAGAATACCCAAAAGTTGTAGCACTTGAAAACTGATTTTGAGAAGTGAAAATCGTATTTTAAAAATCAGATCTGCAGTACTTAATCGATTAAATCCCTTCTTAATCGATTAGTAATCGATTAACAATGTTCTTAATCGATTAGACACTGATGAAACTTGATTAAAACTTGTTTTCTCAAAACCAAACCTTTCCTTTAAAACCTTTAAGCCACCTATTGATTTTAGGTTAAGTGAAAACTCAAATTATGATTTAATCATGACCTTGATAGAGATTCACTACCCTCTATTAACTCTAACCAAACTCATCAAAATAAAAGAACCTAAGAAGCTTGAGAGGCAAAAGATAAAACAATTACAATTACACTCAAACTAAGTCTTCATGAGCTTGTTTTCTCTCTTCTTCATTTGATGTTTGTTGTTGCTTGTTGAACTTGAAACTTGATCAACATCTTTGTAGCTTGTTCAAAACACTTTGTCATTATCAAAACATTCATCATGGAACTTACAATCTCCCCCTTTTTGAAAATGACAAACCATGTTTTGAAGTTGTTTGAAGTTGTTGATGCTTTACCAATTTGATCACTTGCTCCCCCTCAATCAATGCATTTGATATTTGAAATCCAATTGATAGAAGCTTGATTCTCCCCCTATCTTCAACAACTTAGCTCAACCTACATAAAAACAACAAAACAACCTTTCTCCACAAAAACATATCATTTCTCCCATTTTTTTTTTCAAAACATATCATTTCTCCCCCTTTGGCATTATCAAAAAGTAATATATATACCAATTGAAATATAAAATACTAAGCCAAAATAGAGAAATTCACATTTATTTCTTCACAACATTGATACCAATTGAAATATAACAAGTACTATACTTTGAAATGTGATACCAATTGGCAAGAAAATATAACAATGAATTATGAACCAATAGAAATACTAAGAAGTCATAATACCAATTGAGATATCATCAATGTAAAGAAATATCACAACAATAATAGCATGATAATCATCTAATCATCACTCAATGATACCAATTGAACTTTAGAAAAGTAATACTATTTGAGAACAATTCAATTATACCAATTGAGAAGACTAAACAATTTGTAAATATTCAACAATATCATTTTACCACTTTGTAGGACATTCACTTGAGATGTAAATGTAATACCAATTGAAGATGCAAATGTATGAATAACATTTGTAAGCCCTTTGCTCTTCAATCATACCTACAAAACAATCATGCTTTGCCTTTTGGTATCCAAATGGTTTTGGATCCATTTTTGTTAGTGTAGGGACTCTCACCCTTTTTCATCCAAACAAAATCTCCTTTAGGTATACCATGCACTTTAATATAACACACATTTGAAGTATGTCCATGAGTACCACAATAGAAACATGTTGGAGAATTTGAAAAATCAACCTTTGAAAAATCAACAACATTTCTATGAGAATTACTCTTAGCATTAGTATAACCCAAACCAAACTTGTTTGAATTTCCTCTTTGAAAATTTAACAATGTGCGCAATCTGAAGAAACCGCAATTGGTGGTTGAAACAACTAAGGAACCCTAGGAACACACCTAGAAGGGGGGTTGAATAGGTGTAAAAGAAACCTTGAAAGATTTTCGAAAGAAATAAATCGAAACAATCAAAACAAATGATTTTTGCAAATTCTACAGCACTTAATCGATTAAACTGAAATTTAATCGATTAACCTGCAATTTAATCGATTAAACCTGAAAGTTCAAAAGTCCTTAATCGATTAAACGAAAACTTAATCGATTAAATCTATCAGAAACTGAAAAATCACTTTTCAATCGTATACGAAAATCAATCAATTAACACGTAAGATCAGAGATTCAGCGGAAACAATTAACACCTATATTCTTATTGATTATCCTAGTTATGAAAATGATTTTCCCCAAGTTAATTTGAACAATAAAGATTCAATTCAATCAATTATGAAAATCAATCTTTCTCTAGGTTTTCAACCAAGAACACAATCAATGACTTGAATGTAAAGAGTTAAGGGTTTAGAGATACGACACAGTGATTTATCCTGGTTCACTTTCATCCGCTTGAAAGCTACATCTAGTCCCCTCTTCAACCAAGAGAGATTCTTCACTATGAGGAATTAGAGTTCTCAAATTACAAGTAAATGCCTCACAAGACTCCCTTCTTGCTAGCCTACAAAAGATACCACACCCTTGCCTTGTAATCCTATTGATCTTCTCTCTAATCTAACGTCTACCCCTTGTTGATAATCGACACAACAAGTCTTCTTTGCTTGATGATAATCCACACACCAAGGCTTCACTTGCTTGATTCACAACCAAGACTTTCTTCTTCTCCAATGAGATTTGCTTGATGATAATCGACACACCAAGGCTTCTTGTTTGTTGTAGATGGCTTGCCTTCTTGAAAAGATTACAACACAATTGAAAACACAAATGACAATCCTATGAATCTCAATCAATAGCTATGACAATTCACAATAAGAGATTCAAAGGTTCTTGATCAAAGAATATGAAAATATGAAAGCTTTGATCTTTGAAATTGAGAGAGAATAGAATGGCTTGATTCTTGTAAAATTGATTATGAAAGTGTTCTAATTAATCACAAAGATTAGGAAAAGGTTTATATAGAATACCCAAAAGTTGTAGCACTTGAAAACTGATTTTGAGAAGTGAAAATCGTATTTTAAAAAACCAGTTCAGCAGTACTTAATCGATTAAATCTTCACTTAATCGAGTACTAATCGATTAAATATGTTCTTAATCGATTAAACATGTCTAATACTTGTTTAAAACTTTTTTTCTCAAAACCACACCTTTCCTTTAAAACCTTTAAGCCACCTATTGATTTTAGGTTAAGTGAAAACTCAAATTATGATTTAATCATGACTATGATAGAGATTCACTACCCTCTAAATAAACTCTAACCAAATAAAAGACCTAAGAAGCTTGAGAGGCAAAAGATAAAACAATTACAATTACACTCAAACTAAGTCTTCATGAGCTTGTTTTCTCTCTTCATTTGATGTTTGTTGTTGCTTGTTGAACTTGAAACTTGATCAACATCTTTGTAGCTTGTTCAAAACACTTTGTAACCTTTTGTCATTATCAAAACATTCACCATGGAACTAACACAATCTAATATCACCACTTGTGAAACTTGCAAGCTTATTTTTCAAAATAGCATTTTCATCTTTGAGCAACTTGCAATTCTCACAATCAACCACATTATTCAATCTACTAGCACAATCACAAGAAGAACTAGCATATATAAGATCAAGAGTTTCATTTTGAAGATTAAGCTCATCAACTTGTTTTTGAAGTTCTAAAATCTCTTGTTGATGTTTCAAAATGAGCTTCTTCCTTTCAATGTTTTTCAAAGCTAGTTTCTTAAATTGTTCATGCATTTCTTCATAAGCATTATATAACAATTCATATTTGGAAGAAATTTCGGATTTTGTAAGACTTACATCGCTTTCGTCGCTTTGTTCACTTGATTCATCATTTGAACTTTCTTCTTCATTTACTAGAGCTATCAAGTTGAGACAAGCGGCATCTTCATTATCCGATGAACTACTCGATGTGCTTTTCTTGTTATCTTCATCACTATCCCAAACTATGTATGCTCTTTTAGATTTAGAATTTTTCTTGTCTTTCTCCTTCTTCTTGAGATACTTAGAGCACGAATACTTGAGATGTCCGGGTTTTCCGCATTCATGGCAAACTACACCTTCTTTTGAAGTCTTGGTCTTGAAGTGTGGGGAATCCTTCTCTTTACGTTTGTCTTTGTTCAACCTTCCTTTTCTCCTTAGAAGCTTGTCAAACTTCCTTAGTAAAAGTTTCATTTCTTTTTCATCAACATCCGAATCGGAATCTTAACTATCATCATCATCATCATCATCGGAACTCTCTTCCTTTTTATATGACCTTTGAGCTTTAAGAGCAATTCCTTTTCTTTCTTTGTTCTTGTCCGACTCTTCATGCATATGCAAACGTTCAAGCTCCATTTCATGTTCTTGAAGCTTTCCGAAAAGTGTTTCTAAGTCCATGGTGTCCAAGTCCTCTTCTCTTGCTTGCCGATACCCCACAACAAGACTTCCAATTGCTTTGAGATTCTTCAAAGACTTCCAATTGCTTGCTTCACTACAAGGCTTCCAAGTGCTTGATGAAATGCCACACACCAAGTCTTCACTTTGCTTGATTCACAACCAAGACTTTCTTCTTCAATTGCTTGAATGAACTTGCTTGATGATAAACGACACACCAAGTCTTCTTTGTTGTTGTAGTTGGCTTGCCTTCTTGCAAAGATTACAATTCAATGAATACACATGACACTCCTATGAATCTCATTCAATAGCTATGACAAATCACACAAGAGATTCAAAGGTTCTTGATCAAAGAATATGAAAATATGAAAGCTTTGATCTTTGAAATTGAGAGAGAATAGAGTAGCTTGATTCTTTGTAAAATTGATTATAAAAGTGTTCTGATTAATCACAAAGATTAGGAAAAGGTTTATATAGAATACCCAAAAGTTGTAGCACTTGAAAACTGATTTTGAGAAGTGAAAATCGTATTTTAAAAATCAGATCTGCAGTACTTAATCGATTAAATCCCTTCTTAATCGATTAGTAATCGATTAACAATGTTCTTAATCGATTAGACACTGATGAAACTTGATTAAAACTTGTTTTCTCAAAACCAAACCTTTCCTTTAAAACCTTTAAGCCACCTATTGATTTTAGGTTAAGTGAAAACTCAAATTATGATTTAATCATGACCTTGATAGAGATTCACTACCCTCTATTAACTCTAACCAAACTCATCAAAATAAAAGAACCTAAGAAGCTTGAGAGGCAAAAGATAAAACAATTACAATTACACTCAAACTAAGTCTTCATGAGCTTGTTTTCTCTCTTCTTCATTTGATGTTTGTTGTTGCTTGTTGAACTTGAAACTTGATCAACATCTTTGTAGCTTGTTCAAAACACTTTGTCATTATCAAAACATTCATCATGGAACTTACAGATATGACGATTAAAGAACTCCGGGGTCCACTCCAAAGGGAACCTCGGACCCGTCTCGGACCGAAACCAAGGAAGCCCCGTTCCAACATACTTATACTTGAAAAACCTGGGCTTGAAATGCTTCCAAGATTCCGAGAACATGTCGAATAGCCCACAGTGACCTCGGGCCTTAGCCGATACCCAAAGGCGACCAGTGACCCCCGTCTTTATTGCTGACGAACGGGTTGTACATCCATAGGAAGAGCCGAACTGTACAAACCAACCCCTTGGCTCCGCAGTACTTTTGAAATGCTCGAAGGAACGACCAAGTGTTGGGATGGAGTTGCGAGGGGGCTAATCCGAGCTCGTTCAAGACCCTCATCTCCAAATCAGTAAACGGCAAGGTCACGCCGAGGTTGTGTATTAGATCGGCATAAAAGAAGAAGGAATTATTATCAGTTCGGCTACATATCCTGTCATTTGCCAAACAGGGGAGTACTTCGTAAGAAGTCCCGATGGCATCCCCTGGGCAAGGCAGCACGACTCTCTTCACCTCGGCAAGCTTGTCCTCGGAGCAAAAGCTGGACCGGACTCCTTTGGGCTCCACGTCGACCCACTCATACTGATCGGCGTCGAAAGGCGCAGGATAAAGCTCAGGTCGACTGACGCACTTTCTGGGCGGCATGGTACCTGTGGAAGAACAGGGGAGCTCGATGTTAGTCTTACGGGTTACAAAAAATAACCCCCCAGAAAACCCCCTCAAAGTTGTTCCGAGGGGCGAGCATCTCCCCTCTACCACAGGAACCCTCCGTTCGTACACCCTCTCTCTTTCCATCCTCTCAAAGTCAGCACGTTCTCTACCATCAACGAACTCGGCCCAGGCGTATTGTCGCACCCATTCCCTCTGCTCTTACCAGTCCCGAGGATAAACGACCTCAAGGGGATCGACATCCAGGGTTTGTCTCTCATATCTACGCCTATACTCCCTATGGCGACGAAGCGCCTCGTCCTCCTCAGTGGAGGAGCAGGACGAGGAGGAAGAGCCGTCCTCCTCCTCACTACTGCTCGAAGACTGGGAGACTACCCCTACCCATTTCCTAAACCATTCCCTACTCATATTTCCCCAATCCACTTCTCTGTTTTTTATGAAAAATAAAAACAAAAAACAAGTATCAAAAACCCTCCAAAAAACCCAAAGCACCCCAAACCCAGAAACACCAGGAACTCCCAATATCAATCCCCAAGATCACAAACCCAAAACCCAGAAAGAATACCCCATTCCATAAAAACGAAAACCAAAAATACCAATCCCTCCCTTATGAATCATGAAACGGTAGAGACATGAGAGAAAGCAAAGAACAAAGAAGAGGAAATGAAAGAGCAACCAGTACCTTAGGGGTTGGAAATCGAAGGAGGAGAATGAAGCTTGAAAAGTCGAAACAGAATCCATTGAGAGAGAAGAAGACGGTGAAATGCTGAGAGGGAAAATGAAGTTTGATAATGGGAGAGGCAGGAAAGAAGTTTGAACCTGTGTTTTCGTGGGGAAGAGAAAGAGTTTCTATTAGAGAGTGAGAAGGGAACAAGATCGAAGGAAGAGTGAATGATAGAGAGAGAAAGAGAGGCAGTTTTGTGTGAAAGAGGGGGAAGGGAAACCGTTTTCCCCCTCATTTTTGAAGTTTGGGCCTGGCCCAAAAAGCCCAACCCAGCATGCAGCCACACACACGGAGACACGTGGCGAAGAGTAGCTGGAATCACGGACCTCGAGCAACGTCGCAGTAATGGCGACGCTTCGTTAGGTACAATTCCTGACACGTGTCAGATCTAGAAAGGGCAAGCGTCATTTCGGAGCAGAGGAAAGGACAGTTCTCAGACCTGCTCCGTCATGATGAAAGGACATTTCAAAGACAGCTGGATCCAACTCTCAGCAACCCATCGTCCGAACTCCCTAGAACCTCGGAACGAGACATGAATAGCCTTGACCGAGCTGGGGGGCTTATATGTGGTGGACTCGGCCTAGCCGAGCTCCACGCGACCCTCACTCCGAACCTAAGGGCCCTACAGGAAGTCCTCTGTATGCTTGGCCGAGCTCAAAGCTCAACGGCCGAACAGACATCAGACACGGGCCGACCTCATGCTCCTATCAAGGTCCGACCTCCTTGTCCGACACCTCCCAGAGTCCGACACCTCCCCCAGAGTACGACATCAAGTACAGAATGACGTGTCTCACCTTATCCACAAGGACAGCTCATCCACTCATAGCTCAGTACAGGCTGGCCCTACTTGGGCCTCAAGCAAGCCCATTAGGGCAACCAGCTCCCCCTATAAGTAGCTCCATACTACATGGGGCTCAGGTACGTCCTCTAACCCTAATTGTCATCCTCACACACCAGTGATTAGGGTTACTTCTTGGCTCTCTCTAGCCACTTGAGGACTCCCACCAAACATCACACAGAAACCCTAGACAGAGGCTCCTTTGAAGGTCTTCTTCCCTAACCCTTGGAGGACCTCGCCGTCTAGGACATCACAACATTAATTTAATATTGATCTCTACATAAATAAATATAATATTAAAAAACGAACCGTCATTATCTTCCAATGAATTCACGTCCAATGAAATAAGGGATATTATGATTTATCATTAATTATTCTCATAATACCTTCAACCAAAAAAAAAATCAAAATAATAAAAATAATTTTTGATTTATAATAATAAAGTATATTGAGTAATCCTTTTTTATAATTATTTTGTTATTGTTTAATAATAATCTTTACTTTATAATGAAAATAATAATAATCTTTAATTTAAAATATTTAATATAAAAAAAAATTAATATCAACAACCCGTGCATTGCACGGGGTAAGAGCTAGTGTGTGTGTGTGTGTTTATATATATATATATTATTTAAATATGTATGATTTTAAATTTATGAATTTAAAATTAAGAGCAAATTTACATATGAAAAATTGCTCAGTCCGTAATTTTCTTTTAAATAAATACAAATTAAAATAATAAATTAATAGATTGAATAGTAAAATATTCATGCTGAAATTTTTTAAATCATTTTTAACTTTTTTTTCGATCTGGATATTAAAATTGATAGAAAAAGAATTTGTGTGAAAGGGCAATCTTATGTGAGGAATATTTAATTTTAACCAATTTTGAATAAAAAGATTCAAGCTATAAAATAATAAATTAATAAACCGAATAGTAAAATTTTATTTCTGAATTTTATTGTAATAATTATTCACTTTTTTTTTATATTAAGGTTGATAGGAAAAAATAGCATTTGATACTAAAATGCTGTCTTTTTTACACACACCATATATTATTTAAACATGTATGATTTTAATTTTATGAATTTAAAATTAAAAGCACTCAAATTTACATATAAAAAATTGTTCAATCCGTAATTTATATATATACAATCCACAAATTTATATTTTATCAATTTTTTATTTCCAATTATTCTCTAACGTTAAAATATATGAAGAAGGGTTTCATAATTTAAACTAATTAAGTGCTATATAATATCTAAATGTTTCATAATTTTAACTAATTAAGTGTTATAATATTTATATCTATATATATGCACACACACTTTTTTTATATATAACCTTTATTTAGTTATTATAAGGTAATATATTAACATTATTTTTTTAGTATATTATATTAATGTAATTTCCTATATGCAATTTAATTATAACCTTTACTTAGTTATTGTAGTGTCCTTGAACACTATATGTCCTTAACCCTCTGAGCCCTCAAGATTATGGTAATCAGGAGTTCAAGAGAAGGTCAAGTATCTATGTATGACCTTATGGTTTTTCTGCAGTTCCAGTTGGGAAAAGCAGGGTTTCCCCAGTCAACAAGTGTGTGCAGAGTGTCAACTTAGGGATGAGAGTACGTACCTGAAACCCTAGCTGTTGTGAGCTATTTATAGGGTTTGGAGGAAGTTGATGTGGGTCGTATGGGCCTCGTATCAAGGTGAGCTGAACCGGGATTATGTGAGGAAATATAGGAGATTTATTCCCTTAGAATCCGGATAGGATCAGCTCACGATCCCATGTAGAGGCTGTTGCGAGATTCTAAGAGAAACATGCGGAGGAGATAGGAAGCCTTGGTGAGACTGAGTCAACCTACCAGCCGACGTTATGTCTCGGTTCTAGAATCCCGAGCCGATGGAGTGAAGACCGTTGTTGAGGCTCGGTCCCATCAAGTCCGAGCCTGGTCTTTTTGTATGCTCGGAATGAACGTGTCCGAGCGTGGGACGTTTGTGTTAAGTAAACCGAGGGAAAAGTCCTTAGAAAATCCTTTATATAGGACTGTAGTTTTTATACGGTCGGCAAACCCTACAAGCCCCCCAGCTCGTAAGACTTTGAAAAGTCTGTGACGAGGTAATGAGCGCTTAGGATAGACCTTTCCGCATGCCTCGTGACAACTGTAATCGTGCCGACTGCTTCGAGGTGACGCTTTGGGTTCTCGAGATACGGCGCGTTTCCTTGTAAGTTGTGCCAAATCATTGCGTTTTTGAAATTTGAAAAAGTACCTTTTGGAACTGCCACGTCTCTCCCTACGATTGGTTGCATGCGTCCATGGGCTTTTGGCCCAAATGGCTAAGACAGAGGGAAACTGAAAAGTTTTCTCTTCTAATTGAAACTTACCCTTTCTCTGCCTCCAATCACTCACTCTACTCCCGAAATTTCTCAGAATCCCCTCATTCTCTCTTCAATTTCCATTTTGCTGTCTTCGTTCCCAAATTGAGAGCCTCCAATCCTTCACCAGTTTTAGCAACTTCACGCAGGTAACCCCTTCTACTCCTCTTATTTCCATTCCTGCAGTTTTCCTTATTCATTTGTGGTTTTTTTTTTTTTTTTTTGAGTGAGTTTTTCTTTGTAAACGGGTTTTCTGGTTTCGGGATTTTGCAGGGATTTCTGGGTAGAGTTTCTGGGTTTCTTTTGTTTTTAAGTGAGAGGATTTTATACCTCAATTTGTTTGAATCATGAGGGGATGGAGAGGTTTTAGGGAAGTTTACCGTGAGCTCTGTAGGAGATTAGGAGAAAATCCATCTAGTGACAGTGAATCAAGTTCTTCATCCTTTTCTGGGGTTTTTGAAGATTCTGGGAACGAAAGGAATCCATGCTCGGAAAGTTCTACGCCTATCCCTAATATTCCCCCCATCGACTCGGGTTCTTCCGAGTTAAAACCATTAACAGTAGAACATCCATTGAATCCTGCCGACGAGACTAAGTGGTTATTAGCCTATAGATTCGCTGAGCGTAGAGCCCAAGTTAGATTTAGCCCCGATCATGATATGGGGGATATAGAACCTGTAGGAAATCCATTTGAGGTGGGGGGAAAAAGTTCGGGGCTCGGCATTAGATTTAAAGTAAAAACTCGTGCTGTAAAAAATCCTAACGCCGATCCTTTTTCTTTTTCCCCAGAAATGGTGGAACGCAGGTGTGTGACCAATCCTGAAGAATATCCTCTGCCGCCTAATTATGCGCAGTACGATGCTGTTTTTGATCGGGAAGTACTGTGGACGAGACCTTCATTGTTAACAACAAATAGTCTTAATCATCTCCGACCGATATTGACACCTCCGAGAGCCGACGGAAATACCTCAGATTTCGTATTAAGACCTTTGGGAATCGACGATCGGATTTGCTTCGAAGTGCCGGAAAATCATCAATATTTTTACTTCTATGAAGAAGTAGTAACTAAAGTCGGTATCCGCTTGCCCTTCTCCACCTTCGAGGTCGAAGTCCTCACTCATTTAGGAATAGCCCCAAGCCAATTGCATCTAAGTGGGTGGGCTTTCGTCCGAGCCTTTCAACAATTCTGCGATGTTGAAAACTTGGTCGCGACGGTACGGTCCTTCTTTTGGTTATATGCTCCCCAAGTAAATAAGTTTGGTGATTCCAAGGGTCTTTGGGTGTCCCTAAAGGCTCGGAGGGGACATGCCCTTTTCGCCAAGGTGACAGACTCTTGGAAATCTTTCAAACCTCTCTTCTTCCAATACGAGTATACTGGGGCCGAAGTATGTTGGTTCATGGAACAGGTTGAAGAAGATGGAGTGATGAAGGTCGTGCCTCGGTTTCCACTGGGTTGGACGACTAACATTTATAACCGAGGATCCTCCTTGTATCAATTCGACTATAAGGCGGATTTAACGAAAGCCGGAAGGCGATTATGCGACCACGTTTGGGAATATCTTCAAGCAAATGGTCAAATTGATTCCAAACGAATTCTGCTGAAAGATACGCGAGACGAAGTGAAGGCGGAGCTGGGTATTTTTTTTTTATTTTTTTTTTATTACTGGCGTGTTAATCCATTTTTCTCGCAGAAGCAATGGGGAAGAAAGCAACCAAAGCCAAGAAGAGTGAAGCTCGGGCAGCTAGAGTGTCACAGCTAGCAGCACTCAAAGAGTCTGCGTCCGGTTCTCCAATCAAGGGTCAATCTTCTGAGCCGGCCCATCCTGAAAGCCGGACCGTTATCCCCAATACCACCCCCACTGTAAGGGTTACTGGCGTTGAACAGGTGATCAAAAAGGGCCGCATTGTCGATACGATGAATATTGAAGTAGAAGCTCATTCATCTCCCCAAGACGTTCCCAAGCGCCCCCTCAAGAGGACTCGGCTGGATAAAGGAAAAGGTCTCGCTGGAGATTGGTTCAATTTGAGCAAGTCCAACAAAGGGATTGAAATTCTCGAGGGTAAGGAAGATGCAGCTGCCAAGACGGTGTGGGGTAGGAAGATGTCCGACTCATTCATTGCCACCGTCTTCCCTCCTGAAAATGTTGAAGTAATCGAGTCTTGGACCCCTGGGACTTGGGAAAATAATTGTACAGCGTTGGTGAAAAGCTTCTTACGGGGTGCGAGCATTTTCCATCACCTTGGTCATCATGGTGATGACGCTTATGCTGGATTTGCTCCCGAGGAAAAGAATAAAAGATATGAAGCCAACGAGCGGGAAGATTACTTGGAAATTCAGGTCCAAGGTCTGAATAAAAGGATACAAGAAATGGCAGCTGAAAACGAGAGGCTTCAAAAGACTGCACAAGATTCGGAGGGGGCCAAAGTTCGGGCTGAGGAAACACTTCAGGCTGCCGAGGCACAGATAAAGAGGTCGGAAGAAATCCAGAAAAAGGCTGAGGAGGATGCTGCTGCTCATCTGGTGGCTACGGAGAAAGCTCGTACGGCCGAGCAAGCTGCTGCAGTGGCTCAGGAGCAACATGAGTATGCTAAGGACGAGATACTCAGGCTCCGAGCTTGCTTGGAGAAGATGAGCGCGAAAGCGCTCAAGCATAAGAAAGCAGCTAAGGAGAATCTGTTCAATTGGGACCATGCAATTGAAGATTCTTTCTACAATACTGCCGAGCAACTCCGTGTTCTGAATCCCGGGCTCGTGACCAAGGGCGTTGACCCTAATTTTGCTGTGAAAAAAGGTCAAATTGTCGGCCCGAGTGGAGTTCCCATAGATCTGAACAACTCCGACCTTCCTGACCATTTGGCCGAAGATTCCGAAGGGGAAGGAACCGAGGATGCCGAAGGTGAAGAAGAAGAAGAAGACACATTCAATGCTGACAGCATTGTATTGTCCGATTTAGAATAGTTTGATCATTCTCTTTTTTTTTTTTGTGATCGCCCCAGTAGTGGGTTTTTGTAACCGCCCCAGTAGTGGGTTTGAACTTTTTCTATGCTTCTTTGCTCGAAATATTATGAACGTTTATAGTATTCACAGTCGACCGTTTGCTTCTTTTTATACTTTGTGTTAAGAATTCAAGTGCCAAGACCTCAGAACTCCAGCGCTTTAGCCGAGGTGGGTTCCTCTATCCGCGATGTAAAATGATTTTAATAAACCATGTTTGAATCGGGAGTCTCAGTAGAATACTTGACAAGTTATAAGCTCTTGTTTGAGCTGTTTATAATCGTTCGCGTCATACACGGTGGCTAATCGAATATGAGGAAAAGTACGTAATACAATGAATCCAATAACAGTCTTTTTATTAATCAGAAGCAGAAAGTACAATGGGCTCGGAGTTCCACCGAGCGTACACCATCATTTAAACAGTAATAAACAAATCTAACAATTCTAAAAAGAATTAATAAAGCATGAAATTATGAAACTATGGAAGAAAGATTCTAACTGTAATATCCTTTGAGCTTCGCCGCATTCCATGAATTGTTAATAGGAGCTCCCGAGAGAGTTTCAAGTTTATAGGCTCCCGTCCCACTTTTGAAGGTGACTCGGTATGGTCCTGCCCAGCTTTGGGCCAGTTTTCCATCCTTAGCATTCTTAAGACCAATATCGGCCCTTCTTAGGACAAGGTCACCCACCTCGAACTCTCTGGGGTTAACCGAGCGATTATATTCCTTCGCCTGCATCCTTTTAGCGTGCTTTTCTCGTTCGGCGGCCAAATCTCTTACCTCCTCCGACAAAACAAGATCCTCGCAGAGCAAAGTGTTGTTGATGGGGTTTGGCTGCTGCATAGCTCGGAAAGAAGGGATAATTTTCTCAATGGGGATGACTGCTTCGCAGCCATAAGTGAGCCGATAGGGCGTTTCTCCTGTTGAAGTTTGGATGGTGGTGCGATACGACCAAAGTACCTCGTGCAAGTTTTCCACGCAATTTCCTTTTGCTCCTTCAAGTCTCCTCTTGATTCCCTGAATGATGGACCTGTTCACTGATTCCACCTGACCGTTGGTTTGAGGGTGTTCCACCGAGGAGTAGTAGTGTTTAACCCCCAATGCACTGACCAAATCTTGGAACGCCCTTGCTGCAAACTGGGTTCTGTTGTCGGTCACCAATATCTGTGGCACCCCGAATCGAGCCACAACTTGCCTTTCAAAAAACTTTTGCACCTTTGCCGAGGATATGGTTGCCAAAGGCTCGGCCTCAACCCACTTTGTAAAATAGTCTATGGCCACGATCACCCACTTCAACTGTCCTGGTGCGGTTGGGAACTGCCCAATCAAATCCATTCCCCATTGGTAAAAGGGATAGGGAGATGAAAGAGAATGAAGTTCCTCGGCTGGTTTTTGATAAACGTCACTATGAAATTGGCATTTATCACACCTTTTCACGTTGTCTATCGCATCTTGTTGAAGGGTAGGCCAGTAGTACCCTGCCCTTAGGACTTTTCTAGCCAGTGACTTCCCTCCAATGTGGTGGCTGCCTATTCCTCCATGAACTTCTTCTAGTGCCAGCTTTGCTTCGGCGGGGTCGAGACACCTGAGCATTGGACCGTTGACCCCTCGGCGAAAGAGTACTCCCTCAGCCAGTGCAAATTGAGATGCCTTCCTAACAAGTTTCCTAGCTTCCACCAAGTCGGTCGGCAAGGTCCCTTGTTCCAAATAGCTTGCAATTGGGCTAATCCAGCTTGAATCTAGTGATATGCAGAGGACAACGCTAGGTCCATGCACCATTTCCTGAATTAAACTCTTGTTGTTTTCAGAGTTTTTTGTTGAGGCGAGTTTGGAAAGAATATCCGCTCGGCTATTGCTTTCCCTCGGTATGTGACAGATTTCGACTTTCACAAATTCGGATGACAAGAATCTTACTTTTTCCAAGTATTTTTGAAGGATTGGCTCCTTCGCCTGATATTCACCTTTGACCTGTGAAACCACCAATTGAGAGTCGCTGAGAATTTTCACCTCTCGGGCTCCCACTTCTTTTGCCATCCTCAATCCTACCAAAACAGCTTCATACTCTGCCTGATTGTTGGATGTTGAAAATCCGAACTTCAAGGAGTATTCAAGGGTGACTCCCTCGGAGTTCTCCAGAATTATTCCTGCTCCTGCTCCCATCTTATTACTCGATCCATCCACATAGATGTTCATTTCCGAGTTTGAGCTCGTCAATGGCTCAGTGAACTCGGTAAGGAAATCAGCCAAGGCCTGAGACTTCATCGCCTTTCTCGGTTCGAAAGTTATTTCAAACTCAGAAAGCTCGATAGCCCAAGTTACCATCCTCCCAGCCAAATCAGGTTTCTGCAATATTTGTCGGATCGGTTGAGCCGTTCTGACCGTGATGCGGTGGCTGTGGAAATATTGGCGCAATCGCCTGGCAGTTATTACTAAGCAGAAGGCTAATTTATCCACTTTTTGATATCTGATTTCTGGTCCCTGGAGAGCTCGACTCACAAAATAAATCGGAGACTCTTTACCTGATTCCTCACGGACCAAAACCGAACTAACCACAGAATCTCCAACCGACAAATAAAGGAAAAGAGTTTCGCCATGGCTCGGACTAGACAGAATGGGAGGCGATGCCAAATAATGTTTAAGGTCAGTAAAGGCCTTTTCACATTCTTCATCCCATTCAAACATCTTCTCCTTCTCTTTCCTCAGCAGCTTGTACCATGGAAGGGCCTTTCTAGCTGACTGAGATAGAAACCTTGAAAGAGCTGCGACCCGACCTGTTAGCTGCTGAACCCCTTTGATGTTCGAGGGACTTTTCATCTCCAAAATGGCTCTGCACTTGTCCGGATTTGCCTCTATTCCACGCTCTGTAAGCATAAACCCGAGGAATGATCCTGCCGGAACTCCGAATATGCATCTTTCCGGGTTCAGCCTCATATCAAACTGGCTCACCCTTCCTAAGATTTCTTTCAAGTCTTTTGCATGATCTTCCTCTTTTAAACTTTTCGCAATCATATCGTCTATATAAACTTCCATCCTCGGCCCAATCAGAGGACCAAAAACCTTGTTCATCATGCGCTGGTAAGTTGCCCCAGCGTTTTTCAATCCGAACGGCATAACATTATAACAATAAGTAGCGTTTTCTGTGATAAACGAGGTTTTTACCTGGTCCGGGGGATACATTGGGATCTGATTGTATCCCGAGTAAGCATCCATAAAGGACAACCTTTGATAGTCAGTCGAACTATCCACCAATTTATCGATGCATGGTAGTGGGTACTGATCCTTCGGGCATACCTTGTTCAGATCTGTGTAGTCCACGCACATCCTCCATTTCCCGTTGGACTTCTTGACTAGCACAGGATTGGCCAACCAATCAGTGTATACCACCTCTCTAATAAATCTAGCTTCCAAAAGCTCAGCTACCTTCTCATCAGTCGCTTGCGCTTTCTCGGTTCCGACCCTTCTCTTCTTCTGACATACTGGCTTGGCGCCAGGATATACACTCAACTTGTGGCAGATGAAGTTAGGATCGATTCCCGGCATGTCTGCCGAGGTCCATGCAAACAAATCCTTGTTTTCAATTAGAAGTTCAGTAAGCTCATTTTCTAGCTTCTCCGACAGGCCAACCCCGATCTTGACACAGTGAGATGGCTCGGGACCGAGGATTACTTTTTTAAAGTCCCCTTGCGGAGTTGGTCGGGTTTCATCCTCTTCTCTGACGTCAAAATTGGCCAAGTTGACGCTTCCTTTGTTCAATGTTTCCTTCATAATTTTCTCATCATCTAGTTTCAGCTTTGCCAAACTGATGTTATAGCATTTTCGGGCCAACTCCTGATCAGACCGTACTGTTACTACCTTGTCATCCGACCCCGGAAACTTCATGGCCAAATGTACTGTCGAAACGACGGCACCGAAAGATTGGAGTGCTGTTCTTCCGAAGATAGCGTTATAGGCCGAGGGAGCCTGGACCACGAGCCACTTTACCATTTCGGTTCGGGCAGAAGGTGGTTCACCATTGTCACTGGGAGGTGGATATGGCCTAATGGAACGATTGAGTGTCCCGTGAAGCCAACCAAGCTTCCCTCGAATGGAGTAAGATCCGACCTTTTTAACTTCAATTTGTCGAACAGATCAAGGAACATGATGTCCGCCGAACTCCCTTGATCGACGAGAATTCTTCTTACTTCATAGTTGCCAATCCGAGCTGTGACGACCATTGGATCATTATGGTCTTGCAGGATGTCTTCAAAGTCTTCATCACTAAAACTGATTACAACATTCTTCTTTCTCGGTTTCTGAATCGGTCGGCTTGCCACCGAAAGAACTTGCCCCACGTACTTCTTGCGGTCACACTTCTTTTCCCCACCACCAGCAAATCCTCCAGCAATAGTACCGATAAGGAAGTCATTTGCTTTCTCGGATTGTTGTATTGGGGCTCCGCTTGCAGGTGGTGAAGGACTTTTATTCCTCTTCTGCTCGGTTTTGGGAGGCGAGGGGCTCTTCCTTCTAGAACGCTTGCGCAAGGCTTCCCCGATGTAATGCTGAAGCTTGCCATCCCTTACCATCTCTTCAATTAGATCTTTCAGTTGGATACATTGGTCGGTGGTATGCCCCCATCCACCATGGTGATCGCAATACTTCGATTTATCCTTTTGGGCCGCCTTTCTTAAGGCTGGTGGCCGAGTGATGTTGCGCATTTCAGTATGCATGGTCTCACGAAGGATTTGACTCCTCGGGACCGTTAATTGAGTGTATTCCTCGTACCTGCCTTTGGGAGGCAGTTTATCACCTCTTTCTTGTTCCCTCTTGTCTTTCCTTCCTCTTTCCCGAAAACGATCATTCTGACGAGCCTCATTTTGGCGAGGTCGTTGCTCCTGTCGTCCTTCGATACCCCTTGCCGCAATGCTTATCCTTCGGAACTCCTCTAGATTGACATATTTCCTGGACCTTTCTCTAAGTTCTGCCATGTTATGAGGTGGTTCCCCGATCAAACAATCTTTGAAATCTCCGTCCAACAATCCCTGAGTGAGTAGGAGAACGGATACCCCCGACTTTAAACCAGATATGCCACTGGCCTCTTGCTGATACCGAGCCAGGTAGTCGCGTAAAGACTCGCCAGGTCTTTGTGCGACTCCAACTAAAGAATGATCTGATTTGGGTTGTGACGTGCTCGTTGTATATCGATTGAGGAAAACCCTCCGAAGCTCGGCCCAGGAACTGATGGAATTTGCCGGTAGGGAGTTGAACCATCTCAGCGGCGTCGGGCCTAGCGTCATTGAGAAAGCTCAGCATTTCATTTCATCTTCTCCTCCATAAAACATCATAGAAGACTCATAAGATGCAATGTGATCCATCGGATCAGTCGTCCCATTATAGCGAGAGAAATTCTGATGGCCCATGAAAGCTTGTGGAGTCCGAAATGCCATGATTGCGGCTGTGAACGGGTGCCCTGGATGCGGTTCAGCAGCAGCAGGTTCAGCAACCTCATTCGAAGTAAGGGGTGGAGGCAAGGGAAGATTACTTGGGTTGCCAAGAGCCATGCGAGTGCCTTGCTCGGCAAGCCTAGCCATGCTTTGCTGCTGTAAAGTAGCGATAGCTTGGTTTTGCTTTTCGATTAATGAAGTTTGAGTCCTCAGAATTTCCATAATTGACTCTTCTCTTCTCCTGGCAGAAGAGGTCGTCATGTAAGATCTTCCCTGAGACTCGGAACGTTCACTGCCCTGAAGTGTTCCGAAGCGTCCTCTAGTAAATTGTGGTACTCCCCTAAACAAGGGTATTTCTCTATCAGACCGCTCGGTTCGGGAGTTTTCTCGAACATGACGTTCAGCTCGTCGCTCCTCCCCAGTTCGGGATCCAGCAGGGGCTCTTCTAGACTGGTGTGGTCCAGAATCCGCAATGTCACGCCATTCCGACACATGGCCATCAGAAACACAACGTGGCTGAGATCGTCGTTCATAGCCCTCCATAGCCGGAACGACGGCGGCTTGCGGTTGGACCTGAGGAACAGCCGGATCAGCAGGGTGGACAACTGGAGGAACTTGGGGGTTCTCAACCTGATTACCCTCAGGGGGAGCAAGTCTGTCCCTAACATTCCTGCCAGCAGCATTCCTAGGTCCGGCGTTCTTTGGTGGTCTTCCTCTAAGACGACGGCGGAGATCACCTCCTCCTTGGTTGTCATCGTTGTTGTTTTCCATTTCCTGCAGTGAGCGGTGGGAATACTGGTTATTCAGATCCCCACAGACGGCGCCAATGTAGTGTCCTTGAACACTATATGTCCTTAACCCTCTGAGCCCTCAAGATTATGGTAATCAGGAGTTCAAGAGAAGGTCAAGTATCTATGTATGACCTTATGGTTTTTCTGCAGTTCCAGTTGGGAAAAGCAGGGTTTCCCCAGTCAACAAGTGTGTGCAGAGTGTCAACTTAGGGATGAGAGTACGTACCTGAAACCCTAGTTGTTGTGAGCTATTTATAGGGTTTGGAGGAAGTTGATGTGGGTCGTATGGGCCTCGTATCAAGGTGAGCTGAACCGGGATTCTGTGAGGAAATATAGGAGATTTATTCCCTTAGAATCCGGATAGGATCAGCTCACGATCCCATGTAGAGGCTGTTGCGAGATTCTAAGAGAAACATGCGGAGGAGATAGGAAGCCTTGGTGAGACTGAGTCAACCTACCAGCCGACGTTATGTCTCGGTTCTAGAATCCCGAGCCGATGGAGTGAAGACCGTTGTTGAGGCTCGGTCCCATCAAGTCCAAGCCTGGTCTTTTTGTATGCTCGGAATGAACGTGTCCGAGCGTGGGACGTTTGTGTTAAGTAAACCGAGGGAAAGGTCCTTAAAAAATCCTTTATATAGGACTGTAGTTTTTATACGGTCGGCAGACCCTACAGTTATTAATGGCAAATATATTTTTTTGAGTATATTTTAAGTATGTATGTATATATACACACACTTTTTTTATATATAACCTTTATATAGTTATTAGAAGGTAATATATTAATATATATTTTTTAGTATATTATATTAATGTAATTTCCTATATGCAATTTAATTATGACCTTTACTTAGTTATTAGTAGCAAATATATTTTTTTGAGTATGTTAATGTTATGATAGAAACTTTTTATTTTTTATGATAGATAGATAGAGTTATCTAGCTAATTTTGTATTATTTATTTTTATTGAATAATCTTTGGAGCATTTATTGCTTAGGAGGAGTGGGAAATACTATATAGATAGATAATAGATTGATAGATAAATAAAAATAGATAGATTAGTGAAGCTTTTTTAGGAAGCCGAGAGAGTGTTGGAGCATTAAAGAGGATATTAGGAGGGAAAACAACACTTAAGAGGATCATTGGAGGGAAACCATTTTTACCATCTTACTTCTTCTATTTTAAAAATAATAATAATAATAATAATTAAAAAAAATAGGACCAGAGGGAGTAATTTAAAACCGTCATGAATAAATAAATTAACACTATTTAAAAAATAAAAAATAAGAAATCGTATCTTTTATGGTATTATTTATTTTGGAGTTTTGCACATTACACAGCTTAACACGGAAATCAAAAAAATAAAAAGATGTAATTGATTTTTAAAATATGTTTTGTTTTTTCAAGAAGAAAATAACTTCCCTTCAAAAAGATGAGAATAAATCATACTCTTAGAAAGAAATATAAAATTTGTGTCGTTAAACAACAATCTTAAATTTATTTTTTGAAGAGTGAAAAATGTGTTGATAAATGAAATCAAATATATATTCTCTTAATAAACTCGAAAGGTAAATAAAAAAAATAAAATCGAAAGATGTGTTTAAGAAATATTGAGTATTACTAAATTCGTAATTAACCGATATTGTAAATAATGGAAAGAAATTAATTCAGAATAATGTGGCTCATCAAATCCAAATCACATTTGCAAAAATAGCAATGGTTTTGAATATTCGAGTAAATATCTAGTAACTTTTTATAATATTTAGTCTTAGTTGTTAGAAATAGCAATCATATTTGAACATCGAGTAAATATTCGTTGATATGATTAGTTTTTAAAATATTCGAGTAAATATTTGTTTGTGCATTGCAGTTATGGCTTTGAATTATTTTTGAACAATTCAGAATAATGGTTCATCAAATCCAAATCACATTTGCAGAAATAGCAATGGTTTTGAATATTCGAGTAAATATCTAGTAACTTTTTATAATATTTAGTCTTAGTTGTTAGAAATAGCAATCATATTTAAATATCGAGTAAATATTCGTTGATGTGATTAGTTTTTAAAATATTCGAGTAAATATCTATTTGTGCATTGCAGTTATGGCTCTGAATTATTTTTGCTCAAAAGCTGAATGTGCTGAAATAAAATATGAAGTTGAAAATAAAATGAATTACATTGCAATGGGTTATTATAAAGGGGAAAAAATAAATTGCAATGAGTATGAAGATGTCAGAAGAAAACAAACCTGATTAAAATCTGGAGAATTGATTCTTGTGTGGTGTCAATTGTTGGTAATCATTTGCTATAGAAGGAGAGAAAGAAGGGAGTAAAGTAATACATAGAAGGAAATCATGTGATTTGAAACAGTTAGTAATTAATATTGTATTGAATAAGACAAAATTAAAATGATTATTGACTTCCTCTTTTGAACCTACGAAAATGTTATAAATTAATTGTAGACGTTACCGTCTGTTTTGTTGGCCGAAATATGTGGTTTTTGAATTTTTTTTTTTTTTTTTTTTTTGGTATACGGTTTTTGAATTTTTTTAATTGATTGCATGTTGGTTATTTTTTTGGGTGGGAGTGGTCTTATTACCATTTAGGTGTAATTATTTTTGGAGGTTTCAACATAATTGAAATGTCTTTTATGTATGGAGTATATCTTCTAAACAGAATCACTTGCTATTTTATATTATTTATGCAGTAATTTATTGTTAGTGTTGTAAATTAGATTCGCTCATGAAGGTTTCACTGCTGGCCACGATGACAAAAGCCTCCATGGATTTCTATACCACAAAAAATATATGAAGATGAAATTTATTACGGATAACAAAAGTAAAAAAAAAAAAAAGTAAGAATGAAGATAAACATCTTTTTCCAGCTCCCAAATGAAGCCGAAAGAAATGGATTTACCATTGATGGTACATGCATGTGGGAGAGGGAGAGAACACACTCAGTCTATGACTTATCAGCTCAACATGTATGTGCATCAGATTCTGGGCCCAAATAGTTGGGCTCGTGCTTGCCTACGTTAGTCATGACAAGTCATTTTCCAGTTTTGCCTATATGAATGCTTTTCTTGGTTTTTCACTATCTGTATGAATGCATAGAAAATGAAAAGAAAGAGAATGAATGAATTAATGAAAGAAACTAAGAAAGAATGAAACAATACTATATCAGCCAAAAAAAGAATGAATGAAAGAAAATGAAAAGATTAGAAATTATATGGACGGATGTGATTTACTTGCAATTGGATGGCTAGGATTAAAAAAAAAATTATGAGGGAAAATCTATCAATTGGAGGGAACCTCAACTTCTCCTATTTTAATAATATAATAATATATGTTGATTGATGATGATAACATGACTGATTTAAAGAGATAATTTTGACTCTTGAGTCAAGGAGGAACCTTATTTTGATATACATACATAGCCATATATTATTATTACCCTGGTTGTTGGTTCGAGTGTTTAATGACGAAAAACCGAAAAGATGTTGAAGTGATATTTAATGAGATCATTGGTGAATTAATGAAATTAAGAATGAATCATTTTATCTTATGCAAAAGTTGTTGTATGCAATGAAAAACAAATCCCACTAATAATTATTCCCTTTGTCCCATAAGTCAAGTATTTTTAGGTATTTCAAGTAGATTAAGAAATGGATAAATGATGTAAAAATTTGATATGTTTAGACTAAAATACTCTCCATTTAATAATAGGAGATAGAGAGAGTAATAATAAATGTATGGAGATTATATTAAAGAGAGATGGAGAGATGAGTGGTGAAAAAGATGATATAATAAATAGGAGCATGCTTGAAAAAAGAAGTATAAATGAGTATCGAGATTCTAAAAAAACATAACTTATGGGACAAATAAAATAGCTAAAAGAACTTAACTTATGGAACGGAGGGAGTCAACTTGTCATAATCTCTTTAAGTACTCATCAGTGGGTGAAACTTTTGCAAGTATAAAAATATTATATTTAACCATGATCCTTATATTTCCTCTGTTCCTTCCTCCCATAAGTAATGTTCTTTTAAATTCTTGCACATAAATTAATAAAATGAGTCAATGATGTAAGAATTCGGTACATTTTAACTAAATTACCCTCAATTAATAATAAGAAAGAGAGTAATAATAAATGTATGAATTATATTGAAAAGAGATGAAGAAATAGGTGGTGAAAAAGAGAATGCAATAAATCAATGTATACTCAGAAATAGAAGTATAAATGAATATTGAGTTTCTAAAAGAACTTCATTTATGAAACAAAATAAAATACCTAAGTGAACATAACTTATGAGACGGAGGGAGTATTATAAGTCATTTTGACCTAATTTATGCAGATTAAAAAAAGTAATCATTATTTTCAAATTTATCAAAAAATATGTTGACATTCCAAAGTTATCCCTATTTAAAATTTTACAACTTTATTTATTTCTTTCTCTATTATAATTTTTACCCTACAACCCCTTTGAAATTATGAGAGGTGTATTTGATATAAACTCTTTAATACTACCTAAATATTCTAAAATGACTTATAATAAAGGACAAAAAAACCTTCAAAATGCTAACTTATATTATAGAACGAATGGAGTTCTTGAATAATAATATTTAACTACTTCCTCCGGCTCGAATTATAAGCAAAATTAACTAATTTTACGTTTATTAAGGAGGTTAGTTGATTGTATTTAATTTTCTCAAATTTATAAAAGAATAGAGTTATTTTAGGATAGTTGCATTGGGAATGAAACAAAAATTAAATAAGATAACAATTTGCTAGAGATGTTTTAGGAAAGTGACATTGAGAATGAAATAAAATTTAAAAAAGTTTGTTAGTTTTCCTTATATTTTAAACCAAGAGATGTGTGTTTTTTTGTTGTTTATATTTTAAGCCGAAGGGAGTATATAATTTGGTTATACTTTTGCTTCAAAAATAACGACGAATTGATAATCAATGATTATGAATGATGTGGATATGAAAAATAGATAAGAAGTGTAAGATAACCATTTTCTTTTTTCATTAGTTCATCTAGTGAATCTATTCCGCATAAAATTGCGAGGGTCAACATTAATTAAAGGGCCAACTTTTAAAAAAAAAAAATGATTTAGAGACTTACAAGCCTACAAATCTACACATAAAATTATGACACTTGTTATTTTCAAGTTAAGAAAAATTATATAAAATAACTTAAATGACAAATGTCAAGATCCTAATGTGTAGGGCTAGGCTTATGAGTAGATAGCTTATGAGTAGGTTTCTTTATGTAGGTATCTCAATCATTGCTCAAAAAATAATACTCCCTCTATTTCATTTTGTTTGGCATTTCAAGTTTGGGCGCACAGATTAAGAAAGTGTTGATTATTGTAAGTTTTATGTACTACTCACTTTATCTAGAATGTCCCTATTTAATCCTTATTAAAAATTGTAATAGTATTTAATTTTTATTAGTAAGTGTGTCCATTAATTAATGTATTGTGGTTTAGAGATGAGAGAGATAATAAAAGTAGAATTAATGAGGAGTAAGATAAATGATTGAATGAAGGGTTAAAGTTGGAAAGAAAAATATATTTATGCATTGGAATTGTAAAAAAAAAAATAAAAATTAAAAGACAATACAAAATGGAACGTAGGGGTTATTAATGAAGGTGGAGCTTGGAAGAAAATTAAACATTGAATTAGAGAACCACTTGATAATCCACCAAATTCATTATGATTACCACGTTTTTGACAATTACTCACTCCATTTTATATTATATGCAGTTTTTATAGAGTTTTTGTCTCATGCTTTATATGCATTGTTCTTTATAAAACACAATACATACTTAATGTTATTTTTCCATACACAACCATTTGTACATTATAGTCAAAACTTACCAAATTCTTACATCATTTAAATATTTCTTAAAACTCATTCATAACAGTAAAACACACTACATATGAAACAGATGGAGTAATATATTTTTTTTTTCTTTTGGTAAATTGACTACCAAAAGTTGAATAAGGACTCATCTTGTTATCATATATGAACATGAAACAACCAATTGTACCTGTCGATAATTGCATGATGAACATAAGAAAAATGGAAGAATAGTCTAGAGGTTCTACGTATTGGCTTAAATAAGCAAGCAGCCTTTAATGAAATCTATCTCTAGGGTCCATTTTGAAAATTGATACCTATATTCCTATTTTTATTTAACAGCAGCTACCTGATAAGAAATGCCCAAGATTCAGAATGGCAAGTTTAAAGATTCAAACTTCTCTCCTGGTTTTGTATGCCAACCTTTATATGGCAACCCTTTGCCACAGCTTTTGTCTGCCAGAAGAGCATACTGCACTATTCATATTTGGAGACTCGATGTTTGATGTTGGAAATAACAACTATATCAACACTACAACTGACATGCAGGCAAATTTTTGGCCATATGGGGAGACATCCTTTAAGTACCCCACTGGAAGGCCTTCTGATGGACGTTTGATCCCAGATTTTATTGGTACGTCAGACATTTTCATTTGTTGTACATTTAATTGAAGCTCGAATTGTTATCTCGTCTCATTGATAATATTGAACCTTCTCTGCAGCTGAATATGCAAAGATGTCATTTATTCCACCATACTTACAACCTGGTTATCATCAATATACTGATGGAGCAAATTTCGCATCGGCAGGTGCAGGTGCTCTCATTGAAACCAATCGAGGAATGGTATGAGATCTTGTGATCATCAATACACGGAACTTTCTAATGATGCGTTACATTTTTTTATTAATATATATATATATATATATATATATATATATGGTATAAATTGCTTTAGCTTTGCTGAATCTTGTACTAAAAGTATTCCTACCAAGTAACTATAGAAAGCTCGTTTGTTCTATTACTCGGAATTTTTCTTTGCTTCAGGTGATAGACCTAAAAAGCCAGCTCAAACATTTCATTGAAGTTGAGAAATTGGTGAAGCTGGAATTGGGAGATACAGAAGCTAGGAGATTGTTGTCCAGAGCTCTCTACTTGTTTAGCATAGGAAGCAACGACTACCTTGCACCTTTCATTTCTAATTCGACCACGCTACAAAAGCACCCTATAGAAGTATACGTAAATATGGTGATAGGGAACCTTACCACTGAGATCAAAGTAAGCACCTACACTAAGTTATGAGATTTTTAAGTTAACTGATTCAAAATTAATATGTGTAGCTTATTATTTAATAGGAAATATATGAGAAAGGAGGGAGAAAGTTTGGTTTTCTAAACTTGCCTCCGTTGGGATGTCTACCTGTAATGAAAGCACTTGTGCCAGGAACTAAAGATGGCTGTCTTGAAGAGGCCACCAAATTTACTCAACTACACGATGATGCACTTAGGAAAGTCCTCCAATATCAAGAAACAAGACTAAAAGGATTTCAGTATTCATATATTGATTTCTACAGTTCTTATAGTGAAAGGATGAACAACCCTTCAAAATACGGTATTTCTTCTCACCCCAACCCCACACAAAATTTTGAGCTTAATTTGTCCTGGATAATATATATTTTCTTAAATGTCTGACAGGCTTCAAGGAAGGCAATATAGCATGTTGTGGTGGGGGTCCTTACAAAGGATTTCAAAGCTGTGGAGGGAAAAGAAGTGTGAAAGAATTTGAATTATGTGAGGATGTTGAAGAGTATGTGATATTTGACGCTGTACATCCGACAGAAAAAACCTATCAGCAAATCGCTGAGCTTATGTGGAATGGAGATCACGAGGTTGCAGGACCTTACAATCTTAGAGAACTATATGAAAGTTGAACACTATCAACATAAGCCACTATATATTGAATGGCAGGCTCTGAGCATAAATTTCCACTACATTGTTTGCAATTTTGTAGTAAAATTCATTGAATAATGTTTTCCTTACAGTAGTTTTAGGATTGTATTTCAAACAATTTCAGGAGGTGGTTAAAATAGAAAGGTTGTGGCAAGAAAAAGCATCATATTGTAAGATGTCATGAGATTTTTCACGACAACTGCTATTCAATATAAATAATTTTGCATGAGATGGTGATGATCTCGAGATCACGTAAAATTTGACCTAAACCTCTTCCTGCTTTTAAGCTTTGAAGGATACTTGTTGAAATCAGAGCATCCTCGTCAATTGCAGATGTGTGTTGCTTATGAAGCTAAGATGGGCAACATAATTTTTTAAAGGAATGCAGGGGTTACTTGATGTTTAGATTAGTCCCTTAGAGAGAAAGGTGTGTAAAATACAAGACTACAAGAGTGTGGAATAAGTTGTGGAGTCCATTTAATAAATAAACTTATGAGTTGCTAATGGGGAATATGTCTTTCAACGATGTAATGCATATTCTATAATAAAGTAACTATGCAAAAGAAAGTATACCAAGGTACTATCACAAGATAAAAGAGTGCCAAAACAAAAGAACTTCATGCATTTGAGCTCCAGGATTTTGAATCTGATATATATATATATATATATATATATATATATAGAGAGAGAGAGAGAGAGAGTGGGGATCCACTTACTCCAAGAGTAAGTTAAAAAAGTTACTCCCAATCGCATCCATTCATTTTAGTTTTATCTAATGGTTGTTATTTATTCTTTAAAAACACTGACGTGACATTCCTTTTCCAAATTCTCTCTTTTACACTACCCATTAACTCTCGCCCTTCCTTCACTCCACGTCTCCACCATCCCCTTCTGCTGTTTCTTTCCCCTCCCACCCTTACATGATTCATGAAGTTTCCAAACTTGCAGTTGAAAAATAAAAAGGAATCAAATTCTTCCTCAGTAATCACTAAAAGAAAAATCACAGTAAATGTAGTTGGATGTTTATAACATAAACTCTATTAATACTATGGTTGAAATAGACATATAAATCAAAGAAATGTTCTCAATTTGATTTACACCATTTAAATCAGTTCAAATGTTGTGTTTACAAACATCACTAAAAATTAATTTTCACCCTTTTCCCTAAATTGGTTTTTTGGTGTTATATTTGTTTTACCTATGGCACTACATACCCAGCGCTGTGTTTTTTGGTTGCTGCCAAACATGACGGTGGCAGCCTCACCATTGACAAGAGCTTGTCCACAAATAATGCCAGTTAGCATGTATGTGTTACTGCGGGATGACGGTTGACAAGAAAAAATAGTGCTGTTGACGTTGTAGGTAAAGAGATCTAATGTGATTTTAATGGAGTTGATAGGGAGTGAGCAGCAGAAAGGAATAATAAGGTAGAGACGTAGATTAAGGAGTTGATCACGTGACTTTTGCCTAGAGAATAAATCCTAGCCGCAAACATAAAATTGAAATAAACGGATTGGATGGGGAGTAACTTTTTTAACTTACTCTTGGAGTAAGTGGATCCCCACTCATATATATATATATATATATATATATATATTATCATTTAATAATCTCCACTATTCAAACCACACTGTAAAAACCACTATTCAAACCACACTGTAAAGGCCAAAATGAGCTAAAAGTTTCAACTACCAGAAGTTTTACTAATTTAAACGGAAACAATAATACTTGCATCATGGTTTTTCTTGGTATTAGCTTCATCACGGGGAAGCAAACAATCAAACCAAAAAAAAAAAAAAAGCCATCTAAACAATTGAAATACTAGAAAATGCGTCAGGCAGCATGAGATTACTCACAAGTATCGGCTTATCTGCCATTAGGAATGGAACAACTTTGGAACTACTACCAAGGAGTGCTTTCTCATACACCTGGTTTAAAAATCTTAAAATTTAACAGCAGTTGTCCATGTACCTTGCACACTTGGGTGTTTGGTTACGTGTCTTGTCTTCAGTTTCAATACCTTCCTTCCCAATTGATCCCTGAGCCTGCTTGCATGCAGAAGTATTTCTTCTGGATCCATATTTTTCACACATATTACCTTCTGGTTTTTGTTCTCTGCATTTCATAGGAGAATCATCAATCCAAATAAGGGGAAAAAAACTTATAATGAAGTTACAAGTGAGCATAAGAATCTTACTGTAAAAACCCTTAAGATGGGGATGCTGACCACGAATTAGTTCAGTAACCACCTCTAATTGAGGATTCTTCTCCTTAAATGCTGGCAAATTAGACTCCATAAATGCCCTGTCAAATATTTAAATTATAGTAGGAATCCCCTCTTCAATGCAGGAGAAAAATGTGAAAAGGATACTTCTTCATAACATTCTAGTAAATGTGGTTATCAAGAAGTAGGGAATTTGTGATTGGCATGAGTGAAGAAATAGCCAATAAGGAAAAAGAAAAGGAAAAAGTAAAGTCAAGTGAAGTGAAGAAAAGGCACCATGCAAGGAATAATGATGCATTTTTTTTATTAAAAGAAAATGCTAATGCTGAATATTAAGTTTTATTTGAATAAGAAAACTTATCATCTACAGTTCTAGACTTGGAACATATAAGACTTAAATTTCACTGGTAAGCAAAAACAAACAACAAATATTAAGCCTGTAAAAAAAGGAGAAATATAATCAAAATACGGGTAAAACAATTCAATGCCTATTCCACAGGACACAAGTCAAATTAAAACCTTGTAATTATTGGAAGATATATATAACTAAGACAGTAAGCAATCTCAAATGTCCTGGAGGGAATATCAGGCATACATTTATTATACTATATACTATCATAAAAGAATCATGAGTAAGCAGTACAGATCATATATGAACCATTCAACTCCATCCCTTCAAAACTACCAATTCCCCAAACATATCCTTGAAGACTACTTGCAATGCTATAAACAAATAAATGCAGGGTACCCGACAAAAATCTATCAACCAAAATACCCAACAAGAGGTAACAAAACTCAAGGTTCCCAAGATCATAATTTGAAGATATCACAGTGAATTGAATATCGAATTGGATTTACCTTATACCTCTGCTGCTTCCACCCCAATCGGAATAGCTGACAATGAGCTTCTGAAGTTGCCAAACACCACGCAAAGCCATCTGATCCTAAAACAAAAGAAAAGGGTTTCAGAGAAATATAAGTGTGAGTGACAGGGAAATTAAGCAAATTAGGGGTAACTATGTAAACCCTATGTTATAGAAAGAACAAGAGGAAACTACATAATTAAACGCATCATTTCACCAGCATGAATGTAGAATGTTGTGAACTCTTTTTTCAAAAGAATGCAAAAATTTACTTCATTCACATCAACATAAAATTTTATTACCCTATGATTAAACCATGTATCATAAATTATTAGAATAAAGTAGGTTTTATCTTTTAAAATTTTATCTTTCACTACAAGTAACCCTACTTCCACACCACCATCTAGCTAACAAACTTTTGGGATAATCAAGCATGTCTCCAGACCAGAGTAAATCTCCCCATTTAAACTAACAAGAGCATTCCCAAAACCCGATAGCCCACATCCAAACAAGAATATTAAGCATTTAAATTTAAATTCTCTTAACTTAAGACCTTAAAAAAAAGAGTTTGCATTGGAAAAAAGGCAAAGCTATAACTTCAAGAACCGGTGGACTTAGTTTTCCAAATTCCAATACATGTTTAATAATAGCACTCATATTTTAACTTCTTATCAACAACCCTTGAGCAACCCATTTTATGAAATGCCAATGGAAATGTTCCTGATACTAATACGGATTGATTAAATTCTTCCAGATGGGAATTCTCTCAAAGATGTGAGCTTGGCATTTTATCAAACAGCTGATGTGCATGTCAGAACACACTAATTAAAACATAACGTCAAAAGAAACAAAGAGCGAACTACATTTGCTAGCATCCGATAGATGGAGAAATTCATTTAATCAACAAAAAATAGGTAGAGACAATACAGTGATTGCTCAATGCCTCAGTTACAAATCACAACTCAACAAAGATGATGGTGGACACTGAGTATTGAATACTCGACAAAAAATTTATATATAAAAAAAAATAAGAAGAAGAAGGAGAAGGAGTGGTAGTTACCCACTGAAAATGAAAGAACAGCTGCGATTATGTGAATGAGCAAAAGTCGAAGGGAGAAGAAAGCTAAGGCCTTGAAATTGAAAACAGTTTGTATATAACCAAACCAAATCCACAGGATGTTTTATAAAACACTTAATTGCATAATTGATTATTTATCTTATTTATTAGATTCACTTTGATCTTTTTTTTTTTTGCAATTCACTGATCCTTTATTTTTTTTTAAAATTCAGTTTGGTTCTTCCGTTAAAATAAAGTTAAATGAAAAGGAATATTCCAAGAATATTCCACTTCTAGGCTTAATTGCATAATTGGTCCTTTATCTTATTTATTAGATTCACTTTGGTCCTTTATCTTAATATTTCAAGAATATTCCCTTTTCTTCCTCTTCCTCTACTCTCTCCTTACCGCGGCGGCAACCACCATGAGCTCACACCCTCTTCCCTCAAAAATCATCAAATTTTTCAAATTTCTTCAACATTCTTCAATTTTTCACGATTTTTAAACTTTATTTTCATTATTCCTCAAACAAATTTGTGTTTTTTGTTCTTTTTTCCTCAAAATCCGAATTCTAGGGTCCCTTTTCTAAAACCTTGGTTATCAACAATGGTCTCCTCCTCTGAACCTGTTGGAAAACGTGTGAAAACACGTGCAAAACGCTTCAACAACTCCGATTAATTTCTAAAAATGGCGGCGACGGTGGCATGGGCGACGCCCATGGTGGCTGTCGCCGCTGTAAGGAGAGAACAGAGGAAGAGGAAGAAGAAGAGATAACATTCTTGGAATATTAAGATAAATGACCAAAGTGAATCTAATAAATAAGATAAATGACCAATTATGCAATTAAGCCTAGAAGGGGGAATATTCTTAGAATATTCCTTCTCATTTAACTTTATTTTAACGGAATGACCAAACTGAATCTTAAAAAAAATAAAGGATCAGTAAATTGCAAAAAAAGATAAAGGACCAAAGTGAATCTAATAAATAAGATAAAGGACCAATTATGCAATTAAGCCTTTATAAAAAGGAAGATTCTTAAATACTACCACCGTCCCTAATTATAAGACCCTCTTGAGAGATTTCACGTCCATTAAGAAAGTGAAATAATTTAGTTAATTGTATTGGAAATGTGAACTTTTGATATGTATTTTCAAAATTGCCCCTATTAATATTACTGGAAATCTAAAAAGTGTTAAATAAATAGGGATGTTTGTGGAAAAAAATAATTAATGCTCATTGAAAATTGGTAAGGGGCCATATAAATAAAGACAAAATAAAAGTGTTAAGAAGGCTTATAATTAGGGACGGAAGGAGTATAAAGACTAAACACATATTTAAAATAAATAAAAATAATATATTAATCTACAAAATCAATATTTATCATGAAAGACAAAATGATAATACTTTGTTTACTTATAATCAGATTAACATATAATAGACGTTACTTTTTTATTGATATAAACTAATTTATAAGTGGATATCTCATCTCCTCTAAAACTAGAGAAAATTATTTTCCCACCATTCTTACACAAGGAGTGCACAGCCCATTTCTTTTAGGCTTAACCGCTAAAATATATCAATATAGTTCTTGTAAATCTTGACTTTTTTTAAAGCAGTCCTTATATTTTATTTTTTTGGGTTTAATCCATGTTTTTTCGTTTTGTTTTGGTTTTGTTTTCCTGCCATCGACTTGGATAAAAATGCTGACATGACCTAACAGGATAAAGATCAAAACCAACACAGAATGGAAAAGTGGGGATCAAAACCTCCGAATAGTAAAAATATAAAAACCAAAATCAAACTATATTTGCATTATCTTAGAACTATAGTCGATGACAAGAACCAAAACGAAAAAAACACACACACATATATATATATATATATTTAAAGAGTTGAATTTGATATTTAAACTTTTCTTGACCCATGAGTGAAATCACAACTATTAAAAAAAAATAATCCCAACCTGCAAACTCTTCAACAAAATTGTGAAAAAATAATTGCAGTTTTCAAGTAAAGTAATACTCCCTTTGGTTCCATATATAGGACACCTTCTTGAAGAAATTTTTGGTCTTGTATATAGGGCATTTCATATTTTTTATGCATCATTAATTGTTTTTTCTCTTTTTTGCCCTTATTAAAAATTTTGACTAACTATATTTTTTTTGTTATTCATTAATGAATGTGAACTTTCCAAGTAAGGTGGAGGGGTAAAATTGTAATGTTACAATATATTCTCATAAAATTCACAAAACTAACCACTTTGCTTGGTCCAGGGAATACGGTTAAGTATGCCCTAGGTATAGGACCGCAGGGAGTAGCATGTTTGATTTCCATTTCGGAAATCAATTCTGGCTCCAAAATCACGTTGGAGCATAAGCAACTGTTATTAGCGTTGACATTCTAGAATTGATTTTGGACTAACTCACTGCAGAACCAAACATGCACTAAGTAAGTAACGATCACACAAAATTGTGTTTACGTTTAAAAGTGTGGTGGCAAAATAGAGTATTAGTCGTCGACCCCGCACTTTGTAATCTATAATCCTCATTTTTTTATGGGTTTAATCAGAATATTTGTTAACACTCTCGAGTCGAAAAAATATATTTTTCGCCTTTAAAAATGCATTTTTCAATAAAAGGATATTCGAAAAAATACATTTTTCGACTTGTGAATGTCAAAAATATCCTGATTAAATTTCATCGAAAAAATGAGAGCTAAGAACTAAAAAGTGGAAACCGAGGACTAGTATTCCGCAATATAATCGTGCTAAAGTGTTTAACGTTTTTATACAGCCCACACGATAGCCCAATATCAAAAAGGCCTAATGATAAAGTCAGGACATACCCGTGAGATATATTTTTAGAGTAATAGATTACAAATCTCCATTAGTATCCCCAAATCCCTTTTTTAAAAGTGTAATTACCATAATGTCTTAATTAAAAAAAACGTAGAATATAAGCCTTTTTTTATCCCCAAACCCCAAAACCCTTTTTCTATCCATAAATCTCAAACCCCTTTTTCATATATCCTATCATAGAAACTTCATCCTCTTTATTCTCTAAAAAAAAAAAAAAAAACCTCCAATGCAGTGATGGAGTTTGTCTTCCTTAAGTGTTGATGATAGTCATTTAGTAGCAGTGGTTTAGAATTGTGTGTATGATGAGTTCCTGTAGGGAGTAGTAGATCTCTTAAAACATGTTGAATCCCTCATATTTTAAGCACCAAATTGACCATCATTTCTGGTCATCGTCCCATAACACCCCAAACCCCACGATACTGGTATGCCAACCACCACCTTGGCCTACGATGGCAATGTTGCAATAATGGAGCTGGTTCCAATGGTGCTACCAGACTACTGAGGCAATGCTTTGTGAAGCAGCAATGCGCAAAGGAGTCTATCATGATGTTTCTCAGTCGAGGGTGTTAGAATGAGTTTGGCCTTCGATTTTGGAGCTCTGAAATTGATTAGATTTGGACTGTGTTTTCAAATTGTAATAGAAGTTCATAGATTCAGGTTTCTCCTTGAAATATAACACTCGGAATGTATAGATTCCAAGTAGGTGGTGGCTAGTGTTGATAGGTACAGTTAAATAGCCCACCCTCATTTGAGTTTCTGCTTGAACTATATAACAATAAGTTTCTGCTTCCAATATATATTAACTGCGAGAATGGAGGAGAGAGCATGGAGATGGAGAAGGGAGAGAAAGAGATCTACTCCTCCCTACAGGAATTCATCATACACACAATTCTAAACCACTGCTACTAAATGATTATCATCAACACTTAAGGAAGACAAACTCCATCACCGCATTGGAGGTTTTTTTTTTGGAGAGAATAAAGAGGATGAAGTTTCTATGATAGGATATATGAAAAAAGGGTTTGGGGTTTGTGAATAGAAAAAGAGTTTTGGGGTTTGAGGATAAAAAAAAGGGGTTTGTATTCTACGTTTTTTTAATTAAGGCATTATGGTAATTAGACTTTTAAAAAAGGGGTTTGGGGATACTAATGGAGGTTTGTAATCTATTACTCATTTTTTTAGTTTTAATTTTTATACATAATTGAATCTTTGGCTCCATTTTTTTTCCCAAGGTACCCACCCGTGCAATTGGGTGACTAACCCTTTCGACATTGTCGGGCCTTTTCGGGGGCTAGTCTCCCAGTAAGGCCTCTTACATTGGCAAGAGCCGGGGATCAAACCCCCATCCACTTGTTTAAGTAGCAACAGATCCCTTACCATCTGTTCTTTCTTTGGCTCCATTTATTGATGGAAAAGATAAAATATCCTAGTATTTTTTGGTTTCCCATGGTATCCACTAGCGCAACTAGGTGACTAATTCGTTCGACTTTGTCGGGACTTTTCAAGGTAGTCTCCCAGCGAGGCCTCTTACATTCGCAAAAACGGGGATCGAACCCCCAACCACTTGCTTAAGTAACAACAGATCCCTTACCATCTGTGCAAAATATCCTAGTATTAAATACGTACTTTTTGATTTTGGGATGTCAGAAACAAAAAAAAAATACATTTTCATGATACACTTATCAAAAATATATTCCAACTGATCACTAATATTCATAATGTAAATTTTTTGCACTTCTCACAAAATAACACTCACTTATCTTGATGTCTCACCATACTCCAGATATAGTAACATTATATGAGAAATTATCCTATCATACTCCCTCCGGTCCAAAATATAAGCACCTTTTTTGTGAGAGAGAAAGAGTGCTTATAATATGGACCGAAGGGAGTATATAACAAGCTCTAATGTGTTAAAGGTTTGTGAAGATGTATGTAAGCAGTGTAACGAGGTGGCTAGATAAACTATTACCTTTGGAAATTAAACTTGTGTGTTTCGAGAGATGGCCTACAATTAACAAAAAGTCTAACCATCCAAGTTATTACAATTTGTACCGGGTCTTTTTTCGTGAAACCCAGCTCCCTAGACCTATATTAGCCCAATCCTTATTTCTTTTGAATGCTTTAATGATTTGGAGTTCATCCTTGTGATATTTGGGATGGAGAAGAATTTCTATATTCTGAGGTGGTGTCAAGGTTGCTCTATACTCCATATCAATATTAAAAATTTGATTTTACTTGTTAAATCTAGGTTTTCTATCTCCCCGATCCAAAATCTGAACTTGAGGTTCTCGATAATGGCTGGGTGAAAGCTAAGGATCCTAATAAGTTTGTAAATAAGATCATGTTTGACTATATCAATTGGTCAAAATATGTATCCTCCAAATTTGATTCACATGACTATCCCTTTTTGTGTGGTATCCGAGCAATGGATCTCTTTGCTAATCATACCAAAAAAAAAAAGAAGGAGAAGACAATGAATGTGTTTTTGATGTCATAAGGTTATTGGACTTGACTTATACGATCAAGTAGTCAAGCCCTTATCGTTGCTATACGACTTTGAGAAAAGCACCTTATAGGTGTTGACGTTGTAATGGTGTGACATAGCCCTTTATGTTGATCTTGTGATTCCTGCTAACGATGAGTCTTTTAGACTATGATTACCGTTTCGTGAGCATCCAATGTAATGTCCCAACGGATAGTTTTGTTAATCAAGGGTTCGATGCTTCCTTTATTATCCGATTATTCGGTTGAGGGTATAAGGTAGTGGGACAATAGGGTCGTAAGACCGGTATGTCGTGTTGGATGTTAGGCTGGTACATATGGGTGTTGGGTCATATTGGACAAGCAATCCGTTAGACTGATACTATTGGGTATTGGGCCGTACCGGACACTCAATCCCTTAGACGAGTACTATTGGGTATTAGTTGCATTGGACACGCAATCCGTTAGACCGGTATTGTTGGATGTTTGACCGTATTGGACAAGTAACTCGTTACACCGGTACTATTGGGTATTGGGTCATACCGGACACTCAATCTGTTAGATCGATATTATTGGGTATTAGGCCGCACAGGACACCCAATCCATTAGATCATTACTTTTGGATTTGGGTCATATTGGTCAAGTAACTAGTCATACCAGTACTCTTGGGTTGGTGTTCGTAAGATCAATAAGACTGACAGTGATCTCCATAATACTGGCAAACTGGTAAACAGTTGTCCATGTTGAGGGTCCATAATAGTGTTATTGATGTAACTGGATTACAAATGGATTTCCTTGATGAGGGAGTACCGTACGAAAGAGGCAAAGGCTAAGGAAGAAGTCTTGTGGTTGTTGCACACTCATACACAAAATATTAAGGGTCTAGTACACACATATTCAATTTCTACATAGGATCTGGACATATGAACCAAACCCCTAGAATCAATGGTATTCAAATGAGACATCTTCTTCATTACCATCTGTTCCGTTGTAGAACGTCTGGTACTTGAACTAAGCGGTCAAGTGTCCAGTATTCTACGGTTTGCTTTCAGACTGCAGATAGGCACCCTGATTTCCAGGATACCAGCTCTATTGTCGTTCTTAGTTTGGGGGGTGGTGTGTGTGTGTGTTTGTGTGAGATTGAAGGATGCATACCTGGTTACCCTCTGCCTGCTTATATAAGCTGATATCCTTACCGTTGGGTTTCCCTCCTCATCAATGGAGTGGCCGAATTACTGCTAACGGAAAGTGATAATGGCAGGAGTAAAGGGGTCATAATTGGAGAGTTGCTGCTTATCATGATACTGGAATCCAAGAAATTCGGACTTAATGACCTTGTCTTCTGAGTAACCGTTATACCGGTTTTGCGAGGTAAGGAATCCTATGTCAGTCAACGAGAAGTCTTCTTCTTCGCCAATTTGGAGGAATAGAGGATTTGGGCCACTAATGGGCCTCTTATACCGGTAATCCGGTTTCAAGGGTTACTGGACTACTAAAGAGCCTTTTATGTTGAGAAACTGATTCAATATGAGCATGGGCCCTTATAAGACCTCCAAATCCGGTAAACCGGTTTTATGACGTTCAAGTCCCTTAAAGGGGCCTTTATAGCCGATAAACCGGTTTACTGAAGTATTTTCCTAAATCCGGTCCATAACAGTTGCCCCCCAGACCATGGTTTATAATTATGAACCTTGGTTTTTTTTTGTTTTCATGAGAAGTAGCTCTATTAGAAGCTTAACCGGTTTTGTGAAGCGTTCGAGCCTCATATCTTTACACCGGTAATTCCTCTAAATGTACCTCTTTGCCGGTTTAAGTCCGTCAAAAAAGGCTGGGTCCTGATGGACCTCTTCTCTTTTCGCATTACTGAAGGATTTAAGACAGATGCTCCGATACTTCGGCTAACCGGTTAACCGGTTCAACGCGGTATTTTTATGCTCTCTTGATTTTTTGGTAAGCAGATTTACTATTGTTTTTGGAGGGTCTCAATATCTGACATCGATTTACTTGGCCTCAAATAGGGCTTTGCAATACTTGTGCATTAAAGGGACAAACCGGTAAACCGGTTTACATTGGTTTCGACTTTCTTTGAAGCCTCATAAAGCTGGTATACCGGTAAACGGGAAAGGACTTGGGTTCTTGAAGAACCTTGCCGCTAAACCGGTAAACGTGTCCTTATTTGGATAATTTGCAGTATTTCCGGTATACCGGTTTCTCCACGTACATGTCATTCAAATTTTCTGGATTTATGCAAGCATTATTTCTCAGAAATGAACTTTCTTCTCTTCTTTATGAATGAAGAAGTATTGCCTTTATTTAAACGTGCTCAAGTCTGGTATTCAATTTGTGCCCATACTTGGTAGACATTTGGTAATTTCTCTTCTAGCCAGCGAAGGAAATTCCTTTTAACCTTATTAGACTCCGAAAGAAGTCTAACAGTAGTCTTACCATCAGTACATGGGTGGTGTCTCTTATTGATTTTTAGGACATCCTCTTACCCATTTCACTCCCTACAAGGTGGCTAGCCAAATAGGTGGTGTACTTTAAGTTGGTCTTATTAATTTCCATAGGATTGGAAAATCCCCTCGAAGTTGGACTTTTGAGCGTTGATTTTGTGAGTTTAGACTGATGTTTCCTCACAAGTCCAAACCGTTAAACCGGTTTGTCATTGTATTAAATGTCCGAACTACACTACTAAACCGTTAAACCGGTTTTGTGGAGTTAAACGACGTTAAACCGTTTAATCGGTTTATGTAAACTATGTTTTATATTGCACTTCTAAACCGTTAGTTCGGTTTAATGGCGATAAAAAGAACTCAACAAATGCCAACTGAAATTCTTGTTTATTATAGCATCAAATCTTTATAACCGAGAAAGCATTCACACTGACTAAAGACAACAGTGGCTCAAAAGGCCTTATTGGAATTAAAATATCCTAAAAACTGCTTTCTCTTGTCAATCCACTCAGAAGGGGATTTTCAATTGTAGTAGATTCGAAGTCTAGCTGCATTCCAAGGATTTTTTATCCTGAATCTCCTCTCCCAGCCTCCTTCTCCTTACCAAATCCTCCAGGGACGTAATTATCCTGGGCCCTCTGGTATTCCTCAAGATTGATGTACTTCTCTGCCCTTTTCATGACTTCATCCATGGTTCTAATCTTGTGCATTACCAAATGATCCGCAAATTCACTAGGTTTCAAAGCCCTCATCAGCAAGTGAAGTGCCACAGAGGTTTCAATGTCACTGGTAGACAAATATTCTGAATTGAATCGAGTGAGGAAGTCCCTTAGTGATTCGTCTTTTCCTTGCTTAATCTGAGACAGGTGATGTTCATATTTCGGTTGTGCCTTACTGGTGGTGAAATGACCCAGAAACTTGGCTGCCAAATCCTTCCAACATTTGATAGAGTTGGGTTCCAGCTTTGAATACCATCGTAACGCCGCTTTCTTCAGGGTCAAGGGAAAAATGCGACACTTATACGCATCTTTAGCCCCCTGACAGGACATTACCACCAGAAAACTGTCAATATGTTCCTGTGGATCTGAGTTCCCAAAATATGGATCTACATTGGCTGGAGCTTTGAGATTTTCAGGCATGGGGAAAGCCATTATGCTTTCAGAAAACGGGTGGTCTTTTTCTTCAGGTTCTTCGACCAGCTCCACCTCATTTCCTTTGCCAACGCCTGATTGGGATTTTCCTTTCCCCAACTCTTTCAGCAACTTGTCCTGCTCATCTAACCGCTTGCTCAAAAGAGCCAGCTCTGTCTCCACGCTTGCTTTCCTCTGCGAGCACCCACCAGATGACCCCTTACTCTCATGTCGAGAATGCGAAGGGCTTCCTCCTCTGGTGGGGGGCCTCTGTCGCAATTTCTCCTGTTCATGATGAGAAGGTTCCTCTTGTCTCGAACGCTCTTACTCTGCCCGTCTTCTTCCTTCGCTTAATCGTTTCCTGAGGTCCTTCTGACGAGAAGGTGTTTGTTCTCCGCTCGGGTTTTTTCTTAATTCCAGCGCACTGTGGTGGCTGGGTTCAGCACGTTCTCCCTGTGACCGGTTATCCATCTCTTTCACAAAAGTGGTGGGAATTAGTTTGCCGCTCCCACTGTAGTCGCCAATGTTCCGTTGTAGAACGTCTGGTACTTGAACTAAGCGGTCAAGTGTCCAGTATTCTACGGTTTGCTTTCAGACTGCAGATAGGCACCCTGATTTCCAGGATACCAGCTCTATTGTCGTTCTTAGTTTGGGGGGGTGATGTGTGTGTGTGTTTGTGTGAGATTGAAGGATGCATACCTGGTTACCCTCTGTCTGCTTATATAAGCTGATATCCTTACCGTTGGGTTTCCCTCCTCATCAATGGAGTGGCCGAATTACTGCTAACGGAAAGTGATAATGGCAGGAGTAAAGGGGTCATAATTGGAGAGTTGCTGCTTATCATGATACTGGAATCCAAGAAATTCGGACTTAATGACCTTGTCTTCTGAGTAACCGTTATACCGGTTTTGCGAGGTAAGGAATCCTATGTCAGTCAACGAGAAGTCTTCTTCTTCGCCAATTTGGAGGAATAGAGGATTTGGGCCACTAATGGGCCTCTTATACCGGTAATCCGGTTTCAAGGGTTACTGGACTACTAAAGAGCCTTTTATGTTGAGAAACTGATTCAATATGAGCATGAGCCCTTATAAGACCTCCAAATCTGGTAAACCGGTTTTATGACGTTCAAGTCCCTTAAAGGGGCCTTTATAGCCGATAAACCGGTTTACTGAAGTATTTTCCTAAATCCGGTCCATAACACCATCGTTACTTAATTAGGATACCCTGAAGATTTTGTGAAAATAAGACATAAATATTATCAAATTATTTTTGCTTTTAGCAAAAAAAAATATTTTTCATGCATATTGCGTAAGATCAAATTTTGATATCATACTAAAAAAATTATACTCTATAATAGTATAATTTTCTTGCAAAGTTCGTGGTTTAAATTATACTCTATTATTTTCTTTAACTAGTATTCCATATGTTTAAAAGAAAAATTGAGTATTCAAACTTCTTTTCTCACAAAGTATTCTTTTTTTTTTTTTGAAATGCACAAAGTATTCAAACTTCTGAAGATAGCATAAAGTATCTTTTTTTAGAGTAATACCATAAAGTATCCTTAAAAACAAATATAGTTATCATGAATTTCTATTGTTATTATCGGAATATTCACGGGATAAAACCATAAATACAAACAAGCTAGCTCATGACTTAATATTAGACGCCGCATGTGGTAATAACGTGGTATATATATATATATATATATATATATATATATATCATTAGATTATAAACTTATAACTTATAGACCAAAAATCACGAGACAATTGATGGTTTGGGCGTTTGGCCTTGGAAGCGTGGTGTTTATAACTTATAAACATCACAAGAAACCATCCACAAATGGGATGAGTAAAAGCAACAGCTTGGAGCACTTGAACAACAAACTTTGCATAACTTGCCGGTCATGTCTCTTCAATAATTTCCACAAGTCTCTCTCTCTCTCTCTCTCTCTCTCTCTCTCTCTCTCTCTCTCTCTAGCTATATCTATCACTATAAATATATTTTCCATCTCTTCTTATAGTTCTAAACCATTAGGACCACACATATAGTGAATTGTCTGTTTTACTCTAATGATTACATTTAATTTCTTTAATTAATATCCCAACGGACCTTTTGAGTTTTGACTAAAACTTGTTAGACTGTTCACGATGGTAGCACACATGATAATTTGTTATTACTTCTTATTTGTTAAACTATCTTTATCTACTACTTGAATTAGATTTGAGCTATATATTTACTCGTTTATCATCACATATAATTTAGGCTTAATTAAGTTTTTAATTCATAAAAATTATCAAATTTTAATTTTAGTTCCTTTTTTTTTTGGACTGGTCCTAATTTTTAAAAATTCAAAACTTTTGATTTTGCTTCTTATTATTCTTATTATTAAATATATATTCTGTTAATTGATAACGTGACAAACCAGAATGTCATGCACATAAGCCACCCACATCTATATACAAATATCTTAAAAATGATTTTGCTATACATTATTTTTAGGAAAATTTAAGAAATTAAAAGTGCAAAGTCAATTCTTATCTACATACTTCCCATAATTAAAAATGAGGGGAAAATAAGACATGAAAAAGAATGTAATAAATATGAAATACTATATGTTACATTGTCCCATTTTCTTTATCACAATATATATGTGTTAGTTATTCTCATTTTCTTTAATCTATTCTCATTAATGGAGTCTTAGATGTACTTAATCCAACAAGTACATGATTACAATAATGCTATAATAATAGAAAATCAAGAAAATAGATTTGAATACCCATCAGCACAAATGGTGTTTGAATTTCCCAAAAAAACCAATTCTCATTGATTAATTTACTTAAAAATGTAATAATTAAAAAGTTTGATGAGTATGCAATGACAGAGTAAAATTTTTTATATGATCGGTTTATTATCTATCATTTATTTGTATTGCTTTCACTTGATATATAGTCAATTATTACTAACACAATAAAGATAGATAATACATTAACAACGTAAAAAAAAACTTTACATTATCAATATATCATTTATTTTTTCATTATTAAAATAAGAACTATATATTTTTATAATTAAAAATAAATGATACATGAAGTGATAAATATGATACATGTTAGTAGCTCTAGAAATTTAGGGTAAAATGTAATGGAGAGGAAATAATGTTGTGGCAATTTTTTTGCCACACATGTACTCGTAGATGATCAATAAAGACATGAATTTTCCCTTTGGTTGAAAATCAAAATGAATGATTTATAGGTAGTAGTGGAAATCCAAGTGGTGTTGAGCTTGAAGAGTCCTATCGATTTGAGACTTTAAGTGATAAGAAGCTGGGTTACTCATGGAGAAAAAATTTCATAGTCTATTTCCGTACATAAAAAATAAGGGGATTACTTCGGTACCTTTTGTAAATAAAGGGTTATTGTATCCTTTATAGTTAATTCAATCAAATAGTGATATATGTGCTTATGTACCACATAAATGCTACATTAAATAGATATAATCACAAATTATTAATTTTGCAATTAGCTTCGGAAATATTTTTGCAAAACCAACATTCCCAAAATTAAAAATCTTCTTGATCTTTTCTTCATCCTCCGAAACTAATCTATGAATTTAGGAGCACCATGTTCAGTGCAATTTAAACTCAACGAGAAAGGCTTTTCAGATTCTACTTGACAAGGGATTATTACTCTCGGATTTGGATTTCAAGCGGCATAATAGCATAACGGACGAGTGAATAATAACAACTTATTGCCATTTAAGCTAAGTTTGATTATTTGTTACACCTTTTTTTTCTGTTTAGGGAGATATACGGAGATCACCCACTGCAACCATTAGATTAGAACGATCAATCACGTGTTCTTTCTCACAATTTCTACAGAACACATGTTCACTTTTAAAAAATTATAATAATATAAAAAACCCTATTACTTAAAAAAGAATTATAGATATGAAATGTGGAAAATGTTTAGAAAAAAATCACACAAATACTGTATAACCTTAATTGTAAAATGTATAACGTGATTGTGCTTATTTAATGTGGCAAGTAATCGCACATGTAATTATTTTATTGGATAAGTTGTATAGGGTACAACAACGCTTTATTTACATAGGTAACAAAGTAATCCCAAAAAATAAGTGGAATGAGAAAGTTTTTACTATTTCTTATATAAGAAAACATGCAATTTTTTCCCTACCTTCTTTTACTCTTTAAATAAGTCTTTTTTTTATACATCAACCAGTACTCGAATCTGATTTACTCATAATCCGACTCATCCGGTCCGACCCAACTGAGCTCGCACTAAGCGGTAGGGGTCTCCCAGCGAAGGTTGCTCCATACCCAAAGCTCGAACTCGAGATCAGTTGGTTAAGTGATCAAGTGAGCTACCACTTGACCAATGTCACGTTGGTACTCTTTAAATAAGTCTTTACTCAACTTGGACTAATCAAAATTTAACGTAATTTTAAGATATAAAAAGTAAAAAAATAAAAAAGAGCATAGGGCAATAATTGAATTGATGATAATGTATGCTCTCAAGAATAATCTAAAAACTAAAATTCAAGAATAATATTTCCCCACCGAACAGTGGAATGAAAAGAATCATTAAAAAGCTATGTTTTGACATTTTACGCCTTCCTTTGCCTCCACGTTCTCAATTATTGCATATCCCTCGCCCTTTATCTTTATTCTCTGATCTGTTGCAGTGTATGCTGCTCTTGGGTCATGTCAAACATGGACAAAGTCACCTGAAGGCTGAAGCTGAAGATGCTGATGGTTCGATCAATGAAAACAACGTCAACGCTATCTGATATAACAAGTCGGAGGAAAGTTTGGCACCTACATTTTTCTTCGTATTTGTTCGTGACATCCTATATTTATATATATACCAAAAGTAATTTATTTGGGATGCTTGTGACAACTATTTTTAATGCAAGTTTCATTTTACATGGTAGAAAAAAAATCAAGAATATTATTTTGATTAATCCCTTGTAATTAAAGAACTTTACTATTAAATCAACCAAGCGTCGGTGACACATATGTGATAAACCCATGTTAAAACAATACAATGAAAATAAAAAAACATGTCAAATGTTGCAAAGCTTTACGACAATGAAATTGACCTATATATTAAACCAAATTTTCAAGGAACAAAGTGATGATCTACTAACATGGACTGAATTGGTTTACAAGTATCGACTACTTTAGAGACTAATTTTTTTTTTCATTAATATCATATGTCAAATTAACAAAGATATCAATTTCAACCAAAAAATAATCTTCCTGTGGTATAAAAATATCCCTTAAATTTTGCATGATGTATAATTTGATCTCTCAACTTTAAAAATGTGTAAAAAAGAGGCCATAAACCATTTCATTTTTCATCTAACTTTTATATATATATATATATATATATATATATATATAGGCACAGATATCTAATTTAATTTTAATGTTCTAAATGAAAGACCATTGGCAATTTGCTTAATGGTTTATGACTAACCTATCAACCTTGATATCCCTGTTTGAAACTAGCATAAACAGCATAAGGAACCATTTGACATTGAAACCAAATTCCAGAATCATCTGATACATCTTTTTAAGTTTAAGGACTTAATTACTTATGGAGTAAATGGCTATATATTGATACTAGACTTTTAAATCTTGTGATTGCACAACTTCTTCAATGACAATAGTCCTGAGAGCGAATTGTCGTCATCACACCTTGATGGCTGCCACGTGTCATTTTGGTTTTAGTTGGTAAAAAATGACTTTGATCTTTGACTTTATGATATTTTTCATGTTAGTCCCTAAATTTATAAAGGTCACTTTTATTCATGACGTTGACTATGATATTTCTTTGAAGACCATCGCTGCTACTTTTTTGTCAGTTCATCACTCGTGGTTTTTGTGAAAAGATAAGTCGAAACACTTTTCATAATTCCCCTCCAACATAGAAACTTGTTTCACTTTTTAAGTTTTGATCAAGTTTCTATGTTAAACTACGTTACATTGTCAAATAGATAGATTTTGTTGTGTAGTGACAAACCGATGAATTTTTAGCTGTGCAGTCCACATGAAACTATGAAGTATTAAAAATATATAATATTTATTTAAAAGAGCATATTAATTAATAGCATAAGTAAAATTAAAGGGTACTCAACCAATACAAATATATATAAATCATATACATAAATCATATGTATGATATAACATTGTATCATGTATTCACATTAACAAAATTAAAAATGGCAAAACAGCTTTTTTGTCCCCTAAATTATTTATTTGTTCCAAAGCGATCCTTCAAGTTTACTTTTAAAAATAATCATAAGCTAGTGCATTTGTTTGTAATACAGATTATAATCTTAGATTATATTTTTGGAAAAAATAATCAAAATCTATAAGCTCCTTCATAGCAGTTGGAAATTATTTTTTGAAAGATTATTTTTTTAGACTCATGTAATTAATTTTTCTATTATACCCTTATTACTCCAACACATTAACTACTCACTTGTCACATCATATCATTTCTTGTAATTTACTCAGTAAAAATAATCTTCTTTGCACTATTCAAACAAAACAGATTAGTTTAAATTTATTTTTCAGCTAAGATACTCAAACATAAACATATTACTCCCTCCGGTCCTTATTATAAGTCCCCTTTCTCTTTTCACAAAAAGGGTGTTTATAATAAGGACCGGAGGGAGTATAATTTTAACATAATATAATCTGGTAAAATTATAATCACAGAAAAAATAATCATAATCTCATTTTACCAGCTATACCAAACTTAATGGATCAAAGAAACATTTTTTCCAATTAAATATAAAAAACATCGAATACATGATTTTATAATTTTTCTTTATGAATTTGAATATTTTGAGTGATCATTACCAATAATTTATTCAAACACTAAAAAAAATATTTATGATAGTAGAGGTTGAAAACAAAATTGAGGAGGCAAAATTTGAGTTTCAATACAAAATTTTGTATCTTCTTAAAGAAGTTAATTGAAGACCCGAAAATGTTGATAGCGAGAATCAGACCAATGACCGTAAAGATTAAAACATGGACACCGAACCACTGTGTTCAGGTACTTTGTTGAACAATTTTTCATATTTTATTATATAACATAAATAGGCATATATTATGATAAAATAGATGGTGCATCGACGGTGTAAAGGTTTTTTTTACGGTGCATCATTCACTATTCATGTGTTTATGATCATTGACTTTTAAATAAAAATAATACAAATGAATGGTAGATGATGGACTGGTGTAAAAAACATTACACCGTCAATGGACAAGCATTAATCTCATGTATTATTTATTAAAAAAATAAAAAGTTTACGGGGGCTATTCCATCTATGATGTGGATTCGACTCTACCCGTGTATGTATCAGAAATTGTTTGTTGCATATTAGTTAGGACATTTTGAAAATTAAAAGTATTATATTTATATCAACTTGAATGTATAAAAGAGTTAGTATATCATATCTTACAGTGGTATGAATATGCTTTAGTATATATTTATCTTATAGATTGAGTTTGATTAATTACAAAGTAAAGAATCCATGCAAGATAATTAATAATGAATTTATTTTAGAGTTATATATTACTGTGATTCGATTATATATTTTCAACTAACCTAAATATTCTAGAGGGATGATGGGGATGATACTGAATAATTATCTTCATAATATATAAGTTGTATGAATTGAACGCACGTGACCGGTGTATCCTCTATTATGTAAAGAGTTTCATACTAAAAAGAATTAAAATTTAGCAATTTTCACAAATTTATTATGCACAAAATGAAGTGATAAAAACCTACGTATTTTACAATGCAGTGATACAGTTTATCAACATAGAAACCTGATCAAAATTCAATAAGTGAAGGAATTACATGTTTCTACGTTTGTTGAAACAGAATGAATGATGTTTTGACTAATTTTTTTGAAAAAACCATAAATAATGAAGTACTAATAATAGAGAAGAATTAAAAAACATTAACGTTGATCTTAAAAAAAAAACATTTATGCCAAAGTCACATACCAAAATGACTTTTATTTAAGGTTGGAAAACAATGTAAAAAAGAGTTACAAATTCCGAAATCAAAGTACTTCTATTTTTTAACTAAAATCATACTCCCTCCGATCCTATTTATAAGACCCTTTTGGGGTTTTTCACTTCCATCAAGGAGAATGGATAAATGTGCTAGTGACATTGGAAATGTGAAAATTTGATATACTTTCTCAAAACTACCCTTATAATTATTATTGGAACTCTAAAAAGTGTTGACTTTATAGGGGTGTTAGTGGAAAAAAGTAATTAAATGTTATTGAAAATTGAAAAAGGGTCTTATATATAAGACCAAAATAAAAACCTCAAAAAGGTCTTGTAAATAGGATCGGAGGGAGTAAAAACTAATAGCCACGTGGCAATACTGTTAAGGTGTACTCAATATAATGATGACAATTAATTTAAAGGACTAAAGCGATCAACTTTGTGCAAACTCCGAGATTAAAATGTTACGAGTATTTCTTGAATCTCATTAACCAAAATATCAATGAATGTAGCCTTAGAAAGCAGAGTGACTATTTATTCCTATATGCTTTAAAAATTCTGAGGATAATTCTTTTTATGCCTTTTAACTTTTAAGTATGTCACGTTTATGGTGTTGATTTCATTTCCTTCCAGTATTTCATTAAATTTGATTCTTGAACATTTACTTTTTATTCAATTAATTGCGATTTTATTTTATTTTTGTCGTTTATTGTTCTGGGTTGATTGAATATTTTTTTCTTCACAAATACAAGTAACTTTTAAGAATATCATGTTATATTAGTACTACAATAAACATGTAAGACGTGAACGAGTAGATATAGAAAGTGATTCACTTGCAATAATTTATCTGTTTAATTCAATTATGGGATTTATTAATCCGAGCCTTTAGAGCTGAAAGTAAAAATTAAATATATATATATATATATATTTTCTAGGAAGTAATAAATATTTTTTCTAGGAAGTAATACATTTTAAAAATTAAAATAACTAATATTTAGTTTTTAAGAATAACATATTCATTCACTTTTGTGGTTTTATTCTTTGTTATTATTCTGATCAGCTTAGATGAGAATAAACTTTCGATTTTTTTGAAGAGCTAACTTTTATGGTTATTTTCAAAAATTAGCTAAGTATGAAATGCTAATATGAATGTGTGAGTTCAAAATTTGACAACTGACTTTTTTTTTCTTTTTTATAAAATAGAATATATATATACCTATTAATGAATTTTTGGATATTACTTTCATGCAATCAAATTTTGCATAACTTAATAAATTAGCTAATAATTTGATTTATTTAAAATTAATATGAAAGTAACTTAAAATTTATGTGACAATAACATAAACTTATTAATTAACTTATCAAATAACCATTAATTCATTAAAATATTGTTATGTAACAGTTCAAAATTTGATTTGATTATACTGTTGAAATATTCTTAATTTTCTTCAAGTTTAAGTTTCAATCTTCAAATTCCAGTAGAAAGGAACCATGTGGTTGGAGGTGGTATGCCTACAGCCCTACACAGTGCCACGTTATCATGCCAGCTGTTGAAAGTTACACTATGTGGGAAGGATCTGACCACGTTTAAAAGGTCACACTATTCCCCTCTTTCTTGCCGTTTGATCCCATCCTCTGCATGCAGTCTGCACCGTATTATAACATTTTTTTAATGCATATTATAATTAGAAAAATATTAATAAAGCGGCCCAAAAATATTGTTTAAAAAAGATTAAAAAAGAATTATGACTATAAAAAATGGATCTTCATTAACTTATCAAAAAGTGTTAAACATATTTTCCAATACTAAATGTTTTCTTTTATATTCCTCCATAAAAAAATGGGTTTTCTCTATTTTTGCATCTCGCAAGGTATTGGTCAGAGAGGTGTGTGAACGGCCCAGCTTTGGCTTTGCAAAGCTAAATCATTTCATTTTCATGCATTGTTCGGTACTCCCTCCGGTATTTATTACAGGGCATACTTAACCGAATTACACATACCAAGGAAAGTGGTTGGTTTTATGAATTCTATAACATTACAATTTTACCCCCTTAACTTTTCTTGGAAAATTCACACTCATTAATGAACAACAAAAAGCACATAGATAGTCAAAGCATTTAATAAGGGCAAAAAAGAGAAAAATCAATAAATGATGCATAGAAAATATAAAGTGACTTATAATTAGGACCAAGAAAACTTTCTAGAATGTGACCTATATATAGGACCGGAGAGAGTATAATAGTAGGTGTACGTGACAAACGTGCCTATACTAATAAACGTGTTCTATAATTTTATCTTTATCACTTTTCACAGAACATTCCAATTTTTCAACTAAACATATTATTTTGAAATTAAAGAAGCTTCCCTGAACCCAGGTTTTTGTACATTACTAAATACTACTAGTAATATAGATGAACAAGTACGTTTGAATTATTTTGACATGATATAAGACTTTATGATACAGTATAAGATTTTTTTTTCAAACCTAATGTCAATTTTAAATTGTTTCGTTTGACAAAAATTGATTATACCAACTAATTTAACAAAGAGTTTAATTAATATATATTGACGTTGCAAAATTTTATACATTAACAGTTTATCATCCACCATTCATTTGTATTAATTACTTTCATTTGAAAGTCAATAATCACTAACATATTAAGAGTGTATTAATGTGTTGATAGTGTAAAAAATCTTTTATACTTTCGATGCATTATTTATTTATTTATTTTTTTCTTTTAACATAAGGGACTTTGAACTGCTTGGATTTTTTTTTTTTTTTTTGGGTAGTCAACTGCTTGGAAATGAAACGCATTCATACTTCGGAGACATACTTTAATCAATTGTTTATCTGCTTCTGCTTACGAATATGAAAGGGACTCAAAATATAGTTTTTAGATAGGTGACTTTGTGTTTGGAGTCTTGGAGGTTTGATTAACCGTGTGTGCATATATTTTTTAAAAAAATAGAGATATTATTTTAAATGTAAATTTATAATGTTGTATATTTATTACTCCATCTGCATTTATCATAAGTTACTCCCTCCGGTTCTATTTATAAGTCACATTCTAGAAGGATTCTTTGGTCCTATTTATAAGTTATTTTGTATTTTCTATGAGACATTTATTGTTATTTTCTCTTATTTGTCCTTTGTCCATTAATGTGAAGTAATACATTGTGAAATTCCCAATGCAAATTAAGAGGGTAAGATTGTAATATTGAAGTATTTTTTTAAAGTTTCAAGAAACCTAACTACCCTCCTTAGTCTGTGTGATATGGTTAAGTATACCCTATAAATAGGACCAGAGAGAGTATTATGTTTTAATATAATTTATTTTTTAATGTTTCATATGTCATACGAGCATGTTGTTTTAAAAATTTATTGGTAGTATTTTGTTATACTTTTTTTTAATGATATCTTTATTTATGGAATTCTATTTTTTATTACCGATTTTTTCATCTCTCTTTAATACGGAGTAATATAGTAATCTTTATATAATTATTGATGTTCTCTTTTCAATGATTAAATGAGATTTTTTTATCAAAATATATAACAAATTTTTACATCGTTTAATTATTCATTAATTCACGAACATATATTTTAGCAACATAATTTATGTAACAAAGGTAGTATGACATTATATTGTACCAGTATGAATTAACTTTAATGCATTATCAATGTGAACATACATTTCTTTACACCGCCATTTAATTATGCATTATCATGTTATTAAAAAAAATTCCTTTTTTTTTGAAGATAAAATTTCCTTTATAATAACTGTTTTATGATTATTCCCGAAAGCTAAGACTATGATAGCTCAGCTAGTAAATAACGTGACAATGTGACATTAAAGTGATTAAACATAGGGGCTGAACTTTGTTACCTTGAATATAAAAAGAAAATTATGTATGTGATTGCTCAATGGAATTGAAATTTAGCCACCAACAAAATATATTTTTTTTAAATCCTATGACTCCATGTAGGGTAAGAGAATATAAATAGTAAATATATATAAAAAAAATTAAATAATTATTTTTTAATTTATTAAATGTTTTAATTTTCAACAAATACTTAGCTTGCTTTAATTTTTAATATTTGATTAGCCTATGCACATATTAAATAGGTTATAAAGACTCAATTAAAAATTGGGTTTACTAAACCTTAATCTAGGTTGAGGATAAGAATCTAAGAACTAAATTTTATAGGGAATAATGTTTTTTAGGATATAGAGATGAAATTTTATATTTTTATTTTTTCCAAAAAACATGTTTAAATTATGATGTTTATCTTCGGCCTTTAAAATCGAGGATAAGAAAATCTTTTAAAAATTAATCTCATACTAGTACTACTACTATTTATATATATAACCTTTAATTAGAAGGGTATTTATCCATTACATTGAGAATGAAGATGCGTATGTAGTTACCCCAAAAAATTAAATCAATGAGATGGTTGCGGTATGGCTGCACTCAAAACACCGGCAAGTATTACAGGAGAAATCATTAGCGTGAGAGACTAATTGGCTTTAAGATTAAGAAAATGCTAACAAGTGTCACTTGTTAAAAAAGCAATTATAAATAAAATTTATTAGAAAATATGATTTTTTATGTTTTCAAAAAAGTGATGAATGTGTACTTATAATTTTTTTTTCCATATATAGTAATCTTAACAAGTGCCTACAAAGTTAGGGCAAACATTATTTCAGGGTAATCATTGAAAGCTATATATCTCAGCTCAAGATGGTACTTTCATTCGTTCAGCCTATTATATATTCCCTGGCTGCTACAACATACATAAGCAATATCATTTGATCATTATGTTTGCAAAGCTCTTATACTATTTTGCGTTTTTAAAAGAAAAAAGGTTTTACATGCTTGTATTGCATAGTGCATTTATGCAATTGAGATTAATTGAGAGGCGTTATAGAATATTCAGAGGCCATGTGAAGGAAACTAATATTTGAAGATTTACAACATATATAATTGATTCGGGTCAACTGGTGCAAAAAAAATGATATTTTGAAGATAATAATGATAAGGTGTTCTTGATTAATCTTGGAAGTGTAATACCAAATTAAGTTGATGTATGTTGCACAGCACGCATCATTTTTTTTTTATCTTCCTGAACTACATGGAAAGATTGGTGATGGCTAAATTATGTTCTGGAGTTTCTATTACAATATAATAGTTGCATTTAAAAAACATTAATTAAGTATTTTTCAAGGTTTTAATCTTTGCAAAGTTTAAAGTTTTGAAATTAATCCCTTTCTCTATTTGGTTCCGTTAATAAGTATTGACATGGCAAATGAAAGTCTACGTCATCATTGCCGCGTGTACCATGTATGACATGTGGATTTTTTTAATTTTTTTAATAAATATTGAGAAAATACAAATATATTTTCCCATCACTTCCAATTTTTTTCATCTTTTCCTATTTTTTTTTTCATATTTTTCATGTATTTAGAGAATGAATTTTTTTTAAAAAAAATCCATGTGTCATGCATGGTACATATGATCAGCAATGTGACAGTATCAACGTGGACTTTCATTTGCAACGTTACTACTTAACAAAACCAAATGAATAAAGGGATTAATTCTAAAATTTTGAATTTTGCAGAGACTAAAACCGTGCAAAAAAATTTCTAAGGACAAAATATAAAATTAACCACATTTAGGGCATCCACAGCAGTGTCTGGAGAGAGTCTGGTAGAGAGTTTTAAGTTCAGTTTTTCTTCCAGACTTTGCTAATTTTCAAAATCTGGTGGAGAGTCTTAAGTTGAGTATGTAAAATAACGGACTCAACTTAAGACTTTGTGGGACCCGTTTTTTGTTCTTTTCTTCCTTTTTTACTTTATAATACCCTAATAAAAAAATAATAATAAATAAATAAATAATAACAATAAATTAATAATAAATAATAATAATAATTAAAAATAATAGTAATAATAATATTTTTTAAAAAATAAAATAATATTTTTAAATATATATATTATCTCTTTTATTCTTAAATATATTGTCTTGTTATGAAAAAATAAATAGTCTATTTTTTTTTATGAATTAGAGAAAATTAAATAAACTCAAATGATTTTCTTAAATACTTGTGAAATTAGTTATTTTTTTTAAAAATAAGACCGAAAGAAGTGCATATTTTTATATTTAAATAAATAAATAATAATTTGAAATTAAAAATAGTCGTTGTTTGTAGTATGCAACGGTCCATTGGCTATATAACACAGGTTTACAATAATTAAATAAATAAATAATGGAGCATTTGTGTCAGCATTTTGAAGGACAACAAGAAAGCATTAATTAAATTATAATAATTTGAATTATATTGTATCTTTTATGTAATTTATAATTTTTATATCATTAATTATTGTAATGTTTTTTTTAAACAGTAAAAGC